>JAVUPR010000048.1:5917500-8650000 GCA_036785695.1 Gentiana straminea | reverse complement strand
TTATGGATGTAACGTCCCGTTTCCGGACACCGAGTATTTATTCGGAAAAGAACGTTCGGTATGTATAAAATAAAATAAATTTCACTTTATACGTAATCATCTACTACGTCGTATCGAGTTAAGCAAAAACGGAAGTAAAAAAACTCGGGTAATTTTTTTTCCAAAAAACAAAGAATATGAACTCAATATCTAAAGAAGAAATGTAACATTCATTACATCGAAAAGGAAACCAAACGAAAACCAAAACGTACGATAACCTCCAAAAAGTACTAAACAAAAAGTTACAAAATTCCGAACAACTTCGAGCCTAAATAATAAATAAAAACAGGAGTAAATAAACGCTTCAACTCCGGCGTCCTCAAACGTCGTCATCAAAGTCCTCCTCGAACTCCACATTTACCTGTTCGTCTTCTCTCCCTCGAACATATAAATAAACATGCATTTGAGGTAAGTACATTGTACATAGTAAGGAGTAGAAGCTACAAATTAACTAAGGCTCTTTAACGGTTTTTATTTTAACAATTATCTTTATGAGACTGACTCGATCTAAGGTTCATTCCGTGCCCATCGACACTTCATGACTATACGTTTCTAGCTTAGCTTATCTTGGTTACGTCATCACTCAATGACACTGCGCATGGTGTTAATCAGCCTGAAGATATACTTGCTAACTAACGGTGATTAGCACCGATTAGCTCCGGGGTCGCCCCGGTATGCGTATACGTCTGATGAATTTCCTCCACTACCCTTCATCCTTTTGAGCCAGTAGCGTTGTTCACCTTTTATTAACGTATCACATCGCCGATATGAAATAGTGCCTAACCGAGAATAAATGACGTTTTATCTTTTACTACACTTATGTAATTATTATTGTGAATTAACTAGCCACCTAAGTGTTTTCAAAGCAAAATACTCACCTTATCAACTCTACTCCATCACTTAGACAGATTAGACATCACATTCTATCAAGTACACAGACATTGATGAACTCTAGATCATCAAAGCACAACCCCTTTCATGCCTTTCCGACGGTCCCGAACTTCAACTCCCTTTAAGAGTACGTCCGGTGCCGGAACCAAACGCATCAGAAACTCAATTGGGGCTTGTTTATGTTTAATTAATGTTGTTAGATCAAACGGTTAACATTTAAAACTCATTTCATGATTTAAACCCACATTCTCCTCAAAACATGGGGCCAGTGCGCCCGCACTGAGCCTCTGTATGTAAAATTCAAAATCTGCTCGACCAATGCGCCCGCACTGGGCTCCAGTGCGTCTGCACTGGGCTTCGGTGCACCCGCACTAACTCTCTGAATGTAAAAATTCAGGTTCAGGGCCTCCAGTGCGCCCGCACTCGGCCTGGTGCGCCCGCACCAAGTGCGGAAACTCCCGAAAAACTCAGTTTTTGAACCTTAATCGTTCCCAAACTTATTCAACATCAATATACTCAGAAAATAGCAGAAAAACTTGACTTTCACAGGGCCATAACATCCTATGATTCTTAAACAATTCGTAGCATGAATTCTAACCATCAAACCATCAACAAAATCATAACTTAAACCCTATAAACCGTAATTAACGTGTAGGTAGACCTTCTTACCTTTTAGCAAGCTAAACAAATTCCAAATCCTCATTAAACTGCAGAAACGATCTTCCTTCTCACAGAAACCTATGTGATCAATTCCAAAAAGGGTCAGATTTGATCACACGCTTCGATTAACACAAAACTATGAAAGATATGAGTTTTGATATCCAAAACTCATCTAAAACAGCAGCTAAGTCAAAAATATTACCTTGAGAAAAGCTCCAAATTTCTTGTGTTGAAACGATGCTCCTTTCACACGATTCCAATGCTCTACTCAAATCTGAAAACGGTTGAGATTCGACTTAGAAAACGGAAGAAATCTCTCAACCTTTTTATCTAGCTCTCACACGCATATAATAGAGATTAGGAGGTGGAATATCTGGTTCAAAAGGTTAGGGAAACTGATTGGGTTTATTTTTCCTTAAATAGGAAAAATCCCAATAATAACCTAATCTCTTATTTTCCTTAATCACCCTTTTACTTAAAATCAGATTTCCTTAATATATATATATATATATATATATACAACTCGACATATATATATTTTTTCCTCCTAAAAACTTAACTCCAATAAAAGAAGTCGGAATAATAATATTTCGTTTTCGCAAAATGACACGTCTGCCCATTCTCGAAAATTGGAATATTACATTCCTCCCCCCTTAAGAGGAGTTTCGTCCTCGAAACTAGAACATACCAGGTAAGTCCATAAAATATGGGAACTCCCTGATCATATCGTCCTCAACTTCCCAAGTTGCTTCATTCGGTGAATGATTGCTCCATTGCACCAAAACCAAAGGATCAACCGTCTCTTAATCATCTTTTCTTTCCGGTCCAAAATTCTGATCGGTTTCTCATCATACGCAAGATTATCTTGAAGAACTTCCGGATCAACTGTGGTTTCAACATCACTCTTCGACAAACAATTCTTCAACATCGACACATGAAAAACATTATGGACTCTTGACATTGATTCCGGTAGCTAAAGCTTATATGCCAATGGTCCAACTCTTTCCAGAATCTCAAATGCTCCAACATACCTTGGAATCAACTTTCCCTTTTGTCCAAAACGTTTAACTCCTTTCATTGGTGAAGCTCGTAGATAAACTCTTTCACCAACTTCAAACTCAAGAGATCTCCTTCTGACATCTGCCCAACTTTTCTGTCTATCTTGAGCTGCCTTCAAATTCTTCTTAACCAACTGAACTCTTTCCTTAGCTTGTTCAACCAACTCCGGCCCGGTGACTTGTCTTTCCCCGACTTCATCCCAAAACAACGGCGTTCTACATCTTCTTCCATACAAAGCTTCAAACGGTGGCATGCATGCGTGGTAACTATTATACTCCGCTTGTGGTAGGTAATCGTCCCATTGTTATAAACACAAACTCCGCTATGTCTTCAAGTAGGTAATCGTCCCATGATCCGCCTACTTCCAAAACACAAGCTCTCATGTCTTCAAGTGTTTGGATGGTTCTTTCGACATGTCGAACCGTTCGAACATGTTCCCGATATGTTCGAGGATGAAAGGCCGTACTCATATCCAACCTCGTACCAAAAGCTTGCTTAGGTTCATTTACGGCCTCTACTCGTAAAAAGCTTTCCCTTTCCAAAACCGACTAATGAACCGACTATCTCCGAGACTATAGAGATAGATACTCCGTGTAACTTCACTATATTATCCAGGTATAGTGTGGTCATCTTCTTCAAGGGCATATCAACCTTAAACGGTAAGAAATGAGCGGATTTGGTCAATCTATCCACAATCACCCAAATCGCATCATTTCCGCCTCTTGTCTTAGGTAAACCGGTGATGAAATCCATCGTGATCTTATCCCATTTCCATTCAGGGATATCCAAAGGCTTAAGCATTCCTCCTGGTCTTCTATGCTCTGCTTTTACTTTCTGGCAAGTATCACATTCTGCTACAAACTTAGCTATTTCCACCTTCATCGAGGGCCACCAAAACTTTTCTTTCAAGTATTTGCACATTTTAGTAGCTCCTGGATGAACTGCAAAAGCAATCCTATGTGCCTCTTCCATAACTCTCTGCCTTAGATCACCGACATTAGGCACACACAAGCGATCCTAGTACCAAAGGTTCTCATTCTTATCTAACACATAACCTACAGTGGGCTTTTCTCTTGCAACTCGCTTCAAATCAACCAAAACTAGATCTTCATCTTGCTTTTCCCGAATATCATCCATCAACTCATATCTTGCTAACAACGGTGCCACAAACTGTCGTTCTTCAATCTGATCAAAACTCCGGATTTTCAGCCCATCTAACCTTTCTGCAACTTCTTCAACACTTGAAACTGCAAACACCGGTTTTCTGCTCAAAGCATCTGCCACTACATTGGCTTTACCTGGATGGTACTGAATATCCAAGTCGTAATCCTTTATGAACTCTAACCATCTCTTTTGCCTCATATTCAGATTCTCCTGAGTGAAGAAGTACTTTAAACTCTTATGGTCGGTGAAGATCCTAGTCTTAACTCTATACAAGTAGTGCCTCCAAATCTTTAGGGCAAACACTACTGCTGCCAACTCCAAGTCATGTGTTGGGTAATTCCTCTCATGTACTTTCAACTGTCTTGATGCATAAGCAATTACTTTTTCTCCTTGCATCAACACACAACCTAAACCTTGTCCCGAAGCATCAGTATAAACGTCATAGTTATCAAAGATCTCCGGAACTGCCAAAACTGGGGCTGTAGTCAACTTCTCCTTCAATGTCTGGAAAGCATATTCACAATCACTTGTCCACTCAAACTTCACATTCTTCTGAGTGAGCCGGGTAAGTGGTGTATCTATTTTTGAGAAGTCTTGTACAAACTTCCAATAGTCCAACAAAACCGAGAAAACTTCTAACCTCTGAACCTGTAGTCGGTCTGGACCACTTCTCATCTGCTTTAATCTTCACTGGATCAACTTTAATGCCATCTCCATAAATGACATGACCAAGAAACTAACCTGATCCAACCAAAAGTCGCACTTTGAGAACTTAGCATACAACTGGTTATGATTCAAGGTATCCAACACTATCCTCAGGTGTTCTTCATGTTCCTTCTCATCCTTTGAGTATACTAGGATGTCATCTATGAACACTATCACAAACTTGTCCAAGTATGGCATGAAAACACGTTGCATTAAATCCATAAATATAGATGGAGCATTAGTGAGTCCGAATGGCATGACCAAGAACTCATAATATCCATACCTCATACTGAAAGCCGTCTTTGGTATATCCGCTACCTTGATCTTCAACTGATGATAACCGGACCTAAGATCAATCTTGGAAAACACTCTCTTGCCTGGCAACTGATTAAACAAATCATCAATCCTTGGTAAGGGATACTTATTCCTGATGGTGAGGTCAATGCTCAATAGTCTATACACGTCCTCATGCTACCATCCTTCTTCTTAAAAAACAGATTTGGGGCTCCCTAAGGCGAAGTACTAGGCTGAATTATATTTCTCTCAAGCATATCCTTAAGTTGAGCTTTCAACTCCTTCAATTCAGCCGGTGCCATTCTATAGGGTGCCTTAGCAACTAGTGCCGCTCCGGGTACCAACTTGATCTCAAACTCTATCTCTCTATCCGGCATGTTTCCCGGTAACTCTTCCGGAAACACTTCTGGGTACTCTTTCACTACATAGGTTTCATCTAGCTTAGGCTTCACTTGCTCCACATCCACTGTGTAAAACAAGTAGCCTTCACAACCCTTCTGACACGCTCTTATTTCCTTAATTGCTGAAATTATCGGATGACGCTTCTTACTAGGCTTGTATACATTACCTTGATAAGGCTTAGCTGATTTCCCGGGTACTTTAAAGGTCACTCTCTTTTCTCTACAATCCAAGTGAACATAATTCTCGGATAGCCAATCTATTCCAAGAATTACATCGAAATCAGAAAATTCCAAAACTGTAAAGTCACTCTTGCAACGATACGTTCCTACTCACACATCCATTTGAGGCATCAACTTGGCTACCTTAGTCACTTTTCTTAATGGTGCTGTTATTTCCAAGGTGTTTCTTAAAATTTCCGTTGGTAAATTAAGCTTCTTAGCTATCTTAGTTGACGCAAAGGTGTTAGACGCTCCCGTATCAAACAAGGCCGTAACTGCTAAGTTGTCTAATATTATTGTACCCGAGATAACACTATCATCCGGGTCTGCATACTTTGCATCCACGGTGAAAAATCGAACATGCCAACTCGGGTAGCCTTTCCCGCTTCCTTGATTTTGAGTTCCTCTCAACGGCATTAACGACTGAAAGCTTGTCCTTGAAGGTCTCAGCTTCCAAGACCTTATTCAACATTCAGCCATGTTTCTTGGTGTACTTCCCAACCTTCTCGCTTAGACCTCACGGGACGAACTATTCTTGAACAACTGAAACTGCACTATTCTACTTCTGCTCGGTGCATTCCTCACCGGAAGGTACTTCCTTATGTTAACAATCCATGTAGACAAAATTCTTGGATAGCCGACCTATACCAAGAATTACACCATGATTCGTAGAATTCAAAACTATAGGATCCTTTTCATCTTCTTTTTCAATGGTAAACTCCAACATGATCATCAACATCTTCTAAGATGAACCACAACTTCTAGACCCCCATCTTGAACCAAACCACTAGCTTCTTGCTGGGCCCAAGAACTTCCGATTTCAAACTTATCAACGCAAGTATCTCTAGGTTACCTAACATTCGAAGGATCAGGAAGAACCATAATGTTTATATATGGTCTAAAGAGATCTTATCTTAAGGAAGGAAGCCTAAAGAACGCTTCGCTCTGATACCAACTGTAACGCCCCGTTCCCGGACACCGAGTCCTTATCCGGAAAAGGAAAGTTCGGCACGTATAAAATAAAATAAATTTCACTTTATACGTAATCCTCTACTACGTCGTATCGAGTTAAGCAAAACGGAAGCAAAAAGACTCGGGTAATTTTTTTCCAAATAACAAAGAATAGGAACTCAATATCTAAAGAAGAAATGTAACATTCATTACATCGAAAAGGAAACCAAACGAAAACCAAAACGTACGATAACCTCCAAAAAGTACTAATCAGAAAGTTACAAAATTCCGAACAACTTCGAGCCTAAATAATAAATAAAAACATGAGTTAATAAACGCTTCAACTCCGGCATCCTCAAACGTCGTCATCAAAGTCCTCCTCGAACTCCACATTTACCTGTTCGTCTTCTCTCCCCCAAACACATAAATAAACATGCATTTGAGGTAAGTACATTGTACATAGTAAGAAGTAGAAGCTACAAATTAACTAAGGCTCTTTAACAGTTTCTATTTTAACAATTATCTTTATGAGACCGACTCGATCTAAGGTTCATTCCGTGCCCATCGACACTTCATGACTATACATTTCTAGCTTAGCTTATCTTGGTTACGTCATCACTCAAGGACACTACGCATGGCGTTCATCAGCCTGAAGATATACTTGCTAACTAACGGTGATTAGCACCGATTAGCTCCGGGGTCACCCCGGTATGCGTATACGTCTGATAAATTTCCTCCACTACCCTTCAGCCTTTTGAGCAAGTAGCGTTGTTCAACTTTTATGAACGTATCACATCGCCGATATGAAATAGTGCCTAACCGAGAATAAGTGACGTTTTATCTTTTACTACACTTATGTAAGTATTATTGTGAATTAACTAGCCACCTAAGTGTTTTCTTAGCAATACTCACCTTATCAACTTTACTTTCTCACTTAGATAGCTAGACATCACATCCTATCAATTACGCAAACATTGATGAACTCTAGATCATCAAAGCACAACCTCTTTCATGCCTTTCCGACAGTCCCAAACTTCAACTCCCTTTAAGAGTACGTCCGGTGCTGGAACCAAACGCATCAGAAACTCAATAGGGGCTTGTTTATGTTTAATTAATGTTGTTAGATCAAAGGGTTAACATTTAAAACTCATTTCACGATTTAAACCCACATTCTCTTCAAAACAGGAGCCAGTGCGCCAGCACCGGGGTTCAGTGCCCCCGCGCTGAGCCTCTGTATGTCAAACTCAAAATCTGCTCGACCAGTGCGCCCGCACTAGGTCTGATGCGCCCGCACTGGGCTCCAGTGCGTCCGCACTGGGCTTTGGTGCGCCCACACTAACTCTCTGAA
Organism: Gentiana straminea; assembly: GCA_036785695.1. Taxonomy (NCBI): domain Eukaryota; kingdom Viridiplantae; phylum Streptophyta; class Magnoliopsida; order Gentianales; family Gentianaceae; genus Gentiana; species Gentiana straminea. Next base: position 8,642,269 of record JAVUPR010000048.1, on the reverse strand, counting down.
TGTAAAAATTCAGGTTCAGGGCCTCCAGTGCGCCCGCACTGGGCTTCGTGCACCCACACCAAGCGCGGAAACTCCCCAAAAACTCAGTTTTTGAAGCCTAATCGATCCCTAATCATTCCCAAACTTATTCAACATCAATATGCTCATAAAATAGCAGAAAAACTTGACTTTCACAGGGCCATAACATCCTATGATTCTTAAACAATTCGTAGCATGAATTCTAACCATCAAACCATCAACAAAATCATAACTTAAACCCTATAAACCGTAATTAATGTGTAGGAAGACCTTCTTACCTTTTAGCAAGCTAAACAAATTCCAAATCCTTAGTAAACTGCAGAAACGATCTTCCTTCTCACAGAAACCTATGTGATCAATTCCATAAAGGGTCAGATTAGATCACACGCTTCGATTAACGCAAAACTACGAAAGATATGAGTTTTGATCTCTAAAACTCATCTAAAACAACAACTAGGTCGATAATATTACCTTGAGAAAAGCTCCAAATTTCTTGTGTTGAAACGACGCTCCTTTCACGACGATTCCAACGCTCTACTCAAATCTGAAAACGGCTGAGATTAGGCTTAGAAAACGGAAGAAATCTATCAAGATCTCACACGTAGATAATAGGGATTAAGAGGTGGAATATCTGGTTCAAAAGGATAGGAAACTGATTGAGTTTATTTTTCCTTAAATAGGAAAAATCCCAATAATTACCTAATCCCTTATTTTCCTTAATCACCCTTTTACTTAAAACCAGATTTCCTTAATATATATATATATATATATATATATATATATATATATATATATATATATATATATATATACACAACTCGACATATATATATATTTTCCTCATAAAAACTTAACTCCAATAAAAGAAGTCGGAATAATAATATTTCGTTTTCGCAAAATGACACGTCTTCCCTTTTCCGAAAATCGGAATATTACAATGGACATACACCCAAAGTAGTTACTAGATACATTAGATAGACCTCGAATAGCATCGATAATAATGTAAATTGACAATGCTGGATCTTGTCTGTGAATAATTCCGGTCCGATTATCTCTGTGATAATGACCTTAAACCCTACGAACCCTAAATCGTCTCTGATGATGATGTGTTTTGGTGTATTTTAGACCGATCTCGTGAGTTATTTCTCTCGAGTTGCCAACGTATACAATTTCTTAATTGGAATCAAGTCTTTCGTAGTTCATTAGGGTTATTTATATAGGAGATGTCTCATCCCTCTTTCTTGTCCTACAAGGAATCACATTTATTATTATTAATATTTCCTTAAGGATATACACGCATAAATCCCTATGATTTAGGGATTAATATGGACATATTTAAATACCAAGATCACAGTCTTTATGACTTAGGATTCTTTCTTTATTTACATTTAGTTATTCCACACGTGGAATAACAGTCGGGGTTGCTCTGAGCGTCCTACGCTGAGCCCCCAAGGCCACTATGGCCGAACTGGGCAGCTCCTCTTCACAAGGCCTTGGCCGACTTGCGGTGGCTGGAGGAGAAGTTTCTGCCGATCTCCAACCTGGGGTAAGGGACATGTCCTTAAGTATATCTTTTGGGGATCCTGGCACTTACTAGCCTTCATTGAGAGGTTAGTCATTTATTACACGTCTCCAAAGGATGACACGTGGCATAGTTTGGGTCGGCTATCATCATAAGCCCCCCAAATCTGATCTTGCTTTCAGTTGGTCAGATCTACACCATTTGGCGGTTCGACCGGACTTATCCGATCTCGCATTTTGAATTCACTAACTGCCAGGTGGCAGTTTATTAAATAGATCATCATTACTTTTGCGGGAATCGAGGCGTCTTTGTTAGGAAATCTATGCGGGAACGTAGCGGAATTCAAAAATTTATTTTCTTTTAACCAGGATCGACTTCGTTTAAGCAATAAACAAATAAGCTAGTAGACGGTGGTTACCTTGGTTGATCTAAAAGATCGACGCTTTGACTGTCTAAGGAGAGTAGCGATGCACGGATCCGCCCAAGCGTTCGGCCTCTACCGGTGATCTCCACGAACAGCCCGCCGGAATCCCATCATGGATCGCTACTAGAAAAATCCGATTGCTAGACCGGCCTTTTCTCTCTCTCTAATTTCTCTCTAAGAAGCTCTCTATTTTTCACAAGAACTATTATCTCTTGGAATTGTGTTGTCCAAAAGTGCAAGCCAAGCCTCCTTTAAATAGGATGACACGCGCCTCATGCACTTCCAGTTCGATTAGGATTAGCTTCTAGTAGATTGATGAGAAAGAAAACTTTTTCCTAATAAAATAAGGAAAATACATTTGATTGATTTATCTCATTTAATATTCAATATCTTATAATAAATATATTTCCAAGATATATATTGACAATATCTTATATTGAATATATCTTTATTTTATTACCATAAATCTATTTTTCCTAAAAATCAATTAATATACAATATTTATATTATGATAATCTTATTAATTAAATAGCACAATCCAAGTGTATCCAGTACACAAGAGAGTGGTGCCCCTATTACCAATATTTTGGCATCTGTAATATTCTTTAATTAATATAATGTGATGATTAATTAATTTACAAAATACATGTATATCATATATATATATATATATATATATATATATATTCGACCTACACATACATTATGTGTATATTTAATTAATCAACATAATTAATATCTTGTATTATATTTATCCATAATAATTTACCACTATAACCTTTATAGTATGAGATAAATTATTTCCTTATTTGGTTATAAACTATAACCACATTTTAATCCGACTTGATGTTCATATGGGTGTGACCCGATAGGCTTTCGAATATGTTGGCCGTAGACACAAAGTGAAAATTACGAAAATGCCCTTCTTACCTAACGATCACGGGATAGCGTCTAGCAACACACCGTGACTCCCAATCATCGGAAGAGTCAAATGCAATGACTACTACCTTTCATGTGAAACAGTTACCGTGTAAATAGAATCCTATCGCAGTAATAATATCCATACGATCGTACGTCGAGTGTCAAGCATCAACGACCGTATCTTATAATCTGGATATCATGCTCTCTCGAAATAACTCATTTACTACCACTTTGCAAAGATTCATGAGAGTAAGACATTTTTTATAAGAAGGCCCTTTCGGATATTCACCCTACTAATAGGGTATGCGATTCCCAGAAGACCAAACATGTATACTCCGCATGCTTTAGTATCACACCCAATCACTACCGTATGATCGCCCCGTGGCAAGGGGAAACCTCAATAGTGTCAAAGCATGACAATCTACACCGTGATTCCATGTAGACTCCGGTCCTAAGGATAATTACACAACCGCCAAATAGTGTGACACTTAACAGTGTAAGTGGGTCAGTCTAACGTACGCATTCTCTAATATACATCCACGTACAGTCCAAGTGTCTCTACACTTCGATAGACGAGATCTATCCCTACCATTAAAGACAGAAGACATCTAATACGCGCTAGCCTGTTTGTACTATCAATGCCCTGTTTAATAGTACATAAGCTAGAGACATTTAAGTATCAAACTTATTAAAGTGATTAGAGATCTCATCAACCATAATCGCCTATCATGGTTTCTCTATCACAGTTTAATACTAAGGACGTTATCATATAACAATTCATAATTGGTTCTTTAAAAGAACAAATATATGACAATAGAAAATCCATTTAATATATGTATAATCATAAAGAAATAGTAAAAATGATCTGACCCGGTCGAATCCGGTCCAACCCGATTAGGTTTAGGACACAATTTCAACAATCTCCCACTTGGCCTAAAACCAATCACTCGCATACACAAGACCAAGTTGAAACACAAGAATCTCATACAATACTCGCAACCAGCCCTAGCCATTAACGGATCGCTATCTGTGGGGACTCAGACTATCTTCATACTACGCTCCAAATGACCAAGTCAAAGGAACCTCCTCAACACACACATGAATCTCCGACGAGACCCTGGTCATTGCTTCAAACAAAGAATCCACTTACTATATCGGCTATGTAGAAAATGTGGAAGAACCATACATGATTCTGGAATGAACCTTCTAAATCCATGTACTGCTCCCGCTACGCCTCCAAGGCACTACTGTGTTTTGCCCAAGTTGTAGAATTTACAGTGACCCATAGCCAAGAACATTTCCAGCTCACTGTATCACTTAATCAAAGTGACTGCAAACCCAGATTGTAGCTCCCACTCGCCTTCATAAGACTCAAGATATACGTCTATATATCTATATTTATTTATTTCCAAGTTTCAATAAACTAGGAACTCTTCCTTAACTTGTTTAAGGATATTCTCGACATTCACCAGATTTACTTTCATACTTGCTAATGACTCTTCTTGGACTATGAACATTTGGCATAACTTTTATGATGGTTCCTATCGCAGCAACAAAGGAAACCTTCCATAAGCATCATCTTTCACCTTATCTTTAGGACTAACGTCCTAACAAAGATAGATCTTGAGAACACCGGCTAGCAGTATCCACTGTCGCGATCTATGCTAAACTCTTTTAGCATCACATCTATATAGGTAAACTATAATCTAACAACAGTTAAATCTATCATTATAGACTCTTATTTCCAAAAATAAGAACTGCCAAACCAAGTGCTTTCGTATAGACCTTGAACTACCAAACATTAATTGAATGTGACATGGGGTGATAATTCTCGATAGGGATATCCAATACCTTACTCAAAAATTATAACACACTCCCACTATCCATCTTGCACATTGGGCATATCTCTTCTTTTGACTAAATCAAACTCCTTTGATTATCAAACAAATAAATTGTCTAGAGAAACTTCTTTGAGTCCATAAATGGATCTCGTGGGCCACATATCATGTTATCGTCTATGAACATCGGGCTGATTGCCCAATGTCTTCAACACTATCATATAGCCATGATACGAAGTTATAACAAGCAGAGTCTGAATATATATAATTGGGCTCAGCTGGCAGCATACTGATAATTTCAAGGTTTACACCCCATACCCTTCAACCGTCACTATAGCCTTATGGTAATCATATTACTATCCACAGCAGCCTTTCAGGGACATTCCCTCTAGGTAAGATAGACTAGGTTCACAACCTAGTTGTCACTGATGGAATCTAATTCAGATATTATGGCTCCTAGCCATATCTCTCAATCTTGCCTTTTAAATATTCCTTCATAAGTCGTGAGATATTCATTCTTCAAGATGAACGTACCAGCAACCTTTTTAGGCTTGAGGTTATCCACAGACTTACAGAACTTTTATGTGCACTGAGCAGTGTTATACACCTCATCACTATGTGGCGTCTGCTCACGTTCCTATGGTTGAATCTCTTCTTGTGGCTCTCAAACTCTTTTGAGATTTCAACTTACTCTCATTGTTTCTTTCGGAAGAAACACTTCCTCTAGAAGACAACATGTTTGGAGACAAACACATTTTGCTCCGCGGACAAATAAATATTATAGCGTACTTGGTAAGATATTCCACAAAGTTGCATATGTCGTACTAGGCTCCAAGCCTTTCTACTTTGCCTATGACAATCATCGGTTAAGATAGATTCGACATTATCCCCTTCCATATCTAATATGGAATTTGTTCAACCTTTATTCTTTGAAACTCGGTGAAGTATATGTATTGTATAAGAGCACTATCCCGAAACACGTAAGGGATACTTTGCATGGCTTACGTCACACCTTTATCATATAAAGTGTAGTTTCCATTTTAGAAGCACAATCGGATTGCGTATTGAAGTGAACTGAGGAGGTTCAATTCTGAATTTGCCTAAGGATTGATTGTAGGAACAATGAAACGAGCTCCGCGACCCCTAGGTATCCGTGTACCTAAGAACCTTGGATTAAAGACCTCGACCCCTAGATATCCTTGTATCTAAGAACCTCGGTTTGTGAACGCCACAAGGTATGCTCACGACCTTGATAAGTTCGGGTTTGAATACTCTACTAAATAATACTCACAAGTTCAAAAGAAATAGAAAACCTAAGCAATGTGGGATATTTTACAAGTAAAATTCGCCACTTTATCTTCTGATGGACCTAACTTGACTCTGTTGAGCCCAAATGACTCTTATTTGCTGAAAATAAATACTTAACCCAATATAATATCATATTGGCACCTTTTTTGATAGGCCATACTAGCATTTAGGCCCAAAAGACCTTTATGAAATAAATCCAATGCAAAGTAAAATAAAACAAGTCTAATAACTAATTAATAACTCATCCAAGCCCCTCTTCATGCTCTTCAAGCCCAATGGCATAGATAGTGCATATTATAGGCCGATCTTTAACTTTCTTGGGCTGGATCACATCATTCCCTCCCGGTTAGAAATGATTCGTCCTCGAATCAAAAGGATGTCGTAGAATTCAGCAACATGTACAAAGCATGAAAAACCCTCAAAAATCATCAATGGTATACCGGGATCAAATACAATGCATAAATACGATTCCAAAGCAATAGCAGGTGTAAATGGTGATCTATGCTTCCTCAACGGAACATAAGAACAATCTATTGGCTTGATATAGATGTGCATGAAGCTCGTAGTGGCATCAACGTAGTCATAGCAATTTAATTGGGAACAAACAGCAACATGCGCCACAAAAGGATCAACAAAAGTGTGCGCCGGTTTTCCACCATTATCAACCGGGGATAGATCATCCAAAGGAAATATTGGGGCTGTATTGGATGTATCCAATAGCCCGGTGTCCTCTTCACGAGGCTGATCATCATGTAATTGTAAAGAAGATTCGACAAAAACGGAACAAGAATTGAGGACCATAGCATCTTCTGTTGCCTCAACCAAAATCAACTCATCGCGTTCTTCCTCCACAATAGACACCTCAAACACCTCCACTTTCTCATCAACAAATGCAGGCTCATGAACCTCCACCACACTCTCACCTTCCTCCTCTTTCAACTCCTCCTCACGAATACTAACAACCTTTTCGTTTTTCTCTTCGACTAATTCTTGTGCTTTCTTACGTTCAGCCCTCCGTTTGGCATCATCCGCCCAAAAATTCTTCCAAAAAAGTTCATCTTCCTTCTTCCATCTATCCTGAAGCACTTGTATGCTAACTGTAGTTTCTTTTTTATAATCCTCAACGAATGCACGAGCATGCTTCTTAAGGATCCTTTCCATCCCTGCTAACAATTTCTCATTTCGAGCTGTGAGCTCATTTTGACGCCTCTGTTCCGCCCTCCTCTGTGCCTTCCTACGATCCCGTCTCTCATAATATTCAAAGCAAGACATGTCTCTCATAATGCACTCGTGTTTACGCTCACTCATATAAAGAGATCAACATAGAACGAACCACAACAATGAGCAAACCCTAAATATGATGCTGTCAGAAAGTTCCAGAATTTAAGCAGTGACTTTCCGTACAGATTGTGCTGAAACTACTTCGAATCTGAAAAAACTCAAAAGACGAAAGTTGTAGACTAGAGAATTTCCTATTATACCGCAAATTTTGAGGGGATTTGGAGTTGAGTAACCTACTCAAATCGAAAACGTAAACAGACCGACGGCTGCAGAATTTCAGACAGGATGGTTGCTGTTGTGGGGCGATTTTGACGAGGATAAGCTCCGAATTCAAAGATGAGGTAAATAGAGAAAACGTAGATAACAGGTTGATTTAGATGTGGTCAAAATTTCAGATCGTTTGGAGGTGTATTGGGTATTAAACGACCTGATACAAAAACGGGTTTGGAAAAAATTAGGATTCTAGAAAATTAGGGTTCTTGGGGAAAGTTTGAAGGTTTGAAGAATCTTCAAGTTTTTCCGGGTAACATTATGAAGATTTGAAGATTTATGGTGTTCTTGGCTGGGGGAACGACAAAATAATTAAAGAAAAACAAATTTTTTTTTGGATAATAATTGAAGTAAAGAACAAGAAATAAAATTGGATATTTGTTACCTACAATGCCTAGCTCTGATACCAACTGAAGTGAACCGAGGAGGTTCAATTCTGAATTTGCCCAAGGATTGATTGTAGGAACAATGAAACGAGCTCCGCGACCCCTAGGTATCCGTGTACCTAAGAACCTTGGATTAAAGACCTCGACCCCTAGATATCCTTGTATCTAAGAACCTCGGTTTGTGAACGCCACAAGGTATGCTCACGACCTTGATAAGTTCGGGTTTGAATACTCTACTAAATAATACTCACAAGTTCAAAAGAACTCAAATAAATATATTTCACTCAAAGTTATAACTATCTCTAGAATGTGCTCCTAGTTTGCCTTTTATAGGCTACAATCATAATGAAAATAGAAAACCTAAGCAATGTGGGATATTTTACAAGTAAAATTCGCCACTTTATCTTCTGATGGACCTAACTTGACTCTGTTGAGCCCAAATGACTCTTATTTGCTGAAAATAAATACTTAACCCAATATAATATCATATTGGCACCTTTTTTTGATAGGCCATACTAGCATTTAGGCCCAAAAGACCTTTATGAAATAAATCCAATGCAAAGTAAAATAAAACAAGTCTAATAACTAATTAATAACTCATCCAAGCCCCTCTTCATGCTCTTCAAGCCCAATGGCATAGATAGTGCATATTATAGGCCGATCTTTAACTTTCTTGGGCTGGATCACATCACGTATCCAAAAATGGCATTCCTCAAGGGGGAATCTTATTCCTTTTCAGATAACTTCTGAAACACCCTTCAGGTATTAATTACTTCAATCCAATTGAAGATTAATTCCTAAGTAGTTCATCAATCTTATATTCGTGATAGCTCGAACTTTTTGGGCTTTCCGGATTATGCACTTCACTGAGTACACTTGACTATTACTAAAAATAGTCATAGAGAGAAATAAACAATTACTTATGGCATTAATTGTCATAAGCCAACAAACATCGGTATGCTTAGGCTTTAGACAATTTTTCTAGATTTTATAACATTTTCATAAAAGGGTATTTTAGTCATCTTTAGATAAGATACGTATCACCCACATGATTCATAATCATATGGTTCAGACATCATCTGAATGACATTTGATTATACGTTTCTCTTCCTGAGAGTCGACATATAGAACAACCACAAATATCAAGGATAACAGCAATACAAATATTTAGTTGAGATTTTTCACCTATATCAACTATACAGTGACATCAATCTAATAAGTTAGATTCAGTGACCTTTCAACTTTATCGGAATAACAATTATTCTTTACAATTGAATATGTCTACTAAATCCTAACAAGTAATTGAAAATCATGTTCTTTATAAGAACCGGAACATAATAACGTTTATTTAGTTCGCTTACCAGTCTACTAGATTCAGAATACAATGCTGAAAATGTCGCAACGTTTGCTTCACTTTTCGTATCTTGGTGTATCCAGTATTTAATCTTTCTAATTTAATCACACTCGTAAGATATCATATATCTAAGGGTTGACTTCAACTTAGATAGATTTATCTCAACTCACTTGCCTAGAATAAAGACTTCACAAGATCTCTTATTTTAAGCACTCGCCTTATCTTTCCCTTTTAATCCTTTAAGCACTTGTAGAATATTTCTCATTTTAGTCTTCACAAGACTTAAGGAAAATCACAAGAGTTATGTCTTCAATTTCCTTTCATAATGAAAATCAATGTTTATTAGACAATTAATTTAGCCCTTTTGAATCATATTCAAAACATGAACTATTTAATTAACCTTCAAGCAATGAATAATTCGATACTTAAATCTTACAATTTTGAAAGCAACCTTTCCGAAATTCGATGTGGTCATTCTTATCCAACGTTTGAATTAATTGTCATCGTATGACTGAATGATCATATTGGATCGTATCCAATGTATGATTAATTCGTTGAAACTTATTTCAAGTGATTTAATCATATCAATAGTTTCCGCTTTTCATTAATAATTAAAGCCCTGGAGCACTTCATCAAATATGTAGTCTCCTTGTCTCTAACTACTATAACTCGCGTAATTGCTTATTTAAAAGGATTAAAATTACTTAAACATATTTGAGAACGTTTCTCAAAAGGTAGCAGTCATAATTTGGTTTTACTAATCGAGAAATAAAAACATAAATATAAAGTTTGCTAAAAACTACAACATAAAAATAAAGATAAAAGAGTGGTGTTGTTTATACACGCAAAATCAAAAATGGTCTTTTGGTTTATGATTTTGCTCCCACTAATCAACTACTCCCAATTGACTTTCAAGAATCTTTCAAAAATTCTTTAGTGGCCAAGATCCCATTAAACTACCGCGACCCCCTGCTTTGGCTGGTGAGCCGAAAATAGTCTAATAGGTAGACAACTCTTTGTCAATCGTATCTTATACGACTCTTGTTGTTTGACTAGTCAACTCTTTGACAATTTTCATCTTATGAAATAGCCAAACCATTGCCTCTAAAATCCATACGACCCCGCTTTGGCTGGTGGTCGAGAGAACTCTTAGTCAAGTCCTAACCCCAATATTCATGAGATCTCATACGATCATATCTCGATAATGACGATATACCCGAGGTAGGTCAACCCCCTGATTTGGCTGATGAGTTGGATCCGAACAAGGGCTCTTCACCGTCATTATAATATGGGAAGGCAATTTCAACTTGATTCTTTTGAGGTGGAAGTATTTATGTAAATTAATTCACTTAATTAATTTCGAATTAATTCTCTTAATTAATTTAATTATGGTCTCATCATGTATATCTATCTCTATAGACATACATCCTACCACATTCATCTAGATCGCCTAGTTATGCATCTATCGTATCATATAAAATAAATGCAAGCACAAAATAAATAAATGCGTAAAGTAACCGGTATGATCATGGACTTTTCCTAGGTGCGGTTTCGAATACAAACTGACGAAACCGCGGGTCACAATCTAAGGGTAGCTGCAACGGCCAATATGATCTTTAATGCTCATTCTCCAATGGGATCTTTTTTTTCGTTTTTCTTTGGTCTTCATCTTCCACTCATTCTTGTTACATAAATTTTATCTAATAAAATAAATACACCCTCCGAACACGGGGGGAGCTAACGGGGATGGGACAATGCAGAAAATAAACTAGGTCACGTTCTTCATAACGGCCTAGGACAATTTTTAAACCAACAGAAAAATTAAATCATTCACATCTATCATATTGGTCGAGTCCATGATCAATCGAGGTCCATATAATCATATTATATCTACTATATCTAATCCATACAATAACATCTTATGAAAAAGATAAAATTAAAAACTAACAACTTGCGTCTTAATTAATCGATTAACGTTTAATCTATTAAATATTTTATCCAATCAATTAACTAATTAACATTTAATTAATTAAATGATTTTAATCAAAATAAAATTAACGGTTAATTTTAAACGATTTTAATTTTAATTTTAAATTAATTAGAACTATTCTAAAATAAATCAAAATTAAAATTAAGTCACTTTTGTGTCTTTCCTTTTGATTCCTAATCAAAAGGGATGTCTTTGGTTTCCTAAACCAAAAGGCATCTACCTTGGCCCTTTCCAAAATCAAAATTTTGAAAAGGCCTAGGCCTAAACCTTTTTCCAAAATCAAAAATATTTTGAAAAGGGCCTAGGCTTATTCCAAACAAATATTTTGAAAAGGGCCTAGGCCTATTCCAAACAAAATTTGGAATGACCTAGATTATTTAAAGGCAATCATATTTACCAAATAATGTCATTTGGCATCCCAATGATCCAAACTATTTGAACCATTAGTTAGCCACATAACATTAACTTAAACAAAAGAAGAATTATCAATCACAACTATAAATCTATATAAAAACACAAATACACAAAACAAAAATTTGGAGATCCACCACCTTTGACCAGTCAACCGACGCCGGCAGCAGGTTGCCGTGCTACCACCGCCGCCGACCAACCGCCGGTGGTGGTGCCGCCGCCAGTCGGCCGAGCACCACCCGATCTCGGTTTTTTTTTCTTTCTTTTCGTGTATCTTTTTGCAAGTCATAAATCTTTCATCTTTTAATTACGTGATACAAACGATAAAATTAACTACGTAAATTAACATGCTTATTGCTTAAGCTCGAAACTCTCTATGATACCACTGTTAGGAAATCTACGTGGGAACGCAGCGGAATTCAAAATTTTATTTCTTTTTAACCATGATCGACTTCGTTTAAGCAATAAACAAATAAGCTAGTAGACGGTGGTTACCTTGGTTGATCTAAAAGATCGACGCTTTGACCGTCTAAGGAGAGTAGCGATGCACGGAACCGCCCAAGCGTTCGGCCTCTTCCGGTGATCCACACGAACAGCCCGACGGAATCACATCATGGATTGCTACTAGAAAAATCTGGTTGCTAGACCGGCATTTTCTCTCTCTTTAATCTATCTCTAAGAATCTCTTTATTTTTCACAAGAACTATTAGCTCTTGGAATTGTGTTGTCCAAAAGAGCTAGCCAAACATCCATTAAATAGGATGACATGTGCCTCATGCACTTCCCAATCGGATTGAGATTAGCTTCTAGTAGATTGATGAAAAAGAAAACTTTTTCCAAATAAAATAAGGAAAATACCTTTTATTGATTTATCTCATTTAATATTCAATATCTTATATTAAATATATTTCTAAGATATATATTGACAATATCTTATATTGAATATATCTTTATCTTATTACCATAAATCTATTTTTCCAAAAAATCAATTAATATCCAATATTAATATTATGGTAATTTTATTAATTAAATTGCACAATCCAAGTGTATCCAATACACTAGAAAGTGGTGCCCCTTTTACCAATATTTTGGCGTCCGAATATTCTTTAATTAATATAATGCTATGATTAATTAATTTGCAAAATACATGTATATTATATATATATATATATATATATATATATATATATATATATATATATATATATATATATATATATATATATATATATATATATATATATATATATATGTATATATATATATATATATATGTATGTATATATTCCTACACAAATACATTATGTATATATTTAATTAATCAACATAATTAATATCTTGTATTACATTTATTCCTAATAAATAAATACCAACATACTAATTTACCACTATAACATTTATAATATGAGATAAATTCTTTCCTTATTTGGTTATCAAATATAACCACATTTTAATCCGACTTGATGTTCATATGTGTGTGACCCGATAGGCTTCCGAATATGTTGGCCGTAGACACAAAGTGCAAATTACGAAAATGTCCTTCATACCTAACGATCACGGGATAGCGTCTAACAACACACCGTGACCCCCAATCATCGGAAGAGTCAAATGCAATGACTACTACATTTCCTGTGAAATAGTTACAGTGTAAATAGAATCCTATCGCTGTAATAATATCCATACGGTTGTATGTCGAGTGTCAAGTATCAACGACCGTATCTTATAATCTGGATATCATGCTCTCTCGAAGTAACTCATTTACTTCCACTTTGCAAAGATTCACGAGAGTAAGACATTCCTTATAAGAAGGCTCTTTCGGATATTCACCCTAACGAAATTGGAAAACTCTTTCGGATATTCACGGTTTTTTCATTGAAGAAAAACCGAACCGGAAATACTATCCATAAAAACCGGTATGACCCGAACCGAACCGGTACACGATTCCCTAAACCTAAACCTAAAATGCTTCCCGGTTGCCGATAACCGCCGTTTGAGCGACCAAACATGTATACTCCAATAATGGTGTTTGTCTCATTTTTAGCAAAATTTTATGGTAAATGAAATACGATCCGAAAACCGAAATCGAACCGAACCGGACTGTATTGGTTCGGTCCAATAAAATGATCCCAATCACACCGCAAAATGATCGCGCCGTTCCCGGCAAACATGTATACTCCGCATGCTTCGAAACCTCACATGATCGCCCCGTGTCAAGTGTCAAAGCATGACAATCCACACCGTGATTCCATGTAGACTCTGGTCCTAAGAATAATTACACAACCGCCAAATAGTGTGACACTTAACAATGTAAGAGGGTCAGTCTAACGTACGCATTCTTTAATACACGTCCACGTACAGTTCAAGTGTCTCTACACTTCGATAGACGAGATCTATCCCTGCCCTTAAAGACAGTAGACATCTAATACGCGCTAGCCTGTTTGTACTATCAATGCCCTGTTTAATAGTACATAAACTTAAAGACATTCAAGTATCAAACTTATTAAAGTGATTAGAGATCTCATCAACCATAATCGCCTATCATGGTTTCTCTATCACAGTTTAATACTAAGGACGTTATCATATAAAAATTCATAATTGGTTCTTTAAAAGAACAAATATAGGACAACAGAAAATCCATTTAATATTTGTATAATCATAAAGAAATAGTAGAAATGATCCGACCCGGTCGGATCCGGTCCAACCCAATTTGGTTTAGGACACTATTTCAACAGTCTTTCCGACTTTCCCATAACTGACGTCGTTTATACGTGTGGGGGGTTATAACCCTGTCTTTTCACATCAGACTCTCCCACTTCTTTGTTTCTGCTATTAAAACGGAGATTTGGGGCCTCTCTTCAAGATTTCTCTGCATTCTTCAAGTAAGCATATCTTTTTTCTCTTTGAGTTTATTCTTCTTCTCTGATTCTTTATCTCTTGTTTATCCCAGTTAAGGAAGGATCGAACTGCATCTAGTAGTTCAATCGAGAGGGAATTCGAATCCCAATCTGAGTCTGAGGTATAAATTCATCAATCTAGGGCTCAAATAGAAACCCTTGCTTTAATCTTGTATCCAATCGTGGTGAAACTGAGCAGTTCACTATGTATCCACAGCCTTTCCAATCCATCTAGGCCCCGCTCCTCTTTTGGATTTACCTCTTTGAATCAAAGCATTAGGGCACGCATGACTTCTAGGTTAGCCATAGGTTGTTTTGGGGTCTGATCCAAACATACACAGGATGATATCTTGCAGATTTGTAACCAGTATAATATCGATATGGACCAATACTCTCCCCATCTTCGTGGGGTGTAAACATGTTTTATCATCAGCCCCTGAGGGGTATTGTACTGTGTACAATGAGCAATTTTCATGTGGCTTAAGGTCCCCTTCAGTCCGGCCTTCTTGGCCGTTCTGAGACGTTATCATCTGGGATTTGCCCAGATCGCCCCTAATGGGGTTAAGGCCATCATCGGCTTCATGATCTTCTGCCGATGTATAGATACTGAGTTTTCTATAAAGCTATTTATGACCTTTTACCAGCATAAGAAGGTTAGGAATCATAGCGTGTTGTATTACTTTCCACGCCGAACAGACCACCGAAGGGGTATTCCCATACTTTCTAGGGGGAAAACTTCTATCCATGAGTGGAAAACCAGTTAGGTGTGATGCCTGAAAGACAATTTTGTAATTGTTTTATTTAATAAATGAAATGATATTGTTATTCATATTTATTATTCTCATAATCACCGATGTGACAATAGTATTTACACTACAGAAAACCCTAAGTATATCGTTTATGTAATCACTTAACTCAGTGTATGGGATATACACAGGAGGATTGAGTTAGTGAAGATGTACTTAAAATAAAATTAGCCCGTAGTGAAGTTAATCGAGAGTATCGGGTCTCTCCTTTAACGTGCTATTAATGCGCCCGAACACAATAGGTGTGATTGTCTTATCCGGACTTTCGGTTAAGAGAACCTAATGGGGCATTTATATATGATAGATATATCATATAGGGCCGGACCGATTTGATTAGAGTTCATGATATAATTCCGTAATCGAGAAGTCTTATCGAATCAATGGATGATCATATTTATGGATATATCTTAATCCCGAGGTGATCACGATCAACCGCTTGAATCGGTATGAAGTTTGACTTGACGGTTAAGGATTACACCGAGTCCGTGGTCCGAATTACCCCATCTTGGCATTGTACTTGGATTGAGTGAGTAGTCTGTATTATCACAGATACGGAATCCATTCCTTCCATTTATGGAAGTAGATAGACAGTTCCCTTATTTGTTAATCCTAGAAACTGATCGATCCATGAAGTTCATATTACACTGATTAGCTACCAGTGAGTTGTATGACTTAATTGATCACTAGGGGGTTAATGGTAAATAAGGATAAGAGGTTCTAAAAAGGGTTAACGGTAACTTCCCAATTTAGAATGAACAGTCTATGGAGGATTAATCCATATGTAATGATTATATCAATGGACGCTTATTATTATTCTCGTGAGGAGATAAATATAATCTCATAATCGGAGGAGTGCAGTCACGGGATTATGGTGGCATATTCCTGTGATTGATTTATCGAATATAATTATTTTGTTCGTAAGATAATTATTTATTTGATTTATCGGAGCCGCTGATTATTAGTCCATGGTCCCCGACGTGCCTCCTATATAGCATAGCTATTCTCGGACGTCGAATCCTAATAATATTAATTTAGTTCTTGTTGGACTTTATTAAAACGATATGTGAATTAATTGTTTAGTGGACTATTAAATTAGTTGGGCTAAATAATTAAATATGTGGAAAAGATATTTTCCATAATCTTGGCCCAATTATTGTGTTATGGCAAAATTAATATTGACTAGGTCAATAAGTGTATTTTCGCCCCTTGCTTTTTATTATGGTACAAGAAATTATTTTCTTGTGTATTAATAAGACATGTGCATAAAATATTTATTGGATAAATATTTATGGAAAGAAATAAAGATAAATATTATTCTAGATTTGTTCTAGAATATTATGGGATTATCTTTTATTTAATGGGATTATTATAATTGATTTTGTATTAATTATTAAATCCTTGGAGGTTAAGTTTTACTCTCCTATATAAAGAGAGTTCTCCCAAGCCTTAAAAAAACACATAAATTTCGACTTCTCTTAGAGAGAAGGAGCAACAATTCGGCCAAAGGGATTAAGGGGGAAAATCTTGCAGATTTTCCGGGTAGCATATCGGAAGGATTCGAGACGAGGATTTCCTTCCACCGGGAGTGGCTTGGATCACACGTACGGAAGATCGTGGTGCTCTTCACACCTTCTTTCCTATTGCGGTTCTTCAACTTGGATTTTGAGATCCAAGAGGTATGTTCTACAACCCCCTTATAGATGTAGATCTAGTTATTTTATTACGTGTATTTTATAGATCTAGATCCTTAAATCGCTTCCGCTGCGGATGATATTACTAACAGTGGTATCAGTCGCCAAGGGGATCTATATTTATACGTATAAAATATTAGATCTAGGAGTGGTAAACATGTAGATTTTTTGTCCCAAATTTTTTTTTTAAAAAAGGGGGCCGAAAATTGTTTAATTTTTTTTTATGATTATGAATGTCTTGGTTGAAGAGATGGATTGGGGTTGGTACTGTTTACTCGTTAGATCTATTGTAGCTCCTTTGTTTAGTAACAATTGAGCATAGGAATTGTATTTTATTTATGTCAATTTTCGAAATTTATATGTAAAAATAGCATCTTTTATTGTAATTTTGAATATCCGGGCTGGAAAAGATGAAGATCTTGAAGAAAAGTTGCAGATTTAATCGAAACCCAAGGTATGAACGAGGAGAAACGGATAAAAACCTGATTTTAATTAAAAATCTGCGCTACAGGACTTTCTGCGACGCTGAAAAGCGTCGCTACAAGTCCTGTATAATAAAATTGCATGCGGCTAGGGCTTAGGTCTTGCGGCTGCATTAACTTTTTGTTTAACCTAATTTTTTTATATGGAAAACTGCCGTTTGGCACCAAAAAAAAAAAAAAAAAAAAAAAAAAAAAAAAAAAAGAAGAAGAAGATTATTTTTGGAAAATAATTTTTTGTGTAACAGCCGCATGTAACATGTAATAAAAATAAAAATAAAAAGGGTTTTTTATTTATCAAATAAATTGGATTTATTTAATTAAAAAGCCTTTTCTCCTCTCGGGTGTTCGTGGTTCGTGATCCGGTGGTTCGAGTTCAAGATTCGAAGATCAAGACTCGAAGACAACAAGATTGTAATTTACTGTTTTCCTAGGATAGATTAGATACGGGGTACCAACAATCCATCTCGGTGTTTAAATTTTCCGCAATTTATTTTTTATGTGTTTGATCATAAAATAGACATAAAATCGGAATTGCCATGACATGCATCATATCATAAATCCACTCCATGCATACATGTAGAATTTTAATTTTGGTAATTAAAATAGGCATGTATACAAACTCGTGTAATTAGTTGAAATTTAATTAATACGTGGTAATTAATTAATTTAGTAACTAATTAAAGATCCGATGACGGGTTATGAAATCGTTAAGCCTTTTGGTGTGTGTTCTCGGTGAACCGCCTTAAAGCCCAAACGAGATCACGTTTTCGATTCGTAGTGTCTACGAGATTGAATGATGGTAAAAGAACAATAAATCTTGGATAAAAACGGTTCGCTTATAGGTTGGGTGGTCAACTGAGCTAGGCTCGACCGACTTAACCCTCCTAGTGTGATGTATGCACGGGGGTCCGGCAAGACTAAGCTACACCGGAGAACGGATGGGTGATTCCTTCTTATCTCAACGAGGTCGTCTTGACCCGATTTCGTCCGATCGTCACATATGTTCCAACGAATACGACGGGTAGGCTTGCCTACGTTACCGACACCATTCGGAATCCTTGATTTGATGTACTTTTATGTTAACATCAAAAAGACATGGTTAGTTAACCCACCACCACTTCCAAAATATTGAGTGGGAGCGGGGGAGGCGACAGCCAACCCCACGGCCTCTACTATAGATACAAGTAAGTGAGAGAAGGGTGACGCCTCGCGGCGCTTTGATTTCGTCCCCCTACGGATGGTGTTCACCCCTATCAACATTCATGGCTTGGTCTCCGAAAGGATAGGATTTCGGGTACTCGTCGGGTCACTGACCTATCCTACGACGGCACACTCGGGGCGTACCTAAGAGATCCGATATAGTAGGTCACACTCATAAAGGATATTTTTGGTAATATCTAGGCTAAAAAAGGAAGGTAGTCAATGAATAAAGGGATGTTCGATTCTCGTGGGATGTTTGATTCTCACAAGTTATTCATTGATGAGATTGTCTCGATTTAACCGTCATCTCTTTGACCTACCCTACGGCGGCACTGAGATGCGAGGTTAAAACCTTGGAATGGTAGAGTAGACTTAATTTTAGTTTACAATTCCTAAAATAAATATAGTAGTGTTAACTTGAATTAATATATGTCATTTTATTTACGATTATATCCTTTACTAAATTGCTTAAAATTTATAATTGACTAGTATTGACTTCGTTAAAAAGTGGAAAGTAACTAGGACGTTGAACTAGTTAATCGATAATGCAATTAATTTTCGGAAGAGATATTTTTCTCTTAAGCCTTTTAAAAACCAGAGTGACATATAGGTATGTCACCAGTGTCATTCCTGTCAAACGGAAGACAAACTTAGTTTGATCAAAGGTGATTTCGGACTTTGAAATTCTTCTAGTGAATTTTGAGTGTGTAGTAATTACACGAGTGATTTTCTAATTGAAAAATTGGAAAATCATGAAGTGTTACTAGTTGGACGATATTTGGAATCGATGAACTAGTGGGAGCTTTATTATTTGTTGTTTTTCTAGAACATTAGAAAAGTGTAACTGACTACACACGTAACCGTTCTAATTGAAAAACCGGAAAGTCATGAAATGTCGCTAGTTGGACGATATTTGGAATCGATGAACTAGTGGGAGTTCTATGATTTGTTGTTTTTCTAGAAACATTGGAACTATAGATTTTTCTAATCGAAAAAATCGGAAAATCATAAAAATAAAGCATTGCTCGTTAGACGGTATTTGGAACCGATAAACTAGTGGGAGCTTTAATGTTATGATTTGTTGTTTTTTTCTGGTATATTAGAAAATCCAAGAAGTCCCGACGAGTAACACTCGAAATAGACATCCCACGGTTCAAGAGTAGTGTCTACTCAAACGAACCGCTGGTTCAAGACTGTTTCCATTCACGGAAAGTCAAGAATGGAGAATATGTCTAAAAGTGTTAGTCATCTAAACTGAGTAAACTTTAAGGCTAAACCGAAAAATTAATTAACTGAAAATCATAGGATAAGGATAGTGATTTTGGATCACCAACCTATGTATCCTTGGCGATTTTCTCAAGCTAAGTTCTTTGGAAGAACAAGGTAGCAGTGCATTTAACGATTAAAAGAGTAAACAACGGGCAGTTAATTTTAGCTAGGATAGTGGGAGTGATATAAGGAAATGAATCTCGGATTCAATCCTTGGATATCGCGGAAAAATTATTTTCTGTTTAAGATTCGTTGGAACGAATGGATTTACCTTCTATTCGATAATTTATTTATAGAAAGTGAATATACCATTTGTAGTACGAATCCAAGACTCGGATTTTTGTTTGATAAAGTCAAAACCACTTACAACCGCTGAAATATGTATATAAAACACATCTTAAGAACTATTAAAAGCAATTGGTTTCTATATTTAGATAAACGCTTCTTCATATTCCATAGTTAGTGCATAGTCCCTAAAAGACAAGACCTGAAGACTGGCTCAGGGTGATTCCTTTTCTCCCAGTCTGGTTATATTGTCTCAAAGGTTCAATGACTAAGTTTCCTTTCAATCGGGAAAGGATAATGGTTATAAAGAAGTAACATAGCTTGTTCATGACGACCTTCGGGGTCT
This sequence comes from Gentiana straminea, assembly GCA_036785695.1. NCBI lineage: Eukaryota > Viridiplantae > Streptophyta > Magnoliopsida > Gentianales > Gentianaceae > Gentiana > Gentiana straminea. Next base: position 8,621,573 of record JAVUPR010000048.1, on the reverse strand, counting down.
GATGAAAGACACGAGCTAGTAGGAGCTTCCAAGTAGTGACTTCTTGTCTGATAACTATTCAAACACTCCGGTAAGTTTATCCAAAATATTTTGAGGTTTCTCTGTTTTCAACAGAGATAGAGTATTCTATACTCAGAAATAGGCCATCACATAGTCCTAGGGACTGATGCTCGGCCTGCCTCATAGTGAAATGCTTTCACTAAGTGAGAAACCGTTAAATTGCCTTATATATGTTTTAGATGTGCTACAATATACTACTTAACTCAATAAAGATATTGGAAGCGAAATAACGGTTTACATTGAAATGTAAGACCGAGAAGTCTACCTAGAATATGCTTTGGAATTTACGGATAAGGTGTGGATTCGGTTCACCCCACTTCCGTAAATATAAGCATTTAGCACACGGTGCTTGAAGGTAAGACTGGTAATTTCGCGCATCCGTTCGGTCAATGACCATTCGTGATATATCTTTTTTAAGCTATTGAGTATAAAGGTTAGATATAGGATTCTTGAAATCGGGAAGGGACAGTTATACTGTTGCATCCTTTCTGATAGAGTCCATGAACAGTAAAACCTTGAACCTTGAAGTACGTTTACTCAAGGTAGTTACTAACTGATTAAAATCAGACCACATCCAACATCGGTTGTTGGTGATAACACTAAATACTACTAAACTAGATCAGAATTTCGATCCACCCAGAATGTAGTGTAATGGTCTACAGGATCGATTGATGACCTATGGCTCTTTTGTGAGCAGTATAGGATTCTGATAATAGAGGTTGGTTTAATAGCCATAACCCTGTGAATGGTGTTCGGTACTCCAATTCTGTTCATGCTCTTGTAGAACCACCCGAGCGTCTCAGGCCCAGTGGGAGTAATTGGATCTACACGGAAAAGAGTAGAATGAATTCGGTATTGCATGATTTCGTTCAAAAGCAGAAAATAGGGGTGATTCCCTGAGACATTCTTGCCAAACAAACGGAGTCTGGATTCATTCGGAACAAAAGGGTATTGCCTTATGAACTTATGACAGGATGACTGGCAAGGCTTATGTCCTTTTGTGGATAAAAAGCAAACCTCTCGGTCACTAGAAGTCATATATTTCTACAATATGTGGAGTTGACCAGAATATTGATAAGTCTTTTTGTAGACTGGATATCAATTTTAGTACAGTAGTGAATATATAAATATATATATTAGTGTTTGTGAAGGATAACACTGCACGCTTGGCAACAACATGGGTGTGTTATCTGAAGTCAGAATCTGACAATACCACAATTCTCTGCAACAGAGATTTGGACAACATTCTGAAGAGTTTGACTCGGTCGAATTCATTAGAATCAGTCACCGGTTTCCCATCCATCTTATTGGATAAGATGATGCATCTGTGTATGCAACATTCAACGAGGAAGTTCTACCCTATGCCTCAGGAATGACTCTCTAAGTCTTCGGATCAAGAGAAATGGGATAGATTCTCTTTCTAGTAAGAGATGGTCAGGTTATTGAACGTCAACTTTGATCGAATCTTAGATTCGGCGGTTAACAAAGCAAGTTTAGTATGTCCTTTAGTATCTTGAAGAGAACGAGGAATAATATGCGGACATATTCATGTGTGAACTTGGATATGTGTGATACACTGATTTTGACTTTAAGTCAGATTGAGGATGATCGTTAAGTCGATCTCGGGCTCAGTGTTTATTCAGTACCACATGATTAGATGGACCGGTAACGTTTCGATTCTACAGATCGTCTCGAGCCGACAACCTGACTAATCATTAAGACCCATGACATTTAGATGTAGGTGCTCCCCGAGTCACCGACCTATCCTACGACGGCATACTCGGAGTGTACTTTGGAATCGAAATGGTTATGATATGCTTAGTGGGTACTAGAATACGGGATGAGTCTCCATTGCTTTAGAGCAAGTGGGAGATGTAGTTTGTTGTATTTTAAATAATAGGGTGTGCTCTAAAACAATTAATCACATGCTTTCGTGCAAGTGGGAGATTGTTAGGTGTGATGCCCGAAAGACAATTTTGTAATTGTTTTATTTAATAAATGAAATGATATTGTTATTCATATTTATTATTCTCATAATCACCGATGTGACAATAGTATTTACACTACGTAAAACCCTAAGTATATCGTTTATGTAATCACTTAACTCAGTGTATGGGATATACACGGGAGGATTGAGTTAGTGAAGATGTACTTAAAATAAAATTAGCCCGTAGTGAAGTTAATCGAGAGTATCGGGTCTCTCCTTTAACGTGCTATTAATGCGCCCGAACACAATAGGTGTGATTGTCTTATCCGGACTTTCGGTTAAGAGAACCTAATGGGGTATTTATATATGATAGATATATCATATAGGGTGGACCGATTTGATTAGAGTTCACGATATAATTCCGTAATCGAGAAGTCTTATCGAATCAATGGATGATCATATTTATGGATATATCTTAATCCCGAGGTGATCACGGTCAACCGCTTGAATCGGTATGAAGTTTGACTTGACGGTTAAGGATTACACCGAGTCCGTGGTCCGAATTACCCCATCTTGGCATTGTACTTGGATTGAGTGAGTAGTCCGTATTATCACGGATACGGAATCCATTCCTTCCATTTATGGAAGTAGATAGACAGCTCCTTTATTTGTTAATCCTAGAAACGATCGATCCATGGAGTTCATATTACACCGATTAGCTACCGAGTGAGTTGTATGAATTAAGTGATCACTAGGGGGTTAATGGTAAATAAGGATAAGAGGTTCTAAAAAGGGTTAACGGTAACTTCCCAATTTAGAATGAACAGTCTATGGAGGATTAATCCATATGTAATGATTATATCAATGGACGCTTATTATTATTCTCGTGAGGAGATAAATATAATCTCATAATCGGAGGAGTGCAGTCACGGGATTATGGTGGCATATTCATGTGATTGATTTATCGAATATAATTATTTTGTTCGTAAGATAATTATTTATTTGATTTATCGGAGCCGCTGATTATTAGTCCATGGTCCCCGACGTGCCTCCTATATAGCATAGCTATTCTCGGACGTCGAATCCTAATAATATTAATTTAGTTCTTGTTGGACTTTATTAAAACGATATATGAATTAATTGTTTAGTGGACTATTAAATTAGTTGGGCTAAATAATTAAATATGTGGAAAAGATATTTTCCATAATCTTGGCCCAATTATTGTGTTATGGCAAAATTAATATTGACTAGGTCAATAAGTGTATTTTCGCCCCTTGCTTATTATTATGGTACAAGAAATTATTTTCTTGTGTATTAATAAGACATGTGCGCATAAAATATTTATTGGATAAATATTTATGGAAAGAAATAAAGATAAATATTATTCTAGATTTGTTCTAGAATATTATGGGATTATCTTTTATTTAATGGGATTATTATAATTGATTTTGTATTAATTATTAAATCCTTGGAGGTTAAGTTTTACTCTCCTATATAAAGAGAGTTCTCCCAAGCCTTAAAAAAACACATAAATTTCGACTTCTCTTAGAGAGAAGGAGCAAAAATTCGGCCAAGGGGATTAAGGGGGAAAATCTTGGAGATTTTCCGGGTAGCATATCGGAAGGATTCGAGACGAGGATTTCCTTCCACCGGGAGTTGCTTGGATCACACGTACGGAAGATCGTGGTGCTCTTCACACCTTCTTTCCCATTGCGGTTCTTCAACTTGGATTTTGAGATCCAAGAGGTATGTTCTACAACCCCCTTGTAGATGTAGATCTAGTTATTTTATTACGTGTATTTTATAGATCTAGATCCTTAAATCGCTTCCGCTGCGGATGATATTACTAACAAAACCCACTTCTTATTTATTCATCATCAAGGGTACCCCGAACTGAGTCTTTGGAATTACCACAAACTCCCGGCTGACGTATGCCCCACTGGGGTTAATGAGCGATTACTGAATGATATTGCCGAATCGAGGGTCCATCTGGACTTCGAAGAGTGACCCCCGAACTAATCGAGGCAACTCGCCTGGCTGACTCGGGCCTGAGCCTTATCTGAGGTTTACTTAAGAGGAGTACGACAATTGTAGGAATTCCTTCTTGGTTTTATTTCTTTAGCTTTCTTGGTCTATATTTGTTGTTTTGTGATCTTCCCCGCTTGTACTGACGTTGTTTGCCTTTTTCTTCTCAGTGGCCGACTTTGCTGCCATCGTTGATGAAGTTTTTGAGGAAGAGGTTGTGCCTAAGCACAACGAACAGGTTGCGAACCCAGATGCTCATGGGACTGGTGGCGAGTTGGAGCCTAGTCCGGTCAATCCGGAAACCAACATTAGGGATTCTCATACTGAGGAGGGTCTGGAACAGGACGAATTGGTTGCTCCTACGCAGCACACCGACCAGCAGGATGATAGCCTGATCATCCTAGATGTTTCTGAGTCTGCTACGGCCGGGAGACAACTCAAGTGCGCCCCCGAACTGGGCGGAAGAGGACTAGGTCTGGTCGAGGTGACCAGGATGTCTCTGAGGGAGGCTCCACTTCACAAGCTGATTTTCTGTCAGAACTGCCAGACAAAGATCTATCCGCTATGGTATATTTTTTCTTGCCTTTACATTTGTTGCTTCCTTTTGCAGCTATCTCTTACCGTACTAACCATGTTGTTTTCTGTCAGGTTGTTAAGGCGGGGAAGGAAGACTTGAATAGACTTGACAGCTTCTCTACCCATAAGAGTTCTCTAGAAAAATGGATCGCTGACCTCTCACCCAGCCGTAAAAAACACCGAGACGAGTCCCTGTCCAAGGATTCGCAGATCGCTGATCTGGAGAAGATTGTTCAAGCCCGGCGGTCGAGTTACAAGAGCTAAGAAATGCCGGTGTTGAGCGGGATGAGGCCCTGGACAAACTCCTAGCTGAACGTGAATGTCTTGAGGCCGCGATGCTGCGTGGATCGCCCAAGCTATTCATGACTATAAGAGCACCACTCATTTTACTGGAGCCCTGAAGGTTTTACTTTCCCCAATCTTGGGTCATGGGTACACCCTGGGTGTGGACGAAGCCAAGGCCCATTGTTCTGAGCTGGTCATTGAGACTCTTCCCCACGGGGGACATCGCAAACCTGGCGGCAACCGAGTCTATGATGCTCGACTTAAGGAGTTTCAGGCTGGTGAAGATCTGGCAGCTAAATACTCCCGCAGACATGCTGCTCAGCAAGCCAGTGCATCTTCAGCTCAGACTTCTGGTGCGCCCTCAGATCAACCTTATCAACAAGATCCTTCTGCTGATTCTTAGGCTTAGGCACTTGTTTTTATTTTTGAAAAACTTGTAATAAACTCCAACTTTTTATTGTCTGTTGTTCTTGAGAACTTATGCCTTTTAGGCACTTGTTCTATTATCTCTTTTTGGCTTTTAGCCATTGGTTAGCTTTAAGCACAACACAACATTGGGTCCTTTACCCCCTTGAAGTACATCATTTACAAACTATGATTTTTGAATGATGTACTGTAGTATAAGCTCTGATCGTCTGTCCTGCAGACTTAGAAAGTTTTAAAATTTTATAAGTTTATAATGCTTTCAGTTCTAAGCATACATCAGTTTTTATCAACTGCTTTGCAGTTAATTATGGTTTTACGCAATTCTGAGTCTGCCTTGCAGCTCAGTTCATATGGTTTATCTTGCAGACTTCTTGAGTTTTCCTCAGGAAACTTTTTCTGAGTCCGACCTGTGGCTCAGTTCGTGGCGTCTGTCCTGTAGACTAATTGAGTTTGTCTTTTGCAAAAAATTTCTGAGTCCGTCCTGCGGCTCAATTCGTGGCGTCCGTCCTGCAGACTAATTGAGTTTGTCCTTTGCAAACTTTCATCAACCGTATAAAATGAATAATGCACATGTGCAAAATAATAATTTATTATAATAACTGATGTTTAAATACATCTTATTTGGACATAAAATTTAAACATAAATAAGGCATATATAAAGTCTGGAACATGTCCTAGACATAAAATTTCCTCAGATTGGTTGCATTCCAGCAGTGTGGTATGGTCCTGCCAATTGCATCAGCCAGCTGGTATGCTCATTTTCCATGCACCTTGACCACTCTGTTTGGGCCTTCCCAGTTCGGGTCAAGTTTTCCCTGAGGTCCTTGTCTGCTGACCTCATTCTTCATGAGCACCAGATCTCCCTCTTTAAAATACGAGTGTTTAACCCGGGAGTTATAGTATTGAGATATGAGTTGTTTATACTTGGCCATCCTAATGAATGCCGCGTTCTGATCTTCTTCCAGATCATCTTTCGAATGCCTAAGCTCAGTTACATGTTGTTCTTTAGAATATGCACTGCTCGTGAGGATGGCAAGCCGATCTCGGACAGAATTACTGCCTCGCACCCGTATGCTAAGCTGAACGGAGTTTCTCATGTGGGCGAGTTGGGTGTTGTTCTATATGCCCATAAGATATTGTGCAAATGCTCGGTCCAGTTTTCTCCTTCTTATTCTAGGCATTTCTTCAACCCAGTTTTGATCTGTCTATTGGTCTGTTCGACCTTCCCATTAGCTTGAGGATGCCCAACATACGTAAATTGTTGAGTTATGTGCAGTTCGGCACACCATTCTTTGACAATTTTGTCTTCAAATTGAGTCCCATTGTCTGAAATTAAAGTCTTTGGGATTCCATACCTGTATACTATGTTCTTCCATAGAATTTCGGTATCTGCTTTCCGGTTATGGTAGTCAGTGGTTCGGCTTCAACCCACTTGGTGAAATAGTCCACTACTACTATCAAAAATCGGACATTGCCGGGAGCTCATGGAAGTGGTCCCTACTAGATCTACCCCCACTGATCAAAGGGCCACGGTGAAACCACAGGTATCATATCTTAAGACGGCTGATGTGACAGATTATCGTGCACCTGGCACAATTTACACTTTCCCACCAATTTTCTGAAATCTTCCATCATTGTTGGCCAATAATGGCCGAATAGCCTGCACTTTCTCGCTAATGTGTGAGCTCCGGGATGACGCCTGGAGATTCCTAAATGTATCTCTCTGATAAGGTAATTCCCTTCTTCATTTGTTGCACACCTAAGCCATGGTGCGATGTACGACCTGCGATAGAGACGTTCTCGAACATGGAGTACCTTGTTGACAGGAGTTTCATCTTTCTAGCATGCATTTTGTCCTGAGGCAAGATTTTGTCTCTAAGATATGACACAATGGGGTCCATCCAAGTACTGGCTTGCCTGATCGTCTGAACAAACTGTTGATCGTAACTTCTTTCTTTGAGGAGTTCCACCAGCACTTTTCTATCTGACAAAGTTTGATGCTAACTTTGATAAGGCGTCTGCTCTTCTATTCTCTGTTCGGGGTATCCGGTCGACCTGGACCTATTGAAAATTTTCCAATAGAGACCGAGCCACTGTTAGGTACTTCTTCATGGGCTACTCTTTAGCCTCATATTCCCCATTTATGTGGTTTACAATGAGTTGTGAGTCGCTGTAAACATGCAGACTATTTGCTCCAAGCTTGCTTGCTAACTTGAGCCCTGTAATTAGGGCTTCATATTCTGCTTCATTGTTGGTGGCCTGAAATCCAAACCTTAAGGCATAAGGGAATTCTTCCCCTTTTGGACTGATGAGCAGGAGACCGGCCCCTGCCCCGTCTTTGCTTGCTAACCATCCACATATAACTTCCATTTGCTCTCATCCTGTTTGGCCTGATCGTCCTCTAGGCAAACAGCTATTCCTTCCACAATGAAGTCTGCTAAGGCTTGTGCTTTGATGGCAGTTCGGGGAAGAAAGTCGATATCATATTCTGCCAGTTTGACGACCCACTTTGCCAACCTTCCTGAGGTTTCTGGTCGCCCTAAGATTTTCCGTAAAGGCTGATCGGTAATTACCGTGATTGGATGTGCCTAAAAGTAAGGTCTTAACTTTCTGGAGGCATGCACCAATGCCAATGCCAATTTCTCCGCATTCAAGTATCTCCATGGAGTGCTTTGATTTCAAAGAAAACCGGTATCTGTTGTCCGTCTTTTTTCTTGACCAGTACAACACTCAATGCTTCCTCACATACTGCCAAGTAGACATACAAAGATTCTCCTTCCTAAGAAGTTGTTAACGTAGGAAGTTCAGCCAAATACGACTTTAGTTCTTCGAAGGCTTTTTGACTTTCTTCGTTTCAATGGAAAGGGCTTGCTCTTCTCAAAATTTTGAAAAAAGGTAGGGCCCGTTGTGCAGATCTGGAGAGATACCTATTCAAAGCTACTATTCGCCATGTTAGCCGTTGTACCTCTTTGATATTCTTCGGTGGCGACATAGTCTTCAACGCATTGATCTTATCTGGATTTGCTCTAATTCTGTCTTTGGATATCATGTATCCTAGGAATTTGCCCGATCTGACCCCAAATGTGCACTTTTTGGGGTTAAGCTTCATTTGAGTTTCCTCAAAACCTCGAATACCTCTCTGACGTCCATTATATATTGATCAAGAGACCTGCTCTTGATTAGAAGGTCATCCACGTACACCTCCATGCACCGCCCGATCTGTTCGGCGAAAATTGTATTTACAGCCCTTTGATAGGTTGCTCCAGCATTCTTCAAGCCAAAAGGCATGGTGACGTAGCGGTACGTCCCAAACTCTGTTATAAAGGAAGTTTTATCCATATTATGAGGATCCATTGTGATCTGATGGTATCCTTTGTACGCATCTAGGAATGCAAACACTTCATACCCCACCGTTGAGTCCACTAGACGATCAATCTTGGGTAAGGCATAGCAATCTTTCGGACATGCTCTATTGAGATCAGTGAAGTCAATCCACATTCTCCAACTCCCATCCGGCTTCTTAACCAATACGAGGTTCGCTAACCATTCTGGATATACAACATATTTGCTAATGTTGGCATGCAACAACTTGGTCACTTCCTGCGTAATTTTTGAGTTACGTTTAGAGGCAAAGTGTCTTTTCTTTTGACGAACTGGCCTCATGTTCGGATCTATGTTCAACCTGTGAACTGCTAGATCTGGAGATAACCATGGCATGTCTTCTGATTTCCATGCGAACACATCCCTGAATTCTCAAAAGATTTATCAGAGATTCTTTATGTGAGGATGGAATCCATGTCCCCACACTAACCGTTGAGCCCGCTTGCTTGTCCCATAGACGAACAGCCTCTGTCTGATCTTCAGATGACCAGTTCTCTTCATCCTCGGAAAGCAATTCTTCAATGCTCATCTACTGAACCATCATTTTTCCATTTACCGTTGCCGTGTAACAGCTCCTGGCTGTTTCAACATTGCCTTTGATTTCTGTAGAACCTTCCCCATGGGGAATTTCATGCTAACATGAGTTGGTGAGATCACAACTCGAAGATCGATAAGCGCTGGTCTTCCCTGTAAGGTGTAGTTCCCGAAAGACAATTATCTAATTGTTTTAAGACAGATTTAATAATTCATCTTATTATATGCAAATATGCTTAAATTACGACACTACTGAAAACCCTAAGTATATTGATTATGTAATCACGTAACTCAGTGTACGGCTATACACACGAGGATTGAGTTTGTGAGATATACTTAAAATTAACTTAGTCCGTAGCATTTTAATCAAGAGTACGGGTCTCGTGATTAATTTGCTAATAATGCGCCCAGAACACTTTACGGTGTGACAGTCTTATCCGGACTGTCGGTAATAGGGTACCTAGTGGGGCATTTATATATGATGGTATTCATATAGGGCTGGACCGATTTGATTTGAGTTCTCGACATAATTCATGATCGAGAAGTCTTATCGAATCACAACATGATTATATATGGATTAATCTCAATCCTAAGGTGATCACAGAAGACTGCTTAGACAAGGGTAGGGTTTGATGTGTTGGTAAGGATCACTTCGAAGCATGTGGTCCAACACTTCTCGTTGGCTCTATTCTAGAATGAGTGAGTAGTCTGTGCTATCACAGATATGGAATCCATTCCTTCCTGCGGGAAGTAGACAGACAGTTTCCTTATTTGTTAATCCTAGAAACTGATCGATCCCGGGAGTTCATATTATATTAGTTATGAACTAATTGATCACTAGGGGTTAATGGTAAATAAGGATAAGAGGTTTCGAGAAGGGTTTACGGAGATATCCCGAATCGAAACGAACAGTCTATGGAGGATTTATCCGTATGTAATGATTATATCAGTGGACGCTTATCAACTCATGGTTGAGTGTAAGTGTTCGGAGGATTTTGCATCACTAAACAAAAACAATTTATAAAACCCTAACCTATATGCAAACTAACTCCTAACCGACCGAATATCGGGTAATTGCTAGTAAAGCGTAATGAGTAAGGGGTCGATCCACAGGGAATTGGGCTGTTGAATCTAATTTTATTAATTCCTCTAAATTATCACTCAAGAAAACAAATAAAGGAAAAACAAACATAGAACAAATAAGATAAATCTAAGCTAAGAACAATAAAAACGACCTAAGCTAAAAATACATGGGATCAAACGAATACAAACTAAGTGATCTCAATCCTAGTTCATCTCATGATTTTAATTCAAATTGTGGTTTCACCTTTACACGAGATACAAATTCCTAATCTCTTAGTGAATCCGTTTCTCAAGCTATGAATTCCTAATTCCTTAGTGAATTCAATTATCGATCTCTCCTCTTCCGAATGTTGAGACCAATATTCCATACAAAACGAAGGTGTAGATTCAAGTTAACTCTCGTATTTTAGAATCTAACAACCTAGATAATTAACCGATTAACTTGTCACGAATTAACGATTAAAGATCATATCTTTCTATGGTGATCTAGCCTAACAACGATTCTCATCGGCGTTAGACAACGATTAGTAAACAATCTCTCGATATAGTTCACACAATAGCATCATAATCATACAAGGATACAAAATAAATTAAAGATCATAAAAATAAACTAGAGATTGAATAAATTAAAAAGAGATTAAACTCACATAGTTCATACAAGGGTTGATCTTCAAGCATCAACGATGAAAAAAAAACGAGAAAAAAAAAACATCCTAATCTAACCCGGATCACCCGAGCACAATGCTCGGGTGATCGGCCTTGAAACCCCTCAGAAGTGCGGCTGCCTCTTTTTTTAGGTGAATGGTAGTGTGTTTTTTTTTTGGTGATGGAGGTGTGTATATATAATGGGAGGTGTATAAGGGAGGCATCATTTGAGGGAGGCTAGGAGGTAGCATTTGAGGGAGGTGTATAAGGGAGGTAGCATTTGAGGGAGGTGAGAAGTTTGTTATGGAGGCTTGGGAGTAATGATGAGTTTGTTGGGGAGGCTAGGAGGTTGTTATGGAGGCTTGGGAGTAATGATGAGTTTGTTGGGGAGGCTTGGAGTAACAAATAAATATCCCGGTTCGTCCATTTTTTCCGCTGTTCGGAGAAAAAAAATCATAACTTGAGTTGTAGACCTCCGATTGACGTGATTCAAAATGAGTTGGAAAGCTCATTTCAGTATCTACAACTTTCATCAAAACCTCGTCCCCTAAAAATGCCTATAAGTCGGGTCAAATTTCCATCGAAAACAGGTTACGGTAGAAGTGCGTTGGAAAATATTGATCCGTTGATCTCGAAAACTCGTGGCATCTTCTTCTCTTCCTCAAAAATCCATCTTTTAGGACTCAAAACATGTTGTTACATTGGATATTTTGAAAGCCTTAATCACCAAGTTTGGTGATCAAAATATCAAGGATATTTATTTTGTGATCAAATAAATATCCAAGGGAATATGCTTGGAATATTCCCAGAAAATATCCAAGATATTTATTTTTGCAAGCTAAGCACATGGGGTGATCATTCAAGCCTTGGACGCCCGTCCACTTCCTCTCGGACGCCCGTCCGGTAAGTTTCGAACTCTCCGATCCGATTTCGCTCCAAAGGTGGACGCCGCTTCACTTCTTTGGACGCCATCCAAATTTGAAGATCTCAATCTTGATTTCTTTCCTTAATCTTCCAATCTTCCATAAATCTCTTTAGCTCTTTCCAACTTCGAATTTAGCTCTCTTAAATCATCTTTTCCATCATCAATGAGTATCTACAAGAGGATCAAACATACCAAAGCGTAACATAATTCCAAAATAATATAAATTCATCATTTAAGCACATAATTCGTTACGTTTTGCAATTTAACTCTTAAAAACATCATTTACTCAATATTTCAATATAACGCTCGATTTCTATGGAAAACATCCATATATGGGGAAATTGATAGAAAATATATCGTTAAAAATCATACAATTTGACCCTAAACAATACCCCCACACTTAGCTTTTTGCTCGTCCCGAGCAAAACAAAACAATAACATAGCTCGAGATAAATAAACATCTTAGCAAATATAAAACATATTCAATAGTTTAGAGGTTCGCCCAAGTGTGTGTGCATAGCCATAATAAATTTCCACTAAATCCACACTTGAAATTGATTCAAGCAAAACTAGCTAATACCCCCTTCAACTAGAGACAAATGACACTTACAAGATGTACCCTACAAAACGTGATATATCCCGAAAAATATGATAGAATACATCTAGGACCTTTTCGACATACTCGAGGATAATCCCTACAAGATATCTTTTAGTTTATACTAGGTATAAGATTAACGATAACCAAGTCTTTAATTAAATTTTTTTTTTTTTACTTTTATACGCACATTAGAATGAGCTCTTTCCCGTCATAGTAGAATAGGATGTTTCGGGATAACACCCTACCTTACTCAAATCATAGGTTAGCTTCTTCTAACCGTCGTGAGCTTTTAGTCATCATAGTGGTATAGGACATTTCGTGATAATGCCCTACCTCACTCCAATCATCGACTAGCTTTCGACACACCCATTTATTTATGTGATTACTTAGAGATTTCTGGCTAGCAGTGGTAAAAATTATTTTTTTTTTCTAATGACCACTGAGCATAAGACCTCAAGTAAACAATTTATTCATTATTATTATTTTTTCAAAGACTTTAGTTACGTTTTACTTATCACATTCAAACTTTCAGATATTCACAGTATATCATACTCTGGATCTAAACATAAACTATTATAAATCTCACGATATATACGTTAGCACTAAGTACACGACTTATAAGAAAATCAAAAATCACTAATCCAAAAAGGGTATAGCTTTATATTTTATAGCTCATCATTCACTATGGCATGTGAAAAATAGTGTTGGGTGAAACAACTAAATTTACTAAATATGCAAAATAACGCATCAATGATATAAAACTCAAATAAAGACATGCAATGCTCACTCGGGACAAAACAAAAAATTTTGAAAATTTAGCTCATTTTCGCATAGAATAAAGCAAATGAGTGTAGATACATATCGATCATTCCCCTCCCCCACACTTAGATTGCAACTTGTCCTCAAGTTGTACGTAAATAAAAATTTAGGGACTTAGCCGATTTGGTATTGATTCGAAGAGTGGTCAAGAGGACAACAATGGTGATGTCATATGGAGTCCTTTTCCGGAACGACTTCCAAAGTAGCTTGACAAAAACAAATGATGAATGGTACCCGCACCACTTGAAAAACACGAAACATCTCGGGGAACAAAGGGTTATACATGTAAAACACATGGAAAAGAAGTCATAGAGATTTTTTCAGATTAAGCTCATATAAGGATGGACATATACATGGACATTACAAAACAAGTAGGGCTAAGTGCAACTACATGAAAATATATTACAATGCAATCTACATGATATGCAATAATAAAATAATGATGGCATATGGAAAACCAACAGTAACCATCATGGAAAAAAAAACGAGGTAGTATTACGGAAACCGACAGTAACTACACTCTAAAAAGAATAAAAGAAAAAAAATTGAAAAACAAATGCAACTAGATGAAATGCACCTAAGTGATATGCATCTAAATGGTATGCAAAAATAACGGAAAATAAAAGAAAGAAAACTAGCCCATTTATTTGCAACGAAACATGTATGTAATAAACGTCTACCAAATAATGATAGTTTGCGATAAACGACGGTACTATTCATTACATGCGGTGTAGACGCGCCTTAAGACTCGTCAAGAGGTGATAGCATTATGGAAAACCAACAAAAGTAGCTATACTAAACAAATATAACTCATAAGCCAAAGATGGTAGCAACGGAAAACCGACAAGAGCTACCCATATGAGTTACAAAAATAAAAAGAAAGCACATAAGTCTTAACGCTCACAAGATTCATCACAACGATATGTAGCATACGGAAACCAACATTAGCTACTAAATAACACTAAGAACAGTTATAGCATACGAGAACCGACATTAGTTATAACATGCATGGATGAATCATGTATATAAAAATAAATCAATTACTTAACATGGATTCGTAGATGGAAAGATGTAAACATGCACGTTCAGAACATCTACGTAAAAGAAATTAGCCACAGAAGCTCGTTTGAAAGTATCCAAGTCAAATAAAGCATTAAAAATCAAGTTAAGAGAAATTATGGAACCTGGACGTGCGTCCAACAAGGCAGACGCTCGTTTGCCATGAAAACAGATCGGACGGGCGTTCAGTGAAGACAGACGCCCGTCTGGTTCTTGAAAACAGAACAGAACAGAGTTGATACTTTTTTTTGCACAGGACGGCCATTCAACAATCCAGACGCTCGTTCACCTGCATGTTAGGGGCCGGACGAGCGTTCACTTACTTGGACGCCCGTCCAAGCATCGAATTTTGCAACGAAATACGTAATGCGGGAAAACACAACGGATCATCAACCCAAACAAATCATACATAACAAAGAACCACATCAAATTTTAGCATAGAGCACACAAGGTTAAGATTAGATTACACTTCACGTTTCACAAATCGAGTAAAAAAACTTTTTGCACATTCTTAACCCTACGGTCATCGAAACACGGCAAAAATAAAAACTCTCAATTTGTTTAACGCTACTTTTATTGAAAGAAAATAAATCGTAACAAAATAGAGAAATTAACTCAACTAAATTCAACAAAACACCGATTCCCCGGCAACGGCGCCATTTTGTTCGGAGGATTTTGCATCACTAAACAAAAACAATTTATAAAACCCTAACCTATATGCAAACTAACTCCTAACCGACCGAATATCGGGTAATTGCTAGTAAAGCGTAATGAGTAAGGGGTCGATCCACAGGGAATTGGGCTGTTGAATCTAATTTTATTAATTCCTCTAAATTATCACTCAAGAAAACAAATAAAGGAAAAACAAACATAGAACAAATAAGATAAATCTAAGCTAAGAACAATAAAAACGACCTAAGCTAAAAATACATGGGATCAAACAGAATACAAACTAAGTGATCTCAATCCTAGTTCATCTCATGATTTTAATTCAAATTGTGGTTTCACCTTTACACGAGATACAAATTCCTAATCTCTTAGTGAATCCGTTTCTCAAGCTATGAATTCCTAATTCCTTAGTGAATTCAATTATCGATCTCTCCTCTTCCGAATGTTGAGACCAATATTCCATACAAAACGAAGGTGTAGATTCAAGTTAACTCTCGTATTTTAGAATCTAACAACCTAGATAATTAACCGATTAACTTGTCACGAATTAACGATTAAAGATCCTATCTTTCTATGGTGATCTAGCCTAACAACGATTCTCATCGGCGTTAGACAACGATTAGTAAACAATCTCTCGATATAGTTCACACAATAGCATCATAATCATACAAGGATACAAAATAAATTAAAGATCATAAAAATAAACTAGAGATTGAATAAATTAAAAAGAGATTAAACTCACATAGTTCATACAAGGGTTGATCTTCAAGCATCAACGATGAAAAAAAAACGAGAAAAAAAAAACATCCTAATCTAACCCGGATCACCCGAGCACAATGCTCGGGTGATCGGCCTTGAAACCCCTCAGAAGTGCGGCTGCCTTTTTTTTAGGTGAATGGTAGTGTGTTTTTTTTTTGGTGATGGAGGTGTGTATATATAATGGGAGGTGTATAAGGGAGGCATCATTTGAGGGAGGCTAGGAGGTAGCATTTGAGGGAGGTGTATAAGGGAGGTAGCATTTTAGGGAGGTGAGAAGTTTGTTATGGAGGCTTGGGAGTAATGATGAGTTTGTTGGGGAGGCTAGGAGGTTGTTATGGAGGCTTGGGAGTAATGATGAGTTTGTTGGGGAGGCTTGGAGTAACAAATAAATATCCCGGTTCGTCCATTTTTTCCGCTGTTCGGAGAAAAAAAATCATAACTTGAGTTGTAGACCTCCGATTGACGTGATTCAAAATGAGTTGGAAAGCTCATTTCAGTATCTACAACTTTCATCAAGACCTCGTCCCCTGAAAATGCCTCTAAGTCGGGTCAAATTTCCATCGAAAACAGGTTACGGTAGAAGTGCGTTGGAAAATATTGATCCGTTGATCTCGAAAACTCGTGGCATCTTCTTTTCTTCCTCAAAAATCCATCTTTTAGGACTCAAAACATGTTGTTACATGGGATATTTTGAAAGCCTTAATCACCAAGTTTGGTGATCAAAATATCAAGGATATTTATTTTGTGATCAAATAAATATCCAAGGGAATATCTTGGAATATTCCCGAGAAAATATCCAAGATATTTATTTTTGCAAGCTAAGCACATGGGGTGATCATTCAAGCCTTGGACGCCCGTCCACTTCCTCTCGGACGCCCGTCCGGTAAGTTTCTCGAACTCTCTCGATCCGATTTCGCTCCGGTGGACGCCGCTCACTTCTTTGGACGCCTTGATCCAAATTGAAGATCTCAATCTTGATTTCTTTCCTTAATCTTCCAATCTTCCATAAATCTCTTTAGCTCTTTCCAACTTCGAATTTAGCTCTCTAAAATCATCTTTTCCATCATCAATGAGTATCTACAAGAGGATCAAACATACCAAAGCGTAACATAATTCCAAAATAATATAAATTCATCATTTAAGCACATAATTCGTTACGTTTTGCAATTTAACTCTTAAAAACATCATTTACTCAATATTTCAATATAACGCTCGATTTCTATGGAAAACATCCATATATGGGGGAAATTGATAGAAAATATATCGTTAAAAATCATACAATTTGACCCTAAACAGTAAGTTATCTATATTCGGCAGAGTTCAGTTTTGGGTTTATGGTGGTGTAATCCCGGAATTAATAGATTGAATATAATTGTTCAGTCTGACGAATAATTTTATTTAATTTATTGTAGCTATTGAATATGGGTCCATGGTCCCCGACGTGGCTCCTAACATAGCATATGTTTTCTCGTCGTTTCACCTCAATTAATATTAAATAGTTGGATTGGACTATTTAATAGATATGTGGAATAATTTTTTAGTTGGACTAGATAATTAAATACACGGAAAAGACATTTTTCGTGGACTCGAACCAAAATGGTGAAAAATGCGTGTGACCCCTTTTGACCTAGGGGTTGGCCGCATTTTTGGTTTTATTATTTGTTGGGAAATTAGTTTTCTTGATAAATAATAAGACATGTGATTAAATTATTTATTGGTTAAATAATTTAAGGAAAATAATATCTTTTATATATCCTGATTAATTTTAGAATATACTAGATATATCTTTTAAGAAAAATGATTAATTTGATTGATTTTGTATTAATTAATTAAATCCTTGGAGGACAATGATTAATCTCCTATATAAAGAGATTTCTCACATGCCATATCACAGATCACAAATTTCGACATATTGGGAAGTATTAAGGCTTAGAATTTTCGTCCTTAAGTACTTGGGTTTGAGTTTTAGAAAACTTCGGGTTTTCTAAGGTAGCATATCGATGAGGTCCGGCGGCTTGAAACACCATCCACCTGGTGGTGCTTGGAGACACACGTTGGAAGACTTTGGCTTCTCAACTAGGATCTCAACTAGCTTGGATTGACCTTTCATTCTTGGCGTTTTTGCACCGTAAAAAGGTTGGTAATCTAAACCTCCTCGTAGGTTTAGATCTATTATTTTATGTATTTTGGTTGACTAGATCTAGATCTTATACTTTCCGCTGCGTAATCGGGTGGATCTATGATCCATCCGGCGATATTACATCATACATTCCCATGATTACATTGTATGCTGAGGGTGCTTTCACCACCACATAATTCCCCATCGGGGTCTGCCATTGGTTCCTTCTCCAAAAGTAGTAGGGAGTTTGATCATACCCAGTGGATGAACTGGGGTCCGGCAAAGATGAACAGATGAGCTGAAACAGGGGTGAGTTCGACATCTTTCAATCCCATTGCTATAAAAACATTGTAGTAGAGGACATTCACAGCGCTACCTGTGTCTACACATATTCTCTTTGTCAGATTCTTGTTGATCACCGCCTATATCACTAATTCTTCATTGTTGATTACTAAAGGAAGAGAGTCCCTTGGACCGTAAGTCATTTCTCCATTTAGTCTCTGTCTTTTACTCGATTGAAGAGGAGCAGTAGACCCGCTGCTGCATGCGTCTTCACTTCTGCTCGGGTTGTTCGGCCCCCCTAAGATCGTGTTGATCGTATTCATTGGGTGGTTATCCATCTGACCATCGGGATCTGGTGAGTGATCTCTTCTTCTTCGATACTTCTCTCTGTTATCTCTGTTGTTGTTATTCCAACGCTTGAACTCACGCCGTCCACGCGGTTCAGCCTGATGAGACCGATCTACGACCTCATCAAGCTTTCTTTCCATTACTGATGCATCGATGTCTCTGATCAGATCCCGGCATTGCTCTGAATCATGACCAACATCCTTATGGTACTTACAGAATTTGTTAAGGTCTCTCTTTTCTCTGGGCCCCCTCATTGGAGGTGGGACCTTAACTATGACCTTTCTTTCCATAATTTCAAGGACCTGTTCGCGAGATCTGTTTAAAGGGATGAAGTCTCTGTCCTGCAGAGCTCCTTTCTTGCCCAACCGATCTGAGACTGGTGCAGTTGCTCTATCCCAAACTGACTCTCTTTTTGTCTGACTTGTCTTCAGACTTGCTTTTCTTTCCTTCGCCTCTTTCTATTTCTCTTTTGAGCATATTTGCCTCTTCTCCCTGGGAAAGTTTATAGGCAACATCTAAACAATCTTCCATCGTCTGAGGAAGTTTACTGTTTAACTTGGCGTGCAGCCGTCCCTCTCGCAGACCTGCTACGAAAGAGGTGACCAATAGTCGATCATCAGCATCCCGCACATATGCGGATTCTTCGTTAAAACGCTTTATAAAATGCAGAACGGACTCATCATGCTTCTGCTTCAAAGTGAGAAGGTGAGTCTGATTTCTCT
Source organism: Gentiana straminea (assembly GCA_036785695.1). NCBI lineage: Eukaryota > Viridiplantae > Streptophyta > Magnoliopsida > Gentianales > Gentianaceae > Gentiana > Gentiana straminea. The sequence goes on along the minus strand of JAVUPR010000048.1, from coordinate 8,602,331 downwards.
AGAAAGGACGAGATGCGATAAAGGCATGGACGAACTTCCGAGTTAAGGTTCCGAAGTCGGCGATCGACCTGGAGGAATTTTGTTGAACCATTCTTTGGCCCTTCCTGTTAACAGTGCAGGGAAATCTTTGCACTTCATCTCGTCTGAGGTGTTATACAGGTTCATATGTGAAATATACTGATGCATATGATCATAAGGATCCTTAGATCCATCATAAGACTCAATTTTAGGAATTTTGAACCCCGCTGGTCGGGGGTGGCTGTCAATATACTCTGTGAAAGGTGACGCACATAGCAGTTCATCTGATCGTCTTCCGAGCAGAGCATCCAGTTCGGCCTTAGCCGTGTTATTGGGTTGACGTGTGTTTCCGTGCTCGATGTGAGCACTGGATTCCACGATCTCTGCCTTTTTGTGGGCTTTTTTATGAGGATCTGTTTCTGAAACCTCTGGTGGGTCCCTTCCTTTGAGGGTTTCATCTAGTATGGCCTTAATGGTGATATTGTCTAAACTCTTCAAGGCTTCAACCAACGCCTGGTTGGATGGGTCTTGAAAGGCCCGGATTAGGCTGATGAGTTTGACCTTCAGTAACATTTGCCCCCTTCTGAGCGGTTGTAGCCTGGTCTTCTCCCTGGGTTGTTGCAGCCGTTCCAACATGTTGAGTCGGATCTGCAGGATCCGCGATTTTCTTGCCGTGTTCTTGGCCATTGTTGGACACTAGGATTCTGGGATTTCTAGATCAATTTTTTCAAAAAGAGAGGCCCTCCTTCTAGCACCAATTGACGATGCTGGATCTCGTCTGTGAATAAATTATCTCTGTGATAATGACCTTAAACCCTATGAACCCTAAATCGTCTCTGATGAGGATGTGTTTTGGTGTATTTTAGATTGAGCTCGTGAGTTATTTCTCTCGGGTTGCCTACGTATCCAATTGCTTAATTGGAATCAAGTCTTCGTAGTTCCTTAGGGTTGTTTACATAGGGAAATATTAATAATAATAATAAATGTGATTCCTTAGGATTCCCTAAGGATATACACGCATAAATCTCTATGATTTAGGGATTATTATGGATATATTTAAATGCCAAGATCACAGACTTTATGACTTAAGATTCTTTCTATATTTACATTTAGTTAGTTATCCCGCACGTGGAATAACAGTCGGGGTTTCTCTGAGCGTCCTGTGCTGAGCCCCCAAGGCCACTATGGCCGAACTGGCCAGATCCTCTTCACCAGGCCTTGGCCGACCTGCGGTGGATGGAGGAGGAGTTTCTGTCGATCTCCCACCTGGGGTAAGGGACGTGCCCTTAAGTATATCTTTTGGGGCTCCTTACCCTTACTACCCTTCATTGAGAGGTTAGTCATTTATTACACGTCTCCAAAAGATGACATGTGGCGTAGTTCGGGTCGGCTATCATCATGAATGAAATATTATCAAGATATAAATGATTTCACCAAGATATATAATATTGAGACACAAGGTCGTAGCCACGTAGGAAATTGGTGGGGAAAAGCCCACCCGAATAAAAAAAATTACAATAAAAAATTTACGTAATCCGGTTTAATCCACCAAATTATCTTAATATAACCAACCCGATAATTTAAAATTTGTCAATTAGCCTCTCCGAAGTTGAAATCCTGGCTCCGTCACATATTAATTTGAACCTGAATAAATTGGATTAATTAACACTATTTAATGTCCAATAAAATACGGTAAAACAAAATAAAATTAATATAATATAATAAATATGTTATCGACTAAACAACATCTACTCATAGCTATCTTTGGTTTGCAAAAATATTATTTCTTGTTTATCTTCAACCTTTTCCTCTTTCGTAAAATGTGTTCTAATAATGTTCAAGTCTATCTCATAGCTAGAGCATGTTTTGCTGTTTTTGGTATTTTTATGTAGGGAACTTGTTCACTGTTTAATGTTATTGCTCTGTATGCACTATGCAGTGATTATTGTTTAATGCAAATGTCTTTTCATGACCAAAAAATGACACAAATTATTGGTTGCAAGTACATAGCAATCAACTAGGGCCGGCCCTCGTGTGAGGCGGAGGAGGCGGTGGTCTTACGTCCAACGATGCCGGCGGCTCAACATTACAAAAATAAAATAAAAAATTCGTTTGGTTCCAATCCGATCCATCCTAATATAAAGGCCCCAAAAAAATTTACTTGAATCTATAAAGACCCAAAAAAAATTTACTTGACATAATTTGAATCGATAAGTATGTAACTTCCAGCTAAAAGACTTATTCGACGATTTGGTCTTAGGCCCAAAAAATACCGAAGCTGGCCCTGCAATCAACTTATTGTATAAGATTTTTAAAAAAGAAATACTCCTTTTGTGTACTTTTTTTTTACACACGCACACACACTTTTTGTCACTATTGGGACTCGAACCCGAAACCTTCAGGTTAACAACCACAGTGATTACCACTGGGCAATGCCTCATTGACTTATTGTATAAGATTTTATCAATAAGAATATCAACTTAATGTTTTTTATTTTCGGAAGAAAATGATATTATATATATGTATATATATATATATGTATATATATATATATATATATATGTATATATATATATATATATGTATATATATATATATATATATATATTGTTGAGACAGATTGTCCACACTCTTAAATGATAAGGAAATAAAGTAGCGTCTTTACTGGAACCAAATCGGTTTTAGTACAATGGTAAACGTTTGATCTTTAACATGGTATCAAAGCCAGAGGTCATGAGATCAAACCATGGTTAGAACATTATTTTAAAAAAAATTTGTGCAAGTGCGTGGACAGATTGCCCAAGCTTGAGAGGGGTGTTGGGAGAGATTGCCCTTACTTTTGAAAAAGAAAAATAAATTGTGCAAGTGTTGGACAGATTGCCAACATTTGAGGGGGGTGTTAGGACAGATTGTCCACATTTTACATGATAAAGAAATAAAGTTGCGCATTTACTACCACCAATTGGTATTAGTACAACGATAAGCGTTTGATCTTAACCTAATTATGCAAGTGTTGGACATATTGCCAACACTTGGGAGTGTTGGGATAGATTGCCACACTCTTAAATGATAAGGAAATAATAGCTTCTTTACCGGAACCAATTGGTTTAATAGAACGGTAAGTGCTTGATCTTATCATGGTATCGGAGCCAGATGTCACGGGATCGAACCCTGATTGAAACATTGTTTAAAAAATAATTGTGTAAGTGTTGGGAAAGATTGCCCACAATAGTGTTGGAAGAGATTGCCCACACTTGAGAAAGTGTTGGACGAGAGATTGTCCATGAAAAAAAATTGTGTAAGTGTTGGACAGATTGTCAACACTTGAGGGAGAGGGTGTTGGGACGGATTGCCCACACTCTTAAATGATAAGGAAATAAAGTAGCGGCTTTACCGGAACTAATTGGTTTTAATACAACGATAATTGTTTGATCTTTAAATATATATATATATATATATATATATATATATATATATATATATATATATATATATATATATATATATATATTATATCAAAAAAAAAATGTAGACTAAATGTAGCATATAACTAAAGTGAAACAACCTACCATAAGGTTAGCCTATCCTACCAAAACGATAAATATTTTATGAGCAATCACAAAAGATTTTGTGCTTGACGGAAAGCTAGAAACAAAAAATGTTCCCCGCATCCTTCACACAAAGGAGGTTTTTTTTTTTTCCTTTCCCTTTTTTTTTTGGGTAAAAATATGAACCCGGTACTCCTTCTGTCCCATAAAATAAATGGAGATATAATCAAGTTAACCGGTGACTCAATGTCATATGTTTGTCATTTATATCAAAAACCGAAAAGAGTTTCTTTTACGGGATTCGAACCTCCACACCCTCCAATTTAAAGTTCAAGCTGCCTTAAACACGCAAACTCCTTACCAATTGGCTTATGTCATGAGGACAAGAAGCCTTTTTTTTCTTAATAACAATAGGGGAGGGGGGAAAGTATTTTTGTAGGGGGAATTACGGAAGATAACAAAGAAAATATATAAATCAAGTAAAAGAACATTTTTCAACACTTTTGCATAAATGATACAATTATTATAAATAAGTAAATAAATAAAAGGTCTGTTCCCCCGTGAGCTAAATTAAAAAAACAACACTTTCTCTCCAATCTATCGTTTTAAAATATCTCATAATCTATAACTCCAAAAGTGATAATTATTTCGCCAAACTTTATTTTTTCATTCCCTTTATTTCGAGACCACATTGAACATATTTCGACGTAATTTCTGAAAATCCACTATCGAAATTCATTGTTTTTTGGGATTCAGCGGTGAGATTCACATTCACGAAGTGAATCTCGACAACGAATTGAAGAGCTCAAAATAATAATTAAAAAATGGTGCAATTTTTATCATGTTTGGACATTTGATGCAACGTTTGATTTTGTCTCTGTGGACCGAGGAGAAAGGGGGCTCGGCGGGAGGAGGAGTGTGCCGTGAAATATTTAAACTCAAATCATCCTTTCTACGGAGGTAAATCTTTGCCTACTAGCAAGTTAAAAATTCGTGTGTATTTCTAAAAAAATTGATGATGAAAGACTTTTGTGAAAATATGAAAGACTTTTGTATCATTGTATAAACAATTTTAAGCGTGACTATTTAATAAAGAGAAGGGAATGTAGTCAAAAGACAGATTTGACAATTTCTAAGTAAATCAAAGGTGTTTACATTGATTATTTATACGAAAATCTGACCATTTCTCTCAAGTCAAAAATGTAAATCAAATGATTTAAAAAAATGTCACAATAAATAAAACAATTATTTATACGATGAAAATTCTACTGATATAATCATTCAAGCACAATAAATAAACAATTTACTTATATGTTATTGGTTATGGTAAAAAACTCATTGTAAATTCATGTTAGAAGATGAGGTAAAGAGATTGTATCACTCGTTAAAATTAAGTACGTGTGTGATTTTATTTTTTTAGAAATAAGTGTGTGATTTAATGTAGCTATGTGGGATGTAAGTAGCCAAGATATTTAAATACTCCACATTATTACCTCACTAGCCTTTAACCCGTGCACATGCACGGGAATACAGAAAACGCGCACATAAAAAGTTATTTTAAAAATACATATTCATCATTCTCAAACATAATTAAACTGACTTAAAAGTCGATACACCAAATATGATGTAGCATTTGTTTTTTAACTGGTCAAGCACGAAGTTTCTGTTACAAATACTGATCTTAACACTAAAAACATCAATAGTCAATAATGCAGTCCATGCTACTTGAAAGATAAATATTCATGGATAGCTTTAATCGACTGATGTGCGAAGTTTTTTTTTCTTTAGAAGCACGTATGGGTATCTGACCATAGCAAGCAAATGTGCATCCTTTGATAACGAAAGAATTTCATACCAAACTAATCCTTCTAATCCTTTGTGATTGAAAATTTCCGCTCTTGTAACCGAAGAAAGCCAAAGAGCTCTTACACCTTCATACACCAATACACCATTCACAAAAGCAACATTAATCATGAACAGATTTAGTCACACAAACACTGAGCTTCACTCTAGATTGAATTGGTGTATTGAGATCAACAACTGCCAAACATAGTCCAAGATGCCTGCAATTTTGAAGAGCACTTTTACCCCTCTCAAATAAATCATGGATCCAACCACGATATGAGAAACCATTATGTAAAAAGTTTCTTGTCTTGCTTGGCCAATGATGCTGGCTTTGAAATAGCACCATGGTGGTACTACCTATCATCGTATATTCGTATTTGAAGGTAGAAGACTTTTTTATGCATGCATTCTCATCCTCTGCAGATGGGCATCCGTAGCTCAAGAAATACATCTATACCAATATTATACAAAAATTGACAATGCAATATAGTCTGAGGGGACTTCCTTTAATCGGGATTCATTTGGTATAATCAATACCTTAAATGTGTTGTAGCGTTAGTCTAAATTTAAGGTTAAAAAAAATGTTAAGGCTCCCATAATTTTTCATGCGTTACTTTTGAGAAAATAATAAAAAAACGAAAAATAGCACATGCATGTTTCATCACCGTCGATTTCGCAGAGTAAAATGAATGAAATATGACATGACATTTACCACTAAAGAAAGTAGAGACTTATCCTTATCATATAAAAAAAAATGTTAAACAATAACCATCTCAACACAGACGACAAATAAGATGATTGATAATGTTGCATCAACATCCATCAGTTCCATGTGTTCCTCTCATGAGGTTCCAACCATGTTTAAATGGAGCAGGAGATACATGAGCCGGTTACCATCAATCACTTTCTTAGAAGCTTGAATGGTAGCATTACCTCTACCAGTAGTTCTAGAATTAGCAACCAAAGAGACCCATGAACACCAAAACACACAAACAATAACTTTGAAAAATGTCAAAACCAAACAAAACATACGATGTACGGCAATTCAACCTGAGCAAAAACAACCAACAGATAAGGACATGCAGACAATCTCTAAACCAATAGTGTTTATTGTTGTGAAGTGTCTTTGTGATCATATAAATGTCTTGGATAAATACACTAAAACATGTGATAATATACCTTGTAAGCTCTATAGGCAATAAGCATATTCACAATTCCAAATAGCTCATATACGAAGATAACAAATTTTCTGCAATACTTTCATTAAAGCATTGCAAAAAATAGCAAAACTAAATTAACAACTTACAACTAATAAAAAAAGAAGCCAAACGAAACATATAGGATCTATAAAATATCACAACGTTTACTTAAACACACAAAGCATTTAAAGTTAAACAAAAAAAAAACCAAAAAAAAAAAAAAAAACAGAGCATATATGTTCATTGGGATTGAATGAAAGAAAGAGTGAGACGAAAGAAAAAAATAGAGCAATTGACACGAAAGAGAAAAAAAAAGTGGATAGAGTAGAACAACGCCACATTCTTAAACCCAGTTCCTTACCAATCCACTTATATGCACTCGTCGGCTTTCAATAACCTCTCTGTTGTCACAAATTAGGCCTGCCGGAAAAAAGTGAAATGCGCAACATAAATTGAACAAATAGGATATAGCGATCAAACTGCTTGTATTTCTTCACAATCCGCAGGAAATGATCACTCAGCTGAGGTGTATACTTCACAAAATAATCCGTATCCGTTCGATCAGTGTGTGCATAGAAAGATATTAGGTCTAAATTAAACCGTGATTCATCAGAGCCATCATTTTCTCACTTCTGATCCGAACTTCGTTCCACCCAAGAAATCCGGCATAGATGAATCATGAATGTCGTCCACCCCAATCTGAAAATGAAATATCCATTTGTTCAAATGCCATAGGAATGCATATTAAGAAAAATTCAGATCGAAAATAAAAGCAAACACCATGAATATGCATGCTACCTAAACACGATGATGAATCTCCTCCATCTCCAATATGAAAATTCAATATTATAGATTTTGCAAAACACAAAATCAATCACCGAAGACAATGAAGAATACGTCTGTCCACACGCCTTCACAATTCGCAGCATATGCATCTGCATCTACATCTACATCAGCTATTTATCCATGTGTCATAATCAAATCAACTCGCGCGGTACGATAAAAAAACTTTCGTAGAATAAGTTCATACACTGGTCATTTTTATCTAAAGCTCATATTGCTTATCATGAAGTCGTTTCGATTGTTTTCAGATGCCCAAATCGATATCGGAAAATAAATCGAAGGTCTACCGACAATGAACACAAATTCTACAACTCATTATTCATTACGATTGCTTCCTGTGATGATGAAATATAAGAAATGAAAAAATAAAAGAAAAAATCAAAAGATAAGAAATGAAATGTATTGCTCTTTCTCTGGCATATTCATTGATATAACCTCAAGTATTCCATGATATAAAATATTTTCCATTAAAAAAAAAAACTAAGATATCAATACCAGGAATGGTCGATCAAGAGGATTATAGGATACGCCGCTGTTTTGTTAAAAAAAAAAAGGATATGCAATGATTGAAAAGATTATTGAGAAGTGGATTTTATAGACAGTTGAAACTGGAGATAGGATTAATGGAAAATTTTGCAGATATTACTGGATTGAACTTGAACGGATGATTATTTCAACAAATGAAGAAAGAATCTTACCGAAACTTTAGGCGAAAAAACTCAAATGGAAGAGTTTGTTTGGTTGTTTTACAAAAAAAAAAAAAAAAAAAAAAAAAAAAAAAAAAAATGGAAACAGAAAGATCAATTTCCGGGGAGTGGACTAAGATTTTTTTTTGTTTTTATTTTTCATTTTTCATGCATAAACCGGGTCAAAAGTGGGTTTTAGGCGAAATCCCGAATAATCGGGTTAAATTGTGCTTTCAAATATTTATAGATATAGATATAGATATGGATAGATATACATTTGTCTTTGATATTTTTTTTTCCGAAGACTCTACTACTACTATCCTTTTCCATTTCTTTACTCCTATTTTTTAATGTTTTAATTTAATTTAATTACTCTCTACCCAAATTTTTGCTTTTTCTCTACGTTTTATTTGTTATAATCCCAATAAAATCTTATTAAATTAAGCTTCTCTCATTGTGTTTTTTTTGTTGTAAGCTTCGATGAATCTTTGTTTGGCTTTAACTTGAAAGGGGCCATAATGCGCCATATACACATTACACATGCATCTTTATTTTTCACACATAGGACTAGTGGAGGACTCCGGATCGGCTGCTGTAGTATACAACCGTAAATGGTGTTGTGCAATTGTATATGTAAGAAAAAAAAAATCTACAGTCGGATCTCGTTTACACTATGAATCAAAGGTGGATCTCCCTCACAGCACTTCTCCACAGCAGGGATCTTTACTCCTAGCGGAGTACTGCCAAACAGCGCATCAAAAAATTAGTGTATCTAAGAAGAAATACAGGAATACATTAATAACGCACGTACACATATATATATATATATATATATATATATATATATATATATATATATATATATATATATATGTAAAAACATCACGGGAGCAGACGTACCTAACAAAGGTAGCTCCGCCCCTGGTACTACCGCCTTCCTAAGTAAAAAAGTTGAGTCCCAACCAACCAAAATGGTCCCGACTATCCCACCGTTATAACTTTATGAATGATGTAAATTGAGGGTTTGAGGGTTATGTCTCGATGGTTCATATTACAAAGATTGCAATACAATGTATCAAACTCCTTATTTCTTAAGTGATATAGTCGGATATATCAGGTTTACGATAACAGTAATATAAAGAGGATAAATGGTTGATTATATGTGATTTCTTAGGAAAGTGGTTATAAAGTGGTTATATGACACCTACAATGACCTTTTAAAATGTCTTGATTATGGACATACACCCAAAGTAGTTACTAGATACATTAGATAGACCACGAATAGCATTGATAATAATGTAAATACTAATGAAATATTATCAAGATATAAAGGATTTCACCAAGATATATAATATTGAGACACAAAGACGTAGCCACGTAGAAAATGGGTGGGGAAAAGCCCTCCTGAAAAAAAATTACAATAAAAAATTTACGTAGTCCGGTTTAATCCATCAAATTATCTTAATACAATCCATCCGATAATTTGAAAATTGTCCATTAACTTCTCCGAAGTTGAAATCTAGGCTCCGTCACATATTAATTTGAACCTGGATAAATCGGATTAATTAACACTATTTTATGTCCAACAAAATACGGTAAAACAAAATAAAATTAATATAATATAATAAATATGTTATCGACTAAACAACATCTAATCATTGCTATCTTTGGATTGCAAAAACATTATTTCATGTTTATCTTCAACATTTTCGTCTTTCGTAAAATGTGTTCTAATAATGTTCAAGTCTATCTCCTAGCTGGAGCATGTTTTGCTGTTTTTGGTATTTTTATGTCGGTAACTTGTTCACTGTTTAATGTTATTGCTCTGTATGCAGTGATTATTGTTTAATGCAATTGTCTTTTCATGACGAAAAAATGGCCCAAATTATTGGTTGCAAGTACAGAGCAATCAACTTATAAGATTTATTTGTAAGAATATCAACTAAATGTTTTTTTATTTTCAGAAGATATATATATATATATATATATATATATATATATATATATATATATATATATATATATTATGAGCAAATGACAAAAGATCTGTTGTAACATCAAATTTAATTTTGTGCTTGATGGAATCCTAGAAACAAAAAATCTAGCTTGTTCCCCAACATTAAGTGCTTGATGGAATCCTAGAAACAAAAAATCTAGCTTGTTCCCCGCATCCTTCACATAAAGGAGCCCTTTTTTTTGTTTAAAAATGATATTAATCTCCTCTGTCTCTGAAGATGAGTGAAGATATTAATCAGGTTAATCAGTGGCTCAACGTCACGTGCTTGCCTTTTATATCAAAGAAGTGAAAGAAATTCACTTTTACGGGGTTCGAACCTCCATACCCTCCAGCTTTAGGTTCAGGCTGCTTTAAACACTCAAACTCCTTGCCAATTGGACTATGTCTTGAGGACAAGAAGCCTTTTTAGGGGGATTATAAAAAATAACAAAAAAAATATCTAAATCAAGTAAAAAAACTTTTTTTTCATCAGTTTTGCTTAAAGGATAAAATTATTATAATTAAGTAATTGAATAAAAGGTATGTTCACGCCTTGAGCTAAATAAAAAAAAACAACACTTTCTCTCCAATCTATCGTTTTAAAACACTTATATCTTATAATCTATAACTCCAAAAGTGATTATTTTTCGCCAAACTTTATTTTTTCAGTCTCTTTATTCGAGACCACATTAACAATATTTCGACGTAATTTCTGTAAATCCACTTTTGAAATTTGTTGTTTTACGAGATTCATTGGTGAGATTCACTGAGTAAATTTCGACAATGAATTTCACGAAAAACGATGTAATAATATCAAACGATGTCTTAAAATGAATTGAAGAGCTCAAAAATAATAATAATAATAATTGGTGCAAATTTTATCATGTTTGGACATTTGATGCAACTTTTATCACATTTGGATATTAGATCAAAAGATACATGTCTTTTTTTTTCTTTTATTTTTTCCGAAAACGAAAGGAAGGGGAGGGGGATCGATCCCTGAACCTCCTACTGGAGGCCAGGGTAAGCCCTAGTGGTTAACCACAAAAGATACGTGTCTTTAAAAATTGATAATAAAAGACTTTTGTATCATTGTATGAACAATTTTAAGCGTGACTATTTAATAAAGAAGAGGGAATATAGTCAAAAGACAGATTTGACCATTTCTAAGTCAAAAAATGTAAATCAAAGGTGTTTACATTGATTATTTATACGAAAATCTCACCATTTCTCTCAAGTCAAAAATATAAATCAAATGATTTAAAAAAATGTAAACCAAAGGTGTTAACATTGATTATTTATACGATGAGTAATTCTACTGATATAATCATCCAAGCACAATAAGTAAACAATTTACTTGTATGTATTGGTTATGATAAAAGTCTCAATGTAAATGTCCCTTTGAGGACATCCGATAAAATTGAAACGATACAGAGAAGATTAGCATGACCCATGCGCAAGGATAACACGCACAAATCGAGAAAAATCTCATTGTAAATTCATGCTAGAAGAAGAAAGAATTTGACAGCAGAAATATTTCTTAGATAATTGATTTTTACATTCATGTCTTACACCATCCTTATATCAACTAGTTGGTTATAACAACCTACACACATACCAAGAGAATACAACACTAAATCTTATAACAATATAGTAGAGCCAATCACAAGTAGCCAGCTGTCCATTCTTGTATTATTCCTTTTTAGCCCCTCTTAAACGAATATGTGGAGTAGTCACATTGAGTTTGTGTTTGAATGTCTCAAAAGGTCCAACAGGCAATGCTTTAGTTAGGCAGTCTGCAATTTGATCTTTGGTTGGCACATAGCTCACCACAAGTTCCTTATTCATAACCATGTTCCGGATAAAGTGGACATCAACCTCTATGTGCTTTGTCCTAGCATGATACACTGGATTTTGAGCCAAAGAATTTGCTCCAGTGTTATCAAACCACAAAATAGGAACTGCTGGCAGATTGAACTTCATCTCACTGAGTACCTGCTTTATCCACTTTACTTATGCTAAGATTTGCCAAGGATCTATACTCTGACTCACAACTGGATCTAGACACCACAGTTTGCTTTTTGGAACTCCAAGATATAAGAGAATCACCTAGATACACACAGTAACCTCCTGTTGATTTCCTGTCTATTGGACAAACTGCCCAATTGGCATCAGAAAAACCATGTACTTCAAGTGTTTTTGAAGGCCTGAACAGCAACCCCATCCTTAGTGTGCCTTGAATGTATCTCAGTAACCTTTTTAACCCCTGCCAAGTGTAGTGTATGGATTTTGCATAAACTGGCTCAAAGTGTTCACAGCAAATGATATGTCTGGCCTTGTTAGAGTAAGGTACTGTAAGGCTCCAATAATGCTTCTATACACAGTAGGGTCTATTAGAGGCTCACATTCCTGTGGAAGTAATTGTTTTCCAGGCACCAGTGGTGTTGGACAGGAGTTCAAGTGCTCCATCTTCAGTCTTCTAAATAACTGTGAAGCATAATAAGATTGAGTTAGATGAAGTCCATCTGAGTTTCTGGTCACCTGCATCCCCAAGAAATGTGACACTGGTCCTAAATTTTTCAAGGCAAACTTGGAATCCAAAAGTCTGATGAATTTTTGAATCTGTTTATCTAGTTTGCATGTGGTGAGTATTTTGAGTGACAGTAGTGGTAGGCATGGGTTCAGTGTCTATGTTAGTGATGACTGCAATATCTGGTGAGCAATGAGGGGAAGCTGGTTCATCTGTGTTGACACCATGAGATGAACTGGACATAAGAGTTGTGGATGTTTGTGGTGTGGAAGTATGTGGTGGTGTAAGTGATCTGTTGTGTGTAGGTGATGGTGATCTGTTGTGTGAAGCAGTAGTGTGGCTGGACATAGGAGACTCAATTTGATGAGACTGAGAATCATGAGAATTACCATTTTGTTGACTTGCACTTGACCTTTGCTCAGAGTTACCGCTCAAGTTTGGCTCTGGCTCAGTCACAGCAGGTTCAGTGTGCCCCTCTGAGTGTGACAGACCAAAAGGAAGAGGATTAGTAAAAAGGTCAGGTGTACAAAGAATCTGTTTGAAGGGCCCTTGAGTGAAACCAACAGAAAAGGGAAACTTGGTTTCATCAAACTTAACATTGTTAGAAATGTATATTCTACCTGTTCTATCCAGACACTTGTACCCCTTGTGATGGGGACTAAGCCCTAAGTTGACACATTGAACAGTATGATACTGGAATTTGGTAGTGTGGAAGGGTCTGAGATAAGGATATACAGCACAACCAAAGATTTTAAAAACAGTATAGTCTGGTTTCTTGCCAAAGAGACATTCATGAGGGGATTTATGATTCAAAACTGGAGTTGGAAGACAATTTATGATAGAGACAGAAGCTTGGAAACTATGCCACCAAAAACTAAGTGGCATGGAGGCTTGAGCTAACATGGTCAGTCCTAGTTCTGTAATGTGTCTGTGCTTCCTTTCAGCTCTTCCATTTTGAGCATGATCATGGGGGCAAGGATGTCTAAAGGCTATGCCATGTTGCTTGATAAAAGGCTCAAAAACTCTATACTCACCCCCCAATCAGATTGAACACACTTGATTTTAGAGGTAAACTGAGTTTCAACCAGATTTTTAAAATGAGTGAACACAGAAATAGCTTCAGATTTTGCTTTTAAAGGGAAGATCCAAGTGAACCTAGTGTGATCATCTATGAAATGAATATAGTAGAGGTGTCCTTCAGTGGACTTGACTGGAGCAGGGCCCCAGATATCAGTATGAACCAAATCAAATAAAGAAGAGGCATGTGAAGCAGAACTCAAATGGGGTAAGGAATGAGATTTACCAAATTGGCAAGCATCACAAAACAGCAATTTTCCATTGATAAAAACATTACAATCATTCAGAATTTGACTCAGAACTTTACTAGAAGGGTGGCCTATCCTCCTATGCCACACATTAGGATCCTTATTAGGGTCTAGGACATTTAGAGACCTGACACTTCTAGGATTAGCAGACACTTGACTAAGTAGAATAGTAGACTGTTGATTCTGGAAGGACTTGGATTGAAGGGAGGTCTTGTCTGTCTCACTGAGCAGAGGCACTATCTGATAGAGCCCATCCTTGAGTTGACCCCTGAGCATTGGCATCCTTGTTACCTTGTCCTTAACAAAACAGACATCATTAACAAATTCAGTATACACATTATTATCAGACATCAACTTTGAGAGACTAAGTAAATTTCTGGTAATATGGGGAACATGAAGGACAGAGTGCAAAAATAAAGGTCCAATATGAGTGTGAAGTACAGTGTGCCCTGTGTGCTCAATGTGTAGGTGTTCATCATTTCCTACAGTTAGTGTATCACTGCCATGGTAGACAGTACTACGATTAAGATTACCCAAATCAGATGTCACATGGTTGGTGGCTCCACTGTCAAGATACCAGGCATGATCTGAAACTGTGCTAGGAGTTGCCATGTAAGATGATGGCTGATTTGATCTTGATCCATTGTGTTCTGGTGGTTGGAAATCTGTCTCAAACTTGTGCCAGCAGATAGCCACAGTGTGCCCATTCTTACCACAGAGCTAGCATTGCACCTTGGATGAATTACCAGACTGTCTACCACCACTCCTACCGCCACCTCGATTTCTTCCTCCTCTTGAGTTTCCACCCCTACCTCTATAGGAGTTTTGCTTAGATGGTCTAGGGTTAAATCTCCCTGGTCTAGAATTACCATTGTAGCTAGTCAAATTAGCAGTAGGACTAGCAGCAGCACTTTGTGATGAGGGATTAAACCTGGCTAAGAGTCTCTCATGGGTAATAAGCTGAGACTGAACCTCCTGCCAAGTTAATGATCCAATCCTAGCAGTCAAATTGACAATAACAGCCTCATAGTCTCGATCTAAACCTACTAGTGTGGCCAATATAAGCTCAGACTTAGTTATTGGATACCCTGCTTCTGTCAAACTATCACTGTAGGATTTCATGGTAGCTAGATAATCAGCCATGGATTTTGTACCCTTTTCAACTTTGGTTAGAGCACTTTTATACTCAAGCATCCTGGATTCAGACTGATTGTTAAACAAAACCTCTAAAGTGGACCAGATTTCATGAGAAGAGGAACAACCCACCACTTCGTTAATGCTTGTTCTGTCATCGACCCTAGCAGCCATCCTGTAAGCAATAAATCAATTGAATCCCATTATGCAATAGCTGGATTCATAGGCAGTCCTGGGATCTCAGGAGGTCGTGGTTTGGTACCAAAAAGATATCCATCTAGTTTATAACCTTTAATCACAGATAAGACCGTATAACGCCATAAGAGATAATTATCTCTGGTTAATTTAACAGTGGTAGGTTGACTCATATGGCCAGTGAAGGGAACAAGGTTTAGGCTGTTAAATGACGAAGTGGGACAAGCAGATCGAAGAACGGGGACAAGAGAGTCGGATCTGGGAAACAGGGTTGATTGCATGTAAGGAGGAGGAGTAAAACCAAGATTCAAACCTGAAAAAGAAGGCCCAATATGAAGTGGTTGGTAGTACTACCGGAGTAGAATGAAGAAAATGGCAGACTAGAGACTCGAACTCCGGTCACAACATTTGAGACTGGAGATGATAATAACTCAGCTGCAACATCAGAGATTGAGGTTGATGATACTCCAGAAACAGTAGTCAACGGTCCGTGCTTCCTGTACCTCCGGCATCGGTGACAGGAGCTGATCGTGATTGCGGCGGCGGTGGCTCCGCCATTCCTCTCTCTGATACCAAGAAAGAATTTGACAGCAGAAATATTTCTTAGATAATTGATTTTTACATTCATGTCTTACACCATCCTTATATCAACTAGTTGGTTATAACAACCTACACACATACCAAGAGAATACAACACTAAATCTTATCACAATATAGTAGAGCCAATCACAAATAGCCAGCTGTCCATTATTGTATTATTCCGTTTCAGAAGATGACTTAAAGAGATATTGTATCACTCGTTATAAGTACGTGTGTTTTTTTTTTTTTTGAAGAAATAAGTGTGTGATTTAATGTGGCTGATATGGGATGTAAGTAGCCAAGATATTTAAATACTCCACATTACCTCATATATATTTGTCTTTAATATTTTTTTCCGAAGAAAGGGGTCTTTGATATATATTATCACAAAAACTGTACACAAAGTGTACTATACAATGGGAGCAAAAACGCCTACAAAAAAAAAAAAAAAAAAAAACAACAACAACAACAAAACGCCTACAAAACAAAAACTACATAACCACCTCATCAAGAGAAACTACAGATTTTGTACGAGCTAAAATGCTAGAAATCAAAGCATTAGATCTAAGAATGTCACTCATATTATAAAAAAATTGTTTGTTTCTCCAAAACCAAGCACTTACAATGGTCTCGCGGAAGATGTATTTCCACTCCATATCAAAAACACCATTGCAAAACTCCTGCGAAAGATTGAAATCAATCCAAACATCGATTCTTGTAAAGCTGAAAAACGATCCTTTCGGGAAACCGGAATAAGCATCGTCCAAACCGTGTTGATCCACAATCTCCAACGGCATGATGACCCGTCTCTTCATTCATAGAAAAGCTTAAACATCGGGCATTTGTAGCAGAAGCCTTATACAGTGCTCTATCCCTAAAATAAAGATAATAAGTGTAATTTTCCTTCAAATACCTCCATAGTATAAATCTCATCCCTATCCCTATTTTAGGGTTAATGAACAGTGTATCCCCATTTATGGAGCACTATCCCTATTTTAAAACACTATCTCTATTTTAATGGTTAAAGATGGGGATAGGGATGCTGTTGTGGAGTGTTCTGAATTGAAATGTTGTAAAATAGAGATATGTATTATTTTATATTATTTTAGAGATAAAAAATAAGGCTTCTAGTATGAATGCCCTAAGAGGTCTAGGTCATTAAGGAAATGATAGCATGAGACCATCGATATTGAATCGAATAAAACAATTTCATTTATATTGAATAAAATAAATATAATTCTCACAATACAATATATCTATTTTATTCGACATAAAATCTGATACTATAGACGGTTTAATTAATATTTATCAAACTTATCAACACAAATTCATATCTTTAATTAGGTGAGAAATTCGAGTTGGAATAACCAAAAAGGAAATAGATGGAGACGAGATGTTTATCTATTTTTAGATGACATCCAAAATGAATCACTCTTTTTATGAAAAAAATTAGTGGACGGCGATAACGTGCAAGGTACGGCGTGCCCAACGACAAAAAAACTACGAACTTAATTTAGGCATTTTAAGGTGTAGCCAATGAGTGTACACATCAATAGATTAATTGTGTAGCAATCATTCGGTTCGGGTCCAGGTTAATGATTTTATGCCTAGGTCGAAAGTTGTTCCATACCGAACAATAAGCACAAAAGATATCTAATTGTAGGCTCTAATTATTGTCAAGCTAATTTTGTAACTTAAAAATGTAATATAGAAGTGTATATAAGAATAATAGAATTACACAGTATGGTTTCAAACAGAAGATATTGACATCATATAAATGTTGAAACTTGTTACATGCTCCACATCAAACATAAAAGTTTGTTTCTCTTGGGCAGGAACCTGAACAAAGTGGCTAAATACAAGGCCCGCATAAATAACAACGAATGTTGTAGACATAACCACATACAAAACAGATGATTGTTTCACATCATATTGCCAAATAAATGTGTATTTTTTTAGACATTAGACATGAAGACAATATCTAATGCATATAATACACAAATGCTACACTAAACATGACTTAGATAATTACATAAAGAGCAACAACCAATACCACTTATCAAAAACAAAAGATGAATAAGCTAAGTTCAAGTTCTCATTGTTCTTAAAAGTTGCAAAAGCTTAGATCATTTTTTCCTTCTTCTTACTCTTTTCCACCAGGATCTCCAACAACCGAGACGATTTAATCTGCACGCCATGTGTTACATCTGGGTTTTCTCCACATTCACAACCACATCACTGCTTGTTTGGTTAACAGACCCCTCAGATTTATCATAATAAATCAGTAGGATAGGCTCACCAACAACATGGTTGCATGTCTTTGCTACATCTGAACATGAATACCAAACACTAAAATCCTCTTTGAAGAAATACATGGAAAATTTTTTTCCCTGAACCTGAATACCAAAATCCTGATTATTTTTCAAAATCAAAAGAGAAAACAATAGATTTCTGTAATTTTGCTTTTGCAAAAGGTAACTTGTCTTAATTTCCACCAAATCCGTTGTTCGATGTCATGCTCTGTACCAAAAAGATGTAGCAGTTGTTAGCATCAAAGTTGTAGCTGCGCTAAGAGGGATAGACTCCGGGCTCGTTTGTTTTTCCATCGCAAATTCCTACTTGTTCTTTCAGCCACCTTATCAGAAGGAACATTTACTGTGGTTTCCTATGATGTAGCAGCCCGGTGAGCAGCAGCAAGTCGATGTCCATCTTAAGCGAAGAGTAAAATGAGCTAAGAACTACTATTACATGTAGGTTTTGAAGGGTGGGGCTGTGTTTCGAAAAGCCTTTTATCAAAAAAGGTTGAGCCCCAACCCAAAAGGCTCCAATGTCCCAGCCCTAGGACTTTGTGAAGGATGTAAATCAAAGAATGTGCCATAGTGTCTTAGTGTGCAAAGAACTATCTATACACTTTTGTTCATAAAAGGAGTCGTCCCTCTACAGAATCAAACCCTCACACTCAAAATATAGGAGAGGCATGCCATCATAACACCTCGCTCTTTAACCACTAAGTTATATCCTAAGGCCCATAATATTTCAACATTCTAACATTCATGCAATTACAAACTTATAATGAACCTTATATTTGCTATCCAGAGCAATTTTGTTTCGTAAAGTCGAGAAGCAAGCTAATAACAGACTTACCACAACCCGGTGGGCTACCGCTAATGCACAAATACGCATATCAAGCTCTATCAACATTGTGAATAATGTCCACACGAAGAAAGGGAATCCCAGTTTCATTTTCTGCAAGAATAAAATGTAATGAAGAGCAAAATTGCAGTGCACACATTAGAAGCACTTAACATTCTTTTTTTTCTACACAAAAACAAACACCTCTTATATAATCAGTGTAAAAGAATAAAACTAAACAACTAAATAATTTCACTTGATTTGCAATCAACATAGCAGGTAAAATCCATTAATGCCACCATTATGGAGGACATTATAGTATTCGATCATGTTAAGGAGAGGAAAAACCTCTTCCCTGAAGTTCTTTGGAGTGAGGGCTCATGAAGAGTGAACTTTATAACTTCTTGTTTGCATATGGGACATTTTGCAGGCCTAATAATGCCTTTATATGTCCAATACTGCAATATACAATTTGTTGTACATGGGGCAAGGACAATCGTCAACGAAAACAGAAAACAAGAAAAAAGCAAAAATATTGTTCATCCAAAGTTTCCCAAAACAGATTTCCATAACTCCACAGCATATGAAAAATGTAATTACATCACACCTAATCATTAACATGAATCCATATGGGCACTAAAACGATCAATGATCTGGGTCGAGTCGAGTGTTATAGGCTTATCGAGCTAAGCATACTTTAAACTTAACAAACTCGAGTCCGATCATGAAGTTGATCATCGTCGGAGTTGATTACTGTCAGATTATCAATCTCCAATATACTCAGAAGAGAAGAGTAAAATGAGCAATCCTTAATATAAACCCCCTCACAACTAAACTATTAGGCAATGCTTCATGTATCCACAACACATATAAGTCTAGATTCACCATACATGTATGGAAAAAAAAAAAAAAAAAAAAACCTTAATTGGTAGAAGATTTCCACAGTGAAATGACAACTTCTTGCCTTTGCATATCATTTTTTCGATAAAGTTAAACAACCAACAATGATAAGCATCTACATTAACCACTAACATCTGATTATTATTGGAATACATGATCATGACATGGATTTGGGAGGGGGAAAAATAGTATGCCGAAAAATACACCAAACTAATTCATTTGAACAAGAAGAAATGGTATCTACAATAAGAACTTCTTACCCCTGCATATCATTTTTGAAATGCAGTAAACCAACCGACCACTATAAACATCTACATTAACCACCAACATCTAAATATTACAAGAATACATGCTTATCACATGGATTTGTGGTTTAAAAAAGGAAGAAAAAAATAAGAGAACCATAGTATCAACAAAGAAACACAACATCCCACAAGAATGGGTGCTACATCCTAATCAAAAAATTTAATTCAGTTGAGCAAGAATAAATGGCTTCTTTCGTCAGCCATATGTATAATGACACAAAAGGCAGAACTCGACCCAAAAAAGTTTGTATTTATGTCTAATACATGTAAGAAACAACCAGGAGCATTTAGTGATATAAAGTATATATTGTACCTTTAGCTGAGGTATCTCGTGGAATTTGGAAACTCAATCCACTGGTGCAGTAGGTGTAATTTCACAAGAACAACCCGCTCTGCAAGACAGGAAGAGAACAAATAGACGATAAAAACAATCAAACAACTAATACACGCAACTAAAATAGTGAACACAATTTACCGGCCTAACAAAGAGGGAAAAAAAATACACACACAGCAAGAAACCTGCAAAAGAGCAAGATAAAAGCAAATGCTTTATTTGGTGAAGTGGAGTCATGGCCGGCCCTATGCTAAGGCCACCGAGACCCGGCCTTGTGCCCAAGCGACGGTGTCGGGGGCGACGGTACGTTTTATTTAAAAGAAAAAAATCCGTGTAGATTTAATCCGTCCAACCTAATATAATATGTTAATTTTCTTTTTTGATAAAGGCGCAATTATTTTTTTACTCCAATCGATAAAGGTCCCAATAAAAAATTGGAAAAATTAGGTATAAGTCCCATTTTCCCCTTTAATTAAGCGTTAATCCACACATCGTTTTTAGTTGCAATAAGGACAAATAATTTCAGTCGGACTAAATTACCCTTATTTTCAATTATGCGCTTCTTCTTCCAATCAGCTCTCCGCCTCTCCCTCAGCGCATCTGTTCATCAATTTAGTATCGCCGCCGGAATTGGCCGGAAATTAATATCAGGGGTCGGAAGAAGGTGGCAATGCAACTTCCAAGAAAAGAAAAGCATCAGGTAATGTACATAAACCAAAATCAATTCTTTTCTCCTGAATGTTCTTTGTGGTTCATTTTTTTTTGTTTCCTGTCGCATTATATGTAGGCATGCTTATGATTACTAACAGGGTCAAGAGTCCAAGTAGCTTATCAATTTTTTTGCTCTAAGGCAAAAAAATTCAGCCTACTATCGAATGATTGGGAATGGGTTTTTTTGTCACCGAATCAAAGTATCTTAGTAGCTACCTCATTGTTGTTAGAGCCTTACATCATTGGAGTTAACAAGAATCATATATATGGATATATGATCTTTTTATTCAGGAAGCAAGTGAAATTAATCCAAAAAAAAAAAGTTGCTGCTCTTCTTTCTCCTTTTACAATGTGAGTATGCATACAATTACGCCAAGTTGGTTATCTATCAATTAGGGAATAAGAATTGGTAGTCATGTGTTCGTTGAAACTTGAACATTTGGGAGATACCCGACACGTGTTCGACGAAATGCCATTTGAACCAAACATAGGAATTGGTAGTCATGAAGCATTGGTGCTTCCGGTTGTTGGTATGCTGAGATTATTTGGTCGTGAAAATGAGGCAAAAAAGGTTAGTTTAATCATCGATTCATCCAAGCCACGGATTGAGGGAGTAGGCGAGTTTGTAAATACGGAAAAGTATGAAATGACTACTTCACATGTCATTCTTGTTTCCAAGCTTGATATTGCATTTTTGTTCGGAAAGATGTCGATGCTTATATTCGATCCGGGGGTAGATCCTTATACCGTATGGGCCGTCATTCGTTCAAGATTAGTGGTTATAAGCAAGATTTTGATTTTTGGGCTAATATGCTTCATGTTGGTTCTACTTATGCTATTGGCGTTGTTAGATTTGGGGGACATAGACCTTGCAACAAAAAACCGAATGGAGAGTCCTTTTGAGCCGATACGATACGATACGCGATGCGTGTATTGATACGATACGATGCGATACTACGATACGATACGATACGATATTGTGTGCCTTAATGCAATAGATAGGCCTAGTTCAAAGGCTTACTATGTGCCTTGGCGTCTTTGAAGTTTTTGATCTACATTGTATCATCATATAATAGATAGGCCTAGTTCATAGGCTTACTGAACTTGTAATTCAGCAACTTGTGAATTCCGGGCATGATAATTTAGTTCTTTGAACTAGAATATCCTTCTTATAATTTGGCTGATAGTTCAGACTGTTTTAGACTTGTATTGATCTTCTATGTATTACCTTTTAGTCTGATGTACCTATTGTACTAAACTATAGTCTGTTGTACTGATCTTCTATGTATTACCTTTTAGTCTGATGTACTTTTTAGGCTTAATTCAAGTGATTAACTACTGAACCTGCATGTTATAAACACCACACCTTAATCAAGTTATCTGTTAATGATTCTATCTCTTCTGAATTGTATCTTATAAACCAATTTAACACGGTGTGTTAGTGTATCTGGATTTTGCATTTGGAGAATGATCTTTATCTCTGGATAAAGACCTCACAGCAAATTCAGGTGATTAAATAGCTTTGATGATGGTAAATAGAGACTAAACAAGCAGAAATCTGTTTTTTTCTTTATTTTTCATGTTGTTAATCGATGTACATATTGTACTAAATCTATAGTTTGTTGTACTTGCTATTAATCTGTGAGTTTGTTAACGATCGGTGGAATGTTCTCCTGCATATTCTTGTATAATCGATACGATACGATACTACGATACGATACTACGATACGATACGATACTACGATACGATATTGATACTGTGTTAGTGTAAATGCTGCAATTAAATTCGGCTTTCAAATACTACGTCGAAAAGGTATCAAACGCGGTCTCAAAATGAAGATAAAAAAATATGAGCTTTGGTGAAACAATTTTGATGATCGGTGTTTAAATCAAAAGTTACGGTTGTTTATAAGAAAAAGCGCTCCGGTTAATAAAAATATTTTTTCGTCTTTCAAAATATACGTCGGAAGGGTATCGTATTTGGGCTCAAATTGAAGAGCAAAAAAACATGAATTTTGGTGAAAAAATTTCGATGATCGGGGTTGTAAATCAAAAGTTACGGATGTTTGAAAAAAAAAAAAAAAAAAAAAAACAAACTGATCAAACTGATCAATGTACTCATGTATCATGTAGCTGAGGACGCGCGCGAGGGTTAGTTTTGTTCTTCTGAAAATGTTTGTCCTTTTTGCAACTAAAAAAATAGGTGTGTCCTATTTATTTATTTTGTGCCAAAAAGAGGACTTTTGGCTCTTTATCTCTAAAAAAATTTACTTGGCCCAAAAAAAAATTAGACATACAAACAAGTTTTATTAACAATAAGTATGTTTTAAAAAAAAACAACTTCAACTAATTAAAAGGCCCAATTCGGGGACTTGGTCTTAAGCCCAACAAAAGCGAGGGCCGGCCCTGAGTGGAGTAATGGCACATTGCAATGTAATAAAGCAAGAAAGACGGAAGAAGGAGCAGCTAATTTTCTGCGGACAAATGACATACCCGGTTTTTAAGGCTTGAAATCCGATAGTACAGGGCATAGTAAGCAAGGACCAGCAGATAATGAGACTAAATAATCCAGACTTTCCATCAGCCGCAATCAATCATATGTCAAACCCTAAAATGTAACAGAAAATATATTTGAGTGGCAAAACTGATAGATAAATCACAACTTCCCTCAGACGAAGCAACGGGTAATAAGAATAACCTGTTACATCATGCAATTTCCTTTGACCTAAGAACCCTACAAGGATGAAAGCATAGCCGGCAGCAGGTCATTGCAGTTCCTTTCTTCTGATAATTTCTTTGGTCTTTCCTTCTTCATTGCCTTGCTGTATAGATTTTCTTGATTGATTTTGCTGACAAGATTTGGGGAAGAACGGGTGAAGGGAGCAGGTAAGAGAAACTTTTTTCTAAGGGAAACAACTGACACGTGTCAAGCCCACAATATGGCACGTGTCAGCCAGAGAATGCATCAAAATTGAAGGAAAGAGGGGACGTGGAGGCATGCATATGCATCTTCCTCTCTTTTTATTAAGATACTAGTGTAGCAAGGTATGTCGTGCAAGGCACGACATGCCCCGTACAGTTGGATACATAATAAAACCATACCATAAATACATAATAAAACCATGAGTGCCAAGCATCGGTTACAATAGAAGCAAAATATTACATCCAAAATGATAAAGTTTCCCGGAAAAGCGTAGAGAGAAGTACAACTATTTTACAATGAACAAAAAACGCATGGTTACATATTAGCTAAAACCATTAATCGTCAATAGAATAACGACTAATGGCTATAATATGTAAATGCTTTGATTACTTAGAACTACGGGAACTTAATATATACCATAGGGGATGCTTGGCATGGCACAAAAGCACAACACAAATGTTTTTCTCTTCTGCTTACTTGGCAGGAGTCATATTCTTCAATTTCTTCACCGGGGTTTCTAAACCGGAAACAGGTTCAACGGTTTCATGGGTAGGAGAAGGTACTTTCTCACCAAGCGTATCTTCGGTTTCAACAGAGCGGTCATCAAATACAATGCCTCTTTTCACAGTAGCTGATGAGAATGTTCCTTGTTCCATACCAACGGTTGTTGTTATTTCATCGATCACCCTTTTTGTGGATGGACTGAATAATTGTTTCTCCTTTTCACCAGTGGCTGATGCATATTCTTGAAGGTTTGGTGCAGCTGTAGCATCAGCAAGAATGGAAGGTTCATCTGCTTGTCCAGAATCTGCTTCATCTTCGGCATACATCGCTACAACTGGGAATGTTCTTTCAAACCTACTTTCAAAGGATCTATCATAATCCTTTAGGAAGCACAACACTAGCTTCTTGTCTATTTTTCTTGCAATGTCATCATTCAGTGGAGCATTCTATGGAAAATAGTAACAGTTATAGTTAGATGTAGTCAGAGGTGACAACTATTTATATATCTCAAACTGTTATGAATGTTGAAGGTAGCACAGATTTTTCATATTAAAAAATGTAGGATAAAAAGAACAAAAGCAAAGGAACGATTTTGATTCAGGTTTCAATTGATGTTGATGCAGCTGACCATTTTAATTGTATTTTTTAGAGCTGAATGTGTAGCAACAAAGTATGTTATTTAACAGAGTATAAAAATACCTTTTCAGCCGCTTGAAACAGCTTGAAAACGGTGTAGCCTATGAATTTCTCTACAATTGTCGAGAACAGCGTGGCGGATAGTGTCCCGGAAACATCATTTAGGAAAACATGAACATGGCACCTGTATAAGGAAAACGAATCGAACCTGATCTTAGCATACTTTATAAGAAAATAATTAATTCTAAAAAATAATTTAGTTCACGAGCCAAACCAAATTGTATCGAGTACTTCACGAATCGAATTCGATCCTGACTTTTAATGATTCAATCGAGTTCGAGCCGAATTTCAAACACAAGTAAATTTAATCGAGTCAAACTTAAGGCCTAGAGAGTATTAATTCAGCTCAACTCAGTTACACCTCTAGTCATGGTTATCATAAGAGATTATACAGAATATATGAACAATAACACTGAAACATGATTCTTACCCCTAAAAAAGAAACAAAAAACATGAATCTTAATCAAATACAAAAAGGAAAAGAAAAAAGAACATAAGCAGAACCACTTTGGTTTAATTAAGTAAATCTAATAAAAATGCTAAATTTCACAGCTCCATATGTATTTGCCATCCTTGCAAAGTAATTAACTTCATTAACAGAGGTTCACTGACAGGGGTTTACAAAAGTAATTAAAATCCTAAACCTCAACTGAAGTAGACATTAATCAAACCTCCAGACACTATACTTGAAAATCCCGAATCAAGAAAAAATCGTCGATATGAACTCTAACCCACGTTATTGTTCGAGTCAAATTAGCTGGCTTTTACAAAACACTAAATTAATTGTTAACCTACCTTGGTTCAACATTCATTTCTTGCTTGTAAAACGTACATGTGAGATCCGATCCAACAGAGAGATTGACTGTTTTTTTGCACTTATCACAGACAGTCCATCAGATCCAGACCCATGGCAGAAAAGTGCTAAAATGCAAGAATTATGTGTTACACACTGTTTCCATTGATGTTGAGGCAGGTTTCTTTTTGAAAGCACTTTGGCAGCAGAAAACATGTTTAAAAAGAGCTCTTCTTTGAACAATAACCAAACATGTATTCTTCATTATACACAACATCACGCACTTATCACGAAGAAACATGTTTGTGCCAATATTTACATTAGTCACGGCTTACTAAAGTACTTTAACTCAATCACGCTTACAACCGCGTGATCTATTATAATAATTATCACACTTAAAACCCGGATCATCTTAAAAACCGTAATCTATTATAATTTCATCACATTTAAAAACTGATGAATAGTTTATCATAGTTAAAAACCGTGATCTATTATAGAGACCCTTAAAAACCGAGATCTATTACAATTAAAACACATTTAAAAACCGTGATCTATTTTAATTGTTATCACACTTAAAAACCATGATCTATTATAATTTAAATCACACTAATAAAAGTGCTAAAATGCAAGAATTATGTGTTACACCCGTAAACTCCGGATTAACGAGCCACACTTATTACCACTAGATCGATGTTTTCTTTCTTCTAATTTTCGACCACACTAAACTAAAATCTCATTATAAAATACCATATTATTTAATCACATTGATGTTGATGCTCATTTTTCCTAAAAACCGTGATAATAAAAATCGTGATTTATCTTAAAAACCGAGATCTACTATAATTTCAACACATTTAAAAACCGATTTTAATCACACTTAAAAACTCATGATCTATTATAGCACTTTAAAAACTCGTGGTTGTTATCACTCTTAAAAACCGAGATATATTATAATTTCAAACACATGTTTAAAAAAATATACGAGCTCTTCTTTGAACAATAACCAAACATGTATTCGACATCATTATACACAACATCACGAAACACACGGGAAAAAAAACTCTTTAAGAACAAAAATATGAAGCTCTTTTACTTGTCTCGGTTCTTTTAAAAGTGTGATCCTTATCTTTAGATAAGTGTGATCTATATCTCTTTTCTTATTAGTGGAAATAATTTGTCTCACTTTTTCTATAATTGTGAAGAAACATGTTTGGGCCAAAAATATCATACTAATTTAGTCACAGAGTGTTTTCAACGATGGAGCTCTTTCCAAAGAAGGCACATGAAACGTATTTCTTTGTTGGCAACATCACATAGATAGTGTTTTTTTGAAAAAATGTCTTAAAAGTCATTGAGGAAAATTCATTGAATGTGGAATTTTTTTTAAGATACGCAGGAACTTGATGTACAACACCAAGCCCCCCATTAACCAACATCGGCACTTTCTTTACACCATAACCAAACATGGTTATTGACATCATTGAACTTTTCAAACATGGATCAATTTTTAAAAGCACTGTAACAGCAAGGAACATGTTTGAAAAGAGCTATGCTTTGAAGTTTAACCAAACATGTTTTTTTGACATCAGTGCAGACTAAAGGGGAAAAAGTACACAGGGAAGGAAGGACACCAATAATTTATCCCCAAAGAGAATACTAAAGACATGGAATACATAAGCAACCAATATCCCAAAAAAGATAGGATATAGACACAACAAAGGCAGGAGAAAGCCACTACAAAAAAAACAGCTGTTTTGCGACGGAATTTTCGCGACGGACTTTATTTCCGTCGCAAATTTACGTTTGCGACGGGACATTTGGCGGGACAGTTTGGTACCAATTTTTCCACTTGGTGGGACATTTTGCGACGGAATTTTTATTATTTTGCGACGGAATATTTAATAAAATTTTATAAAATTATTTTATTATTCTGAATTTAGATTTTTGCGACGGAATTAGGGTTAGTTTGCGACGGACATTAAATTCCGTCGCAAAACGGCGGATATCGATCGACTAATCCCCTTTTCTTCCTCATTTCTCTTCTTTTCCCCTCTTCTCTCCCGCCCCCCCCCCCCCCCCGCCGAAGGCCGTTCTTCCGGCGCCACCTCCTTCCACCACCGCCGCGCCACCCACGGGTAACCTCTTCCCTCCCCTCCCACCCCCTCTCCCCAGGACCCGATTCCCCCCCCCCCCCCCCCCCCCCCCCGCCGCGTATATATATGTATGTATATATATTTTTTTTTTCGTGTTATATATATATATATATATATATATATATATATATATATATATATATATATATATATATAATATATATATATTTATAACAAAAGGAAAAAATAAATTGATATATTTATAACAAAAGGAAAATATATATATATATATATATATATATATATATATATATATATATATATATATATATATATATATATATATATATATATATATATATATATATATATATATATAGTGTATCATATGTAGTATATATTTATAGATATATATGTGTAGTAATTATAAGTTAGGAAAATGCTTACTTATGTGTATTAGTTAGATAAGTTAGGAAAATGCTTACATTATTGAAATGGTTGATATGGTTTGTTGAGATATTCTTGATATTGCACGATATTGAAATTGGGATAGATATGTATATTAGTTTAGAAACCGGATGTTGGTTGAATTGGTTTGTTGAATTTGGATTGAAATGATGATAAGTATGTGCTTACATGATAAGCATAACATACATAAGGTCCTCAAAGGGTGATGTTCCTTCCCGTTTGGAAAATGGTACTGGGGGGTACTTTGTTATCCGGCAAAGCCTCCGAATTATTTTGACGTCGAACCTTTGACCATGAATTGAAAATTTAGGTTAAAGTGTTGTTAGTTTCATAGTAAGTTGAGTAAAACTGAGTTTGCAAAAGTGTTAGACAACCTTCAAAGACTATTGTTAGTCTCATATTTTGTATGATATGATGTGTAGGATTGAAAATGAAGAGAATAGAACGTAGTTGGA
The DNA here is from genome assembly GCA_036785695.1 of Gentiana straminea. Taxonomy (NCBI): domain Eukaryota; kingdom Viridiplantae; phylum Streptophyta; class Magnoliopsida; order Gentianales; family Gentianaceae; genus Gentiana; species Gentiana straminea. Next base: position 8,573,119 of record JAVUPR010000048.1, on the reverse strand, counting down.
TGTACGAGAGGTTGGATGCTAACAAGAAATTTAACCCGGTATTTGTGAATGGTGTGGAGGAATTCATAAAACATGCAAAGCGATTAGATTCGTTTCGGGCAAATAATGGAATGATGAAGTGTCCATGTAGTAAGTGTAAGAACACTAAATTTTCGATCGAACATGACGTGAGATTACATTTAGCTAAATATGGTTTTGCGCAAACTACTATGATTGGGTGTGTCATGGTGAAGAGTTTCCCATTCCGATCAACGTTCGGCAAGAACGGAATGTGAACCCTTATCGGGACATGGTTAATGACGCATTACGTGATAGGATTGATCACGTAAGAGAAGAATTTCTTAACCAAGAGGAGAACAATGAGACACCAAACCACGAAGTTGCATCGTTTTTTGAAATGCTTTGAAAAACGCAGAGGAACTTGTATGTGATGGAAGTAGTGTCTCCGTACGCAAGCGGCTTCTAGGTTGCTCACTTTGAAATGTGATCACAACCTCTCTCACAAATGCGTTGACGGAGTTACCGGTTTGATAGGAGATATTCTTCCGAAGAATAACTTAATGACCTCGAACTTCTATCAAACCAAAAATTGTTAAAGGCATTAGAGCTACCCCGAGAAAATACACGTGTGTCCCGCGGGGTGTATGTTATTTTGGGAGGAGGACGCGAATGGACAAGTGTCGGAAGTGTGACCATGATCGATATAAACCGAAAACGAACGCAAGAGGTCAACGTGTGCCTAACAAAGTGATGACTTATTTCCCGATTGGACCTAGACTCCAAAGGTTGTACGCCACGAAACATATAGGCAAGGAAATGAGGTGGCACGCGGAAAACCCCGGGACAAGCGGTATAATGGCCCACCCAAGTGACGCCGAAGCTTGGAAGCATTTTGACCAAATGCACCCCGAGTTTGATAAGGAGCCTAGAAATGTGCGGTTAGGACTTTGCACGTACGGTTTTGCACCTTTTGGTAATTTTGGGAAGAACTACTCTTGTTTGGCCGGTCATGGTTACACCATACAATCTTCCGCCCTGGTTGTGCATGAAAAGACAGTTTATATTCTTATCAGTGCTTGTACCGGGGCCAAAAAAATCCGAAAGGAAACCTCGATGTTTATTTGCAACCATTGATTAAGGAGTTGAAGAAGCTGTGGGAAACAAGGTTGTTTACTTACGATGTATCCACAAAACAGAATTTTCATATGAGGGCTGCACTAATGTGGACTATCAATGATTTTCCCGCATATGGCATGTTATCCGGGTGGACTACGGCCGGTGTGAAAGCTTGTCCATATTGTGGTGATGGAAACAAGTCGTTCTGGCTCAAACATAGTGGTAAATGCACTTGGTTTGATTGTCATCGGCAGTTTCTCCTTGAAGACTATATTTTTCGCACTGATAAAGGTTTTTTGAAGTCCAAACAGTATGAACACGCGACTCCACCCCGTAGATTGAGTGGTGAGGAGGTATGGGAATTTGTACAACACCTACCAAGCATCATTGATGGCTCAGATTCAGACTTGAAACGGCTTAAAAAATCCAAGAATGGTTGGTGGAAAAGAAGCATTTTTTCGGATCTTCCGTATTGGAAAACATTGCTGCTTCGACATTGCCTGGATGTGATGCATATTGAGAAAAACTTCTTTGAAAAACTGATTGACACGGTTATGGACGTTAAAGGCAAAACTGCTTGTGGTCCAAGTAGTTCCCCCTCCCTCGGAACGTCTTCCTCCACACAGACTCACGGTTTGGATGATGAGATACACCAGATGACCGAGGAGGATTTGGGTGTCATTGTCAATGGTGACCTTGGATTGCCGGTTTTGGATCCCGAGGGGAGATGGTAAGTTAATACATATCTTGCTTTAATTTGTTTGTATTTTTATTTATATTTTGATTAACCAAATATATTAACAACTTATTGTTTTCAATATAACAGGTTTACCGACAACTATGTCAAGAAAATGGCCAAGACCGCCATAATCGGCGGCTTCAACACTTTTGCCACCACGTGGCATAATGCCGACCGGGAGCGACGGGATAGGTGGTGGCACGCATTTAGGGTACGTCGTTCATATAAATATAACTATATATAAATATAACTATAATTATAACTATACATATAACATATATATAACTATGTTGCAGGGTCATTTCAGCTTCGAGTTACGCCACGAGCGCCTGGTTAGGGAAGCTTTTGAGCGGTATGCTATCAATAGGGTCCGTGATTATATGTATCGGGCTCAAACAAACCCCCGTGCTCGGCTTTGGATGACCCCGGATATTCTTCGTCAGTTCGAGGAGTGGATTGGGAGTCCCGTAAGCAATTATTCAATATTTAATTAATAATACTTGTGTTTTATATATATATGTATGTACTAACTTGTTTATCTTATGTCGGAATAGGCATTCAAGGAAACATCTGCGAAAAAGAAGATAAACCGAGCTTCTGGATCCGGTGAGGAAGGGAAGATCCCTGGGACACATGCTATGGGCAGACGCGGCGTTATCGATTTCGCTCGGGCCATGTAGGACAATAGAGAAGTGCCCCTATCAGTCGGAGATCTGGTGACTAGTTCGAAGAAGAAGAAGTCGGGCAACTTCGTCTCGAGGAAGTTTGACAAAATCTTGGTACGTTATGTATTCTAAATATTATATATACATTATATATATATCATGTAATTATTGTTACTAACAAATTTATATCATACTTTGCGGGACGTCTTCACCTCGAAGAAGGCGAAAGCCCGGGAGACGCGACTCGACACCCCTATCGACAGTCGCGTCTTTATTACGAAGCCGGCTGGTGGTTACGACAAGAAGGGGAGAGTTTTTGGCATGGGGTCGGTTGCCTCCATGTACTACGACGGGCACATCGCTCGACACTCATCCGCTGAGACATACTCTCCGGGCATACTTACCCGTCTCACCCAAGAGATGGCGAGAGAAAGACAGATTAATGCAGAAACACAGGCGAGGTTGGAGGAGCTAGAGAGAGACAAAAAGCGTTAGGAAGACAGACTAGCGCAGATGGAGGAGTGGATTACCCAGCGGTTAGGCAGCATCCCTCCGGAGGGATGCAACCCGGGTACGAGGCGACACGAGAGATGACCGATCGATCACGGACTGGAGGAGGTGACATGGGTTTAGGTAGTACACCGGGTCCGACCGGGTGACATATTGCTTTATACATTTTTATTTATTTTGGCTTATCGTATCCCCTTTGACATATCGTTTTATCCCCTTTGACATATCGTTTTATCCCCTTTGACATATCATCTTTGACATATCCCCTTTGACATATCCTCTTTGACATATCCCCTTTGACATATCGTTTTATTTATTTTGGTATCGTATCCTCTTTTATATTGTTGTTGTTGATAGCCGGTAGCAATTGTAATGCTACCGGGAAAAATTATGGCTGTTTTGCGGTGGTGGTTTGGCCGGCTGCTGCAAAACCGCCATAATTTTCTGATTAATTTTAATTTTTGCGACGGAAATATTCCGTCGCAAAGTTGTATTTGCGACGGAAAAAGTGTATTTGCGACGGATTGTAAGGATCTAAAAATAAATAAATTATTTAATAAAAAATATTTGCGACGGATTATACAATTTTTGCGACGGATTATACAATTTTTGCGACGGGTTATACAATTTGTGCGACGGATTATAAAATTTTTGCGACGGATTATACAATTGTTTGCGACGGATTATACATTTTGTTGCGACGGAAATTATATTTTTTAAAAAAAAATAAAATACGTTATTATCCGTCGCAACATTCGTCCCAAATAATTTGCGACGGATAAACCGTCGCAAAAACTCAGTTTTGCGACTAAAACATGCGACAAATAAAAACAGTCGCAAATCCGTCGCAAATTAGGGTTTGCGACGGAATAAGCCTAGTTTGCGACGGTAACCTTCCGTCGCAAAAAGTCCAGTTTTTAGTAGTGAGCATAGATAATTTATCAATCCAAAAAGATGAAACACAACACACTGAAAAAGAACATGTTATTAATATGTGGTTGTTAAAGCTATCTTAATAGGACGTTTTTTTTAAGGAATCAGACATCAGCTTTAAAAGGCCCGAAATTGAACATGCTAGGATGACAAATGCCCTGGAATAAGAGTATTGCAAATCAATCATACCTGAACAGTTGAAGAACGATTGGATTTATCCCAACTTGCTTGCCACCATTTTCAGGAGTGAGAGCAAAGAAGAAAGAGATTAGTATGTGTAAAAAGCTAGCTACAAACATGCATATATATATATATATATATATATATATATATATATATATATATATATATATATATATATATATATATATATATATATATATATATAACCAAGGGGCTAATCTTTTACCTGCTTGAAACAGTAGAGGGCCGGACTGTTTGGACGAAATTTCCCCCCTTTTCCCGGCCAATTTGACCTTTGTGAGAGTAAAAGTCTCTCCATTTTTGACTGATTTGAAGAATTAGTACTGCATCATATCTACCCATCCGGGATTTCAGCGAGAAAGAAGAAAAAGAAGGATAGAGCAGTTGCAAGGATTGGTAACTAACCCTGTAGACCAGATTTTCCGGCGGATCGTGTACGGCAGAATGATGAGCCGAAGTGGTGGCAATTAGAAAGGGATCGTTTTTTGGCATTTTTCTTTGTAAATGTTGGGAAAAAAAGTATAATAAATTATTATTGAGGACAGCTGTCACTCCCAGGTAGCAACTTATTTTGGTGCAGCAAAACAAAAAGGGCGACGTGGGTTGATGGCTGAATAATTTGAACACACTTCTTATTAGTAGTATGATAAGAGAAGATTATATAGCTATTACAATATTGAAAAGATGAAAACACGCTCTAAAACCTTTGACTTTAAAATGAATGAAGTTTTTCAAAAAAATAAAATAAGAAAATAAATGAAGTTTATTTTAAAGTCATTGGACTCCTTAAAAAACCACAAAATTTACGCGGTTATAAAATTCGTACGATTTGCATACAGATGGGTTAGGGGAGATCTTTCATACCAGATAACAAATCGATGAATGAAAGTTATGTTTGCTACAAAATCAACTCGGTGAATGAATAATACTGAATTAACAACATCAATCTTTGGCAAGTTTGGAAGACGCCAAATGCTTGGACCTTTTTTTTTTTTTTTTTTAAGATTGGATCTCCAATGAAGACATTTGAATCGAGCTTTTTCAGAATGGTCGGGATTTCAAGATGCATGTCACATTTTGTTGAGACAGATTGCACACACTCTTAATGTATAAGGAAATATTGATGGGGTGTTGGGAAATATTGCTAATGTATAAAAAATATAGTAGCACATTTATTAACACCAATTGGTGTTAGTAGAATGGTAAGCGTTTGGTCCTTAACATTGTAGCAGAGCCAAAGGTCGAGGGATCGAACCCTGGTTGAAACAAGATTTAAAAAAAAATATTCAAGTGTTGGGATAGATTGCCCACACTTGAGGTGGGGTGTTGGGATAGCACTCTTGCAAGTGTTGGACATATTGCCAACACTCTTGAGGGGGGGTGTTGGGCCAGATTGCCCACACTCTTGCAAGTGTTGGACATATTGCCAACACTTGAGGGAAGGTGTTGGGACAGATTGTCACACTTAATAATGTATAAGGAATATTGAGGGGGGATGTTGGGGTAGATTGTCCACACTCTTAAATGAAAATTGTGTTGCCCACACTTGAGGGGTGGTGTTGGGGCAGATTGCCCACACTCTTAAATGAAAATTGTGCAGGTGTTGGTGGTGTTGGGGCAGATTACTCACACTCTTAAATGAAAATTGTGTAAGTGTTGGACAGATTATCAACACTTGAGGGGGGGTGTTGGGACAGATTGCCCACACTCTTAATGTATAAGGAAATATAATAACACATTTACTACCACCAATTGATTTTAGTACAATGGTAAACGCTTCATCTTAACATATTTTGTATCTTACATTTAAATGAAAATTGTGTTGCTACCACCTCTTAAATTGATTTTGAAAATTGTGCGGGTGTTGGTGGTGTTGGGGCGATTGCCCACAATGATAAACGTTTGATCTTAACATATTTTCTTAATGTAGGAAATAATAACACCTTTACTACCACCAATTGATTTTAGTACAATGGTGTTGTAGTAATAGAGGTGTTGGGACAGATTGCCACACTTAATAATGTATAAGGAAATATCGATGGGGGATGTTGGGGCAGATTGTCCACACTCTTAAATGAAAATTGTGTTGCCCACACTTGAGGGGTGGTGTTGGGGCAGATTGCCCACACTCTTAAATGAAAATTGTGCAAGTGTTGGACAGATTATCAACACTTGAGGGGGGTGTGGTAAACGATTGATCTTAACATATTTTGTAGTAATATATGGTTCTTATTGTGAAATACATCTGGTGCATGCTTGATGACACCATACGTGAAGTTTATGTAAGCATTTGACATCTATGTATCCTTAATTTTTTGGGAAAATTCGTTTTATACATCTTTTTCGAAAATTTATCTAAAATCTACACCCCTTAAAAATCAAAATCTCCCTCTATCCCCCGTCTTAAAATGAACGAAATTGCCAATTTTTAGGCGAACTATCCCATTTTTCGCACTTGTCCCCGCTCACCCGCTGTCGGTCCCGCCCACCCGGACGGGCGATTTCGCCCACTCCTCACCCATGTTTTGAAATCTTGCCCAACTTTTTTTTAATTTGCTTAGAAACCCAGAAAAAATATCTACTTCATCTCTTTCCCTCTTCGTTTACCTGCAAAGTTAATCCCCTTCCCCAAAGCAGCTTACAAGTTACATCTACCACCCTATAAATCTCTTCATTATCGCCGCCATAAACTCAACAAGGAAGCATCACTGCCAAACAAATTACTAATATTAATCAAATCATTGTAAAAGTAGCATCTTTTATTGTAATTTTGTTATTCCGGGCTCGAAAAGATGAAGATCTTGCTGAAAAGATGAAGTTCGAGGCGAAACCCAAGGTATGAACGAGGAGAAACGGCTAAAAACCTTGTTTTTTAAAGCTGTCCAGCACCTTTAGCAGCGCTAAAAACGTCACAACAGCTTCTGTTTTTCTTTAAACAGGCTGCAGCAGCACCTGTAGCGGCGCTTTCTGCCGCTGCAAAAAGATTTTTTTAACAAAACCCTAGCTTGCGGCTAGGGTAAAACATGCTGCTAAGTTTTTTTTTTTCATGCGGCTGCTTTATTATTTTTTTTATAACCTGTATTCCTTATTTTTTTTTACATAGCCGACAATATCAAAAAATATATATATAAATTTTTTTATAGAGCCGCACAAAAAAAAAAAAAAAAAGGGTTTTATTTAATTATAATAAATTGGTTTTATTTGATTAAAAAACCATTCTCCTCTCGGGTGTTCGTGGTTCGTGATCCGGCGGTTCGAGTTCAAGATTCGAAGATCAAGACTCGAAGACATAGATTAAATTTTATTTTTCCTTAGAAAATAGTTAGTCGGGGGTACCAACAGTCCATCTCGGTGTTTACTTTTCGGTATAATTTTGTGTTTGATCAAGATTACGTGCTTAAAACCGGAAAATTGCCATGACTTGCATCTTCATGATTCCACTCCAATGCATACATGCGGCTAGTTTATTTCGAATAAATTAGGCATGTATAACTCGAATAATTAGTATGAATGCTTATTAATTTAATATGTGGTAGTTAAATAATAAGTAGCTAATTATAAAAACCGAGGACCCGGGTTTATGTCAATCGTTTACGATTTTAGTGATGGATTCTCGGTGAATCCCACTTGGATAAATCGTTGAGCTTTTTCGGTGATGGCTTCTCAGTGAACCCACCTTAAACTAAAACGAGATTACGCTTTGGGTGACAATTTAGAAATCGGAGAATCTTAGTACATGGGTTCGGAAATGGTCTAACCATGGTTGGGCGAGTTCAACCGAGCTTCGGCTCAATCGACTCCCCTCCACGTGTGATGTACGTTACGGCGGTTCGACGGGACTTAGCATAGCCGATAAGCCTTCGGGCTAAACGGGGCTTCTCTTGCCGGATTGGCCCGAACCGTCACATATGTTCCAACGAATAAGACGGCGTAGGCTTGCCTACATAACCGACCCTATTCGGAGTACTTCGATTTATTGTTTCTTATTGTCAAGACCGCAACCGTAATTAGTAAACCCACCACTTTTTCAAAATATTGAGTGGGAGCGGGGAAGGCGACGGCCAACCCCACGGCCTCTACTATAGATGCAAGCACGTGAGAGAAGGGTGACGCCTCGAGCCGCTTTGATTCCGGCCCCTGCGGGTGGTGTTCACCCCTATCAAAATTCAAGGCTTGGTTTCCGAAAGGATAGGATTTCGGGTACTCGTTGAGTCACCGACCGACCCCCGCGGCGGCATACTCGGGGCGTACTTTGAGATCGATATAGTAGGTCACACTCTTTATGGATATTTTCGAAATATCTAGGCTAGAAAAGGAAGGTAATCAATGATTAAGGTCCGGGATGTCTGATTCCCGTGAGATGTTTGATTCTCGAAGATTAATCATTGAGAGAGATTGTCTCAGTTTAATCATCGCCTCTTTGACTAACCCTGCGGAGGCACTGAGGTGTGAGATTAAATCCTTGGAATGGTAGGATAGACTTTATAGTTTATTATTCCTAAAATATAAATCTAGTAGTGAAAATTTATTTTTGAATTTAACTTTCTGTCATTTTATTTACAACTAAACCTCTAGGTTACTAAACTGTTAGTAATAGGACTTCAATAAAAACGTGGAAAGTAACAAGTACGTTGTAATTATCAATAAATGCAGTTAACTTTTCGGAAGAAATTTTTCTCTTGAGCCTTTAAAAACTTAAGTGACATAGTACAGGTGTGTCACGGGTGTCACTCGTGTTGAACGAGAGACGACCATACTTAGTTTACAAAAGATGACATAGGACTATCAGATAAAATTCATTTAGTGAATTTTAAAAGTGTAATTACACATCAAATTTCTAATTGAAAAATTGGAAAATCATATACATAAGGCGTTGCTAGTTAGACGGTATTTGGAACCGATAAACTAATGGGAGCCTTAGTCTTATGATTTGTTGTTCTGAATAATTAGAAATGTGTAATGGAATGCACTAGAGTTTTTCCATTCATTGGAAAAACAAGAATAAAGCGTTACTAGTTAGACAGTATTTGGAACTGATAAACTAGTGGGAGCTTAGTTCTGGAGATTTTATAATCTTTGAAACATCATGAACACAGCATTGCTAGTTAGACAGTATTTGGAACTGATAAACTAGTGGGAGCTTAGTTCTGGGTGATGTTCTAATCTTTGAAAAAAACATAAATACAAAGTATTGCTAGTTAGACGGTATTTGGAACCGATAAACTAGTGGGAGCTTTGGTCTTATGATTTGACGATTAGAAAAATCGATAGTCCAAACAAGTAACACTAAACATCCCACAATTCAAGAGTAGTGTCTCGCTCAAACGAACTCGCTAGTTCAAGATCTGTTTCCATCTAAGGAAAGTCGAGAATGGGAAAGAACGTTTATATGTGTTAGTCGTCTAAACTACGTAGTTTTAAGGCTAAACCGGAAAATTAATAAATTGGAAATTAGAGGATAAGGAAAGTGATTTCGGATCACTGACCAATGCATCCTTAGTAATTTTCTCGAAAGCTAAAGTTCTTTGGAAGAACTAGGTAGCTTTGCATTAAACGATAAATAAAATAGACAACGGGCAGTTATTCTCAGATAGACTAGTGGGAGTGATATAAGGAAATGAATCTCGGATTCAATTCTTGAGTATCACAGAAAATTCATTTTTTGTTTTCGGATTCGTTGGAACGAACGTATTCATTTTCAATAGGATAATCTGTTTGTCTTATTGACGATAAATATAACATTCGTAGCACGAACCTAAGACTCAGACTTTTGTTTGATAAAGTCAGAACCACTAAGAAATGCTGAATAGGTATATGTAACACATCTAAAACAATATAAACGCAAATGGTTTCCGTATTTAGATAAACACTTCTTTATATACTATTAATTAGTGCATATTCCCCAACGACAAGATCTGCAGACTGGCTTAGGGTGATTCCTATCTTTCAGTCAACGGAACCCTGTCTCAAAGGAACAAAGCCTAAGTTTCCTTTCAATCGGGAAAGGGTAATAAATTTAAAGAAGTTACATAGCTTGTTCATATTGACCTTCGGGGTCTTATGAAAGATACAAGCTAGTGGGAGCCTCTGAGTAGTGACATCTCAGTCTGACAACTACTCGAAACTCCGGAAAGTTTATCCAAAATATTAGGAGGAAATCTCTGATTTCACCAGAGATAGAGTATTCCATACTCAGAAATAGGTTATCGCGTAGTCTTCGGGACTGATGCTCGGCCTGCCTCCCAGTGGAATGTTTTCACTAAGGGATACACCATAAATTTGCCTTAAATAGTTATTGATGTGCTACGATACGCTGCTGAACTCATTTAAGATATTGGTTGCAAAATAACGGTTGTATTGAAAAACCGAGAAGTCTACCCAGAAGATGCCTACGCATTTGTGGATAAGAAGTGAATTTGGTTCACCCCACTTCCGTAAAAAGAGGCATTTAGCACCGAGTGCTTGAAGGTAGGACTGGCAATTTTGTGTACACGTTCAGGTCGTGAAATATCTTAATGCATTGAGTAAAGGTTGGTTATTAAACTCGTAAAATCGAGAGAATGACGGTAATATCTTGTCAAACTCGGTCCGATAGAGTCTATAAATAACAACCTTAGATCTTGAAGTATTTGTACTCAAGATGTTACTAATCGATGTGTTCGGTCCACATCCAACACCGGCGATTGGTGATAACACTAATAAGAACTACTAAACTAGATCGGTATATCAATCCACCCCGAACGCGGTGGGAGTATGGTTTGTCCATTACCCCGTTGCGGGACCTTATGGTCTATAGGGTAGATTGATGACCTATAGTCCTTTGTGGGCTGTGTGTAGGATCCCGATCATAGAGGTTGGTTTAAAATCCATAACCCCGTGAATGGAGTTTGATACTCCGCTTCGTTGAAACTCTTGTAGAACCACCTGAGCATCTCAGGCCCAGTGGGAGTAATTGGAACTACATGAAGAAGAGTAGAATGAATAGGAAAGTTTAACTTTCACAGTAAAACTGAGTAATTTAGGGGTGATTCCCTAAAAGGTAGAGAGATAACCAGACCGTGATCTCTCTCACCACTCGGTCATGCTTGATTTCGTCAGAAAGCGGGAAATAGGGGTGATTCCCTAAGACTTCCTTGCCCAACAACGGAATCTGAATTCATTCAGAACAGAAGGGTTTTAGCTAAGAACAAATAACGGATTCGTTACAAAGCAGAAAGTAGGGGTGATTCCCTAAGACCTTTTTGCGAGACTAACGGTATCTTAATTTATTCAGAAAGAACCTTTGGCAGGATGCCTGCTATAGCTTATATCCTTTGGGGATTAAGGCAAACCTCTAGGTCATTTCAAAGTAATATATTTTAATATGTGGACTTGACCAGAATGTTGATAAGTCTTTTGTAGACTTGGCATCAATATTAGTAAAGTAGTATGTAGATTAGTGTTTGTGAATGGTAACACCGAAACAATTGGAAACAACATGGGTGTGTTATCCGAAGTCGAGTCGACATGCCATCGGGATTCATTCTAAAGGAGTTGATTCGCTCAAATCCGCGAGAATCGATCATTGGCAATCCCACCCATTCACCTGGTTAAGATATTCTTGCATTATGCAACATTCAACGATGTAGTCTACCCTACCTCTCGGGAATGGTTATCTAAACCCGAGGATGAATACGAAATGGGATGTTTAGTGAATCCTCAAGTATCTTCGGGAGAATGAGGAATAATATGCTAGTATATTCGGTGCAAACTAGAATATAAGTGATGACAACGATTCGACTTTAGGTCGGATGAAGGATGATCGTTAAGTCGATTTCGTCCTCGGTGTTGAATCAAAGGCATATTGATATCGTACCACCGGATTAGATGGAAAGGCGACGTTTCGATCCCAAAGATTGACTCAAGCCGACATCCTACCTAATCGGTGTACCAAGTCACATGGTATTCGGATTCGAGTACGCGCCGGGTCACCGACCTACCTGCGCGGCATACTCCGGTCGTGCTTGGAAGGATGAATTACTAAGATGCGCTTGGAGGGTACATATTTGAGGGATTCGTCTCACTTGTTTTGAGCAAGTGGGAGAATGTTGTAGATATAGATAAATAAGGGTGTGCTCTAAAACAATTAATCCACTTGCCTTTCGTGCAAGTGGGAGATTGTAAGGTGTAGTGCCCGAAAGACAATTGTATAATTGTTTTAGGACGAATTAATAATTCATCTTATTATATGCATGTATGCTTATAATTAAGACACTACGAAAACCCTAAGTACCTCGTTTATGTAATCACATAACTCGGTGTATGGCTATACACAAGAGGATTGAGTTAGTGAGATGTACTTAAAATTAACTTAGTCCGTAGCGTTTATTAATCGAGTATGGGTCTCATGATTAATTTGCTATTAATGCGCCCGAAACACTTTAGGTGTGACGAGTCTTATCCGGACCGTCGGTAATAGGGTACCTAGTGGGGCATTTATATATGATGATAATCATATAGGGGTGGACCGATTTGATTTGAGTTCTCGATATAATTCCGTAATCGAGAAGTCTTATCGAATCACAAGATGATCATATATGGATTAATCTTAATCCCGAGGTGATCACGACGATTTGCTTAGACTAGGGTAGAGTTTGATGTGTTAGTAAGGATCACTTCGAAGTATGTGGTCCAACACTTCTCGTTGGCTCTATTCGGAATGAGTGAGTGGTCCGTGCTATCACGAATATGGAATCCATTCCTTCCCTCGGGAAGTAGAGACATTTCCTTTATTTGTTGACCCTAGAAACCGATCGATCGGCCGAGTTCATATTATATTGAATATGAACTAATTGATCACTAGGGGGTTAATGGTAAATAAGGATAATATGTTTCGAGAAGGGTTTATGGAAATATCCCGAATCGAAGTGAACAGTCTATGGAGGGTTTATCCGTATGTAATGATTATATCAGTGGACGATTTCGACTCATAAATTGAGTGTAAGTTATCTATATTCGATAGAGTTCAATTTCGGGTTTATGGTGGTGTAATCCCGGAATTAATAGGTTGGATATAATTATTACGTCGACGAATAATTTTATTCGACTTATTGTAGCTACGAATATGGGTCCATGGTCCCCGACGTGGCTCCTAATATATAGCATATAGGTTTTCTCGTCGTTGCACCTCAATTATAATTAAATAGTGGATTGGGCTATTTAATTTGATATGTGGATTAATTGTTTAGTTGGACTAAATAATTAAATACACGGAAAAGACATTTTTCGTGGACTCGGCCCAAATTGGTGTGTTGACCTTTTGACCTCATTGGTCAAATATAGGAAAGATGCGTGGACCTTTTCTTTTAATGAAAGGTGGCGCAAATTTGATGTTAATAATTATTAAGAAATTAGTTTTCTTGGATAATTATTTGACATGTGATTTATCTTTTATTTGTTAATTGATAATTCATGGAATATTAGATAATAATATGATTTATCCTAATTTGTTTGGGATAATTATTTTATTTATCTTTTATTTGGAAAAAGGATTAATGTAATAATTATCTCTTAATTATTTAATCCTTGGAGGTTAAGTTTTACTCTCCTATATAAAGAGAGTTCTCCCAAGCCTTTTGACACATTACAATTCACGCCATATACACAAGAAAGTGGCTTAGAATTTTCGGCCATCTTTCTTTGGGTTTCGAGTTGGAATAATCTTCGGGATTATTCCGGTAGCATATCAAGGAGGTCCGGCGGCGGGAAACACCATCCTGTTGCTGGGAGACACACGTTGGAAGACTGTGGCTTCTCAAATACGTGTTTTGGAGATCTAACGATATATTTTATATGTTTTTAAATATATTTTATATCCCCCATATTCTTATGTTTTTCATAGAAATCGAGATTTATATTTGAATATTGAGCAAATGATATTTTTAATGAGTTAATTTCAAAATGTATCAAATTTAGTGCTTAAATGATGATTTATTATTATTTTGGAATTGTATTACATTTTGGTGTTATTCATTGATTAATTAGGAGCTCACAAGTGTTGAAGTTTGGAATTGACAAGTGGCAAGGGATAAGATCAAGGAGAGCAAGTCATGAATCATCTAGAATATCCAAGAGATAAGGTTTGTTACAAAAGGATAAGGATGGTTTGTTAGAGATATTGATAAGGATCAAAGTCGGATCGGCTCGGCACGAGGGCGGGTTCAAAAGCCGGGCGGCGTTTGAGTCATGGAGCTGGCGTTCCAAGGTGGACATGGCGTTCGGGACCGAAACCGGCGTTCAAAGGAGTCCAAAGCGATGCGGGAGCTCGAACGACATGGCGGCGTTCCAAGCCGGGCGGCGTTCCGAAGCCCGAGACCGGCGTTCCGGAGGTAGAACTGGAGTTCGAATGTACGCAACTTATTTTCTATAAATACCGAGTTTGTTCCCATTCATTCGGAGGCATACTTCCATTCGAAATCGGTCACAAAACTTCTCACACATAAAATTCCAAGGAGCGACCACTCTTTTGGAGTCTCGAGGCCGGTCACCCGAGCCTTGTGCTCGGGTGATCCGGGGTTAGATTAGGCTTCTTTCCTTTGTTTTGCTTGTTGATTCATGGAGCTCAAATTATTGTATCAAACCCTGTGAGTTTGTTACGCAATTAATTCGGTCCACTGTTTTATCTTCATGATTTATGATTCGTTTTGTATCTTTTCTATGCAATTATCATGCTATTGTGTGACTAGATCGAAAGATTGGTTGCTAATCGTTGTCTAACGTGATGAGAATCGTTGTTAGGCTAGATCACCATAGAAAAGATGTGATTTTTAACCTTGACATAACGAAAGTTGATAGGTTGATTATCTAGGTTATTAGATTGAAAGATCTTACACCTTGTTTTATATGCGTTAATCTCTATAGATCGAAAGATGATGAGATTGATAGGCGAATTACTACGAAAGTAGGATTCATACCTTCGTAAGGTGAAACCACAATTCGAGTTAAAATCACGAGATGAGGTAGGATTGAAATTACATGGTTTGTACGTTGTTTGATTTCATGTTTCCTTAGTTTAGGTCGTTTTTATGTTTTCCTTAGCTTTAGAATTTTTTTTATCTTCTGTTTGTTCTTGTTTGATTGTTCTTAATTATGTGTTTCCTGGCTTTGGACTAAAAATCCTCTCGTCCGTTTATTCTCCTCTTTAGTTTAGGTTTAGTAATAACTAGTAATAACAATTGGAAAGATTAATGAAATTAGATTCAACATCCCATTCCTGTGGATCGACCCTTTACTTATCTCGCTATACTATCAACTACCCGGTGTTTGGCCGGTTAGGAGTTAGTTTTGCATCTAAGTTAGGGTTTATAAATTTTCTTTTGTTTAAATGATGCAAAATCCTCTCAACAAAAGTGGCGCCGTTGCCGGGGAATCGGTGTTTTGTTGGATCTACTTGAGTTAATTCTTCTATTTTGTTACGATTTATTTTTCTTTCAATAAAAGTAGCGTTAATTGAATTGAGAGTTTTTATTTTTGCCGTGTTTCGATAACCGTTGGGTTAAGAATGTGCAAAAAGTTTTTTTACTCAATTTGTTCAACGTGAATTATGTGTTTAGGTGATTTCTAATCTGACCCCTGTGCTAAAAATTTATACGTAGGTACATTTGTCCGTGCTATATGTGTGTTGAGTTTATGATTAGTTTTGGGTTCTTTGTTATTTTTTCTACGCCTATCTGTGCATTTTTGGAAATGGACGAGCGTTCAAGGCATCCGAACGCCCGTCCAAGTTTATAATATGCAGGGGAACGCCCGTTTGAGTGATAAAACGCCCGTTCAGTGCTAAATCTTCAGATGAACGCTCGTCCAGCTGCATGAACGTCCGTTTGGTCGAGAAATGCGGTTCGGGTTCGAATTTTCCTTGATCGATTTTTAATGCTTTTGTTTGACATGGATAATTTTATACTAGCTTACGTGGCTTTTTATTTTTACGTAGATGTTACGAACTTGCATATTCATATCTTTCCATCTACGAATCCATGTTAAATAATTGATTTACTTTAATATACTTGATTCATCTATGCAAGTTATAGTATTTGTCGGTTCTCGTAAGCTATAACTGGTCTTATTGTTATTTAGTAGCTAATGTCGGTTTCCGTATGCTACATACATTTGTGATGAATCTTTTAAGCTTTGAGACTTATGTGCTTTTTTTTGTTATTTTGTAACTCGTATGGGTAGCTACTTGTCGGTTTTCCGTATGCTACCATCGCGTCTTATGAGTTATATCTGTTTAGTATAGCTAACTTGTTGTTGGTTTTCCATAATGCTATCACTTTTGATGAGTCTTAAGGCGCGTCTACACCTTTGCATTGTAATGGACGACAACTTTGTCGTTTATCGTAACTTTGTCATTATTT
The DNA here is from genome assembly GCA_036785695.1 of Gentiana straminea. Lineage (NCBI taxonomy): Eukaryota > Viridiplantae > Streptophyta > Magnoliopsida > Gentianales > Gentianaceae > Gentiana > Gentiana straminea. Next base: position 8,556,560 of record JAVUPR010000048.1, on the reverse strand, counting down.
GGTAGACGTTTATTTTATACATGTCATGTTGCAAATTAAGGGGCTAGTTTTCTTCCTTTTATTTTCTTTTATTTGTGCATTTCATTTAGTTGCATGTCATCTAGTTGCATTGTTTTCTTTTCTTTAAGGGCCGTAGTCAACGTAGTAGGTTGTCTTCACAACTTTGCTCGGCTGAGCTTTGTTTGCGTTTTCTTTTATTAGGATTACATATCATGTAGTTTGCATTGTAATGTAGTTGCACCTAGCCTACTATTTTGCAATGTCCATGTATATGTTCCATCCTTATCCGAGCTTAATACGAAACATCTCATGATTTATTCTCCTTGTGTTTTCAATGTATAATTCTTTTTCCCCGTAGACTCTTTTTGCACGATCAAGTATGCGGGACACTTTTGATAGGTTGTTGTGCGCTTTCACGTCGATGTCGGTATTCTGTGATGCTCCACAAGTCTCTTGATCTATTCAAGCTTACTTGGATCTGTGATGCTCCACATTTCCAAGGATAGTCAAGCAATTTTGGTTCTTCGGGGGTTCTTTCCGAAATTGCCGGCTTGGAAATACAATCGGCTAAGTTCTAAACTTTTTATTTACGTACAACTTGAGGACAAGTTGCAATCTAAGTGTGGGGGAAGGGATTAGTATCTACACTCTTTTGCCATATTAGTCATATTTCTATGAAAAAATGCTAAATTTTTCAAAATTTTTGTTTTTGTCCCAGTGAACAAATGCATATCTTTATTTGAGTTTATATATCATTGGTGCATTATTTTGCATATTTAGTAACTTTAGATGTTTCACCCAACACTATTTTTCACGTGCCATAGTAAATGATGAGCTATAATTTAAAGCTATGCCCATTTGATTGGAGATTTTTGATGATTATCGCATGATTCTTTGCTTTCATATGAATTTTGAAAATTTTAATAGTTTGTATTTAGAATTAAAAGTATGTCATCTTGTGAATATCTTGAAGTTTGAATGTGATAAGTGACACGTAACTATTGTTTTTTTTTTTTGAAAAGTTGAGTTAATGAATGAATTAGTTGAGTGTGTCGAAAGGCTTTGGTTGATGATTGGAGTGAGATAGGGCATTATCTCGAAATGTCTATACCACTATGATGACCAAAAGCTCACGACGATCGGGAAAAGGCTTTGCCTTATGATTTGAGTAGGTAGGGGATTATCTCGAAATGTCCTATTCTACTATGAGGGCAATAGCTCATTCGATGTGTGTTTAAATGAGAAATAATTAAATCAACTTAGATGAGAAGTGATATGAATTGAATATAAGACATAGTTATCGTATATCTTATCCCCAGTATAAACTGAAAGATATGTTGTAGGGATTATCCTCTAAGTATGTCGGAAATATTTTAAATACTCCCTATTATTGTTTTTCGAATTTGTATGTTTTGTGAGGTGCATGTTATAATCGTTTTTATATTTCTAATTTAAATGGGATGTTAGCTAGTTTTGCTTGAATCAATTTCAAGTGTGGTTTTAGTGGAAATTTATTATGGCTATGCACACACACACACACCTGGGTGAACCTCTAAACGACTTGAATATGTTTTATATTTGCATAAATGTTTATACGTCTCGAGTCTTGATTTTGATTTGTTTTGCTCGGGACGAGCAAAAAGCTAAGTGTGGGGGAGTTGTTCAGGGTGAATTTATAGTGTTTTTAACGATATATTTTATATCAATTTTCCCCATATTCTTATGTTTTTCATAGAAATCGAGATTTATATTTGAATATTGAGCAAATGATATTTTTAATGAGTTAATTTCAAAATGTATCAAATTTAGTGCTTAAATGATGATTTATTATTATTTTGGAATTGTATTACATTTTGGTGTTATTCATTGATTAATTAGGAGCTCACAAGTGTTGAAGTTTGGAATTGACAAGTGGCAAGGGATAAGATCAAGGAGAGCAAGTCATGAATCATCTAGAATATCCAAGAGATAAGGTTTGTTACAAAGGATAAGGATGGTTTGTTAGAGATATTGGATAAGGATCAAAGTCGGATCGGCTCGGGAGCGACTCAAGCGGCGTTTGAGTCATGGAACTGGCGTTCCAAGGTGGACATGGCGTTCGGGACTGGAACGGCGTTCAAAGGAGTCCAAAGCGATGCGGGAGCTCGAACGACATGAAACGGCGTTCCAAGCCGGGCGGCGTTCCGAAGCCCGAACCGGCGTTCCGAGGTAGAGCTGGAGTTCGAATGTACGCAACTTATTTTCTATAAATACCAGCTTGTTCCCATTCATTCGGAGGCATACTTCCATTCGAAAATCGGTCACAAAACTTCTCACACATAAAATTCCAAGGAGCGACCACTCTTTTGGAGTCTCGAGGCCGGTCACCCGAGCCTTGTGCTCGGGTGATCCGGGGTTAGATTAGGCTTCTTTCCTTTGTTTTGCTTGTTGATTCATGGAGCTCAAATTATTGTATCAAACCCTGTGAGTTTGTTCGCAATTAATTCGGTCCCTGTTTTATCTTCATGATTTATGATTCGTTTTGTATCTTTTCTATGCAATTATCATGCTATTGTGTGACTAGATCGAAAGATTGGTTGCTAATCGTTGTCTAACGTGATGAGAATCGTTGTTAGGCTAGATCACCATAGAAAAGATGTGATTTTTAACCTTGACATAACGAAAGTTGATAGGTTGATTATCTAGGTTATTAGATTGAAAGATCTTACACCTTGTTTTATATGCGTTAATCTCTATAGATCGAAAGATGATGAGATTGATAGGCGAATTACTACGAAAGTAGGATTCATACCTTCGTAAGGTGAAACCACAATTCGAGTTAAAATCACGAGATGAGGTAGGATTGAAATTACATGGTTTGTACGTTGTTTGATTTCATGTTTCCTTAGTTTAGGTCGTTTTTATGTTTTCCTTAGCTTTAGGACTGTTTTTATCTTCTGTGTTGTTCTTGTTTGATTGTTCTTAATTATGTGTTTCCTGGCTTTGGACTAAAAATCCTCTGTCCAGTTTATTCTCCTCTTTAGTTTAGGTTTAGTAATAACTAGTAATAACAATTGGAAAGATTAATGAAATTAGATTCAACATCCCAATTCCCTGTGGATCGACCCCTTACTTATCTCGCTATACTATCAACTACCCGGTGTTTGGCCGGTTAGGAGTTAGTTTTGCATCTAAGTTAGGGTTTATAAATTTTCTTTTGTTTAAATGATGCAAAATCCTCTCAACAAGCACCATAAAAAGGTAGGCTCCCAAACCCCCTTGTAGTTTAGATCTTAAATTTATGTTCTTTGTTTCGTTTAGATCTAGATCTGATGCCTTCCGCTGCGTAATCGGGTCAATCCATAATTGATCCGACGATATTACATCTAACATTATCTAATAGCAACATTGACTCAGTAAAACCCTTTTCCATAATAATATTAAGATACACAAGAAATGGATAACATTATCACTTATATTAAATATATAAAATGAATATTTTGAAATATGCTCTCAATTAATACAACAATCCCCCACATATTTCAAAAGATTATTGTATAACATATATATACTTTGCTGGATATTTCACATGGTGGCATAAACACATCAACCTGGTGCTTTTTGAGCTATGAACCAAATTTAGAAAGATAAAACTTTATCTCACAGAGTTATAGGTGAAGCAAGCTTCTATGAACCATTTAACCCTTTTGTAAGACAGAGGTTTTACAATCACATTTATACCTTTGATAGTACTGATCAACGCGTTTTTGCGCCTTAGGCCATGCGCGTGCCTAGTTATTCATGAGTGCTCTAGAGACTTAGCCAAAATCATCTCATAAGAGCGGCCTCACTCCACACTCATATAGGTGAATTCATCAAGTGTATTCTTCGTTCAATACACCACCCTTAAGGGTTATGAATTCATTAAGAGCTTTTACTCATCCCTCAAAATTAAATGAATTTATCAGCACTATTCACACATCGTAGGAGAGACATAATTTATTATAGTGCTCCAAGATCTAATAGAGATTTCGTTATTACTCATATGAACCTAATTCATGGGATCTCCAATCACATAGGTTGGGTTTCCATCTCCATCGACATACGATTGGCATTTAGTCTCATCCCCTCGATGTTTAAAACTATCACATCTCATCACGCGTGGTTAAATCATAAGTTTGGCCAAAACATCTTAGCAATTGCTTTATGAGCTCAAGACATAGTATCATGTCTTAGTCATTATTCACAATAAATATTGTCCTATGACAAGCATAAGACACACCAATGATACTGTAATCCCTTCCAACGATACTCTCACAAAGTATCATTTAGGTCTAGAGTTAAAACTCTGACATCAATCATATCACCCCCACAGTGGGGTAATATATATAAGTCTTGTGGATTATATCCAGTGCATTGATTCTCAATAGTACTATTTCTCTTGGTGAGAAATTGATAAATCTGCAAGTTGAGTCCTAAATACTCAACAGATAAACGTGTTAACAGCACGGGAAAAATACTTATGGCAATGACATACATGGTGGATATATAATAAATAGCATTTAACGCAGTGTCAAATTTATTTTCACCAAACCACCTTCACATTCACATCATCGCACAAGGAATGTAATTCGATTAAAGAAACACCATTTTCCCCTTATGAATGAATAGTTTGATATATGTTGCTATCCCTACAGTATACCCCCAATAATCCGTAGCTTTAATGCAAATATTTTCGCTACACTAGCATGCACCAATAGATAAAATTATAGGTCAATCTTCTTCACGTTGAATCAATTTCAACACAATACGCATGCAGGCTATTATGTTCATGATCAGGATGAAGGAAAAGCAAGATAAAAAACATTTTCATTATCCATAACAAAATATAAATAACACAAGGTTATGGTGACCTTCTTTCATAAAATTTTATTTTAAGCACAAAATATACTACTCACATAAAGCAGTATATATATACAGATGCATAGACTCCAAAATTCATGCATACAGAGGCAACATGCATGAAAGAACCGTACATAAATATTCATCTATATATCATGACATGAGATATTTATAAATCTAGATGATCCCCCCTCTCATATATTTATTTACGTTAATGGATCATACATGAAATATATGGACAGGTATACATGATATATCTCACACCAACCAATATTTTTAAGAAGATGCCTGCATACAAAATAAATAATAACATAGAGGTTTTAACCTATGATCTCATTTCTATTGGTCTCTCGAGCCGACATATCAAATTCATTTTAAAGATTTTTTTCTCCTCTTCAGAGATTCAACCTTACCAAGCAGAATGTTTTCATCCACACATATATTTCATTGTAATAATAAAACATACACGATGAAAACTTATCTGATAACAATTCAGTGCTCCTTTGGCATCATTTGAAGCTCATAAGTCCTTTAGATTGTTGTAGTATTTGGCCCCGAATGATGTCACGAACACGTAATCACCTCCTCAATGGATCATCAAACAGCTAACGACCTTGACAGTATACACTCGAACAAGTAACGGTCTTCATAGCAAACAAGTAACGGTCTTCATAATCAACTATCGAACACGTAACGATCTTCGTAGTGGATTGATGATAGTAACCAACCGATCAAATACTCTGAGTCGTGTCAAACGACACTGTCCTAAAGGACTTATTTCGGGTGAATCGAAATGTCCCACTAGGTTAAAACGAAGTCTTCCTCACGAGAGGGAATCAGGAGCAGTAATACCGATTTTCATGTGTTTATACCCAGCAAAGTGTACATAAAATAGTATTGAAGCTTTCTCCGTTGTCAAAGCTTCAACCCACAGCAAACATCCATTTTTCTATATCTCCCTTCTTTTCTGCGTACCATAACTCTATATATATATTGCAAATATCATTTTTCAGATAATAGAGTTTTTCCCAAGTCAAAACAAACAATTACCTTATCAGAGATATTCAAGGATAACTACTCCACGTTTTTAGGAGTTAGTTTTGGTTTTATCTAATAGCAACATTGACTCAGTAAAACCCTTTTCCATAATAATATTAAGATACACAAGAAATGGATAACATTATCACTTATATTAAATATATAAAATGAATATTTTGAAATATGCTCTCAATTAATACAACAATAACAGTCTCTCTTATGGATGAAAAACGAAGTAAAAAAATTAGAAGCAGCAAACGGTGGCTCATGGATGGTAGTGGCTGCCTTTTGAGCAGATCTGCTAGAGAAGAGAAAAAAAAAATCATAGCAGAGGGCAAAAATGTTTGAAGATTTGCTATTATCACAGACTGTGCTCTGATCCTTCCAATTTCTTTTTTTTTTTTTTTTTTTTTGGTTAGAAAATGAACCAATTTCATTGTTCAATAACACTTCATCTACTTTTCACTATAATTTATTGATGATTGTACAAATTGGGCGAGATTTCAAAACATGGGCGAGGAGTGGGCGAAATCGCCCACCTTGATGGACAGGACCGATGGCAGTGGGCGGGGACGTGGGCAGGGCCGGTCCTACGTTTTGAGAGGCCTTAGGCGGAGAAAAAAAAATAGGGCCTATTAAGGACATGGGGTTGGGCCGGCCACCCGGACGTGGGCAAGACCGACAGCGGATGGGCGGGACAAGGGCGAAAAATGGGCGAGTTCGTGTAAAAATGGACGATTTCGTTCACTTTAAGGCGGGGATAGAGAGGGATTTTAAATTTTAAGGGATGTAGATTTCGAATAAATTTTCGAAAAGGGGTATAAAACGAATTTTCCCTAATTTTTTTATATATCTATTTCCATCTTTTGACTTTTGTATTAGGGTATATAACAATTTAAAGCGTCACTATCTAATAAAGAGAAGGGAATATAGTTAAAAGACAAAAAATTTGACCATTTCTCTTATTCAAAAAATGTAAATTAGAGGTGTTTATATTGATTATTTATAAAATATGATTAGTTCTACTGATGTAACCATAAACAACGAATGATACAATATATTTTTATATTATTGATTATCATGTAAGGTTTATTATAGACTCGTTACAGTAAATGATATAAGAACATATTGTATCGCTCGTTATAAGTGTGTGATTTAATGTAAGTGATGGGGATGTGAGTAGCCAATATATTTAAATACTCCAGATTACCTCATTTACGTTTGACTTCTAGTTCATCAAGGAAATGACGGTGTGATATAGGATCGAATAAGTCACTTCTATTGGTGCCCGATAATACGTACAATGAATGATTAGTCTCGAATAATTATTTGGGATACCCTGCGAAAAAAAAAATAAATAAAAAAAGAAACAGTTTTATTTAAATTGAATAAAGTAAATATTATTTTCACAATAAAATATATCTATTTTATTCGATATAAAATCCAATACAATCTAATAATTAGATTAAACAGTGTTTATCAAACTTATGAAAGCAAATTTATATGTTTCTCAAAATGAGTCACACTTTATAAAATATTTTATAAAACTATGTATTACAATATTTTTTTTAAAGAATAACTATGTATTACAATATTGAAAAAACGAAAACACACACACACACACAAAAAAAAATTGTATTTAAATTGAATGAAGTTTATTTTGAAGTCGTTGCAATTCTTAAAACCAGGAAGTTCATGCCATCATAAAATTCATATGACTTGTGATGATGCTTAAAATTGTAAACGGATAATTGAATGATTCGAGTTAGGAAAATAGTATTAAAACAAGTACAATTTTGTATGAATTTGGACTGAACTCTTCTGAGGGAGCTGCCTATGTATCCAATTCAAGTGTCGAATCGAAATCAAGTCCCCCTCGTAGTTCAGGCTTTACCTTTATACTTTCCAATCGCGGATACGGATGGGTCATGGGAGATCCTTCAAATCAGGTGACAAATCGATGGATGAAATTTACTCCGGCCGGCTACAAATTCAATCTTGAGCATGAATTAAATTGCACAAATTGAGTTAACAACATCCATCTTGTGCCGAATTTGGAAGACACAAAATGCTTGGACTTTTCTACAAGAATTTTGAGCATTAATTAAAAAGGAAACTCTTTGTAGTGATACGGTTGTTATCGTGAAATATATCTGATGTACGTTTGATGACCTTTTTATGACTAATTCCCATTTTATCCAATAAATAGTACTTTCCGCTTTTTTTACCTATGACTTTTTACAATTTGTTTTATTTTTATTTATCTTTTATTTTACTTCACAAATACAATATTTATTATTTTTTTATCCATATTTACCCCTCAATTTAATTTAATATATAAGTAAAATATTTACATCCCTAATAAAAAAAATACACTCCAGTGCTTAAAACACCAAAAGTCAATTTGTCTCACTATTACCATGCATATACACATTTCCAGTATACTACTCCAATTAACAAGAGATAATCAATATTTATTTGGGGTGTATATATATTAAAAAAATCAAAGGACAACTCAGTCATTTTACCATTTTTTTCAGACACATTAATCACTTTCTTAATTTATATAAATCTTCTATATGCGACAGATAAAAAAAACGGAGGGAGTACTAGCATACTCATCTATTGGTTAAGTTTGCTTCCAATCTAAAGAGGAACATCTATTAGAGTGTGTCTTTCTCATATTGGTATGTTCATGATTTTATGTCAACTCGCATATATGATGCCAAGCTTGGGTAAAGTCAGTCAAAGAGGCGAATGATCCGATGGGTTGGGAGGTATACCAATCCGACGGCCGTGTCGGCTAAGCTCCTAGGGAATAAACTAATAAATAGGTCATCCGTCGCCTCTAAGCTCGACGGTCTCGGTGCAAAATGCCATCGGGTGGCTCTTAGGCCCTTTGTTTTACTAAAATATAGGAGGTGTTTAAGTGGGTAAAAAACCTGCGTGGGGCGGTAAACATAATCCAAAATCGACGTTGGCGGCCTAGTAAAGCACGTACATACAAGAGGTTTCTTCCTAGGCGTAGGGGTGAAGGAAGCCTTCGCCGGGCGATCGGTTTCTTCACATCTAGTTAGTCGACTCGGGAAGGCCTTGTATGGACTAACAAACTACGGCCCGGCAAACTAGTGCAATCTAAAGAAGACGAGAGTCAAAACCCAATGGATCGAATCTATGGGTGGAATTAGAAGAGGGGCTATATAATTAAAGAAAGTCATTCGTAGCGGTGCCACACTATTTCAATCAAATACCGCCGGCGACCCGGGTAATTCTTATCATCTAACCGGCACATCTCTCTTTCTTAGTGGCCTAATGATAATGAATGAAAGTAAGTCTTTTAGTAAGCGTATATAAGCGACTTTTTAGTGTATAAGCAATTCTTTAGTGGTCGCACCGAAAGGTACGTACGGTGGGGGTTGGTTGAAGATGATGTTACGCGGCGTTCGAACCGCCTAGAAGTGAATGAATTAGAAAAAACATATGAGTCGAGGGTTTCTTTTTTTTTTTTTGTCGAATCTCGATCCTTTTATTATTACTTATTCTTTTTTTTTTTTAACTTTTCCTTTAATTGGGATTTCTTTTCATCTCTTCCTTTCAAAATGACTTCTCACCAAATCTCTCCACTTTCTTTATAGTGGGCTCGGTCGGTGTAGTCTAGGGCTTGCGGTATTTTTAGCTTTTTTGGTAATCCTCCCGCAGTGGCCCCAAAACATTTGGCGTCAAGCTCTCCACCTAGTCAAAGAGATCCCTTTTTCTCTTCCGAAGATACCCGTGAGTGGGTTCTACACAATACGAAGGGACCGTCGAGGAACCGCCGGATAAGCAAACAGTGGCCCTATCTTTTCCGAGAGATCGTTTATGGTATTTGGTTTTGGCGTAACAAAGTAACAAGAAAGTCACGACTACTCTACACTTAGTAAGGTTTTTCTTGTCCCCTTCAACTACTAGTGATTCATCTCCTGCAAACACAGGGGATTATGTAGCACTAAGACTAGCTGGTTGGATTACCCTAAGAAAGGCTATCCCGCAAAAAGAACCTAACAAGGCTGGCTCGGCGGATCTGTAGGCAAGAATACCATAGGAGATGGGGTTCTAGTAATCCCCTACCGACCAATTTAGCACATTCTAGCACCTCGCTTTCCTATGTCTTTTGCCCTAGAAACCTCAATAGTTCCCCGCCTAACCGTCTAATCTAATTGCACAACCTCTTCCCCGTTATGAAGGGAGCGTAGGTAAGATAGATCAGTCCCTTGCTACTAGATTGTTTGGTTTCCTTCGAATTGACTTTTGAATTGGTCTTGTCGCTAGCAAATCGTTAGCACCCCCGCTATCTATTTCTTCTATGTTATGGCTTCGGAGGAACTCCAAAGAAAGTCTGTTAACGAGAGACCGAGCCATCGCTTCAAAGCGAGTAGAATCACTCGTATCTCTTACGTATCCGGTTCAGCTCTTCCAAACGCATCCTGCTCAATAGTCCTACCGACCAACAAACTTGAGTTTGCTGGGCCCCATGCGATAGGTTCTGGTCTCAAGACTTGCAAGACTTTATATTTACATCCTGATTTTGCTTCATACATCACAATGTTTAATTAGTTATTTTAATACTTCGAGCATCACATGTACAAATGCCTATTAACGACGTTTCTAACAACGTCAATAACAATGATGCTCGTTATCTATAATTATGTCATTACCACTGATGTAGCCCATCATCATCTAATGTGGGTGACGTTTGTGTATGGGTAAAAACATCAATTTCCATGACGTCTCCAAGGGTAGGAACACAAACAACAATATATTAATATTCGTTTGTTGTGTTGAATGAATCGTGATACTCAAAGTAAAATAGACGGGTCAATATAACCCTAAATAAGTATTGTAAGAAATTTTTGTTTTTAAAAAAAAGGAGAGGAGCAAGGATGGGCCAAGTATCCAACGGGCCTTTTTTCACAATACAGGCCGAAGCTAACTTGACCAAGGGTTCAGCCCTTTAGCGACTACCCCCCACAAATCTCAACAGAGAAGCTTAGAACCCTAGTGTGAAAATCTCATCTCTCTCGTTCTTCTTCTTCGCAGTGAATCAGATCATCTGGTAGCACGCACGATTTGCTGGAAGTAAGCTTTCTATGGCGTTCTTTTGCTTTATGTTCTCTGATTGTTAGTATTATTTCTAATTTGGTTTTCTAGCGTATGTTTAAGGATTTGCTTATTCTCTGCTTTGTCTGCGAATTATGAGATTGAAAGATTAACAGGATCTGATGCTTTTCCTTCATAAATTGAAGGACACGGTTCGATTAGATTGGAAAATCCGAAAAACTGTGTAATTTTCTCTTTGAAGCTTTAGACAATTTTATTATGCTTTTGTATGTGTCTCTGTGTCTCGATTATTTGCTAGCAAAACTACATTGAAGCTGAATATTATTTGCTAGAAACTACATTGTGATTTTAAATAATCGAAGATTTGCTTCTTTATGTGCCTCTGTCGTCTTGATTGTTTTTCTAGAAACTACATTGTAGCTCATTATTATCAATGACATTATGAGATAACTGACATAAAGTAGTTAACAAAGTTTGACATGATTAACAAGTTAGGTAAGTAGTCATAGGAAATTGGGTATGATACAGTTGACCCGAAAGTTTCTCTCATTTTCCTTCATTGTAAATTTGGCATGATTTGTAAGGGCTAATTTAGGACGAAGAATCCCTTTCGACGTGAAATTAAAGTTCAATGAGATATGCAAATCTGAATAACTGTGTACGTTTAGTGTGCTTGCCTTCGCCTTTATCATGAATTGAAGCGGTTTTTGGCTGAAAACTACATTGGAATTCAATATTATCAATGACATTATGAGATAATGATGTAAAGTGGGTAAAAAATCAGAGACTTTAGAACAATTTGGGTAGTTTAAGTAGTCATAGGAAATTTGGTATGATACTGTCTATGATGTACGCATAATTATGTCTGGTAGCGTCTCCTGTATCTGACACAGATACGCACTGGATACACCTAGGGGCGATTTTTTGCTGGAAACTACATTTGAACTAAATATTTTCAATGTCTTTATGAGATAAAGATGTAAAGTAGATAAAGGACCAGAGTTTAGCATGATCAACATTTTAGGTAGCTTGAATAGTCATAGGAAATTTGGTATGATTGAATCATTGATGCACAAATAGTTGTGTACAGTAGCGTGTTCCGTATCTGATACGTATCCGTATATGCTTAAGAAACACACACCTAGGGGCGAATTTGTAATTTAAAAAAGTTGGATACGAGATTTGTATATGCGTATCTATAATCGGGAAATGCCGAACGAAGAATCATGTTGAAACTTGAGTAAATACCTCCAGATAGGGAATGAAAAGTTGTCCAAAATGAAGAAAAGCTACAAAAAATGGAGGGAACCGTTCCTTCTATTATTAATATTTACACATATGCCCGTCATACCGGTATCCTATATTTCTAAAAAATCCTGCATCCACGTATCTGTACCCATGTATTTTGACCCAAAAACCTCTTTCATTTCCTATATTAAGAACTAGGCATGAATTGTATAGGGCTAATTCAGTAAAAGATTGATGTGAAATTGGAGTTCACAAAGACTTTGATTCCTGGTCCTGGAACTCTTTGCTTGCTTTGTGTCTCTGTTTATTAATGATGTTCTGAGGATTTTCTTTGGCACTAGACATGGCAGCAGCGCTTAAGCAACTACAGTCTAAGGCTTGTCAAGCAAGCGGTTTTCTGTCGAAGCATGGAAGTGTTTATTACAAACAGTTGCTTGAACAGAATAAGCAGTACATTCAGGAGCCAGCCACTGTTGAAAAGTGCAATGAGCTTTCTAAGCAGCTGCTCTATACTCGTCTTGCCAGGTCTTTTTTCTTATCATATCTGTTTTGGTTTATTCTAATTTCTATGCTTCATTTATTTACGTTATTGGGAATGGATATTGTCATATACTGAAAATTGCAAGGCACAATCCGAGCATATGTTATAGATATTTCTTATTTTCGCTTTAATATATCTTAAACATTGTGCTACAAGTCGTAACTATGTGACCTGAGGTAACCAGTACAGGAGTGGAATGCTGAGTGAAATTTTATGCCACACACTCTAACAAGTAGTATTAGTACATTGGATCCTTAATGCTGCAGTGGTCAAGTGGGTTGTGCTTTTATCCTATTCTCGTTCACGTTACTTACATTTGATCTGAGGCAGACTTATGAATGCTAATAATATTCTTACATGCATTATTATACCATGGAGTTTCAGATTATTGTCTTGATGACACTAGCCAATGCAATAAATGTTTGAAAAATTCATGCAGCTAACATGACTCTTGTCTTTTTTTCTTCCTTACAGCATTCCGGGTCGAACCGAGCAGTTTTGGAAAGAAGTTGATTGTGTAAAGAACATGTGGAGAAACAGAGCTGACTTGAAGGTGGAAGATGCAGGCATTGCGGCGTTGTTTGGGCTGGAATGTTTTGCATGGTATTGTGCCGGTGAGATCGTGGGAAGAGGATTTACATTCACCGGCTACTATGTCTGAAATACATAACCACTTGCTGGCAGTTATCATATTACCAACAAATGTTTAGCTTTTTCTCTTGTCCATTCATTCGTTAGGGTTGCATTGCATTGTTGAAATGTGTCTGTGGACAAGTTTTTTTTTGTTTCTTCCCCTGCAAATCTATGGATACAGTTTTTACCTGAATAATCGTCGAGTTCACTTTCGGTAACTTTTCTACTGGAGTTTTATGATTTTGTGTTAGACCTGTAATACTCTACATATATATGCACATGCTCTGTCCCTTCTCTTTCCAATTTTCAATTGCTTCAAGTGTTTGATTTCTTGATTTTTTTATTTATATTAAATTGAATTTTTATTTAAAAAAGGGGTGTTTTATATTATTCATTAATTAAACTCAATCCATCGTGCAAGCATTAATAAGATTAGAGGAATGAGAAGAGGCTCATTTTGGACAACCAAATAAGATTGAGACCTTATAATAGGGAAACGAGCGTTGGCATAAATTTTCAACAATAGTCCAAAATACTTGATGCTTAAGGCGCTGGTGTATTGTAAATGAGTCGCTTTCAATGATTAGAAAAACCGCATGTGAGTGCGCAAGTCAGCACATGAAGAATTGCTAAAACCTCTCCAACAAGAACACCATATCATGTAGTTTTTTACAAAAACACTTTGGATTGTTTGCCATGGCTATTATAGAGAATCCCACCAACACGGTCGACAGATCATTAAAAGCTACATCAACATTAAATTTGATGGGGCTGGAGGAGGAGGTTTCCATTTAACATCGAAATTCCAACCTTTGGTGTTTCCCGCTTGACTCACGACCGTATGTTTGTATTCTTCTCCTTCAATGGCATCATCCAAATTTAGCATTTTATCAAACCAATCAAGAAAAGGTTGTATTTGTAATTTCGAGAAAAAAATCACCAAGGTGATGATTGTGGCAGGTAGATTGCGGAATAAGACGATCGAGAAGACAATGCCAAATAGTTTTATCATGTTGTAATACGTTTCCAATACGTCTGGATCAAAGGGCTGATGCACCAAATTGTATAGAAGCTCCCAAGTAAAAAGAATAATTGGCGGCTTTATTTTTACTTTCCAAAGACTAGACCAAAGTCTATTGCGCGAGGTAGATGATGAGGAAGCTGAAGAAGTATCCTCCCGGGATTCGAGCTCATAAGCCAACCGATATCTAGTTTTAACAGCATAAATCCCATTGCTCGAGTGATGCTATATCAACTTATCCTCTTTAGCCTTTAAAAAAAATAGAATATACATGATTTTATCCACTTCGAATGGGTTGAAGGCCTCTCGAATTACATCATATTTCCATTGCCGAGTAGAAGGATTTATAACACTCTTAACATTACGCTTAGGCAGCATGTGTTAAAAAGAAGCCAAACTAAGCAGTCATGGGTTATTAATAAAATTAATGTTTAATCTGCTCCCTACACTCCATCTTAAACCCCGACATAGAAGTTCATTATGAAGTTCATTTCCACTCAAAATGCTTCTCCAAATAGCCGAGGGATTTCTTGTGGAGCATTTTTAAATTCTCGAGTATCAAAATATTTCACTTTGAGAACACGGGCCGAGATGGTGTCAGATTTAGACACGATTTTCCAAGTTTGATTTGCCAGAAGAGCAAGATTAAAACATTCGTTCGAGATTCTAAAAACCAAGACCTCCATCCGCTTTTTTTCTTGCAATAGTGGTGCCAGGACTTCCAATGATCTTTTTCCTTCTTTGTAGTTCCCAAAAGAATTGTCTTATCAATTTGTCCATATCAGTCATTAGCGACTTAGGCAACTCAAAGCATTGCACGACGTATTGAGGTAAGGCCTGAATAATGGATTTGATTAGCACATTTTTCCCCATAGGAGATAACATTTTACCTTTATCACTAATTTTCTTCTAGACATGTTCTTTTATATAGAGAAAAATCTCTTCTTTTTTTTTTCGATCTACCTATGACATAAAGTATACCCAAGTACTTACCAGCTCCACTGCCAGCGGGAATACCAATGACGTTCATTCCCGTTCGTGATGCTGAGTTAATCGTAATGGTCAAAGCAAAACATGTGGTAATAGAATTTTTTTTTTGGGATGTTAATAGAACATGTGTTATTTAATAGAACTCTTAAATTTTTTTTTTCTTAAAGTCTTCGGTATCCGGAACCCACTGATCCAATTAATTCGAAGTTCGTCCCAACTCGTGCCTACAAAGTATGACTTCACTCAGGGGGAACGCCTGACCCATAGCTAAATAAATGTTTTTTAAAAATGTTTGTTTGTTTAAAAAAAAAAAAAAAAAAAAAACAATTTAGTAAGGATGGGCCAAGTATCCAACGGGCTTTTTTTACAATACAGGCCGATGTTAACTTTTTCACCAAGTGTTGAGCGCTTTTAGCGACTCCCTCACTCCCCCACACACATCTTAACGGAGAAGCTTAGAACCCTAGTGTGGAAATCTGATTCATCTCTCTTCTTCTGCTTAGCACACTATCAGATCATCTGGTAGCACGCACGATTTGCTTGAAGTAAGCTTTCTATGGCGTTCTTTTGCTCTATGTTCTTTGATTGTTAGCATAATTTCTAATTTGGTTTTCTAAGTCATGTTCGAGGATTTGCTTTTTCTCCGTTTTATCTTCGAATTATGAGATAAAAAGATTAACAGGATCTAATGCTTTTGATGTGTTTTTTTTATTTAATTTTTTGGAGCTTGAAGTAATTTTATTATGCTTCTGTATGCGTCTCAGTAGCCTCGATTATTTGCTAGAATAACTACATTGAAGCTGAATATTATTTGCTAGAAACTACATTGTAATGTTAAATAATCCACAATTTGCTTCGGTATGTGTCTCTGTCGGCTTGATTATTTTTCTAGAAACTACATTGGACCTCATTATTATCAATGGCATTATGAGATCAACGAGGTAAAGTAGGTAAAAAAAATTGAATTTTACATGATAAACAAGTTAGGTAAGTAGCTGGTTTCTCTCTCTGTCTCTCAGTAGTCACGACAGAAGATCCTTTTGAAACCAATAACATCGTCAGAGTAAAAGATCGGAAGGTATGGAATTGCCTGCTAGAAGTCTTCATTTGACGATTGATAGATCTGATGCTATGCTTGATGCCTTACTTAGCATGGAGTCCACTCCAATCCTCCACGGTGGCGAGGTTGATATCCTGATTGATAGAGATAGAGATTTATGTACCTTCTTGATCAATGGCCAAGACGACCTGATTGCTGAGGAACGTAGAGAAGGTCGAAAATATGAAGCAGACGCTTTCCGACGTAGATACAGCTACGGCAGTAGCTTGGAGCAAAAAACCTTTGTCTGCCCTGGCGGTGCTCATTCGTGGGAGGACAAATCATCTGGTACCATATGGGTTGGTGTGCATGGGTTAGACTCGATATGTGTGGTGACTAGGACCGGAGATCTGGACTTGACACGTGTGCACCGTGACTATAAGTATCTTACAATAGAGACAGTTCTCCGTAGATTCAGGAGAACAATTATCTCTGAAATCGAAGACCTTGCAAGCCCATCTAGTAAACTATGTGAAATCTTTGGTCCGAGCATCCCGAAGCCTTTCGGTGTTGTTTCCGTGATTCCACGCACTGATAATGATCCTAAAGAAAGCGGTCATGAGGCCTCAAGTGATTAGTATGAGGAAGACGAGGAAGTGGAAAGTAGTCAGGTCTCAAGTGATGAGTATGAAAGTAACGAGAAAAGATGGCTAGACTCAGAAAGGCTTTACCTAAGAAAGATAAAGAGAAACGTCAACAGAACAAAGGGCAGAAAATTGCTGGATATGATGAAAAAAATACCATAAAGTTTTTACGGGAGCAAATGAGAACGGACGCAACTCTTTCAAAAAGTATTCAGAACTCTTAACATGTGTCAAGTACCGAGTATGATGACACAGAGGCCATCAATTTTCTTCTGGAGAAAATGACGACGATGAGAATGGAGGCTTTAACTGTGGATGAAACCATAAAGGCTGCAATTTCTGCTTTCCAGCGTTTGTTCCAAAAGAAGTTCAAAGCCAATTATGAGATTGAGGTTACCGTCATGGACCCAGATTATTTTGTTACTTTTGAGGAAGCCAAATACAAAGATATATATGTAAAGGAATTGGAGATGAGTGTGATCAAGTACCATTTAGACAACTATTTTAATGAGACAGGTGGCGTAGGCTGTTCCGCTGCTGTAATGGAGGCTTTTTGAAACAGAGGCTCCTAGAAAGGAGGCCTGACCACCACATTTGGGAAGGAATCGGAGATGAGTGACGTCGAGGAGGAGCAACGGGCCGGGTAACGGAGGCTCTTTGAGCTGAGGGTCGAGTAGCAATCAAAATGATAGCTGTTATGGTGTCATCCTTGGGGAACATTACTATATAAGTATATTATGGATTTGGGAATTTTATTTATATAATATGTATGGTGGTATGGAGTTTGAAGAATATGGCAACGTCTGTGGTTTTATGCAAGAATATAGTTGTGATGTTGAGTTAGGTAAGTAGTCATAGGAAATTGGGTATGATATTGTTGTCCCGAAAGCTTCTCTCATTTCCTTCATTGTATTTATGGATAATTTAGGATGAAGACTACTTTTTGACGTGAAATAAGCATTCAATTATATATGTATATCTGAATAGATGTGTACGTTTGGTGTGCTTGCCTTCTCCTTTATCATGAATTTAAGCAGTTTTGTTTGCTGAAAACTACATTGGAACTTAATATAATGAAGTGGGTTAAAAATAAGAGAGTTTAGCATGATCAACAATTTGGTAGTTTATGTAGGCATAGCGAATCTGGTATGATAGTGTCATTGATGCACTGATAATCCTGTACTGTAGTGTGTTCCGTATCCGACAAAGATACGCACTGTTTACTTAGGATGCACACCTGGGGGTGAATTTGTAATTTAAAAAAGTTGGATACGAGATTCGTATATGCGTATCCATAACCGGGAATTGTGAAATGAAGAACCATGTTGAAAGTTGGTAAATACCTCCCTATAGTGAATGAAAAGTTGTCCAAAACGATGAAAACCATGCAAAAAATGAAGGGGACCTTTCCTTGTATTTTTAATATTTACACATGCCCTTCATACCGGTATCCTATATTTCTCAAAAATATTGCATCCATGTATCTGTACCCATGTATGTTGACCCGAAAACTTATTTCATTTCCTTCATTGAAAATTAGGCATGATTTGTATGGGCTAATTTAGGAAAAGATTGACGTGTAATTTGAATTCACAAAGATTTTGTTTCCTGGAACTCTTTGCTTGCTTTGTATCTCTGTTTATTTATGTTTGGAGAATTTTGTTATTCACTAGATGGCAGCACTGCTTAAGCAACTACAGTCCAAGGCTTGTCAAGCAACGGGATTCGTGTCGAAGCATGGAAGTGTTTATTACAAGCAGTTGCTTGAACAGAATAAACAGTACATTCAGGAGCCAGCCACTGTCGAGAAGTGCAATGAGCTTTCGAAGCAGCTGTTGTATACTCGTCTTGCCAGGTTTTTTTCATATCTTATCTGTTGTGGCTGGTCTTAATTTCTATCGGGCGTCTTTAGTGGCACCACTCCCAATCTACCGTTTTTGGCACCGCAAGACAATCGACATTTGGATTGTCGTGAATCGATTTCTGACAATCGACCACCTGAAAGTTGATTCTCGCTCTAGAAAACTTTCTCATTGTGGTGATATGCCGAAAACGATGTAGTGTCACTAAAGACGCTCTTTCTATTTCCTGAAGTATTGAGTGTGGAAATTTGCACCTATGTTCTACTTTCTTTTACATTATTGAGAGTAGATATTGATATATACGGAAACTTGCAAGGCACAAGCATAGCAGTTGTTAAAGAGTACTGGTTGTACACCATTCCTTATTTTCGTTTTGATATAGCTTTGGCGCGGTTATACAAGTCCTCTTTATGTGACCCATAGTTGTTAAGGCGATTGCCTAGGCGTGCTGGTATTGCATGGAGTTAGGGCCAGGCAAGCACATGACATGTGATTGCTTAGGCCGATTAAGCCTCCCTTTTTGATGTTTTTTGATCAACTTTTTCTTGCATAGCATTACAGAAAGCTTTAAAGATATTCTTCAGCAAAATTAGGGAAACCCGATATGCATACAAGTCTCTTACTTCCATGTGCATGTGAACTGAAACAATGTCTGATTAGCCAAAAAAATGTCACTGACTCACTGCCTTTGATACATTTTTCATGTTCACTCTGTCACATGGTAGAAATAGCTTTTTGATATTCAATGGATTTACACTTTGGTTTACCATTATAAAACTTTCATTGACCCTTGGATTGACAGTGAGAGGACACTTTTTTTTGTGTTTTATGGCATTTCTACACAAAGATGATGAATATTAAGAGATTAGGAGTTGTATCATAACAAGTCCAAGAGTGGAACGGTTTGAGTGAATTATTAAAATGTGCCTGTGTATGCTATGCCAAATTTTCTTCCTAAGGTTACATTGGATGTTTTTTTGAGTTATTGAAGTATTACTTGTATTATTATTCGTCAAATTAGTCGGGGCAAATTTAATGTTAATGATCTATTACACATTTAATGCCTTGGGGGCATGGTTACTAAGTTGTCTCATTTTCTGAAAGAAATAAATACCTACGATAAAAGAAATTCTCAGTTGAGTGGGATGGTATGTGCGTCATTCCTAGTCTGTCTCTTGGAAACCCTGTTTTCTATTTTATCTTTTAGTGTTATGTAAGTGATATATTCTATAGTTTCTCTAAGAGAAAAACAAATAGAATACATTTTGCTTTCCTACTTATGAGGTAAGTCTTTTTTATTATTATTTTTGGTTACTGCAAGGGGGGGGGGGGGGGGGGGTTGGTATCCAGAACCACAACTGGCCCTACTATATCCAGAGTCCACTCAGTGCTCGTACAGTTTGACTCTTACTTAGGAATTTAAGCTTTTTAACATTTGGTGCCACCAAGAATGTCTGGCAATCGACCTCTTAGGAGGAATCAAACCATTGACCCCTCTAGGGGGCATTCTCAGACCACTTACAATCTGAGTTAAACTACCGGGTTTTTATCTATTTATTTACCGCCATAAGTAATTGCACATGGGCGTATATCTAGCTGCAGATAAAAATAACGTCGGTTTTGGGGGGCTTGTCACTATCTTGCTCTGAATCTCTTATGTCCTAGTACCATGACCCTTTTCATTATATTCTTTCCTACAGCATTCCGGGTAGAGCCGAGCATTTGAAGAAAGAAGTTGATTCTGTAAAGAGCATGTGGAAAAACAGAGGTGATTTGAAGGTGGAAGATGCAGGCATTGCGGCGCTGTTTGGGCTGGAATGTTATGGATGGTATTGTGTCGGTGAGATTGTTGGAAGGGGATTTACGTTCACCGGCTACTATGTCTGAAATATATAACCACTTGATGGCAGATATCATATCACCAACAAATGTTTAGTTTTTTTCTCTTGTCCATTCAAGTCATTAGAATTGCATTGCATTGCATTGTTGAAATGTATTTGTCGACAAGATTTTTTTTTTTTTTTGGTCTTCTCCTGCAAATCTATGGATACACTTTTTGCATGAATAATCGCCAAGTTCACTTTTGGTATCACTTCCCTACTTGAGTATTTTAAATTTGGTGTTAAGCCTATACACAACTCTTTCCCTTCTTTTGCCAATTTCCAATTGCTTAATGTGTTATATATATGTGTGCGTGTGTGTGTGTATATATATATATTGGTATGCTTTTGTATTGAGAGCAACAATGGTGATTCAGATTCTACAGTCAGTCTGAGGGCATGGCATTTGCAAAAGGTTGCAGTCAGAGTCTATGAGGCCTATCATAGTGTTCCAAGATCAAGGGTCGTGAGTTTAAATCATATCTAAAAAATGTTTCATTTTATGTGATGGTTAACCGGTTAAAGGTCCACTAAGTAGTATTACTTTTGGTGTAAAAGCAGAGGCCTCGAGACCTCTTGGTCTCGAGTTCAAGCGAGGCTTGAGGCAGAAAGGGCCGTGTGCATTTAGGCAAAAAGCTTGAGGCGAAAAGGGGCGTGTGCATTTATGCTTTCGTTACGGTGAAAAAAAAATTAAGGTAAAAATGCACCAAGTGGTGGAATGTTGAAGTCGGTGTCCGGTGACTGATTAGTCTAGTTGATCAATTGTTATACTAATTTATTAAGCTGAATTGCTTTTTTATATCTCAAATTATTTCAATTGGAGCTTCAAGTCAGTGCGGGCAACGTGTCAATACTTCCCTGGAATGGACAACATCATTGATGATTATCGAGATCTTTGCTCTTTCCTTCATACGTTGTCTTTTTCATTTTCAAACAGTCCCGGGGGGGGGGGGGGGGGGGAGATGTGTGTCGATCGATTGCTTGTTATAAAGTTAAACATGATGCGTCGAACGGGAATCGTTGAAGATAAAGATAATGACACTTGATAACTAAGCTAGTTGTGACACTTGTGTAGTGTGTGTGTGACAAGTGTCCCAATGTATCTAGCATAGATTTTATAGCTAAGAGTTTGTTAGAAGCTAATGGTTATTAAAGGATGTACTGAACACTATTATCAATTAATGAAAATCTATCTTATCCTCTAAATTTAAGTTGGTATCGAGCTACTCCGGTGGCCATGTCCACCGCACCTCCGGATTCCGGTGGGTCTTCCGATCCTGCTCACACTGAAAGTGTAGTTACACCACCTCCGATGTCTATTCCGTTTGGCTCCATTTCCACCCCTAATGTTTCCATTTTTACTCCACCACCTCTCAGTACCTCAATACCGGTTCTGCCACCGCGTTCTTCCTCTACTCATGCTGATTTCTCAACTCTACTGCGTACCGCCCTTTTCCGACTCTTTTCAGTCCTAGCTCCACCACTAACATTCCTTTTGGAGGAACTCTCACTCAAAGTTCCACCGTGAAACTAGATCGAAAAAATTACTTGCTATGGAAGTATTCCGTTCTTCCGATAGTTCGTGGCTACAAGCTCGACGGGTTTCTTTTTGGCACCAAGCAACCACCACCGTAGGTGATTCGAGCTCTACCGGTCTTGGATTTATCCCGAATCCGGATTTTGAAGACTGGAACACCACTGATCAGCTTCTCATTGGCTGGTTGTTGGGCTCGATGACGGAGCAGGCACTTCAAGAGGTCGTGGGATGCTCCACCTCCCATGAAGTGTGGCTAACACTTGAGGCCCTGTTTAATAGCCAAGCCCATGCTCGTCTTCTTGAATTCAAGGATGCTTTGACTAAAACAGAAAAAGGGGCCAAGTCCATGGCTGATTATCTTGCCACTATGAAAGGTTTTTCAGACTCCTTTAGCAGCTGCAGGATTTCCAGTTCCGACCTCAGAACTTGTGCTGGCTGTTCTTGGTGGACTCCCTAGAGAGTATGAGTCCATGGTGGTCAACATTACATCTAGAGTCATTTCACTCACTTGGCCCGAGGTTCAATCACAATTACTCACTCATGAGAGGTTGATCTCCAGGTATAATAGCTCTACACACATTGATCTTGTTAATCCTTCTGCAAATGCTGCATTTGCTCAATCTGGTGGAGGAAGAGGTAGTTCTAGACCTCAGTCTTCTAATAGAGGACGCAATTCTGGTAGCAATAGAGGTAGAGGAAGGGGCAGAACTGGTGGTGGTAGGTCAAACCACACAGCTCAATCAAATGTACTAGACCGGTATGCCAGATTTGTATGAAGACAGGGCATATAGCATCTGAGTGCAGGCATAGGTTTGAGATAGACTATGTTCCAGCTCCTCCCCAGAATCAGAACACCAAGCAAGCTTCTGCCTATCTTGCTACACCAAAATCAATTGATGATCCTAGCCTGGTATCTTGCAAACTGGTGCTAGTCACCATGTCACTTCTGATATGAACAACCTCAGTCTGAGATCACCTTATGAAGGTTCTGATGCATTGGTGATTGGGAATGGTGAGAGATTATGTATTGCACACACTGGTTCTAGCCATCTTTTTTGCCTTCCACTAATCTTACTCTTTATCTTGCTAATGTGTTACATGTCCCTAAAATAGCCAAAAACTTGCTTAGCATTTCCCAACTTATTCATCATAATTTTGTTATTGTTGAGTTCACTGATTCCTGTTGTTTTGTTAAGGACAAACACACCAAGACCACTCTTCTAGGGAAGGACATCTTAGAGAAGGACTCGTATCAGATTCAGACACCTACTGTCATTGCCTCATCTCAGAGCCCTCTTCACTCCAAATGTTTTGTTCTCTTGTCTGCTGCACCAGCTCAGTCTCTTAGTGTAGGCTCTACTTTGCATTTACCTAAAGATGTAGAACTTTGGCATAGAAGACTAGGCCATCCATCTGTAAAAGTTCTACATCATGTTTTCAAACTTTGTAATCTTTCTATTAATGAAACCTTACCTTTTTGTGAAGCTTGTCAGTTTGGAAAGTTGCATTCTATTACTTATACTAACTATGTTTCCTTATCTACACAACCCCTTGAATTGATTCATTCTGATCTCTGGGGTCCTTCTCATGTGAGATCAGTTAATGGTTACCACTATTATATTGTGTTTGTGGATGACTTTAGTTAGGTTTCTTGGATATTTCCCTTAAAACAGAAATCTGATGCTTTCCAAACTTTGTTAATTTCAAATCCCTTGTTGAAAATCAGCTTGATCTTAAGATTAAAGTTTTTCAATCTGATTGGGGTGGAGAGTTTAGAAGTTTTCGGTCCTACCTAGAACAATCTAGTATCCATTTTAGGCACCCCTGTCCTCACACACATGCCCAAAATGGCAAAGTTGAAAGAAAACACAGGCACATTACTGAAACTGGCCTTACTTTACTAGCACGGGCTGGTCTTCCTCTCAAATTCTGGTGGCACAGCTTCCAGCATGTTGTTCACCTCATCAATGTCTTACCTACTCCAGCCTTGCACCAAGACTCTCCCTTCAAGGTTTTGTTCAAAAAATCTCCTGATTACCTCAAAATTAGAACCTTTGGTTGTGCTTGCTACCCTTTACTTAGGCCCTATCACACTCAGAAATTCCAATTCCATACCTCTAAATGTACCTATCTAGGTCTGAGCCCTAACCATAAGGGCCATGTCTGTGTGGATGCTTCTGGTAGAATATATGTCTATGGGGATATCTCCTTTGATGAAAACACCTTTCCCTTCAAGTCTACTGTCTCATCTAAACATCCTAACTCCTTTTCTCCTGTGCATGACACATCTACCTTCTCCATACTACCCACACCTAAGTCTTCTGATGTCCCTCTCAGTCCTCTGGTGTCACCTCCTCCTCTAGTCCTGTGTTGAATCCTTCCTCCAACAGGAGTCCATCCCCTGGTGTTTCCTCTCATCCTTCTAGCTCTATGAATTCTCCAGGTCCCTCATGCACTAGAAGTATAACTTCCACCCCAACTACTCATCTACCTCTCGTCCCCACCCATACTTCAAATTCTGCAAGTCCTACACCAGTCCCTATTCCCCCTCCTCCTCATATACCCTCTCATCCCCTGCAAACTAGGTCAAAAAGTGGGATTGTTAAACCCAAACAGTTCTTGAACCTTGCAGCACAAGTCTCTCACTCCTCCCAACATGAACCAACAACCGTGTCAGAGGCTTTGTCTGATGCTCATTGGACCGATGCCATGAAGGAGGAATTTAAAGCTCTATGTGTGATAACCACACTTGGATACTTGTACCCCCACACCCTTCTCAGAATCTTGTTGGCAATAGGTGGGTGTTCAAGCTTAAACTTAAGCCTGATGGTAGTGTCCTCAAGCATAAGGCCAAGTTGGTGGCCAAGGGCTACCTTCAGCAGCCATGGGTGGATTATGTAGAAACTTTTAGCCCAGTGGCAAAATCCTCTACTATCAGGGTTATTTTGGGGTTAGCAGTTTCTCTAAATTGGCCCATTCAACAAGTTGACATCAACAATTCCTTCTTGAATGGGACCCTACACGAGTCTGTCTTTATGCCACAACTAGAGGGTTTCAAGGATCAATCAAAACCACACTATGTTTGTAAACTACAGAAGGCTCTATATGGTCTAAAACAGGCTCCTAGAGCTTGGTTTGAAGAATTGAGCACCCAACTTCTGAGATGGGGTTTTATCCAGTCTACCTCTGATAATTCTCTATTTATTTTTCATCAAGGGAATGTCCTATTATATGTATTAGTATATGTGGATGATTTTTTGATTACAGGTAATTCTCACACAGTGATTAAAAGGTTCATCCATCAGATGAACTCCAGTTTCCTCTGAAGGATCTGGGCAACCTTACTCATTTTCTGGGCATGGAAGTGTACAGGGACAACATAAGAGCTTGTTTTGTCTCAACAACAGTATGCAACTCAGTTGTTGCATAGGCTTGGATTGGCTAATGTTAAGGCATGTCCTAGTCCTATGCTTTCTGGAAAAATTCTAACTCGAGATGATGGAACTCCCCTGTCAAAAGCAGATGCTCTACTGTACATGAGTGTTGTGGGAGGTTTGCAATACTTAACCTTTACTAGGCATGACTTGGCTTTTGCATTTAATACACTTAGTCAGTTTATGCATTGTCCTACAAGTGTGCATTGGGAAGCCCTAAAGAGGTTGTTGCCTTATGTTAAAGGTACCATTCAGTATGGCCTTCATTTTAAAGCTACGGGGTCCATAGATCTTCAAGGATTTTCTGATGCAGATTGGGGATGCAATCCTTTTGATAGAAGATCTGTATCAGGTTATTGTGTGTACATTGGGTCATCTTTGGTGTCCTGGTCTTCTAAGAAACAATCAGTGGTTGCTAGATCAATCACTGAAAGTGAGTATAGGGCTCTTGCTCATTTGGCAGCTGAAATTCTGTGGTTACATTCCTTGCTTAAAGAATTGCATATCGGGTTCGCAACTAAAAAATTATCGCGTACTCCACCCGTTATAGTTTGGCGTTCCGAGAGGGTAACCCCCAGTGTTAAAGTATCGAAATGCGTGTGCGGGAGAAAGATCGCCCTCGTTCCGTATATGAGTTATTTCGAATTTCTCGTATCGGTTTTCGTGGATTAGCATCTCGAGGGCCTTTGAAGTTCCGTTGCGGGAACAAGGTCACTGGATTTGAAAGTTCATCCCTACCCTATAGTGGAGTATCTTTTCCCTATCTAAGCTAAATTATGGCCAATACCGGGTATATAAGCAGTGATTTCAAATCCAGAGGTTAATCGTACTCTGGGTGCTGTGCCATAAATGGCAGTTCCACCGGAAACTGTGCGCGCTGAGTTATCGGTCAGGAGGAAAGGAACAATCAGTGGGAGTGTGAGCAATGGAAAGCACTTTGTTCCCCCAAAAGAACCAGATTCCGTAAACAACAATTTTTTTGATTTTTTTTTTAATTAGTTAAATTTGAGCCCGGTGCTCATGACGCGCTACGAAACCTCCACCGTGCTCTTCCTGCCAGGCTTCTCATCCGTCAAGTTGACATTAACTAAAACTTCCCTTTTTTTACACCCATTCTCTTTATCCTATATTGAAATGGGACTAAGATCCCTAGACATCCCTCGAACCCGAGCTCTAAGATCACATCTTTGGAATAAAATCCAGTTAGACTCGAAGCACTTCTTTTTACACTATTTCGGAAACCTAAGGAAGTTCTTCCAAAGTCTTAAGTATATGAATCCGTAAGAAGAAAAGGGAGCCCGTAGTTTGATAGGGATCTGCCATTATGCCTTTTTTTCATATTCAAGTAGCTTTTTCTTCGGAAAATTGCCCGAGGCCTATGCTTTTTTGAATCCAATCATAGATGTTATGCCCGTCATACCTGTGCTATCCCCGCCTTGAAAATGAGCGGTTAACCTACTTATAATATGTTTAAAGGCAAGAAGGAACGGATTGAGCTGCGCGTGTTACTTACTGTTAAAAGATGAAAAAGGAATGTCAAAAAAGTAAATCGAAATCCCTGGCCAAGAACCCTGTTTTCCATTCCAGAACCAAGCACATAGACATAGATGTCCATTTCATTAGACATCATGTTATGGATCAACACATCTCTGTCAGACATGTTCCTTCTGCATTACAGATTGCAGACTGCCTTACCAAACCTGTAACAGGCTCTTAGTTCAGCTTTACAAGAAGCAAACTCAATGTAGCTACTACACCATTTCGTTTGAGGGGGGCTGTTGAAGATAAAGATAATGACACTTGATGACTAAGCTAGTTGTGACACTTGTGTAGTGTGTGTGTGTGACAAGTGTCCCAATGTATCTAGCATAGATTTTGTAGCTAAGAGTTTGTTAGATGCTAATGGTTATTAAAGGATGTACTTGAACATTATTATCATCTTAATGAAAATCTATCTTATCCTCTAAATTTAAGTGCCTAAAGAAATAAAGTTGCACATTTATTACCACCAATTGGTTTTAGTTCAACGGTAATCGCTTGATCCTTACATGGTAGCAGAGCCAGATGTCATGAGATCGAACCCTGGTTGGAACATTATTTAAAAAAATTGTGCAAGTGTTGGGAGAGATTGTCCACACTTGAGGGGGGGTGTTGGGAGAGATTGCTCACATTTTTGAATGCCTAAAGAAATAAAGTTGCACATTTACTACCACCAATTGGTTTTATTACAACGGTAAGCACTTGATCATAACAATACCCGATCCATTTTCCGAATTTTTCGGGTCGGGAAAAAGTCCGAAATTTCAGGCCAGGATTTTTCGGGGTCGGGATTATCGGGAAATTTGTCACCCCTAATTAGTATAACTATACTTTTAAAGTGTTGATCATGATGTAACTTGTATGAATCACCGAAACGGTATGATCATGATATAAGAAATTAAACTATATCAAATTTTATTATACAATTATATATCATTAATCATGTTCATCATTAATGTGTCATGATTATCATGATATACTCTATAGATTAGGGGTCCTAATGATTTTGAATGGGGCATGTCTACACCAATTATCACAATACGACTCATATAGATTAATGAAGTATTGACCATAACTGATGAGGTGAAATTGTATAGCGACAAAATGTTATGTCCATTATGTTGGTGTGCTAATCAATTATGTACGATAAACTAAACCAATGTTAACGATCATCACGATAATGGGCACTTGTCAAAATTATGTGCAACAAACTATACGAATGTTAACGATCATCACGATAATGGACACTTGTCAAACATTAGTGCAAGTATGTATAATATAATAATTATAAATAAACTTCTAATTAAAAAAAAAAATCTAACATGTCAAAATTAGCAGGCCAACATCCAAACTCGAATGGGCTTTGTATTTTGTAGGCTACTAGCCCAAAGCCCACACGTAACATAAGAAATCATCAACGTACATAGATAGAGCCATTTGCCAAACCCTAGCGCTGAGAGTATCCTCATTTGATCAGTGGCAGCAGCAGACAGAAGCGAAGGTTTCCTCAGCATCTTCAACCATGGGTATGTGGAGTATTTCGATTATTAATTCAATCGATTCATGCGGATTTCAATTCCTGTTTCGCATCTGATGGTTGTCGCCGTCGATTGATTGATTGATTCATTTCAGGTAAGGTTCACGGATCTTTGGCTCGTGCCGGAAAGGTGAGAGGTCAGACCCCAAAGGTAGCAAAACAGGACAAGAAGAAGAAGCCCCGTGGCCGTGCTCACAAACGGATGCAATACAATCGCCGATTTGTCACCGCCGGTAACTGAAACTTTCTCTTATATTATTTCACCAGATATTAATGTGTTAATTGGATTATTGTTGGTTGTTTGGTTGCATAATAAATAAGAAATATGTTCAGAACTAGTTTAAGTTGTAGGTAGGCTTTAGTTTTCAATTGTTTGCTCTATTTTATGCTGAATATCAATGTATCATATGTGTAGTACAAATTTTTCATAGCTGTGAATACAAGTTCTAGGGTTTTCTCTGCTTGTATATGCCAAAAGAGTTACAGTTTAGCAGCTCAGTTGTTGATAGAAAAGAAACTTAGAAAAAAAATATGCCTTGAAAGTAGTTGATCTATGTTTTGGTAACATTTCGTATTATTCTATGGCTTCTTAATGAAATAGCTACACAATCGTTACAAAATAGCTAAAAAGGTACTAATGCTACAAAATGGTATGAAACTTTATTGAAAGGCATGCAATGTCATTTCCGAAATGGTATGAAAACATACCATATCAACGTTGTGGAAAACATATATATTTTTCTCAACTTCTTGGACATTATTTTTTCTTCTTTTCTTTTCAAGTTTCACTTGACCTGATAGAAGAAACATTATACAGCAATAAAAAGGCAATGTTCAACCTTTGTTAAGGGTAGGCGCAGACTACTTATCATGTTGGAGAGTTTTACAGAAACCTGTATTGTGAACAGTTTCACAGCACTGTGCACTGAATGGGCGTCACAACTCACAACATAAGGATCCCAATTCAAACTCATTGCAGCCTCCATGTTAAATCTGTTATCTATATGAAATTGTTGGGTTATATAGCCCTTGCTTGTTTCTCTTTCACAAGTATCTTGAAGCTTTTTTTTGTGAAGGCTTTTCATTACAAGACTTTGTATCAGTGATTTATTTTGTTGTTGTTGCAGTTGTTGGTTTTGGAAAGAAGAGAGGGCCGAATTCATCAGAGAAGTAAACACCGGGACGAATGACAGATTAAGTAGGAATGATGTTTTTGTCTTTTTTAAGTTTAAGCAAATTTATTTGAAGAAAGGCACTGGCTATTTTTATTTTTAATTTTATATTCTGTTGCTTCTCTTGGTGGATGGATACACAGACATGGAAGTTCTGATTACCTATTTTTGGTCCTAATCTATTTTCTTGTTTGTGTTTACTGTTTTGTCTGATCTGATTAATAATGTTTTATCATTGCCCATCCCATTCTAAAGATTAAGATACTAATGATGATATCAAACATTACAATTATCACTTATGAGCTAACACTCCATTATAACTTGTGATTCACAAGTTTTGGAATTGAATGTAGTTTTGATTTCAGTGTTCCTGCATTTGGAACACTTTTATAAGAGAAGTGTGCATTCAACACATTGTTGTGCCTTTTGTTTCTTGTTTTTGTTATACTTCCTGCATATTTAACCGCATAAAATGTAAAATGATCTAATCGTAGATTTTGTTTTTCAAAACTAGAGTCTTTGCTATGCCTGTGTTGTGTCTCCGTGTGGACTTTATTATGTTCAAGAGTTTTGTCCGGATAGACAATATTGCGATGCTTATTTAACTAATGAAATCTATAATTACTGTTGAATGTTGATAAACGGTTGCTCGTAACAAATGAAAAATACATTTTTGCATTTTCGATTATTATGAGCTAACATCTTGATCAATATCAATATTTTATATCATTTATTCATCGTGACACGATCGTTCCTCCCTCCTATGCTGAATGTATGTGTTTGTCTAGTTATTACTTATTACAAACTCTATTTCACCATCATAAATATAAATATAGAAACATTTCTAGAAACAATAAAAACTCTTCGTCTTCGATTCAATCCCCCATTGATACCAAAAACAAAACAAAAATAAAATAATAGCACAATTTAAAAGGACTTGAAATTTTGCATTTTTACAACAAATGAAATGGAAAAGAAGAAAAGAAAAAAAGTTGTGCCGATGGAGGAGAAGCTAAACATCAATGAATGATATAGGTGAGAGCCAGGGCTACAAGCATCAACAAATATGCTATTCCTTGATCTATTGCCACCCCTGCATTATTTACACACATTTCACCATTTACATCCATTAATCTCTATGCTTACTTTCTTCACACAAAAAAAAATTAAAAAATAAAATACTCAAATAGAAAGTTGATTGTACAATATTAATGTTACTAAATCAAGTTTGAGTACGAGCTAGACATTGTTATTGAATTTAAACTTGATCACGAGAATTTTTTGAATCAGACCCAAACTCGAGCTGAATTTGAACTTGTTTCGAGTTAAACAAACAAGTTTTTCATTTCAAAAGAGTATCTACAATTATCTAATGAAAAAATTCTTCTTATATTACTACATTTTAACTGGATTTGGTAAGAAAAATTATTTCTTAAATAAAACATATATATTATCGATTTAACTCATAAACAAGAGTACTAAAACATAAAATAAAAAAAAAAAACATATTTCGTATTTTTAATTCGAGCTTGCTAACATGCTAACGAGTTGAGTATTAGAATACTTAAGATTGACTCGTATATTACTCGAGCAATATTCGAGTCGAGCTCATTAAATCTCAAACCGAATTATTCGAACAAAAAAGCAAACCAAACACGAACCGCTCATAAACAACTTAACTCATTTTTACCCCCCTAGATGCATGTATCTAACTTGATACTATAATATTCGTATGAGGATTAATTTTATTTTTATAAATAAAAAAAAAAAAAAAAAAGAAGAGAGAAATGAGCAGACCGTCGCTTGTGGCAGCAGGTGCGGGGGCAGGGGCAGGGGCATGAGAATGAGCAGCAATGGAGGGAATGAGCAATGTGAAAACAAAGGCGGCGATAACCATCAACAAATAAGCTCTCATCATCTCCATTGATGCTTTAATTTTTTATTGCAGCGGCAATTAATTAATTAAAACCCAAAAAGGTTTTTTCGGAATTTCCGATTTTCTTTTGCCGCTGTGTGCTTCTGCAAAGAAGATGGAGATGCAACACAATTCAATTTAAAAGAAGGAAAGAAGAAAGAATCTTGGAATAAAAGAGTGCAAAACAAAATGAGCTGTGAAGACAGAGTTTCATCCAATCAAATACAGTAATGGCCGCCCACCACGCACATGCCCCCCATGTACTACTACTGATTGGGTCCAGCAAATATGTACTTCTTTGTTTATTTTCTTTTCTTTTTTTCAAAATTTCCAAGGTGATTCGGGCAAATGGGACAATGGTCTGGTGATAATTATCGTGACCTTTTAATACGGAGTATTCGGGTTTGAATCTCGGTGGTTAATGACAATTAAAATTAATATTGATGTTATGATTGAGAATTAATATATATATATGCACAATTATCCATGAGATCACATAATTATATTGACTTTGGTGATTATCGACTGCCATACCGTTTTTGGTTACCAAACATACATGTTTCCATTGGGAAGTTATTGTGTGGTGAAGAAATTTGAGGTAAAGTGACGAGTGAAACGATCACAACCATACAGTTTAAATACAGAATAAGAGTGTGTGGTGTGTAAGGTGTCACACGGTGTCTCCACACCGTGTGAAGAAGCACACCACACAATAACTTCCCGTTTCCACTATGGCACGGTGAACAAATTTTATAAGTGAAATTTTATAACTTGCTAATATATATTAGTGATGTACTTTCATTTTCAAAACAAGTTTATTGTCTTTTTGTGATATTCGACGTTAGAATAATGAGTTAAAAGTATAAAATAAGATGGAGTAATAATGAATTTGGATAACTTGGGTTGATCATTAAATGTCAAATGAAAATGATGATGTGTCTATATAGTTATTATTAGATCAATTATGGCTCAAGTTGTGTGACATACATCGGTTCCGGGTGTTTACTAGTAATATCGTAGCAGACTATCAGACGAAACTGCTCAACGACCTGACGTAGATGTAGAATCAGAGTCGATCGTGAAAAGCGTTTGGGGCATCTCTAGAATCCTCTTGTAGAGTCCTGGCGAGGACGTCTCTTTCTTAAGAACGGAAGAATGTAATATTTGCATTGAAAAAGTGAGAGAAAAAATATTAAGATACAATGTTGAGACATAATTGATGCGAATCAGCAGGCCTGGAATCCATCCATTTGTCGACCAAAATGAAGTTGTAGTACATACGAAAGCGGTCGGGTCCTCTTCCCACACTCTGTGTTGATGAATACCGCCATAACCCTCAGTCTTTCAGGCTGCCTGCGTCAAGTCCATACAACAATTTCTTGAAAGCCTCGGGATGTTAACAGTGTACAAACATCTGCGGGTTCTGTTGGATGCAGTGATGGACACATGAATTTTTTCCAGTGCCTGCATCAAGTCCATACGACAATTTCTTTAAAGCCGTGGGGTGTTAACACTTTACAAACATGCGCGGGTTCTGTTGGATGATCCTTTATGAGTAGTAGTTCAAATCAACGGTTCCAGATGATGTTTAGATGTCAAAAAAGAAATGTATAGTTGTTAGTTAAAGGCATGGGAGATGTGGCATTATTCCTCCATAGCTAATGCAAAGCCAGGAGGATATTTGAGGATTCTGTGTTCCAATTTTGCCCAAGTGTATGTGTGAATCATTTTTTTATGGATTGTTGCTTTATTATGTGTACTGGCCTGAGTTGGGTCATCATAGCTGCCAGTCATGTAAAATTCAAATTATTAAGAATTTAATTTAAGGTAATAGACATTTTTATTTGAGATGAGAAGTGCAACCAACTTTTCTTTTGAATAAGAGAATTGTGTGGAGATTTTTTATAAACTGAATATGTGCTTGTTGTAAAACTTTACTTTCCAAAATCTAAGATGTTTATTGGAGCAATTGTAGTGCCTTGTAAAATTTTACATTCCAAAATCTAATATGTTTATTAGAATAATTGTAGTGGTTTCAGAATAAAAGCAATCTACACTGCAATCAATGATTTTGGAAGACAAATCATTGAAGGCGTTGATATTATTGGTTGAAAGGAGATCTTTATTTATAAGAATGTGTACAAAAAGAGTTCAATAACGCATTTACAACTATGCAAAAGATAATAGAACTAAGTTGCAGAAACAAATTAAGTTTGAAGACGTTGATATTGTTGTTATATTATAATGGCTCAAAAATGGATTTGAAAAATATTAATGCCATCTAGACTCCAAAAATAGATAGACATCTAGACTCCATTTTTTAAATTTAAAAAAAAAATTTCTCTCACCTCTCTCAAATTTCTTTCACCGGATTTATCTTTCTTTTCTTTTGATTTTGCTTTAAAATTTAAATTGAAGCTATTTCGGAGATTGATTTGATTTAAACTACCGTTCACATCTATTTAGTGGTACCCACATTAAAATAGACTTCATTTGTTCCAATATGCAAAATGCGATACCTCTCGCCCACAAGGGCCCTCCACCCCGACTCAAGCAAAATGGTGAAGAGATTAATCATGGTGACTCAGCAGCCCCTTTAAGTGGGAGGAACTGGACCCGGTGCCCATAAGGAGTCACTCTAATGGCATGCTTGTTATGCAGAAATGGAATGAAATGGAATAAAATCATATGAATGGAATGGATTAAATTCATTCCATTACTGCGTTTGGCATGTTAAGGAATGGAATGAAACAAATTATATAAAATGTACACATTGAGTAATGAGTAGGGCAAGGTAGCGGATTAAGGTAGGGTGGGATAGGGTATGGTATGATTCATAAGGTAGGATATGGTGGAATGGATGAGGTTAGGTAGAATGGGGTGGGGTTAGGTAGGGTGGGTGTGGTAGCTCTACCCCACACCCAGCGCATCTTACCTCTCTACACAGATGCATCATCTTAACCAATAAAATGGATGGGAAACCAGTGACTGATTCTAATGAATTCGACCGAGTCAAACTCTTCAGAATGTTGTCCAAATCTCTGTTGCAGAGAATTGGGGTATTGTCAGATTCTGACTTCAGATAGCACACCCATGTTGATTCCAACTGGTGCAGTGTTATCCTTCACAAACACTAATATATGTATATATTTACTACTGTACTAAAATTGATATTCAGTCTACAAAAGACTTATCAATATTCTGGTCAAATCCACATATTGTAGAAATATATGACTTCCAGTGACCGAGAGGTTTGCTTTTTATCCACAAAGGACATAAGCCTTGACAGTCATTCTATCATTAGTTCATAAGGCAATACCCTTTTGTTCCGAATGAATCCAGACTCCGTTTGTTTGGCAAGAAAGTCTCAGGGAATCACCCCTATTTTCTGCTTTTGAACGAAATCATGCAATACCGAATTCATTCTACTCTTTTCCGTGTAGATCCAATTACTCCCACTGGGCCTGAGACGCTCAGGTGGTTCTACAAGAGCATGAACAGAATTGGAGTATCCATTCACAGGGTTATGGCTATTAAACCAACCTCTATTATCAGAATCCTATACTGCTCACAAAAGAGCCATAGGTCATCAATCGATCCTTAGACTACAAAGTCCACAGAACCCGTAATGGGTAATGGATAAACCATACTCCCACTACATTCTGGGTGGATCGATATTCTGATCTAGTTTAGTAGTATTTAGTGTTATCACCAACAACCGATGTTGGATGTGGTCTGATTTTAATAAGTTAGTAACTACCTTGAGTAAATGTACTTCAAGGTTCAAGGTTTTGTTGTTCATGGATTCTATCAGAAAGGATGCAACAGTATAACTGTCCCTTCCCGATTTCAAGAATCTTATATCTAACCTTTATACTCAATAGCTTAAAAAAAGATATATCACGAATGGTCATTGACCGAACGGATGCGCGAAATTACCAGTCTTACCTTCAAGCACCGTGTGCTAAATGCTTATATTTACGGAAGTGGGGTGAACCGAATCCACACCTTATCCGTAAATTCCAAAGCATATTCTAGGTAGACTTCTCGGTCTTACATTTCAATGTAAACCGTTATTTCGCTTCCAATATCTTTATTGAGTTAAGCAGTATATTGTAGCACATCTAAAACATATATAAGGCAATTTAACGGTTTCTCACTTAGTGAAAGCATTTCACTATGAGGCGAGCCGAGCATCGGTCCCCTACTATGTGATGGCCCATTTCGAGTATAGAATACTCTATCTCGTTGAAAACGAGAGAAACCTCAAAATATTTTGGATGAACTTACCGGAGTGTTTGAATAGTTATCAGACAAGAAGTCACTACTCGGAAGCTCCTACTGGCTTGTATCTTTCATCAGACCAAGGTCGTCATGAACAAGCTACGTTACTTCTTTATAACCATTATCCTTTCCCGATTGAAAAGAAACTTAGTCATTGAACCTTTGAGACAATATAACCAGACTGGGAGAAAGGAATCACCCTGAGCCAGTCTTCAGGTCTTGTCTTTTAGGGACTATGCACTAACTATGGAATATGAAGAAGCGTTTATCTAAATATAGAAACCAATTGCTTTTAATAGTTCTTAAGATGTGTTTTATATACATATTTCAGCAGTTCTAAGTGGTTTTTTTTTTTTTTTTTTTTTTTTTTGACTTTATCAAACAAAAGTCCGAGTCTTGGATTCGTACTACAAATGGTATATTCACTTTCTATACGACAAACAAATTATCGAATAGAAGGTAAATCCATTCGTTCCAACGAATCTTAAAACAGAAAATAATTTTTCCGCGATATCCAAGGATTGAATCCGAGATTCATTTCCTTATATCACTCCCACTTTTCTAGCTAAAATTAACTGCCCGTTGTTTACTCCTTTAATCGTTAAATGCACTGCTACATTGTTCTTCCAAAGAACTTAGCTCGAGAAAATTGCCAAGGATTCATAGGTTGGTGATCCAAAATCACTATCATTATCCTATGATTTTCAGTTAATTAATTTTTCGGTTTAGCCTTAAAGTTTACTCAGTTTAGATGACTAACTCTTTTAGACATATTCTCCCATTCTTGACTTTCCTTGAATGGAAACAGTCTTGAACCAGCGGTTCGTTTGAGTAGACACTACTCTTGAACCGTGGGGTGTCTATTTCGAGTGTTACTCGTCGGGACTTCTCGGATTTTCTAATATACCAGAAAAAAAAAAACAAATCATAACATTAAAGCTCCCACTAGTTTATCGGTTTCAAATACCGTCTAACGAGCAATGCTTTATTTTTATGATTTTCCGATTTTTCGATTAGAAAATCTTATGTACATAGTTCCAATGTTTCCAGAAAAACAAATCATAGAACTCCCACTAGTTCATCGATTCCAAATATCGTCCAACTAGCGACATTTCATGACTTTCGGTTTTTCAATTAGAACGTTTACGTGTGTAGTTAGTTACACTTTTCTAATGTTCTAGAAAAACAACAAATCATAAAGCTCCCACTAGTTCATCGATTCCAAATACCGTCCAACTAGTAATACTTCATGATTTTCCGATTTTTCAATTAGAAAATTACTCGTGTAATCACTACACACTCAAAATTCACTAGAAAAATTTCAAAGTCCGAAATCACCTTTGATTGTCTCCCGTTTGACACGAATGACACTAGTGACATACCTATATGTCACTCTGGTTTTTAAAAGGCTTAAGAGAAAATATCTCTTTCGAAAATTAATTGCATTATCGATTAACTAGTTCAACGTCCTAGTTACTTTCCACTTTTTAACGAAGTCAATACTAGTCAATTAATTTTTTAAGCAATTTAGTAAGGGATATAATGCTGTAAATAAAATGACATATATTAATTCAAGTTTAACACTACTATATTATTTTATTTTAGGAATTGTAAACTAAAAATAAGTCTACTCTACCATTCCAAGGTTTTAACCTCGCATCTCAGTGCCGCCGTAGGGTAGGTCAAAGAGATGACGGTTAAATCGAGACAATCTCATCAATAAATAACTTGCACTACAAGAAAAGTGGGTTTCAGTGACAGGAATTTAATGAGAGGAGACAAATGCTCTAACTACAAGCAAATAATTTAGACTTTTTGTGAGAGTTAAAAATATATATAACTAATACGTGTAGTTTTTAACTATATGCATCCGAGACCTGTCACTATTGTATCTTATCCCGTCGTTATGCATACATATGAGTATTATCCTCTCACTATAACTAACATTTTTACCCCTAAAAAATTTAATATTGTTTTCAAACATATATATATATATATATATATATATATATATATATATTTATATAAAACCTTTTTTTATAACTAATGAAATACCCTCGATTAAAAGACATAAAAACATTCAGATCTCAAAATTCTACTTTCCGACAGCAAAATCGCCAGAAGGCCTCGTCGTCCACCACGGAACCCCCGAGGGAGTCTTCCATGTATCATCGGCCCCCGATTTTGTTAGTATTCTTCAATGCCTCGCATTTTTTTTTCATTCTCTTTAATTTTCCTCTCTGTTCGATGTTTATTCTTTCAATTTGGGTGCAATTTACCAGGGTTTTATGTGTTTGAGTCGCAACCACAAATCAAGATGCATTATAATCAAATCAATCCTACTAAGATCTTCCTACCGATTCAAAGAACAATCTTGTTGAGGTAATTGTAATTTTATACTCATGAGAACCAGATTCTGTCTGGAAGAGATGGGTCTTTCATTTACGATACTCGGTACTAATTTCTTGATTTTGATAATGACATTTTCCATTTTCTGTATATAAGGTCCGTTAATTTTTAGATTAGGAAGCTTCTTAGTAAAAGCGTTTAAGGCTTTATCAGCTGTGGTGGTTGTGTGAAGCATGTGTAAATAAGTTTGAAGTCATGCCTTTATTTTGCTTTTAGACAAGTAATGTCAATTTTGAGTAGGTTTAATATTAATATTTTGAATGAGACTTAATGTGGAATTGTCGCCAATATAGTCACTTGTTTACCTTTCTGTTGTTTTATTTGCTAAATGTATAGGTCAATAAGTTCAGCTTTCATCATCCACAAAAGTGTTTAGCTAATTTCAAGTCATTGTTTGACTTAATTTGTTGCTGGAAATCTAATCAACATTTTAGGCATGTATGCTTGTTCTATCTTTTAGACACTCTATGACTATTATATTTCCATTTTTTGATTTAGTTTTACTCGTAGTGGGACTCACTTTGTGCCGATAAAGTAGCTTTAGCACTGCTGTTGTAATCCTCTGGCAGGTTGAAAATATTAGCATCTTTTTTGTCACATGTGTACACATTTGTTCTCTCTTGCCGAAGCCGCCGTGACTAGAGCGAGTCGACAAAATCCATGGTATTTCATGTTATAATCTGTCATTCACTCTTTTTACTTTTTTGCCTTAATAATCTGTAGAGTGGAATTCTCTCGTTCTATTGAAGCCGTTTTGAAAGGGCTACAATTTTTCTGTTAATTAAAAAGAAAACCAGCCTCCAGATTCTTGTCATGGCAAGAGAACAGGGTTTTCTTTTGTGCAAATTAGTATGACTGAATAAAGGGGCTGAAGTTTATAGCCGCGATGGGTGCGTCCCTTGGTGAAAGTTCTGACAATAAGCAGAGAGTTAGATGAATGCATTCACTTCCATACGCACTCCTCAGGAACTCGCGTCATAAGGGTGTCGTTCGATCTGATATGGTTAGTTTCAATTAGTGGTTTATTATTGTTGTAATTATTCCAAATCAATCCCTTATTTTTTTTCATTGCAATCATTTAAGCTCGTCTTTCAATATGCAGCTAACCTCCTCTTCTGAGGTCGATGATCTCTTACATTTACAATTGGACTTCAGACAAAAATTTTGTTAACCAGTCATTGCCTACTCTGTTTAGCGACCGTAAGTTCTGAAATTATGGTATTTATTTAGTGTTAGTCTTTTAGATTAGTACAATTTTGTAACTCTTCTGTCTTGCTCTTTTTGATGTTATAATGTGTGTTTCTGTCTTTCTTCAACTCTCTACTTATGCTCTTATATCCTACTCTTCTGTGAGAGTATATTGTAGGATTTTGGTAGCTGCTTTTCTCCGCCAGTGAATTCATTTTTTCGTTTTGTTCTCGATATATTTTCCTTGTCATATAAGTTGTCTTGCATTTAAATGTTCAATTAACTTTGTTATACTTCTCATGAAACTATTTTTATCTATTCAATCTTGGCTTGTGTATGTTGTTGCATGACTGTTTATCCTTCATTTTTGCAGATAACAAGTGAAGAAGTGTTGAAATGGAAAAGCAAGTGGTCCTTCAAGAAGACTTGTTGGTTAGCATCCTATATCACTTTTTCAACCTCCACTTCAATGAGCTTTTTGATTAGAATTTCAAAGATCATTTTAAGTTGTAATTATTCCCTATTGTGTACGTGTTTCTTGTTTATGGCTTGTGATTGAGTGGTCTTGTATATGTACATAAGGAGCTGGCTAGTTCGAATGTACATCCACACAATACATGCTTGTCAACATATACTTGTTGGACATAAATGAACAATAGTCTTACATGGATCAGACTTGAATGGAGCCATGGACGGTCATACTTTTCTATTCGTTCATTTTTTGTAATATTGTTCTGTATAACACTAGAAGTACTGATTGGTTTATTTTCATTTCCATGCGGTACGTGTGCGACATTTATGTTGGCTATCATTTTTGGAACCGATAAATTAAGATGTGAAATATTGTTGAACATGGTATTTGTCAGTATCGTCATTGTCATATCATCGTATGGAGAGATTCACTCCAACATAGTAGGTATAAGTTATCAAGTCACATGATTTTTTTGCGAAACTCTCTAGTTGGTGTTAACCGAATCCTACCACCAAATTGTATTATATTTCTCCTTGAAGTATGATTTCACAATTATCATTAGGTTTTATTTATAGCCATACGTATTTGGTTAACAAGAATGCATTTTGAAGTACTGTCCTGAATATTGACAAAAAAAAGTGAACGTTTCAGTAAAACTATTAAAAACTCTTGCTGGGCTACGTTGGTTCTGGTTTGATAAAGCTTAGGTATGTCTTCCGTGTCTAAGTTGAACCTCGCTATCTTGTGCAATGTTGTGTTGGGTTGATTGACCGATTGTTTCGAGTCTTGTATGAGTTTCTCTCTACTTAGTTCGGTCGGCTCGCCCTTGTGTTTGTACCGCCTATTAAGCATAGTTAAAGTTTGTTCTTGTGCATATGATATGCCTAATTTTAGCTTACTTTATGTCCAGTTTTGAAGCTTGTAGAGGATTTAAGCACTCTGTTTTGTGCCTTGATGAATTCCTTAATCAGTTCTTGCATATTCGCTGGTTTTCTGAGTTTAAATACATGTTTTGTTATGATCAAGTAACCTTACTGATAGAAGTTAATGATCTGTTTTGCTTAAGTGACATGCTGCTATGTGAGCATGCTGTTTGGTCTCAGATTGTATGCATGTCTATGCTTGAGTCTTGTTTGGATCATGACTTCAATTTGTTTTTAGTCTTGATCTCAGTCCTGT
This sequence comes from Gentiana straminea, assembly GCA_036785695.1. Taxonomy (NCBI): domain Eukaryota; kingdom Viridiplantae; phylum Streptophyta; class Magnoliopsida; order Gentianales; family Gentianaceae; genus Gentiana; species Gentiana straminea. The sequence goes on along the minus strand of JAVUPR010000048.1, from coordinate 8,515,020 downwards.
TCTAAGTTACATGTTGTGTTGTGTTTTCCTAATGTGGCATCAAGCTAAAGAGTCTGTTAATTTGTGTATAGAGTCTTATTTCTTACGTTATTAATTGTGTCCTATTTGTGTCTGATGCTTAAATGATTAACTGTGTCCTGTTTGTTTATGATCTAAGCATCTGTTTTGTTCAGGCTTCGAGTCTTTGTTCATCTGAGTTTGATTCATTATTTGTGCTTAAGTGTATGTATTGCATCTGGTTTTTGGTTCATGTCTTCAAGCTTAGCTAATGTCTGTCCTTGAGGCCAGGTCCTCGTCTCATGAAACTTGAGGTTGCATCTGCCAAGTCCAACAGAATTCTGCATTATTTTGAGTCTCTCGCATCCATCTTTGTGTGGTTCTGATCAGCAGATTCAGTTGCATCAAGTCTGTTCTATCTCGATTCTTAGTTATCTACTTCAATCCTGGTCTTGTGAATAATGTCTTGGTCTTGCATCTACTTTTATTTCATGTTCAAGCTCTGTTGTTGATGTCTGACCATGTCCTGATCCATGCTCAGGTTTGTCCTGAGTCTATCCAGGACATGTCAGGACTCATCCAGGACATGTCCAGACTCGTCCAGGACATGTCCAGACAGTCCCAGATATTTCCCAGGCATGTCTAGCCTTGTGTCCAAGGATGTCCTAAGACCAACTATGCATGCTCCATGAATGCAATATGATATATGATGACATGTGGTGATTAGTTCATGCTTTGGGCAGTGGTTTCTATTACCTAATTTAATGGCGATAATTAGTTCATGTCAGGACTCATCCAAGACATGTCCAGACTCGTCCAGGACATGTCCAGACAGGCCCAGATTTTTCCAAGGCATGTCTAGCCTAGTGTCCAAGGATGTGCTAAGACCTGCTATGCATGCTCCATAAATGGAATATGATATATGATGACATGTGGTGATTAGTTCATGCTTTGGGCATGTGTGGTTTCTATTACCTAATTTAATGCCCAAAGAATGAACTAATTACCTAATTATGCTGTTTTCTTAGATTGTTGTGACAATTACTTCGATTATTCTACAAATTATGTAAGGCTTTCTTAAACATAAGTCATAGTTCATAAATATTTGAGGGTAGGAATTGGGTGTCTGAATGAGTTTATAATTTATCAATGGTTATATCTTCTCTTTATGCATTGTTGTTTTTCCCAAAAAGGTTGATAAATAAGCTTGATTTGTGAAGAGGTATCTCATTTACACCTCTTAAACATGCATCTAAAAAGTGTTCTAGCATATCTATCATAAATTAGTAAGATTTCATTCAATGAAAAATAATGGCTATAAGGTTTACAGAAATACATGTAAGAATCATGTACATCACTTTAGCATGCATAAAAAGAATGATGTGTGGTTTCTTTTGGGTTTACTTTATGCTTAACACCAGATACTTTTTGGAATCACCACATAATTTGTCTTATAATTTATACTTTGATGCTCTTAGGTAAAAGAAGGCCATGGAGAGCTTTCCTTTTATATGATTCACCTGCAACATGAAAGTCATATCTAGCCAAGGTTGTTGCAACTAAAGTTGATTGAGCTTTCTTCAGGTGAGTTTTGTGACCATGATGGAAAATAGTATTAGTGTTTTATTCTAGAATAATGGATGAAAAATAACAGAAGATATCATATGTTAACATGCATATATATGGTGGGACTTAAGACACGTATTTATGATGTTTTCTTGTATAAAATTAGTTTTTTTCTCACTTTTGTTCTAGTGATTCAAGAGTTTTGTTATTTCTGCATATGGATTGTTTTTCAATATTTGACAACTTATTTTTCATTTAGTAATGTGTTTTATTTTGCTTGATGGTGATGGGATGCATGAGTCATCATTGAATCAAGATTTAGTGAGAGTTTGGTTTACGTACAATGAGGGTATATACTATCGTTTCAAATATTTGATGAGGGGAAATCAGGTCATTAAAAGTTATTTTAATGTTATGAAGACTTTTAATGATGGGAAATTTACTCTCATCGCCCCCTCGTTATTCCTTCTCTATGTAAAGGTTAATAATGAGAGTAAATGGTCTCGTCATGATTGATAGTTTTTAATGAGAGTAAAATACCCATCACTAATGAGAAATAGCAATAGCGACGGGATCGTTTTACTCTCATTATTGACCTTTACATAGAGAAGCAGTAACGAGGGGCGATGAGTAGGGGTGAACAAAAAAATCAGAAACCAAACCAACCGGCCGAACCAAATCGAACCAAACCGGAAAGGTAGAAGCCGTGGTTTTTTGGTTGGTTTTTGTATTGTAAAAAACCAAACCGTAAAAAACAATTTGGTTCCAATTTAAAAAAATGAAAACCGTTTAAAACCGGACCAAACCGGATTTTATATGTATACATATATATATATATGTATACATACATACATATATATATATATATATATATATATATATATGTATGTATACATATATATATATATGTATACATACATATATATATATATATATATATACATATATATATATATATATATATATATATATATATATATATATATATATATATATATATATATATACACACACACACACACACATCTACTTCTATTAATACTTTAAAACATCAATGTGCTTTTTTCGGTCCAAATCAACTTGTTTAAACTTTGTAATTGTAATGCATTAATGATCAATTACTAATCTCATATCCTAAAGATTCATATTAATGATCAATTACTAATCTCATATCACAGACTTGTCTTTAATTTCCAATCATTTAAGAGATTCTCGAGTACATGTCAGTTCACAACTCACCACCGCTTACTCTTTCTTCTCTTTCTACTTCCTCGGCACCAATATTTGAATTATGTGAATGCTTATTTGTATGACTTACTTCTTCTAATGATGTTGATGAACTTAATATTGGACATTTTCCGATTTGTTCATTTGTTAGGTTTGACATCTTATATAAATAAATGCATTTATATACATTAGTTTTATATAAGTTTGTCTTTTATTTGCTTATAATTAGATTATGTTGGACAATAATATTGTTGAGATAATCAAAATACGAGTTGGTGTTTTTGAGAAAATAAAATGACGAATATGTTTTAACTAAATAAAGTCCAAAACTATATCACATGTTTTTTTTCGTTTGAAATGTGTGAAAGTTATCTATCTTTAATTATCTCTCGCTTACTTATGGAACAAACGCATTCCTCTTTCTTCCTTGACCATACTCAAAATATTACTTTGTCAAATGGATTTTGAGATTTATAAATGATATTCAATAATGTAACGATTAGTTCATTATTAGTATTTTTTGTAATCGATGATTCATTGATGAATTGAAATGAGTAAGAGATGACTCTTTCATTATCTTGTTCGTCCCAAACTTTGGAATTCAATTGTAGGTGTCGATTTCGTTGTGTTGGATGGTGTTGAAATATGATTGGTTTTTTGATCTTTAAGATTCGCATGGGTAGATGTTAGTTAAATATAAAACATTTGTTAAATCATCTCATTGGATTTACTAGCATAATAGTACTAATGTATTACATATATTATCATTTGTTGTTACGAGGCAATTTGTGATTTCCTATCAATAATTTTAATTGTTAAAGAAAAACCGTAAAAAACCGGAACCAAGCTGAACCAAACCGGACCGAACAAATGGTTTACGTCTGAAAACCGTTCTAGTTTGGTTTCGAAAATTGAAAACCGTATAAAATGGTTTGGTTTTAAAAAACGGAAAAAACCGGCCGAACCGGACCATGTTCACCCCTAGCGATGAGAGTAAATTTCCCATCATTAAAAGTCATTCATGACGGGAAAATGACTTTTAATGACCGGATTTCCCCTCATTAAAACTCAATTTTCTTGTAGTGTTGTGAGAATCGAACATCCCTTTATTTATTGACTACCTTCTTTTTTTTAGCCCAGATATTATCAAGAATACCCATGATGAGTGTGACCTACTATATCGGATCTCTTAGGTACGCCCCGAGTATGCCGTCGTAGGATAGGTCAGTGACCCGACGAGTACCCAGAAATCCTATCCTTTCGGAGACCAAGCCATGAATGTTGATAGGGGTGAACACCATCCGTAGGGGGACGAAATCAAAGCGCCGCGAGGCGTCACCCTTCTCTCACTTACTTGTATCTATAGTAGAGGCCGTGGGGTTGGCTGTCGCCTCCCCCGCTCCCACTCAATATTTTGGAAGTGGTGGTGGGTTAACTAACCACGTCTTTTTGATGTTAACATAAAAGCACATCAAATCAAGGATTCCGAATGGTGTCGGTAACGTAGGCAAGCCTACCCGTCCTATTCGTTGGAACATATGTGACAGTCGGACGAAATCGGGTCAAGACGGCCTCATTGAGATAAGAAGGAATCACCCCTCCGTTCTCCGGTGTAGCTTAGTCTTGCCGGACCCCCGTGCATACATCACACTAGGAGGGTTAAGTCGGTCGAGCCTAGCTCAGTTGACCACCCAACCTATAAGCGAACCGTTTTTATCCAAGATTTATAGTTCTTTTACCATCATTCAATCTCGTAGACACTACGAATTGAAGAACGTGATCTCGTTTGGGCTTTAAGGCGGTTCACCGAGAACACACACCGAAAGGCCTAACGATTTCATAACCCGTTTTTCAACTAAATTAATTAATTACCACGTATTAATTAAATTTCAACTAATTACACGAGTTTGTATACATGCCTATTTTAATTACCAAAATTAAAATTCTACATGTATGCATGGAGTGGATTTATGATATGATGCATGTCATGGCAATTCCGATTTTATATCTATTTTATGATCGAACACATAAAAAATAAATTGCGGAAAATGTAAACACCGAGATGGATTGTTGGTACCCCCCTATCTAATCTATCCTAGAAAAAAACAAATTACAATCTTGTTGTCTTCGAGTCTTGATCTTCGAATCTTGACCTCGAACCGCCGGATCACGAACCACGAACACCCGAGAGGAGAAAAGGTTTTTTTTAATTAAATAAATCCAATTTATTATAATTAATTATATGCGGCTATTTATAATTATTTTCCAAAAATAATGATTTTTTTTTTTTATATTTTACATGCGGCTGTTTAGTAAACAAAAAAAATTAGGTTAACTAAAAAAAAATTTTTTGATGCTGCCGCAACATGAATAAAAAGACCCTAGCCGCAATTTATATTAAACAGGACTTATAGCGACGCTTTTCAGCGTCGCAGAAAGTCCTGTAGCAGTTTTTTAATAAAATTCATCCGTTTCTCCTCGTTCATACCTTGGGTTTCGTCTTGATCTTCAATTTTCCAGCAAGATCTTCGTCTTTACCAGCCCGGATATTCAAAATTACAATAAAAGATGCTACTTTTACATATAAATTTCGAAAATTGACATAAAATAAATACAATTCCTATGCTCAATTGTTACTAAACAAAGGAGCTACAATAGATCTAACGAGTAAACAGTACCAACCCCAATCCATCTCTTCAACCAAGACATTCATAACATAAAAAAAATTAAAGCATGCGTCGGCCCCTCTTTTAAAAAAATTGGGACAAATAAAAATCTACATGTTTTACCACTCCTAGATCTAATATTTTATACGTATAAATATAGATCAACCTGTCTCTGATACCACTGTTAGTAATATCATCCGCAACGGAAGCGATTTAAGGATCTAGATCTATAAAATACACGTAATAAAATAACTAGATCTATATCTACAAGGGGGGTTGTAGATCATACCTCTTGGATCTCAAAATTCAAGTTGAAGAACCGCAAAAGGATGAATGTGAAGGTGTGAAGAGCACCACAGTCTTCCGATCGTGTGATCCAAGCAATTCCCGGTGGAAGGAATTCTCGACTCGAACCCTTCCGATATGCTACCGGAAAAATCTCCAAGATTTCCCCACTCTCTCCTTGGCCGAAATATTTTCTTCTCTCTACTATAGGGAGAAGTCGAAATATGCAAAGTGTGTTAAGGCTTGGGAGAACTCTCTTTATATAGGAGAGTAAAACTTAGCCTCCAAGGATTAAATAATTAAGAGATAATTATTACATTAATCTTTTTTCCAAATAAAAGATAAATAAAATAATTATCCCAAACAAATTAGGATAAATCATATTATTATCTAATATTTCATGAATTATCATTTAACAAATAAAAGATAAATCACATATTAAATAATTATCCAAGAAAACTAATTTCTTAACAAATATTTAATCAAACTTGCGCCACCTTTGATCAAATAAAAGGTCACACGCAATTTCCATATTTGACCAATTGGGTCAAAATTGTCAACACACTAATTTGGGCCGAAATTCACTAAAAATCTTTTCCGTGTATTTAATTATTTAGCCCAACTAATTTAATAGTCCACTAAACAATTAATTCACATATCGTTTTAATAAAGTCCAACAAGAACTAAATTAATATTATTAGGATTCGACGTCCGAGAATAGCTATGCTATATTAGGAGCACGTCGGGGACCATGGACTAATAATCGGCGGCTCCGATAAATCAAATAAATAATTATAGAATAATTATATTCGATAAATCAATCACAGGAATATGCCACCATAATCCCGTGATCGCACTCCTCCGATTAAAAGATTATATTTATCTCCTCACGAGAATAATAATAAGCGTCCATTGATATAATCATTACATATGGATTAATCCTCCATGATCGTTCATTCTAAATCGGGAAGTTACCGTTAACCCTTTTTAGAACCTCTTATCCTTATTTACCATTAACCCCCTAGTGATCAATTAATTCATACACCTCAATGGTAGCTAATCAGTGAAATATGAAATCGCGCGATCGATCGGTTTCTAGGATTAACAAATAAGGGAATCGTTCGTCTACTTCCATAAATGGAAGGAATGGATTCCGTATCCGTGATAACACGACTACTCACTCAATCCAAGTACAATGCCAAGATGGGGTAATTCGGACCACGTACTCGGTGTAATCTTTAACCGTCAAGTCAAACCTCATACCGATTCAAGCGGTTGATGTGATCACCTCGGGATTAAGATATATCCATAAATATGATCATCCATTGATTCGATAAGACTTCTCGATTACGGAATTATATCGTGAACTCTAATCAAATCGGTCCACCATTATATGATATATTTATCATATATAAATGCCCCATTAGGTTCTCTTAACCGAAAGTCCGGATAAGACAATCACACCAATTGTGTTACGGGGCGCATTAATAGCACGTTAAAGGAGAGACCCGATACTCTCGATTAACTTCACTACGGGCTAATTGTATTTTAAGTACATCTTCACTAACTCAATCCTCCCGTGTATATCCCATACACTGAGTTAAGTGATTACATAAACGATATACTTAGGGTTTTCTGTAGTGTAAATACTATTGTCACATCGGTGATTATGAGAATAATAAATATGAATAATAATATCATTTCATTTATTAAATAAAACAATTACAAAATTGTCTTTCGGGCATCACACCTAACACCCTACCCCCTACCATACTCTACCTTACTTACCACCCATCTTACCCTACCCTACCCACCACCTACCTTACCCTACCCTTCCCACCACCCCACCCACCCTATCTTACCCACCACCCACCCTTACCCTACCCATCACCCCACGCTACCCTACCTTACCCAACCTTATCTCATCATACCCTGCTCTACGCATCATGCCTACCTTACCCCACCACCTACTCTACTCCATCATCACCTACTCTACCCCACCCCACCCTAGCCTACTCTACCTACCCTACTGCATAACCTACCCTATTCTACCCTACCACCCACCCACTCTTACCCAATCACCTACGTGTTTTGTCGATTTTCATTTTATTCCATCGCATTCCATCCATTTTTGGAAAGAATGAAAATTGATATTTTACATTCCATTGGAATAAAATTTCATTTCATTCCATTCTCGCCAAACAAACATACCATAAGAGTAAAACTCGCACACTGCGGCTGGGATTCGGACTTACATTTCTAAGGTGCGATCTGCCACCCGAAACCAACTGAGCTACTCATGCGGGTGACTTCATTTGTTCAACTGGCCACTACAATTGCTCTTATAAAGCATTTAGTGCTTATTCAATTGGTCTCTACAATTGCTCTTGTAAAGCATTCAGTGAATATGATGTTAAGCCCCTCGTTAAATGTATCACAAAGCATTACATTTCGGGTTTGATTCAATTTTACAGAGGTCGATAATACACTTTCAACTCCCACAAAAGATTTTTGTGAATGCATTGTGGTGCTCTGAAAGTAAATCAGTTGTGGTGCCTTTAACAAATGCCTAACCGAAAAAGAGACTACTGTTAGCATGGGATCTGAAATCATTCGTTGCCAAGTAAGGTTTCTTTGTGTCCTTCCAAAAGGAAACAATAACATTTGAAAACCAACAAAACGCACCTACACAGAAAACCTAACTATAATTTTCGTCATCAGAGCCTACATAATCTCCAAGAAACAATTTTTCCAGCTGTTAAAGGGAAAGGAAAAAAAGAATCATAATTAAGAACTCGGACCATGTATAGAGCATACATAATCTCCAAGAAACAGTATTTTTTTTTCCAGCTGTTAAAGGGAAAAAACAAAATCATAATTTAGGACTCGGATCATGTATAGGGCGAAATTGCTTTCATGAACCGGGCTACCCCTTCTGTTCAGTCTGTGTTCATATCAGAAAGCATATCAGAATGTGCTCCATCAATGACTTGTTGAAGTTCCTTCACTCTCTGTCTAGTCAAGGCTACACAATCCTGCATTCACAAAAAAGGTACTTAAGAGCCTTGTTTCAACAGATTTATGGACTTAAACACCACTGTTTTTATTTTACTGTTATGAGTTGAGGGGTCAAACTACAGACGAAAAAGAAAAAGAAAAAGAAAAAGGAAAGCTTCAAAAACATAATACCACCCACCTGTATGGCTGATGTAGTTGCCAGAACCGGTCCGCCAGGTTTATAAAGAGATACAAGTTGACCAGAAGTATCGAGCACGACAGTCAAATGAGTGTCCATGATAGTTTCTTCTTCAGCAGTAGGGTCTGCTAGGATGTAGTTTTTGTGTAATATGCATGTCAATGAGAATGGTATATTCTTCATATTTAGCTTCCTCCTCTCTTTGTTCACAGCCTCCTTTTCAAACTTCCCTTCACCGTTGTTTTCAGAAACAAGAACAACTCTTCCTTCTTCACTTAGAGAAACAACAGGAATTTGTACTGCAGAAAATACATCACAGTGAGTACATCAGGTAAAAATGGCTGACGGGTAAGTATATAAACACCGTTGGAAGAATACTTAAGGATAGAAAAACTTACAGTTTGAAAAAGCCGCAACTGCAGAAAGTAAAGCGGCGTCAAAAAGAGAGCCATTAGCATCTAGACAGTAGATGTCCTGCTCCATTTCATCAACATAGCACAGTATTGAAAGACTATTAACAACTTAGTTCACAACAAAATAGCATGAGTAAACAGATCCATGCAAAAAGTGAAGAAACATCAAGATCAAGATTCATTACCAAGTAGGCCATCCAAGCAGCTTTTCCGTGGACCAAAGACAGTTCTTTTAAGTCAATCATCCCGGAGCTGCAATGCGTCACAAACGGTCATTTGTAAAGATACTAACATACTAATCAACTGTATTTATTGATGACAACTGCATTGTTGTCTACATATCTACACATATAGAGAAGGTAGAATTGGTAGCATAAATGTCACGAAAAAAAGACTAATCGCATGCTCCAGCAGAGTGTCATGCCAAAACTTACAGTTTCCCAAATATCTCAAAGGAGTAGTAATATTCAACATTTGATGCATTATTCTATTTAATGATTGAGATACGTAAAATGTGTCGCAAGAACTAGCTATTGGCATTACATCTGAATAGCACCTCCATAAGATAAAAGTTAAAACAAAAAACAAAAAACAAATAACAAAAAACATGAAACCGTAGGTAGAAAGCTGATGTTATCACTTGCCTCAAAATAGTATCAGACAACTGTTTTGCCACGACAGGTGCAGCCTCTGCTGGCCTGCCAGGCCTAACAATGGGAGAGCATATTGGTGGCATATGAAAATCAACGGCTGTGTAAATGTCAAATATCACCAAGTCAACATTCATATACATTAGTAAAGAAGCTAAACAATGACAAGAAACTGATTATTAGTACCTATGCAGCCTTCATCTGGTGACTCTACAGTTGGCGTCATGACCTCCATTTTAATGGCAGCTAACATAGTCTGCGTATCACACATGATATCGAGATTAGTCTTAGATGACTTACAGAAAAGTATTAAAATCAGATTTACCATACTCAAGAACTAACTTCCACAGAAGGAGGGGATATGTAGTTTCAACGAGTGAGAGAAAAGAAAGAGACACCAGAATTCAGCAGACTTACAGTATAACCAATCTTTGCTAATGCAGATCCATTGGATGAGGTAACAGCCCCTAGAAAAAGAACGGAAAAAAGGCCTTAAACCTAAATAGAGATTCACAAGTCTCCTGAAATAAAAAATAAATTAAAAAAAGGTATGAGTACCAAGAGCAAGGGTTGTATCTCTAGCTTTTTCAAGAGGTCTTCCATCAGGTCTTATGGATTCACGATGATGGCGTTCATGAAACTGAAGAGGAAAAAGCCGTCTAAATGCATCTACTTCCACTTCAGCGGACAAGTCAGAGCCATTGGCAGAAGCCATAGTCCTTAAAGCCCCACACAGGATCTGGATTCTTACAAATAGAAAGTGGGAAAAAAAATGGATAAGAATGCGTCCTTTATTGCCTTTCCATTAGCAAAAATGAGTGCCAACTTACTCTTTTTTATTTAATCATGAAAGATCCGAAAATCACCAACAAAAAATAAAGTAAAAAAGAAAGAAGATCTCTAGAATTGGAACATAATTTGCAAATTTCCAATAAAATATCCTACCAAAACTGATTGATCAATAGCCAATTTCTTTCAAGAGCAACAAATCCTATCAACAAACGGATTTACATTTTGGGACGGAGGTAGTATTTATTATCCAGAAATTTGTTCAAGTGGGGTCACTGAAACCTAAAACTATATTTTTAAACGACAAAACGACATTTTTAAAAAAAAAAATTAAACTACATCGTTTTAAAACTAAAAAAATCCCGGATCTTAGTGGGGTCACATGTCCCCTCCCTTGATACGGAAGATCCGCCCCTGGTGGTGGGTGTTAGGGATAAGGGGTAGGTAGGTGAGTGCAGATGAAAGACTTATGTTGAAAGAGGAGGATGTGTCCATAAAACTCGACATTTTGAACGTATAATAAGTCTTTATCGACACGAAAGTATTGAAACATAAGTTTCTAAGATGTCAAAGAATGACATCATGGTAATTAACCATCAGGGCCATGAACCACATTGACCTTATCCCTTTTATCTATCTATTCATATTGGCTTCCTGACGTGCCTCGAACATATAAAAATCTCTGTAGTTAATGCCTGAACAAGTAACAGTTTTCATAGTAAAAAGGAAGTTTTAAAAGATTTGTCGTTAATGACTGAACACATAACAGCTTTCATACTCCCTCCGTTCCTTTTTAATTGTCGCAATTGGCAAAAGCACACATATTAAGGAGAGGAGTTGATGCTTTCACTTTAATATCAAAATAACAATAACACGACCATTTTCCAGGCTTTTCTTTAATAAAATGTCTGTCAATTTCCACGTGTTTGGTTCGTCATCTTGTCGAACGGCTCATTTGCTATCTCTATGGCGGCCTTGTTGTCACGGTATAGTTTCATGGGTTGTGAGAAACCGGCTCCCGGATCTTCCATCACCTTTTTATCCACGGTCCCTCACATATACCCCGTGCCATGGCTCTAAACTCGGCCTCCGCACTACTCCTTGCAACGACATCCTGTTTTTTGCTCCTCCATGTCACAAGGTCTCCCCACACATAGGTACAATACCCTGTTATGGACCTCCTATCCTTAGTGCAGCCACCCCAGTCTGCGTCAGTGAAAATGGACACTTCCCTTCTGTTAGACTTCTTGAAGTACAACCCTCTCCCAGTGCGGTCTTCAAGTACCTCAACAATCTCCTAGTTTGCTTCAAGATGAAACTCATTTGGTGAGTGCATGAACTGACTTAGTGTCCCAACTGCATATGACACATCTGGCCTGGTATGGGCAAGGTATATCAACTTGCCAATTAATTTCTGATATCCTTCCACATTAACTGATTTTCCCTTGACACTTCCCAATTTAAGGTTACACTCCATAGGTGTCCAGGCTGGTCTGCACCCTTCTAAACCTGTTTCCTTGAGAAGGTCTAATGTATACTTTCTCTGAGTCATTATCAGCCCCAGATCCTTGATTTCAAACTCTGATGACAGTTTGCTTTTCACCCAGGTTGCTTCTTTAGCATCATTTCCTGTGAGGATAATATCATCAACATAAACAATTAACACTGTGATCTTTCCTCCCCCAGATTTTTTGATAAACAGTGTGTGATCTGACCTCCCTTGTGTGAATCCAACACTTTTTAGGAACTTCATGAATCTGTCAAACCAAGCCCTTGGGCTCTGTTTAAGCCCATACAAGAATTTTTTCAGCTTACACACCCTGTTCCCAAACCTATCAGTGAACCCTGGTGGTGGTTCCATGTACACCTCCTCCTTCAGCTCCCCATGAAGGAATGCATTTTTTACATCCAGTTGATTAAGTGGCCAGTCTAGGTTTACTGCCACAGAAAGCAGTATCCTAATAGTGTTTAGTTTGGCCACTGGGGAAAAGGTCTCTGCATAGTCTATGCCATATGTCTGTGAGTACCCCTTGGCTACTAACCTAGCCTTGGTCTTTGGATACTCCCATCAGAATTGTACTTGATCACAAATACCCATTTACACCCCACAGTTTTCCTTCCTCTAGGCAGGGTCACAACTTCCCAGGTGTCATTCTTTCTTAGTGCCCCCATCTCTTCCAGAACTGCTTCTCTCCACTCAGGAACCCTAAGGGCTTCTTGTATGTCCTTGGGAATTGTGGTAGATGAAATAGCTGCGGTGTAGGCTTTATATTTAGGGGATAATTGTGAATATGAGAGGAATTTGGAGATGGGGTGTTTAGTGCAACTTCGGTAGGTTTTCGATGGCTATAGGTACATCTGGAGAAGTTTTTCTTGGGTTGAAAGAGGGAGTTTCTCCCCCTTTTTAGAGTAGGGAGGGAGGATTCATGGGATTCATGGGATTCGGAGGGATTCGAGTCAAGAGACTCGGAATCGAGTTTCCGGAACAACCGAGCCTCGGAATCTATGTTGTCTATATGCTCGGTCTGGTTGTTTGGTTCGGCAACGGCTTCGGGGATTGATTGTTGTCCCGCCTCAATCGATTTCTAGATGCCTTCTTGGGTGCTTCCTCACATAAGTCTTCCCTTGAAAAATTGGTCATTTTACGGAGGATTAGGAACGAAGCGATTCGATTCTGTTGAGTCGGTGCTGATTCCTCCTCCCGGCTCGACGATCATCATCATCACAAGTCCTTAAGTCATCAGAGCCAAGGTCAAATTTAGTTTTGTGGTTTAGGAAATTATATCCTACATTTAATTCATTGAAAGCATTTGTTTCACCCTTTTTCTCCCCCTGAAATTGGACCTTATCAAATACCATGTTTTCTTCAAAGAAGGTTACATCCATTGTGATGATGAACTTACCAGTTTCATTATCATAACATTTGTAACCCTTCTTTGTAGGAGAGTATCCCACAAAGATACATCTCTTTGATCTAGGTTCCAATTTCCCTTGATTGTGAGTGTGTGTGTAAGCGATTGCACCCAAAAACCTTCAAAGGAGTCGCAATGAGTGTTTTGAGGAAAACAGGTTTCAAACAGGTTTAAAGGTGTTTTAAAACTGAGTACTCTAGAGGGCATCCTGTTGATCAAATATGTGGCAGTTAGGACAGCTTCTCCCCAGAATGTCTTAGGGCATTTTGAGGTTATTAAGAGTGTCCTAGCTACTTCCAGAAGGTGTCTGTTCTTTCTCTCTGCAACACCATTTTGTTGTGGGGTTTTAATGCAGGAGCTTTGATGAACAATTCCTTTCTCAACAAGGTATCCATCTAGGTATTGGTTGTGAAGTATTCAGTTCCATTGTCACTCCTTAAAATTTGGATTTGAGTCTGGAACTGAGTCTTCACCATTTCATAAAACTGTTTAAAAATTGTTTCAACCTCAGATTTTTCCTTCATTAAGAAAACCCAAGTCATTATGGTGTGATCATCAATAAGAGTTATAAACCACCTTTTGCTATTTAGAGTGTGCACCCTAGATGGTCCCCAGACATCACTATGTATCATAGTGAAGGGCCTTGAGGGTGTGTAGGGTTGAATAGGGTAAATACTTCTATTTTGCTTTGCAAGAACACACACTTCACATAAAGGTAAAACATTTTTATTATTAGAAAAAAGTCCAGGAAACAACTTTTGCATATAATTAAAACTTGGGTGGCCTAATCTCCTATGCCACATTAAAATCTGGTTCTGATTATTTAAATTTCTTGTGAGATGACATCCTCTCAGTAGGGAATCCTTATTTGATTCACCATCCTGTTCCAGCACATAGAGACCACCAATCAGCCTAGACTTGCCAATCATCTTCCCTAAAGCCTTGTCCTGAAACACACAGCCATCCTTAGAAAATAGAGCAACACAGTCTAGTTCAGATGTCAGTTTACATATGGAAATCAGATTACAAGACAGTTTAGGTACGTGTAATACTTCTGTAAGTGTGAGGTTTGGTGTGATTTTGATGGAGCCTTTCCCAGCAATCGCAGAGAATGACCCATCAGCAAGTCTGATTTTATGGTTTCCAGCACAAGGGTCATAATTAAGAAATAAATCAGAGGATCCAGTCATGTGATCCGTTGCTCCGGAGTCAACTATCCAATTTATTTCATGACTGGTCCCATAAAAGGCTTTGTGAAGGTAATTACCTGACTCTGCCAAAGAGCATTGAGGATTATGGTTCAAGGAGAGTTGAGAGTTTAGGATTTTACTGAGTTGTTCCAGCTGTTCCTGAGTGAATTGAAGAGCCCCAGTAGTAGATGAGGACCCTAGGTCAGAAGCCACCTGATTTGCTCTTCCTGCTCCTTGATTTTGTCCTCCCCTACTGCCCTTATTCCTCCATTCTGGCTTGCCATGTATATCCCAGCATATGTCCTTAGTGTGGCCAATCTTCTTGCAATGCTCACACTTAGGCTTCTCCTTGTTTGATTTCCTGTGTTGACTTCCAGCCACTAGGGCAGATCCTTCTACTTCTGTAAGGCCTGGTTTGTGCATAACTTTGCGTCTTGATTCTTCTCTTCTTACTTCGTAAAAGGTTACTGCGAGTGATGGTAGGGGTTTTCTGCCCAGAATTCTACCCCTCACCTCATCCAGATCTGGATTTAGGCCTGCCAAGAATGAATAAACTCTTTCATTCTCCTCCTTTTTTTGAATTTTTGTACTGTCACCAGGACAGTCCCAAGTGTCATCATAACACATGTCCAATTCCTGCCAAAGGGTTACAATATCATTGTAGTAAGTGGTTACACCCTGGATTCCTGTTTTAAGTTCCAAAGTCTTGTCTTTAGGTCATAGATCTGTGAAGAGTTCTCCAAGTCAGAGTACATCTCTTTCACAGCATCCCACATGTCCTTGGCAGTGGACAGAAACATATGCGGTCTGGCAATGGGTGGCTCCATGGAATTTATGAGCCATGCCTTTACCATTGAGTTTTCAGACTTCCAGATCGCCAGTTTTGGATCATTTGTTGCTGGTTCCTTGCTTGCTCCGGTCAAGAACCCTAACTTTCCTCTGCCATCAACCACCAGTTTGACGGTCTGGGACCACTCCAAGTAGTTCTTGCCATTTAGCTTCGTGATACCGGTAGGTTAGAAGAGGAATTTGCCGTGTTTCCATCTTCTCCCCCAGTATTTGCTCCGGATCCTGTGTTAGCAGAAGAGCCGGTGCTGGTCAGCTCTCCGGTGAACGCTGCTCGGTAGTTCATCTCGAGAAAAAACAAGGTTTTTGAAATTAGTTTTTTATGGATCTAGTCTCTGATACCATGTTGGAAAAGGTAAAAGAGAACAATTGTTCTTATATTATTATTCACTGACAGCACAGTCTTATTTATACAACTGGTGGAAACCCTAATCTTCCTGAATTTCAGGAACTTACTAATTCGGGACTCTTTGACCGGCCGCCACCCTTAAACCCTAAGGAAAATACTTGCCTTATATCACGGCTACATATAAATAAATAATAAAACAGAATTTATAACTAATACTCCTCGTATTCTAACTCTTTCAACAAACACCCCTTGAATATAATTAATGCAATGTTTTTTACACTCTCTCACCCCTTAATAAATAAGGGTAGATTTAGAAAACACAATAAATAGTGCTTTGAAAATATAAGTACGACAAATAAAAAGGAATTTTTATTTTTGGCAACAATGACAATTAAATAGAAACGAAGAGATAAGGCTGGGTGGAATGAAACTACGAAAACCATGACCGTGTTTGGTCAAGTTTGGTTAAGTTTAAGTGTTGCGATGTATTTGAAACAACACTTATCGATCGTTGGCATCATATTAGCTGAATTCTTTGTATATATTATCGGGTTGACATTATTTTAGTCAACACTTGTTAAGATTAATTGCACAAAAATATGTCATACACCATATACCCATACAAGGACAAGTAAATTATTTACTATGTACCTAGTAATTACACATCTATTGCAAAGTTTCCTCTTTTGGCTATTGAACATTCCAAAAATGGGGACAACACATCAAATTATACTTTTTTTCTTTACAACTAATACACATTCACAATGAACTTACACACACTTATGCATCCTAACACAATTCGAATTTAAACTTTACGACGTATGTTTCAAGAGTTATAAAGAAATGATTGAAGTATATAGTGAACAAGGATATCCTTTTAAAAGATTACCCAAAATAGCAATAAAATTGCACAAGCGGAAAAACAATTAGTATAATAAAAAGTGGATTTCAAGTTGCTTAAAAGTTTTACTTTCATAGCTGCCCAATGTAAGTATCAAAATGCACTATATACAGCCTACTGATCACATAACCTCTCCCAGTTTCAGTCTTGCCTTTTTGTTTGGCCAAAACTCCTATCAAATTCTCTTTTTTTTTTTTTTTTTTTTTTTTGCACAAAATGGTTTGTATGGTTTCAGCTTCATCTAAACACCATCTCTGGACAGGGCAAGCTCCGTGCCCTTTGACTACTTACAACAGTAACTTTACATATTGCCCACCAAAAGTCTCATCGCTGATAGTAGAAATCAAACTCGCGACCTTATCGAGGAAGTGACTCGTTCTTACTAATGACAAATTCAGCCAACATGTGTTGGCTCAAACACTACATACTCCAAAACAAGACAGAACCAGTGGACATGCAAGACACAAAACACCACACAACAAACTCATATCAACCAATTAAAAAGGCATATACAACAAAACTAACTTTCCTAGCAGACTAAACAAAGGACGCATCTGGGCATATCTAAGAACAACACATCAAGGAACGCGTACATTCCATGAAGAACAAAACCATCAGAGAAACACATACACTGTACGAGCCAAGAATGTGTAAAAAACGCTAAGATGAGACCACCATAGTCAATGTAAAATACAAACCACCATAAAAAGGCAACACGCAGTAGAAAACACACCTGGGAAAAAGCAATTTAGGAGTCCCAATTCAACAGCAAGAAAGCCAGATCAACAAACGTCTGGAGAATCCCCCTTCACCTCTGACCAAAAATATATAATCAAAATCAGAGCAAGCACAAAGCAAGTAAACACAATCAAATGAAAAGGAGCAAAGTTTTTTTCTCTGATTTTGGGATAATAAACTAGCACATTCCAACATTAACCACTACATACATGAGACATAACATATAGCAAAAATCACAATAAATCTAAAACAAAGATCAAAACATATAAAAAACAATCACAACACACAAACAACAAATAAATATCAAGACAGAAGCACACTATATAATTTTTCATATCAAGTTCGAAAAAAACCAAAGTATATAACAATTAATTAAAAAAAATGACACAACTAACACAGTTAGAAATAAACATCAAACATGTAAAGCACACATCATTTATCCATATACAGACTATACATTTTTGAACCGATTTTGATTAACCGATTTGCTTTGAGTTGGAAAAATCAAACTTACTTTCCCTACCTACTTCTTAAGGCCTATCAATATCCTTTTTCTTTTCTTTTTTTTGAAGGGAAATCAGTATCCTTTTTCTTTCCTCTCAATCTGCTGCTATACACTTAGCAACTGGATTTCCTTGAAAACAAAACAAGTCTCCTCCAAGTTCCAACCCAATAACAAGAACAAGTGCAATCACATGGTTCTGTCATAATCATAAGCAAACATGTATAATAAAATGTCACTACAGGATATAGTGTATAAGATCAACATGTTACTTATAATGTCACTAAAAGTGACTATACCAGGCTGTTCTAAAGGGCACATGATAAGGCTCACGAGACATCTTACAAGGCATTTAATCATCACAAAAGGTGATATAATAAGGAGGTCAACATATAAGCATAGATGCAGCCTATTAAACATGATAAAACAGCCCTGTAAACATCTAACAAGTTCTTATATCAAGGAAGCAACATAACATAGTTCATCATCAAGTTAGAAGCAAATTAGAACTACTTCACAAGGTAGAGAATCAAAGTCTCATTAAGTTAAGCCTAGGATGAACATATGTCATATGTAAATTAAACATGAAGATAAAGAGTATGCTAAAGTCTTTCAGTTGAATAAAGATGGCCACAAGAACAAGCCTAAAGCCACATCAAGCTCACACCTTGAAATGCAGCTCACACAAGTTCTTCATCCTTATTCAACAAGACTTTATTCATCAATGATTCAACAGAACAGAACTTATCAGAACAGATTCTGTTTTGGCAAGGTTTTCTAAAGGGTTCTTTCTTTCAACAGCCTTGCAAAAAATCAACCAATCAAGATTTCACATAAAATAAAGGGTTCTTTCTTTCTTAATTAACTTATAAATTCACGCAACAAGCAAAATTAAACTGTATGACAAAAGCAACAGCAAGTAGCAATTAATATTTAGATAGACAATGAACGACAAAACAGACCAATATTTTAGTAATTAGATAACCATCGTTGATAATTATATTAAATTGACAGCAGATAAGTGATCATATCAGCACAAAACCAACAATTTCAGTCTTTCAGAAAATAAAATAAAAAGGGAACACACCAATCCATAAATCGATTCCAAAGGCATATACTTACAGTACTGATCCTGCTGCCTTGCGAAGGAGGAGATGAGCGGCGGAGTAAGGAGGAGAGCAGCTCGGCGAAGCAAGGACGAGAGGAGTGGAGGAGCGCAGCTTCTCTGAGAAACAAGAGGAAAAGAAGAAAACAGCCCGCTGTTTTAATTAGTTCGGGGGTGATTTTTTTTTTTTTTTTTTGTTGTGGGTGGGGGTGGGGGGTTGATGTTTTGAAGAAGAACAACTACGGTAGAGTGACATTTGTTTTTTTTTTTAAGGCGTGGAATGATTTTAGATTAATTCTCATACGTTTCCTCACACAATATAGGTGTGTAAGTGTGATATATATTAATCACACTCCTCCGTTTGGTGTACATCTAAAATCACTCCCTCCACTATAACTCTTCTCGATTTTTTGAGACGACTGGCTCATCATATCAAATTTATATAAATTTATACTAAACCTTATGTTATATATTAAATATTTTTTTTTGAAAAATTATATATATATATATATATATATATATATATATATATATATATATACTAAGTAGGAAAGACCGAAAGAATGCACGGGGTATTTTAAAGTATAAAAGAATTATTAAAATTTCATAAATGTGTATGTCAATGAAAAGTTCATGATCAATATTACATATTTTTTCCCTTAAAAAAATATTACATATTTCAGTCATAAGTAGCGTACATGATCTTGCGGAGGCAGACTTAGGAAGGAGAAGAATGAAAGTACTCTTACGTACTATATTTCTCCTTTTATGAGAATCATATTATAATACCAAAAGAACATTCATTAATTTTTAGCTCATATTACCCCTAATTTGTTTGACAACTCAGAATTCAGCAGTTTACATACTTGACTGCTCAAGTGATTACAACGGAATTAAGCAAAAGTAGTTACACTAACCAACTGTATTATGTCAAAAAACCGAAAATTCTCGCCTTGTGTTCATGTGAACTCATGTTTGGCTTCGCTTAGTTTTCCTTTCTCCATAGATCACAACTTTTTCCCTATTTCCCTCTTTATGCTCATATGAACATGTTTTCACCTTTGTTAGTTTTCATATGTCCATGTTTTTTTAGGGCTATTTCATATGTCCATATTGAATAGATCACAACTTCTTCTCTATATTATTACCATAGACAATGAACCAGGTTTTCAATATAGCCCCACCTCTACACTCTACACCAACCAAGCATAACACATGTGAAGTAGAAAGAAGACAAAAAAAACACAAAAGTATAAGTATTTATGAAGGAGATGAGAAGACAAAAAGAGAGGGAAAAATTTTAGAGAATGGAAAGAAGAAATGTACTTGTTGACAACTATGGAGATGCTTCATCGGTCATACAATCAAATCACCCGCTTAATGAACACCCTGTCACCTTTAAACCCATGGATGTCTGCAATTAAAAAAACAGTTAATTGTCAATTAGGACACATTTAGAAAGATGTCATGATTTTAGGGCTATACGAAAAGATTTTTGTCAAAAATGACATTTCATCGGTGAAAGTGAATTTGAAAGTAAATTACGTTGGTTTTCAGTCACTTCCAAATTCACATTCACATTCACTTTTACGTACGAAATGTCTTTGTTGACAAAAATCTTTTTTTATAACTCTTTTTGCGTGACATCTTCCAAACATTGAATGGCAAACATCAAGATGACGTTGTGAGTTAAAGAATAGACCGACAATATTGTTAAGAAAGCATTCAAAATAATATGGTTCTCAAAAAAAAAAAGGACAGACATCCGCAAAGCCTTGATGAAAACAAAATGAAGCATGTACATCAATAGAAACAACACGATGCACACAGAAAAACAAACAAACTGAAGTGTAAACATGAATGAAAACAAAATGATGCACGCACAAATACAGTAAAGAAAATAAATTGAAACCCCGGATGATGAGACCTTGCCTTCAATGACAGCGGCTACTCATCTGTAACCGCACGATCTGCAATTGTTGTTCCGTCAGTCCAACCTCTGAATAATCAAGCAAATGAATCAAATTGAGCATACTACATTATTGAATCACACAAAATAAAGCTAAGAAAGTTTCAGTAATGATTGCTTAGTGAAAAGGTAGCCTATCAAGAAATACAGCAAAATCCCTGAAGAACAATTAAAACATTGTAAATCCCTGAAGAACAATTAAAAATCTATGAATCCCTGAAAATTAAAAAAAAGATGAAGTGATAAATCTATATAAATACAGTGACCTGAGGTTTTGATAGGAACTATTTTGCAATAAAGTGCCCAATCCTATTCCGATATTGTGCCAGCTTCATTCCGATTGTTTTCTCTGTAATTGCTTTGGACAATGAAAGTAGCAGATGGGAGGGTTAGTGAAATGAAATAGCTAATAACGGATAAAGAAATGGTTTGGACGTGTGTAAATGGTTGAGGGGTTTGGTGGTTGGACGGAAAATCGTGGGTGACGTTTTTTTTTTGTTTTTTTTCATTTTTCCGGGAAATAAATATTATAGCAACCGGGTTTGGGTCGGGTAATTATAAAGAAATGGGTTAATTGACAGTAATTTTCTCATAAATATTAATATAGATATCTAAATAAGATACAAAATAGGAAAAAAGGACAAGAAAAAAAGATATTGGTTGAGAATGACAAAAACATGCATGTTACTACATGTGTGACTACATGTTGCTACAGGCGCCTGTTGTAACACATGTAGTAACATGCGCGTTTTTGTCTTTCCCAACCACTATCTTTTTTTCTTGTCCATTTTTCTAATTTTAGATTAAAAACAGTCATCCACAACCTTTAACCTTAAAATGATGTTATAAAATTATATGATGAATAATATTTTCAGTTGAATAAAAAATTTATGATGGATTAATATGAATATATATAAGTACTTGTCTGTAAACATTTGATGTACTAATTTGATACTGATATAGCAAAAACACTTTTACAATTGACCATTTGATTTTTTTTAAGGGAAGGGGGGATTCAAATTGCCTCGTCCAGCAATATTACAACATCGATAACAAAACAAAACAATGAGCTACCCAAAAAAAAGTTTTGACAAAGAGGGGTCAAGATTAGTTCAATGGATAACAAAGGAGACATTTCTTGATATTTGAAGCATCTTCTTGCTATTCCGCAATTGTTCACAATTGGAGGGGAAGAATCTCAAAAAAATATTCCAAGAGAATAGAATGGAGTTATCAGAACACCAAGAGTAAGCTCTGTTAACAACCCATGAACCCCACAGAAACAACAAGCAACAACTAAAGATTACAGAACATTGAAACAACCACATATAGGAAAACATAATACACCAAGGAAGTGAAAGTGTTCAAAACATAACCCATATGAATTCCCATAGCCATTCCATCATTCTAAACACAAACAAAATTGAACATACCATGTTACACCTGTGAAACCATAAAAAATTTACATCCAAAAGTAGAATGATGGAATTGATTTAAAAAAAAGAAAGAAAAACAGAGAGAATTTTAAGACATACTTAACCAAAATAAACAAATGAAGTTGAAAGACAAATTAATACCATCTCCGTCATTATTGACGAATCTAAGACTTCTTTAAAATATGCAATCGAGGATGGTAGTGTTGATGTTGCCTTTGTAAACAGTAGTACGATTGGCATTTTCCGCCATATCTGAAAATGGATATGGCCAATCGCCACGAAAATTAAAAAATGTAGACGCAAATGTTAAGGAAAAACAGAACCCTGAACACAAAAATCAGCTACTGAAATCAACTGAAATTGTATTTTTTTTAAGGACTAAAATTGCATAAATAAGATAACCACATTATCATGTTATCCACTGAAGAAAAAAAAGGAAACAGTAAAAGACACATACGATTACACAAATGTTATCTGCATATTCCATTAACGAGTTATATGCAACGTATACATGTTTCTGTTTAGGCAGCCCAAACATCCCTTCTAGAAGACACCCTTTAAAATGATTTGTTCGACCCCGAGGGCATTGAAAAAGAAAAATACGATGTCCACGAAAAATAAACACAACACATCCTAAACCATTGATCATAATGAGAACTTCATCTACCAATAGGTTATACATCGTAATGAATGGTGTAAGATTAATTGTGTTAATTTGTTGTTCATTTTTTTGTTGACATAGCTTTACTCATGAAAAAAAAAAACATTACTTTCAGTAGTACCAAAAGATTGAAAACAGAAGATATTGAAACACAATTAAAAAAAGGGAACCAACATGAGCATGAACGCTGATCATTTTGATCCCGCTTTGTAGAAGGAAAGGATCTAATCGCGCTTTACAACAACTATGAAAGATGCGTAAAAAAAAGTGGTAACTATTCACATGCAAATATATACATTCCAATGGATGCAAGTAGCACGTAATCTCACATGTGCAGGTGTATATTACATAATCAATATCTCCTTTACATTATCAATATGAATTGCATCAGCAGTGGATAAATAGATACCAAATGCATCGTTTACGTGTATTGTATGTTAAAGAATTTAAAAGTTGGTCATAAAGTCAATGAAACTATAAGGCTAAAGACAAAATATGTTGCACTCATGTACGTACCTTTTCATGGTCCTTGAAGTTCAAAATTCTTAAGAGGCAGCCACCTGAGAAAAAAATTTACTACACGTTTAACTGGGGATTTTTGACACTTTGTCACCACTTTGGAAACCAAATTGTGATATACCACTTGATAAAAATTAAACCCAATTTTAGTATTATTTTTTAAATATTAACAATAATGTATAAGACTAGACACTTTTACCCTTACTACTCAATTTCAGACCACAAAATCCCTAAAATCCCAAATCATATGCGTGTGTTCTTCACCTGTGTTCTTCACCCGACTGTTCTTCTGCGGATTTAGTAAAGCAGTCAGAAGCTGATACTGAACAAATCGAAAGGGTTGAAGAGCATTTGCATTTGCTGCAGAAAGAACAAAGCGATCTTCAAGTTTCCTTGCAGGTTCACCAATAGTCTTCTGCACTTTTTTCTATTTTCACTGACCCTTATGGCTGAGAGGCGATCTTCTTCAGTGTTCTTCATCTTCATCCGTTTTCCACGTCCACCACAATTTTCCCAAATTGCATGTCATTCCCAACCCCCCTTTGTCATTTCCAAATAAGAAACAAAAACCTATCTGTCTACTTCAACCGTGAAAAGTTTCTGCTTGTACCAGTGAGTGTTGACCATCGTTTATTTGGTGGAGTAGAATCATGGGTCTGTAGCAAAATCATCTAAATGTAGAATCTGGAGTGTTCTTCATCTCTATTTTGCTCGAATCCCCTTTTGCAACGGGGTTGTAGCAAAATCAATTTTCGTCAATTTTCTGGGTTCAAAATCAATTTTCGTCAATTTTGCAACGGGGCTGTAGCAAAATCAATCAACGGGGCTCGAATCCTGGGTTCTTCATCAATTTTCGATTTCGATTTCTCACAGGTGCTTTATCCATTTTCAATTTCGATTTTGATTTCGATTTCACACTCCTGTTTTGCGCTCCTGTACAATGAGAGCTTGATTGAGGTCCTCAAGACCCTGCTTTTCTCAAAGCTCGCTTAAATCTAACTCTTTAAATTGATTTAATGTCAAGCGAGCTTTGAAATCTCTTTATCTTTAATTTAACTCTTTAAATCATTTGATGTAGCAAGACATTGGTAATTTGGTATGCCCTTAACCACATATATTGTTCTGATGTTTATGTTCTGACGTTTTATGTTCTGATGTTTAAGTTTTGTTATTTTGATTTTGGCTTGGCTTTTTGTTTGTTGTAATCGCCTAGATATTTCGATATTCTAAGTCTTGTGCCTGATATTGCAAATTCAGATTCCTGTGGTACTCGCGGCAGTGGTTCAGAGGCCGAAGCATCTGCGTCCATAAAGCTGATGGTATTTTGGGATCCTTTAAGAGAATTACACAATTTAAAATGGTTGGCAACTTTGATATATTTGTGTTCATATTTATGTGTGCTCACGTCGTACTACCATGTTACAGCAAACAAATTCTTCTTCGAAAGATCCACATGGAAGGATGTATGCCCAGGACTTTCCTGAGGGAATCGGTTAGTTAATCTTTTTTTTTTGTCTTTTATCCTGTTTCTCTTAGCATTAAGGTTTCCTTTTTATGTTACTCTGTCCTTTTGAACCGTCAATTGTCCATATATCCGATTAGGTTGGGTTATTTTTCATTTATATGTTCTGCAGAATCTGTTAGTGGGCGTGACCAGCATGAGAAAAGTTCGCTGGAGAATCCTATATCTGTTGTAACAGATGATCTTCAAGGTAGTAAGCCTGAATTTGAGGAGCTTTGTTTTCGTGTTTTAATGGTTGGCTTACATGTTAGGAAATCTACTATCAGGTGAAAGTGCTTTGGCAGAGAGGCAAGCTTCTCTCTATCGAGCAGCTATCTTGAAGGATCGTTTTGCAGACACCATCTTAAAAGCACGGGAAAAGACACTTGGCCAGGTTCATTGTGCAACTGTTTTATTCGATGTTAGGATGCTCGTTTGATTTTTTGTTTCTTCGATTTGGGTTGATACGTAGGTCTTTTCATCTTTTTGACATCAGGGTGACAAGGTTGATCCTGAAAAATTGCGTCGTGAAAGGGAGGAGCTTGAGATTCAGAAAAAGAAAGGTCCAAAACTATTGATTTGTGGTTACATTCATACGATTTTCAGGATTACAGTTCAGAACTTCTGAATTTCCAAAATCCATGGCTTGTACAGAGAAAGCTAGATTGCAGGCAGAAGCTAAAGCTGCAGAAGATGCTCAAAGACGGGCAGAGGCAGAAGCTGCAGCTGAAGTGAAAAGAAGAAGGGAACTTGAGAGAGAAGCGCCTCGTCAGGCTTTATTGAAGGTAAATTGAAACCCTTAATTTCATTGAAAGAATGGGATGATTGGGAGGAAGCTGTTGGATACCGTCATTGTTACCGTCGAATGTAAGAGGATCTCCAATGATGCATTTGATGGACACTCTAAAACAGGTGTTAGAGTGTTTTGGTACACACTCTAGGTCCACAGTGACATGATCCCTTAATATTCTAGCTCACGCTCTTCATTTAGAGAGAGGTGCTTAGAGGTGAATGGTGATATTCTAGCCCTAAAAATGTGGCTACAGTTCTAATTATAATACTATACATAGTACATTGTAATATAATGCCACTGAAAAAACAATGAGAGGGAAAACTTGAATTTGAAAACAAATGATGGTCAATATTTAGGGCTGAGTAGTGGAAGGACAGGAAAACCAATATGATGGTATTATTTTCGTTAGCTTGTTGAGAGGAAAGACGTTAAATTTGACTACAATTAAATTGAGGTGGTGTCTTATAGTGTTTAGATTGTATGGAGTCCCCATTGGAGTGTATCCTTTTATAGAGATGAAAAGTTGCAAGTAGAACACAAGTGAGGTGTTTAAAATGTGATAACAGGGAGTAACCATTGTGGTTGCTCTAAGGGCCATATTTTGTTCCTTCTCGAAATCAAACTAGAAAGCTAGGTCTGCATTCTGAATGAGTCTGAGGCATGCTTTGGATTAAATACTCTCTCTCGTGTTAAACCCCCACATGCACGCGCGCGCCCGCACACATACACGGTCCAACGAAGGAGAGTCGGATTCATTAAGGGGATACTTCCTCAGTAGCTCAGTGGTAGTGCAGTTGGCTGTTGACTGACTGGTCGTAGGTTCAAATCCTACTTGGGGAAAGTTATGAATAGAGCAGGTTGAATGGAAGCATTTGCACAAAGATTTGTCCCCCCCTTTTTTTTTTCCAAGCCAAACATGGATTACTATTTTTTTATTTTTTTATTTTTTTTTCTGGCACTGGTGCAGATGGAGAAAACAGTGGAAATGAATGAAAATTCTCGGTTTCTCGAAGATTTGGAAATGCTTAGGGCAGGGGTTCCGGAACAGCTACCTATTTCTGATGATGAAGGCAGCCCAGATGAGTTGCAGGGAGACTTGGGAAGTTTTAAATTTGGTGCCAATAATCCGCTAGGGCAGCTTGGGTTGTACATAAAAGTAGATGATGAAGATGATGATGAAGTTGATGTTGGTGTTGGTGTTGGTGTTGGTGTTGGTGTTGGTGAGATGGAGGAGGAAGTCGGGTCACCTAGTCGTCGTGGTGCTGCAGCAGAGGATGATGAAGAAGAAGTTGGGCTGCTGCCTCCACCTGTTCTTCCAGAGAGGGTAAATGAAGAAGAAGATGCTGGGGAAGGGGAAATTGATTAGTTTCTTTCATATATATATATATATGTATGTATATTTATAAAATGACCCTTCACACCGACATCAACAATATTAATTCGCCGTTTGCTTTTAAATGAATTGGACCGAGGAATGGATAAAATAGCTAGAGATAATACATCATTATTATTAAAAGATAGGGGTGTGTGTTATGAACGTGGGGTGCTTGTAATACACTGAAAGCTTTTGTTTGTTTGTCTGTCTTGTGTTTTGGGTGAGGAGGATAGAGCGAGCTTTGTCCGTTATGATGCAAACCATACCCCTTGTTTAGGATCGTGTTCACCAATCATCATTCCTTATTTCGCTTCTGTTTTACCTATATTTTATGGGTTATTCTGATGCAGGGAGGTTTCATAGAGAGAAATGCATACGCGCAACATCTCTGACCACGCGCGGTTTCATCCTCAATAGGGAATTGCATACGTGGCGTAAACTTGTGTGGTCCAGATGTTGCGCTATGCAGCTTCTATCATTCCTCCCTGCATCAGAATAACCCATATTTTATTTAACTACAAATATGAAAGTCAGCTAAATTGAATGCAACACAAAAGCAAGCACTAAGCATAAGCATGTAAATACTACCATTGTCTCTTCACGCATTTGAAGCACCACAAATTCACAGATTTCAGAAAGAAAACAACAATATCATCTTGCCAAAAGTAGATCAAATATTTCCAACATAAAAAATAAAAATTAGAAGATCCACCATCCTACGCTGCAAGAAGCAAGCATGAGATGGATCAGTTCTTGGCCCTAACAGAATTGGTTTCCTTGATCCTAGCTCGATTGTCCAATTTGACAAAACGTTTCAGGTCCTCATACGCAAGTGTTTCTACTTCTTTCCTTTTTAGCTCACTCAGTGCAGGGCGTTTATCAAGCAGGTGCCACAGCCAATCCGGGTATTCTGAGTCTGGTAAGATTTTCGGGTCTGACCCATCTTTGTTAATATTGGCACCAACAACTGTTGTTGACTTCACTTCTTTGCTGATGACTGATTCTTTCGGAGCATCCACTGAACCACCGCCTTTAGCCGTCTTCTTTGCTTTACCACCACCAGCTGAAAATGTTCGGCAGCCTCCAACAACATGATTGGATATAGCAATACTACTTGGTAATGATCTCTTCAAATAACCACTTAGTGCCATTTCTTTTCCCTACATAACAAAGCAACACATTATCAGTCGTACAAAACGCTAAATGCCACCTCCTGTGATGAGCTGGTATATATAGCTGGCCAATTGGTATCTTTCAAGTGAAACGATCAATAGTTAGCATGACTCAAGATTAAACAATGCAGCAGAGCTAGTTATAGGACTATATTGAAATTTCCAGACCACCACTTCTTACGTCTTTTCAAAACCAGGACACTTTGGTATTGGCCATGAACGCACAGGACTGTTGTAATGCATTGTCATAGGCTCTTGCTCCCTCCAAGATATGTTCCTTAACTAACATAGTTCAAAGTCTCGGCCGAGTCGGAGACGACTCGGCCGAGTCGACTCCGACTCGGAGCTTACCGGTACAAAGTTATGGATTCATATTGATAATACAAACCACCATAAAAAGGCAACACGCAGTAGAAAAAAAGCAATTTAGGTGTCCCA
This sequence comes from Gentiana straminea, assembly GCA_036785695.1. Classification (NCBI taxonomy): domain Eukaryota; kingdom Viridiplantae; phylum Streptophyta; class Magnoliopsida; order Gentianales; family Gentianaceae; genus Gentiana; species Gentiana straminea. Next base: position 8,485,824 of record JAVUPR010000048.1, on the reverse strand, counting down.
ATTCAACAGCAAGAAAGCCTGCTCAACAAACGTCTAGAGAATCCCCCTTCACCTCTGACCAAAAATATATAATCAAAATCAGAGCAAGCACAAGGCATGTAAACACAATCAAATGAAGAGGAGCAAAGTTTTTTTCTCTGATTTTGGGATAATAAACTAGCACATACCAACATTAACAACTACATACATGAGACATAACATATAGCAAAAATCACAATAAATCTAAAACAAAGATCAAAACATATAAAAAACAATCACAACACACAAACAACAAATAAATATCAAGACAGAAGCACACTATATAATTTTTCATATCAAGTTCGAAAAAAACCAAAGTATATAACAAATTAATTAAAAAAAATGACACAACTAACACAGTTAGAAATAAACATCAAACATGTAAAGCACACATCATTTATCCATATACAGACTATACATTTTTGAACCGATTTTGATTAACCGATTTGCTTTGAGTTGGAAAAATCAAACTTACTTTCCCTACCTACTTCTTAAGGCCTATCAATATCCTTTTTCTTTTCTTTTTTTTGAAGGGAAATCAGTATCCTTTTTCTTTCCTCTCAATCTGCTGCTACTATACACTTAGCAACTGGATTTCCTTGAAAACAAAACAAGTCTCCTCCAAGTTCCAACCCAATAACAAGAACAAGTGCAATCACATGGTTCTGTCATAATCATAAGCAAACATGTATAATAAAATGTCACTACAGGATATAGTGTATAAGATCAACATGTTACTTATAATGTCACTAAAAGTGACTATACCAGGCTGTTCTATAGGGCACATGATAAGGCTCACGAGACATCTTACAAGGCATTTAATCATCACAAAAGGTGATATAATAAGGAGGTCAACATATAAGCATAGATGCAGCCTATTAAACATGATAAAACAGCCCTGTAAACATCTAACAAGTTCTTATATCAAGGAAGCAACATAACATAGTTCATCATCAAGTTAGAAGCAAACTAGAACTACTTCACAAGGTAGAGAATCAAAGTCTCATTAAGTTAAGCCTAGGATGAACATATGTCATATGTAAATTAAACATGAAGATAAAGAGTATGCTAAAGTCTTTCAGTTGAATAAAGATGGCCACAAGAACAAGCCTAAAGCCACATCAAGCTCACACCTTGAAATGCAGCTCACACAAGTTCTTCATCCTTATTCAACAAGACTTTATTCATCAATGATTCAACAGAACAGAACTTATCAGAACAGATTCTGTTTTGGCAAGGTTTTCTAAAGGGTTCTTTCTTTCAACAGCCTTGCAAAAAATCAACCAATCAAGATTTCACATCAAATAAAGGGTTCTTTCTTTCTTAATTAACTTATAATTCACGCAACAAGCAAAATAAAACTGTATGACAAAAGCAACAGCAAGTAGCAATTAATATTTAGATAGACAATGAACGACATAACAGACCAATATTTTAGTAATTAGATAACCATCATAACCATCGTTGATAATTATGTTAAATTGACAGCAGATAAGTGATCATATCAGCACAAAACCAACAATTTCAGTCTTTCAGAAAATAAAATAAAAAGGGAACACACCAATCCATAAATCGATTCCAAAGGCATATACTTACAGTACTGATCCTGCTGCCTTGCGAAGGAGGAGATGAGCGGCGGTGTAAGGACGAGAGCAGCTCGGCGAAGCAAGGACGAGAGGAGCTCGGCGAAGCAAGGACGAGAGGAGTGGAGGAGCGCAGCTTCTCTGAGAAACAAGAGGAAAAGAAGAAAACAGCCCGCTGTTTTAATTAGTTCGGGGGTGATGTTTTTTTTTTTTTTTGGGATGGGTGGGGGTGGGGTGTTATTGTAGGACTCGCTTAGTAGGGAAGCTATACGCACTGCGGCAGGATCTGGGCCACACGCGCGTTTTACGAGATGGAATACGCGGTGCCCCGTGTATGGAAATTGTGTGGTCCGTATATCTTGCGCGTAGACGATTCCCAGGGAGTCGCAGGATAAATTTTCCGGTGGTAGGGGGTTTAATGTTTTGAAGAAGAATTACGGTGGAGTGACATTTTATTTTATTTTTTTGTTTTTTTTTGTGAGGATTTTAGAGGTATACAAGTGTGGTGGTTAATTCTCATACGTTCCCTCACACAATATAGGTGTGTAAGTGTGACATATATTAATTAAATTCATCCGTTTGGTGTACATCTAAAATCACTCCCTCCACTATAACTCTTCTCGATTTTTTGAGACGACGGGCTCATCATATCAATTTTATATAAATTTATACTAATCCTTATGTTATATATTAAATATTTTATAAAAAAAAATTATATATATACACTAGTAGGAAGACCCGTGCAATGCACGGGGTATTTTAAAGTATAAAACAATTATTAAAATTTCATAAATGTGTATGTTGAACATTTTTTTTTTGTGTCAATGAAAAGTTCATGATCAATATTACATATTTTTTCCCTTAAAAAAATATTACATATTTCAGTCATAAGTAGCATACATGATCTTGCGCAGACAGACTTGGGAAGGAGAAGAATGAAAGTACTCTCACGTTCTATATTTCTCCTTTTATGAGAATCATATTATAATACCAAAAGAACATTCATTAATTTTTAGCTCATATTACCCTTAATTTGTTTGACAACTCAGAATTCAGCAGTTTACATACTTGACTGCTCAAGTGATTACAACGGAATTAAGCAAAAGTAGTTTCTCTTCCGAAAATTCTCGCCTTGTGCTCATGTGAACTCCTGTTTGGCTTCGCTTAGTTTTCCTTTCTCCATAGATCACAACTTTTTCCCTATTTCCCTCTTCGTGCTCATATGAACCTGTTTTCACCTTTGTTAGTTTTCATATGTCCATGTTTTTTTAGGGCTATTTCATATGTCCGTGTTTTTTTAGGGCTATTTCATATGTCCATATTGAGTAGATCACAACTTCTTCTCTATTTTTTTACAATAGACAATGAACCAGGTTTTCAATATAGCCCCACCTCTACACCAACCAAGCATAACACATGTGAAGTAGAAAGAAGACAAAAATAACACAAAAGTATAAGTATTTATGAAGGAGATGAGAAGACAAAAAGAGATCAGAAGGAAAAATTTTAGAGAATGGAAAGAAGAAATGTACATGTTGACAACTATGGAGATGCCTCATCGGTCATACAATCAAATTACCCGCTTAATGAACACCCTGTCACCTTTAAACCCATGGATGTCTGCAATTAAAAAAATAGTTAATTGTCAATTAGGACACATTTAGAATTTGTCATGATTTTAGGGCTATATGAAAAGATTTTTGTCAAAAATGACATTTCATCGGTGAAATTGAATTTGAAAGTGAATTACGTTGGTTTTCAGTCACTTTCAAATTCACATTCACATTCACTTTTACGTACGAAATGTCTTTGTTGACAAAAATCTTTTTTTATAACTCTTTTTGCGTGACATCTTCCAAACATTGAATGGCAAACATCAAGATGACGTTGTGAGTTAAAGAATAGACTGACAATATTGTTAAGAAAGCATTCAAAATAATATGGTTCTCAAAAAAAAAAGGACAGACATCCGCAAAGCCTTGATGAAAACAAAATGAAGCATGTACATCAATAGAAACAACACGATGCACACAGAAAAACAAACAAACTGAAGTGTAAACATGAATGAAAACAAAATGATGCACGCACAAATACAGTAAAGAAAATAAATTGAAACCCCGGATGATGAGACCTTGCCTTCAATGACAGCTGCTACTCATCTGTAACCGCACGATCTGCAATTTTTGTTCCGTCAGTCCAACCTCTGAATAATCAAGCAAATGAATCAAATTGAGCATACTACATTATTGAATCACACAAAATAAAGCTAAGAAAGTTTCAGTAATGATTGCTTAGTGAAAAGGTAGCCTATCAAGAAATACAGCAAAATCCCCGAAGAACAATTAAAACATTGTAAATCCTTAGAGAAGAATTAAAAATCTATGAATCCCTGAAAATTAAAAAAAGATGAAGTGATAAATCTATATAAATATAGTGACCTGAGGTTTTGATAGGAACTATTTTGCAATAAAGTGCCCAATCCTATTCCGATATTGTGCCAGCTTCATTCCGATTGTTTTCTCTATAATTGCTTTGGACAAAGAAAGTAGCAGATGGGAGGGTTAGTGAAATGAAATAGCTAATAACGGATAAAGAAATGGTTTGAACGTGTGTAAATGGTTGAGGGGTTTGGTGGTTGGACGGAAAATCGTGGGTGACGGTTTTTTTTTGTTTTATTTCATTTTTCCGGGAAATAAATATTATAGCAACCGGGTTTGGGTCGGGTAATTATAAAGAAATGGGTTAATTGACAGTTTTTTTTCTCATAAATATTAATATAGATATCTAAATAAGATACAAAATAGGAAAAAAGGACAAGAAAAAAAGATATTGGTTGAGAAGGACAAAAACGCGCATGTTACTACATGTGTGACTACATGTTGCTACAGGCGCCTGTTGTAACACATGTAGTAACATGCGCGTTTTTGTCCTTCCCAACCACTATCTTTTTTTCTTGTCCATTTTTCTAATTTTAGAAGGTTGTAAGAAGGTTGTACCAAGTGTCATACATTAGAGCCTCTCATTTTTACTCTCTTTCACATAATACACTTTTATCGTGTGTGAGAGGTTAGAAATGAATGGTTGTAATGTATGTCACTTGGTACAACCTTGCTACAACTATTATAAAATTTGTCTTTTTTTTTAAGGGAAGGGGGGATTCAAATTGCCTCGTCCAACAATATTACAACATCGATAACAAAACAATGAGCTACCAAAGAAAAATGTTTTGACAAAGAGGGGTCAAAATTAGTTCAATGGATAACAAAGGAGACATTTCTTGATATTTGCAGCATCTTCTTGCTATTCGGCAATTGTTAACAATTGGAGGGGAAGAATCTCAAAAAAATATTCCAAGAGAACAGAAGGGAGTTATCAGAACACCAAGAAGAGTAAGCTCTGTTAACAACCCATGAACCCCACAGAAACAACTAAAGATTACAGAACATTGAAACAACCACACATATGGGAAAACATAATACACCAAGGAAGTGAAAGTGTTCAAAACATAACCCATATGAATTCCCATAGCCATTCCATCATTCTAAACACAAACAAAATTGAACATACCATGTTACACCTGTGAAACCATAAAAAATTTACATCCAAATGTAGAATGATGGAATTGATTTAAAAAAAAGAAAGAAAAACAGAGAGAATTTTAAGACATACTTAACCAAAATAAACAAAAGAAGTTGAAAGACAAATTAATACCATCTCCGTCATTATTGACGAATCTAAGACTTCTTTAAAATATGCAATCGGCTCCTCGACTGCAATCGAGGATGGTAGTGTTGATGTTGCCTTTGTAAACAGTAGTACGATTGGCATTTTCCGCCATATCTGAAAATGGATATGGCCAATCGCCACGAAAATAAAAAAATGTAGACGCAAATGTTGTTAAGGAAAAACAGAACCCTGAACACAAAAATCAGCTACTGAAATCAACTGAAATTGCATTTTTTTTAAGGACTAAAATTGCATAAATAAGATAACCACATTATCATGTTATCTACTGAAGAAAAAAAAGGAAACAGTAAAAGACACATACGATTACATAAATGTTATCTGCATATTCCATTAACGAGTTATATGCAACGTATACATGTTTCTGTTTAGGCAGCCCAAACATCCCTTCTAGAAGACACCCTTTAAAATGATTTGTTCTGACCCCGAGGGCATTGAAAAAGAAAAATACGATGTCCACAGAAAAATAAACACAACACATCCTAAACCATTGATCTTAATGAGAACTTCATCTACCAATAGTTCATACATCGTAATGAATGATGTAAGATTAATTGTGTTAATTTGTTGTTCATTTTTTTGTTGACATAGCTTTACTCATGAAAAAAAAAACATTACTTTCAGTAGTACCAAAAGATTGAAAACAGAAGATCTTGAAACACAATTAAAAAAAGGGAACCAACATGAGCATGAACGCTGATCATTTTGATCCTGCTTGTAGAAGGAAAGGATCTAACTGTGGCTTTACAACAACTATGAAGCATGAAAAGTGGTAACTATTCACATGCAAATATATACATTCCAATGGATGCAAGTAGCACGTAATCTCACATGTGCAGGTGTATATTACATAATCAATATCTCCTTTACATTATCAATATGAATTGCATCAGCAGTGGATAAATAGACACCAAATACATCGTTTATGTGTATTGTATGTTAAAGAATTTAAAAGTTGGTCATAAAATCAATGAAACTATAAGACTAAAGACAAAATATGTTGCACTCATGTACGTTACCTTTTCATGGTCCTTGAAGTTCAAAATTCTTAAGAGGCAGCCACCTGAGAAAAAAATTTACTACACGTTTAACTGACTTTATAATGATAAGGTTACAAAGCATGCAAGTGTAATCGGAAAAAAAAATCAATCATTAGAAAGTAAAGTATGGCATGGATTGTTTACGCTTATACTGACATCAACTATTAGTGTTCAATTTGAATAGATGGTTGAGGAAAATATAATTAAGGAAACCACAAAATTTTAGACTAAAAAGTACTGGAGTAATACCATGGAATGGACCGATTTCCTTCCGTAATCCCAAAGTCGCTGGATCCTTTACAGAGTTGCAAAGTCTAAGTTGCATTCAAGGGTTTAATCCTGTATAAATTATTTGGTTTCTAGTATTGGTTAAACTAAGATGAATTCATCATCCTGTGTGTTTGCCATATGAAGAAAAAAAAACCGATCGAAGAGACAATCGAATGGATGGATATAAAAAATTAATCAAGACAAAGAAATAACATCAAAAAATTAGGGGTAGTAAAGTACCTGCAAGCTACTCCATTGCTTAAAAGATGATTTCGTCGTGTCCCGTCTGTATGCCCTATTTAGAAAAAATCAGAAGTAACGAAAAAAAAAAAAAAAAAAATGATGAACCATGCATATTGAGTGTGATCCTCCCAATCGTCAGTAAATAGACTGTGATCCTGCATATGGTATCAACAAAATCAGAAAGTATGGTAGAAAATCAACTCACAACAGAGTCAATCTCTTATACGGGTATGTGGTTGCAATTTATCTCAAGCATCCAAACTCTATGTGGATTGTGGAATAGATCAGACATTCCCTTCTCCAATAAGGGTGTTGACGAGGGTCGGACTAGCCCTCGCCACGTGTCATCTTTATATCGGCTAACCATTAATGGAAGACAGAGAATTAATAGCTAATAAAGGCCAGGAGCCCTAGAGTTTAACCGAGAAAGTGGACCTGAACCTCACGTGGGAGGTCAGCTCGGCCTTTCTCTACTTACCACCGCAGGTCGGCTCGGTAAGAGTGGAGGCCGGGTAATGCAGTACAGGTCGAGATGGCCCGGGGGGCTCGACACAGGTCGGCCAGAGCCTTCCTTATTCGTATTTGGCACACATGCTTAATAATACTAGATGAACACGGAAAGAATCCATTGGTATAATGACATTGATCTTGTCATTTAAATATGTCAATAATTATCCCTAAATCATAGGGATTTACATGTATTAATCCTTAGGGAAATATTAATATTAATAATATTTATAATAATCTAATTCCTTGCAGGATAAGGAAAGGGATAAAATCATCCCCTATATAAACAACCCTAAGGAACTACGAAAGACTTGATTCCTGAATGATTAACAGGATACGTAGGCAACTTGAGAGAGACTCTCAAACTCAGTCTAAAATCACCCAAAAAACCATCCTCGTTCATATTACCCTAGATTAAACGGCCCGGATTATTACTAGACGAAATCCAGCATCGTCAATTGGCGCTAGAAGGAGGGCTTTCTATCGGTAATGGATCGAGGTGGTTCGTGATCAAGTTAATGGCAAAAACATGCCAAAAACGCAGCCAAATCCGAGGTTTATTGCCAGGGATTGAACCGTTGGAAGAAGATTTCCACCGTTCAGATTGAAAAAGAAGGAGGGACGAACAAACTATCCAAATTTCGTGCCGATCGGAGTCCATTTAGATCCCCGATCGTCGCTAGAAAGTTTCTGCTGTAACACAAAAACGCAGCAGACAGATCTAAGGCCAGCAGTCAGATCTACGGCCAATTCCCAGAGATTGAACCATCAAAACAAAATTTCCACCGTTCAAATTGAAGAAGAAGGAGGGACGAATAAGCTCTCCAAAATTCGTACCGATCGGAGTCCGTTTGAAGGCCCGATCGTCGCCATAAATTTGCTGGTGCTGCTCTATCACCAAAAAACGAAGCAGTCGGATAAACGGCCAATGGCCAGAGATTGAGCCGTTGAAAAACGATTTCCACCGGTCAGATCAAAGAAGAAGGATGGACGAACAAGCCCTCAAAATTTCGTGTAGATCGGAGTCCGTTTGGATGTCCGATCGTCCACCGAGAGTTGCGGCTGTAACACCAAAATAAGCTGCAGGTCACCATGGTCCGAGCTCCCGACCTCCTGACCTCCATGGTCCGAGCCCCGACCTCCCGAGCTCCTCAACTCTCCAAGGTCCGAGCCGACCTCCCGAGCTCCTCAACTCTCCATGGTCCGAGCTCCCGACCTAACGAGCTCCTCAACTCTCCAAAGTCATATTTGGAACTATACCTTCGGGCGAGCCTTTTGTATGTCCGATTTAGTTCGGCATCATATTTGGAACTCACCTTCGGGCGAGCCTTCTGTAAGTCCGACTTCAGGTCGGCGTCATATTTGGAACTCGCCTTCGGGCGAGCCTTTTGTAAGTCCGATTTAGTTCGGCATCATATTTGGAACTCACCTTCGGGCGAGCCTTCTGTAAGTCTGATTTCAGGTCGGCGTCATATTTGGAACTCGCCGGTGAGCGAGCCTTCTATAAGACCGACTTCAGTTCGGCACTGACAGATTACACCAATAAAGCAAACAGTACGTTAACTTACTATTATTTTGTTTTCCATTACGCATGGTCTTTATTAAGTTCGCAGGACAAACACACAATCAACAATATGCGGGAAGTCAGTACAAACTGGCCCAGCTCGCTCAAATAAAGTCCGAGATGTCAGACAAATATGAACCTGCTCGGACAAAAATTATAAGTCAGCAGGACTGACGAACTGATCATGCAGGCCAGACTCAGAAAGTTTGCAATGGACAAAATTCATAAGTCGCACGTCAGGCTACAATTTAACTGAGGCCTGCAGGTCAGACTCAGAAAGCTTGAATACCACAAGCTCCCCGAGTCCTCAGGCCAGGACGGGGTTTTAATCGAGTCGGGTCATACTCGGAAGGTTTGCAAAGTCAAACCTCCTTAAGTCCGAGTCGGTCGCGACAATTTTTAACCGAGTCCTCGCAGTCGAATCGAAAGCTTGAATACCACAAGCTCCCCGAGTCCTCAGGCCAGGACGGGGTTTTAATCGAGTCGGGGGGTCATACTCAGAAAGTTTGCAAAGGACAAACTTCCTAAGTCTGCAGGTCAGGCTAAAATTTTAACTGAGTCCTGTAGGTCAGAATCAGAAAGCTTGAATACCACAAGCTCCCCGAGTCCTCAGGCCAGGACGGGGTTTCAACTGAGTCATGCAGGTCAGACTCAGAAAGTTTGCAAAGGACAAACTTTAAATTTAGTATTCCATCCAAAAAGCTATTAAGTTATTGCGTGGCATACTGGAGGGCTGGAAGAGCAGGTCAGATGAACAGACATCCGAGAAATTTGCAAGGAAAATAACCGGAAAGGGCAAGGTAAGTTGCAAAAAAAAATTCATGTGCTATAATTTTTGTACTTATACAGTTTTTATATGACCAAAAAACTAAGTCTGCAAGTCAGACTTCAAAAAATCAAATATGCCTGAGCAGACACCAAATAAGTAAATCTGCCTGAGCAGACTCCAAAAAATTAAGCCTGCAAGACAGACAAGCCGAGCTCCTAAGAACGGACTCCGCGAAAATCATTAAAACTCACATCTGAGCTTCGCCGGTGGGACTCAGCAAACATATGTCAGCGAATTTTATTAAACCCGCAGACGGACAGAAAACTGAGTAGCAGGCCAGACTCAGAAAGTATACAATGGACAAAATTCCCGAGTCTGCTGATCAGGCTAAAACCAAATCGTAAAGAGGATACAGAGCTCAAAATCAAAAACAAAGTATGCCATCCACTACAGTAAGTAATGCATGCCATACTAGGGGGTGCACAAGGTACCAGGTAAGTATTCAAACCTCAAAATAAATTTCAAAATAAAAGTACAGTGGGCAAAGCACCACAAACATCCAGAAAACAGCACCAGAAAATACATAGGTATTTTGAAAAAGTCAAAAAACAAAGCAAGTCTTAACAACTAGAGAAGGGGCAATCAATTCTGAGCTCCAGGATTTTGCTCTGTTGAGGAAGGAACCGGCTCAATACTCTGAGAGGCAAGGCGGCGTTTGATGTACTTAGCCCCGATGTCTTCTCCTTCTTTGAACACTCTCAGCATGTCATCATAGATATGGCCTGCACCCGCCTTATACATTGTGCAGTAGTGCGGAAGGTCGGGAAAAATCAGCTCGGCACGTTGCTCCTTTGAGTACTACAGGTCAGACTCGGAAAAGTTTGCAAATGACAAACTCCTTAAGTGTGCAGGACAGACGATCAGAACTGAGTACTGCAGGTCAGTTTGCAAAGAACTAACTCATCAAAGTTCGCAGGACGAACTAGCTGAGATCCGCAAGTCGGGCTTAGAAGAATTAAAATAAAGTTTGCAACGGACAAACTCATTAAAGTTCGCAGGACGAACTAGTTGAGCTCCGCAGGTCGGACTCAGTCAAATAATTAGATCTGCAGAAAAGACCAAGCTCCGCAGGCCGGACTTAGTCAAAAAATTAGGTCTACAGAAAAGACCAAGCTCTGCAGGTCGGACTCAGTAAAAAAATTTGGTTTGCAGAGCAGAACAATTGAATTCCGATTGAACTAAGCTCTGCAAGTTAGACTCAGCAAGTTTGCTACAGTCAAAACTTCCTAAGTCTGCAGGACAGACATCGAATTACAAGAGCTCTGCGGGCAAGTTTCAGGAGCAAAAATCTACACACGCTACTAAGTATGCCATCCAATAACTATAAGTTAATGCATGGCATACTAGGGGGCAAGACACCCCACGGCGGATCAAAGTACTTCAGGTAAGTGCTGAAAATAAAATTAGGCAAGAGAACTTGCAAAAGTTTTCATATATTAAAACATTGTACGTGAAAAAATTGGAAGCTTTTCTCCAAAGTCTACAAAATAGACTCCAAAGTTTGAGCTCCGCAGGTCGGACTTGAAAGCTTCAGCTCCGCAGGCCGGACCCGAAAAGTTTTCTTAAGTCTGCTTGACAGACATTAACTTTCAGAACTCCACAGGTCGGACTCAACAAAGTCTGCATGCCAAACTCATCGGATTGAGCTCCTCAGATCGGACTCACCAAGTCAGTACGATAATCAAAAGTATGAGCTCTCTAGCTCAGCCTCCATAAAATGTTGTAGACCATAACTTCTTTAGTTCGTAGACGAACTCAAAGCCGAGCTCCACAGGTCGGACTCGTCATAAAACCAGTCAGCAGGACGGACTCTCGCAAACATTGCGAAGTAAACTTCCTAAGTCCCCAAAGGGACCCGAGCTGAGCTACGCAAGTCGGGCTACGAGGCATAAACGAAATGCAAGTTCAAAAACCTAAGAAGCATTAAGGGCTGAGTTCTGTCCAGACTCTGTAGCATGAGTAAGATTCTCCACAGAAGCATTGACCTAGGGCAGCTCGGCAGGAGCCGTTGAAGCGAAACAACAGCCGCAGAAGGCACTAAACAAGGAGCTGTAGCAGCGTTCTCAAAGACATGGGCATGAATGACAATGTCATAACAGAAACTACGCCACCTGGCAGAGAAGATCATCGTAAGTTCTACAAGTCTAGATGACAGTGGCCGAACAACACCTCTAACAGATCCAACCTCCCAACAAGTGGTTCAGTCAGATCTGGGGGGCTTATGACGAGGGTCGGACTAGCCCTCGCCACGTGTCATCTTTATATCGGCTAACCATTAATAGAAGACAGAGAATTAATAGCTAATAAAGGCCGGGAGCCCAGAGTTTAACCGAGAAAGTGGACCCGAACCTCACGTGGGAGGTCGGCTCGGCCTTTCTCTACTTACCACCGCAGTCGGCTCGGTAAGAGTGGAGGCCGGGTAATGCGGTACACAGTCGAGATGGCCCGGGGGGCTCGACACAGGTCGGCCAGAGCCTTCCTTATTCGTATTTGGCACACATGCTTAATAATACTAGATGAACACGGAAAGAATCCATTGGTATAATGACATTGATCTTGTCATTTAAATATGTCAATAATTATCCCTAAATCATAGGGATTTACATGTATTAATCCTTAGGGAAATATTAATATTAATAATATTTATAATAATCTAATTCCTTGCAGGACAAGGAAAGGGATAAAATCATCCCCTATATAAACAACCCTAAGGAACTACGAAAGACTTGATTCCTGAATGATTAACAGGATACGTAGGCAACTTGAGAGAGACTCTCAAACTCAGTCTAAAATCACCCAAAAAACCATCCTCGTTCATATTACCCTAGATTAAACGGCCCGGATTATTACTAGACGAAATCCAGCATCGTCAGGTGTAGAGTGCTTGAAGTTGACATCCTTATTCACGTAGACACTCAGAACCGGAAGTGTGCGGCGACGTGGGGGGAAAATGGGTGATACATTGTGCGTTGAGCAGTTTCATATGAAGAACGTGGACGGCAGTTTCTTTCTCCTTTTTTCCCTTTCTTTTACAAAGCTGGTTTTGGATCGGGTCAATAGCAATTTTTTACTCGTACATATTAATATAGATATATATTTTTTAAAAGAAATTAACTATATATATTAAACCTTATATAAAAGGGGGATTTTTTTTGAGAAACTATTAAAGAGGGAATTGAATATACATAAACCTTATCAAATTGAATATACATTAAACCTTATATTAAAATTTATATAAAAATAATAAATTAAACCCCGGGATAGAACTCATAAACTCAATAACGAATCTAGGGATTGAACTCATACATTCAGTAAAAGTTTTTTATTTATTTAAAAATACTTATACATATAATGTAATTAAAGTTTAAACAATCTAATGTAATTAAATATATTAATAAAACTCATTAATATATTACACTCGATTACGTATTTTGAAGCTCGAGATCGGTTCGATTAATTCCAAACAATAGCTACCTCGATTCGAACCTCGGGTTTCAAATTATCAACTCACTAACGAAACTCGAGTTTCAAATCAACTCACTAATGAACACTGAGTTTCATAAACTCAGTAACGAACCCCGTGATTGAAATCACTTCTCAATAACGAACCTCGAGATTGAACTTATAAACTCAATAACGAACATCGGGTATGAAAACACTACTCAGTCACGGACACTAGGTTTGAAATCATGAACTCACTAATGAAGCTCGTGATTCAAATCAGGATCTCAGTAACGAACATCGGGTTTGAAATTTTGAACTAACTAACGAACCTCGGGTTGAAATCATCAACCAACTAAGAAACGAACCCCAGGTTTGAAACCACTACTCAATAACAAACATCGGGTTTGAATCTTGAACTAACTAACGAACCCCGAGGTTGAAATCACTACTCAATAACGAACCCCGGGATTGAACTCATAAATTTAGTAACGAACCACGGGATTGAAATCACTTCTCAATAACGAACCCCGGGATTGTACTCATAAACTCAATAACGAACCCTCAATAATGAACCCCGGGTTTGAAATCGCTACTTTGTAACGTATCCCGGGTTCGAAATCACTACTCTCTAACGAAGCTTGGGTTTCAATTCATGAACTCACTAACGAACCATGAGTTTGAAATGATCAAATCAGAAACTCAGTAATGAACTCCGGGATTGAACCCAGGAAACTCAATAACGAACCTCGGGTTTCAAATCAGGAGCTCACTAATGAACCTCGGGTTTTAAATCATGAACTCACTAACGAACCATGTGTTTGAAATCATGAACTCACTAACGAAGCTCGTGGTTCAAATCAGGATCTCACTAACGAACCTCGGGTTTGAAATCATCAACCGACTAACTAACGAACCCCATGTTTGAAATCACTACTTAATAACGAATCTCGGGTTTGAAATCTTGAACGAACTAACGAACCTCTGGTTTGAAATCATCAACCGACTAATCACAAACCATAGGTTTTAAATCACTACTCAATAACGAACATCGTGTTTAAAATCATTACGAACCACAACGTTAAGTTATGTAATTAAAAATTATCTAAATAAAAACAAATATTATTATAAATGATTTAACTATTAATTTCATAAAAATATTATAAAAAATATAATTTATTCATTTAATTATAAATATTATTAATTAATATAAATGATCAAATAAATATTTAAAGGGACCACTATTGAGTATCAAAATTTTGTTTATTTAAAGGGACGACCCCAAAAAGAACAGTGTCGTCTCTTTAAACGAGTGCCCACGTGGATTCTAAGTTTGGTAGGTAGTCGTCCAAAAAAAAAAAACGAGATTGTCGCCCTTTAAACCAATTTAATTTCTTGGCAAAATTTTCCAATCAACTCAAATATCCCTCCAATTCAACATGTCGTCCCAAAAAATATTTTGTCGTCCCCAAAAAGAACCCCGCCAAGTTTTCCCAGCAAAAAAATCATCAAATTTTGACTTTTCTGGGATATTCTTTAAAGATCGTCCCAAATAAGCCAAATTCTTGTAGTGAGAGTAGTAAAAAGAAAGTCCGAAAAGATTTATTTCGATGAATCGGAATGCACAATTAGGATAAAATATACCCTTTATGTGTTTTTTAATTGTCACTTTTTAGAATTTGTTTTGTTTTTATTTATCTGTCATTTTACGATTTCAATGCAACATTTATTATTATTTTCCGTTTTTACCCTTTTTGATCAAGTTATTTATATTTCCATAAACACAATCAATATAAAAACAAAAATATCACTTTAGTTTCCAATTCCAGGGAATTAGTATAGTCACAACTATCTGGTATATTTTTCCCAAGAATAGTATTTAAAAGCAAAAAGAGAAGGATAATTTGATCATTTTATTTTTTATTTCAAAAAAATTAATTATTTTTTAATCTGTTTAATTCTTCTCTCAACGACTATTACAAAAAAAAATGGAGGGAGTACCATTCATTTTGTAAGGACTGCCTTTTCACAATAAATATATTTTACACATTCCAATGGCGATAGTGAGCTTCGTTTTGACATTTTACACACATATGATTCTGACCCTAAATAAGACATGAATTGTATATTATTCTGCCAACTTATATTATGCTTTTAACCTATTTTATGGTCCAGATATGTGTAGGAATAATTTTTTTGTTTGGTTTGTTTACACGCTCTTACATGCGTGTGGCATTTGTTTACTTTTGGAACACGTTTCTGACCAATATTGCGGTTGAGAAGTTTATGTTTTCTCGACCAAACTCAAATCCGAAAAAACGACATTATATGCATTACAAAAAAAGTTCGGATCATATTACAGGCAAGAACATTATGTTTTCCGGATCAATGTTTGGTCTGAATAAAGAGACATTGTTATGCCAACATGGCATCGGCCCAGCGGCCAAAAATTATGTTTTCTACTCCTATCTTAAGTAACATATAACCATGGCGATATAAAAATTACGGAAACGTATAGGACCCTTTTAGAAGCCGAATATGTAATATTTTCCTGACCACGTTCGGGTCAGAATAAGCTAAAATGTTCTGACCAACTTTTGAGTAGGTATAATGTTTTACATTCTGACTGGACTTTGGTCAGAATATAGATGCGTAGATGAAAAAAATAAGGGCAAAATTGGATTAGGACACAAAACTATTAGGTCGAGAAGTAGCCTTTAAACCTAAGGACTCCACGCTTTCCACTTTTAGCTCGACTCGTTCACTATGCAACATGGAAGGACTGGCTTCCGTGAGCATCCTGTCGTGGTCCTTATCTTCTTTCTCTCTCAGCATTAATCTCATAAACTCTTGCTCAACGGTTTCTATGACAACCTCTCTATTCTTATGCCCCTCAATCTCCAAGATCTCTACCTTCCCTAAAGCATATGTCATCTTACTCTCCGGTCGGTTTTCAACGGGTTCTAAGATCCTAAAAGATACATCATCATTATTCAATCTTAAAGTAATCTCCCCCTTATCAAAATCCATAACCGCCTGCTCGTTGCTAAGAAAGGTCGTCCTAAAAGAACTGGGGCACTAGGGTCTTCAGGTATGTCTAAGACCGTGAAGTCAATAGGGTACGTGAACCCTCCTGCCTTAATTGTGCACTTCTTAAGCAAACCAGCAGGCATATCTTTGGTTCTATCTACGAAGGTCATGGTTCTGGTTTGATTCATCACGACCGGAAGTTTTATCTTTTGACAGAGGGAAAATGGAAGAATATTACAACTCGAGCCAGAGTCGCAGAGACCTAATCCTACGGATATTCCATTAACATAAATTGGGAGTCTGAACGTGCCAGGGTCTCCTAACTTCCCCACGGTGTCTGAGTCTGGGTAATCCTCAGGCTCAGAAAACATCATGTCGGGATCCTCTTCAGGATCATCAGAATCATAATCTGAAGATGATATTTCAATTAATTCGCAAGGAAACTCACATGGGCGGTATGTGCTGACTCCTTCAGGTCATCTTCAGGCTCTTGCTTGATCGCTCTCTTCTGTTTTTCCAACCGTTGCTATACCGCTTTATAATGCTCTCGTGCTTCAGTTCCGGGATACATGGAAATTGGTGTGACGTTCAAGATTGTTCTTGGCATATTGTTTAACTTGTGTGTGCTTTTTCAACTATGAATCGATCAAATTTCTGAAGTGTTCTGATCAATCTGCAAAAAGGACAAAATAAAACAAAGAAAATGTTAGCAACTTCCGCTTCAGCTGGGTTTGATCCCAACTGTTGCGGACCTACTAACTAAAATCAACAGGGAATAACACAGAATAACAAGAACTGTTCAGAAATCAATTTTCCAGGCCTCGGTAACTCGGAGGTTACCTTCGGGATACCGGCCCTGAATTTTCTAATTCTGGCAGTTTAACATGTGCAGGATTGACACTGAACGACTCAAGACTCAAAATAAAATAAAATAAAATAAAAACGACTTCTTAATCAGAATTAAAACGTTTATATTTATAAATTGGCCATTGTCCCCGGCAACGGCGCCAAAAATCTTGATCGCGTGTAAGTCACTAACGTCGATATTACTAGCAAGAATACTAGGTACATCGCAGTATAGTATATGCGAGTCAAGGTCGATCCCACAGAGACAATGCAACTTATACATATAAACGATTCTAACCTAATTAAGAAGCAACATATATGCGGTCATTGACCAACAATAACGTGAAATAAAACAAACATGGTATACCTCTCCCTCTCCTCACCGATCTACTAACTTGGATTAGTTAATCGTTATGTTTACTTCCCCACATAATTTCCTTCTATTAATCGCGAGCTTTTAATGATTATTATCATATTTATCTGCTATGGGTGCAATTCCTACTCCTATCTACTCCGACACTGGCAGTAGACAATCTATACGCAAGCTACCCTCCTTAATTGGTCCGTAATAGCCCATACACATAAAGAACTAGAACTGCCGATATTGAGAGTTACCTCATACCGCTAACCCGCCTAGACAACTGTCGACACTGACCAACACGTTCCTAGGGTCCATTAAGACTATGTCCTAATTAACACTTCACTTGCGGTCCTTTATGTTAATTTACGAATTACGAATACTAGATTGGCCAGACCTATTACTCGTTTTAATTATTTCTGCCGATCAACGTAGCTGTAGTGAATCCCAGTTTAGGTTTTCTAAAATATGCATCGGTAAACCGGAATAGACCACCGGTTTACCGGGGGTGGCTTTTCCTAATTTCTGGATATACATTGCTCAGTACGATTAAAATAAGTAAATTATGGGGTTGTTAAACGTGCAGATTAAGTAAAACACATAAATACGAACATATCTACCATATTGAAGACAATAAAGGAACGTTCAAAGCTTCATACCTTCAACATTGGAGATCTAGCTCGATCTACTCAAGCTAGAGATGGCGGAAGAAGGGAGGAAACCAAAAACAACTCTCCAAAGCTCAAGAAAACTTTATTGCATAATAATACTTGTAATGTATTCAAAGATATTCAAGATGTATGAATCATATGAATTGTATGCAAGCTTTCAGTATATGCGGCTTTATATAGATACATTAGCCGACTTACGACTCTCTGAAACCCTAACCGACTTAGACAATGCGTCAGAATGAATTTCGTGTTCCACAAGACGCCGGTTTACCGGGCCTAGCCTTCGGGTTACCGGGCCTTTTATTCTTCTTTTTCTTCAGCAGGCTTCTTCTTGGACTTCAATCACTCAGTCCAATGCATTCCTTTTAGTCCAGATCCGTTCTCCAATGCTCCAGTTTCGGTACATCCTATAAAATACACAAAACGAGACAAAACAGTACCAAAACATCGGGAAAATAGCATAGATGCAGAATTACGTTCCTGGAAACACTCACATAGCATTTAACACATATTCCAAGTAATAACGAGCCTATCTATCCTCTTTTAAGCAGAATTCAGGGTGAATATAGGTATAAATATCGGTACCATTGAGTTTCAAGATTCCTCACCGATGATTGAAGCATAGTAGTAGTGTTGGTAACGTTGGTTCTAATATCCCTCAACTCCCGACTATGGTCTTGTAGCCTTGATCTTGGAGCATTCTCCCATGGTCTTGCAAAGTTTAGATGATTTTCTCCAAAAGAGTATCGGTGGAGCTCTTTTGTGGAATATGAGCTAAAGATTGAGGTTGAGAGCAGTTTCCCTGAGCATTTGGATGTTGGTAGAGTCCGGATAGTTGTTGTCGAGGAGCTTGTTGACCTTGATATGAGAGGCCTTGTTGAGGTCTAGAATGTTTCCCTTGATTCGAATTTTGTCCCCAAGCTAAGTTTGGATTCTCACGCCAATTTTGAGGCATTCCTTGAAAATCATATTGTTGGACACGCCCTTGTCCCACATTATTAGAATCATAAGGTTGTGTGTCCAACGTCAAGCTAGTATCCATAGGAGCAAAGACTAGATTAACATTGGCGGTGAGTGGGTGGAAATCCAACTGTCCGGCATTCAATTACCCCAAAGCATATACATTCATCAAAGATTGTTGCAAGGAATTTGGATTAGCCATCAATGAACTCGCTTAGGATTCTACATAAGATTGTATTGGAATAGAAGATGGTGGTGGCATGTTTGGAGAAGTACAATCTAGAGCCGAATGTCCCCCACCACTAAGTTGGCATAGCCGAGCTTTCTTGTTCTCTTGAGCCAAATCGTCTACTTTTTGCTCCATAGCTAATACTCATTCGGAGTTTCTTTTGGGCTCATCTACCATGGCGTCACAAGGGGCTTCCTATCCCTTACTTGCCTCATTTGTGAGCTTTATTGCCTATTATTCTCGCAAATTCTTTCAATTGTGGCCAATGCCACATCCAGTGCTACATCCATAACGGATCCTCCACATGCTGAATTCAAGTTTTTCATTGAGTTACCGTCCGAATTCCTATAGAAGAGATGCACTTGATCCCTGATAACGCGTAAATTATCACGGTTGTTTAGTGGTGGTTTATATGGTGGATATCTGGCTAATGTAATGAATATATGTGATGTGTAGCCGGAGGTGCATGGCGGCGGTGCGGTGGTGTATTGCAAGTAGTAGAGAGGATATTTTGGTAGAGTTTGGTTCTCTTTATTAATTTGCATCTCTCCCATTTCTATTTCACAAGGCCTCCTTTTATAGGAAGGAGGGAAGATTAGGGTTTAAGCTATAGACAATTAAATAAGATAAACCCGTGACATGTAGTCAATGGACAATCAGGTCGCCATCCACTGGGTCGTATGATTTCCATCTTGTCTCTAAGCTACTTCCTCATTTATTCCCCCAAGGGCTCGGTCACTGATGGACCTCTTTTAGGGTCGTAGATCGTCCCCCTGAGCTACTAGTGACCTTAAAGGTTTGAAGTCTCATGGCGGGGACTTGGACTCAACGACCCCAGATTGAACGTCGTCGCGGACGCTATGGCCGCGTGCCTACACCAACCTGGTGGTTAGATAGGCTTTATCCAGGGACTCATAGATGGAGGCACTATTTAGGCATATCAATGGCCCCTCCTACTCCGTGTCTTCGGTATTTTCATGAAATACCAAGCATGGAGTAAAATGTGCTCACGGATTGCCTATGTCTCTGTTTGAGCGTTTTGATTTTGGTCTTTAAAAGCTTTGTCGTCTTCTGCGACTTGTTTTTTAGGCTCGCACTATGAAGCTGACGGCCATTGGCGCCATACAATTTGAGCTAATGGACTTATGGGATTGCGTAATTAAGCGAACGATCATTACTGCCATGCTATAAAGCTGATGGACTTACAGGACCGCGCTATTAAGCGGACGATCATTAGTGCCACGCTATTAAGCGGATGGACTTATAGGATCATGCTATTCAGAGGACGATCATTATTGCCATGCTATTAAGCCGATGGACTTATAGGATCGTGCTATTAAGCGGACGATCATTATTGCCACGCCATTAAGCGGATGGACTTATTTGGGTGACATACCTTTGTGGTAGCCGTAATCTCACGGGGAGAGTTGTCAGGCATGGCTAGTGGGGTAGTTGAAAGGTCAGATCATGATCTGTTTCCTATCATCAGCTTTCTCAATAACCGCCCACGTAATTACGTGGGCATTGATTGCTCCCCGTAATGATGGCAGGTTTCAAATTTCGAAATTCGAAATGACTGCGCTAATCTGGACCGTTGGATAGATTGAGTCATGGCCGCACGATCAGCTTTAGGGTTGCCTATATAAGGCGCTCTCTCCCAATTCCATAATACTTTTCGCTTCTCATACTCTCTAGTTTTATTTGCATTCTTGCTCTCCCCTTGTCTTAAATCCAGAGTGTGTTTCCGGCGAGAGTTCGAGTTTCTCGAGAGAGGTTTGGGGATTCCAGTGGCAAGTTTGAAGTTTCCGACATCAGCTTGAAGATTCCGGCATCCTTTTCCAGTTTCTGACCCGTTTCTTATTTCCAAAACAGGCAAATCCCCTTACTTTTTGCCCTTTCTCTTCGTTTCTTTACGGTTTCTAAGTAATCTTGCACGCCTGCTTTACTTTTTCACAATGTTGGTTTGATTGATTGCATTTTTGGGGTTAAAGTTTAGGTTTTTTGGTAGATGTTCATGTATACTTTGCTTTTCTTCAATGAGGGATAAACTGAATGTTGTTCTGGGAGTTTAAGTGGGTTTTTTTTTGGCTAAGTTCACCTGGGTATTTTGCTTTGAGACCATACGTATGCCCCTTCCTTTTGCCATTGTGTTTCATTTCTCTTGTAGAGGTAAAAACGGAGAGGAAGGTGTCGAGATGGGTGCGATCACTCCTCTGGTTTAATCTTCATTATCCCAGGTGACTAAACTCTGCCTTTCCCTCTTGTTTTTCAGGATGTCCGACGATGAATACACCCCGAGGAGGGATTCCAACGAGGACCAGAAAGTATACGATTATGCACTGGATGAAGGAGAAGATGACCCTTCCAGTCCTGACGTGCCCGTGGGAGACGACTTGCTTGACGACTTGGCCGAGAGGGAAGCCGCTCTGCGAGCACAAGACGACCCCTTCAACTTAACCATCACTATCCCTAAATTTGTGCCGCGACGTAAGAAAAGTCACAAAAGGACCGCTGAGGCGGAAGAAGCGGATGTGGTCGGCACTAGTGGCGCCCTTGGCGGTAAGGGTCCTGATCTTGTTGAGGATGCCTCTTTCATCGAGCTTATGGGCGTAAGCGAGGATGAGAGTCTACCACTTCCTCGAAAACTTCCCTGGGATGTCCCTAAGAAGCCAAAGAAGAAAATGGGCGTCGCTACGACCACAACTGTTGGTGAGGCGGCGAAAGGAAAAACTCCAAAACCCAAAAATCCTAACGCTCTATGGGAGTTTTCCCTTTTAGCGGAGTATGAGAAATCTCTCGAGGAAGAGTGGGTACGACTTTAGAAAAGCAAAGATCTTGCTAGGACCTTTCGCCGCCGATTCAACATCGATACTGATTTATACAGGTTTTCTCTATTTGACTTTAAGAAGGATGAGGACAAGTTTAATCCAGATGAACGCGACGATCGCATTGGTTCTCGTCGCCCAGGATATTCATTAGTCCTTCACTTTGATCATTTCTATGCTAGTTTCCGACCTCCTTTTGACCCGTTCGTGGTGGAGATATTTCAATGTATGACAGCGTTGCCAAGCGACTACGCTGTAGAGGCTGTTATCCAAATCATGTCCTTCATTGTATTATGCTGGACGATGAAGAGAGGGCTCACTCTTTCTGTCTTCAACCAGTTTTACACCTTTTGCAGGACTTTGATCCCAGGACAAATCTCTCGGAGGACCAAAATTCCTCGCCTGTTTTTCCACTTACCCAACAAGATTCACCACTGGGGGATTCGTGTTCTTAAGGTCAAATCAAAAGTCGGTTGGCCTTTTCTTAACACCGCTTCTCGCAGAGGAAAATCATCAACCCGCTTGATTGAGCCCCTGGGTGACATCTCCGAGCTTCGATTTATCAATGGGCTCATGACACTTTTAAACTCTGACGGGATCGAGCAGTCGACAAGGAACTTTTCTTGGGTTGATCTTATTGATATGGTGGAGCCATATCCTAGTAGGGCGGGGATAGTAGGTCTGCCAAAATCTAAATCTTTGGTCGCCATAGAGCTTGAGGAGTCCGACTTGGATTAGGTAGGAGATTGCCATTTGGGCAAATGCTTTCCTTCTGAGTGCTCTATCTGTTTGGGCGACCCCAACCGAAGACCCCGCTGTAATCCTCTTTTACTGTTTTTTCTTTTAATTTGCCTTTTGTTACTTTTTCTCCATATTGATAAAGTCATTTTTGCAGTTGCAATGGTTGATGCTAACGAGCGTCGTGCTGAGAAAAAGAGACTTGTTGAGGCCGCTGCTAAGGCCAGAAAAGAGCTGTTGAAGCAAGTTCTGGGGAGGGTGCCACGTATTGTGGACACCTCCATTATCGATGAGACCTTTGTTCCTGCTCAGCAAAGTCAGCCGGCGGCCAGCGTAGGCATGGGCTCAAGTCAAGATGGTGGGGCTCAAAAAAGATCTCAGGCAAATGTGTCCGCAAAGGAGTCTCAAGCTCCTGACCTCTGAGAAATCCAAGACTGTCGCTGCTTCAGAAGTTGATAAGGGTTCTAACCTTTATGAGGGGCATCCTGCCGAGAAAGTTGGGCGACCTGAAGGGGAAAGTGAGCGGTTCACCGGTGAGATCAGGGTGCCTCCGCGTGAGCCTTTACCGCGTGGCTACAAAGGTAAAGAGGCCCGATGGTTGGACTCAGAGTTTACTCAAGGCCCTATTGACATGAATAAGGTAAGCCTACTGAAAGAAGCAATTGCTGATGTCATTCCTCTCAACCGACTCCCTTGGGATTCGCCGGATGGGGTTCAGATGGAGATTGGTAGAGGGATCATTGTTCGTGTTGTGGTTCAAGATCTGACGAGCTTGACAACCTCGCTGGCCAATTTGGACTCGCCTCTACCATGGTAAACTTTATTCATATGTGTTTTTCTTTTATTATTTCTACGAGCTTATCCTTTTTTTTTGTTTCAGCTCGGAACTCGTA
Source organism: Gentiana straminea (assembly GCA_036785695.1). Taxonomy (NCBI): domain Eukaryota; kingdom Viridiplantae; phylum Streptophyta; class Magnoliopsida; order Gentianales; family Gentianaceae; genus Gentiana; species Gentiana straminea. The sequence goes on along the minus strand of JAVUPR010000048.1, from coordinate 8,462,035 downwards.
TCCACAAGGCTATTGAGGCCGCCACAAAGCGCAAGGCTGAGCTTAAGAAAGCTACTGTTGTTCTTGTTGTTTCTAAAAAGCAAGGGCTGATCTCGAGGCCAAGCACGCGAACACCCTGCGAGAGAATGGTCGCCTGAGGGAGGTCAGCAAGAAGTGCAAAGAGCAGAATGTTAAGCTGGAGCAGCAAGTGGCGAGCTCAAGTGAGATTTCCAAGAAATCTGTAGAGGAGCTAAAGGTCGCGCAAGAGAAGATCGCCAGCTTGGAGGGGCAACTTTCTGCTGCCAAGAAAGCTGCTGAGGAGGCCGGACCTGCGGCCATTGCTGAATACAAAAAGTCTGATGCCTTTTTAGATATTCAGGAAGCGAGCTTTGACCAGGGCTTTTATCATCTCGCCCGTTGTTTCTGGTCTGCTCCCGGTAAGGATTCTGTCGGCCTTGAGGAGTTGGCTGAATGGATCAACTTGTCTCAGAGGGAACCTAACTTGTTGGCTCTTCATCCCGATATTCCTTATACCAACGAGCACATTGCTGACATCGCTGTTGATCAAATGAAGAAAGGTGAGGCGGTTTGGGATCCTTCACCTCGCAACACAATGAACCTAACCACCCTGGTTAAAGGGAATAATGATGGTGAGGATTTTCAATCTGGCAATGAGTTCCTCAATCTAACTAGTGATCATACGCGAACTTCTCCTGATCAAAATTGAAGCTCTTTGATTGTAATGATTGTCTTGTAATAATTCAATTTTGTTTTTGTCGCTTGAACGGTTTCGGCATTTTCCTTCTGTTGTTTTGTAATTTATCTTGACTTGTGACCGCCTTTGGCCTTTTTGATGTATGCCTTTTTTCCCTTCATTTGCTCTTGTTTGTTTTGTCTTGTATGTATGCGACCCCCTTTATTTTTGTCTAGGTTAAGAGTATGGATCGCATAGCTCGTTAAAAATAACAATATAAAATCTGAAATGTATTTGACCTACACCTGGTGAATTGATAATTCCAAGATGCGGCCCCCTTGTTTTAAGCGAGATGGCTGCGGGCATGATCGAAATAACCTGTTGGGAAAATTTCCACCTGCGGCCCCTTTGTTTTGAACAAGACAGAGGGCGACCTTGTTGAAACAAACGCTGAATTTGTGCAACTATGTTTAAAAATTTCCATTCTCGGCCCTCTTGTTTCAAGTGAGGGGACGCCTCCCGGCGAGCTTAATTGAAACAGACGGCGGGCTTAAAATCTGTTGCGATTTCACTACGCAGCTCTCTTTATGTTGAGCGGGCTTGTCTTGACCTTCATGGCTGGATCAAAACAATCGCTAAAACAGAGCGATCTAGCCGGCTAGATAATTTTTCATCCGGCCCTCCTTGTTTTAAAGAAACCTAAGGCGTTTAGCCCGCGGGCTTGTCGAAAACAGAGTGGCGGGGTAGATTTATTTTCAAAACGAGCTTCTCATTCAAAATGATTTCCAAAAGATGGGGCCTGAGGTCCTCTTACAAAAGATGCTTGCTCTTATGCAAAATGAAGAGGTTGATCTTACATGTAATATCTTTTCAAGTTGTCGGCGTGCCAAGGCCTGTTGTACTCGCTACCTTCTTTATCCCGCAGAATATAAGTGCCTTTCTTTACTATCCTCACAACTTGTAGCGGGCCTTCCCAATTTTCAGATAGCTTCCCTTTATTTGCTTCGTGACCAGTGGCATGTCTTTTCCGCAAAACATAATTTCCCACCGTGAAATGATGGTCGCGGATATGTTTGTCGTGGTGCCGTTCGGCCGCTTGTTTGAAATTTTGTAAGCGGCCATATGAGTTGATTCGCTTTTCCTCAAACAAATCGAGGTCGAGTTGTCTTATCAGTGGATTATTGGCCTCGTGGAAGTGTGCGACCCTTAAACTGGGTAGGGCCATCTCTACTGGGGCCATAACTTTTGACCCGTATGTCAAGGCCAAAGGGGTTTCACCAGTGGTGGTTTTTGTCGATGTTCTGAGGGCCCATAAGGCCACAGGCAAGTGATCTGGCCATTTTCCTGCCTTGTTGTCCAGGCTCTTTTTCAGCATGCTTAGTACTTGTTTATTGGCATTCTCAGCCTGATCATTTCCTTGCGGCTAGCATACTGACGATTGCCAATGCTTAACGTTATGCTCTCTGCAAAATGCATCGAACTCCTCTCTGAACTACGGCCCGTGGTCGGATATTACCCTTGGGACTCCAAATCTGGTCCAAACTTGGTCGAGCAAGAAATAGATTATATCTTTAGACTTGGTTTTTACCAAGGCTTTGACCTCAATCCATTTGGTGAAGTGGTCAACATCGACGACCACATATTCACATCCCGAGCGGCTTTTTTTTAGTGGTCCGATGAGGTCGATCTCCCACATGTCGAACGGACAGGCCGCGACGACGATGCTTTGTTCAACTGAGGGTAGCCTGGGAATATCCGCAAACTTTTGACATTTGTCACACTTTCTAGCGTATACTTGAGCATCCTCTACAATCTTGGGCCAATAATAGCCAGCTAACAGCACTTTCTGAGTGAGGGTGCGACTGGTCGGATGGCCGCCACATACCCCCTCATGAAGTTCCACGAGTATTCTGATCGGCCTTTTCTAAGTGTCCAATCTCAGCGGCAGTGTACCGGATCAACTGTAGCCTAGAATTGGTGAGTCAGGGTCGTATCCCACAGGGAATCTGGTCGAGTACCAAAGTTGGTCTCATCCCTAGTTCAGGTCAACACAACTATTGAACGTGGTGATTTGTCAGATCACCGGTTCTACAAACTAAATATACACAAAAGAAAGATTTAAAACTATATAAAAGAGATAGCCGAGCTATGATCCAGTTTAATACTCACAAACCCTAGCAAAGTCCCGAGGTATTCTTGATTCACCTAAACGTTCTCGATGTCACTCGAAGGGTGTCATTTTCTATTTCTGAGAATAGACATTAAGTCAATAATCTTCCCTCCTTGTCAGGTTCAATAGTCCGCCTCGATGTCACTCGAAGGGTGTCGATTCCTAATTCCGAGAATAGACATTATTTCAATAATCTACCCTCCTATGTCAGGTTCAACAGTCCGCTGACCAGATTTAACTGACCTAACACGGTCTACGATCGATGAAATGCTCGACGAGTCGATATAAACCTCACACACGAAACCGAATCTAAACAACTCAGCCGGTTTTACAGGGTGATCCTAGAACCCCGGTTCCCGTACCCTCTCGCAAAATATATATGTAAAGAAGATACGTGTAATACGATTATCAAATGGCCAATTTAACAAACGTGATTAAGCATAAGTTCTAGAACTATGGTAACATCGAGAATCAATAGTCAAACATCAAGAACACCACATCAACAAGCTTGGGTTCGATTTCATAGACTGTCACATATCTCGGCTATATAACGATTACCTACTCATTATACTAAGCAACATTTAAGGAAACAACAATAAAAGTTAACAAAAATAAAGATCGAAAGCAAGGAGAAATTGAAATTACCGAATCGAGACGAAGAACACCGGAAGAAAAATGAAATCCAAACTGAAATTTCAATAGCTAGTAGCACCGATCTTTGGATTACAACAACATAAATTTAATCCAAGCTAAAACTATATACAAATCTAATCTAAGCTAAGAAAAGGGCAGAAAATCTAAAGAATAATCGATCTATATATGTATATATATCATATGGGGGGTATTTATATTGTTTTTGCAGATCTGACTGTTAGGCGTGCGCCTAGGGAAGTTCAGGCGCACGCCTAGCATGCAAAAAGTCGAAAGACGGACTGAAACTTTGGCAGAATTTCCCCCGTAGGCGTGCGCCTAGCATTTCTTAGGCGCGCGCCTAGCTGACACACCTTCAGTAAATTGTCCATAACTTTGTGTGTAGACCTCCAAATCAAGTGATTCAAATTCTATGGAAAGCTGATTCTATTGTCTACAACTTTCTTGAAGATGTCCAGCCCATAAAATGCATTTAAGGTGGATCAAAATGCAGATCAATGGAAGGTATGGTTGTGGTACCAACGCGTTTTGATCCGTTTGAACGTTTAAGCTTCGGCCACACGCTCTAATCCTCGTATCTCACCTTCCGGTCATCTCGAACACCTAAGTCCTGTACAAAATCACAACAAATACCATACATAACCCCTACAGGACACTAGGGTGACCGAGAATGTATTAAAACACCGAAAAATAATGAGATTTCCGGACATTACGTCCTAGGTCCCGAAATGACAACCAAGGTGTAAATACATCAAAATACAACCAAATGTCTCCGGAAACATATAAAACGAGGTAGAAACGGGGTATAATTACATAGTAAATGATAGCCAATTTGACTCCCATCATATTCCTTCGACCTCCTCAAGTCGCACACATCGCGACAAAGGCTTGGAAAACGATTTTCTGTAAAGAACATTGTCTAAGATGGTGTACCTGGCGGCTCTTCTGATCAGGGCTTTGGCCCTTTTAGGATCGTCCGGAAGCGCCCCTGACTCTATATATGTCTTTAATTCGTCGACCCAACATGGATTGGAGGGTTGAAAATCCATAATTTTGACTCGGTTGATGGCGGGCCCTGATAGGTGTTCCACCATGATGGCCGGATTGCTCATTTCGTCCTTACTGTTTAGTCTTGACAAATAATCTGCTCGTTGATTGTCCGATGTTGGTGAACTTGCAATAATTGAAGTTTCCTTCTAGCTTTTTGAAGAGAGTTTGAGAAAGTAAATAATACTTGAGTAAACTCCAACTTGTTTATTCATGTTGAAAGAATGAGTATAAATAGATACAAGAGAGGATCCTTACAAGAGAGGATCCTAGCTAGTAAAGTAAAAGTAACTAGAGCCGGCTACAATAAATGCTAGAGTCGGCTATGTCTATGCTATTACATAATAGGACAAAGGATAGTTACTTTATGACTATTAGGACATATTAATTGTTTATTCAATGCAATTAATATGTCCCTTGATAGAAAGTACCACGTTACATTGTAACATGTTATGAGTGTAATAATAATGTAATATTAACCATAGTATTTCCACACCCCCTCAAATCGGGTTGTATATGTTTATACACCAAGTTTGCTACTTAGTCCGCCGAACATAAGTGGTGGTATGGCCTTGGTGAGAATATCGCATTCCGATCCGCCGAGGGAACATACCGGAGTTGAATAATCTTGGCATCAATCTTCTCCTTTAGGAAGTGTCCGTCAATGTCCACATGTTTGGTTTTATCATGATGGACCGGATCCTCTCGCCATGCATAAGGCTGAATTATTGTCACGGCGAGTGTGATAGGTTCTTTGAAGAGGTTGCTTGAAGTTCGGTGAGTACCCTTTTTAGCCACGAGCTTCACAAATGCCAAGTACAAGTGCCCGAGTTCGGCCTTCAAGATCGCTTCTTGACACGAGGGTCGTTTCTTGCTTCTCCAAGTAACTAGGTTTCCCCATACATATGAGCAATAGCCTCGTGGTAGATCTTCTCAATCAATGTGACATCCACCCCAATCGATCGGTGTAGACCTTGATTGATCTATCGGGAGACTTGGTGAAATGTAAGCCCCGGCCGAGAGTGGACTTCGTGTACCTCGCATCCCGTTCACGCATCCCAATGTTGCTCGGTAGGGCAATGCATGAATCGGCTAACTGCATCGACGCCATATGCAATATCGGGTCTTGTATGGGACGATAAATGAGTTTCCCTACAAGTCTTTGATATTGATCCTTTCGACAAAGAATGTCACCATGCAACAGGTATTACTCTGGGGTCTACTGGGATACAACGGGTTTGCATCCCAAAGATGCCGCTTCCTTCAAAGAGTCCAAGACATACTTCCTCTCCGTGACACGATATATACCCCGGGTCGTTCCTAGCTATTTCCATACCAAGAAAGTACTTGAGGTAGCCCAAATCTTTAACTTGAAATACTTTTGCCGCGGGGTCTTCAAGTGTTGGATCTCAGCAGGGTCATCACCAGTAAGGATGATATCATCCACATAGACAATAAGAATGGACCTTTTCTGGTTTGTTGTTTTGATAAACATTGTGTGATCTGAGTTGCATTGATGATATCCAGCAGCTTTAACCACAGTAGTGAGTTTTCCAAACCAGGCTCTAGGGGACTGCTTTAGGCCATATAGAGATTTCCTCAATTTGCAAACTTTCCTTGAGTGTGAGTGTTGGAAAAACCGGGAGGCACATTCATATAGACTTCCTCGCAAGGTCACCATTTAGGAAAGCATTCTTGATATCCAATTGGTGTAGAGGCCGACCAAGTTGGACAAGAATTGAGATCGCACTCGACAAGTGTTTAGTTTTGCCACGGTGCAAAGGTTTCCTTGTAGTCAAGGCCATATGTTTGAGTGAATCCCCTTGCAACCGCCTAGCTTTGTATTTGTCAATAGTACCATCGCATTGTACTTGATAGTGAACACCATTTGCGGATCGTCTTCTTTCCATGTGGGAGAGTGGTGAGATCCCAAGTATGGTTGTCAAGGAGAGCGAGTCATTTCGCTTTGATGTACCGCCTTCCACTTATCATGTTGGAGAGCTTCCCGTATATTCTTAGGAATAGAGTGAGAATCCAAGTCCCGTGTAAACATGGCAAAAACAGTGATAACCGATCATAGGATAGATAATTATGAATAGAGTGATCGGTAGTGCAAGATCTCTTTCCCTTCCCGATAGCAATAGGTCCGTCATCAACGTCGCGAGCCGCCGAGAGTCGCCGTGGGGTGCCGAGGTTCGGTCCGCCGTGACTCGCAGGTTGCCGAGTGTCGCAGTCTCCGGTTCGACGGCTCGGGTCGCAGTCTCGGTTCGGGGAGGTTGCCGAGGATCGCAGGATGCCGAGAGTCGGTGGGGTGCTTTGGGGTTCAAGAGTTTGCCGAGGGAAAGGATTTAGGTCAAGTTCAATCGGTTTCCATCGTGACGCCTCGGTGGACTTGTCGTAGTAGGGAGTCCTTTCAAAGAATTTTACATCCATAGAATTGTAAAATCTCTTTTCGAAGGAGGAGAATAGCACTTGTAACCTTTCCCCGTCCTTTGCATATCCTAGGAAAATGCACTTGTGAGCTTTGGGATCAAGTTTGCTTCGTGTTGGGCATGGATATAAACAAACACAAGTGCAACCAAAGATTTTTGGAGGTAATTGGGAAATTAGATGAGGACAGGAGTGAGTGGTCAAAAGGGTTTGGATAGGAGTTTTGAAGCCTAACACTCGTCTGGGAAGTCTCGTTGATTAAGTATGTGGCGTTAATATAGCTTCACCCCACATATATTTTGGAACATGTGTTGTGAACATGAGTGATCTAGCCATTTCCGGTAAGTGCTGTTCTTTCTCTCAAAGAACCCCATTTTGTTGAGGTGTTTCCACACAACTACCGGTATGGACAATCCCCTTTTCCATCAAGAAATTACCGAGGTTAGACTCATAGTATTCAAGTGCATTATCGCTTTAAGATCTTGATCTTAGTGTCAAATTGAGTAGAGATCATGTTGTAAAATTCCCGAAAAACTCGTTCCAACTTCGCATTTATCCTTCATTAAAAACAAACCATGTGTTTCGGTATGATCATCAATGAGAGTGACAAACCACCTTTTCCCCGTTATACTTTTTACTCTTGAAGGTCCCCATACATCACTATGAATTAAAGTGAAAGGTTTTGAAGGCAAATAAGGTAGTTTGGTATACACAGATTTGGTAAGTTTGGCAAATTGACAAATATCACATTGAAGATCATTGACATTACATCCTTTAAATAATTCAGGAATTACAGACTTTAAATAACCAAAACTTGGATGTCCTAGTCTATAATGCCATAACATGATATTATCTAAGGTTTGAGTGCAGGCTGCTGAGGCAGATTCAGTCGTCTGTCTTCTGTCTTCAGCAGGGTTGACCACATACAATCCTGAGCAGGGTTTAGCCCTCCCAATCACTTCCTGTGAAGAAGGGTCCTGGAAAGTGCACTGATTCTTATTAAACACCACAGTCCAATTCAAATCTTTTGCAATTTTACTGACAGATATGAGATTGCAATCTAATTTTGGAACAAATAGGACATCCTTTAGGCATATCTTATTAGTGAGTTTAACATTTCCAAAACCTTTTGCATGAGAGATAGATCCATCAGCAGTCTTAATTTTATGAATTTGATGACATGGCATAAGGTGAGTTATGAGGTTTTTATTGCCAGTCATATGAGAGGAGGCCCCGGAATCAACAATCCACGTTTCATTACTAATAGAAGAGTAGAATTTACCCGTACGGCTCGTGTAGCCATGTCGGTAGAGGGACTACCTTCTTTTTGTTGAGTGAGGAAAGCTTTGAATGCAAAGAACCGAGCATTCAACTTGTTATCATTCTCCCCTTCATTGACGTGCCTCGCCCGACTTTCCCCGGTAGGCTTGGAGGATTTGGGCATGCCATGTAGCTTCCGGCAAGTGTCCTTGGTGTGATTTGTGCGTTTGCGGTGCTCACGAACAACTTTCCGGTTCGATCGCAGGCTTCCCGACGGCCTCGGTAACCTCGGCAGGCTTCCCGACGGTCGGCCAGGTAGCACTTTCGCAGGGTTGTCGGTAGGGAGTTCGGCGGCATCACTTTCCTCCTCGCTTTCCTCATGTTTGACTTCAAAAACATGGATTTGAGATTGGGGAGAGGTTTTGTGGCAAGGATTCTTCCCCTAACATCATCAAGAGTAGGATTCAAATCCGGTAAGAAACTTGAATACTCTCTTTTTCTCAATAATGTCCTTATAAAGGCGATCCTTGACATCATTCCAGGGTGAGTTTCCAACATATCCAGGTGTTGCCATGCCCTAGATAGTTGATTGAAGTATTGAGTTACGTACATATCTCCTTGTCTCGCAATTTTGAATCTGAGCTTCAAGTTCATACACTTCGGATGTATTGTCTTTCTTGGAGTAAAGATCCCCGGCATTATCCCGCATCTCCTTTGCGCATCATACATCATAAAGTTCTCACTAATCTCTTTTGTCATTGATCTTGTGAGAATGGTCATGACTTGATTATTAGTAGTATCCCATGCTTCAAATCCTGGTTCATCTTCAAAGGCAGGGGCGGGTTTAGAGCCGGACGGTATCCCATCTTACCTTGTCCAGAGATGTACATTTTCATAGATCTTGACCACGGTAAGTAGTTGTTGCCATCAAGTCTATGATTTGTGTAAGATGAAGAGTCGCTGACCCCACCGCCGAGGTAGCCGGGACTCGACCGAGGGTGAGGAAGCTTGAGTAAACTCCAACTTGTTTATTCATGTTGAAAGAATGAGTATAAATAGATACAAGAGAGGATCCTTACAAGAGAGGATCCTAGCTAGTAAAGTAAAAGTAACTAGAGCCGGCTACAATAAATGCTAGAGTCGGCTATGTCTATGCTATTACATAATAGGACAAAGGATAGTTACTTTATGACTATTAGGACATATTAATTGTTTATTCAATGCAATTAATATGTCCCTTGATAGAAAGTACCACGTTACATTGTAACATGTTATGAGTGTAATAATAATGTAATATTAACCATAGTATTTCCACACTTTTTGACTAGATTGATGTATTTTTGTAAGATTTTCGCAATGAAGTCCGTATGATCTCGTCACTTGGTTGACTACTAACTGCGAATCGCAAAATACTTCGACATTTTCAACTTTCATAGCCTTAGAGAGCTCCAGCCATGCTATGACCGCCACATATTCTGCTTGATTATTTGATGCTGTAAATCAAATCTCAAGGCCTTTTCAATTTCTTCTGAGGTGCTTGGCTCTAATAATATGATTCTAGCCCCGCAACCGTTGAGATTTGCGGCTCCATCGACGTAAATCTGTCAACAATGACTCAGCCTTTGGAGGGCGGACATTTTGGTCATTATTGGGCCGTCGATGAGATTTGAGCTTGGTCGCTTTTCCGGCTTTTCTACTTTGAAGCTTGTCTCTACAATGAAATCGGGTAAGGCCTGGGCTTTGATAGCTTTCCGAGGCTCATACCGGATATCAAATTCAGTGAGCTCGATGGCCAACCATAGGAATCGGCCAGATAAGTCTGGCTTGTGAAAGACTTGGCGCAATGGAGCATTGGATAACACAATAATGGTGTGTGATGAAAAAGTAAGCCCTTAATTTTTAGGCACCAAAACAACGCAGTAGGCCAACTTTTCAATATTAAAATAATGACTCTCAACGGGACTGAGAGCCTTAGAAACATAATAGACGGGTTTTTGAAGGGTACCGTCCTCCTTGACATGAGCTGCGGCGACAGCCCGGTCTGAGGCCGCTAGATACAGAAACAAAACATCCCCGATCACGGAACTGACCAGCAACGACAGGCCTGATAAGTAGGCCTTGAGCTCTTTCAAAGCTTGTGAGCATTCCTCTGTCCACACAAAGGTTTTGTTCCCTTTGAGGATTTTGAAGAAATGTAGGCTTTTTTCAGCAGACTTGGAGATGAATATTTCCAGAGCAATTATCCTTCCGTTCAGCCTCTACACTTCCTTGATCGTGGTTGGCTCGCTCATGTTTATTAGTGCCTCGATTTTTTTGGGATTTGCCTCGATCCCTCTCTGGCTCACCATGAGGCCCAAAAACTTGCCCGCTTGAACCCCAAAAGTGCATTAAGCTGGGTTAAGCTTCATTGAATGCTTCCTTACGTTAGCAAAAGTTTTATGAAGGTCCACTAGGTGACCCTGGCGACTTGACTTCACAACCATGTTGTCAATGTATTCTTCCATGTTTTTGCCGATCTGCGAGCTGAAAACTCTGTTCACCATCCTCTGGTATGTTGAGCCCGCATTCTTCAGACCGAATGACATCATCTCATAGTAGTAGAGTCTGCCAGCGGCCCTGAAGGCGGTCATTTCCTTGTCGCAATCGGCCATCTTAACTTGATGATAGCCTGAATAAGCATCTAGAAAACTCAGCATTTCAAAACCGCCGATCTCATCTACCATTTGTCAATCCGCGGCAGCGCATAAGGATCCTTCAGACAAGCTTTATTTAAGTCGGTGAAGTCGACGCACATCCGCCACTTTTCATTGTGTTTCTTCACCATTACGATGTTGGCTAGCCAGGTAGGATATTGTAGCTCCCTGATTATTCCCACCGTCAAAAGTTTTCCAACCTCGCCTTTGATGGCGACCTCTTTCTCCTTTGAGAACTGACGTGTTTTTTGCTGGATTGGTTTGAAGTTGGGATCAACGCTAAGATAGTGTAGCGCGACCTCAGGCTCCACACCTCTCATATATGTTACCTCCCAGGTGAAGGCATACGTCCATGTTTTCCTTCAAAAGCAAGATCGGCTCCTCTCTATCTCTGTCATTTGGGATCCGATCTTTATTTTTTGATCGGGATATTTTTCATTCACGAAGACCTCGATTAGCTCATCGTCGGCTGTGAAATCTTCTTGATCTCTGATCTGTAAAGTCTCGACCTCCACTGCTTTATTTGCGGCTTTCTTTATCATATTGACCCCACTTAAACCCACACTGAAGTCCTTGATTTTAGGTTTTTTCGAGTCGACCCTGTTTTTGGTCATATACTAAAGGAAAAGTCCTGGTCGACTCATGGCGACCCCGATGTCATCTCTCACAAGAAACTTTACCCTTTGGTGCGGGACAGACACGACCATCTAGAACGTTTTCATGGCGGGGCCTAAAATCATGTTATAACAGGAGGGAAGATCAATGACCAGAAAAGTTATTACCTCAGTTCGGCACGGTTCATAGTCGCCTATAGTGACGCTGAGGTCGATCGTGCCCTTAACCCTTACTGTATCAATGGAGAATCCCTCTAAAACTCTGACGTATGGGCTCAGCTTGGCCTCTCCAAACCCGATATGTTTTAAACAGTCGAGATAGATGATATTGTGGCCCTCGCGGTGTCCACCATGACCCGATTGATCCTGTTTTTCTCTTTCACTCCGACTTTGAGGATGATGGGTATCTCTATGATACCTTTGACGGTTGTGAGTTCACTTTTGGTGAACATGATTCCCTTTTTAGCTTCTCCTAGAACGATCTGTTTCTCGAAGCCGCGAGTGTTTATCGAGTGTATTTGTGATTGATGACGTAGATCAAGTGAAATTAAAATACTTGACCACCATAAACCAATACTAGCAAGAGGACTAGTTCCATCGTAGTATAGCTATAGCGAATCAAGGTCGATCCCACAGGGAACCAATTGTGGGTCATTTATATACAAACAATTAATCATTCTTGTCAAGGACACAAAGCGGTCTATGACCAACAAGAGACAAGAAAAGATAAACGACACGACTCGACACAACACAAATAAAGACACGTAATTAACCTCCCCAATTTTATCATGTTATCGTTTGGATCTAGAGATTCTATATAATTAAGCCAGACTCGACAACTATTAATCCGATTCGTATTTCTTTTATATTGGCTACGGGAGTCATCCCCTAAACTATATCTAGCTCCGGGTAGGCCATCTAGATCACTATGCTACATCACGTGACTTCGCTTTTTTCGGCCTCCATCTCATATGACTTGCACGCTTACAAAACTAGGGATGCCGATATTAACCGTATTCCTCACCTAGGCAACATTCCTTTTTTCAGGCGTACTTCCTAGACGATCGCATCAGTCTCCGTCCCATTAACACTAACTTTTAGGTATCATGTAATCTACGATTTACGTATAACTAGGTGTGCACAATTCCCTAATACAGAACAGATCTAGATCTCGCTGAAAGTCCCGGAAGATCAATTCATGAGCCGACCTAGGAGCCCTATATTGGTATTTCCTAATCATACGCTAGTTAAAACAGACGAGCGACGTAGCCGTAGCCATACCTACTAAGATAAGAAATTCTATGCGGACAATCACACCATAAACGTGGCTAGATTGACGTGGCGAAAACCCAAATCTTAGCGTTTCTACATACGTAACGGATAAAATAGAAACTCATAAAGTAATTATATAGATCTACTAAAAACACGGTTGTTGATCATACCAAAGTCATCTATAGGTCACCGGATAACAGATCTGGGTGTGTGGATCCTTATAGACAAGGAATCCCCACTGCCTCATATCGTATCCTTAGATCTACATCGTCCGGTGAAGAACGAACAACCTCAAACGATGAACAATAATTGGGGACTTAATTACAAAGAACTAAGAACAAATAAATACAAGAACTTACATTATTGCAGATCTTGCATAAAAACTGCTCTAAGAAAAACTGAAGATTTTATTATAAACTGAGAAGTGTAAAAAATGTATTGTGTAAAGAAGTGTGTTTTTGGCGTGTATAACATGCCTTTATTTATAGGGGTTCAAGCTAATTAAGAGATATACTTCAAAATGTCAAAAAAAATAAGAGATAACTCTCGGCCAATCTCCAAATAAAAATAAGATGAAGTGCGTCCCCCTTAATTGTGTGTCCTTCATGTTGGCGCCAATCTTGGTTGGTTTGCCATGCTTATCCGATCTTTTCGTGCTAATCCGATATTTATCTTGAATTTCCTTTGATTTATCTTGAGATTTAATTCTTCCATTCGTATTTATCCTCCATAATTATCCAAATCTGCAAAATAGATATTTATCCCAAAATAAATCATATTTAAATAAAACGGATAAATATAATAAAAACGGATAAATACCGATAAAAATGGATAAATACCAAATTATATTTTATAAATCACAAAACATTAAATAATACATATAAACATGTGATTTAATATAAAATACATATTATTAATCCCGATTTAAGGTCAACATTGATGACTTTTACGGGTATAATTTGACCGTCATCAACTACCCCCCACTTAGACTTTGATCGTCCCGAACAAAGCATCAATAAGTCATTCCCCAAGAAAACAATTGCCATGGTCAAATCATACTTACGCGAGAAGCTCGAGTCAACTCATACCAGTCATGCTAATAAGATATCCATTATTCACTACTCTCTATGAACCGAAGTGATGTGTGCACGTGCATTCAGTTTTATATAATCGAAGCAAGATTAGAGTTTATGCAAACTTCGTAATCTCAACCTACCAACATCAGCATTCCCACTTCTTAAGCCTCACAATGGGTAAAGACATGGTGCAATAAGCAAGAGCGTCATCCATAAGGTTTTTGGACTTGGAGACCGAGAAATATACTCAAACCTCTTAAAAATTGAATTTTTTCGCATTTTCATCATTTCAAACTTTACCACAAAAAAGAAACTTGCTTTAAAAATAAAGTATGCATTGCAAGAATCCCTCTCTCACGGATTAGTGGAAGCATTGAATAATACCACAAGCGCGGGGCTACTTTGGTAATGTTACTACAAGCCCAGTGTTTAACGCTTTGTCAAAACACAGATTATTCTCAAGCTTATTACTCCGCTTTGATGGCTAGAAGATAAGAATACATCAGCAGATAAATCTCGACTCTGGGTCTGCATAACCAATCATCTATGCAATGTATACATAATTCTTCTTAGTTATTATAATTTGTGTTGTATTCGTCGATTCACATAATGAGTAATCGAATAATAAATAACTACTTGCAATAGTTGGCATGAATATCCTTAAGTTCACATTCACATAAGTATAATATGATCACGTAATTATGCAACTTGGTTCCTTTCCTATCAATTCTTAGCTAGGAACTCACAATTCTAAGGGTACGAGAGAAATAATATGGCATTTATTCAATTTTTTTTTCAGTTTTTTCACCGTTTCATTCAATTTTCAATTATAACATATCGTAGCTAAGTCTCCTACCCCCACTTAAACATGACATTGTCCCCAATGACAAATTAAAATGAGAATTTAAGAAAAAGACTTAGCTCTGGAAACGGCTCTCAAGTAGATGCAGAACATCGGAGTAAACCAAGCACGTTGTGGAGAAGCAAGTGAAAACCTGTTTAAGCAAACCAAACAGAAACTTCCACGAAACCGTTAATATCATGTCAATGGAACGTATAAAATAATGTGGCAGTAATTAGATATAAAATATCCAAAAATAATTTAAGCCACTTTATTTCATAGAGCCAATGACAAGGAAAACCAAAGAGTTAAAACTACTCGTTCAGACACGAAGTCTAAAAAAAAGGATACATATATATAGACGCAAAAAGAAAAATACTAAATAGAGAGAAAAATAAACAAGCAACTAAAGAAGGTAGTCTTCATCGAAATCCTCCACCACAAAAATATATTCTTAAAACCGGGTGGAGAAGACAAAGATCAAAAAGCATTACCCCACGTGGGCAGACACGAGGTTGACTGGATTAACCATGCTTTTAATCCAGTGTAAAAGAGACACTTGGGAAGGTGTAACAGATTTTCTTGGTGTTGGATTGGTGTGATATTTTAGAACAAAACTCATCATCCAGAAATGCCGGAATAGGCGTAAAAGTGTGAAATTTAAAACTTCCGGTAGAAAGATAAGTTGTAGTTTGATCAAACCAAAAGCTTTTAAAATCTAGCTGGGTGCAGAGCTACACTTACCCCAGCTAGGATCATGAAAACCAAAATGATAAAAGATAATCATTAAAACTTAGCAATATTTCTAATTCCGCAACACAAGGTCATTTGGTAAACAAGATGGAGGTTGAGAGTATGATGGGTTTAGAAAAAGATATAAAAGGATGGTGGGGTGGGAGAGTGAAATAGATGGAAAGAAAGAGAGGGGATGAAAGAATGGTTAGAAATGTGAACTGTGAGGCAGATTGGTGAGAGAATAGAAAGGTTGAAGGGTGAAAAGGTACAAAGGAAAGGATAAGGATAGTTGCTGAATGAATTGCACACAACTTTGGATTTTCACTCGGATCGCCGTTCTTAAAGGTTTTGGAAGTTGACCAAAATTGTTCTTGTTCGCACCAATCAATCTCTGTTACATTTTCAGTAATTCTCAAGCTCTCTTAATGCTTCCATCTTAAGGCTGATTGCTAAATTTCCTTTTCTTTAGCAATTTCTTGACTCTCCTACGAAACTCTATTTCACGTGGCTTATATTGAGTAAAAAAGTTTTGCACATCCTTAGCCCAATGGCCATCGGAACACGGCAAAATAAAAAACCTCAACATATGTCACGTTACTCTTATTGGACTCAAACAAAACCTAAAATCCTAAAAAGAAATCCTAAGGGTTTTAAAGAAGTAGTTCTGAGTTTAAAGTCCTCAGCTCGACTTTCCAAAATTATCCTTGTCAGTTATCCTTCTTGGATCGCAAGATGTTGATCCCTTGAGCACTATATGAGGTGGGCTCGTCGTTTTTGCGGATTAATACCCTTCCCTTGGTTGTGAGACCTAGGAAACGACATTTATCCATTCCATTTATACAAAGCTCTTACCTCGGCTCTCGTTTTTAGGAATGAGTGAATTCTAAGGAGATTTAGTCCTAGGGACTTATTTTAATCATATCCTCTATAATGCTGCTTCATTATGCTCTCTCAAAACTCAACGTCTTCTTTTGATTGTAAATTCTTAAAACTACACAAATTGTTGCTCCCCTGGCCAGTAGAAGCAATCTCATGCATAGGACAATGAGATTTTGACAGAACTACGAGGAACTCTTTATTCACTGCTTCCTTCAACTACTACATGTTTCCTTACACCCTCTAGATGAGACAGATTTGGGGCAGAACCTTCCACACTAATAAAATAAATCTTACAAACCAACTCCGGGCTAAGATTCTCATTCAGGTTCATGTAAAGACCAGCTTATGTTCAAAAGATCAAAAGATAGTAAAAATATAAGCAAAAAAGGTAGTACCTTGCCTTCAACATTGTACCACGAATAATTCGAACCTTAATATTTATTTTCTCGGAGCCATCTTAGTGTTTTAAAGGTGTTTCTTCCATTGCTTTCCCATCGTAGATTCGTAGCACCACATGCTACTGGGTTATTTTCTCAGCGCCCACGAAAAATTACTGACTCAGATTATTGCTTCCCTGGTTTTTGTAAACAGAAGAAAAACAAAACGAACCGTAGACTGATTTTAACATGGTTTCCCATGCTGCTATCAGACTTATGGATTAAACATACGGAGATAAACAGACACACGAAATTCCAGAAAACAGAATCAGGCTTGCTGGAAGCGAGAGGCAGTCTTGCTGGGAGCGAAACCAGTTGTTCCAGATTTTGGAATTTTTACACAGAGCAGACAACCAGAGGGACTCAAAAACGTAAAAACAGACTCTAAAACAGAAAACTCGACATGAATAAAAAATTATTTATATAAAATTGACCGTTGGTTCCCCGGCAACGGCGCCAAAAACTTGATGACGTAGATCAAGTGAAATTAAAATACTTGACCACCATAAACCAATACTAGCAAGAGGACTAGGTCCATCGTAGTATAGCTATAGCGAATCAAGGTCGATCCCACAGGGAACCAATTGTGGGTCATTTATATAAAAACAATTAATCATTCATGTCAAGGACACAAAGCGGTCTATGACCAACAAGAGGCAAGAAAAGATAAACGACACGACTCGACACAACACAAATAAAGACACGTAATTAACCTCCCCAATTATCATGTTATCGTTTGGATCTAGAGATTCTATATAATTAAGCCAGACTCGACAACTATTAATCCGATTCGTATTTCTTTTATATTGGCTACGGGAGTCATCCCCTAAACTAGATCTAGCTCCGGGTAGGCCATCTAGATCACTATGCTACATCATGTGACTTCGCTTTTTTCGGCCTCCATCTCATATGACTTGCACGCTTACAAAACTAGGGATGCCGATATTAACCGTATTCCTCACCTAGGCAACATTCCTTTTTTCAAGTGTACTTCCTAGACGATCGCATCAGTCTCCGTCCCATTAACACTAACTTTTAGGTATCATGTTAATCTACGATTTACGTATAACTAGGTGTGCACAATGCCCTATTACAGAACAGATCTAGATCTCGCTGAAAGTCCCGGAAGATCAATTCATGAGCCGACCTAGGAGCCCTATATTGGTATTTCCTAATCATACGCTAGTTAAAACAGATGAGCGACGTAGCTGTAGCCATACCTACTAAGATAAGAAATTCTATGCGGACAATCACACCATAAAGACGTGGCTAGATTGACGCGGCGAAAACCCAAATCTTAGCGTTTCTACATACGTAACGGATAAAATAGAAACTCATAAAGCAATTATATAGATCTACTAAAAACACGGTTGTTGATCATACCAAAGTCATCTATAGGTCACCGGATAACAGATCTGGGTGTGTGGATCCTTATAGACAAGGAATCCCCACTGCCTCATATCGTATCCTTAGATCTACATCGTCCGGTGAAGAACGAACAACCTCAAACGATAAACAATAATTGGGGACTTAATTACAAAGAACTAAAAACAAATAAATACAAGAACTTACATTATTGCAGATCTTGCATAAAAACTGCTCTAAGAAAAACTGAAGATTTTATTATAAACTGAGAAGTGTAAAAAATGTATTGTGTAAAGAAGTGTGTTTTTGGCGTGTATAACATGCCTTTATTTATAGGGGTTCAAGCTAATTAAGAGATATACTTCAAAATGTCAAAAAAAATAAGAGATAACTCTCGGCCAATCTCCAAATAAAAATAAGATGAAGTGCGCCCCCCTTAATTGTGTGTCCTTCATGTTGGCGCCAATCTTGGTTGGTTTGCCATGCTTATCCGATCTTTTCGTGCTAATCCGATATTTATCTTGAATTTCCTTTGATTTATCTTGAGATTTAATTCTTCCATTCGTATTTATCCTCCATAATTATCCAAATCTGCAAAATAGATATTTATCCCAAAATAAATCATATTTAAATAAAACGGATAAATATAATAAAAACGGATAAATACCGATAAAAAATGGATAAATACCAAATTATATTTTATAAATCACAAAACATTAAATAATACATATAAACATGTGATTTAATATAAAATACATATTATTAATCCCGATTTAAGGTCAACGTTGATGACTTTTACGGGTATAATTTGACCGTCATCAGTGATTTCAACTGATTATTGCTTGGGAGATCCCTGTGAATGACTTAGATCTTCTTTTGATATACACGGGGTTGTCGCCCCATTTGGCTACGGCATCCCGATCCCCCTCGTATTTGGCCACGGGTCCCTCCTCGATAAGTCGGTCTATCTTCTTGCGCAAAGTGAAACATCAGTCAGATGACCGTGACCCTTATGGTATTTGCACCTTTTTGTTTTGTCGCGAGTATCAGGGTCCCTTTTCATGGGCCTCGGCCTCTGAAAGTGCTCTTGAATTTCAAAAAGAATCTGTGATGGCTTGGCGTTGAGTGGGATGAAGTCGCTTTCAGCGAACCTAAACGGTTTCTTTACTTCAAGGTCCTGGTTTGCATCTCTACTATGATCCTTTTTGCGATCTTCCCCGTGATCCTCTTTTTGTGATGGATGCTCTGGCTTTGATTTTCCCCTTTCATAAGGAGACGGCGCCTCACTCAGCCCAATCATTCTGGCTCTTTCCAACATCTCCCTTAGCCCTGATTTAGGTGCCCGTAGGTTGAACTCTATTTATCGGACCCTTGGCTATTCCTGGTAACTGAGCCAACTGATAATGCCTAAATTATCACGGTTGTTTAGTGGTGGTTTATATGGTGGATATCTGGCTTATATAATGAATATATGTGATGTATAGCCGGTGGTACATGGCGGAGGTGCGGTGGTGTATTGCAAGTAAGAGAGAGGATATTTTGGTAGAGTTTGGTTCTCTTTATTAATTTGCATCTCTCCAATTTCTATCACACGAGGCCTCCTTTTATAGGAATGAGGGAAGATTAGGGTTTAAGCTATAGACAATTAAATAAGGTAAACCCGCGGCGTGTAGTCATATGGACAATCAGGTCGCCATCCACGGGGTCGCATGATTTTTATCTTGTCTTTAAGCTGCTACTTCATTTATTCCCTCAAGGGCTTGTGCGGTCTCTGATGGACCTCTTTTAGGGTCGCAGATCGTCCCCTTGAGCTATTAGTGACCTTAAAGGTTTGAAGTCTCGTGGCGGGGACTTGGACTCAGCGACCCCAGATTAAACATCGTCACGGACGCTATCCACCATATAAACCACTGCTAAACAACCGTGATAATTTACGCGTTATCAGTTGGTTCCGTTATGGCTACCACAAAGGTACGTCGCCCAAATAAGTCCATCCGCTTAATAGCGTAGCAATAATGATCGTCCGCTTAATAGCGCGATCCTATAAGTCCATCCGCTTAATAGCAAGACAATAATGATCGTCCGCTTAATAGCGCGATCCTATAAGTCCTTCCGCCTAATAGCGTGGCACTAATGATCGTTCGCTTACTAGCACGGTCCTATAAGTCCATCAGCTTTATAGCATGGCGTTAATGATCATCCAATTAATAGCGCGATCCCATAAGTCCATCAGCTCAAATTGTATGGCGCCAATGGCCGTCAGCTTCATAGCGTGAGCCTAAAAAACGAGTGGCAAAAGACGACAAGGCCTTTAAAGACCAAACTCAAAATGCTCAAACAGAGCCATAGGCAATCTGTGAGCACACTTTACTCCATGCTTGAAATTTCATGAAAATACCGAAGACACGGAGTAGGAGGCCATTGATATGCCTAAATAGTGCCGCCACCTATGAGTCCTTAGATAAAGCCTATCTAATATTTCCCTAAGCTTCATCATCTTC
Organism: Gentiana straminea; assembly: GCA_036785695.1. Taxonomy (NCBI): domain Eukaryota; kingdom Viridiplantae; phylum Streptophyta; class Magnoliopsida; order Gentianales; family Gentianaceae; genus Gentiana; species Gentiana straminea. The sequence continues at coordinate 8,441,391 of JAVUPR010000048.1, read as the reverse complement.
TTACGATTTAGAGTTGAATCCTAGAACATGTCAGTCTCCTTTTCTTTTTGCCGAGGATCACCACCATAGTCATTCCATTCTCATTGCTATATTGAAAACTGATGATAACCGACCCGAACTACGCCACGTGTCATCCTTTTAAGTCGTGTAATAAATGACTAGCCTCTAAAAGTAAGGCATTAAGGGCCAGGAGCCCTGAAGACATACCTAAGGGTAGGTCCCTAAGCCTAGGTGAGAGATCGGCGGGAACTCCTCTACTAGCCACCGCAGGTCGGCCGAGGCCTGGTATAGAGGAGCTGCCCAGTTCGGCCATAGTGGCCTTGGGGGCTCCACGCAGGACATACAGAGCAACCCCGGCTGTTATTCCACGTGCTGGATAGCTAAAGATAAATAAGGAAAGAATCTTGGGTCATAAAGACTCTGATCCTGACATTTAATTGTGTCCATAATTATCCCTAAATTATAGGGATTTGCGTGTATATACCCTTAATGAAATATTAATAGTAACACAATATAATTCCTTGCAGGACAAGGAAAGGGATAATCCATCCCCTATATAAACAAACCCTAAGGAACTACGAAAGACTTGATTCCAATACAGTCATTGGATACGTAGGCAACTCGAGAGAAATAACTCACGAGCTCAGTCTAAACACTCACACAAACTCCCCCCGTTTTACATCTTGTTCGAGGGTTTTAATCTTGAATCGATTGTCACTCAAGGAGATACGGTCCGGATTTATACACAGACGAAATCCAGCATCGTCAAAAAGCATCATCACTACTCTTGTTAATTGCTTTGGAAATGCTTTGGCAAGGCAATAGTCATCTCATCTCCAAAAATTTTCTTATATATATTTTACTCGGTATCATACGTTCGGTGATCCGATGTCCACTTTTATCATCACCATGCCATGTCATTATTGTGTAGAAACCAGTCAACCACCACCTCCATATGCCATCCGTATTTGTTTGTGTTTAACAATCGATTCCGTAACCGTATCGTTATTGATATCCACCAATCATTCTTTTTGTTGTTAATCCTTGTTCGTTGCCCTTAGTTTGTGGTACGTGGCTATTGTTGGAGTCTGCTTTGGATTTGGTTTGTGGCAATTCAAAAGAAATATATATCATTATGGGATATCTTTTTTGGGGAATTAAATGTTTTATATATATCGATCGAGAATCATTGATGCAACATGACTTTTAATGGAATACGTAGGCAACACGAGAAAAATAACTCAAGACTTTTTGAGGAATTGAAATTCTGAATGATCATCAAGGTTTTCCTTGTCTTCATATGGAGGGAGAACAATATTATGCTCATCTTGGCCTTCCATAAGCTCTTCAAATGAATTTCCACCACCTTGCTCTACATCATTTGCTATCTCCTCTTCCATGGGGTAAGTTGACCCTTCCCTAATGGCATTTTCCAACAATATTTCCTCAAAATCGATCCTGCAACAAACATTTTCAACAAAAAAGCAAGTGAGAGCATAAGGCAAATTAAATTTAAAGTTATCATCTCTCATGCTCAAAGTAAGCTTCCCATTCTTGACATCAATAATAGCTCCAGTAGTGGCGAGGAATGGTCTACCATGGATAATGGGAATATGATGTGATCCGTAATCGAATCAGATCCGATTTGACCGAAGGACCGATTAAAAGTATCAATAGAAGGAGCACGGTGACCGTTAGCTACCCCGTAACTAAGAACTTTGGTATGACCTCAACCCTCAGATAACCCTTATTAAGAACCTTGGTATACGAACGTCATAAGGTATGCTTAGAACCTTGATAAGTTCATGATTCAAATATTCTACATAAGAATACTCACAAAAAGCTTAAAAAGTTTATATAGATTTCACTCAATAATTTTTGAAATAACTCTTACAATGACTGTATTTGCCTTTATATAGGCTACAGACTCCAAGACCAATTGCTAATTCAGCAATGAGGGATAAAATTACACTAAATAAAAATAATAACAAAATTAAAAGACTATCGAACAAATGTGGGATAATAAAAAACTAAAACAAAAGAAATAATAACTAAAATTAAATAAAAGACTCCAAATAAATTTAATAAAGTTTTTCTTCAAAGGGAATAACATCAGAATATGGATATCCTCCTCCATTTCAAGCACTCCAAAATCCACTGGTATATAACGGGAACATCCTCAAGAATACCCACCGGATATTTGACGGAGCGATCCGCCAGTTGCAAAGAGATATTCATGGGCTTCATCTCACCAAGCTCATGTTTCTTATACATAAAGTGTGGCATCAAATTGACACTAGCTCCAAGGTCACACAGAGCCTTATCTATAGTCACATTGCCAATCACACATGGGATAAAGAAACTACCCTCATCCTTAAGCTTTGGAGGTAGCTTAGTTTGGATGATGGCACTACACTCCTCAGTCAAATCCACCGTCTCATGGTCTTCCAACTTTCTTTAATTGGATAGGATCTCCTTCAAAAACTTAGCATATGTGGGTATTTGTGTAAGGGCATATGACATTAATATAGAGCTTCTTTAGAACTTCTAAGAATTTCCCAAATTGCTTATCAAGATTTTCTTTGGCCAATCTTTGTAGGAAAGGCACGAGTGGATGGTAAGGTGGCGGGGGAATATATTTAGGCTCTGGTTCTGGCTCTTTTTCTTTATTAACCTCTACCATAGGCTCATCTATCGCACCCTCTCATCCTCCCTCTCTTTACCCTCACTATTCACTACCTCAGGGTCTTCCAACTCTTTTTTTTACTTGTCAGTTTGATGGCTTGACAATGCTCCCTATGATTGATTTCAGGTTTTTCTGGAAGTATTCCGGGAGCACTAGAGGAAGCAACTGCTTTTTGAGCAATTTGGTTCTCTAGTATCTTATTGTGTGCCACGAGGCTATCCACCTTAGATGCTAGAGCCTTAATCATCAATTGGTTCTCCTCATTTTGCTTGGTTTGGTTCGCCATGAAGGTTTCAATCAAGCTTTCAAGATTGGATTTTTGAGGAGATGGGGAGGGTGCCTTAGGTTGGAAGCCCAGAGGGTATTGCGATGTTGCATTCTGGTTTTTTATATGTGAGAAGTTCGGGTGATTTCTATAACCAGTGTTGTAGGTATTTGAGAAAGGATCATTGGTAACATTAACTTGCTCTTGGGATTGGGTAAGTAGTTGACATTCTGGAGCTGTATGTCCAATCAGACCACAAACTTCACAAGGTACTTCTGCATAGATCAAAGCACTCACATTCATTTTATCAAATTTAGAACTAAGAGCATCTACATTAGCATAAAGAAGATTCAAAGTGTCTACCTCATACTTACATGCCTCATTCCTTGAAGTGTTAGGCATTTTGTTTCTGGCCCACATGTAACTGTTTGTTGCCATATTCTCAACGAGATTGTATGCATCATCTGGATATTTAATATGCAGTGCATCTCCTGCCACAACATTTATATCCATTCTATCCTTGTAATCTAGTCCATTGTAGAAGGTCTGCACAAATTGCCATTTCTCCAACCCATGGTGAAGTCAGTTTCTCAAAATTTCATTATACCTTTCCCAAGCTTCATAAAGAGATTCATTGGATTGTGTGAAGCTTGTAATCAGATTCCGCAACTGAACTGTCTTACTAGGAGGGAAATAATTGGCTAAAAACACCTGAGAGAGTTGATCCCAAGTAGTCACTGTGCCTGGTGGGATGGAACGGTACCAAGCTCTTTCCTTATCTCTCAGGGAGAACATGAACAACATGGTTCTGATCTGAAGTGATGTTGTCACTTTGAGAGTATCACAGTATTCTAGGAAGACCTTCAGATGCAGATTAGGGTCTTCTGCAGGTGACCCCCAAATGAATTTTGTTGAACCATCTGAATAAGAGCAGGTTTTAGTTCAAAATTGTTTGCAGCTATAGTAGGTTGCACAACCCCTGATTGTAACCCTTGTGCAGTAGGCACTGATTAATCCTTCAAGGTCCTATTATTGTTCTCAGCCATCTCTTTTTCAGACTTAGTTTCTTCTTTCTTAGTTTCCAGCTTAAACAATCTTCTCCTCCTATGAAAAGTCCACTTGATTTCTGGATCTAACTCAAAGAGATTGTCAAAATTTCTAGATTTTCACATAAAGAAGAAGAAAATATAACCAAAGGAGGAAAACGCAATTACCCACTAAAATTAAAAGGAAAAGGTCTAGTCTAATTGATCAAAAAAACGAGTTTGATGTTGACACCAAAGTCCCCCGGCAATGGAGCGAGAAAACTTGATGTGCGATTTTCAATATAATCACTAAATCCTACAGCAAGCGCACAGCTTATCGAGTAGTATTTAGGATGTCGATTCCACAAGGACTTGTAGTCAATTGATAGGAGTCAACTTTGCATGACTCCGGCACTCTTTTAGCCCCCATTTTGATGCATATTTGGTATATTTTGAAACATTAAGGTCTCAAAATGGGTTGGTATCACATGTTTTAGAGCACAAGGGCTTTTATCATCTTTTGATGGTAAAGCCTCGTTTTTATTGATATTAACCCCATTCCGAGCACTTTTACCCTCCAGAATCGTTTGTGTGTCTTGTTCGTTCATGAGATTGTAGGGTCTAGGTGTCACGAGAACCCGGAAGGCGAATATTTATGATGAGAAGTATGATCAAGGTGCAAAAATGAACCTAGGAAGAAGAAAAATGAAGAAAAGAGGGGAGAAGTGTTAGTATCTCAACCCCTATGTTCTGTTCAGCAACAATTTGACCTATGATGGAGGCATTTTATGGTCATAGATTCTTCATGAAAGTTGTAGCTAATTGAAAGAGATTTCCAACGCACCTTGAATCACTCAAATCGGAGTTCTACACGTGAAGATATCATGGTTTTACTGCAGCCAGAAAATTGCATCATCTCAAACGCGCGTTTCAACTCTCAAACGCGCGTTTCAAACTGCTAATTTTGGACAGAGAGCACATGAAGCGAAACGCACGTTTGGGGACCTCCAAACTGGCATTTGGAGTCATTTTTCTGTAGATTATTGCCCCTATAAATACCCCATTCTATCGAATTTCTTTAGATATTCTCCCCTCTCTTAGCTAAACTATACCCACTCTTTAGCACGAATTTTGTAATGGATTATTCCACTTTCTCTTAGCTTAGATTAGCTTAAACATAGTTAGATTCTACTCTTTCCAAGCTCAAATATCAATTCCAAACACTAAGAGACCACCTTTTAATTACTTCTTTAAGTTGTACTTTTTGGATCTCAACTCGAATTTCTCTCAATTAATGGTATATTTCTCTCCTCACTTACTTATTATGGCTTTTATTTTCTGTTATATGTATGTCTTAATTAGTATAATGAGTAGCTAATTCCTTAACATAGTCGAATCATGTGAAATTTGGTGAAATCACCCTTTGGGTGATGAAATTGGGAGTGTGTAGTGCTTTTTATTGTTTAATCTTACTTGTTTCACGTCTTAGAACTTATTATAACATCGCTAGATTGGATTGTACACCCAATTTAGTAATCACACACATCAACCTTACATATGTATTTTGCGGGAAGACGTGGGATAAGGGGTTTTAAGATCGCGGCGTAGACTCGGCTTAGTTGTTAAGCCCTAGCCCAATGTGAGGTTACTCGTTTTAACGTTTAAGCGGCTCTAGTGCATAACATGTCTTGTTAGTGAATCTTCTTTAGGGAAGGGTAGTTAACATGGCATAAGGTGTTAGGAGAGAGTTGTTCAGACCTTAGCACCGGAATTAGGAGTACATACCCGTGAAATTGATTGCGAGAGTTCGTTTGTTATAATGCACACTCCCGGTTTTGTCCACCCTTAGGGTTGAAACTAGCTACTTTGATCATGGTTCGGCTATGTCCCTTAGTATAACATTTACAAACCGAGTAGTTAATCATCTTTCTTCCTTTTCTATCTTTAGACTCGTTAGTAAAATTCACCTTAGTGTCGTTGTAATACACAAGCACTTTAAAAAGATTGATCACCTAGACTAAGTAACACGTTCGCTTTGGTACTCATAAACACTTTTCCTTTGGGTTCGACCTCGTACTCCTGCAGCTATGCTAGCAATCGACCCGGTACACTGCCGGTTAGAGAGTTAGTTTGCCCACGGTTTCGAGTCTTTATAAATTATTTTGGAGGGTGAATTTTAGCTCAATCAAAATGGAATTTTAGCTCAATCATCAATCACCAAACAATACTTGATTTTTATTAGCAAGACAAATCAATTTCTTGGAAGTTTTTATCTAAAAATCCTAAAAGTAAAGAAAATAAAGAAAATCTAACAATGAGCCAAGAACTTCGAGATTTAGGTAAATATTCAATTTAAATGCATTTCTAGGATTTCGGAGTCATCATGAAATTACTACATGACTTACCAACAATGTTCCCCGAAGATATAAATTTTACACTCATAAAGGCAATTATAAAATTTTATCATAAAAATATTCTTTCGAATTATTTTCGTGATCGTACCCAAATTCATACTACACCTAGTTTCCCATGATAAAGAATGAATTTTGATCCCTTAAAGAACTATAATTTCATGCCATCAAGGTCTTTATCAAATTTTCATTCCAATAAAACCTTGGATTTAATTCATGTTTCCTAAAGTATTAATTAAGTAGTACCTTTTCGGTCACTATTTAAATGAATAATTTCTCTACGTAGAATTGCGATTATTCACCCTCTCGAGCTATTAATTTCAACAATCATACAAGAATAGCCCACAAGAAATAATTTATAAGCATGAAATTCATAAAACAAGGGAAAGATTGAGTTTTTACATCATATATTCATATCAGGGTTTCTCATAATCCTAGAAATTGATATTTTCTCACGTTCCATATCAAGATTCCAAGATTCAACCATATAATTCATGCTTTGACAATAAAAATAAATAAATAGAGAAAAGGAAAAAAGAGAGGGAAATATACCGTCAAAGTATTCCATAAAATAATCCAACATTGAAAAAAATTTCGTTCTTGAATTTCTTAAACCTAAAATTCTTGTACTTGGAGATGGGAGATGATGAAGAAAAGAGAGCAAAAGTCGACTAAAGGATGATGGAGGCGTGAATGATGATATTCACGACTTGGGGCGTAAATTAATGGGATAATTACATCATATACTCCCTCCGTCCCATTTTATTTGTCCGGTTTGACTTTTCACACAGATTAAGAAAAATGTAGTTAATACTTTAAATTTCATTAAATAATCCAATATTTTTACATTTATGTTATTTCAGTAGTTGTTGGAGCATTTAATGCTACACACTTTTTATTATAAATATTGTAAAGAGTGAAGAGCATTTGAAGAAATTTGATAATGAATGCACAAATTAGACACTTATTTTGGGACAAATCAAAAAGGAAACGTGGACAAATAAAATTGTACGGAGGGAGTATTAAGTTTCCATAATTAAAATTTCCCAAGATAATCTTTAAAAATCAATTTCTCTTCATTCTCGAACTCTTTATGCTTCCTTTCTCCTCATTCCTCTAAAAAAACATTGTTGCCTTCTTGAATAAATATTTGGAATGCTCTTCATCAATCAGAACATTTCGTTGGCCTACGAAATCTAAATAGTAATTACACCATGTTCCATTCTTTCACACCTGGTTGTGATTCTTCTGCCAAAACGATCCAAGAATCACCACATATGGTGGACTTTTCATTGGCCATGTACTTCAAACCCTTCTCAGATCTAGTGAGATCAGTCTTGAATTCCAACATGCGAGCCTCAGATTGGGAGTTGAACAGAGATTCAAGCGTTGTCCAGATCTCGTGAGAAATGGAGCAGCCAACGACTTCAAGAAGAGCTTGTTCGGCCATGGAACTGAGCAGCCAACCGGTAAGTAGTTGGTTGGTCTTATTCCAGGTATCAAAGGCTGGGTTTACAAGACCGGTGGCAGTGAACTGAGGATAACCCTCCAAGCGGTGACCCTTCACAATTGGAGAATTGCATACTTCCACAACAGATAATTTTCACGGTTGAGTTTGATATTGCATGTTTGAGTTAAATGGCCTGTAAAGGGAGCTCCGGACAGCCCAGAAATCAGAGATCGAACAAGAGATGGGACAGATGGAAGGCCACTGTACAAATGTGGTAGGGAGGATGTACTACCAGCGACAAAAACAGGATCAGTGAAATGAATGAAGAAGGGATACGAGTGTGAAGTAATAAAGAAGGGCGGTAAGGTGGTGGAACTTTGAATCACATGTGCTCAGGATTGCACCGCCGTCAGCGGTGGCTCACTGGCGTCGGCCATGGTACGGCTCTGATACCAACAATTTAATAAAGGCAAGGATCTCATATTTAGATATTATCCATTACATCATATCTGGGAAAGCATTGATGTGAATCAACTTTATGACATATTTTACGATTTGGGTTAACTTATATGGCTTTATACGTATTTTCGTTATTTTTGTGTATTATTTATCGAGACTCGGAATCTAATCATTTCGTGTGTTTTATTTACAGTTTCCAAAGTTATAGGAGAGCAAATTGGACCGGGCTTAGAGCTATTTCGAGTTGACATTATAAGAGATACGGAATTGGTCTTGAAGAGTGAAGCTGGACCGAAGTTCTTAGATTTCCGAGATTGCAGAAGATTCTGTAATTTTATAGAAGCTTCTGCGTGGTGCAGAAGGTTCCGCTAATTCACCAAAGCTTCGGTGGAGAAAGAAACACATATTTATGTCGGTTTCAGCAAGATACAACAAAGTTATCTTTTATTTTCCCGGATATAGTAGGAATATGTTGTTAAGTCGAATTTTACATCAATTGTAGCCTATATAAAGGCAGTTAGACCTATAGGAAATTTACCACACCTCTACCACACTTCTACCACAATTCTACCATACACTTAGTGTTTTATGCAAATATTATCTTCTTGTTCTTCAACAATAAAATTTATTGATGTTTATTCGTTGTTATTCGGTGTTATTTTGTCGAACAATTGTGGATTTTGTCGATTCACCGGTTCTAGAACGTGTCAGACGTTGGGAAGAAGCTATCCGGGCTATGATAATCCCAAACATCCATATTTTGTAAGTACTCTTCACTGATCCATTTAACCCAAAAACAGTCTTTTTGCATTGGAAGTTCCACAGAATCCTACAAAGAAGAGCCAAATTCCATGCAGAAAGCTGAAACACCCCCAGACCACCCACGGATTTAGGCAAACAGACCTCCTCCCAACCAACTAAGGATTTCCTGAAAGAGTCACAAGAACCCCCCCCCCCCCACAAAAACCTTCTGCACATTTGATCCATCTTCAACTTAACACTTCCAATAATAGGATAGATACCAAGCCAAAAGCAGTAGGCACCTTGTATAATAGAAGAAATAAGCTGAAGCCTTCCAACATAAGAAAGGGTAGCATTTCCAATTGCAAAAGTAGTTCCTCAAATATGCAAACAAGGGATCATAATGAACAACATTCAACCTGACTGCACATAGAGGAATGCCAAGATATCTAATAGGCAAAACACCTTCTTTTAGACCTGAAATACCAAGCAACTCAGCCTTAGCAGTCTCAGATAAACCAGCACAGAACATCTCAGATTTGAGCAGATTGGCAACCAAGCCAGAGAAATCACCAAAAACAATCAAATAGTTCATCAAAAGGGTGATAGAATAGGATCACCTCTAGCAAAAAGTATCAGATAATCAGCAAAGGCAAGGTGATTAATCTGAAGATTTTTACAACTAGTATGATAATTAAACTCTGAATCCTCCATTAAGATCCTTAGCATTCTAGAGAAGTACTCCATACCAATAACAAACAAGAAAGGAGAAAGAGGATCACCTTGCTTAAGACCTCTCTTGCCAGGAAATACCCCTTCATTTCACCATTGATAGAAAGAGAGTACGATGCAATAGTGACACACAACATAATCCAATTCACAAATCTATCAGAAAAACCAAAACCCCTCAAAACAGCCTCCAAAAAGGACCAATGCACAGAATCAAAGGCCTTCTTGATATCCACCTTGATCAAACATCTAGGAGGACCCATCTTAACACCACAGTGTCTAATAAGCTCTTGACAAAGGAAATATGTCAGACATAGCCCTACCATCAACAAAACCAGTATGAGCTTCATCAATAAGATCAGGCAAACAGGCAGCCAATCTGGTAGCTTAAATCTTGGATATAACCTTGTAAGTAACATTACAACAGGAAATAGGCCTATAATCCCCAACAGTAGCAGCATGAGTAGTCTTAGGGATGAAAGCAACAACTGCATGATTAATCTGTTTCAAGAGGGAATCATATTGAAGAACTCCAGCATAGCCTTAGTGAAGTCATTCCCAACACTATCCCGAGATTTCTTGAAAAAGCCAGCAGAAAAACCATCAGGACCAGGGGAATTATCATCAGAGAAAGAGAACAAGGCCTCATTTACATCCAAGGTAGTAACATCCCTAACCAGGTTATCAACACCAGACCTAGAAACTTTAGGACCAACATTGACAACATCCTCATCAATATGAGTGGCCACAACTTCAGTACCCAATAAACCATAATAGAAATCAACAAAAGCATCCCCAATCTTTTCATAAGAAGTAGTAAAAGTGTTATCACACAGAAGAGATGTGTCTCCTGGCATTGTTCCTTTTCACCAAAGAGTGAAAAAACTTGGAGCCGCTATCACTTAGCTTCATATACACACCCTCTGCATTCTGAGAGAGAAAACTAGCCTCAGCAGCCTCCAAAGAATGGCAAACCATTTTCTATTCTAAATTTAAGATGCCAGTGAGTTGTTTGGCATCAGATTATACTGTGATTGCAGATCACCAAGAAAATTGAGAGCACACTCAGACTTGACAGAGATGTGAGCAAAATGCAACTTATTCAAAGCTTACAAATGTTGCTTAAGCCTCTTACATAATTGGTACATGGCAGTACCAGAAACATCTTGGCCCTAACTTTGGGCAAGAACATCATTATAACTATCATGTTGCATCCACATATTAAAAAACTTGAAGGGCTTCATTCTAAGAACAGGCCCAGTAGAAAGAGTGATTCTACATGGAGAGTGATCAGAATGGAGGCCTACAGGGCTTCATTCTAAGCAAGGGCATTAAGATTCCAGTCATACCAAAAGGCATTCCCTATTACTCTGTCAATCCTGGTAAGAACACCACAATAAGTCCAAGTGAAGAACTCACCAAAAGAATTCAAATCAGATAGGTTAGCATCCAAACAGCAATCCACACTATCTTGCATCTCATAGTCAGTAGGGACATTCCCATTCAACGTATCATCCACAGAAAGAACTGAATTAAAATCCCTTAAAACCATCCAAGGAAGACTAGAACAAACACTTAGTTCTCTAATTTTATCCCACATTGCTCTCCTATCACCAACAGTGTGCAGGCCATAAACAAAGGTGATTAAGAAGCTGTCCCCAATAACCAAAACCTTCACCTTGCAGTGGATCCACTGCATATCAACTTCCAAAACCTCAACATCAATAAAGGAAGGATCCCACACAACCAAAATCCTTTTACTGACATCATGCTCAAAATTGTTAATAGACATCCAAGAGGGAATTTTGTTGTTCATAAAAAAATCCAAGTTATTTTGAGACAATTTTGTCTCAAGGATTCCAAGTAAGGTAATCTGGTGCTGCCTAAGAAACTTGACGATAGAAGATTGTCTAGAGACCTTATTGAACCCTCTCACATTCTAGAAACCTATCATTTATGTCTAGCAAGAGGTGTTTTACCTCTAGAGACAGAAGCATCAGAAGATGCAGAAGATTCTTTGACACCAGGGGTGTTATTCTTATTGTTTTTCTTCTTTTTTTTGGAACCCTTAGAACCAGAAGCATTACCAACATGCTCTCCATTCTCCATTTGATCAGCCTAGGAAACATCAGGAGACAAAACATCAAAGGAGTTAGCAGTTGGAACATCCTTCCTTTTCACTTTCCCATTCTCCTTAGAAACATCATAATCATTGTTCACAGGAGGATCAGCAGACTTCTTATTAGCATCAGCAGACTTATTCTTATTAGCATTAGCATCAGCAGGTTGACGACGAGCAGCAGCAGGCTGCTGAGGAGCATCAGCAGGGGCAGCAGGCTTCTTTTTATTCCCATTTGGTTGCTTAGTACCAGCATTTGGTTTCTCATTCCTTGTAACATACAACTGAGGGGTATCCAGAGCATCATTACAAGCTCCAACATTGTGTCCCAACTTTTTCAGAAAGTACAAAACTTGGGAAGATCCTCATATAAAACAGGTTGCATTAAACATTTTCCACCAGGTAAGTTAATGGGGATAACATCTGGTAGGTCCACACTAACATCTATCTCCACCAAGCATCTTGCAAAACTCAGAACCTTTTTTGTAGCAGTGACCTTATCAGTATATTGGGGAGCACCTAGGAAAGTGCAGATCTTACTCAAGCACCCATCCTTCCACAATCTAAGGGGAAAATTAGGCAACTGTACCCAAATAGGAACCACAGATTAAGCAACTTTACAAAAGTTAAACAGTTCAGGCATTTTCCTTAAAAGTAGGGGTTTGCCAAATGCATAATAAGGACCAGCATGTAGAACATCATCGAAATCAGAAGGCTTGTCAAACATAAAGACAATCCAACCAGAGTTGTGATAATGGTAAGCACATTTCTTTGGCCAAAAATTAACAATCTTCTGAACAGCATCCCTTCCAGGAAACTTGGAAGGGAAAATATCAATCAGACTCACTCTCTCCATAGAATCATCATCCAAGTCTTCTGTGATCAAGTTAACAGCATCAGGAGTCACACTTGCCCTAATCTCTGTCAATTTCTTTACCTCATCATTGAACACCATATTCTTTTATACACTATTAACCCAAGACACAAACTTTTCAGCAGCAGTAGCATCAGCAGAAGTGACATCATTTGAAACCAAATCATCATTAATAACAGGAGCTCCTCCACTGATAATAGGGGTGGAAGACTCCAAATTTATAGTAGCAGCAGGATCCAATATAATTATGACTCCCCTGCTCTACTATATCAATTTGTCATAAAGTGCCAGTGCCACCATCGGTAACAGGTACTGCAACTGTAGAACCAGGTTTAGCTGATGCAGAAACCAGTCCAGCAGGTTCACTAACACTCTCATTGGCCTTATCAACCTCAAGAAGCTCCAATAAAGTAGTTGCAGGAGAAACATGCAAATCTATACTGTGAATTTCAACCGAGACCTCCAATATAGAAGATTTCTTAGCAACAACGGGGGCAAGCAATTTACCAGACTTAAGCTTCATAGCATCTTCATACACTCTAACATTCGCAGACTTCTTGTTCACCACAGGTTTAGGACAAGTGGCTGTCATCTCTACCATTGCAGAGGATTTAGCTACACCAAGTGCAGCTTCATCCCCCACCTGCACACCGGGTACATGGAGATCTAGCAACTACCCTTTTTCCAAACGTTTCCCATCTTCATTTTGAGCTGGATTGAGCTCAACAATGGTACCAGCAGCTTCAGGAGCTTCCAATCCAACCACATATGCATGTTCATCACAATCCGGTTGATGAACAACAAGTTTTTCATCGGCTTTTCTATTTTTCTCACCCATAGCTCAAAATCATAGCTGAAAAAGCAGAAGGGAGTAAATCAAGACAGATGAACTTGTGAAGGATGATCCTCAAGATTAAAAGATGTAATGTATATTTTTGAATAAAACGTATAATTATTTCTATTGTTATCTTAAGTGATGATTTTTTATTCTATAAAGCTGCGAAAGGTAAAGATTTTCTTTTATAAAAATGCTACATTTGTTTCGTAATATAAATCATTGCAGATTTTTTGTTTTGTCCCATATTATAAGTCTTGATTCTTTGAAAAAAAATTCCATCCTACAAAGTAACAAACCATTTAGTACAAAATTTACCTTTTAACCCTTACTTACTCATCTAATATTTTATGTCTTAAAATATTAAAAAGTGAATGAATCTATCAAATTTTTTAACATATGTGCACAAGGCAAAAATAACTTATTTATTGTGCTGGAAATATAACTTATATATTAAATGGATTAATCATGTGGATAATTCATGCAAAATTAATTATACGAAAAATCTACCATGAGGAGACGGTACGTTATGCAAAAATTCATCAGAAGAGCGTAAAACACGATCATTTTTAACTTTATATAGTAAAAAAAAAAAAAAAAAAAAAAAAACTCAGAAACATAATCATGTTTTACAACAAAATATTGCTGGTCGTAGCACATAAAAATTTCCCATAATTATAATACCTTCCCAATTTGAAGTTATGGCAGCTTCTCAACTGACGTATATAAAGTCAACGATAACCCAAAAAACGTGGAATAAATGTTTACAAATCTCCGCATAGTAGGATGTGACTCGATATCATTATCCACGTCAAGCTGACTCATCAACTAGCTGTATTATTTTGACTGCTACCATATCTCATTTACTTTAAGGTTGTGTTTGTTTTGGCTCGGAGTTTTTTTTAAAGTTTTTTTAGATAATGTGATTGAAGTAATAATTAGAAAGTTAAGAAGTTTTTTTAAAATTTGTGTAGATTATGAAATGATTGATGAAATAAAGTAGAATAATAAATAAAATAATGATAAAAAATGTAATAAAGTTGATAAAATGAAATAATGATAGATGATTTAATATTTTTTTATTTATAGTTGAAGATTTGATTGGTGGGAGAATTGTAAGAAATTATTGATGATTTGATGTAAAAAAATCCTAAAAAAACTCTTGTCAAAACCAACACAATCTTTTATATTACACAAAACTTACACAATCTTTCAGACACACCGAGACACACTATATAAGAAATAGTAAGCAATAATAGCATGACACTTTGCATTCGATATTATAAATTTTTTGATTCTTTTGAAAAACATTAGATTTAGATTATGTATCGAGAGAGTAGTATGAGATTAAAGGGTCTTCTTCATTTTATAATTGGGAGTTGGGTTTAGCGTCACAAACCTTTTTTTCTTAATTATGATACACGATCCGGTAATAATAATATAGACATATTATATCAATAATGTAAAAATATGTTGTGTCTAAGTAGATTTAGCGATAACATTACCCTTTTTAAAACTAAAAACAAACCATCCAGATATAACGAGTGAAATAATATACTTTTGCATTGATTATAAAATGTCTATATCAATACCCCTTTACAATATGATAAATATAATTTCCTCAAAAAAAAAAAACATGATAAATATAAGAATATATGTGATTTGTTGGATCTTAACGATCGTGTAGCGCCAATAAAGTTACCCAAATGTGATGATGCCATCTATATTGGGAAAGTGGTACACGAATCTTTTATATCCAAAGCATTCCTAACGTTGTTTTATTTGTACAAAATCAAAACTAATATTTCTTTATTTTACATAATTTACATTTAAGTTGGACTGCATTCGAATGTGGATTACAATTGTCCGCTAAAAAAACAATTAATATATAGTGTTCGTAAAATTGATGCTTTAATTTTAATTTAAACATAATAAATTATTAAACTTTTAAATTTTTTTATTATTTTTTTTTTTTTTCCTCTAATGGGGTTCGAACATTGGTCGCCAAGTTATAATCTAACTTATCACTAGACCGATACACCTTGTGCAAACTTTTAAATGTTTGAATGATATATAAAATTGGGTATATCTTTTTATTTTCTTTATAATGTGTATATGTATGGTCTTATTTTTTTCTTTCTTTTTTTCTTTCTTTTTTTCTTTTATGTATATCATCAGTATTATTTTATCCACCGGCATCGTAAAGGTATTGCTTGCGACGTACCGCGACTATTGGAAAAGTAGAGGTTTAAAATAATACTTAAAAAGGAAAAATTGTCAGCTAAGGACTCCAATAGATTTACTATTCAAGGACACAAAATCTCCGAATTATCCGTTAGGGACTTTTACCTGAATATAAATAGATACCATTTTATAGTTTCAATCCTCATCCGCAAAATCTGTATATATATATTATTACTCTTTATCCTTACGATTTGATCGTATCTTCTTAATCTGTTTTGTGCTCATTTCTTTCCAAAATTTGTATTTGAAGATGACGATCCTCGTGCATAATCTAGGTACTGCAATATTATCTTCTCCTTATTTTGATATTCATCTCAAAATGCTGATCGGTTCTTAATCTTTGCGTTTAAGTTTGTTATTAATTAATTAATTGATTTTTCTTTTTTTTTTTTGATTTTCTGATTGTGATTTATGGAAGAAAGCTAACGATTATTGTTTATGCGATCAGTTTCATCATCAGAGGAGAAGAACAGGAATGGTGACGCAGGGGAACTTGTGTTTGATGGTGGATTTGAAGCCCCTGAGAATAATGCTTTTGGTCGTTCATTCAGGTTCGCATTTTTGAATCTGAAAATCCTCCATCTCTATGCTTTTTTTTTTTTTTTTTGAGGTGCGGAAAATGTGACATTGTAAGATTTGGAATTGGTTTTGGTACAGAGATTACAATGCTGAAAGCGAGAGACAGAAAACGGTGGAAGAGTTCTACCGGTTGAACCACATCAACCAAACCTATGATTTCGTAAGTGCTGCTTGTAGTAGTACACTTGCTGGATAAAGTACTCAATTCAATTCTTAACATGTTGATGTAAATTTGGGAATTGATTAATGATTAATTAATGCAGGTGAAAAGGATGAGGGCAGAATATGAGAAACTGGACAAAGCAGAGATGGGCATTTGGGAATGCTGTGTACTGCTGAATGATGTGGTTGATGAAAGTGATCCTGATCTGGATGAACCTCAAATTGAGCATTTGTTGCAGAGTGCTGAGGCTATTCGCAAAGATTATCCTAACCAAGATTGGTTGCATCTCACCGCCCTCATTCACGGTATATATATATATATATATATATTTTTTGCACATGTGCATATATATATAAGTTTATAATTAACCCTTTTGTGTGAGTGCAGATCTTGGAAAGGTGCTTAATCTTCCTAGCTTTGGTGGTCTCCCTCAATGGGCTGTTGTTGGTGAGTCTCATTTTTAATCGAGTGGTCCTGTGATTGTGAAAAAACGAGTGTCACAACATAATTTTACCCTCTTGTTATGTTGAGGAATAATTATAAAAAATGTCTTACGTCATTCGTTTTGACTGACGGTAGCAGCATTTTCTATTTTGATAACCGTTTTATATTTTTACTAAAGTTGAATAATGGGGTTTAGAATTGATTAATTGCAATTTCTTATTATAGGGGATACTTTCCCTCTAGGCTGTGCATTTGATGAATCCATTGTTCACCACAAGGTTTTTTTTTTTTTTTTTTATCTTCTTCTTTCTGTTTTTTTTTTTTTTTTTTTTACATGAGTCTAAATTTATAAACCTATATTATGTAAATTGTGTTGCAGTACTTCAAACAGAATCCAGATTATTATAACCCTGCTTATCAAACCAAGAATGGAATTTATGAGGAAGGATGTGGGCTTGACAATGTTGTCATGTCATGGGGCCATGATGATTACATGTGCATGGTATATTCTCTTATCTTTTTGACATAAGAATATTTTTTCAATTTTAATTTAATTTAAAGAAAATTACATTATTCCATTTGAAACTTCAGGTTGCTAAAAAAAATGGTACAACTTTGCCAGCAGCAGCATTGTTCATCATCCGCTATCATTCTTTTTACCGTAATCACTGAGATTTAAATACATTTAATTTTTTCTTTATTATATCATTCAAAAATTTTAGCAACAAAAATTAAATGGTTATTTGGGGATATGCAATTAATAATACTAAAAAAAAAAGTGGATCTTCTTGTTTTTTGCAGCATTGCACAGAGATGGAGCATATACACACTTGATGAATGAGGAGGACAAAGAAAATTTCAAGTGGCTCCAAATTTTCAAGTAATTTATTTATTTATTTTTTTGGTCTCTCATTATTATTTTTTCATTTGCAGATGTTTGATTTAATATTGGTTGTTTTAAAAATTTGTATAAAATGTATGTATATAATAATGTGCAGCAAGTATGATCTATACAGTAAGAGCAAGGTTCGCGTAGACGTTGAAAAGGTTAAGCCATACTACCTATCCTTGATCCAAAAGGTAATTTAATTAAATGTACATTTTAAAGCTTTAATCTAAAGCACAAACACAAATTATTAAATCAAAGCACAAATTTTTTTTTTTTTTAAAGAATACCATGTACTCGTTACGTTGAATATCAAAACATAAAACACGTTTGGTTTATAATCTTTTGGTGTATTAGTTTTCTAATAACTATTTTTATTATTATGTGGCAGTATTTTCCAGAGAAACTCAGATGGTGAAATATTTCTGTGTTGATCGAGTGAGCACTTTAAAAGATTGGGAAGATTATCTATTTAAATGATTTATTTTGAAGTTTGTACATTTAATCTGTGAATAAAAATCCTCTCCTATCTACTATATATGTAAGTAGATAAAAGGAAGGGGTCAGGTTGTGTCATTTCTCATTGGTATTTTAAAAAAATATAAATGATTATCGTATTTTACGTTCTTATTCAATCACTGCTAAACTTATATTACTTATGCTTTGCATAAAACCTGAAACAGTGCAATATACATGTACTTAAGAATCACAGCTAGAATTGAAATCACTTTTGCATCATAGGGCCAAAAAAAGCAATGGAACAGTGAGAGAATGTGCATTATATACCATTAAATTGTGTCAAGGGTGTAAAAAATATAATTCACCTAACACACATCTAACAGTTCAGGGACGGGGGCCCCTCGGGAGGGCTAAGGATAGGGATGTCAATTTCGATCAAACTCGATAGATATCCACCCAACCCTACTATCTGTTAGGATAGGTTATTTCTTAAGGTAGGAGAAGGTATGAGTTTCATTCTAAGAAACCCACCGTAGGTAGGATAGGGTATGCGTATGTGTTGTTTACGGGTCATAATACCCATCCGACCCACGATATATATATACACAAACACACATCATGATTAAATAATGACTATTTACATTACCTAAAAAGTAAGAAAACTACATAACATCTCACTAAAACGAAACAAAAATCACGAAAACAAATAAATGTATTTAAAGAACACAATTGCTCTTCTTATATATCAATTGTCGAGGTCAAACACCCGATATGTTCTCTCCCAATCGATTCTAGAAAACTTGTTTCTATGACCTGACATATGGGTAAATGCCGACAAACGTGTTTCTATGGAAAATTCGAATTGACTGATCATATTTTACTACGTATATAATTTAATAAAAACGTCTAATATTTCCCTATAAATACTTCACTTTATAATCCAAATATTCACAATCCACTTAACTCACATTTTTCATTCTCATTTTTATCTTTTTACTCCTCTATAAATTTTCCAATAAATTTATTTAAAATAAATGAAATTCCAAATTTTTACTGTCATGTTTATTTGCATGATATTGTTATCTTTTGTCCACACTTCTATTTGTGATCATGTTATTGAAAAGAGAGAATTAGCAAAGGAAAAATCAAAAAACAATTTCATCAAGATATTTTTCAAACATTTCGGAGTAATTCCCGAATATGTTACACAAGGAAAAGAACAGGAGACGTTACATGTGGTATCACGTCGAGTAGTGCCTGGCGGACCCAACCCCCTTCATCATTGATTTCTGGATTTCGTGAATTTGATGTAGTGATTTTTACACTTATACGTTATAATTTTTATATTTGAGTGTTTTACGGTTTGTTTTACGTATTAATAAATATACTCATAATAATACGAAACTCGTAGGTGTATCCTAGGACGAGTGGCTTGTAATAAAAGAATGGAATCAATTTTTTCATAATCATTATAAATGCATTTCTTTACTTGATTAAGATTGAGGAGTAACTGTTTTGATTTTAATAATTTTAAACCAATGTGATCATATCAAGAATGATACGTCTCGAGAATGTTATTGTTAGCCATAGATTCAATGAGTAACGTGGCATCGTAATATCAACAATCGACTCATTTTCAATCGATCACTCAATTACTCCATACAAAAAACAAACAATCAAACTCAGAAGACATTCAACTCATTTGTCATTTCACACTTGAAAACGGTAGTTGAAGAACATTAGCATAAGTTGTAAAAAGGGAGGCATGCTCGTTCGAGCTCGGCTCGAGCCCGAGCAATATATTAATGAACATAGCTCAAACATAAAATTGTGTTCGTTTTGTAAACAAACAAACTTGAGCTCGTTCGTGTACTAAGCAAACACAAACATCATATAATCGGTTCGGTTCGGCTCGTTTACAGCTCTAATTGTAGGATTTATAAGTCATTTGTTTTGTGTGAAACTTCTTAGCTTACAGAACAAGTATCACGTTCTAAGAATTGAACATTTTGATACACAAGGACAATGAACAAACACATTCAAATATCATGCTCTAATGATTCAACACACATTTAAGACTTGATTTTGTGTAATTTACGTCAACAGTCATTACTCATATTTACTTATCATATGAAATTTTGATGATAAAACCAAATATCCATGGATATCCATGTGCCCGTGGATATCCACGTGGGTGGGGCATGGGTAAGAGAACTTTTACCCGCATGGGTAATGGGTAGAAAAAAAAATTGATGGGTAGGGTATGGATATAGTAATATCCGTGCCCACCCGTACCCATTGCCATCTCTAGACAAAGGGGTCATGGCCCCGAGTCCCCTCAAAATCTATGAATTTAAGGGCCCAACTAAATTTTAACTCAATAGTATTTATATATATTGCATTTTTGAAAATAAATAAGGTATTGCTCTAATGGTAAGCAGTCAAGTATAATTTGATAAGTGACTAGGGTTCGATTCTTGCTAAAGGCAAAAAACAATATATTTATTTGGTTAATCGTTTTTAGAAGGGCCTAAACCAATATTTGGCCCCGAGCCTAAATTTGGACAGTGACGCCACTGAATAGTCTCGTGCAATGAAATTGGCTTAATATACAAATTAAACAAAGCCATCGATAGTTCTTCTCTATGTAGAAGAACAATGACAACCGATAAGAGCTACATAGGGTTAACGTAATCAAGGACGGAATACGGTTTGAAACTTCGGATTGAACTATAATATTACTCTAAAGTGTGAAATTATATTGTGACGTATTTATAAAGTAAATAATTTATGTGTTACAAAATTATTTACTAACATCTGGGTGTGGCAATGAGTTTGTTTTATCCTTAACAACTGTGAAAATTAAGTGTCAATAATATTAGCTAAGGTCTATTCGCACCATTAATGTTTTCCTATGCCAATAATACTAGCTAAGGTCCAAACGCACCATTAAGGTTTTCTTAGAGTTTTGCAACCTTCAATAAACGATATATATGGGTTTGTTTTTTTGAGAAACCAAACATTTTATTAATCAAGATCCGCCAAACAGGCGGTCAAAACGTCACCCGGGGGTGAAGATCCCCAAAGCGTCCGAGAAAAAACAAACAAACCATGACGAGCTAAAAGATGCGCTGGGACATTCCCCACGTGCCGAATAAAAGAAAAGGAAACATGCGCAAAACTAGATAAACGCGCCAGACAATCCTGGACGAGGCAACCATGAGCAGTAAAATCCTCCACTGGTCGTTGAAGACGCGCAACACATGCCAAACAATCACTTTCCACTTCTAACCTTTGAATCCCTAGGTGCAACGCCTCCTCTAACGCCAAAAAGATGGCCTTAAGCTCCAAATATTCCACCGAGTCCCCAGGATCAAAATGATACGCAAATGAGTGTAAAACTGAGCCATGTGAGTCCCGAAAGATCACCCCAATACCTGCACCTGTCTCTGTGACTGATGCGTCAACATTGCTCTTCACTACCCCAAGCTGCGGTTTCGACCATCGATCTGGCAAAGGTGGGCCTGAGCCTTGGGTTCGATAACTCGCCAGTGCCTCTACATACTCAGCTGAAGCTGTCCAAGATCGCCCACAAACCGCGGAGACATAAACCGGCTGACTATCAAAAACTGCCGAACAACGAGCCTTACAGATCCCCCACATTAGCCAGACAAACCTAGCCGCGTCCTGAACGCCCTTCTCCGCTATCAGTCGCATAAAGAACTCCGCAAAGGTGGCGGACCGAAGATGCTGTAAAAAGCAATATGAGAAGGGTAAAAAGCAATTAACAGAAATTTATGTTTCGGTTGAGTATATTTTTGTTCCGGTGATATTATTTGGTTTTCGGTTAAAGATATAGTTTTTTTTTTCTTTTTTTTTTTCCCGAAAGACGAAAGTTTTATTATAACTAAATAAACAAAGTTTACAACACGGCCAAAGCCGTACTACAACGCGGCCAAATACCGCACTTACAATGCCAATCAAGGCTATCAAGACCAAAAGTCTTCATGAGACAGGCTTGATAAAAGGGGTGAAGAAGCCAAGAGAGGCCGAGAGCTTCACCCCACAACAAAAAAAAACTAAAATCTAGTACAAACTGAACAAACTACAAAACGTCTAGCAACGGAATTGAAACCAATGGAGGAGCAACGATCCAAATCATCCACCGCCGGCAAACCGCCGCAGCTGCCCGCCACCTCCAAGCGGAGAGAGATGCCCGAAAGACTAACACCTCCGAAGAAAGAGTGACTGCCATAAACGCCGCCTAAGAGCCCAAAGCCTTAGTGGGAATATGAGAGGCACCCGACGCCGGAACACCGCCGCACCACCTTGACTCAACCGCTTGATAGAACTCCACCACTAGACGCGACCTCCATAAGGCCACTGGAGCATAGAACTAGGCGGGGAGGGAGCTAGATCTGCAGATCCGGCCGCGACACACAAAAATCCGGCCAACGCCGCCAACCACCAACAACCCAAGCATCAATCCATCACCATCAGCAACGATGTAAGCTCCAAGAGAGCTTAAGAACACGGATCAATGCCTACTACCGGAGATCGGAAGGCGCAAGCAGGAGGAGCACAGAGAAGGAAACAAGAAGATAAGAAATGAAAAGAGAAGAAACAAAGCTATTTACTGGACGCCGGCAGCTTAGCGCCTCCGGCGCCGGAAATGATCAACAGGCTTGGCTAAAGAAGAGTCGAGAGAGGTGAAGAGGTATAGAGAGAGAAGAGAAGAGAGAGGGATTCTGAGAGCCTCTTGTTTGCTGGGTGTATTACATATAAAGTTATCCTTGATTCCTGTTGCCTTTTTTAATGAAATGAAACTGTGTATTAATTTAGTGTGATATTTTGATTCATCCGAAATAAATCATTTAGGACAATGTCGTTTGATATAAAGTTATCCTTGATTCCTGTTGCTTTTTTTAATGAAACTGTGTATTAATTTAGTGTGACATTTTGATTCATCCGAAATAAATCATTTAGGACAATGTCGCTTGACATAACTCATAATATTTTATTCGGTTGATTATTACGATTGATCTATTATATTTGTTCTTGTTTTGCATTGGGGATTGTACGTGTTCTGGTCCTTCTGGATGTCACTCGAAGCCAAATATAACAATAATTACATTAAAAAAACGATCCAAAAATAATAATGCAAACCGTGGAAAATTTATACGCGCTATTTGGGAAGAGATATCAGATAAAGCTAGACCTGAAAACGGATGTTAGCCCTGACCGGACCTGTTTTCTAAATTTCTCTAGTAATTCGCTGGACAAACCTATAATTAACTTGGGTCGGATGCATATGAAGTGGACTGGAATCTTTGAATTGGGCCGGAGCGAACAACTTCAGAGTAAAACTGAATGGGCTAAAGATCCAATGAAGTGTACAGAGAATTTTTTATTTGAAGTGTACAAAGAATTAATACACTATCAAGGCCAAGCCCAGACCCGACTCGAACAGGCCGTGACCTGTAGGCATCTTGGTTTTTCTTTCGGCACAAAAGTGCAATGCAAACTTTACCATCTCATCATCTACATTTCATGTATATTTTAATGATATCATCATCTCTCGATAAATAATAATAACAAGATCTATCCAAAATTAATTAATAGTTTTTCTGTTACCATTGCTTAAAAACCATCAAATTGGTTGCTGGCCATGCATAATGCAACCCCATGATTTTTTTATCGACCTTCGTAAACAGTGGTGCGGTTGCATGTATTTTTATCATATTGATCATAAATTTATCACCCTTCTTGTATTTTATACAAGACTTTTACATTATAACCAATATATCATGAGGCATTGCATAAAATAATTGAAATGCAATATTGATGCCTCAACCACTCCGAACGCTTCAGGGATAGGGCTCATCTTTCGCGACCACCAGAGATCCATTCTGGCAGCTTACTCTTTCTACCTAGATCCAGGCATAGCGGTGACGATGTTGGAGTTGAGGGTGATCCTCATGGCATTAGTGGAGGGGCGGCTCTTGGGCCTTTCGCAGTTGTTGGTGGAGAGCGATTGCCTTGTTTGTGTTCAGCGGCTGCAGCATCGTGAGGACGGCTTCTCCTCCTTTGGTAGTTTAATACAAGATTGCATTGCGGAGACGACCCACTTTTCGACGGTTGGTTTTTCTTTTGTTCAGCGTATTGGCAACGAACCAGCACATATTCTTGCACGACTAGGCGTTGATTCTTTAGGTGTAATTGCTTGGGGAACACATCCTCCAAACTCTGTTACTACCGCTGTTTTGGCGAATTTAGTTGTTTAATAAAAGTGTTTGGTTTCTCAAAAAAAAAAAAATTAAAGGATCAATCTTACATATTTATGTGTTTATAGATGATAATAATTGTTACTGTGATATTTGTTTTTAGCAAGTTGTCTGTTTCACATTCATTGTATGTGACGCTGACCCTGATCGCAAGTAAGTTATACCAAACGACATGCATTATATCTCTCTACATTCATACATTTTTCTCATATTGTAAGGGTATGTATAGTGTAAGATGATTGAAATATTTATTTCAATGCATTACATTTAACATAATGGTTGTGTGTCGGTGTGTAAATGTGCTTGATACAATGTCGATCCAATTATAAACTTTTCCTAAAACCTTTTTTTTTTTACCATAAACTTCTTTCACCCGGTTGTTTACATTAATTATCGTAAAAAAAAAGAATAATTTGAAAGTTTTGGGTAACTAAATAAAATTAAGGGCTAAGGCTCTAAAAGAACACAAAATGAACTTAATTAAGTAAATATGACATGTTAAACATTTCATTGTTTATAAACACAAATTACATAGACCAAAATATGGAAAATAATTTTTTTTAAAAAAGGAAAAAGGGGCAACAGGCGCTTCATTTTTTTATTATTTTTTTTTTTAATTTTTTATAGAGAAACATGCGCTGCTTGTGTTTTTTTTTTCTTTTCTTTTACAAAGAACAGGCGCTGGTTTTTATTTTTAAATTTTTTTTTTTTTGCTAAAAAGGAAAAAAATTGTAAAACTCCGATCATCGTAATTCTTTAACCATAATTCATATTTTTTCGTCGACACAATGCAGTGACACTGTGATGCAGAAAAAACGTGATGCATTGACCACTGCGATGCAGTGACCACCCGATGTAGTGACCACAGTGATGCATTGACCATCCTGATTCATTGACCACCGTGATGCACTGACCACCACGATGCAGTGACCACCCCGATGCATTGACCATCGCGATGCAGTGGCCACCGCGATGCATTGACGACCGTGATGCAGAGACACCGCGATGCAGTGACCACCACAATGTAGTGACCTCCCTGATGCAGTGACCACCGCGATAGATTGACCACCCCGATGGATTGACAACCCCGATGGATTGACCACCCTGATGTAGTGACCATCGCGACGCATTCACCATTGCAATGCAATGACCACCGCGATTTTTTGACCACACCGATGCAGTGACCTTCGTGATGCATTGACATGTTAATATGAAGTGACATATGACGATGTAGTGACAGTTGACGATGCAATGGCATTTGACGATGAAGTGACATGTGAATTTGGGTTGTAAGTGAGCCGGACTACTCGTGAGGTACTCGTACTCGACTTGCAAGAGAGTTTGACTCGATTCGGTTTTTTTGTGAGTTCGAACTCGAGTCGAGCTACTCGAATTATTAACCGAGCCGATCTCGAGTTTTAAAATATAGTAATCGAGTACCTCGCGAGCTAATCGAGCTTCATTAAATAATTATATTCATTAAATATATAATAATATATTGTTTTTTATAATTCAAAAAATATTATTCGAGTCGAGTATTAGACGAGTCTAGCTCGATCTTGTTATATTTTATTAGAAAATAAATGATTCTAAGAAAATAATCAAGCTTATGAGCCGAGTCGAGATATATCGAGTACTTAGTGAGTCGAGTTTGATCTTGACTTTTTATGGCTTGATTGAGCCCAAACTTTTTTAGTCGAGCTCGAGCTTTAAGGAGTATCGACTCGACTTGACTCGACTCGATTACACCCCTATTGTGAATGACCCTACACTTATTTTACAAAGTTACCAAATTTGTGTATGAAATTGTAAATGCAGTGACATCAATGTCACTGCATCAATTCTCTAATAAAGTGACAATGCAATCCAAGCTCGCAAAAAATACAAGAGAGTTCGATATGTGCATCATCACAATAATAACATATCAATATAAGCAAAGTGTATTAACTTTCCTTTGGCAAAAAAACAATCTTTTTTTTTTTTTTTTTTTTTTTTTTTTTGCTTTCCTCAACAAACGCGACTAATTCCATAGCAGAAACGAAACCACAAAGCATCACAAATACTGTATATAACAAAGCTGCTGAACATCATTCTTAGTACTTCAAGTAAAATATCACAATGTGGAGGAGAAAATGCTACACAACACATCACATGAAATCTTCACAGTAGCTTAGCCTCAGGTGCTTCCAAATGATGAATCTGTCGCCTTGTTGTCCTATCATCATCTTGTTGTTGTTGGTCCAGATCCGAACTACTAAAGCGCCAGCTGCTATGAGATTCTTGAACCAGCTAGCATGAATTCTGGGACTTCCTCCTCCTCCTCCTCCTCTGTTGGAATTACCCGGTGAAGATGACTCCGGGCCAACAGCAGAATTGATGGAAGCAACACCCGCAAGAAATCTATACGCTACTCTACTTGCAGATGATACAATCTCTGTTTTTTCTTGTCTAAACTTCAATGCAGTTGTCCCTGCTATTTCAACAGCAGCATCTCCAGCATGAGCAAACCTATTTACCCAACCAGGAAGTTTTGGCACCCCAAGTCTATCACAAAACTCATCACAGAAATGGTTGCATTCTCTACTAAGTTCCCTCAAAATCTGATTAACTTTGATACCATGTCCCTCTACAAAACCCCCGAACAGAGTCATTTATCCCTCTACAAATCCCACAAATGTATTTACCCAGCTCCTTCAACTGATTGATTCGAGTGACAGATTTCAATGCATCTGCATCCCTGCAAAATGTACACAGCATAAGACTATGAACTGTAATAAGGTTGGGAATTTCCTTGTAAAAAGGGCAGCCCAGAAACAGACACACAAGATGCAGAAAAGCATGTGTGTGGTCAAGATGAAACAACGCAAAAGAACAATTTTGATGAAAATTATGTGGTCCTTGTCTCACCTTCAATGTATTTTATTATCATGCATTTAAAGACAACATGTCCACTGTGTATGATTAGACACAATAGCATTCTTCCTAATCGTGTAAGAAGACTCTTTTGAACCAGAAAACAAAGTGTCTTTTTGAACAAAATCCAAGAATGATTTCTTATTGTTATAACTTGTCAACAACATTTGGCAATTCCCACTTCTTTGTCATTTACTTTTAAAAGTATAAGTACATAGGCAACCCCAAACTTCCTCTCACAAAACTAAATGAAATCAAAAAGACTTAGCCTGTTAAAATCCATGGATTAATCATGGTTGGCTTTGAAGTTCTTGTCTTCCATTGAAGAAAACGCTCACATCAAAACAGAACAATTCAACTCAAAAGATCTCTAGAATACAGGCATCAAAAAAACACAAGCATAAGGTAGTATTTCAATCATCATTCTTTGACATAAATTCCAGAAAGCAGACCCACAAAATCCGATCTTTTTCACAAGAAAAGCAGCAAAGACTGAAGCTACCACCAAATCAAACAGATTAAACTACCTATTTCAGCTTGATTTACGTTACACTAAAGTTGAGCTGCAAAACTTCGTAGAAAGATCGTCACAAGTCAAAATCAAGTACTTAAAAAGGTTCTAACCTGCACTTCTTGGCAACAATGAAAAGCCCATAAGTCCCAAATCCTTCACAACAAACCAAAACCAAACCCTTAAAACCTGCAAGAAATCTTAGCTGCTTGTACCCATCGTTCGGTTTTCATCTTCAAATCCTCCCCAAAAAATTTCTTACTTTGGCTTCCGGACTGAACAGAAGTTTGGAGCAGCGGTGAGCTCCAAGCTTCGGAGATGGAATCGTTGCGGCTGGTAGGACCGTTAATCCGGTCATGAATTAAGCCAGAATCATCCTCAGGATCGTCAGCGCCGAAATGGTGCCGCTGGAGAATAAGATTAGACGATGAAGAACTTGGAAGTGGCTGAAGGAACATACATTAGGGTTAATTTTGTCCGATTGGTGTTTTTTATCTTTATAATCAAGGATTTTTTTTAAAATATGTTAAGTATCTAATTAAGTCTCGATATTAATTCTTTTAAACAAATATCTATAAAATTAATGACAAAAGCTAAAGAAGGGTGGGTGGATAATTTTGAAAAGAAAAAGGCCCGTATTATTGGGTTATTATGATGCGGGGGAGGCGATAGAGAAATTTGCATACGCGCATGACATCTGACCACACAGCTTTAATCCTCATAGGGAATCGCATACGCGATACGTAAAAGCTGTGGTCAGGATGTTGCGCGTATCGCAAACTCTCTCTATTAGCCCTCCCCGCATCGAATAACCCCGTATTATTAGATGAACCTACCTGTTTAATTTTGTACTACGCATTTTCTTTTTTAAAGCTGTGTCAAAACATCTAAAGATGCAAAGGTCATACCCAACTTCTAATTAAGTTGCCCCTTACACTCTTCCCTCTCCTTCTTTGACATTTTGATATTTATGCAATAAAGAAACTTCCTTACTTTTTATTTACTCCGCAATCACTCGGGTACAACGAGTGATAATGTGATACAACAAAATTTTACACTATAGATAATGACATAGACTTTCCATAAACAAATATGCAAAGCCATGTTGTATCGTCATTGTGTTTAAATGATTGTGACAGTAACATTTACCCTTAATTTTAAGCCTCTTATGAGGCAAAAGTTAGTTGAGCGTGATGTGTATGACAACTTAGTCAGAATATGCCTTTCTCTAGATAATGTTTGAAAAATGTGTGATGTATTTTTCTTTAAGAAAAATTATGACACAATACGTGTCATGTTTTTTGCTCGATTGAACTTAATTAATACTCACATATTTCATCTCTCTCTCTCTCATGTATATATACACACGCAGAATGAGGAAAGAGATTTTTATTATATCAGGAGAAATGATGAAAATCGAATCCTGATTCAATTCTCTCATGAGAGGTGCAATATATAATAATGTTTTTGAGTAGGTAAAATCCAATTCTCTTAGCTTTCATAGATATGATATAATGCACATTATAAAAAAAATATCGAACAAGCTTTATGCAAGGAAAACGGTATAAGTAGGAGGGAGGGTGGGTGGTTGGGTTGGAGGAATTAAAATTTTTTTTTGTGTTACGGAAAAAGCACATAATCACATCATAGTAATCCAGACCATCTCCGAATACAGTCGATTGCCTTTCCCCAACTTCAATTTTTTGCTCCACGATTGGCTTTACGTCTACAAAATGTATAGTACAAAGTGATAGATATACACATATATCTCACACGTCACACTTAAAAACACTCATATTCAAATGAAGCTATTGAAGGTTGAGCCACAACTTAAAGAGCCTGCGTCCCCTCTACCCCGTGTCTAGAACTTTGTGGATGATATAATTCGAGAGTAATGCCTCAATGATTCAATTTGTAAAAACTTTGTGTATATCTACGTATAAAATATTAAAATTCTCACACCTAACTCAAAAACAAGATTACCACTATAACTTTTTGATCTTTTAACTCTAAGCTATTTCCCTCGGATTTATTTATCTATCGTATTTCAAGAGACAACGAAGGCATTAATTGACACGTACATGCAGCTATCGAACGAACCAAATATTTGGTCGGCAAAAGAAGTGAGGGCTGTTTTTTAATTGGCCAAAACCGGAAAGAAGCGCAATAATATAGTTTGGTTTAATTGGTGTGAATATTAAGTAGGGGTTTATATATACTACGGTTACTACCTCCTGTCCAAAACATAAATTATCCTAGAAGTTTTTATACGGAATAAAAAAATTATTGAATGTTATTAATTTGAAGGTTAATATCTAAAATACCCCTTGACTATTTGTTAAAACAAAGATGAAAACTTACATTTGAAGAAAGATAAAACATATGCAATCTAACAGGAAAATAAGGCGGAAATTGATAAAACACAGAAACAAAGAGAACACGGTATTTAACGTGGTATCCGGCGTTATGCCGACTAATCCATGGGCAGAAAATTAGGAGATATTTTATTATGCACAGGAAGTTCAAGAATTTTCAAACTCTTGAAAAAACACACTCATCATTGATTACAACATATGATATTTATAGAACAAATCCCGAAACCCTAGCCGCCATTCGATCTCTGTCGGATTGTCATAAATGCCCCAGATGTGGACCCCAACTCCAGCTGTTATCCACCAGATGAAACTCACTTTTCCAGAAAACTCACTTTTCAGAAAACTCACTTGTAATCAACAAACTCAGATGTAGAACTCAGCAAACTGAGTTTCCACCAAAACTCAGATTTCTCATCTTTTCCCAAAACTCAATTTCACTTCACAAAACCCAGTTTCAGCTTTCAGATTAGTTCCACCAGTTTTAGAATCAAGTCACAAACTAACAAGTCTCCACATTGACTTGAACTCTCATTCAACGTCACCAGATTACATAATTCAACATCACCACTTTTCACCACATTCAGTTTTGTGGAAACCGAGTTTTGGTGGAAACTGAGTTTTGGTAGAAACTGAGTTTTGGTGGAAACTGAGTTTGCTGAGTTCTACATCTGAGTTTGTTGATTACAAGTGAGTTTTCTGAAAAGTGAGTTTTCAAGAAAAGTGAGTTTTCTGGAAAAGTTAGTTTTCATCTGGTGGATAACAGCTGGAGTTGGAGTCCACATCTGGGGCATTTATGACAATCCGACAGAGATCCTATAGCGGCTAGGGTTTAGGGTTTTGTGTCTATAAATATCATCTGTTGTAAACAATGTTGTGTGTGTTTTTTAAAGAGTGTGAAAATTATTGTAACTTCTGTGCATAATAAAATATCTTCTTTTGTGCCCGTGGATTAGTCGGCACAACGCCGGATACCACGTTAAATCACCGTGTTCCCTTTGTTTCTGTATTTTATCAATTTCCGCCTTATTTTTCTGTTAGATTGCATCTGTTTTATCTTTCTTCAAATGCAAGTTTCTCATCTGTGTTTTAACACCATATTAATGCAATAGTTGTCGAGTAATGAAAAATTTTTGTATTCATAATAATTTAGGGGTAAGATAAAGAAAGGGGCAATAAATGTTGCATTGATATTGTAGAATGACTTATATTGTGGGATAAATCAAAAAATATAAGATGACTTATATTTTAGATCGAAAATAATATATATATATATATATATATATATATATATATATATATATATATAGACACACACACATGCAATGCATGGCTCTTTTCCCACGCTTCTTTGCTTCATGATGAGTGGCATGCCTTGTTAGTTATAACCAAATTATGCTCAAATCCTTTTTTTTTTCTTTTTCCCATTCACTTTATAAGAAAAAAGAGTGTATAATTAATATTTAGTGAAATACATGTAATGTTGATCTACATATAGATTCTAATTGATCTGAATTATTATAAAATTTTTAATTTATAGTTTGTTAGGCATATCATTTTGCACAAATTTTCAACAACCGTTAAAATACTCCTTAGATGATAATCATGTTGGCTAAAATGATAAGTCACTTAAGAGCTATTGGCCAGACTTTACTCCTGAGTAAGAGTCAGACTCTGCAGACACGATCCGGACCGAACTCCGGATTAGTCAGACCAGTGGGTTCCGGATACGCCGCAAAAAAAAAAAAAAATGATAAGTCACTTAATATTTACTACAAATC
Organism: Gentiana straminea; assembly: GCA_036785695.1. Classification (NCBI taxonomy): domain Eukaryota; kingdom Viridiplantae; phylum Streptophyta; class Magnoliopsida; order Gentianales; family Gentianaceae; genus Gentiana; species Gentiana straminea. Next base: position 8,409,161 of record JAVUPR010000048.1, on the reverse strand, counting down.
CGCCCATGAAAAATATTCATTCTTTTGAATTGTCACACATATTAAAAAGATAATGAAATAGTTACTTCTAAAAGTTCTCATAAAGTCTACAGTCTACACCAACACCATTTTGTGGCCGTGAGCGTTTCGAGTTTCTTAAACCTTTTTTTTACAAATAAGAAAAGTGTGGTGAGATGGTTCCTTTGGGTTAAGACTTTATACATAGTTTGAGAGCTGTTAGGATCAAACGCTTACCGTTGTATAAAAACCAATTGGTGGTAGTAAATGAGCTACTATATTTCCTTATTCATTAAGAGTGTGAGCAATCTTTCCCAACACCCCCTCAAGTGTGGGCAATTTGTCCCAACACTTGCACAATTTTTTTAAAATAATGTTCACACCATGGTTCGACTCCATAATCTCTGGCTCCGATACCATGTTAGGATCAAACGCTTACTGTTGTAATGAAACTAATTAGTGGTAGTAAATATGATACTATATTTCCTTATTCATTAAGAATATGAGCAATTTCTCCAACAAGAGCAAGTCCATCATTTTCCTGTTAACAAATGTAATAAATATTTTGTGTTTTGCTATTACGTAAACATATATGTCTTTTATCAAATTCTTTATTTGTTTTAAGGCGAAAGGATTAATATGAGTAATTAATGAGTGAAAAATTAAAAATATACTGAAAAAACAAATAATAAATAATGGCTTGGTTTTGTAAGACATTCATTCATTACGTGACATATTCTTTTTAATTAAAATATTGACTTGGTTTTGTAGAATTCTTTTTTTTTTTAAACAAAACAAATTTTATTAATCAATATCCGCCAAACAGGCGATCAAGACGTCACCCGGGGGCGAAGAACCCCAGACTGTCCGAGAAGAAACCAACAATCCATGTCGAGCTAAAAGATGCGCTGGGACATTTCCCGCACGCCTAATGAAAGAAAAAGAAACAGACTGAAAACTAGACAAAAGTGCCAAACAGTCCTGAACTAGACACCCATAAGCGGTGAGATCTTCCCCTGGTCGGCGAAGGCTTGCTATACACGTTAAGCAATCACTCTCAACGTCCAGCCGCCCAAACCGTAAGTGTTGCGCCTCCTCCAAAGCCAGAAAAAGTGCTCGAAGCTCCATATATTCCATAGGGCTGTCTGGATCAAAATGATACGCAAAAGAATGTAAAACCAATCCATGTGAGTCCCGAAAGATAACCCCAATACCCGTAGCTGTCTCTGTGACCGACGCATCCACATTACACTTTATTACACCTAATTGTGGTTTCGACCATCGATCCGGTAAGTGTTGGCTCGAACCCTGTGTCCGATAACTTTCCATTGCTTCTGTATACTCAGCTGATGCAGCCAATGACCGCCCACACACCGCAGACACATAAACCGCCTGATTATCAAATACTGCTGAACAACGGGCTTTCCAAATTCCCCACATAAGCCACACAAACCTGGTCGCGTCCGTAACACCCCAATCCGCTATCAACCGCTGAAAAAACTCTGCAAATGATGCAGAGTGAAGACTTCGTAAAATACTCCTAAACGGCGACGCTTGCCAAACCCGGGAAGCCAACTCACACTCAAAGAGAACGTGCCGCAAGGTTTCTAAAGTTTCCCCGCATGCCAAGCATAGACCATCCCCTAAACTCCTCTGTGCCAAACCCTGGCCAATCGCAAGACAATCATAAAGGCACCGCCACAAGAAATGTTGAATGCGTGGCTGAACTGAAAGGCCCCAACAACTTTTCCATAAACGGTCCTGACCTGTCGAACTCGAAGGGCCTGCTCTCACCCGTGACCGATAAAGCGATAAAACCAAGAAGTAACCTGACCGAATAGTATACACTTCCCTACGATCGTAATGCCATATCCGCCGGTCTGAGTGTCCCTCGGGGGCCACAGTGGTTTCCAAGATTGCGTCCGATTCCCATAGCCGGAATACGAGCCGCACTTTCTGCACATCCCATAACCTGGTCCCTGGTATAAAGAGATCTGAGACAAGAGAATCAGTCTGAAGCTCATGCCCTGCGAAAGGTATACGAAACGAAGGCAAGCATCATGAAAAATATACACCGACTCACCATCTCCTACACGCCACCGCAAGCCACTATACAAAAGGTCACGTCCCTCAAGAATACTATGCCACAAATAAGACGGCCTAGCCCCCAAACCAGCCGCCAGGATTGTGCTATCCTCAAAATACTTCGCATGCAACACTTGAGCTGCCAAAGAACCTGGACTCGTAAGGATGCGCCACGATTGTTTAGCTAATAGGGCCAAATTGAAACACTCCAAGTCCCGGAAACCTAAGCCACCCAAGTTCTTCGGTAAACAGCAAGCCTCCCAATTTTTCCAATGTATCTTCCGCTTATTCTCCGTATCTCCCCAAAAGAACCCTCTAATCGATTGCTCAAGCTCACGTATTAGCGTGGTGGGAATCTTAAAACATTGCATAATGTAAGTGGGAATGGCCTGTAAAGATGATTTAATAAAAACCTCCTTACCTACTGGCGAGAGCAATTTATCTTTCCACCCAGCCACCTTTTTCCGAATTCTGTCCCGCAAAAAAGAGAACACCTGGCGCTTATTCCTTCCTATCATATAAGGCAGCCCTAGATATTTGCCCGAGCCGTCCCCCAAAGGAATTTGTAACAAATCCGATACCGCCTCTCGCTCCTCCACCGAAACTCCATGTGAAAAATAGAGACTAGACTTATGAAAATTTATCGCTTGGCCCGAAAGAGCCCCATACCTATGAAACAGCTCCGCCAATGTCTCCGCTGCCCTATCCAAAAGTTCAAAGAATACCATGCAATCGTCCGCATAAAGCAAGTGGGAAATAGCAACCTCATCCACCCTACCAAACCTTATACCTCTCAAAGCTCCTCGGTTCACATAATCATTAAGCAGTGCTGTAAAACCCTCAGCGCAAATGATGAAAAGGAAGGGCGACAACGGATCGCCTTGCCGAATCCCTCTAGTCGGCACTATTCTGCCACTAGGCTTTCCATTAATCGGCACGCGATAAGAGACCGTCGTCACGCACTGTCGCACCACATCAATAAAGGGTAAAGGAAACCGCATACGCTCCATGATCCGCCAAATATATTGCCATTCCACTCGGTCAAAGGCCTTGGCCATATCCAGTTTCAGTGCTGCATGATTGTCACACCCATGTTCTCCCGCCTGCAGTGAATGAAATGCCTCAAAAGCAATAATGGCATTATCAGTAATAAGGCGACCAGACACAAATGCACTTTGATTCTCCGAGATCACATCACCGATCACCCCTTTGAGACGATTAATTAAAACACGAGAAATAAGTTTGTAAATCGAATTACACAAAGCAATCGGCCGAAACTCTGTCATAAGTGTAGGGGTAGCTACCTTCGGGAGCAACGAGATATAAGTTTCATTTATCTTCCCCAAAGCGGCGCCATGGTTCGGTACATCCAACACAACCTGAAGTACATCATCCCCAACTATGCTCCAGAACTTCTGCAAAAAAACCACGTGCATACCATCAGGTCCTGGCGACATCCTACCTGGAAGCTGTTTTAGAGCGGCACAAACCTCCTCTCGCGTAAAATCCGCTTCTAAGTGTTGTTGCTGCCCAACGTCTAGTTCAGCAAATTGCAACCTAGACAAATCTACGACGGTTTCATTTGATGAGTAAATGGCCTGAAAATAATCCATGGCCACACGCTTCATGTTTGCATGTTCATCACAAACCACGCCTTGAGAGTCATGCAACAAATAAATGGTGTTGTGCTTGCGACGGGTCGAAGCTTTGTGATGAAAATAACCAGTGTTGCGATCCGTTAGCGTTAACCACTCCGCTCTACCCCGCTGTCTCCAATATTCCTCCTCCATAGACTGCCACTGGTCAATCTGTTGCATAATAACGCGCTCCTGCTGAACCGAATAAGCTGGTGATTCTCGCAATTTCCGTAACGCTTCCTCTTTTTCCGCAATGCGCTTACCCAAGTTCCCATGTCGTTGAGAGCTCCACCTCCTCAGGTCCCGCCTGACGTGTGTCACTTTATCAACCAGTGAGGAAGAGCCCTGGACATTACCATGCTGCCACGAGGCTTGGAAGTAGTCCTTGAAGTCCTGGTCCCTGAGCCCTGGTTTTGTAAAATTCTCTGTTAAGAATTTGATACTTTGTATGATGTGCACTTCCAGTTTGAATAAAAAAAATAATGACGTTTTATTGAGGGAAGAACAACATTATAGAATATCAACAAAACATTATTACTTGTTTCATAATATGATCTTTAATTCATTATTATTCCAAGAGCGATTCAAAGTATAAAAATTAATTGACCATCAAATACTATTATAAACTTTATTATCCAAAGTTTATGTTATTTATGATTATCTTAATTCTGCGGATAGTACAAAATATCTGAATTGAAATGTCCTAGCATAATTGTTTTTCGCACGGAATTTAAAGATGATTGTGACACCCAACATCACGCAAATAAATGTAGATCTGTGGGCCCATGTTGGCTAGTATGTCATATGATTTATGTTGCTAAATGATATTTATATGTCATAATTTGACAAGTCTGAATCATCGTATGATTATAACAATTAACAAAAATATGAAATGATTAATTGTCAAAAGATGAATAATAAAATCATAAATTTTATTATGGTCCAGGACCAAATCCTATTTGATGTGTCCAATCAATAGGATTTTAAAGATTTCTGGTGGACCCCTATGTATAAAAACAAGCCTCCAATCAGATTTTTCCAAAGTGATGACATGGTGGTCCAAAAATTTGGTCGAGGACCACCATAAAACTACTGTAATAAAATTTATAAACATTAGGTGACAGATAAATTGGAATGATATTTCATTGATTAAAATGAGGTTATAGTATAGCCATATATATATACACTTACGGAATATTCTAGAACTATGGAGATAAATACAATTAATACAAATAACCCTAATACGCCCCCTCAAGCGGGACGAGGAGGACGAAGGCCCAGCTTGGACTTAAAGTGAGTAAATGGAAGCCGAGAAAGTGGTTTAGTGAGAGCATCGGCAAGGCCGATCGACTTTGACACACGTGACACACGAACGAGGCCACGCCGAACATGATCACGGATGAAGTGATAATCAATTGCGACATGCTTCATACGGGAGTGGAAAACAGGATTAGCACATAATTGAGTAGCACCAACGTTGTCACAGAAAATGACCGGAGTAGTATTAACTGAGAAACCAAGATCAGCAAGTAAATAAGTGAGCCAAGCAATCTCAGCAGCAGTATCAGCAACATAACGATATTCGGCTTCGGTAGAAGAACGCGCAACAGAAGTCTGTTTCTTAGAACTCCAGGAAATAAGATTTTTTCCTAGAAAAACCAAATAGGCAGAGGTCGACAAGTAACCGGCATCTTGGTTCCCACCCCAATCAGCATCAGAGAAGGCATGAAGCGCAAGCGGGGACGCAGAGAATAATTGTAGACCATCATGCAAGGTACCGGCTAAGTAACGAAGAACACGTTTAACAAGAGACCAGTGATAATCAGAAGGGGAGTGCATATACTGAGAAAGTTTGTTAACCGCATAAGCAATATCGGGGCGAGTAAACAAAAGATACTGTAAAGCACCCAGAACCTGACGATACTGAGTAACATCCGAATGCGGGGGAGATGCCAAGTCATTGGATGTAAAGGCATCAGGAGGAAGCGGAGTGGACACAGGTTTGGAGTCCTGCATGTTGACCCGAGAGAGAAGCTCATGCGTATATTTGGTTTGAGTGAGCATGAGACCATGAGCATTAGGGGTGACTTCAACACCCAAAAAGTAAGATAAAGGCCCAAGATCCTTAATAGAGAACCGCTGTCCAAAAGCATCAACAACCTGCTGAACCTGAGACGAAGAGCTGCCAGTAATAATAATATCGTCAACATAAACAAGCAAGATAGTAATACTAGAGGAAGTCCTGGCAATAAATAGAGAAGAATCTGCTGCAGAATTGGCAAAACCAATAGAGAGAACAAAAGTCCGGAGTTCATGATACCAAGCCCGGGGTGCCTGCTTAAGCCCATAAATAGCTTTATGAAGCTTGCAGACGTAAGTGGGGCGATCCGAGTCCTCAAAACCCGGAGGCTGTGCCATATAAACATCCTCGGAAAGTGAACCCTGCAAGAAGGCATTATTGACATCCAGTTGACGCAGAGACCAACCCAAAGAGACCGCAATGCTGAGAACCAGACGAACAGTAGTAGGTTTTACCACAGGGCTAAATGTCTCAAAATAATCAATACCGGGCCGCTGTGTAAAGCCTTTCACGACTATGCGAGCTTTATATCGATCTATAGAGCCATCTGGATGGCGTTTAATGCGAAATACCCACTTGCAGCCAACAACATTGAGATCAGACTCAGGGGGAACAAGTGACCAAGTGCCATTGCGCACAAGCGCATCAAATTCCTCAGACATAGCAAGACGCCAATGAGAACTCTGTAAAGCTTGTTTGACTGTGGAGGGCTCGGTATCAGAATATTGAGAATCCATCTGGGCAGAAAGGTTAAGAAGTTGGTGAGGTTTAAAGACATTATTGCGAGACCGAGTAACCATAGGATGAGAGGGAGGGGGAAGGGGAGAGGGAGGGGATAAGGAAGGAGACGAATGGGGAGAAGCCGAGGGGGAGAGGGATGAAGAAGACGAGACCGAGGGGGATGGGGAAGAGGTAGTAGCCGAAGGGGAGGAGGGGCTGGAGGGAGCAGGAGGTTCGGGAAGGGCGGGAGGTAACGGGACGATAGGGTCAAGATCGGAGTAAAGAGCCAGGGAGAGTAAGTGATCAAGGGAGAGAATGTTTGGATCAGGAGAGTTGGAGGCAAATGGGAACAAATCCTCAATAAAGCGAACATCACGAGAAACATACATACGGGCACCAATCATATCATAACACAGATAAGCACTTTGAGTGAGGGAGTAGCCAAGAAAAACGCATGGAAGGGAGGAGGACTCGAGCTTGTGGTGATTGTAGGGTTTAATCCATGGGTAACAGAGACAACCGAAGACCCTAAGTTTTGCGTAATTTGGGGGGCTAGAGAAAAGTTTTTCGTAAGGTGATAACATATTCAAATTTTTGGTGGGCATACGATTGATGAGATAAACTGCAGCACCAACAGCATAGGACCAATAGGTGATGGGCATGGAGGCTTGGTTAAGAAGAGCGAGAGCAATTTCGACAATATGTAAGTGACGACGTTCGGATATACCATTATGCTGGGGAGTGTGAGGAGGGGAGGTGTGATGAGCAATTCCATGAGATTCTAAGAAAGGGCGTAAGGCAATGAACTCAAGACCGTTGTCAGAGTAAAGTGTTGTAATAGAAGCCGAAAGGAGCTTTTCAACGTATAATTTAAATTTTTTGAAAACAGAGGAAACATCAGATTTACGGGTTAAAGGATATAGCCAGATAAAGCGTGTGAAGTGGTCCACAAAAATAACATAATACTTATAACCATCAACTGAGTATATAGGAGCAGTCCAAACATCAAAAAAAACAATTTCTAGAGGACGTGAAGAATGCAAGGTAGATGCCGAAAAGGGAAGCCTGTGACTTTTATTACGCAAACATTCATCACAAGGGGAGGAAATAACAAACGATAAATCCAAACAATTATTTTTAACTAAAAACTGCAAAATGGGGAAAGCTGGATGACCACAACGACGGTCCCAAGTGGACGTGGAGGTTTTATTAGCCGAAAAGGTAAACAGAGGGTTGGAGGACCAGGAGTAGACTCCATCTTTAGCCTGCCCCTGGTAGAGGCATTTTCCTGTCCTCAAATCTTTTACCAAAAAGGAATTGGATAAAAATTCAATAGTGACAGAATTATCAGAACAAAATTTAGATACAGATAACAGGTTTCTGGAAAGCTGAGGAACATACAATACATTCGATAAATGAAACGAAGAAATGGAAGTAGAACCAATGTGACTAATAGAAAGGGCACGACCATCACCAATAATAATATCATCCAAACCTGTATAGAGATCATGCGAGGACAAAAGGTTGAGATCATGTGTCATGTGATGCGAAGCTCCACCGTCGAGCAGCCACGAAGCAGAGAGAGACATGTCGATGTTTTTTCTTTTTCTTTTTCAAGCTGATGGGAAAAGATAGAAAAAAGAAATAAAGCAAGGGTTAGAAGGCGGCTATGGAGATGCGGCTATGGTGATCGAAATCGAAATCGGGAAAAGATGAGGTCGCTGGGACGGGAATAAGAAAAGAGGGAGCAATCTGAAAGGAGAAGAGAAATAGCAGCCGGATTTGATGCTGATGGGAGGAGGAATTGCCGGAATTAATGGCGGCGGGAAAGCAATATGTGTAGCCGGAGAATAAAGTGTTTGACGGAGGAGGTTCTTTGTACGGGAAGGGACTGAAATCGATCGGAAAAAGGACGACAAACAAACGGAAATTGTAAAAGGAAAAGCGAAACGGGATCGGGAGACGGAGTCTCAATGCTCTGATACCTTGACAGATGAATTGGAATGATATTTCATTGATTAAAATGAGGTTACAGTATAGCCATATATATATATACACTTACGGAATATTCTAGAACTATGGAGATAAATACAATTAATACAAATAAATACAAATAATCCTAATATTAGGATATAGTAATTTTTGTTTTGCCAAACATCAGGATATAGTTATCAAACAAAAGAAATAAATAAATTAGGATATAGAGTGTGTGTCAATTTGAGAGGCATATCACATACGGAGTATATGGTAACTAGAGCCCAAGGGGTTAGAGCAACCCCAATGAGACCCTTGATTCAGCCCCCAAAATACATTTAAGGTGCCTTTAAGCCACAGTGGTCCCTCATACCACATCCGAAATTGAAATTCCCCTATCCCTCCCTTGAGTTATCAGGTGCCTGTTGGGGTGTGTAAAAGCTGCAAGTTGTTGTTAGGCGGGCCCCTCACTTTACAAAGTTTTTTCAAGTCGCACATAATAATGATATAATAATAATAATAATAAGAAAAAGTTGTTTATTGGGGGTTGTATAGAGGATGTTTATTGGAGTGAATTTCTGTTTGGGTATTGAAAAAGTGTAACTGAAACGGAAAACGATGTGTCTAGAGGGTGTGATTGAGGGCAACCTTAAAAGAACATATGAAAACGGGGGAGTGTGATGAGAGTCAACTTGACTATTATTTTCTGTGTGATTATACTCTGTTTATACCTCGTTTTATATGTTTTCGGAGACATTTGGTTATGTTTTTGATGTATTTTACACCATGGTTTGTATTTACGAGACCTAGGGCGTAATGTCCGGAAATCTCATTATTTGTTAGTGTTTTGATGCTTTCTTGGTCATCCAAGTGTCCTGTAGGGGTTACGTGTGGTATTTGTTATGAATTTTTACAGGTATTTGGTGTTCGAGTTGACTGGAAGGTGAGATACGAGGGTTGGAACGTGTGCCCGAAGCTTAAACGTTTAAACGGATCAAAACTCGTTGGTACTACAACCATACCTTCCATTTATCTGAAGTTTGATCCACCCTAGAGGAATTTGCTGGGCTGAACATCTTCATGAAAGTTGTAGACAATTTCATTAGCTTTCCAACGCATTTTGAATCACTAGATTTGGAGGTCTACAAACAAAGTTATGGCCAATTTACTAATTATGTGTTAGCAGGCGTGCGCCTGACAAATGCTAGGCGCACGCCTACGGGTTAATTGGTTCAGAAAGTTTCAGTCCGAGTTTTCAGCATGCTAGGCGTACGCCTAGCGTTCCGATCTCCCAAAACGCTATAAATACCCCCCATATAATATATATACATATATATACATATATAGATTGTTTTTCACAGCTTTTTCTGCGTTTTTCTTCATCTTCTTAGCTTAGATTAGATTTGTAGGTAGATTACTTCAGTTTAGTTGTAGATTGTTGTAATCCGGAGGATCTCGGTGATAGCTTGACGCGTTATTGATGAGATTTCATTCGGAAATTCAATTTTCTACGGCCTAATATATTTGATATTTCGTTTTCCTTTCTAGTTCTTGCTTTCGATCTTGATTTTTGTTAACTTTTATTGTTGATTCCTTATATTTTTCTTAGTATCATGAGAAGCTAATCATTTTATAGCCGAGATATGTGATAGCCTTCGAAATCGAACCTTAGCTTGTTGATTGAAGTGTTTTGATGTGTTGATTGTTAGATTCTCGGTGTTGTTATCGTTCTAGAACTTATTCTTAATGACTTTTGTAGAATTAATTACTCAATAATCGTATTTCACGTAGCTTCTTTGTAGATGTATTTTGTGAGAGGGTACGGGAACCGGGGTTCTAGGATCACCCTGTAAAACCGACTGAGTTGTTCAGATTCGGTTTCGTGTGTGAGGTTTATATCATTGTTAATGAGCGTCTCATCGATCGTAGACCGTGTTAGGTTAGTTAAATCCAGTCAGCGGACTGTTGAACCTGACATAGGAGGGTAGATTATTGAAATAATGTCTATTTTCGGAAATAGGAGACGACACCCTTCAACGATGCCGAGAACATTAGAGACTGTCGAAACACTTCCGGAAACGAGTTAGGGCTAGAAAGTAGTGGGTTGGATCATAGCTTGGCTATCTTGTTTTTCATAGTTTATGTTGGAAATAAAATTTATGTTTTGATGATGATTCATCGCTTAATCAGTTATCGTTATTAACCCTATTGATGAAGTGTCATAATTAGCTGTTATAGTGCAAAACAAAAAGATGTCTAGAGAATAATGTATAGGACTTAATAGAGTCTGATATTTGTATAGGTTGAATCAGACAAGCACTGTAATAGTTCTAGGCCGTGAACTGAAAAAATAAGAAACTGAGATTTAGTTAAACTGAGATTCAATGAGAAACTGAAAAACAGAGAACACCAACATGAAAACTGAAGAAGGTAAGTTCGCTGAGGGACACAGACTCAGTTGGCTTATCTAGAAGACTGAAGAACTGAGGGTCACAGACTCAGTTATTGAAGATCGAAGAACTGAGGGTTCAAACTCAGTTATGAAGACCTTGTCGAGACTGTAAGGTTAGACTTCAGGCAAGATTGTGGTGACCTGAACTGACTTTATGGATCTTGTATAAAGACCTAAGAATCATAAGGACAATGAATTCTTAGATGATGATGTTTCATGGTGTACTCTAATTAAGTCAATTATAATCAGATGAAAGACTGGAGTACTGATATTTGAAGAAGAGTAAAATCTCAGTTAACGCTCCAATAAACTGACAAGTGATAAACTCAGTATAAAACTGATAAGGATACTCAGTTTTATAGGTCAGTCATCCGATAAACTGATAGTACAGTCGAACGTTGTAAAGGAAGCAATCTTATTGGATGAAATACCGACACGGCAGAACGGTCACAAAATATAGCCGTTACAAGATTCAAGCATGAGGAATAAACCCCTATAAATAGACTACTTCCACAACAAAAAAAAGGGGAAGTGAGCAGGAGGAATTAAAAACAGATTTAATAAAAAATCTAATTAAGGGGGAAAGCCAATTTCAAAAGAATTCCTGCTAAGTACTTAATTGCAAGATCAAGAAATTTCTTCAAGTGTCCAAGCACAATCAAGCAAAATCAAGATCTACCATTTGAAGAAATACTGAGTTGTGCAAAATTTAATTATCCAGAAGAAAAGCTCAAATCACAATTGAATCATAGTTATTGATTCAAGTCTCAACTTTGATCTCATCAAAGGTCTAGACTGTGAAACACCAAGAAGGTGTGAAGGACAGTTGAGTGCAGTCAGGAAGACTGTGTTTGTGATGAGCTGGTGAAGAGGCAATTCTACCCTTCAAGGACCAGTGTTTCAAACAATTGAAGAGCAGCAATCCCACCTGTTCTACAAGTGTTTAGATAGTGAAGCTAGGGATTAGTCAAGGACTATCAGTTTAGAACTTTTTGTAACCGGGCCATCTCAAAGAAGTTCTAGTGGAATTTTCCTCCGCATCACAGGGGAAGAGAGGACGTACAAGATTACACCACCTGGAACCTCTATAATTCATGCTTATTTATTTTACGCATTTATTTACTTCATATCAGTTATAATTATCTAGTTCTCGTGTTAAATCCAAGTCAACAAACTGTTTGATATCTAAAGGCTAGTCTTATCCGCTGCAGGTTGACTCAGTTTTGATTAAGTCAGTTTGACTAAAAATCAGCTTAGTCAGCTTAACTCCACACAAGTTTTTAACCGAACCATAATTTGTTTAAAATCCAGCTTAGGGAAAGTTTTTAGTGACAAGTTTATCCACGCCACCATAAATCCGAAACTGAACTCTATCGATTATAGATATAACTTATTCTCAAAACGTCGAGTCGAGTCGATAAGTGTCCATTGATATAATCATTACATATAAACTAACCCTCCATAGACTATCCGTAATGAAGCGGGAATATTTTCGGAAACCTTCTTCAATACATCTCATCCTTATTTACCATTAACCCACTAGTGATCAATTAGTTCATAACCAATACGAACTCCACGGATCGATCAGTTTCTAGGATCAACAAATAAGAGGATTGTCTTTCTACTTCCCGCAGGAAGGAATGGATTTCATATCTGTGAGACACATTTCTTACTGATTCCAGAATAGTGCCAACGTGAAAGTGATTCGGACCGAGCCTCTTAGCGATCCTTAACGAACACATCAAACCCTATCCTGAAACCAGTAGGAGTATGCAATCAATTCAGGATTAAGGTTAATCCATATATGATCATCTTGTGATTTAATAAGATTTCTCAATCACGGAATTATATGAGAAACACAGATTAAATCGGTATAGTCGTATATGACTCTCATCATATATAAATGCCCCACTAAGACAACCAATGTCGACGGTCCGGATAAGACGGTCACACCATAAAGTGTTCTGGGTGCATTAATGGTGGTTTAATCAATAGACCCCAGACTTTGATTAAGTTCACCATGGACTTACATTTTAAGTGTATCACCATAAACTTAATCCTCATGTGTGACACACACTAAGTTATATGGCTACATATGATACGACTTGGGGTTTTTAGCAGTGTATCAGTTAAAAGCACGAAGAATAAGATCAGAATAAATCTGTCATTTATCAATTATAAAAACAATTATATAAATTGTCTTTCAGGCGCTACTTCCAACAAAAGAATGGAAAGAATTCGACGAGCAACACCCTAACTTCACTATCGAACCTAGAAATGTACGTCTCTGTCTGGCTACAGATGGTTTTTGCCCGTTTGGTAATACGAGTCAAACATACAACATGTGGCCTGTTCTAACACAAGTGTTGAATCCAGCACCATAGGTTTGCAACAATGAACTGTAAAAACACATGTGTTTACTTATCCCAGGACCAAACTCCCACTGCAAGGACTTGGACGTTTATTTGAGGCCATTGATTGATGAGTTGGAAGAATTGTGGTCACAAGGGGTAGTTGTGCTTGATGCTGCTACAGATACTACCTTCAAAATACGAGTTGCAGTTATGTTTACGGTGAACGATTTTCCCGCTCGTAGTTATCTCTCAGGTTGGACTGGTCAAGGATATAAAGCATGTCTAACTTGCAACGATGAAACACCTTCGGTACGGTTAGAGAGTATGACTGGATTTGTCGACCATCGTAGATGGCTGCGGGTGGACCACCCGATGCGAAAGAATAAGGGGTTTAACGGTAAAATCGAAACATTAAGTCCTTTAGTTGAGAAAACCACGGAGGAAATTCTTCAACAAATTAGTAACCTACCTGAATGTTTGCCATGGAAACACAAAGAGTACGGTGGTAAAAGTAATAAGCGTCCAGAATCTTGTTTGAGTTGGACGAAAGACACCATACTAAATTGATTGCCTTATTGGATTCCGAAAAAACTCAAGTACAATCTAGATGTTATGCACATTGACAAGAAGGTGTGTGATAGCTTATTGTCTACGGTATTGAATATTGATGGTAAGACCAAAGACACTATCAAGGCATGTAAGGATCTAGAAAACATGAAAGTGAGAAAGGAACTACATCTGATTAAAAAAGGCAATAAGACCTTAAAACCGCGTGCTTTGTTCACGTTGGCACCAGAAGATCGGACAAAATTCTATGATTTCTTAACAAATGTTCGGTTTCCCGATGGTTTTGCAGGAAACCTACGAAAGAATTTGATTGGTAAAGACAAATTTAACGGGCTAAAATCTCATGATTTTCATATCATACTCTAGAGACTTTTACCAGTTAGGCTACAAAAATTCTTGAAAAGAGAAATTTCTGATACTATCATTGATTTAAACGATTTTTTCAGATTGATTTGTGTGCGCACGTTGAGGGTTAGTGATTTAAAGAATGCAAAAGAGAAGGTTTTGGAAATCTTGTGTAAAGTAGAAACGATATTCCCACCGGCATTTTTTGATATTTTGATACATGTGATAATGCACTTGCCTGAAGAAGCGATTAGGGGTGGACCTGTTCATTTGAGATGGATGTATCCGATTGAACATTTTCTAGGTAAGTTAAAGAGGTATATTAGAAATCGGGGCAGGCCGGAAGGATCCATCGTAGAGGCATACGTGGCTAACGAGACCTTGATGTTTTGCTCGTTGTATTTTTCGGGAAATGAGACAAAGTTCAATAGGCCCGAAAGGAACTGGGTTGAGAACGAAGATACAATCAAGAACCGTATATCAGTATTCAAGACTCCTTTTCGATCAATGGGATCGATGAAATGCTTGATATTCATGTTGGTCCCAGAGAAGAGTAAGACTATAGTCAGAAGGGGGGGGGGGGTGAATGACTATTGTGGAGTTTCAAAAACTTTTCTTATATTTAAAAGCTTTTGGGCAGTGGATAAGTCCCTTCTTACTAAGTTGTTTCAAAGCAGTTTAGGCAATCACAGATATAAGATATAATATAGGCAATTAAATGAATGCGGTAAGGAAATTGCAGAAAGTAAATTGACACAAGGCTTATAGTGGTTCAGGGTGGTGTAATCCCTTAATCCACTCTTCTCTTGTGATGATTGGAGGAATTCACTATTGTTTTCACATATACAATAGTACGATTGTCCTTGACTTCACAAGCTTCACAATCTTCAAGACTATCACTCCTTGATCGCAATGCTTCGGTGACTCGGTCACTTTCACTGCTCCTTGGGATCAAATCCTTCAGCAGCTATCACAAACACAACTCCTTCTCAGATGGCTCTGATTCAGTTGCTTGATTGATGTGAATCGAATTCACAAACTTGTTGATCAATCTCAATGCTTTGATGTTTGAATTGTAGTTCTCAGTTTTGAGTTGATCACTAGATATTTCTTTTTAGCACAGATCAAAGGCTTTTCACTTTGACAGAGTTTTTGCTCAGATTTTTTTTCGTTCTTTCACACTCCTATTTTTTCTGTCAATGCCTTCTATTTATAGCCTTGATTATCCTTGATTTGAATTTCTGTCCGTTGGCTATATTAATGAGGGGAATAATCCTTGATTCCCCTTTAATTTTATTCTCCTTGATTTCAGTGATTGGATTTTTCTTCAAACGTTTATCAGAAAATCCGTCCTTGATTGATCCTCTATTGATTGTGCATTTAATGCTTAATCTTCTGTATCTTCTTCATATTTCATAATCTGACTAAGTAAGGTTTACTCAGCCGTTCTTTGATCGGTTAAGTGATCTATCTGACTTTGCCGCTTAGATCTTCCTTCGCTGCTTTGTCTTCACTTATCCGAAAGTCAGTTTACTTTACCGATTCACTGTTTCCTTCATTCTTTTCAGCTAAAGGAGAATCCTTGTACTTCACTGATCCTTGATTTGGGTGAGATCAGTGTACACCAAAATTAAACATTAAGCTTCATTACTTAAAACATAACTTAGACTTATCCAAGGTCATCACAGACTTCCTTGGTTATAAGTCAGACCATAATGTCTTCATCTTCTCTGCTGGTACTTGGCTGGCTTCACTCTGCCGACAATCTGTTTTTACTTTGCGTCCTACCAACTAGTACAATGCTTGTCTGACTCAACTTATACAACATGTCGGACTCTAAGTAAAGACTTATACAGAGAATTCAACTTATTTCAGGCTTGCTATAACAGCTAGTATGGCCCTCATCAAAACATAATAAAATATTCCTAACAATTTCCCCCTTTTTGATGATGCCAAAACCCTCATAAGCTTGAACATAAGTATGCCAAAATTTTCATAATAATTAGCAGAATAAAACTCAAAAATTTTATTCATCTATTTAAGGGCAATAAGATATTCCATATAGAATTCAATTCATTTAATTCAGTTAAGCAAGAAGAGCTATTTCTTCTTTTCTTCAAACCCAATGCCTTTGCCTTTATCAGTTGGGCTTGCCTTCTTTCCACTGGAGCTCTCAGGCTTTGAGCTTCCTTCCCCCTTTTTGGAAGCACCAAAACGTGCTTCAAGGTTTGCATTTGCTTCTACAGACTCAGGGAGAGGACCATACCTTTGCTCCAGAATTTTGTTGTTGGCCGTATTAATGTTTATCAGAGTGTCAAGTTTCTGGCAAAAAA
This sequence comes from Gentiana straminea, assembly GCA_036785695.1. Taxonomy (NCBI): domain Eukaryota; kingdom Viridiplantae; phylum Streptophyta; class Magnoliopsida; order Gentianales; family Gentianaceae; genus Gentiana; species Gentiana straminea. The sequence goes on along the minus strand of JAVUPR010000048.1, from coordinate 8,392,617 downwards.
TTCCATAACCTCATCCAGGTGTTGAATTTGATGAGTGTGAGCATTTAGAGTGTCCACCAAAGGTTTGAGATTGTTGGCAATCTTTTCAACATGAAACTCAAGGTTGGTTTGGACATGGTAGGGGATAAGTTTCTGTAAGTTGCAAAGCAAGTTTCCCTGTTTTTCCATGACCTCATCTTGTATCTTGATGTGACTGATGAGGGCTTCAATCTTGTGGTTTAAGGAGGTTGCTTCACTCCTTAATGCAGCTTTCAGGTTTTGCCTGCTATGATACTGCTTCTCCATGTCTACAATCAGTGGTTGAATGTCCAGATTGAAGATTCTTTCTGGATCAAATTCTTCTGGTGCCACCTCAACATTCTCTTTATCTTCATCTTCCTCCTCATCTACTTTCACCTCATCTTCTTCCTCATTCTCTTCTTCTTTTTCACTGTTTTCCTCTTCTTCTCTTTCTTCCTCTTCTTCTTTTTCTTCCTCATTAGACTCAGGGTCATTAAGGGGTTTTTGGGGGGTGTTGGCTTCTTCATCTGCTGGAGATGTGACTTTCTCTGCTGATGTTCCCCCTTGGTCAATAATGGGTGAGTTGGCAGGTTCAGTGGAGTGAGTTTGATCAGCTAGCTCACTCGGCTATTTGTCAACTTTGCTGAGACTCTTGAAAAGTGCCTCTTGAATAGTTAGATCATCGTCAGATATCTCCATATTTTCTGGATTAGCTTCAAGATGGTCGCCCTCTGAGTGTTCATCCTCTGTCTCAGCTTCTTCTTCATCCATCTCTTCTTCTTCAGATGGAGTGAGAACATATCCTTCCTCACCTTCTTCCAGATAGGTGATGTCCTCTTGTTGCTTCTCTTCCTCCGTTGTGGTATCATCACTGATTACTACAGTTTCGTTTAGGTTGCTGGTACCAATCACGGGGGTGCTCTCTTGTGCCTTTTGGGATCTGGTTCTTCGTCCTATTCTTGATCTGCTGCTTTCAGGTTGTTTTCTTTTCTTCCCGACAGTGGGTTTGGGTTTCAGAGATGCCTTGATATAGGTAAACATTACCTTGGACTTGTGTGGGGGTTGCAAATTTGTGGGTTTCACCCTTAGTGTGTCAAACAGGTGTTGAAGGGGAACCCATATGATTTCCTTTCCCAGAAATCACCTTTCTTCTGCAAACCTTTGCTTGGTGTCATAATTGACAGATCACTTTCTTTTTGAATCTGGTCTTTCAGTCTATTGAAGACAAATGTTGCCTAATCAAAGTTAATACCTTGATAGATGATCGCCATTAGCTTGACCTGTAACTCAGTCAAGTTTTCCATCGACCCTTTTCTGCCTTCGATGTTCTTGGTAATAACCGGTGCAAATTCAGCAAATGGAATTTTTAGTGCTGATCTAGGGAGGTTGTAGGTTTTGCTGTTGTTCTTGGGATTCTTGGCTATTTCAGCCCATAAGTTTTTGATATCAATCTTTACGAACTTCACATTAGCCGGACCGATCATTGGTTGGTGTAGGAATCTGTTGAGAAGACCAGGCGTAATGGCTACTTCTTTCCCGAAGATTGAACTCTTTATGCAGTCGATATCAGTCTTCTTTGTGCTGGGCACAAACTTTGCATTTTTCCAGAATGCAATCAGATTTTCATAGCAAATTCCGTTGATTGGGGGGGTTTAGGAATGTCATTAACCCCAGATTTGAGCAGCAATCAACCAAGCGTTGAGCTTGTGCATCATTATCACAGAAAGAAAGATAGGGTTCAGGTTTGAAAAACGATCCAGTGATGATCGATTTTTCATAGAATATTTCAGTGGGAGATATTGTAGAAGATGAAGCCATTTCTTTGAGATTTGAGAGAAAGATTTTGATTTTGCAATGAGAAATAGGGTTTTCTAAATTTTAAGAGAGTGTAAAGAATTCTGAGAACTCTCTAAGTATTGTTTATATAAGATGATGTGGGTAGTATGAACGTGGTTGAATATGGAAGGATTTTATGACATAATGGTGTGATTTTATGTATATAAATCCCGATATTCGAGTGTAGTGGGGGAGTGGATTGAGGTAAGTAATGATAGATCCCGGGAATCGAGGCGTATGTGATTCGAAAAATAATATGGTTACCTCCATGATTGTAGATTGATCTCCACGTGTGTAATCTTCCACAGTATAATCCTCCATAACTTCCTTATTCTCCATGTGTATAAAGGTTGATTTGGTTCACACTTTAATTTTCCCATGACTCCAATCTTCATTTCGGTGAAGTGTCTTGGCTGGTCACTTAGCCGGTGTAGTGAATTTTTCACTGAGCTGCTTTATTCAACTGTTCCTAACAATCAGTTAAGTTAACTTCGCTGGGTTCCAGTGCCTTACCTGCTACATCTCCTGTAATGGCAAAGGGTTGATCAAATGGTGAAGTCACTTAGATGATCACTCAAGTTAGCCGCTCTTTGGTACTTAGTCAATTTCAATCATTCCCAATTCAGTTCTCAACATGCTAAATTTTTCATGACTGAGTGGTTTAGTGAAGATGTCAGCTAAATTGATCTTCAGTGGGTATGTATCTTAAAATAACATCTCCTTTCTCAACATGATCTCTGATGAAATGATGTCTTACATCAATATGCTTTGTTCTTGAGTGCAACATTGGATTTTCAGTAATAGATATGGCACTTGTGTTGTCACACATGATTGGAATAGTCTTCTCCTCCATTCCGTAATCCCTTAGCTGTTGTCTAATCCATAGTACTTGTGCACAACAACTGTCTGCTGCTATATACTCTGCTTCAGCTGTTGATGTTGATATGGAGTTTTGCTTTTTACTGAACCAAGAAACTAGCCTTGTACCTAGCATCCGGCATGTTCCGTAGTGCTTTTTTCTATCTTGCATCCAAAGATAGTCGAGTCTGAATATGAAATCAACTTGAATCCTCCATCTTTTGGATACCAAATTCCAACATTGATGGTGTTCTTCAGGTATTTGATTATTCTTTTGGCTGCTAGGAGATGTGATTCTTTTGGTTGAGTTTGAAATCTTGCACATACTCCTACTGCAAATGCTATGTCTGGTCTGCTTGCAGTTAGATATAGTAGGGATCCAATGATTCCTCTATACATTTTCTGATCAACATCTTTTCTAGCTTCATATTTTCCAAGAATGACTCTTGCACACATTGGTGTATCTGCTGTGCCACTTGTGTCCATACCATACTTGTGTATTAAGTCTTTTGTATACTTGGCTTGACTAATGAAAATACCATCCTTCATTTGTTTCACTTGAAGGCCAAGGAAGTAATTCAATTCCCCCATCATGCTCATCTGAAATTTGCTTTTCATTAGGTTTGCAAATTTCTCACACAACTTTTCATCCTCTGATCCAAAGATAATGTCATCAACATAGATTTGTACTAGTAATGTACTTGTTCCTTCCTCTAATTTGAACAGAGTCTTATCTATAGTTCCCTTGTTGAATCCATTCTTGATAGTGTTTCATACCAAGCTCTGGGTGCCTGTTTGAGTCCATAAAGTGCCTTCTTGAACTTGTATACTTTATCTTCTTTTCCTTTGAGTTGAAAACCAGGAGGTTGTTTCACATATACTTCTTCTTCTAAAAGTCCATTCAGAAATGCACTCTTGACATCCATTTGATAGACTTTGAAGTCTTTGTGTGCAGCAAAAGCTAGAAAGAGTCTGATTGCCTCCAGTCTTGCCACTGGTGCAAATGTCTCATCATAATCTATTCCTTTTGCTTGAGAGTAGCCTCTTGCAACTAGCCTTGCTTTGTTTCTAACAACTGTTCCTTGCTCATCCATCTTGTTTTTGAATACCTATTTTGTTACAATGATGTTGGTAGTGTTCAGGTCTGTCAATAAGTTCCCAGACCTCATTTCTTTCAAATTCAATTAGTTCTTCTTGCATGGTTGTGATCCAAATCTGCATCTCGACTTGCATCATCTATTGTCTTGGGTTCCACTTGTGATAGAAATCATGTTAGCATATGCTCCAGTTGTCTTCTGGTTCTAACTCCTGTGTGGATGTCTCCAATGACTTGATCTTCAGGATGATCTCTTAGCCAATTGAGGTCAGGTTGAAGTTGTTCTTCATTTGGTGCTTCTACACCTTCAGGTTGTGCATGAACTTCAAGTTCTGGTGCTTCTTCTGTTGTATTGACATATGGCTCATTTTGATTTTCAAAATGGTGATTCATAATGGAAGCTGGTATGGTTGTCTTTATATATACTTCCCTCTGTGCTGCTTCTTCTTCTTGATCTTGAAGACTTTCACCATTTGCGTTTGGTTCATCAAAGACTACATGTATTGATTCTTCAATCACCAATGCTCTTTTCTTGAGTACTCTGAATGCTTTGCTGGTGTCTGAATATCCCATAAAGATTTCTTCATCAGCATTTTCATCAAAGGATGCAGTTGATTCCTATTCAAAACAAAACATTTTGATCCAAACATATGCAAGTATGAGATATTAGGTTTTCTTCCATTCCATATTTCATATGGAGTCTTTCCATTATATTTGTTGATCATTGATCTGTTCTGTGTGTAGCATGCTCTGTTTGCTGCTTCAGCCCAAAACCTCTTTGGTAGGCATGCTTCGCAATCATTGTTCGATCGCTTCTTTGAGTGTTCTCTTTCTTCTTTCTCGCTACACCATTTTGTTGTGGAGTTCCCGCCGATAATTGATGTAATACTCCATTTTCTTCACAATAGGTTCGATAACTTCATTTAGAAATTCTCGTGCCTCTCGTCCGATCCGATCTTGATAATCTTTAGTTCTTTCTCATTTGAATTCTTCTCAAAAATCTGGCAGCTTCTTGAGTGTCTCTTTCTTCTTGTTCATGAATATGGTCCAGGTGTACTTGGAGAAATCATCAACCACTACTAGAGTGTATTTCTTACCACTTACACTTACAGGTGTGACTGGTCCAAACAGGTCCATATGTAGAAGATGTAGGATTCTTGTTGTTGATTGATAGGGCTTTGATTTGAAAGAGCTTTTGATTTGTTTCCCTTTCGGACATGCATCACAAAGACTTTCCTTCTTGAATGTGATCTCTGACAGGCCTTCAACTAACTTGTTCTTTGATAGTGTGTTGATGGTCTTGAAATTTAGGTGATTTAATCTTCTATGCCAAATCCAAATGGTTGATTGTTTATTTTTGACAAGTAAACATGTTTCTGCTTTAGCTGTTCTCCAATCCACCATATACATGTTGTCTTCTCTTCTTCCTGCAAGAACTACTGTATTGGTTTGGCTGTGAATCACTTTGCATCATTCCTTGTTGAAGTGTACATTGTAGCCAGAATTGACTGATGCTTAGCAGATTGAAATTTAGTCCCTTAACATATGCCATATTTTGAATCTTCAAATTGTTCTTGAGCATTATGCCTTCCCCCTTAATTTTGCCAGGGTTTTCTTTGCCTCCAAATGTGACTTTGGGTCCATCAAAAGCTTTGAAATCAGTGAGCCATCTCTTGTTTCTGTCATGTGTCTGGAACATCCATTGTCTATGTACCAGACATCCTACAAAACAAATTAATTATGTTTAGGTACCCAACACTGCTTGGGTCCATACCTGTTAGCAGTCATGCCTCCTACTCCAAGTGTATATCCAAATGATCTTCTTTTTGGATAATTAAAATCATCAACTTCATATGTATAAGGCATGGCAGAATAGCTTCTAATATTTCTACTGAAGGTATCCTGATACTTTTCTCTACTTTTTGGTGCATTTGCATCCTTATTCACTTTCCAATATGCAATGGGAAACCTATGTTGCTTCATGTGTCTAGGAACATACCTAGATTGATTTTTCTTAAACACATTATGCATGTCATGAAATGGTTTCTTCTTGTATTTTGGAGGTGCAACACTCCAATCATCCTCTGAAGGATAAAGCCTTCCTTTACCTTTCAGATGGTCTTTGTTTTTGATTGACTAGAATGATGATTTAGTTTGCTGTTTCACTGCACTAGGTTTTGACTTCACCGGTACAGGATGAGTGGTTGAAATTATGGTCTACCTTTTCTGAAATTTGGTCCATTATTGGTCCTAGATTCAGAATTGTGTTGTCCATTGTTTCTATTCTCATCCCGACTATTGTAGCCAAGACCACATCTGGATCCAAACCTTTTTGAGGGCTTGTAAGCTGGTGCATTTAAGGGTGCAGTTGTGGTCTTAACTAGTAGGGGGAGTTTCTCAACCGATCGTCAACACCGGATGTGTGATCATCCGTCGTTTGTTGATCATTTGAGTAAGTCTCCTTACTAGTTAGTTCGGCTTTTTCTTTATCCAGTTCTTTGTTTAATCTTTTATTCTCCTTTCTTAGATTCTCACACTCCTGTTCCAGAATTTCATGATTCAATTCAATTTCATCAAGTTTACTCATGAGATTTTGGATTATGTTTGCAGTGTCTAAGGGGAGAATAGAAGATTGTGCAGTGTTAGATGTGGATGCATTAGATGATGAGCATGAACTAGACATTACCTCAATTTCATTTGACTCTTTAGCCATAAGACATAGATAGGCTTTTTCATTGTCTGTGCTTTCATCCTCATCATCAGAGTCATTTTTAGGTGATTCTTCACTCTTTTCACTGCTAGATTCAGCTTTGAGTGCCTTCTTGCTTTTCCTCTTTTCAGTTGTCTTGTACTTCTTCTTATCCTCAACATTGTCTTTGTCTTCTGGGCAATCAGCCTTGAAATGGCCTTTCTTATTACAGTTGAAGCATCTGTATTCATCATCTTTTCCCTTGATGTCTTTGTTTGTGCTTGACTTCTTGTTAGATGATGATCTTCCTTTGAATATTTTCTTTTTGCTAAACCTGTCAAAACATTTTACTAATAAAGCTACATGTTCCTTCAGCTCCTGTGTCTCTTTGCTGTTTGCATCGGCTGTTTGACTTTGCTGGGGTGCAACCAATGCATTTGCCTTATGTGCCTCTGCTGGTGCAATGTCTTCGCCGTTCAACTCAAATTCATGAGCCTTTAGTTGGGACATCAGGTTCAGGGTGTCAATGTTTGCAAGATTTGTTGTCCCTCTGATCACTGATTTGATGATCTTCCATCTTTCAGGTAAGCCTCTCAAGATCTTCAAGCACACTTCTTTCTGAGGGTATGTGTGTCCAAGCTGTTGCAGTTCATTGATGATGCTTGAGAATCTGTTGTCCATTTGATCAATGGATTCACCAGCCTTCATTTTGAAGTTCTCAAATTTCTGTTTTGCAACAGATAATTTGTTTTCTTTAACTGCTTCAGATCCTTCATTTATCAGTGCCAGCTTGTCCCACATCTCCTTTGCTATTTTGCAATCTTTGATTCTCATGAACATGTTGCTATCCAGGGTCTTCAAAATCATATCTTTTGCAACAAAGTCTAGATTTGCTCTTCTCCTGTCATCCTTGGTCCAATCCTTCTTGGGTTTGTCCACTTCTTTTCCTTGATCTGCTCCTGTGGCTACCATAGTCATGATCATGATTGGGCCATCATTAATTACATCCAGCATCTCCTCATGAGTTGCTGCAAGATGGGACAACATTCTTATTTTATATTCATCAAAATTATTAACATTGAAAACATGTACTTTTGACATAAAGTTTGAGGAGTCCATTAGTGCAAATAAGAAATATATGTGAATATATATAAGGCACAGATTTGAAAACTACTTTGAAAATATGTGATCTCCTTGTTACTAGAAATTAGATCCGAACAGGTTCTGATACTAGGAACACCGCTTTGATACCAATTGTTGGTCCCAGAGAAGGGTAAACTATAGTCGAGAGGGGGGGGGGGGGGTGAATGACTATAGTGGAGTTTCAAAAACTTTTCTTATATTTAAAAGCTTTTGGGCAGCGGATAAGTCCCTTCTTACTAAGTTGTTTCAAAGTAGTTTAGGCAATCACAGATATAAGATATAATATAGTTAATTAAATGAATGCAGTAAGGTAATTGTAGAAAGTAAATTCACACATAGTGGTTCAGGGTGGTGTAATCCCTTAATCCACTCTTCTCTCTGTGATGATTGGAGGAATTCACTATTGTTTTCACAGATACAATAGTACGATTGTCCTTGACTTCACAAGCTTCACAATTTACAAGACTATCACTCCTTGACTGCAACAACTTCAGTGACTCAGTCTCTTTCACTGCTCCTTGGGATCAAATCCTTCAGCAGCTATCACAAACACAACTCCTTCTCAGATGGCTCTGATTCAGTTGCTTGATTGATGTGAATTGAATTCACAAACTTGTTGATCAATCTCAATGCTTTGATGTTTGAATTGTAGCTCTCAGTTTTGAGTTGATCACTAGATATTTCTTTTTAGCACAGATATAAGGCTTTTCACTTTGACAGAGTTTTTGCTCAGATTTTTTTTCGTTCTTTCTCACTCTTTTATTTTTTCTGTCAATGCCTTCTATTTATAGCCTTGATTATCCTTGATTTGAATTTCCGTCCGTTGGCTATATTAATGAGGGGAATAATCCTTGATTTTATTCTTGATTCCCCCTTAATTATATTCTCCTTGATTTCAGTGATTGGATTTTTCTTCAAACGTTTATCAGAAAATCCGTCCTTGATTGATCCTCTATTGATTGTGCATTTAATGCTTGATCTTCTGTATCTTCTTCATATTTCAATAATCTGACTAAGTAAGGTTTACTCAGCCGTTCTTTGATCGGTTAAGTGATCCATCTGACTTTGCCGCTTAGATCTTCCTTCACTGCTTTGTCTTCACTTAGCCGAAAGTCAGTTTACTTTGCCGATTCACTGTTTCCTTCATTCTTTTCAGTTAAAGGAGAATCCTTGTACTTCACTGATCCTTGATTTGGGTGAGATCAGTGTACACCACAATTAAACATTAAGTTTCATTACTTAAAACATAACTTAGACTTATCCAAGGTCATCACAGACTTCCTTGGTTATAAGTCGACCATAATGTCTTCATTGCTTCTCTGCTGGTACTTGGTTGGCTTCACTCTGCCGACAATCTGTTTTTACTTTTCTTTCCTACCAACTAGTACAATGCTTGTCTGACTCAACTTATACAACATGTCAAACTCTAAGTAAAGACTTATACAGAGAATTCTAACTTATTTCAGGCTTGCTATAACAAATAGTATGGCCATCATCAAAACATAATAAAATGTTCCTAACACCGTCAAGAATTTCTTGAATGGTTTAATTCAAAGATACAAAATAAAGCTTGATACACTTATTGTGAACTTTTATGAGCGTTATATAAATACTTATGTAAGGTACATTATGCAGATGATTGTAATGAGTAAACAGAACCCATCAGACTTGAATGGCCAATTGTTAGCACTTTCCACCGGATCTTTTTCAACGGTCGAATCCTATCAGAGTTGTGTGATGAACGGTGTCAGCTGTCAAAGGGACCGAAGGCACTACATGGTATGGAGTCTTAGAAGACATATATGTCGTAAGCTATCCAAATGATAACACTGTTGTTCTTTTCAAATGTACATGGTTCGATACTAGTCCAGCTAAGAAGGGTGTCCGTGTATATAAGAATAGAACAAGTATACGCACTACAAATGCCTGGTACAAAGAAGAGCCATTCATTCTTGCTTCATAAGCAGAACAAGTGTTCTACATAGATGATTTGTATAACGGATGTGACTGGAAATTTGTTGAGCATTTTCAACACCGTCATATCGTAGATGCACCAAATATTAATGTTGATGTGGTTGTTGATGATTTGGTAATCGACGAAACAACCCACGGAAATTTCCAACTTGTTGTTGAACTGCCATCGATGGAACCATTATACATGAGTGCAAATGATATATGTAGAAACACATGTTGATCAAAACGATGAAAACGATCTCGATCAAAATGAAATGGATCACAATAACGAGTATGCTTCAATGGATTGCGATGATGATAATAACTGTGTAGATGATGACATATACGACTCGATCCCACCAAACTATGCAAGTGATAATGAGTGATGCTATAAATCTAATATTCTTTTAGTAAGTTCATTCAAATATACTTGAATTTAAAATTATATAACAATAGTGTTTTACTTATACTACATCAACATATATGTGATCTTTATATAAATATTTTTTTATATTCAAATACTTGATCATATAGGTGAATGGCTTGCGCGGGATCGGCAGGTGGTTCTCAACTACCGCACGAGCATCCATTTAGGCTACCGGGCCAATGCGAGGACGGTAATTAATTAACTTTCATTTTTTTGGCTAGTATGATTATTCTTATTTCGTTGAATTAACATTGACACCGATACTACAGATAATATAGCAGATAATGAGCGTGAGGAATGGATACCACAATCTCCTCCCCCGAAAAAGAAGCAGGGTGAACGTGGACCTGCAAAAGGTTTCACCGTCCAAGCCCTCAAGAAAAAGTTAGGGGGCTTGATTCCTTTTATATGGGATCCTATATTTCCCAAAGTTTAGAAGGTTTTAGGAAAATATGCGAAGGATTTTGAGTCTGAGACAGGGAAAGTCGTGAGGTCCCATGTTCCCTGTTGCGTCCCACAATGGCGAAAGGTGGAAGGCCGACACAAAGATTTAATTTGGGAAGAACTTCGGGTACTTAGCTATTCAAATTGTTAACACTTTCAAATTGTAAGTTTCATTATATTAATTAAGATACCAATCGTTTCATTTCTTGTGTTTTCAAGCATCGTTTGAACCCCTTGAGCCTATTCACCATGATGCCGTGCTGAAAAGCGCCGGTAGTTTATTCAGAAAATGGAAGACTATACTAAGGGAGGAGGTAGATGAACACAACAACAAGGGGTTGCAAGGGCCTTGTCCCCGACCCAGGGATGTGGGTTCACAACAACAATGGGAAGCGTATCTCCGCTATGTTAGTAACCAGGCTTTTAAGGTAAAGCTTTTATTCCATTACATGTGTTACGTAGATTCGATTATTATTACTTGTTACTGCTTATATATAATACAAAAGTACCATTTTTTTGCAGAAAAGATCTGACCAGAATAAGAAGAATCGCGCCGGGAGTAAATATGTAGGCCGCCAAGGACGAACGCCTATGTCCATAGTTCGATGGGAAAGGTTAAGAAGGGTAAGTATTAGGAAAAAAATCCGTATCACTTCATTTTTTGGAATTTTCATAACTAATACTTTTGTTTTTTTCAAGATAATCAGAGTCTGAGTGATCCTTTGGGGCATGATCCTATCCATGTATGGGCGAGCAAGCATAATAATGATGCCGGTATAACCAGTAGCTACAATAAATTGAATAAAATATTCATCGAACATAATATTTCAACTCAACTTATTAATTCCGGAATTACGCCACCATAAATCCGAAACTGAACTCTATCGATTATAGATATAATTTATTCTCAAAACGTCGAGTTGAGTCGATAAGTGTCCATTGATATATTCATTACATATAAACTAACCCTCCATAGACTATCCGTAATGAAGCGGGATTATTTCCGTAAACCTTCTTCAATACCTCTTATCATTATTTACCATTAACCCACTAGTGATCAATTAGTTCATAACCAATACGAACTCCTGGGATCGATCAGTTTCTAGGATTAACAAATAAAGGGATTGTCTTTCTACTTCCCGCAGGATGGAATGGATTCCATATCTGTGAGACACACACTTCTCACTCATTCCAGAATAGTGCCAATGTGAAAGTGATTCGGACCGCGCCTCTTAGCGATCCTTAATGAATACATCAAACCCTATCTTGAAACAAGTAGAAGTCTGTAATCACTTAAGGATTAAGGTTAATCCATATATGATCATCTTGTGATTTAATAAGATTTCTCAATCACGGAATTATATGGGAATTGTAGATTAAATCGGTCCAGTCTTATATGACTACATCATATATAAATGCCCTACTTAGACAACTAATGTCGACGGTCCAGATAAGACGGTCACACCATAAAGTGTTCTGGGCATTAATGATGGTTTAATCAATAGAACTCATACTTTGATTAACTTCACCACGGACTAACATTTCAAGTGTATCACCATAAACTTAATCCTCATGTGTGACACACACTAAGTTATATGGCTACATATGATACGACTTTGGGTTTTCAGCAGTGTATAGTATATAAGCACGAAGCAAATAATCAGATGAGAATAAATCTGTCATTTATTAATTATAGAAACACTTAAATTGTTTTTCGGGCGCTACTTCCAACAATCTCCCACTTGCCCGTATAGACAAGAAACAATTGTCTTTCAGGCACACTATATCTAACAATCTCCCACTTGCCCGGAAAGACAAGCAATGATTGTTTTTAGAGCACCACACCCTTATTCTTTCTGTCCACAACATTCTCCCACTTGCTCTAAAGCAGACGAGTCGACATATCTCCCAATTTTATACCCGCCAAGCACTTATCAGTGACACTAGATGCCACAGGACTTGGTATACTAATCAGCTAGGTTGTCGGCTCGAGGTGATCTTTTAGGACGAAACGTCGCCTCTCTGCACAATCTGTCTGATCAGGTGGTACTTTCTCTCAATATGCTTTTGACCTCTAGTGACTGTGAAGATCATTTGCATGAGCTACCTCTCAACTGTTTTCACAGTAAAATGGTATCGGCTCATCGAGACCTGGAATCACTTCCCGATCCAATAAAGAACTTCTCAAGCCATACTGCCTCTTTAGCTGCTCCGTAAGCTGCTATGTATTCGACTAACAGAGTCAAATTGGTAGTGCTGGATTGGTCCAGACTCTAGCTCCATCACAATGAGTAAACACTGAGCCCGAGATCGACTAACGAACATCCTTAATCTGACTGTAAGTCAGAATCAGTGTTATCAACAATACTCAAGTATGAACCGGAATATAGGCGCATATTTGTCCTCGTTCTTCGAAGGTACTTGAGGATGCACTATACTGCTACTCAACGCCTGAATCCAAGATTCGACTGTTATTGACTTTTAATTATCTGACATTCTTTATTCAAAAGAGAATCTATCCCATTTTCTCTTTATCCAAAGACTAAGAGAATTATTCCATGAGGGGTTGGGTAGGAAACCTCTCATTGAATGTTGCATACGAAAGTGCATTATATCACCAATAAGATGGATGGGATACAGCCAACAACTTGTTCTCATGAACTCGACCGAATCTGTTTCTAAGAATACAGTCCACTTCTCTGATTCAGAGAAGCTTCGGCTCGCCATTTCTTGACTTCAGACAACACACTCAAGTTGTTCCCAACCGTTGCAGTGTCATCTTTATGAACGCATATTCACTACTTTAACCAATACTGATTCTATGGTCTACAAAAGACTCATCAATATTCTGGTCAATCCTACATATTTCAAACATGTGGCTTTCAATGACCTAGAGGTTTACTTTAATCCACCAATGGATATAAGCATAGGCAGTCAATCTGCCATTGGATTTAAGCTAAAACCCTTCTGTTCCGAATGAATCTAAGCTCCGTTGTTAGGCAAGAAAGTTTCAGGGCATCACCCCTGGTAATCTTCTGCTTTCCAGAGAGTCAAGCAAGTTTGAACGGTGAGAAAGTTTTAGGGCATCACCCCAGTTTAACTCTCTACTTGTCAGGGAATTACCCTTAGACCACTTAGCTTTGCTTTGAAAGATAAACTATTTCATTCATTCATCTATTCTTCACGTGGATTCAATAATTCTCACTGGTCCTAAGACACTCAGGTCGTTCTATAATAGTGTGAACAGAATCGGAGTACCAAAAATCCATTTACAGGTTTATGGCCTTAAACCGATCTCTTATTATCAGAATTCTATACAGCCTTCCTAAAAAGACCATTGTGATCAAATCACCCAACAGACTGTGAAGCCTGCATGATCACAGTGGGTCAATGGTTAAATCATACTCTCACTGCATTTGGGTGGATCGATATTCTGATATGGTGTAGTAGTATTTATCAGCGTAACCCCAACAACCAATGTTGGATGCGGCCTGATTAAATCAGATAGAAACTCCTTGAGTAATTGTACTTTAAGGTCTAAGGTTGTTATTTAAACATTCTTTTAGAAATGATGTAACAGTGTAACCATCACTATCCGATCTTAAGAAACTTATAACCAACCTTCACTCATTGTATTAAGATATTTCACGATCAGTCACCATCTGAACGTGTATGCAAATCTCCAGTCCTTCCTTCAAGCATCAAGTGCTCAATGCCTCTGTTTACGGAAGTTAAGTAAACGTAGTTCACTCCTTATCCATAAATTCATAAGCATCTTTTAGGTAGACTTCTCGGTATTACATAATAATGTATACCGTTATTTTGCAACCAATGTCTTAATCGAGTTAAGCAGTGTATTGTATCATATTATTAAAAATATAAGGCAATCCATGGTTTATCCTTTCAGTGAAATCGTTTCACTCGGAGGTAAGCTGAGCATCAGTGCCAAAACTATGCTATAGCCTATATCTGAGCATGGAATACTCGTTTCTCTTGTTATATCAGAGATAAATATTTAGATAAACTAATCAGCGTTTCGAGTAGTCGTCAGACGTAATGTCTACCACTCAAAACCTCCCACTAGCTTGTATCCTTCATAAGAACCCGAAGGTCAATATGAACAAGCTGTGATACTTCTTCAGCTCTATTACCCTTTCCAAATTGAAAGGTTACTTAGTCATTTTTCATTTGAGATAGTGTTCTTAGACTGGTAGATAGGAATCACCCTTTGCCGTCTTCAGATCTTATCTCTAGGATATATGCTCTAATTAATAGATCTTTGAAGAATTGTTTATCTAAATACGGAAACCATTTGTCTTAATAGTTTATGATGTGTTACATATACCTTTTCGGAGATTACTTAGTGGTTCTGACTTTATCAGACAAAAGTCCGAGTCCAGATTCGTACTACAAATGTCATATTCACTCTCTTTAAGGCAACTATATTATCGATTTGAAAGTGAATCCATTTGTTCCAACGAATCTGAAAACAAAAATTAAATTTTTGCGATATTCAAGGATTAAAATCTGAAATTTCTTTCCTTATATCACCCCACTATCTCTGCTGAGATTACTGCCCGTTGTCTACTCTTTAATCACTAATGCTTAGCTACCTTGTTCTTACAAAAGAACTTAGCTTCCGGGTCATATTACTCGGTTAAGAAAGTCTCTAAGGATTCATAGGTTGGTGATCCGAAATCACTTTCCTTATCCTTTACTTTCTTTTCTCAATATTTCGGTTTAGCCTTTAACTTATTTAGTTTAAATGACTTACACTTGTGGATACTTACCTTCCCATTCTTGGCTTTCTTTAAAGGAAATGGCCGTGAACTAGCAGTTCATTTGAGTAGACACTACTTATGAACTGTGGGATGTCTAGTGAGATTGATACCAAATCAATCTCGTCATCTTTTGAACTAATTTTGTTTTGTCTCTCGCTTATCACGAGTGTCAGCATTGACATACTTATCAATGTCACTTAAGTTTGTAGATTCAAGAGGAACATCCTATTCCGAAAAATTAATTTGCATTATCGATTTATGAGTTCAACGTTCTTGTTACTTTTCCACTTTTATGAAGTCGTTATTAGTCAATATGTTTAGCAGTTTAGATACCTTGAGATGATATGTAGTTGCAAAAATAAATTATGACAGAAATATATATCAAATCATACAGCACAACATATAATAATTTTAGGAATAATAAACGTGATGTCATGCATGCAGTTTATCCTATCATTCCAAGGATTTAATCTCACACCTCAGTGCCGCCGTAGGATAGGTCAAAGAGGTGACGATTAAATTGATACAATCTCTCTCAACTATTAAACCATTTAAGAATCGAACATCTCCTATTTAATTGTTGATTACCTTCCTTTTTCAGCCAAGATATTTCTTAAAATATCCTTGTGAGTGTGACCTACTGTTTTAGATTTTTAAGTACGCCCCGAGTATGCCGCCGTAGGGTAGGCCACTGACCCGACGAGTACTCAAAATACTATCCTTTCGGAAACCAAGCCTTGAATTTTGATAGCGGTGAAGGCCATCCGTAGGGGTCCGAAATCAAAGCGGCACGAGGCGTCACCATTCTCTCACGTGCTCATGTCAACGGTAGAGGCCGTGGGGTCGGTTGTCACCTTCCCTGCTCCCTCTCATTATTTTGAAAATTAGTTAGTCTTATTAGGATTTTCAGAATTTATTTACAATCCGAAAAACAATAAATCATGAATATTTATATGAATCCTCCCACTAGTTCATCGGTTCCAAATACCGTCTAACTAGTGTCACTTATTCACGACTTTCCATTTTTTCGGATTTATAAAATCGTTGTGTAGACACTACACAATTAAAATTCACCAAAATTTTTATAATCATAATGCATTGGGACTTATGATTTTTCAATAATTCGAAAAATAATAAATCACAAAATTTAAAGCTCCCACTAGTTTATCGGTTCTAAATACCGTCTAAATAGCGACACTATATTCATGATTTTCCAATTTTTCGATAGAAAATCCTTGTGTTCTACACTACACAATTAAAATTCACTAGTATTTTAAAGTCCCAATCTTGTCATGATAAAAATTTAGGATCTCTGAATTTTTCCAATAATCAAAAAAAATAAATCATGAAAAGCAATCACAAACTTATCGGTTCCAAATACCGTCTAGTTAGTGTCCTATCTTTTCACGATTTTCCAATTTTGATTACTAAAATTCTAATTTATGTAGTCACTACATAAATAAAACCCCGCAGGATTAATAATCTCAAATTAAGTTTATCATGTGAATTTTATATCCCGATAAAATTCTGTTTCCTTTAATTAATTTAATTTATTTTTTATCTAAATTAATTATCGTGTTCATACATGTCTAATTAATGTCAATATTGATTTTCTACATGTAAGCATATGCTAGGAGTGAAATTCATGAATATGATGCATGACATGGTTATATCACAAAAGAAAATAAATGCGAAAAATAAACCACTGAGATGGAATGTTGGTACCCCGTATCTTACCTATAAATTAAATAAACCCTAAGCATAGAATAAAAAATACAAGTCTTCAATGTCCAGCCGCATCGAGTATAAGAATTTTCTGCTCCATATCTTCAGTAAAAAGCCCTTCTAGCTGAATTGGTTGAAATTCCTTCTTCTTAATCACCACCTGAGTTCGATTCCCCTTCCCCCTTTTTTTTGTTTCGTATTTTTTTTTCCGGTTTATTTTTTTTCCGAACAGTTTTTTTTTTCGAACAGAAAAAAAACGAATTGGAAAAAAAATTTAGAATTTGATCCATACAAAGGGAATTGAACTCAAGTCTGCAGTTTGGTAATTCAGTGTCTTGACCACCACGCCGGCATCCATGTTTGATGAAGAATGCATCCGATTTAATAAATATGGTACGGCCGAATTAAAAAATGGGGGAATTGCCCCAATAGTCTTATTTTTAACTCTGTTTGTCGAAATAGTCTTTTACTATTTGCCTATTTAAAATAAAAAAGAAAAATCCGAAAGGTCTAATTTGCCCCCTTTTAATTCCCCCAAAATTATTTCCCTCCTACCCCCAAATTCGAATTTTGAATAAAACACATTTCCCCTTTTATCTTTCTTATTCTTTCTCTTAATCTTCCATCTTCTTCTTCCTCCTTCTTCCTCTCTTCAAACGTGTTCTTCGTGTTCTTCCTTCTTCGTTCTTCTACTTCCTTCTTTCTTCTCTTTTTTCTTCTTCTTCTTCTTCCTCCTTCTCCTCCTCCTCCTCCTCCTCCTTCTTCTTCATCTTCTAAGCAACATTTCCAACTCGTTTTCTTCGTGTTATTCCTTCTTCTACTTCCTTCTTTCTTCTTCTTCCTTTGTCTTCTTTCTTTCTTCATGCTCGAATGGGTGTTCCGGCGATATTCCGGTTGGGTGATTTGGGTTCAAATGTGTGTGACTTGGGTTCGAATGGGTGTGATTTGGGTTCGAATTGGTGTGATTTGGGTTCGAATGAGTGTGGATTTGGGTTCGAATGAGGGTGATTTGGGTTCGAATTGGTGTGATTTGGGTTCGAATGAGTGTGGATTTGGGTTTGAATGGGAGTGATTTGGGTTCGAATGGGAGTGATTCGGGTTTGAATGGGTTATTTGGGTTCGCATGGGTGTGATTCGGGTTCGAATATAGAAAAGACTATCTAGGCAACTTGTTTAGGGACATTTTGGGTAAGTTAGAAGAAAAAATTGGGTGGGAGTCTTTTGAGCAAGACCTTTTTCCAAAAAAATTATATAAACAAAAACTTTATGCCAACAGGCTTAATAGCCGCCGGCCCCTTAAAAAATTACAGGAAATTAAATTTCAAAATTAAATTACATGATAATTAAATTACATGATCCTATACCCGGGAAAAACGGGTTTACAATAGATCTAACGGTATACAGGTACCAACCCCAATCCATCTCGTCAACCAAAACATTCAATCTCAAAAAAAAAAAAATTTAAAAGATGCACTTTTATTCTATTCAACTCCTCATTAATTAATTATGCAATCAAGATCACAAAATCGTATTAACCTGGCTCTGCTACCACATGCTGGATATACAGAAACCCGAATCCGGATCCGATCCATAATTGGATCGTCAGATCTGATTCTCAGCACCGATCGAGACACTCGATCTTGCACAGCGGAAGCTACGAATAAATTCACATGCGATTTTACCACGATTTGATTCGCATAAATAATTAATATAACTATGAGAAGGTTGAAGATTTACCTAAACGGAGAGGGATAGTAAATCGACAGAGAGGGAGAAGCCGTGATCTTACGGATTGTATCTCCAAGCGACGACTGGTGGACGTCGATCCTCGCCGTAGAACCTCCTCGAATATACACAAGAAAAACCTTAGTTTTTCTCTTCTTAATGACTAGAACAAGAAACTAATTTTTCTCTTCTATTTGGTGATAAGTGGCGCAATTAATGTGTATTTTTTGTGCTAGGAGGAGCTCTCTTTATATAGGAAAATAACTAGTCAAGAGAGTTATCATTTTCACACCACAATTACCCATTCCCACAAGGAAAATATATTTGCCAAAAGATAAGAGATAATTCCCTCTCTTATTTTCCATTAATTATCCAACAAATAGATATTTAATTAATTACACATGTGACATAATCTAGGAAAATTTATTTTCCTAACTTATCACATAATGGGGCGCCTCTTTTATCTAAAATGGCTTTGGATTGTTAACCATTTTGTGTTGAGAGAAACTCTTTTTATATAGGATAATAACTAATAATTTAAGAGTTTATCTTTTACACACAAATTTATCTTTTCCCTTTAGGAAAATAAAACCTTTATCCAATAGGAAAACAAATTTCCTATTTATCCAATAAGAAAACTAATTTCTTATTTATAATTATTTAACACATAAATAATTACATTATCCACATTATAATTAATTAGGAGAAAATTTCTTTTCCCAAAACCAACAATATGGCGCCATTTTTTTGCCATTTGAGATAATAGAAAATGTCTTTTTTATTTTACATATTATTTACCTAAATAAATAATATCCGCATATTCATTAAAAAAACCAACTATTTATTCTTGAGGTTCCATAAAACGGGAAAACACTCGCGTGTTAGGAGCCAACCCGGGGACCATGGACCTATAACCAGTAGCTACAATAAATTGAATAAAATATTCATCGAACAGAATATTTCTACTCAACTTATTAATTCCGGAATTACGACACCATAATTCCGAAACTGAATTCTATCGATTATAGATATAACTTATTCTCAAAACGTCGAGTCGAGTCGATAAGTGTCCATTGATATAATCATTACATATAAACTAACCCTCCATAGACTATCCGTAATGATGCGGGATTATTTCCGTAAACATTCTTCAATACCTCTTATCCTTATTTACCATTAACCCACTAGTGATCAATTAGTTCATAACCAATACGAACTCCCTGGATCGATCAGTTTCTAGGAT
The DNA here is from genome assembly GCA_036785695.1 of Gentiana straminea. Classification (NCBI taxonomy): domain Eukaryota; kingdom Viridiplantae; phylum Streptophyta; class Magnoliopsida; order Gentianales; family Gentianaceae; genus Gentiana; species Gentiana straminea. The sequence goes on along the minus strand of JAVUPR010000048.1, from coordinate 8,372,697 downwards.
TAACAAATAAGGGGATTGTCTTTCTACTTCCCGCAAGAAGGAATGGATTCCATATCTGTGAGACACACACTTCTCACTCATTCCAGAATAGTGCCAACGTGAAAGTGATTCAGACCGCGCCTCTTAGAGATCCTTAACGAACATATCAAACCCTATCTTGAAACAAGTAAGAGTCTGTAATCACTTCAGGATTAAGGTTAATCCATATATGACCATCTTGTGATTTAATAAGATTTCTCAATCATGGAATTATATGGGAATGCAGATTAAATCGGTCCAGTCTTATATGACTACATAATGTATAAATGCCCCACTTAGACAACCAATGTCGACGGTCAGTATAAGATGGTCACACCATAAATTGTTCTGGGCGCATTTATGGTTTAATCAATAGACCCCATACTTTGATTAAATTCACCACGGACTAACATTTCAAGTGTATCACCATAAACTTAATCCTCATGTGTGACACACACTAAGTTATATGGCTACATATGATACGACTTGGGGTTTTCAGAAGTGTATAATATATAAGCACGAAGCAAATAATAAGATGAGAATAAATCAGTCATTTATTAATTATAAAAACAATACATAAATTGTCTTTCGGACGCTACTTCCAACAGACGGCTCGTTTCTCAACAGTGATGCGGAGGCTACTTACGTAAGTGATATACATTGTATATATTTCAATTCAATACTTTCACATTTTCCTTTTCCTTATCTTAATTGCCAACGATATATGTTGTGTTTAGAGGAGGCTGGAGGAATAGAGTTCTATGATTGCACCAGGTCGACCGATGACTTTTGAAGAAGATGAGACAATCTTTCGGGGCACCTTAGGAACTAGGCGAGATTATTTGATTGGACTTGGCCCTACGCAAACTTCCGTATCCAATTCATCACAATCATCCAGTCTTCATCATCGGCATCTTCTTACCACCAAGAATGCAATATGAAGATTGAACAACTTAGTAAGTCTCATGGTCGGTTGGTGAAGTTAACCAAAAAACAAAACAAGAGAAACAAAAAACAAGGGCTCTTCTCAAATTTTTGCTGACTAATCTTAAGGATAAGGAACCGGATATGCAAATAGAGGTTAGCTCAGAGTCTTCCGATGAATATGAAGACGATTCTGAAGTTGATCTTGACGATGATGCGTAGAGATTCTAGAGGAGACTATTGTTACTTTTAGAAACATTGCACAACTTTGTATTTTGCGTAAAATTTTTTCACTAAGATTCTGTATTTCGTTTTGTTATGAATCCCCATACATTTCTATTTTGTGAGCTTCTGTTACGGATTTTGGAAAAAACAGGATTGGTTTGATGTAAATAGAATGGGAGGCCATGCGAAAACAAAAAAAAATTAAAATAGAAAAACATTTAAAGGGACGACATGTCGTCCCTATAAATGCATTTCTGAAAATTTTCTCTGTTTAAAGGGACGACATATCGTCCCAACAAATGTTTTATTAAAAATTACTTTTTTCCCAAATATCTTTGAAGGAACGACAAAGTCGTCCCAACAAATATTTCTATAAAAAATATTGTTTTTTCGTATTGAATTTTATTATTAAATTTAAAAAAATTAAATTTTATTAATTTTTTTTATAAATTTTTATAAAAAAAATAAAATTCTCCACATAATAATATTTTTAAGTAAAATGAAAAGAGCCATGTTTATAGGGACGACATTGTCGTCCCTTCAAAGAAAGCCATGTCGGCACGTTGAAATTTCTTAGAAAAGTTCGTGCCACATCATCATACATTTAAATGGACGACTTTTTCGTCCCTTTAAAAGAGTCAGTTATTTAAAGATACAACGCATAAGGGACGGCTTTATAGGAACGACTTGTCGTCTTTTTAAACCTTTTCTGGGACGGCAATGTTTTTAAAGGGACGATAAAATGTCGTCCCAAAAAACAAGTTTTGTTGTAGTGTAGGGTAGAATAATGTGTAATCTATGTTATAAAGTATATCCCAACTTGTGTTAGAATTATAAGTCCTACTTGTTTGGTGCAAAATACGACATCCCTCGCCCCCGGGGACCTTACATCCCGGGCCGATAGAGTGGCGGGAAGGTTAATCACGGTGACTCAACGGCCTCTTAGATGGGAGGACCACAATCCAGTGTATACATTGAGTCATCCTTTATTCAGTGCGGTTGCAAATATTTGATCTTGCGATCCTTGGTACAATATGCCACCCGAAAACCAATTGAACTTTCTATGCGAGCCATAAGTCCTGCTTCATAGTGTACAATTACATGGTCTTTTTTCGTTGAGAAAATTACACGGTCGTATATCATCTAAATCTGAAATACATTAACATACATCAGAATCATAAAAAATACTATGATTACCTCTAAAAATAAGTATAAAAAAAATAAAGTGTACAATTACATGGTCTTATATCATCTAAATTTGAAATACATTAACATACATCTGAATCATAAAAAATACAATGATTACCTCTAAAAAGAAAATTACTAATAGGATCAAGCTCTTAGCGTTGTATTAAAACCAATTGGTCATAGTAAATGTGCTACTATATTTCCTTATATCACACCCCCTCAAGTATGGGCATATAAGAAGGGAGAGAGACCCAACACCCGACTTGTTTTTTTTTTGGGAAGTGTGGGCCTATAAGAACTGAGTGGGGCCCAACACTTGGATTTTTTTGTTTTTGTTTTTTTAATTGTGCTGGAAGAGGGGCTTGAACCCGGGATCTCCTGCTTCGATACCATATTATGATCAAGCGCTTACCGTTGTATTAAAATCAATTAGTCTTAGTAATTGTGCTACTATATTTCCTTATATCAATTACAATGACATATGAGCTCTGCTTTAATAGCGTGACATACAACAAAAAGAAAAAAAAATCACTGCCATGCATATAGTCGACATGAAATTGAACAGTCCCGGGACATGACCTGCTGGTAAAGAATTTGGATGCTTTAAAATGACAACTATGACTCCGAGCCACTAAATTACCTGATTAATATCTCCATTCATCCCGTAGGACATGTGGAGTGAGGACCCTTATGAGCGAATTTTTTTTTGGGTTTTATTTGCTAAGTGGTGGATGAACGCGATTTAAAAAATAAAGCTACGGAACTCTTCAAATTTTGGAATATAATACGTTTACACCATTTGATATTAAAAAAATACATAAAATTATCTGAATCACATATTTTAAATTAAAAAATGAAAACGAACCATAAACACCCCATCTACTCATTGTCAATTATATATTTTTATTATATATGTGAAATCGATTGATCATATGTTCTTTTATTGGCCAGAATCTAACCTTGTCTGGAAATTTTCTCTGACAGAGTTTGAAGAATTGATGATTTGTATTACTATACACCAGAAATATTTATACAAGGAGTGAGTATCTTCTAGAGTAACTACCGTATCAATTATAATGATTACAAAGTGTGAACAGATCAAGTACTAATAACAATAATATCTACAGTAATATCTACAATTTTTCCAATACGCCCCTTCAAGTTGGGCTGCGGGAACGAAGGCACAACTTGTCATGCCAAGAGATAAAGTCTAGACAAGGTAGAGACTTAGTGAGAACATCCGCAATTTGATCTCCAGCAGGGATGTGAGTGACACGAACTACACCATGATTAACCTGGTCCCAAAAAAAGTTGTAATCGATAGCAACATGTCTCATGCGGGAGTGAAAGACTGGGTTGGAGGACAGTTGCGTAGAACCAAGGTTATCACAGTAGACAACAGGGACGTGAGAGGAGGGAAATCTGACATCGTGAAGAAGAAAGAGTAACCATTTGAGTTCAGCAACAGTGTTGGACTTATTTTAAGTTTTAATGATGAGTGCCAGACTAGCTATTATAGTGCAAAGGTAACTAGGTCAGTAGACTAGTTAGGAACCTGCTGAAGACTAAAGTCTGAGGGTTCAAACTCAGTTATTGAAGGCTAAGGGATCAAACTTAGTATTTAAAGTCAAGGATATGGAATCAGAATTTAGGAAAGTCTGTGATGACCTAAACTGATTACATATACCTTGTGTACAAGGTCTAAGTTCCATATGTTAAGTGGTGATTGGAACTTAGTTATGTTCAAATTGGTGTACTCTAACTTCACAATAAAAAGTTAGATGAAAAGCAGTCAGCTGAAGTGTTTCATAAACACAGCAGACTTAAAACAACTGACTGACATGAACATCAGTAGACCAATATACACAGGTATCTGCTGAGTATAAATCTTGATTTAATCAAAGGCTACATTGGAAGATTACAAGGATAATGATGGATTACAAGCCTTGATATTGTCAACAAATCAATGGTCAATATTAAAGGGACGTTGGAAAGATTCAGAGGATTAACCAATGGACACAAGTCAAAGGGTGGACAGACTGAAAACTACCAAAAAGAAAACTGATAGTGTCACTACTATGTACAGGGACGTAAAGCAAGTCAAGATGGGGACAAATCTGAAACGGCTATGTTTGAACATAAGTCACAGGATTCTCACCTATAAATAGAAGGCTCCTGATTCGGATACAAGTGATGAAAAACAAATAATCAACTCAAGCTATCAAGTTTCTTATCAAGAAAATCACCCTACTGACATCACTAAGCTTAAAGCTACTGATCAAGAAATTTCTTCAAGTGTAACCTGCTATCAAGTTACATCAAGTTCACACACTTGAAGACATTAAGCTGCTGATCATTTCATCCTGATCAAGCTGTTGAAAGCTGAATCACTACTTGATTCAAACTTTCTTTTTCAAGAAACCTGCTGAAGACAGTGACGCACTTAGGTGTCAAGAACCGTTGTTTGTGGTGGAGCTGGTGAAGAGGCAATCCTACCCTTCAAGGACCAGTGGAATACTTTGGAGCAGCAATCCTACCTGTTTCAAGTATTCAGTTTTCTGAAGCCATAGCTATTGGTGAAGGACAGACAGCTTAGGGATTTTTGTAACTGCAACCTCAAAGATCTCTAGTGAATTTCCTCCAACATCATAAGAGAAGAGTGGACTGACAGGATTACACCACCTGGAACCACTATAAAATTGCCTACTTACTTTCTGCATTTACTTTCTGCATTTAGTATACTGATCACATCAACTTACTGAAACTAGCAACTGAATCACACACTTACACTACTGAGTATCTAATACTTAGTATCATATTTAAACAACAAGTAATAACGCTTAATTTGAATATATTCCGCTGCAACAAATCCAGTAAAATCAACAGTCGGAAGACTACTGAGTGGTCAGAAGACTACTGAGCAGTCAGCAGGCTACTGACCTTGCTGAGTTTGTTAACTCCAAAAGTTTTTAGTGTTAAGTTTATTCACCCCCTCTAAACTTAACCAAAGCCTTTTCAAGGTACCAACAATTGGTATCGGAGCAGTGCTTCTATTCTGAAGTAATCCTACTTGTTGTGCTTGTGAAAATACTTTGAATTTTTTTTTCAAGTTTCTGATTTTCAAAGCTTTGCATCATGGATAACAACCAGTATTCTAGAACTATGTTGATGTGTTCCTTAGATCGTTTTGATGAATATAAACGTCGTATGCATGCTTTTCTAGCTGCAACACATGATGAGATGATGGATGTGCTGATTGAAGGACCACTGGAGATCACTAAGTCAGTAACTGTGGGAAGTGAAACTCAGTATGTTCCAAAACCAAAAAGAGAGTGGAATGCTGAGGATAGAAAAATGAGCAAACCTCAACAATATTGCTATTGATATCATATACAGAACCTTGGATAGCAATATGTACATGAAAATGAAGGATTGCAAGACTGCAAAAGAGCTTTGGGATAAGTTACAACTAATCTGTGAAGGCACTGATGCTATCAAGAAAAACAAGGTCAGTGTAGCCAAAAAGAAGTTCTAAGATTTCAAAATGAAATTAAATGAAACCATTGAGCAAATGGAGATAAGATTCAATGCTATCATGAATGAACTCACCCTGCTGAATGTGATCTATACAAAAGAAGAGATCAATACAAGAGTCTTAGAAGCCCTACCTGCAACAGAGGTTTGGGAGATGAAGGTTACTGCCATAGAAGAATCTAGGAATCTACATGAAGAAGACACCTTCAAAATGTTTTCAGATCTCAAGCATATGAATTCAGTAAGAAACTTATTCCTGAGACTGAAAAAGAAGAACCAAAGACTACTGCATTGGCTGCTGCACTAAAGAAGAATCATCAGGTGGTCAAGATGATCTACTGGATGAGATGCAAGAGCAAATTGCCCTACTGAGCAAGAAAATCAAAATGATGAAAACAGGAAGGGGTTCTCCAAGGAATTTCACAAAGAAATCAAGTGATAAGAAGAAGGAAGAATCCAAGAAAGATAATGATTATTTGTGTTTTCATTGCAAGAAACCAGGACACTTCAAACCTGACTGTCCTGATCTAAAACAGAAAAAAGAACCTGATTGTCCAGACCGACCGAAGAACAAGAATCAAGAAAAGGAAGACCTGGCAAGAAAGCAATGGTTGCTGATGATGAATCAGGCTATGAAGTTGAATCAGAGAAAGAAAATGAATCTGATGATACTGCATTTATTGCTGATATGGATGATTATGTCTTGATGGCAAATATGGATGAGACTGAGGAGGTATACAATTCTGTATCTATAAATACTCATGTTGAAAGTGATTGTGAATCTACTTGTGGTTCAAATCCTAAAAATTCTGACAATGAAGAAACTTTGGATGCCATCCTTAATCAACTGAGGAAAATACAATCTGGTTATGAGATTGTGAAGGCTGAAAAAGAAGCTCTTCAAACTGAAGTTGAAAGGTTAAAAGCTGAATTAAGAACTCTCAAAGGAAAGGAAAAAGATTTTGAGCAAAATCATCATAAGTCTTCTGTACATTCAGTAGCTGCTGAATCTGCTGAACAATTTAGTTCCACAATCGCATTCAAATTTGGAAAGCCTTATGGTGATAGAACAGGCCTTGGATTTAGAACTCAACAATCTAAAAAGAGTGGATCTAGTAAGGTTACTAAACCTAGCACCAAAATTGGTCCTAAGTTTTTGCCTGCACAAGATCCAACTCCCAAAAAGGTTGCTGAGGTAGTAAAGCCTACTGAGAAGACTTCAAAGAAGCAAAATCAGAAGTCAAAAAGGTCAACAGTACCTAACAAAAAGAGTAAATCCAAAAGTAGGACTGCTGAACCTTCTAGACCTACTGATAGCAGACCTGCTGCTAAGTCTACTGGACCACAAAAGGGCAAAAATCAGAAATATTCCAAGGATAAGAATCCTAAACCTAAATTTTTTAATCATTCTAGGGATACTTATCTCAGGGGGAAAGGTAGATGGTTCCCCACTGATGATGATTGGAATATTCCTACCCCTACTGCTAGAAACAATAGACATAACCATAATGCTAGGGTAAAACCTCAGCAATGGAATCAGCAGAGGACTTATTCAAGACCTCAGCAGGGACCTTAGCAGGCTCCATATTACAAGGCTGCTCCTAACAGACAGCAAATCTATGGTCATGCTAGTGCTTCTAACACTAGAAATCACTTCAAACAGCATTATGTACCAAAAGGCCAGAAAGCATATATGAATCGTACACAACTAAATGTTAGATCTTACGGAAGTGTGGAATACATATATGAACAAAAGTATAATACTTTTCAAAGAAGACCTTATGGAAATTTGCCAAGGGTCATGCTTACTACTGACCACTATGGACCCAAACAGTTTTGGGTACCTAAAATACATTAACTTTGTTTTGTAGGGTGTTTGGTACTTTGACAGTGGATGTTCCAGACATATGACAAAGAATAAGCACAGTTTGACAAATTATGTGGCAAAGGATGGTCCAAGAGTGAATTTTGGAAACAAAAATACACCAAGATACACAAGAGGATATGGTACACTTGTGAGAAATGGATTAACTATCAGGAATGTTGCATTTGTGGAAGGACTGGACTACAACCTACTGAGCACTGGACAGTTTTGTGACATGGGTTACAAGGTCACTTTTGACAAAGGCTATTGTGTTGTCATTAGTTAAAGAGGTGAACAAGTTGTGTTGGCTGGAAGAAGACAACAAAACATGCATGTTGTGGATTGGTCTACTGCTGTTCCAGAGATATGCCTGATTGTGCATACTGTGTCAGAACTGAATTGGTTGTGGCATAAGAAGCTGAATCATCTTAACTTTGATGATATCAATCAGTTGGTGAAAAATAAGTTGGTAATTCTCTTGCCTAAGATGACATTCAAAAAGGATGCTATATGTGATGCATGTCAGCAAGGTAAACAAACCAAGTCAAGCTTCAAGTCAAAGAGTAAGCAATCAACAAAAAGATTTTTGGAGCTGATGCACATGGATTTATTTGGACCAGTAACACCAACAAGTGTAACAGGGAAGAAGTATACTCTGGTAGTTGTGGATGATTATTCAAGCTACACTTGGGTAGTGTTCATGAACAAGAAAAGTGAAACACTTCAAAAGATGCCTGAACTTTTGAAGAGATTGCAAAATGAGAAAAGTTTGACAGTAGTGGAGATCAGATCAGACAAGGGTATTGAGTTTCTCAATAAATTCATAAGAGAATATTGTGAACAAAATGGTGTGCTGCATCAATTAGCAGCTGCTGGTAAAAAAGGGGTTGCTGAGAGAAGAAACAAGACCTTGAAAGAAGCATGAAGAACTATGATTTGTGAAGCATTACTACCTGAAAGATATTGGGCTGAAGCAGTTAATATAGCATGCTATAAACAAAATAGGACATCAGTGAACAAGAAGCTGTTGAAGACACATTATGAGATATGGAATGGAAGAAAACCAAATATATCTTATTTCCATACATTTGGAAGCAAATGTTTTATTTTGAATCATAAAGAGCAATTGAAGACATTCCAACCAAAATCAGATGAAGGAATCTTTTTGGGATATTCTTCTGCCAGCAAGGTATTCAGGGTACCGAATAAAAGGACATTGAAACATGAAGAATCAATACATGTTGTATTTGATGAACCAAAGTTCACTGGAATGGAAGATGAAGCTTCAGAACCTACTGAGAATCTCCAGGTCACTGATCCAGAATGTGTTGTTGTTTTGGAAAGGATAAATGACTTAAAAGTTTCTGATTCTGCTCCTGTTGAAGAACCTGCTGGTAACACTACTGATGCAACAACTGAAGCAGTTCAAGGATCTGCTGAACCCCCTACTGAAGCAACAACAGACCCTACTGAAGATGAGGTTCCTGAGAACCAAACTAACCAAAATCCACAATGGTTAGGGGATCATCCTGCTGAGCAAGTTATTGGGAACATACAGCAAGGTGTAAGGACTAGAAGACAATTGGAAGCAATGTTTACTTGTTTTCAATCTCAAATGGAACCTAAATTTGTTGAAGAAGCTATACCTGATCCAGATTGGATAATTGCTATGCAAGAAGAATTGAATGAATTTGAAAGAAATCAAGTTTGGACACTAGTGGAAAAGCCTAATCATGCAAATATAATTGGAATTAAATGGGTATATGATGACGGAAAAATTCATTGTTATTTTTATAACTTTTCACCCCGTTTCTGATATCATTTTGAGCACTTTTGTATCATTTCGAGTCATTAATTCCTAGATTTCATAAAAATGTATAAGTCGTGACTATTTTATAAAATATCGTGTTTTTATGTGTTTTTATTAGTTTTTGTACCGGTTTAGTAACCGGAGTGTCGTGTCGGATTTACGTTTGGTATTTTGGTGGTTCATTGCAGGATTATACATTGACCAAGATTCCACGTAACGACATGTTTTGAGTCTAAAAGATGTGTTTAGAGGATTAGAAGAAGATGCCACAAGCTTACGAGTTCAAATGGATCAAATTATCTTACATACTTAAAACCAAAACCTGTTTCGACGGAGATTTGACCCAGCTTAGAGGCATTTTCAGGGGATGACTTCTTAATGAAAGTTGTAGATCTTCACATAAGCTTTCCAACGCACTTTGAATCACGTCAATTGGAGTTCTACAACTCAAGTTATGGTCAATTGACTAATCAATTCGGATTAGTAGAAATCCCGAAATATCTTCGTAATACGAATGGCTCATCAAAACGACATTTTCTGAAGAAGTTTCCTTCATAAAAGTTGTATATCTTCAAGAACTCTTTCCAATGGATTTTGAATCAAGTCAATCGGACTTCTACAACTCAAATGGTGTTCAAGTGGCTAATTGATTCAATTTCGTAAAAATGTCGAAAAACGTTCGGGGGAACACGAGGTACTCAAGAAGACGTTTTCTGAAGAAGAGTCCTGCATGAAAGTTGTAGAGTTTCTCGAGACCGTAATTTTGGCATTTCGTTTGCAATTTTTGGAGGTCTACAACTCAAGATATGAATTTTAGAAGTTTTATTTCAATAATTATAATTATAACCGAAGGATCGAGAATCAAGCTGAGGTGTTAAGCAATGATGAGTCCGGATCGATCCGGCTAACCTCCGGCCCGGTCCGGCCTCAAACTTTGCCTATATATACAGAGCCTTCAGGATCAAGAACGCTTGCCCCTTCTTTCCCTCCCCTGCTTCATCTTCTCCCTTCTTTATTTTATTTTGGGGCCTAAATATATATATATATATATATATATATATATATATATATATATATATATATATATATATATATATATATATATATATATTATAATGTCGGTGTAATAACCCGACTAGTTATCGTTTTAATATAATTTCATTTCCGTCTTTTATTGCTTTCTTTTACTTTTATGCAATTAGTATAAAAATATATATATATATATATATATATATATATATATATATATATATATATATATATACGTATACTATATATATATCTATATCTATATATATCTATATATATATCTATACGTATATCTATATAGCTGTAGTTATCTTTTTCGTTTTGTTTTCTTTCGTTTTGTTATTTTCGTTGTTATTTTCGTTAATATGAGTAGTTAAACTCAACATAGCCGAATTATGTGAAAACGGGTAAAATCAACCCTCGGGAAACGAGATGGAGTTGTGTTGTGCTTAATTTAACGTTTTTATGATAAAATCATGTTTTAAACTTGTTTTGATCATTTTAATAACTTTGAATAAAATTGACAACTTTGTTCACGGTTACATCGAGCTTATAAATGTATTTTGCGGTGAGATGTGAGATATTGATATCACTAATCATAGTCCTGATTGTTAGATTGACAATCTAAGTGACAGATATGGACTATGCCTAAGTGAAATTCTTATTTTTACGAGATGTGCGAAACATGTTTTAAAATCACTAAACCATAGTCTTAATCGTTAGATTGGCAACCTAAGTGATACGTTAAAATTATGTTTTTGTGAGGTTTTTCAACGGCTTTTTATTCCGGTCAACCATGTTAGGTGAGTTAGCTTTCTAAAGGGAGAGTTAATAAACCTAGTGTGGGGGTTAAGTGAGAGCCGTTCGATCTTAACGCAAGAATAAAGAGTTGACACCCGTGAATGTCATATAAACCGAATCGATAAAACACACTCCTTATCAAGTTTTTTTTCCGTGGGGAGATAACCCGTTGGATCATGGCTCGGCTATGCTTTTTAATCTTGTTAGAATAATCTTTATTTTTCGCATTAGTATAAATCACTCCACCTAAAATTTGATCACCTAGACTAAGAACCACGTTCGCTTTGGTACTCACAACCACATTTCTCTTGGGACGACCTCGTACTCCCGTAGCTATCCTAGCAATCGACCCGGTACTCGCCGCTTAGAGTTAGTTTACCCACGGTTTTGCGAGTCTTTATAAATGTATTTTTAGTGGGTGAATTTTTCGCTCATCAAAAAAATTGGCGCCGTTGCCGGGGACCAATATTTTAGTGGGTGTATTTTTCTCTCATCAAAAATTGGCGCCGTTGCCGGGGAAATGTGTGATATTGTTGTGATATCTTGTAAGTGAACCGAAGGCTTGGGCCTAGGTTTTTATTTTCTTGTTTTATTTAGATGTCGACAAAGAGCTATGGATGCTGAAGTGATATTGTCCTGAACTCGGTTTGAATACGACTTTGGTACTTAGCCTCTTCGGAGGGTGATATCTTGTAAGTCTGGCTAAAACTGGGGATTAGGGCCTTCGGCAACCATAACTTTTTGAGGGGTCTAAATATCGTGTGTTTACGAAAAAAAAAAAGAAAAAAAAAAAAATAAAATTTTTATTGTTTTCTTGTTGTTTTTTGAGATCTTGCAGTTTGAGTTTAAATGGATGGATTTTTCAATCAATACTACTCACCTGAACAACAATACTCCTACCAACCTCAGGCACCTGAACAATGTTATCAACAACAGTTCGTGCCTCAGCCTCAATATCAACGACGAGAATAACCAAGGTTCATGGGATTATCGGTGCTCGAGTGCATACCGGGATCGAATTATGGTTATTCGAGTTATGAGCCACAATATTACGAGGGTTGTCGAACCCTAATGCTTATCGATTACGGTGTTCATACTCGGCACGTTGATAGCTTTAACCATATTCACCATCGATCGTTGTCCGGAATGGCAAGAGGACTACTACTCACCTCCGATGAATCAAAGTCAATATGATCGGTGCGCCCCCATGCCACAAGAAGAATTCACCGACAGTCAAATAGAGCAACTAGAACGATTGAACCGGATCTTGGAAGAGCGATGTTGGACATGCAGAGTTCAAGGTAAGTACGACTCCGCTATAAGAAATCTTCAAGACAAGGTGGGGCAATTGATTGAATTAGTGAGGTATGTGAAAGAGGCGAGAGACAAGTGCAATAGAGGTGGTTAGGGATGAAAATGTTATCACTGAAAAAGTTCAGGATGAGAATGAGGTTGATAATTCAGTTCGCGAAGAAAAAGTGCAAGATTTGGAGATGACAGAGTTAGAGGAGCGAGAGATTGATTGGCCATCTTTAGTAAAGCCACTGGGAGAGTTGGTAATAGCTGATATATCGGTCCCGGATTACTACATTCGTCCACTCTGTGAGGATGAATTTTCTGGCGGTCCAGTTTGTGTACTCCCCGATGGATGAGCTTTATGGTAATTTTCAAAAGAAGATGGTTCGACAGGATGATAAAAGAAGGTTCGACGGCTGGGATAAGGTAACATCGAGGGCCAAACGAGGTACGTTTCTAGACAATTTAATTTCAATGGTTCTCGCATTGTTAATTTTTCTAAAGCTGTTGATCTTCTTGAGTTCGGATTTTGGTTGATCGAGTCTGTATAGAGTCACCCTGTCGAGCAAACGACGTTAAACAAAAGCGCTACCGGGAGGCAGCCCGATAATAATAATTTGGATAAGACTAGTCCGAATGAAATGTAGAATTTGTATGAAAGATGAACACAAAGCACAACCAAGTCTCAGGATGAATGTTTGAATGTCATTAAGAGGGAATGATTAGGTGGTTATCCGAAAATACCGAGGGAATTTAAAGAAAACATTCAAATACATCATTTCTTGGACTTAGGTTGTAGAACCCTTGAGGATCTGGGTATAAAAGACTCACTACATTTCATTTTATGATCTAGTCTGTTTCAAATTTCTAGTAGTTGTAGTATAGTGGTGAGTATTCCCACCTTAATAAAAATGTGTGTAATAAAAATGAAACTAGGAATAGCTGACTTGACTACGATATATGCTCATGTGATACTCTCTATTTGCCTATCGAATTTTCTGACGTGACAGGGCCATTATCTTATTATTCCCATATCCCTATTGCATACTTTTGCACGAGGACCATGTCCCGTGTTTGCTTCGTGTTTGCTTTGTTTTGGTTTTGATAGAGGGATTCGGATCGTGCTTTCTCATGGTCGTTACGGGATTCGGTAGCACTTTTCTCGCTGTGTTTATAAGTTAAGTCTTCCTCTCTATCTCATTCACTATGCTTTAAGGATAATGCAAGTTTGTAAGTGGGGGTAGAGTCGAGGTTAGTCTAGTAATGACATTAAGTGTTTATTTTGTATCGAAAAATCCCTTAGTTTTTAATCTTTCGAGCATTAATGAGTTGATTAAAATAATCATGTAAGGTATATATTTCATGAATTTAAAGATGTAATGATCAATTTGGATATGTATAACCAATGTGAACCGCAAGTGTATTTTAACCGGAAATCTATTTGTATAACATGAATTCCTTCACGTAAGCCTTTGATATTGAAGCGAAAAATTTTAAACTGTACCCATTCAGTATCCTAGTGGTTTATCCTAGAGATAGCAGTAACTTAGTACCTAACTTCTGAACGTGTACTGTGAATATCTGAAGGTTTGAATGTGATAGGAAGAATATAAAACTAAGCTGAACTATTTATATGTCGGTTGTAGCTACCAATGATTTGAGTGCGGTAGGGTGTTATCACGAAATGTCCTATACCACTATGAGGTTTAAAAGCTCCCGACTGCCTGATGATAGTAGTCCAGCTAGGGTGTTATCACGAAACATCCTATTGCTGGGAATGAGGGCATATGCTACACATAAAAATAAAAAATAAAAAAAAATAAAAAAAAAGAGTTAGATAGGTATTAATGTATTCGATCTCACCTCATGACGCTTGAAAGATAGTCGATTTTGGCAATGAGTTCGGATATGTTAGTATTCTATGAAAAAAAAAAAAAGAAGTTATCTTCTGACTATCCCCAGTATAAACTAAATGATATGCATTAGGGATTATCCTAATAAGTACACGGGAGGACTTTGTGTGGAACTGTTACTGCCTATGCCTAGGAAAGTCATTAGAACTGTCTGAATGGATATTTGTTCGTTTGCTTGAATTATTCAAGAGAGGATAGTGGAAATTGAAAAGGATTGTCACACACTCACTCTGTTATACATTTATATTGCGGTTAACGTGTAGTTATGATTCGATTGGTTGCATCATCTGATTGTCCTTTATATCTTATATCTTCATGAATTTTTCCTCATTCATTTTATTTTATCGCTTATTTTGTTCGAGGACGACTAAAAGCTAAGTGGGGGGTTGTGATGACGGAAAAATTCATTGTTATTTTTATAACTTTTCACCCCGTTTCTGATATCATTTTGAGCACTTTTGTATCATTTCGAGTCATTAATTCCTAGATTTCATAAAAATGTATAAGTCGTGACTATTTTATAAAATATCGTGTTTTTATGTGTTTTTATTAGTTTTTGTACCGGTTTAGTAACCGGAGTGTCGTGTCGGATTTACGTTTGGTATTTTGGTGGTTCATTGCAGGATTATACATTGACCAAGATTCCACGTAACGACATGTTTTGAGTCTAAAAGATGTGTTTAGAGGATTAGAAGAAGATGCCACAAGCTTACGAGTTCAAATGGATCAAATTATCTTACATACTTAAAACCAAAACCTGTTTCGACGGAGATTTGACCCAGCTTAGAGGCATTTTCAGGGGATTACTTCTTAATGAAAGTTGTAGATCTTCACATAAGCTTTCCAACGCACTTTGAATCACGTCAATTGGAGTTCTACAACTCAAGTTATGGTCAATTGACTAATCAATTCGGATTAGTAGAAATCCCGAAATATCTTCGTAATACGAATGGCTCATCAAAACGACATTTTCTGAAGAAGTTTCCTTCATAAAAGTTGTATATCTTCAAGAACTCTTTCCAATGGATTTTGAATCAAGTCAATCGGACTTCTACAACTCAAATGGTGGTCAAGTGGCTAATTGATTCAATTTCGTAAAAATGTCGAAAAACGTTCGGAGGAACACGAGGTACTCAAGAAGACGTTTTCTGAAGAAGAGTCCTTCATGAAAGTTGTAGAGTTTCTCGAGACCGTAATTTTGGCATTTCGTTTGCAATTTTTGGAGGTCTACAACTCAAGATATGAATTTTAGAAGTTTTATTTCAATAATTATAATTATAACCGAAGGATCGAGAATCAAGCTGAGGTGTTAAGCAATGATGAGTCCGGATCGATCCGGCTAACCTCCGGCCCGGTCCGGCCTCAAACTTTGCCTATATATACGAGCCTTCGGGATCAAGAACGCTTGCCCCTTCTTTCCCTCCCCTGCTTCATCTTCTCCCTTCTTTATTTTATTTTGGGGCCTAAATATATATATATATATATATATATATAGTTATAATGTCGGTGTAATAACCCGACTAGTTATCGTTTTAATATAATTTCGTTTCCGTCTTTTATTGCTTTCTTTTACTTTTATGCAATTAGTATAAATATATATATATATACGTATACTATATATATATCTATATCTATATATATCTATATATATATATCTATACGTATATCTATATAGCTGTAGTTATCTTTTTCGTTTTGTTTTCTTTCGTTTTGTTATTTTCGTTGTTATTTTCGTTAATATGAGTAGTTAAACTCAACATAGCCGAATTATGTGAAAACGGGTAAAATCAACCCTCGGGAAACGAGATGGAGTTGTGTTGTGCTTAATTTAACGTTTTTATGATAAAATCATGTTTTAAACTTGTTTTGATCATTTTAATAACTTTGAATAAAATTGACAACTTTGTTCACGGTTACATCGAGCTTATAAATGTATTTTGCGGTGAGATGTGAGATATGGATATCACTAATCATAGTCCTGATTGTTAGATTGACAATCTAAGTGACGTAGATCCGGACTATGCCTAAGTGAAATTCTTATTTTTACGAGATGTGCGAAACATGTTTTAAAATCACTAAACCATAGTCTTAATCGTTAGATTGGCAACCTAAGTGATACGTTAAAATTATGTTTTTGTGAGGTTTTTCAACGGCTTTTTATTCCGGTCAACCATGTTAGGTGAGTTAGCTTTCTAAAGGGAGAGTTAATAAACCTAGTGTGGGGGTTAAGTGAGAGCCGTTCGATCTTAACGCAAGAATAAAGAGTTGACACCCGTGAATGTCATATAAACCGAATCGATAAAACACACTCCTTATCAAGTTTTTTTTCCTGTGGGGAGATAACCTGTTGGATCATGGCTCGGCTATGCTTTTTAATCTCGTTAGAATAATCTTTATTTTTCGCATTAGTATAAATCACTCCACCTAAAATTTGATCACCTAGACTAAGAACCACGTCCGCTTTGGTACTCACAACCACATTTCTCTTGGGACGACCTCGTACTCCTGTAGCTATCCTAGCAATCGACCTGGTACTCTGCCAGTTAGAGAGTTAGTTTACCCACGGTTTTGCGAGTCTTTATAAATGTATTTTTAGTGGGTGAATTTTTCGCTCATCAAAAAAATTGGCGCCGTTGCCGGGGACCAATATTTTAGTGGGTGTATTTTTCTCTCATCAGTATACATAAACAAATTGGATGAATCCGGTACCATTGTAAGGAATAAGGCCAGACTAGTGGCAAAAGGCTATTCTCAAGCTGAAAAAATAGATTTTGATGAAACATATGCCCCAGTTGAAAGATTGGAAGCTATAAGATTATTCTTGGCATATGCTGCTTACAAAAACTTTAAAGTTTACCGGATGGATGTCAAAAGTGCATTTTTGAATGGCATTCTAGAGGAAGAAGTTTATGTTCAGCAACCTCCTGGTTTTGAAGTTAATGATCAAGAAGATAAAGTGTACAAACTCAAAAAAGCACTTTATGGTTTGAAACAAGCACCAAGAGCATGGTACGAAACCCTATCTTAGTTCTTGGTGGACAGTGGTTTTACCAAAGGTACCATTGACAAGACTCTTTTCAGAATCACTGAAGGGGACATCACCTGTTGGTACAGATTTATGTTGATGGCATAATTTTTGGTTCTGAAAATGAATTGCTATGTGAAAAGTTTGCTAATCTCATGAAAAACAAGTTCCAAATGAGTATGATGGGAGAGATGAACTACTTCTTGGGATTACAAGTCAAACAAATGAAAGATGGAATCTTCATTCATCAATCTAAATATACCAAGGAGCTACTGAAGAAGTTTGGCATGGAAAATAGCACCAAAGTATCAACTCCTATGAGTACCAACAACAGATTGGATGAAGATAAAGAAGGCAAAGATGTTGATCAGACTATATATAGAAGGATGATAGGCAGTCTGCAGTACCTCACTGCCAGCAGACCTGATATATCCTTTGCTGTAGGTGTTTGTGCAAGATTTCAATCTAAACCAAAGGAAATTCACTTAGCTGCAGTCAAAAGGATTCTCAAGTATCTAAAAGAGACTTTGGGAGTAGGGATATGGTATTCAAAAGATGAAAGCTTCAAAGTTATATCCTACTCAGATTCTGATTATGCTGGATGCAAGATTGATAGATAAAGCACCACAGGAACCTGTCAGTTGATAGGAAATAGACTGGTTTCCTGGTTCGGTAAGAAACAAAATTCAATATCAACTTCCAATGTTGAAGCTGAATATATAGCTGCTGGAAGCTGTTGTGCACAAATACTATGGTTAAGACAACAATTAAGGGATTATTGAATTGAAGAATGAGAAATTCCTATAATGTGTGACAACACAAATGCAATTGCAATCACAAAAAATTCTGTTTTGCATTCAAGAACCAAGCACATTGATGTGAGACATCATTTTATAAGAGATCATGTTTAGAAGAAAGATGTGGTGGTTCTTTACATCCTTACTGAAGATCAACTTGCTGATATATTTACTAAACCACTGGATAGTAAAAGATTTGCTAAGCTAAGAACTGAACTTGGCATCATAAAAGTTGACTGAGATACTAATAATCGGCAGTGTACTGGAATTCACCAAAAGGATTAGTCTTTGCTATGATGGGTGAGCTCACTTAGCATACTAGTCATTGGTATCAACAATTCTATGTACTTAAATAAGTTTGGACAATTGAGCACATGAAGTTTCCAAGGGGATTGGTCTTTGTCCTGTTGGGTGAGCTCACTTGACAGATCAGTCATTGGTATTAAAATTCATCTTGTATTATCAGTTGGACAAAACAAGATGTAAAAGAAGATCAACAGAGTAACCATGTCAGTAGGCTGTTGAGCCATCTTTATCAGCAGGCTGCTGAGTTAACTCCACTGAAGATCAAGTCTACTGAGTTATACGTTACAAGACAGTCAAACATAAATGAAAGTCAACAGTAATTGGATATTATTCTTATCTTTATAACTACGGTTACAAATATCCAACGGTTACAACTCTTATAGGATAAGTTAGTGGGACACGTGGCAACATCACATTTATTCCAACTAATCGTGGTTAAATGCTACAGTATGTGTACAATACTTTCCTGACAGTTACTACCAACTTTCTTCTTCTATATATACAGACATATACACACAGAAGCAGCTTACAGTTTTCAGATCGATTATCTCTCGAAATACACTGTGTGAACACAGATTTACAAAGTTTTCTCTTCATATTTCTCAAATTTATAATGGCGGATAAAGGTTATGTTCACATTGGAACGAGCCAAAGTGTTAGAGGGGTCGTGGTTGATGCTAACAAGACTGAGCTAGCTATCAACATTGGTAGAAGAATAAGAAGATATGAAGGATTAAAGGATGTTCTGAATCTAAGATTGGAGAGCATCTCTTATACAAATGCTGTTGATTTCTGGAGAAATATAGAAATTGGTGATGATACAGAGGCATTTACTACCACTGTACATGGTCAGCAGATTCAAATCACCTCAAACCTGCTGAGGGAGGTATTCGGATTTGGACCTGGAAATGGTGCTCCTACCAATCCTGAATCAAGACCAACAAATCCATAAAATCTTCACTGAGCATCAATGTGAATCATATCAAAATGGAGTACAATCTGCTAAGCAAGATTATTGCTAAAAACATCCTTGGATTCAGTGGAAGCCTTGACACATTGTCTGGACCCAAGATTGACATGCTGATAATCATATGGAAAAGTATGAATTTTGATTGGGCCGGATTATTTGTCCATTACATGAAGAAGGTGATAACAGAGGACAAAGATGGGACCAGGAAGTCCAAGACACTGCCTTTGGGTTTGATGGTGCAAGCCCTACTGACCCATTTGAAGATTGCTGATGTTGCACCTGCAAAAATCAACAAGTCCGGATACAAGCCGGAAATTAGTTATCTCATCCCTGGTTTGGATGATGATGAAGATCTGGATACTGAAAGGATATAGAGTGACAGTGATGGAGATGATGATGCTGGTGGTGGGCAGGTTAAGCAAGTTACACAACCTGCTGCATCTAAGAAACCTACTGAGAAAAGGAAAGCTGCAGATAAAAGAAAGATTACTGAGATGTTAAAGCCTAAGAAGACCCTGCTGAATCTACTAAGGTACCAGTTGATGTTGAGGCTACTGAGCCTGCTGGAATTACAAAGAAAAATGCTGCTGAGGTTTCGAGAGAGTAGTTAAAAGAAGATTCAAGAAAGAGTAAAGCTGCTAGGGATCTTGAAACTGAACTACCTACAAAGAGAATGAAGGAGATTGTGAAAAAGAAGAAGCATGGAAAGGGAAAATAATTAAGGGTTTTGGAGGCCCAATAGGAAGCTGAAGGTGTTGTTGAGGAAGCACCTGTACAAGTTGATGAGCCTACTGAGGCTAGAGAGGTTGTTGTTGAGCAACAATCTGTAGAATCACAGCAGACTGCTATACCTGAACCTGTTGTGGAATTTGTTGAACCTGTCTCTGACCCTGCTGTGGATGCTACAACTCAAGGGGAAGAACACACTGCTGCAGACCCTACTGAGATACATACAAGTCAGGGGGAACTTAGTGTGGAACAGTTGGAGGTGGTAGATACAAATGTACAACCTGAAGAACCTACTGACTTGTTTGTATCTACTATAGATACATTGGCTTACCTTGTTAATGCTTTTGGAAGACAACGGGCTGAGCAATCTACACCAACAAGGCCAACAATGCCTTTTGAGAGAAAGGAGAAGAAATCAATGAAAGAAAAAGTAGATCCCAACATCAAGAAAATTCAGGACTACTTTGCTTGGAAATTTGGTTTTTATAAGAGACAGAAATCAGCTGCAGAGCCAATGACTGACTTTGAAGAGTGGTCATTTAATAAGTTGGGTGTGGAGAAATTACTTGGTTTGATTGATACATCTGAGTTACAAGTAAGGCTGCTGGATCTCATTGAAAGTGAAAAACATAGTGCAAGCATTAAGATCAATGAACCACACTCTGGACCTGATGATGATGATACATCATCCTCTGCTTCTAATGATGATCACCCTTCTTTCCCAGGCCAACCCAGTGGCACTGCATTGGAAAGACCTACTGAGGATGTAGGACAGGGATCTAAGACACAGCCAAAGATCAATCTGCTGATGTTGGCAAGTCTGCTAAGGGCCAGCAAAATGATCAGATGGATGAAGACATGGAGGATTTAACTATGGATGATCTTGAAGCTCTAATAAATGATGGGATAACTTTTGGAGATAATAGGCTGATTAGTACAACTGACTCATCATTTGTTGAGGTGTCTATTACAAATTCTGAGGATCAACAGATTAACCTGTTGAATGAAGAGCTAGGACTTATTTTCATTGAAGATTTAGAGGAATAGCTTGCTGTAGCAACATCTTTGGAAGAGGCCATCATCTTTACTCTTGATGATGTTGTTATATTTGAAGAAGTTGTTGAAAGTTCAGAAGATTCAGCTCAGTATCAGGAGTGGTTTGACACTCAAGAAACCTTGTCACAAGTTGCAGATCAATTAACAAAAGGTTTCTGTTGTTAGAGGAGTTTTAGAGGAAAACTTGGTTATATTTCCTCTTATATCTGTTGAGGAGGTGGTTCAGGTTGCTGAGTTACAAATAGCACCTGAATACAGGTTAGAATAGGAGGTTCAGGCTGCAGAGGATCACACAGCACCTGGACAAAGGTTGGAACCTTTGATGGGATTGGAGGAATCCCCTGCAAATATTTTTGAAAAGACTGCTGTAGTACAGTCTACTGAAGCTAAGTCTACTGAAGGAAGAGATAGTCAACAGACTGTTGTTGATGAGGATGAATAGATGCTGGACTATGATTTCAGTGATGACGAATTCCAAATGCCTGAGGATGAACAAGTTGTTGATGAACCTCAACAGGCACATGTACCAATTTTTGAAGAGGAACATGTTTTGGAACCTCAACCCGCACAAGACCCTATTCTGGAAGACATCCTTGGAGATGTGATTAAAGAAGGTCCTGATCCTGCTGGATGGGATAGGACATGAGCCTTGGTTGTCAGCACTCAAAGGGCACACTATAATGTTGAAGAACCTACTGATGATGCTGCTGGACATATGGATGGAGGTATGGCTGGTGCTATACTAGCATATGTTCTGAATGAGTTGGGGGCAGTTAGAGATGATATTACATAGTTAAGGACTCAACTCAATAGACAGGAGCAAAGATTTGAAGATTTGATGAACTTGGTAGAAAATAGAGGAAGAACTACTGAAACTGTTGCTTCCAACACTACATCTACTCAATATGCCATTGGTGACGTAACCAAAGATGTGAGAGGCATAAAACAAGGCAATGCACACAGAGATAAATTTTTGAATGAACAGTTTGCCTCAATCCACAAAAACCTTGACAAGCTTGCTGAGACACCCAAGCCTGTTATGGCTCACCCTACTGGAACACCTCAACCTGCTGCATAGGATCCTAAGGTTACTGAGAGGATCAATCTGCTTGAGCAAACTATGGAAGGAAGGATCATTGCAGTTGACACAAGGACAGAGATTATGGAAGGTCAACTTACTAACTTAGTGATCACATAAGAGAGTGTTCACAGTTTACCGTCCCGGTTTGTTGATGATGTCAATAAGGGGGAAGAGGGCCTTACCGCAGAAGCAAAGAAGGCTGCAATAATCTTTGCAAAGAAGAGATGGGAGAGTGATATTAATGAGTTCAGGAAACCTGCACCTGGCAGGATTTAGTTGACTGATGACCTTCTACAAGAATATAGGAAGCTATACAATGGAAAGAAGAAACCCTATGATGGCATGGGATTTTAGGAAGGACTCAATTTCTTCTTGGGACTAAAACTTTCGGAAATAAGGGTTAAGGCACTGAGAGCTTCTTATAGAGGTGGAAGAGGTGGAAGAATCGGAAGAATAGGAAGTAAGCAATCAGCAAGGATTCACTGGAAGAATTCAAACACTTTTACATGGGACAGGGCTTCAGTGTTCATAATATAAGATTGACTCTACCAGAAGCATGGAAGTGGTGGAAAGAATTGAACCATTGGGTTGACTTTACCCCAATTGAAAACCAATGGATGCTGGATGTTGTCAGAGAAATCCAGGAGTTCTATGAGAAGAGAGAAAGAGACAAAGACAGAAACTAGATCAGCACACTTACATTATTTACATCATTCTGCTGATTCTAGTTTGTAATAATTTTGAACAAATTTGATTATAATGAGAATTGGTTATATTTGTTCTGTTTTTGTTTTTATCTTTTTGCTTTGCGGTAAGGAGGGTATTGACATCATCACTAAAAAAGGGGAAATTGTTGGACTAATTTTAAGTTTTAATGATGAGTGATGTTAAGGGTGATTTTATACGTTTTATAAGGATATATTTTGTAACAAGTCTCTCCATATTCGTATGTTTCTCATAGAAATCGAGCTTTATATTGAAATATTGAGCAAATGGTGTTTTTAATAGTTAAATTGCAAAACGTAACGAATTATGTGCTTAAATTGTGATTTTATATTATTTTGGAGTTATGTTACGCTTTAGTATGTTTTACTATCTTTTATATACATGTTTTCGAGCTAAAAGAGGATTAGGAGAGGTTGCATTCGGATTTTTTGGTGAAGTGAAGAGATAGGGATGAGAAGAAAAGGATAAAGATGAAGAAATCAGCTTCCAGGCATGCTGGACGTTCGTTAATGTCCCGTCCACTATGGACGGGCGTCCATTGAATCAGACTGGCGTCCAGGAGAAGAATTTTGAACAGAGAGTTTGGACAGAGGCTGGACGAGCGTCTGCCTGGCGTCCAAAGAAGTTGGACGAGCGTCCAAGTGTTCCAGACGGGCGTCCGCGGCCGACTTAAGCACAACCGACCTAGTTTTTGACCTAGCCGACTTATTTTCCTATTTATAGCAGCAGCGCCCCAAACCCAAAAACATATAGTTTTGACATCAGATTTTCTCATAACAGCAGCCGCTTTCTGAGAGTTTCAAGGCCGGTCACCCGAGCCTTGTGCTCGGGTGATCCGGGTTAGATTAGGATGCTTTTGTTTTATTTGTGATTCATGGAGATCATCCATTGTATAAACTATGTGAGTTTATCTTTTAATTTATTCAATCCTTGTCTATTTTTATGATCTTTGATTCGTTTTGTATCTTCTTATGCTTATGTGCTATGCAATCAATATCGGAAGATGAATTGCTTATTGATGTTTACCGTATGATGGAAATCGGTGTAAACCTTAGATCACCATAGGAAAGATTAGACTTTTAACCTTGACATAACGGAAGTTGATAGGTTAGATTTCTAGGTTGTTAGATCTAATAAATCTTGCACCTTGTTTTGAGAGCGTTAATCTCTATAAATCGGAAGATGATGAGATTGATAGACGGATTACTTACGGAAGTAGGAATTCATACCTTTGATAGGTGAGACCACAATATTGAATTAAAATCATGAGATGAACTAGGATTGAGATCATTTGGTTTGTATATTGTTTGATCCCATGTATCGTTGTTTTATGTTCTTTTCGTTTACAATTTTATTTATTAATTTTCGCTTTTATCCTTCCTGGCTTTGGATTGACAATCCTCTGTCCAGTTTATTTTCCGTTTTAGTTTAGTAATAAATAGTAGTAACAATTTAAGGAATTAATAAGATTAGGTTCAACATCCCAATTCCCTGTGGATCGATACCCGTACTTACCCTACTATGCTAGCAATTACCCGATATTCGGTCGGTTAGGAGTTAGTTTGCATGTTAGGTATAGGTTTATAAATTATTTTTTTGTTTAGTGATGCAAAATCCTCCGAACAAGTGACAGACTAGCTGTTATAGAGTAAAGGCAAAAAGATGTCTAGATCAAATGTATAGGTTTATTAGAGTTTCATATTTGTATAGGTTTGATCAAACAAGCATTGTATTTAGGTCAGCTGATTTATCAGCAGACCTGTCTAGGTCAGTAAGGTAACTAGGTCAGTAGACTAGTTAGGAACCTGCTGAAGACTGAAGGCGGAGGGTTCAAACTCAGTTATTGAAGGCTAAGGGATCAAACTTAGTATTTAAAGTCAAGGATATGGAATCAGAATTTAGGGAAGTCTGTGATGACGTAAACTGATTACATATACCTTGTGTATAAGGTCTAAGTTCCATATGTTAAGTGGTGATTGGAACTTAGTTATGTTCCAATTGGTGTACTTTAACTTCACAATAAAAAGTTAGATGAAAAGTAGTCAGCTGAAGTGTTTCATAAACACAGCAGACTTAAAATAGTTGACTGACATGAACATCAGCATACCAATATACTCAGGTATCTGCTGAGTATAAATCTCGATTTAATCAAAGGTTACATTGGAAAATTACAAGGATAAAGATGGATTACAAGCCTTGATATTGTCAACAAATCAATGGTCAAGATTAAAGGGGCGTTGGAAAGATTCAGAGGATTAACCACTGGACACAAGTCAAAGGGTGGACAGACTGAAAATTGCCAAAAAGCAAACTGACATTGTCAGTACTATGTACAGGGACATAAAGCATGTCAAGATGGGGACAAATCTGAAACGGCTATGTTTGAATTTCAAACATAAGTCAGAGGATTCTCACCTATAAATAGAAGACTCCTGATTCAGATACAAGTGATGAAAAAAAATAATCAACTCAAGCTATCAAGTTTCTTATCAAGAAAATCACCCTACTGCCATCACTAAGCTTAAAGCTACTGATCAAGAAATTTCTTCAAGTGTAACCTGCTATCAAGTTATATCAAGTTCACACACTTGAAGATATTAAGCTGCTGATCATTTCATCCTGATCAAGCTGCTCAAATCTTACTCACTTACTTGATTCAAACTTTCTTTTACAAGAAACCTGCTGAAGACAGTGAAGCACTTAGGTATCAAGAACTGTTGTTTGTGGTGGAGCTGGTGAAGAGGCAATCCTACCCTTCAAGGACCAGTGGAATACTTTAGAGTAGCAATCCTACCTGTTTCAAGTATTCAGTTTGTGAAGCCATAGCTATTGGTGAAGGACAGACATCTTAGGGATTTTTGTAACTGCAACCTCAAAGATCTCTAGTAAATTTCCACCTGGAACCACTATAAAATTGCCTACTTACTTTCTGCATTTACTTTCTGCATTAAGTATACTGATCACATCAACTTACTGAAACTAGAAACTGAATCACACACTTACACTACTGAGTATCTAATACTTAGTATCATATTTAAACAACAAGTAATAAGGCTTAATTTGAATATATTCCGCTGCAACAAATCCAATAAAATCAATAGTCAGCAGACTATAGAGTGGTCGCAGACTACTGAGCAGTCAGCAGGCTACTGACCTTGCTGAGTTTGTTAACTCCAAAAGTTTTAAGTGTTAAGTTTATTCACCACCCTCTAAACTTAACCAAAGCGTTTTCAAGGGACCAACAGACGGTATCAGCAACATATTTGTACTCAGCTTCAGTTGAGGTGCGGGCGACAATGTTGCTTTTTTGAATTCCAAGAGATGGCGTTGCGACCTAAGAACACGACATAGGCCCTGGTGGAAGTGTAATCCGGCTTATTTCCACCCCAGTCAGCATCGAAAACGCATGCAAGACAAGATGAGGGTCGCGGAAAATGTGCAAGCCTTGATCAAGAGTACCAATTAGATATTGGAGAAGCCTCTTAACAAAAGACCAATGAATATCGGTGGGAGCATGCATAAATTGAGCCAGTTTGTTGTCCGTGAATGCAATATCAGGGCGGGTGAATAGTAAGTACTAAAGACTCCCAACAATACCACGGAAAAGAGTGGCATCAGACAGTGGAGTCCCCGAGGTCAGGGTAAGAGTAGAAATGTCGGAGGGAAGTGGAGTAGAGACCGGGTTAGCTTTATCCATACGTGATTTGAGGAGAAGCTCCATGATATACTTGCGTTGAGACAGGAGAAGACCCTCAGGTGTAGTAAGAACCTTAATACCAAGAAAGTATGTCAACGGACCAAGATCTTTGATAGAAAACCGAGCACCCATATTGTGAATAAATAATTGGACCACATCAGGGTCCGACCCAGTAACAATGATGTCATCCCCATATACGAGAACATAGAGGAAATGAGTGCCATCGTGAAGAATAAAAAGAGAGGCATCTGCGTGAGCATTCCGGAAACCTACAGAAAGAAGATAGGAGCGAAGCTCAGAGTACCAAGCACGAGGGGCCTGCTTGAGGCCATATAATGCCTTATTGAGGCGACATACATAATCCGGATGCACCATATCAAAGAAGCCATGTGGTTGCCGTATATAAACTGTTTCAGATAAAGAACCCAGCAAAAAAGCATTATTGACATCGAGCTGGAAAGAGGCCAGTCATGACAAGTAGCAGGGGAAAGAAGAACCCGAATGGTGGTAGGTTTGCCACCGGACTGAAGGTCTCAAAGTAGTCAACACCTGGACGCTGATGGAACCCCTTAGCAACGAGATGAGCTTTATAGCGATCAAGAGAGCCATCAGGGAGATGCTTAGTGTGGTACACCCACCGGCAGCCCACAATATTAAAGGAGGGGTCAGCAGGCAAAAGATCCCACGTGTGATTCTTGATAAGGGCATCGTACTCAAGTTGCATGGCTGATCTCCTAGAGGGTGAGGCAATGGCTTGAGACAGCATGGAGGGTTCAGGTTCAGGGGATGGAAGTTCACTGAGAAGGGATAGTTTTTGAATGGGCTTAGAGATATTGTTTTTAGCTCTAGTTGTCATTGGATGTGAGGTGTTGGGAGGAGGCAGGGTGGCCGTGGGAGGTGGTGGTGATGGGGCCGTGGAAGGTTGATGAGATGAATTGGTGGGGGTGGGGACTGGAGGTGGTGCGGGGATCCAGTTATGGAGGGGAGGAGGCTGGGCAGGTGGAAGTTCGGCGGTGGAGCGGAATGGAAAAATGTTTTCCACAAATTTGACGTGGCGAGAGGTGTAGATATGGTGATCGGTGGTGTCGAGGCACAGATAGGCAGATTGAGTAAGGGAATAGCCGACGAATACACATGCACGAGAGCGGGGTTCAAGTTTGTGGGTAGTGTAGGGGCGAAGCCAGGGGTAACAGAGACAACCGAATACTCTAAGTTTTTCATAGTTCGGGGAGTGACCAAATATTTTGGCAAAGGGAGAGGTCATATCAAGAGTAGGGGTGGGGAGACGATTAATGAGATAAATAGTGGTGGCAAAGGCATAGGCCAGTAAGAGGTAGGTATAGATGCATGGGTTAAGAGGGCAAGGCCTGTTTCGACGATGTGGAGGTGACGGCGTTCCGAATAGCCATTATGCTCGGGTGTTTGAGGGGGGATGTGAAGTGGGAGATCCCATGAGAGGTGAGAAATGGGTAAAGACTAGTGAACTTAGTGCCATTATCTGAGTAAAGAATTTTTATGGTGGCGTCAAAGTACTTTTCCACTAGGTTTTTAAATTGTTGAAAAATTGTAGCGACATCATTTTTACGCGTGAGTGGATAAAACCATATTTACTTGGTAAGGTGGTCGATAAAAATTACATAATATTTGGAGCCATCAAGGCCATAAACTAGGGAGGTCAAACATCGGAAAATAAAATTTCTAGTGGGCGGGAGGAACGTAAAGTAGACAAACTAAATGGAAGCTTATGACTTTTATTCGTAAAACAAGCATCACAATGTTCAGAAATTGTATTACTGGGAAATGGTAAATTTGTAGTAGTACTAATATTATGAAAAATGGAGAGGGCAGGGTGACCGAGGCGGGAGTACCAGGTATCCCGAGAAGCAGCGGATGCAACAAAAGCGATGAGAGGAGTGGAGGGCCAAGTGTAAAGTCCATCCTTAGCGGGTCCCCTCATTAGGCATGTACCTGTTGGAATCTCCTTAACACGAAATGAGTCCGGAAAAAATTCAACAGAGACACGATTAGTTTGACAAAATTTGGAAATTGACAGTAAATTGCGAGATATGTTTGGGACGCATAAAACATCACGGAGCTGAAAATTTAAATTAGAGGGAGGGAGTGAAGTAGTGCCAGTGTGAGTAACAGTTAAGGGACTAGCATCGCCGATCATAAGGTCATCGGAGCCGGTGTATGGCGAGTGAAGAGAAAGGTTTTGGAGATCGTTGGTGACGTGGTGCGATGCGCCGCTGTCAAGAAGCCACGGGGAGAAGGACACATGTTCAGAGGTTGCAGTAAAGTGAGCATGTGGGGCGTTGGGATGCCACTGCTGTTGGGGTCGAGGGGCTGAAGGACGTGGGGCTGTTGAGCCTTGGACAGGAACAAACTGAAAATTTGGACAAAAACGAGCACTATGTCCTTGCACACGACACATTTGACATTTACCTTGATAAGGTTTGTTTGGAGTACGGCCTGAATTGCCTGAGTTACCAGCACTACCTGTGTACGTCGGAGGATGGGTGGGGATGGTGGTCGAGCAGCAACATGAGCAACGGCAGCAGGTACAGACAGTGGAGGACGCCGACGGGAAGCATCGTAATTCAACAATTTTTCATGGAGCTCATCAATGGTGATAAGCGTGTCACGAGCCTGAACGGCACGAACTAGATCGGCATTATCATCGCCGAGATTATCCAAAATAACATCGATTAGGTCCTCAGGATCCATGGGTTTTTCAAGGAGGGCGAGCTCGTTAGACTTATTGCACATAAACTGCAAGTAATCGGAGATGGACATGGTACCTTTCATTGTTCGTTTCATCATTTGTTTAAATCTGTTTGATGCGTCCTCGAGACGGCTTGGCATAGATGTCTTTAAGCGGTGTCCAGACGTCCATCGTGCTCTTAGGAGAATGATTCGAGCCTAAAACAATGGTGGACAGAGACCCGATCAGGGCGTTGAGGATGAGTTGGTCTTGCCGGTACCAATGGCTGTGTACCGGATTGGAGATGGTGACATTATTGGCGGTGATGGTGGTGGGTGGCTGAGGTTTGGAGCCATTGACGTAGCCAAACATATCGTAACCAATGGGTAGAGATCGAAATTGGACTTCCCAAATAGCATAATTGTCACCTGTGAGTTTGACAGGAGCTTGAGCTCCGGAATTGAGAGGAATGAGAGCAGGGAGATTGGAGCCGGTTGGGGCTGTGGCCGGAGAAGAGATGTCCGATTGAGCAGACATGAGGAAGAAGATAGGTACGGCCAAAAAAAAGAATAAAAAATTAAGGTAGCTTTGATACCATGACAGAGTTTGGAGAATTGATGATTTGTATTACAATACACCACATATATTTATACAAGGAGTGAGTATCTTCTAGAGTAACTACTGTATCAATTATAATGATTACAAAGTGTGAACAGATCAAGTACTAATAACATTACAAAGTGTGAACATATCAAGTACTAATAACATTAATATCTACAATATTTCCAATATTTCCAATATTCTCCTACAGATTGGAACGGTGCTCATTTCTTGAGAGAAAATTTCCAAAATTGGTGGAATTTCATTATATGCTCTGTTAAAACAATTGAGGGAAGTAACATAATTGCTCTTACTGTCAATATTTTATGGCAATTATGCAAGAACAGGAATCGAGCGAAATATAATTCAAAATTGCTTAGCTTCAAGGAGATTACTGATACAGCTTTTTCGAATTACAGTGATTACATGTTTGCATTCCGTCCGAGGCTCGATGTCCCGTTATTACTTGCTCAGTAGATGCTTCTTGGATCACTCATTCAAGCTTGGCAGGTTTTGGTGCTGTAATTAAAAATGAGAAAGGTGAGGTGATTGAAGTTTGGGGTGCTCCGGCTCGAAATATTGCGAATTCTCAAGTGGCCGAAGTGGAAGCTCTTAGATGGAGTATAAGGAAATTTCTAAGTAAAGGATGGCGACGGATTTTACTCCGGACTGATGCTAAGGCTGTGGTGGAGATGATTAAATGTCGTCAAATAGCGAAGCCGGATGTGTATATGTTGATTGACGTTTGTAATTTGAGTAAATGTTTTGAGGTCGGTGATTTTCTGTATATTAGTAGAAATGATAATGTTGCTAGTCATTCTGTGGTTCATTTTGCGCGTTAATGCGAAGTCAATTTTGACTGGGTTGATCCATTCCCGGTTTGGTTATCTACTGCAATAAGACATGATGATAACCGATTTTAATACTTTGTATTTTTTTTTTGAAAAAACCAACATATATTATTAAGGCAAATCTGCCAAAGTAGCAGAGATTACATCATTCGGGTGAAGAACACCCCAAGAAATAAACCCCTCAGAAGCAACACCATGCCTAGCTAGAAGGTGCGCCGGGACATTACCAGAACGTTTGACAAAAGCAAATTGATAGGAAGTGAAAGAAGCCGAAGCTAAGAGACAGCTATGAGCTAAGAAACCCAAAATGGATAAATCGTCCAACGGATGAGATAAGGCCTGCACGCGTGTTAAGCAGTCACTCTCGAAGATCATAGATAGGGTAAACACAAGCGGTCTGCCTCTGCAAGAGCCAACAAAATGGCACGCATTTCTAACAATTCCGGAGCATCCCCCGGATCAATATGGAAAGAGTAGGCCGCCATAATAGACCCCTCAGAATTTCTATAAATCAGCCTAAAACCTGAGCCCGCAGCCGCCACAGAAGCATCCGTGTTACACTTCCTGGTCTCCGAGGGCTGCGGAGTCCAAACAACCGGGTGTGGAATCCCCTCAACCGCATCAGAAGCACCACCTATTACCTGACAATACTCCAACATCGTTGCTGAGGATGCCGAGATGACCCGGGAGACATAGGTGGGTGCACCCTAAAAAACAACACTACAACGCACATTCCAGATGTTTCACAAAGTCAGACAGAACACCGACACCTCCCCCACTGACAGACGCTCTACTAAGCCCCAAAAAACTCCCGAAACCCAAAAGACTGCTGGACCAGCTGATTTCCAAAAGTTGAAGCTCCCCAAACTGCTTTAGCATAGTCACAGTCGAACAAGACATGACGCATAGTTTCCAACTCCCGACCACACGCCAGGCAAACACCATCCCCATGCTGCCGCTTGAGGAGATTTTCCCTGACTGGCAAGCATCCTTATAAACATCGCCATAGGAAGTGCTGAACTCGCGGAGGGACAACCACCCGCCAAACATCACGCCACACTCTATCCGGCCCAACAGATGAAGATCCACTGACTACAGAGTACAGCCCTCCTCGCAAACTTAGAGCTAAAAAATTCCCAGACTTGACTGAATAACGCCCCTTCCGATCATAGTGCCATATACGTTTATCCGGGTGAGAAGGCCCAACCATTGGAGTCTGAAGGATCGCATCTACCTCCCAAGGATGGAAAGCCTGCCGGAGCAGATGGATATTCCACTGCCGACCATCGGCCGACAAGAGATCATGCACCTGCATGTTCGTCGGTAGGGAGTGGGAGGCATGTATAATACGGAAAGGTGAAGGTCGAGCAACCCACGCATCATGAAAGACAAAAACCGAACGTCCATCACCTATACGCCACCGCACGCCCGATATCAACAGATCCCGTCTCTCTAACAAGCTCCTCTAAAGAAACGAGGGGCGCCGCCCCAAACCTATAGCAATAACTGTCATACCCGGATGATATTTTGCGTTAAGAACTCGACTGACTAGGGCCGCAGGGTGTTGCAACAATCGCTAGGCTTGTTTAGCCAACAAAGCTAGATTGAAGGCTTCAAGATCTCGAAACCCCAGACCTCCCAAGTTCTTCGGCAGACAACAAACATCCCAACTTCGCCAATGCACCTTCCGTGTATCCTCGGTATCTCCCCAGAAAAATCCCTGAATATAGCGCTCCAGCTCCCGAACTAACGTGACCGGGACTTTGAAACACTGCATTATTAAAGTAGGGATAGCCTGTAAAACTGACTTGGTCCTGACCTCCTTGCCCGCAGGCGACAAGAGTTTATCCTTCTATCCCGACAACTTCTTCCAGATTCTTTCCCGTAGAAAATCAAACACCTCTCGCTTATTATGGCCCGTGACAAAAGGCATACCGAGATACTTTCCTGTCCCATCCCCGATACGGATTTGTAGAAAATTAAAAATATAGTCCCAAACCTCCTGCGAAACGCTTCTGCTAAACTATAGACTAGACTTGTGAAAGTTAAAAATCTGCCCCGATAAGGCCCCCATAGTGCGTAAAAATGTCGAGCAGTGTTTCCAGGGGCCCATCCTGGATCTCATAAAATAACATACTGTCATCATTAATGAAATTTCTTTCGATTCGGGAAAAAAAAATAAAATTTCATCATGTATTTATCGTACGAAATGTATTTATTGTACGTACCCAATATTATACTCATACCTTCCAAAAAAAAAATATTATAATCATGAAAGTGAAGTTGGTCTGATCATAAATCGAGAAAAAGCGTTGACAATATTCCTCTCCGTTCATAGTGGCCTTAACGTACCTTTCTTAACTATATTTACTATATACAATATACTATATACTATACTATATAAACTAATCTACCACCTATTTTATATATGCAATGGTTAGGTGTAGGACCTTTTAGTTTAAATTATCAATAAGATATATATATATATAAACTCTATTCTCTATAGCTTAAAGTTTGTGTTATTGTTACTCCTTCCATTGCAAAATAACTAAGATAGTTCTAAAAAAATTTGATCCAAATAATTGATTCAGAACATCTTCCAAAACAAAAGTTAATCATTTTTCCCCTTATACCCCTCTCTATATTTTTTCCCATACAATGTCTTAAATGTGCCATTATTATTTACTCTATTTTTCATGAGGGTATTTTAATTAGTCTTTATCTAATCAAAGCCAAAAGAATTAATTAATTTTTTAATCTGCATGTTGACAATTGCTCAGTTATTGTGGAACGAATGTAGTATTTGAGTTCTAGAAGAGTGTATATTATTATCTATTACAGTGATATATTCTCTTTTGCTCATGGATATATGTCATTTGGATTAAACCACATAAAATGACATTAAACTACCATATCTCCAAAAACCTTGAGCTGATGATGATCCATATAATCAACCTTTTACTCTCTTTAATACACCCCTCAAGTGTGTGCTTATAACAAAGCTGACCAACTAGGACAACATTTTACACTCTTTAACACGCTCCGTCAAGTGTGGAGCTATAACAAGACTGGGCCAATTAGACACACAAAGGCCAAATATGGCGGCAACAAAGACGAGGATACATGTAATTAACATATTTTACACCCTTTAACACGCCTCCTGAAGTGTGGTCCTATAACAAGGCTAAGCCAACTAGGCACACAAAGGCCAACTAGGCCAACAGCTTACACACTTTAATACGCCTCCTGAAGTGTGAGCCAATAACAAGTGCGAGCCAGCTAGCTAGGCACACAAAAGGCCAACTAGGCCAACAAAAAGCTTAAGCTGACACTTTAACACGCCCCCTTAAGGTTGACCTATAACAAGGCTGAGCCAACTAGGTACACAAAGGCCTTCTAGGCCAACATTTTACACACTTTAACGCACCCCTCAAGTGTGAGTCTATAACAAAGCCGAGCCAACTAGACACACAAATGCCAACTAGGTAAACAACTAAAAGTCCCTACACTTGCACAATATAAATGAGAGAAATAATGTTGGCAGCATGGTAATTTGGGCCTATCACTCTGATACTATATTAAACTATCATCTCTCCTAAAAGCTTAAATTGATGAGGGTACATATAATTAACATTTTACACACTTTAACAATTGGGTATATTGTCTCAGTTTTATTTTTCTTTTCTTATATTATTTATCGTTATTGTAAGAGTTATAATATCTCAGATTTTGATCCTTAACATCAATATATATTACACAAATTAATGAACGATTATGCACTAATAAAATGTATCATTTAAGATAAATCTTTATCGTCTATAGTCCAATATTTGATGGTTTTTTTTTTTCCCCCTTCCATACTGAAACGTTTTGTACATTCTCTATTATAATGATATTAATTCCTTTTGCTCTCAGATGTTGGTGTCACGTTGCAGCTTTATTTTGTATCTTCTCGGTTATTTCATGTTATTGTTTTTAAGGGGTATAGTGAAAAGTATATCATATTGAACAATTATAATGAAGTTGTAGATGTAAAAAAACACATGGTATGAAAATGTGCTGAACGTGAAGATACCGTGAAAGAATTTCATCTCGCTAAGGAGACAAAGAAGAAAATTGAAATGATGCAGAGAAAATTAACATGACTCATCATACGTGAAGATAACACATATAAATCGAAAAATAGTCTAAGGAAACATAGAAGAAAATGGACATTGATGATATGGGTGAGGATAAGGTTGATGTTTGGTGTGTGTCGGCTATCAAAATTATTTTGATTTTCTTTGACATAGACCAGAAAATCACGTGGTTGTCTTTTTGGAAAAGGCATGCAAGAATTGTTGAGGAAAATTGTGTATTTGTTGATATGCAAAGTATGTATGTATGTGGCTGATTGGATTTATGGATTACAGATTTGTTCCTAATGAAACTAGAGCGATCAAAATAGCCTCTCAAGGTTCAAGCTTTTGTATTAACACCTCAAGTTAATTTTAGTCCTGACTTGAGTTTGAACCAAATCAAAACCTGAACTAAACTATTTCTAAGGTTAATTAAACAAAAAGAAAAGAAATTTAAGAGTTTATTTGAAATAATGAAGTCTGAACCGAGTTTAAGTGAGTTAATAAGCATTAAAGACATAAAATTCAGTTTCTGGAGTCGACGCGTAGCCTGATACCGCAATTGAGGTGGGATCAAGAATTGTTGAAGTGTTAATGTAATGCACCACTCCTGGATACCGAGCCCTTATCCGGAAGAGAAACGTTCGGCGCGTATAACATTAAATAAGTCTAACCTTATACGTAAACCTCTACGTCGTCGTATCAAAATAAAGCATACGGAAGCTAAAAAGACTCGGGTAAAACCATAAATGCTACTAGGAATAGAATTCAAACCATACTCACGATGAAAAGTTTAACTTACAACGATGAAAAACCAAAGGTTACAAGGTACGCTTGTCTTATAAAAATCTTGACAAAAAGTACAAAAAGAACTTAACCAGAAACACTACAGCAAAGTCTACTACAAGTCCGTAAATCGCCAAAGTCACGTAACATCAACGAGAATCGCCAAAGTCACGTAACATCCTCAAAGTCCTCTTTGAACTCCGGATCAACTTGTTCATCTTCTCACCCCATAATGCACACAAAACAAACATGCAAAGGAGGTAAGTACATAGGTACTTAGCAAGAGTGAGAAGCTAATTAATAACTAAGTTATACAACGAAAGGTTATTATTATGATTATTAAATTGTCTTTATGAGACTGAGTCAATCTAGGGTTCACTTCATGTCCATTAACATGTCATGACTATACGTTTCTAGCTTAGCTTATATTGGTTACGTCAGCACTCAAAGGCACTACGCGAGGTGTGTCCACCACGAGAGGGTGCCAACCAACAGTGGCTTGCACTGTTAGTCCCGGGTTTCCCCGATATGCATACACGTCCGGTGAAGTTCCTCCGTATGTAGGGTCTCGGACTTACGGGGTGGTGTTCCTCCGTACGTAGGGTCCAAAGACTTACAGAGTTATCCACCTATACGGACGAGTCACATAGACGATGTTTACATGTGCCTAACCAAAAGTGACATGACGTTTAAGCTTATTACTATGCAAGTATGTACTTGTTATTTGTTATTAACTAGCCACCTAAGTGTTTTAATTTCAAGTAAGCTCCCTCACATCTACTGCTCTCTTACCTAGACCACTAGACACGGACAAGGCCAAGCAATTACACAGACATTGATGAATAGTAATCCACCGAAGCACAAGGACAAGCTTAGCTTCCAACGGTCCCGTACTTCAACTCTTAGAAAAATCCTTTCGGTGCCGAAACTAAACACATTAGAAGTTTATTCTGGGCTTTGTCATCTTCATTTAATCTTATTTAAGATCATTTATAGAACTACAATTCAAACTAATTAAACATCAAAATAATATAAACCACAAAATTCATTGTCTATCAAATAATATATTGATATTTTCCGAAAGAGAAATTAACACAACACAATGCAATAATACCAAACAAATACATATTATATATGTATTAAATCATTTTTTTTATTCTTTTTTTTTTTCTAAAGGAAAGGAAGCAAGAATCCTTTTTTTCTTTCTTTTCTGCATACCTCCGGCAACACAGCATGAACGAATACATATATATATATATATATATATATATATATATATATATATATATATATATATATATATATATATATATATTTTAATTTATTTATACCATTTTCTTTTCTTTTAAACCTCTTTCTACATAGATAAAAATGCATATGTCGAACAAGGGAAATTCTTTGACGGGGACTCCCTACGGTGAGTACCCCGCTAGATTTGCGCCATGTGTGTAAGAGGACAAAACAGCACACACACGGCGCACACGTGGCGCACATCTAGCGAGGTACTCACCGTAGGGAGTCCCCGCCTAAGAATTTTCCGTCGAACAAAGCCGATGGTACTAACCATCTGCAAATTGGAAAATAATAAATTAGATAACAGAAACCTATGAAAGAAAAATCCAAAATAAGACTACACAGAACTAATCAAATTCATCATATATATCAATTCATCATACATAAACACAACCCAAACTTTATAAACGCTTCTATTCAAATATAACACTAACACTCAACCTAACATTATAAAACCGTAATTACCTATAAGGAAGAGCCTCTTACCACAATTGCGAGCAAAACCGATCCTAAAACTGAAGCAAAGCTTGAATCCTTCGATTCACAACTCCTACAACCAAACTACGATATTTAAAAGATACTCTATGATTAAAAACAACCATTCACACTTTTATCAAGAACGATCAAGGTTACGATTTTAGGGCGAAGCCGAAAACTTACTGTTTAGAAAACGAAAAGTATGGAAGTGACCGTCTTCATCCAGTGATCGATTTCTTCTACTGTGGCATCTTGAAACGATGAACGGATTGGCCTTGCGATTGGAGTTTACGTTCTCCTTTTTTTTCTTCTAAATAATGCGTCGCTCTCTCGTTGTTGTCGCTTCTTTTTTTTTTCTTTCCAGAATATGCATGCCAAATTATGAGGGAATTTTGGGGATTATTTTCCTTAAATAGCTATTAATTAAATCCATTAATTAAATAACTAAATTCTTTAATTAAGTCCTTTTTAATTAAATAAATAGGTTAAATAATAATTAGGTCGTAATACATATACCCAATTACCACTTTACCCTTTCTGAAAAGTCGGGATGTTACATTCCTCCCCCCCTAAGAGGAGTTTCGTCCTCGAAACTCGAACGTAACTGGGGTGTACTTGAACTTTGGACTTTGCCAAGCGTTTCGTCTTCTAAATCTAATGTCGTCTCTGCCGTTGTGTGACTGCTTCACTGAACCAAGACTAGTTAGTCTTTGCTCTTAGCCTTCTTCATCTGCCGTTCCAAAGTGCACTTGATTCTTCCACGTAGGTCAAAGTCTCTTCAACCATTTCGAGGTCAAAGTTGCTTCCGTATCCAAGTTGGTTAAGCATTTCCGTATCACTGACACACGAGGGACGTCTTTAGATACACTTTATCTTCACTTCAGACCCTGACCGTCTTCTTCTTCTATCTTCCCAACTCTTCTGCTTGTCTTGAGCCAACTTGAGGTTGCGACGATCCACTGCAATCTTCTCGTTGGCTTGCTGTAATCAAACCTGGTCTCGTATTCTGTCATCGCTCCACTTCATCCCTGAAAACTAGAGTTCTACGTTTTCCTCCATGCGGAGCTTCAAAAGTTGGTATGGTAACTATCGTTGTAGGCAACTCTTATATCTCTATCTTCACGAAAGATCATCAGCAGTACTGTTCCAGCTCTCTGTACATCTTTGTTGCTCCAGGGTGATTGCAACTGCAATCCCGTGGCTCCATACATCACCTTCTTCCTTAGATCTTCCGTATTCGGAACCCAGAGCCGATTTCAATGCCATAGGTTGCGATCTTCCTCTAACTTGTGTCCACTGGCGGGTTGGTTCTGACCACTCACTTGTAAATAAAAACCACTGGATCTTCATCTTGTTCCTTCACGATCACATTAACTGCCTCGAAACTTGCAATCGGTGGTTCAACACACTTCACATGCTCCTGTTGACCTATGTCCTGAAGGATTGAGCTTCTCAGTTGACCCACAACTTCTGGCATACTTGACTTCCTTTGATCTCAACCTGCATCTCTGCAATACAAGTTTGCTGAAGAACTTCAAGGATCCCAGCTGTAGGACTTCCGAGACTCCTTGGGGGTGGAGAACATGCATTGCCATACATTTGTCTGACGGTCTGATCCAATCCTTAAGACAAAAAAGGATAATTTGGAAAACGAATAAAGTTGAAAGGTGACAAGTTGAGTACCAGAGTGGTATGTCAACTTGGTAAGCCGAAGAAGAGGAAAAAAGTTCTCAAAATAAGAGATGTTGTAGGGGTTACAAACAGAACATGATGATTCTAGGTTGAGGGAAGTTGAAGTTGGTTCCCAACTGATGAGTGAAGCATTGTATCATAATACAAAAGATAGCCACCAAAGAAGAAGCAAAATGATTATTTTGCAGATAAGATTCTTTTGAGATAGTGGAATTCTACAAGTTACGGTGGTCAGCAAGGGAACTTAGGCCACTTGAAAGGAAGACGATGAGCTCTTACATAAGCCCTTTGAAAGTGGAGACATCAATGGAAGCTCCACATGATGGACTTTGAAATATTCTCAATGCATGGAAAGAGAACACTGGGCTTGAGAACATTAGGAAGGTGACCTTGATTGTTAATCATTTGGTTAACGAAGTGGCTATTGGCGAACTTGGAGAATCCTCAGTTCGTGTGAATGTCGTAGATGAATCATCATACAAACGAGAAGAAAAGCAAAGGTGCAAGGTCGAGCACCAAAAAGACTAGACAATTTAGAAATGAAGTAGAGAGAAAGAATCTCAACATGAAGGGTTATGGAGACAAATGAGTACACCAAAAGGTCTCAGATTGAAATAAACTTGTCAAGAAAAGTTAAAGTTTGCATTATTCAAGATTGAAAGGGGAGTAGAGATTTCCTCAATATATTGTAAAAGAATATCAATTCGAATAAGTAAGCGGTAAGCAAGCTTAAGAGTGAATGGGAATAGACACTTAAGAATTTTTGGATAAAGCTTGATTTCAAGAGATTAATTCAAACTTTCAAAGGAAGTATAAACAATCTTTGAGGATTCAATTCAAGGGTACAAGAATGCACTACTCGTGAGGAATAGTACACTGCCAAGGAATAACTGCTCAAGGTCATTCTTCATGTGGGAATGAAAAGATTAAAACGAAATTAGTCATTCAACCGGTGTAACAAAATTGTAATAAAAACGGCAAAACAGAAGATGGAAGTCAAAAGGTGTATCAATACAAAATTAGAGAGAGCTTATCTCGTGGATTTGGAAAGTGAGAATATGAGAACTTGTTTAGAAGAAAGGCTTAAGGCGATATGTTTCTGAGGTAATGCATGATTACAAGTGGAGAGGACTTGTTGAGATTAAAGATCTCAAGTGAGAGGTTTAAAGGTGAAACAATTTACCAGAAAGGGAGACTTTGAAGAAAGGCATGAAAGAGTCTGACACCAAACATGACATGTTGGAGGACATCATCTTGGTTCTTGTTTATAACTGCGAAAGAAACAACAATGTTAACTTTACAAACATCTTACCAAGAGATTTAACCCAGAAGAAGGTCAAACTTCGGGGAAACTTCTAAAGCATAATAATCATAACTTACTACCCTCTTAGCCCAAACCCAAAGTCGAAGAGGTGAGGATTCCTTTTAGGTTGATATGTATGATATTTACTCCGGATCTAACATTATCAAATTGTACAGCCCAAACGAACCGGAATTTGAGCACAATCCAAAGAGAAAAGATTTAGATACTAGAGTTTCCAGGTGACACAAAAATATTATAATTTTTTTGAATGAGAGGGAGTTGGTCAAAAACAATTATTCTTGCCGAATGCACAAGCTGTCTGAATCTCCAGATCGGTAAACACTGACTTGAATTGCAGATTGTGGTCAGACGAAAAGGAATTTGAACTTGATTCCAAAAGCAAAGTTGTAGAAAAAATTGTTCTTTGAAACATATAAAAAAATGCAGGTCATTTGAAGATGTTTAACCTGTTCAAAACAGAAGAAGAAGTGAAGGTGCTGCTGCAGATTTTCTGGACAGAGTGTCCGGCATTAACATGGATTTTATGAACAATCCATAATAGTTATCGTGTTGATGTAAAAATAGAAATTGTAGACCAAATAGTGTTCTATCATGCTGAAATTTTTCAGAATTTTTGGAGCAGGGAAAAAATGTTTTTCTCATGAAAGGAAAACACGGAACGAAAAGCATTCACTCGTGTTGGATAGAGCCAACCATAAGGATGATAAAACTATGTGCCAAAGGGAGAAACCTTTAACACTAATTATTGAAACGAGTAAGAACAGGGCCAGCCCTGGAAAATTTTCGGCCTTCGGCGAATCGGCAAATTAGGCCTTCTAGTTCGAAGGCATTTTCTTCTGAAAAAACATATTTATAAAATATTACTTCATTATTGCGTTTTTAACATCCGTAGATACAAAATTAAATTCATTGATAGACTCAAAACATATCTATAAAATAGTAAAATTAATCATATCTTCTATAGAATATTTAGGTCTTTTAGTTTGAAGTATATATATATATATATATATATATATATATATATATATATATATATATATATATATATATATATATATATATATATATGATGTGCTAATATATTATGGTTCAAAAGACCCAAAAGATGTTTAAATGAGTTAATGAATTAGCTGGAATAATAAATACAAAATAAAAAAATGGTGTGAGTAGTAATTATGTGGTGGCAATAGAAACCACATATATATTGGAGGGTTCTAATATATCAGGGTTCAAAAGGCTCAAAGTTGTTTAAGGGAATCAATAAATTAATTAGAATTGCCGGGACAAAAAAAAGGTCCAAAGTGATTTAAAGAAGTCAAATAAAAAATCTGATGTTGCCGGGGCAAAAAAAAGGCCCCAAGTGTTTTAAATGAGTCAAAAAAAAAAAAAAAAAAAATACTGCCGTTGCTGGGACTTGAACTCAGGTCTCTTAAAGAAATGCAAAACATCTCAACCAACTAGACTACAATAGATAACTAGAAATTTTTTTAACATATAATATTTATTGTTGTTAATTATCGTTTGTCTGCAAAACAAGTATTTTCGGGGCCCCGGGATGGTTGGGCCTTAAGCCCATGCTTCCTTATTGGGCCGGCCTTGAGTAAGAAGCATTTGGAAGAGATAGTATTGCATATGGAGTTCGTGTGGAACCCATCTCGAGCAAAGCAAGGTCAAAGAATATTGGTAAGCATATACCAAACAATAGTAAAAGAGAAAGTGGAGGATTCATAGAGTTGAGTCAAATATCATTCTCTACAAAGTTAGGCCAGGCCAAAAGTAGGCTTAGATATACATGTGTACAAGAACGTGAAGAGATCACAATAGGGTGTGTAAAGAAATTTCGACCAAGAGGACCTCAACTTAAATGTGTAGGCATAAGACTCCGATCCCAAAGTTTTACTTGAAGGGGTTTCACTTAATCCTAGGCGATATGTTACGGTTTCGAAACTTCAAAAGAAGAAAGAGTTTTCACTAAAGGTCCTAGAAGAAACAAAACCTGAGGGGATCACATAAAAGATGTGAGCTGAGAACTCACCTTCGTCTAAGAAATCTCCTCACTTGGTTCTAGTGCAACCTAACAACGGTTTAAGGATCTAAGCCTTACGAGGATTACCACCTAGCTCAAAAAAGTGTAGGAAAGTTCTAAAGGTCTTAAGGAATTTTATCTTAGAAAAAGAAGCCTAGGACAGTAAGGACGCTTCTCTCTGATACCAACTGTAACGCCCGCTCCCGGATACCGAGCTGAAAGAAAACGTTCGGCGCGCATAACATTAAATAAGTCGTACCTTATATGCAAGCCTATACGTCGTCGTATCAAAATAAAGCAAACGGAAGCTAAAAAGACTGGGGTAAAACCATAAATGCTACGAGGAATAGAATTCAAAGACTGGGGTAAAACCATAAATTCTTTTAAGCCATAAATTTTACTATGGCTTAAAGGACTGGGGTAAAACCACATAAATTCTTTTAAGCTAAAAAGACTGGGGTAAAACCACATAAATTCTTTTAAGTCGTACCTTTTTAGCTTTCTTTTAAGCTCCCTCACATCTACTGCTCTCTTACCTAGACCACTAGACACGGACAAGGCCAAGCAATTACACAGACATTGATGAATACTAATCCACCAAAGTACAAGGCCAAGTTTAGCTTCCAACGGTCCCGAACTTCAACTCTTAGAAAAATCCATTCAGTGCCGAAACTAAACGCATTAGAAGCTTATTTTGGGCTTTGTCATCTTCATTTAATCTTATTTAAGATCATTAACAGAACTACAATTCAAACTAATTAAACATCAAAATAATATAAACCACAAAATTCATTGTCTATCAAATAATATATTGATATTTTCCGAAAGAGAAATTAACACAACACAATGCAATAATACCAAACAAATACATATTATATATGTTTTAAATCAATTTTTTTAATTCTTTTTTTTTTTCTAAAGGAAAGGAAGCAAGAATCTTTTTTTTCTTTCTTTTCTGCATACCTTCGGCAACACAGCATGAACGAATACATATATATATATATTTTAATTTATTTATACCATTTTCTTTTCTTTTAAACCTCTTTCTACATAGATACAGTGCATATGTCGAACAAAGCCGATGGT
Organism: Gentiana straminea; assembly: GCA_036785695.1. Taxonomy (NCBI): domain Eukaryota; kingdom Viridiplantae; phylum Streptophyta; class Magnoliopsida; order Gentianales; family Gentianaceae; genus Gentiana; species Gentiana straminea. The sequence goes on along the minus strand of JAVUPR010000048.1, from coordinate 8,328,751 downwards.
ACTAACCATCTGCAAATTGGAAATAATAAATTAAATAATAGAAACCTATGAAAGAAAAATCCAAAATAAGATTACACAGAACTAATCAAATTCATCATATATATCAATTCATCATACATAAACACAACCCAAACTTTATAAACGTTTGTATTTAAATATAACACTAACACTCAACCTAACATTGTAAAACCGTAATTACCCATTAGGAAGAGCCTCTTACCACAATTGCGAGCAAAACCGATCCCAAAATTGAAGCAAAGCTTGAATCCTTCGATTCACAACTCCTACAACCAAACTGCGATATTTAAAAGATACTCTATGATTAAAACAACCATTCACACTTTTATCAAGAACGATCAAGGTTACGATTTTAGGGCTAAGCCGAAAATTTACTCTTTAGAAAACGAAAAGTATGGAAGCGACCGTCTTCATCCAGTGATCAATTTCTTCTACTGCGGCATCTTGAAACGATGAACATATTGGCTCTGCAATTGGAGTTTACGTTCTCCTTTTTTTTCTTCTAAATAATGCGTCGCTCTCTCGTTGCTGTCGCTTCTCTTTTTTTTCTTTCCAGAATATGCGTGCCAAATTATGAGGGAATTTTGGGGATTATTTTCCTTAAATTGCCATTAATTAAATAACTAAATTCTTTGATTAAGTCCCTTTTAATTAAATAAATAGGTTAAATAATAATTAGGTCGTACTACATATACCCAATTACCACTTTACCTTTTCTGAAAAGTCGGGATGTTACAGTTAAAGCAAGGCAACCTGAACTCAAAAATGACAGTAGGCATAACAGCAGCAGGTTGAAGAGTTCATTGGAGCATTAGGTCGAACACTTAGCTCACAAATCGGTTAGACTTTAGAGCAGTTAATTGGAGTGGTTGTAACCGATTTCAATTACAATTAAAGCTTCCCCTCTTCTATTTAAGTTGATAATTGCACAATGTAAAGTTTAATAAGTTTCCAGAATGCTATGTTCTTAGACTCTTTTCCCGCTTATTCCTAAATTCGAATTAGTTCTTCTTGTTTGATCAAGAACTTCCAAATTCATCATGGTATCATATCTTATGAGTTCTTGATTCTCTTTCATTTTTTTTCTTGGTTTATACTTGATTATATTCAAGTTTATTTAATCTTCTTTGTTACATTTTGTAGAATCAGCCATGAATAATGCACAAGTCCCAGTTCCTGCTTTTTCTCCGGATCTTGCTTTACATCCAGTGAAAGCCCTTCTTTCATACTGGTTCAGCCGATACTTGATGAAACAAATTATCATAGTTGGAGGAAGATTGTTGTGTTGAATGATTTGTCTACTAAGAACAAAACTGTTTCATTGATGGCTGATCGCGTGTAAGTCGCTGATACTAGCAAGAGGACTAGGTCAATCATAGTATAGCAAGGCAAGTCAATGTCGATCCCACAGAGACTATTATTTAATTACGTTAAACACACCCACAAATTATAGGTCAACCGGATAGGGGTGGTCATTGACCAACATAAAGAAACAATAGATAAACGAGATGCAAATAAACCAATAGTCAATCATATATTGAAAAGGCATTACCCAAACTATACACAACTAATTTCCCCTTAATCCGTATCTGATCCGTATATGTAATTAAGCTACGGGTGTAGTATCCTAACCTTGTTTAATTCCATTAAAAGGACATCAAACGTCTATGTTCAGTTAACCTCCTTACTTGGTTGTATTAACCCACACGCAATAAGTTCTAGAGAGTGCCGGCTCAAGACCGAGAACCTTCGTAGGCAGCTATCGACAATGACTAGCACGTTCCAAAGGATTGATCCAGACTATATCCTAACTAACACTTCACTACTAGTCCTTCATGTTAATTTACGATGACATGCAATTAGGTGATCAGGCTAAGAACATGTAAATTAAACATGTCGATCAACATAGCTGACGCCGAACCACAGAATTAGGGTTTATTAGGTATCTCGATTCGGCGATATAGACCGTCGCATAATCAAGAGAACACCACCGTTAATTCTGCGTTTTCATATTAATGAATCAAATAATCAGGATTATGGTTCTTTTAATTAATTCATAGTTGATTAGACGCAAGCATAGTCTAGATCTATCATGACAACAATCATGAATCTAAGATATGAAATAAAATATTAGAATAGATCTTACCCATACCAAAGAACGCTTCTACTCCTCAATTCTCTCTCTCTCCGGCGATTCGAATTGATCCGCGACGAATATAATCCAAACATATATAATTCAATAACGAAAGACTCATGACTTACTTGAAAGAAAAGAAAAAGAATAAAATAACAGAAGACTTTATTCACCAAAAGACTACATTGTATCTAATTGATGAAAGAAAGAATACGAATAATGATTGCCTACAAAATTTGCAGCCCTGATGCCTTTTATATAGTGTATAAACCGGCCTAAGGGACAACATAATCCTTGGATGACAAGAAAATGCGTTTCTGGCCCGTTTTTGCTAGGCTCGCCGAAGCCATAATGGGCCTCGCCTAATCGGGCGTACAACATCGGCATTTGTACCATAATTTGATCTACATAACTTCGATTTGGGTGATTGAAAGTGCGTTGGAATCCTTGTTTCATGACATGCAACTTTCATGTATAAGTCCAAGCCCAGGTCGTCTTGTAAGACTTCTGAAACAGCATTGCAAGCTCACCAATCAGATTCTCGGGTCCTATCTTGACTCGAAACATTTCAACCTTCAGCTCCGTTCAGTTCTTTATCAATTAACTCTCAGATTCAGCCTAAATGATGCTCCAAACAAGTATTTATCTGTCAATAAAACCATAGCACACATAGTAGCTTCTATTTCCGCAAATAACGCATAGAATACACGGTTACTATGCATAATACCAATTTAGTCACCCCGGACGTAGTTTAATCACATTTAGCTAATTAACCCATGATTTCATACATATTATCACCATTGAGAACACAAATCCGGGGTAAGTTGTGGTAAAATATGACACCAAGTTGTCCGTCATCAATGGCTCTATTCCTCAACTGGGTGCTAATGATCAAAATTTCAAGTTGTGGAATTAGAATAATAGTATGGTCAAAGCATGGTTGGCAAATTAGGTTTCCAAAACTATTACGCAGAATGTTATGATTTATCACACTGTAAATGAATCTGGGATGATCATGAAGATCCCTATAGAGGTAATGAAGCAGATAGGTTATCATATTAGTTGATGAAATACAAAATATAAAGCAAGGTGATTCCTCTGTTTCAGAGTTTTATTTACCAAACACAAGATTCTATGGTAACAATTGCTAGTTCTTTCTCCTCCTCCTACTTGAAATTGTGGACAATAATGGTATATGGATCATAATGAAATGAATCATGTTATTCGATTCTTGAAGGGTCGTAATGATAATTTTGCAACTATGAAGTCTCAAGTCTTGATGATCTCTCCCTTTCCTTCTATCAATAATGTGTTTTCTATGGCACTCAAATAAGAGAGAAACATCATTATTGTTCTGGGAATCATTCTGCTAGTTCTTCTAATGTTCTTGGCAGCAGTCTTGTGAATAATATGGAAAAAACTGCTTTATCCACTCAAAATCAAAGCCAGAATGCTAATTTCAATTATATAAATAACTATAATAATGGCAGTAAGAAACCCTAGTGCACTCACAGTGGCCTGGCAGGACACACTGTGGATAGATGCTATAAAAAATATGGTTATCCTCCAAATTTTTTAGGAAGAGGCAGAGGCAAATCAATTGCTAATAATATGTCTACAAATAGTGGTTCTTGGGTGGATCCAGAGCATCAGAATCCAATTTCCATGGACTAAAGGCTCTTGTAACCATATCTTAAACATTCTCAAGACTGGTTCCATGGTTCAAGAAGGTTCCGATGCTGGCTTTAATTCTGTTAACTCTAGTGTTCTGTCTAATAATTTTGGTATTACGGACTCAGGTTTATCTAATCACCCTAATCATTATGAATGGATTGTGGATTCTAGAGCTACTAATCATATCACTTTTGATAAGGTTTTGTTTGTTAGTTGTAAATCTGTTGATAATATGGTTGTAACATTACCTAATGGAAAAGGCACTAAAATATCACATATTGGTCAAGTAAGAGTAAATAAGAATTTAGTACTTGACAGTTTTCTTTGATTTCCTGAGTTTAATTTTAATTTGATGTCCATTAGTAAGTTGATTAGATCTAGGGCCTATAATGTGAAGTTTTTCATGAATTGTTGTGTCATACATGATATGATCACTCTAAAGATGATTGGTTCAACTGAGCTAACCAAAGGGCTTTACATTTTAAAGGCTGAGTTGCTGTGGCATTATAGGATGTGACATCCATCACACCAAAGGATGAAAGTCATTAAGAAAGATCATGATCAAATAAAACTGTCCGAAGGTCATATTTGTGATTTCTGTCATTTACCAAAGCAAAAGAGGCTTAGTTTCCCTTCTTGTCAATCTATGTCAAAAGATTTGTTTGATCTTATTAATATGGACATTTGGGGTCCTTATACATTAGTTGGAATTCATGGCCATAGATTTTTCCTTACTATTGTTGATGATTTTAGTAGATATTTTAGTTTTTTTTCCTAAAAAAAAAGTGAAGTCAGAAGTCTTGTGCAACAGGTTTGTAATATCGTTTAGACTCAATTCACTAAAAATGTTAAAATTTTGAGATTTGACAATGGTTTAGAGTTCATTTACTAGGGTTTTATGCTAATAAAGGAATTTTGCATCAAACATCAATCATTATGATTCCTAAACAGAATGGTGTGGTTGAGAGAAAACATCAACACATCCTTAATGTTGCTAGGAGCTTAAGATTTCAGTTTGCTTTGCCTTTGATATATTGGTCTTATTTCATTATTCATGCCGTAATCTTATTAACATTACTCCTTCTCTCTTATTAGAAATTAAAACTCTTTTTGATTTGTTATATCAATGTAAACCTAGTTATGATTCTGTGAAAGTATTTGGTTGTTTAGCTTTTGCTTATAATCTTTATCATGAGAACAATAAGTTTGCAGCTAGAGGCATTAAATCTGTGTATCTTGGTTGTGTTTCTAATGTGAAGGGTTTTATCTTCTTAATCTTCATAGCAAACAATTTTTTGTAGCTAGAGATGAGGTGTTTCATGAAATGCTTATTCCCCTTCAAGGATAAGTATTCTACTCCAGGTGATATCTCCAATTTACCTTACCTATTTCTTTTGATCAAGATGTACCTCGGAGTGATTCACTGCCACACAATGTACACATGATAGTCTGCATTCTGATAATCCACCACATAATGCTTTAGATGATATAGTTCATTCTGATTCAGATCAAGATCTTTTCCCTGATCTTGTTCAGCACTGATCTCATTGATAGCATTGAATATATGGAACATTTGCATGATAATCTCAATGTTGACTTAACACACACAAGAAAATCTACAAGAAATAGAGGGCACCCTCTTATCTTAAGGATTATATGTGTAGTAATGTTCAAAACACAAAGCCTTCTCACACTATTGATAAAGTGGACACTCTAAAGAATCTATCTATTTCTTATCTGTCTTATGTACTAAGTTCTCAAGTCTTAACAGAACTTAAGACTTATAATGAGGTTGTCAAAGATGGGGAGTGGAGAAAATATATGAAGAATAAGAAAATTGCCCTACAACAATCCAAAACTTGGGAAGTGGTACATTTACCTAAAGGCAAGCAACCAATAGGTTGTAAATAGGTTTTATCGAATCAAGAGAAACTTAGATGGAGTTGAAAGGTTTAACGTAAGATTAGTGGCCAAGGGCTACACCCAGCTATTATGATTGGATTATTTAGACACCTTCTCACCAGTGGCAAAACTTACTATTGTGAGAACTTTATTGGCTATCTCAGCTGCTAAGAACTAGAATCTGCACCAACTAGATGTAAATAATGTTTTTCTACTTAACTGAAGAGGTGTATATACAAGCGCCACAAGGTTTTACCACTGAGCCAGACATGGTTTGTAGACTTAAGAAGTCATTATATGGCTTAAAAAGGCTAGTAGACAGTGGAACATCAATTTATCCCAAGCTTGAGAGGGGGTTCATGCAATCCAAACAAGATTATAGCATGTTCATTAAAGGTTGCCAACAATTTTATGGCGTCTTAGTGTATGTAGATGATGTGCTTCACTAGTCTAGATATGAATGAAATTAAAGGTTTGAAGGACTACTTAAATGGACGATTTGGCATAAAATATCTGGGAGATCTCAAATACTTTTTGGGGCTTGAAGTAGCAAGATCAAAGAAAGGAATTGTGCAGTCACAAAGAAAGTATTTCCTATAATTGCTTGAGGAGTATGGTTTCTCCGAATGAAAGCCAAGTAAAACTCATATGGATACCTCAGTCAAGTTACATTCCAAGAATTCTGCACCATTAAATTCATACAGCTATTATAGAAGTCTAGTGGGCAAGCTGCTGTATTTGGGGTTAGCTAGACCATACATAACCTTTGCTACTCAGCAACTTAGCCAGTTATTAGAAAAACCTACAGAGTTACAACAACAAGAAACCCACAAACTACTCAAGTATTTGAAGAAATCACCAGGTCAAGGCATCTTCTTCTCAGCAAAGGATAATCTAGAGCTAAAGTGCTATTAGATGTTGATTGGGTGGCTGCAATGACACTAAAAAGTATTTCAAATGCTTTTCAGTCTTTTAAGGTGATTCACTCATTAGTTGGAGATCAAAGATACAAACCACTGCTTCAAGAAGCTCTTCAAAGTCAGAATACATAGCTATGGAAATGGGTCAAATGTCTTCTTGTGAGCTATAGTGGCTTACACACTTATTGGCAGAGTTCAACATTAAACAAGAAAAATGACAGTAAAAGTGCATTATATATATTGAAAAACCATGTGTTCAATGAAAGAACAAAGCACATAGAGACAGATTGTCATGTGGTCAGGATAGATATCAACAAGGGCTTTTGAAACCACTACCTGTCACAACACAGTTGCAACTAGCAGACTAGTTCACAAAACCCTTGGACAAGACTAGGCTGCAAACTCTATTGAGCTCCTATCCTTTAGTTAATCTTTATCAACCTAGAGTTCATTTTGAGAGGGGGTGTTGAAGTGTTAAAAACAAGGCAATATGAACTCAAAGGACAGCATGCATAGCAGCAACAGGTTGAAGAGTTCATTGGAGCATTAAGTTGAACACTTCACAAATCAGTCCCCCTCATCTATTTAAGTTGCTAATTGCACACTCTAAAGTTTAATTGTAGTTTTAGAAGTTTTCGAGAATGCTATGTTCTTAGACTCTTTTCCCTCTTATTCCTAAATTCAAATTAGTTCTTCTTGTTTGATCAAGAACTTCCAAATTCATCAAGGATTGAACCATTAATAACAACTCTCTGATATATATAAACCATTTCTTGAAGTTTATAACATAAACTTTATGTTAGGCAGTGGGATATATATCATACATGTTTGTATACTAATTAATTCTGCATCTTTGGTACGACCAAATTGACTTCATTGCGTGGTTCGACCAAATTGATTTGTCGTACATACTGGTACCGTAAAACGTCGCCGTTTAGCCACCAGATCTCTAGCTTATGCCCAATCTGCCGTCTTCATCCCCAGTCGGTTAGTGCGGTGACATCAGTCCTCCACCACCGCCTTCGATTCTGCTTCTATAAATATGCTTCATGGTAAATCAAAAAACCTTTCTAACATTATACCTGTCTTGTGCGGTGGGTTTTTTTTTTTTTTTTTTATCTCTACTCTTTCTTGCTTTTTCTATTCTGGGTTTTTACGTTGTGCTGATTTTCGTTGTTATTGCAGCTTCGGTGATCTGTATTGCTTCTGCCATTATACTCAACGCTGGTATTTGTAGGTAATTTTGGTTCCTTTGTATTATCTCGCTGCTTTTTGGCTTCAATTTCTTTGCAATTTCAGTGTGTGCCATTTCGTGTATGTTGTTTTTCTTCCATCTCTTCCTTATTCACTTCTTGGTGTTGGTGTTTTTGATAGTTAATTAGGATGCATGCTGGGTTTTGATGGTGTTCTTCGGTTGTTGATGAGGATGCATGTTTGTTTAGTGCCTAAATGCTTACTCATTCATTTTTATAGCTTTTTCTGTGTTAGATTAGATGTTAGTACATCCTGCTTCACTTGCATCGTGTTTGAGGTGAATATATCATCTTTCGTTTATTGCTTAGATACAGAGTTGCTGCTTTTACTATTTTTAGTGTTTAGTTAGGGTGCATGTTGTGTTTTAATGAGGTTTTGACACAGTTAGTGAGGATGCATGTTTGTTTAACGGCTAATCAATTTCAGTGTATGTGATTTCGTCTACGGTTTTTTCCTTCCGTCGTTTTCAGTATCATCAAACGTCAGTATACTAATAAAACATATGTGTAAACTGTAAACCATCTCTAACTATAAGCCTAGGTTTTGAAATAGAAGTATGAGTGCTTGAATTGATTGAAAAAGAAAAAGAAAAAGAAAAGCTCTACATTCTTATTTTTTTCATTGAAATTCTGAAGAATGAGATGACTTCCTTAAAATATTATGAAGAACATACAACATCTGTCTTATAACAGAAAATGTAAAGCAGCAAATTGGTTTTCAAACCCAAGGCATTTTAGAAAAACCCAAAATGCGGTTTCATTATATTTGCTACATTCATCGAGTTTGTAAACATGGGAATTATTTTCTACCTTTATTTTATCAGTCTCAATTGCATCAGGCCATGAAACAACTTGATCAATAGAGGGCTTACTTCTGGGATCCTTGTCTATACATTTACATACTATAGAAACCACTTCTATTAGTTGCTTTTCAGAATATTTATTCCATATGAATGAATCAAATACCTGCTCCACTTTCTTCTCTTCTTTCATCTCAAACAATCACGACACCAAATCCCGGCAATTCGTTCCCTTACTAACTTCCATAGGTCTCCGAATTCTGTAAGAAGCTCATGTAGAACAACCCCAAAAATATAAACATCACCCCGGAAAGTCGCGGTCAATGTTTGACTATATTCAAAGCGGTATGTATCCCAACGTGCCAACCAAATCCGTAGTTACATGCGTATCGTACGGAAGAAGTAACCTCGAGAGACCAAAGTTAGCTAGATGAGCTTCAAGTCTTTCGTCCAAAAGAATATTGCTGCTTTTAATGTCTCGATGAATTATATTCGGCTCTTTGTGTAAATAGGCCAATCCGCGGGCTGCCGCTTGAGCTATCTTTAATCTTGTTTCCCAGTTAAGGCTTCAAGTCCCATTAAATGTTTCGTGCAACCAGTAATCCAAGTTTCCGTTTTCCATGTACGAGTAAATTAACAGCCGGTCAGTACCGTATTTGCAGTAGCCTTCAAGAGCTACGAGGTTTTTATGCTGATTCTGCTTATTTTTACCCCCCCCCCCCCGCCTAAATTCTATGGACTATTTAGGCATTTTTTTCCATGCTTAACGTCACTGAAGTTTAGTCTTTGAAATGATAAATTTTGCTAGCTCATGAGGCTCTGAAAAAGTTTGAACTGGTAATTGGTTATTTATTTTGTTGTTTTAGTAATTTCCTAGCTTATTGCTAATTGCTAATCGCTTGATAATTGTTCTGGGATACTCATGACTGAATCTGATGGTGCGGTGTATTGCTTTCGTACTAGGTAGTCAAAAATTACTATGTCGTCTATTGGTTTTGGATTTTCCCGGGTACAGATTAAAGGAAATATATGTTGTCTTAGATTGTGTTTCGCGTTTTGCAGTGGGCAGGATTGAATCTAATGGTTTAGCTTTGTGCCTGTTCAATTTTCTGCGTCTAAGTTCTGCTATAAGTTTCCGTGTCTTAGGTTTCTGCCCCTGTTGCCTTGTCTTTTCTCTCGGTTTACCTTTTCCCTCTTGTAGTTATGTACTGACTTTGGTCAACGAGTTTAGTTTCTCGGCCGTTACCTGGGTTACTATTCTTGGTCATTCTGATGAATTTTGTGGTAGTCATCCTGTGTCAAATGAAAAAACGGTGCCGTTTGTTCTTGTACAGCCTGCGGCTTACGAGGCCATGTGCCTTGAATTTTTGTTTTTTTCCCCACGCACTCGGTGCATTATGTGTTCGTTTTTGTGTCTGTATGCTATATTTTTCTGGTGTGTGTACACCTTTTGTACACGGGCTTGATAATGACATTGATCCTTTCATTGTTGCCACGGGTAATGTGCCATGTTTGGTACATTCTCCTCATGTTTTCTACGTGTGGGGTCTGATGTGTGTGGTTTACATTGTTCCCTTGCCAGTGGTGATGTGTATATTAGGTTGTGCTCATGTGTTTCCTCTCGGCAGGTGCTCGTTTCTTGGTGCCTTTGGTTTCTGTGGTTATTTGTTTTGCGAATTGCTTCTGCAGGTGCGTTTTTTTCCCTTGTCCTTTGCTTCTTCTTCTATGCCTCTGTTAGTAGCTCTTGGTTTACCCTTTTCCTCTCTTAGTTATATACTGACTTTGGTCAATTATTTAGTAGCTCTGTACGTATGTCTTGTACGTTGCACTTAGCCTTAGTTGCCTTCTATTTACCATCACTAGGTTAGGCTTAGCAGTTGTGATAGCATTACCTACCAGGGTGATGGATGACCAAAGTCGAGCAGAGAGAAATGAAAGGAGGAGAAAAGCATACGCAGCTATGGATGCTTGTAAAAAAACAGACTTTCTGAGGCAACGGCGTATGCGCTATGCGTCAAAAGGTAGGGTTGCTCAAAGCTCTCAGCTGGTAGATGACACCGAATGTGCACTTGCCTGTGACCAAGGAATTTCCTCTCGTCACCGATCCCGCAACGCACTCTCCGGCCACCAACACGGGGTTGCACAATGCACTTTCTCACGACCACGGTATCGCAGAGGAAAGAGGTTGTGTCTACACTGCCTCGACTCGTGTTGGTACTGCATTATGTCGAACAGCTCATATCCAACATGAGTTCTATCCTTCTGGCAGGCTTAGGCCAGGCTTTGTTTCCGCTGAATTACCTCACGTATTGCACGTGCCACGTGCTTGAATCATATTCCGATCTCTTTACCGAGTGCTCCAAGCCGCACCTATTGCCATGCCAAGCGTTTCTACCACGAATGCAGGATTTTGTTGCTCGAAGGCGAGATAAGTATTGCCTCCCCACCGATGCCATCTCGCCCTTGCTCGATTATTTACCGACTCGGACATTCAATCAGTAACTTTTAGGAAATATGCAAGGAGCTATAACAATAACTTAGCATTCACCACATTCGCAGCCAAAAAAGATAACGAGCTTATGAAAAATAAGCGGGGTATATACACATTCAAGGTCCAAGGCAAGATACACCACTACCTTCCTTGCTTTAACGGAAACATTGATACGCCTACTGGTCTGCAATTTTATTTCTATGACCCTCAGACTGAGCTCGAGGAGCGCTTGGCTACGTCATCGCGATTTTCTAGGGATGTCATGACCACATTGATGCATGTGCTTGCTGAAAACCCGTACGCACGTTTCTTGCGCCAAGTTAAGGATTTAGGATGTGTGGATATCTACAAGTTGTGCCTTGTTAGCAACCCCAGACTCGATCAACGTGTTTATAATGAGCCCACATGTGACGATGTGTCTGCGATTCTTTCTATCGACGAGGAAGATGCCTCCAACCCCGGATGCCATATCCAAATATATCCGAAGGATGCAATGCCTTACAGAATATGCCACAACTACGGATGCTATGATTCGTTGCAATACCCTTTAATATTTCCACGGGGTCAAGTTGGATGGCATTGTAATATAGAGAAACTTGCACCGAATAAGCGGAAACGAGGTTACCGCTGCCGTGATGCTTTGGGTGATAGGCGCGGTTTTGCAGCTAACGCTGATGAACTCCTGTTCCAAGAAAGGCTAGGTACCCTTTGCTTTTGTACACTTCAGTAATTTTTTGCAATGACTAGGTTCTTATTCATCTCCTTCATTTTCATCCCAGCATTTGAGAACGGTGTTAGGAAACGTAACACTGTTTCGTGCCGTCAATACTACTGCTACAAGCTGCAAGTACGTGACAACGATACTTCTATGCTTTTGCGCACGGGCAGGTTACTGCAGCAGTTCATAGTGGATATGTTTGTGAAGGTTGAAACTTCGCGGCTTGAATATATCTACAAGCAACAAAAGGAGATATGCACAGAATGTTTGCAGGGGATACTTGACAGTATCGCAGGCGGAAACAACTCCAGCTCTGCGGTTGGTCGGAAAGTTGTTCTTCCTCCTTCGTTTGTGGGTGGTCCACGCGACATGAAAAAACGTTACATGGATGCGATGTGTTTGGTGCAGAATTTTGGGAAGCCCGATTTCTTTCTGACGATGACCTGCAATCCATCTTGGCCTGAGATTAGTAGCCACTTGCTTACACATGAACTGCCTCAAAACCGGCCAGATTTGCTTGCGCGGGTTTTCAAATCGAAGCTCGAGATGCTAAAAAAGGACCTCCTAAAAAATCATGTCCTCGGTGTACCGGTAGCATGTGTTTACTCAATAGAATTCCAGAAACGAGGCCTGCTCCATGCACATTTGCTTCTAATTATGGATAGGGATTCTAGGCCCTTAAATCCAGAAGCATATGACCGATTTATCAGTGCCGAATTGCCTGACCCTTCGCTAAACCCACGTTTGCATGACCTCGTTCTTAAACACATGGTTCATGGACCATGTGGTTTGCTTAATCCTAAGTGCCCTTGTATGCGGGATAAAAAATGCAAGAACAAATATCCAAAGGATTTTCTTCAATATACTACGCATGGATGCAATAGCTATCCCCATTACAGGCGGCGCGACACCGGTATCTCCACCAGAGTCAGGGGCCATGTGCTTATGCCCAATCTGCCGTCTTCATCCCCAGTCGGTTAGTGCGGTGACATCAGTCCTCCACCACCGCCTTCGATTCTGCTTCTATAAATATGCTTCATGGTAAATCAAAAAACCTTTCTAACATTATACCTGTCTTGTGCGGTGGGTTTTTTTTTTATCTCTACTCTTTCTTGCTTTTTCTATTCTGGGTTTTTACGTTGTGCTGATTTTCGTTGTTATTGCAGCTTCGGTGATCTGTATTGCTTCTGCCATTATACTCAACGCTGGTATTTGTAGGTAATTTTGGTTCCTTTGTATTATCTCGCTGCTTTTTGGCTTCAATTTCTTTGCAATTTCGGTGTGTGCCATTTCGTGTATGTTGTTTTTCTTCCATCTCTTCCTTATTCACTTCTTGGTGTTGGTGTTTTTGATAGTTAATTAGGATGCATGCGGGTTTTGATGGTGTTCTTCGGTTGTTGATGAGGATGCATGTTTGTTTAGTGCCTAAATGCTTACTCATTCATTTTTATAGCTTTTTCTCGTGTTAGATTAGATGTTAGTACATCCCGCTTCACTTGCATCGTGTTTGAGGTGAATATATCATCTTTCGTTTATTGCTTAGATACAGAGTTGCTGCTTTTACTGTTTTTAGTGTTTAGTTAGGGTGCATGTTGTGTTTTAATGAGGTTTTGACACAGTTAGTGAGGATGCATGTTTGTTTAACGGCTAATCAATTTCAGTGTATGTGATTTCGTCTACGGTTTTTTCCTTCCGTCGTTTTCAGTATCATCAAACGTCAGTATACTAATAAAACATATGTGTAAACTGTAAACCATCTCTAACTATAAGCCTAGGTTTTGAAATAGAAGTATGAGTGCTTGAATTGATTGAAAAAGAAAAAGAAAAAGAAAAGCTCTACATTCTTATTTTTTTCATTGAAATTCTGAAGAATGAGATGACTTCCTTAAAATATTATGAAGAACATACAACATCTGTCTTATAACAGAAAATGTAAAGCAGCAAATTGGTTTTCAAACCCAAGGCATTTTAGAAAAAACCCAAAATGCAGTTTCATTATATTTGCTACATTCATCAGTTGTAAACATGGGAATTATTTTCTACCTTTATTTTATCAGTCTCAATTGCATCAGGCCATGAAACAACTTGATCAATAGAGGGCTTACTTCTGGGATCCTTGTCTATACATTTACATACTATAGAAACCACTTCTATTAGTTGCTTTTCAGAATATTTATTCCATATGAATGAATCAAATACCTGCTCCACTTTCTTCTCTTCTTTCATCTCAAACAATCACGACACCAAATCCCGGCAATTCGTTCCCTTACTAACTTCCATAGGTCTCCAGCTTCCTGTAAGAAGCTCATGTAGAACAACCCCAAAAATATAAACATCACCCCGAAAAGTCGCGGTCAATGTTTGACTATATTCAGGCGGTATGTATCCCAACGTGCCAACCAAATCCGTAGTTACATGCGTATCGTACGGAAGAAGTAACCTCGAGAGACCAAAGTTAGCTAGATGAGCTTCAAGTCTTTCGTCCAAAAGAATATTGCTGCTTTTAATGTCTCGATGAATTATATTCGGCTCTTTGTGTAAATAGGCCAATCCGCGGGCTGCCGCTTGAGCTATCTTTAATCTTGTTTCCCAGTTAAGGCTTCAAGTCCCATTAAATGTTTCGTGCAACCAGTAATCCAAGCTTCCGTTTTCCATGTACGAGTAAATTAACAGCCGGTCAGTACCGTATTTGCAGTAGCCTTCAAGAGCTACGAGGTTTTTATGCTGATTCTGCTTATTTTTACCCCCCCCCCCCCCCCGCCTAAATTCTATGGACTATTTAGGCATTTTTTTTCCATGCTTAACGTCACTGAAGTTTAGTCTTTGAAATGATAAATTTTGCTAGCTCATGAGGCTCTGAAAAAGTTTGAACTGGTAATTGGTTATTTATTTTGTTGTTTTAGTAATTTCCTAGCTTATTGCTAATTGCTAATCGCTTGATAATTGTTCTGGGATACTCATGACTGAATCTGATGGTGCGGTGTATTGCTTTCGTACTAGGTAGTCAAAAATTACTATGTCGTCTATTGGTTTTGGATTTTCCCGGGTACAGATTAAAGGAAATATATGTTGTCTTAGATTGTGTTTCGCGTTTTGCAGTGGGCAGGATTGAATCTAATGGTTTAGCTTTGTGCCTGTTCAATTTTCTGCGTCTAAGTTCTGCTATAAGTTTCCGTGTCTTAGGTTTCTGTCCCTGTTGCCTTGTCTTTTCTCTCGGTTTACCTTTTCCCTCTTGTAGTTATGTACTGACTTTGGTCAACGAGTTTAGTTTCTCGGCCGTTACCTGGGTTACTATTCTTGGTCATTCTGATGAATTTTGTGGTAGTCATCCTGTGTCAAATGAAAAAACGGTGCCGTTTGTTCTTGTACAGCCTGCAGTTTCTGAGGCCATGTGCCTTGAATTTTTGTTTTTTTCCCCCACGCACTCGGTGCATTATGTGTTCGTTTTTGTGTCTGTATGCTATATTTTTCTGGTGTGTGTACACCTTTTGTACACGGGCTTGATAATGACATTGATCCTTTCATTGTTGCCACGGGTAATGTGCCATGTTTGGTACATTCTCCTCATGTTTTCTACGTGTGGGGTCTGATGTGTGTGGTTTACATTGTTCCCTTGCCAGTGGTGATGTGTATATTAGGTTGTGCTCATGTGTTTCCTCTCGGCAGGTGCTCGTTTCTTGGTGCCTTTGGTTTCTGTGGTTATTTGTTTTGCGAATTGCTTCGCAGTGCGTTTTTTTCCCTTGTCCTTTGCTTCTTCTTCTATGCCTCTCGTTAGTAGCTCTTGGTTTACCCTTTTCCTCTCTTAGTTATATACCGACTTTGGTCAATTATTTAGTAGCTCGTACGTATGTCTTGTACGTTGCACTTAGCCTTAGTTGCCTTCTATTTACCATCACTAGGTTAGGCTTAGCGCTTGTGATAGCATTACCTACCAGGGTGATGGATGACCAAAGTCGAGCAGAGAGAAATGAAAGGAGGAGAAAAGCATACGCAGCTATGGATGCTTGTAAAAAAACAGACTTTCTGAGGCAACGGCGTATGCGCTATGCGTCAAAAGGTAGGGTTGCTCAAAGCTCTCAGCTGGTAGATGACACCGAATGTGCACTTGCTTGTGACCAAGGAATTTCCTCTGTCACTGATCCTGCAACGCACTCTCCGGCCACCAACACAGGGTTGCACAATGCACTTTCTCACGACCACGGTATCGCAGAGGAAAGAGGTTGTGTCTACACTGCCTCGACTCGTGTTGGTACTGCATTATGTCGAACAGCTCATATCCAACATGAGTTCTATCCTTCTGGCAGGCTTAGGCCAGGCTTTGTTTCCGCTGAATTACCTCACGTATTGCACGTGCCACGTGCTGAATCATATTCCAGTCTCTTACCGAGTGCTCCAAGCTGCACCTATTGCCATGCCAAGCGTTTCTACCACGAATCTGCAGGATTTTGTTGCTCTGAAGGCGAGATAAGTATTGCCTCCCCACCGATGCCATCTGCCCTTGCTCGATTATTTACTGACTCAGACATTCAATCAGTAACTTTTAGGAAATATGCAAGGAGCTATAACAATAACTTAGCATTCACCACATTCGCAGCCAAAAAAGATAACGAGCTTATGAAAAATAAGCAGGGTATATACACATTCAAGGTCCAAGGCAAGATACACCACTACCTTCCTTGCTTTAACGGAAACATTGATACGCCTACTGGTCTGCAATTTTATTTCTATGACCCTCAGACTGAGCTCGAGGAGCGCTTGGCTACGTCATCGCGATTTTCTAGGGATGTCATGACCACATTGATGCATGTGCTTGCTGAAAACCCGTACGCACGTTTCTTGCGCCAAGTTAGGGATTTAGGATGTGTGGATATCTACAAGTTGTGCCTTGTTAGCAACCCCAGACTCGATCAACGTGTTTATAATGAGCCCACATGTGACGATGTGTCTGCGATTCTTTCTATCGACGAGGAAGATGCCTCCAACCCCGGATGCCATATCCAAATATATTCGAAGGATGCAATGCCTTACAGAATATGCCACAACTACGGATGCTATGATTCGTTGCAATACCCTTTAATATTTCCACGGGGTCAAGTTGGATGGCATTGTAATATAGAGAAACTTGCACCGAATAAGCGGAAACGAGGTTACCGCTGCCGTGATGCTTTGGGTGATAGGCGCGGTTTTGCAGCTAACGCTGTGGAACTCCAGTGCCAAGAAAGGCTAGGTACCCTTTGCTTTTGTACACTTCGGTAATTTTTTGCAATGACTAGGTTCTTATTCATCTCCTTCATTTTGACCCCAGCATTTGAGAACGGTGTTAGGAAACGTAACACTGTTTCGTGCCGTCAATACTATTGCTACAAGCTGCAAGTACGTGACAACGATACTTCTATGCTTTTGCGCACGGGCGGTTTACTTGCGCGGTTCATAGTGGATATGTTTGTGAAGGTTGAAACTTCGCGGCTTGAATATATCTACAAGCAACAAAAGGAGATACGCACGAATGTTTGCGGGGATACTTGACAAGATCGCGCGTGCGGAAACAACTCCGCTCGCGGTTGGTCGGAAAGTTGTTCTTCCTCCTTCGTTTGTGGGTGGTCCACGCGACATGAAAAAACGTTACATGGATGCGATGTGTTTGGTGCGAAATTTTGGGAAGCCCGATTTCTTTCTGACGATGACCTGCAATCCATCTTGGCCTGAGATTAGTAGCCACTTGCTTACACATGAACTGCCTCAAAACCGGCCAGATTTGCTTGCGCGGGTTTTCAAATCGAAGCTCGAGATGCTAAAAAAGGACCTCCTAAAAAATCATGTCCTCGGTGTACCGGTAGCATGTGTTTACTCAATAGAATTCCAGAAACGAGGCCTGCCCCATGCACATTTGCTTCTAATTATGGATAGGGATTCTAGGCCCTTAAATCCAGAAGCATATGACCGATTTATCAGTGCCGAATTGCCTGACCCTTCGCTAAACCCACGTTTGCATGACCTCGTTCTTAAACACATGGTTCATGGACCATGTGGTTTGCTTAATCCTAAGTGCCCTTGTATGCGGGATAAAAAATGCAAGAACAAATATCCAAAGGATTTTCTTCAATATACTACGCATGGATGCAATAGCTATCCCCATTACAGGCGGCGCGACACCGGTATCTCCACCAGAGTCAGGGGCCATGTGATTGACAACCGGTGGATCGTGCCTTACAATCCATACTTACTGCAGAAATACGACTGCCACATTAACGTGGAGATCTGCTCAACTATTAAGCTCGTGAAGTATATTTACAAGTACATTTACAAGGGGCCTGACAAAATCTCTTTCCAAATGGCAACCACTAATGCTGAAGATGAGGTAAAAGAGTACCAACAAGGGAGGTGGGTTGGTCCACTTGAGGCTGCCTGGCGTTTATACGCGTTTGACTTATTCGAGATGCAACCTGCAGTAGTCGTGTTGCAGCTGCATCTCCCCGATAATTACCTTGTCTCATTTGGAACTGACCAAGACCTGAACAATATCGCCAACAATGATTTCCTAGGTAAGACAATGTTGATGCAATTCTTTGATATGAACCGAACCAATGACCGGGCTGCACACTTTCGAACTCTATACAAGGATTTTCCTAAATATTTCGTCTGGGATTCAAGCAAACGAATGTGGTCCGAACGGAAAAAAGGTAAGGTCGTGGGCCGCATTGTGTCGGCTAACCCGAGAGAGGGTGAAAGATATTACCTACGCTTGCTTTTAAATCACGTACCAGGTCCTAAATCGTACAATGACCTCTTGACAGTAGATGGTTATTCACATTCCACATTTAGAGCAGCTGCTTTGGCAAGAAACCTGCTTGCCACAGACGCTGACTTAGACATGTGCTTAGATGAGGCGGTACTCTACCAAATGCCCAGGCAACTTCGATACCTTTTTGCTTCTATCCTTGTGTTTTGCGCACCTTCCGATCCCAGCAGGCTCTGGCAGAAATACGCTGATTCGCTTTCCGAAGATTACGCAAGGACACATTCATCATTGTCGCTAAATGTTTCTGAAATTCACACGAAAGCTCTTCATGACCTATCTCTTTTATTACACGACATGGGAAAGCGACTATCCGATTACAACCTAGGTCCCGAAGCAGATGCAATATCACGCAGAAACAATGTATCAAAGGAAATGGATTACGAAATGAGTATCGAAGTAGATGACAACGATCTCATCAATGTCCACAAACTGAACGAGCAACAGCGCCGCGCCTACGACACTATCATGGGAAAAATTCTGCAGAATGAACCTTGCGCTTTCTTCATTGATGGTCCAGGTGGTACAGGCAAGACTTACTTATACAAAGCGATCTTAGCTACTCTTAGGTCCCGAAATAATACATTGCATTGGCTACGCCTACTTCCGGTGTAGCAAAGCATGTGCATTGCCGGGGAGGTAGGACGGCGCATTCACGGTTCAAACTCCCGTTCCACGATGAAAACAATCGGATAGCCGTGTTAGCAAACAATCAACCACAAACTAAGCTACTTAGGGAAGCGAAGGTAATAATTTGGGACGAGGCACCAATGGCTCATAGACAATCTGTCGAGGCATTCTCAGAAATGCTCAAAGACATCACCGAGGTTAACCTACCATTCGGTAACAAGGTTGTCATATTCGGAGGTGATTTCGGGCGAGTGTGCACGCGCTTGTAACAAATGCCACAAAACAAGAAAGAACTCGATGCAAGCTTGTTCGCCCACCTTTGTGGCCCGCGCTTACAAAACTAAATTTGACTGAGAACATGCGAGCTAGAGCTGACCCTTACTTCACAAATTTTTTGCTTCGCATTGGTGATGGTGTAGAGCCTGAAGACGAGAATGGAAACATTACCTTGCCTGTAAATATGGTTATCCCATTCACCAACAGGGATGCATCGTTGCGGCAATTGATAAAATTCGTGTATCCGGACATAAATGCTTTCGCAACCGACCACAACCTAGCCATGTCCCGAGCTTTGCTCGCACCTATGAACGATTGTGTGGATGACATAAATGAGGCAATGTTGGACAATATGCCTGGCCACCCTACAAAGTACGTAAGTAATGACACGGCAATTGATCCCCAACACCGAGGAGACTACGACGATTTCTTAAATTCGTTACATCCAAGTAGCCTCCCACCGCACGAGCTAATACTCAAACCGAACTCGCCCGTCATGCTACTAAGAAACCTAAACCCTGTTCAAGGACTTTGTAACGGGACTAGGCTGATCTGTAAACAACTTCAAGTTCACACCATCGTTGCTGAAATTGCAACTGGTCCATACACAGGCAATACTACTATCTTACACAAGATTCCTCTAGAATCCTCGAATGAAGACAAATGTGCAATACCGTTTAAACGTTACCAGTTCCCCATCCGCTTGTGTTTTGCGATGACGATCAACAAATCTCAAGGGCAGACGCTGGACCGTGTTGGTGTGTATCTACGTGAACCAGTTTTCTCACATGGACAGCTGTATGTCGCTTTATCAAGGGCGAGAAAATCCAGCTCAATCAAAGTACTTATCGCACCACCCACGTTCACAGACAGCACAAACAGTACCTTAACTAAAAATGTTGTCTACCGCGAGATACACGATAGGGTACAAGACAACCGAACTTCACACATAGTGACCAGCACACTCCCCCATTACAGCCAAGTTAAACATAGGTATTCCTACGATCTTTACTAAGTCCTTAGAAAATTACTTAGTCGATTCCTCTCCCCGCCCCGCCGTTTTCCAAGCTTAAACCGTTAGACACGATATGCATGTTCCCCGTTTTTTTCCCTCGATTGTTTATTACATCTTGCAACGAATGTGGTCGGCAGTACCAACGTCATGGCAAATGAAATATACATAGATGACGTTACGAAAATCCGACAACTGGAGGGTGAAAATTCTTGTTGCCGAAAAAAGCAATGTCTACACTAACGAAGGTGGAAAACGGCTCCAAAAATTACTGCTTCTGGATTCGCAGGTACGTACCAACAAAATTTATGCATCCATCATTTCCCCTATACTCTGTCATATGCTCTCACTTTCCTAATTTTGCGTGTGCAAATAACCTAAACAGGGTAACAAAGTGGAGGGGGTAATGTGGAATACCAACATCAATATCTTAGAAGGAAATTTGCTCCCATTCTCGACCTACATTATCGGTGGAGCAAAGGTTCAACCAATAAAAGCCGGTTTTCAATACGCTACACCAGGAATAACAACACAATGGGTACTATCTAGAGAAACCTTTGTCCGGCAGGTAACCGAAGAAACTGAGAAAATCCCTTATCCACCAATTCAAGTAACCCCATTCGAAGATATCCGCTCACTCGCAAACACGGGAGCTATGATAGGTAACATGCTTCTTCTGCTTACTTATTTAGGCCCATAGAAAAAGTTATTACATTTGCAACACATGTGACAAAAAAGTTAGGTTGAAATTGCAAATTTTTCCTTGCTGCTATCATCTTAACCTAAGTTTCAGCAGTAGGCAATGCAGCCATAAATGAGTTGTAAGAAAACTCGAGGTCAAAATGGAGTTGTCGAGCTTGCTGCTCCGTCAACTCATCAGCAGCTCCTATCTTTGATAGCCTTGATATCCACTCTCACAACTAGATAAACTATGCCTGTATTAATTTGTATGGGTATTCAAAGATACGCTAAGCCAGATTGATTCACTGTTTGTTTATCCGTCTATTTGTTACTTTTATCAGAATTTCAATCTGACTCAATTCACTGCGTCAAATACTGAATTCTGCCACTTGTTGTGCTTGACCTTGTGTTCCTATTAAACTGTTGTACATCCACCTTCACTATTTTGAAATCTTGTGCACAACTTACAACAACAACTAATCTTGTGCTGCATAAATCATAATCTGTTGTGCTGTGCACCCTGTTGTAGTGCACTTAGTCTGTTTCTTGCTGAATTACAGTTCTTTATATGCCCTCCTGTTGGTAGCCTCTTACTTGCATACATCCCTGTCTATCACTGCTAATCATGTGCATCTTAACTGAACATTCCTGAAGCTCCTAAAGTGCTTAACCTGTTGCTGCACACTTGCGATTTAGTAGGCATTCTGATTAAGCTTTATACATGCTGTTTGTGATGTTATAAATCTGCTTCTTATTCTAAATTGCTTAGAATTATCTCTGTTGAGATTTTGTGCCTGCTAAACCCTTTTACCTTGCTAATATCTGAACTTGTCTGCTGTGGCCCGAATTTTCTGATCCCATGCATTATTTTAGAGCAGTACAGTGATTAGTTATTTAGTTTTTGGAGAAACTGATCTGTGTGTCATCAACTTAGTTGTCTCCTAATCTGTGTATCCGTCTTGCTTCCTAATTTGTACTATACTGATCTTATAGTCTGGTTGTATTTTGGACTTGGTTGATACTCTCTTGAACCAAACATTAATTTGTCGGCCGAAGTTTTAACTTACATCATTTATTATTTGAACTGATAAGCAATCTGATATTGTACATTTCTTTCTGTATCTAAATCTGGCTCCCTGAATCTTTGCAAATATTACAAACCAAATAATTTATTCAAACCAACTACTTTCTGACTTTTTCATTCCCATGTACTAGATATCGTAGTTGCAGTCACAGACGTCAAGGAACCGAGGCTCGTCGAAGTCAAAGGCAGATTAACTCCGATACGTGAATGCACTGTGGTGCAAAACGAGTAAGGAATCGACACACGTTTGTTGTACAAATTAAACTCAACCTAAACTTTAACACTAACGCATGAAACGAAAAATATGCAGGTTGAGGCCCATCATGCTTACCCTGTGGGGAGATTTCGTGGAACACCAAGGATCAGAGTTGTTCGCCCTGAAGAACGACATGCCAATCATACTTTGCAAAGGCCTCAGAGCTACTTCCTTCTCAGGTACTACCAGTTTCTTATTAACACTGAAACTACGTACCTAGCTATAGAAACATGCTTCACCCAACCTACTTCACTATGATGCAGGCTTGTCCTTGTCCACAATCCCTTTCTCATTTGTCAGCTTAGACCCAAGCATCCCAGAAGTAAGAAACCTCCGCGAATGGTATGTCCCCCCATTCATACTCGCTCTCCCCCTCTCGTTCCCGAATACCGATTGCCTTGCTAATTTAGTTAAGGCGAGTTGAATACTCGGCACAAAGCACCTAACCTTGGTACTGATTTTTCCCGGGTTCACCATAACCCACCTTCCCTTGCCTTACATGGACAGGCTCGAGACCCACCTTGACGACGTGACCAAAATTGCAAACAAACCACCTCGCAATTACCTAGAGACAGCGGTGAAAAACAGCGAGACACTCCAACTAACGCAGCTCTCACACATAATGCCCGATTCTCAGGTAAAATAACATGTCCTCCCTGCAGAATAAGCAACACTCTCTATGCCGAGCAGCAACACTGGCAATCGATAACAAACGCTCCTTTGCTCCAACAAAGGTTGCCCATTCCACGCTTACAATGGCTATCACCGACACCCATCAAAAAGTAGCATACACAAAATGCCCGAAATGCAACCAAACGCAAAAAGCGCATCCCAACGAAACTTTTCCTTGCCATACCCGCAAAGAAAATCGATAGCAACCCCCGCAAGTAAAATCCAATTACATTCGTAAACATATGCAGCCTATGTTTTTCTTAATTCACTTATTTACCTCATGATTACTCTGTTGCAACAGTTGCAAAGTCATTGTGGAGCTCACCGATCAGACTCGCACAATCACTGCAACTCTGTTTGACAAAAATGCCGACAAGCTACTCGAACGCACACCCCAAGAAATCCACATCATGGACAACCAGGTAACACACCACAATCTATCTTACTCCTACTTCCACGTTTTAAACACTGCTTCAACACTAACATTAGAACCGCCTTTGTAACCAAAGGCAATGGCTACGCACCCGCAAAGAAATAAATAACAAACTCAAGGACAACCAAATCATAGCTCAGATAAAAGCAAACCAAAAAAAATTCACCGACAAGATCACTCGGTACACAATCCAAGAATGGGTTGAAAAAACAGCCGGTAAGCTGCCTACACCACTGAGCGACGAGGCAGGTAAACAAACTTCTCCACCTTACTTCCCTCATACGCCATGTTTCAATATCCCGGTACACACCTTTCCTAATCCCCTACCTCCAAATGCATAGGTGAAACAGATGCAAACCCAAAGCACACAACAAATTCTGCAGACGAAGCCACAACCGAAGGACAAACTTCACCACCCACCCCAGGAACCAACACAGAGAGCAGCCCAATAAAGAAAACCAAGATGGGTTCCAGCAGTGACAACACTCCAGCTTCTGACACCACCTCTAGCCCTTTGAAAAAATTGAAACTCAAGTCCCCCGAAATAAACTAATGAGCATGCCTGTCAATGAAGCTTTTGAATTCGCATGCCTGTCAATGCAGCTTTTGAATTGCTCCTAAACCGTGCAACTGGTAAAAAAAAAAGCCCAAATTTTCTAACTATTTTGGTATGACCTTGCTCTAACTCCTAGCTATGTAACTTTAGAACAACCCCTAAACAATGTAACCTACAACACGACTAGGTAACTTTTGTAAGTACTTTGGTGTAAACCTGCTATCACTACTTTGCCAATGTAAATTCACCTCGTTCTTGTAATACCAAAAGCACAAAGCCCTGCGCTATCTACATAACTACGTTTACATGCGTTTAACAAAAGCTTTAAAACTCACGTACACAACTTTTGCACGCAGATAACCACAAAAACGAGGGCAAAAACGTGCATCGCACGTTGCCGGCTCTAGTATATATCAAAAGTCCAATTTCGGTGGCTTGTTGATTTTGAGCATCTATTGCATAATATAAATATGACCTTAACATTTTGTTCTAGATCAATCATTGAGACCTATCATTTCATATAAACTCTATTGCTCATATTGTTGGGCTTTTTTTAATGGCTTCTGAAGACTTTTTTAATACTATACATTATAATGATATTTTTTCCATTTTGTTTGTAAATGTAGGTCTGTATGACAGAACTACCTAAATTTGGTACACTTCCCATTATATATTCATTTGTGTTTTGGATGGGCCTCTTCAAATTCTGCCATTATTTACTAATTAATTGCCGTTAAGATGAGATAATTTATTGGAAAACTTCTTATTACGGTAATATTTTTCATACATTTATATATATAATAAATTTTCATTCTTTTATTCACAAGAGCAATGGTGGTGGACCATCAAGTATGCTGCTCAACTGCCTTGCATATCAAGCAACCATATAACCTCTTTCTCCCTTTCTCTCTCTCTCCTCCTTTCATGTCTAAAGAATCATTATCAGCACTCCATCTCAAAGCCCATGTGAGCTTTTATCATTTTTCCTCTGATTTTTTATCCAAAAATTTGTGTTCTTTATTGTGGGCGTGACTGAAAGAGAAAAAAAATATATATATATATATATATATTTTCTTTTTCCCTCATTGATGTTAAGCTCTGAATAGTGGTAACCAGCACTCCCGTTTTCATATGCAGAAGATGAATATATATGAACAAAACAACAAATTTGAGATTACCGTTAGCGTATGCTACCTCTGTCCCAAAATATAAATCCATTTAATGTTTTTCACACAGATTAAGAAAGTTGGTTAAATTTATTAATGTCATTAATTTTGATAAAAAAAACTAAAATGACATTTGACTATCATTAATGCAAAGTAATGAAAAGTGTGTATAGGTAAATAATAAATGAGGGGTAAAAGAAGAAAAATGTAATAAATGCTTCATTTGTTTATTAAATGGAATTACATTATGAGACAAAACAAAAAAACCAAATGAGTTTATAATTTAGGACGGATGTAGTATTTATTATATGTTTTGTATTTGCCATAAAAACATTTTAGTCTTTCAGACTTTGGCTATATAAGCCTTCTATTTTGTAACCTAAACCTAAGTTGTCTCATTTTTGTCAAGTGAATGCAAGTGCCCTTCTTCTTCTTGATTTCTTGGTTTCTTGATTTGTTGATTTCTTATTTATACAAATCCTTACAGGGTATCAGAGCTTCTATCTTGTGCAAAGTTAATCAAAAGCCCCACGATTGCGGATTGAAAACCCAAGCTTTTTTTCTGGGTTCGGACTGTTTTTCTTTGGTGTTTGATGTGTTTTGCTTATCATTTTCTGTGATATATCGTGGTATGTGGTTTGCCATTTTAGATCTGTTTTTCTTCGGTGATTGTCTTGAGATTTGATTTCGTTTTAGTTAGATTTGTGCATCTTGTTCAACATGGCTGGGGTGATGATTCGTTGCAAACAACTAGTGTTTGTTTAGCGGTAATAACTATTCCAATTGGAGTTACGTAATGAAAAAATTTCTGAAAGACAAGCAAATGTTGGGTTGTATTTCTGGTACTGTTATGGCTCCTAAAGCTGTAGATGAAAAGTATCTTGAATTGATGGAGAAGTGGGATACTTGTAATTCAAAAACCATTACTTGAATTAATAACTCTGTTGAGAATATGATTGGTATGCAATTGGCCAAGTAGAGGTTTGGGACAATTCGGAGAGGTTATATGTGCGGTCTAATTTTGCTGTCCAACATCAGTTGGAAGTTGATATTCGTGCCATGTCACAGAATGATCGAAGTATTCTTGAGTTTTATTCTGGAATTACTGCTTTTTGGGATCAATTAGCTATGATTGAATCTGCTGAGCTGAGGGAATTTGCACCTTATATTTCTCGTAGGGAGGAGCAACGCCTTGTTCAATTGTTGATGGCAGTTTGACCATAATATGAAAAATGTCGTGCGTCCATCTTGCATCACACTCTTTTACCTTATGTTGATTCTGTTCTTCATGGGTTGTTGGCTGAAGAAACACGTCTCAAAACTCAAACTGAAAAGGGAGTGCACACTCCATCTGTATTTGTTATAGCAACCCCCTCACAATAAAACAAGTCAAACGCTAAAACAGGTCGTGATTGTAACTACTGTAAGAAACCAGGGAATTGGAAAAATCTGTGTCCTGAATTATTACCACAACAAAAGCAAATGGTTCGAAGCAAGGTGACAAGTCCCAACAACAACAACGCGGTGGGCAACAATGGACATATTCTATGGGGCAAGGTCTGCCCCGTACTAGCTCTCATCATATGACTGCCGTGTTGGCCCATCCCTTAGGTGACTCAGTTGTGGATTCTTCTATGAATCCTACTATGAAATCTGTTGCGGAGCAGTTTCAGAGGTTTCTTGCTAGCCAGTATCAAATTCAGATTTCTCATCAGTCTCAGCACTATGCTGCATCAGGTTTGGCCCCATTGAATGGTTCCGGTAAAATTCACCTTTATTGGTTTTGGACTCAGGTAAAAATTCACCTTTATTCCTTTTCATTTACATCTATGTCTTATTGATTCTCTTTCCCCTAATATTATGACTGCTGATGGCACACCCTTGACGTAGTCTGGCATTGGTACCATCCACACTTCACATTTCTTCATTCCTAATGTTTATTGTATTCCAAAACTTACTATGAGTCCTTCGGCTGGTCAATTATGTGACTTTGGTTACTCTGATTATTTACTTCCACCTCTTGTCATGTGTAGAATCCCAAATCCAATAGGCTAATTGGGACATACCGTAGGCTAGAGGGACTCTATACTTTGGATGACGTACAAATTCCGAGTCATGCAGCTGCCACTACTGTTGACCTCTCTTCTTTTCATATAGATTCTTCATCTTCTAAGTTTTATTTGTGGCATTCTAGACTTGGTCATGTTTCAGGATCTAGTTTAAAAAATATGAGCAATAATGGTGGTTTGGGAGATTTGCATCCTTGTGATATTTTAGATTGTAGTGGATGTAAACTTGGAAATTTTTCTGCCTTGCCTTTTAATCAAAGTATATCTGAATCTCATGCACCTTTTGATTTAGTTCATTTTGATGTTTGGGGTCCTTCTCCTGTCCCAACAAAAGGAGGGTCTACATATTATGTTTCCTTTATTGATGATTATACTCGTTACTATTGGGTGTATCTGAAGAGACGTTGTTCTGATTTTATTCATATATATACTGCTTTCCAAGCCTATGTCAAAACTCAACACTCAACCGTTGTTGCATTCGTCTTGACTTAGGTGGGGAATATGCTAAGCTAGACCTTTCTGACATCTTTACATTTGATGGTATAGTGCATCAATCTTCATGCCCCACAACAAATGGTGTTGCTGAGAGAAAACATAGACAAATCGTTGAGACTACCCATTCTATGCTTTTATCAACTAGTGTTCCAAACGAATTTTGGGGAAAAGTTGTCATCACATCTGCTTACCTTATTAATAGGATCCCGACAGCTCAAAATTCAGGCATTTCTCCTTATTCTAAGTTATATGGCCTTACTCTTGATTACTCTCATTTGAGAGCCTTTGGTTCCACTTGTTTTATCTTCATCCACATGTAGAACATACAATATTATCTTCTGTGGAAATATTACGTTACATTAGTGTAACATATTACTTGTGAGACATATTAATTGTAAGACATATTAATTTTATTGAATAAACAATTAATATGTCATAAAGTCATAAAGTAACTCTATTTTGTCTTATTAGGTAATAGACAACTCTAGCAATTAATACTAGCCGACTCTAGTAATTAATTGCTCTCTCCTAGCTTATACTCTACTAGGACCTTTCTCACTTACTTGTACCTATTTATACTCACTCTTTTATGATGAATAAACCAAGTTGAAGTTTACTCAAGTATAATTTACTTTCTCAAACTCTCTTCATGGTAGCAGAGCGTTAAACTCCTGCATCCGCTGCAAACTCTCAGTACCCTGCTGAATCAAGAATGTCTTCATTATCTGAAGCTTCCTCACCCTCAGTTGAGTCCCAGCTGCCTCAGCAGACTGGGATCACTGACTCTTCATCTTACACTAATCATAGACTTGATGGCAACAACTACTTGTTGTGGTCAAGGTCTATGAAAATGTACATCTCTGGACAAGGTAAGATGGGATACCTGTCCGGCTCTAAACCTGCCCCTACTGAAGATGACCCAGGATTTGAAGCATGGGATACTACTAATAATCAAGTCATGACCATTTTCACAAGATCAATGACAAAAGAGATTAGTGAGAACTTTATGATGTATGATACTGCAAAGGAGATCTGGGATAATGCCAGGGATCTTTACTCCAAGAAAGACAATAGATCAGAGGTCTATGAGCTTGAAGCTCAAATTCAAAACTGCAGACAAGGAGATATGTCTGTGACTTAATATTTCAACCAACTATCTAAGGCATGGCAACACCTAGATATGTTGGAAACTCACTCCTGGAATGATGTCAAGGATGCTGCTCTGTATAAAGACATCATAGAAAAGAAGAGAGTATTCAAGTTCCTCACTGGACTGAATCCTACTCTTGATGATGTTAGAGGTAGAATTCGGCTACTAAACCTCTCCCAAATCTCAAATCCATGTTTGCCGAGGTCATACATGAGGAAAGCAGAGGAAAGTGATGCTACCGAACTCCCTGGCCGACAACCCTACTAAGAGTGCCACCTGCCGACCGTCGGGAACCCCGCCGAGGTTACCGAGGCTTACGGAAGCCCGCCGATAAACCGGGAAGCGTTCGTGACCACCGCAAACGCACAAATCACACCAAGGACACTTGCTTTGGAAACTACATGGCAAGCCTAACTCCTCCAAAACCTCAAGACCTCGCCAAGGAAAGTCGTGCGGACACATAAGTGAGGAAGAAGATGACAACGGGTTGAATGCACGGCTTGCTTTGCATTCAAAGCCTTCCTAACTCAACAAAAGGAAGGTAGTCACTCTACCGACATAGCCTCTCATGCCGCATGTACGGGTAAATTCTACTCATTTATTAGTAATGAAACCTGGATTGTTGATTACGGGGCCTCATCCCATATGACCGGTAATAAAAATCTCATTACTCAACTTAAGCCATGTCCCCAAATTCACAATGTTAAGACCGCTACGATGGATCTATCTCTAGTGCAAAAGGTTTTGGTAAGGTGCAACTTACTAATAAGATATGCCTACGGGATGTCCTATTTGTTCCCAAATTAGATTGCAATCTCATATCCGTCGGTAAACTTACTAAAGATTTGAACTGACTCGTTGTTTTTAATGAGAATCGGTGCACTTTCCAGGATCATTCCTCAAAGGCGGTGATTGGGACCGCTAAACCGTGCTCGGGGATCGTATGTGGTCGACCCCGCCGAAGACGAAGACGAAGACCGAATCGCCTCGGCAGCTCGCACTCAAAACCTTGACAATATCATGTTATGGCATTATAGACTAGGACATCCCGCTTTTAGTTATTTAAAGTCTATAGATCCTGAATTGTTTAAAGGTTGTAATTTGAATGATCTTCAATGTGATATTTGTCAATTTTCCAAACTCACCAAATCTGTGTATGCAAAATTACCTCACTTACCATCCACACCATTCACCTTAATTCACAGTGATGTATGGGGACCCTCAAGAGTAAAAAGCATAACAGGGAAGAGGTGGTTTGTTACCTTCATAGATGACCACACCGTAACCACTTGGTTATTTTTAATGAAGGATAAATCTGAAGTTGGATCCATCTTTCAAGAGTTTTACAACATGGTCTCCACTCAGTTTGACACTAAGATCAAAATTTTGAAGACTGACAATGCTCTTGAATATTATGAGTCTAATCTCAGTAATTTCTTGATGAATAAGGGAATTGTCCATATCAGTAGTTGTGTTGAGACTCCTCAGCAAAATGGGGTTGCTGAGAGAAAGAACAGGCATCTGCTAGAAATGGCTAGGTCTATCATGTTTACCACAAATGTCCCAAAATATATGTGGGGTGAAGCTATATTGATCTTGCACTGATCACTCTATTCATACTTATTTATCTTATGATCAGTTGTCTCCTGTCTTTGCCATGTTTACACAGGACTTGGATTCTCACTCTATTCCTAAAAATATTCAGGAGGCTCTTCAAAATGATAAGTGGAAGGCTGCTGTTAAAACAGAGATGACTGCCCTCCTGGATAATCATACTTGGGATCTCACAACTCTCCCAAAAGGCAAGAAGACAAATACACGCAGATGGTTATTCACTATCAAATACAATGCTGATATTACAATTGACAAGTACAAAGCCAGGTTGGTTGCAAGGGGTTTCACTCAAACTTATGGCATTGACTATAAAGAAACGTTTGCACCAAAGGGGCAAAACCGAACACCGTCGTGTGCTTGATTTCTCTAGCTGTCCAACTTGACTGGCCTCTACACCAATTGGATATCAAAAATGCTTTTCTCAATGGTGACCTCACTGAGGAAGTCTACATGAATGTACCTCATGGTTTTGTCAATCCTCACACTCAGGGCAAGGTATGCAAACTCAGGAAATCTCTATATGGCCTGAAGCAATCCCCAAGAGCCTGGTTTGGGAAACTCACTACTGTGGTCAAAGCTGCTGGATATCATCAATGCAACTCAGATCACACTATGTTTATCAAGACAACCAACCAGAGAAGGTTCATTCTTATTGTATATGTGGATGATATCATCCTTACTGGTGATAACTCTACTGAGATCCAAAATTTGAAGACCCTACTGGCAAAGGTGTTTCAAGTCAAGGATTTGGGCTATCTTAAATACTTCCTTGGTATGGAAATTGCAAGAAACAACCAGGGTATCTCTATCTCTCAAAGGAAATATGTCTTGGACTCGTCGAAGGAAACGGTATCTTTGGGCCAAACTTCTTGTATCCCCGCAGACCCCGCAGTAATACCCTGTTTGCATGGTGACATTGCTTTGTCGGGAAGGATCAATATCGAGAGACTTGTAGGGAAACTCATTTATCTATCCCACACAAGACCCGATATTGCATATGGAGTCGATCCGGTAAGCCGGTTATGCATTGCCCTACCGAGCACCATTGGGATGCGTGAACGGGATACGAGGTACTTGAAATCCACTCCCCGGCCAAGGCCTCGCATTTCACCAAGTCTCGTTGAGAGATCTATCAAGGTTTACACCGATGCCGATTGGGGGCCGCCACATAGACGAAGGTCCACTACAAAGCTCTTGTTCTTATGTATGGGGAAATCTTGTCACCTGGAGGAGCAAGAAACAACCTACCGTCTCTAGAAGCGATCTTGAAGCCGAACTCGGGGCATTAGTTTTGGGTATTTGTGAAGCTCTATGGATAAAAAGAGTCCTTACGAACTTCGACGGCCTATTCGGGAACCTATCACACTCTGCCGTGACAATAATTCACCCTTATGCATGGCGAGAGGATCCACCATCATGATAAAACCAAACATGTGGACATTGACAGACACTTCCTGAAGGAGAAGATTGATGCCAAGATTATTCAACTCCAGTAAGTTTCCTCAGCAGATCAGAATGCTGATATTCTCACCAAGGCCATTCCGCCACTTATGTTCAACAGACTGAGTAGCAAACTTGGCTGTATAAATATATACAACCCAGTTTGAGGGGGGTGTGGAAATATTACGTTACATTAGTGTAACATATTACTTGTGAGACATATTAATTGTAAGACATATTAATTTTATTGAATAAACAATTAATATGTCATAAAGTCATAAAGTAACTCTATTTTGTCTTATTAGGTAATAGACAACTCTAGCAATTAATACTAGCCGGCTCTAGTAATTAATTGCTCTCTCCTAGCTTATACTCTACTAGGACCTTTCTCACTTACTTGTACCTATTTATACTCACTCTTTTATAATGAATAAACCAAGTTGAAGTTTACTCAAGTATAATTTACTTTCTCAAACTCTCTTCATCTTCTCATGTTGCTATATGCATATTTCTTGAGTATGGCATAGGACAAAAATGTTATCATTGTTAAGATCATTCTTCAAAGAAGTTGTATGTTTCTCGACATGTTTTCTTTCTTGAGTATATTCACTTATTTTCCCTTCCTTTTAGATCCCACAATATGACTAAGTCTAATCTTGTTCATATTGATCATTTCACCTCTGATCACTCTCCTGATTCACCATCATCCACCATTGATGCATCACCATCTTACTTACATTCTGCTTTTACATCTTCTCATCATGAGCCTCGTGAAGATGATACTTCACCCTCTGCTACAGCTACCCAAGCACTACTTATGATGAAGGATCCAGGTCAGCCTCGTAACCCTAAGAATACACGTATGTTTACTCAGTTATCTGATTTTGCTAATTCTTGCTACTCTCAGTCTTTTGCTTTTTTTCTAGTTTCTATTGACACATTTTATGAGCCTACCTCTTATTTGGAGGTTGTTCGTTCTCCTGATTGGCAAAATGCTATGGCTGAGGAACTGTCTGCTTTAGACAGGAATGGTACTTGGGATCTAGTATATCTTCTGGTTGGTATGATACTATTGGTTCTCGATGGGTGTATGAAATTAAGACTAAGTCAGATGGTCCTTTTGAGCGGTACAAAGCTCGTTTTGTAGCTAAAGGGTTTGTACAAGAGTATGGTATGAATTATGAGGAAACATTTTCTCATGTTGCCAATATGACATCTTTTCGGGTTCTTATTGTTGTCGCATCTCTTCGTCAGTGGCATATCTCTCAGATGAATGTTAAAAATGCTTTCTCAATGGGGATCTTAAGGAAGAAGTATATATGGTACCTCCACTTGTTGTTTCTCATGCTCCGGGGCAAGTTTGTAGGCTTAAGAAGGCTTTATAAGGCCTCAAACAATCCCCTCATGCAGTGGTATGAGAGATTTCCACATGTTGTCACTTCTCTTGGATTTAGCTCTAGTCCTCATGATTCATCACTATTTGTTAGATCGACTTCTGCAGTCCGTATTCTTATTCTACTATATGTAGATGATAGAATCATTACAGGTGATAACATAAACGGTATTGCGAGTTTGAAAGCAACCTTGTCTTACTGCTTTGATGTGACGGTCTTGGGTCCTTTACGTTACTTTTTGGGCATTGAGGTAGCCTCCTCTCCCCAAGGTTATCTCCTTTCTCATTCCAACTATGTTGCGGACATTATTCATCGTGCCCAACTTACTAACACTCGTGTTGCTGATTCTCCCATTGAGTTGAACGCTCGTTATGCTTCGACTGATGGTCTCCCTCTCACTGATCCTACTTTATACTGTTATGTTATAACATGATAGAGAGAATACAAATGCAATAAGATAAACGTAGAAGCAGTATAACATAAAAAAATCACACAGAGGAACAGAAACAAGAAGAATAAAAGATTTAATGTGGTTAACCGCATTGTTCCGACTACTCCACCGACAAAAAAAGATATTTTACTATGCACTGAATTTCAGATGGATTACACACACTACAATGATCAATACAGTTGGTATTTATAGGCACAGATCCCTAAACCCTAACCATCAAGAATCTTCGTTGGATTTCCATAAATGCCCCAGATGTTGGATCACTTTGCTGATCCAACTCAGTGATCATTGCACAGACGTAGAACTCTGCTGCACCCAAAACCTCAGCAGACCCTCAGCAGGCTGTTGACATCAGAAGAAACTCAACAGACTTCCCAGGTGACTTTCACAGACTTGGATACACTTATCAGCAGACCATCACTCTACTGATAACCGGATTAGTTCTACCCGATGTAGAGTTTAAGTCACTTTGCTGACAAATCTCCACCTTGACTTGAACTCTCATTCACAGTCAACCAGATTGCACAAACAGATGTACTGTACCAGATTACTACACATAATCCACTCAGCTGACTTGCCCTCAGCTGAGTTTCCAGATTTCCAGATTATAAGCTTTGAATATTCAACAAGTCCAGACACAACTGAAACTTGCTCTGCTGAACTGGTTTAGTGAACATATAAACAGGGTTCTTCTTGGTGCTGATCTTCTTCACAACAAATGACTTCTCATTCCTTAGAAAATGATACCTCAAGTAAATATGCTTGGTTCTCTCATGATGAACCTGATCCTTAGCTAGACAAATTGCACTCAAACTGTCACGATAAATCTTTGCTTGATCTTGATGTAACCCCAAATCACTGACTAGCCCTTTCAACCAGATACCCTCCTTGGCTGCTTCAGTAAGAGCCATATATTCCGCTTCAGTAGTTGATAAAGCCACTATTTCCTAAAGAGTTTCTTTCTAGCTGACCACTGAATTCCCCAATGTAAACATAACCAGTCATTGATTTTCTACTGTCCACATCACCTGCATAATCAGCATCATATTACCATGTGACCAGACCTTGAGTATCACCTCCATAAATGAGACCAACATCAGCTGTACCCTTAAGGTACCTGAACATTCTTTTCACAGCTTTCCAGTGTTCCTTTCCAGGTTGAGCCATGAACCTGCTGACAACACTGACTGCCTGAGCCAAATTAGGCCTAGTGCAAACCATGGCATACATCAGACTGCCAACTGCACTAGCACAAGGAACTTTTGACATATAATCCTTCTCATCTGTTGATTGTGAAGCATAAACAGACAAATGAATATTAGATTCCTTAGGAGTATCTATTGGTTTTGCAGCAGACATGCCAAATCTGGCCAATATCTTCTGTATATAACCCTGCTGAGACAAGAACAACTTCTTTTGACTCCTTTCTCTCCAGATCTCCATCCCCAAAATCTTCTTGGCAGAACCCAAATCTTTATTTCAAACTTGGCACTGAGAAGGTTCTTTAGATTTTGAACATCAGACTTCTTTTCAGTAGCTATCAACATATCATCCACATATAGGACAAGATAGATATATGATCCATCTCTTAGCTAACTGTGATACATGTTTAGGGCCAAATTATAGTGATTTTCATATATATTTTATGAATCAATTTCCCCCATATATGGATTATTTTCATAGATATCGGGCCTTATAGTCAAATATTGAGTAAATAAGGTTTTTAATGATTAAATATGAAAACGTATCGATTTTTATGTTTATTTGATTTTTTATATTATTTTGGAAATTATTACGTTTTGGTATGTTTTTGATATTTGTAGATACCCAATTAATGATGGAAAAGATGATCCTAAAAGGCTAAATTCGAGATGGAAGAGGATCAATTAAAGATATGGAAGAATAAAAGAGATAAGGAAAGAAATAAATCAAGATAAAGATGGAAAAATCAAGAAATTCGATTTCAAGTCAATATGGACGAGCGTCCATCTGAAGCAGACGAGCGTTCAATAGTGGACGGGCGTTTGGTGAAGTGGACGAGCGTCCTAGAAGAGATTTTACATTCAGAGTCTCCAGACGCAAGCTGAACGAGCGTTGACTCTCCGTCCAAGGCAAATGGACGGGCGTCCATGTATTCAAACGAGCGTCCGCCGCCGCCTTTGCCTAAACCGACTTAATCTTCTATTTAAACAGCCGTCGCCCCAACCCTAATTCATCAATATTTTTCTTCACATCAAAAGAGAGCACAAACAAGCCGCATCCCGAGAGTTTGAAGGCCGGTCACCCGAGCCTTGTGCTCGGGTGAACCGAGGTTAGATTAGGAGTAGATTATGTAGCTTTTCTTTTTCGTTTCCATGGAGTTCAACCATTGTTCAAGACTATGTGAGTTTGATTTTCAATTTATTTAATTCCGCTTTTATCTTCATGAGCTTTAAGTCATTTGTATTTTTCTATGCGATTTGTATGCCATGTGAATTAGAATCGAAAGATTAGTTCACGATTGATGTTTATAATACGGAAGTTGCATAAACGCTAGATCACCATAGAAAGATAGGGTTTTTAGCCATTAATGATGACAAGTTAATGAGTTAGATTCCTAGGTTGTTAGGTTCTTTAAAAACGAGAGTTAATTGAATCTACACCCGAGTTTTGTTTGGTAAATCGGTCTCAACACTCGAAAGAGGGAGATAGATAATTGAATTCACTACGAAAGTAGGCTTTCATAGCTTGAGAGATAAGTTCACTAAGAGATTAGGGATTTGTGTCTCGTGAAAGGGTGAAACCACAAACTGAATTAGAATCATGAGATTAACTAGAATTGAAATCACTTAGGTTTGTACTTTGGTTGTTCCCATGTTTCTTAGGTAAGATTTATTTTGATTGTTCGTTTATGTTTTTCTGTTTTTATGTTTTTATGTTTTGTTCGATCGTTTCTTTTGTTTATTCATTCTTTGAGTAACAATTGAGAGAGTTAATGAAATTAGATTCAACATCCCAATTCCCCGTGGGATCGACCCCTTACTTATCTCGCTCTACTATCAACAACCCGGTATTCGGCCGGTTAGGAGTTAGTTTTGCAATTAGGTTAGGGTTTATAAATTTTCTTTTTGTTTAGTGATGCAAAATCCCTCCAACAAAAGTGGCGCCGTTGCCGGGGAATAGGTGTCATGTTGAATCTAGTTTTGTTAGTTCTCGATCTTGTTACGTTTTATTTTTGTTTTTAATAAAAGTAGCGTATACCAAGTTGAGAGTTTTTATTTTGCCGTGTTTCGATGACCGTTAGGTTAAGAATGTGCAAAAGTTTTTTACTCAACTTGTTTTACGTGAAGTTTATATGTTTATGTATAACCTAGTCTAACCCCTGTGCTTAATTTGATAAGGCTGCTGTGCTGTGATCTGTGTTGCTGTGTTGTGTTCATAAGTATTTAGGGTTTTGCTGTGTTTTTCCTGCTGTCCGTGCATTCTTGTTGTATGGACGAGCGTACGTTCGTTGGACGCCCGTCCGCTTCTTCATCTGCAGTGAACGAGCGTTGGGAAGTATTGGACGCTCGTCCGTTCAAATATTTTCAATCTGTTCGATTTAAAGGACCGGACGAGCGTCTATACTTTCGAACGCCCGTCCGGTCGGTTTTCAAGGCGGACGAGCGTCCGCAAGGTGGAACGCCCGTCCGGCCCGAACGCTAAGTGAACGTTCGTCCGGGGTTCATCCGGGTTCTAAATTTTTTTAATTTTATTTTCAATGCTTTTATTTGATGTGGATTTTTCATTCGAGCTTCGTGGCTAATTGATTTTTACATAGATGCCCCGAACTTATATGTTTTTACCTTTCCATCTATGAATCCATGTTAGATAATTGATCAATTCCTTATATATGATTCATCTAGGCATGTTATAGTGATTCGGTTCTCGTAAACTATAACTCGTTCTTATGGTTAATTAGTAGCTAATGTCGGTTCCCGTATGCTACATACCGCTCCGATGAATCTTTTAAGCTTTTAAGACTTACGTGCTTCCTTTGTTTTTATAGTTCATATGGGTAGCTACTGTCGGTTTTCCGTATGCTACGTCCTTTCTCCATATGAGTTATACCTGTTTAGATAGATGACTGTTGGTTTCCATAAGTCTATCACTTTCGATAAGTCTTAAGGCGCGTCTACACTGCATGTAATGAACAG
Source organism: Gentiana straminea (assembly GCA_036785695.1). NCBI lineage: Eukaryota > Viridiplantae > Streptophyta > Magnoliopsida > Gentianales > Gentianaceae > Gentiana > Gentiana straminea. Next base: position 8,290,491 of record JAVUPR010000048.1, on the reverse strand, counting down.
CACTGTCGTTTATCGTAACCTGTCATTATTTGGTAGACGTTTATTTTATATATGCATGCTATGTTGCAATTAATGGGCTAGTTTTCTTTCTTTTATTTTATTTTCTTTTTGCATGTCATATAAATGCATTTCATTTAGTTGCATTTCATATAGTTGCATTGTTTTTCTATTTTTCCTTTTATTTTTCTTAAGTGTGGTCACTGTCGGTTCCCGTAACACCACATCATTTATTTCTTTCTTTTATTTTTCTTGAGTGTAGTTAACTGTCGGTTTCCGTAATACTACCTCGTTTTTTTTCGAGTATGGTTACTGTTGGCTTTCCATATACCATCACTCTTTTATTTTCTTAGGATTTTTTTTTCATGTAGTTTGCATTTACATATAGTTGCACCTAGCCTACGAGTTTGTGATATTTTCATGTATATGTGTCCATCTTTATGTGAGCATAATTTGAATATCTCTATAAATTCTTTTCCATGTGCTTTATTTGTATAAGTCTAATCTTTTCCCCGTAGACTCTTTTTGCACTAATCAAGTCTCAGGATACTTTCTTCCTAGCTATTGTGCACTTTCACGATGTATTCGCTTGTCCCGTGATGCTCCACGCCTATCGAGCTATACAAGCAATCCTGGTTCTTGTTGGTTCCTCCGTAATTGCCGCATCCAATCGCCTAAGTTCTCGATTTATTATTTCTGTATAACTTGAGGACAAGTTGCAATCTAAGTGTGGGGGAAGGGATAGATGATTTATGTGTCTACTTTCGTTTGCTCATATTTTTAGTATTTCTATGAAAAGTGCTTAATTTTAAAATTTTTGTTATATCCCGAGTAGACAAAGGCATATCTTTGCTTGAGTTTATATCATTTTTGCTATATTCTGTATATTTAGTAATTTTAGTTGTTTCACCCGATACTCTTTTTCACATGCCATAGTAAATGATGAGCTAAATGTTGAAAGCCTACCCCATTTTAGTTGGAGATTTTTGATGATTATAGCATGTTTCTTTGCTTATGTACAATTCTTGAAAGTTTAGTAGTTTGTATTCTAGGATTAAAGTATGACATACTGTGAATATCTGTAAGTTTGAATGTGATAAGTGAAACGTGATTAAGTCTTCGCAAGAGTAATAAATTGTTTACTTGAGGTGTTATGCTCAGTGGTCTGTGTTACTAGACAATAATCTTTACCACTGCCAGCCAGAAATCTCTAAGTAATCACTTAATTAATTGTGTGTGTCGGAAGTCGGTTTATGATTTGGGTGAGGTAGGGTGTACCACGTATGTCCTATTCCACTATGATGACCAAAAGCTCACGACGCCGGTTTATAGTCCGCCTTATGATTGGAGTAAGGTAGGGGATTATCTTGAAATGTCCTATTCTCGCTATGAGGGCAAAAGCTTATTCGATGTGTGTTAGAAAAGTGTGAAAAAAGTGAAAATATTGAAATATATTATTATGAATAAGTAAGGACTTGGTTATCGTTAATCTTATACCCGATAAACCGAAGGATATGTTGTAGGGATTATCCTCTCGAGTCCGTCGAAATGTTTTAGATATTCTCTACTATTTCTTTTTGGGATATGTATGTTTTGTAAAGTGCCTGTTATAATTTTTGAATATTTCTAACTTAGATGGGAAACCGGGCTAGTTTTGGTTTGAATAACTTTCAAATTGTGGAACTTAGTGGAAGTTTATTATGGCTATGCACACACTACACGGGTGAACTTCTAAGTTATTGAATATACTTTATATTTGTATAGATGTTTATTTGTCTCAAGCTTGACTTTGTTTTGTTTTGCTCGGGGACGAGCAAAAAGATAAGTGTGGGGGTGTTGTTTAGGGCCAAATTATAGTGATTTTCATATATATTTTATGAATCAATTTCCCCCATATATGGATTATTTTCATAGATATCGGGCCTTATAGTCAAATATTGAGTAAATAAGGTTTTTAATGATTAAATATGAAAACGTATCGATTTTTATGTTTATTTGATGTTTTTATATTATTTTGGAAATTATTACGTTTTGGTATGTTTTTGATATTTGTAGATACCCAATTAATGATGGAAAAGATGATCCTAAAAGGCTAAATTCGAGATGGAAGAGGATCAATTAAAGATATGGAAGAATAAAAGAGATAAGGAAAGAAATAAATCAAGATAAAGATGGAAAAATCAAGAAATTCGATTTCAAGTCAATATGGACGAGCGTCCATCCGAAGCGTACGAGCGTTCAATAGTGGACGGGCGTTTGGTGAAGTGGACGAGCGTCCTAGAAGAGATTTTACATTCGAGTCTCCGACGCAAGCCGAACGAGCGTTGACTCTCCGTCCAAGGCAAATGGACGGGCGTCCATGTATTCAAACGAGCGTCCGCCGCCGCCTTTGCCTAAACCGACTTAATCTTCTATTTAAACAGCCGTCGCCCCAACCCTAATTCATCAATATTTTTCTTCACATCAAAAGAGAGCACAGCCGCATCCTGAGAGTTTGAAGGCCGGTCACCCGAGCCTTGTGCTCGGGTGAACCGAGGTTAGATTAGGAGTAGATTATGTAGCTTTTCTTTTTCGTTTCCATGGAGTTCAACCATTGTTCAAGACTATGTGAGTTTGATTTTCAATTTATTTAATTCCAGTTTTATCTTCATGAGCTTTAAGTCGTTTGTATTTTTCTATGCGATTTGTATGCCATGTGAATTAGAATCGAAAGATTAGTTCACGATTGATGTTTATAATACGGAAGTTGCATAAACGCTAGATCACCATAGAAAGATAGGGTTTTTAGCCATTAATGATGACAAGTTAATGAGTTAGATTCCTAGGTTGTTAGGTTCTTTAAAAACGAGAGTTAATTGAATCTACACCCGAGTTTTGTTTGGTAAATCAGTCTCAACACTCGAAAGAGGGGAGATAGATAATTGAATTCACTACGAAAGTAGGCTTTCATAGCTTGAGAGATAAGTTCACTAAGAGATTAGGGATTTGTGTCTCGTGAAAGGGTGAAACCACAAACTGAATTAGAATCATGAGATTAACTAGAATTGAAATCACTTAGGTTTGTACTTTGGTTGTTCCCATGTTTCTTAGGTTAGATTTATTTTGATTGTTCGTTTATGTTTTTCTGTTTTTATGTTTTTATGTTTTGTTCGATCGTTTCTTTTGTTTATTCATTCTTTGAGTAACAATTGAGAGAGTTAATGAAATTAGATTCAACATCCCAATTCCCTGTGGATCGACCCCTTACTTATCTCGCTCTACTATCAACAACCCGGTATTCGGCCGGTTAGGAGTTAGTTTTGCAATTAGGTTAGGGTTTATAAATTTTCTTTTTGTTTAGTGATGCAAAATCCCTCCAACAATACACACAACAGTCATATGGACTTCTGCTATAACCTTGCTGGATCATATAGCTATCAAACCTTTTATACCACTACCTAGGAGCCTGCTTTAGTCCATACAAGGACCCTTTCAACTTGCACACAAAATCTTCCCTGCCAGGAACTTGAAATCCCTCTGGCTGAGTCATGTATATCTCCTTATCTACCTCACCATGTAGAAAGGATGTCTTCACATCTAACTGCTCAAGTTCAAGATCCTGTTGTGCCACCATTGCTAGTAACACTCTGATTGAGGTGTGTCAGACCACTGGTGAGAATATCTCATAAAAGGCTACCCCTTCTTTTTGACTGAACCGTCTTGCAACCAAACGTTCATTATACTTAACCCCTTCTGCCTCGTCATTCCTTCCTTATTTTTGAATATCCACTTGCAAGTAACCACTCTCTTATCAGCTGGATGTTTAACTAGATCCCAAGTCTTCAATAATGACTCCATTTCTTCTCCCATGGCAACAAGCCATTGAGATGCTTCAGAACATGTCACTGCTTCCCTATAAGTAGAAGGTTCAAAACTATCCACTTTTTTCTGCAACTTGAAGTGCATATCCAACCATATCATCAAAACCATACCTCTGGGAAGGTACCCCAACATTTGATCTTCTAGCCTTGCTGAAGGCTATACTCTGCGGACCAATGTTCACTGTTTGTTGCTCTGCTAATCTTTGTTCAACAAACTGGCTTGGATCAGACTCTAGTTCAGCAACCAGATCTGATAAGTGCTGACTTGGATCAGCTCATTGTTGCATATCAGCTGACTCCACTTGAAGCTCCACCTATTTCTCAGCCCTCCCAGATTCAGCACTGGTTTCAGATTCAGTAGACCTCCCCACTGATGAGTTTATCATAGAATTTTCATCAAAGACCACATCTCTATTGAGTATGACCCTGGACTCTGCTGATGACCAAATTCTATAACCCTTAACTCCATCACCATATCCCACAAACACTCCTTTCTTAGCCTTTGGTTCCAGCTTCCCTTCATTCACATGATAGTAAAATGTGCTTCTAAAAACCCTTAGAACTGAGTAGTCAACAGGCTTGCCTGACCACATCTCAAATGGTGTCTTGAGATTGATCCCTGTGTGAGGACTCATGTTGATTAAGTAGCATGATGTGGTTACAGCCTCTGCCCAAAATCTCCTTGATAAACAAGCATTATAGAGCATACATCTTGCCCTCTCCAGAAGAGTTTGATTCATCCTTTCAGCTACACCATTCTGCTGAGGTGTATTCCTGACTGTACGATATATGGCAATACCCTCATCCTTATATAATGTATCAAACTCTGACCAGCAGAATTCCAGACCATTATATGTTCTGAGCATTTTGATTTTCTTGCCTGTCTAATTTTCCACTAGAGCCTTTCACTTCTTGAAAAAGTGGAATGCCTTACTTTTGGGTTTCATCATCACCACCCAAGTCATCCTTGAATAGTCATCTATGAATGACACAAAATATCTGTGACCACCCAATGATTCCACCTTTGATGGACCCCAACAATCAGAATAGATATAATCAAGTGATGCCTTTGTACTGTGTATGCCTGCTGAGAACTTGCTTCTATGTAGCTTCCTAAACACACGGTGCTCACAAAAGTCCAGATTCTTGACCTTATATCCCCCAAGAAAACTTGCTGAAGAAAAGACTTGCATTCCTCTTTCACCCATATGACCAAGTCTCATGTGCCACAACTGAGTCTTCTGTGACTGATGAACTGCTGAGGGTGCCACAGCAGCAGAACCAGATACAATAGAGCCTTGTAATATATACAAGGTTCCCTTTTAGATACCTTTGAGGACCACAACTAAATCTTTGTAGAGATTCAGCTCTCCACCTTCTCCCTTGAAATTGAACACCTTGATGTCCAGTAGACTAAGAGATACCAAATTCTTGGTCATCTGTGGAACATGTCTACCATCTTTCAGTGTGCAGAATCTACCATCCTATGTCCTCAACTTGACTGAGCCAATTCCTACTATCTTGCAGACCTTGCTGTTTGCCATAGAAATACGACCACCATCCATCAGCTCATAAGTAGAAAACCACTCCCTGTAGGGACAAATATGATAGGATGTTCCAGAATCTAGGATCCAAACATCAGCATGATGTATTGAATCCCCAGCAGTTAGAACCAGATCCTCATCATAATGCTCAGCAGCCACAACTGCTGTGCCAGAATTGCTCTCCTGCTGCCTTTTCTTCTTTGGCCAATTGGATTTCCAATGCCCCTGCTCTTTACAATAATTACAGACATCTATGGACTTAGGAACTTTGAAACTACCCTTCTTGGATTCCTTCTTCTGTCCATGCCCTTTCCCACTGCTGCTGACTACTAGTCCAGCAGTCTGATTGTCTATCCCTGCTGCCTTGTGTTTCAGCTCCCTGGCATACAAGGCTGCCCTTACATCCTTTAAAGCCACTGTATCTTTCCCAACTATGAAGGACTGTACAAAGTTTTCATATGAACTTGGTAATGAAACCAACAGGATTAGGGCTGCATCCTCATCTTCAATTTTAACATCAATATTCCTGAGATCAAGTAATATTATGTTCAGCTGATCCAGATGTTCTCTCATCAGACCTCCTTCATGCATTCTCAGACTAAACAGCCTCTGCTTCAGCAGTAACTTGTTTGTTAATGACTTAGTATATACAGGCTTTTAAGCTTTGCCCACAACTTGACAGCTGTGTCTTCCTCAGCAACTTTAGTGATAACATCATCAGGTAAGCACAACATGATGGTTGAATGTGCTTTCTCTTTCAGACTGACAGAATCTGCTGAACTGGCATCTTCTTTACCAGATAAAGGAGTCCATAATCCTTGTTTTTTTAACAAGGCCCGCATCTTGATTTGCCACAGACTAAAACTGTTTCTTCCTGTAAATTTGTCGATTTTTATGTTAACTGTAGATATCTTTCTTGCTAAAGATCAAAACTTTTATCACAGAGTCCTAGCACCGGTGAAGGTCTTAGTGAAGATAAAGGTTGTCCGTACATACGATTCTCTCAGAACCTATCTCTGATACCAATTGTTTCCGGCATTGTACCGACTACTCCACAGATAGAAAAGAGATATTTTATTATGCACTGAATTTCAGACGGATTACACACACTACAATGATCAATACAATTGGTATTTATAGGCACAGATCCCTAAACCCTAAGACCAAGAATCTTTGTGGGATTGCCATAAATGCCCCAGATGTTGGATCACTCTGCTGATCCAACTCAGCTGATCATTGCATAGACGTAGAACTCTGCTGCACCCAAAACCTCAGCAGACCCTCAGCAGGCTGCTGACACCAGAAGAAACTCAGCAGACTTCCCAGCTGAATTTCACAGACTTGGATACACTTCTCAGCAGACCATCACTCTGCTGATAACTGGATTTGTTCTACCTGATGTAGAGTTTAAGTCACTTTGCTGACACGTTCTTTTGTTGGAAGCCTTGTATATTTGACGATCACTCACCCTGACATCGCCTATGTTGTTCATATTCTTAGTCTGTCTGTCTGTCTCCTCCCCCACCTCTGTACATTGGGCTGTTATTAAGCGCATTCACCATTATCTATGATGAACTCTTTATCAGAGTCTTTTGTTTCCCTCGACTTCATCCTTTAAGCGTCGTGCTTTTTCTGATGCAAATTGGGCTGGTGACTCAACTAATCGAAAATCCACAACAGGTTTTTGTATATTTTTAGGGGATTCTTTCATTTCATGAAAAAGCAGGATACAAGATGTGATATCACTCTCTTCCACCGAGGCAGAGTATCGCGCTATGGCTTCTAACACGTCTGAGATTATATGGTTACGTTGATTTTTGGTGGACATGGGTGTTGCACTTTCTTTCCACACACCGATGTATCGTGATAATAAAAGTGCTATTCAAATTGCACACAATTGCGTTTTCCATGAGCGCTCCAAGCATATTGGGATCTACTGTCATTTTACTCAGCATCATTTTCAGCATGGTACTATTTCTTTGTCGTTTACTCCGACCTCTCTGCAGCTGGCCGACTTCTTCACGAAGTCTCATACTATTGAGCGACATAGATTTTTCATTAGCAAACTCTCGATGCTTATTGTTGCACCATCGCGAGTTTGAGGGGTGATGTTAGCATATATTTATTATATATTTTGTATTTGCCATAAGGGCATTTTAGTCGTTTAGACTTTCTCTATATAAGCCTTCTATTTTGTAACCTAAACCTAAGTTGTCTCATTTTTGTCAAGTGAATGCACGTGCTCTTCTTTTTCATGATTTCTTGGTTTCTTGATTAGTTGATTCTTGATTATACCAATCCTAACAATTACGAGAATTGTTCTTGATTCTTATTTAGAGTCGAGGCGAAGCAGTGGCGGATCAAGAAATTTTGTTCAGTGGGATCCCTCATCAAAGTTAATAATTTTTATCACAGGGTCAAAAATATTTCTCTATAGGTAAAATGTAAAGTTTTTTTTATTTTTAACGGGGTCCGTAGACCCTATATAAGAACATGTGTATCCACCGATGGTGCGAAGTCAATAATTGAATTAATGAGACTATATTCTTGTGATCGAATCAATTGAATGAAGATCATTTTATGGATCGAACATATATATATATATAAATTTTATGTGTTATAAAAATCGTGCTTTGTACTTGCCTCCACCTTTGTTTGGAGTGTCACTAGGCGCGTGAGCACGTCCGTTTAACAGGCTATAACCTACGGCCCCTTAAAATGCATAAATTTGATGGCGCTCTAAATTCTCGTAGATGAAGTATTTTATGTTTTCCAATATATTTAATTTGGGTCTTTTTGTATTACCCTACTCAGGGATACCGAGTACCTATCCGTAAACGGAATGTTCGGCACGAGACTTTTAGAGAAACAATAAAACTCACTTAAGTCTCATGTAATTGTTAGGAAATCAATCGAATAGCGCAGCGGAATTTCAAAAACTGATTTCCCAATCCAGGATCGACTTCGTTTAAGCAGTAAACACACAAGAGAGGGGACGGTAATACTACCTTGGTTGATCTAAAAGATCGACGCTTTGACCGTCCGGTAGGAGTAGATGTGCACGAGCCGTACACGTGTCTGGCCTCTACCAGTAATCCACACGAGCACCTCACCGGAATCCCGCCAAGGATTGCTACTAGAAAAACTCGACTGCTAGGTCGGCCTTTTCTCTCTCTATAATCTCTCTCTAAGAAGCTCTCTTATTTTTCACAAGAACAATTAGCTCTTGGAATTATGATGTACAAAAAAGCTAGCAAATCCTCCTATTTATACTAGAAAGTGGCACTCCCATGTCTCACAATCTGATTGGGATTAGCTTCTAGTAGATTGATGAGAAGAAAACTTTTTCCTAATAAAATAAGAAAAATATCTTTGATTGATTTATCTCTTTTATTTTAATATCTCATATTAAATAAATCAAGATATTGCCAATATCTTATATTGAATATCTTTATCTTATTACCATAATTCTATTTTCTAAAAATCAATTAATATCCAATATTAATATTATTGTAATCTCATTAATTAAATTGCATAATCCAAGTGTATCATTATACACTTAAATCTATGCCCCTTATGGCCATGGCTTCCGGAATATTCTTTAATTAATATAATGCTATGATTAATTAATTTGCAAAATATATGTGTGTGTATATATATATATATATATACATATATACATATATACATATATATATTTCGAAAATTATATGTATCTATATACATATTTAATTAATCACCATAATTAATATCTTGTATTATATTTTTTCATAATAAATAAATACCACCATATTAATTTACCACTATAACCTTTATAGTATGAGATAAATTCTTTCATTATTTGGTTATCAACTATAACCACATTTTAATCCGACTTGATGTTCATATGTGTGTGACCCGATTGACTTCAGAATATGTTGGCCGTAGACATAAGGCGCAAGTACGAAAATTCCCTTCACATCTAACGATCACGGATGGCGTCTAGCAACACGTCCATGACCCCCAATCATCGGAAGAGTCAATACGCAATGACTACTACCTTTCATGTGCTCGGTTAACGTGTAAATAGATTCTCATCGCTGTAGTAATATCCATACGATCGTATCTTGATCGTATCCCATAATCTGGATATCAAGCTCTCTAGAAATAGCTCATTTACTCCCACTTTACAAAGATTCACGAGAACTAGACATTCCTTATAGGAAGGCCCTTTCGGATATTCACTCCTATCCATAGGGTACGCGATTCCCAGACGACCTAACATGTATACTCCGCATGCTTCAGTATCATACCCGATCACTACCGCATGATCGCCCCATGGCTAAGGGAAACCTCAATAGTGTCAAAGCGTGACAATCCACACCGTGATGCCATGTAGACTCCGGTCCTAAGGCTAATTACACAACCGTCACATAGTGTGACATTTAACAGTGTAAGTGGGTCGGTACACATCTCTAATAAATGTCCACGTACAGTCCAAGTGTCTCTACACTTCGATAGACGAGATCTATCCATGCCATTAAAAACAAAAGACATCTAATACGTGCTAGCCTGTTTGTACTATCAATGCCCTGTTTAATAGTACATAAGCCTAGAGACATTTAAGTATCAAACTTATTAAAGTGATTAGAGATCTCATCAACCAAATCGCCTATCATGGTTTCTCTATCACAGTTTAACACTAAGGACGTTATCATATAACAATTCATAATTGGTTCTTTAAAAGTTCAAATATATGACAACAGAAAAGCCATTTATTATATATGTATAATCATAAAGAAATAGTAGAAATGATCTGACCCGGTCGGATCCGGTCCAACCCGATTGGGTTTAGGACACTATTTCAACAATCTCCCACTTGGCCTAAAACCAATCACTTGTACACACAAGACCTAGTTGAAACACAAGAATCTCATGCAATACCTGCAACCAGCCCTAGCCGTGAACGGATCGCTATCCGTGAGGACTCAGACTATCTTCATACCATGCTCCAAATAACCAAGTCAAAAGGAACCACCTCAACACACTTGAATCTTTGATGAGACCCCGGTCCTTGCTTCAAGCAATGAATCCACAACTATATCAGCTATACAGTAAATGTGGAAGAACCGAGTAAGGTTCAGTAATGAACCTCTATGATCCACGTATTGCTTCCGCTGTGCCTCCAAGACACTACTGTGTTATGGCTCAGTTGTAGAATTCACAATGATCTATTACTGAGAACACTTCCAGCTCACTGCTTCACTTAATCAAAATGACTACAAACCCAGACCGTAGCTCCCACTCACCTTCATAAGACTCAGGATATACGTTTGTATATCTATATTAATCTGATTCCTAGATTCAATAAACTAGGAAACCATCCTTAACTTGTTTAAGGATATTCTCGACATTCACCAGATTTACATTCATACTTGCTCATGACACTTCATGGACTATGAACATCTGGCATTACTTTGATGGTTCCTATCGCAGTAGCAAAATGAACCTTCTATAAGTATCATCTTTCACCCTATTAATCCGATTCCAAGTTTCGATAAACTAGGAAACCATCCTTAACTTGTTTAAGGATATTCTCAACATTCACCAGATTTACATTCATACTTGCTCATGACTCTTCATGGACTATGAACACCTGGCATTACTTTTATGATGGTTCCTATCACAGTAGAAAAATGAACCTTCCCTAAGTATCATCTTTCACCCTATCTTTAAGACTAACGTCCTAACATAGATAGATCTTGAGAACACCGGCTAGAAGTATCTCCTGTCGCGATCTATGCTAAACTCTTTTAGCATCACATCTATAGAAGTAAACTATAAACTAACAGCAGTTAAATCTATCACTATAGATTCTTTTTTCTAAAAATAAGAACTGATAATCCAAGTGCTTTCATAAAGACCTTGAACTACCAAACATTAATTGACCATGACATGGGGTGATAATTCCGGAGAGAGATATCCAATACCTTACTCAAAAATCGTAACACACTCTCATTATCCCTCTTGCATATCCCTTCTTTTGACTAAATCAAGCTCCTTTGATTATCAAACAAAGAAATTGTCTAGAGAAACTTGTTTCAGTCCATAAATGGATCTCGTGGGCTTGCATATCATGTTATCGACTATGAACATCGAGTTGTTTGCCCAACGTCTTCCACACTATCATATAGCCATGATACAAAGTTATAACAAGCATAATCTGAATAGAACTGGGCTCAGCTAGCAGCATAAAGATAATTACAAGGTTTACACCTCGTACCCTTTAGCCGTCACTATAGCCTTATGGTAATCATATTACTATCCATGTTAGCCTTTCAGGGACATTCCCTCTAGGTAAGACAGACTAGGTTCACAACATGGTTGTCACTGATGGAATCTAATTCAGATATTATGGCTCCTGGCCATATCTCTCAATCTTGCCTTTCAAACATTCATTCATAAGTCATGAGATATTCATTCTTCAAGTTGAACATACCAGCAACCTTATCAGGCTTGAGGTTATCCACAGACTTATTGAACATTTGTGTGCTCTGAGCAGTGTTCTTCACCTCATCACTATGTGGCATCTGCTCACGTTCCTATGGTTGAATCTCTCCTTGTGGCTCTCAAACTCTTTTGAGATCTCACTATCTCTTTTGGAAGAAATACCTCATTTAAAAGACAGTATGTTTGGAGACAAACACTTTGTTCCGCAGGAAAATAGACAATATCTAGCGTACTTGCCAAGACATTCCACATAGTTGCATATATCATACTAGGCTCCAAGCCTTTCTGACTTTGCCTATGACAACTTCAAATCATCAGTTAAGATAGATTCGACATTATCCCCTTCCATATCTAATATGGAATTTATTCAACCTTATTCTTTGGAACTCGGTTAAGTATGTGTTTTGATTAAGGGCATTATCCCAAAACAGGTAAGGGGTTCTTCGCATGGCTTATGTCACATCTTTATCGTATAAAGTATCGCTTACATTTCGGAACCGAAATCCGATCGTGCATCTTAATATGATATCCTTTTTGGGAGATTCTGAAACCTTTTCAGATGACTTCTGAAACACCCTCCAGTTATTAATTGCTTCAATCCACTTGAAGATTAATTGCTAAGTTTCATTTATCTCATATTCGTACTAGCTCGAATTATTTGGGCTTTCAGAATTGTCGTACTTCAATAAGTACATTCAACTATTTCTAAAATAGTCCAAGAGAGAGATAAACAATTATTTATGGTATAAATTGTCATAAGCCAACAAACATCAATATGTTTAGGCTCTAGTCAATTTTCTAGATTTTATAACCATTTTCATGAAATGGTATTTTAGTCCTCTTTGGATAAGATACGTATAACCCACATGATTCATAATCATATGGTTCAGCATCATCAGAATGACGTTTGATTACATGCCTCCCTTCCATAGAGACTATGTCTTGAACAGCCACAAAATCAAGGATATCAGACATATAAATGTTTAGTTGAGATTTCATCACTTATATCAACTATATGGTGACAATAATCTAGCAAGTCAGATTCAGTGACTGTTCAACCTTATCGGAATAACATTTATTCCTTACAATTGAATTTGTCCATTAAATCTTAACGTATAGCAGTAAATATGTTCTTCATAAGAACCGGAACATAATAACATTTATTTAGTTCCCTTATCAGTTTACTAGATTCAGAATATGGTAAGTGTTACAACGTTTGTTTCACCTTCCAAATCTGTATTTAATCTTTCTAATTTAATCACAATCGTAGGATATCATATATCCGAGAGTTGACTTGAACTTAGACAGATTTATCTCAACTTACTTGCTTAGGGTAGAGACTTCGATAAGTTCTCTTACTCAAGCACTTGCCCTAACTTTCCATTTTAATCCTTTAAGCACTTGTAAACATTTCCTAATGTAGTCTTCATAAGACTTAAGAAAAATCACAAGAGCTACGTCTTCAATTTCCTTTCATAAATAAAATCCAATGTTTATTAGATATTTTTTTTGGCCTTTTGAATCATATTCAAAACATGAACTATTTAATTTACCTTCAAGCAATGATTAAAGGATTAAGTCGATACTTAAATCTCACAATTTTGAAAACAACTTTTCCAAAATTCGACGTGGTCATCTTTATCCAATCCATCTAATGTTTGAATCATCGTCGTATGACGGAGTGACCCATTGGATATCGTTATGTCCAATATGTGAGCTTCCGTTAATAATTAAAGTCTTAGATAACTCCATCAAATATGTAGCCTCCTTGTCTTCAACTACAAAAACGTGATTGCTCGTGTCATTATTTATTTTAAAAGGAATTAAATTACTTAACCAACTTGAGAACGTTTCTCAAACGGTAACAGTCATTTAATTTTGCTTTTTAACAGTCGAGAATACAAAACATAAATAGAATTTACTAAAACTACAACATAAAATAAAGATAAAAGAGTGTTGTTGTTTATACATGTAAAATCAAAGATGGTCTTTGGGATTATGATTTTGCTCCCGCTAGTCAACTACTCACGATTGACTTTCAAGAATTTTCCAAAAATTCCTTAGTGGCCAAGATCCCACCTAGTCACGTCGATTCCCTGATGTGGCTGGTGAACCGAAATAATTCGATGAGTAGGTGACACCTCACCAATCACATCACTATGTTACTCTTGGTTGTTGACGAGTCAACTTTTTGACAATACACATCACAATGTGGTGGCCAACCTTTGTCTCTAAAAATTACCCTACCCCTGCTGTGGCTGATGGTCGAATAAATCATAGTCAAGTCATAACCCAATATTCACGAGATCACTTACGTTCATATCTCAATAATAACGATATACCCGAGATAGGTCAACCCCCAGCTGTGGCTGGTGGATTGGATCTGAACAAGAGCTCTTCACCGTCATTATAATATTGGGAGACAATTCCGACTTAATTTTTATTGTGAGAGTATTTTAAAATTTAATTCACTTAATTAATTTTAATTACGGTCTCATAAAAAATATCTATCTATATAGACATAAATCCTACACATTCATATAGATCTTGCCTAGTCATGCATCTATCGTATCATATAAATAAATACAAGCACAAAATAAATAAATGCGTAAAGTAACCGGTATGATCATGGACTTATCCTAAGTGCGGTTTTGAATACAAGCTGACGAAACTGCGGGTCACAATCTAAGGGTAGCTGCAACCGCCAATAGGATCTTTAATTCGCCGACTTCAATGGGATCTTCATTCGTCTTTCTTTGGTCTCCATCTTTTGCTCCATTCTTGTTACAAAAAATCTATCTAATAAATTTGTACTCCCGCCGCACATGGGGGGGCTTACAGGAATTGGATAAATGCAGAAAGTAAACTAGGTCACGTTCTTCATAACGGCCTATGACAATTTTGAAACCAACAGAAAAATAAATCACACACATCTATCCTTTTGGTCTAGTCCATGATCAACCGGAGTCCATATAATCATATTATATCTACTACAATATCTAATCCATACAATAAAATCTTATGAAAAAGAAAAAATCTAAAGTTACCAACTTGTGTTTTAATTAATCAATTAACGTTTAATCAATTAAATAATTTTATCCAATCAATTAATTAATTAACATTTAATTAATTAAATAATTTTAATCAAAATAAAATTAACGGTTAATTTTAAACGATTTCAATTTTAATTTTAATTAATTAGAACTATTCTAAATATAAATAAAAATTAAAATTTAGTCTATTTTGTTTTTTTCCTTTTGATCCCTAATCAAAAGATTGCCTTTGGTTTTCAAAACCAAAAGGCACCAACTAGGGCCCTTTCCAAAATTAAAATTTTATAAAGGGCCTAGGCTTGGACCCTTTCTAAAATCAAATATTTTGAAAATGACATATGCTTATTCCAAACCAAATTTGGAAAGGCCTAGGTTAATCATATAAACCAAACATTTTATATCATAGTGCCATGTGGCATCCCAATGGTCCAAACTATTTGAATCATTGGTTAGTCACATGAAATTAACTAAACAAAGAGAGATTTCAATGTACCATAAAGAATCGCAAAAACACAAAACAAAATTTTTGGAGTTCCACCAAAACGAGCACCAGCCGGCGCCGACCACCCTAGAGGAGGCCGACGCCGCCAGGGCTAATTCCGGTGGGGTGCCGCCATCGATCGGCCGAGCACCCCTAAAGCCCAATCCTTTTTTTATTTTCGTTTCACAAATCTAAATCATGCATCTAAAATAATTACTATGCAAATTAACTAATGTTTATTGCTTAAACTCGAAGCTCGCTCTGATACCACTGTTAGAAAATCTACGCGGGAACGCAACGGAATTTAAAATTATTTTCTTTTAACCAGGATCGACTTCGTTTAAGCAACAAGCATAAAAGAAGTAGACATAGAATATACCTTGGATGATCTAAAATAGATCGTCGCTTTGTCTACGGTTGTAGTTTCTGCACGAAGCCGCCCAAGTGTTCGGCCTTAACTGTTGATCCACACGAACAGCTCAACGGAATCCCACATTGGATTGCTACCAGAAAAAACTCGGTTGCTAGACCGACCTTTTCTCTCTCTCAAAACACCTTCTAGGAAGCTCTCTTATTTTTCACAAGAACTATTAGTCTTTTAGAATTGTGATGTACAAAAGAGCTAGCCAAGCCATCCTTAAATAGGGGGTGGTGCGCCCCATGCCTTTTCCAATCTGATTGGGAGAAGCTTCCTAGTAGATTGGGGAGAAAGAAAACCATTTACTAGTAAAATAAGGAAAATAGATATTTTGAAATTTATCTTATTCAATTTAATATCTCATATTAAATAAATCAAAGATATTGTCAATATCTAATATTGATTATCTTTATCATATTATCATATATCAATTTATGCAAATCTATAATATCTAATATTAATATATGGTAATACAAATAATTAATTTGCAAAATCCGTGTATATCATATACACATATATCTATGCCCCATATAGCCAAAAATTGGCTTCCGAAATATTCTTAATGAATATAATACTATGATTAATTAATTCGCAAAATACATGTATATCATATATACATATATATTTCGACATATACATCAAATATGTATTTAATTAATCAACATAATTAATATCTTGTATTTAATTTATTCATAATAAATAAATACCATCATATTAATTTAATCACTATAACACTTTATAGTCAAGATAAAAATTTTCTTATTTGGTTATCACCATAACCGCATTTTAATCCGGTTAGAAATTCTTATGTGTGTGGCCCGATACGCTTCCGAATATGTTGGCCGTAGGCACAAAGTGCAAATTACGAAAATGCTCTTCATACCTAACGATCACGGAATAGCGTCTAGCAACACACCGTGACCCCCAATCATCAGAAGAGTCAAATGCAATGACTACTACCCTTCATGTGAAACGGTTATCATGTAAATAGAATCCTATCGCTGTAATAATATCCATACAATCGTATCCTGAGTGTCGGTACATCAATGATCGTATCTTATAATCTGGATATCATGCTCTCTCGAAAAATTCATTTACTCCCACTTTGGAAATATTCACGAGAGCTAGATAATCCTTATAAGAAGGCCTTTTCGGATATTTACTCATATTCATAGGATACGCGATTTCCGGACGAGCAACATGAATCCTACGCATGCTTTAGTATCACAACCAATCACAACAGCATGATCGCCCCATGGCTTGGGGAAACCTCAATAGTGTTAAAGTATGACAATCCACACCGTGATGTCATGAAGACTCTGGTCTTAGGATAATTACATAACCGCCACATAGTGCGACACTTAATAAAGTAAGTGGGTCAGTCTAACGTATGCATTCTCTAATACACGTCCACGTACAGTCCAAGTGTCTCTACACTTCGATAGATGAGATCTATCCCTACATTTGATATGGGAAACCCGCATACGGTATTACGGACCCAGGTCTAACCCGATCGGAGGTCTTTATCACTCTCGTACAACCAAGCTCCGCCCTCATCATTCTGGTTTCCTGGAAGGATTCGAGTCATAGGACAGCGAGCTCATCATCAACTCGGACCAAGGTTATGCCTTGACCGTCTGAGGGACGCCCACACACATCCAGCCTCCAAACGGATTGAGGGCAGACCGGACCCAACCCCCAAGCCAGGAACCAATTAGTTCTCAGCGGCAAGATCATCCTCGAGGAGGCCGCACCGAGGGTAGCCGACTTCAAGAAGAATCACCTCAACTCGGGATCTCGTCTTATGCCTAATTGTACTTTATTACGTCTTGTCACTATTAGCATAATCTTGTTTAGTCCGGTGCCTATAAATAGAGGATGCATGTAACTCATAAAGGATCCGATAATTAATACAAGCAGACCAAGCTCTGCCAATTTTTCGAGTCCCAATTCTTAAATATATAACCGCCGGAACTTCATATATTTCATATCAACCACCGCAAATACCACTCACCTCACCGGAGAAATCATCATAAATTAGCCAGATATCCACACGGCCCAGCCATTACCTCCACCTTGATAGTTCCTGCAACATCAGTTGGCTCCATTACCGGGAAACTCATTCAAAATCAGCCTTCTACGGTCATTACCACCACCGTGAAATCCGTTCTCACGGTGCCTCCGGCAAGTCCATCGCCTGCTGGTCTTTTGAAAATTTTAGGAAAGCTCTAATCTTTGGGTTGTACGTCCTAAAGATCGGTGCTTTCAACATTCCTGAAACGCAAATCAACGTCTGGAGCATCATTGGCATATGAATCTCATTATTCCTCCACGGATAGTGAGATTCCAATTCCAATGATCTCCAAGAATAACTAAGCTCAGACAGAAAATACGTTGCAACGGCAGGAAGTGAGGGTACCTCATCGTCCCACAAGGGAAAGCAAAGGGCTGACCAAAGCCCGCCAAGAGAATCCAAAGGAAGCAGGGATCAAGACCTCAAAAAGTCAGAAATGTTTAAGGAGGAAAATTGGACTCTCATCAAAGTTTCTTACTTGCAGTTAATACACGAGATAAAGGATGAGTTGCCTAAACTCTTCCCCATGAAGCCAGACAGAAGGCGGGATCAGTCAAAATATCGTGCCTTCCATGAGGACAAGGGTCATGATACTGAGGACTGCTACCAATTCAAGAAGGAGTTTGATAAATTGTAGGCATGAGGTTGTCACGATCATTACCGGAGAAACGGCGGAGGAGCAAACCGAAACGAGCGACAGGCATGTCAATATGAACGGGAAATCAGCATCATCACGGTGAGTTCTCCCAGTAACAATATGACCAAGTACAGGATAGGGTCTATCAACAAGCATGTGGAGAAACCTCCCGTCTTACGGGAGAGTGAACGACTACTAGCTTTCACCAAAAATGAGCTCGTGACAGCAACCAATGTAGAGGACTCATGTCTGAGTATCTCAGTAGTCAAGGACATATTGAAAGTCGACCGAGTGATGATAGACACCGGGGCGTGTAGAGATATTTTGTATTACAGCTGTTTCAGGGAATTGGGGTTTGGTGATTCCAACTTACAGCCGCACAATTGTACTCTTGAGGGTTTTATGAACCACATGATACAGGTCAAAGGAGCCATTGATCTTGATGTGCAAATAGGGGACTACGCACCTTTCAGAACTGTAAAGGTAAACTTCTTGGTGGTAGATCTTTAGTCAAATTACAATATGATCATCGGAGCACCCGCCTTGAGACAATTACAAATGGTCGTATCTATCCCTCACCAACGAGCAATATTCTATGTGGATGATATGATTGGGGTAGCGGTTAGTGAGCCAGCAGCAGTACTCACGTACATCCACACCTCACGGACAGAGGGAAAACGGGCCCAAGCTGAGCGGCCAGAAGAGAGCCTAATTAATATGGTAAGACAATTGATCCCTCTAGAAGTTCAATACGAGACATTACAGATCAGGGATGAGCCGGACTTTACCGCTGATGGCAACCTGATTGAGGTAATCATTAACGATGCTTATCCTGATTAGAAAGTCAAGATTGGGGCTCATCTATCCACGGAAGTGAAAGAGTCTTTACTTGCTCAGTTAAAGGCGAATATAGATTCTTTTACATGGGTGGTCACTGATATGAGTGGTGTCAAACCGGAGGTCACATTGCATCATCTAAACGCTGATCCCTCATACAAATCGATTCAACAACGCGCCAGACAGTTCACCCCGGAGAAAGAATCTGCCATCAAGATTGAGGTCGGTAAACTCATGCAAGCAGGAATCATCAAAGAATTGGCATATCCCACCTGGCTCTCCAATGTAGTCATGGTCAAGAAGCATAACGGCAAGTGGAGAATGTGTGTAGACTTCACAGACATCAACAAAGCCTGTCTGAAAGACCCTTATCAACTCCCCAGAATTGACAGGTTAGTAGACTCTATTGCCGGCTTCGAAACGTTGAGTTTTTTAGACGCATATTCCGGGTATCATCAAGTCAAGATGGCAGAGGTTGATAAGACGAAAACGGCTTTTAGGGCCGCATGAGGGCTCTATTACTACGAAATGATGCCCTTCGGATTGAAAAATGCGGGCTCAACCAATCAGAGAATGGTAAACAGGGTGTTTAACTCACAGATTGGCCGAAATATGGAGGCTTACATTGATGTTATGGTTGTCAAATTGACAATCGGTGGTCATGCTGCCGATCTGGCCGAAACATTCGCAAATGTGCTTCGACATTTGATGAAGCTCAACCCGGTCAAATGCACATTTGGGGTTGGAGCCGGAAAATTTCTGGGATTCATGGTCAGCCACAGAGGTATAGAGGCAAATCCTGAGAAAATTCAAGCACTCCGCAACATGCGAGAACCTACCACAATAAAAGAGGTACAGAGACTTAATGGCCGGATTATAGCTCTGGGCCGATTTATATCAAAATCAGCCGAGAAATGCTTGCCCTTTTTTAAGATTCCCAAGGGTAGTAAAACTTTTTCCTGAGATGAGGAATGCTCTAATGCCTTTCAGGCCCTCAAGGAATATCTTGGGAAGTGTTGGTCCTAGAGAAGGGTAAAACTATAGTCAAAGGGGGGTGAACGACTATATATAGTGGAGTTTCAAAAACTTTTCTTGTATTTAAAAGCTTTTGGGCAACGGATAAGTCCCTTCTTAAAATGTTGTTTCAAAATAGTTAATGCAATCACAGATATAGAGTGAATGATGAAACAAAGTGATGTAAGGTAAATTGCGAAAGTAAATAGACATAAAGGTTTATAGTGGTTCAGGGTGGTGTAATCCCTTAATCCACTCTTCTCCTGTGATGATTGGAGGAATTCACTGTTGTTTTCACAGATACAATAGTACGATTGTCCTTGACTACACAAGCTTCACAATCTTCAAGACTATCACTCCCTGGCTTCAAAAGCTTCAGTGACTCAAGCTCTATCACTGCTCGTTGAGAACAAATCTTTCAGCAGCTATCGCAAAGGTTGCAACTCCTTCTCAGATTCCTCTGATTCAATTGCCTCAGTTGATGTGAATTGAATTCACAAATTGTTTGATCAATCTCAGAGCTTGATTTGCAATTTAAGTTCTGATTCCTGAGTTGATCTCTAGATATTTCCTTTTAGTACAGATGGAAGGCTTTTTACTTTGACAGAGTTTCTACTTCTATTTTATCAGACTTTTTTGTTTTTTTCTTTTCTGTCAATGACTTCTATTTATTGCCATGATAGTCCTTGATTTGAATTTCCGTCCGTTGGCTATTTAATGTAGAGAATAATCCTTGATTTAATTCTTGATTCCTCCTTAATTATATTCTCCTTGATTTCAGTGATCGGATTTTTCCTCAAACGTTTATCAGAAAATCCGTCCTTGATTGATCTTCAATTGATTGTGCATTTAATGCTTGATCTTCATCATTTGAAATTTGAATGAGTAAAGTTTACCTGATCGTTCCCTGAATGGTTAGGTGATTCTTCTGACTTGGCTGCTCGGTTCTTCCTTCACTGCTTTGTCTTTACTCAGCCGAAAGTCAGTTTACTTTGCCGGTTTACTGCATTGTTGTTTTCTTTAATTCTTTCGAGTACTTTTTGTACTTTACTGATCCTTGATTTGGGTGAGATCAGTGTACACCATATTTGACAATGTATTTCATTATTTAGACTTATCCAAGGTCATCACAAACTTCCTTGGTTATAAGTCAGACCATAATGTCTTCATACTTCTCTGCTTGTACTTGGCTGGCTTCACTCTGCCGGGTATCTGTATTTACTTAGCCATCCTACCAACTAGTACAATATTTGTCTGACTCAGCTTATACAACATGTCAGACTCTAAGTAAGACTTACACAGAGAATTCTAACTTATTTCAGGTTTGCTATAACAGCTAGTTTGGCCATCATCAAAACATAATAAAATGTTCCTAACATGAAGCCCCCGCTTCTGGTCAGTCCCCTCACGGGGGACAATCTATTCTTGTATTTGGCGGCATTGGATTGGGCCATACCAGCCGTTTCGATAAAAGAAGCAGAGACTCACCAACAGCCTGTATTCTACGTCAGTAAGGCGCTAAATCCAATGGAAGTCGATACTTTAATGTGGAAAAGCGAGCTTACTCGCTAGTGATAGCGGCTCGAAAACTGCGAGTTTATTTCACTTCGCATTCAATCGTTGTTATGACAGATAGCCCTCTATGCCAAATCATACACAAGCCAGACCTTTTAGGCCGCTTGCTTTGATGGGCTATAGAAATTACCGAGTTCGACATCCACTACCAGCCCAGAAAGACGATCAAGGCCCAAGCCTTAGCCGATTTTATCGCAGAAACTAGTTTCACCTCAGAGTGATCAGACGGAAAGCCTGCGTTGAAACCCAAAAATGAAGCCCTAAAGCCTGACAACTGTTGGCACCTGTACGTAGATGGTGCTTCCAACCAAAATGGAAGTGGCGCGGAAGTTATCTTATCCGAGCCGGGCACAATGGAAGAAACTGGAAAGGCTTTAAGTTTCGAATTCAAAGCAACAAACAATCAGGCAGAGTACGAAGCCATGATTTCCGGGCTCGACTTAGAAAGAGAAATGAAAGTACGAAACGTGCAGGTCCACTGTGATTCTCAGCTCATTGTCGAACAAATTTTAGGGGGGTACGTGACCCGATGCGGAATCTTAGAAAAGTATCATGAAATTGTCCAACAAATGAAGCGAGACTTCGATTATTGTGAATTCACCAGAATCGGCAGGGAGGATAGCGAACGAGCTGACTATCTGTCATGGTTATCCTTAGAGGAGGAGATAGCCGACCCATCAATAATGGTGGAGTATCGATCCATCCCCGCAGTTGAAAAAGCAGAAATCATGGACATTGATATACCGATTCAGACTCCGTGCTGGATGGATGATATACCGGCGTATATCGAAATAGGTGCTTTACCCGCAAACCCAGACAAAGCTCGTTCCCTCAAGATACATGAGGCCATGTATATCTTGAATGATGGGGTGCTCTACAGAAGATCTTTCACTAAGCCGCTTCTCAGATGTGTCCGGAAAGAAGAATGTGAAAAAGTTCTGATAGAGCTACATCAAGGAGCATGCGGAGGACATCCCGCGAGCCGCTCTCTAGCCTAGAAGGTTATAACCACAGGCTACTATTAGCCGAAGATCATGCAAGACTCAGAAAAGCTCATCAGGGAATGCCCTGAATGTCAGATACATGTGGATATACCCAGGCTACAATCCGTTGAACAAAGTATTGTCGTCTCGGCTTGGCCATTCGACATGTGGGGCCTCGACTTGATCGGACCATTCCCACCGGGAAGATGAGGTTGCAAGCTTGTCATCGTAGCCGTGGACTATTTCACCAAATGGATCGAGTCAAAGCCTATGGTTACTATTGGTGCAAAAAATGTGACATATTTCTTACATGATCAAATCTGGTCTAGATTCGGAGTTCCAAGGGAAGTGGTGTCGGACCACGGGCCTCGGTTCAGGGATGAGTTTTCAACATTTTACAAGGATTACAACGTAAAACACTGGCAGTCCTCAGTTGCGTATCCGCAGGGAAATGGTCAAGCTGGAGACAGAAATAAGCAAATTATAAAGATGTTAAAGAAAAGTATCAGTGAAAGTGTGAGTAAGAAAGCCGGGGGATGGGTCGACAAACTACCCGTCATTCTATGGGCACTCCGGACCACGATCAAAACACCCACGGGGGAAACTCCTTATGCTCTGACATATGGGTCAGAGGCGATGACGCCCATCGAAATGGAACTCCCAAGCATCAGGGTAGCTAAGTACGACATATGCAATAATTTCTCCAACAAGCACTCGAACTAGATCTGGCCGAAGAAAAAAGAGTGGCGACTTACCTATGAATGGTCAACTACAAACAGATTGCAAAGTGTTAAGGGTCAATTTGTAGTGTTTTATAAGGATATATTTTATATCAATATTCCCCATATATGGATGTTTTTCGTAGAATTCGAGCTTATAATCGATTAATTGAGCAAATGACGTTTTGAATAGTTAAAATGCAAAATCGAGTAAATATCGTGGTTTTATTATCTATTTTGTATGGTTTTACGTTTTGCTCGGTTTTGTCATCTTTTAGGTGCACAAATGTGGAATGGAAGAGGTCTAAATGATGTTTGATTGAAGATTAAAGTGGAAAGAAAGAGATACAAGAGGATGAAGATGAAATAAAGCTTGGGAAAATCCCGAAAACGACTCGTAATACGACGGGCTAATCAAAAAGGCGTTTTCTGAAGAAGAGTCCTTAATGAAAGTTGTAGAGTTTTCCGAGAGCTTTTTTATGACATTTGGATCATAATTTTTGGAGGTCTACAACTCAAGATATGAATTTTAGAAGTTTCATTCCTAAATCCATAATATTCAGCCGACATACATAAATCCTAATTAAATAAGGATTTAATTTCAGCCGCAGCCGCCTTATACTATTTATATATATGCGCATGCAATACCCTAATCTGAGAATATTACAAAACAATTATTCAGCGGTAACATCACAACAGCAGCAATTCTGAGGAGTTCCAAGGCCGGTCACCCGAGCCTTGTGCTCGGGTGATCCGGGTTAGATTAGGATGTCGTTTTTCTTCCGTTTTCGATTCATGGATTCAATCATGTACCAAACTACGTGAGTTTATTTATTTAATTTATTCAGTCCTTATTCGTTTTTTATGATCTTTAATTTATTTTGTATCGTTCTATGATTTTGATGCTATTATGTGAATTAGATCGAGAGATCAGTTTGCTATTGATACGTTTACAACATACGGAAGTTGCGTAGACTAGATCACCATAGAAAGATAGGATTTTTAATCATTAATGATGACAAGTTAATTGGTTAATTATCTAGGTTGTTAGGTTCTGAAATACGAGAGTTAACCTGAATCTACACCTTCGTTTTGTATGGAATATTGATCTCAACATTCGGAAGAGGAGAGATCGATAATTGAATTCACTAAGGGATTAGGAATTCATAGTTTGAGAAACGGATTCACTAAGGAATTAGGAGTTCGTATCTCGTGTAAAGGTGAAACCACAATATTGAATTAAAATCGTGAGATGGACTTGGATCGAAATCACTTAGTTTGTGTAATGTTTAATCCCATGTATCTTTAGTTTAGTTTAGGTTGTGTTATTTTATTTTGTAGGTTAGATTTATTTTAATTGCTCTTTCGTTTATTTTATTTGTTCTTTCGTTTATTCGTTTTTCCTAAGTAACAATCGAAAGGAATTAGTGACACGAAAGACAGGAATATGACCTCTTGGCGGACTCGAAAGACAGGAATATTTCGAGTAAAAGTAAGGATAAAAAACAAACGTTACAACAACAAAAAGGAAATCAAAAAGACGACTCCACGTCGTCGGCAAACAGCCCAGGATCAGGGGAGGACCCGGACAGGATTTCGTCAAACTCAATGTTTTGCCGGGGAAGGTACTCGTCCGACGGAAAAGTAGGGACCAACGCAGAACAAAGATTAGAAATCAACCAGGGAAACGGAATGGAGCGACCATGCTCCATGCCCATAGCAAAAGACACCACCTCACAATGCATCAACAAACCCCAGTCCACATTAACGGACAGGCTGCCAATGGCATGCACGACCAAACCCTCCTCCTCCATCACCTCCTTGAAATCATCAGTGGGAAACACACGAGTGTTGATGAAGCGCTTCCACTCCCGGTGATCCTGAGATAGCTCCGATGCAACCCCTCTGGGGCAAACTCCCATGATTTGGGGAACAAATAGTGAAGAGCTCCGTTTAAATGCACGTGCCGAGTTACCTCATCGTCCAAGGACCAGGCCCATTCATAGTGAAGGGCGGGATCAAAAGAGGGAAGATTAAAAAAGTTGTTGATAACAGCCGGAGTGAACGGAACCGCCCCGCCATGGACAGGCACGGCAGTTAAGGGCCATCGAGACCCCACATCTGACAGAGCCGAGTAAAACTCTCTCACCACCGTGGTATTATACCGACCAATAGGTTGGGCCACCAGATCTTCCCAACCAGATTCAGAGATGCAAAGCCGAGAGCCTCCATTCAACTTGCTCCGGTTCAACCCTCTTTCAATCAGTATGGGGCACCATTTGAAGTACACCCAATAATTGGCCAACACTTCATTGGATGAGATACTAAAAAATGACGAGTGAGTGGTTGAAGGAGGCATTTTACTAAAATTCATGAGGAAGCAAGAGCGGAAAATTCTACTGGCAAGAAGAAGCTCAGAGTTTTTCAAACGTAAATAAGTACAATGGCTGGACAACCCCTTTTATAGGAAAAAAAAGGAGGACCTACGGTCCAGATCAGGTTAATCCAACAGAAGGGGATAGTTCTTTTCAAATTCAAAAACTCCAAAATGGATAAAGCTAAATCTTGAACTCCTTTCAATGCTTAATCGGTTACTGGACCGACAGTAAAGGTAACGGTTATCAAGGCATCAGACTTTAAGAGGTCTGTCAGAGCCAGACTCTTACGCTTCTAGGGGCATTAAATAGTACATGGACAAATTATTTTGACCAACACTCTCGGACATTCTAGCCCGAAACAAAGAGGCCGCACGAATAAAATTTTCCACATTAAAGTTCAGGACTATCCGCACCCGGCTCAATTATATGGAGCCCGCTACGGACAAAGGGGGAACATATACGGATATACATCTAGACCACCAAGTTAAAGGGAATTTCAACTCAAAATTTAGAATTAAAACACATGCAAAAGCGAGCAAGGGGACGACTTCAAACGTAGCCGCCAACAAATACATACAAAACAAGATCGCTAAAGTTACTAACAAATGATTGCAAACATTTAAAAGAGGAAACAAACAACAGAGGGCTAAGTTTATATGGGAGCATCAGAGGTGCCCTGCGATGCCGGAGCTTGCAACAGATTCTCATACATCTCAGTCTCTGACACGGTAGCGGCTTTGATGTGTAAAACCGGCCCTTCAAGGCAAGCAGCTTCTTCAATCATGTCCCGCAAATTCACCGGGGCCCGAGGCGGAGGGTTCCACTCCAAAGCATCAGCAGCACGCTGATCGTCATTAATATCCTTTATCTCCTCGTTGGAAAATGGAATTTCAGCATGTAGGGCACTGAGTGTTGGGACGTAGGGAGAGCCACTCTTGAAACACCTCCAAGCTGGGAGCCACCTCCCTTTGAACGGACTTGACGCAGCGGGCAATATGGTAGAATCCGTGGTTAAATTTCTTAAGGCCCAACTTGTCAAAGGTTTCCTTATACTCCTTGGAACTCTTGAATTCGGCAACGTCCTGCTGCCTTATAGCTTCTACCCTGGAAGACTCTGCGGCTCTATAAGCGTCGAACTCTTTTCGCAAAGTGGCATACTTCTCCTGCTCCTCTTTCCAGCCTAATTGCTTGTGAGATCTGATCTTGAAAATCGTCGGCCACTTTCCGCGCCTCAGCCTCATCCTGCTCCCGGAGAATTTTCAGCTAAGTCAGCTCTAACTCAGGGGCCGCTCGCTCCTCATTATCCCTATTCCCTAGCTCCGTAAGCCGACTATTTCCAGTTCCAAGCTCCAGGGTAGTGTTCAAGGTTGGCCTCCAGTTTCTTCACATGGCCGACGGCTTGAATTCTCCCTTGAGTCTCCTCCTTGCACATCCTCATTGCTTTCTTCATAACGGTAGCCAGCTGAAACCAACACGAATTATAAACATGTGTGTTAGGAACACTTTATTATGTTTTGATGATGGCCATACTAGCTGTTATAGCAAGCCTGAAATAAGTTAGAATTCTCTGTATAAGTCTTTACTTAGAGTCTGACATGTTGTATAAGTTGAGTCAGACAAGTATTGTACTAGTTGGTAGGATGGCAAAGTAAAACAGATATCCGGTAGAGTGAAGCCAACCACGTACCAGTAGAGAAGCATGAAGACATTATGGTCTGACTTATATCCAAGGAAGTCTGTGATGAGCTTGGATAAGTATAAGTTATAATCCAAATAATGAAATACATTGTCAAATATGGTGTACACTGATCTCACCCAAATCTAGGATCAGTGAAGTACAAGAAGTACCTGAAATATCAAAGAAAATAACAAAGCAGTAAACCGGCAAAGTGAGCTGACTATCGGCTGAGTAAAGACAAAGAAGTGAAGGAAGATCTAAACAGCAAAGTCAGAAGGAACACTTAACCGTTTAGGGAACAGCCAGTAAGCTTTACTCGTTCAGTTTTCAAATTATGAAGATCAATCATTAAATGCATAATCAATTGAGGATCAATCAAGGACGGATTTTCTAATAAACGTTTGAAGAAAAATCCGATCACTGAAATCAAGAAGAATACAATTAAGGGGGAATCAAGAATTAAATCAAGGATTATTCTCCAAATTAAATAGCCAACGGACGGAAATTGAAATCAAGGATTATCAAGGCTATAAATAGAAGGCATTGACAGAAAAGAAAAACAAGGATTGAATCTGAAATAAACAAGCAGAAACTCTGTCAATTTGAAAAGCCTTCTATTTGTACTTAAAGGAAAACATCGAGAGATCAACTCAGAAATTAGAACTTCAATTCCATATCAAGCACTAAGATTGATCAACAAATCCGTGAATTCAATTCACATCAATTGAGGCAATTGAATCAGAGGAATCTGAGAATGAGTTGCAACCTTTGTGATAGCTGCTGAAAGATTTGTTCTCAATGAGCAGTGATAGAGACTGAGTCACTGAAGCTTTTAAAGCCAAGGAGTGATAGTCTTGCAGATTGTGAAGCTTTTGTAGCCAAGGACAATCGTGCTATTGTATCTATGAAAAGAATAGTGAATTCCTCCAATCATCACAGGACAAGAGTGGATTAAGGGATTACACCACCCTGAACCACTATAAACCTTTGTGTCTATTTACTTTCAGCAATTTACTTTACAACACTTTATTTCATTGCATACTCTATATCTGTGATTGAATAATCTACTTTGAACCAACATTTAAAGAAGTGACTTATCAGCTACCCAAAAGCTTTTAAATATAAGAATTTTTTTTGAAACTCCTCTATAGTCATTCACCCCCCCCCCCCCCTCTGACTATAGTTTTACCCTTCTCTGGGACCAACAATTGGTATCAGAGCAGTGTTCCTAGTATCAGAACCTGTTAAGATCTAATTTCCGGTAACAAGGAGATCACATATTTTCAAAGTAGCTTTCAAATTTGCGCTTTCTATATATATCTCCTAATTGTACTTATAGATTCCTCAAATATCATGTCAAAGGTACATGTATTCAATGTTAATAATTTTGATGAATATAAAATAAGGATGTTGTCTCATCTTGCAGCAACTCATGAGGAGATGCTGGATGTAATCAATGATGGCCCAATCAAGATCACAACTATGATAACCGTAGGAGCAGATAAAGGAAAAGAAATAGATAAACTCAAGAAAGATTGGACCAAGGATGACAGGAGAAGGGCAAATCTCGACTTTGTTGCAAAAGACATGATCTTGAAAACTCTTGAAAGTAATATGTTCATGAGAATCAAAGATTGCAAAACAGCAAAGGAGATGTGGGGAAAATTAGCATTGATTAATGAAGGATCAGAAGCAGTTAAAGAAAACAAACAATCTGTTGCAAAACAGAAATTTGAGAACTTCAAAATGAAGACTGGTGAATCAATTGATCAAATGGACAATAGACTTTCAATAATCATCAGTGAACTGCAACAGCTTGGACATACATATCCACAGAAGGAAGTCTGTCTAAAAATCGTGAGAGGCTTACCTGAGAGATGAAAGATCATCACATCAGTAATCATAGGGACAACAAATCTTGCAAACACTGACACCTTGACTCTGATGTCTCAAATAAAGGCTCATGAATTTGAGTTGAACGGTGAAGACAATACACCAGCAGAGACACACAAGGCCAGTGCACTGGTAGCACCACAGCACAGCAAAACTGCTAATGCAAACGGCGAAGAGACATAGGAGCTGAAGGAACATGTAGCTTTATTGGTTAAACGTTTGACAGGTTCAGTAAGAAGAAGAAATTCAAAGGAGGTTCATCATCAAAAAATAAGTCAAGCTCAAGCAAAGACATGAAGAAAAAGGATGATGAATACAGATGCTTTAACTGTAAGAAGAAAGGTCATTTCAAGGCTGATTGCCCTGAAGAAAAAGACAAAGATGAGGATAAGAAGAAGTACAAGACAACTGAAAACAGAAAGAGTAAGAAGGCACTCAAAGCTGAACTAGCAATGAAAGGAATGAAGAATCATCTGAAAATGATTCTGATGATGATGAAGCTGGCAGCTCAGACAATGAAAAGGCTTACTTATGCCTTATGGCTAAAGAATCAAATGAAACAGAGGTAACTTCTTGTTCATATTCATCATCAAGTGCATCCACATCTGACACTGCGCAATCTTCTATTCTACCATTAGATTCTGCAAACCTAATCCAAAATCTCATGAGTAAATTTGAAAAAATTTACTCATGAAATTCTGGAACAGGAGTGTGAGAATCTAAGAGAGGAAAATAAAAGGCTAAAGAAAGAATTGGATGAACTAAAAGCTGAACAAACAAGTAAGGAAGTAAACTCACCTGATCAACTAACAGCAGATGTACATACATGTGGTGTTGACAGACCAGCTGAGAAAACCTCCCTACCAGTTAAGATCACCATTGCACCACAAATTGCACCAGCTTACAAACCCCCAAAAAGGTTTGGATCCAGATCTGGTCTTGGCTACAAAAGTCAGGATGAAAATAGAAACAATGGACAACACAATTCTGAATCAAGGACCAAGCCTGGACCAAAATTCGAAAAGGACAGGCCATAGTTTCAACCACTCATCCTGCACCGGTAAAGTCAAAACCTAGTGTAGTGAAACAGCAGAATAAATCATCAATCCAGCCATGTAAAGGCAAAGATTTTCAGAAAGGTAAGGGAAGACTTTACCCTTCTGAGGATGATTGGAATGTTGCACCCCCAAAGTACAAGAAGAAACCATTCCATGCTATGCATCATGTGTTTAGGAAAAACCAACCAAGGCATAATCCTGGGCACAAGAATTAGTATGGAAATAAGTTTCCTCATGCATATTGGAGAGTGAAAAAGTATGCAAATGCACCAAAAATTAGAGGAAAGTATCATAATACCTTTAGTAGAAATATTAGAAGTTATTCTGCCATGCCTTATACATATGAAGTTGATGACTTCAATTATCCAAAAATAAGATCTCTTGGATATACACTTGGAGTAGGAGGCATGACTGCTAACAGGTATGGACCCAAACAGTGTTGGGTACCTAAACATACTTAACTTGTTTTGTAGGATGTCTGGTACATAGACAGTGGATGTTCCAGACACATGACAGGGGATAAGAGATGGTTATCTGATTTCAAAGCCTTTGATGGACCCAAAGTAACATTTGGAGGCAAAGAAAACCTAGGAAAAATTAAGGGGGAAAGGCATAATGCTCAAAAACAACTTGAAGATTCAAAATGTAGCCTATGTTAAATGACTAAACTTCAATTTGCTAAGTATCAGTCAGTTCTGTGACAAAGGCTACAATGTGCACTTCACCAAGGAAGGATGAAAAGTGATTCATAGCCAAACCAACACAGTTGTACTTGCAGGAAGAAGAGAATATAACATGTATGTAGTAGGTTGGAAGACAGCAAGAGCAGAAACATGTTTTCTTGTCAAAAGTAAACAATCAACCAGCTGGATTTGGCATAGAAGATTGAATCATCTCAGCTTCAAAACCATCAACACATTGTCAAAGAACAAGTTAGTTGAAGGCCTACCAGAGATCACATTCAAAAAGGAAAGTCTCTGTGATGCATGTCAAAAGGGGAAGTGTTAAGGGTGATTTTATATGATTTATATCGTTATATTTTGTAATAATTTCCTCCATATTCGTATTATTTGCACAGAGATTAAGGGTTTAATCGAATTATTGAGCAAATGAGTTTTAAAAGTCTTTAAGTGTAAACTTGAGCTAATTTCGTGATTTTATTGGTAATTATCTATGGTTTTACACTTTGCGTGTTTTTTGTGGTTTTGAAGGTGCATAAACATGTCATAAAAGGAGTTTGAATGGAAAAGGAAGATGCAAGTTGAGGATTGGAATGAAGAATTGCATGCAAGACTGACTGAACGAGCGTTTGCCATCCGTCTAGCCTGGACTGGCGTCCAGAGTGGACGAGCGTCTGAAGAATGGACGAGCGTCCAAGACAGGAAAATTGATTCAGAGAGTTTGGACGCTGAAATGGACGGGCGTCTGAAACAAGTCCAAGGTATCTTGGACGGGCATCCAACAAGACGGACGGGCGTCCTTAAACCGACTTAGCAGCAGCCGCCTCAGTTTTCTATAAATATCAGCGCGTATTTCAACCCTAAACATACATTATTGAGACCTATTGATACACAATCATTAGGAGAAAACCCTAGGCGGCCCCAGCCCCCTTAGGGGAGGCTGGGGTTGCGATTTTTCTTGTTTTTATATTCGTTTTTCTTTCTATTTCGTTTTTCTGCTGTTTTATGCTGAATGCTTGGAGGCTGAGCAATTGTTCAAACCATTTAAATCCGTTTCATCAGGTTCTTTCTTTTCAATCTTAAGTTTGTTTTGTGATTTTTGATTAAAGTTGTTATCTTTTCTATATGCTTATATGTTTATGCAATCGATATCGAAAGATGAATTGTCACTGATGTTTACCGTATGACGAGAGTCGGTGTAAACGCTAGATCACCATAGGAAATAATAGATCTTTTTAACCTAAAAATACGATAGTTGATAGGTTAGAATATCTAGATTGTTAGATCTAATAAATCTTGCACCTTGGTTTGAAAACGTTAATCTTTAAGATCGAGAGATAAAAGATTGATAGGCGAATTATCTACGAGAGTAGGAATTCATACTTTTGAGAGGTGAATCACATCTTTGATTAAATCTTCATAAGATAATCTAGGCAGGAAATTAAGGGTTGCGGGATGGTGGATCATGGTTTGTTCTATGTTGATTTGCTTCAGTCATTATCATGTTCGTTAGTTTTATTGTTTTCCTAGTTATAGTTTTATTTACTTTTGTTCGCAACGATGTTTTCTTGGATTTGGATTGACAATCCTCTGTCCAGTTTATTGTTTTGTTTTAGTTTTCGTGACAACTCTTAGGAAAATTAATGAACTAGATACCCCGATTCCCTGAGATCGACTCCGGTATTAATCGCTATGCTACGATCCCTACACTTGGGGAATACCGGATTTATAAATTTTATTACTTGTTTTTTTTCATTAGATAAATCCGTGACAAGTTTTTGTCCATGACAGGAAGCAAATCAAAAGCTCTTTCAAGTCAAAGCCCTATCAATCAACAACAAAAATCTTACATCTGTTACATATGGATCTTTTTGGACCAGTCACACCAGTCAGTGTAAGTGGAAAGAAAGACACTCTAGTAGTGGTGGATGACTTTTCAAAATTCACCTGGACCATATTCATGAACAAAAAAAGAAAGACACTCAAAAAGCTGCCAGACTTGTTAAGAAGAATTCAAAATGAAAAGGAACTGAAGATCATCAAGATCACATCAGATAAAGGCACAGAGTTTCTAAATGAAGTTATCAGAACCACTGTGAAGAAAATGGAGTACTGCATCAACAATCAACAGCAGGGACTCCACAACAAAATGGTGTAGCACAAAGAAGAAATAAGACACTCAAAGAAGCAGTCAGAACAATGATTGTAGAAGCATGTTTACCAAAGAGATTTTGGGCTGAAGCAGCAAATACGGCATGCTATACTCAAAACAGATCAATCATCAACAAACATCATGAAAAAAAACTCCATATGAAATATGGAATGGAAGAAAACCTAACATCTCACATCTGCATATGTTTGGATCTAAATGTTTTGTTTTGAACAGGAATCAGCTACATATTTTTGATGAAAAAGCTGATGAAGCAATCTTTATGGGATACTCGGACACTAGCAAAGCTTTCAGAGTACTCAACAAAAGAACTTTGGTGATTGAAGAATCAATTCATGTAGTCTTTGATGAGCCAAACACAAATGGTGAAAGCTTTCAAGAACTTGAAGAATAATCAGGACAAAGACAAGTTTATATGAATACAACAGTACCAACCACCATTCTGAATCACAATTTTGGAAATCAAGATAAGCCACCAGTCAACACATCACAAGAGGCACCAACCAAGAACTTGAAGCTGATGCACAAACTGAAGTTGTGGAAGCACCAAGTCAAGAGCAACTTCAACCTGACCTCAACTAGCTAAGAGACCATCCCGAAGATCAAGTCATTGGAGACATTCACACAGGAGTCAGAACCAGAAGACAACCGGAAAATATGCTAACATGTTTCCTATCAGAAGTGGAACCCAAAACAATAGATGATGCAGTCCAAGATGCTGATTGGATTACAGCTATGCAAGAAGAACTAAATGATTTTGAAAGAATTGAGGTCTGGGAACTTGTTGATAGACCAACATAGCCAACATCATTGAAACAAAATGGGTATTTAGAAACAAGATGGATGAACAAGGGACAGTTGTCAGAAACAAAGAAAGGCGAGTTGCAAAAGGCAACTCTCAAGCAGAAGGAATAGATTATGATGAAACCTTTGCACCAGTAGCAAGAGTGGAAGCAATCAGACTCTTCTAGCATTTGCAGCCCACAAAGACTTCAAAGTTTATCAAATGGATGTCAATAGTGCATTTCTAAATGGACTTTTGGAAGAAGAAGTATATGTGGAACAACCTCCTGGTTTTCAACTCAAAGGGAAAGAAGATAAAGTATACAAGCTCAAAAAGGCACTTTATGGACTCAAACAGGCACCCAGGTATGAGACACTATCACAATTTTTGATCAACAATGGATTCAAAAAAAGGAGCTATTGATAAGACTATCTTCAAGCTAGAGGAAGGAACAAGCACCTTGTTAGTCCAAATCTATGTTGATGACATTATCTTTGGATCAGAAGATGAAAATCTATGTGAGAAATTTGCAAACTCAATGAAAAGAAAATTTCAGATGAGTATGATGGGAGAATTAAATTACTTTATTGGTCTTCAAGTAAAGCAAATAAAAGATGGCATCTTTATCAATCAAGCCAAATACACAAAAGACTTGATTCACAAGTATGGTATGGACACAAGTGGCACATTAGACACACCAATGTGTGCAAGAGTAATTCTTGGAAAAGATGAAAGTGGAAAGGATGTTGATCAGAAGCTTTATATAGGAATCATTGGATCCTTACTTTATCTAACAGCAAGCAGGCCTGATAAAGCATTTGCAGTAGGAGTAAGCTCAACCAAAGGAATCACACCTTCTAGCAGCCAAAAAAATAATCAAATACTTGAAGGTTGGAATTTGGTATCCAAAAGATGGAGGATTTAAATTGATATCATATTCAGACTCTGATTATGCTGGATGCAAGATAGATAGAAAAAGCACATCTGGAACCTATCAAATGCTAGGCAGCAGACTAGTATCATTGTTTAGCAAAAAGCAAAACTCTATATCCACTTTAAAAACTGAAGCAGAATATATAGCAGCAGGCAGTTGTTGTGCACAAGTACTATGTATCAGACAACAGCTGAGGGATTATGGAATGGAGGAGAAGACAATTCCAATTATGTGTAACAACACAAGTGCAATATCTATTACTGAAAATCCAGTATTGCATTCAAGAACAAAGCATACTGATGTGAGACATCATTTTATCAGAGATCATGTTGAAAAATGAGATGTTATTCTAAGATACATACCTACTGAGATCAATTGGCTGACATTTTCCAAAACCACTCAGTCATGAAAGATTCAGCAAGTTGAGAACTGAGTTGGGAATGATAGAAATTGACTAAGTACTAAGGAGCAGCTAACTGGAGTAATCAGCTAAGTAACTTCACCAGCTGACTAAACCTTTTCCATTACGGGTGAGCTCATTTGGCAGGTAAGGCACTGGTATTCAACGAAGTCAACTGCACTGATTTTTAGGAATTGTTGTAAACAGCAGCTCAGTAAAAGAAGTCACTACACCGGCCTAGTGACCAGCCAAGTCACTCCACCAAAATATACATTGGAGTGAACAGCAAACTAAAGTGTGAACTAAATCAGCTATATAAACCTGGAAAATCAAGAAGTTATGGAGATTTATACTATGGAAGATTACACATGTGGAGTTCAATTCATAATCTATTTTTTTAATTACAAACGCCTCGATTCCTGGGATTTATCATTACTTACCTCAATCCACTCCCCCACTACAATCAAATACTGTGATTTATATACATAAAATCACGCCATTACGTCACAAAATCCTTCCATATTCAACCACGTTCACACTACTCAAATCATCCTATATAAACCATACTTAGAGGTTTTTCAGAAATCTTTAAGCACCTTTGAAATCATAAACCTTACTCACTCTGCAAAATCAAAGCTTTTTCTAAGAATCTCAACCTTTTCAAAGCAATGGCATCATCCTCTTCAAAGTCTGCCACAGAAAAATACTACGAAAAATCAATCATTACTGGATCGTTTTTCAAGCCTGAACACTATCTACCTTTTTGTGAAAAAGATGCATAGGCCAGACGATTAGTTGATGGCTGTACTAATCTGGGGTTAATGACCTTCCTAAACCCTCCAATCACTGGATATGCTATGAGAACCTGATTGCATTTTGGAAAAATGACAAGTTTGTGCCCAGCACAAAGAAAAGCGATCCGGATTGCATTAGGAGTTCAATATTAGGAAAAGAAGTGGTTATCACACGTGGTCTCCTCAACCAATTTCTCAATCTTCCCAACACTGGTCCGGTTGATGTGAAAAACATACAGATCGACATCAACACATTCTGGGCCGAAATAGCCAAGAATCCAAGAAAGAACAGCAAGACATACAACCTCCCAAGATCAGCAATCAAACGTCCATTTGCTGAATTTGTACCAGTAATCACCAACAACATTGAAGGAAGAAAAGGGTCGATGGAGAACTTGACTGAGCTACGGGTCAAGTTAATGGCGATTATCTATCAAGGTATTCCCTTTGACTGGTCACTGTTTGTTTTCAATAGGTTGAAAGGTCAAATCCAGAAGGAAATTGATCTGGCAATCATGGCACCAAGCAAGAATTTGCCGAAGAAAGGTGACTTCTGGGAGAGGAAGGGTTCCCTCTTCAACACCTGTTTGATAAATTTAAGGTGAAACCCATCTATCTGCATCCTCCACACAAGGCCAATGTGATGTTTACATATGTAAAGGCATCCCAAAAACCCAAACCCACTGCCGGACGAAAAAGGAAAGAGCCTGAAAACAGCAGATCAGGAGTGGGGAGAAGAACCAGATCTCAAAAGGCACAAGATGATACCCCTGTTATCAGTGCCAGCAACCAAGATAACCCAGTGATGATTATTGATGATAGAGAAACTGAGGAAGAGAAATAAGAAGAAGTCACCTATCTGGAAGAAGGTGAAGAAGGATATCGTCTTACTTCATCTGATGAAGAAGAGATTAAAGATGAATAAGATGCTACTGAAAGTGAGGTGGAAAAAGGTGAAGAAGAGCCACAGGAAGGAGATCATTTTGAAGGTGATCAAGAAAAGATGTTTCTTTCTGCAAAGTTGACAAATAGCCGAATGAGCCAGCTAATAAAACTCACTCTGCTGAACTTGCCAACACCCCCAGCATTGATCCAGGGGGAACAACAACAGAAAAAGTTAAGTCTCCGGCACAAGGAGAAGGCAATCAGCCCTCACAGGGCCAGGCAACAGCAAGCAACTCACAGCAACCTCTCTCTGATCTTAAGATTTCTAAAGAAGAGAAACAAGAAGAGAAATAAAAGGAAGAAGAAAAAAGGAAGAGGGAGAGAATGAGGAAGATGAAAAAAATGAGGATGACGCATCAGCACCAGCAGAAGTTGATCCAGAGAGAATTTTCAATCTGGACATTCAACCCTTAATTGTGGACATGGAGAGGCAGTACCACAACAGGCAAAATCTGAAAGCTGCATTAATGAGTGATGCAACATCCTTAAATCACAAAATTGAGGCCCTCATCAGTCACATTAAGGTTCAAGATGAGGTGATGGAGAAATAGGGCAACTTACTTTGCAATCTACAGCATCTCATCCCCTATCATGTCCAAACAAATCTCGAATTTCTTGCTGACAAGATTGAAGACAATCTCAAACCATTGGTGGATACCTTAAATGATCATACACAACAACTTCACCATCTGGATGAGGTTATGGATTAGTCTAGAAAGAAACTCAACACCTTACTCAATATCACTAGAGCCACAAACAAAATTCTTGAGGAAAGATTTGGCCCTCTCCTAGAATCTGAGGCAGCCAACAAAATTTTGGAAGAAAGATTTGGTGATGCCAAAAAGGGGGAAGGGAGTTGCAACCCTAAAAGCTCCAGTGGAAAGAAGGAAAACCCAACAGACAAGGGCAAGGGCATCAAAGGCAAGGGCGTCAGGTTTGAAGAAAATAAGAAGTAGCCCCCTAATAAAAATTGTTTAATTCTATGCCTGTGAGTTGTTTTGAAAAAGATGCAATACTTAATTGTCCTTCAGTGGATGAATAAAATTTTTGAGTTTTATTCTGTTGATTATTATGAAAATTGTGTATGCTTATTGATGTGTAACATTTATATGATAAAAATTAC
Source organism: Gentiana straminea (assembly GCA_036785695.1). Taxonomy (NCBI): domain Eukaryota; kingdom Viridiplantae; phylum Streptophyta; class Magnoliopsida; order Gentianales; family Gentianaceae; genus Gentiana; species Gentiana straminea. The sequence goes on along the minus strand of JAVUPR010000048.1, from coordinate 8,251,973 downwards.
GATGTTTTATATACGTTATCGACTCTTTTTATATAAAATATAAGTAATTATAACAGATAATCTTATAAAATATTAATAGCTATGAATAAATCTAAATACTATAAAAATCTAGTAAAAATGATAAAAAGTTATAAATTTTGTACCGGGTTAATAACCGGAGTGTCGTGTCGATTCACGTGGGTATTTTTGGTATTTTACGGACCTTAGGTAAACCAAGACCCGGAGTGACGACATTTTGTGGAGTAAAATCATATCTTTTGAAGGAATAAAGGAAGTGCCACGAGATTTAAAGTTCAAGTGGATCACTGGTTCGTAACGCCGTATCAAGTTATATTTTCAACGAACAAATGGCCCAGCAAAAAGGCATTTTCTGAAAAAGAAGTCTTCATGGAAGTTATAGATCTCCTCAAGAGCTTTCCAACGCATCTTGAATTATGTCATTTGGAGATCCAGAGCTCAAGTTATGATTTTATCAAGTTTCGGATTAAGATTGGAAAAAAATCTATCCGGATCGATCCGGATTTACCTCGGATCGATCCGAGGAGACATCATGATTAGACCAGCATGTGGCCCCGCAGAGAATATCCTGGGATAAGATTTTTATTCCCGGATCGATCCGGCCCTTTCTCGGATCGATCCGGCAAGGGGAAAATTTGCCTATAAAAGGGCAAAGATTGCGAGCACAAGAAAAGGGTACCAAATATATCTCTTTTACCTTTTTTTTTAGTAGTAGTAGTATGTATATATATAGGCCTTAAGCCATAAATAAGTAGTATCGTTGTAATGCTCAAGAAATTACCGTAAGATCGAAGTTGTTGAAGTTGTTGTAGCATCCGGAAGAATACATCTTCGATTCAATCGTTGTAATCGGGTAAAATTTCTAAAGTATTTATGTTTATTATGTTTGTTTTTTATCTTTTCGTATAATGTTAGTAGGCTAAATCTAATAACTAGCCAAAGTTATGTAATCGTTTTATTTCGATCTTTTCGGTAAAGGAATGTTGTCTAAGTAAAATTGAATAAAATTGAGCTAATTGAATCTTTTTCTATTGATAAAGTTTGACTTGAAAGAATTCATAATCTAATTATGAATTGACACCTCGTAATTAAGTTATGAACTCGTTAATGGAAAAACCGGAGGGTAAAAATTGGCCGAGTGAAAACGTGACAACGGAATCCGCTTTCTATTCGGGGGCGATTTGTCCTAAAAAGATAAATCTTATTAAAATTTGTACTCAAGATCGTAATAATGTTAACTCATCGCTTAATTGAAACTTAAACCGGAAAGTTGAATCGCCCGGCTTTGACAACCGGAGCCTTTTAATAAAATTGACCGTTTGACGAACGGAATGACTCCTTTTTATTCAAAGGTAGAATCGTACTCGGGACCCGTTCGTAAAAACCGTAACGAGTTGTGGATTTGACCGATGACAATGGACATATGACAATTTCGTACGCTAATGTGAGAACGAATTGTTAACCTTAGGAGTATACCGTTTCATTTACTCAATTGAACCTAAAGATCGAGCACATTCCATTCACTGAAAAGATCGTATAAATCAATTATATAAACTTTGGCTAGTTCTCTAATAATATATTTGGCATCTATATATTTATATCTATATATATATTTTGCGACTTATGCATATCTATATATATTTATATATCTATATATATTATATTAGAATAAATTTTAATTTATGCACTTATTTTATTTTAAGTTATTAGTTATCTGTGCTATAAAACTGAGATTTAGATTGAGTTAATAACAGCTCTTTGGTGTTTAACCACACTTAGAAGAATTACAAAGTTCCCTGAGGATACGATACTCTGACTCACCATACTAGCACTACAGTTTGACCCGATACACTGTCGGTTAAGGACTGGTATTAGCACTAGAAAAGGCCACGTCAGCTTTCTGGCGCCGTTGCCGGGGAACGACGCTAATTTCTTTTTTGTGTCTATGGTTACTACTTGTATTAGCTCAAAATTCTCGAGAATAAGTCAACACTTTTCTTATCTCATTTCTAATTTTATTTTCGTTGGTACTTACCTTATAGATAAGTTACCAAATTTTACTACTATCAATTTCGTGTTAATTTCTATTTTCGTTAGTTGATGACCAGAAGTGGTAAGGCCCCACTCACTCCTTATAAGCCCGACATAAACACTTACGAAAGGCAGTTAAGAGTAGAGAGAAAACGTGGTCATACTAGTCAGGGAAATCCTGACGAATCATCTTCAAACATAAATACGAGAATGGCTGAAATCAGTGATGAAACACCTGAACAAGGGCTGGAACATGCTCTAGGGCATGGACAAAACCCCGTTAACCTTAATAATCAAAATAATAATAATAATAGAAATAATCGAATCGGAACCGAATAATCGTAACAACCCGGTAAAACCCAAGGCCTATCTCGTGACCAAACCATAAGAAGAAATCAGACTAATAATCCCATACTTTTGCCTAATGAAGGAGCGAATAATTTCGAGATTAAATCTCATCTTTTTGGTTTAATTGACGCTAGAGCCCAATTCCTAGGAGAAGATGATGAAGATCCGCATCATCATCTCTATCTTTTTGAAGAACTCGTGCAATACAAACAAAAGTCAAGGTGCTCACAAGGAATTAACAAGGATGACTATGTTTCCTTTTTCTCTAAAAGGACGAGCCCGAGATTGGTTTATGTCTCTTCCACATCATTCACTTACAAGTTGGGAGGAGATTCAAACTGAATTTCTGAAACAATACTTCACTCCTGGGCGGAATTTGGAATTAAAAGTCGAGGTTGCTAATTTTAGACAAGGATCTGAAGAAACGCTTGGGAATGCGTGGGAAAGATTTAAAAAATTACTAAGAGCGTGTCCCGACCATGGTTATTCCTTAGATATGCAAATTCAACTTTTCGTCGTAAATTAAGAAAAGATTCACGTGCTTGATGTAGATCATGCATGTGGTGGTTCCTTAATGATGAGTGAAGCTCAATTAGTTTACGATGCTATAGAAAAGATTTCCAAAAATAACGAGAATGTGGGAAACCGGTTCTAGCACTAGAAAAGTAGCTTTTGCAGGAGAATGCACGTCTAACACGGAAGTTCTAGCACATTTAGAAAATTTGAGTAGGAAATTTGATGGATTACAACGAGAATAAGAACCAAAGTTCGAAAATAGTACACCAACCGAATATTCGAATCAGATAAAATACCACTAGGGATTGAAGAACCGACAGATACTCAAGAGAGGAGGTGAGTTTTCTTCGAAGAAGATAGAAATTTAAACAATGCTTACTCAAACTCGTTCAATGCTATTAGAAGAGATCACCCTACTTATCGATGGTCCGAAAACCCTAGCAAGCAAGGACAACCGCCGTATCCAGCCCCATATAGGAGCATGAATAATAATCAAGTTTATCAAGAAAACACGTCTAATCGAATTTACAATCATTACCTAGATCCTATCCTCAACATACCACTCAAAGTATACCAAGAACTCAAAGTTCAACTCAACTGCGTAAGGAGTTGAAAAATGGGAAAAACTAATGGAAAATATGATGGGTGTAGTATCTACTCAAGCAAAAAATATAGAAACAATGGTGACTTCTATTGGTACAAATCACTAAGGACATGAGTTCAATGAAAACATCTATGAGTGGACATGATACCGGGATGAGAACGATAGAAGCCTCATTAAGGAATATGGAAGATCATTTGAGTAGGGAAGGTGAACGTAATAACAAAGCGGACCCCGGGAGGATTACCAAGTAACACCGAAAGGAACCCAAGAGAGGTAAATGTTGTAGTTACGAGAAGTAGGAAGCTCGGTGGAAGTAAGGAAGTTGAAAGCTTTGGGAATAATGAAGTAGAAGATGACTTAGATGGTAAGAATGATAAAACTAAAGATGAACTTGAATTTACGATGAGGAAGAAGAAATTATAGACAACTTCTTGAAAAGGAATATAAGTTCGGAACCCGAGAGTGAGAAGGAAAATTGGGTAAAAATCCCTAGAATTCGAAAGATCCCATGGATAAAGATTTAAGGACTTTATTTAAGGAACATATTAGAATGGAAGAAAATGGAAACAAGAATGAAAAACATGAAGAAATGAAGGAATCTGAAGTAGAGATCGATTCAGGGAACAATTTAAAAGAAAGAATCCAAGAACCCGAAATATGGCGACCGAGTAATACTCAAAGGTTTAAGGAAAAGGGAAAAGAGAAATCGACAAAGGAGCCAAAGGTCATAGATTTAGAATCTTTACCTTACCCTCCTAGAGATCAAATCAAAAAGGAAAAAAGCGATAAGAAGTATGCTCGTTTCCTTGACACTTTTCGTCATATTCAAGTTAATATCCCTGTTATCGAAGCTCTGATTAACATACCTGCCTATGGAAAATTTCTGAAAGAAATCCTGTCAAACAAGAAAAAATTAGAGGAATATGAGAATGTATGCCTAAATGAAGAATGTTCCGCAATTCTGCAGCATAAGTTACCACCTAAACCGAAAGATCCGGTAGTTTTACCATTCCGTGTGAAATTGGAGGATTTCGTTTAAGAAGGTCTTATGTGATCTAGAGCGAGTATAAATCTCATGTCTTATGAGGATTATAGAAAGTTAGGCATAGGAAAGCTTACTAAGATCGAAATGACTCGCAAATGGCGGATAGATCGATTAAGTACCCTAAAGGAATTATAAAGGACATATTGGTTAAAGTAGACAAATTCTATTTTCCGGTAGACTTTGTAGTTATGGAAATGGAAGACGGTTATTCAAGACCTCTTATTCTAGGTCGTCCATTTCTAGCTACGGAAGAACTTTAATCGATGTTCGAAAGGAGAATTAATCTTAAGAGTCAATGAAGACGAAGTTACTTTCAATATTTTCAAAGCCATGAATTATGCATCATCGAATCATGTTCTTTTATAGAAGATATTCATTCTGTCTATGATAATCGCTTACCAACTTTTGAAGACAGATTAGAAGAATGCTTAACTCTATCTATCTATAAAGAAGATGAGGAAGACATTGAAATGAAAGAGATAATTCTATCTTTAGATACGAAAGTTTTACCTTTAAACCACCATGGCATAAGCACTTGGAATTAGAACTAGAAGGACCGGCTTCTTAAATCGTCAATAGAAGATCCGCCAAAGAATCTGGAATTGAAACCATTACCTTTAAATCGAAATATGCTTTTCTTGAAACTAATAATCTATTACCGATTATTATTTCATCAACTTTAATCGAGCAACAAGAAGATCAACTACTTAGAATGTTGAAAAAGCATAAGAAAGCTTTTGGATGGACAGTTGCTGATATTCGAGGTATTAGCCCTGAGATTTGCGTTCATAAGATAATTCTGAAGGAAGATGCTAAGCCTTGTATTCAACCGCAACGCCGCCTCAACCCAAATTTGCAGTTAATTGTTAAGAAAGAGGTCATTAAGCTATTAGAGATGGGAATAATTTTTCCCATATCAGATAGTGAATGGGTAAGTCCAACTCAAGTGGTACCAAAGAAAGGAGGTTTCACAGTAAAAGAAAATGATAGAAATGAATGGATACCAACAAGAGAAATTACGGGATATCGAATGTGCATTGATTTTAGGAAACTAAATGATCATACTAAGAAAGATCATCACCCACTTCCATTCATAGTTCAAATGTTGGAACGGTTAAGTGGTCATAAATATTATCTTGTTTCTTAGATGGTTATTCGGGTTATTTACGATTTTCATTGCGGCGGGAGATAGGGAAAAGACTACTTTCACTTGTCCTTATGGAACTTTTGCGTATAAAAGAATGCCGTTTGGTTTATGTAATGCTCCGGCTACGTTTCAAAGATGCATGATGGCTATATTTTCGATATGGTTGAGAAATTCTTGGAAATTTTTATGGACGACTTTAGTGTTTACGGAGATTCTTTTGGTAAATGTTTATCGCACTTAGAAAGAGTGTTGCAACGTCGTGAGGATACCAATTTGGTCTTAAATTGGGAAAAATGTCATTTAATGGTATCGAAGGAATTGTTCTAGGCCATAGAATCTCGAAATAGGAATTGAAGTTGATAAAGCTAAGGTTGAAGTAATTGAAAAATTACCACCACCGCTTAATTTAAGGACTCTAAGAGGATTTCTTGGACATGCAGGATTTTATAGGAGATTTATTGCGTATTTTTCAAATATAGCAAAGCCCCTAAGTCATTTGCTTGAAAAGGAAGTACCTTTTAACTTCGATAGTAAATGTAAGGAAGCTTTTCGGACCTTAAAAGCGAAATTAACTATCGCACCAAGCTAATAGCACCGATTGGAATTTACCGTTTGAGATTATGTGTGATGCCGGTGATTTAGGCGTAGGAGCGGTTTTAGGTCAAAGATATAACAAAATTCTCAAAGCTATTTACTATGCATCTCATACGTTAACCGCACTCAACCGAACTATACAACTACGAGAAAAGGAACCGTTGGTCGTAATTTTTGCCTTAGATAAGTTTAGATCATATATTGTTGGTTCTAAGGTAATAATTTATACGTACCATTCACTTTGAAGTATTTACCGAGTAAGAAAGATGCGAAACCACGTCTTCTTAGATGGATTCTCTTACTTCAAGAGTTTGATATTGAAATTAAAGATAAAAAGGGAAGTGAGAATGTAGTAGCAGATCATCTAAGTAGAATGGAAAATGATGGAGGAAAGGGAATAGAAATTAAAGATTCATTTCTACGATGAACAACTTTTTAGAATAGATACTCCTTCAACCATGCGGTTATTAAAGAATAGAATTCCTTCTAAGGAAATGTCACCCTGGTTTGGAGATATCATTAATTACTTAACTTGTGATTATATTCCGTCTCATTGGACTTGGCGTGAGAAAAGAAATTCTTTTATGACTTAAAATTTTATTACCGGGAGGAACCGGACCTTTTCCGTAAATGTTCGGATGGGATAATCGAAAAGTGTGTGCACGATAATGAAATTTTAAGTATCTTATCATTTTGTCATGATCGTGAGGCGGAGGTCATCATGGAGGATGGAAAACTCGCTTTTAAAGTTTTACAATGTGGTTTTTATTGGCCTACGCTATATAGAGATGCTTATAAATATGTCAAATCTTGTGAATCTTGTCAAAAATGGGGAAATGTATCTAAAAAACATGAAATGCCTATGCAACCTATTTTAGAATGTGAGTTATTTGATGTTTGGGGTATAGATTTCATGGGACCATTTCCTATATCTTTTGGAAAAAGATTTATTCTAGTAATGGTAGATTATGTTTCGAAATGGGTAGAAGCTGAAGCTCTTCCCACTAATGATACCAAAGTTGTCATACGATTTCTTAAAAAGAATATATTTACACGTTATGGCATTCCGAGGGCTATCATTAGTGATAGAGGTTCGCACTTTTGTAATAGACCATTTACCAAGATAATTGAAAAATATGGAGTAACACATAAGTTAGGAACGCCCTATCATCCGCAAACCAGTGGTCAGGTAGAGGTGTCTAATAGAGAGATCAAAAGAATTGTAGAAAAGACAAGTGGATTCAAATCGAAAAAAAGCTGAGCGATTAAACTAGACGATGCATTATGGGCATATAGAACGACTTTTAAAACACCAATTGGTTGTTCTCCCTATAAGTTAGTATTTGGTAAGTCTTGTCATCTCCCAAGTTGAGTTAGAACACCGAGCCTTCTCGGCTATTAAATTTTTGAATTTCGATCCTAAGGTCACATCGGTGATCATAGATTGCTTCAATTGACGAACTAGAAGAATTCCGTCTCGATTCTTATGAAAACGCTCGAATCTACAAGGAACGCACGAAATCCTTTCACGATAGGAGAATTTATAGGCGTGAGTTCCATGTAGGTGATCGAGTGCTCTTGTACAATTCACGTTTAAAGTTATTTCCGGGAAAGCTTAAATCAAGATGGACAGTCCATTTAAAGTAACGAGAGTTTACAAATGCGGAGTCGTTGAACTAACGATGGAAATACAACTTTTATAGCCAATGGCCATAGAGTAAAGTTATTTGTGGAAGGAGAAGGAACCACAAGGGAGAAATAATGCTACTAACGATCCTCCGACAAAGTAAAAAGCGAGAGAAATCAAGAAACTAAAAGGCAAGGGAGTTAAACTCGGCCAAATACCGGGTTCTATCTATTTTTACTCTACTTTTTTGTGTTTTATTTATGTTTAAAGTAGTTTCGTCTTTTACCGGATAGACGTAAAAGAACCTGGATGTCCTTTTTAGATAGAATAGAAATTTTTATACTTGCTTTTGAAATTAGGCTTGGATAAAGATGTCGCGTTTAAAATAGAAGCTTCGAGCTTTTGAGAAAAACAAGCAATTGTTGAGAGAAATCGACCGAAAGAACTTTGTAATGGAAATTCGAGAAGTTCGATAAAGAGAAGGGCAAAGTTTTTAAGGAGGTGTAGAAGGCGTGGAAAAAGTGAGCATGAAGGGAAATGTAGGAAAGCACAACCAAATCACGGGATGAGTGTTTGAATGTTGTTAAGAAGGGAACGATTAGGTGGTTATCCGAAAATCCCGATGGAGATCAAAGAGAAAATTCGAACGCCTCATTTCTTAAGATTAGGTTAATGGACCGTTATTATAGAAATCTTGAAGATTTAAGATTGGTGGGAGTAGAATTAGATTAAGTTTTTGTTTATTTTTGTTTTAAGACTTCAAAAATTTTATGATAAAACTTATTTTTATCATATATGTTATTTATATGATATAATTAAGGATTATCATACCAAAAATATTTTTCTTTTTAGTATTTAAAAAAAAAAAAAAAAAAAAAAAAAAAAAAAAAAAAAAAAAAAATAGTGGTCGGATCGATCCGACCTAACCCCGGATCGATCCGGAACCTAAAAAAACCTAAAAAAGGGACGGGGACCTCCTTCTCCTTCTTCTTCTTCTTCTTCTTTTTCTAAAAACAGCCGCCCCTCCCCTTTTCCCCTCAATTCGATTTTTTTTACCTTCAAATCATCACACAACATCACCATTAAACTACACCACTTCTTAAATTTTTCTCATTCTCCATTCCTCTCTTCAAAGTTGCATTTAAATTGAGGAATTTTTCAAGGATAGCTTCAACTTTATTCCGGCGAAATTTCCATCTTTTCCGGCCACATTTCAACCTTTTCAAGCTTTATAAGGTAATAGTGTAGTTATTTTATTTTGTTAATTTCGTTTTCCAAGTTTTAATTCATTTTCAACTCGTTTTGTCACTCACATTTGTCTTGTTGTTTTGTGTTGTTTTGTAATTTTCTCTTTATCGTAGAATGGCCGAATCATCCAAAGCTAGTAAAAAACGTAAACCGCATATCCCTACCCAAATTCCAGTTTTAGAAACTAGGCCTTTAACGGAAGAAGAATTGGTCGTTAGCTTTGATAGAATCTGCGTCTCGTTGCGCTAGAAACGCCTTTAAGAATAAATTTGGACGGTGTTTAGTTGCGGTCGAGAGGGGTTTAGATTTTGAAGATTTGGGAAGGGAGGTCAAAGAAATTTTTGAAGGGAGGCATTGGATGGAATTAGCCGCTTTAAGGTCGGGAGAAATTAACACCACCTTTGTAGCGAATTTTATTCTTTGGTAGCAACTCACGATGCTACGGAAGATGGTGAGTTAACCTCGTCGGCTGAGGACTAGGACGGTGCCCTTTACTCCTCACATTATTAATGCTATTTTTGGTATTCCCGACATACCGGAGAATGAGGATTATTATACGGTTTGGAATTTGGATGAGCCGCGAGACTTTGATCATATTGTTTCACTAGCCCGGCATGAGTTAGATCCCACTGCCGTCGGCATGAAAACGCATTTTCCTATGGGAAATGTATCCGGGATATGAGAGCCATCAAACGCTTTATTAGTCATACTCTTTACCCGTCTCGGCATTTTACATCTTTTGGTAAAGAGGATTTGTGTATTGCTTGGGCTATAGTTAATGATGTACCCGTGGATATAGGCGAGTAATGTATAGAAGGGCCAAGGAATTTGCCCCCGATCGCTAGACCAGCGGTCACATGCCTTTTCCATGTTTTATTTCTTCCTTGTGTCGTCGACAGGAGTCCCCGAGCTCCCAAATGATAATTTGATGATGGTAGATGACACACTTATTGGTCCTAGTTTACCACTTAGGCCGGCGGGGAAGAATAAACTTTTTGGACCCTAACCGTCAACGTCCTCGGCCTACTCCATCTACCGCTTGTCCCTCCTTCATCCAAATCAAACTCAAACTCATCTTCCAAATACCATCACTTACGATATGTTTCAATCCATGGCCTATGATGTTCATCGTGCTAATGCCAATATGGTCGTTTTTGCGGAAAGGAATAAATTATGGTCCGAAGATTTACGTCAAGGCATACGAGGTTTATATCAAATGAATATCCGCAAAACCCTACCTATGCCGAGATGGATATTCCGCAATGCCAAACCCACCTTATACCTTGCCCGATTTCATTCCACCGATGCCACCTCACTCGGATTTCCAACAAATGCCACATTCTTTTGGATTTCAAACTAGTGGTGTAGGAGATTTTTCGACGTGTACTACGGCAGCTGCAACATCAGAATGGACTGGATCTGGATCGTTTGGCCATACCACGATGAGATGGGGAGGCACTTTTTCTGATATTACGAGAGAAATGAGCTCGATGGGACTAGATAGCTCGGTACGGATGTCAACTTATTTTCAAGATCCATCCCAAGAATCGACCCGTTCTCAAGCTATGCCAAGTTCAAGCCACGTCGAGCTGAGTGATGAAGAGGAGTGATAATTTTTAAAACATTCTATGGTTTTTGACATTGAAACAATTTTATTTATCATGCACGTTTTTCTTTTTTCGTTAAATTTTAAGTTGTTTTGATCATAGTAGGATTTTATTTTAATACGATTTTCATGTTTTCATTTCATATTTTGGTACTACGCATCATGAAGAATGATTTAGCGTTATAACATAATAAAAATGAATCACAAAAAAGGAAGAAAACTTGTCACCTAGAAAAAAACTAAGTCTTTTTCAAGCAAAATCAACTCTGTCCGTGAACAGTAATGTTCCGGATCGATCCGGCCTTATCTCGGATCGATCCGGCAAGTACAAAAACGCGCTTTAAGTAGATCTTTTCTACTTTTGCTTGATGGATATATTTCTATAAAAGGAAAAAAGCAGCAGCCAAACATTTGCTCATTCTTTCCTTCATTCTATTTTCAATCTCTGTACCAAAAAATGTCTAACCGCTCCTCTCCTTCGGTTAATAGTTACGAGCCGCATACGCCTGATGGTGTGGTCCCCGAAGGGCATGCCTCTTGCTTTCATAATGAAGTCCCGAGACATCTAAATTTTGTCCGTTCTCCTATTCTGATGGAGAAAGGCTTAAACACCGAAAAAATTGATCAATGGGGACGTAATCGATCCGAGGTTGCGGGTGGAGAAAGTTGATAAGGTCTCCCGCAGGTCGAGTAAACATTTCGATAGTTAGAGATTTCTTTGCGTCTCTCACTCAAATAACGTCGGTAGCCTCATCTCAACTTATTACGAGTTAGGGGCACCGTTATTTCGTTTTCACCAATCATCATAAATCAAATCTATCAAATTCCACCATGTACTTTTGATCGAAACCCACACTTCGAGTTTCTTTGGGAACTTGGGGATGCGTATAATGTTGTAAATCGTACTTTGCAGGCCTTTCGGTTCGTATTTCCGTTGTTTGATCATAACTATGATTCTTCAACTCGGCTTTACCCCTCATTTAAGGGCTTGGAAACGCTTCATTAATTCTCGAATCTATCCAACTAGAGATTTTTATGGGGTTACGGACGATGAGATGCTTTGTTGTATGCATTGACCGTGGGAGCATACATTGATTGGGGAGTTTTGATTTTTAAGACCGCAATTAATTTTGCGGTAGAAAGACGTAATAGGGGAAAACCGCTACCATTTGCCTGGGTTATCTCTCACCTTTGTATCCAACCGAATCACGTGCCGAGTTTGCTACGACGAGATTTTTCCATCTCGTGATTCTCGCTTAGGATTACTTCCGGTGGATACTCCCGGATGTTCATCTACGGTTTGATAATCAGTTAGAAGTTGTGTTGTTAAGATGGTAGTTGTTTAAATTAGTTGTTTAATTGTTTTTTGTTGTTTATTACTTTTATTTATAGTTTGTAATAGTGTTTAATATATATGTCATTTTCTTTAATTAAAATAATATATGGTTACTAAAAATCAAAATCATATAAAATTTTAATTTTATTTGCAAATTACTTTTTATTTTACTCACTAAACATCGGGACGATGTTAGTTCATAAGTGGGGAGTGGAAGTAAGTTAGTAAATAAAAATTAAAATTTTCTCATATACTTAATTGCTCAATACTTAGTTTAATTTTTTGAAACAAAATAACTAGATAATATATAATTAAAATGAATAAAAACAATATAAATTGGTAAGAATATAGATTTTAATTAAGTAAAATAAAGTAGATATATTATAATTATATTATATATGTCAATTTTAGATCTTTATAAGATTTTAAGTATATGTAACTATACATAAATATTATCAAGTAGGTTTCATATGAAATTTTAGCAAAAATACTTATATTTATAATAAATTTTTTTTAGAATAATTTTCTTTGTAAAACGAAATATGAATATGGAATCGGATTAGGAATGATGAGATTTTTGACACCACAAAAATTACCTCAACCTTGATTAGAGTGATCAAGACCTCACTCGAAATAGCCATTTTTGATCATAACCGACCCTTGGCTTATTTTGGTCTACATTTCCCGAAAATCCCACGAGTTTGTACGTACTTATGAAAGGAGATGATAGCACGAAGCTAAGGATGGTGTATGTTGAGGTGAAAAAAAAAGAAAAAAAAAAAAAAAAAAAAAAAAAAAAAAAAGAGAACAAAGCACCAAATTTACAGAGAATTAATCGAATACCGGGTATCTTCCTTATCTTTGATCGACGGATATCGGTAGTAGCTTCCGATGATTTGAGTGCAGTAGGGTGTTATCTAGAAACGTCCTATATCACTATGAGGTATAAAGCTCCCGATAAAAATTCGAATCATAAGATCTCAAGAATGATTACGAGTTTAAGGAAACCGGACTCGTAATTTTAGATCGAAAGAGTATTACTCCGATCAATCTTGATGAAGCAATGCCTCGTAAATTTGATTTTCTACACACACTCACGCTTTTAGTTCTTAATATTGAAAAAGAAGAGAGAAAATCTGAAAAATAGTTGGAAAAGGAGATATTATTAATCGAAATCTGTTTTTGATCAAACGTGAAGGTGTAAGTACGTACGACTTGCCTCTTTCTCTTTTTGATTTCTTTTTCTATCTTTTCGATTAACCAATGTCCTATCCTAAAAAGCCATCTTGTCAATTACTTGACTTAGTCTTTGATTCCAAATATTTCATATAAGTTGAGATAGGAAAATCATTCTAGAATTTTAATTATATTTATTGAGTAAATTTTGTGAAATTTCATTTGAATAATAGTTGATAAATAATTTATCAAAGTTATCTACACTTTTTATCTTATTAATTTCTAAGAAAGATATAATTAATATGTTTATAATATTGAATTGATATTTTACTAATTTAAAAATTGTATCTACCACTTATATTATTTTTATCGTAATTTTTATATATTACCGCTTATTTTGCTCGAGGACGATCAAAGAGCTAAGTGGGGAGTAGTTGATGTGTAACATTTATATGATAAAAATTACGATGTTTTATATACGTTATCGACTCTTTTTATATAAAATATAAGTAATTATAACGAGATAATCTTATAAAATATTAATAGCTATGAATAAATCTAAATACTATAAAAATCTAGTAAAAATGATAAAAAGTTATAAATTTTGTACCGGGTTAATAACCGGAGTGTCGTGTCGATTCACGTGGGTATTTTTGGTATTTTACGGACCTTAGGTAAACCAAGACCCGGAGTGACGACATTTTGTGGAGTAAAATCATATCTTTTGAAGGAATAAAGGAAGTGCCACGAGATTTAAAGTTCAAGTGGATCACTGGTTCGTAACGCCGTATCAAGTTATATTTTCAACGAACAAATGGCCCAGCAAAAAGGCATTTTCTGAAAAAGAAGTCTTCATGGAAGTTATAGATCTCCTCAAGAGCTTTCCAACGCATCTTGAATTATGTCATTTGGAGATCCAGAGCTCAAGTTATGATTTTATCAAGTTTCGGATTAAGATTGGAAAAAAATCTATCCGGATCGATCCGGATTTACCTCGGATCGATCCGAGGAGACATCATGATTAGACCAGCATGTGGCCCCGCAGAGAATATCCTGGGATAAGATTTTTATTCCCGGATCGATCCGGCCCTTTCTCGGATCGATCCGGCAAGGGAAAATTTGCCTATAAAAGGGCGAAAGCGATTGCGAGCACAAGAAAAGGGTACCAAATATATCTCTTTTACCTTTTTTTTTAGTAGTAGTAGTATGTATATATATAGGCCTTAAGCCATAAATAAGTAGTATCGTTGTAATGCTCAAGAAATTACCGGAAGATCGAAGTTGTTGAAGTTGTTGTAGCATCCGGAAGAATACATCTTCGATTCAATCGTTGTAATCGGGTAAAATTTCTAAAGTATTTATGTTTATTATGTTTGTTTTTTATCTTTTCGTATAATGTTAGTAGGCTAAATCTAATAACTAGCCAAAGTTATGTAATCGTTTTATTTCGATCTTTTCGGTAAAGGAATGTTGTCTAAGTAAAATTGAATAAAATTGAGCTAATTGAATCTTTTTCTATTGATAAAGTTTGACTTGAAAGAATTCATAATCTAATTATGAATTGACACCTCGTAATTAAGTTATGAACTCGTTAATGGAAAAACCGGAGGGTAAAAATTGGCCGAGTGAAAACGTGACAACGGAATCCAGTTTCCTATTCGGGGGCAGATTTGTCCTAAAAAGATAAATCTTATTAAAATTTGTACTCAAGATCGTAATAATGTTAACTCATCGCTTAATTGAAACTTAAACCGGAAAGTTGAATCGCCCGGCTTTGACAACCGGAGCCTTTTAATAAAATTGACCGTTTGACGAACGGAATGACTCCTTTTTATTCAAAGGTAGAATCGTACTCGGGACCTGTTCAGAAAAACCGTAACAGTTGTGGATTTGGACTGATGACAATGGACATATGACAATTTCGTACGCTAATGTGAGAACGAATTGTTAACCTTAGGAGTATACCGTTTCATTTACTCAATTGAACCTAAAGATCGAGCACATTCCATTCACTGAAAAGATCGTATAAATCAATTATATAAACTTTGGCTAGTTCTCTAATAATATATTTGGCATCTATATATTTATATCTATATATATATTTTGCGACTTATGCATATCTATATATATTTATATATCTATATATATTATATTAGAATAAATTTTAATTTATGCACTTATTTTATTTTAAGTTATTAGTTATCGTGCTATAAAGCGAGATTTAGATTGAGTTAATAACGACTCTTTGGTGTTTAACCACACTTAGAAGAATTACAAAGTTCCCGAGGATACGATACTCGACTCACCATACTAGCACTACGGTTTGACCCGATACACTGTCGGTTAAGGACTGGTATTAGCACTAGAAAAGGCCACGTCACTTATGTTCGGGCTTATGAGGGTTTAGGCATCATCAAAAAGGGGGAAATTGTTAGGAACATTTTATTATGTTTTGATGAAGGCCATACTAGCTGTTATAGCAAGCCTGAAATAAGTTAGAATTCTCTGTATTAGTCTTTACTTAGAGTCTGACATGTTGTATAAGTTGATTCAGACAAGTATTGTACTAGTTGTTAGGATGGCAAAGTAAAACAGATATCCGGCATAGTGAAGCTAGCCAAGTACCAGCAGAGAAGCAGGAAGATATTATGGTCTGACTTATAACTAAGGAAGTCTATGATGACCTTAGGATAAGTCTAAGTTATAATCCAAATGATGAAATACATTGTCAAATATTAAGATCAGTGAAGTACAAGCGGTACCTGAAAGATCAAAGAAAATAACAAAGCAGTAAACCGGCAGAGTGAACTGACTATCGTCTGAGTAAAGACAAAGCAGTGAAGGAAGATCTAAACAGCAAAGTCAGAAGGATCACTTAACCGTTCGGGGAACGGGCCAGTAAACTTTACTCGTTCAGTTTTCAAATTATGAAGATCAAGCATTAAATGCATAATCAATTGAGGATCAATCAAGGACGGATTTTCTGATAAACGTTTCAAGAAAATTTTGATCACTGAAATCAAGGATAATACATTTAAAGGGGAATAAAGAATTAAATCAAGGATTATTCCCTACATTAAATAGCCAACGGATGGAAATTCAAATCAAGGATTATCAAGGATATAGATAGAAGGCATTGACAGAAAAGAAAAACAAGGATTGAATCTGAAAGAAACAAGCAGAAACTCTGTCAATTTGAAAAGCCTTCAATCTGTACTTAAAGGAAAACATCTAGAGATCAACTCAGGAATCAAAATTTCAATTCCATATCAAGCTCTGAGATTGATCAACAAATCTGTGAATTCAATTCACATAAACTGACGCAATTGAATCAGAGGAATCTGAGAATGAGTTGCAACCTTTGTGAGAGCTGCTAAAAGATTTGTTCTCAATAAGCAGTGATAGAGACTGAGTCACTGAAACTTTTGAAACCAAGGAGTGATAGTCTTGCAGATTGTGAATCTTGTGTAGCCAAGGACAATTGTGCTATTTTATCTGTGAAAACAATAGTGAATTCCTCCAATCATCACAGGAGAAGAGTGGATTAAGGGATTACACCACCCTGAACCACTATAAACCTTTGTGTCTATTTACTTTCAGCAATTTACTTTACAGCACTTTATTTCATTGCATACTCTATATCTGTGATTGAATAATCTACTTTGAACCAACATTTAAAGAAGGGACATATCCGCTGCCTAAAAGATTTTAATTCATAAGAAAAGTTTTTGAAACTCCACAATAGTCATTCACCCCCTGACTATAGTTTTACCCTTCTCTGGACCAACAATGTGGACGAAAAAGGAAGGAAAACATTAAGAGAGAAAAATTAAAGACTTACCACACAAAGAGCATCACCGGCGACGGCGGGCAGATCGTCAATCGACTTCAATAGTCCACCCCGCAGATCCACCTGATCGGCCATTTAAATCCAGTTCGTGATGCCACGACCGATCTCCAGCCGTATTTCATCAGGACGGGGCAGAGGGAAATTTGAGCCAATCACATTACCAAGAAATACGGCCCCGGCCTTATCGGTTGGCTTCTTGAACTCCGGTTGAGTCCACATCGAAGAACCGTTGGTTTGGTGAAGATTGACCTCCCCCACAGCAAGTCCTTGGGATACACCCGAAGAGGCCACATCTTTTCCTTTCTCAGCTCGCGTTGCAACCGCGGGATTGCTGGAGCCGCTAACACCCTAAAGGTCTAGAATGGTACTTTGATCAGGGCGAGGAGCAGAAAATTTGAATGTTTGGCTTTCTTTCGGCCGGGACCCTTGGGGGAGCCAATTCAGCGGCTTTCTCAGGACTATCCAAAACAATAGTCCTAGTGGCGCCAGCAGCCTCGCTACTCTTCTTCTTTTTTGCGGGTTTTTAGTTGCAGACTCACGAGCCTGTTTCTCAACAGCCGAGGATCCAATCACGATCCCTTTTCTCATGAGTTTGGGGAATCAAGGTCTGAACTTGCGCCTCTAATTCAGCCTCTCCGGATGTAGTCTCTTCATCAACTACAGGCAGAGCGGTCTTCTGAAGGGCCCTAAGCTCTTTTTCTCTAGCTATGGTTGCGGCTCTTTTTTTTTGCGATAGCGTCATTCCTCGCCTTGGTCGGATTAGTCATCGCTGCAAAAAGTTGAGGACACATAAGTTCAAAATTCACAAATATGAAAACGGGAAGCTAATGAAGGACGAAAAGCAAAATAAACGGGAAGAATTACTCAGAGGTCTATGGCTAGGATCCCCTTGACAAGCCCCACACACAGAGGGGAGGCATCTGTTAATATGACAATCACCAATCCAAGCCGGATCGCAATCAACGGGCACCACATTTACCAAAGGATTCCCGATATCCGACCCCGATATCCCAGTGATAACGCTCTAAATGGTACCAATAATTATACCCTTATTCACCCCGAATTCTGCTCAAGACAGGAAAGATAGGCTCATTATTATGTGGAAAATATGTTAAATGCTATGTGAGTGTTTCTAGGATCGTAATACTGCATCTATGTTATTTTCCCAAAGATTTGGTACTGTTTTGTCTCGTTTTGCATATTTTATAGGATGTACCTAATCTGGAGCATTGGAGAATGGATCTGGACCGAAAGAAGTGTATCGGGCCAAGTGATTAAAGTCCAAGAAGAAGCCTGTTGAAGAAAAAGGAGAAAAGTCGGCCCGGTTTACCGAGGGCTAGGACCGGTAAGCCGGTGGCTTGTTTGACACGAAATTGATTCTGCCGCATTATCTAGGTCGGTTAGGGTTTTAAAGAGTCTTAAGTCGGTTGTTGTGTCTACATAAAGCCGCATATACTGACAGTTTTCATATGATCAATATCTTATCAATATTCTTCAATTACATTATACACTTTTGATGAAATAAAGTTATTCCAAGCTTTTGAGGAGTTATTTCCAGTTTTCTCCCTTTCTCCATCATCTCTAGCTTGAGTAGATCGAGCTAGATCACCATTGTTGAAGGTATGAAGCTTTGAGCGTTCTTTTTTGACTTCAATACGGTACATATATTCGTATTTATGTGTTTTAGTTAATTTGTATATGTTTAAAGACCCCATAATTTACTTATTTTAATCGTAATTGAGCAATGTAGATCTAGGAATAGGAAAAGCTGACCCCGGTAACCCGGCGGTCTATACTGGTTTACCGAGGCATTATTTAGAAAACCTAAAACTGAGATTCACTACAGCTACGTGATCAACCTGTTTATTTAACAGTAAGTTTAGATCTGGCCAATCTGTTTATTGTAATCGTAAACTGGCATGAAATATGAATAGTGAAGTGCTAAGTTTGGACATAGTCTTGAATAGAGCCTAGGAACGTGCTGATCTATGTCGACAGCTGTCTAGGCGGGTTAGTGGTATGAGTTAGCGCTCGATATCGGCAATTCTAGATCTTTATGCGTATGGGCTATTACAGACCAATTAAGGAGGGTATCTTGCTTATAGATTGTCTACTACCATTGTCGGAGTATATAGGAGTAGGAATTACACTCGTAGCTGATAATGATAAGTAAAACGAAAGCTCACGATTAATTTAAGGAAATTATGTGGGGAAGTAAACATAACGATTAACTAATCCAAGTTAGTAGATAGGTGAGAAGAGGGGGAGAAATACCAAGTTTGTTTTCTTTATGTTTATTATTGGTCCATGACCGCCTCTATGTTGCTTCTTAATTATGTTAGAATGGTTTATACTTATAGTTGCATTGTCTCTGTGGGATCGACCTTGACTCGCATTTACTATACTACGATGTACCTAGTATTCTTGCTAGTAATATCGACGTTAATGACTTACACGCGATCAAGATTTTTGGCGCCGTTGCCGGGGACAATGGCCAATTATAAATATAAACGTTTTAATTTTGATTAAGAAGTCATTTTTATTTTATTTTATTTTGAGTCTTGTGTAGTTCTGGATCAACCCTGCACTTGTTAAACTGCCAGAAGGAGAAATTTCAGGGACGGTTTACCGTGGTTTACCCCTGGGTTACCGAGGCCTGAAAAATTGAATTCTGACAGCCCCTGTTATTCTGTGTTATTCCCTGTTGATTGTAGTTAGTAGATCCGCAGCAGTTCGGATCATACCCAACTGAAGCGGAAGTTGCTAACCTTTTTTTATTTTATTTTGTCTTTTTCGTAGGAAAATTAGAACACTTCAGAGATTCGATCAAACTGGAGTTGAAAAAGAGCAAACAAGTCAAACGATATGCCTAGAACGATATTGAACATCACACTCTTTTCCATGTACCCTGGATCTGAAGCCAGAGAGCATTATGAAGCAAGCTATTAAGAAGCGGTTGGAAAAAGAGAAAGAAGCAATCAAGCAAGAGCCTGAAGAGAACTTAGAAGAGTATAGCACGTATCATCCAGGTGAGTTCCCTTGTGAGTTAATTGAAATATCGTCTTCGGATTATGATTCTGATGATCCTGAAGAGGATCCCGACACGATGTTCTCTGAGCCTGAGGATTACCTAGACTCAGACACCGTGGTGAAGTTAGGAGACCCTGGCACATTCCGACTTCCAATTTTTGTCAATGGTATATCAGTAGGATTATGTCTCTGCGACTCTGGCTTGAGTTGCAACATTCTACCTTTTTCCCTCTACCAAAAGATTAAGCTTCCGGTCGTTATGAATCAAACTCGAACCCTGAATTTCGTCGATAGGACTAGAGATATGTCTGCCGGTCTGCTTAGGAAGTGCACGATTAAGGCAGGAGGGTTCACTTATCCAATTGTTTTCACGGTTATAGACGTACCAGAGGACCCAAGTGCCCCAGTTTTGTTAGGAAGACCTTTCTTAGCGACAAGCAGGGCAGTCATGGATTTTGAAAATTCCGAGTATTCCGCTCCCAAGTAACCTCAAACCAGTCAGCAATAACCTGCAACCTATCCTCACTAGGCAGAGCCGAAGCCTGGCAGAACTCGTCAGCATGCATGGGGGGAATTCTGAATCCTGAAGTTCTCATTGATCATATCCAATGAGAAGTCAATGGTCACACCATGAACTATGGCGAATGTGATATGTGGGTTGTGCACCATATACGTATAGAACTCGTGAACCAGAGTGGCGTTGAACTTAGCTGGAATCTCAGTCATATCCAACCAACCGTGGAACTTCAGAAGACCCGTGATGTAGCCCCCCAACCATCCAAATCCACTCCGCGCTCCCAGGCCATAAGCGTCCATTCAAGTGGGTCCGGAATGCCTCATAAATCTACAGCGTGCGGAACTGATCCACCTCATTAATGAGTGGATTTCCGTCCCCATGAAGAGTTTGATGTCCACTAGGGCATCTAGTGGTACGGGCTCATTTAACCCTAAAGACAGGAGGGAAAGATGAAGACTATGTTTCTGAAACTGAAATGGACTCCACCCACATCAAGGATGACTCTCGCCGAATCAAAGGTCAACTTACAGCAACTGAAAACAAAACAGGAAATTGCTAGTCAGATGAAAGCTCCGATGCGTCGCTAAGGTGCCGCCGAATCGAAGTCTCTGGAAACAAATTTTTCTGGGGAACTGATGAAGAAAAAGATGAAGAAATGATGAACTATAATAAGAACAACAACAACAACAACAACAACTGGGGCTCAAATTTAGGAAATGGAAATCCAAATTTCTGGGGTGGGTTCGTCTATCTCCATCGGAATGAGTAATCTAGCCTCTCGTGGCGCTTGGGAGTGAATTCTCTCTTTTTGGTCATGAATCAACACAGTCAAGAACTCTTGTTCGGCAGCTCCTGGTACAGCAACCTGTCGTCAAATGCCTTCAACACCTCACCAATTTGAGCTCTGGGCATCCACAAAAGATGAACTTACTACTTGGTAGTCTCCTGCCCGATTCTTGAACGGTTCCAGAATCTTGAACGATACGTAATCATTATTCATACGCAAGGTAATGGTCCCGTTGTCCATGTCCAACTGTGTTCAACTGGTGGCCAAGAATGGACGTCCGAGGAGAACAGATGCACATGGGTCCTCAGGAATTTCCAAGACTACGAAAACAGTAGAGTAGGTAAACCCACCAACACTGATAGTATAGTCAATAAACCTGCCAGCAACCATGTCGACACGGCGATCGACGAACCGCATATTGGCATGCAGGTTCATTCTGACATGAAAACCTGCCTTCTGGAAAAGAGCTAAGGGGATGATATTGATATTAGCACCAGAATCGCGCAAGGCTTGCTCTAAAGTTTGTCCATTAATAGTCACAGCTACCCTAAAGCTACCATGGTCACTCAACTTTTGAACCTCTATAGAGTCTAAGGCCTCCTCAGGATCCGAAGATTCAGAAGTTGGATGATATTCCAACTCAGAATCGGAAGAAATGTCAATAACCAGAATAGGAGACTTACATTGCCTCCACTGTTCGTAGCTATTCAGGTTGCCTTCTTAGGCTCTCCTGGAAGCATCATCATCCTCTCATGCTATTTTTCTTTTCTCTTCAATAATGCTCGACCTCATATGTGACGGTCCAGGATAGACTGAAATAGGCTTGATGTTGAGTGCAAACTTCCTACTAGGTTGCATGGTGATCGTCTTTCAAAAGCAGAAAACCTATCTGAATTAAAATCAGACGGTGATTCCGCAAAATCCGTAAGGAACAAAAAGAAAACGTAGCAACTTCTGCTTTAGTTGGGTTTTCCTAAATGTTGTGGACCTACAAACTAGAAACTAACAGGGATAAACACGGAAACACAGAGAAACGTCTAGAATCCAGTTTCCAGAACTGCGCCACAGCGAGGAATATTTCCGTCAGATCAAGGGTCGGGTTTCATTTTCTGGGTTCACAACAACACAGATACTTGCAGAAACGACTCAAGACTCAAAAAGAAAATAAAAAACCAAAAACAGAAAAGTTCTTAATTACAATTTAGCAAATTTATCATAGAATTTGACCAATGTCCCAGCAACGGCGCCAAAAACCTTGATCGCATGTAAGCCGCTTATACTAGTAAGAGGACTAGGTCCATTGCGCATAGCGAACGAGAAAGGATCGATCCCACATAGACAATGCATATTCTGTAGATAAACGTACTAAATTACGATTAAGAACACACAAATGTGGTCTTGGACCAACATAAATACAAAGACAAATAAAAACGTTAACCACTCCTATCCCTAACCGATCTCCTAACTTGGTGTAATTATTCTATCATAAATAATTCCCCAATAATTCCCCAGAATTCCAGATTCATAAGTTTTATCTTTGTCATCAGCTACGGGTGCAGTCCCTTAAACTTATTTACTTTCATTGTAAGGACAACAAACGTCTCTGGGAAGTTAACCTACATTAGGCAGTATTAACATCACATGCATTAAGATTTAGTGAAAGCTGGCTCAAGACGAAAAACCTCCTCAGACAGCCATCGACGGTGACTGGCAGTACACACCTAACGATCGATCCAGACTACGTCTTAACTAACACTTCAGTAATACTCCATCATGGTATTTACATATACGATACTAGACTGGCCAGATCTAAATAAACGTGGATTAATCATGTCGGTCAGACGTTGCTGACGCCAAATCTCTATAATTAGGGTACCTAGGGTTGCCTTGCCACGGCGGTAAAGATCGCCGTCGCGTCGAGTGCGGCGGATCCTACTTCTGGATCACATATTATGATTCTGGTTATTTATGGTGAATTACAGTTTCATTAAACACGCAGATTAATTACAATGCGTTAAAACATGCTATCTACCATAATAAAGACATGAAAGAACGTTCAAAGTTTCATACCTTCAACAATGGAGAACTAGCTTGATCAACTCAAGCTGGTTGGTGGCTTGGGGAGGAAGGGAACCAACAAGAAAACAATAGAACACCAAAAGAACTTTTATTTCATCAAACTTTCAATGAGTACATAGATCAATTGTTGCATCCATAATACAAAGCTGCTACAGCCTTATATAGACTACAGTAACCGACTTAAGCCTTAAAGAAATCCTAGCTGACTTATTTTGCCTCGTAAGGTCAGTTACGTGTTGTCCAAGAACTCGCCGCATCAGGCTGGGCCTTCGCTTCCCAGATTCTTCAGTGGACTCTTTCTGGACTTCTTCTATTCAACCCAATAACTCTTTCCAGCCCGGATCCACTTCATCATCACTCTTGAAAAATGGTACCACCTGAAAATCACACAAAAAGAGCAAAAGAGTACTGATTCCAAGGGATAAACATACAAATGCAGAATTACGATCTAAGGACAATGCACTTGGCATGCATTTCATACAATAATTAGACTATCCCTAATTAATTGAGCAAAATTTAAGGATAAATTGGATATAAAATATAGTACCAAATAGATCGTCATTATATATATATATATATATATATATTAGTTTCTACTTCAAACCAAGGACAGCATATGCTATATTCTTGTTTAATTAAGTATATTACAAATGTGGTGGCTATACTTTTGAATGTTAGTAAGAGTTGAAGAGTCCGTTTCCTAGCTTTTGCTTTTCTAGTCAATAGGACTCCAGAAAAAACAAACCAAAACAAACTCACCAACGATTAGGTGATTAGTGATTTGAAAATGCTGAAAAATTATTATGCGACAAATATATTAAAGTTATACTAAATGGAGGCGTGTGATGCATCTAATTTAGTCATGCAAATCTATATTGTTTGTGAGAGTGAATAATTGCTAGCCATTGTCTTCCACTTGGTATCATTCTAGCATGTATCTGCTGCACCATAACTTCTTTTTTGAGAATGTCTCAAAATACGTCATGTTATAGAGACTCAAGTGGTTGGTGGCTTGTGAATGGTTTTAGATTAAATTATCTTTAGAATATTTCATGTTAAAAACTTTAGGATACACTTTTATCACTCAGTATGTTCGATTCTTTTCAAAAGACGTAGATCTCCGAGACATACATTTACCCTCAGTAAGAAACACTTTGTAAGCATTATCGTGACCGAACGCCGAACTAATCTGAGACATTACCCTCATTTTAATGAAATCCGAGACATGCATTTACCCTCAGTAAGAATCACACTCTGTAAGCCTCATTCAGACCTAACCCCATATTAACCGGGTCCCGGGTACCGGAAGCCTAAAACAAAAAAACAAAAAAACAAAAAAAAAAAAAAAAAAAAGATCTGGAGCCCCTTAAACTGGGGTTTTTCTTTCTTTCTTTCTCTCTCTCTCTCTCATATCATCTCTATATCTCTCTTTTTTCTTCTTTTCTTCAATAGCTTTTCTCTCTGAAACCAACCGCCTCTCTGCTCAAAATCAGCCAAGAAATCAAAATTAAAGGGGCAGAATATATGGGGGGTGGTGGTGGTGGGTTATAAAACAAGGGGTATGTATAGTACACACCTTTTTCTTTATCTCTAACCGCTGTTTCTTCAGTTAAAGTGCAAGGTATTCTCTTATGTTTTTCATACTTAAAGCAGGTTTCATACTCAATCTCCACTGTGTAACAGTTTCTTCTTTCTTTTTCCTCTCTTTTCTCCTTCTCTCCTCTTTAAATAACCTGTCTCTCATGTTTTTCTTGTCCCTTATTTGTTTATGTACTAAGTTTTTTTATATATACCAAAAAAATAAAAGTCAGCTTTGCTAGCTACTTAAAATTTGGTTTCTTCCCAATCAGCTTATGCCCATTTATTTTCTCCTGATAGCCGTTTTCTTGATTTTTGTAGAGCAAGAAATCAACAGTATCATCCCCAAGAAGCTATATATATACATATATGAAGTAAGTGAGTTGGAGAGATAGATTTTGGTGTTGTTGTATAAATTTATATATAGAAAGAACCCGAATCGAAAGGCCAAGAAAATGAACAAGAATACGCAATTGGGATCGATTAGTACTACTAGTGATCTTATAGATGCAAAGCTTGAAGAGCATCAATTATCTGGAACAACACAGTGTCCAGGTTGTGGTCATAAGCTTCAAAGTAAACCGGTACGGATCATCATCTTGCAATATATTCTTTGCTTCAATCTTAAGGGTTTTCTTTTTCTTCCCTTTTCTTTTTTTTTTTTTCTAAACAAAAAAAAGACACACTTTATATGCATCAAACCGTTATATATATGATTGTTAAAAAAGGACAAATAATGTTTTATACGTATATCATACACATCTAAAGAGGTTTAGTGTATGTATATATATATAGGGAAAAGTGAGGGTAAGAATTTTCTATCAAATCTAGCATTATTATTCAAAAAGATACAATCTTTGAAGCTTTCTTTGAAGAGGGTTTTTAATATTAATCACATTTTTTCATATATATGTATGATCATGGAGATTTCTATCAAGTCTATTAAGGGCTATAATTAATCACATTTTTTTTATAATAATATGGGTGTGATATCTTGGAGATTTTCATAGGACTGGGTAGGTCTACCAGCTGGGGTGAAATTTGACCCAACAGATCAAGAATTGATAGAACATCTTGAAGCAAAAGTGGAAGGCAAAGAATCAAAATCACACCCTTTGATTGATGAGTTCATTCCTACCATTGAAGGTGATGATGGGATTTGTTATACTCACCCAGAAAAACTTCCAGGTATTATTAATTAGTCAAGAAATTAGGTTAGAAATCACATTCAAAGGAATAATCTTTATAAAAGAAAAGAATTTATCATCCATTAGTACTTGACTATCAAAATATGTGACAAAAGTCTATCCAAATCACACCAAAAAAAAAACCTACCACTTGGTTTCATTTGGATTTACAATATGGAAAATGCACACTTTTACGGTTTTGATCATGACGATTTGACGAATGACCCCTTCATTGATATGTGGCCCACAATAATAAACAGTGTATGTAAAAGTGTATTGTGTGACACTTGCAACAGTTACTGGTCGTGTATATTTTGTTGTAAAAACGTTTGGTACATTTATCATTGTAGATTGTCTGTAGATCGAAGTTTTATGTGTATCTATCATTCTTGAATAAATTTTGTCTAATTTTTAGGAGTTACAAGAGATGGGTTGAGTAGACATTTCTTCCACCGACCATCAAAAGCATACACAACAGGTACAAGAAAAAGAAGGAAGATCCAAACCGAATGCGATTTACAAGGCGGAGAAACGAGGTGGCACAAGACCGGAAAGACGCGTCCCGTGATGGTGAACGGCAAGCAAAAGGGTTGCAAGAAGATCCTAGTTTTGTACACTAATTTCGGTAAGAACCGAAAACCCGAAAAGACAAACTGGGTAATGCATCAGTACCATTTGGGTACACATGAAGAAGAAAAAGAAGGAGAGCTTGTTGCCTCTAAGATCTTTTATCAAACACAACCAAGGCAATGCAATTGGTCTGAAAGGGCTACTAATACAGCAAGTAACTCCACACAAGGTAATGCGTGCCGTTGCGGCCTTCGGACTTACGCGAAACTCGATCTGACATTCTACACGTAAACACTAGCGTCTGTATGTGCTATAATTAAATAAACATAGAGACGCTAGTATCTTTAAGTGTAAATACTCATAAACAGTACTAGCGTATGCATATGTATTTACTAATAACACGTGCATACGCTAGTATTTACGTGTATCTCACGAATTCTCGTAAAATGGAATTGTTTTCATTAAATTTTGTTTCCATAAATATATATATATCGATACAAGGTAGTAGCGGCGGTGCCGGTGAGCATTTAATGAGCCGAAGAGACAGTGGGGGCGGGGGCGGCAGTGGAAGCTCATCTTCAAGAGAAATGATAGCACCAAGAGATGAACTATCTGCAGCTGTTGGTGCTGCAATGTCATCAAGCTATAGTAACTTGGATATGCAGCAACAATTCAAGGCTGATCAATTTGGCTTTTTACGCTATAGGAAAAGCTTTGATGAGGTAATTTTTAATGATTTTGTTGTCTGGCATCTGCAATCAGTCTGACACAACAAATGTTATAACCTCATGTGTGTCGGTGGAACCGTTGATAGCGTGACATTCATTTTAAAAGGGTCCCGCCACATCTTGCGGTGATATTTGTTGTGTTAGAGTGACCAGCAGACTAAAAAAATGTGACTCTTTAATCAACTCTTTTACAATTTTAACCAATGATCTTTCACATGTATTCTCATTAAAATCAAAGACAAATTTTCAATCATATATACTTGCACAAACAATTCCATTGCATGCATGCTTACTGTCATATGTGTCTAGCTGATTTTAATTTCATTATTTTTTATTTTAATTTATTATTATTTTGAGTTCTGGGGATACATATCGTCTACAACACTCTCTAGCTAGGTCATTAATCATTATGTCGATCAATATATAATTTATATGAAACTGAATACATGTAAACTAAATCATTCCCCAAAAGGTAAAATAATATAAGTGTTTTAAGATAAATCTTTCAAGAAAAAAAAAATGTTAATGATGCATTGTGTGATATTTTGTTCATACCAAATTATATATCACACATTGGAACTCTCTTCTTTGTGTCTCTTTAAGTACAGATTTATTATATTAAATACACAAATTTTATGGTAGTCCTGGGACCGAGTATGACTTGATGATTCAGAATCAATAAAAAATCAGAAAAACACATGGGGCGCGACCGTGTAAAATATAAATATCATGTTTTTACAAATTTATCCTTCTTTTAAGAATTTCTATTGACGAAACAAGTATGACATGGTGGTCCTGGACCACTGTAGAACTAGTAAAATAAATATATACAGTCAAAACTTTTTTATAAAGATATATGCATGTGAGGGGTAGGGGTAGGGGTAGGGGTACCGGGGGAGGGGGTTGGTTAGAAAGAGTAAGATGTGTAAGTATACCTTGCTTTAACCATACGCATTACATTGTCTCATGACTTAGAAATGAAAGGTATACTAAAACTTGTTTGATTTAATTTAACTGTCAGCTAACCAACTTTGTGTCTGTGCGCTCACCCACCTTAAGAAAAACAATG
Source organism: Gentiana straminea (assembly GCA_036785695.1). Classification (NCBI taxonomy): domain Eukaryota; kingdom Viridiplantae; phylum Streptophyta; class Magnoliopsida; order Gentianales; family Gentianaceae; genus Gentiana; species Gentiana straminea. The sequence goes on along the minus strand of JAVUPR010000048.1, from coordinate 8,223,282 downwards.
ACAGGGAAAAAAAAGGAAAATCAAAGAATCAAATTTCATGTGAGTTAAAGCGTTACGTTTGAAAAGACCAAAAAGAAAAGAAAAGCCACGTAAATAATGGACCGGTCCGGGAATAAAATGTTTTGCAACATAAAATATAATCAAAGGAAGCCTACTCAATCTTACGTTGAAAAAATTGGCAAAAAATGTAAGATTTATACATATTGCATTTGTTAAGTTACCTTAACAATTTTAAGCCAAACAAACAAGTATGATGAGTTAAAGTAATTATTGCATCTGTTAAGTCTTAAGTAGAATTATTAGACCTAGTTTTAAGCTTTTACGAAGGGTATTCGTCAGTTACCAGATGGAAATAATTGCCACACGAATAGAGGCGATAGTGTCGCATCTACAATCCTCAGGTCCCACATTGAAAAGTGGGAGAAGAAATGCCGTGTTAATTATTCGAGATGGTGGAGCACCTCTAGAAAATATGTAGTACAACATCATAAAAGTGAAAGAAACGTAATATCCTACTTTAGAAAAGTAAAATAAATATTATCAAGAAGTAAGATTAATGATACAACATAGTGACTTCTTAAACTCTTAATTCCGAGACGATACATGTTCAAGGTATCCCGCATTAGATTTTGAGGATATGACGCTTTAATTTTGTATTCCATATTTGAAAATGAATTCTCTCACATCACAGACAACTTAGGTTTTAAGGATATGACGCATTAATTTTAAATTCCACAATATTAAGAAATATATTTCAAACTTCTCTCATCTCATTGCCTAGAATTTCTGACAAACATGTGATTCTATAGAAATTCTATTATGTACATCATTATTATTGATTATTTTATTTCTTCGTAATTGCAGACAAGAATGGCAGAAACTTCCATTTTAAGGGAAGGTGGGGGCGGCGGCAGCGCCGCCGGAACATCCCAAGAACATGACATTGCTGAGCAGCACCACCACCAGATGCCATACCACTTAACGAGCCATGAACCACCTGGTCCACCACAACACCACCACCACCACCACCATCATCATCAACAGCATCATCAGATGACGTCATTCAACATCAGCCGACCTTCTCTTCCGATATCAACCATCATCTCTCCACCGCCACTGCATCACTCCTCTGTCATTCTTGATGATGATTCCTTCCATGTCTCTAGACTCTTACTTCAAAACGAAAACTTCCAGGTAAACTTGTCCAAACGTTCATTCTAACATTGAAAATTCCAGGTGAATTTTTTTTTTTTTTTACCTTATTTGTATATTGTATTAAGCTTTTTTTTAAAGATATATCCGATATTAATTAATTAAAACCCACCCAGTGACTTTATTTTTTCTCCAAAATATTAGTCATTTTAAAGTACAAATAGAATATTTATTACAAATTTCTTAAGTGATTTTTACTTTTTTTTTTTTTTTTATCAATCCAACTACTCATTATTATTTTTTAATCATTGGCTCTTTCTGTTTGGTTTGAATGAAACAAAAAGAATAGAAAAGAGAGGATCGTGAATGAAGAGAAACGAAGGGGAATGAGTGATTTCAAAATCCCTTTAAAGTGTTCGGATTGAACAAAGGAAAAGAAAGCAAATAACAAAGTCTTGTTATTTTTTTTTAATTAATTACATTGTATCATTTCCACTAGTTAATTTCTATCTCTTCCCTTTCTTTTCTTTTCCAACACAGAATACCAAACACTACACATAAATCCATCCATCTCATTTCTTTTCTATTCCTTTTGTTTCCTTCAAACCAAACAGCCTTAATTATTGAGTATTTTAGACATTTACTTTTTCAATTTATGTTACTCGTCTAAATTTTTTAATCTACGTGAACACACCTTAAAATGATTTATATTTTGAATAGTGTAATATGTCTTTTTATGGGTTTCACACATAATAAAATGTGATTTATTTAGAGAAGAAATTTTATTGGCCATTATATATTCTTGCAAGATGCTAGAAAGGGAGGAAAGACAAACATGTGGCATGATGTCATAAATTTAGAAGCAAATGGTCTAAGTACCATTTGATTATCATTTATACAAAAATTGTAAAATAAGTGGTAAGACTTAGATGATAATAAATTAAAGGTAACATAAACAGAAAAATAACGTAATACGTATTGATAAAAAATGAAAAAGTCACATAGTACAAGACAATGTATTAATTTTAATATTTAAAAATTGTAATATTGACTATGCTCTATCAAATGTGACATAAAAAACCATGAGATATATCGCGTATTTAAATATTATTACATAAATAAACCGATACATGATATCAAACTCTATATACACATCTCAAAAACATTGATGTCACTACAACACCTAATTTTTTTTTACCATTGAGTTATATTCTTGGCTACATTTCAATAATAAAATAATTAACTCCTCGTATCCCTACAAGTGTATGACAATTTGACTAATATAACTTCCACCAATTATAATTGAACACGTAAGATTTTAGTACTTGAACTACTGCATGCCTTTGCTATTTTTCTGAAGGGTTTTACATTATTTGGTCAGCAAAAACAAGAAACACAATTATACTCATCATGTCAGTTTTTTTTTTTTTTTTTTTTTTTTCTAGATCTATGTCTAAATCAAATGTGGGAGACAATGCATGATTAGAAATATTATTATGTTTTGACTATGAATATTATTAAATTAATTGACTATAAAAAGTTATGTTTTGGACAGCAACAACAGCAGCAGCAACAACATCATCATAAACTAGGAGGAAGGTCTGCTTCTGGATTGGAGGAGCTCATTATGGGATGCACTTCTACTGATATTAAAGAAGTAAGTTTTATTATTTACTTTTTTGACTTCTTACATTATGGTGTTTCATTTGTCAGTTAAAAAAAAAAAAGCTAGTTGGTTAATTAACTTTAATCTTAAATCATTTTCACTTTTATATCATACTAATGGTAAAGTCTGAGCCTATTATATTATGTTTATATGATTAATTAATAACATAAAAGTTTATGGAGTTAAATATTTCAATTAAGAAGTAATCATACAAAAATAAATATAATTTAAATTATGGGAAGGCACTAAGTATATATGGTGGTCATGTATTGATCACCATCTCCTACTTGTTCCAATAAAATATTTGAAAGGGTACATTATCTAAGATTTTTTTATCAACGTACATCAAGTAATACTTGTCCCGATACTGTTTTATAATTTGTGTTGGGCAGGTCACTCCAATCTTAAGTGCAAAATAGCACTTAAAATATTATTGTAATTCTCTCTCTCTTAATACAATTGGTAAAATGAAGACTTGTCTACCAACTTAAAAAAAATAAAAAAATAAAAAATAAAAATAAAAACCAATATATTTGGTTTTCCTTGAACAATACTATTAGACAACATAGCCAAAAGGGAACCAAGCATGGTAAAACTCATAATTTGGCATACCAACTTAGGCCCCCTTAATTCAAATCTCATCAACATTATGTTTGGATAAACTGTTCATTTAATTATATGGTAAATATCATTTTATTAATTAACAATAAGAAGAAAATTCATTTTTCCGATGCACTTACATCATTGATTGATGGCCAATATCTTAAACAATAGACTTTCTAGAATGTTTGGAAAGAAACCTAATTAGCATTCATCCACCATGTTTTATGTATCTGAATATAAATCAACTTTATTTAGATAAAAAAAATTTTTTTTTTTTCTCTATTACCTTTCATCCACAATTTAAAAGATTCGCTTTATTCAAAACATAATATAAATCAAACAACACTCTGATCAAACTTTATTGTATGAAACATTGCATGTCCAAAACGGGTTCAGATTTTCAGATCTCTCAAATAGACTGTGGGGAAGAAAAAAAATATAAAAACTTGCATAAAATCGAAATATATATTTAACGTCATAACGAACCTTGATTATCAAATCTCTCAAATGGAGTGTGGAAAAAAAGTAATACCAATAACTATTAATTATAAAGCATAAAGTTACATTCAACAATTTGTCATTATTTATAATTAATTGGTTTTATCAATGGTGCAAACTTTTTTTTCAAAAAAAAAATGGTGCAAACTAATGACATCGCATTTTATATATAAAAAAAACAAGGAACAATAGTCTTTTATTTTATTGTGAATTTATGGATTTAGTTCATTGCAAAGGAATTTAACTATTTTTCTCTCTTACAACTCAATTGTCAATTAGTCGTAAATCATATACATAGTTATCAATTTAATTTTCGACGCACCTATGTACATTTTTTTTTTATCCACACATGTGTACATTTAAATATGTAATTTAGTAATTGAATTATAATCTGGATTATATGCTATTCTAATATTTGATTCATAGGAATTTTCTTTTATTATAATCTGGTTTTTATCCTTGGTCTTTGATGGAATAAGTTAAAAAATATACAAACAAACTATAGTTTTAGAATATATAGTTCTAAGATTAATTTATAGTCCGATTTAATTTTGGCTCTGATGTAAAATATATACTACCTCCGTCACATATTATAAGTAATTCGAGTATTTTTCATTAGTCCCATAATATAAGTCATTTACATTTCAATGTAATAATTAATTCTCTTTTTCTTGTTTCACTCTTATTCCTTATTAAAAGCTTTACATTATTCTAATCAACATATGAGCATTTTAGTCCAAAACTACTAAAGTTGATCATTTTTTTAGTTTCTTAATCTGTGTGCATAAAGATATGATGACTTATATATAATATAGGACGAATGTAGTACATTCCTTATAACACATCCCAAGCTCACCCTTTTATTATTAAAATACTACTCCCTCCGTTTTTTTTAACTGTCATATTAGACTAGTCATTTTTTAGTTTAAGGTTAATCATTTTTTGGATGAACCTGGACGTCAAATGTGACAGTTAAAAAAACGGACGGAGTACTCTCTAACTATATTCTTTATTAATTCATGTAATTATCAAAATTATTTTATACCATTAATGTGCATTTTTAAAGCAACTTTATTGTTTTTTTTTACCTTCTTTCCGCTTATTTATTACTTCACCCGTCACATTTTAATTGTTCGCTTTTGCTTTGCACATGGTTTTCGAAAAATGTAGCTTTTTGGAAAGGCCGAAAAATGTAGTTGATGTTTCAATTTCATTAATTGATGCAGAATTTTACACTTGTAGTAGTACTCCCTCCGTTTTTTTATAAACTGTCGGAGAGAGAAGAATCACACAAATTAAGAAAGTGAATAATGTGTCTGAAATAGAGTGTTAAATAACAAAATTACCATTAATTTCTTGTGCATGGAAAATTGTACCAGAATTTGGATTATTAAAGTGGAGGGTAAAAGGGGAAAAAATAATAAATGCTGCGTTGGTAATGTAAAATGAAAGATAAATAAAAACAAAACAAATTCTGATTAGTGACAGTTAAGAAAACGGAGGGATTACCATTTAAGTGGTAGTTGGAGCATTAAATTTGCACATTTTTTATTGTAAATATAAAATTTCAGGTGCATTTAACAAGAAAGAAGGCAATTAATACACAAAATAAACAGTAATACTAGGCCAGTGGATTAGATTACCTGTCTAACATTGATGTCTAAGTACAGTAAAAGCTATTTTTGTCGATTCATGAGTGTTATATATTTTTTAATTTAAGTAAAACCCAAAAATAAAATACACATAAATGATGTAGTTTTATTTAATCATTGAAATTAGACATTAATATTAGACATTTGATCTCATCCGGTCAGTGAGATATTAACTAACAGTAAAACTACTTTACTTATAGGATTTATTGTCAAAAAAGATAATTTGAACATAGAAATATATGCAAAAAGGACATTGGAATATTTTTCTGTGTAAAAATGACATATCCTTATTCCACTGTGATAATGAAACATTAGATTTTGGGTCAGTTCCACTGCAGCAAACAGTGGATTTGGGGTTATGAACAATGGATTTGTCCTTATCACCCAATTTATATTTTCACTCTCCTGATTCCTATTTTCCCCCTATTTTTTGTCATTTTAAACCACTCACTCTTAATTATATTCATTGATTTTTTAGTCATTTCACTGTAAAAGTTAAAACATTAGCTCACTTTTTTGGTATGAGTGATTTTGACAAATAAATCAATTAAATAGGAATGAAGGGAAAAACGATACATATATACAATCGTAATGTTCCACGATGATAGTGTGTGTGTGTGTATTATACGTCCCAGAAACATAGCTCAGTGGTTAAAGAGTTTGAGAGTTGTAGTGAAATCATAGGCTAACTTAAATGTGGGTGTTCGAATCTCGTACGTAGAGACACCTTTTAGCAAAACGGTTTAACGCAAGTTTGAGTATACTGAATCATTGAGGCACGTCCTACGATTACATCATTTAATAATTCTAAAGACGGGTGGGGGACCCTTTGAGTTGGAATCAACCTTTTTTTTATAGCACTATATATATCACTCTCAATGATGCTAAAATTGTGTTGTAGATATAATAGACATCCATATTGGATGTGTAAATGATATGTTTACACCAAATATATATCTACATAATGTCGACATTCAAAATCATGGTACGTGTACTTGCAAGTGTTTTAATTGCTTAATTCCTTTTACAAATGAACATGGTGTGAGATGATGTTGTAGGTGTGGCATTATATTGACATTTGGTCTGGAGTAGTTTTAGTGTCGATCATAATAAAGTAACACAATGCACTCGTTGTTGTCTATAGTTCAAGACTTATTAATTGTTATGAATTCCACCATAATTAATAATGTAAAAATATATTATATCATTTTGTTGTGAATATTTTATCTAGATAATGATATTTCTCTTTGGTGTTGAGCTATCATCGTCCACAGTCGATGTATGAATACTACTATTAACACAACGATCGTAACGATACAATTTTATATTATTCATTATAGTAAGACTCAAATAAATATTTAGTATTTACATTATTATTCATGATATAAAAAAGTGTTCTTAAAGTCATTATGACCATTTTATTAAGGCCACGACATTTTCTGTGAATGTATCATTACTTTGGGTAATGCACCGTTACAAACAATCACACAGAACCAGTAACTCAACAAAGTTTTACACCACTGATTATGACACGCGGGTCATATCATGACCATTAGGTCTATATTTCGATCAATGGTGTAAAAATATGTTACGTATTTTGTTTTGTTTGAATGATTATAACCGCTCAATTTTTCACACATTAATTGTGTGTTGTTTGCAGGAGTCATCACTTCCAAACCAGCAAGAAGCTGAATGGCTAAAGTACTCAACGTTCTGGCCCGATCCTGACAATCCGGATCATCATGGGTTGAACCAATAACCCAAACCCAACATGCATGCATGCATATGCCCTCAAACTAAATTATGAGTTTTCTTCCAAACCCTCATCAAACAAATATATCTCTCTCATACAAGGGGCCGTCTTCCATGTAATTTCTCTCTTTCTGGTCCAATCAATCTCTTCTGATTTTCCCATGGTTAATGTTAGTTTCATAATAAATTATCATAGCAAAGTGTCACAATATATTTATATCATTGATCATGATGGACTACCAATTGATCAGAAATACTAGTTTCACAACAAAATAATCACAAAGATTTTATATTATTGATTATGGTGAGGACAACATAAATCATGTGACACACCATGATCAAATTATATAAAAGAGTATTGTGATAAGAGAAAACAATTATGTCACAATTAGTGACATAACATACATTTTCGTCCTTGATATGATTATGACGTAGCTGTCATTATAATCAATGATGCAAAAGTCTGATATGTCACTCGTTATGACACAATTGTTGTGCATGTAACATCACTCTAGTGACAGTTTGTTGTGGAACTAGCATTACTCCATCTTGTTTGATATGGGTCCAGAAATATATTTCCACAACAAAATTACTTAACATACTTTTACAACAAATACAAAATAAGATTTATATCAATCATTAGGTCACAAACTACGATCAATGATATAAAAATAGATTGTTTCACGTTGTTATCACCATTTTGTTATGAACTAATTAACATTACTCATATATGAGTAAACATATATACCGTATCACTCTGTTGTGATGTTTTTGTGTGTTGTGAAATTAACATTTATCTTGAACAATCTCAAAAAAGGAAGAAATTTTTTTTTAAAAATAGAGAGAAGCTAGAAAAAGGCTGCGGACTTCTGACAGATACAAAGGGAACCGAAGACCTAAAAGCAAAGCGAAAAAAAACCCGTCTGCATAAAAATCATCACCACAATGATTACGCTATCATCTTTATGGCTTATATTCTTGTTATTAATTAATTTATAGGTATAGATTTTTTTTGTGAATAGTTTACACTTTGAGGAAAAATATTGTAGAGAAAGAAGGGTACGTTGTGAAAAGTGCACAAAAACTTATTTAGATTTTGTATTGGGCACTCACTTTCTTGCATAAATACTTGTTATTGAAAAAGAATTACATTCCCCAAATTAAAGAGAAGATATATTTTTCATTACTTTCATCACACTGCTTTTAAGGATCCCATGTTATTTCATTTGAACATGGCCGAAATCTTTTGTGACTTTATTCAAAGTGTTGTTGTTATGTACAAGTTGGTACAATATGTAAGAAAAGTAACAAACAGTAAAATTGAGTAGCAGGAATTGTGGGGAAATTCTTTCCTAATTACTCTATTTAGTGGAGTAAAACATATGAATGAATCTAGACTATACAGTTTTAACTTGAATTCTAACTGTGTCACTATGAATAGTGCCGCACATATGGGTTAGAGTTATTTTCATGTCATTTGGCCTTCTATCTAAGGGTGTTGGAAATCCTGGATGTCAATCTCTCTGACACTTAAACAGAGACTCTCTTTTGATACACACTAGACTTCCATGACCATCTTCATAATGTTCAAATGGATTCGTCGGCCTTACAAATTGATCACGAGGGTCTGAAACATATATGGTCATGACCTTGTACAAACTCGATAAGGTCTTGGAGATATCATTTGGGGTCTCAGTTGAGTGATAATTACTCGACCATCTTACGAGCTGAATTCATCCTAACCTCACATTAGAGACACCTTCGACATACTCCAAAGCTCATAGCAAGTGGGTGGGAAACATTCCCTATCTTTGTGCTACACCTCACATGCGGCCTTAATGATGTATGGGAGAGACAATCATGAAGCAGTTCAACCTTCATTTACTAGCTTCATAGCCAGGTACGAGGTCAAGTTCCCCTAAAATCACCCCATGATGACGATTTTCAGGACATGGAACAACAATATCCTTTAATTTAGCAAAGCCTATAAATGCCTCACGTCTCTTGGCGAACGGCACTCTCTTATACTCAAGTCAGTACTTCTTAACCTCATGAGCTCGTAAAAACTACGAACGGCTTGATCTCACAGAAAAAGGGCACGTAAGCAGTCATACATTGGCCCGGCCGCCTCCACATATCACTTCTGGAGGTTTTACATTATATTTACTGTATTTTCATCATGAGGATACTTTCGGATATCATAAGTCGCATATTGATAAATTTTGTGCTGTTAAGAAAATTATAGGAGTACTACATTAATTTACCATTGTCATTTACTAAATACATGTTATTGTCAACGTGGCATTGACCCAATGTTAATTATTGTGGTCCTTAATCCAGAGGTTCCGGATTCGAGTCCAATTGAAGACAACAAAGAAACGTGTGTGCGTATATTTTGTATACGTAAAAAATAGTTTTTTGTTCAGAAGGACAAAATTATCAAAAAAAGGGGATAGAAGGACATTGTAATTTAATAAGGATAAAAGTAACATTTATGAAGTAACATATATGAAGTAACATATGTGAAATAAAAATGTTACTTTTTCATGCACCCATTTATCAAATTTTTTGTCCTTATGGCCCCTTCCCCCCGTAAAAAAAAATACATGTTACTGAACCATCTCCTACTCTCACCCTAATTTTCTCAACAAAAAAAAAAAAAAACAACAATATTCGTTAAAGGAAGCAAAAATTATTGGGCTGAAAGCTGCATATACAGAGCTAGTAATTATGAGGTTTTAGGGGGTTAATTCCACCCGAAATTTTTAATGTTACACATCTATAAACAATCATAATTGAGTTATATTCATATACATCTTAATCTAACTCACATAACCCTTCGAATTAATACAATCCATTAGATCACCCAACTTCAATTTATGGTTCGGCCCTTGAAAAGTTGATAATTTGTTATCGTTACAAATATAATAAAGCATAATACATCCGTCCCAAAATATAATTTCATTTAGGTTTTTGAATTTGTTTCATAATATAAGTTTATTCAGAATATCAATAAACATTTATTTCATTTTTTTTCGTTTACCTCTAATATTTTATATATTTATCTACTTTAAAGTATTAAATTAATGACAGTCAAAGGTATGACACGTAACCATTTTTTTTAATTTATGTGAAAAATGTTTAAACGGATTTATATTTTGAAACGAAGGTAGTATCACATAAGTTATTTTAACAGCCCACAGTTACTACCTTAAGATATCAGCAAGAAATTCGAATAAAGTTGAGTGAGTCTGTTTTGGGTAGAGATTACTAAATTTCATAGTGCGCATTTCTACTATATGAAATGAATTTTTAAAAAAATAAGTGAATATAATACATGTTACATGACATAAGATTTATAAATAAATAAAAATTTTATGTGGTGCGCTTTTTTTTTTAGGAGAAAAATCAATCTATTAATTAATACACGCCGAATAAACTAAAAAAAAAAATTTATGTTGTGCGCGTTTTAAGATTTATATATTCTCAAAAAAAAAAAAAAGATTTATAAACGATGTAGTGTAAAAAATAATTTATGTTACAAATATTAATATTAGTAGGGTGACGTGCATGGTGTTTATATGTCTCTTTATCTTTTACATGGGACGTGGGCATTAACGTGAGAAAAAGCCAAAAAGGGCTAAATCAACGCAAAAGAGATGGAGATAAGGGTAATCTTCTTCATTTAATTTTTTTTTTCCTCTTTGGAATAAAGACACAGACGAGGGAATAACAAGACAAGAATCAGCTTTTTACCTTGAAATTACCATTCTCTCCCGCCCCTCTTTTTTAACCTCCTTTTTTTTTCTTTCTGAACATTGACAACGATTCTATTAAAGAAAATCAGTGCAAAATAGAACAGACTGTTTTATTTTGTTTCATTTTGAAAACAGACTGTTTTATGGGATTAGTTAAAATGATACGGTGTCTTTACATAACAGATAAAAAGATAAGGAATAAGGTTTTTTTTTTTATAAGGAAAATGAATTTTATTAAATCAAAAGATCAGCCGAGGCGGCTAGAGAAACATATGCGGTTGGAGACGTTCCCAGTAGTACTTACAACTATCTAAAAGCAAACCTTCCTTAACTAATAAGTGGGCAGGGGCATTCCCCTCCCTCTTGACCCAAGGGATCGAATGAGACATATGAGAAACAAGGAGAAAGGTAAAGGCAATCCCCAATGATATTCCCGATAGCAGATCTGTCTTCAAGGTCTTTCATAAGCCGTTTATGAATTAGGAGAGAGTCTCCACCAAAAATGATGTCAAAAAAACCTCAACTAATGGCCATGGTCTTCGCATGGTAAATGGACAATGTCTCCCCAAGAGTTGGATCTGAACATCTTCCTAAACAATGAGAAAAGGAATTCAAAATGTTGCCCTCGTTGTTCCTTACAAACCATCCGGTTGCAAGATAGCCATCTTTAAGAGCAGTGTCCACGTTAAACTTAAGCAAGTGCGGAGGAACAAATTTTAAATAGAACTAATAATATAAAACTCTTAACTAAACCTAACATAAATTTCAAATAAATCATCAATCTTTTATTTAAAACTCATTTTCAAATAAAACTCCTATATACCTTTTTTTAGGAACTCCTATATATCTAGACTTAAAATATAGCATCTCCATCTATCTTTTGATAAACATGTGGGAAAATATTTTCTGATGTTTGATTTGTATTGATACATATACAGTATATATATACATTTGTTAGATCCCGTGCGCAATTAAAATAAATAAACGAAAATTAACTCAACAATTTTATTTAATATATTTAAATGACTATATTACAATAGTAATTGAAAAAAAAAAAAACGATGCAATACAAAACCGAGACGAGTCGAAACTCTATCCTTAAGACAATTTTGGCCCGGTATGTACCCCGGTTGTTACCAATTGTCTCCCAAGATAACTCGGTTATACCTGTTCAAGTAGAGGTACTTCAGACTTGAACCACAGCGAACTCTGACAATGCCCAGAATCTCTTCGACTCGTGAATGGACTCGAAATGAACACCACGAACGAACGAGAGGTCGAAAATGCTCAAAAACTACGGGACTCGAAGTACTAAGCTGTATGATGCAATTTCTGAACTCTATTTTAACTCTATCTGAACTCTCTCTTTGAACTCATCATTTCCTCCATTCATTTGAGGAAGTTTATATAGTGGATCTATTGTGAAATTGATGCCTTTTCATTTCCTGAATTAATGCTCAAGCATTCATGGCATTAAAATAGGCATTCATGGTTGAATATTAACTGAAAATGATTCAGCTTCTCCACTCATTAATTCTATTTGCTTCAATTCTCAGCATTGAAGCTGCTTTCTAGAATTCGAGCTACCGAGTTGAGCTTGTGTTGGACAACCGATCTGACTGAGCTTATTCGAATATAACTCATTCTGAATGTGTATTGATATGGGCCAAGACCAATAGACTTTTGTATAAAAAGTTTAATACTGTCTTGGGCCCCCAGGCCCAAGAAGGCCCATTCCCCAAAGCCAAATCCAAATCCAAAGCCAATGGTCAACGGGTTCGGGCACGGGCACGGGCGGCGGCGGCGCGCGCGCGTGTGGCCATTTTAGCAGAACACCTGACCGCTAAAACCAACCTACTATCTCTCCTTCTTCTAGGAGCTTATACTACATACAACATTCTTCCCACATATATACTAGGAATTGATTCTCTCAACTCCCAATGTGGTACACTTTTTAGTTGAATACTCTTCAACTTTCACTTCCAACATTAGCTCTTTCAACCACCCGACTTTAAGCGTTAATTTCTCATTCACTCGTTATCCGAATTGAATGATTCCAAATCCTGAATTCATCTACGACTCACGTAGTTTTCGAATTATCAAAACATTACATATATTCTATACAAGAATATATCCGAAATACGCTTATAAAGTCACGAGAATAAAATGATTATAAAATCATTTTTAATTCATTTTTAATTCAATTTCTCTATATCTCCAACAATCCCCCACATGAATGGAAATTAATGCAAATGCGGACTACGAAGAGATTCGACGAGAAAAATATTGCATCGGGAGAGGTAGCTTCGGCTTTGAACTGCCTTAGTGAAATACTATCGGATCTACTCGGCTAATCGGTGAACTTAAGTCTTGAGCTGTTCGGCCTTTAGTGTAGAACCGGACAATAATACTCACACAATATTTTCCTTAACAACGTACTTGGTTCTCATGACCGGATTCGTTTTGGCCCCGAATCACACCTGGTTTCGAAAAGTGCGTTAGAGAATTCTAGCCTCGAATTCTCATAGAAGCGGCCCCACTTCGCACTTACATAGGTGACTTCCTATCAAGAGTATTCGCCATACCCCACTCGAATTTAATCAAAATATAGGAATCATTAAAAGATTTCACTTAACCTCGAACACTTCGGCGAGACAACACTTTTATTCACGAATGGGAAAGTGTTCATCGATCGCTTCATAACTTAGTTGTCCCTTTGAACCAAGATCTTGGGATCTCCAATCAACATGGTAGGGTTACCATTACAAAGCTTATCTTTCAATAGGCTTAAGTCCCATTCTGAGTGTCAAAACTGACAATCGATCTCTAGTAAACATTTTTGAACGCAGATCTGCAAGATTTTCCTTCGATCCAATATAATCGATGGAGATCATACCACTAGAGATCAATTATTTAACGGTATCATGTCGTTGACGTATATGTCTAGACTTACCATTATACAAACTATTTTGTGCTCGGTGTAAAGCCGATTGGCTATCACTGTGGAAGCAATCGGTTTAGTCCAGCAAGAAATCTCCTCTAGGAAATTTAGAAGCCACTTAGCTTCTTCACCAGCTTTGTCAAGTGCAATGCACGTTTGCTTTGTGGACTTCCATAACACCGCAACATCACCAATCATGTGAATTGTAATTCTTTAGAATCAGAAATCCACTTGTCATCACGATATCTTTCTAATCCCGCATTCATTGAATATTTCAAGTACTCGTGTCTTGTAATATCGCTTTCCAATGATCCTCGCTAGGATTACTTGTAAACCTGCATAGTTTATTCACAACATGTACATTAGATAATATGTGAATATTTTAACTGAGACACAGGCTCACCCTTGGTTTTGACTAAGTGGATACTTAAGTCAATGTGTGCTTTAGGACTTTCATCAAACATATTGAATTCCTCAGGACGAAGTCAATATAATGAGACTGTGATAACACTAGTCCCTCAGATATTCTAAAATTATTATTTGAATTACATCTATAAGTCCCATATCATGAGTACTCCTCATTAGTAGCATATATTCTTCTAATTCACTATTTAAGACAACAGTCTTAATATCCATGTTCAAGCTTACATACCACAACATCTGCGGTAAGTACTCATATCGACGAAAGTCGAGTTTCTAGTGAATTTGTATGAAGAAATCAAGACCCTCTTTTGGTGATAACCTCTGGCTACCATCCTGGCTTTACATTGTTTAGTTTTAGGTATTCCCACCTTTGCTAAACACCCCCACATTTCCAAGTATTCGTAGATAAGCTCTCAGCTTTCCCTCCACTCATATGGGATCTTTATCCATCTGTTCGATGTAAACCTATAAAGAATGAAATCGGTGGAAACTATCGCTTCCCCTCACAAGTTCGGAGATTAACTCGAACTATTCACCATGCTTTAACCAACTCTTTAAGAGTTCGGTTGAAATTCAACATTTCTCGGATAACATCGAAAACAATCAACACCGAGTTTGTAAATCTAGCGAAATAGCATTTTTCTGAAAATCAGCAGCTTTTGTTTAAAGACAGCAGCCTTTGCTGAAGTCAGCGGCTTTTGTTAAAAACAGCAGCTTTTGCCGAAAATCAATGAACAAAAGAAAGAGTGTGGCCAGCACTTTTTCCACTACGATTCTGCTAGGTTTATTCGCTTAGTTGTTTTTCCAACTTCATTCTTATATGTGTATAACTCCTTTGTTGTCTTATCTTTGCTATTTTAGCAAAATTAGACACAACTTTATTTTATACAATGATCGATAAATAATCTTTACCGACTCTCGATTAGCATAAATATTTAAATCACACAACTCGTATAATTTAACTTTTACATGTCTATGTTTCTTTCCACAGAAGGAAACCGTGCCTAAGTCATATTTGCTTTGACACATCTATGGCATGTTTAACACTACATACAATAAATCATTCGACATAATGATTTATATTCATCCATTTTTGGATTTAGGAAATAAATAATTTCCACTCCTCTTCGTTATGCCATAGGCTTGTGACACCACATTGTATCACCAACCATTTCAATTTTAGTCATATTTCAACTCACGGTATAAAAAATACTATTTATTGATTCAACAACTTGTACCACCACTGGTACGCATTTCAAATCAAAACACCTCGGTGTTTCATTTCATTTTTATTCAACGAATAAAAGTTCTACGAGTCGTCACCAAAATGAGAATTTTATCATGAAGATAATTTCTCCAACTTACACGGCACGACAAACTAATGTTTTCACTAAACATTTTGGCATATTTTCCTTATGATTAATCTGCCAATTAAATAATTTTTAGGTACATTCGTCATACGAAATTATTTCTCGTTTGCAACGTATTAATCATATATGCCTCAACTGGCAACAACGGTTCAAAACACAACAAGAAATTATTTGAACCAATACACATTAAGAATATTTATTATTTCATACATTAAAATAGAAATTACATTTTCTACTTTACGTAACAACACGGAGATCCATCATCCATAGACCTCCATCTATCATTCCTTCAGCAATTACCTCGCCTTCATCTATTAGTCTGAATTTGTATGTATCAAATACCAACACAGACCCTAGGTAGGTAAGCTGGCTTGCAGAAACCACATTCATCAGTAAGTCCGGCACATGCAGGACATCTCGAAGAATCAATGCTCTTCCAGACGTCAAATTCAACTGAACATGACCGCATCCAATGATATCGGAAGTAGTTGAATTTGACATTACTATTTTCTCATCTTTGAGATGTTGGTAATTAAAAAACGATGATCTGTTCGCACACATATGTCGGGTAGCCCCAGTGTCTACAACCCAAGCATATTCCTCTTCCTCGAGGTCTCTGTCAGGCTCAATTTTGACCTGTTTTAAAACCACTTCACTTCCCGCAACCTGGGAGCTTTCTCCTCGAATTGGCGCACCAATAGGAGTCATCTGGTTATAAAATTCCATTTCTGTTCACAAACAGAAGATAAACAATTATAAGGCTCGTTTTTAAACGACCATTTTCTCAAAAGGATAATTTAAATACCAAAAAAAAATTGATATTTAACACATTTTATATCAACTCGACATCAAACCAAGTAAAGTTTGTTTTCAACTCGTCAAAAACAAACTCAAACTTGTTTCAGCTTGATAAAACAGACTGGGGCCTGTTTTCAACTCGTAAAACATACTTAAGATTGTTTTTTAAATTCGTAAAACAAGTTGAAGATTGTTTTGACTCGTCAAAACAAGCTCGAGTTTATTTCAACTCGATTCTCCAACCGTTTATCAAATCGTAACAATATCAACATTTGAAAACGAGTTTGAAACTAAACAATATTAATGATGACAGCTGAACAGTTTCAGCATTTAGTGACTTATTTCACTCGGCTGAATTTCAGCTTTACTCAGCCGCCGGCACTTTGCCGAATTTTAGCTTTACTCAGCCGCCAGCACTTAGCCGAATTTCTGCTTCACTCAGCCGTTGGCACTTGGCCGAATTTTTAGCTTCACTCATCCGTTGTCATTTGGCCGAATTTTAGCTTCACTCAGCCGCTAGCACTTGATCGAATTTCAGCTTCACTCAGCCGAAATTTCTGGAGCGGCCCTTAGCCGAATTTCAGCTTCACTCAGCCGAAATTTCCGGAGCGGCGCTTAGCCGAATTTCAGCTTCACTCAGCCGAAATTTCTGGAGTTCAAAAGGATAATACTTGCCCAGCTTGATTCGTTTTTTATACTTTTTTTTTTTTTTTTTTCATATACCTTTCAAACGAGTTGAACTTGTTCAACATAAAATTCAACTTGAATCAACCTCGTCCAAATAAAATTGAAGAAATTTTTGTCAAATATTTTGATTACTCACGGGTTCGAATCAGAACAACAGTTCTTCAAAAATTGTCTTAAGCTGTTAGAACCCGTGCGCAATTAAAATAAATAAACGAAAATTAACTCAACAATTTTATTTAATATATTTAAATGACTATATTACAATAGTAATTGAAAAAAAAAAAAAAAACGATGCAATACAAAACCGAGACGAGTCGAAACTCTGTCCTTAAGACAATTTTGGCCCGGTATGTACCCCGGTTGTTACCAATTGTCTCCCAGGATAACTCGGTTATACCTGTTCAAGTAGAGGTACTTCAGACTTGAACCACAGCGAACTCTGACAATGCCCAGAATCTCTTCGACTCGTGAATGGACTCGAAATGAACACCACGAACTGAACAGAGGTCGAAAATGCTCAAAAACTACAGGACTCGAAGTACTAAGCTGTATAATGCAATTTCTGAACTCTATTTTAACTCTATCTGAACTCTCTCTTTGAACTCATCATTTCCTCCATTCATTCGAGGAAGTTTATATAGTGGATCTATTGTGAAATTGATGCCTTTTCATTTCCTGAATTAATGCTCAAGCATTCATGGCATTAAAATAGGCATTCATGGTTGAATATTAACTGAAAATGATTCAGCTTCTCCACTCATTAATTCTATTTGCTTCAATTCTCAGCATTGAAGCCGCTTCTAGAATTCGAGCTACCGAGCTGAGCTTGTGTTGGACAACCGATCTGACTGAGCTTATTCAAATATAACTCATTCTGAATGTTTATTGATATGGGCCAAGACCAATAGACTTTTGTATAAAAAGTTTAATACTATCCTGGGCCCCCAGGCCCAAGAAGGCCCATTCCCCAAAGCCAAAGCCAACGGGTTCGACGGGCGGCGGCGGCGCGCGCGCGTGTGGCCATTTAAGCAGAACACCTGACCGCTAAAACCAACCTGCTATCTCTCCTTCTTCTAGGAGCTTATACTACATACAACATTCTTCCCACGTATATACTAGGAATTGATTCTCTCAACTCCCAATGTGGTACACTTTTTAGTTGAATACTCTTCAACTTTCACTTCCAACATTAGCTCTTTCAACCACCCGACTTTAAGCGTTAATTTCTCATTCACTCGTTATCCGAATTGAATGATTCCAAATCCTGAATTCATCTACGACTCACGTAGTTTTCAGAATTATCAAAACATTACATATATTCTATACAAGAATATATCCGAAATACGCTTATAAATTCACAGAATAAAATGATTATAAAATAATTTTTAATTCATTTTTAATTCAATTCCTCTTTATCTCCAACAACATTTACAATGAATACCTAGAATATTCTAGAGATCCTATACAATAAATGCAAAAGATTATATACAAATAATAATACACATTATATCTCTAATACCACCTCTCAAGTGGGACGCGAACACAGGCCCAACTTGTCACGTTGATGAAGAAAAGTGGGACGAGGCAAGGACATCGTGAGAGAGTTGACAAGATGATCTTTAGCATTGACATGTGAAATACGCAGACGACCTTGCTGAATATTGTCATGAATGTAGTGACATTCAATGGCGAGTTTGATTGTGGAATACCGGATAAAAAAGAAGCGAGTCGTGCCAAGGTTATTACCGTAGATGACCGGCGAGTTTGATTGTGGACGGTTGGGATCTTGGAGAAGGAACATAACCCAGTGAAGTTTGGAGGTGGCGGCAGCCACGGACCAATATTCAGCTTCCGTAGATGAGCGAGCGATGGTGGTTTGTTTCTTGGAACTTCATGAAATTGGACTGCGGCCGAGGTAAACCACATAAGCACTTGCGGAGGCATAATTATCATTGTCACCACCCCAATCAGTGTCAGAAAATGCATGCAATGTGAGAGGGTGTCATGATAGAGCTGTAGACCATACTGGAGAGTACCAACAAGATAGCGCAAAATGCGTTTGGAAATAGACAAATGCGCATCAGTAGGCCGATGCATATACTGAGAAAATTTATTGACAGCAAACACAATGTCGGGGCGAGTAAGATATAAATATTGAAGGCACCTGATGACGATGCGATATTGCAAAGGATCATCAAGACACGTCCTCGGTTTGGATGTCAAATGAGTGATGTCGGCTGGCAATGGTGTGGCAACCGAATTAGCTTCCTACATATGGAACTTTGCAAGCAATTCAGCAATATAGCATCGTAGTGAAAACAAAAGACCAGCAGAATTGTGAATAACTTCCACCCTAGAAAATAGGAAAGTGTCCAATATCTTTTAATGCAAACCGAGAAGCCAAGCAGGAGATAAAGTCATTAAGCGTAGATGTACTATTTCCTGTAAAACCAATATCATCCACATCAATGAGTATATAGAGCAGTGTGGAGCCATGTGAATAAATAAAGAGAGACGTGTCAACTTGAGAATGATGAAATCCAAGAGTAATGAGATAATTTTTGAGGTCGTCATACCAAGCCCGAGGGGCTTGTTTGAGACCATAGATCGCCTTTTTGAGTTTGCATACATAATCAGTTCATTCAGAATCTATGAAACCGGGTGGTTGAGATAAGTAAACAATATCATGTAAATGACCTTGTAAGAAAGCATTATTAATGTCTAGCTGACGGAGCTGTCACCCCTGCACAATAGCCAAAGAGAGCACAAGAGAAATAGTCGTAGGTTTGACAACTGGACTGAAAGTCTCGTAATAGTCAATGCTTGGTCGATGATGAAAGCCTCGGGCTACCAGTCTAGCCTTATACCTGTCAACAGTTCCATCAGGATCGTGTTTTGATGCGAAAAATCCATTTGGAACCAACAATATTAAATCTGGGATCTGGGGAGGACAAAAGAAGGGCTATTGAGAAATTCGACTAAGAGGAGAGTGGGAGATTGGATAATATTATGGTGTAATGCTATGCAAGAGGAAATGATATTATCTGATACTGATATTGTCGAAAATATCAGGTTTGGTAACAATGATTTGTAGTGGATATATAGCTAATTATGGGTGATTTCTCAAGTGAGAAGGGTGGATATTATGAACCACAGTGGTTGGACTAGTATTATGAATAAGACGGTGAGTGAGTCGACAAATTGACAGAGCATCACTGTTTATATTATTTCTCAGATCTTTTTCTATTACATTATGACCTGGTATATATAGGCAAAGTGCTAATGAGGTTTAGCTAAAACATGACAAGACATTGAAAGAATATAATTAAGTATAATTATGTATAAGTCGGCAAGACAGCTGTCGAGGAGGAGTAGCGCAGTGTGGACTCATCTCTTCCTTTGTCTTGTTGTCATCAGCTTCAAGCTGATTGGCCTGATAATATGGGTAGTATCCAATGTGTCTGATGTGTCGGAGTATGGGTGAATGTCGGCGTCAGAAGTCGACATTCATCTAGGTCCGACTTACTGAATGCGGACTAGATGGATGGAGGCCCAAGATCTATTATTGGACATAGGTTCAGGCCCAATTTTGATGCTCGGGTTATAATCCGGATCTGGTATATCAATGGCCCCATACTCTGTGCCTTGCGTATCCGTCAAGGCAGAGAGTAAAGTTGTTGGCGTAAGGGAATACCAAACCCCATTGTTGTCGTATGTGACAGAGAGATGCTGATATTAGCTATCGGGCTTGGGTCAGTGTTAATATCGCGTAGCGAAATACTGAGATATGTTGTGCATTGTAGCGGACAGGCTAGATACCGCGCTACAAAGCGGACGGGTTTAAAGCAGCTTTTATGACATAAAGCGACTCGCTGCGAGGTGCCGTGCTATGGAGCAAATAGGCTTAAGATGCCGATTTTAAGAATTATCGGGCTCATATACCGCACTACAAAGCGAAAGAGTTTAAGAGGTCGTAAGCCGTTTTGCGAGAAGGAGGCCGTTAGCCGTTTTACGAGAAGAATGCCGTAAGCTGTTTTATCAGCTCTCCTGGTCAGTGAAGTACACGAGGCATTGCCTCGGTTCACGAAGCGTTACTTCGGTTCCATAAATGATAACGTTTGATGTGAAACGCCCTTTGCTCTGATTGGCTGAGGGACCTCAAAAACTATGCCTTGCAATTATTACGTTCAAATTTCAAAATTTGAACCGACGCCTCGCCTCACGTCCCTGCCTATATAAAGGTGTTCTAACCCTCATTTGTACAGTTTCGCCAATTCTGAAATTTTTTCTAGCGAGAACTCCGGTGAGTGCAAGCGATTTCCGGCGAACGTTTGCTACTTTCGGCCCACAATCATGCTTCAACCCAGATTCTTCCAAACATCCCAGGTATGGCTCTGTTTCTTCTTTTAAATTTATGAGATTTTCTGTCTCAAAATTGTTAGGATAGAGACGCAGCATGTATTTAGGGCCCTTCGAATGCATATGAGTGATTTGTCATATCCAGCTAGGCTTCAAAATGTATTTGAGATTCTGTGTCTCGCCCAGATCTTCATCCTTTCCCAAAGATAGGTGCCTAGATGACTTTAGGGTTCTTCAGGGTTTATTTGTTGTTCATTGAACGAAGGGGCGAGGTGTCGAGGTGTGATTATGCTCACCTCGGCCCGACTTCCATGTCTAGGTGACTAACTGCTCCACCTCACCCTATGTTTTTTCAGGATGTCCTTGTTAGTAATATCATCCGCAGCGGAAGCGATTTAAGGATCTAGATCTATGAATATACGCAATAAAACATTAAATCTATATCTACAAGGGGGTTGTAGATCATACCTCTTGGATCTCTAAATCCAAGTTGAAGAACCGCAAGAGAAAGATTGCAAGAAGATGTGAAGAGCACCACGATCTTCCGCACGTGTGATCCAAGCAATTCCCGGTGGAAGGAATTCTCGACTCGAACCCTTCCGATATGCTACCCGGAAAAATCTCCAAGATTTTCCCCTTGTCTCCCCTTGGCCGAAATTTTCTTTCTCCTCTCTAAGAGGTGAAAGTCGAAAATTGTAGTGTGTTATTTGGCTTGGGAGAACTCTCTTTATATGAGAGTAAAACTTAAGCCCCAAGGATTTTATAATTAATACAAAATCAATTATGATAATCCTATTAAATAAAAGATAATCCCAAAATATTCTAGAACAAATCTAGAATAATCTTTATCTTTATTTCTTACCATAAATATTTATCCAATAAATATTTTATGCACATGTCTTATTAATCCACAAGAAAACTAATTTCTTGTTCCAAAAATAAGAGGGGGGGCGCCACTTTATACCCTAGGTATAAAGGCTTCCACACATTTTACACACTTGGGCCAAGATTATGAAAAATGTCTTTTCCACATATTTAATTATTTAGCCCAACTAATTTAATAGTCCACTAAACAATTAATTCACATATCGTTTTAATAAAGTCCAACAAGAACTAAATTAATATTATTAGGATTCGACGTCCGAGAATAGCTATGCTATATTAGGAGGCACGTCGGGGACCATGGACTAATAATCAGCGGCTCCGATAAATCAAATAAATAATTATAGAATAATTATATTCGATAAATCAATCACAGGAATATGCCACCATAATCCCGTGACTGCACTCCTCCGATTAAAAGATTATATTTATCTCCTCACGAGAATAATAATAAGCGTCCATTGATATAATCATTACATATGGATTAATCCTCCATAGACTGTTCATTCTAAATCGGGAAGTTACCGTTAACCCTTTTTAGAACCTCTTATCCTTATTTACCATTAACCCCTAGTGATCAATTAATTCATATAACTCACTGGTAGCTAATCAGTGTAATATGAACTCGCGCGATCGATCAGTTTCTAGGATTAACAAACAAGGGAACTCGTACATCTACTTCCATAAATGGAAGGAATGGATTCCGTATCCGTAATAACACGGACTACTCACTCAATCCGGTACAATGCCAAGATGGGGTAATTCGGATCACGGACTCGGTGTAATCCTTAACCGTCAAGTCAAACCTCATACGATTCAAGCGGTTGACTCGTGATCACCTCGGGATTAAGATATATCCATAAATATGATCATCCATTGATTCGATAAGACTTCTCGATTACGGAATTATATCGTGAACTCTAATCAAATCGGTCCACCCTATATGATATATCTATCATATATAAATGCCCCATTAGGTTCTCTTAACCGAAAGTCCGGATAAGACAATCACACCTATTGTGTTCTGGGCACATTAATAGCACGTTAAAGGAGAGACCCGATACTCTCGATTAACTTCACTACGGGCTTATTGTATTTTAAGTACATCTTCACTAACTCAATCCTCCCGTGTATATACCATACACTGAGTTAAGTGATTACATAAACGATATACTTAGGGTTTTCTGTAGTGTAAATACTATTGTCACATCGGTGATTATGAGAATAATAAATATGAATAATAATATCATTTCATTTATTAAATAAAACAATTGCAAAATTGTCTTTCGGGCATCACACCTAACAATCTCCCACTTGCACGAAAGCATGTGATTAATTGTTTTAGAGCACACCCTATTATTTAAAATACAACAAACTACATCTCCCACTTGCTCTAAAGCAATGGAGACTCATCCCGTATTCTAGTACCCACTAAGCATATCATAACCATTTCGTATTCCAAAGTACACTCCGAGTATGCCGTCGTAGGATAGGTCGGTGACTCGGGGAGCACCTACATCTAAATGTCATGGGTCTTAATGATTAGTCGGGTTGTCGGCTCGAGACGATCCATAGAATCGAAACGTTACCGGTCCATCTAATCATGTGGTGCGAGTAAACACTTGAGCCGAGAGATCGACTTAACGATCATCCTCAATCCGACTTAAAGTCAAAATCGGTGTATCACACATATCCAAGTTCACACATGAATATGTCCGCATATTATTCCTCGTTCTCTCAAGATACTAAAGGACATACTAAACTTGCTATGTTAACCGCCGAATCTAAGATTCGATCAAAGTTGACGTTCAATAACTCGACCATCTCTTACGAGAAAGAGAATCTATCCCATTTCTCTTGATCCGAAGATTTAGAGAGTCATTCCCGAGGCATAGGGTAGAACTTCCTCGTTGAATGTTGCATACACGGATGCATCATCTTAACCAATAAGATGGATGGGAAACCGTGGCGATTCTAATGAATTCGACCGAGTCAAACTCTTAAGAATGTTGTCCAAATCTCTCGTTGCGAGAGAAATGTGGTATCGTCGGATTCGACTTCGAGACAACACACCCATGTTGATTCCAACTCGGTGCGGTGTTATCCTTCACAAACACTAATATATATTTATATATTCACTACGTACTAAAATTGATATCCGATCTACAAAAGACTTATCAATATTCGGTCAAATCCACACATTGTAGAAATATATGACTTCCAATGACCGAGAGGTTTGCTTTTTATCCACAAAGGACATAAGCCTTGACAGTCATCCCGTCATAAGTTCATAAGTCAATACCCTTCGTTTCGAATGAATCCGGACTCCGTTTGTTTGGCAAGAAAGTCTCGGGGAATCACCCCTATTTTCTCGCTTTTGAACGAAATCATGCAATACCGAACTCATTCTACTCTTTTCCATGTAGATCCAATTACTCCCACTTTGGGCCGAGACGCTCGGTGGTTCTACAAGAGCATGAACGGGGTTGGAGTACCGAACTCCATTCACGGGGTTATGGCTATTAAACCAACCTCTATTATCGAATCCTATACTTGCTCACAAAAGAGCCATAGGTCATCAATCGATCCTCGGACTACAAAGTCCGCGAGAACCCGTAATGGGTAATGGGTGAACCATACTCCCACTACATTCGGGTGGATCGAAATTCGATCTAGTTTAGTAGTATTTAGTGTTATCACCAACAACCGATGTTGGATGTGGTCGATTTTAATCGGTTAGTAACTACCTTGAGTAAACGTACTTCAAGGTTTAAGGTTTTACTTGTTCATAGACTCTATCGAAAGGACATAACGATATACCGTCCCTTCCCGATTTCAAGAATCTTATAACAAACCTTTTTCTCAATGCTACAAGATATAGAACGATTGGTCACGACCGAACGTGTTCGCGAAATTTCCGTACCTACCTTCAAGCACCGTGTGCTAAATGCTTATATTTATGGAAGTGGGGTGAACCGAATCCACACCTTATCCGTAAATTCCAAAGCATATTCTAGGTAGACTTCTCGGTCTTACATTTCAATGTAAACCGATATTTCGCTTCTAATATCTTTATTGAGTTAAGCAGTGTATTGTAGCACATCTAAAAACATATATAAGGCAATTTTACGGTTTCTCACTTAGTGAGAACATGTCACAATGAGGCAGGCTGAGCATCAGTCTCGAGGACTATGAATGGCCTATTCCGAGTATAGAATACTCTATCTCTGTTGAAAACAGAGAAACCTCAAAATATTTTGGATAAACTTACCGGAGTGTTTGAATAGTTATCAGACAAGAAGTCACTACTCGGAAGCTCCTACTAGCTCGTATCTTTCATCAGACCCCGAAGGTCGTCATGAACAAGCTATGTTACTTCTTTATATCCATTATCCTTTCCCGATTGAAAGGAAACTTAGTCATTGAACCTTTGAGACAATATAACCAGACTGGGAGAAAGGAATCACCCTGAGCCAGTCTTCAGGTCTTGTCTTTTAGGGACTATGCACTAACTATGGAATATGAAGAAGCGTTTATCTAAATATAGAAACCAATTGCTTTTAATAGTTCTTAAGATGTGTTTTATATACATATTTCAGCGGTTGTAAGTGGTTTTGACTTTATCAAACAAAAGTCCGAGTCTTGGATTCGTACTACAAATGGTATATTCACTTTCTATACGACAAACAAATTATCGAATAGAAGGTAAATCCATTCGTTCCAACGAGTCTTAAACGAAAAATAAATTTTCCGCGATATCCAAGGATTGAACCCGAGATTCATTTCCTTATATCACTCCCACTATTCTAGCTAAAATTAACTGCCCGTTGTTTACTCTTTTAATCGTTAAATGCACTGCTACCTTGTTCTTCCAAAGAACTTGGCTCGAGAAAATCACCAAGGATTCATAGGTTGGTGATCCAAAATCACTTGTCCTTATCCTATGATTTTCGGTTAATTAATTTTCGGTTCAAATTTAAAATTTTCTCGGTTTAGGTGACTAACACTTTTAGACATATTCTCCCATTCTTGACTTTCAATGAATGGAAACAGTCTTGAACCAGCGGTTCGTTTGAGTAGACATTACTCTTGAACCGTGGGATGTCTATTTCGAGTGTTACTCGTCGAGACTTCTCGGATTTTCTAATATACCAGAAAAAAAACAACAAATCATAGCATTAAAGCTCCCACTAGTTTATCGGTTCCAAATACCGTCTAACCAGCAATGCTTTATTTTATGATTTTCCAATTTTTCAATTTGAAAATCTCTCGTGTAAACACTTACACGCTTCTAATGTTTCCAAATCATAAAACTCCCACTAGTTCATCGATTCCAAATATCGTCTAACTAGCAACATTTCATGACTTTCCGGTTTTTCAATTAGAACGGTTACGTGTGTAGTCGATTACACTTTTCTAATGTTCTAGAAAAACAACAAATCATAAAGCTCCCACTAGTTCATCGATTCCAAATATCGTCCAACTAGTAACACTTCATGATTTTCCGATTTTTCAATTAGAAAATTGCACGTGTATTTCCTACACACTCAAAATTCACTAAAAGAATTTCAAAGTCCGAAATCACCTTTGTTCAAACTAAGTTTGTCTTCCGTTTGACACGAATGACACTAGTGACATACCTATATGTCACTCGGTTTTAAAAGGCTTGAGAGAAAATATCTCTTTCGAAAAATAATTGCATTATCGATTAACTAGTTCAACGTCCTAGTTACTTTCCACTTTTTAACGAAGTCAATACTAGTCAATTTTTTAAGCAATTTAGTAAGGGATATAATGTCGTAAATAAAATGACATATATTAATTCAAGTTTAACACTACTATATAAGTTTATTTTAGGAATTGTAAACTAAAATTAAGTCTACTCTACCATTCCAAGGTTTTAACCTCGCATCTCAGTGCCGCCGTAGGGTAGGTCAAAGAGATGACGGTTAAATCGAGACAATCTCATCAATGAATAACTTATGAGAATCAAACATCCCACGAGAATCGAACATCCCTTTATTCATTGACTACCTTCCTTTTTTAGCCTAGATATTACCAAAAATATCCTTTATGAGTGTGACCTACTATATCGGATCTCTTAGGTACGCCCCGAGTATGCCGTCGTAGGATAGGTCGGTGACCCGACGAGTACCCGTAAATCCTATCCTTTCGAGACCAAGCCATGAATGTTGATAGGGGTGAACACCATCCGTAGGGGGACGAAATCAAAGCGCCGCGAGGCGTCACCCTTCTCTCACTTACTTGTATCTATAGTAGAGGCCGTGGGATTGGCTGTCGCCTCCCCCGCTCCCACTCAATATTTTGGAAGTGGTGGTGGGTTAACTAACCACGTCTTTTTGATGTTAACATAAAAGCACATCAAATCAAGGATTCCGAATGGTGTCGGTAACGTAGGCAAGCCTACCCGTCCTATTCGTTGGAACATATGTGACAAGGTCGGACGAAATCGGGTCAAGAGAGCCCTATTGAGATTAGAAGGAATCACCCCTCCGCTCTCGGTTTGGCTTAGTCTTGCCGGACCCCCGTGCATACATCACACTAGGAGGGTTAAGTCGTTCGAGCGAAGCTCAATTGACCACCCAACCTATAAGCGAACCGTTTTTATCCAAGATTTATTGTTCTTTTACCATCATTCAATCTCGTAGACACTACGAATTGAAAACGTGATCTCGTTTCAGCTTTAAGGCGGTTCACCGAGAACACACACCGAAAGGCTAGCGATTTCATAACCCGTCCTCGGATCTTTAATTAGTTACTAAATTAATTAATTACCACGTATTAATTAAATTTCAACTAATTACACGAGTTTGTATACATGCCTATTTTAATTACCAAAATTAAAATTCTACATGTATGCATGGAGTGGTTTTATGATATGATGCATGTCATGGCAATTCCGATTTTATATCTATTTTATGATCAAACACATAAAAAATAAATTGCGGAAAATTTAAACACCGAGATGGATCGTTGGCACCCCCGTATCTAATCTATTAGAAAATAAATAACCAAAACCCTAACTAGGGTTTATTACTTTCTAACTAAATCTGCAGCTGTTCAAATTCTGCGATGATCGGAAACCAAACGAACTCGGATCGGGACGAAACTTTCCAGATCTTTTCTTCACTCCTTGAACTTCAATATGGACGGTTGGATCGGTGCTTTGACTTACCAATTTTCTCCAGTAAACCTCCAAACTTGCTGCTGAATCTGACTTTGACTGCACTGCATCAAGGACTTCCTGAGGCAGATCGGGAATCGAGATGAATCCCGATCGACCTGAAATTTTTATGGTACGTCCAAAACTCAAATTTGATCAATATGAACGGTCGGATTTGCTTTTCAACGGTCCAAAATCTCCCAGAAAATCGAGGAAGTCACAGATAGTGTTTCTGTGAATCCTGCGTTTTTCTGTTACAGCAGCCTCTTCGCAGCATCAAATGGATATCGAAACGGACTCTGATCGATGCCAAACTTTGTGGAGTTTATCATCATCTTCTAATCTTGATTCTGACCGGAGGGATCTTCGTTTCAACGGTTCGATCAACGGGAAAAGAAAAAATACTAAACAGCTACTAAACAGATCTATTTTCTGGAAAGAAAAATTGCAATCAAAAAAAAATTACATAATTTCCTATACTCATATGGACGAATTTTCATCGTTTATATGAGTTTACAATAGATCTAACGGGTAAACAGTGTCAACCCCAATCCATCTCTTCAACCACGACATTCATAAGCATAAAAATTAAACATATGCATCGGCCCCCAAAAAAATTGGGACAAAAAATCTACATGTTTTACCACTCCTAGATCTAATATTTTATACGTATAAATATAGATCACCATGGCGACTGATACCACTGTTAGTGAAATATCATCGCAGCGGAAGCGATTTATGGATCTAGATCTATAAAATACACGTAATAAAATAACTAGATCTATATCTACAAGGGGGTTGTAGATCATACCTCTTGGATCTCTAAATCCAAGTTGAAGAACCGCAAGAGAAAGATTGCAAGAAGATGTGAAGAGCACCATGATCTTCCGCACGTGTGATCCAAGCAATTCCCGGTGGAAGGAATTCTCGACTCGAACCCTTCCGATATGCTACCCGGAAAAATCTCCAAGATTTTCCCCTTGTCTCCCCTTGGCCGAAATTTTCTTTCTCCTCTCTAAGAGGTGAAAGTCGAAAATTGTAGTGTGTTATTTGGCTTGGGAGAACTCTCTTTATATAGGAGAGTAAAACTTAAGCCCCAAGGATTTTATAATTAATACAAAATCAATTATGATAATCCTATTAAATAAAAGATAATCCCAAAATATTCTAGAACAAATCTAGAATAATCTTTATCTTTATTTCTTACCATAAATATTTATCCAATAAATATTTTATGCACATGTCGTATTAATCCACAAGAAAACTAATTTCTTGTTCCAAAAATAAGAGGGGGGGCGCCACTTTATACCCTAGGTATAAAGGTTTCCACACATTTCACACACTTGGGCCAAGATTATGAAAAATGTCTTTTCCACATATTTAATTATTTAGCCCAACTAATTTAATAGTCCACTAAACAATTAATTCACATATCGTTTTAATAAAGTCCAACAAGAACTAAATTAATATTATTAGGATTCGACGTCCGAGAATAGCTATGCTATATTAGGAGGCACGTCGGGGACCATGGACTAATAATCAGCGGCTCCGATAAATCAAATAAATAATTATAGAATAATTATATTCGATAAATCAATCACAGGAATATGCCACCATAATCCCGTGACTGCACTCCTCCGATTAAAAGATTATATTTATCTCCTCACGAGAATAATAATAAGCGTCCATTGATATAATCATTACATATGGATTAATCCTCCATAGATCGTTCATTCTAAATCGGGAAGTTACCGTTAACCCTTTTTAGAACCTCTTATCCTTATTTACCATTAACCCCCTAGTGATCAATCAATTCATATAACTCACCGGTAGCTAATCGGTGTAATATGAACTCGCGCGATCGATCGCTTAGGATTAACAAACAAGGGAATCTGTCTATCTACTTCCATAAATGGAAGGAATGGATTCCGTATCCGTAATAACACGGACTACTCACTCAATCCAAGTACAATGCCAAGATGGGGTAATTCGGATCACGGACTCGGTGTAATCCTTAACCGTCAAGTCAAACCTCATACCGATTCAAGCGGTTGATCGTGATCACCTCGGGATTAAGATATATCCATAAATATGATCATCCATTGATTCGATAAGACTTCTCGATTACGGAATTATATCGTGAACTCTAATCAAATCGGTCCACCCCTATATGATATATCTATCATATATAAATGCCCCATTAGGTTCTCTTAACCGAAAGTCCGGATAAGACAATCACACCTATTGTGTTCGGGCACATTAATAGCACGTTAAAGGAGAGACCCGATACTCTCGATTAACTTCACTACGGGCTTATTGTATTTTAAGTACATCTTCACTAACTCAATCCTCCCGTGTATATACCATACACTGAGTTAAGTGATTACATAAACGATATACTTAGGGTTTTCTGTAGTGTAAATACTATTGTCACATCGGTGATTATGAGAATAATAAATATGAATAATAATATCATTTCATTTATTAAATAAAACAATTGCAAAATTGTCTTTCGGGCATCACACCTAACAGTCCTCATAGTCATATACTCAATCTGATGAAGAAGTACGAGCTGTTTCAGGCTATGGTTTGGATGAGGAGGTGGATATGAGCGAGCAAGAGAAAATTGATGTCGAAGAATCTGGCTCAGACGATGATGATAGCGGTGAGGATAATGGTGAGGCTACCGGTGAGGTTGGCGGTGAGGCTAGCCATCGGGATGACGCGACATTGAGTAGTCTTGTCAATAAAACTCAAGTGGCGATAACCCGATGGGTAGCTGCCCATGGAGCGGTGACTCAAGGTGAAGCGGCTCAAAGTGCGGGATTGAAGAAATCTAGGGCATCTGAGCCAAAGAAAATAGCTCCTAAAAAGAGGTCTCCTGAAGCTATTCAAGAGTTGGCCGCTCAGAAGCGTTTTGATAGTGACGTAGGACTTCGATGGAGAGAATTCCGAGCTCAGACTGATTACACCACGTCGATGATGGACTACGATATTCCCAGGGACTATCGGTTCGCTAGTTTTGGTGTGATGTATGTGGCTTGAATCTGTGGCAGAGATGTGGATGACTTTTTATGGCTGCATTATGATCATCTCGTTGCCGGACTTCTCCCACCTTTGACCCCTTCTTAATTAGGTTTACGAAGGAAATCCGGGTCATGCCGTGCGATCTTACGCTTGGGACCGTCAGAGTTGTGATGGCCTTTATCGTGATAAGCCGACTGCGGGGGCGGGAGCCATCACTGCCAGTTTTGTTTTATTTCTATGGCTTTAACAAGAGGGCTAGAGACGGCCAAATCCAACCTCGCGGTAGAACGAGCAACAAACCCCGGCTTCTATTCGACCTTCCTGATAAGGTATCGGCCTGGAACGAGAGATGTATGAAGGTGGAGTCGCAAATAGGTTGGCCCTTTCCAAAAATCCCTGTGAAATCTGGAAAAACTGACCATTTGAAGAAAGTGAAGACTCAGGACGATGACGACGAATTCATAGCCGAGCTTAAGGAGTTGCTTAGGTATGTTCGGAAACCCCGGAAACAGGATAGGGTTTTTAACTGGAGGCTTCTTTTAGTTGTTGGGAAACCCTATGTTAGAATGGCCGGACTCTGTGGAGTAGAGGTAGGTGATCCCATAGTTGAGATCGAGTTGTTTCCTTGTGATACTGATTGGTACGGGGAGTGTCATTTTGGTAGGTGCATGCCCTCTATGTGAGAGGTGTGCTCAGGCGATTCCTCAAAACGGACTATGAGTAAAGCTTTACTTGTTTTGACCTGCTTGTTTTCATTTTTCGTTTCTTTTAACTTTCTTGATTGTATATTCATGGATCTTGTTATTATGCAGGCACCATGAATGCATTAAAGCTGCGCAATTTGATCGCCGCCAGGAAGACCTCGGGTGAGGTAAAGAGGGGTGAAGAGCTCAAGGGGATTAACAAGGTTGATCTTCCCATTATCGATGTTCATACTGACTCTGCAGGCACGTCCTCTGGGTCTAAAGCTATGAAAGCAGCCTCACCACCAACAAAGCAAACTGCAGGGAAAAAGGCCGAGGCAAACACCTGAAGTAGTCCATCCTGATGAAAACTCCGGCTCCTAAAAAGAGATCTAGAGGCAAAGCCGGTGATAGAGGGGTGACTGAGGTCGTTGATTCTGAGGAGACTGTACTTGGCAAGATAGTATATCGTGTTCCCGAAAAATCAAAGGTGACTGATGATCAGCCGAGTCCCGATGCCTCTCTTCAAGAAAAGTCTAAGTCTAAGGACGCCGGTCAACATAAGGAGTCCGCTGCTCCTGTTTCTGATAAGGGTAAAAATCTAACCGACAAGTCGACTTCGGCAGACGCAACTGCAATGGTGCCTTTCTCTGGTTTTCCCGTAGGGCCTCATGGTAAACCTGCAATCTGGCTGTACAAGAATTTTATACGCCAAAAGCCAATTGACTTGCCTAGGGCGGCCATGATTTCTGTGGTGATAGCCGACGTTGCTCCATTGAGGCATCTGAAGTGGAGCCTTCCCAACCCTGTTCAGTTGGAGATTGGTCACGGAATTATGGATCGGATCGTGTTGTCGGATCAAGTCGACCCTAGTCGTGCATTTCTACAGAACATTGAGGACTTGTTGGGTTTGTTTGGGGCCACGGTGAGCATGGTAATTCTCTGCTCGTTTCAATATCATTTCCTTTGTATCTTGATCATTTGAACTCCTCTTTTGTTAACTTGTTCACCTTGCATTCCTTCTATCCTCTTTTTCAGGTCGGTACCGGCATGAAGCAATTTGTGGAGGAATATAAGGAAGCCACCTCATCGAAATCCACCATGGACAAACAGCAGAGGCGCTAAAGTTGTTAGGGCAGGCCCACGGGTACGATTTAGTGCTTCCGAAGCCGAGAATGATGAGTTGAAGAAACGGCTTGCTGAGGCGGAGAAGATGCAGCTCGAGGCTCAGGAGAACTCCGATCGTCTTGAGGCCCTTAATCGCGAGCTAGCAAAGAAGGATAAAGAGGTTGTCCGATCTTTAAAAGAAGTGCAGAGGAAATCTGATGAAGCCGTAAGCCTCTGGAAAGCTAAACAGAAGTTGACTGCTGATTTCAAGCAGAAGTTGGCCGACGCTAGTGCTACAATCGAGGCCAAACTAGAGGTCACGATGGGGAGGCCGTGGAAGCATACAAAGCCTCTAAGGCCGCTGAGAAGACAGCCAGCAATAATTTTTTGATGGGATATGACCAAGGCATTTACCATCTTGCTACGTGTTGGTGGGCTCAATGCGGCGATGTTCCCAGTCTCTAGACCTTGCGAGATTGGATCTTTACTCCACCCTTCTCCGACCATCTAAGGGTTTTCTATCTTTCCATTCCTTATACTGAGGTCGAGCTGAACGGTTATGCTGAGTATCGGACAGCTGAAGAGAAAGGGTTTGGGATCCACCCTAGATCGAAGCTGTCAACCTCTGGGAACTAGTCAAACATGTTACACAAGCTGATGATCAAGGAGGGGCTGAGGTCGCTGATCAAGAGGCTGATCGAGAGGCAGATGAAGCTGATGCGAATGCTGAAAACCTACTTCATCCTTCTCTTAGTGCTGAGAATGTTGATAATGCTGAGATGCGGTCTGATGATGTGTGAAGTCTGTTGTAACTTTTTCCTGATTCAGTATTGTAGATGTTTGAACACTTGGAGATAATCTTGTAATAACATTTCTTTGATTATCTGAATATATTGACAAGTATCGTCTGTTGTCGAATGTGTTGATATGTTTGGCTCGAAATTATTGTGTCTATCAAGTCCAGTTTAGTTTGAGTCCGGTGTAGTGGTATCTGGCCCCCTTGTTTTAGATATGATTCGAAGTCGTAAACTTGCGGCTTAACTAAAATAACTATCCGACTTAGGGTTTGAAATTTTTCCAGCATATGGCCCTCATTTTCAATAAAGTTCAGCATTATCAATCTGAGACCGTTGTTGAAAATCACCTTTACACAGATAGCAAGCACACTTTGATGATATGATAATATGCACTAAAAGATAGAATGTAAAATTAGGCTTTTATTAAGTTCGCCTCATCGTGTTTGGTGAGTGAAAATTACAAGTAAGAAAGCTTAACAACTCACATCGTAAACGAGAGGATAGCCATAACCCTAGCTGATTATTACATGTAGTGCCTTTTGAGATTGTCTGCATGCCACTGTATGTTAAGCTCGGAGCCGTGTTGATCCTTGAGAACATAAGTCCCTTTTTTGACCTCTCTGGTGACCTGATAAGGACCTTCCCAATTCTCCGTGAGCTTGCCCCTTCCGTACTGAAGACCGGCGGCCAACCTGTTTCGAAGAACGAAATAGCTGACCTTAAATGAGTGGTCGCGGATTCGCTTGTCGTGATGTCGTTTAGTGATTTTCTTATAACTCACGAGCCGATGGTATGTCGCTAATCATTTTTCCTCCGCTAGGTCGAGGTCGATCTGTCTATTGAGCAGATTGTCTGTCGGATTATACTTAGCGACCCTGATACTTGGGAGTGCAATTTCAATAGGAGTCATGGCCTCCGATCCGTAAGTTAGAGCGAATGGCGTTTATCCAGTGGGTGTTTTGATCGTGGTGCAGAGAGCCCATACTATGGCGGGCAGCTCGTCGAACCATCCTCCTGCGGTTGCTTTCTCACTCATAATCTTTTTGAGCAATTTGATTATTTTCTTATTGCCGGCCTCGGCTTGGCCATTACCCTGGGGGTAAGCTACGGATGATTTCAAATGTTTAACGTTATACTCTCCATAGAAACTTGAGAACTCATCTCTGAACTGTGGTCCGTGATCTGTCACCACCGCTCGCGGGATGCTGAACATAGACCATATATGATCATGTAAGAAATAAACCGCATCCTTTGCTCCTATCTTGGCTAAGGGTTTAGCCTCAATCTAATCGTAAAATGGTCTACTGCCACTATGATAAGCTTGAATCCACCCCTTCCCGTAGGGAAGGGTCCGATGAGATCGAGTCCCCACATGTCGAAAGGCCAGGGTGAGACCACAGTACTTTGTTCTACAGATGGTAGTCTCGGGATATACGCATGTTTCTGGCACTCCGGACATTCTCTAGCCAATGTTTCCGAATCTTTTATGATTGAAGACCAATAGTACCCCGCGGTTATAACCTTTTGACCTAAGGAGCGGCTAGCGGGGTGGCCCCCACACACTCCTTGGTGAAGCTCTGTGAGGATCTTCTCGCTTTCCTCTTTCTAGACACATCTCAACAATGGTTTAGAGGCAGATCTTCTGTAAAGCACCCCATCGTATATGATGTATCTGGCCGCTCTCCTTTTGAGAGGGCACGGGTGTTATCTGTGTCCGTAAGCAAGGTGCCTGATTCTACATAAGCTTGAATCTCATCGATCCAACATATATCTGGTGTTGGTGCATCGATATCCATTATTTCCGGTTTCTCAGTTGTCTGGCCTGAAAAATACTCGATCATGATCAAGGGATTAGCAAATTCATCTTCCAAGGATAGCTTAGATAAATAGTCTACCTGCAAATTATTTTCCCTTCCGATTCTAATGAACTCGCAATAGTTGAAGTCGGATCTCAATCGTTTGACAATCTCACCATACTTTTCTAGGATGCCGCAATGTGTTCCATAGTCCCCTGAGATTTGTTTGACAATGAGCTAGGAATCTCAGTAGACTTCAACATTTTCTACTCGCATTTCCTTTGCAAGCTTCACACCGGTTATGACTGCCTCGTATTCAGCATGATTGGTTGTGGCCAGGAAAGGTCGGGTTTGTGTAGTATTTGACGCTTCGGGTTGTCCGTTAAGACAATAATTGTGTGTGAAGTAAAATAGCCTCTGAATTTGCGGGCAGTGATAACAAGTGAGTAGGCCAACTTTTCAACATTAAAATAATGACTCTCCACCATACTGAGAGCCTTGCTTACATAATAGACAGGATTTTGGAGGGATCCAGCCTCCTTGACAAGCACGGCGGCTATAGCCCGGTCTGAGGCCGCCTAGTTCAAATACAGAATATCCCCCTCAACTGGGCTAACCAGAAGAGGTGGTTTCCCTAGATATTCCTTAAGAGCCTGAAAGGGTTGGGAACATCCTATGCTCCAAGAAAATGTTGTCATCTTTGAGTATTTTGAAAAAGGTGAGACAATTTTCTACGGACTTCGAGATGAATCGACCCAAAGCGATGATTCTTCCATTGAGCCTTTGAACCTCCTTGATTGTGGTAGGCTCTTGCATGTCGAGCAGTGCTTGAATCTTTTCCGGGTTAGCCTCGATCCCACGGCGACTAACAATAAACCCAAGAAATTTGCCTACCTGGACACCAAATGTACATTTGGCCAGATTGAGCTTCATTGAGTGTCTCCGAATGTTCTCGAAGGTTTATTTGAGATCAGCGGTGTGACCTCCACTCGAAGATTTGACAACCATATCGTCAATGTAAGCCTCCATGTTTTTTCCTAACTGCGAGCTGAATACTTTGTTGACCATCATTTGATAGGTCGAACCCGCGTTCTTCAACCCGAAAGGCATCATCTCATAATAATATAATCCCCAGCAGCTCTGAAGGCCATTTTTTCTTGGTTGGATTCAGCCATTCTAACTTGATGATACCCTAAATACACGTCCAGAAAACTGAGAGTTTCAAAACTGGCAAGGGAATCAACTAATCGATCAATCCGGGAAAGTCAATAAGGATATTTCGGGCAAGCCTTGTTGATGTCTGTGAAGTCAACACACATTCTCCACCTACCATTATGTTTCTTCACCATCACTACGTTTTCTAGCTAAGTAGGGTAGGCTAGTTCTCTGATTATCCCAGCTTGAAGAAGTTTTTCGACTTCTACCTTACCTGCGGCCTCTTTCTCTATGGTGAATTATCGGGCCCGCTATTGTATCGGCTTGAAGGTAGAGTTGACGTTGAGGTGATGGAGCGTGACGTCGGGCTTAACCCCCCTCATATATGTAACTACCCAAGCAAAAGCGTCTAGGTTTGCTTTGAGCTAGTTAATCAGAGCTTCCTTTTCTAAAATTCCTAGGTGAGCCCATATTTTGATTTTTTGATAGGGGTAAGCATCGTTAATGACCACCTCGATCAGTTCACTATATGTTGTGAAGTCGGGCTTATCCTTGACTTGTACGGTCTCACACTTCACTTTCATGAGGGTGGGTTCTCCTACCATTCTGATTACGCTGGTGCCCGTTGTACATTTAGGTTGTTCTCCTACCATCCGCCCTCGATTCTTGAATAAAGGTGAGGACAATTGGGGGCTCGCTAACTGATATCCCAACCCTGTCTCCAACATAGAACTTTGCTCACCGATGCGGGATGGTGGTCACCATCTAGAATTGTTTTAAAGCCGGTGCCCCAATGATCATGTTATAGTTGGATTGGAGATCGACTACGAGAAATGTTTCCTTCTGAAAGGTGCATAATCTTCTGCTTGTACGTCTAGCTCGATGGCCTTTTGACCTATATTCTGTGATTGGTGAAGCCCTCAAGGGTGCCGCTTTACGCCTTAGGTTGGAGTCGCTGAAGCTGAGCTCCCTAAAACAACTATAGCACAAAATGTCTCGACATGATCCGATGTCAATCATAACCCTGTTCACACATGCTCGGTTAATTATCACAGATATGTAGTGACATATGTCTGCCACGTTGATGGAAGTTACCAACTCGCTACGAGTAAAGGCGAGCGGTTGCTCGTTCTCGCGTAGGACAGCTGGTTTCTCCACGTGCTTGTTAATGGAACCGATCCGGTGTTTGATTTGATTGTTGCTGGGAGGATTTTCTATGATCATGTGAATCTCTCTGTCATAATGACAGACATGTCGATCATTTCGGTTTGCACCCCTGTCGTCCTTCTTGTATTGATTATGCCCACCGCGTGCTAAACAACTTTTTGATTTCCCTCTTGAATTGCACACATTCATCCGTGGTGTGACCCTTATCTTTGTGAAATCCGTAATATTTGGTCGCGTTGCGAAGAGGGTCGGGATTCATGGGGAATGGATCATGAAGCTCATCCCTTACTTCATTTAACATCTGAGTGTATGAGATTCTAAGAGGAGTGAAGGTTTCTTCCCTAAATTTTTTGGGCTTTTTCATATCCCGATCATGATTTCTGCGGCAGTCCCTGGGTGGGCTGTGTTCAGCCCTCTGTTTGCCCATGTAGGACGATGAGGATCCTTCGCTCCCCGCTGTTGCGATATATTTTCTCGTCGAACTAAACATTTCTTGAAGGTTGACTGGCGGAGTGAGGGCAAAGTAGGATTTCCATAAAGCCTGGACCTAGCCCCATTTCGAAGCTAGTCATCACCACATCGTCTGCTAGGCCTCTTGTAAAATCATATACTTTGTAGAAATGCTCGTAATAACTGCGGGTTGGTTCGTTTTCTCCTTGTCTGACCTCATGACGGTCAATGTGTGTTCTCTTGAGTCCACCTACTGATTTGAATTCAGCTATAAATTTACTTATCAGATCATCCCCAAATAAGATCAAACCTGGAGGGAGACCACGAATCCACGATGCCGCTCTATCTTGCATCGATCCCACGAAAGCTATGCACCATGCCTCGTCGCTAGTTGTACATAGACTGATTCTGCTCTGAAAAGCAGAAAGCCAATCTAAAGGGTCTGTATCTCTATGGTAGTTGGTGAAGTTGGGATAGTGGGTACCTTCCATTGGAGCTGCTTTTAAGATGTTTGGATGAAGGACACTTGTGCCCCAGGCGGGCTTAGCTTCCTTAACGGTTTTACCTCCTTGTAGCTTATATATTTGTTTCTAAATCAAACCTAGCTCGTCTAGAACCTCTGGGACCATAAGAAGTCGAGTATCACTTTCCTTGGCATACGATTCCCCTAGCCCCTCTATGTAGGTACGGACCTGTCGCGGGTTTCTTGGTCGACCTAGAGCTGCACTGCGGTCGTCGACCACGGGCCCTATGCGAGCTAAAGCTGACCTTCTTCCCTCTTTAAGTTGATAAGTGGCGTGGTTGCTCCCCTCTACTTCCGTGTGGTGAGGCCAAATCATTCTCTGTGGATTTGAAGTTGGTTGTACCTCCGTAGGAGCTTGTATGAGAGGAACAAATTTGCTGACGGGCTGAGGAGGCAAACCTTCTGCAATGAGTTGCATGTTGTATTCACGCATCTCTTCTATATAATCCATATGAGCCCTCAGGGATATTACATAAGGACTCTATTATTGGCCCGCCCCTATGTCAGGGGTCGCTCCCCGCTGATTGCGTGTAAGTCACTAACGTCGATATTACTAGCAAGAATACTACGTACATTGTAGTATAGTAAAGGCGAATCAAGGTCGATCCCACAAAGACAATGCAACTCTAAGTATAAACGATTCTAAACTAACTAAAAGCGAAATAAATGGTCTTTGACCAAC
Source organism: Gentiana straminea (assembly GCA_036785695.1). Lineage (NCBI taxonomy): Eukaryota > Viridiplantae > Streptophyta > Magnoliopsida > Gentianales > Gentianaceae > Gentiana > Gentiana straminea. The sequence goes on along the minus strand of JAVUPR010000048.1, from coordinate 8,183,170 downwards.
AATAAACATGAAAGAAAATTGGTATTCCTCCCCCTCTTCTCACCGATCTACTAACTTGGATTAGTTAATGTTTATATTTACTTCCCCGCATAATTTCCTTAAATTAATCGAGCGAGCTTTTAGTTTAGTTATAAGCTACGGGTGCAACTCATAACCCTGTCTACTCTGACCATGGTAGTAGACAATCTATACGCAAGCTACCCTCCTTAATTTATCCGTAATAACCCATACGCATAAAGAACTAGAATTACCGATATCGAGTGCTAACTCATACCGCTAACCCGCCTAGACAGCTGTCGACACTGATCAGCACGTTCTTAGGGTCCATCAAGACTATGTCCTAACTAACACTTCACCTTGCAAGTTCTTCGTGTTAATTTACAAGTACAATAATCAGATTGGCCAGATCTAACCTACTGTTAATTAAACCTGTCGATCAACGTAGCTGACGTGAATCCTCCAGATTAAGCTTCTTAAATTTTGCCTCGGTAAACCGGTATAGACCGCCGGTTTACCGGGGTCATCTTTTATTAATTCTAGATCTATATTGCTCAAATATGATTAATCTAAGTAAATCATGGGGTCGTTAAACATGCAGATTAACTAAAACACATAAATACGAACATATCTACCATATTGAAGGCAAAAAGGAACGTTCAAAGCTTCATACCTTCAACAATGGAGATTTAGATCGATCTACTCAAGCTAGAGATGGTAGAGAATGGGAGATAACCAGAAATAACTCCTCAAAAGCTTAGAATAACTTTATTTCATCAAATTGTATAATGTATATAATATATTATGCAATACTTGGAACCTTATTGAAAACTTTAGCTAATGCGGCTTTATATAGATTCAACAGCCGACTTATGACTCATAGAAACCCTAACCGACCTACTCAATGTGGCAGATTCAATTTCGTGGCCCACAAGGCTCTCGGTTTACCGGCCCTAGCCCTCGGTAAACCGGGCTCACTTTTCTTCTTTTTCTTCAGCATATTTCTTCATGGACTTCTTTTACATGGCCCAACATGCTTCCTTTGATCCAGATCCATTCTCCAATGCTCCAGATTTGGTAAATCCTATAAAAACACGTAAAATGAGGCAAAACAGTACCAAACCTTCGGGAAAATAACACAGATGCAGAATTACGATCCTAGAAACATACACATATCATTTAACACATATTCCATATAATAACAAGCCTATATGTCCTCTCTTGAGCAGAATTTGGGGTGAATAAAGGTATAATTAATTGTACCATTTAGAGCGCTATCAACTACCCCCACTTAGCTTTTGATCGTCCCGAGCAAAAAGGAAAAAAGAAGACAAATCCTTATCAGTATACAAGTTAATTAAAAATAGTTATGCCTCACAAAGTCAAGATCAAGATCATGCCACTCATATCCATCAGTAACGCATTAAACACTATTCACATCATGATCCAATGTGTGTGTGCAATAACTTTCACAACCACTTAGTAGTGCAGACAATCTCACATTACGTCAACCTATAGTCGAACTAACCAGTCCGAACATGTTATTTATTAATTAAATTAGTTGGCTAGGTGGATCGAGAACCGAATATTACTCTTAGGCTCGTGTTTATCGGTCTATGCAAAAGTCGTGCGTTTTACGCTCCATCGACTCAATTTTTGCCAAAGACAATATAGATGTATATCTTTCAATGCACTTCTCTTTCTTGGCGGGTGAAATCTCATTCATTTATCTATTCTCACGGTCTCACTCTTGATAAACTACCGAATCCGAAATTCCTTTGCCCTTATAAGTGTTGGTGGAACATAATTCGGGATAAAGCCAGGGTCAACTGTCACGGATTTTATCTAACAAAGCAAACAAGTAATAAAATTTATAAATCCGGTATTCCCCAAGTGTAGGGATCGTAGTATAGCGATTAATACCGGAGTCGATCACAGGGAATCGGGGTATCTAGTTCATTAATTTTCCTAAGATTGTTACCATTAAACCTAAACTAAGAACGATAAAATAAACTGGACAGAGGATTGTCAGTCCAAAGCCAGGGAGGATAAAAGCGATAATAAATAAATAAAACTACAACTAAGAAAACAATAAAACTAACTATCATGATACTGACTGAAGCAAATCAACATAGAACAAACATGATCCACCATCCCGCAACCCTTAATTCTTCCCTAGATTATCTTATGATGATTCAATCAAAGTTGTGGTTCACCTAATCAAAGGTATGAATTCCTACTTCCGTAAGTAATCCGTCTATCAATCTCATCATCTTCCGATCTATAGAGATTAACGCTCTCAAACAAGGTGCAAGATTTATTAGATCTAACAACCTAGAAATCTAACCTATCAACTTCCGTTATGTCAAGGTTAAAAGTCTAATCTTTCCTATGGTGATCTAAGGTTTACACCGATTTCCATCATACGGTAAACATCAAATAGCAATACATCTTCCGATATCGATTGCATAAACAAATAAACAAAGGAAAGAAACAAACTTTAAATTAAACTCACAAAATACCCAAAGAAAGAATAAACGCTGCTGGAAAAGTTTCCCATGGCTGCTCCAAGTTCATAGCTTCAAGACAGCACCATGGCGTCGAACAAGAACAAAAAAAACGGAAACAAAAACCTAACTAATCCGCAACCCCGCCTCCCCAAAGGGGGGGCTGGGGCCGCCTAGGGTTTTTCTCTAATGAGTATGTATCAATAAGAGTCAATAATGTGTGTCTTAGGGTTGAAATCGCGCCGCTATTTATAGAAAAGTAAGACGGCTGCTGCTTAAGTCGGCCGTGGACGCCCGTCCGATGCCTCTCGGACGCCGGTCCGCATTCTCAGACGGAGGTGGACGCCCGTTTGCTTCAGCGTCCAAACTCTCTGTATCAAAATCGCTCCTCCGGACGCCGGTCCCGATTCAGACGCCATCCGGCTGGACGGGACTTGGACGTGCGTTCAACTCTTTTTCTTCTAAATTCATCTTGATCTTCATTCCAACTTCATCTCTATCTCTTTCCTTCCATGCAAATCATCATTTGAACATCTTTTAAGCTCCTTTCACCTCATGCAAGCGTGCCTACATCATGATAAAAACATGCAAAATGTAACATCTTACATCTAAAGACATTTATCCACTAAAATCACATAATTAGCTCGATTTTTCACTTTAATACTTCTAAAACTCATTTGCTCAATATTTCAATATAAAGCTCGATTTCTATGAGAAACATACGAATATGGGGAATATTGACATAAAATATATCCTTATAAAACGTATAAAATCACCCTTAACAACTCCCCCACACTTAAACCTTGCTCGTCCCGAGCAAGACAAAACATAATCATCACTCGAGACAAATAAACACTTATGCAAATATAATACATATTCAAGTAGTTTAGAGGTTCACCCAAGTGCGTGTGTGCATAGCCATAGTAAATTTCCACTAAATCCACACTTGAAATTGATTCAAACAAAACTAGCCAACATCCCATTTAAATTAGAAATATAAAAATGATTATAACATGCACCTCACAAAAACATACACATTCCGAAAAGATAATAGGGAGCATTTAAAATATTTCCGACATACTTAAAGGATAATCCCTACAACATATCATTCAGTTTATACTGGGGATAGTTAGAAGATAACTAAGGTTTTCAACCATCTTTTCACAATACCATTCACTAATTTTTCTTAAAGTTCAATCAATTCCACATGTATAGCACATATGCCCTCATTCCCAGCAATAGGATGTTTCGTGATAACACCCTAGCTGGACTACTATCATCAGGCAGTCGGGAGCTATTAACCTCATAGTGGTATAGGACATTTCGAGATAATGCCCTACCGCACTCAAATCATTGGCAGCTACTTCCGACACTTATATATATATAATTCATATTATTCATCTTAGATTGGTATACAAACCTTAAATTATATCCTTCCTATCACATTCAAACCTTCAGATATTCACAGTATGTCATACTTTAACTCTAAACACAAACTATTAAAATTTCAAAATTCGTATGGAAGCAAAGAATCATGCGATAATCATCAAAAAATCTCTAATCAAATGGGCATAGCTTTAAAATATAGCTCATCATCTACTATGGCACGTGAAAAATAGTGTCGGGTGAGACATCTAAATTTACTAAATATGCAGAATACAGCATCAATGATTATAAACATCGAACAAAGACATGCAATGCTCACTCGGGACAAAACAAAAATTTTAAAATTAAGCACTTTTCATAGAAATATAAAAGTATGGCAAATGAATGTAGATAACACATAAGCCATTCCCCTCCCCCACACTTAAATTACAACATGTCCTCATGTTGTGCAGAAAATAAAGAGAAGCAAAGAACTTAGCTGATTGTAGTTCTAAAGTGGCAATTCCGGAAGTGCTCCGAATCAAATCCAGAAAGGCTTGATGAAAGCAGTAGACTGTGGACCATCCACCGGAAAATTGGCTTCATCTAAAAGCGCACAATTGCTAATGCAAACACCCTGCACACTTGAAAACAAGGCAAAATCTCGGGGGCACGGGGGAATAACAAATTTCTCAAACAAAAAGTAAGCACATGATATAATGGCTTAGATGGAAAAATCACCACACAGGGAAAGTACAGAACATCTAAGCGTCAAATAAGCCACAGAAGCTTACAATACAAATATAGACCACATGTGCATACAGAAACATCAAACTCCAACTAATAATGATAGAGGATTATACATGGAAAAGAAGTCATAGAGATTTTTCAAATTAAGCCCATATAAAGATGGAAATTATACATGGAAAATTACAAAACAGTAGGCTAGGTGCAACTACATGAAAATATACTACAATGCAGCCTACATGATATGCAATCCTAAAAATAAAATAAATAAAAATAAATAAAAATAAATTCTGACAGGCTCAGGCTGAGCAGGTTTCGAGGACAACCCTACAGTGACTACGGCCTATGCAGAAACTAAAAAAACGAGGTAGTATTACGGAAACCGATAGTTAACTACGCTCAAGAAAAATAAAAGAAAAATAGAAAAACAATGCAACTAGATGGTATGCAGCTAAATGATATGCAAAAATAAAAGAAAATAAAAGAAAGAAAACTAGCCCACTCATTTGCAACATGACATGTATATAATAAACGTCTACCAGATAATGACAGGTTACGATAAACGACGATCGTTCATTACATGCAGTGTAGACGCGCCTTAAGACTCATCAAATGGTGGTAGCATTATGGAAACCAACAGTTAGCTATACTAAACAGATATAACTCATATGGCCTAAGACGTAGCATACGGAAACCGACAGTAGCTACCCATATGAGTTACAAGAATAACAAGGAAGCACATAAGTCTCAAAGCTTAAAAGATTCATCACAGCGGTATGTAGCATACGGAAACCGACATTAGCTACTAAATAACAAATAGACCAGTTATAGCATACGAGAACCGACAGTAACTATAACATGCCTAGATGAATCATGCATATAAAAATTAATCAGTTATTTAACATGGATCGGTAGATGGAAAGATGTAAACATGCAAGTTCAGAACACCTACGTAAAAATAATTAGCCACAGAAGCTCAATTTAAAGTATCCACGTCAAATAAAAGCATTGAAAATAAAATCAAGAAAAAAAAAATCAGAACCTGGACTGGCGTTCATTAACTCAAACGAACGTTCACCTTGAAGCACATCACTGGACGAACGTTCAACCCTTCAGACGCTCGTCTGCCATGAAGACAGACTGGACGAACGTTCAGAATACCGGACGGCCGTTCACTTGGTGATTTCTCCCTCGGACGGTCGTCCAACAAAACAGACGCTCGTCTGGATCCCGAAATCGAGCGAGTCGAAACTTCGGGACGGACGAGCGTCCTAAAACCCGGACGTGCGTTCACCGCAACTTATGAACCGGACGGGCGTTCACTTACCCGAACGCTCGTCCATACAACGAATTTGCACGGACAATGCGGGAGAGACACGAAACCCTAAATCTCATAAGCACAACACAAAGATAGAGCACGGACAACGACCACGTATAAATTTTAGCACGGGGTTAGACTAGGTAACAACTAAACACATAATTCACGTTTCATAAGTTGAGTAAAAAACTTTTTGCACATTCTTAACCCTACGGTCATCGAAACACGGCAAAAATAAAAACTCTCAACTTATTTATCGCTACTTTTATTGAACGAAAAATATATCGTAACAAAATCGAAGAATTAATTCAACTAGATTCAACAAAACACCGACTCCCCGGCAACGGCGCCAAAAACTTGTCACGGATTTTATCTAACAAAGGAAACAAGTAATAAAATTTATAAATCCGGTATTCCCCAAGTGTAGGGATCGTAGTATAGCAATTAATACCGGAGTCGATCACAGGGAATCGGGGTATCTAGTTCATTAATTTTCCTAAGATTGTTACCATTAAACCTAAACTAAGAACGATAAAATAAACTGGACAGAGGATTGTCAGTCCAAAGCCAGGGAGGATAAAAGCGATAATAAATAAATAAAACTACAACTAAGAAAACAATAAAACTAACTATCATGATAATGACTGAAGCAAATCAACATAGAACAAACATGATCCACCATCCCGCAACCCTTAATTCTTCCCTAGATTATCTTATGATGATTCAATCAAAGTTGTGGTTCACCTAATCAAAGGTATGAATTCCTACTTCCGTAAGTAATCCGTCTATCAATCTCATCATCTTCCGATCTATAGAGATTAACGCTCTCAAAACAAGGTGCAAGATTTATTAGATCTAACAACCTAGAAATCTAACCTATCAACTTCCGTTATGTCAAGGTTAAAAGTCTAATCTTTCCTATGGTGATCTAAGGTTTACACCGATTTCCATCATACGGTAAACATCAAATAGCAATACATCTTCCGATATCGATTGTATAAACAAATAAACAAAGGAAGGAAACAAACTTTAAATTAAACTCACAAAATACCCAAAGAAAGAATAAACGCTGCTGGAAAAGTTTCCCATGGCTGCTCCAAGTTCATAGCTTCAAGACAGCACCATGGCGTCGAACAAGAACAGAAAAAACGGAAACAAAAACCTAACTAATCCGCAACCCCAGCCTCCCCAAAGGGGGCTGGGGCCGCCTAGGGTTTTTCTCTAATGAGCATGTATCAATAAGAGTCAATAATGTGTGTCTTAGGGTTGAAATCGCGCTGCTATTTATAGAAAAGTAAGACGGCTGCTGCTTAAGTCGGCCGTGGACGCCCGTCTGATGCCTCTGGACGCCAGTCCGGTATTCTGGACGGAGGTGGACTCCCGTTTGCTTCAGCGTCCAAACTCTCTGTATCAAAATCGCTCCTCCTGGACGCCATCCCCGCATTCTCGGACGCCTTGATCCCACTGGACGGGACTTGGACGTGCGTTCAACTCTTTTTTCTTCCAAATTCATCTTGATCTTCATTCCAACTTCATCTCTATCTCTTTCCTTCCATGCAAATCATCATTTGAACATCTTTTAAGCTCCTTTCACCTCATGCAAGCGTGCCTACATCATGATAAAAACATGCAAAATGTAACATCTTACATCTAAAGACATTTATCCACTAAAATCACATAATTAGCTCGATTTTGCTCTTTAATACTTCTAAAACTCATTTGCTCAATATTTCAATATAAAGCTCGATTTCTATGAGAAACATACGAATATGGGGAATATTGACATAAAATATATCCTTATAAAACGTATAAAATCACCCTTAACATCAACTCTAGTCAAAACAATATGCTATTGACTACACACCAAGGAAAGTGAGTTATACGTGCTTAAAATGGTGGCTCGTAACATAATATGCGCTTAATACGCCACTACTTCAGAAGTGGGCACTTACTTTTACTTGTCCATCGTGGAACAAAGATGAAGTCAATTAACTCAAAAAGATCAAAGATGTCATATTTTTTTCAAAATTTCATCGAAATGAGTCAATGTCTATGTGGTGAATAGTGCATCAAAGAGAATCAAGATATTCACACAATTAACGGAATATAATGCTAAGAAGCTAAGTGACGTCCCTTACCCCCCCCCCCCCCACTTAATCGAAACATTGTCCCCAATGTGTAAGATGTAAAAATTAAAACGAAAAGGAACTTAGCTTCGTTAAGGGTGGAGCCAAAGAAGAACTGGATCATCGTATAATCCGATGGGCGAATGTAAGTAATCCGTGAAGAATCTGCACTAAATATCTCAAACAAACCAAAAGAATGGTGGTGACAAGAAACCATATAATAATATCTCGGCAATGAAAGAGAAAATAAATAATTCCAAACAGATTAAACCGACAAAATCATTATATTATTGAAAATCCGCTACATTACGAGGTAGGAAATAAAATGAAAAATAACAACAATAAAGATAAAGAAATCTAATCCTCGTCATAATAATCCTCTCAGTCATCTCTAGGCTCAAAGCTGGAGGTGGTGCAGAACTCGAGGCAGCAGCAGTAGAAGAGGATGCTCTGTGACGCGGGGCAGTCCTAGGTGGTGGGGTTGCAGGAGGAACTCCTAGAAAGTCTTTAATTCTATCCATCTTGCGATGCAGACTCGCAATTTCCCTCGAGTGCTCCTCTAGCAAGGCTCTTTGAGTTCGAGGTGCTCCATGGACCGGAGTTCGCTCTTTCTCAGCTCTCTGACCGACCCGTCTCGGTACTCATGAAACTGATTGTGGACTGATCATCGGCTCAGGGTCTTCCCACTCGTCACTAACCAGAACCGGAACCTCTTCCTCTATAGCGAACATATCAATCATAGGCCCATATGGCAACTGCTCGTGCTCAGATGTGGCGGCAAGCTCGTGAATACGTGGCTATGCATCAGGAGACCTATGTTGACTGGAGATCCATGCTCCAGATAGAACATCAACTATGCCCTCTTCGGTGTGACAGAAACCGTATGCTTGGTTGGCAGAAGGCGAGCACAAACAAATCGATTAACCACCTTCCTATCCCAGGATAACATGTTTTCCAGGAAGATGGTGGGGGCTCCCACAGGATTGCGCCTCCTTTGCACCCCAAAGTAATCAGCTATCATATCCATCCTCTCTAGATCTTCAATATTAGTCGAGGATGTGTACTCATTTAGGCCTACTGGTGGATTGCGAACCCCGTAATGTGTATTGATTCGCTCAATCTAAAAATCAATCTTGACCCCACGGACCATCACAAATGTAGCTCCTGGGTTATGCAAAAGATAAGCATAAAATTCTCTCACCACTGTAGCATTGAACCGCGTCGGTGCCTCGGCCATGTCCAAAATATCTTGTACTTTTAAGGCTCGTGGCAAGATCAAACCGCAATCATCCAACTCTACTCCTCGTTCTCGGGCAACCGGACTTCCATTCCATTGCCCTCGGAACGACTCATAGATTTCTAAAGAGTGAAATTGCTCAACCCCGTCTATCAAGGGGTTAGCATATCCATAGACATACTGGTGACCACTTGGACGATGGACTGTTCGGCTATGCTTGGGACCCATCCTAAATGATAATAGAAGTTGATGATGAAGCTGATTCTGAAAAAGTATCCTCGGTAAACCGGCCTGTACCCCCGATTTACCGCCCTAAATTTTACTCAATTCTGACTGGGACAGTGCTCTGATAATGGCAGAAGAAGAACTGTAGTAGCTACACTTTGTAGCAACACTACAAATCAACAACAGGGATGGAAAAGGTGGTGATTTGGTTGTTGAAATGAAAGGAAAAGGTTTGATTTTTCGTGGAGATATGTTAGTGATAGTGGTGGTGGTGGGGGCTGAAATTTTGTAGAAGAAGAAGAATGAAGAGTTTTTGGTGATTGATGAAGATGATAGTTGTTGAGAATGATGAATAATGGTGGTGGAAGGGTGTTTAAATAGGAGAAATGGGTAGAAGATGGAAGGATTTGGTGGGATAGTAGGTAGAGAAGTAATTATGGTGAGGGATTTGAGGGGTTTGATTGATGGGATTGAGGAGGAGTTATGGTGGAGTGTGGGAAAGGATGAAAATGTGGAAAATAGGGGACAATGGGATGGTTTATGTTCACTGGTAGGTTTCTGAGGCAACGTGTGTCCTCCACGTGTCTCTAAAAATTCTGCTTTTAATCTGACGTTCAGAATCTGAAAAAAAAACCTAGCTCGGTAAACCGGAGGTAACTCCCGGTTTACCGGGGCTTCTTTTCCTCAGATTTCTCTGTACTCCTCCTCTGCACACCTTACAATAACAATATGCTCAATCATGACCTCAAAATGACTAGTCCTTACTCCTTTTGTTGCTATTTCCGACTCAATCATAATCTACTTCACTAGAATCCACAATGAGTAAAAAAAAACATTTCCAACAACCATCGGTTTCAAACCTTAGGGTGCGGTAAGATGAAAAAAAAGCTCGTCCCTTCATCCGGTTACTTTTATTCATTCCTAATCTACCTAAGGGTTCAACAGAATAGATCTGAGTTTAAAGTCGTCAGCTCGACTTACCTTCAGATCTTCACTCAGTCAAAATTCGGGGACTTGACTCGCCAAACTTGCATCTTCGAGGTTTCAACCGTTATGCACTTTCCTTCTCGTCGGTCATTATCTTTCGAGAGTGCCTTATCCCGGTTTTCTATAGAAACTTTCTGAGCTCTCTTTCTAGCATGCCTCTCTCTTTTTTGCTTGTGTGCTAGGTCGTCCTCTGCTTCGAGATTTAATCTTTATGCCCAAGGATTCCACATTTTCCACTTTGAGCTCTTATCTTTCACTACGCAGTCCAGCTGGCATATTGGGGAGTCCAAGCCGCTAGTACTCACCTCGGGTCGAATAAGTGGTGTGTCAATGAAGACCACAGCAGCCGGCAGGTTGTACAAGTGTCCCGTCTCGAGCATCCATGTCGGTGTTATACGAGTCGAGACTAGAAGTCCAGCCCAGCTCGTCCAGCCCAATATACATGGGGTTACTTGGGCAAGGGGCAAGGCCCAATAAGGGTTATTTATGTCAATAGACAACACCGCCTTAAGTTTTAGGGCAGAATGTGAACATATACCTTTAAATACACTAATCCACGAACTACGTAAGACTTGATTCCTTGACAATTACAGGATACGTAAGCAACCTGAGAGAGACTCTCAGGCTCAGTCTAAAATCACCCCCAAAATCATCCTTGATTCAATCATCCCTAGATTAAATTGACCCGAAATTATACATGACAAAATCCAGCATCGTCATTGGCGCTAGAAGGAGGGCCTTCTATCGGTGATGGATCAAGGTGTGATGGTGATCATGTTAATGGCAAAATAAGGCCAAAAACGCAGCGAGATCGGCGGCGAATTTATGGATTTTGAACCGTTGGAATGAAAATTCCTCCGGTCAAATCGAAGAAAAGTGAGGGAAGCACGATTCCTCAAAATTTCAGACTGATCGATCGTTTAGTTCGTTTAAAAAACACAAAGGCGACCCTAATTGGGAGCAGACAGGTGCCGGATTGCCGCCAATTGAACCGTTGGAAAAACGATTCCACCGGTCATAATCAAGGATTATCAGGAACGAACAAGACCTAAAAGTTTCAGGCCGATCAGAGTTCGTTTAATCGCCCGATCGTCACAAAGAAGTTGCTGCTATATTATAGAAACGCAGCAGAACCCTAATCAGCAGTTTCAGGTCGGCGGCCTGTTACCAGCAATTCAACCGTTGGAATGAAAATTTCTCCGGTCATGTTAATTATTACAGGGAGAAGAACAATCTCTAAAAATTTCATGCCGATCGGAGTAGGTTTCAACGCCAGATCATCGCCTAAAAGTTGCAGTTACGTACAAAAAAGCAGAAAAACCCTAATCTAGAGGTTCCAAGTCGGCTGAATATTCCCGACCATTGAACCGTTGGAACAAGATTTTCACCGGTCAGATTCAATGATTATGAGGACCGAACAAGCCCTCAAAATTATAGGCCGATCGGAGTTCGTTTGATTTATCGATCGTGGCAAAGAATTTACTTCAGGCACCAAAAACGCGGCAGATTCGGGACGGCGGTTTGCGCCGGATCGGCGGCTTATTCCCGGAGATTGAGCCGTCGAAAGAACAATTCCACCGTCACATCGAAGAAAAGTGAGGGAAGAACGATCCCTCCAAATCTCGTGCCGATCGGAATTCGTTTCGAGGTATGATTGCCACCGGTAAGACACTGTTGTGGCGCCCGAGAAAGCTGCGAATTATCTACCGTATCTAGCTATCCACGAAGCGAGTTCTCGAGCTCCAAGGATCGAGCCGAGCTCTTTAGCTCTCCAGGTTCTTACAATCGTTATTTGAAATTCTTATACACTTTGTAAGCCTTTATTATATATGCAATGTTTTTTTATCACAATCACATTGCACCACAAAGACTCGAGATATCGAGCACCGGCATTCGAGCTTTACGGACTCCTCTTGCCCGAAAGTTTTAAACATGTATGTCCGCTATCAAGTTTTTGTGCGGAAAAATAAATGAATAAAATAGTTCGCCCTTGGTTAATTGTTTTAACATGCCCCGGGTGATTTTCTTTTGCTTAAAGCACCCGTAATCCGAAATCTTCTGGTCCGATTAATCCAGAGTTCGTCCGGTTGTGTCCCGGGTGATTTTATTACTAGGTATACCCTATATTAAACTTTGGAATACAAAAAACATTAAATTATGACCTGAGTGATTTTATATATACACACGAGCTTGTGTGTGTAACTTTTAGAAGGTTCTTGAACTATTTATTTAAATCCTAGTGATGCTTGGCCAGTTGGCCTCAACTCAATAGCTCAGTTTAAGTGTAAGTGTGACCAAAAAAAAGGAAGAAAAAAACGAGGGAGAAATATATAGGTTGAGGAGAGAAATGGTAGTTTATGGAAGCATCCTTTTCTACATAAAAGAGAAGTTAACAGGGGCTGTTCACCCAAACAATTGATATTCAACCCTGTCACTTTAATGGAAGATTTTGGATGCTTTTATTAGGTACGTATATAAAGGAAAATTATTGCATGAAGATAGTAATAAGGATGAAGTGACGGATGAAACGATATAATTTCCCGTATATAAAGAGCATTGTCCCGTGAAGAAAACGATGCAAATCGATGTCATTTTGATTTTAATGTGTATTTTTGTTTTTTGTTTAACACAAAAACGACGTCGTTTTTGTGTTTAAAATCTGCACTGCTCCGTCCAGTTATAATGAGAGATCTTTTTTATTGTGAGAAAGACTGTGAAGAAAGAAAGAAAACGAGTCAAATCGATGTCGTTTTGATGTGTATTTCTAAAGAAAAAATTAATTTAACATCAAAGCGACGTCGCTTTGGTGTTTAAAATCTGCAATGCTCTGTCCCGTGACTATGAGAGATCTTTTTTTTTTTGGAAATGTCTTTTCACACAGTTATTTGTCTTATTGCACAACAATTACTTTCCAATTTTGCCCTTAATTTTTTATCACTTACGCGCCTACATCGGTCAGAATGTGGAACATTATACCTACCCAAATATGGTCAGAACAATTTATTTATTCTGACCCGAACGTGGTCAGGAAAACATTACATGTTTGACCTCTAAAATGATCCGATACGTTTTCGAAACTTTTATAGCGACGTGGTTATATTCTGATTTGAAATAGGGTTATACCTACTCAAATGTGGTCAGAATAATTTAGTTTATTCTGACCCGAACGTGGTTCGGAAAACATTACATGTTCGGTCACTAAAATGGTCCGATACGTTTTCAAAATTTTCATAGCACCGTGGTTATATTCTGACTTGAAATAGGAGCGGAAAATATAATTTTCGGCCTGTAAAATGGTCCGTATTGTTTCTCAAACGTACATAACAATGTCTCTTTATTCAGACAAAGGTCCGGAAAACATAATGCTCCGGGTCCGTAACATAGTCTGAATAATATATAATTCTTGACTCATTTAGGGTCAGAATGATATGCGTGTTAAATGTCAAAACGAAGCTCACTCTCGATTTTAGAATAAGTAAAACATATTTATCGTGAAAAGACATTTTTTTTTTTTTTTTTCAGATCATCTATATTGTAAAATCATACACCTACTTATATTTGGGAAGGAAGAAGTTCTAGTGAGCCTGCGTAGATTTTCGATGAAAAGAAAATAAAATAAAAATCTTGTTTTTTTTTTTCTATTTTAAAAAACATTAATAATCTTGTTAGTCATATTTTATCACAAGTTGGAGCGGGGCAGACCTATCTAGATTTGGATGGGGGACAGTGCCCTCACCGAGATTCAAAAAATAAATTGTATCACAACGATAAAGTTTTTTATCGTTAAAAATGTAAAAACATTACTAATGTCTTCACTGAATCTTTGAATCCGCTCCAGTCCCCCACTGAGAAATTATTTTGGGTTCACCACCTGTAGGAGTTAAAGTTGCCCGGTATATTTCAGCAACAAGATACAATGGTCTGGTTTTCGTGAATCTGTATACTAAGATGACAAAAAGAGATTCATATTTCTTATTACAATTTGATTGATAGAGTGAATTGCATTTATAGAGGAAACGAGCAAACAACAAGCGGACAATTTGGTGATCCTTTTTGTGGGATATGGCTCACTTCTTTCAACAAAGGTTGTTGCACTAATGAAAGAGTGGCTTCTTTAAAGTCATGGAAAGTCGTTAGTTTCCTATGGCTGTTCAATATGATTTGGCCATGCAAATCTTAGATACTTGTTGGCTTACCGAAGAAAACAAGCATCATTTTCTTTTATATAAACCACCCCAATCCAGTTATAACCCGTGTATAATTAAAATAATCAAACCGAATCAAACCAACAATTTTATTAATCTTGACGAAGCAGATACAACAAGAAATAAAGAAAGAAAACACTACAATAGAAATGATAAAAGGATATGCAAAATCTGAGCCGAGAAGCACTCTTTCCTTAAGATAAATTTGCCCCGGTATGTACTCCGGTTTTGTAGCAATTGTCTCCCAGAAATTCTCAGATATACCTTGCAGAATAGAGGTACGTCTAACTCTGAACGCCGGCGAACCTTTGATAGTACTTCAGCTTATTCTCTTCACTATGATGCAAGAACAGGATAATATGCAGAAATATGGTATGATATTTGCTGGTGTTTCAAATCAGTGTATTTTCCACTCTTGCAAAGGGACGTTTATATAGGCTGTTGATCAAGCCTGAATTGATGGCTGATTAATGAGATTAATTGAAGATGAGTTCCTTCATCTTCATCAGTTCAGCAGTTGGAGAGCCAGCCTTGAAGAGGCTTCTAGAATGCAGGCTTCTTAATGATGTATAAATCGAACTGAGCCCATCAGCTGAATGTTGCACGAATCGAATCAAGCTGATACTCAGATCAGAGCCCATCAGAATGTGTATTGAGCCAATTAAACTTTGTATAAAAATTTAATATTGTCCTGGGCCTAGGGCCCCCAGGCCCATTCCCCAAAGCCCAACGGTCAACGGTCAACGGTCTCGGGCACGGGCGGGCGGCGGCGGCGCGCGCACGCGCGTGTGGCCATTTTAGCAGAACGTCTGACCGCTAAAACCAACCCGATATCTCTCCTTCTTCTAGGAGCTTATACCACATACAACATTCTTCCCACATAAATACTAGGAACTGTTTCTCTCAACTCCCAATATGGTTTACAAGTTGAAACTTTTCAACTTCCACTTCCAACATTAGCTCTTTCAACCACCCGACTTTAAGCGTTAATTTCTCATTCACTCGTTATCCGAATTGAATGATTCCAAATCCTGAATTCATCTACTACTCACGTAGTTTTCAGAATTAACAAAACATTATATATATTCTATACAAGAATATATCTGAATTACGCTTACAAAGTCACTGAACAAAATGATTATAAAATCATTTTTAATTCACTTTTTAATTCAATTCCTCATTTTCTCCAACAAATCCTCATTGTAAAAACATCATATTTTCAGTAATCGCTAAGTATAGATTCAGTACAAAGTGAGGATCATGAGAAAGAAGTTTATTAGTGTGTAAATTTTATCTAAACTGAAAATTTGTCCGGTGGATTTAGGCGAATTGCCGAATTATGTTAAATTTGTGCTCTTTTTATTCAATTTATATTCCGTTGTGCTTTACTTTCGTTTCGGATGATTCCGCACAACACTTTTTACACATTGGATCAGCCACATCATTCATTGAATAAACACGTATCTTTGACTAACAGAGCAAGCATGATCTTTGGATCTTGTAGATCTTTGATATTTCAACGTAACCTAGTTTTTGGTCCAAATTAACTCTTATTTTGAGACGGAGGTAGTGTTATTATTAAGGTTTTTTTTTTTTTACGTTAGATTGGAAGATGAAATCATGAGAATGCTGGATAAGTATTTATTGGTCATCATACAATTAACTTTATTTGACATCATAATAGTTTTGATTAAATCGTGAAGAAAGATAAATACAGATGAAATGTCTATGCCATCATATTATATTATAAGATTAATGTAAACTGGTAATAATAATGTAAGTCCAGAGTACGTGCGTCTACTTAATTTCCAGAAAAATTTTGTTTGTATTATAATGATGTCCTTTTGCAGTTTAAAAAAATATACACACAATTCAAGCCCCTGATAGTCTCTTCGATTTTTCATACCGGATTCAATTTCTGAATCCGCCACTACACACCGTAACCAAATAAAGTGTAAAACAAAACCTGAGAAAATCTCCCATGTACTTGTTCAAATGAATTTAGCATCCCACCAAAAGGTCATTTTGACTTGAGAAAAAAAGACACATAATAATGGTGCAAAATAGATGTTTTGTCATCATCACGGAATATAATAGAGTGGATTTGGGAGCTTGAAGGATCTTTTAGCTACGGAAAATCCGACCAAGTCACTCCACTGGTCGCCGGAGTTACCATGAATCCGGTAGCCCTCATCCTCTATCTCTTTCCTCTTCTCTGACTTGTATATAGTTGCCAATTTCCCTTTATCAGATAATCCCCTGT
Organism: Gentiana straminea; assembly: GCA_036785695.1. Lineage (NCBI taxonomy): Eukaryota > Viridiplantae > Streptophyta > Magnoliopsida > Gentianales > Gentianaceae > Gentiana > Gentiana straminea. The sequence goes on along the minus strand of JAVUPR010000048.1, from coordinate 8,166,193 downwards.
TTCATTTGACCAAAAACACTCTATTCAATACTCACTTTGTCATGATTCACTATATCTAAACTAAAAGGCACCACCACACTTCAGGCTTAGGTTGGACTTTACAGAGAGGTCAAATGTATTCGAGTTTTCAGAGGTCGAATATCATTATAATGCTCCGAAAGTAGATTTGGTGTGATCACTGTGATGCTTGATACCGTTAACAATCCCCTACTTTAATATAAACAAATCAAGCATCTAAGCTGTTCATGATCTCTCTCAAACTCACCATTTGATCAATTTTGTACTTATATCACATTTACCATCTTTCTTTTCACATTTAACATGGGGTTTGCTAGATGCAACACACACAACTTACCAAGACATCACACACATTCGACATTTCAGATGTCAATTATATAGTCTATATACCACACACATTCCATATTCCAATGTCGATTCTATGGTCTGTAATCAACTTTCAAAAGGTTGGTTCTCAAAATTGACCTTTTGAAAGTCAATTGTATATATGGTTGAGAATCGACTTTCAAAAAGTTGAAAGTGTATGATGTCATAGTAGTGTGGTGTCACAGGACTCACAGCATAGTTGTCAAGGCAATCACCTAGGCAAGGTGGTGTCGTATTTTTATCGTTTTGCATTGAACATCATCAAGCTTTGAAGATATTTCTTTAGCCAATGATGGGGAATCTGAGGCTTTTGTTGAATTCACTTACTATACGCATACAAGTCTTTCACTGAATTTTCATGTACATCTGAACAAAATTACTGTCAGATTTATTATGGTCACGGATAGCAGTTTGATATTCAATGGACTCACACTTAAGGTATTATGCAACTTTCATTGACCCTTGGTTCAAAGGAGTGAAGTTATTGTTTTGTGTTCTCTAACATTTCTACACACTATCATCAATATTTAAAGATGTTTAAAATGTATCGTCTGCATTGCGATCAGGCAACTAGACGACCCCTTTTCGCCTTTAGGCATTGCCTAGTGCACCTAACAATCCCCTTTTATATGCTCTGCTTTATATTATGAATTGACTGGTTTTCCCTGATAATTTGTATCTTCATTTTTCGATGCATAGTGTCTTCCTTCTATCCTTTTTCTAATAAATGTGAAGACTACTGAAATTTTGTGAAAAACAGAGGAAAAAAAAACTTTGTTTACCTCAAAAAAAGCCTCTTCCAGTTGCTATATCCAGAAAGATCCAGATTCTTCTCTGTCGCATTCCGTTGAAATTCGTCCCGACCAGTGAGCAAAATAATTGTGAATCCTAGCTTCTTAAGTTCAAGGTACAACCGCAAACTTGCTGGTAAGGCAGGAGCTTCACATGTATCAACCCAGTCATTAAATGATTGTTCATTAAAAGTCTCTGACCTATGATTTAAAAAATCATTTTAATTGGTATTAATAAAAGAAGATAATAGTAAAAAAGAAAGACATTAATTAATCAATTCCTAGTGAAATTTAACTTGCCAAAGTTGAGCAACTAAAAAGTAAAGGAGGGAGCGGAAAAAAAGAACATTTTTACATGCTAAATGCTGAACATTTACTAGCTTTAATCATCACAAAATATAGATGATATAGTACGCCGTTATTGCTAAATTCGAGATACTGGCATGACACATTGCACCATAAAACTTCCACACAAAAACTTCTGATTTATAGCTTTTATACATTTCACACCTAGGAGTGGATGTACAGTAAACAAATTCGCCTGCATATGTCATTATAAAATGTTGCACGACTGGAATGTCAAAGTAAGAATTCTATTCGAGGCCATTAAGGAAGTGGTAAGGCCCTTAAGACCATGCTGTTTAAGCTTTGCCTGTTATACCCCTTGTCACACAAAGTCTGTCAGTGTTAACTTGGAGGTGAAACAGCATGGCATGTTTGAGTAATTCTGGGTACCTGCACATAACACGTAAAACCAGGGACAGGGACACAGTTATATTATATGCCTCTACTAATGGCATATAACCCTGTGTATCATTCTTAACTTGATAAAATAAACATAAAGATGATTACAAAGTACATGTTACTCTAATCTCTCATTGTTGCTGTTAGAACAGATTTCTATGGTTAGTCTGTTATAGTCTTTTAATCCTTTATTTTATGTTTTATAGGACTTTTTTCCCTTTACTTTAGCTCTAATATTCATATAAGTTAGTGGCTAAATTCCCTCCTTTTTCCTTTTGTTTTTAGCAGATGAAACACTGTCCAACTAGCCGTTGGAACAGTGTTTCCTGCTTTTTCCTTTATTACCGTTGGACCTCTCTTCTATAAATAGAAGTATAATGGTCTCATAGATGTAATGAGCTTTCTATTTTAATAACAAAAGAATACTTTCCTCATTGCTTTATTTCTTACATGGTATCGGAGCCTTAGGCTGTTTTTCTGGGATTTCCTTAAAAAAATTCAAATTTCAAAATCTCAGTTTCTTGATCAATGGCTGAATCCTCTGCAACTAGTGCAGCCACTGATCTTTCTTCTTCTGAAAACCACATAATTTCTGGGGAACTTCAAAACATTCAAGCTATTTATAAGCTGAATGGTAAGAACTATCTTAAATGGTCTCAGTTTGTCAAAACCTACTTAAAAGGTAGAGGCAAACTGAGCCATCTACTGGGCACTAGACCTGCTCCTACTGATCCCAAGTTTGCTAACTGGGATGAGAAGGACTCAATGGTGATGTCTTGGCTGTGGAGCACGATGATCACAGAAATCAGTGATACCTGCATGTTTCTGAATTCTGGCAAGGAGATTTGGGACCATGTACAACAAACCTACTCTAAGGTGAATGATGCATCTCAAATCTATGAAATTAAAGGCAAAATTTCAAAATACTAAGCAAGGGAATAGATAAATACTCTAGCCTCCTTCAACGGTTGTGGCAAGAATTGGATCACTATCAATGCATCAAAATAAAAGATAGTGATGATGCTACTACCCTTAGAAGGATGGTTGAAGGGGAAAAAATCTTCTCCTTTTTGGCTGGTTTGAATCAGGAATTTGACCCTATAAGGGTGCAGATTCTTGGCAAAACTGACCTACCCTCTCTAAATGAAACTATGTCTATGGTGAGAACAGAAGATGGTAGGAGGGGTGTCATGCTTGACGCCATTAATACTGAAAGTTCAGCACTATATGTTGGGCAGAACAAGAACAATTATCCTAAGACCAATGAGTCTAAGGAAAATATGGATAAAAAGGTATCCAACCAAAAACAAGTTCCTAAATCTGGAGATAGAGACGATCTCTATTGCACTCACTGCAAAAAAAGCAGGCATACCAAAGAGTTTTGTTGGAAAATGCATGGTAGACCAGGCAAAAATAATGCCCTGGCACATACAATAAATACCAACAAACAAGAGAGCAACACTCAAGGGGCAAATCAGAATCTATTTGGTCAAAATCCTACCCTTGGTCAATCTGAGATTAAGAAATTAAGGAGGTTCCTTGATACCTTGGAGAATCCATCCTCATCAATAGTTTTCTCAGGTATGGCCTCTCTTGATCTCTTAAATCAAAAGGTTACAAAGGGATGGGTGGTTGACTCAGGAGCTACTGATCATATGACACCTTGTCTTGAATCATTCACCGAGTATATTCCATGTGAGGATAAATATATCACTGTTTGGTAAATCCTTTAAAATTGTTGGTACGGAGAATATCCTCTTGAATGAGTGTCTTGTGCTTAAAAATGTTCTTCATGTTCCAGATTTATCTGCAAATCTGGTGTCTGTTAGGAGACTGACCACCGACTCAAAATGCTATGTTTTATTTTCTGCTAACTTCTGTGTAATTCAGGAGTTAACAACCATGAAGAGGATTGGGCTTGCTGGAATTAAAGGGGGACTCTACGGCATTAAGGATCAAAGGGCTGATAAAGATTTTTTTGGAAAAGTCTCTATGCTTTCTAAGGCAGATAGTGATAAAGTTCTTTTGTATCATAGAAGACTAGGGCATCCATTCTTTCAAATTTTAAAGCATTTGTTTCCTAGTTTGTGTAAGGGTTCAAATGTTGAAAATTTTAAATGCAATGATTGTGAGTTTGCCAAACATCAAAGAGTTAATTATGCTCTTTTATCTAACTTATCTGTTAATCCTTTTGATTTGATCCATAGTGATATTTGGGGCCCCTCCACTGTACCTAATTTGAATGGTGCCCATTGGTTTGTGACTTTCATTGATGATTGCACAAGAACCACTTGGGTGTATCTACTTAAACGTAAATCTGATCTAAGTCATGTGTTTTCTATGTTCTATAACATGATCATGACTCAGTTTGATACTAAGATAAAACGATTGAGGTCTGACAATGCAAGAGATTACTTTAACAGATTTCTCAATCCCTTTATGGAAGAGAAGGGGATCATACATGAGTCATCATGTGTCCACACCCCACAATAGAATGGGGTGGCTGAAAGAAAAAACAGACACTTGCTTGAATCTGCTAGGGCCATTCTGTTTCATATGAATGTACCTAAATCCTATTGGGGTAAAGCAGTTCTCACAGCTGCTCATCTTATCAATAGGCTGCCTACTAAAGTTCTGGATAAACAGAGCCCTATACAGGCTCTTACAAAGTTCTTCCCCTCATTTCTAACTTCCGAGGGTGTACCACCTAAAGTTTTTGGGTGTGAGGTGTTTACTCATGTTCACTTTCCAAATAGGGGAAAATTGGACCCTAGGGCCCTAAAATGTATCTTTATTAGGTACTCTAATACTCAAAAAGGATACAAATGCTATCATCCTCCTACCAAGAGGTATATCATATCTAAAGATGTGACCTTCTATGAAATGTGCCCATACTACTCTGACAAGTCCTCCATTCAGGGGGAGCTACCTACTACTGATCACTGAAAGAGATATATTCCTTCTTGATCCATCTCATATATCCTCTGGTAATGATACACATGTTCCTACTGTTGTACCCATTGCTGACACACCTACCACTGGTGAAAGTGTGTCCAATGAGGATACCACAGAAAATGAGCCTATTATATACACCAGGAAAAACTGGAAAAGACTACAGGACATTGGTTCTTTAGATGGAAACAAGGATTCTGACACCACTTCCAATAAGGAAGGATCCACAGAACCTAGTTCCCCCCATCACAGAACAGTGTAACCCCAGTAACTCTGAAACTGATACTAGCAATATCAGTCCTGGGGATTTGCCTATTGCCATAAGGAAAAGTGTAAGGGCTTGTATCCTACAACCCCTATACTCTATGAAAAACTTTCTATCCTACCATAGGATCACTCAAAAACAAAAGAAGTTCATGAAAAATCTCATGAATAGTCCCACACGAAAGGGTTTACAGGAAGCCTTATCTGATGAAAAACGGGCAAAAGCCATGAAAGAAGAAATGGAAGCTCTGGATAAGAACAAGACATGGGATCTTGTTGACCTCCCAAAAGGAGCTAAGACTGTGGGTTGTAGATGGGTGTTTACCATCAAACACAAATCTGATGGGACTGTGGAAAGATATAAGGCAAGATTAGTTGCCAAGGGTTATACCCAAACCCATGGCATTGATTACTTCGACACATTTGCCCCTGTGGCAAAGATGAATACAGTCAAAATCCTGTTATCCTTGGCTGCAAACTTTGACTGGAAACTGAATCAGTATGATGTAAAGAATGCATTTCTCCAAGAGGACCTGGAGGAAACCATATTCATGGATATTCCTCCTAGTTTCCAAGTTGAAAAAGGGAAAGTTTGCACGTTAAAAAAGGCCTTGTATGGCCTAAAACAGTCCCCTAAGGCTTGGTTTGGAAGATTCACTACTGCTATGATGAGTCTTGGCTATAAACAAAGCCAAGGGGATCACACCTTGTTCATAAAGATGAATTTGCAAGGCCGAAGATCTATCCTCCTAGTTTATGTTGATGATTTTATCATCACAGGGGATGATACTGAAGGATATGCAAAACTAAAAAAAAATTCTTTGCAGTGAGTTTGACATTAAAGAACTAGGAAAACTCAAATACTTCCTAGGAATTGAAGTTATGTACTCTGATCAAGGGATCTTTATCTCCCAACGGAAGTACATTCTGGACCTTCTGAAGGATTGTGGCAAAACAGGGTGTAAACCAATGAAGACTCCCATTGATTTCACCCATGGGATCAACTTTGCACCAGAAGATGAGGAAGTGGACAAGAATGCTTATCAAAGACTTGTAGGGAGGCTAATCTATTTGTCTCACACAAGGCCTGACATAGCCTTTGTTGTCAATATTGTGAGCAGATATATGGCATTGCCCTAAAAGGTGCCATCAAAATGCAGCTGAAAGAATTATCTACTATCTCAAAAGTTGTCCTGGCAAGGGGATCCTATTCAAAAAGGATGATCAAAGACTCTTAGAGGCTTATACTGACTCAGATTATGCTGGATGCATTGATGATAGAAGGTCCACCTCTGGCCATTGTGTGTTCCTCTTTGGGAATCCTGTTGTGTGAAGAAGTAAGAAACAAGAGGTGGTGTCTAGATCAAGTGTTGAAGCAGAGTTTAGAGCCCTTGCTATTGGCGTGTGTGAGCTCCTATGGCTGAAATATCTCCCTCAATCCTGTTCAACATGACAGAACAAAGCATGTTGAAGTTGATAGGCACTTCATCAAAGAGAAGTTGGACAATGGACTGATCAAGCTCAAATTTATCAACTCTCAAGATTAAGTTGCAGATGTTCTAACTAAAGGACTACCTAAGAAATCTTTTGATTATCTCCTCAGCAAGCTGGGAATGGTTGATCTACATTCACCAGCTTGACGGGGAGTGTTAGAACAGATTTCTAAGGTTAGTCTGTTATAGTCTTTTAGTCCTTTTATTTTATGTTTTATAGGACTTTCTTCCCTTTAATTTAGCTCTAATATTCATATAAGTTAGTGGCTAAATTCCCTCCTTTTTCCTTTTGTTTTTAGCAGATGAAACACTATCCAACTAGCCGTTGGTCCAGTGTTTCCTGCTTTTTCCTTTATTACCGTTGGACCTCTCTTCTATAAATAGAAGTGTAATGGTCTCTTAGATGTAATGGGCTTTCTATTCTAATAGTAAAGGAATACTTTCCTCATTGCTTTATTTCTTACAGTTGCATATCCAATTAAGGAACGATCAGGAAAGAAGGGAAAGAATGCAGAAAGTTTGTGGAGTATATGTGTGGTTATTATGGGGAGATCTCGTCTAATGAAAAAAAAGCCATATCACCTTTTATTATCAACCAGAGTTCAAATCATCATCCCTTCCCTATTAAAATAAGAATCCCATTCCCGTTCCAAAATAGAAGTAGGTGCAATTGTTAGTGTTGTTGGGTCGGATGGATAATGTATGCATTTGTTGGGTAGTTGTTGGGATAGACTTGTTTGTTTACATAGGCTTCTACTTGAATAGATCTCTATCCATAATAACTCTAACAATTGTGATCTTTCATCATTGATCATCAATTCTCATAGTTAGTGTTATGCATGCAAATATTAAACAAGTAAAAATGTTTTGGATCCCATATTCCCATTCCAAAGTCCTGGAGTAGATATTCAAAATTTAACAAACAGCTTAATTACAACAAAATACCAGCTTTAATCCCAAATTATGTTATGTCATGCAAATGCCAATAAGAGCCATGTTTAAGAGAGGCTGCAATCTTTGGAGCCAAGATAATTACCTAATTGTCCCTGTGTACTGTTTCTCTTGTATTGTGCCAAGTGGCTTAATATTAGATCTTGGATTATATTCTGTTAGAAAAGCATGTATTAAATGTACCTTGGGAACATCCTTCTGATTAACAAATGATATAGAAAATCTATTCTAGATTTCTTGTTGGTAGCAGAGCCTTCCAATGGCCGACACCGGCACTCCGGCCACCACGGTGGCGGAACCCCCAAACCCTATTACTGCTGCAAGCGCCGCCCTTACTGTTACTTCTCCTATTATCACTTCTGCTGTCACTACTCCACCTTCTGCTGTCACTGCTCCAGTTACCTCTCTCGCTACCATATCGATGCCACCCTTCTCTTTTCCGGTCACCTGGGGTTCCGGTGGATCATACTTTACCGCCGGTCCTTCATCAATTCCAGATCCCTACATCCCTCGAATGGAAATACCACCCGTTCCGTCGTTTTTCAGATCTGCTTCTCCCACGGGATTACCCAGTGCTCCGTTCACCGGACATTTACCACAAAATTGCACTGTGATGTTCACCAGAGATAACTATCTCCTCTGGAAATACACCATACTCCCGATTGTTCGTGGTCATAAGCTTGAAGGGTACCTCTTTGGATCTGTTCCAGCACCTCCCCGGTTCACCATTACTGGAATCAACAATCCAGCTTTTGATACCTGGAATCAGATAGATGCACTTCTTACTGGGTGGTTGCTCAGCTCCATGACAGAGCAAGCTCTGATCGAAGTCGTTGGATGTAGCAGCGCTCATGAAATATGGACCACACTTGAAGCCCTCTTCAATTCACAGTCAGAGGCTCGTATGTTAGAATTCAAGTCCGCCTTAACAAAGGCTGAAAAAGGATCAAAGTCCATGTCTGACTATCTTGCGCTCATGAAATCTCACTCCGACAACCTAGCCGCAGTTGGATATCCAATTAGTCGGTCGGAACTTGTTCTTGCAACCCTCGGTGGTCTAGATCGGGAATACGAGGCAGTTATTGTCAATCTCACTGCGCGAATCGGCTCTCTTACCTGGCAGGAGGTTCAGTCTCAACTAATCACCCACGAGAGGCTTCTTGCTCGATTCAATATCTCATCCGGTACTTCTCCTACTGCCCAAGTGGCCCAACATTCTGGTAAGACTACTCAATCATCTGGTCTTCCTCAATATTCTGGTAATAATCGGGGTAGAGGAGGTCGATCCTCTAGAGGGGGAAGGTCTAATAGAGGTAGAGGAGGTGGTCGAAATGGCTCTAACTCTGGTTCCAATGCCAACAATGGTCCTCGTTTGGTTTGTCAGTTATGTGGAAAAGTAGGACATATTGTCACCTCCTGTTGGCACCGTTTTGAACATGACTTTGTTCCTCCTGCTGCTACTAATCCAAGACAAGTCTCTGCTTACACAGCTAGTCCCCAAACTGTGGCTGATAACTCATGGTATTTGGATAGTGGAGCTTTAGATCATGTCACAGCAGACCTGAACAACCTTCACATCAACTCAGATTATCAGGGTAATGATGCACTTACTGTAGGTAATGGTCAAAAGCTTAGTATTCAACACATAGGATCTAGTATTGTCTACACTAATCCCACTGTTCTGCATCTTAATGACATCCTTCATGTACCCCACATCACTAAGAATCTCATTAGCATATCTAAACTTCTTCTTGATAACCCTATTAATGTTATCTTTGAATCCTCTGTTTGCCTTCTTATGGATCAGAAGTCAGGGACAACTCTTCTCAAAGGTGATCTTCATGAAGGCCTTTACAGAATCTCAGAACTTCCTCTACAAACTTCCCAGATCTCCCTTCAATCCAACTCTGGTCCTTCCTTCAAGCCTGGTGTTGCTCTTCTCAATCAGTCTTCCAAGAATAAAAATCAACCTGCTAAGTCTTTATGTCTAGATAAGGATCCAAATGTCTGGCATAGAAGACTTGGACATCCTTCTAAATCTGTGTTGAGTCATATTTTGAATTCTTGTAATGTCAATCTTAGTGGTGATTTGCTGTTTTGTGAACCTTGCCAGTTTGGTAAGAGCCATGCTCTACCTTATCCTGTTTCTGATTCTCATGCTAATAAAATCTTTGATCTTGTTCACACTGACTTGTGGGGCCCTGCCCCAGTTATTTCTGTATCTGGTTATAGTTACTACATACACTTTGTAGATGATCACTCTAGATTCACATGGATATACCCTTTAAAGTCTAAGTCTGATGCCTTCACAGCCTTTATACAGTTTCAGGCCTTGGTTAAAAACCAATTCAATACCACTATAAAGTGCCTTCAATCTGACTGGGGAGGGGAGTATAGAATCTTTGACAAACACCTTAAAACTGAAGGAATAGAGTTTAGACACCCCTGTCATCATGCTCATGCCCAACATGGGAGGGTTGAGAGAAAACACAGACACATTGTTGAGCTTGGATTGACTCTTCTGGCCCAAGCCTCTATGCCCTTGAGATTCTGGTGGGAGGCCTTCCAATATAGTGTTCTTCTCATCAATAGCCTGCCAACCAAAGTTCTTGACATGAAAACTCCCTTTGAAGTTCTGTTAAACAAAAAGCCTAACTATCATGCCTTCAAAACCTTTGGATGTGCATGCTATCCCCACCTTTTCTCCTGTGAAATTCAAATTTCACTCAAGAAGATGTGTCAACCTAGGTTTAAGCCCTGTTCATAAGGGATATCAGTGTTTAGATGAGACAGGACGTATCTATATATCTAGGGATGTGATCTTTGATGAAATCACTTTTCCTTTCAAATCTGGATTCCAACAAGGACCATCTAGAGAAGTCCTTACTGATCCTAATCTATTCATTCAAACTCCTACTGTCCTTCTACCCCTACCAACTTCTGATAGTGTCCCTTTCACTGAATCTGCTGGTCTAGACACTTCACATGGAGATGTGGCTTCTATTCACTCACATGGAACACCTACTACCCCTAGTCCCTCACATGGAACTAGTCCCTCACTTGACACACCTACCACACCTTCTGTTACTCAAACTGTTCCCACTGACTCTGTGTCATCAAGCTCCTCCACTTCTTCTTCATATTCACCCACAGAAACTCCCTCTAATCAGACACCTGTTCAGTCCTCCATGTCCGCTCAACCTTCACCTAACTCTCACAGTCCTGTCTCTAGTACTCCTATTCCTGCTCCACCTGCAACTGTTGCTTCCTTACATCCCATGAAAACAAGAGCCAAAAGTGGCATTTTCAAGCCCAAACACCTGTACTCAACCTCCACACACTCAGCTTCTCCTTATTACCCAACAGAACCTGTAAGTGCATCAGAAGCCCTTGGTAATCCTCAATGGAAGGCAGCCATGGAAGAAGAATTTAAAGCCTTGACTGCCAACCATACCTGGACTCTTGTTCCACCTGCTCCTCATCAGAATCTTGTGGGCAATAGGTGGGTCTATAAACTGAAAACTAAACCTGATGGCTCTATTCTTAAGTACAAAGCTAGACTAGTTGCTAAGGGGTTTCATCAAAGGTATGGAGTTGACTTCACAGAGACCTTAGTCCTGTGGCCAGAGCCTCAACCATTAGAGTTGTCTTATCTCTGGCTGTGAATTTTAATTGGAATATTAGGCAAGTGGACATTAATAATGCCTTCTTGAATGGACCCCTGCAAGAGACTGTCTTCATGCCCCAACTAGAAGGCTTTGTTCATCCTAAATAACCCACACATGTCTGTAGGCTAACTAAGGCTTTATATGGCCTGAAACAGGCTCCTAGAGCTTGGTTTGAAGTTCTAAGAAGTGTGCAATGGGATTTTAAGCAGTCTGTTGCTGAAACATGCCTCTTCATTCTTAAAAAAGATAAGCTGCTGCTCATTGTTCTTGTGGACGTTGATGACATACTGGTCACAGGGACTTGTGCTAGTGCTATTCAGAAGTTTATAGCACTCCTGAACAACAGGTTTGCCTTAAAAGACATGGGAAATGTGTCACACTTCCTTGGCATGGAAGTTTGTAGAGACCAGACATGTTTGTTTCTTTCCCAGACGTACTATGCTCAGCAGTTGTTGCATAGACTGAACTTTGACAACATGAAGGAGTGTCCCACTCCTATGATCACTGGACAGCATCTTGCCCCTACAGATGGATCACCTATTACTGATCCCATTCAATACAGAAGTGCCATAGGTGGGCTTCAATACCTCACCTTCACAAGGCCGGATATTACCTTCGCTGTTAATTATCTTAGTCAATTTATGCAAAATCCATCTGATGTGCATTGGAAGTTTCTTAAAAGACTTCTTAGATATGTTAAAAGGACAACACACTACAGCCTGCATTTTAAACCTGGGGTTTCTTTGCATCTTATTGGGTTTTCGGATGCCGATTAGGCTACTAGTTCATATGACAGGAAATCAGTTGCAGGTTATTGTGTATTTCTGGGTGACTCTCTTGTCTCATGGAGCTCAAAGAAGCAACATGTTGTGTCTCGATCTAGTTGTGAGTCTGAGTATCGATCTCTAGCCAATCTGGCTGCCGAACTGCAATGGATCCAACATTTATTAAAGGAACTGGGGGTCCCTCTTCCTAGATTACATGTTGCTTGGGTGGATAACACAAGTGCAGCCTCGTTAGCCCTTAATCCAGTGTATCATGCTCGCACTAAACATATCGAAATTGATGTGCACTATGTTCGTAATCAAGTGCTTGAGAAGAAGTTGCAAGTCAAATACATTCCTAGCTCTGAACAAACTGCTGATGTTTTAACAAAAACTCTCTCAACATCGGTTTTCCAACATTTCAGAAACAAACTCAATGTTGTTCCTACACCATCACGTTTGAGGGGGGCTGTCAAGATAATTACCTAATTGTCCCTGTGTACTGTTTCTCTTGTATTGTGCCAAGTGGCTTAATATTAGATCTTGGATTATATTCCGTTAGAAAAGCATGTATTAAATGTACCTTGGGAACATCCTTCTGATTAACAAATGATATAGAAAATCTATTCTAGATTTCTTGTTTTGGTCATCCGGTTTCATTAAATGTCTAAGAACACGGATTTAGAAGGAAGCAACTTCTGTTTGAACTAAAAACCAGTTTTAAGATATACAAAATAAACCAACTTTGAACGACTAGAATAAACACTTGTAATATAACAAGTTCTACATTAAAAATACTTGAAGTCTAGCCTTTATGGGGCATATTAAATGTTAACCTTACCACCTCATGATTCGAAAAAGTAATACTATTGTATGAAAATATTTTAGACAGCATTGAATAGCAACATTTTATCTCTCAAGCACCAAAATTGTAAACAGCTTAGAAACGCAACACTTAAGCAAACACCTCAATTAATCTAAAGGAAAGGAGACATTTAATCATGTTGGTTCATCAGTTGTCAATTTGTATATACAAAGAGAAGGAAGCTGACTGGATCAAAGAACAAGCTGATCAAGTGCAGCCAAGTTTGACGAAGCAAGCTAACAAGGCATAGCACCAAGACCGGCAAAGTAAAGTACTGGGAGTTCATTGAGACATATCACAAACACTTGGCACAAGAGTGAGTTACTTAATTAGTTAGAAACTAGTACTTGTATTTGACAGATTTCTTTTGTAACTAAGTCAACACAGCTGCCTTCCTAGTATATAAAGGAAGTGCATGGGCCATGGCAGTAGGAGAAGTTAAGTTTTCAACTCATTAAGTTTGTAATCCATTAATAGACAAAGTATTTTCTGATTGAATGCAAATAATCCTTTTTCTGCTTTCTACTAATTGACTAATTGTTCTTGTCAACAACTCAGGAGATAAAATATACTGTTAATAGCAGCCGGAGTATAAAAATCAATTAATAAACAGATACGGAAAAAGAGAATCGACTCAGCTCACCCGAATCCATTATCCGAATAGTAGGGAACGTTAGAAAGCAACGTCTCATCAATGTCGAACACCCAAGCATCTTTACCATCGCCAGAGACATTCACTGACTTAGCGAAAGCCACAGCCGCATCAGCAACGGCCTCCAAATCCAACCAGTACCGGTCACCGGTGATGTAGGATTGAACAAAGTCGAGGCATCTGGATGGAACATGAGCCCAAGGCGAAGCGTCATTGGTCTCAACAGTGAATTTCCAGCTCTCGCAGTACAGAGAGTCGTCAATATTCTTCCGGTCACCGGAGATGGAATCGGAGGGGAGGTATATCCGGCTGGTTTCAGGTAGGATCTGGAGGATTGAGTGGGGAATACGTGTGGATACTGATAAATGGAGAAAGTGAACGAAGCAAACGGCGACGACCACTAGTTCCGATTTCATCATGCTTTGCCGTGGAAAGGAGAAACTAGAAGGCGCTTTCAGTTACCGGTGCTAAACGAGAACTAGATACAGCAGATGCATTTTTGGTGAATGAATCTCGCTAAGATTCTCTCTCACCCAATTGAAAATGATTTTTCTTATCTTATTTCAATGAAAAAATGACCTTTATTGAATTGAACGTAACATAACATCCACGTTACCTTTTACGCAATTGATTTTGGCGGCTGTGGTGGGACACGTAATAGTATTTGTTATGATGGTTAGTTATAGAACTAATATTACCAACCTCAAAAAATATAAATCATCTAAATTCTATATTATTAACAACATTTAATATTCATTTATCTATCTTATCCATAATTTATTATAATCCAATAATTTTTCGTTACTTCACAACTACTGTATTTAAGAGTGTATTTTAAACATTTATCTTTAAATTAATAACATTCAACCACTTTGCTTGTGATAACATTTAGGAAAACTTATAGGTAGTACTGCCACTTACATTTTAAAATTATTGAAAATAGCAATCTAATGAATGTTTGGAATGAGTTTTAAAGAAAATTAAAAATAATTGAAATCGCAAAAACATGTCAAATCAAAGTTAGCTATAAGCTAACACGAAGATTTCTTCAGATGTTAGACCTTCATCATACTTTGTGGCTAGAGTTTAGATTATAGTGGGAATTTTTTTTTCCAGGCCATGTCAAATGCCTGACTTTTTTTTTAAGGTATAACATTACCTACGGGGTTGAAAATAGGTTATCATCACGTATACGTATGGATCTAACATTCACGGGTGACGATGCTGGAAATCGTCTAAGAATCAATGCGAGTCAATTCCCTAATTCCTTTGAGAGAGAGGCGTGTTTGTTAGGTATTTTTAGACTGAGCTTGTGAGTTATTTCTCTCGAGTTGCCTACGTATCCAATAACTTAATTGGAATCAAGTTTTCCGTAGTTCTTTAAGGTTGTTTATATAGGGGGCAGCCTATTTAATAGGCCATCATTACTTTTCGGAACTCGAGGCGTTTTTCACCCATTCACATACCTGACATCATTTATGCGTCTGGAGGGGGATATAACCCGTCCTTTCAAATCAGGCTTTCCCACTTCTCTCACTTTGTTATTAAACCGGAGATTTTCATTATTTCAAGAGTTCGTACTTCCTTGTTTTTTCTAAGTTCTTCTTTTGTTCTTCTTCTTCGCTTCTGTTTTTCCCAGTTAATGAGGGCAAGCACTGCATCCAGCAGTTTAATTGAGAAAGAGTTTGAGACTCATTCTGAGTCTGAAACCGAAATTATTCAACATGTGGGTCCCATAGACATCCCTGCACTTAACACGGTTGCTGCTCGTAGCAATTTTGAGCAGATCGTCGTAGATCCACAACCTGTTCACCCAACTAGGCCCCGTGCTTCTTTCGGGTTTACCTCTTTAATCAAAGCCTTAGAGCCCATATGACTTCTAGGACAGCCGTAGGTTGTTTCGGTGTTAGATCCAAAATCACTCAGGATGATATCCTGGACATCTGTAACACGTATCACATCAATATGGACCAATACGCTCCCCGGCTGCCTGGGGGAGTAAACATGTATGCTCATCAGCCCCTTGAGGGGTATTGTATTGTGTACAAGGAGCACTTCGTCTATGGACTTAGGGTCCCGTTCTGCCTGGCTTTCTTGGCCGTTCTGAGGCACTACCATCTGAGTGCTGCTCAGATCGCCCCTAACGGAGTTAGAGCGATTATTGGTTTTGCCATCTTCTGTAGGTTGATGGACACTGAGTTCTTTGTAGATCTCTTTAGGACATTCTACCAGCACAAGAAGGTGAGGAACCACAATAGGTGGTACTACTTTCCCCGCCGCACAGACCATCGGCCGGGCATCCCTATACTGTCTAAGGGGAAGTCCTTCATTCATGAGTAGAAGAATCATTTCAAAGGAATTGACTCGGACGTCCAAGAAGACTCGGCCCGACTCGATGAATTTTGTGAAGACTGGACGGGCGTCTACCTTGCTGGACGGGCGTCCAATGGCCGACCTAACCCTAGCCGCCTCAAAATCTTATAAATACCAGCTGCGCCCCAACCCTATTTCATCATCAGATTTTTATACACCAAATACACACAACAGCCGCACTTCTGAGGCTTTCAAGGCCGATCACCCGAGCCTTGTGCTCGGGTGATCCGGGTTAGATTAGGATGCTTTTATTTTCGTTTGTTGATTCATGGAGATCATCCATTGTACCAAACTATGTGAGTTTATCTTCTAATTTATTCAATCCTTTGTTTATTCTTATGATCTTTGATTCGTTTTGTATCTTTCTATGATTTATGATGCTATTGTGTGACTAGATCGAGAGATTGGTTGCTAATTGTTGTCTAACGTTGATGAGAATCATTGTTAGGTTAGATCACCATAGAAAGATAGGATCCTTAATCGTTAATTCGTGACAAATTAATTGGTTAACTATCTAGGTTGCTAGATTCTAAAATACGAGAGTTAACTTGAATCTACACCTTCGTTTTGTATTAAATTGGTCTCAACATTCGAGAGAGGAGAGATCGATAATTGAATTCACTAAGAGATTAGGAATTCATAGCTTGAGAAACGGATTCACTAAGGAATTAGGGGTTCGTATCTCGTGTAAAGGTGAAACCACAATATTGAATTAAAATCATGAGATGAACTTGGATTGAAATCACTTGGTTTGTATATTGTTTGATTCCATGTATCTTTGTTTTATGTTTTTTTTCTCTATTATTTTTTTATAGCTTAGATTTATTTCATCTGTTCTATGTGTTTGTATGTTTGTTCTTTCGTTTATTTGTTGTCATAAGTAACAATTGAAAGGAATTAATAAAACTAGGCTCAACAACCCAATTCCCTGTGGATCGACCCCTTACTTATTCCGCTTTGCTAGCAATTACCCGGTATTCGGCCGGTTAGGAGTTAGTTTTGCATATAGGTTAGGGTTTATAAATTGTTTTTGTTTAACGAGGCAGAACTTTCCCCAAACAAAGCCACGTGGCGTAATCCGGGTCGGGTATCATCAACGGGCGTATTACATACGCGAAAATTGTTGGTTCCGTATATAACATCATATACACCTATGTACGGGGTGAATTCCTTACCCCGGGTGTAATAGGCCCGGAAATCATGTTTCACGGGTGTAACTCATGCATTTTGTACGGGGCGAATACATTACTTACGAGAAACGGCAATAACTCTTGGACCCCCGGAAATGGTCTTTCCCGGGTGTAGTACATACGGGGCGAGTCATAAATTTGCAAACCTTATGCCCGGGGCGAAATTGATTCTAATGACATAGCAAATACAATCATCCATGTATTAATGGCATGTCATTAAAGGTGATATTAAAACACATTGAAGCAATATTTTTTTTGAAAAACATTGAAGCAATATCATGTGTGTGTATATATATGTGTGTATATATACATATATATAAACGTAAACTTTGATGAAATAAAAATAATCATAAGTAAGAAAACTCGTTATGATGAAGAGATCAAGTTGCACAATAAGGGGCTGTAAGCAAGTCAAGTTATTCGAGTTTTTTATCGAGTTTATCGGCTCTAACACATTTCGAAACTTAAATAAAAAACAATCCAAATTATCACTTGTTAATGACAAAAGATGTCATTTCTATAAATTACTATATAATATTTTATATACAAGATGAGGATATTTTATTGAGTAACAAACAATCTATTTGATAAACCACAAGATACAAATGATATAAAATCGATGAAAACTTCAACATTTTATACATTTACTACAAACATAATTAAATATACACATACAAATCCAATAATAACATATATGTATGTATACACTTATAGATATACATATATGCTTTTTAGTATATATAAATATATATTCGAGTTTGTTCGCGAATAGTCGAGTCGAGTATTGCATTAAACGAGCTTTCTTACTTTTCATCGATTTTATATCATTTGTATCTTGTGTTATCAAATAGATTGTTCGGTACTCAATAAAATATTATCGCCATCTTGCATATAAAATATTATATAGTAGTCGATCGAAATGACATCTTTTTTTTTATCAAACATCATTTGTTATTAACAAGTGATAATTTAAATTTTTTTTAATTTAGGGCCCATTTGTTAAATCTGAAGTCTTAAGTTTGAAATCTGAAGTCTGAAATCTGATTGTATTATGTAACTGAATTATTTAAGTGCTGAAATTTTTTAGACTGTTTGGTAACACTATCAATGCGTAATCTAAATAATGATATGTTTTTTAAAATTTATCAAGGTGCAATACATATTTTGGTATATAAAAATATATGCTTCAAATTGTATGTTGGATAAGTTTTGGATTATTTCATTCAGTCTTCAAGATCTGTTACATATAGGATTTAGCTAGGACACTTGGCACTCACACATGGTGTCACTCATCAACACAAGATATAGTCTAGAATCTATACTATTAGATATTACAAAGCAATCCCTCAAAGTCTCATAATAATAGTATACTCCAACAGCCCCCCTGAAAACTAAATGTGGGTGATGTTCCACATTGAGTTTGGATCTGAAAGGTAGCAAAGATGCAGCTGAGAAGGCTTTGGTGAATATGTCTGTTGGCAGTTCACAAGAAGGAATATACTGCACCATCAGCTCACCATTGACTACTTGATCTCTCACAAAATGGACATCAATCTCTATATGCTTAGTTCTAACATGAAAAACCGGATTTTGGGCTAGAGAATTAGCACCAACATTATCACAGTATATGATAGGTGTGGACTTCAAACTGATGCCAAGTTCTTTCAACAAATAGGTTAACCACCTGACTTCAGCAGTTGCATTTGCAAGACTTCGATATTCTGATTCAGTGCTTGACCAGGACACCACTTGCTATTTTTTGAGCTCCATGTTACAAGGGAATCACCAATGTACATGCAGTGACCTGTAACTGATCTTCAGTCATGCTTGCAACGTCCCCAGTCAGCATGACTATAACCATTAAGAGACAGATCAGCATCAGTGTAGGCTGTAAGTGTAATCCATAATTTGTGGTGCCCTTTAGATACCTCAGCACCCTTTTTAGAGCTATCCAGTGAACATCTTTCGGTGAATGCATGAACTGACTGAGGGTATTGACTGCAAAAGCCGCATCAGGTCTTGTAAAGGTTATGTACTGAAGTGCCCCTATGACACTTCTATAGAGAGAGGGGTTCTTCATGGGTGTGCCATCTTTTGGAGTAAAAGATTTTCCAGCCACCATAGGAGTAGGTTAAGGTTTTATAGATTCAAGGCCAAGTTTATGCAGCAACTGTTACAAATAATGTTTTTGTGTGAGGAGCAGTCCAGTCTTATCCCTCCTTGCTTCTACACCAAGAATATGGCTCAGTTGCCCCAAATCTTTGAGGGGAAATCTGCTATTCATTAGGGTAATGAACTTCTGGATGGAATCTGAGCTGTTTCCTGTAATCAAGAAATCATCAACATCGACCAGTACATACAGAATAGTGGTATTATGTTTCATAATGAACAGAGATGTGTCTGAAACTAATTGTGTGAATCCCCGCTGAAGGAGTTGATGTCTCAGTTCATCAAACCAGGCCCTAGGTGCCTGTTTAAGACCATAAAGTACCTTCTTTAAGTGACAGACATGTGCAGGTTTGTTGCTGTCAATAAATCCCTCAGGTTGTGGCATTAACACAGACTCAGATAGCCTTCCATTTAGAAAGGCATTATTGATATCCACTTGGTGAATCCCCCAATTCAGTGAGACAACTATGGCCATAATCACCCTGATTGTACTAGCTTTGGCAACAAGGCTGAAGGTTTCACTGTAGTCTATCCCCTCCTTTTGATGGAACCCCTTGGCAACAAGTCTTGCCTTATATTTCAGGATTGTGCCATCTAGTTTGAGTTTGGTTTAAATATCCATCTGTTGCCCACTAAATTCTGAGAAGGATGTGCTGGTTCTAACTCCCAAGTTTGATTGTCACAGAGTGCTTGATACTCCTCTTTCATGGCTTTGAGCCACTTTGGATCAGCAAGGGCCTGTGTAACTGTCTCAGGTTCCAAATTTGTTAGGTGTAATGCCCGAAAGACAATTATCTAATTGTTTTTATGACAGAATTAATAATTCATCTTATTATATGCATGTATGCTTATAATTAAGACACTACTGAAAACCCTAAGTACCTCGTTTATATAATCATATAACTCAGTGTATGGCTATACACAAGAGGATTGAGTTAGTGAGATGTACTTAAAATTAACTTAGTCCGTAGCGATTTTAATCTGAGTATAGGTCTCATGATTAATTTGCTAATAATGCGCCCAGAACACTTTAGGTGTGACAGTCTTATCCGGACTGTCGGTAATAGGGTACCTGGTGGGGCATTTATATATGATAATAATCATATAGGGCTGGACCGATTTGATTTGAGTTTTCGATATAATTCCGTGATCGAGAAGTCTTATCGGATCACAAGATGATCATATATGGATTAATCTCAATCCTGAGGTGATCACAGACGACTGCTTAGACTAGGGTAGAGTTTGATGTGTTAGTAAGGATCACTTCGATGTATGTGGTCCAACACTTCTCGTTGGCTCTATTCTGGAATGAGTGAGTAGTCTGTGTTATCACAGATATGGAATCCATTCCTTCCTACGGAAGTAGACAGACAGTTCCCTTATTTGTTAATCCTAAAAACTGACCGATGCGCGCAGTTCATATTATATTAGTTATGAACTATTTGGTCACTAGGGGGTTAATGGTAAATAAGGATAAGAGGTTTCGAGAAGGGTTTACGGAGATATCCCGAATCGTAACGAACAGTCTATGGAGGATTTATCCGTATGTAATGATTATATCAGTGGACGCTTATCGACTCAAAGTTGAGTGTAAGTTTATATCTATATTTAGCAGAGTTCAGTTTTGGGTTTATGGTGGTGTAATCCCGGAATTAATAGATTGAATATTATTGTTCGGTCTGACGGATGATATTATTTAATTTATTGTAGCTACTGAATATGGGTCCATGGTCCCCGACGTGGCTCCTAACATAGCATATGTTTTCTCGTCGTTTCACCTCAATTATAATTAAATAGTTGGATTGGACTATTTAATTGATATGTGGATTAATTGTTTAATTGGACTAGATAATTAAATACATGAAAAAGACTTTTTTTCGTGGACTCGGCCCAATGTGTATTAGGCGTGTCAAACCCCAATTATTTAGGGTTATGGCCGAAATTATTAAGGTAAAATAATTAGAGAGAAATTAGTTTTCTTGGATAATTATTTATTTGTTAAATGATAAATCATGAAATATTAGATAATATATTTATTTATCCTAATTTGTTTGAGATATATTATATATTTATCTTTTATTTGAAATAAGGATTATTATGATAATTATCTCTTAATTATTAAATCATTGGAGGACAATGATTACTCTCCTATATAAAGAGAGTTATCCCAAGCCTTAAACATAGAACATAATTTCGAAATACACTATAAGCTAGGGCTTAGAATTTTCGGCCTAGCTAGGGTTCTAAAGAGAGGGATTTCGGCTCACTTCGACCGATCCCGACTCTCTAGGGTTTCGGGTTGGGATAATCCTCGGGATTATTCCGGTAGCATATCGATGAGGTCCGGCGACTTGAAACACCATCCACCTGGTGTTGCTTGGAGACACACATTGGAAGACTGTGGCTTCTCATCTCAATACTTGGATCTTGGATCTCGGATTGTTCTTGGTGTTTATTCACAATAAATAGGTAAGCAATCTAAACCCCATCGTAGGTTTAGATCTATTGTATTTATGTATTTTGGTTGACTAGATCTAGATATTGTACTTTCCGCTGCGTAATCGGGTGGATCTTGATCCATCCGGCGATATTACATCTACAAAATCATCATCATACATTTCTGTGTTTAGACTGAACATCTTCTTTGGTTTTACAATGCCACTCTTCAACCATGTCTGCATCTGATGTTTTGGTGGTGACACAGATGAGTCACTTGATGAGCTATCAGATTGAGGTGCAGGGGAGATAGCTGGTGAATTGATTGGAGTAGGAGAGTGATCTTCAGTGGCAGGATGTGACTGACTAGGTGATACAGAGGCAGCAACATATGCAGGACTGATGGTTGTACATGGGTGTTTTGAGGAGAAGTGTCAGGAGGATGCCCTTCTGGAGTGAGTTGTTGCACAATGGTACCTGCAGAAACACTGAAACTAGGATGTGGAAGATCATTAAAAGAGACTCCACCAGCAGTACTGTGAGGATGCATAGATTTGTAAGGAAATTATAATTCATTAAACCTGACATGTATAGTAGTGTAGACCCTACCATTACTGGCCAGACACCTGTGGCCTTTGAGTGACTGACTAAGACCCAAATAGACCCAAATAGACACATTTCTGAGTATGATACTGAACCTTTTGAGTGTGATATCGTCTTAAATAAGGATAACAGGTGCAGCCAAAGGTCTTAATCAGATTGAGGTTAGGTTTCTTGTTGTACAAGACTTCATAGGGTGATTTGTGATCAAGGTCTGGTGTAGGGAGGATGTTAATTAAGGAAACATCATGAAGAAAACTATCTACCCAATATTTAAGGGGCAAGAATGCCTGTGCAAGAAGTGTGAGGCCTGTTTCCACAATGTGTCTGTGTTTTCTTTCAACTCTCCCATTTTGTTCATGAACATGGGGGCAAGAGTGTCTGAATTTTATCCCATTGGTGGCAAGGAATGATTCAAAGCTCCGATATTCCCTTCCCCAGTCTGACTGTACTGTCTTAATTCTAGTGGTAAACAAGTTTTCAACAAGTTTTTTAAACTGAATGAAAGTGGCTAATGCATTAGATTTATATTTGAGAGGGTACAGCCGTGTGAACCTGCTGTAATCATCTATAAAATGAATGTAATAAGTGTATCCATAGTTAGATTGGATAGGGGCAGGTCCCCAGATATCTGTATGCACAAGTTCTAACACAGAAGTAGCATGACTGGAAGAAGGGGCAAGGGGAGTAGCATGTAATTTCCCAAATTGACAGGCATCACAAAAAGACAATGTTTCATTAACTTTCAATTCATACTCAGATACAACTTTATTCAAGATCCTGACACTAGGATGTCCTAGTCTTCTATGCCGTATATCAGGATTGGTGTCACTAGATATAACAGAGGCAACAAAAACACTTGAACTATGGGGAGACTTGGATTGAAGGGAACTATTCTCAAATGATGTGATTTCACTGAAATGAGGCTCCATCTGATATAGACCATTGTGCAGAACTCCTTCTAGAAGTACTCTCCCTGACATTTTGTCCTTCACATAGCATTTTGAATCATGAAATTCAACAAACACATTATTATCAGAAGTCAGTTTAGAAATGCTCAACAATTTTTTCGTGATGTGAGGGACATGAAGTATGTTTCTCAGATGCATATTAGGTTTAACAATAGAGCGGCCTGTGTGTGCAATGTGTAATTTACTGCCATTGCCAACTATTAAGGTTTCTTTACCATCATATTCAGTCTTGTTTTGTAGATGATTCTGATTTGAGGTTACATGGTTTGTGGCTCCAGAATCTGCATACCAGCTAGGATCTCTCACCATCTCTAGGGATGCAATGTAAATAGCTACTTGCCTATTCCCATTTGAATCAGAAGAGCTGTTTCTCTGAGGGCTAAAATTGTTCTCAAACCTGTGCCAGCATTCAGATGCTATGTGTCCAACCTTGAGGCATATCTGACATGTGGGTTTAGGTCCACTGTTGGAGTTTCTACCATTGCTAGACTTGCCTCCACCTCTACCTCGACCTCATTTTCCTGATCTTTGTTGTCCTCTACCTCTACCATTACTGGAGGGTCTAGGTCCTCTATTCCCTCATTGGTACATCTGAGCAAACATGAGCACTTGTCTGTGACAAATCCAGAGCAGGAGTGGGATTGAATCGAGCAATCAATCGTTCATGAGTCAACAACTGATGCTGAACTTCTGGCCAGGAAAGAGATCTCACTCTAGATGTGATATTCACAATCACAGACTCATATTCTTTGGTGAGGCCTCTCAGAGTGGCAAGTATGAGTTCTGACTGAGATACAAGATAGCCTGCAGATGCAAGGCCATCGGAATGGCTTTTCATGAGAGCCAGGTAATCTGCCATTGAATGAGCACACTTCTCTGCTTTGGTCAATGCATCTTTGAGTTCAAGGATTCTGGATTCAGCCTGACTGTTGAACAAGATCTCAAGTGTATTCCATACTTCTGCAGCAGTAGAGCATCCAACAACTTCAAGTAGAGCTTGTTCCATCATGGATCCAAGTAACCAGCCTAGGAGTAAGTTGTCAACGGCAATCCATTCGTCATATGCCGGATTCTTGATCGGAACTGCAACAGGAGAAGAACCAGAAGATCATGTGGCAAAAACAAACTCAGGTGGCTTTGGTTTTGTCCCAAACACATGGCCTTCAAGTCTGTAACCTTTGATTACTGGCAGGATGGAATAACGCCAGAGTAAATAGTTCTGGCGGCTGAGCTTCACTGTAAAGCTCTGTGTAAGATTTCCTCCGAATGGGGGTGCATGTGAGGTTGCTGGAAATAATGGTGGTGGACGGAGGAGAGGTGAAGGTGAGGTCAGAGTAGTTGACAAAGGTGGGGCATTAGAATGGAAAACATGGATGAATAGCTTCCCAAGCTGATTTGCAGAGTTGGGGTTGAGCTGGGAGTTGCAGGAGCTGGCTGAGAGCTTCCTGCCGGAGCTGTGCTCCCAGTGGCGGCCATGGCTGGAGAAGAAGGATAGGCTCTGCTACCAACTTAAGAAACAAAATGTTGGATAAGTTTTGGATTATTACATTCAGTCTTCAAGATTTGTAACATATAGGATTTAGCTAGGACACTTGACACTCACACATGGTGCCACTCATCAACAAAGATATAGTCTAGAATCTATATTATTAGATATTACAAAGCAGTCCCTCAAAGTCTCATAATAATAGTATACTCCAACAGTAGTTTTCACATATATGTTTTTGAAGACTATTTTTATGCAAAATAATTTGATAAAATCATGTATTTGTAATATATAATAGATTTAATTAATAAATTTCCCCTTACATTGTTTCACATATTCAAATCAGATTATTCAATACAACAATATTTTTTTCATATATAGTTCTGACATGGTTATTATCATTTCAAAACAAGAAAATATGGTAAATAAACCATTTTCTGATGGGTAAAATAAAGTTAAATACTATTATAATATTCATTCAATTTTTTTTTAAAACATTCTACTCATTCAGTGTATAAATAATATATATATATATATATATATATATATATATATATATATATATATATATATATATATATATATATATATATATATATATATATATATATATATATATATATATCTACCTATTATATAAGAAGACAAGGGTTAACCTTGTCTTGACAAGTGTTTTTTTTTATTGGTCTCTTTTTTTTTTTTTTTTATGGGCGGCGGCCCCCGTAAAAGATTTTTTTTTTTTTTCTATCGTTCGTGGCGGCCACCTTAAAAAGTTTTTTTTTTTAATTTTTTTTAATGTTTATCGGCCCGGTCCAGAAATTTTTTTTTGTTCTTTTATTTTTTTTAGGCCCAGTCCATAATTTTTTTTTTAAATTTTTGTTAATTGTTTTATTGGTTCTTTTATTTATTTTTTTAAACTTTTCATCACTCAGTCCAGAAAAGAAATTAAAATGGTTTAATTTCGAATTTACACTTGTATATATATATATATATATATATATATATATATACCCTTTTAAATTCTCTATCACGATGATAGATAAGTCTTCTACTAAAAGATCTATTATGGTTCAAAATTTAAAATAAAAATACATACATGTGTACATTTGAAGAAAATACAAAGTAGAATCTTGAATAAATAAGATATTGTTCTTACCTATGCAGGTAAAGAACATGAAGAAGAGGACCACCGCTGTAATGATAGCAAAAACTCTAAGACGTGATGACATGAAAATCGAGAGAGACATTCTTCACAAGCATGGAAAGTGAGGAGCGTTTGGACATCCAAGAAAAAAAATGTGACTTGATTATAATGAATGACCATGTGTATTTATAAGGACTTCAAGCAAGTGTTAAGCTTTTTTTTTTTGGTTTTTTTTATTAAAGGGTGTTAAAAGAGTTGAGCCAAACTTAGTTGAAACATGGCCTCACAAAAAAAATGGCGGATCGTTTTAATCAAACATTCAATGCTCGAAATCATTGGAATAAGGAAGGAAATGGACAGGCCGCCGGATTTTACTGAGAATCGAAAGGATTCGCATTGAATGTGGGGAAAAATCGGATGAAGCGGCAATGAGATGGAAGAACAGGGTTTTAGAAAATTCGGCTAAGAAATGAGTAATCGAATCAAAAATTTTTTTTTTTGTTCTTTTATTTTTTTTAGGCCCAGTCCAGAAATTTTTTTTTTTTTTTAAATTGTTTTATTGGTTCTTTTATTTATTTATTTTTAACTTTTCATCGGCTTAGTCCAGAAAAGGAAATTAAAATGGTTTAACCCAATTTACACTTGTATATATATATATACCCTTTTAAATTCTCTATCACGTTGATAGATAAGTCTTCTACTAAAAGATCTATTATGGTTCAAAATTTAAAATAAAAATACATACATGTGTACATTTGAAGAAAATACAAAGTAGAATCTTGAATATATAAGATATTGTTCTTACCTGTGCATGTAAAGAACATGAAGAAGAGGACCACCGCTGTAATGATAGCCAAAACTCTAAGACGTGATGAAATGAAAATCGAGAGAGATATTCTTCACAAGCATGGAAAGTGAGGAGCGTTTGGACATCCAAGAAAAAAAAAATTGACTTGATTATAATGAATGACCATGTGTATTTATAAGGACTTCAAGCAAGTGTTAAGCTTTTTTTTTTTTTTGTTTTTTTTTTTTTTTATTAAAGGGTGTTAAAAGTGTTGGGCCAAACTTAGTTGAAACATGGCCTCACAAAAAAAATGGCGGATCATATTTAATCAAATATTCAATGCTCGAAATCATTGGAATAAGGAAGGAAATGGACAAGTCGCCGGATTTTACTGAGAATCGAAAGGATTCGCATTGAATGTGGGGAAAAACCGGATGAAGCGGCAATGAGATGGAAGAACAGGGTTTTAGAAAATTCGGCTAAGAAATGAGTAATCGAATCAAGTTTAGGGGATTTTGATAAAAAAAAAAAAAAACCTCGGGTCAAAGGGTGTTAAGAGGGTTGGGCGAGACTTTTGTGAAACATGGCCTCACAAAAAAAATGGCAGATCGGATTTTTATTTCATTCAGTCCAACATAATAAAAAGTGTAATGAATAATTAAATTAATTAATTAGATTATTAACCAAACAAATTGGTAAAATAACTAATTAAAAATCTAATTAATTATTTAAATTCCTGCCAAAATGATATTGATAAAATGAATATATTGTATTTATAATTTTTATTATAATAATAAAGCGTCTATTCCGTTTTTTGTTCCTCGCGATGCTCCCTTTCAATTTCAAAAGCAGATAGTTGCATAAGATGAACATCACAAAAATATAGCAAAAAAAGCCAACACAAAACCGCAAAACGCATAAACTATATATGCAAGTTTTATATTCTAAAATCTGTGAGAAAAATGAAAAAAAACTTTGGTTAAGTCATATCCAAAATGTATTACCCAAACCAAGTTGTATGTCTTATATATATTTTAATATTTACTTTCAAGCAATGTTTCTATACCGAGGGCATTATAAGGGCCTTGCGGTGCAAGGCCCAAACCACACTAGTATTATAATATGGAAACAAATGAAGATTATAATGCCGAAAGGAAAAGGTGATGTGGGTGATAGTGGGAGCAAATTAGTAGGGTTGAAGAAAAAGAAGCGGCTGAAACAGATAAGTAGCGTGGGGGTCGCTGAAAATTTAAGCAATAATTATGCTGTAGTATGTAGATGTTCTGAAACAGATAAGTGGTGTTAAAAATATTACCAAACACCTCTTAAATTAACTACCACTTATAATTTTCAGAATAAGTGCTTAATCTTATTAACAAACAACCCCTAAGTTTCGAAATGTATTAGAAAACTCGAATAACTTGACTCGCTTACGGCCCTATTGTGCAACTTGATATCTTCTTCATAACGAACTTTCTTACTTATAATTGTTTTTATTTCATCAAATTTTAAGTTTCTATATATATATATATAGTATTCTCTTCAATGTGTTTTAATATCACTTTTAATGACATGCTATTAATACATGGATGATTGTATTTGCTTTGTCATTGGAATCAATTTCGCCCCGAGCATAAGGTTTGCAAATTTATGACTCGCCCCGTATGTACTACACCCGGGAAAGACCATTTCCCCGGGGCCTAGTACACCCATGAAATGGACTCGCCCCGTACATAAGGGGTGTCCAGGAGTTATTGCCTTTTCTCGTATGTAATGTGTTCGCCCCTGTACAAAATGCATGAGTTACACCCGTGAAACATGATTTTCGGGACTATTACACCCGGGGTAGGGAATTCGCCCCGTGCATAGGTGTATATGATGTTATATACGGAACCAACAATTTCTGCAGATGTAATACGCCCGTGAATGTTAGATCCGGTATGTATACGTGAGAACAACCTATTTTCGGTTCCGTAGATAATTTTATACCTTAAAAAAAAGTCAAGCCTCTGACAAGGCCTGAAATAAAATTTTCCCCGTTTAAAGTTGATCTCTTAAAAGGTTAATTCTTCCCTAATCACTCCATTTGCACCGAGAAACATGTGGATGATTATGAACCACACAGTTTGAATTTGAGTTAGAACTGTGTGGTCCAGAATCATCCACATGTTTTACTGCTTTCAAATGGACTCACCATAAAAGAACTTCCCCTCTTAAAATCCTAAAGACAACGAATATGGATAGAGACAGATGTTCATGATGAATTTTGGTGGTCTACGATTACAAGACAATGATACATGTAGACAATGTGTACATGTTTTTGAAATTAATTTTTATGGGACTAACGTCAGGGACGCACAGAGAATCGGGAAAAGAACCATCCCTCATCAAGAAATTATATTGCATGAAATCTTATTTACGTCGTTAATGTTAGATGTCAGCGTTAGATATAATGATACGATCATTTATTTCTTCCATATTTGTCACACATCCAATAGTTGTCCCCGTAGCATTTCTCAATCTTAATATACCCACCCTTAAGTTCTTCCTCCCAAACAAGACCAAATTGCACAGCACAGTATAGGGACGAGATCATTACAAAAATCAAGCCCACAGACCACAGTGTACTATTCAATTACATGTAATAATCAATCATAAAAAAAAAAAACTGCAGAGCTGTATAATCCAAAAGATACATCATTCAAGAATCCGCGTTTTCCCAGAACCAGTAAAACAAGAATTGCTAGTACATTCAAAATTGATTGATGCAATGAAAAAGCAAGAAGAACCATCATACCAATTTACCACACATGCATAACCCAATGAAGGGAAGATGTGCAACTGTGTTCAATTATTCTCAGGAGAAAAAAAAATGCACACACACACACACACACACACACAAAGAGAATGGAAAGAAAACTACAGCCTTTATTGTCAAAAGCTGATCAGAGGATTAAAGGAAATGAAAGGAAAAAAATGAACTGAAACTTGAAGGAAGAGGAAGAGAACAGATGCCCGGACTACAGGCCCTGCTCTACGAGATAGTCTCCCAACTTCTCAACAACCATGTTGCATTGTCCTGGTGTCACTGGTTCATTATAGATGCCGAATACAAGTGCTTGCCCTGTTTTCTTGATGGTGATGCCTCCAGGTCCCTAACCAAAGTTATAGCTAGAAAAAATGAGGGCTCTCAAAACATTAATTTGTATATCCAAATGATGTCATGGAAAGAATATAAGCCAGCTACACCATTTTGTCAATAACAATTTGGGGAAGACTGCCCAGATATTACAATTTGAAACAGTTTCATTAGTTTTAGACAACCACAATTATTCAGTCATAACAAACGACACAGAATAACAGCATGATGTAAGCAATGGGACCCCTTGTGATGCGACAATTAACTAAAGAGGGGTCTCAATGCCGCATCATGAGAGGTCCCACTGCCACTGTCGCATCATGCCGTGACACTTGTTGT
This sequence comes from Gentiana straminea, assembly GCA_036785695.1. Classification (NCBI taxonomy): domain Eukaryota; kingdom Viridiplantae; phylum Streptophyta; class Magnoliopsida; order Gentianales; family Gentianaceae; genus Gentiana; species Gentiana straminea. Next base: position 8,136,031 of record JAVUPR010000048.1, on the reverse strand, counting down.
ATCACGATGCTTTTGCAGTAGCATTATTCTTAGTTTTATTCATGTGAAAGTCAAAACTGTTTGGGAGAAGATTGGTAAAAGATTTAGACATGTTAGACAATATACAGGTATACATCACACTTGTCATTAACAACTCAAGCTTTTACATAATATGGCAGTTCATCATGGTATTAATGCAAGATTTTAATGGATCAAAGATCACTATTGATAACTTACTTCTATAATTTGTTTTGCTTCTTTTCATCAGTATGGATAAAAAGGGAAATAGGGAAGGAGATCATGTTAGAGAGACTATGGAAATAGGGAAGTAAGGTTTCTACATGCAAAGTTGTGAAAAGAAAATGCTGGAAACACTAGGAGATAGAGAGGATTCAATACCTTTTTTCCACGAATGACAGCTCCAGGCTCTCCTTGGATTACCATGTACTTGCTTCCCGCAAGGTGCAAGCCAGTAGGAGCAAGATGCCCTGGTTCGTCAAAATCAGTCATGATTCCCTTTATCTCCTCTGGTTTAAACTGCATCGTCATTAAACAAAACTGGTAAAAGTAATCACAAAAATTCACAAGGACGAACAAATCAAACAACAAATTCTGGAGAAAATTAGTGCGTCTCAGTTGAATCCACTTCAATTCAACAACAACAATTGATGAGAAAACCAAATCTGAACAAACAGAAAGCAGGTTATGCATTTGATCCAAAAAAAAAAAAAAACAGAAAATATCAGGCGGTGGGAGTGGGACTACTTTAATTAACAGATTGTTCTATTAGCGAATTTGCTATCTCCTCTGGTTTAAACTGCATCGCCACAATACAGTACTAGTAAAACTAATCAACCAAATCCACGAGGAAGAAGAAATCAAACAACAAATTCTTAAAATAAAAAAAAAAATTTTAAGAAAAAATAGCACGGCTCAACTGAATCGGCTTCAATTCAACAGCAACAAATGATCAGAAACCAAGTATGAGAAAACAGAATGCTAATTGTGCATTTTTTTATTTATTAAAAAAAACACAGAATAGTATCAGGCGAGGGAACTACTTTAACAGATTGTTCTATCATGGCATTTTCTATATTCACTACCTACTGGATCGACTTCGATTCAACAACAACAATTGATCAGAAACCAAATCTGCACAAACAGAAAGCAAATTGTGCATTCGATCCAAAAATCAGGCGATTTATCTACTTTAATTGATTAATCTATAAGTACATTTGCTATATTCCCTACCGATCTACAATTTTGACAAGGAATCATTCATATCCGCTCGAGGAGGAACATAAATACGCATATAGAAAAAGGTAAAAGATGTACAAACCTGAGGAAAACTGGAGCTCTGAGCCCAAACGGAACCGTCATGACCGACGATTGCAGCAGCGGTTAGAGTGTTGCCGGTGCCTTCAATATCACACATAAGATGTTCGTCAACATATGTTTGCCACGACATCTCTTCACCTCTTTCACAGTACAGAAGAAGAAGAAGAAAAAAAAGGAGAAATGGAAGTGAAAGTAGGGATTGATGATTTCTCTAGAAATTGAAATGGTCAGTTATTTGTTAATTGAAAAAAAGTAAATAATAGCGGATTTTAATGAAGGGGAAGAATTGGTGGTGAATGAGGGACATGCATGATCGTCTCGGCGCCGTGAGTTTTGAACTACTTATTGCCTATTCTCGTACCGCCTCTCTTTTAGGAGCGAAATCTTTGCGCCACATGCATTTTCGTTTTTACTTCAAGTTAGGTTGTGCTCCGATCCGAAAAGACACTACAAATTGACACAATTCATCTAAATCATTGATTATTTTGGGATCTTTATTGATTGATCTAGATCTTACAATAATCAATGATATAGATGAATTTTGTATCAATCTGTTGTGTCAATCCGTTGAGTCTCTATTATTTCTCAATTTATTTATCGTGTCGAACGACCTCTTAAGAAAGTATATTCGAATTTGGCTAGAGTTTATTCAAATAAGAAAATAAAATGACCTGTAATCGGCTCGATTAAGTTTAAATTTCACTAGAATTCAGCACGATTATGCTCAGCTAAATTTTGAGCACTTTTAAGCTCGAAGTCGAGTTCGAACAATTCGAAAAAAATATTAGGTTTTTTTGTTTTGTTTTGAAAAGAGAAGTTTTTATTAAAATTTGAGGGCAGAACCAAAGTGTTACAAAGAAAGACTATTATATTTCTATCGCACATGCTAGCCTTAGATTCCTAGAGCGCAAGTGCGGATGCAGGTGTTTTCCAAACTGGGGTCCGCGAACCCCGCTAAATGTAAGAAAATTTATATTTTACTTATAGAAAAATATTTCGGATCTCGTGAAAAAAAATTATTTTGAAAAATAATTACGGACTCCGCTGAACAAAATTTCCGGATCCGCTACTACTGGAGCGTTTAACAACATTTGAAATAAACACGTGAGTAGGTGGAGGAAGAAGCTCTCTGTAAAGTTGTTATATTTTCCAACACCCAATCCTGTGCGTCTGAAGTTGCAAAAAAAATGCTTCCCATTGAGGAGGATCAAGGACTTGCTTCCAAACCCCCCCCCTCCACCTTTCCATCCGACTCTACCTCACGCTCTCCGGTCCCTTCCATATCTAAACCACCTGTCTCTAACTCAAGTCCTTCCTCCCCTCCCCACCTGCTCACCATATGCGTACTCGGGCCTAGAATAATATCCATAAACCAATTCAAAAGCTCAATCTTCACACTCACCTTCAATCTTCTCCTGACATTGAACCTCATTCCATTACAAAAACCCTAAAACAACCCAAGTGGTGTAGTGCTATGCAAGAGGAGTATGACACTTTAATGCGCAATCATAACTGGGACCTTGTTCCTCTTGACCCACCTTTTGACCCACCTTTTAAAGTCATCGGTTCCAAATGGATCTTTCGCATTAAGTATCACCCTAATGGTTCGGTTGATCGATATAAAGCGCAGTTAGTTGCTTGTGATTTCATCAAAGGCATGGCACTGATTATTATGTAACTTTTAGTGAAACCCACAACTGTTCTTGTTGTTCTCTTTGGCTCTTTTGCATGGGTGATCTCTTCACCAACTGCATATTAATAATGCATTTTTACAAGGCTTGCACGACACGGTTTACCTGTCTCAGCCATCTGGCTTCTTGGATTTTGCTAAGCCAGATTATGTCTGTAAATTTAGCAAAGCAATTCATGGTCTTAAGCAAGCCTCCCGGGCTTGGTATGATGAACTCAAAATTTATCTGCTCTCTCAAGGTTTCTCTAATTCTGTTCTTATCAATCTATTTATTTATGTTGACGATATTATTATTACTGGAAATAGTTCTCATGCATTTGATCGGTTTATTTCTCAGTTGGTAGTTCGTTTTGCCCTTAAGGATCTTGGATATTTGTCATATTTTCTAGGAGTCGAGGTTATTCACAATGTTGAAGGGATTCTTCTTTCCCAACGCCGTTATATCACTGAACTACTTGCCAAGGTAAATACTCATGATGCCAAGTCAATTCCCACTCATTTACCTGTTGATCTCTCCTCTCTCTTCCATGTCCGGTACACATCTTGATGATCCATCTCAGTATCGTATGATCATTGGCAGCCTTCAATATTTATCTTTCACCTGAACATATATTGTTTTTGTGGTGAATAAATTATCTCAATATATGCATCAACCCACAAATGTTCATTGGTCTCTTGATAAACGCATTTTACGTTACATGGTTGGTACTATTAACTATGGTCTTCAGCTTTATCGCTCTAGTCCTACAACACTTCATGCATTTTTTGTTGCTGACTGGGAGGTGACTGACGATGCCAAAAATTGACCTTACCCACGTGTTGCCTCCCCATCAGCACAATAATAAATAAATAAAGAGAAAAGCCTCCATCAAGGGCCAGAACCCCCAGTATCCGAGCTGCATGAGCTCGGTCACCATCCTCGGACCCCTCCAGGTCGGCCTGTACTTATGATCAAACTTGCCCCTGCCGGACCTTATAGGTCGGCTCAAGTCCCTCTCGGACCAAACCTCTTATGCATGCAAGAATCCGAGCTGATCCCAGCTCGGCTATCCTCCCCGACCTTCGTAGGTCGGCCCAAACACAGAAAGTTTCATCCAGTTCAGCTTGGGCCATCTAAGTCGGCCAGAGTCCATCCTCAATCGTATTTCCCACGTGTGTGATAATCAGATAAATATGTGAAGAATCCCTCATATTTAATACTCTTTCGACAACCAAATATACCCATAATTATCTCCAACAATTAAGGAGATTAAATCGTAGCTATCTTTACCTTAGGGAACACAAAATCCAAGCCCAACAAGACAAGGCCCGCGGTGCCTTAGGGCATAACTCTCCTCTATATAAACCATCTCTGAGGAACTACGAAGACTGGATTCCAATACAGGCATTGAATACGTAGGCAGTTTGAGATGATACAATTTCTCAAGTCCAGTCTAAACCACCAGCAAAACACCCCATTCTTTTTTTGTGTTCTCAAGGATTTTTGTAGGTTGTCTTTAGGAGAACATCCATGGATTGATCATCGAAGATTTTTGGAATCGTCAAAAAGCACTAGAAGGAGGGCCTCCTACTGACGACTTTGTTCAAAATCTAATAGAAAAAACGCAATCAGATATACGGCCAATTTCCAGTGATTGAGCCGTCAAAACAATAATTCCACCATTCATATTGAAGAACAAGGTGGAAGGAACAATCCCTCCAAATTTCGTGTCGATTGGAGTTCGTTTCGATGCCCGATCATCGCCGTAAAGTTCTGCTCTTGCTGCTGTATCACCAAAAAATGTAGCAACCAAATCGGTGGTTTATTACCTGAGATTGAACCGTTGAAACGCAAATTCCACCATTAATATTGAAGACGAAGGAGGGACGAACAATCTCTCTGAATTTCATGCCGATCGGAGTTCGTTTCGATGCCCGATCGTTGCCGTAAAATTCCTGCTACTGTTGTATCACCAAAAAATGCAGCAGTCACATCGGCGGCTAATTTCCAGAGATTGAGCCGTTGAAAAATGATTCCTCTGTTCATATTAAAGAAGAAGGAGGACAAACAAGCCCTCCAAATTTTGTGCCGATCGGAGTCCGTTTCGATACCCGATCGTCGCTGGAAAGTTGCTGCAGTAACACCAAAATAAGCTGTGAGTTTTCTTCCTTATTCTCCAAGATCCGAGCCGAGCTCTGATAACACTCTAAATGGTACCAATAATTATAACCTTGTTCACCCCGAATTCTGCTCAAGTGAGGATAGATAGACTCGTTATTATGTGGAATATATGTAAATGCTATGTGAGTGTTTCCATGATCATAATTCTATATCTATTTATTTTCCCAAAGATTTGGTACTGTTTTGTCTCGTTTTGCATGTTTGATAGGATGTACCGAATCTGGAGCATTGAAAAATGGATCTGGACCAAAAGAAGTATATTGGGCCAAGTGATTAAAGTCCAAGAAGAAGCCTGTTGAAGAAAAAGTAGAAAAGTCGGCCCGGTTTACCGAGGGCTAGGGCCGGTAAACCGGTGGCTTATTTGACACAAAATTGATTCTACCGCATTATCTAGGACGGTTAGGGTTTTAGAGAGTCATAAGTCGGTCATTGTATCTATATAAGGCCGCATTATCAGAGTATTACAAAACTTTTCATTAGTATTACAATCATATATACATATTTTGATGAAATAAAGTTATTCAAGCTTTGGAAGAGTTATTTCTGGTTTCCTCCCTTCCTCTATCATCTCTAGCTTGAGTAGATCGAGCTAGATCTCCATTATTAAAGGTATGAAGCTTTGAACGTTCCTTTTTGTCTTCAATTTGGTAGATCTGTTCGTATTTATGTGTTTTAGTTAATCTGTATGTTTAAAGACCCCATAATTTACTTATTTTAATCGTAATTGAGCAATATAGATCCAGGAATAGGATAAAGCTGCCCCGGGTAACCCGGCGGTCTATACCGGTTTACCGAGGCATAATTTAGAAAACTTAAAACTGGGATTCACTACAGCTGCGTTGATCGACATGTTTAATTAACAGTAGGTTAGATCTGGCCAATCTGCTTATTGTAACCGTAAACTAGCATGAAATATGAATAGTGAAGTGCTAAGTTTGGACATAGTATTGAATGGACCCTAGGAACGTGCTGATCAATGTCGACAGCTGTCTAGACGGGTTAGCGGTATGAGTTAGCGCTCGATATCGGCAATTCTAGATCTTTATGCGTATGGGCTATTACGGACCAATTAAGGATGGTAGCTTGCATATAAATTGTCTACTACCCTTATCGGAGTAGATAGGAGTAGTAGTTGCACCCGTAGCTGATAATGATAATTAAAACGAAAGCTCACGATTAATTTAAGGAAATTATGTGGGGAAGTAAACATAACGATTAACTAATCCAAGTTAGTAGATCGGTGAGAAAAGAGGGAGAAATACCAAGTTTGTTTTATGTTATTGTTGGTCAATGACCGCCTCTATGTTGCTTCTTAATTATGTTAGAATCGTTTATACTTATAGTTGCATTGTCTCTGTGGGATCGACCTTGACTCGCATTTTACTATACTACGATGTACCTAGTATTCTTGCTAGTAATATCGACGTTAGTAACTTACACGCGATCAAGGTCCCCGACTCTTCAAGATCCGAGCCGAGCTCCCCAGCTCTCCAAATCCAAACTCTTATGATACAAGCTCTTACCGGGTTTTTCTACAACTTAAGTGATCGAACTATCTTATTCTTGGAACTCTCCCGACCTAAGGAGTCGGGGCGAGCTTTCTTATGTATGGAACTCGCCTTCGGGCGAGCCTTCTATAAGTCCGACTTCTGGTCGGCATCATATTTGGAACTCGCCTTCGGGCGAGCCTTCTGTAAGTCCGACTTCAGGTCGGCATCATATTTTGAACTTGCCTTCGGGCGAGCCTTCTAAAAGTCCAATTTTATTCGTCATCATATTTGGAACTCGCCTTCGGGAGAGCCTTCTTTAAGTCCGACTTCAGGTCGGCATCATATATGGAACTCGCCTTCGGGCGAGCCTTCTATAAGACCGACTTCAGTTCGGCACCTGCATATTACACCAATAAGCAAATGGTACGTTAATTTACTATTATTTTATTTTCCATTACGCATGGTTTTTATTGATTTTACAGGACAAACACACATGCAACTCTTTCACGCGAGAAGTCAGTCCAACCCGGCCCTGCTCGCCGTGCTTTTAAACGAGAAGTCAACACTATCCTGGCCCTGCTCGTCCTAAACTTTTCACGCGAGAAGTCAGTTTAACCTGGCCCTGCTCGCCATGCTTTTAAACGAGAAGTAAGCACTAGCCTGGCCCTGCTCGTCCTAAAATTTTCACGCGAGAAGTCAATACAACCTGGCCCTGCTCGCCGTGCTTTTAAACTAGAAGTCAGCACTAGTCTGGCCCTGCTCGTCCAATACTTTTACGCGAGAAGTCAGTCTGAACTGGCCCAGCTTGCCCCATTATATGCGGAGTAGTCGGCCACCCTGAATGCCACAACTCTACGAGCCGTCGTCAAATCGGTACGGTCAACAACACCTCTGATGCACCAAGCGGTCAAGCCCACGATAAGGACATCATCCCATCAGGTTCTCCTTAACTCCATTTTAATGTAATATTGACTTGTTCTATTATGTTTTTTTATCAAAAGCTTAAACTCATTGAAATAGTCAGAAATACTTCTGACTCCCTTAAAATATGATACCTGAGCTCCGCCAAGTCGGGCTCAGCAAAAAACACGCGAGGTCTGACAAATCCGACCCAACTCACAAAAATTTAACATACGAGGACAACAAAACTTCTAACTCAGCTCGCCAAAACATACATCCGCGCCCCCCGCGTCGGATCAAACGAAATTTCATGCTAAATTGTCTACAGACCAGAAAGCCGAGCTCCGCAGGGCGGACTCCACTCAAATCGCTATGACTGACACTTAAGCTCCACAAGTCGGACTCAACCTGATTAGCAAAGACCAAACTAGTAAAGTTTGCATGACAGACTCAAATAATTAAGTCTACAGGCCAGACTCGATACCAGACAAACAAACAACCAAGTATGCCATCCAAAAACTGAGTTAGTGAGTGGCATACTGAGGGGCACGACGTCCCATGTTATGAAGCATTCAAGAGACTGAAAGTTTGGACTAAGAAAACTCATCAAGATTACATCCGAGCTCCGCAGTACGGAACCAGCTTAAAATCAAATATGCAAGACAGATTTGACCTAAGCCTCGCTCACCGTAGGCTAAAAATAAAAAATCATCCTAAATAAATTAAGTGCTTAAGTATATCTACAAAAACAAAATCCAGAAATTCTCATTGCTAAAATATTACAACAAGTTCAAACAAAAACAAAACAGAAAAGCCCCTAAGCTAAGCCGTGAGGGTCAGATTCTGTGTGTAACGCTCCGATTTCGTCGTAATATTATTTAGATTAAAAGCAAAATTTTGTATATATTAAAAATTAACCGTAAGATCAAATATTTTTATAACTTATTGCTTAAGTTTATTATTTATTAAGATCATTAAGTTTCCATGTGACAGAAAATGGTGACGGCATTTTTCTGTGCTTTGATCAATTAATTGGAGTTAAATATTCATGTCTAATTAATTTACTCAATTAAATACATCAGAATTTTTTTTTTCTTCATTAACGGACTGCGAGTAACGGATGGTGAGTTAAATATAAGTATAATAGATGTCTTATAATAAAAAGATAAAGTCTATTTTTTTCTCAAATTGTCCAATTAGATTGATTTACATTATTGTTTAAGTTTCCTAATTAATTAAGTGATTAGCCGTTAGAAACATTGGTACAAAATTATTTTTTAAGAGATTCTTAATACATGTTGTTTTTTTTGAGTGGATTAATGCATGTTGTTGAAACTGAAGAATTAAATATTATTCTTATTTTTTCCATTCAAATAATAGTTTGAGTAGAAGTAGATATAAATAGGAGGATAAACAAATCAGCCCCTAAACGATTCCTCCATGATAAGTACAAGTCTACTTCTTTTTGCGTTACATATTTGGAAAACAAATTTATCCGATCCCAATTGTTATGTTACACTGGCTTAGCATACGGCAAAGAGAATCAATTCCGAGCAAAGAATAGCTATTAGCATGCGGGGAAGATAGGTGAGTTCAATTTTATTTTATACAAAAGTCAAAGTGTGTTTTTCTTAAAGTATTTTCAAAATATTTTAATTGAATATACTATTGATATAGATATATTATATGTATCTTGTTAAAAATGATTAATGATTCTCTTGATTTAATGATAATAACTTGATGAAACAAACCTTGTACAAATGACATTGCATTCCTATCTTAGTGGCATGGTACCGTACTAACCGCTATGTGCGGTATGATATATCGTACTTGTGCCTTTCCCGCTTCGGCGGCATGGCTAGTTCCCGTTTCGGTGGCATGGTTCTCGTTTACGTTCTCGTACTCGCTCGATGGGCCCGCTGAGGATTTCACAATCGGGTTAGCTGTGCATTGGGCCTGTGACCGCGGTTGTGGGGTCCGAGGCAAGTGGACCCTCCGGAAGCACCAGGAGATTGAGTGTCGGAATGACGGACTTCACTATAAAAATTACTTGTTGTGGATATAAGGTGGTGAAATGGGAGTCATAAGGTAGAGACAATCGTATCAGCTGTATCGATGTCTAGTAAGAGAACTTGATGAATTGACGGATCTCGAATGAGCTTGCTTGACTTGAACTTGATATATAAATTTTAAACAAGTATAGTATTACATAACTACTCGAACAAGATTTCTAGAAATGTATATATTGTTACAACATTTTTTTAAAAATATATAACACCATCGCACATGCTCATACCGGCGTTTTTGCTGACGACTCGTTTTCTTTGTTTCTTTATGTTTTTGTTTTGTTTTGTTTTTTCTTCTATAAATAAAATCAGGTAATGGTTCAAAAGAGATGTAATGATGATGAAAGCGATGACATGGACCTGGATTTAGAACATTCTATGCAAATTATGTTAATTACAATTGTAGTATTTTATTTGTTGTAATTTTTATACTTGAAACACTTAGTGAATATTTGTAAATATAATTATAGTTTAATTGCAAATATTTTGAGAATTAAAGTCTAGTTAATGAAGTCGCGGCGAGAGCTTCGCAACCCCTCCTAAAATGACCCCAGTGGACCTAGAGGTCGGAGTAGGGTATTATACTGTGGCTCTGAAGAAGGAGCCGATGAAGCACCAACAGACACAATGTCCACTCTCGCCTTAGTCTTTCACGCGCTCGTCGTAGACCCGGCTCGTCGGGATTAAGAAGATACCTCACCAGCTCATATAACTTTGTTTGGAGCTCGGACACGCCTGCTCCCTACCCCTTGTCTCCGTATCAAACCGGCCCTGTTGAATAGGTGTCCTAAACCCAATCGGGTTGGACCGGATCCGACCGGGTCGGGTCATTTACAGTCTATTTGAGTTCATGTAATAACTTTATTATGAGTAATAAAAGCACTTTTGTTATTATATACTTTGTTTATTTACTAGACCAATTAGTGATATTGTGTATATGATAACGCTCTTAGTATTAAACTGTAATAGAGAAACCATGATAGTGATTATGGTTGATGAGATCTCTAATCACTTTAATAAGTTTGATACTTAAATGTCTCTTGGCCACAAGTTGGAACGCGAGTTGAGTATTGACTTAATCTTGCAATCTCTACCTGATTCATACTCACAGTTTGTGATGAACTATCATATGAACAAGATAGATTCCTCCATTGCGGAGTTCTTGAACATGTTGAAAACTGCTGAGGGCACTGTGCAAAAGGGAAAGCAAGTGTTGCTCGTCACTTCTTCAAAGGGCAAAGGTAAGGCCCAAAAGAAGTCTAAGAAGGTGAAGGATGCCCCTAAGCCAACGTCTAAGATAGCTAAAAACAAGTCGAAGGATGCTTGCTTCCGTTGCGGTGAGACTGGTCATTGGAGGCGCAACTGCAAGGCTTTCTTGAGCATGAAGAAAAGGCATACAGATGCTTCAACTTCAGGTATGTTTATGATTGAGATCAATATTGCTTCTTCTAAGTCTAACCATTGGGTATTAGATACTTGTTGGTCCCTTGGAAAGGCTTTGGTTAAGTTTAGAGGGGGGGGGGGGGGGGGGTGAATGTGTGTGTGAAAACTTAACACTTAAAACTTTGGAGTTAATGTTAAGGGTGATTTTATACGTTTTATAAGGATATATTTTATGTCAATTTCCCCCATATCTGGATGTTTTTCATAGAAATCGAGCTTTATATTGAAGTATTGAGCAAGTGATGTTTTTAATGGGTTAGTTGCAAAATTGTATGATTTATGTGTAAAATTGATGGTTTTATATTGATTTGGAAGATACTACATTTTGCAATGTGTTTGATGTATTGTAGATACACAATTTTGACCAAGAAGAGGATTAAAAGAGGTTAACAATCGGATTAATGAAGAGGAGAAGAGATAAAGATGAAATCGATTGAAGATAAAGATGAGAAGATCGATTTTTGAGCAAGCTGAACGTTCGTCCAAGTCCCGTCCAGGTTGGACGGGCGTCCATCAAAGTAAACGGGCGTCCAGGCTGAGATTTTCGATTCAGAGAAGTCAAGTTTCCAGTGAACTGGCGTCCAGAATATCGAACGAGCGTCCAAGAGATAAAAATCGATTCGAGAGAGTTCAGCAGATTCCTGGACGGGCGTTCACCAGACTAAACGGGCGTCCAGATAACCGACTTAGAGCAGCCGACTTTATTTTCTATAAATACCAGCGCTATTTTCAACCCTAGGACATATATTATTACACAGCCGCATTGAGAAAACCCTATTTTCAAGCCAAGTAACCTAGGCCGGCTGAGCCTTGGTGCTTGGCCGGCCGAGGGTGGTCGTTTCTTTTCCGTTTTATTCCGTTTTGTTTTTCTTTGTGCTGGATGATTTGGAGGCTAGACGATTTGTTCAAGTTATTTAAATTCGTTTCATCAGGTTCTTTCTTTTCAATCTTAAGGTTGTTTTGTGATTTTTGATTAAATTTGTTATCTTTTCTATATGCTTATTGTTTATGCAATCGATATCGAGAGATGTATTGCTTATTGATGTTTACCGTATGACGAGAGTCGGTGTAAACCTTAGATCACCATAGGAAAGATGGGATTTTTAAGCTTGACATAACGAGAGTTGATAGGTTAGATTTCTAGGTTGCTAGATCGGGAGATCTTACACCTTGGTTTGAGAGCGTCAATCTTATATATCGAGAGATGAGAGATTGATAGGCGAATTATCTATGAGAGTAGGAATTCATACCTCTGTTAGGTGGACCACATCTTTAATTAAATCATCACAAGATAACTTTAGAGAGGAAATTAAGGGTTGCGGGATCGGTGGATAACAACTTGTTTGATTGTTTAATCACCATGATCATCGTTTTTATAGTTGTTTTTGTTTCCTAGTTTATAGTTTAGATTTCGTTTTCGCAACGATGTTTTCCTGGCTTTGGACTGACAATCCTCTGTCCAGTTTATCTTTCTGTTTTTGTTTTTGTTTAGAGTTAGAAGAATTAATATGAACTAGATACCCCGATTCCCTGAGATCGACTCCGGTATTAATCGCTATACTACGATCCCTACACTTGGGGAATACCGGATTTATAAATTTATTACTTGTTTGTTTTCCTTTGATAAAATCCGAGACAGTTAACACACTCAGCAAGGTCAGTAGCTTGCCGGCGCCGCAGTCCGCCGACCACTCGCAGTCTGTCGACGCAGAGATATTGCTGGATTTGTTGCAGCGGAATATATTTTGTCTAAGCCTTATTACTTGTTGTTTAAATATGATACTAAGTATTAGATACTTAGTAATGTAAGTGTGTGATTCAGTTGCTAGTTTCAGTAAGTTGATGTGATCAGTGTACTAAATGCAGAAAGTAGGTAGGCAATTTTTATAGTGGTTCCAGGTGGTGTAATCTTGTTAGTCCACTCTTCTCCTGTGATGTTGGAGGAACTTCACTAGAGATCTTTGAGGTTGCGATTACAAAAATCCCTAAGTTGTCTGTCATTCACCAATAGCTATGGTTTCACAAACTGAATATTTGAAACAGGTAGGATTGCTGCTCCAAAGTATTCCACTGGTCCTTGAAGGGTATGATTGCCACTTCACCAGCTCCACCACAAACAACAGTTCTTGGCACCTAAGTGCTTCTCTGTCTTCAGCAGGTTTCTTGTAAAAGAAAGTTTGAAATCAAGTAAATGAGTTAACAGTCAGCAGCTTGATCAGGATGAAATGATCCGCAGCTTGATGTCTTCAAGTGTGTGTGAACTTGATGTAACTTGATAGCAGGTTACACTTGAAGAGTTTTCTGGATCAGTAGCTTTAAGCTCAGTGATGTCAGTAGGGTGATTTTCTTGATAAAAAAGTTGATAGCTTAAAGTAGATTGTTATTTTTCATCATCTGTATCTGAATCAGGAGTCTTCTATTTATAGGTGAGAATCCTGTGACTTATGATTGAATTTCAAACATAGCCGTTTCAGATTTGGCCCCATCTTGACTTGCTTTCTGTCTCTGTACATAGTACTGACATTGTCAGTTTGCTTTTTGACAGTTTCTAGTCTGTCCACCCTTTGACTTATGTCCATTGGTTAATCCTCTGAATCTTTCCAACGTTCTTTTCATCCCGGCCATTGATTTGTTGACAATATCAAGGCTTGTAATCCATCCTTATCCTTGTAATCTTCTAATGTAACCTTGGATTAAATCGAGATTTATACTCAGCAGATACCTGTGTCTAATGGTCTGCTGATGTTCATGTCAGTCAGCTGTTTTAAGTCAGCTGTGTTTATGAAACACTTCAGCTGACTGTCTTTTCATCTAACTTTTTATTGTGAAGTTAGAATACACCATTTTAAACATAACCAAGTTCCAATCACCACTTAACATATGGAACTTAGACCTTGTACACAAGGTATATGTAATCAGCTTAGGTCATCATAGACTTCCCTAAATTCTGATTCCATATCCTTGACTTTAAATACTAAGTTTGATCCCTTAGTCTTCAATAACCGAGTTTGAACACTCAGCCTTCAGTCTTCGGCAGGTTCCTAACTAGTCTACTGACCTAGACAGGTCTGCTAATAAAGTCAGCTGACCTAATTACAATGCTTGTTTGATCAAACCTATACAAAAATCAAACTCTAATAAACCTATACATTTGATCTAGACATCTTTTTGCCTTTTCTCTATAACAGTTAGTCTGACACTCATCATTAAAACTTAAAATAAGTCCAACAATTTCCCCCCTTTTAGTGATGATGCCAATACCCTCCTTACAACAAAGCAAAAAGATAAAAACAATAACAGAACAAATATAGTCATTTCTCATTATAATCAAATTTGTTCAAACTTATTACAAACAAGGATCAGCAGAATGAAATAAATAATGTAAGTGTGCTGATCTAGTTTCTATATTTGTCTTGTCCCTTCTTCTCATAAAACTCCTTGATTTCTTTAACTACATCCACCATCCATTGATTTTCAATTGGGGAAAAGTCAACCCTAGTATTCAGCTCTTTCCACCACTTCCAGGCTTCAGGTAAAGTTAACCTTTTGTTGTGAACTTCAAAGCCTTGTCTCATGTAAAAATGTTTGAATTCATCCAGTGAATCCTTTGTAGATTGGGCAGTTCCCACTCTTCCTCTTCCACCTCTTCCTCCTCTTCCACCTCTGTAAGAAGCTCTCAGTGCCTTGACCCTTGTTTGCCAAAGTTTCAATCCCAGAAAGGAATTTAGTCCCTCATGAAATCCCATGTGATGATAGGGTCTCTTCCTTCCATAGTATAGCTTCTTATACTCTTTCAGGAGGTCATCAGTCAACTGAATCCTGCCAGGTGCAGGTTTCCTGTACTCATTTGTATCATCCTCCCATCTCTTTTTAGCAAAAATTCTTGCAACCTCTTTTTCTTCTGCTGTAAGGCCCTCTTCCCCCTTATTGACATCATCAACAAACTAGGACAGTAGGCCATGAACACTCTCTTGTGTGATCACTAAGTTAGCAAGTTGACCTTCCATAATCTCTGTCCTTGTGTCAACTGCAGTGATCCTTCCTTCCATAGTTTGTTCCAGCAGATTGATCCTCTCAGTAATCTTAGGATCCAATGCAACAGGTTGAGATGTTCCAGCAGGGTGAGCCTCAGCAGGCTTGGGTGCCTCAGCAAGCTTGTCAAGCTTTTTGTGAATTGAGGCAAACTGGTCATTCAAAAATTTATCTTTGTGTGCATTGCCTTGTTTTATACCTCTCACATCTTTGGTTAGGTCAGCAAGACCATACTGAGTGTAAGTGATGTTGGAAGCAACTGTTTCAGTGGTTCTTCCTCTATTTTCCACCAGATTCATCAAATCTTCAAACCTCTGCTCTTGCCTATCCAGTTGAGTTCTTAAATGTGTAATATCAGATCTTACTGCCCTCAACTCATCCAGAGCATGTTCGTACTGCACCAGCCATACCTCCAGCCATATGTGCAACAAAGTCATCAGCAGGCTTTCAACATTATAGTGTACCCTTTGTGTGCTGACAATCATGGCTCTTGTCCTGTCTCATCCAGCAGGTTCATGACCTTCCTCAATAATATCTCCAAAAATCTCCTCCAGAATTGGATTATGTGCAGGTTGTGGTTCCAATACATGTTCCTCCTCAAAAATTGGTACATGTGCATGTTGAGGTTCATCACCAACTTATTCTTCCTCAGGCATTTGGAACTCCTCATCACTGAAATCATAGTCCAACAGCTGTTCATCCTCATCAACAATAGTCTGTTGACTATCCTTTCCTTCAGCAGACTTAACTTCAGTGACCTGCACTACAACAACAGGTTCTACAGCAGCCTGTGCTTCAACAATCTCTTCAACAAGTGCAGGGGTTTCCTCCAAACCCATTGCAGGTTCCAACCTTTATTTAGGTGCTGTTTGATCCTCAGCAGCCCGAACCTCCTATTCCAACCTGTATTCAGGTGCTGTTTGTTCCTCAGCAACCTGAACCATCTCTTCAACAAACACTTGAGGAAATATAGCTAAGTTTTCCTCTAGTACTCCTCTAGTATCAGCAACCTTTTCCAACTGATCTGTAACTTGTGATAAAGTATCCTGAGTGTCAAACCACTCCTGATACTGAGCTGAGTCCTCTGAACTTGCATCAGCTTCTTCAAACAACAAAATATTATCAAAAGTGAATATTGTGGCCTCTTCCAGGGATGTTGCTACAACAAGCTGTCTCTCTAAATCTTCATTGAAGACAGCTCCCAGCTCTTCATTTATCATATCAGTCAGCTGATTTTCAGAACGTGCATCAGACTCTACAACCAAAAAGGTGTCAGACATACTGATCAGCCTGTTATCTCCAAGATTTATTCCATCATTAATTAGAGCTTCCAGATCATCCATAGTCATATCCTCCATGTCTTCATCCATATGATCAGAGTGCTGGCCCTCAGCAGACTTTCCAGCCTCAGCAGAGTAATCAGCTGTATTGTCTTCAGATCCCTGTCCTACATTCTCAGTAAGTTTTTCCAAAACAGTGCCACTGGGTTGGCCTGGAAAAGAAGGGTGATCATCATCAGAATCAGAAGATGATGAGTCATCATTTTCAGGTGCATCTTGTGGTTCCCTGAACAAAATGCTTCCTCTTTGCTTTTCCCTTTCAATGATATTCAGCAGCCTTGCTTGAAGTTCAGATGTATCAATTAAACCCAGCAAGCTCTCTACTCCCAACTGGTTGAATGACCATTCTTCAAAATCGGTCATTGGTTCTGCATATGGTTTTTGTCTTTTGTAGAAACCAAACTTCCAAGCAAAGTAGTTTTCAATTTTCTTGAAGTTTGGATCTACCTTTTCCTTCTCGGACTTCTTTTCCCTTCTCTCAAAAGGCATTGTGGGCCTTCTTGAGGCAGATTGCTCAGCCTGTTATCCTAAAAAAGCTTCAACAAGGTGAGCCAATGTATCTATAGCAGATACAAACAGGTCAGTAGGTTCTTCAGGTTGTACATTTGTACCTACCACCTCCAACTGTTCCACACTGGGTTCCCCCTGAATTATATGCACATCAGCAGGTTCTGTGGCAGTGCGTTCTTCCTCCTGAGTTGTAGCATCCACAGCAGGGTCTTGAACAGTTTCAACAAATTCCACAAGCGGGCACAACGCCTCGAGTAGGCTCTTTAACTTGTACAGTGTGCTTCCTTAACAACACATCTGCGTGATTCTACAGTTTGTTGCTCAACAACAACCTCTCTAGCCTCAGTAGGCTCATTAACTTGTACATGTGCTTCCTCAACAACACATTCAACTTCCTTTTGGGCCTCTAAGACCATTAATTCTTTTCCCCTTCCATGCATTTTCTTTTTCACAATATGCTTCATTCTCTTTGCAGGTTGTTTAGTTTCAAGATCCCTAGCTGCTTTCCTCTTTCTTGAATCTTCTTTTATCTGCTCTCTCAAAACCTCGCATTCCTCCCGTCTCCGGCGAGTCTATGCCCTTCCAAGAAGTCTTGATTTTTTTTGTAGTTTCAGTAGGTGTTCGATAAAACTAGTTTTAAATTTATTTTATCGGAACACCCCAAGTATAAGGTTCGTAGTATAGGGTGTTGCCGAGTCGTCCTAAGGGAATCGAATGTTTATCGGAATTTAGGCGATTTATCGGATTTAGGCGGTTATTCTATCAAATATGTCACAATTTACTATCTAAACCTAAAGTTTATATTAATTATAAAACAGAAACGAAGAACGATGACTAAAATAAACAGAAAGCAGAAAAACTTCAAGAATGGACGGGCGTCCACTAACAGCGGACGGGCGTCCAACGACGTGCTGAAAACAGAAATATGCAGAAAACAACACTAAATTCTGGAAATAACTAGTCGTAGTAATCGATACGAACAGATTGGTTTATCAAATAAAAAAAAGAACAGTAGAACAACCAGAATCAACCACACAACAATCACACAACCATTTTACGATCAGAATACGATTTTATTGGTATGATCAATCTCAAAATCGATTAAATTCCTTTAACTCAATTTCTAGGATTTTGTTTTCATTTCCAAGCAAAACAATTTAACATACATCACAAGATCATCAATTTGTTCCCAAATTACATAACCCAATTAACAACAAATGATTCCTCAAGATATTATTAATTGTATCGATCGAGAAGGTTCTATTGTTGAATCATATTTCCATACAAATTCAAAGCAACATGTGGTTTCATTGACATTCCTATCTAACAAAACACTTAACAATCAATCCAAATACCAATCGATAAATAAAACACAATATTCGAATTCATAAACGAGAGATAACCTAACAATTCGTGGTTGTGGTGATGTTGATGTGGTATCCTCCAGTTGTTCTACCGCTATACGCTTAGCCTTGCATCCTTGCGATGATCCAAGTCACGGTTGAAGGAAAGAAACTCATAATTTTGGAGGGTTTTGGTGCGGATGCTTTTTGGGTGAAATATGCGGCTGCTCTCATGTCTGTTTTAGGGTTGAAATAGGCGCTGTATTTATAGAACTCTGAGGCGGCTAGGGTTAAGTCGGCACCCGGACGCCCGTTTGATCTCTTGGACGCCTGTCCAATCTTCACAAATTTCATCGATTCGGGCCGAGCTGGGGTTGGACGCACGTCCTATACAAAATCAGACGCTCGTTCGGAAAAAATCATTAAACTCTGAATCAAAAACTTGTTCCTGGACGCTCGTCTGGCATAGTGGACGCCCGTCCATTCTGGACGCCAGTCTAGGGATTCAAACGTTCGTCCAGAGCTCCTGGGATTGATTTAATTGATTTCTTCCCTCTTTATCTCTTTATCCTTCAGCTCCCACTCTTCAAAGTACGATTAAACACTTCAAATCATCTTTTTCCAGTCGCATTTAACACCTGCAAGTCATTGAAAGCACACCAAAGTGTAACACAACTCAAACCAACATAAAATCATCATTTTAAGCACGTAATTGGCACGTTTTACACTTTTTATAACTTTAAAACCATTTCTTCAATCTATTCATTTAATACGTAATTTTCTATAAAAATTACTAAAACACGGGGATTATTGTTATGAAATATTGCAATATAAATCATAAAATTCACCGAGAACAACTCCCCCACACTTAGCTTTTTGTTCGTCCCGAACAAAACAATCAAAACTAGCTCACTGTACATGTAATCCACATAGATCCCTGGCTCACGCAACAACAGATACGACAAATATAGCAAGTAATACCAACCTAGAGATAGATTCAGTGTGTGTGAAAAGCCCTTTTCAATCTTCACAATCCTCTCAAACAAATATCCTCTCAAATAATTTTAATGACTATCCTAGGTATAGGCAGCAGTCGTTCCACACAAAGTCTTCCCGCGCAC
Organism: Gentiana straminea; assembly: GCA_036785695.1. NCBI lineage: Eukaryota > Viridiplantae > Streptophyta > Magnoliopsida > Gentianales > Gentianaceae > Gentiana > Gentiana straminea. The sequence continues at coordinate 8,116,618 of JAVUPR010000048.1, read as the reverse complement.
TCAGTAGGATAATCCCTACAACGTATCATTCGGTTTATACTGGGTATAAGTTCAACGATAACAAAGTCTTTAATTTTTTCTTCACTTTCTTTTTTCCTTTCTTTGACGCATCAAAATGAGCTCTTACCCGTCATAGTAGAATAGGATGTTTCGGGATAACACCCTACCTTACTCCAATCATAGGGTAGCTTTTCTTGACTGTCGTGAGCTTTTGGTCATCATAGTGGAATAGAACATTTCGAGATAATGCCCTACCGCACTCCAATCATTAACCAGCTTCCGACACACCCCTTTATTTATTATTAACTCAACTTTTTCCAAAAACATTAGTTACGTTTCACTTATCACATTCAAACCTTCAGATATTCACAGTGCACGTTCTGAACTTAGGTGTTACTTCACTGTTACTATTAAGACCAAATCTCTCAAGATAAATCACTAAATTTTTTTTGAAAGGATACAGTTCAAAATTTTTGCTTCAATATCAAAGGCTTTCGTGAGTGTGAAATGAATACTATCTCAAATCAGTAAAAACATGCTATAATTATCTCTCAAAGTCACATAAAATCATTGTCAGGAAACTACAACTAGCAAGCCATTTGTTTCAATTACATGCTCAAGATTTACAATTATCCAAGTTTACTTTGAAAAATTTTAAAATTTTCGAGAAAATCACATTTACTCATTGTCAGAAACATAGCATGATAACATACCCAATGTAGACACCCCCCACACTTAAATCACATTATGTCCTCAGAATGTGCAAAATAAAAGGAAAGAATACTTAGCTGGTTTCAAAGTGATCGTCGGGTTGTAGGGTGGCAGAGGTCAGGCCGTAGCATGAATGTACCGCTGCAACAATATCTGCAACACTCGACATAGCATATAATCTCGGGGTACAAGGGGTATATGAGTAAACATGTAGGCACATAATGCATTCACAAATAGGACAGGGACAACCAACACACCAATCACCATGGTTTTATTCCTAATGCCCTAAAACTTAACTAAAAAGTAACTTAAAGGACTAGGTTGCCTCCTATGAGCGCTTCTTTTATGTCATTAGCTTGACAGAGATTTCAAAGTCAACCCGGATCGGGCCACTTTGGTTTGATCAGGGCCACTCCTTCATCAGAGTCAGAGTGGAAAGCCTCGGTGTGGTCACAACAACAACAAGTCAAGTGCGCGACTGAGTCCTGGGACTTAGCCATCCAGACAGCACTGATTTTCTTCTTCGTGTTGTTGCCTAATTGTGGTACTAGCATACTGACAGGTGCAGGAGTCGTGGTAGAAGCATCCTTAAGGTTAAGGGCAATAATGTCATCATCCGAAGTAAAGAAGTCGGATGGGATCTCATCACAAATCAACACATCAGTCATGTCAACCAACTTTTGAAAGTAAAGGACTTCAGGTGCTTCATAAGGTCATCCCGAAATACTTTTTCAATCTATGACCGTTCACTTTAAAAGGTTGACCGCTGTACCCTTTCAAGGAAATTGCTCCACCCGGATGAACTTCGACAATTTCAAAGGGTCCGGACCATCTGGACTTAAGCTTGCCAGCAAACAGATGTAATCTGGTGTTGTAAAGCAAAGCCATCTCTCCTACCTTGAAATCTCTATCTTTTATCTTTGCATCGTGGAGCGCCTTCATTCTCTCCTTGCTCAGCTTGGCGTTCTCGTAGGCCCTGAGTCTGAATTCATCGAGCTCATGTAGTTTCAGTAACCTTTTCTCCCCACAGAGTTGGCTATCGAAGTTTAAGAATTTAATAGCCCAGTAAGCTCTGTGCTCCAGCTCGACTGGTAGATGGCATGGCTTGCCATAAACCATTTGAAATGGTGACGTACCCATAGGGGTCTTAAACGCAGTGCGATAAGCCCAAAGTGCGTCGTCCAACTTCAGACTCCAGTTGGATCTATTTGAATTTACCGTTTTCTCCAAAATCCGCTTTAGACTTCTGTTGCTCACTTCGACTTGGCCACTGGTTTGGGAGTGGTATGGTGTACCAATTTTATGCTTGACACCATATCTCTCAAGAATTTTATCCAGTGGTGCATTACAGGAATGCGAACCTTCATCACTGATAAGGGCTCTAGGACAGCCAAATCTAGTAAAGATATTCTTTTGCAAGAATTTCTTTACAACTTTGTGATCATTGGTTTGGGTGGCTATAGCCTCTACCCCCTTGGAAACATAGTCCACACAGACTAGAATATATTTGTTAGAGCATGATGATGGGAACGGTCCCATAAAATCAATGCCCAGACGTCAAAAACTTCATATTCCAAGATAGGCCTCAAAGGCATCTCCATCCTATTACTGAGTCTCCCTACTCTTTGGCATCTATCACAACCTTTGCAAAAGGCTTCAGCATCTTTAAACAAAGTAGGCCAGTAAAAACCAGCTTGAAGGATTTTTGTGACTGTCTTAGGTGCTCCGTAGTGCCCACCAGCGGGACCACTATGACATTGCTCCAGAATATCCAATTGTTCATGCTCCGGAACGCACCTTCTAAGCAACCCATCTTTACAGACCTTGAACAAATAAGGATCCTCCCATACGAGATATTTTAAGTCGCTGAAAAATTTCTTCTTTTCCTGATACGTCATCTCTTCTAAATGCCCACCTACTAAGTAGTTGACGTAATCAGCATACCACGGCCTAACTGTATCAAGCTTCATCAATTGCTCGGTTGGAAAATCAATGCCTATGTCCTTGTGATTTTTGCCACCCTCATTTACTAGGCGAGACAGGTGATCAGCCACAATATTTTCACTACCCTTCTTATCTTTGATCTCCAGGTCAAACTCTTGCAAAATTAGAATCCATCTGAGTAACCTTGGTTTTGCATCTGCTTTGTCCATAAGGTAGCGTAGGGCTGCATGGTCAGTCCAAACCACAACTTGAGACCCTAGAAGGTAACTTCTAAACTTGTCAATAGCAAAAACGACGGCTAAGAATTCCTTCTCAGTCGTGGTGTAGTTGCATTGAGCCGGGTTCAAGGTGCGGCTCGCATAGTAAATGGGCCTGAACTTTTTGTCAATTCTCTGGCCTAAAACTGCGCCCACTTTGCGTAGTTAGAGGCATCGCACATTAATTCAAAAGGCTTAGTCCAAATCGGGTGCGATTAAGATAGGGGCACTTATGAGCTTATCCTTTAGGCAATTGAAAGCTTCCCCGCATTTCTCATCAAACAAGAACTCAACATCATCTTTCGAAGGTTAGATAATGGCTTGGCGATGGTGGAAAAATCCCGAATAAACCGCTTTGTAGAAGCCAACGTGACCTAGAAAACCTCGTACCTCTTTCATCTTTTTCGGGTACGCCATCTTTTCAATGGCCTCTACTTTAGCCTTATCAACCCGAATACCGAACCGGACACCTTGTGTCCCGAACAATCCCTTCATCTACTAGAAAATGGCATTTCTCCCGCTTAAGCACTAAATTCTTTTCAACACGGCGTTGAAGTACCATATCTAGATTTTCCAAGATCTCATCAAAGCTATCGCCATAGGCGAGAAGTCATCCATGAAGACTTCCATACATTTCTCCACAAGTCCATCGAAAATGGCCAACATGCACCGTTGAAATGTTGCTGGTGCATTGCATAACCCAAAAGGCATTCTGTGAAAGGCAAAAGTGCCTGATGGACACGTAAACGTAGTCTTCTCCTGGTCATTAGGATCGATGGCTATCTGGAAGTAACCAGAATATCCATCGAGGAAACAATAATACTTATGACCACTCAGTCTTTCAAGAAGCTGGTCAATGAAAGGTAAGGGGAAATGGTCTTTGGCGGTGACTTCATTCAATCTGCGATAATCAATGCGGACCACAGCCGATCACAAAGCGTAAAGCTACTTCTTCCCCCTTTTCATTCTTTTCCACGGTAATACCTCCCTTCTTTGGCACAACTTGGGTGGGGCTAACCCACTCACTTGTCGGCGATTGCATAGATGATTCCCATATCTAACCATTTTATGACTTCTTTCTTGACAACCTCCCGCATGTGCGGATTCGGCCTTCGGCCGAGGTTGTCGACTTTCTTAGCTCCTTCCTCCATTCGGATTTTATGCATGCACACATCGGGGCTGATTCCTTGGATATCACCCACTTGCCATCCGAACGCGAGGATGTTCTTTTCAAGCACTTTAATCAGCAGTGCTTCTTGCTCGGGCTCGAGTTTTGAAGAGATGATCAAGGGTAACTTATCACCATCCTTAAGAAAAATGTACTTAAGGTGTTGCGGAAGCGGTTTAAGCTCCAAGTCGGTAGGTGGTTGCTCAATACTTTGGATTTTAAGGGGCCACCTTTTTCCTTATGGGCTTGAAGTGGTTGATCGAAGAATACCTCATCTTCCCGAGGTATAACCCCGAAAGATGTTGGATCACATCATCCATAGGGATCCTTCATCGGGACCCGCTTTCTCCTTCTTATGCTTGATCATCTTTCTCAACTCTTCTTCTTCTAGCTCCTCTGCTAGCTGTTCCCAATCATCCAACTCCCAATTGGTAGTTTCTCTCCAGAAATCTATTTCGTCCCAACTACCCATTAAAACTTCTTCCTCTGCAGGGTTAAAGTCTGCCTGGTTGAGCTCCTTCAAATCATTGCTGCTCATCCCTGGAATGTCCTAGATTTTTCGTTCACTCATAGGCTCAGTGTGCGCAAGTTGTTGAGTTATAACATCCAGGGCTCCTATCTCCGTGAGCTCTTCATCAGGGTCGGATTCATCTCCATAGATTGCTTCAATGAATGAAATCTCCTGGGTTGGAGTTTCCGCAGAACTTTTTCCTTGCTCAAGGGTAACGGAAGTGTCTTCTACTCTCAGAGTGATTTGGCCAGTTTTGAAGTCAATGGTGGAGGCAGAAGTGTTCAAGAAAGGCCGGCCCAGAATCAGGGCATCTCCTTGTCAGACCGGTAATCCAGTATGACCCAGTCATTTGGAAAAACTAAAAGTTTAACATGGATAAGGACGTTGTTAACACAACCAGCTGCTAAACGGCTAGATCGGTCTACCAACTGAAGAGAGACGGGACGCTCCCTTAGCCTTTTGTCCAACCCGAGACTCTTACAGACATTCAATGGCATCACATTGACGAGAGGCCCCTGAGTCGCATAAGACATTGTGGAACGTGTGGCCTTCAATCATGCAAGAGATTGAAGGTCGTCCGGGGTCACCTCGCTTGATTGCAACGCTCTGTGAAACCGTTGAACATTCTTCTCTTAGCACCTCTTCTGCCATTCCCTTTAGCTTCTTCTTACTTCCACAGGCATCCTTAAGATACTTAAAGCATTTAGGCATCTCAGTTAATACCTCAGCAAGTGGCATAGTCACCATAGTATCTCTAAGCATCTTTCTCACTCCGTCATACTGTTTGTCAGAGTTCAAGATATTCTCTCCTTTCTTTGCTGGATAAGGAAGGGTGTTCGAATGATTGATTATAGTTTGACTTTTAATGGTTTCGTCCTCCTTATCCTTCCATCTGACAAACTTCTCGGTTTTCTTTTTAGTCAAGGGTTCAACTACCTGACTTCTCTTCTCAGCATCCTCATCACTATCCCCCGAAGAATCATCATCATTCAGCTCTTCCTCACTGTTGCTTTCTTTGGCATTTGTCTCCTGCTTACCCCCTCTTGAACTCATGGCGTCAGGAGGGGCTACTCGTTTCCCGATAACTTTTCGGGTCCAGCTTTCTTACCGCTTCTGAGGGTGACTGCATTCAACTCCTCCTCTTGTCCATAATCCCATTGCGGTGTGATGGCATTACAAGCACTGACATCTGCCTTAGGGTTTTTATCTGTATAACTAGGCAGTTTTCCTTGAGGTCTGCTCGCTTGTTGATCAGCCATCTGACCAATCTCTCTCCATCGTTTTTTGACCGGTGGCTAGTGTTTTCACCATGTCTACTAGCTCATCAAATTTCTTCTAAGAGACATAGGTGGGCTGTTGATTTTGCGTTTGAGGCCAGTTACCTTGGGGTCTTTGGTTATTGGATGCACCAGGTTGTGTGTAATAACTATTTCGCGGGTTTCCCGAATAGTTACGGTTTTGAGTGTAGCTTGATTGACCAGAATTTTGATTGAAGCTTCTGAAAGGTTGATTCGGTTCTCCATGGCATGCACTTCCTCATTCATCATATTCCCGGCCCGCATGCCCGAGTAATTCACCTCTCCTGGCCCCTCTTGCTGCTTCATTTGTAGGATGGCTAGTTGCTTGTTCATTATTTCCATTTGAGCAACTAGCATTTTTGTCTCTGAGTTACTTGCAGCAACCTCCTTTTTGGTTCCACTAACATGGGTCTTCTTTTGAGTAGCCCACATGTTATTCTTAGCTATTGTTTCTGCTACCCTGTAGGCAGCATCATCTCCTCCCCTTAAAAACGATCCATGAGCTGTGGAATCTTGGTAATCTCTATTGGGTTGAGTAACACCCTGATAGAATAATTCTAGAAGTTCATGTCGATTGTATCCATGGTTAGGGCATTTCCTCATTAACAAATTCAACCTCTCCCAGGCCTTTCCCACACTTTCTCCTTCTAATTGCTCGAAAGTAGCTATATCTCGTTTACGGTCCATTATCGTTCCGGGTGAAACGAATTTCAGAGCAAAGGCTCTTTTAACATCAGCCCAGTTATGAAGAGAGTGATGGGGTAAAGACTTAAACCATCGATTTGCTTCACCTTTCAAGGCAAACGGGAAAAGTTTCAATTTAACAACTTCTGAAGGAACGCCAGGGTAGTGACCCGCTTCACATATTTGCACAAAAGTAGACAAGAAGTCATGTGGGTCTTCTGAAGCAGTGCCATGGAATGAACTATTTTGGACCATCCCCACAACTCCATTCTTTAAATCAAAATGCATTCCTCCCATCTCCGGAGGCCGAATTGGTCTATGCCATTCCAAGAAGTCTTGATCAAGATATGGCGCATAAGGGTCTTGCTGCACAGCAGCTACAGCCGCCTGGGGCTGTTGCTGTTGAACATTCTGATTTACTGGTGGATGTGCAACTGGTGCATGGGGCTGTTGTTGTTGCATCTGCTGGTTTATCCCGGCTTGCTGCTGTTGCTGCCGGGTTCTGCAACATTTGCATCAGAATTGTGTTTAATTGAGCGGGATCCATGCCAGGAGGATTTTGGTTATTATTCCCTTGGTCCTCCGGTTCGTTATCGCTAGAACCGTGTTCGCTCATGTTGTCAGGATTTGGGAAAAGTCTTCTCTTGACAATGTCCCGTTCAGGTTCAGGATAGTATAATAACGGTCCCTTTTTGCTCCTGGTTTGCATAAACCAGGGGAGCAAAACAGAAAAGTCAACACTGACAATAGGTCAGGTTGACGAAAGAGTTTTAATCTTGTAAGCAAAGGTTACGAGAAGGAAAGAAAAGGAAAGAACAGAATAGAATGAATTAGAATAAAATAGAATAAGAAAGAGGAAAAGAAACCTACCTACGAAAAACTTAAAACAGGAAAAACACTAAGACGGTGAAAAAAAATGTGTTGAAATCTTCTAGGGCTAAAATGGAAGGGAAAACAGTGGATTTTGACCTCGAAAACGGTGTTGAACGGCCATAGGCCATTTGCCATGTCGTCGGCGTCGGAACGAGCTTTCCGAATTGGGGTCCTGTGCGCCAAACGGACACTCGAGCCGAAAGTTATGGTCAAAATACTACCGCGTGCTATAGCGATCCCTTTTGACACAGAAAACTGCACTACGAAGAATCCGACAACCGTTACCGATTCCCCGGCAACGGCGCCAAAAACTTGTTCGATAAAACTAGTTTTAAATTTATTTTATCGGAACACCCCAAGTATAAGGTTCGTAGTATAGGGTGTTGCCGAGTCGTCCTAAGGGAATCGAATGTTTATCGGATTTAGGCAGTTATTCTATCAAATATGTCACAATTTACTATCTAAACCTAAAGTTTATATTAATTATAAAACAGAAACGAAGAACGATGACTAAAATAAACGAAAAGCGAAAAAACTTCAATAATGGACGGGCGTCCACTAACAATGGACGGGCGTCCAACGACGTGCTTGAAAACGAAATATGCGAGAAAACAACACTAAATTCTCGGAAATAACTAGTCGTAGTAATCGATACGAACGATTGGTTTATCAAATAATAAAAAGAACAAGAGAACAACGAGAAATCAACCACACAACAATCACACAACCATTTTACGATCGAATACGATTTTATTGGTATGATCAATCTCAAAATCGATTAAATTCCTTTAACTCAATTTCTAGGATTTTGTTTTCTTTTCCAAGCAAAACAATTTAACATACATCACAAGATCATCAATTTGTTCCCAAATTACATAACCCAATTAACAACAAATGATTCCTCAAGATATTATTAATTGTATCGATCGAGAAGGTTCTATTGTTGAATCATATTTCCATACAAATTCAAAGCAACATGTGGTTTCATTGACATTCCTATCTAACAAAACACTTAACAATCAATCCAAATACCAATCGATAAATAAAACACAATATTCGAATTCATAAACAGAGATAACCTAACAATTCGTGGTTGTGGTGATGTTGATGTGGTATCCTCCAGTTGTTCTACCGCTATACGCTTAGCCTTGCATCCTTGCGATGATCCAAGTCACGGTTGAAGGAAAGAAACTCATAATTTTGGAGGGTTTTGGTGCGGCTGCTTTTTGGGTGAAATATGCGGCTGCTCTCATGTCTGTTTTAGGGTTGAAATAGGCGCTGTATTTATAGAACTCTGAGGCGGCTAGGGTTAAGTCGGCACCCGGACGCCCGTTTGATCTCTTGGACGCCCGTCCAATCTTCACAAATTTCATCGAGTCGGGCCGAGCTGGGGTTGGACGCACGTCCTATACAAAATCAGACGCTCGTTCGGAAAAAATCATTAAACTCTGAATCAAAAACTTGTTCCTGGACGCTCGTCTGGCATAGTGGACGCCCGTCCATTCTGGACGCCAGTCTAGGGATTCAAACGTTCGTCCAGAGCTCCTGGGATTGATTTAATTGATTTCTTCCCTCTTTATCTCTTTATCCTTCAGCTCCCACTCTTCAAAGTACGATTAAACACTTCAAATCATCTTTTTCCAGTCGCATTTAACACCTGCAAGTCATTGAAAGCACACCAAAGTGTAACACAACTCAAACCAACATAAAATCATCATTTTAAGCACGTAATTGGCACGTTTTACACTTTTTATAACTTTAAAACCATTTCTTCAATCTATTCATTTAATACGTAATTTTCTATAAAAATTACTAAAACACGGGGATTATTGTTATGAAATATTGCAATATAAATCATAAAATTCACCGAGAATAGTAGTCTCAGTAGCCTCAGCATCAACTGGAACCTCAGTAGACTCAGCAGTGTCTACTGGCTGCTGCCTTGTCTTTTTTGGCTTTAAAAGCTCAGTAATCTTTCTTGTATCACTGGCCTTCCTTCTCTCAGCAGCCTTCTTAGATGCAGCAGGTTGTGTAACGTGCTTAACCTGCTCACCACCAGCATCATCATCTCCATCATTGTCACTCTCTGTCCTTTCAGTATCTAAATTTTCATCATCATCCAAACCAAGGATGAGATAACTGATTTCCGGCTTGTATCTGGACTTGTTGATTTTTGCAGGTGCAACATCAGCAATCTTCAAATGGGTCAGTAGGGCTTGCACCATCAAACCCAAAGGCAGTGTCTTGGACTTCCTGGTCCCATCTCTGTCCTCTGTTATCACCTTCTTCATGTAATGGACAAAGAATCCGGCCCAATCAAACTTCATACTCTTGCAGATGATTATCAGCAAGTCAATCTTGTGTCCAGACAATGTGTCAAGGCTTCCACTGAATCCAAGAATCTTTTTAGCAATAATCTTGCTTAGCAAATTATACTCCATTTTGATATGCTTCACATTGATACTCAGTGATGATTTTATAGATTTGTTGGTCTTTATTGCATCAACAAACTCCAATCTAGACAGCTCCATTGATTCAGGATTGGTAGGAGCACCATTTCCAGGTCCAAATCCGAATACCTCCCTCAACAGGTTTGAGGAAATTTCACTCTCCTAGTCATTAACAGTGGTAGTAAATGCCTCTCTTCCATCTCTAATCACTATATTTCTCTAGAAATTTGTAACATTTGTATAAAAGATGCTTTCCAATCTCAGATTCAGAACATCCTCTAATCCTTCATATATTTTGATTCTTCTACCAATGTTGATAGCTAGCTCAGTCTTGTTAGCATCAACAACGAACCCTCTAAAACTTTGGCTCGTTCCAATGTGAACATCACCTTTATCCGCCATTAGAAATTTGAGAAAGATCAAGAGAAAGCTTTGTAAATCTGTGTTCACACGGTGTATATTCAGAGAAAAATGATCTGAAAGCCTGTATGTAATGTCTGAGTATATGTCTGTATATATATAAAGGAAGAAAGTGGGTAGTAACTGTCAGGAAAGTACTGTACACGCACTGTAGCATTGAACAATGATTAAAGTTGGAATTAATGTGATGTTTCCACGTGTCCCACTAACTGATCCCATAAGAGTTGTAACCGTTGGATATTGTAACCGTAGTTATAAAGATAAGAATATTATCCAATTACTGTTGACTTTCATTTAAGTTTGATTGTTTTGTAACGTATAACTCAGTAGGCTTGATCTTCAGTAGACTTGGATCAGCAGACTGTTGATAAAGATGGCTCAGTAGCCTCCTGACAGGGTCACTCTGCTGATCTTCTTAAACCGTTGTTTAGTCCAACTGATAATACAAGATGAAGTTTAATACCAATGACTGATCTGTCAAGTGAGCTCACCCAACATGACAAAGACCAATCCCCTTGGCAACTTCATTTGCTCAATTGTCCAAACTTATTTAAGTACATTGAATTGTTGATACCAATGACTAGTCTGCTAAGTGAGCTCACCCAACATAGCAAAGACTAATCCCCTTGGTGAATTCCACTATGCTGTTGATTATTAGTATCTCAGTCAACTTTTATGATGCTAAGTTCAGTTCTTAACTTAGCAAATCTTTCACTATCCAGTGGTTTAGTAAATATGTCAGCAAGTTGATCTTTAGTAGGGATGTAAAGAACCACCACATCTTTCTTTTCAACATGATCTCTTATAAAATGATGTCTCACATCAATGTGCTTGGTTCTTGAGTGCAAAACAGGATTTTCAGTGATTGCAATTGCACTTGTGTTGTCACACATTATAGGAATTTCTCTTTCTTCAATTCCATAATCCCTTAACTATTGTCTTAACCATAGTATTTGTGCACAGCAGCTTCCAGCAGCAATATATTCAGCTTCAGCAGTGGAAGTTGATATTGAATTCGTTTCTTCGAACCGGGAAACCGATCTATTTCCCATCAACTGACAGGTTCATGTGGTGCTTTTCTATCAATCTTGCAACCAGCATAATCAGAGTCTGAGTAGGATATAACTTTGAAGCTTCCATCTTTTGAATACCATATTCCTACTCCCAAGGTCTCCTTTAGATACTTGAGAATCCTTTTGACTGCAACTAAGTGACTTTCCTTTGGTTTTGATTGAAATCTTGCACAAACACCTACAGTAAAGGATATATCAGGTCTGCTGGCAGTGAGGTACAGCAGACTACCTATCATCCTTCGGTATAAAGTCTGATCAACATCTTTGCCTTCTTTATCTTCATCCAATCTGTTGTTGGTACTCATAGGAGTTGATACTTTGGTACTATTTTCCATGCCAAACTTCTTCAGTAGCTCCTTAGTATATTTAGTTTGATGAATGAAGATTCCATCTTTCATTTGTTTGACTTGTAATCCCAAGAAGTAGTTCATCTTTCCCATCATACTCATTTGGAACTTACTTTTCTTGAGATTAGCAAACTTTTCACATAGCATTCATTTTTAGAACAAAAAATTATGTCATCAACATAAATCTGTACCAGCGGGGTTCTTGTCCCCTTCATTGATTCTGAAAAGAGTCTTGTCAATGGTACCTTTGGTAAAACCATTGTCCACCAATAATTGAGATAGGGTTTCATACCATGCTCTTGGTGCTTGTTTCAAACCATAAAGTGCTTTGTTGAGTCTATACACTTTATCTTCTTGATCTTTAACTTCAAAACCAGGAGGTTGTTGAACATAGACTTCCTCCTCTAGAATGCCATTCAAAAATGCACTCTTGACATCCATCTGGTATACTTTGAAGTTTTTGTGAGCAGCATATGCCAAGAATAATCTTATAGCTTCCAATCTTGCAACTGGGCATATGTCTCATCAAAATCTATTCATTCAGCTTGAGAATAGTCTTTTGCCACTAGTCTGGCCTTATTCCTTATATTGGTACCAGATTCATCCAATTTGTTTCTGTATACCCATTTAGTTCCAATAATATTTGCATGAGTAGGCCTTTCCACTAGTGTCCAAACTTGGTTTATTTCAAACTCATTCAATTCTTCTTGCATAGCAATTATCCAGTCTGGATCAGATATTGCTTCTTCAACAACTTTAGGCTCCATTTGAGATAGAAAACAAGTAAACATTGCTTCTAGTTGTCTTCTAGTCCTTACACCTTTCTGTATGTTCCCAATAACTTGCTCAGCAGGGTGATCCCTTAACCATTATGGATTTTGGTTAGTTTGGTTCTCAGGAACCTCATCTTCAGTCGGGTCTGCTGTTGCTTCTGTAGGGGGTTCAACAGATCCTTGAACTGCTTCAGTTGTTCCATCAGTAATGTTACCAGCAGGTTCTTTAGCAGGGGCATAGTCAGAAATTTTTAAATCATTTATCCTTTCCAAAACATCAACACATTCTGGATCAGTGACTTGGAGATTTTCGGCATGTTCTGAAACTTCATCTTCCATTCCAGTGAACTTTGGTTCATCAATACAACATGTATTGATTCTTCATGTTTCAATGTCCTTTTATTCAGTACCCTGAATGCCTTGCTTACAGAAGAATAGCCTAAAATATTTCTTCATCTGATTTTGGTTGTAATGTCTTCAATTGCTCCTTATGATTCAAAATAAAACATTTGCTTCCAAATGGATGGAAATAAGATATATTTGGTTTTCTTCCATTCCATATCTCATAAAGTGTCTTCAGCTGCTTCTTGTTCACTAAGGTCCTATTTTGTGTATAGCATGCTGTATTGATTGCTTCAGCCCAATATCTTTCAGGTAATAATGCTTCACAAATCATAGTCCTTCCCGCTTCTTTTAAAGTCCTGTTTCTTCTCTCAGCAACCCCATTTTGCTGAGGTGTACCATCAGCAGCTAATTGATGCAGCACACCATTTTGCTCACAATATTCTCTTGTGACTTTATTGAGAAACTCAGTACCATTGTCTGATCTGATCTTCACTACTATCAAACTTTTCTCATTTTGCAATCTCTTCAAATGTTCAGGTATCTTTTGAAGTGTTTCACTTTACTTGTTCATGAATACTACCCAAGTGTATGTTGAATAATCATCCACAACTACCAGAGTATATTTCTTTCCTGTTACACATGTTGGTGTTACTGGTCCAAATAAATCCATGTACATCAGCTCCAAAACTCTTTTTGTTGATTGCTTAGTCTTTGACTTGAAGCTTGACTTGGTTTGTTTACCTTGCTGACATGCATCACATATAGCATCCTTTTTGAATGTGATCTCATGGCAAACCAATCACCAACTTCTTTTTCACCAGTTGATTGATGTCATCAAATTTAAGATGATTCAACTTCTTATGCCACAACCAATTCAGTTCTGGCTTAGTATGAACAATCATGCATGTCTCTGGAACAGCAGTAGACCAATCCACAACATACATGTTTTGTTGTCTTCTACCAGCCAACACAACTTGTTCACCACTTTCACTAATGACAATACAGTTGCCTTTGTCAAAAGTGACCTTGTAACCCGTGTCACAAAATTGTCCAGTGCTCAGTAGATTGTAGTCCAGTCCTTCCACAAATGCAACATTCCTGATAGTTAATCCATTTCTCACAAGTGTACCATATCCTCTTGTGTATCTTGGTGTATTCTTGCTGCCAAAATTCACTCTTGGGCCATCCTTTGCCACATAATTTGTCAAAAAGTGCTTATTCTTTGTCATATGTCTGGAACATCCACTGTCAAAGTACTAAACACCCTACAAAACAAAGTTAATGTATTTTAGGTACCCAAAACTGTTTGGGTCAATAGTGGTCAGAGGTAAGCATGACCCTTGGCAAATTTTCATAAGGTCTTCTTTGAAAAGTATTATACTTTTGTTCATATATGTATTTTACACTTCCATAAGATCTAATATTTGGTTGTGTAGGATTCACATATGCTTTCTGGCCTTTTGGTACATAATGTTGTTTGAAGTGATTTCTATTGTTAGAAGCACTAGCATAACCGTAGGTTTGCTGTCTGTTAGGAGCAGCCTTGTAATATGGAGTCTGTTGAGGTCCCTATTGAGGTCTTGAATAAGTCCTCTGCTGAGTGCTCTACTGATTCCATTGTTGAGGTCTTACCCTAGCATTATGGTTATGTCTATTGTTTCTAGCAGTAGGGGCAGGAATATTCCAATCATCATCAGTAGGGAACAATCTACCTTTCCCCCCTGAGATAAGTATCCCTAGAATGATTAACATTTTTAGATTTAAGATTCTTATCCTTGGAATGTTTCTAATTTTTGCCCTTTTGTGGTTTAGCAGACTTGGCTGCATGTCTGCTATCAGCAGGTCTAGAAGGTAAATCAGTCCTACTTTTGGATTTACCCTTTTTGTTAGGTACTGTTGACCTTTTTGACTTCTAATTTTGCTTCTTTGAAGTCTTCTCGGTAGGCTTTATGATGTGATCCATGATGACATTCCCCCATTGGCACCTATGCAGTCCGTGGATCATCTGGTAGTTCGAGATGAGCCAATAACAAGGCTCCAAAGGAAGCGATTAAGAGAAGCTATGAACAACCTGGTGATAGAGACTTATTCGGAGTTCGGAGAGGCCGTGGAGAAGACTGAGGCGCCAATAGTGACACTCCTTAGTGCTGTTGGACGCCAAGAAGATTATATTCGATATTGATTAAGTATCAGACTTATTCTATTTTGATTATTCAGTTTTGGTTTGATTATTATTTAATAAAGGTCCTTGGACCTAGGTAGGCTATGGAAGCCCACATATGGGGCGCATATTTTCTAGGTTTTTCTAGTGGGATTTTATCCCACATTGCTTTCTTACTTCTAGTTCTTTTAATTGTAAGCCAATATAAGGCAAACACTAGCTTTTCATTCTGGACACAATTATTATATGAAAAATCAAGTTTTTGAGTTTTACTCAACCAAGTCATAATAAGGCTTGAATATCACTTGCGAGTGAGAATTTTCTTTGTCGTAGAAAGTTCAACCCTTTGAGGATTTACCAGCATTGTGAGCGATTGTTGGGCGTTCTCTGCCTACGATTTAGTTGGATTACTAGGTCTAGGATCATTAGCTCGTCATTGTCCCCTTAGTTACTTCCTGGGCAAAACATCGGATCTGATTCCAACCGGAATCACATCAGTTGGTAGCAGAGCTCATCAACTTCGGTGAGCAAATATCCCTTTTCATTTCTTGTTTCGATTTCGTTTCTTAATTCCAAAAAAAAAAATCCCAGCCCTTTGTGTTCTTGTTCCTGTGTATAATTCATAAAATAAAAAAAAAACAAATAAAATTTCGTGTTCTTGTTTTTTTTTTCAGCGTTTGTTTCTTGTTTCTTGCCAGTCGGATTCTGCGTTGTGTTTCTTGTTTCTGATCTGTTCCCTGCGTTTCTTGGTACCTATACATGTTCGTCATCTTTGTTGTCAATCTGTGTTCATCGTTAATATTATAAAAAAAAAACAATTCTGCGCATCCTTGCTGTTGCATTTCGTTCATCATAAAGAAAAACAATTTATCTCTCCATAAGAAAAAAAAGAAGTTCAAGAACAAATGGCTCCAAAGATTGATGCCTCGAAAGTCTCAAAGGCGGCTACTCCAAAAGTCGTTGCTTCAAAAGTCGCTAAGGTTGCTGCTTCAAAGGATGCCAAAGCTGATGTCTCAAAAGTCTCTAAGGCTGTTGCTGAAAAGACTGTTTCTAGTGCTTCATCCCAGGGACAAATTTCTGGCCCGGTTACTTGAGGCATGGCGAAAGAACTTGGCATTAGTCTTTTTTCCCCTCATGAAGCTTCTGATGGATTAATGTCGCCAGTGGCTGCGGATGTCATGATGACGAATTCTACCACTCTGGAGGAGCACATTGCTAGCCTCACTAAGGCCATTGAAGCCCTCACGTCACACGTTCAAACCCAAGACGTGCAAATCGCCAATCTTGCCAGCAAACTTGATTCTGTGGGAGAAGCAAGTAAATCAAAAGAAGTGGTGCATGACGATGAGGATGAGCATGACGTCACCTCAAAGGAGCAGGAAGCCTTCAAGTCTCTGCACATGGCAAATAACCTGAAAGTGGCTCCAGAAAATTCATTCAAAGACAGGGAAACCACCAAGTCTTTTACCATGGCAAGTGATTTGAAGATTTCCCCTGATGGAACCATTCCCATCAGCCAACTGCAGGAATTCATCATAGGGACGATAAAGGACAAGGTTGGAGTGTCCATGAAGTCTTCTCAAACGTATGTCAAGCCGTACACCCAAAGGATTGACAATCTAAAGATGCCATCCGGTTATCAACCACCAAACTTCCAACAGTTCGACGGAAAAGGCAACCCAAAGCAACACATTGCTCATTTCGTGGAAACTTGCAACAATGCCGGAACGTACGGAGATCACTTGGTGAAACAATTTGTGCGTTCTCTCAAAGGTAACGCCTTTGGTCGGTACAACGATCTTGCCCCGACCTCTGCGGGCCGGTTGGGAGCAAGCGGAGCGATTTTCCTCAATCGCTTCTACAGCACTCGTAGAACCGTCAGCATGGAGGAATTAACTAACTCCCGGCAGTGGAAAGAAGAGAAAGTTGTTGACTACATCAACAGATGGAGAAGTTTGAGCCTTAACTGCAAAGACCAGTTGTCTGAAGCCTCTGCCATTGAAATGTGCATTCAAGGCATGAACTGGGGACTGCAATACATTCTCAAAGGGATTCAACCCAGATCTTTTGAGGAGTTAGCTACTCGCGCCCATGACATGGAATTGAGCATTGATGCCAATGGAGGTCAAGCTCCTGTGCAAGATCCTAATAGGATCAAAGAAAAGCAAGAAGTGAAGAAAACCATGAAAACTGCTCTCAAAATGGAGAAGAAAGAGTCTAATGCCGCCACTGTAGCTCCGGTAAGAGTTAACAACCAAAGTTCAAGCAAGTGGGAGGAAAGAAAGTTCGAGCCTCAACAAGCAGGAAGGCGACGACCTACCTTGAACGAAAGACAACAAAAGAAGTATCCCTTCTTCGATTCAGATGTGCCAGCAATTTTTGATGAGTTGTTGAAAGCCAAGCTCATCGAACTCCCAGAAATGAAGCGCCCAGAAGATGCTACAAAAGAAAATGAGGAAAATTATTGCAAATATCATCGCTTGTGCGGTCACCCTATCGAGAAATGTTTTGTCTTCAAAGACAGGGTTATGCGTTTAGCCGACGAAGGAAAGATTGTGCTCGAGGAAAAGAAAGCTAGCACGAATCAAATCACTATAGAAGAACCGAGGGATGATCATGAAGAAACCATTCAGTTTGGATCTCTTGATCCGATTGGAATCAAGTCTGTTGAATTTTTACCAATCGTCAAGGAGAACTTCACAACTTCTCCTGGACTAACAAGGGTTGTTGATGAAGAAGAGAAAAACCTTAAATCCACCGAACAAGGCGATGACGGATGGATTCTGGTGACTCACAAGAAGAAGAAAAGGATGACGCGCCACTTCGAGTCAGCAGAGAAAAGAAAGAATCACCCTAAGTCCTCCATGCTGAAGAGAAACAAAAAAGCAAAAAAGGTGAGAAAGCAGCAAAGCGAGGTAAGAAAGGAAAGAAAGGAAAGAAAGGAAAAGAAGAACATCCCTTTGGAAAGCGTTGAATACAAAAGTCCCCGCACTCCCGTCACATTGCTGGAGTATATGCCTAAGAAGATCTTTGAAGTTGAGGACCTTGAAAAATACTTGGAAGAGGAAGTGGCTTCCTGTTGCGCTATCCATTTGGAAGAAGATGATGATGTAATCGTGCAGGAAAATGCTCTAACGGAAGAGGAGGCTCCAATCAGAGCGAAAATTGCATGCACAACTGAGATAACCTTCACAGATGATGACATGCTGCTAGGGTCAGCACCCCATAATCGCCCGTTGTTTGTAAGTACATTCACACGTGGAAAAAGAGTAAATCGAGTGCTGTTGGATGGAGGTTCCGCTGTCAATATTTTACCGCTCCGCACATTGAAAGAGCTTGGTGTTTCAATGGATGAACTCGCTGATAGCCGCCTTATGATCCAAGGATTTAATCAGGGGGGCAAAGGATTTAATCAGGGGGGGCAAAGAGCAATCGGAGTAATACGACTAGAAACTTTAATGGATGACATGTCTTCCAGCGCGCTCTTCCATGTCATCGTCCCCTCAACTCTCCATCAGTGCTTCAAGTATTGGCGCAACGGCGTAGTGGGAAAAGTTGTTGCAGATGAAAATCCTTTTGCTGAAGCAGAAGCACACTTTGCAGATGCCAAATTCTATTTGAAACCGGTTCCTGCAAAAGAAGATGACAATGCTAACTGTTTAGGGTCAAATTATAGTGATTTTCACATATGTTTTATATATCAATTTCCCTCATATTTGGATTATTTTCATAGGAATCGAGCTTATAATTGATTAATTGAGTAAATGAGGTTTTTAATGGTTAAATATGAAAATGTAACAAATTATGTGCTTAAAGTATGATTTTATGTTATTTTGGAATTGTGTTATGTTTTGGTATGTTTTCCTATTGTTGTAGATACTCAATTATGTTGGAAAAGGTGATCCTAAAGAGCTAATTTCGAGATAATAGAGGATCAATCAAGTTTATGGAAGATAGGAAGAGATAAGGAAAGAAATCAATCAAGATAAAGATGGAAAAATCAATAAATTCGATGTCAAGGCTAAGTGGACGAGCGTCCATTATAAGCGACGGGCGTCCATATGAATCGGACGAGCGTCTAGTTTGGACGGGCGTTTGGTGAAGTGGCCGAGCGTTCGAAGCCGAAAAAGAGAACGAGAGAGTTTGGACGTGTATTGAACGAGCGTTCACTCAAACCGAACGAGCGTCCGCCACCGTTTCGGCGGAACCGACTTAGGTTACGCGCGACCGACTTAGTTTTACTATAAATATAACGACAGCCCCAACCCTAAGGATATACCAATTTTATCACATATAATTCTTCAAGGAAGCACCGCATCTTGGAGAGTTGAAGGCCGGTCACCCGAGCCTTGTGCTCGGGTGAACCGAGGTTAGATTAGGAGTAGATTATGTAGCTTTTCTTTTTCGTTTCCATGGAGTTCAACCATTGTAACCAAACTATGTGAGTTCTTCTTTTAGATTTATTCAATTTCGCTTTTATTTCATGATCTTTAATTAAAAGTTGTTTCTTTCTATGATTTATGATGCTATTATGTGGACTCATATCGAGTGATTTGTTTACTAATTGATACGTTTACAACAAACGAAAGTTGCGTAGACTAGATCACCGTAGAAAGAATAGATCTTTTATCTAAACAAACGGAAGTTGATAGATATAATCTAGGTTGCTTGAATTTATGAACTTAAAACTGCGAGAGCTACTTAGGTTTGTTAATTCATACACCCGAGTTTTGTAAAAGAACATTGGTCCCAACATTCGGAAGATGAGAGACCGGTAATTGGATTTACTAAGGAATTAGGAATCCATAGCTTGAGAAATAGGTTCACTAAGGAATTAGGGACCTAGGTCTCGTGTAAAGGTGTAACCATAACTTGAATTAGAATCATGAGATAGGCTTAGATTGAAATCACTAGTTTGTGCTTTGTTTGATCCCATGTTTCCTTAGATTAGTTTGTTAATTTTGTTCTTAGGTTAGATTTATTTTGATTGTTCGTTTATGTTTTTCTGTTTTTATGTTTTGTTCTTTCGTTCCTTTTGTTTATTCATTCTTTGAGTAACAATTGAGAGAGTTAATGAAATTAGATTCAACATCCCAATTCCCTGTGGATCGACCCCTTACTTATCTCGCTCTACTATCAACAACCCGGTATTCGGCCGGTTAGGAGTTAGTTTTGCATATAGGTTAGGGTTTATAAATTTTCTTTTTGTTTAGTGATGCAAAATCCCTCCAACACTAACTCAAAAGAAAGCAAAGAAAGGTGGGAAAACATGGTAAAAGAAGAAGCGACGTCAGCTAAAGACGTAAGTCGGCATGAAGAGTCAAAACCTCCAGTGCTTCTACGTGTGGCAAAGCATAACAGAGACAATCACCCATCACAAGTGCCAAAAGAATTAAGTGGGTAAACACTCCCGCTTCCTAAGGTAGAATGCATGAAGTCGAGTACTCCGTTGCAAGGCTTTACGCGTCCTAAAGAGGGTCCGATTGTGGAACATGGAGCCGTTCCAACCGCAAGAAAGGAAGGATTCGACCCTATTGCCTACAAACTCCTTGCGAAGGCGGCGCATGGATCCCGAAGTCCTACCCAAATAGTGGGGGCAAAAAGTGGAGAATTTGGAAAAATACTGAAGGCCTCAGAAGGAAGTAGTAGGGCTGTTGGATCTTCGTGAACTGGCCTTGGATATACCCTTTCACCACTTATCCATATCTCGATAAAAAGAGCAAGCAATAACTATATCGGCGTGGAAGATGAAGCATCTTCGACAAATATTATCGAGCCGCCCTCTCAAAGACCTTCAGTATTCGAAAGATTAGGGCCTAAGAAAGATCGTATCTCAGCATTGGAGAGATTGTCAGTTTCAACGAAGAATGCCATTCGATCCACCCGAGCAAACGGAAGAAAGTTGTCCAAGAAGCGTGCAACTAAGGAAGGGAGCGTGAAAGTAGACCCTAGAGAAATCAGGAGCACGATTCCATCTCGCATGAGGCGCCACTCTGACTTAGTCATACATTGCGGAAATGTTCTAAAAGCAAAAGTACAGACTGTGGTGCATACGGGAAGCAATGTCGGATACGACGAAGAAGAAGTAAATCCACCGTTACGGACAGACGAGCCAGAAGAAAGTGTTGGCTCCTCATACATAATCACCGCCAGTGAAGAGGCCTATCCCACCTATCACATTACCCTCGGTAACGATGATGTGGAAGAGGATGCCGAAGAAGCGCCCTTGGAGCTGGAAGAAGGGGTCAAGTCCACTATCGATGAATTGAAAGAAGTCAACCTTGGCACACAGGATGAGCCGCGGCCAACCTTCATCAGTGCTCTCCTGTCTTCAGAAGAGGAAAATGTCTATTTTGAACTTTTGCAGGAGTACAAAGACGTCTTTGCATGGACGTACAAAGAGATGCCTTGTCTAGACCCAAAAGTAGCCGTTCATCAATTATCTGTAAAGAAGGGATCGCGTCCTGTTAAGCAAGCTCAGAGGAGATTTAGACCGGACCTTGTTCCTCTTATAGAAGCAGAAGTCAACAAACTCATTAAGGCAGGCTTCATTCGTGAGGTTAGATATCCAACATGGATTTCAAGCATCGTACCCGTGAGGAAGAAAAATGGGCAAATTCGCGTCTGCGTTGATTTTCGAGACTTGAACAATGCATGCCCCAAAGATGATTTTCCCTTGCCAATCACAGAGCTGATGGTATATGCAACCACAGATCACGAGGTGTTATCTTTCATGGATGGATCTTCGGGGTATAATCAAATCCGTATGGCTCCAGAAGACGAAGAACTCACGGCATTTCGAACGCCCAAGGGTATCTATTGCTACAAGGTGATGCCATTTGGATTAAAGAATGCAGGGGCAACTTATCAGCGTGAGATGCAGAAAATATTCGATGACATGCTACACCAACACGTTGAATGCTATGTTGATGACTTGGTCGTCAAGTCGAAAAAGAAATCCGACCATATAAACGACTTGAGAATAGTCTTTGATAGACTCCGAAGATTCCAACCGAAGATGAACCCCCTAAAGTGCGCATTTGGAGTCAGTTCGGGCAAATTCCTCGGCTTCATCGTCCGTCATCGAGGAATAGAAATCGACCAGTCCAAAGTTGAAGCCATTATGAAAATGCCAGAGCCTCGTAATCTGCATGAACTTAGAAGCCTGCAAGGGAGACAAGCATACATACGAAGGTTCATATCAAACCTCGGCCGGAAGGTGCCAACCTTTTAGCCATCGATGAAAAAGGGAGTTCCGTTTGAGTGGGACGGCTCCCCGTAGAAAAGCGTTTGAAAGCATTAAAGCATATCTGATGAATGCTCCAGTCTTGGCAGCCCCTATCAAAGGTAAACCTCTTATCCTTTATGTCACCGCGCAAGAACGGTCGGTAGGTGCACTGCTAGCTCAGGAGAAAGACGAAGGCAAAGAAAGTGCATTATATTACTTGAGCAGAACAATGACTCCTCATGAGCTGAAATACTCTCCAATTGAGAAGCTCTGCTTGTTGCTCATATTCGCCATCCAGAAGCTAAAGAACTGCTTTCAAGCTCATACTGTGCATTTGGTGTCAAAGGCAAATCCACTGAAATATGTCATGTCCAAGCCCGTGTTGTCAGATAATTAGCAAGGTGGTATCTCCAACTTCAACAATTTGAAATTGTTTACGTGCCTCAAAAGGGTGTCAAAGGGCAAGTGCTTGCAGACTTCTTGACTGATCACCTAATCCCCGCAGAGTGGGAGCTCTCAGATGATTTGCCTGATGATAATGTCATGGTGATTGAAGTACTTCCACCTTGGAAGATGTATTTTGATGGAGCGGCGAGACAAGACGGTGCTTGGCGCTTGAGTCATTTTTATTTCCCCGAGAGGTGAAGTCTTTGCCGTACTCGTTCAAATTGACGGAATGTTGCTCCAACAATGTTGCTGAATACCAAGCTTTGATCTTAGGGCTTGAGATGGCAATGGATGTAAAGCAATGCAGACTAAATGTCTATGGCGACTCTCAATTGATCATCAACCAGCTTGAAGGCACCTACGATGTAAAAAAGCCAGAGTTAGTCCCATACTGCAATTATGCAAGAAAAATCATTGCGTACCTTGGCGACGTCACAATTGAGCACGTCCCAAGAAATGAAAACAAGCAAGAAGACGCTCTAGCAAACTTTGATGCGACACTGGCAATCGGCGATGGAAAGATGCAAGTCCCCGTCTGCGAGCAGTGGGTGGTTCCTCCATACTTTGAAGGAGACGAGGAAGAAGATAATGATAGTTATGCCGTACGCGTCTATGAAATCGACCAAGAGTGATGACGGTTAAAATGTACCCATTTATGTCATCAATAATAACCTTAAATCGGAGTTAATTATATATATTTCATATTTAATCACGTGTTTATATTTATTATTTAATGATGAGTGATTATTAATATGATAATTGGTATTTAGATGTTTTTATTATTAAAAGAGCAATTAATTGTGTGATAAATGCGATTTTGCGATTATGATAAATCGGGAAGATAATTATCACGCAATCGAGAAATCTCAAGATAAAAGAGAAGAAAATCGGAGCATTGAAGAAAAGATTAATCGAGATCAATTCAAAAGCATGGAGTGGGGAACAAGTCGGACGAACCGAAGTTGAAAACGCGTAAACGGGGAGGCTCGGTCGACCGAGCCATGTCATTCGGTCGACCGAGCGTGTAGGTTCGGTCACCCGAGCCTAAGTTGATAAATGCATGTCAATCTTACGGATTCTCCCTATGTCGGCTACAACTCCTATATAAGCGGCGGCTCCGAAATTGAGAAGACACCACCACCAACACCACTTTACAACACAAAACAATTCATACAATTTTAGCTTTTTAGTTTTCTTTTCTTTTCTTTATGTTCTTTCATTGTGGATTCGTCGGACTCTCCGATTAGGGAGCGCATTAAAGAGTGGGAGTCACTCTCGTCTTCGAGGGTATGACTATTCAATTATGCAATTTCTATTCGTAGATTTGTTATATTTTATTATGGAGTAGTTTTATTTGTATTGATTGCGTGATGTAGATTTATTTACGAACCCATGTGCTTAGGTTAGAAACGTTAAGAAGTAATCATGATTTGTTCCGACACGGAAGCTGTGTTCGGTCGACCTAGACATGACATTCGGTCGCCCGAGTCTTTGTCATTCGGTCGACCGAGCGTGGTGATGTGTAGGGCAATATTATGATCGGCTTCGACTACGTCGAATTCTACGATTTGGAATTTAAACGAGTAATTAAACTGATCAACTTAATTATTCGTCATCATAATTTAACATGAAACTCAAAAAGTGATTGTTACTTAGGATATAGATTGAATCGGCATCTAAGAAGTACGCCTCACCATAGGAATGTTGCTTAGATGAGGTTACGGTTTATACCGGCATCCCTAGTGAAATAATTGTGTCAGAAGTTATATGAGATGGAGGCATTAAAAAGCGAAGTCACGTAATGGAGGCACGATGATTTAGGGGATGACTCCCGTAGTCATAATAATTAATCTTTAACGTTTGTTTTGTCTCGTTATCAACCTAATTCACATGGGGGAGTTATGATCTACTAGCGTAATCAATACTATTTGTCTAGATAATATCAACCGTATTATCCGTGTTTTAGTAGTCTTTAATTTGTCTTTGTGGTATTTTGTGTCTTGTGGTTGTCACTATTTTATTTACTTGCATTTAGTTGGTCGTAGACCGCCACTTTCAATTTAGTTACGATAAAGTAAGTTGTGTTTTGTTTGTGCCGAGTCTCGTGGGATCGACCTCGACTCTATCTAGCTATACTACAATTGAACTAGTTCTCTTGCTAGTGGGTTAGTAGGTCTCGAGTTAATAATTTAACTTGACCTCCATCAAGTTTTTGGCGCCGTTGCCGGGGACTCGAGTCATTAAATTAAGATATAGCTTATTTTGTTAGGGTTTGGATTCGTGAATATTACGTGAATAAGAGTACGTATATTAAACGAGTGTCGAAAAAAAAAAAAAAAAAAAAAAAAAAAAAAAAAAAGCGTTCGGTCGACCGAACCATAGCTCTCGGTCGACCGAGGAATTATTTACTTTTTTTTTTTTTTTTTTTTTCATTACGTATCATTTTTATAGTATTACGCCTTTTTTTATTTACGTTTTCTTTTCTCAACTTATTTCGAGTCTGTTTTAGTTTTATTTGGTTAGTTAAAGGCCTAGCCTTTACTAGTGGTTAATTGTTTTACTTGTTGTTTATTATTTTATAGTACGCTACTCGGAAATCGAAGGAACCGCTTGAACCTTATAATCTGAAATAGAGAAAGTTGCAAGGCGAAATAGGAAGTTAGCTAGGGAGCGGCTAAGCAAGGAGAAGAGGATCCAAATCTTGAGGAAAGCGAGCAAGGAGTGGAAGAAGAACATACAACCGATCGGTCGAACGATCGAATCGAGACGAAATGGAAGATCCTCCGGTCAATCCAAACCAGGTACCTAATCCTGTTATTAATCCTGTTATCAATAATGTGAATGCAAATGCTAATAATGAGAACCAAGCCCTAGTTCAAGGAGCGAGGCGCACTTTGCAAAGTTATGCAACGCCCACTATTGAGCAATTCATTCCCGCTATCGTAGCACCGCAGATCTTTGCGGAAGTCTATCACCACTAGGCCTAATGTAATTCAAATGGTGACCAACTATTCTACTTTTCATGGAGTCCAAAACGAGGATCCTGGTGTTCACGTAACGAATTTCTTGGAAATCGTCAGTACAGTGAAACCAGAATTAATCCCGGAGGGGAACATTCGTCTTAAGCTTTTCCCTTTCACTTTGAAAGATAAAGCTAAGCAATGGCTTCTCTCTTTAGAGGCTGGATCTATCACTACTTGGGAACAATTGTTGCAAAAATTCATGAATAAGTATTTTCCCTTAGGAAAAACTTTTAAGTTACGCCAAGACATCCTAGGATTTAAGCAACAACCTGGGGAGAGTTTTGATCAAGCTTGGGAGCGTTTCAAGGAAGCCATGAGGAAGTGTCCTCATCATGACATCTCTCTTTGGCTTTTAATGCAAACTTTTTACCATGGGTTGAGAGGGCGAGAAAATTAGAGTAGACGCCTCCGGCAATGGAGCGTTTGTTCTTTTATCTCTGAGGAGGCACAAGGGAAGATGGAACAAATAGCGATGAACGACCAATGGGGAGGCGGTGACATAGCTACTTGTGAAGATGGCCGGCGATATATTTGATGATAGTGCATCTACCAAAATCTTAGAACAACTTTACTGTTATCAACAATAAGGTAGATGGGATGCAAGAGAGGATGACAAGAGTAGAAAAAGGGGCTGGAATCGAGGAAGCACCTCAAAGTGAGAATCTTTGAGTGCTTGAAGAAGCCAATTATGTCGGAGGAGGGTACGGGCCTAACCATAACCATCCTGGATTCCGATATAGTGACATTAATGCGGGAGAAAGGCCTAAACCGCCTACCCCTTATGTACCACAACAAACTAAAACTTTTGGTTGGGAAGGCTGCGATAGAAAAAGCGAGTAATGTTGTCAACGACAATATGGGACAACTTTCAAAATCTATGGGCGACTTAGCCACTAACTTTAGCCAATATTGTCGAGAAGACCGACGCTAAGGTGACCAATCAAGAAGCTCTAGTCCAAAACCTCACGCACCGGGTAGGACAACTAGGCGAGCAAGTTTCAACTAGACCTCTGGAGGGTTACCAAGCAACAACGAAAAGAACCACAAGGACTTGAATGCGATCATGACAAGAAGTGGAAAAGAAGTAACTCCACCATCCACGAAAGAGAAAGAGAAAGTCACAAAGAATAAGGATGGTGAGCCAAGCAATGAGACCCGTACTTCCGAGTCTTTGCCTAAGCAAAGAACCTATAAAGAACACTTGGCCACTAGAGTTGAACTTTTTGATAATAAGTACCCAATTTTCAACGATGTCGATCCTTCAACTCTACCTTATCCTCCACCAAAGCCGAAACCTAAGTTTGATAATAAGAGGTATAAGAAGTTCGTGGATATGTTCGGTAAGTTACAAATCAATATACCCCTAGTTGAAGCACTAGGCGAAATGCTGAGTACACCAAGTTTTTGAAAGACGCCGTCTCAACTAAAAGGAAACTCCTAGATTTAGAGACCATATGCCTCGATGAGGAGTGCTCGGCCATTCTTCAACATAAGTTACCCCCAAAATGCAAAGATCCGGGAAGCTTTCTCATTCCCTGCACCATAGGTAACGTATGTTTAAACAAAGCTTTGTGTGATCTAGGAGCAAGCGTGAACTTTGATGCCACTATCTATTTTTCGGAAACTAGGCATGAAAGATCTTAAGAAGACCTCAATCACATTGCAATTAGTGACCGTTACGTCAAAGAACCGTGTGGAGTGGTTGAGGATGTGCTAGTAAGAGTTGAAAAGTTTGTATTCCCTGTCGACTTTGTGGTATTAGATATGGAAGCTAACTACGAAGTGCCATTGATATTAGGGAGACTTTTCATGGCCACTAGTAGAACGCTAATTGATGTTTACAAAGGCGAGTTGGTATTGAGAGTGAACGAAGAGAGAGTTGCATTCAATGTCTTCGACACCGTGAAGCAACTTTGATGATGGGGAAGATGCATGTTTCATGTTGGATTCCATTGATAGGATCGTTCAAGAATTTCAACAACATGAAAGTATCAAGGATTTCTTGGATCTTTGTCTTGGAAGAAGAGGATGAAGTCAAGTACATTAGTAGTGAGGAGGAGAAGATGATATGGCCGGGATGCGGTAGAGGGACCCCAAGGCACATGTAGAGGAAGTAAGTCTTTGCGGAGATTGAAAGATTCTATCATAGACCAACGTGGCATAAGTACTTCGAACTCAAACTCAACTTTGTCAAAAGTTGAAAACCTCTTTGGAAGAACCTCCCACAAATTTGACTTTAAAACCTCTTCTGCAAATTTGAAGTATGTATTTCTTCAAGATGAGACTTTGCCGCTAATTATATCTTCATCCTTGACGGACTTACAAGAGGAGAAACTAATGAGAGTTTTGAGAGAGTACCGCGGAGCATTTGGATGGACCATAGCGGACGTCAAGGGCATTAGTCCTAGCGTATGTATGCACAAGATCTCCGTGGACCACGAAAAGAAAGCGGTTGCACAACCTCGGAGGCGTTTAACCCCACAATTAAAGGACGTGGTTAGGGATGAGGTTATAAAAATGCTAGAAATGGGAATTATATTTCCAATTGCTTTGATAGCGAATGGGTAAGCCCTATCCACGTAGTTCCCAAGAAGGGAGGATTGACGGTGCAAGCCAATGAGTTGAATGAGTTAATTCTGTGAGGCTAATCACCGGTCATCGAGTATGCATAGACTTTAGGAAACTAAATGATGCGACTCGTAAGGACCACTTTCCTCTTCCCTTCATCGATCAAATGCTCGAGGGCGAGCGGGCATGCTTTCTATTGTTTTCTTGACGGATATTCGGGATACTATCAAATCCACATTTCGCCCGAAGATCGTGAGAAAACAACGTTTATGCCCGTATGGGACATTTGCGTATAATCGAATGCCATTTGGATTGTGTAACGCCCCCGCGACATTTCAACGATGTATGATGTCGTTATTTGCGGATATGGTGGAAGATTTCCTGGAGATATTTATGGATGATTTCTCCGTATTTGGAGACGATTTCGATTCTTGTCTCACACATCTAGCGCGAGTGTTGAAGAGATGTGAAGAGACTAATCTTGTGCTTAAGCGGGAGAAATGTCATTTGATGGTTACGGAAGGTATAGTACTAGGCCACCGCATATCAAAGAACGGTATAGAGGTGGATAGAGCCAAAGTTGAGGTGATCGAGAAACTACCTCCACCTACTAATCTTAAAACTTTGCGAGGTTTTTAGGCCACGCCGGATTTTATCGTAGGTTTATCAAGGACTTTTCCCTAATCTCTAGACCTCTTACCGAATTATTGGCCAAGGATGTACCATTCGTGTTTTCTAATGAGTGCATAAAAGCCTTCAATGAAATAAAAAGTAGGTGATTCTTGCACCCGTTCTAGTCGCACCGGATTGGGAGATTCCGTTTGAGCGATGTGTGATGCAAGTGATCTTTCTTTGTTGGCGCCGCTTTGGGTCAAAGAAAAGATAAGATCTTCGGACCTATCTATTATGCGAGCCGGACTTTGAATGCGCCCAAAGAAATTACGCCACAACGGAGAAGGAGCTTTTGGCCGTTATCTTTGCTTTTGACAAATTTAGATCTTACTTAGTGGGATCTAAAGTCAACTTGTATGGACGGACCATGCGGCTCTTAAGTATCTCCTAGCAAAGCAAGATTCAAAGCCTAGATTGTTGAGATGGATTCTCTTGCTTTGCAAGAATTTGACGTTGAAATCCGAGATAAGAAAGGAAGTGAGAACGTGGTGGCCGATCATCATCGCGCTTACAATTAGAGGATGGTGAGGAATTGCACGAGATAGGAGAATCTTTTCACTGATGAACAACTTTTCTCCATCACCACCATCGGGGGACAAGGTGATTGTCTTGCGGTTTCTTCGCGAATAGAGGTTGTGAAGGAGAAGAAACAACCATGGTTTAGTTTATTTGTTAATTATCTATCCGCGAAGTATCTACCACCAAATCTCAGCTTGTCCAAGAGAGGAAGAAATTCTTCAAAGATATTAGACACTATTATTGGGATGAGCCTTATTTGTTTAAGCTAGGATGCGATAATGTTTTTCGAAGATGTGTGCCCGAGGAAGAGTATAATGATATCTGAAGCATTGTCATTCTTATGAAGTTGGAGGACACTACGGGGGAGATAAAGCTGCGGCCAAGGTCCTCCGGTGCGGTTTTTATTGGCCGACATTGTTTAAGGATGCACACCAATATGCAAGAGGGTGTCATGCTTGTCAAATGACGGGGAAATATTTCACGGAGGAATGAGATGCCACTCAAGAGCATTTTAGAAGTAGAACTTTTTGATGTTTGGGGAATAGATTTCGTTGGACCCTTCACTTCATCATTATCTAACCGGTACATCTTAGTTCTTTGTTGATTATGTATCCAAATGGGTTGAGGCCATTGCTTCACCTACTAACGATGCTAGGGTTGTGGTTAGATTCTTGAAGAAGAACATTTTTACAAGGTTTGGAACGCCTAGGGCGATTATAAGCGACAATGGTAGTCATTTTTGCAATAAACCTTTTGAAAGGCGATGATTAAGTATGGGGTTCGACATAAGCTAGCAACCGCATATCACCCCCGGACTAGTGGACGGGTAGAAGTCACCAATCGAGAGATAAAGCGTATCCTGGAGAAAGCTGTCAATACGACTAGGAAGGATTGGTCGTTACGTTTAGACGACGCTTTATGGGCTTATAGGACTGCATATAAAACCTCGATTGGAATGTCACCATATAGGATTGTTTTTGGAAAAGCATGTCATCTACAATGGGCTGGAGCACCGGGCCATGTGGGCAACTAGAATGCTAAATTTTGATGAGACGTTGGCCGGTGAGAAGAGGATGTTAGAATTAACTCGCCTGGAGGAGTTTCGTTTAGAGGCATACGAAAATGCCAAGATTTTTAAGGAACGCACGAAGAAGTTCCATGACAAAAAGATTACGGATAGGACCTTTCAAGAGGGTGATGCGGTTCTCTTGTACAATTCGCGCTTAAGACTCTTCCCGGGTAAGTTGAAATCAAGATGGTGTGGCCCATTTCAAGTACAACGAGTCTTTCCTTACGGAGCGGTGGAACTATTCAATTTCAAAGACGAGTCCCGATTTGTGGTCAATGGACATCGTATTAAGCATTATCACGGGCTGCCGCACGAGTGGGGAGGAGGAGGTCTTGTACCTCGATGACCACTGTCTATGAATAAACCATCTTGAAATGAGTCGAGCTAGCGACTTTAAATTTAGAACTACTACCTATAACTATCTATTTTGTTTTTCTTTTTAATAAAGTAGCATGCGCCTATCACGGTTTTTTTCATCTCGCCATGTTCCGAGTCTAAGTTCGGAATAAACGAGGTTTTTTCCTTGATAGCCGTCATGTGAGTTTTTTTTTTAGGTTTAAATCCCTTTTGGTCTTGTCCATGGCGGTATAAAGTAAAGTGGCTTAAGCTTGTTTTTAGATATCTATATCTAATTACGCCACATTATTTTATAACTTCCATAGACATGGTATTTGACGATTTCGTGGAGCTTGTTTGTTTATACAGGATGTGTCTGTCTCTCCACGTTGTGCCGATGATTACTCCGATATTGTTCCTTTACTTGGGAGCCGTTTCCAGAGCTAAGTCTTTCTTCTTGAACTCTCATTTATTTTTGTCATTGAGGACAATGCCATGTTTAAGTGGGGGGCGGGGGACTTAGCTATATATATTGTGCTATATGTTGAAGTCAAGGGAAACGGAATGCGAGACAATTTTGAGCCAAATTTAAAAATTTTTATGGATAAATGCCAAGTTGTTTAACTCGTACCCTTAAACTTGTGAAGTTCTTATACTTAGATTTGATAGGAAATGAACCAAGTCGCGTGAGTACGTGGTCATATTATACTTTTGCGATAAATTGTTAGTAGACTTAAGGATATTCATGCCAACAATTGCAAGTAGTTAGGTATTGTTCAATTACTCGACATGTGAATCGCTTAGTACCGCATGAGTTATAATAATTGAAAGAAGTATGTGTACAATGCGTAGATAAGTGGTTATGAGGACCTAATGTCGATATTTGTCGACTAATGTATTCGATCTTCTAGCCAACAAGAGCGGAGTAATAAGCTTGGGACGTACTGTGTTTTGACAATGCATTAAAACAACGGGCTTGTAGAAAAATTACCAAAGTAGCCACTGCGCTTGTGGTAATATTCGGTGCTATGCATGATCTAAGATAGGGAGATACTCATTAAAAAGTTTTCTTCCTTGAGATTAGTAGTATTCGAAACATATGCAAAAATTGAAAATATTAATTTTTAGAGGCTTCGAGTAGTACTCGGTCTCCAAGTCCAAAAACCACATAGATACGCTCTTGCTTATTGTTCTAGTGCTTTAACCATTGCGAGGCATAAGAAGTATGAATGCGATGTTGGTGAATTTAGATATGAAGTACGCATAAACTCTAAATACGGCTACATTTATATAAAACCAACGCACGTACACACAATCACTTCGATTCATAGCGAGTAGTGAATAATGCTTATCTTATGAGCATGGTAGGTATGAGTTGACTCGGGTTTCTTGTGTAAGTATGAGATGACCACGGAAAATGTTGTCTTGGGGAATGACTTATTGATGCTTTGTTCGGGACGAAGCAAAGTTTAAGTGGGGGCATTTTGATGACGGTTAAAATGTACCCATTTATGTCATCAATAATAACCTTAAATCGGAGTTAATTATATATATTTCATATTTAATCACGTGTTTATATTTATTATTTAATGATGAGTGATTATTAATATGATAATTGGTATTTAGATGTTTTTATTATTAAAAAGCAATTAATTGTGTGATAAATGCGATTTTGCGAGATTATGATAAATCGGGAAGATAATTATCACGCAATCGAGAAATCTCAAGATAAAAGAGAAGAAAATCGGAGCATTGAAGAAAAGATTAATCGAGATCAATTCAAAAGCATGGAGTGGGGAACAAGTCGGACGAACCGAAGTTGAAAACGCGTAAACGGGGAGGCTCGGTCGACCGAGCCATGTCATTCGGTCGACCGAGCGTGTAGGTTCGGTCACCCGAGCCTAAGTTGATAAATGCATGTCAATCTTACGGATTCTCCCTATGTCGGCTACAACTCCTATATAAGCGGCGGCTCCGAAATTGAGAAGACACCACCACCAACACCACTTTACAACACAAAACAATTCATACAATTTTAGCTTTTTAGTTTTCTTTTCTTTTCTTTATGTTCTTTCATTGTGGATTCGTCGGACTCTCCGATTAGGGAGCGCATTAAAGAGTGGGAGTCACTCTCGTCTTCGAGGGTACTATTCAATTATGCAATTTCTATTCGTAGATTTGTTATATTTTATTATGGAGTAGTTTTATTTGTATTGATTGCGTGATGTAGATTTATTTACGAACCCATGTGCTTAGGTTAGAAACGTTAAGAAGTAATCATGATTTGTTCCGACACGGAAGCTGTGTTCGGTCGACCTAGACATGACATTCGGTCGCCCGAGTCTTGTCATTCGGTCGACCGAGCGTGGTGATGTGTAGGGCAATATTATGATCGGCTTCGACTACGTCGAATTCTACGATTTGGAATTTAAACGAGTAATTAAACTGATCAACTTAATTATTCGTCATCATAATTTAACATGAAACTCAAAAAGTGATTGTTACTTAGGATATAGATTGAATCGGCATCTAAGAAGTACGCCTCACCATAGGAATGTTGCTTAGATGAGGTTACGGTTTATACCGGCATCCCTAGTGAAATAATTGTGTCAGAAGTTATATGAGATGGAGGCATTAAAAAGCGAAGTCACGTAATGGAGGCACGATGATTTAGATGGCCTAACCGGAGCTAAATCTACCTTAGGGGATGACTCCCGTAGTCATAATAATTAATCTTTAACGTTTGTTTTGTCTCGTTATCAACCTAATTCACATGGGGGAGTTATGATCTACTAGCGTAATCAATACTATTTGTCTAGATAATATCAACCGTATTATCCGTGTTTTAGTAGTCTTTAATTTGTCTTTGTGGTATTTTGTGTCTTGTGGTTGTCACTATTTTATTTACTTGCATTTAGTTGGTCGTAGACCGCCACTTTCAATTTAGTTCGATAAAGTAAGTTGTGTTTTGTTTGTGCCGAGTCTCTGTGGGATCGACCTCGACTCTATCTAGCTATACTACAATTGAACTTGGTTCTCTTGCTAGTGGGTTAGTAGGTCTCGAGTTAATAATTTAACTTGACCTCCATCATGGTGGATAAAGACGGCGTCAAGCTTGGCCCAATCAACAACAAGTTCCTCAAAAAGTTTTACGCATAACTCAAACAATGCTCCTAAGCACGAGCCTAAACTGCGTTAGTCTTTCATTGAATTACAAAAAAAAAAACAAAAAAAAAATGAACTACGTTTGACTTGATCCCCTAAAAAGCATTCCCGGGGTACGTAGGCAGTTTGAGAAGTTACTCCAAGTTCAGTCATACCAAAATAAAAATCCATCCAGAAAAAGAAAGCAATAATAAGATTTTAATGATACGTATCAGTTGAGTTTCATCATACCCAAAAAAAAAATGGATGTCCATCGTACAAAAAGAGGGAGGGGCCTCATACAAAAAAATAAATAAATTGCAAGGCGTTAAAGGAAAAAAGAAATAATAAAGTTTCTATAGATTCATATCAATTGAAATTTTACATCTCGAAGCAAAAAACAAAAAAAACAAAAAAAAAAGAAGAAGATCAAGAAAAAGATCAAGAAAAGCCAAGGAAAACAACAACAAAAAGGTGGAGGAAATCAACACAACAACAATTAGTGAATAAAATGGAGAAAGCATTAAGCCCATCCGTTCAACCACCACGGAGAAGATTGAAGAAGCAACAAACAAACCTTCAAGATCTCCAACAACATTCGAAGATCATCCGCAAATCGGCGTTCTTCAACAATATTCGAAGATCATCCGCAACATCCGGCGTTCTTCAACGATTCGAAGATCATCTGCCATATTCAGTGTTCTTCAACCAACACCAGAAGATCATACGCTATATCGGAAGTTCTTCAACAAACAAAGGTCATCTTCCCAACAAATAGGAAGAGCACCGCTAAAGTCCGAGATTAAGTCACAGCGACCCTCAGATAAATCAAAGGAGAAGATCAAGGAAGCATGAAAGCATCCAAGTCATCTCCAACTAATGAAGATTATCCGCCATGACCGGAGTTCTTCCACACAACAAAAGCATTCTTCCCATAAATCGGCGGAGTGCCAAAATGTCCGAGAACAAGTCCCCGCGACCCTCGGAGAAACACAACCAACAAGCGATAAATGCCACAAGAAAGGACTCCTCCCTTGAGTTTTTTTTTTCTTCGATATAAAGGCGAGCAAACATCTCTTCGTCTTTTTTGGGACCATTGCCGATGATTTTCTGTTATGTCACCACTAGGATTTTGAGTATCCTTAGGGCGAGACGCTCCTTTTTTTGCACTGGCAGTTTTTTTTTGTACACCATCGACTTTTTGCACCGATAATCGACCCCGCGGGAAAGGGAAACCTTCGGGTCCTCATGGTAATAGGAGCCAACCAAGCAGTGAAGATAGGCCACAAAAAGATGTCGACAGCTCATGGGAAGGGACTTTGCCCTTTGATGAGCGCCCGAACCGATCAACTCGTCAAAGCTAGGGATGACCTCCTCGTACAAATCTCCAGTGACAGGAAGTCCACCAATGTTCCATAAATCCGCCAAGGAGATGGACATCTCTCCAGCATCAGTGTGAAGTGTGTTCGTCTCCGGGAACCACGCCTCGCAAAAAGCACGGATAATGCTTGGGCATTTGGAGTAGCTGAAGAGTGATGCACTCAGGGCATCATATAAACCAGTCCTTTTTTAAAGTGCTTCTGCTGCGGGAAAGTACGTCCTCAAGCCACTCCCAGTATCGCTCCATGAAGCTGAAAACTCCGGTGGTTTTTAACACAGTGCCCCATTGGACCTCGCCATCAATGATTCGCCGACCAAGGGTGGAAAAAGTATGGTTCCGAGCCTCCGTACTATTCGCCAAAGGGCATAACAGATACTCCACTTGGCCATGAGACTGCCTCAGCTCCCTGTAGAGTCGTGCCGTCATGTTAGGACCCTGGGTTAAGCCGCCAGAACGAGAGCCACCCATAGGTGGATGAACCGGAAGCTTAAACCCAGTTTGATCAGCGTTTTCGGGACGATATACAACCACCAAGTATTTTTGGTTATTTTTCGTAGCTTCGCGGAAAATCGCCATGGTATGAAATCCTGAAAACAAAAAAACAAAACAAAAAAAACAAAAAAAAAGGTTGAATGGTCAACACCTTCAAAAAAAAAAAAAAAAAGAGACAGATAATAAAATAGTGACAGCAGCACCAGGTCTTGTGCATATATATATATATACTAGTGGCTGCAACGTGCTTTGCACGTTTTGGCCTTCGGTTTTTTCCGAGGATACGTGTAGTACGGTAGAAACACAAAACGTCGTTTAATAGTGTAATACATGCATTGGACATAGTAATATAAGCTGGTACAAACTACGAGTGGCTTTTTTCCTTTGGTACGCCTCTGGTCGTTGTAGTAAAATCCATGCTTCTCTGTCCATTCCCGTTAATTGGGTTGCTTGATTTCCTCCGCCATTAAAATTCATGCTTCTTGTTGTTGTGGTTGCGCATGAGTATGACATTTCCGACATCGTGCTTCCTTCTGGTACTACTCCGAAACGTAGAAGAAGTTAAAACCCAGCAATAAAGCTAAGGAATAGAGATACAAACCCGTAACCTAACGTATAGTAAGCTATAAATAACAAATGGCGGATGCACATGTTAGGAAACGAAAATGGTAAATGGAATAGGTACCGAGTCAGCCGTGAAACGGTGTTTACAATTCTAAGATGAAGGTGACGGTACGGATAGTAGAAGAACATTTGCGATTATATATCATCCAATTCCGTAGCGAACCCGATCTTGGAAGTGATTGTGTAAAGCATATAAGAAGTCTTCCTTCTCTTATGCGATAAAAAATGACCGAGAAATGTCATGCACGAGAAAGAGGCAAGTCTTCGAGTAAATGAACCGATTGACAAAGTAAAAATGAAATTGCTTGAAGATGAATGCCTTATCCACCATCGAACGAAGAAGAGCGAAGCTTCGGTTGCACATTGTGTAGATATGATTAAAAGCTAGATCTACACCTGAAGCTGGCCCATTTAAATCTTGTACCATTTGCAAAGAAATCCAATTAGAAATGGAATCGGAAGAAACAATAACTGAACATTGTCAATCAAAATATACTAATTAGATATTCAAAAGATAATAATGGGTGTTCGAAAAAGACACCGCATGCCTGAATCCATTATCGCTGGTAGAAGGGATTTGGATAACTCGTCTTAACAAAGGATCTTAACAAAGGCGGAAAAAACGATCCAAAAATGAAAAGATTCCGGACCTACCATGATTAAAAAAAGAAGTGATTATTTACGAGTACATAGAATGAGGTTACCTTTCAGAGTGAAGATGACAATTGATGTAGGCCTCTGATTTTGAAATTGCACAATCGGACCTTCATCCTCATCATTCTCTTCTCCAGCCACTACTTCTCTCAATTTCTCCTCCAAACCAGCGTCAGCGTCACTGCCGGCGGATGTAGTAGCCACTTTACAATTTGTATCATATTTTCACACCATGATTCTTGTTCTCCATCTTTAGTAACTGAACCAAGTGCATCAAAATACAAAATATGATTGGTGTAGTGAAATATAAAATAAATTCTCCACGCTTTATTATATCTTCTAATCTAATAAAAAAATAAGGCAGTTCAATAAAGATCAACTGAAAAGCATACCAGATTCATGGGATTTGCTTGCTCTACTTAGAACAATAGCAATGTAGTGAAGTCCAAATCACGAGAGAATACAAAATTGTACATTTAAGCATACAACAAACTCGCGAAATAGTAACTCCAGGAGCAAGAATACCTCTTTTTTATGCAATTGGTTGCTCTATACTTTCAAGTTTGTCACTTAAGCTTCCAAACACGGGATGCCTACAAATATCAACAAAGAAAATGATACAAGTCATCCTTTTTCCTTTTAATTTCATTCAGCCATGAAAGGTGAATTTTATACATTTGTGGAATGAGCTAGCGGTAGATTTCTCAAGTCATCTAAATTTCTTGATTTCATGGGATAAGTGCAATCATGAAAGTCATATGTTGTAATAATGAAACATGTGATGCATATATGTGATACTGAAAAACAATTTTAAAACAATAGAAGAAATGCATACCAAGAGACGAAAATCAAAATTGTCGGTGGTGGAACTGGAATGTATACACTACCATTGCGGCATGCCGCCGCACTGAAATGATCATACGAACAAAAGATCATAAGAAGAGCATATAGAAGCTTCAACACAACAGAATCATAAATGATCATACAAATAAATGGAGGAATAAAATTTGAGAAAAACGGACCCCACTTGTGGGGAATCAATCAAAGATGTCGATGGTTGAGTGGGTTGCTGAAATCATAAACACAATCGCAACATTCGGTCCAAATTGACCAGCCCTATCAACAATCCAGAATGATGCTTAAGCCTGAAAACCCAAAAATGGACACAGTTATTGGATAAATTTTTTGTTTTTAGATAATATAATGAATTACAAAGTGCAAAGCATTCTATAGTAAAGAAATAAGCCAACAAAACAATGGCACAAAGGGAAGTGTAAATGGGAAACATTGCAAACACAACTATAAATGAACAAACGAAATAAGCAAACAAAACAATGGCACATAAGGTCACTAACCAACTTGGTACACATCAATGGAGACATGATTTAGCAACTAATTTTCCAGCACAAATCCCACAGCCAACGAACAACATAGAAGATAGAGGGAAAAGAAGAGAAAGAAGAGAGGAAAAATGAAACATACATAGGAAGGATAAACATAAGAAACCTCTGCCATCAGCAGATTCACCGCCACCGCTGCTGCTGCCGCCACCGTCACCGCCACCGCCGCCGCCGCCTCCGCCTCCGCCTATATGCCAGCATCGTCCGATTCTGCATAATAAAGAGAGGGAAAAAAAGCATCAGTAGGAACCCTCATTTTACAGAGGCTTCAAGGAAAAATATCAACAAAGCATTTATAATCTCTCAAAATCACAAAAAAAAAAGGAATTTGAGTATCAACATAAAAGAAGAATAGATCCAGAACCCGATAGCATTTCTTTGTGTGTTCATCTGGTTTACTGATCTTTAATTTTCATCATCTCCACTTCAACTACCAGGATCATCCCCATGGACCCATCAGTACGATTGGGAGCTAACCACAAAATCAGATAACCAATAAGAAGTTACGGATAATCGTTAGTCGAAATGCAACCTGAAAATATTAAATTCACAGTGTTCTTACCTTCACAAAAAACATTCGAAGACGATGTCGGGGTGTCGTTGGAATAACAGCTTTGTAGGTGAAAAGATTTTGTGAGATTGAGGAGGTGCATCATGATTCCTCGGCTAGACATATTGCATATGATGGAATAGTGGTGGTGAACAGGCTAAGATCAAAGGGAGTAGATACGATTTTGGTGAAGAAGAAATTGTAGTTAATGAGGGCGACTGAGAGAAGATGATGAAGAGGGAAAGTGAGTGAGGCGGTGGTGAAGAATGTAGAAAGGTTGAGATGAATGTGGAGACATCTAGATGATGAAGGGCATGCAATTTTTTCTAAGGACTTTTGATGTAATATCCTTTTTTTAGGGGAGCATGTGTGCAATTAATATATTTTACGGCGTCGTTTTCGCAGAAAGAAAGGACGACGAAAAAAATTTGGTCGTACCATTTTGCAACTTTAATAGGTATATCATATATATATATATATATATATGGCTCGTTTGTTTGGAGGGAATGGAATGGAATTTTTTTACTTTTTCATTCCATTCCCACCGTTACATGTTTGTTTAGACACAGAATATAATTCCCTTTTATTCCAAAGGAATGAGTTTTATTCCTTACTAAAATGAGGAGGGATAAAAAAAAATTGGACAAAACACCACATAAATTGGCTGCTCCCTCTTTCTGCCTCTCTTCATCGTCTCTGCTCTGCCTCTCTTTCATCGTCACTGCTCTGCCTCTTTCATCCACTGCTCTGCCTCTTTCATAAATTGGCTGCTCAAACTGCTTCCGCCGCTGCTGGTTGGTGTTGCCGCCCTGCTGCTGTTTCCGCCGCCGCTGCTGTTTCCGCCGCCGCTGCTTCTTGGTTGGTGTTTTCGCTCTGGACATTTGCAAAGGTAAATTGGCTGTTCTCATCTCTCTTGTTCCGTACCTCTTCTCCCTCGGTTATATCATCTTCTTCTTTCCGTGTATTTTGACTGGTGTGTATTTCGATTGGAGCATAATTTCTAGGGTGTGTATTTCGATTTCCAATTTTTTGTGATACCCGGAAGTTGTTTGATGGGTTGGTTTATAAAGATGTTGTGTCATGGAGCTCGATGATTTCGGGTTACATTGGAGTGAAAAGGCCTAATCTTTCGGTTTATATGTATATGAAAATGGTGGAATTTGGGATTGAGCCAAATGGGTTCTCTTTGTCGCACTATTAATTTGGTATTGCGAGAGATGCTTTTTCAACTGCATTGTTGGGAATGAATGTGGGAATGAATGTGTTATCAATTTGTTGGGAATGAATGTGTTATCAATTTGTTTGTGTTTTGTTTGTGTTTTGTTTGTGAATGTGTTTTGTTTGTGTTATCAAGGTCTAATTCTCCAATCTGTTTGAGAACCCACTTTGGAAGGATTTTCTTTTTGTAGAAATGTTCTTGGAATTGCCTTGCTCTGTGTGAAAAAATGAAAATAATCTTTGTGTGTGCTGTTTGATTCTTCTTCTTCTTCGTATTAGAGACGGAATTTGCATCCTGAATTTGCTTTTGCTATACATTAGAGCTTAGTTTGCTGGAGCTTTTTATATATAAAAAGAAAAAAGAAAAAAAAAACAACATAGTTTTCAGCTCTTTGAAGCAATTTTTTCTATGATTTTTTTAATCTTCTTAGCAGTGCTGTCAGTCAGTGACTTGTGTGTACTAAAACACTTCTATTGTTGTAATTGTAATTGAATGGCTTCGATTCTCTTGTTGAAGTAATTTTTTGGTCTGCTTAACAATTACTATTGTTTCCGGTATTACTTGAATTTTAGATATGAATATTCTGAGAGATATTATGGCTTACCATACACATTACTACTATGTGAAAGAAGGTAAAAACACGAAAGGATACGGTACATGTCCAGTAAGTATTCTGTGTTTGAAGTTGAAGGGTACAGTTGATAGCACTATGTAATGAGGATGTGGTAACAGAGAATGAAATTGTTATGCTTTCATCGAGCTTTATATATATATACCAGTAAGTTTATTAGGACAATAAAGATGTATCATGGATATGCTAAGACACTCCTTGGAATTGAAACGATAACAAAGTGGATATGATGAAGGCTAGTAGAACTATGCTTTCATTTTACCGTTTGAGATGGCTAGGGTCGACAAAATGTTTAAGTAGTTTTAGTTGAATCTTTCATGTTTGTTAGCTAGTCTTTTCACAACTTTGCTACTTTAATATTGTTGAAGTTGTATTTTTAATTTGTTTGTGTTTTGTTTGTGAATGTGTTTTGTTTGTGTTATCAAGGTCTAATTCTCCAATTTGTTTGTGTTTTGTTTCAACTCTGTGCTTGTGACTCCGTTTGGGAATGAATGTGTTATCAATCGTGTGTGCTTGTCACTCCTTTTGGGACAAGAATCTGTTTGTTTGTAATCAATGTGTTTGGGACAAGAATATTCTCAATGTGTTAAAAATCTGTTTGTTTGTAATCAATACTGCAAGAACGTTCTTGAGCAAGAACTATATCTAATTGATCATTGTTTATTTTCTAGGTACAAGAAAACTGAAAATGAACTGAAAAAATAGTTGATTTCATTGATACAAATCTCAAAAGTATTGATCACAAACAAACAGATTTTTAATTTCTTGTAGAACTCAACTACTCTTGTCGTCTTCTTGGCAAGCTCTTTATGGCACGGTTGTCAACGAGAAATAGAAATTATCGTGTTGTTGTGACTTGGTGGATGCAATTGTTGGAGTTGATTAAGGTACTTGTCCTAGTTGCGAGCTATATTGCACAACATAAAGGAGACAACGTTATTCCACATGGTCTCGTAAGAGCCCAAAAGCGTAGCGAACACCTCAAACGGCTCATTTACGAGAACAATGTTTGTTGTCGGGATAACCTCAGAGTTGATACTCCTACTTTTGTACTCCTACTCAGGTCGAATCTTCACAGCAATGGACTGATTGGCGTGACCAAATCGCTCATGAGATTTGGAACATAAGCCACCCTTCATAGGCGCATGTCAAGATATCAATTTTTGCTACATAATTTTTTGTGATGGTAGTTATTTTGCCTAGTGATTTGCACTATGTTGCATTTTTTGGATAGGCTAGTCTTAAGAATAGCAAGTGAAAATAGTTTTGTTCGGCACATGGTGAATATTGTGGTACGATAAGGTGGTATGTTTTTAATGGAATGTAAAAAGGTGTATAATGGTTGATGTTCAGTATAATTATGATATTTGATGTATTATGTTGGCTAATGACTAATTTACGATCTTTATTTTTTTTGTGGATATTTACCTTTCGAATATAGTGGCATGTGATGAAAAAAAAAAGGCTGCGATTTTTTATAACGAAATACAAAAAAAAAATAAAAAAAAAAAATAAAAAAAAATTTCACCCCCACACCCACCATCACCCACCTCACATATACCTACCACCCACGCGTGTTTTATTAATTTTTATTTCATTCCAAATCTCATTAATTACATTTTTTTTTTGGTAGTGGTAATGTGTTGATAAAATTTGCAAGGTTAAAAAAAAAAAAAAAAAAAAAAAAAAAAAAAAAAAAAATCACCCCCACCCTACCCCACCCTAGCCCACCACCCACCCTCCCCACCTCGCTCGAACACACCACTCATGTGTTTTGTCGATTTTCGTTCCATTCCATCTCATTCCGTACGTTTTCGGAGGGAATGAAAATGGGCTTGTTTTCGTTTCGTTGGAATAAAATTTCGTTACTATTCCGTTACGCTTATAATCGCACACAAAATTTGGAAAAATCGTTTCGTTCCAATTCTATTCTAACGACATACGAAATTGAAAATATCATTATAAAAAAACGTTGAAATTTAAATTTATTTCCATCAAATCTTATTTTTCCAAACAAAGGAATGATAAATTTTCGTTTTATTATACAAATATGACGTTGGAATTGAATGACGATATTCTAGTATATTGCATAACAAACGCGGGAATGGAATTAATTATTCCATTACGTTCCATTCCATTCTTCGTCATTTTTAATTCATCAATCAAAAAAAAAAAGAAAAAAAAAAAAAAAAAAAAAGAAGTGATGTACGCATTAGATATATACAGCATCATCTTTCCGCTCATTCGGACAAGGGGGGATTTTATCAGTCAAAAAAAAAAAAAAAAAAAAAAAAAAAAAAAGAAAGAAAGAAAATTGCAGTGTTGCTTTTGATGCTGAGAGAAAAAAGAAAGGGGAAGGTCTGTAGCCATGTGGTGGGCGAGTTGTTTTAAGGCTAATTTAGAGTATCGCAAAACATGATCAACATATGATCAGGAGATCGGAAAATCCCACCTTAAAGAAGAAGAAGGCAATTACTCAATGCTGAGGAAGTTGTCCTTCAAACTTTGCTAGAGTGTTCTCGTAAAGTATTTTTTTTGGACGATGATAGCAGAAGATGAGAAGCGATTGTGGTAATGCCAATACATCTGCAATGGATTTATAGGGTGAATTCATGTGTCCAAAGCTTTGATGGGGGCTAAACAAAAGGGAAATTGATTTCAAGGAGCATGATTTGGCCACAAAATCTTGGATAATTGGTGCAGTCAAAGGCAAAGGCTGAAGAAGGAGAAATTTTACTGTACACCTGTTATACCACGTGGAAATATGAGTTGGTATAACTCCTCCACTCATATTTTGACACCTCAATACCCTGGCCCACCTCCTTTTAACCTCTTTGAATACAATAACGGAGGCTTGAACACAAACGGAAAGATGCAAAACCATTCTCAGCTCTGCTTTCTTTTGTTTTATCTCTCTCATCTACATCTCAGTTCTCTTCTCATTGTTACTTCCTTTTTCTTTATTTGTAGGAGTCTAACTCCGGTTTTATTTTATTTTAGTAAATAAACCTATCAATGTATGCATTTCGGATATATGTAACATTTCTTCAATTGTTGTTTTTTTTTTTTTGCATTTTCAAGATTTGGCTACTTAATTATGCTGTTTTAGATGATTTATTGAATATTTCTGTTCCGAAAAATTGCAATATTAGGCCACAGGGGGTGTGTTTCTTGGACATTGTCACTAAATAGTGTGGTTTTCTTCCTTGATTTTGAGTTGCAGATTATTCTGAAAGGGATAGCGACCAAAAAGAATTTTTGGGTTGTCAGTGGTTCAAGCTTTAGTGATATATCAGTTGCCTTTGCTGCAAACAACTTCTTGTAAATATGACTAGTACCCAAGTGGGTGATGTACATAATTGAAGCTCAAGACTAATGGAAGCAAGTTGATGATACATCCGAAATCCTCACTAAAGCCTTTACTAGATTACTTAAATGTTATTACAACATGCCATGTTTTTTGGTCTAATATACTATGCATGTTTTGCAGAAAGTCCTTTATATTGTTTGAGGTTATGTATTGGTATTTGGCATGTGGTGAATGGATGTAAATTAAATTGTGAATTATACAAGATTTGAGACTTTGAGTACTAGTGTTTTGTTTGTTTGTTTCTAAGCTGGTTTGCAATTTACTAGTATGGATGAGGAGGAATGATGGTATTAGTGATGAAAACTTCACAAAACATTTTTTTTCAAACATCAATTCAATAACTTTCAATGAAGATGAATCATCTAACAGATTTTACATGAAATGTACTCAAGACAACTAAACCTCATAAATACATCAAATAAAAAAAAGGAGGGGGGAATGCATCACATAGAGATATCTATTAATTGTTGCAGAAATCACACGATAGAAAGGGACGACATTATCTTCTTTTGGTAAATACAAAAGAGGGCACAACAATTTCTTTTTGAAGTG
The DNA here is from genome assembly GCA_036785695.1 of Gentiana straminea. Classification (NCBI taxonomy): domain Eukaryota; kingdom Viridiplantae; phylum Streptophyta; class Magnoliopsida; order Gentianales; family Gentianaceae; genus Gentiana; species Gentiana straminea. The sequence continues at coordinate 8,071,724 of JAVUPR010000048.1, read as the reverse complement.
TTGATATCTTGTGAAGTTGTTGAATACTACTCCCCTCCCCTCCCCTCCCCTCCCCTTTGATGTCTGCCCTATCAAACATGGAGTAGCTGTATAGGGCAGACATCAAAGGGGAGACATCAAAGTTGTTGAATACTTCTTGATCTTTGATCTTTTCTAGCTTCCGGTATGTTGGCATGTTTTCTGTCAAGCTTTGGCTGTAGTCAACTGTTTCTATCAAGCTTTGCTATATAGCCAACTTCAAAGCACCGTCATCATGTATCCATCACTTTGAAGTAAGTTATCACATGATATCAAAGTTTCAACCTAGCTGAATCTTTTCTTCTCCTTTATTATCCCATTTTCTTTAGCAATTCCATATATGCATTGTCTCCATCACAAGGTTCCATTGTTCCAATTCATGTGAAATTTGTTACCTTTCATAGGGCACTATTGCTGATGCAAGCCGATTAATGTGATTATCAACATACATAGCTAAAAATAAAATTAAAAAAACCTCAGTATAATTAGTTATGCAACAAAAAAAGACAAAACAAATTAATGGCTTTGTCAAAAAATTCCACATGAAAAGGGCATATCTTGAGCTCAAGGAAAAAAAAAAAAAAGTAAAAACATTTTCTCTCCTGTGTGAATATTTATAACATTTTCTTAAATAACTTATGTTAAATTGAGGCTGCTTAAATTAATAAATTGACCTTTTTTATGCTCTAATGTACCCGATTTAGGCTAATAAAATTTCAGAAAACAGATATTAAATTCTAGCAATATAATGGCCAGAAAAATAAAATCTAGCAATATTAAAACCTAGAATTAAAAGAGGGAAAACCCCTCAATAAAAAAAAAGGAAAAAATGCCATATTTCTACTCTTTTTTTCCAAGCAGAAAAAGAAAAAGAAAAAGAAATACCGCAAAGATGACCAATGACATCGAATTCATGTTACATCTTCCCTATCCGAGGCAAGACCAAAAGTCATTGGATTAAAAGAAGAACTAAAAAAGTAAAGACGACGAATCGATCATATTCTGTAAATCTCTTATTGACTCGAAAATTATGCAAAGTATTTGGATGAGTATTTGAAAACATTTGGCCAGAATTTTGACTAAGGAAAACATACAAAATCTGCACTTTTTTTTTCATTATAACGTTGGGATTATATAGGAGAGTGAAACCCAATCGTTTACCGGTTGCAACCTTTAAATGAAAGGATGCAACCTCTTACGTGGTTGTAACCTTTTACCGAAATGATACAACCCTCCATTATTCCAGAATTAATTTTAATTCAAATATCTCAAACATATTTAACGAAAGATAAAGATATTGAAAGTTTGTGGTATAACCATTAAGGTTATCAGAACAAAAGTATTCTATCAGAGATCTTCTTTATCAGGTAAATGTTTCTTTCACCTACCATGGAGTTACGATGAAAGAGAAAATTAAGACGAAGAGACGAGGGGTTGGGGAAGAAGAAAGGCTTTTGAAAATGACGAATTGTTTGACGTCTTTCTCTAGAGACCTTCAAAAAATTTATAAAAAAAAAAAAGAGGGAGTAACAAGAGAAGAGAACTGAGATGTAGATAAGGGAGAGAGAAAAAAAAACAGAGCGGAGAAGAAGTTACTGTATCTTTCCGTTATAACCTCCGTTATTGTATTACAAGAAGTTAAAAGGATGTGGGTCAGGGTATTGAGGTGTCAAAATATGAGTGGATGAGTTATACCAACTCAAATTTCCACTTGGTACAACAGGTGTACAGTAAAATTTCTCCTGAAGAAGAGAGGCATTTCTGTCTCAAAGAAAAAAAAAAAAAAAAAACCTGCCGTAAAGCCTTAAAGGGATTGCTAATTCAATGCTAAAACGCTGGGATCATGTGATGAAAAAAAAAAAAAAAGGAGAAATCATCACAATTTTAAGCCCATATATTTTTATAAGTTGTGTCGAGACTCGTCGCTGTGGTAAAAAAAAGAAAAAATTACTATAACTGCAATAAGTCTCGAGGGGGCATTTGTAGATATGAAAATTTTATGTGATATGATAAATATGTCACATGATACATTTGTCCTAAGTGAAAATTTATTCTATATTATTTCCTATAAAATAAATACTTGGGAATAATATAAAAATAAATAATTGATTAAAATCTCTTAAGATAAAATATAGAGATTTAATCGATTTTATAACAAATGGCTAATGTAAATATACAAAGAAATGTATGTGACACGCTATATTTGTCACGTGTTACATATGCCATTAAATTTAAATTATTTTGTATTGTTTCCTACATTTAATATTAGGAAATAATATATAATTGATTAAATCATAAAGTCCATCAAAATATAATTTAGGATTTTATTGATTTATATTCAATGCACCTCCACCAAAGGCTCTCCTCCAACATTATAAATAAGAGGGGGCCTTGGTCATTTGGGAGGCATAAGAAAAAAGGATACAACAAGAAGAGAGCAAGGCAACAAGAAGAGGAAGGACACACACAAGAAGGAAGAAAGGATACATCAAGAAGAAAGCACTACAACAACAAGAAAAGAAAAGACTTGAAGTTTTCAGCACTCTCCATCAACACAAAGTCGGTGATCTTCGAAGAACATCTAAAAGCTCTTCAAGAAAGGCTAGAGGATCAAAAAGCATCTTCAACGCTCGGAGATCAACAAAAATCCAAAGTTCATCAACAAACAAATGGCTAAAGTTCTTCAACAGAAGGGGTCGAAGGTAACGCAAACGTTCCTTCCAATCTTCATCAACTTTGAAGTCTTCCGCCATATCCGGAGTCTTCATTTCAAATTAAAATCGTTTCCGCCATATCCGGGAAGTCATAAATCATCACCAAATTCAAAGTTTCCCGCTATATCCGGGAAGATATTAATCATCACAAAAGGAGAATCAAAGGATCATAGAGATTGTACCACTTTTTATTTTCATAAATTAATAAAATTCATTTGTTACGATTTTGTGTTTTCTTTGTCGCATTTCAGGGATTAAACACGAAATCTATATATATATATATATATATATATATATAGGGTTGGGTTCCCCTACATACCATACTATCCATACTTACCGTACATACTACTAAAATAGTGCATCGATCACTATTTTAGTGCACACAGTTATTGTTTCGGTGCAACTACAAATTGAGGAGCGGGTTTCTAGTTAGGTTTCTAGTATTACCTAATAGCGAGATTTCCCCCGCTTCATTAACTAGGTGCACTCAAACAATAACCGGGTGCACTAAAATAGTGATCGGATGCACTATTTTAGTAGTATGTACGGTAAGCATGGATCAATAGGTATGTATATGAACTCATTTCTATATATATATATATATATATATATATATATATATATATATATATATATATATATATATATTTCCAGATTAGTTCTTTATTTTCTCCCGTGTGTCAATATCTCTCATAATATCCACCAATAAATTCTTTTGCCAGCACCTTTGAGTCTCTGTTAATTATTGCGGTTGTGTGCTAATCAGCAACTTGACCTAATTGTTTATTCTAGCTTGATTTGGTAACAGTCGGCCAAAGTTTTCTTTCGTTAAAAAAAAAATCAAAATTCGACCAAAGAAAAACAAAAAAAAAAAAAGCCTCTGTCACACCCCCGGTGTGACACTTACTGATTTTCAAAAAAAAAAAAAAGAGGCTTGCATAATTACGAGAATTTTTCACACCCGTGAAATATTGCAGTCATCCGATTTCATTCGGTCTTTGAGTCCTTTCCTTCCCTGTCTTTAATAATAGCATTTAGCAACTTTTCACACACTATCTCACTCATTCCCATACCTTTCAACCTATTTTCGTTCTGAACACCTAGTGTCCTTCTAGAGAGTCGGTTTTGAGTGCTGTTTACTTTTGCTTGCTTTTCTAGTTCATTTGACAAGGGTGCTTTTACGACATAGAAAGAGGGGAGTGTAAACACGAGTGATAGTGAGGCAACATGGTTGGTCGTGGTTTAGTTGTTGAAGAGGTAAATGAAATTGTGGAGGCACAATTAAAGGAGAAGATCGATGAAGTGAGACAGGAGGTAGATGAGGCCATACAGGCGGCATTGACACCGTTACGTGATGACATACGTGAGATTCGTGAGACACTTGATACTTTGTTGACTACGGTAAACCGAGGTGATGGCGGAGGGGGTAGAGGTGGTAGAGGTGATAGAGGAGGTAGAGGCGGTAGAGGAGGTAGAGGAGGTAGAGGTGGAGGAGGTGGACGAGCTCAGGCGTATGAGGAGTATGTGGCTCATGCGGACGCTGACTATGCAGCCGTAGAGGATGATGCGGTTGATAATAACATGCGACAGGTTAAGATGAAATTGCCATCGTTCAATGGTGCAAGTGATCCTGATGCGTATGGGAGAACAAACTCGAACAAATATTTGCTTGCAATAACTACTCTGAGGCGAAGAAATGCAGCCTTGCTAAGCTTGAATTTACCGGTTATGCGATGGTTTGGTTGACGCAGATGACCAATTCACGGAGGCTTCAGCACCTTCGGCAGGTTAGTACATGGGAAGATTTGAAAGTCGAGATGCGGAAACGGTTTGTCCCTGCTTCATACTTTCATGATTTATATCGCCGCTTACAAACTATTACACAAGGCGATCGCTCCGTCGATGCTTATTATCACGATTTGGTTACATTACTTGCAAAGTAAGACCTCGACGAACGAGAGGAGGTTACTATGCAACGTTTCTTAACAGGGCTACATTTGGATATTGCAAATCCGGTTGAAGTCAAGGGTTGTGCAACGTTGGAAGAATGTTACATGCGGCTTTGACCATTGAAAGTCAACTAAAACGACAACGAGCAACCCAAGCTAAGTTTTCGGGAGGTAACACGTCTACTTTGCGTACTTTTCCATATAGAGGGGATAACTCTAAATACCCTCAAACAGCCCCTACTTATGCACCAAATGCACAAAAACAGCCCACTATTTTACCCAAAGCAACTTACAAGCCGAGGGTAGATGATAAGGAAAAAGTTGCACCGTTGCCACCAAAGCCTACCCATGAAATTGAATGCCACAAGTGTCGTGGAATGGGGCATATTCAGTCCCAATGCCCTTCTAAACGACGAATTTTGTTGGTTGGTGAGTCGGTTGCGAATGAGTATGAGTCGGCTTCCGAGGAGGAGGAAGAGGCCGAATGGGAACAGGAAGAAGGAGAAGAATTGGTGCACGCACCTGGTGGCAAGGTGTATATTCTAAAAAGAGCTTTGAGTGGTGTGGTGAAGATGGAGAATAATGATCAGAGGGAAAATATATTCCACAAGCGGTGTTTGATAGGTGGCAAACTTTGTTCGATGATCATAGACCCGGGTAGTTGTGCAAACGTAGTGAGTGCTGATTGGGTGTCGCGTTTATCCATCCCTACTACCCCACATCCCCGTCCATATAATTTGCAGTGGCTTAATGATGCGGGAGATGTTCGAGTACACCGTCAAGCACTTATTTCTTTTAGCCTTGGCAAGCTTGAAGTTGATGTATTATGTGATGTTGTCCCTATGCAAGTAAGTCACCTCTTATTAGGGCGTCCATGGCAGTTTGATCGACGTGTCACGTATGATGGTTACTTAAACAGGTACAGCTTAAAGTTTAAGGGGAAGAATTTTACATTCGTAGCTTTGTCCCCAGAGGAGGCACACAAGGATCAACTCCGCATTGCTGCAACCCGTGAGCGAAAAGAAAAAAATGAGGGAGTTATACAGTTGAAAAGTAAAGAAAAAGCGACGGGAGAGAAAAACCAAGAGGGTGGTGTGATTCGAGAGGAGGGTAAAAGAAAAGTTGAAAATAAAAATGTGAGGGAGGGAGCTCTTATACCATATGAGGGGAAAAATAAAGTCGAAAAGTTAAACGCAAGGGAGGGCGCCATTAGTAGTGAGGGAGCTTCTAAAGTTGAAAAGAAAAAGGAGACCAAAGTGAGAGGTAGTTTCTATGCGAAGACTAATGAGGTTTGCAATGCCATTGAGGCTGGACACGCACCTCTCCTCTTTATTTACAAAGAGGCCGTTTCCCCCATCCCTTCCCCATGTTTTCTAACCATTTCAGAACTCACGGATTCCCTTCCTCGTGTTGTTGTGTCTCTTTTGCAGGAATTTACTGATGTCTTTCCCGAGGAGGAACCAAGCGGATTGCCACCATTACGTGGCGTGGAGCATCACATAGACTTTATTCCCGGAGCAGTGTTGCCTAACCGACCAGCCTATCATGCTAATCCGGAGGAAACTAAAGAAATCCAAAGGCAAGTGACGGAGCTGTTGGAGAAAGGAAAAATCCATGAATCTATGAGTCCTTGCGCGGTTCCGGTAATCATAGTCCCCAAGAAAGGAGGTGAATGGAGGATGTGCACCGACTGTCGTGCTATCAATCAAATCACTGTCAGGTATCGCTATCCCATCCCTCGTTTAGATGATATGTTGGATGAATTGTGTGGTGCTAAATTTTTTACTAAAATCGATTTGAAAAGTGGCTATCATCAAGTGAGGATTCGTGAGGGTGACGAGTGGAAAACAACATTTAAAACTAAATTTGGTTTATATGAGTGGCTTGTCATGCCTTTTGGTTTAACTAATGCACCTAGTACTTTTATGAGGTTAATGAACGAGGTGCTTAGAGAGTTTATTGGTAAGTTTGTGGTCGTTTATTTTGATGACATCCTGATTTACAGCCAAGATATGGAACAACATATGAGCCACTTACGGGCTGTTTTAGAAACTCTTAGGGAAGTAAAGTTGTATGCTAACCTTAAGAAGTGTTCATTTTGCTTGGATAGAGTTGTGTTTCTTGGCTTTGTTGTGAGTTCACAGGGTGTTGAGGTTGATAGAGAAAAGATCAAAGCGGTGGAAGAATGGCCTGAACCGACAAATTGTGCAGAGGTTCGTAGTTTTCATGGCCTTGCGGGGTTTTATAGGCGCTTTGTCAAGGATTTCAGCACCTTGGCCACACCCCTAAATGAGTTGGTGAAGAAGAATGTTCCTTGGCAGTGGGGCCCGAAGCAAAGGGAAGCTTTCGAATCTCTTAAAGCTCGTTTAATTTCTGCCCCCATTCTTGCTTTGCCTGATTTTGATAAACCTTTTGAACTTGAATGTGATGCATCGGGTGTAGGTATTGGTGGTGTTTTGATTCAGGAGTCTAGACCAATCGCATATTTTAGTGAGAAATTGAAAGGTGCTCATTTGAATTATGCCACTTATGATAAGGAGTTGTATGCTTTGGTTAGATGTCTTCAAACTTGGCAACATTATCTTCGACCTAGGGAATTTGTTATTCACACTGATCACGAGTCCCTTAAGTATCTTAAAGGTCAGGGTAAGTTGAGTAAGAGACATGTTCGTTGGATGGAATTCATTGAATCTTTTCCTTATGTGATTAAATACAAAAAAGGCAAGGATAACGTGGTAGCTGATGCAATATCTCGTAGATATACTTTGATTACTACCATGCAAACTAAATTTCTTGGTTTTGAATTTATTAAGGATTTGTATGCTTTAGATCCTGATTTTGGTGAAATATTTGCAAAAACTGAGCATGCAGCCGATGGCCATTTTTATAGGAATGAGGGCTTTTTGTTTCGTAATAATGTTATTTGCATTCCCCAATGTTCCTTGCGTGAATTGCTGGTTAGGGAGGCACATGGTGGCGGCCTTATGGGTCATTTCGGTGTTACTAAAACCTTAGACATGCTTAAGTCACATTTCTTTTGGCCTAAAAGGAGAATTGATGTTACACTTATATGTGATGCTTGTCTTGTGTGCAAATCGGCTAAGTCTAAGTCCGCCCCCCACGGTTTGTACACACCACTCCCTATTCCCACGTCCCCTTGGACTGATTTATCTATGGACTTCGTGTTGGGCTTGCCTCGTTCGGTGAGTGGTAAGGATGCGGTATTTGTTGTGGTGGATCGTTTTTCTAAGATGGCTCACTTCATTGCATGTAATAAAACGAATGATGCATCTAATATTGCTGATTTGTTCTTTAAGGAAATTGTTCTTTTGCATGGGATACCACGTACTATTGTGAGTGATCGTGATGTGAAATTTATAAGTCATTTTTGGAGAGTTCTTTGGCAACGTTTGGGTACTCAATTGTTGTTTTCTACTGCTTATCATCCCCAAACAGATGGTCAAACAGAGGTGGTAAATCGAGTTTTGGGTCAATTACTTCGTGTAGTGGTCCAAAAAAATTTGAGAAATTGGGAAAATTGTTTGCCATATGTTGAATTTGCTTATAATTGTTGTAAACATCCTGCTACTCGTTTTACCCCCTTTGAGGTTGTCTATGGGTTCAACCCAGAAACACCTTTTTCCTTGGCTCATTTGCCCGCAGGTATGAAGGCTAGCTTGGATGGTGAGCAAAAAGCGGACTAGGTCAAGGAGTTGCACGCAGATGCTCAGCGGCATGTGGAGAATGCAACGGCTCGATATGTGAGGCAAGCGAACAAGGGCCGCAAGGAAGTCATCTTTGCACCCGGGGATTGGGTGTGGCTGCACTTTCGCAAAGATAGGTTTCCCAAGCACCGGAAATCTAAGTTACATCCTCGTGGTGATGGTCCTTTTGAAGTGCTCGAGCGCGTCAACGACAATGCCTATAAGGTTGCTATTCCACCTGAGTGGGGCGTCTCTGGCACCATCAACGTCTCTGATTTTATGCCTTTTGACAACCCCTACGATCTGAGGACAGATCCTTCGCACCCAGGAGGGAATGATGTGATCCATGATGACATTCCCGACCCATTGGCACCTATGCTGCCCGTGGATCATATGGTAGTTCGAGATGGGCCAATAACAAGGCTCCAAAGGAAGCGATTAAGAGAAGCTATGAACAACCTGGTGATAGAGACTTATTCGGAGTTCGGAGAGGCCGTGGAGAAGACTGAGGCGCCAATAGTGACACTCCTTAGTGCTGTTGGATGCCAAGAAGATTATATTCGATATTGATTAAGTATCAGACTTATTCTATTTTGATTATTCAGTTTTGGTTTTATTATTATTTAATAAAGGTCCTTGGACCTAGGTAGGCTATGGAAGCCCACATATGGGGCGCATATTTTCTAGGTTTTTCTAGTGGGATTTTATCCCACATTGCTTTCTTACTTCTAGTTCTTTTAATTGTAAGCCTATATAAGGCAAACACTAGCTTTTCATTCTGGACACAATTATTATATGAAAAATCAAGTTTTTGAGTTTTACTCAACCAAGTCATAATAAGGCTTGAATATCACTTGCGAGTGAGAATTTTCTTTGTCGTAGAAAGTTCAACCCTTTGAGGATTTACCAGCATTGTGAGCGATTGTTGGGCGTTCTCTGCCTACGATTTAGTTGGATTACTAGGTCTTGGATCATTAGCTCGTCATTGTTCCCCTTAGTTACTTCCTGGGCAAAACATCGGATCTGATTCCAACCGGAATCACATCACTTTACTACCTCAACAACCTTTTTAGGAGTTGGATCTAGTGCAGGCACAAACTTAGGACCAATTCTGGTACTAGGTTCGGTTCCTTACTGGATCTACTCTTAGTAGATTGCTGAGTTCCAAATCCAAAGCCTGTTCTATCACCATAAGGCTTTCCATATTTGAATGAAGTGGAGGAACTAGATTGTTCAGCAGATTCAGCAGTTACTGAATGAACAACAGACTTATGTTGATTATGTTCAATATCTTTTTCCTTTCCTTTGAGAGTTCTTAATTCAGCTTTTAACCTTTCAACTTTTGTTTGAAGAGCTTCTTTTTCAGCCTTCACAATCTCATAACCAGATTGTATTTTCCTCAGTTGATTAAGGATGACATCCAAAGTTTCTTCATAGGCAGAATTTTTAGGATTTGAACCACAAGTGGATTCACAATCACTTTCAGTAGGAGTATTTATAGATACATAATTGTATACCACCTCAATCTCATCCATATTTGCCATCAAGGCATAATCATCCATATCAGCAATAAGTGCAGTATCATCAGATTCATTTCCTTTTTCTGATTCAACCTCATAGCCTTATTCATCATCAGCAACCATTGCTTTCTTGCCAGGTCTTCTTTGCTGATTCTTATTCTTCAGTCGGTCTGGACAATCAGGTCTGAAATGTCCAGGCTTCTTGCAGTTGAAGCATAGATAATCAGGTTCATTTTCTGTTTTAGATCAGGACAGTCAGGTTTGAAGTGTCCTGGTTTCTTGCAATGAAAACACAAATAATCATTATCTTTCTTGGATTCTTCCTTCTTCTTTTCACTTGATTTCTTTGTGAAATTCCTTGGAGAACCCCTTCCTGTTTTCATCATTATGATTTTCATGCTTAGTAGGGCAATTTGCTCTTGCATCTCATCCATTAGATCATCTTGACCACCTGATGATTCTTCTTTATGTGCAGCAACCAATGCAGTAGTCTTTAGTTCTTCTTTTTCAGTCTCAGGAATAAGTTTTCTTACTAAATTCGTATGCTTTGAGATCTGAAAACAGTTTGAAGGTGTCTTCTTCACGTAGACTCTTGGATTCTTCTATGGCTGTAACCTTCATCTCCCTCTTTTGCAGGTAGGGCTTCTAAGATTCTTGTATTGATCTCTTCTTTTGTATAGATCACATTCAGCAGGGTGAGTTCATCCATGATAGCATTGAATCTAGAATTCATTTGCTCAATTGTTTCATTTGATTTCATTTTGAAATCTTGGAACTTCTTTTTGTCTACATTGACCTTGTTTTTCTTGATAGCATCAGTGCCTTCACAGATTAGTTGTAACTTATGCCAAAACCTTTGCAATCTTGCAATCCTTCACTTTCATGTACATATTTCTATCCAAGGTTCTGTATATGATATCAATAACAATATTGTTGAGGTTTTCTCTTTTCTATCTTCAGCATTCCACTCTCTTTTTGGCTTTGGAACATACTGAGTTTCACTTCCCACAGTTACTGACTTAGTGATCTTCAGTGGTCCATCAATTGGCACATCCATCATTTCATCATGTGTTGCAGCTAGAAAAGCCTGCATACGACGTTTATACTCATCAAAACGATCTAAGGAACACATCAACATAGTTCTAGCATACTGGTTGTTATCCATGATGCAAAGCTTTGAAAATCAGAAACTTGAAAAAGTTTTCAAAGTATTTTCATAAGCACAACAAGTAGGATTACTTCAGAACAGAAGCACTGCTCTAATACCAATTGTTGGTCCCTTGAAAAGGCTTTGGTTAAGTTTAGAGGGGGGGGGGGTGAATAAACTTAACCCTTAAAACTTTGGAGTTAACAAACTCAGCAAGGTCAGTAGCCCGCTGACTGCTCAGTAGTCTGCTGACCACTCAGTAGTCTGCTGACAGTAGACATTGCTGGATTTATTGCAGCGGAATATATTTAGTCTAAGCCTTATTATTTGTTGTTTAAATATGATACTAAGTATTAGATACTGAGTAGTGTAAGTGTGTGATTCAGTTGCTAGTTTCAGTAAATTGATGTGATCAGTGAACTAAATGCAGAAAGTAAGTAGGCAATTTTTATAGTGGTTCCAGGTGGTGTAATCCTGTCAATCCACTCTTCTCCTGTGATATTGGAGGAAATTCACTAGAGATCTTTGAGGTTGCAGTTACAAAAATCCCTAAGTTGTATGTCCTTCACCAATAGCTTGTTAGATGTAGTGCCCGAAAGACAATTTGTGTAATTGTTTTTAATAATGGATGACAGAATTTATCTCACCTTATTACTTGCTTTGTGCTTGTAAAGTAATACACTGCTGCAAACCCTAAGTATATCAGTATGTAACCGCTTAACTCAGTGTATGGCATGCACGTGAGGATTGAGTTAGCGGTGATATACTTAAACTGTTAGTCCGTGGTGAACTTAATCAGAGTTTAGGGTCTCTTGATTAAAACACCAATAATGCGCCCAGAACACCTTAGGGTGTGATAGTCTTATCCGGACTATCGGTAGAGGGTACCTACGTGGGGCATTTATATATGATGGCATTCATATAGGACTGGACCGATTTGATCCGAATTTCTCGATATAATTCCGTAATCGAGGAATCTTATTAAATCATTAGATGATCATATATGGATCAACCTTAATCCTGAGGTGATCACAGGGTGCTGCTTGTCCCGGAAAGTTTCGTCCCAATCCAAGTTCGTTTGATATGCCGATCGTCGAAGATTCTCAACGGTACTGATTAGGGTTTTAATTTATTTTCGAATAGATTAGTTACGGGGGTGCCAACGGTCCATCTCGGTGTTTATTTTCCGCACTAGTATACATGTGTAGATTGTATGTGTAGAACCGGAAAATTGCCATGACATGCATCATATCATGAATTCCACTCCATATGCATACATGTAGAAATTAATTCGAGGAATTAGTTAGGCATGTATAAAACACGCAATTAGTTTTAATTAATTGTTTGATATTAATTAGAAACTAATTAGGGTAAAAACCGAGGAACATGGGTTTTTCAATCGTCGAGGTTGGGTGATGGATTCTCGGTGAATCCCACTCTGTGAAAGCATAAGGAGTAAAATCCCGAAACCTCGTGGTTAAGGTGTTGGATTCTCGGTGAATTCCACCTTACCTAAGACGAGATTACGTTTTTGTTCCGTAGTGTCTACGTGAAAGTTTGATGTTTAAGGATTGGATAATCACGGGCAAAAAGGTTCGAAAGTGGTTTAACCACGGTTGGGTGGTCAACAGTAGCTACGGCTCAATCGACTTCACCCTCCACGTGTGGCGTTTGCACGGGGGTCCGGCAATGCGAGCCATCCGAAGAGCCACTACGGCTCAACGGAGCTCTCCTAGCCTTGACCCGTCCGACGGCCACATATGTTCTAACGAATAGGTCGGGTGGGCTAGCCCACATAACCGACAACATTCGGGCCTATGATTTATTGTTCCTTAATGTAACATCAAGTCCAAAAACATGATCAGTAAACCCACCACTTTTTCAAAATATTGAGTGGGAGCGGGAGAGGCGACAGCCGGACCCCACGGCCTCTACTTTGACACAAGCAACGTGAGAGAATGGTGACGCCTCGTGCCGGCTTTGATTTCGGCCCCCTAAGGAAGGCCTTCACCGCTATCAAAATTCAAGGCTTGGTCTCCGAAAGGATAGGATTTTGGGTACTCGCTGAGTCACTGACCGACCCTAAGGCGGCACACTCGGGGTCTATCTAAAGATCTGAAACAGTAGGTCACACTCATAAAGGGTATTTGGTAATACCTTGGCTGAAAAATGAAAGGTGATTGACGATCACAAATGAGATGTTCGATTCTCAATCTGATCTTCAATATTAATCGAAACCTCTTTGACCTACCCTAAGGCGGCACTGAGGCATTAGATTAAATCCTTGGAACGGTAGGATAGACTATAAGTACTTAGTTTATGTTCCTAAAATTTATTAGTAGTGTATGATTTGGATTTATTCTGTCAATTTTATTTACAACTGTTATATATATCTCTATAAGGTGCTAGACTGCTAGTGTAAAATTGACTAGTAATGACTTCGTTAAAAAGTGGTAAGTAACTAGAACGTTGTATTTATTAATCTCACATGCGATTAATTTTTCGGAAGAGAAATTCTCTTGAAGCCTTCAAAACTTAAGTGACGTAAATAGACATGTCACTGCTGTCACTCGTGCAGAACGAGAGACAACCGTAGTTAGTTTGAAAGATGATTGGGACGATGAAATTCTTCTAATGAATTGTGTAGTGTCTACACGAGAAATTTTCTGATAGAAAAATTGGAGAATCATAAATTAAAGTGTCGCTAGTTAGACGGTATTTGGAACCGATAAACTAGTGGGAGCTTTTATATTATGTTTTTCTAATTTATTAGAAAATCAGTCCCACTGGGTAACACTTTCATTAGACATCCCACAGTTCACGAGTAGTGTCTACTCATACGAACTGCTAGTTCAAGACTATTTCCTTTTAAGGAAAGTTAAGAATGGGAAAGAATGTCTATAAGTGTTAATCATCTTAACTGAAGTTTTGAGGCTAAACCGAAACATTAATTAAAGAAAGTATAGGATAAGGAAAGTGATTTCGGATCACTAACCAATGAATCCTTAGCGACTTTCATAACCGAGTAACTTGACTTGGTAGCTTAGTTCTTTGGAAGAACAAGGAAGCTGTGCATTAACGATTAATAGAGTAACAACGGGCAGTAATTTCAGCTACAATAGTGGGAGTGATATAAGGAAATGAATTTCGGATTCTATCCTTGAATATCACAGAGAAATTTATTTTTCTGTTTACAGATTCGTTGAAACAAATGGATTCACTTTCAACTCGATATATTGTTGCCACATAGAAAGTGAATATGACATTTGCAGTACGAATCCAAGACTCGGACTTTTGTTTGATAAAGTCGAACCACTAAGAAAAGTTTGAATAAGTATAACACATCTAAAACTATTAAAGGTAAAAGGTTTCCGTATTAAGATAAGCGACCTTTCAATATCTATTAATTAGTGCATATATCCTAGAGATAAGACCCGACGACGGCTAAGGGTGATTCCTATCTCCCGCCTAGGAACACTATCTCAAAGGAACAATGACTAAGTTTCCTTTCAATCGGGAAAGGGTAATAGATTTGAAAGGGTAACATAGCTTGTTCACCATGACCTTCGGGGTCTAGTGAGAGATACAAGCTAGTGGGAGTTTTTGAGTGGTGACATTTTGTCTGATAACTACTCGAAACGTGATTTATTTTATCAAAAGAATACGAGGAGGAGTCTCGATTTTAGCGAGAGAATAGAGTATTCCATGCTCGAAATAGGCTATCGCATAGTCTTGGGACGATGCTCGGCCCGCCTCCTAGTTGAATGATTCTCACCGAGGAAGAAACCATAGACTTGCCGATATAGTTATTAATGTCTTTTAAACTCGATTAAGATAATTGGTTGCAAAATAACGGTTAACATTATTATGTAAACCGAGAAGTCTACCTAGAAGATGCTAGTGAATTTATGGATAAGGAGTGAATTTGGTTCACACCACTTCCGTAAATGTAGGCATTTAGCACTTAATGCTTGAAGGTAGGACTGGAGATTTTGCGCATACGTTCAGATTGTGACTGTTCGTGAAATATCTTAATGTGTCGAGTGAAGGTTGATTATAAGATTCTTGAGATCAGAAAGTGACGGTTGAACTGTCACAAGCCTTCTGATAGAATCTATAAGTAACAACCTTAAACCTTGGAGTACGGTTACCCAAAGGTAGTTACTATCTGATTTAATCAGACCACGTCCAACATCGGTTGTTGGTGATTACACTGATAAATACTATTAGATCAGGATGTCAATCCACCACGCAGTGGGAGTATGGTTTAACCATTGACCCATTGTAGTTTTGTGGACTTTACGGTCTGCTGGGGTGATTGATAACCTATGGCTCTTAGTGGGCTGTATAGGATTCTGATCATAGAGGTTGTTTTGTCAGCCTTAACCCTGTAAATGGAGTTTTTGTACTCTAGTTTTGTTCAGTCTATTGTAGAACCACCTGAGTGTCTCAGGCCCAGTGGGAGCAATTGGATCTACATAGAAAAGAGTCGAATGAATAGGAAAGTTTAAACTTTCAGCGCAAAGTTGAGTGGTATAGGGGTGATTCCCTGACAAGTAGAGAGTTAACCAGACCTTGAACTCTCTCACCACTCAGTCTTGCTAGATTTCGTTAGAAAGCAGAAAATAGGGGTGATTCCCTGAGACTTTCTTGCCGAACAACGGAATCTGAATTCATTCAGAACAGAAGGGTTTTAGCTGAGAATGAATAACGGATTCGTTACAAAGTAGAAGATAGGGGTGATTCCCTAATACCTTTTTTGCGAGACAAACGATATCTTAATTCATTCATAAAGAACCTTTGGTAGGAGGCCTGCCATGGCTTATATCCTTTGTGGATTTAAGAGAACCTCTCGGTCATTTAAAAGTCACATGTTTTAAAATATGTGGACTTGACCAAAATATTGATAAGTTTTTTCGTAGACTGGATATCAATATTGGTAATGTAGTAGTAGTATTAGTGTTCATAAATGATAACACTAAAACGGTTGGAAACAACATGGGTGTGCTATCTGAAGTCGGAAACAGACACGCCAAAATTCTCTGGATGAGAGAATTGGACTATATTCTAAGAATTTGATTCGGTCAAATCCACGAGAATGAGTCATTAGCTATCCCACATGTCTTATTGAATAAGATTGATTATGCATATACGGTTACAACATTCATCGAGAGTAGTCCTACCCTACCTCTCAGGAATGATTCTCCAAATCTCCGGATAAAGAGAAAATGGGATAGAGTCTCTCTTGGATAACGGCAAATCAGGTTATCATAAGTCAATAGTAATCGAATCTTGGATTCGAGCAATAAGTAGCGGTTTTAGTACGTCCTCAAGTATCTTTAGAGAACGAGGAATCATATGCTTGTATATTCAGGTGCAAACTTGAATATGGTTGACTACACTGATTCTGACTTGTAGTCAGATTAAGGATGATCATTAAGTTGATCTCGGGCTCAGTAGTGCTTAGAATTTCCTTTTTGGTCTGGGAGTAATTCCGTGTCGATAAGCCGATATCACTTCATTGTGAAAACAATGAAGAGATAGCTTAGAAGGATCTTCTCAGTCACTAGAGGTCAAAAGCATATTGAGAGAGAGTACCGCCTGATTGGAAGGACCGGCAACGTTTCAATCCTAAGGATCGTCTCAAGTCGACAACCTAACTGATCAGTGTACCAAGTCGAGTGCTTGGAGGGTACGGCATTGAGGTATATATCTCATCTGCTTTTAGAGCAAGTGGGAGAGTGTTGTGAATAAGATGAGAAAGCGTGTGCTCTAAAAACAATCGTTGCTTGTCATTTCGTGCAAGTGGGAGATTGTTAGATGTAGTGCCCGAAAGACAATTTGTGTAATTGTTTTTAATAATGGATGACGAAATTTATCTCACCTTATTACTTGCTTTGTGCTTGTAAAGTAATACACCGCTCGCAAACCCTAAGTATATCGGTATGTAACCGCTTAACTCGGTGTATGGCATGCACGTGAGGATTGAGTTAGCGGTGATATACTTAAATCGTTAGTCCGTGGTGAACTTAATCGAGTTTAGGGTCTCTTGATTAAAACACCAATAATGCGCCCGTAACACCTTAGGGTGTGATAGTCTTATCCGGACTATCGGTAGAGGGTACCTACGTGGGGCATTTATATATGATGGCATTCATATAGGACGGACCGATTTGATCCGAATTTCTTGATATAATTCCGTAATCGAGGAATCTTATTAAATCATTAGATGATCATATATGGATCAACCTTAATCCTGAGGTGATCACAGGGTGCTGCTTGTCCCGGGGTAGTGTTTGATGTGTTAGTTACGGTTCACTTAAATATGTGTTCCAAGCCACTTCTCATTGGCACTATCTCCAGATGAGTGAGTAGTTCTGATTTTCACAGACATGGAATTCATTCCTTCCTGCGGGAAGTAGAGAGACAGTCCCCTTATTTGTTAGCCCTAAGAAAGTGATCGATCCCGGGAGTTCACATTTGACTAATTGATCACTAGTCAGATATGTGTACTAATTGATCATCAGGGGGTTAATGGTAAATAAGGATAAGATATTCTGTGTGGGGTTCACTGTTCATTAAAAACGTGTTTTAAATTTATATTGTCGGAACACCCCAAGTATAAGGTACGTAGTATAAGGTGTTGCCGAGTCGTCCTAAGGGAATCGTACAGTTGTCAGATTAAGATATAACTCCTAAGTCGGTTGTGTCACGAACTATTACTTAAAACTAAGGTTTATACTATCTATAATGTAAAAACGAAGAACAGTGGGTAAAATCACAGAAAATAGAAAAACTTAGAACTGGACGAGCGTTCGCTAAGGGTGGACGAGCGTCCAAGTACGTGCTGGAAACGGAAAATATGCAGAAAACACACTAAAATCCTGGAAGTAACTAAACGTAGCAATAACAAACAATACGAACTAATTTGCTTACCAGATAATTAAAAGGACGGTAAAACAACAAGGATACACCACGCAACCATCACACAACCATTCTTATGATCTAAACACGATTTATTGGTATGATCAATCACAATTCGACTAAATTCCTTTAAATCGAATTCTAGGGTTCTTGTTTCCTTTTCCAAGCAAAACAAATTAACATTCATAACAAGATCATAAATTTGTTCCCAAATTAAACACCCAATTAACATCACATGATTCCTCAAAATAACGTTAATCGTATCGATTGAAAAACTCTACTATTGAATCATATTTCCATATAAATTCAAAGCAACATATGGTTTCATTGACATCCCTATCTAATAAAACGCTTAGCAATCAATCCAAAATCAATCGATAAATAAAACGATGTTCGAATCATAAATAAAAATGAAACTAACTAATCATGGTTGTGATGACGTTGATGTGGTTTCATCCCGTTGCTCTACCGCGATGTGCTTAGCCTTGCATGCTTGTGATGATCCAAGATATGATTGAAGGGAAGAAACTCATAATTCTTTAGGGTTTAGTGCGGCTCCTCCAAGGGTGGAATATGCGGCTGTATGGTGTGTTATGAGGGAATAATGCGTATGAGATGTCCCCAGGGTTTAATACACGCTCGCTATTTATAGGATTTTAGGTCGGCTAGGGTTAAGTCGGCACGGACGCCCGTCCAAAGGGGTGGACGCTCGTTCAACTTTTTTTTGGACGGAGATTCGGACGCTCGTTCGGCTTCCGTCGGAGACTCGTATGTAAAATATGACTCGGACGCTTCATGGACGCCGCTTCACTCCCCGGACGCTCGTCGGATCGGTGGACGCCCGTCCAATATGCTTTGAGGATCGGATTTCTTCATAGTTATCCATTCTTCTTCAAGCCAATTCCATATTTATCTCTTATAATTCGAATTGAGCCTCATTTATCCTCTTTATGCACTCGAAATTAAGCATCTACATAATAGATAAAACATGGAAAACATGTAGTCATCCCCAAATAATAATAATTCAATAAATTTAACACATAAAAGCGCCCAAATTACACTTTTGACACTTCTAAACCCATTATTCAAATTCACGCCTTAAACATATAATTTCCTCTAAAAATTACTAAAATACAAAAGATATTGTTCTCTAATAATGCGATAAAAACCATAAATTTCACCGAGAACAACTCCCCCACACTTAAACTTTTGTTCGTCCCGGACAAAACAATCAAAACTATAGCTCAACTTTCATGCATCCCACATAGATCTCTAACTCACGTAACAAAAGATACAACAATTATAGCCTACAATACCATCACAGAGATAGATTCAGTGTATGTGTGACAAGCCCTTCTCAAATTTAACAAGCCTTTCAAAAGAATATCCTCTCAAAAACTTCAATGACTATCCTAGGTATAGGCAGTAATAGCTCCACTCAAAGCCTTCCCACGCACTCAGTAGGATAATCCCTACAACATATCATGCGGTTCTACTGGGTATAAGATCCATGATAACAAAGACTTCACTTTATTTTTACTCATCATTTTTCAAAATTTTCAAATTTGACGCATATCAGAATAAGCTCTTACCCATCATAGTAGAGTAGGACATTTCGCGATAATCCCCTACCTACTCAAATCATAAGGTAGCTATAAACGACCGTCGTGAGCTTCGGTCATCATAGTGGTATAGGACATACGTGGTATACCCTACCTCACTCAAATCATTAACCAGCTTTCGACAAACGTATTTATTAATAATTGCTTACTCACTTTATTTATTCACTTTTCAAAGTCATAAGTTACATCTCACTTATCACATTCAAACTTTATGATATTCACAGCACGCGGTCTAACTAAGGTGTCACTATACTGGCCTTCCTAAGATAAATCATCAAAATAATGAAAGGATATAGTTCAAAAATCTTGTTTCAAAATCAATGGCTCTCGTGAACGTGAAAAACGAATACTATCTCCATAAAAGTAAAGACACGCTATAATTATCTCACTAAGTCACATACTATCATCGTTAGAAAACTACAACTAGCAAGCATTTAGTTTTAATCACATGCTCGAGATTCACAAAAATTTAAATTATTTAAATTTGCTCGAAATTAACTCATATTACCAGATATAGCATGAAAACATACCCATGTTACCCCCCACACTTAAATCACATTATGTCCTCGAATGTGCAAATAAAAATAATTAAAAAAAACTTAGTCAAGGGTTGCAACGGTGGTTGTCGGATGAAAGTTGGCGAGAGGTCGGCCGGAGCATGAATGGACCGCTACAACTTGAATGGACAACACTTGGACATAAAAGCTTGCGAATCGCTCAAAAATATCCGCAACACTCGACATACCATATAATCTCGGGGTACAAGGGGTATATGAATAAACATAAACGAAACATTCAACAACTCGTAGGAACACAACATCTCATTCAAACAACCAAGGTACTACGCCTACAACATAAATAGCTTACTTAAAGAGAAAAGAAACAAAGCTAGGTTGCCTCCTAAGCGCTCTTTTTATGTCATTAGCTTGACATACTCTTCAAGGTCAACCCGGGTCGGGCCACTTTGGCTTAAATGCGACCACCTCATCATCGAATCGAGTGAAGGACCGAGGTTTTACCACAACCTCCACAAGTGAAATGCCCTACCAAGTTTTTTAACTTGGCTCTCCGACAAAGACCGACTTTCGTCTTTGTCTCAACTTTTCCTACATGTGGCACCAGCGGAATGATAGGTTCAGGAATCGTGGTAGAAGCTTCTTTAAGGGTAAGAATGTCATCATTCGAAGCAAAGAATTCGGATGGAATCTCGTCACAATTCAAGCACATCGAGCACGTCAACCAACTTTTGAAAATATATGACCTCAGGTACTTCATAAGGTTGGCCAAAATACTTTTTCAATCTGTGACCGTTCACTTTAAAAGGTTGACCGCTGTACCCTTTCAAGGAAATCGCTCCTCCCGGATGAACTTCGACAATTTCAAAGGGTCCGGACCATCTGGACTTAAGCTTGCCACAAACAGATGTAATCTGGTGTTGTAAAGTAAAGCCATCTCTCCTACCTTGAAATCTCTGTCCTTTATTTTAGCATCATGGAGCGCTTTCGTTCTTTCCTTGCTCAGTTTGGCATTCTCGTAGGCCCTGAGTCTGAATTCATCGAGCTCATGCAGTTGCAGTAATCTTTTCTCGCCACAGAGCTGGCTATCGAAGTTCAAGTATTTAATAGCCCAGTAAGCTTTGTGCTCCAGCTCGACTGGTAGGTGGCATGCCTTGCCGTAAACCATTTGAAAGGGCGACGTACCCATAGGGGTCTTGAACGCGGTACGATAAGCCCGAGTGCGTCGTCCAACTTCGGACTCCGCTTGGATCTATTCGAATTCACCGTTTTCTCCAAAATCCGCTTTAGACTTCGTTGCTTACTTCGACTTGGCCACCGGTTTGGGGTGGTATGGCGTACCAATTCTATGCTTGACACCATATCTCTCAAGAATTTTATCCGGCGGTGCATTACGAAGTGCGAACCTTCATCACCGATAAGGGCTCTAGAGACGACCAAATCTAGTAAAGATATGCTTTTGCAAGAATTTCTTTACAACTTTATGATCATTGGTTTGGGTGGCTATAGCCTCTACCCATTTGGAAACATAGTCAACGCGAGACTAGGATATATTTATTGCCGCACGATGATGGGAAGGGTCCCATGAAATCGATGCCCCACACGTCGAAGACTTCACATTCCAAGATAGGCCTCGGAGGCATCTCCATCCTATTACCGAGCCTCCCTACTCTTTGACATCTATCACGGCCTTTGCAAAAGGTTTCGGCGTCTTTGAACGAGTGGGCCGGTAAAATCCGGCTTGAAGGATTTTCGCAACGCCTTTGGTGCTCCGTAGTGTCCACCAGCGGGACCACTATGACATTGCTCTAAGATATCCGATTGTTCATGCTCCGGAACACACCTTCTAAGCAACCCGTCTTTGCAGACTTTAAACAAATGTGGATCCTCCCATACGAGATACTTCAAGTCACTGAAAAACTTCTTCTTTTCCTGATACGTCATCTCTTCTAAATGCCCAGTCGCTAAGTAATTGACGTAATCAGCATACCACGGCCTCACATTCTCTAGTCTCATTAACTGCTCAGTCGGAAAGTCAATGCCTATTTCCTTAGGATTTTCGTCACCCTCGTTCACTAAGCGAGATAAGTGATCAGCTACAACATTTTCGCTACCTTTCTTATCCTTAATTTCAAGGTCAAATTCCTGGAGAATCATGATCCATCTCAGTAACCTTGGTTTAGCATCTGTTTTTTCCATGAGGTAGCGTAATGCTTTGCATGATCCGTCCAAACCACGACTCGAGACCCAAGAAGGTAACTTCGAAACTTATCCATAGCGAAAACGATCGCTAGGAATTCTTTCTCTGTAGTAGTGTAGTTACACCGAGCCGGTTCAAAGTTCGGCTCGCATAGTAAATTGGTCGAACTTCTTATCAATCCTCTCGCCCTAGAACCGCGCCTATAGCGTAGTTAGAGGCATCGCACATGAGTTCGAAAGGTTTAGTCCGGTCGGGCGCGATCAAAATGGGGGCACCGGGTTAACTTATCCTTTAAGCATTTGAAAGCTTCCTTACACGCATCATCAAACACGAACTCTACTTCCTCTTTAAGCAGGTTGGATAGCGGCTTCGCTATTGTCGAAAAATCTTTAATAAATCGCCGATAAAAGCCTACATGTCCCAGGAATCCTCGTACCTCCTTAACTGTCTTTGGATATGACATTTTCTCAATGGCCTCTACTTTAGCCCTATCCACCGAATACCTTCACCGGACAACTTGTGTCCCAAAACAATCCCTTCGTCAACTAGAAAATGGCATTTCTCCCAGTTAAGCACCAAATTTTTCTCAACACATCGCTGGAGTACCATATCTAGATTCTTTAAGATCTCATCAAAACTGTCGCCATAGACTGAGAAGTCATCCATGAAGACCTCCATGCATTGTTCCACTAGTCCATCAAAAATGGCTAACATGCACCGTTGAAAAGTCGCGGGTGCATTGCATAGGCCGAATGGCATTCTGCGGAAGGCAAAAGTGCCAGATGGACACGTAAACGTGGTCTTTTCCTGGTCATTAGGATCGATGGCTATCTGGAAGTACCCAGAATATCCATCGAGAAAACAATAATATTTGTGACCACTTAGTCTTTCAATTAGTTGGTCAATGAAGGGTAAGGGGAAATGATCTTTTGCAGTGACTTCGTTCAATCTGCGATAATCAATGCAGACCCTATAAC
The DNA here is from genome assembly GCA_036785695.1 of Gentiana straminea. Lineage (NCBI taxonomy): Eukaryota > Viridiplantae > Streptophyta > Magnoliopsida > Gentianales > Gentianaceae > Gentiana > Gentiana straminea. The sequence continues at coordinate 8,048,434 of JAVUPR010000048.1, read as the reverse complement.
CAGTCACGAGGCGTAAAGCAATTTCCTCCCCTTTTTCATTTTTTTCTACGGTAATACCTCCCTTCTTTGGCACAACTTGAGTAGGGCTAACCCACTCACTGTCGGCGATGGCATAAATAATCCCCATATCAAGCCATTTGATGATCTCCTTTTTGACAACCTCCTGCATATGCGGATTCGGCCTTCGTTGCGGTTGTCGACCTTTTCGCTCCTTCCTCCGTTCGGATCTTATGCATGCATACATCTGGGCTGATTCCTCTGATATCGCCCACCTGCCATCCGAACGCGAGGATATGTTTCTCCAGCACTTTGATCAATTTTGCCTCTTGCTTAGGTTCGAGTTTAGACGAGATGATTAGGGGCAACTTATCGCCGTCTTTAAGAAAGATGTATTTTAGATGCTGTGGAAGCGGTTTCAACTCTAAGTCTACAGGTGGTTGCTCGATGCTAGATTTTAACGGACCACCTTTTTTCATTTGAGTTTGGACCGGTTGACTGAAAAACACCTCATCTTCCTGGGGTGGTATCCCAGAAAGGTATTGAATAACGTCATCAAAAGGGATCTCCCTGTCAGCTTCCGTTTTTTCTTTGCGATGTGCAATCATCTTCTTAAGCTCTTCTTCTTCAAGTTCATCGGCAAGTCGCTCCCAATCATCCAACTCCCAATGGGTAGCTTCTTTCCAGAATTCGATTTCATCCCAGCTTCCCATTAAAATTTCCTCTTCTTCAAGGTTAAAGTCTGCCCGATTGAGCTCCTTCAGATCACCACTGCTCATCCCCGGAGTGTCCCAAATTTTCTGTTCACTTATAGGCTCGGTATGCGCAAGTTGTTGAGACGGCTCTACGGTGACTATGGCTCTTGAACAGCTTGTTTTCTTCTTCTTCGTGATTTATGACATCCGGGGCTTCGTCTCTGCGAGCTCTTCATCGGGGTCGATTCTTCTCCATAAATTGCTTCAATGAATGAAATTCCCCGAATTGGGGATTCTTCGAACTTTTACCTTGCTCGATGGAAATGGAAGTGTCTCCTATTCTCAAGGTAATTTGGCCGGTGTGGAAGTCAATGGTGGCGCGGCGGTGTCCAAGAAAGGCCGGCCTAGGATCGGGGCATTTCCTTGTCGGATTGGTAGTCCAATATAACCCGGTCGGTTGGAAACACCAATTGTTTAACATGGGTAAGGACATTGTTAACGCAACCGGTCGCTAAACGGCTAGATTTGTCCACCAACCGAAGACGGGGCGCTCCCTTAGCCTTTTGTCCAACCCGAGACTTTTGCGGATGTTCAAAGGCATCACATTAACGAGGGCACCGAGTCGCATAAGACATTGTGGAACGTGCGGCCTTCAATCATGCAAGAGATTGAAGGTCGTCCGGGGTCACCACGTTTTATTGCAATGCTCGAGAAATTGCCGAGCATTCTTCGTTTAGCACTTCATCTGCCATTCCTTTCGCCTTCTTCTTACTTCCACAGCGTCCTTAAGAAACTTGGAGCATTTAGGCATCTCAGTTAACACTTCGGCGAGAGGCATAGTCACCATGGTTTCTCTAAGCAGCTTCCTCACTCCATCGTAAGTTTTATCAGAGTTCAAAGTATTCTCATTTTTCTTTGCTGGATAAGGAAGGGTTTTCGGATGATTGATTGGAATTTGATTTTTAATGGCTTCATCCTCCTTATCCTTCCATCTGACAAACTTTTCAGCTTTCATTTTAGTCAGGGGTTCGGCCATCTGACTATTCTTTTCAACATCCTCATCACTTCCTCCCGTAGAATCGTTATCATTCAGCTCTCGCTCACTGTCGCTTTCTTCGGTATTTGTCTGCTGCTTATCCCCTCCTGAACTCATGGCGTCAGGAGGGGCTACTCGTTTCCCGACAGCTTCTCGGGTCCAACTTTCTTTCCGCTTCTAAGTGTAACTGCATTCAACTCCTCCTCTTGTCCATAATTCCACTGCGGTGTGATGGCATTACAGGCACTTACTTCTGCCTTAGGATTTTTATCCGTGTAACTCGGCAGTCTTCCTTGGGGCCTGCTTGCTTGTTGATCAGCCATCTGGCCAATCTGTCTTTCTATCGCCTTTTGACCGGTGGCTAGTGCTTGCACCATATCTACTAGCTCATCGAATTTCTTTTGAGAGATAGAGGTGGGGTTGTGGATTTTGCGTTTGAGCCCAATTGCCTTGGGGCTTTTGATTGTTGGAGTTGAAGGACTGGTTGGAATTGGATGCGCCAGGTGGCGTATAATAACTGTTTCGCGGATTTCCAGAAAAGTTACGGTTTGGATTATAGCTTGATTGACCAGAATTTTGATTGAAATTACGAAAAGTTTGATTCTGGTTGCCTATCGCATTTACTTCATCTCCGTTCTCATTGCTCGCCTGCGTTCCCAGAAGACTCATATCCGCTGATCCCTTCTGTTGCTGCATTTGTAAATTAGCCATCTGTTGGTTTATCATTTCCACTTGAGCAACCAACTTCTGTGTCACAGGATCGCTTGCAACAGATTTCCTCTTATCTTCCTCAACATGAGTCTTCCTAGAGGTTGACCACATGTTGTTCTTGGCAATTGTTTCAGCTACCCTATAGGCAGCATCATCTCCTCCGCCCAGAAAAGATCCATGAGCTGTGGAATCTAGATAGTCTCTATTGGGTTGAGTAACACCCTGATAGAATAATTCTAGGAGCTCATGCCGAGTGTATCCATGGTTAGGGCATTTCCTCATTAACAAATTCAACCTTTCCCGGGCCTTTCCTACGCTTTCTCCTTCTACTTGCTCAAAATTAGCTATATCACGTTTAAGGGCCATTATCGTTCCGGGTGAAACGAATTTCGGAGCGAAGGCTCTTTTAACATCGGCCCGGGTATGGAGAGAGTGATGGGGTAAGGATTTGAACCATCTGTTTGCTTCACCTTTTAAAGCAAACGGGAAAAGTTTCACTTAACAATCTCGAATCAACACCCGGATAGTGGCCTGCTTCGCAAATTTGAACAAAAGTGGACAAGAAGTCATGAGGATCTTCTTGAGCAGTGCCATGAAAAGAGCTATTTTGGACCAGTCCAACCACTCCATTCTTCAGATCGAAATGTACTTGCCCCATATCTGGTGGTCGAATAGGTCTATGCCCCTCCAGGAAGTCTTGGTTAAGATAAGGGGTATAGGGGTCTTGATTTAGCTGGGCTTGCTGGGCTTGATGGAGTTGTTGCAATTGGTTTTGTAGCCCAGCTTGCTGATTCTGTTGTTGTTGTAATAACTGTATTTGTTGAAGGAGCTGATTCAGCTGAGCTTGAGGGTCTGGATTTTGATTTGGGAGGGCTGGATTAGGAGGAACTAGATTCGGATTTTGAACTTGGTCAGCCATGATGTCTAGATCGGGAAAAAGCCTTCTTCTTAGGATGGATCGTTCGTGTTACGGATCAAAAGGAGAGGTCCCTTCTTGCTTCGGTTTGCATAAACCGGGAGGACAACTGAGAGAAGTCAACACCGACTAAAAGTCGGGTTGACGAAAGAGTTAACTTTGGAATACAAGCTAAGAGAAGAAAGGAGAAGAACAAGAAAGATAGACGGACGGGCGTTCAGAATCGTGAACGAGCGTCTGTCTAGGGAAGTTCCCGGACGGGCGTCTGGTACAATAGACGCTCGTCTGGTGTACTAAAAGCAGTTCAGAGGCGTTTTTACTAAACAAACGGGCGTTTGGATGACCAGACGCTCGTTTGACCGATAAACGATAAAAGGAAATTTTTCGGAATGGACAAGCGTACGTATAATTGGACGTTCGTTCAAAAGCTGACAAACGAGGATCAGGGCAGAAAAACAACAGGAAACAGAAGATAAACAAACTGAGACTAAGGAAAACAAAACTAATCTAAAACCTAAGAAAGTTACTAACTAGAGAAACTATACCTACGAAAAATTTAAAAACAAGAAAAACACTAAGACGGTAAAAAAAAACGTGTTGAAATCTTCTAGGGCCAAAAAGGAGGGGAAAACAGTGGATTTTGACCTCGAAAACGCACTGAACGGCCTACGGCCGTTCACCACGTCGTCGGCGTCGGAACGAGCTTTCCGAATTGGGGTCCTGCGTTCCAAACGGACACTCGAGCCGAAAGTTATGGTCAAAATACTACCGCGTGCCCTAACGACCCCTTTTTGACACAGAAAATTGTCCTAAATAGAATCCGACAACCGTTACCGATTCCCCGGCAACGGCGCCAAAAACTTGTTCATTAAAAACGTGTTTTAAATTTATATTGTCGGAACACCCCAAGTATAAGGTACGTAGTATAAGGTGTTGCCGAGTCGTCCTAAGGGAATCGTACAGTTGTCAGATTAAGATATAACTCCTAAGTCGGTTGTGTCACGAACTATTACTTAAAACTAAGGTTTATACTATCTATAATGTAAAAACGAAGAACAGTGGGTAAAATCACAGAAAATAGAAAAACTTAGAACTGGACGAGCGTTCGCTAAGGGTGGACGAGCGTCCAAGTACGTGCTGGAAACAGAAAATATGCAGAAAACACACTAAAATCCTGGAAGTAACTAAACGTAGCAATAACAAACAATACGAACTAATTTGCTTACCAGATAATTAAAAGGACGGTAAAACAACAAGGATACACCACACAACCATCACACAACCATTCTTATGATCTAAACACGATTTATTGGTATGATCAATCACAATTCGACTAAATTCCTTTAAATCGAATTCTAGGGTTCTTGTTTCCTTTTCCAAGCAAAACAAATTAACATTCATAACAAGATCATAAATTTGTTCCCAAATTAAACACCCAATTAACATCACATGATTCCTCAAAATAACGTTAATCGTATCGATTGAAAAACTCTACTATTGAATCATATTTCCATATAAATTCAAAGCAACATATGGTTTCATTGACATCCCTATCTAATAAAACGCTTAGCAATCAATCCAAAATCAATCGATAAATAAAACGATGTTCGAATCATAAATAAAAATGAAACTAACTAATCATGGTTGTGATGACGTTGATGTGGTTTCATCCCGTTGCTCTACCGCGATGTGCTTAGCCTTGCATGCTTGTGATGATCCAAGATATGATTGAAGGGAAGAAACTCATAATTCTTTAGGGTTTAGTGCGGCTCCTCCAAGGGTGGAATATGCGGCTGTATGGTGTGTTATGAGGGAATAATGCGTATGAGATGTCCCCTAGGGTTTAATACACGCTTTGCTATTTATAGGATTTTAGGTCGGCTAGGGTTAAGTCGGCACTTTGGACGCCCGTCCAAAGGGGGTGGACGCTCGTTCAACTTTTTTTTTTGGACGGAGATTCGGACGCTCGTTCGGCTTCCGTCCGGAGACTCGTATGTAAAATATGACTCGGACGCTTCATGGACGCCGGTTCACTCCCCGACGCTCGTCCGGATCGGTGGACGCCCGTCCAATATGCGAGGATCGGATTTCTTCATAGTTATCCATTCTTCTTCAAGCCAATTCCATATTTATCTCTTATAATTCGAATTGAGCCTCATTTATCCTCTTTATGCACTCGAAATTAAGCATCTACATAATAGATAAAACATGGAAAACATGTAGTCATCCCCAAATAATAATAATTCAATAAATTTAACACATAAAAGCGCCCAAATTACACTTTTGACACTTCTAAACCCATTATTCAAATTCACGCCTTAAACATATAATTTCCTCTAAAAATTACTAAAATACAAAAGATATTGTTCTCTAATAATGCGATAAAAACCATAAATTTCACCGAGAACATTCACGGAGACATCCCACACAGAATGGACAGTCTATGGAGGGTTAATCCGTATGTAGTGATTATATCAATGGACGCTTATTCACTCTATGGGTTGAGTATAAGTACACATCTATAATCGGTAGAGTTCAGTTTCGGGTTTATGGTGGCGTAATCCCGGAATTAATAATTAATGTACTTATTCGGTTCGATGAATAGTTAATTATTGGAGCTACTGGTTATAGGTCCATGGTCCCCGATGTGGCTTCTGTAATTCGGACTAATAATCTTGTTATTTGGGCCTCAGTGATAATTAATTGGCTGGGCTAATTAATTGATATGCATGGATATTATTTAGTTGGGCTAAATAATATAATACACATAAAAGACATTTTATGTGGGCTAAAACCCTAGGGAGGTGGCGCCATTTTGGTTCTCTTTTAGCACAAGAATTGATTTTCTTGTGTTATGGAAAATAAAAGATATTCTTGTTATGTGATTGGTTGGATGACTTGTTATTTGATTTCCTATTGGTCAATACATGTCACAATTAGTCATTAAGGAAAATATCTTTTTATTTTGTTTAATTAATTATTTATATAATTAATTAATACTTGGAGACCAAGGATTTACTCTCCTATAAAAGGAGAGTTATTCCAAGGATATGGGCAAGTGAAAATTTCGACCACCATCATTAAAAAGAGAGAAAAAAATTGTTTTCTCATCTAGGGTTTTTAGAGGAAGAAAAACTTGGAGTTTTTCTTGGTGTTGCATATCAAGGAGGTTCGTGTATCAAGAAGGGTGTCCACCAACCGCCGTTTGGAGAACACATCGGAAGATCTTGGCTTCTCTTCCTACTATTGGTAACATGGTCTTAACCCCCTTGTAGTAGTTTAAGTCCTTTAATTATGTATTGTGGTATATGAATCGTGATCCATCCGCTGCGCATAGATCTAATTCGTTTAGATCTGAGAACCTGCATCCTTCATAGCTATGGTTTCACAAACTGAATATTTGAAATAGGTAGGATTGTTGCTCCAAAGTATTCCACTGGTCCTTGAAGGGTAGGATTGCCTCTTCATCAGCTCCACCACAAACAACAGTTCTTGACACCTAAGTGCTTCTCTGTCTTCAGCAGGTTTCTTGTAAAAGAAAGTTTGAATCAAGTAAATGATTCAACAGTCAGCAGCTTGATCATGATGAAATGATCTACAGCTTGATGTCTTCAAGTGTGTGTGAACTTGATGTAACTTGATAGCAGGTTACACTTGAAGAGTTTTCTGGATCAGTAGCTCAAAGTTCAATGATGTCAGTAGGGTGATTTTCTTGATAAGAAACTTGATAGCTTAAATTAGATTGTTATTTTTCATCATCTATATCTGAATCAGGAGTCTTCTATTTATAGGTGAGAATCATGTGACTTATATTTGAATTTCAAACATAGCCATTTCAAATTTGTCCCCATATTGACTTGCTTTCTGTCTCTGTACATAGTACGACACTGTCAGTTTGCTTTTTGACAGTTTCCAGACTGTCCACCCTTTGACTTATGTCCATTGTTTAATCCTCTGAATCTTTCGAATGTTCTTTTCATCTAGACCATTGATTTGTTGACAATATCAAGGCTTGTAATCCATCCTTACCCTTGTAATCTTCTAATGTAACCTTTGATTAAATCGAGATTTATACTCAGCAGATACCTGTGTATATTGGTCTGCTGATGTTCATGTCAGTCTGCTGTTTTAAGTCTGCTGTGTTTATGAAACACTTCAGCTGACTGTCTTTTCATCTAACTTTTTATTGTGAAGTTAGAATACATCATTTTAAACATAACCAAGTTCCAATCACCACTTAACATATGGAACTTAGACCTTGTACACAAGGTATATGTAATCAGTTTAGGTCATCACAGACTTCCCTAAATTTTGATTCCATATCCTTGACTTTAAATACTAATTTTGATCCCTTAGTCTTCAATAACTGAGTTTGAACCCTCAGCCTTCGTCTTTAGCAGGTTCCTAACTAGTCTACTGACCTAGTTACCTTACTGACCTAGACAGGTCTGCTGATAAAGTCAGCTGACCTAATTACAATGCTTGTTTGATCAAACCTATATAAAAATCAAACTCTAATAAACCTATACATTTTATCTAGACATCTTTTTGCCTTTGCTCTATAACAGCTAGTATGGCACTCATCATTAAAACTTAAAATAAGTCCAACAATACTGGTTGTGGTTCTCATATTTGTACGAATATGCAGGCACTAAGAAGGACTAGAGATCTGAAGAAAGGAGTGGTGGACCTACGCGTTGGGAATGAAGCAAGTGTTGCTGCACTAGCCGTAGGAGTTTATTTTCTTTCGTTGCCCAGTGGGCTAGTACTAGAGCTTAATATCTGTCATTTTGTTCCTGCTCTTACGAAGAGCATTATTTCCATTTCTGCATTCGATGTTGAAGGATTTTCTTTTATGTTTGAGAATAAATGTTTTTCTTTTTCACGTGATGGAATGTTTTATGGTACTGGCATACTTAGCAATGGTCTGTACATATTAGATGTGAATGTTGATATGCTTAATATAAACAATAAGAAAGCTAAAACAATTGACTTGAATGAATCCTACTTATGGCACTGTAGACTTGGCCATATAAATAAGAATCACATTTCCAATCTCCATAAAGATGGATTATTGGATCAATTCGATTATGAATCGTTTAATACATGCGAGGCTTGTTTACTTGGCAAGATGACAAATTCGCCATTCAGTGGCAAAGGGATAAGATCCAATGAATTGCTTGAGCTCATACATACTGATGTGTGCGGCCCAATGTCAATTCAAGCCAAATGAGGATACTCTTACTTTATCACCTTCACTGATGATCATTCTCGTTATGGTTATATATACTTAATAAAGTATAAGTCTGAAGACTTTGAAAAGTTCAAGGAATTCAGAAGTGAAGTTGAGAAACAACTAGGTAAACAAATTAAAACACTTCGATCCGATCGAGGTGGTGAGTACCTCGATGGAGAGTTTCAAGATTACTTAAAGGAGAATGGGATTCTACCTGAATGGGCCCCTCCCGGGACACCACAGATGAATGGCATATCTGAGAGGAGGAACCGCACCTTGTTAGACATGGTACGATCCATGATGCGCTATGCAATTCTTCCGAAATCGTTTTGGGGGTATGCTCTCGAAATAGCATCCTACGTACTTAACCGTGCTCCATCAAAGACGGTTGACTCTACACCATACGAGGTATGGCATAAGAGAAAACCGAGTCTGGCATATCTTAAACCTTAGGGTTGTCCGAATTACGTGAAGCGGATGATGCCTGACAAACTAGAGGCCGATCTAATAAATGTCTATTTGTGGGTTATCCTAGACAAACTAGAGGATACCTGTTTTACCACCCTGGAGAACAAAAGGTGTTTGTTGCCAGGACTGGCCACATCCTAGAAAAAGAGTTTATTCTGAAAAGGGCCAGTGGGTGTAAAATTGATCTTGAAGAAATTAAAAAACCACTTACGGACAATAATCAGTTGAGGAAGTAGAGCAGGGCACCACCTAATGAGGTGGCGCAAGTCCCTGCTCCAAACACAGTAGCACCTCGAAGATCCACCAGGGAACGCCATGAACCTGATAGGTACACGGGCGTATACCTCATGGAAGATGAGGACCCTAAAACTTACGAGGAGGTGCTAATGAGGCCTGACAAAGAGAAATGGCTAGAAGCCATGAATTCTGAAATGGAGTTCATGAAAGACAACCAAGTTTGGAACTTAGTTGATCCACCTGAAGGAATAGTTCCTATAGGGTGTAAATGGGTCTTTAAGAGAAAGACCGACATGGATGGTAACTTAGTCACTTACAAGGCTAGGTTGTATTGACTATGATAAAACCTTTTTCGCCCGTTGCCATGTTAAAGTCCATTAGAATTCTGCTTGCTATTACAACATACCATGATTACAAAATTTGGCAAATGGATGTGAAAACGGCTTTCCTTAACGGGAATCAGTCTGAGGAGGTGTACATGACACAACTTGAGGGTTTCACAACCAATGACGCCGGGATGGTGTGCAAGTTGCAAAGGTCCATTTATGGACTGAAGCAAGCTTCTCGGAGTTGGAATCTTCGCCTTGATGAGACAATCAAACAGTTTGATTTTATCAAAAACGAAGATGAGCCCTGTGTTTACAAGAAGGTTAGTGGGAGTGCAGTCGTTTTCTTGGTGCTTTATGTAGACGACATACTGCCGATAGAAATGATGTACCCATGTTACAGTTGGTTAAGGTTTGGTTATCCAAGAACTTCTCTATGAAGGACTTGGGAGAAGCAGCTTATATTTTGGGGATTAAGATCTACATAGATAGGTCTAACAGGTTGCTTGGTTTGTCACAATCCACCTATAAAGACAAGATGTGGAAAAGGTTCAGCATGGAGCAATCCAAGAGATGGTTGCTGCCCATGTCACATGGGGTCTATCTGTCAAAGAAAATGTGTTCTAAGACAGAGAAGGAAATGGCACACATGTCCAATGTCCCTTATGCTTCGGCTATAAGGTCTATCATGTATGCCATGTTGTGTACAAGACCAGATGTCTCGTACCCTTTTAGTATGACTAGTAGGTACCAAGAGAATCCAGATGATGGTCACTGGGTTGCTGTCAAGAATATCCTGAAGTACATGAAGCGTACTCTTAGTCTTTGGGAACGATGATTTGGTATTACGAGGTTATACAGATGCCAGTTCTCAAACTGACGTGGATGACTTTAAGTCACAAGCTGAATTTGTTTTTACGCTTAATGGCGGAGCAGTGAGCTGGAAGAGTTCCAAACAGGAGACCACTGCAGATTCTACAATGGAAGCCGAGTACATAGCAGCCTCGGAGGTGGCAAAGGAAGCAGTTTGAATGAAGAAGTTCATTACTAAACTTGGTGTAGTTCCCTCAATTGAAGATCCAGTTTCACTATACTGTGACAATAATGGGGCAATTGGTCAGTCAAAGGAACCAAGGTCTCATCAGAAGTCCAAACATGTATTGCGGCGCTATCACCTGATTAGAGAGATAGTTGATAGAGGAGATGTAAGGATAGAGAAAGTCCACACGGATGATAACATAGCTGATCCGTTAACCAAGGCGTTGTCACAAGCTAAACATGAGAACATGTTCACATGTATGGGCTTAGGCATATGGGTGATTGGCTTTAGGCCAAGTAGGAGATTGTTGAATAGGTGTCCTAAACTCAATCGGGTTGGACCGGATCCGACCGGGTCGGGTCATTTACAGTCTATTTGAGTTCATGTAATAACTTTATTATGAGTAATAAAAGCACTTTTGTTATTATATACTTTGTTTATTTATTAGACCAATTAGTGATATTGTGTATACGATAACGCCCTTAGTATTAAATTGTGAGAGAGAAACCATGATAGTGATTATGATTGATGAGATCTCTAATCACTTTAATAAATTTGATACTTAAATGTCTCTAGGCTGATGTACTGTTTAATAGGGCTTTGACAGTGTGAACAGGCTAGCACGTATTAGATGTCTTCTGTCTTTAAGGGCATAGATAGATCTCGTCTATCGAAGTGTAGTGACACTTGGACTGTACATGGACGTGTATTAGAGAATGCGTATGTTAGACTGACCCACTTACACTGTTAAGTGTTACATTATGTGACGGTTGTGTAATTATCCTTAAGACCGGAGTCTACATGGCATCACGGTGTGGATTGTCATGCTTTGACACTATTGAGGTTTCCCCTAACCATGGGGCGATCATGCGGTAGTGATCGGGTATGATACTGAAGCATACGGAGTATACATGTTAGGTCGTCTGGGAACCGCTTACCCTAAGAGTAGGAGTAAATATCCGCAGGTAGGAGTAAATATCCGAAAGGGCCTTCTCGTAGGGAATGTCTAGTTCTCGTGAATCTTTGCAAAGTGGGAGTAAATGAGTTATTCCGAGATATCTCGATATCCGGATTATGGGATACGATCAAGTTACGATCGTATGGATATTACTACAGCGATAGGATTCTATTTACATGCTAACCGAGCACATGAAAGGTAGTAGTCAATACGTATTGACTCTTCTGATGATTGGGGTTCATGGACGTGTTGCTAGACGCTATCCATGATCATTAGAGGTGAAGGGCATTTTCGTAAATTGCACGTTATGTCTACGGTCAACATATTCGGAAGCCTATCGGGTCACACACATATGAATGTCGAGTCAGATTAAAATGCGGTTATAGTTGATGACCAAATAAGGAAAGATTTATCTCGAGACTATAAAGGTTATAGTGGTAAATTAATATGGTGGTATTTATTTATTATGAATAAATTAAATACAAGATATTAATTACATTATTAATTAAAATATATTCCGGAAGCCAATTAATTGGCAAAAGGGGCGCATGTCACAAGTATGTTAGACACACTTGGATTATGCAATTTAATTAATAATATTACCATAATATTAATATTGGATATTGATTGATTTTTGGAAAAATAGAATTATGGTAATAATATAAATATATTCAATAAAAGATATTGACAATATTTAGTTTTATTTAATATAAGATATTAAAATAAAAGAGATAAATCAATTATGGAGATTTTTCTTATTTTATTAGAAAAATATTTTCTTTCTCCTTACTCTACACAAGACTTAATCCCCAAGGATTTTCTCTTGTGACAAGCGCCCCAATGCCCTATAAATAAGAGGGATTGACTAGTTATTTTGTACACCATTATTCCAAGAGGTAATTGTTCTTGAGAAAAATAGAAAGCTACTTTGTGAGAGTTTTGTGAGAAGGAAAAGGTCGACCTATCAATCGAGTTTTTCTAATAGCAATCCGGGGAGGATTCCGGTGAGGCATTCGTGTGGATAACTGATAGCTGCCGGACGCTTGGACGACTTAGGCGCATCTACTTCTACCGGACGGTCAAAGCTTCGATCTATATAGATCAGAAAGGTATTATCTTTGTCCTCCTCTTATATGTTTATCGCTTAAACGAAGTCGATCCTTGGATCGGAAATCAAATTTTAATTTTCCGTTGCGCTACTCGTTTGATTTCATAACAGGCCCAACACGGACTTCAGCTCCGCCTTTTTGACCAAAAGTTGATCCTGGAAAGCATTTATCTCCTTGTCTTCGAACTCGACGGCACCCCTGAGCTCCCCTCAGGTTTGCCTCAACTTGGCAATTTTCTTGTTGACATTAGACTCCTTGGAGGCTTCTCCCAACCTCCGGGAAACCTCTTGACCAACTAAGGTCCCTTAAATAAGGAAAATTAAAAGGGATAAATTCTAAGTCTGCATGACAGACTTGAACTGAGCTTCGTAGGACAAACTCAGCAAAGTTTGTCGGACAAGCTCATTAGGTCCCCAAGCCGGAATCGAACCAAAGTCCACGGGTCGGACTCAATTGGGCTCCGCAGATCGGACTCAATAAGTTTGTAAACCAACCTCTCTAAGTCTGCAAGTCGTACTTAACTGCATTCGTTGTCTGTAGGACAAACTCGAGCAAAAACATGACAAAACCCTTATTATGCCATCCAAAACTACAAGTTAATGCATGGCATACTGGGGGGGCAAGATACCTCACCATTAACGAAGCACTTAATGAAAGTGCGGGTTAAATCAAGTACTTAAAGAAGTGCTCGGAATAAAGTTAAGGCTAAAAACTTAAAGAAATACTCCTTCTATTATCAAATTGTACAGATGACAATTTCATTTGAAATAAAATTTAGCGGCAAAAAACTACAAGTCCACAAGCCTTCTAACCTAAGAACCGGGGGCCGGACTTTACGGTGGCTCGGAAGAAGCAAGATCCGAGGTAAGAGCAGCCGCAGCACGGCAAGAGTACTCGGACACAATGTCCGCTCCCTTCGGGAAGTCCTTCAGAAAGTTTTCATAGACCGCATCCATGCTCATCTTAAAGCCTCGCTGGGGAGATTGTCCCTGACAAAATCAGCAATCTGACCCTTTGCGTTAGGCCGACCTTGCCTCAGGTCGGCAATCTTCTTCAATCTTCAGTCAACTTTCCCATCCCGGGGAAAACATCCTGGCCAATCTAGGTTCCCTGCAAGTAAAAAACTCTATCAAAGTACAACACTCGAGTAAGAAAAGCAGCCTTGCGTATTCCATGGCCTTGAAGCCAGCGTCAGCTAGCTCCATATCAGTCATCCCAAAGATCGGCTCCTGTTCCACAGAACGGCCTTAATAAATTCTGCAGTACAGACAATCTAAGCTTTGCATGTCCGGCTCATCAAGCATATGTCAACTAAAAAGTACATTGAGTCCGCTTAATAGAATGGCATCATAGCCCGTCCACTTAATAAAGCGAGAAGTCAGTCCGGCCTGGCCCAGCTCGCCATGCTTTTAAACAAAAAGTCCGCACTAGCCTGGAACTGCTCGTCTTAAACTTTCACGTGAGAAGTCAGTCCGACCTGGCCCTGCTCGCCAAGAAGCTTAACGCTAGAAGTCAGTTTGATAATCCCTTGAGCAAAGACTCCAGCTCGGCACCGTATTCAAAGCTCGCCCCCGAGCGAATCTTCTCAAAATTGTGGCCTTACGCTCTCAAGCCCGACGCGCTTAAAACCAGTCTCTACCTAAGCACAACACCGGTGCACTACGCTATATGAGCCTTACGTTATCTCAGTAGATCGCTCTATAACAAGTCACCTCAACAAACGGTGTATCAAGTCGTTACAACTTTACACCATGACTCTCGTTTAGACATCTGAAAGCTTAAAGAGTGTGGGGGCATTGATGTATCGCATCAGTGCAAGTCCCTTAGTTCCGGAAAGAGCCCATGGATCCAAACCTGGCCCATACATAAGCCGAGAAACGGATAGGCCCCTCGGCCCAACCAGTCTACCCTTTAATAGGCCGGACCAAGCCAAGCACGATAAAGCCCACCTCGCACCATCACGATTCCCGTCATGAGCCAAGGTAACATAAATAAAGGAACAAGCAGCTAGTCTGATGCAACGCACTGGGGGCTTGACCCGCTCGCCCCTCCAGTCCGCCATTCTTCAACGCAAAAAAGCCAACGCAATTTGTTGGTTTATGAGCCCCAGTTGCTTAAGTTTGATTAATTTCCAAAAAGAACCCTAAAATGTGATTTTACTAAATTACCCCTGCCACTAACTGCCATGAAGTTAACACTTACATCATATGGCATTCTTTTGTGTTTTTGCAGGTCTTATTAAATCTTGTAGTTGATTATTAAACTATCAATCTAGTTTATAAAATTAATTTATTGATTTTATAAATTAATTTATTAGTTTAACTAATTACTATACAAACATTCCTTTATATATCTATATTTAACAAAATAAACTGCTGGGCCGTTCTGATGAGTCTGAAATTTACTTATCTTGGCCCAATGTCATGCCCATTTACCCATTCTGTTTGTATACCCAACCGTAAATCCCCAAAACTGATTTTCATCTATAATCCTAATTGTCTAGTCCAACCGTCTCTTCTTCTATCCTCAAAACTCCTCTCATTTACTCCTCTCTGATTTCCAAAATCGATCGTCTTCAATGACGTTCCTTTTTCTCTCTGAAAATTCGCCATCTTTATTACTCGTTTCTGTGTTGATTTAAGCCACCATCGATTTAGGAAGGTTTTTACTCACAGAATCATTCTCCAGTTGCAACCACGTGATGAATATATGATTAAGAAGGTTTCAAAGAAAAGGTTGTATCTTTACTGCAAATCGTGATGAGTCAAAGCAATTACTACATCGATTCACTGAGATTTGATTGAAGAAACATAGAGGCCCACTCTGTGAAGTCTTCATAGTAGTAAAGGTCGATTCTTTCCTTTCTTATTTGTTAATATCGAATGTTGTTATTCTGATTTGATCACTTAATTGCCCTGATTCTGTGCTATTGTGCTATATGAAGGTTACTTTTGTTCCAGTGACCGATGCGAGTCATTAAGAGCTTGATTCTCTGAATTCGGAGTCAACCCTAATTCAAATTATTGATGTAAAGGTCTCTATGCAAATCCGACTCTTAAAAGGTTGTATCTTTTCTTTCTTGAGTTAATATTTCTCAGTTATTTCACTGATTTGAGCCTTGATTTTGCCTGATCTTCTCTTCCATTATTGGCTATCTACAGGTCGTAACTTGACCGTTTCTAGAGCATTGATGGCCTAAGGTTTACGCTGTTTGACCACATGTGTGAATAAGAGGATCTGCAGCCGCAATCAAAGTTGCGGCAAGGCAATCTTCTCACAATCAACACGTGAAGAATCTGATCCTGCAAATCCCTACCCGGATAAACTTGGTAAAATGGCTAACCTTGTACCCTAGTCCGGTCCAGCCAATTCAATTGAGGGTATTTACCCAATGACACTGAATTGTAACCTGTTGAGGGTAATCAAACCCAATGATGGCCAAACAAAACAACGGTCCAACCCTAATCTGAAGTAAGTCCTTTTTAAATCTCTGATCAACCTTGTGTGTTACTTGCATCGTTTTAGTTGATCAGTGGTTTGTCTGAGTCATTTTCATTGGTTTAGTACTTCGGGTTTCAACCTGGTTAGGTCTCAGGCCTTTTCTTTTTCACAAGTCCTTTAAATAGCCATCCTCATCCAACCTTTTCATTCATCATTTTTACGACAGAGCAATTACCACATTCTTTCACTTAAAAAGTTTTTCAACCTTTTTTTTCAAAGTAAAGGTATGTGGCTGAAATCCTTATCACTTGCTGAAGTGATAAAGATTTGGGTTGGAATCTTGCTAGGAGTGTGTATAGCTTGAGGACTGGCAAAGCTATACACATGACTCAGGATCAACCTCTTTGTTTGTCTGCATTGTGTTCTTTTTGTAAAGGTAATAATTGCTATTGTCTAACTGGTCTGTGGTCTGTGTTGTCTGTTCGATTAAACTAAGGCACCCCTGTTTCGAAGACCATTTGTGTTGAAGGACTCCAATCTGGAAATTGCCTAAGTGAGGATCTGGCAATTCAGATTTCAGCTTCAATTCACCTCTGATCTTGAGTCAATCAGGAACTTGGTTAAGTCTTGCAGTATCAGTTGTATGTGCTTACTTGCATACTGTGTATTTAAGCAGTCTAAGTTGTCTAAAACTTTGTATTCATCATCAGGTTGCCATTGCCTGAATATTCAGGAACTGCCCCTTTGTGTGGTTGGTTTGGCAAACCTTCTCACAGCCTTGTGAATAAGGCATAGCAGTCTGAATTTTTAGGTTTGTGTGCAAGGACTGTTCTGAATCAAAGTTTTTGGTCTTGAGTCTGTGTCCTTCCCAATATCTGTTGGGAATTTCAGTGTGCAATATCTTGTGATTTGTGCCCTGAAATTCTGCCCCCTTGTTTGTGCTAAACTTGCTAAAATTTCATGCTGAATTTCTGTGACAAAATGCTGCCCTTCATCCTGCTGAATCTGCTGCCCTTCTTCCTATTAAAACCTGTTGCTGCCTGCAATCTGTTGTGCCTGCAAATTTATATAAGAGGCCTGCAAATTTTGAATAATCTGTAATAAGCTCAGTTTTTTCATTAGGACTTGCTGTGTTATTGTGATCAGAATCAATATTGATTTGATAAACAGACTAGTGTTGAGGCTCTGACTTGATTATCAGTTCGGCACTGAAAACTGATTAATCAGCTCTGTTTTGGTCCATCTGTTGCTAAGTTTCTTGAAGTGCATTGTATTCATTCTTAATTTATATTTGTGATAATCTCTGTAGTTAAATCTTGATTATCACTTGTATAGGTTAAACTGAAGCACTCAGCTTAAGCCTGTAATCTCTGGTTCAGTTATTTATCTTAGCCTGCATCTTTTGGTTAATAAACTGTAGTAGTATCAGTCTGCAAACTATTTATTTTATTATCAGCTTAGTCATCTGTAAATCAACTTGCTTTGATCATTAGATCAGTGTTTTCAACTCTGTTCAATCAAACCTGTATATATGTTTATCACACTTTTATTCAATCACTCTTGAATTAATTTGTGGTGTTGATCTTTTTAATACTATTTGCAAACTTGCTTGACTTGTTTTGATCACACAAAATTAATTACTCTTGATCACATAGGTCTTTTAACACAAGCGAATAGTTGATTAAGTTGGCTTCCGCCTTAATTAATTAGTACTTGTGTTATCTCCAAAAAGAGTTTAAAAGCGGTTAAACACTCTATTCACCCCCCTCTAGAGTGTATATTGCGCCATTATCGATCCAACACAATTAGGCAACAGAGTTCATAAACAATGCCCCAATGCCTCAAAGCTCTCAGCTCGCCAGCTCTTCAGCTCGGCACTCTAAGACCGATCTCGACGTCACCAAAACCAGACCTTAGAAACGGCGTCAAGAAAGGGACAGACCTTTTCTAGGTTAGACGGATCCTAACCGGCCAGTGTACCGGGTCAAATTGTAGTGATAAAGTGGTGAGTCAGGTGTCGAATCCTCAGGGAAAAAGTGGTAATTCTTTTAAGTGTGGTTAAACACCAAAGAGCTGCTATTAACTCGATCTAAACCGCAATTTTATAACACAGATTACTACTACTCTAACCAACATAAAATAAATGCGTAATTTAAAAGTTATTCTAATATAATATATATAGATATATAAATATATATAGATGTACATAAATAGTAATATATATATATATATATATATATAAATATAAATATATAGATACCAATATATAGTTTATAGACTAGACTAGCCAAAGTATATATAATCAATTTATTCGATCTTTTCAATTAATAGAATGTGTTCGATCTTCCTTTTTATTAGGTCCAATTGAGTAAATGAAACGGTGTACTCCTATTGTCAACAATTCCTCCTCACACGAGCGTATGAAATTGTCATATGTCAAATTGTCATCAGTCCAATGTCCACAACTGCCCCATGCTAAACTTAGTTAGTCAAAACAGGTACCGAGTATAAATCTACCCCGGATAAAAGAGGTGATTCCATTTGTCAGATGGCCGATGTTATTCAAGAGGCTCCGGTTGTCAAGCGGATCGATTTAATACAAACGGTGTAGTTTCAATTAAGCTGTGATTTTAACATTATTAAGATCTTGAGTACAAAATTAATAAGATTTGTTTTACTAGGACAAATCGCCCCGGGTAGGAAATAGGATTCCGTTAATCGGACGGCCATTTTTACCCTCCGGTTTTTCTATTTTTACTCATATCCCGACTTCTCCGGTCGAGTTCATCGCCGGGTTATATGTGGTATTCATCATGGTTGATTACATCATTCCGAATATGTTATCTTTTACGTAGCGAAATAGAAAAAGATTCATTTTAACTCAATTTTAATCATTTTTATTTTAACATCATTCTTTTAACGAAAAGATCGAAATAATACGATTACATAACTTTGGCTAGTTATTAGATTTAGCCTAATAACATTATAAAAACTAAAAAGAAGAAAATAACAAACATAAACATAAATACTTCAGAAAAGTTACCCGATTACGAATCTTTGATTCGAAGTTGTATTCTTCCGGACATAACAACTACTCTAGCAACACCGGACTTCTGATAATTTCCCGAGCATTATCACGATACTACTACTACTACTAATTTATTCATGGCTTAAAGCCTATTTACAAACTAAAGAAAAGAGGGGATAGAGAATATATATAGAATATTGTGTATATATATTGGTACACTCAATGCAAATGCTTGAGGCTCCCGTATATATAGGCAAACTCCCTTCCCGGACCGGTCTGAAAATTGGCCGGATCGGTCCGGTGTAATGATGACAATCATTACGGTTAGTTATAAGCATGTGACCCCATGTTACCCTTAATCATTACAAATCTTTGTGTAATTATATATATAATTATATATAATTACACAGCTAACTTCTAAAAATCGTAACTTGAATTCTTGATATCAGAAAGACATAATCAAACTTCCGTTGAAAAGCTCGTTGAATTCTCTACAACTTTCATCAAGGCCACTTCTTCAGAAAACGTATTCTCGATGAGCCATTTGTATTAAGTGTCCTTTTCGAGATTTTTCAATAGTACTAATCAATTAGCCACTTAACCACCATTTGAGTTGTAGACCTCTAATCTTCATAATTCAAAGTGCTTTAGAAATCTTATATGAAGATCTTCAACTTTCGTGAAGAACATTTTCCTAGAAAATGTCTTTTTAACGAGCCATTCCCAATACGTGTCGTTTTCGGGATTTTATTAAAAACAACTAACCACTTGACCATTTAAATTGAGTGACGTTTTATAACTTCCTTCCAACGACTTGAATTGACTTCAAAAAGTGTCTCTACTTCGGGATTTCAGTTCATCTTAGGGTTCTGCAATGAAATAAACACAAAATACCCGTGTAAAATAGACACAATACTCCGGTTACTAAAACCGGTACAAAAACTACAACTTTTTACTATAAATACTAACTTTTACTACTAACTATACTAAACTATAAAGATTAATATTTCATACTAATTATATCATAATTTCATATATTTTACATAGAATTTGTTCATAAAACATAATAATATTACGTATAATTAATCATATAAAAATAATACATCAAATTACTCCCCACTTAGCTTTTGATCGTCCTCGAGCAAAAATAAGCGGTAATATATAAATAACAGATAATATAATTGATCAAATTAAAATTTCAAAAGTAATATATATCGTCAATATTACAAACATATAAGTTATAACTTTTATAGAAATTTAATAAGAGAGAAAGTTTATATAACTTAAATAAATTAAGTATCAAATGTTAATCAGATGGAAACATGCATGCAATAATTCATAAATATAAATAAAATATTAGAATTATTTTCTATCTCGATTATTACGAATTTCTGGAATCATTAACTAAGTCAGATAGAAGACACAATGGCTTAATATATTAGGATAGGACATTGGTTAATCGAAAAGATAGAAAAGGAAATCAAAAAAAAAAAAAAAAAAAAAAAGAAGCAAGTCGTACGTACGTACTACATCTTCACATTCTTGATCAAAAATAATTCCGATTATAATATCCTTTTATTCCAACTACTTTTCAGATTTTCTCTCTTTTTTTTTTTTAATATTAAGAACTAAAGCGTGAGTGTGAGTAGGAAAAAAAATAAATCAAATTTTACAAGCATTGCTTCATCAAGATTGATCGGAGTACTACTCTTTCGATCTAAAATTACGAGTCCGGTTTCCTTAAACCCGTAATCATTCTTGAGATCTAATGATTCGACTTATGCCTTCATTCCCAAAGACAATAGGACATTTCGAGATAATACCCTAGTTTGGACTACTATCATCGGGCATTATTATTATTTATATATATGGTCGATCAAAAATAGGGAAGATACGATATTTGATTAATTCTGTGTAAAAAAATGGTGCTTTGTTCTTAATATAAATTTTTCATAGGATACTAACATATCTGAACTCATTGCCAAAATCGACTATTTTGTAAGCGTCATGAGGTGAGAACATCTATATTAGAACCTATCTACCCATTCCAATCTCAGCATATACCATTTTTTCAACTCTTAACTCTTTTGTCATCATCTCCTCTCATAAGTACGTACAAACTCGAAGGATGTCAAAGAAATGTAGACCAAAACAAGCTAATTAAGGGTCGGAAATTTCTAGTTAATCAAAATGGCTAAATTCCGAGTGAGGTCTTGATCACTCTTTAAAAAGCTGAGGTAGGGTCAAAAATTGGAAATTTTATTCAGGTATGCTATTTGGCTATAGTTATATTTTTGTGGTGCCAAAAATCATCATTCCTAATTTTGATTCCAAATTCATAATTTATCTTGAAAAGAAAATTATCTAAAAATTTATTTATAAATATAAAAATTACTTGAATAATTCCATAAAAGAAATATTTGACAAAAATTATTTAGTTATACATACTCAAAATCTTAAAAATCTTATAAAAGATATAAAACATATTCATAATATATCTAATATATTTTACTAAATCAAAAATTAATCTTCTCAAATTATATCATTTTTATTCATATATTAACTAACTTAAATCATTAAGAAAAACTAATCAAAACTAAGAAAATAAGTAATTAAAGTATTAATTTATATGAAAAAGGTTATATTTTATAAAATTTTTTTTTTTTTTTTTTTCGAAAATTTTAATGAAATTTTCAAACCTAACTCTACTCCCCACTTACAAAGTGGCATCGTCCCGATGTTCAATGAGTATGAAAAAGTAGGTTCGAAAATTAAATTAAAATTATAGATGATCGTTATAAATATCGATAACACGCGTATATTAAAAACAAACAAACATATATATTAAACAAAAAGAAACTATTACACACTAAAAGATTCAAAACAAAACAAACTTACTAACTAACTTATTAACCTTAATCAACTTACTAACTTATTAAAGCAAACCAACCTTAAACAAACTTAAATAAAACCAACAACAACTATCTCAAATAGTTGATGAACAACCCGGATTCTCCACTGGTAGCAATCCTCTACGATAATCACGAGACGGATATATCTCGTCAGAAGCAATTTCAGGGACTTCATTCAAATGAATACATAACCTTGAAATTAACCAAGCAAAAGGCATCGGCCTTCCATTATTATACCGTTCCACTGCAAAGCTTACTGCCGTCCTAAAAATCAAAATCCCCCAGTCCACATGAGCTCCGCTTATCAACGCAAACAACAAAAGTATCTCACTATCACTAACCCACGCAAAGTCACTAGTCGGATAGACTCGTGAGTTAATGAAGTGTTTCCATGCTCTCAGATGAGCAGGTAGAGCTGAAGTGGTAAAGTCGTAATTTTGATCAAACTCTGGAAACAAATATGGAAAAGCTTCCGTGACATAGTTGACAACGTTAAAGGAGTTCCCTAACGCCCATTGATATTCAAAATGAAGATTATGGATTTGATTGAAAATCGGTATTTCGTAAATATGATTGATAATATGAGGTGAAAAGTGAATAAGTGTACCACGAACGGATACAAGTTGTGACGGATCGACGATGCGACGGTAGAGAGAGCGGAATAAAATTCCCTAACGATAGAAACATTAATCCTACCTCTTGGATTCCTTACAAATTTTCTCCAACCTCTATTCCGAATTAAATCCTTCCCCGACCGTGATCAATTTTTTCATAGTTGATACCACTTCTCAACCAAAATTGGAGAATTTGCAAACCTCGCATTCACCAATAAATTAACATTTGAAGCGCTAGACTCCGGGACAAAAACATCTAATGCCTCCGGATCGTATGAATTGACGATGGTGATGACCGGTTTGACATTTTAAACGAATTAAAATAACGAGAGAGTGAAAGGTGAAAGTAATTTGCAATTTTTTACTTTCAACTCTCCTCCCTTAAATGGTCAACAATTAGAGTACACGTGCATGCATACTAACACTTTCGGCATGACTAAGCAAAGTTAACTCCCGGATCGGTCTGAAAACGGCCGGACCGGTCCGGCTTCAAAATAGTTTCACCGTATAAAGGTTGTAAAATTCAAGTTTGCTTGTTTATCTAAAAATAGACTCAAGTCTATTAAAAGCTATATAGATTAATAAAACTTATCTAAATGATACGGATAAACGATACACGAATTATATTTTAAAAACGACATACGAAAATATATTTTTTTTAGATTTTTGATGAAATATTTAAATACTATTAAAAAAATGATTAAATTTACTACGAAATAAAACGATTATGAAAACGAAAAACTATTAAATTAGCAAACTTAGCATCTAAGAAAGTTAAAATGCGGAAAATAAAATAAACAGACATCAAATGTTTAAAACTAACAAAGTTGCTCGAAATCAAACAATGTCAACATCATCATCCTCGAATTGGATAAACTGGATTATTCAAACTTGGAACCGATGACGTAACTGGCTGTGGAAACGTAGTCGTGGTCCGAACTGAACTGTCGAGACCTATCGAACTCATACTCGACGTCATCCTTGCAAAATCCGAAAATCCTTCCCAGCTAGATGTAACGACACCACGAGAACTGTATAAAAGACACCACGACCACTAGGCGGCTTCCAAAAGGATTTGGCATATGATGAAAGCTGCGAGATGGTGGGATAGGTGCTATCCAATCGGTAAAGTATATGGGTCGGATTGACGGGCGGATAGGCGGTTTTATCGAAAGAAGGATTAAGATGCATCTGCTCGTGTCTCAACATCCCTCTACGTAAATCATCACTCCACTTGCCTACTCGCTCGGCAAACAAAGCCATATTAGCTTTGTCCTCGGGCTACATCGACACTAAAGATTGAAACATATCGTATGTAATGGTGTTTGGGAGAGAAGTCTGCTGGCGATCGAGAAAAAGATGAAAATGCGGCGGGTGGAGCCGGTGGAGGTTCACTACGTCTAACTATCGAGTCTATCGAACCCTGCGGGAGACCTCCTCGGACTAGGGCCTATCGGGGACTCATCTGCCATAGTTAATTTGTCGTTAGATAGGAAAGGAACTCTGATCTACGACATAAATACGAAATAAAGCCGGGAAAGTACATGTGACTCCCTGCCTTGGCGATAACAATAAACTCGAAAACCCTTCTATACATAATCTTCCCCACATCCACCTTAATATCATGAATCATCGCCCAAGTAATGCATAAATCTTCTTTACCAAAGGCGGTGTGTTTGGTAGTGGGATAGAGAGTATGGCTCAAAAATCTTTTGATTGCCCTCGGATCTCTAAAACACTTCCCATAATTAAATCATTTGTCCACCCACTCTGTTTGTAGCATCAAACTCCCTACGAGCTCTAGGCAATGCGCTCATACATAACGGGATCATCTAATCTATAAACGGCTACGTAATCCTCTTCATCGGAAAAACTTCTACCCCTAAAACGGCATTGATAAGTTCCGGACTAAAAGACACATTTCTAGACCTAAGGGGGATAGACTCTATCATACTATCCTCGGTGGGTGTCAAAGTAGACGAAGCGCATAAAACTCTGCCACTAAGGTAGTATTGATCTCTCATGTCCTCTGAGCTGCAAAATCCAACCATTGGCGTCTCGCAAAAATACGCCTAACTTCCTCTCCTAAGTCATCAAAATCTAAGCCTCTTTCCAACACAACTCCACATTTACTATAGATATTCTTATAAGCATTCTTAGCTTGAGGTGAAGGTTGTAGCGACAAAACTAACGGACTCTTCTTCCGGTGTTAAATCTTTAAGACCTACGGCGGTACTTCTATTGGAATATTAGGCTTTCGTTTCTTAGAGATTTTGCGACTAGATGAGGCCATTCTACGAATTTTGGAATAACAAAAGAACAACAAAAACAAAAAAAAACAACACAAATAAAATGTCACAACACACTTAAAAATCAAAACAGTTGAAAATAAATCTAAAAATTACAAAAATCGTGAAATTGATAACTAGAGTAAACAAATTATACCTTATAATGAACAAAACGGTGAAAAGTGACCGGAAAAGTCGTAGAAGCCACCGGGATGAAATGGAGCTTGTGTTCGATCTTTTTCGAATTTTTCACTTGTGTTGAAGAGAGGAGAGTAAAAGAGGAAGAATATATGTAATGGTATAGTGTAATTTGTTAATTTGAAGAGAAAAAGAAAAATTTTTTTTTTTTTTGGGGTGGAGGTGGTGGTGCGGC
Organism: Gentiana straminea; assembly: GCA_036785695.1. Taxonomy (NCBI): domain Eukaryota; kingdom Viridiplantae; phylum Streptophyta; class Magnoliopsida; order Gentianales; family Gentianaceae; genus Gentiana; species Gentiana straminea. The sequence continues at coordinate 8,023,050 of JAVUPR010000048.1, read as the reverse complement.
TGCTGAAAAGAGGAGAAATGAAGAAGAAAGAAGTGTCCCGTCTTTTTTAGGTCAATCGAACCCGGACCGGTCCTGGATAAGGGCCGGATCGGTCCGTGTGAAATTTTTATGATTTTTCGAATTTTTTTTTATTTTTTTGATTTTTTGATATAAAAACTTATAAAACTCAATAAAAACTTAATAAAACTAAAAAATAAAATTTATACATTTTATAACAATTTCTCAAAATTTATAAAATCTTTATAAAACTTATTTAAAAGTTTGTAAAAATTCAATAAATTTCCATTAATTCTTATAAAATATCTAAAAACTTAAAAAAAAAAATTATAAAACTTTTATAAAACTCCTTAATTTTATAAAGATCCAATTTTATAAAATTTTCAAAGTTATGCAAAAAAATTTATAAAACTAAAAACAATAAAAGACTTGAACTTACGGGGTTTCTAATTCTTCAATTTCTACAAACTCCAGATTTCTAACATACCGTTCAAGCAAACTAAATCCTAGAAACGTAGCGTTTGAATTAAGTCTTGGAATTCCATCGGGATTTTCGGTTAACCACCTAATCGTTCTCTTCTTAATTACATTCAAACACTCATTACGAGATTGAGTTATATTTTTCCCACATTGCCCACTGTGTTCAATCTTTCCACGGATTACGCACTTCCTTAAAAACTTAGCCCTTCTCTTTATCGAGCTTCTCGACGTACCATTACAAACTTCTTTCAATTTTTTCTCTCTCAACAATTGCTTGTTCTTTCCAAAAACTAAAGCTTCTATAGTAAAGGCAATATCCCTATCAAAACCTAAATTTAAAAGTAAAACAAAAATTCCTAATCTATCTAAAAAAGACATCCAGTTTCTTTTACGTCTATCCGGTAAAAGACGAAACTAGTTTAGACATATAAAAGTAAAGATAAAACCTGGTAATGTGATACTTTCAGCTTTTCAGAGCACTTCTTTTTAGTCTTTTGGAGGGTCGATTAGCAACATCACTTCATTTATGAGAGAGACTTCTTCACCTTCCAGAAATAGTTTCACCCTGTGACCATTGGCTATAAAAGTTGTATTCCCATCAGTTAGTTCAACAGCTCCAGATTTATAAACTCGTGTTACTTTAAATGGTCCTGTCCATCTTGATTTAAGCTTTCCTGGAAACAACTTTAAACGTGAATTGTACAATAACACTCGATCACCTACATGGAACTCACGACTATAGATTCTCTTATCATGGAAGGATTTCGTGCGTTCCTTGTAGATTCGAGCATTTTCATAAGAATCAAGGCGAAATTCTTCTAATTACGTTAGCGAAGTAATCTATGATCACCGACGACCTTAGGATCGAAATTCGAAATCTAATAGCCCGAAGGCTCGGTGTTCTAACTCTACTTGGGAGATGACAAGATTTACCAAAGACTAATTTGTAGGGAGAACAACCAATTGGAGTTTTAAAAGGCATTACGTATGCCCATAACGCATCATCTAGTCTAACGCGCCGATTTTTTGCGGTTTGAGTCCACTTTGTCTTTTCTATGATTCTTTTAATCTCTCTATTCGACACCTCTGCGACCACTTTGGTTTGCGGATGATAAGGTGTTCCTAACTTATGCGTTACACCATATTTTTCAATTAACTTAGTAAATGGTCGATTGCAAAAGTGTGAACCTCTATCATTAATGATCGCCCTTGGAATGCCATATCTAGTGAATATGTTCTTTTTAAGGAATCGTATGACAACCTTGGTATCATTAGTGGGAAGAGCTTCAGCTTCTACCCATTTCGAGACATAATCTACCATTACAAGAATAAATCTTTTTCCAAACGATATAGGGAAAGGTCCCATGAAATCTATACCCCAAACATCAAATAACTCACATTCTAAAATAGGTTGCATAGGCATTTCATGTTTTTTCGAAATATTTCCCCATTTTTGACATGATTCACAAGATTTAACATATGTATACGCATCTCTATAAAGTGTAGGCCAATAAAAACCACATTGCAAAACTTTAAAAGCAGTTTTCCAACCTCCATGATGACCTCCTGCCTCACGATCATGACAAAACGATAAAACACTTAAAATTTCATTATCAGGCACACATTTTCTGATTATCCCATCCAAACATTTACGGAAAAGGTCGGTTCCTCCCGGTAATAAAATTTTAAGTCATAAAAGAACTTCTTTTACGTTTGCCAAGTCCAATGAGACGGAATGTAATCACGGGTTAAGTAGTTAATGATATCTCCAAACCAAGGTGAATTTTCCTTAGAAGGAATTCTTTTCTTTAATAAGCTTGCATGGTTGAAGGAGTATCGATTCTAAACGATTGTTCATCGGGAAATGAGTCTTTAATTTCAATTCCTATTTCTTCATCAGTTTCCATTCTACTTAGATGATCTGCTACTACATTCTCACTTCCTTTTTTATCTTTAATCTCGATATCAAATTCTTGAAGTAGGAGAATCCATCTAAGAAGACGTGGTTTCGCATCTTTCTTACTCGGTAAATATTTCAATCTTTGAATGGTACGTATAAACTATTACCTTAGAGCCAACAATATACGATCTAAACTTATCTAAGGCAAAAATCACGACCAACGGTTCTTTTTACGTAGTTGCATAGTTCGGTTGAGCTGCATTTAACGTATGTGATGCATAGTAAATAGCTTTGAGAATTCTATTATATCTTTGACCTAAAACGCTCCTACTGACTAAATCGCTTGCATCACACATAATCTCAAAAGGTAAATCCCGATCTGGTGCTACCAATGCGGTGCGGTAATCAACTTCGCTTTCGGGGTCTTAAATGCTTCTATACATTTACTATCAAAATTAAAAGGTACTTCTTTTTCAAGCAAATGACTTAGAGGTTTTGCTATCTTTGAAAAATCGCAATAAATCTCCTATAAAATCCTGCATGTCCAAGAAATCCTCTTAGCGTTCTTAGATTAAGCTGGTGGAGGCAATTTCTCGATTACCTCGACTTTAGCTTTATCAACTTCGATTCTACTTCGGAGATTCTATGACCTAGTACAATTCCTTCGATACCATCAAATGACATTTTTCCCAATTAAGCACTAAATTGGTATCCTCACGAGCGTTGTAACACTCGTTCTAAGTGTAACAAACAGGCCATTAAAAGAGTCTCCGTAAACACTAAAGTCGTCCATAAAAATCTCTAAGAATTTCTCAACCATATCGAAAAATATAGACATCATACATCTTTGAAACGTAGCAGGAGCATTACATAAACCAAACGGCATTCTTTTATACGCGAAAGTTCCATAAGGACAAGTGAAAGTAGTCTTTTCCCTATCTCCTGCTGCAATGAAAATCTGTAAATATCTGAATAACCATCTAAGAAACGATAATACTTATGTCCACTTAAACGCTCCAACATTTGCACTATGAATGGAAGTGGATGATGATCTTTCTTAGTATGATCATTTAGTTTTCTAAAATCAATGCACATTCGATATCCTGTAATTTCCCTTGTTGGAATCCATTCATTCTTATCATTCTCTTTCACCGTGAAACCTCCTTTCTTTGGTACAACTTGAGTTGGACTTACCCATTCACTATCCGATATAGGAAAAATTATTCCAATTTCTAATAGCTTAATAACCTCTTTCTTAACGATTAACTGCAAATTCGGGTTGAGGCGGCGTTGCGGTTGAATACAAGGTTTAGCATCTTCTTTCAGAATTATCTTATGAACACATATCTCAGGGCTAATACCTCGAATATCGGCAACTGTCCATCCAAAAGCTTTCTTATGCTTTTTCAACACTCTTAGTAATTGATCTTCTTGTTGCTCCGTTAAAGTTGATGAAATAATAACCGGTAATAGATTATCAATTTCAAGAAAAGCATACTTCAGATTTAAAGGTAACGGTTTCAATTCCAGATTCTTCGGCGGATCTTCTAATGACGATTTAAGAACTGGTCCTTCTAGTTCTAACTCCAAATACTTATGCCATGGTGGTTTAAAAGTAAAACCGCCTTTGTCTAGAGAAAGGATTATCTCTTTCATTTCAATGTCTTCCTCATCTTCTTTATAGATAGATAGAGTTAAGCATTCTTCTAATCTGTCTTCAAAAGTTGGTAAGCGATTATCATAGACGAGAATGAATATCTTCTATAAAAGAACATGATTACGGTGATGTATATTGATGGTTCATAGCTTTGAAAATATTGAAAGCAACTTCATCTTCATTGACTCTCAAAATTAATTCTCCTTTCTGAACATCGATTAAAGTTCTCCCTGTAGCTAGAAATGGACGTCCTAAGATAAGTGGCGGCGAAAATCCTTCTTCCATTTCCATAACTACAAAGTCTCTTGGAAAATAGAACTTGTCTACCTTAACCAATATGTCCTCAATTATTCCTTTAGGGTACTTAATCGATCTATCGCCATTTGAAGAGTCATTTCGGTCTTAGTAAGCTTTCCTATGCCTAGCTTTCTATAATCCTCATAAGACATGAGATTTATACTAGCTCCAAGATCACATAAGACCTTTTTAAACGAAATCCTCCAATTTCACATGGAATGGTAAAACTTCCGGGATCTTTCGGTTTAGGTGGTAACTTATCTTTGCAAAATTGCGAGAACATTCTTCATTTAGGCATATATTCTCATATTCCTCTAATTTTTTCTTATTTGATAGAATATCTTTCAAAAACTTTCCATAGGCGGGCATATTTATCGAGCTTCGATAACGGGGATATTAACATGAATATGACAAAAAGTATCAAGGAAACGAGCATAATCTGATCAGTCTTAATCTTTTTAATTTGATCTTTAGGTGGAAAAGGTAAAGATTCTAAATCAATAACCTTTGGTTCCGAAGTCATTCTCTCTTTTCCTTTATCCTTAAACTTTTGAGTATTACTTGATCGCCATGTTTCAGGTTCTTGAATTTTTTCTTTTAATTTGTTCCCTGAATCAATCTCTACTTCAGACTCCTTCAGTTTTTCCTGTTTTTCATCCTTGTTTTCTTTATCTTCTATTCTAACATGTTCCTTAAATAGATTCCTTAAATCTTTATCCATGGGATCTTTCAAAATTCTAGGGATTTTTACCCATTTCTCACCTTCGTTCTCGGGTTCCAAACTTCTATTCCTTTTCAAGAAATTCTCTATGATTTCTTCTTCCTCATCGATAAAGTCAAGTTCATCTTTAGTCTCTTCATTTTTTCTATCTAAATCATTTTCTACTTCATTATTCCCGAAGTTTTCTACTCCATTACTACCGTAGAGTTTCCTACTTCTCGTAACTACAACATTTACCTCTCTTGGGTTTCTTTCGGTATTACTTGGTAATCCTCCGGGAGGTCTCTTGTTGTTACGTTCACCTTCCTACTCAAATGATCTTCCATATTCCTTAATGAAGCTTCTATCGTTCTCATTACGGTATCATGTCCATTCATAGATGTTTTCATTGAACTCGTATCCTTGTTGAACCTATAGAAGTCATCATTGTTTCCATATTCTTAGCTTGAGTAGATACTACACCCATCATATTTTCCATCGGTTTTCCCATTTTTCAACCCCTTACTGATTGAGTTGAACTGCGAGTTCTTGGTATACTTTGAGTGGTATGTTGAGGATAGGATCTAGGTAATGATTGTAAATTCTGATTAGATGTATTTCCTTGATAAACTTGATTATTATTCATATTCTTATACTGAACTGGATACGGCGGTTGTCCTGGCTTACTAGGGTTTTCAGACCATCTAAAAGTTGGGTGATCTCTTCTAATAGCATTAAACGAGTTTGAATATGCATTGTTCAAATTCCTATCTTTGCTTGAAGAAAACTCACCTCCTCTCTTGAATATCTGTTGGTTCTTATCCCTAATGACACATTATCATGATTTGAGTATTCAGTTGGCATACTATTTTCTGAATTTTTATTCTTACCTTGTTGTAATCCATCAAACTTTCTACTCAAATTCTCCAAGTGTGCTAGAACTTCCGTGTTTGACGTACATTCTCCTGCAAAAGCTACTTTTCTAGTGCTAGAACCGGTTTCCCACATTCTGTTATTTTTGGAAATCTTTTCTATAGCATCGTAAACTGTTTGAGCTTCACTCATCATTAACGAACCACCACATGCATGATCTACATCTGCACGTGAATCCTTTCTTAGTTTACGACAGAAAAGTTGAATTTGCATATCTAAAGAATAACCATGATCGGGACAAGCTCTTAACAATTTTTTAAACCTTTCCCAGGCATTCCCAAGCGTTTCTTCAGATCCTTGTCTAAAGTTAGCAACCTCGACCTTTAATTCCAAATTCCGTCCTGGAGTGAAATATTGTTTCAGAAATTCAGTTTGAATATCCTCCCAACTAGTTAACGAGTGGTGTGGAAGAGACATAAACCAATCTCGGGCTCGTCCTTTTAGAGAAAAAGGAAACATAGTCATCCTTGTTAATTCCTTATGAGCACCTTGACTTTTGGGTTGTATTGCACGAGTTCTTCAAATAGATAGAGATGATGATGTGGATCTTCATCATCTTCTCTAGAAATTGGGCTCTTGCGTCAATTAAACCAAAAAGATGAGACTTAATTTCGAAATTATTCGCTCCTTCATTAGGTAAAAGTATGGGATTATTAGTACGGTTTCTCTAACGGTTTGATCACGAGATAGGTCTTGGGTTTGGCGGATTGTTACGATTATTACGGTTCCGATCTTGATTGTTCCTATTATTCTGATTATTATTAGGGTTAACAGGGTTTTGGCCATGCCCTAAAACATGATCTAGCCTCTGTTTGTTTGTTTCATCACTAGTTTCGGCCATTTCTTTATTTTTATTAGAAGATGATTCCGTTGGAGATTTTCCAAGGAGTCTAAGGCTTGGTTTGACCACGTTTACTCTCTATCCGCAAGCGCCTTTCGTAAGCGTTTATATCAGGCTTATAAGGAGTAAGTGAAGCTTTACCGCTTCTGGTCATCAACTAACGAAAATAGAAAAATGCTCGAGTTTTAAAGAAGAAGAAAATTGGTACTAAAAGAAAGTAGATACCAACGAAAAATAAAAAAAGAAATGTGATAAGAAGAGTGTTGGTTTATCCTCGAGAATTTTTAAGCTAATACAAGTAGTAACCATAGACACAAAAAAAAAATAGCGACTTTGTTCCCCGGCAACGGCGCCAGAAAGCTGACGTCACCAAAACCAGACCTTAGAAACGGCGTCAAGAAAGGGACAAACCTTTTCTAGGTTAGACGGATCCTAACCGGCAGTGTACCGGGTCAAATTGTAGTGATAAAGTGGTGAGTCAGGTGTCGAATCCTCAGGGAAAAAGTGGTAATTCTTTTAAGTGTGGTTAAACACCAAAGAGCTGCTATTAACTCGATCTAAACCGCAATTTTATAACACAGATTACTACTACTCTAACCAACATAAAATAAATGCGTAATTTAAAAGTTATTCTAATATAATATATATAGATATATAAATATATATAGATGTACATAAATAGTAATATATATATATATATATATATATATATATATATATATATATATATATATATATATATAAATATATAGATACCAATATATAGTTTATAGACTAGACTAGCCAAAGTATATGTAATCAATTTATTCGATCTTTTCAATTAATAGAATGTGTTCGATCTTCCTTTTTATTAGGTCCAATTGAGTAAATGAAACGGTGTACTCCTATTGTCAACAATTCCTCCTCACACGAGCGTATGAAATTGTCATATGTCAAATTGTCATCGATCCAATGTCCACAAGCGCCCCATGCTAAACTTAGTTAGTCAAAACAGTACCGAGTATAAATCTACCCCGGATAAAAGAGGTGATTCCATTTGTCGGATGGCCGATGTTATTCAAGAGGCTCCGGTTGTCAAGCGGATCGATTTAATACAAACGGTGTAGTTTCAATTAAGCTGTGATTTTAACATTATTAAGATCTTGAGTACAAAATTAATAAGATTTGTTTTACTAGGACAAATCGCCCCCGGGTAGGAAATAGGATTCCGTTAATCGGACGGCCATTTTTACCCTCCGGTTTTTCTATTTTTACTCATATCCCGACTTCTCTGGTCGGTTCATCGCCGGTTATATGTGGTATTCATCATGGTTGATTACATCATTCCGAATATGTTATCTTTTACGTAGCGAAATAGAAAAAGATTCATTTTAACTCAATTTTAATCATTTTTATTTTAACATCATTCTTTTAACGAAAAGATCGAAATAATACGATTACATAACTTTGGCTAGTTATTAGATTTAGCCTAATAACATTATAAAAACTAAAAAGAAGAAAATAACAAACATAAACATAAATACTTCGAAAAAGTTACCCGATTACGAATCTTTGATTCGAAGTTGTATTCTTCCGGACATAACAACTACTCTAGCAACACCGGACTTCGATAATTTCCCGAGCATTATCACGATACTACTACTACTACTAATTTATTCATGGCTTAAAGCCTATTTACAAACTAAAGAAAAGAGGGGATAGAGAATATATATAGAATATTGTGTATATATATTGGTACACTCAATGCAAATCTTTGAGGCTCCCATATATATAGGCAAACTCCCTTCCCGGACCGGTCTGAAAATTGGCCGGATCGGTCCGGTGTAATGATGACAATCATTACGGTTAGTTATAAGCATGTGACCCCATGTTACCCTTAATCATTACTAATCTTTGTGTAATTATATATATAATTATATATAATTACATAGCTAACTTCTAAAAAAATCGTAACTTGAATTCTTGATATCGAAAAGACATAATCAAACTTCCGTTGAAAAGCTCGTTGAATTCTCTACAACTTTCATCAAGGCCACTTCTTCGAAAACGTATTCTCGATGAGCCATTTGTATTAAGTGTCCTTTTCGAGATTTTTCAATAGTACTAATCAATTAGCCACTTAACCACCATTTGAGTTGTAGACCTCTAATCTTCATAATTCAAAGTGCTTTAGAAATCTTATATGAAGATCTTCAACTTTCGTGAAGAACATTTTCCCGAGAAAATGTCTTTTTAACGAGTCATTCCCGATACGTGTCGTTTTCGGGATTTTATTAAAAACAACTAACCACTTGACCATTTAAATTGAGTGACGTTTTATAACTTCCTTCCAACGACTTGAATTGACTTCAAAAAGTGTCTCTACTTCGGGATTTCGGTTCATCTTAGGGTTACGCAATGAAATAAACACAAAATACCCGTGTAAAATAGACACAATACTCCGGTTACTAAAACCGGTACAAAAACTACAACTTTTTACTATAAATACTAACTTTTACTACTAACTATACTAAACTATAAAGATTAATATTTCATACTAATTATATCATAATTTCATATATTTTACATAGAATTTGTTCATAAAACATAATAATATTACGTATAATTAATCATATAAAAATAATACATCAATCTCAGTTCGGCAGCTTCCCAGCCTGCCAGCTCGTCCAACAGTCGGGTGCCAACCAACTCATGGCCCTATAAATAACCGTACACCCTTGACAAAAAAGGGTCTCATCTTTGAAGAACTACGTAAATTCGGCTTGATCCCTTACAAGCTAAGGGTACGTAGGCAGCCTTCTACGGTTCAGCTCATAATCTCAAACATAACATTTTCTTTAATCTTTTTCTTGAGCGCCATCGCGCAACCATCGTCATGGGCTGAAACGCCTCGCATTCCGCAAAGTCATAGCAGAGTTACAACGGAACTCTGCCAGATTGGCAGAATAAGCTGCGTATCAACTCTTCAAGTCTAGAGAACCGTGGCCAAGCTACCTTAAGCATATCCGAGCTGACCTCGAGGGCCCAGCTGGATCAGGGGGGCTTATGACATGCCAAAAATTGACCTTACCCTCGTGTCGCCTCCACCTCAGCACAATAATAAATAAAGATAGAGAAAAGCCTCCATCAAGGGCCAGAACCCCCAGTACCCGAGCTGCATGAGCTCGGTCGCCATCCTCCGACCGCTCCAGGTCGGCCTGTACTTGTGATCAAACCTGCCCTTGCCCGACCCTATAGGTCGGCTCTAGTCCCTCTCGGACCAAACCTCTTATGCATGCAAGAATCCGAGCTGATCCCAGCTCAGCTATCCTCCCCGACCTTCGTTGGTCGGCCCAAACACAGAAGGGTTCAGCCAGTTCAAATCGGGTCATCTAAGTCGGCCAGAGTCCATCCTCAATCGTATTTCCCACGTGTGTGATAATCAGATAAATATGGGAAGAATCCCTAATATTTAATACTCTGATTCTGAAAGCCAAATATACCCATAATTATCTCCAACAATTAAAGAGACTAAATCATAGCTATATTTACCTTAGGAAACACGAAATCCAAGCCCAACAAGGACAAGGCCACGGCACCTTAGGGCATAACTCTCCTCTATATAAACCATCCCTAAGGAACTACGAAGACTTGATTCCAATACAGGCATTGAATACGTAGGCAGCTTGAGATACAGTTTTTCAAGTCCAGTCTAAACCACCACCAAAACACTCCCTCTTTTTATCGTGTTCTTAAGGCTTTTTGCAGGTTGTCTTTAGGAGAACAGCCCTGGATTGATAAATCGACGATTTTCGGAATCGTCAGTGACAAAGACAATTTTGCCTTTACCAGTGCCTACCTTACTTATCTTGGTTGTAATCCTATCTCCTGGAGCTCCAAGAAGCAAACCACTATTGTGTGCTCCTCCACTGAGGCAGAGTATCGTTCGGCTGTTGCTGCCACGTACTATTGAGCTTCACTGGGTCACTTTTCTTCTCCATGATCTTGGAATTCCTTTGACGGCTCCACCTGGTCTTTAATGTGATAACTTTGGTACCATTCATTTTTGTGCAAATCCGAATTTTAATTCTCGCATGAAGCACATCGCTATTGATTATCATTACATTAAATATAATATTCAAAAGGGTCGTCTGCGGATTTCTCATCTTAATGCCAAGGATCCGCTTGATGTTCTCTCTCAATGTCCTTACCACGTTCTCTCTTCTTGCATCAACGTGACAAGTTGGGCTTGCAGCTCTGCCGAACTTGAGGAGTGGTATTAGGAATTAGGAATAAAATATGTAATTTTTTTTTTCATTTGTATATTTATTGTGTGTATTTATTACTGTATGCCTAGAATTTTCCATGATGTAAATATATACCTAAAACATTTCACAACAGAAGACACACCGAAAATATTTTTCTAAAATCTCGTTATATTATGTGATAGAGTTATATACATATCTGTTGGTATTTAAAATACAACACATTGATTAATGTATGTATTGGATAAAATTTGAATTTTTTTTTGGGACGAGATGGTATTCAAGAAAATCTTGAATTTCTGTGGGATCGGACGAGTGAGACCCTCAAGTTAGGGTTTAACCTTAAAAGTCTTGAATTATGTAAAATAAAATTGAGCATGACTATGATTTAACACAAATTTCAAGGTTTCAAGAGTCAACATGATGAAATGAGAATCCGAATCCCCACATCGTCCTTAAGAAAAAGAAAGGAATTTATTATTTTTGAAATACAAGAGCGGTAGGATTTGAGGGAGGTCGCATGTGGTGATGAATTTAACTTCACACATTTGACTTTTATTTTTAAAACTCTCTTTGTTTTTTTATTAGTGATACGGATATAACCGTGAAGTAATAATACAGACACAACGATACGGATATTTGTTGTGTTACTCGTTGTGGCAAAACCGTTGTACTCGTATCATTACTCATAATCGTGTCAAATAATGAGTGCCACAACGTGAATCAACACCGTTGAACTACATTAAAAATCAACGATATAGATGCATATTGTGGCACTTCGTTGAGTCACAATGTACCCATATCACTGTTTTTTTTATGTCATTGTTATTGCACAACAATGAAATTGGACATCTTTCAAGTCGAATAAATTTACAAAACTCAATTTTAGATTAGTCGAAAGCAAATTTCGACTTTCGGAAAATCGGAATTCGTCTCAACTGTGGATTCCGAATAGATCGACTGTTGTGTCATTAAGATCAACAATCCAATTAGTTCTCCGGATGAAAAAACGGAGAGTATTTTCCTTGTTTATTCAAATATATGTTCACATAATAACAACTGCAATTAAAGGTTTGAAACTTTCTAACAAAACAAAGAAGAAAAATAAAGTAAAAAGAGAGAGAGTGATTGCCTAAAGCAACAAGAAATTGCACTCTAGCTATCAAGATGATCAATACCGGTTCTGGTTCTTATTTCCTTAATAATGGGGTTACAGCTCCACAAGGCTTGCAAATGTACGCTGAAGATATGATTTCTGCAGCGGCGGCGGCGGCGGCGGCGGCGGCGACGGCGACGGTGACGGCGGCGGTCTCTTCAGGATCCCACACGGGGGATTTCTTATACAATATTTCACTACTTAAAGACAAGATCAATCAGGTGCAATCCCTTGCAAGTTTCTTTATTTCCCCACATGATCAAAATTTACAGCAGCAACCTAGTTATAATTATGGGTCAACGGCCATAGCTATAGCTAGCATAGGCACTTTGATTCAAGAAATTATTGTTACAGCTACTTCAGTTATGTACACTTGCCAGCAGATGACAAGTGTACATAACAACAATTTATCTGACGGACGTTTAAACACGTCGTCTAGTGGTTTGTGGGTTAATAAGGATATGATTAATCCGGATGGAGTGATCGAAAGGGACCCTTCTGGTTTTTATATGAGCGAATCCCTCGACTGGTGTGGGACGACGGATGTCAATAAGACAACAACTTGTAATACTACGACTGATGTTGCTAGCAGGAGTAATGACATCTCGCCTAGGGTTTGTAGTCGTAGTAGTAATAATATTGTTACAAATGTAATAAGGGATTTGCCTTTGAAAGTTGAAAAAAATCCAGAAGAAAGTGTGCAAGAGAAAATGTCGTCGTTGGTAAAGAATTACGATATTGTTGAGTTGAAGGCTGCAGACATATTAGCAAAATACACTCATTATTGCCAGGTTTGTGGGAAAGGGTTTAAGCGCGATGCGAATTTGAGGATGCACATGAGGGCACATGGGGATGAATACAAATCAAGTGCTGCTTTAAGCAACCCGCTGAAAAACAACAACAACAACAATGGAGGAGAAGGCCAACAAGGAAAAGCTCATGATCATGGAGTAGTCCCCGCCGAAGTGCCTCGAAAATATTCGTGCCCGCATGAGGGATGTAGATGGAACAAGAAGCATGCAAAGTTTCAGCCATTGAAATCAATGATATGTGTGAAAAATCATTACAAAAGAAGCCATTGTCCTAAGATGTATGTTTGCAAGAGATGCAATAAGAAACAGTTCTCTGTGCTGTCTGATCTGCGCACCCATGAAAAACACTGTGGGGATCTCAAATGGCAGTGTTCTTGTGGAACCACTTTTTCTAGGAAAGATAAGCTTATGGGACATGTTGCTTTGTTTGTTGGACATACCCCGGCCATCAGCTCCTTAGCCAAAATGGGTAATATTGTTGATTGAAATGATCAGTGATGACTAATGATACTGGTATGACCGTTGTGTCACAATCGTTGATCGTGATGGGTCATCATAATGTAAATTCATCATAATCAACGGTGCAAATGACCGTTGTGACACTACGGTTGTGCACGTATCATTATTCGTTGAAATCGGTACAAACTGTTGGTGATATATAGCAAGAACAAGTGATATGCTAGAAATTATATGTATTGTAGTGCTATTGCACTTGAAGATATCTTTTGTATTAAATAATTCTCACTTGGTTGCTTGCCTCTAATAGCTTGGATTGCATGACTTTATATATATTTCATGTTACAGAAAACTAATAGACGTTCATGCATTACATTAACTATTTCTTATCTTACATTCATGCCTTATATTAATGCAAGCTCATCTTATGAATTTTCTAAGAGCATTAGTATTAAACTCCCTACACCTTCTTTTATCTTCACAATAGGGATAAAATATAGGGATACAAAAAAAAAAACATTCCATGAGCCTCTTCATCCTTTCCTTACAATAGGGACCATGAACAGTGTCACCCTCAATGTAGGGTGGTACTGTAGCTCACCCTACATATGTTTTATTCATTTTTTTCTCTCTATTTCTAACAAAAATTAATTTTGAAAAAAGTGTTTATAGGTTAAGAATGAATATTTTAATAGTGTAAGGATAGAGATAGAGATACTGATGTAGTGTACTCTGAATTTAATTGCTATAAAGTAGGGATATGTGATATTTAATAATATTTTTGGAGATAGGGATAGAGACTTTGATACTAATGCTTTAAATGCATTATTAATTTCAAATTATCTTCTAACACCCCTTCTTAATTTGCAATTGTGAGCAGACGCCTAGCCTTCTGAAATTTCTCCACTTGAATTGGTTTTGTAAGAAAATCTACAAGCTAGTGATTGGACTTGACAAATTCCAACATAACTTCACCTTTGTTCACCATGTCTCGAATGAAATGATATCTCAACTCGATGTGTTTTGTTCTTGCATGAAACACTGGATTCTTTATCATTGCTATTGCAGACATATTGTCGCAATAAATTATCGTCGGCTCCTTTTGAACTTGTTGTAAATCTGCAAGTAATCTTCGTAACCAAATTGCTTCACATGTTGCATTTGTGCCTGCAATATATTCTTCTTCTGAAGATGATAATGCCACTGTCTGATGTTTTTTCGAACTCCATGAAATATCATTTGATCCAAGGCAAATATATAGCCTGAAGTACTTTTCCGGTCATCCAATGAACCAACCCAATCACTGTCGGTAAAACCAACTAACTTGCATTCATCTTCTTTGACATATTTGATGCCCATTTTCTTCGTTCCTTGTAAATACCTCAAAATTCTTTTAGCTGCTGCAAAATGTAGTTTGCTTGGTTCATTCATGTATCTTGAAATCATGCTCACCGCATGAACAATATCAGGTCTTGTGTTTGTGAGATAAATTAAAGAACCAACGAGACTTCAAAATAGCTTTGCATCAACTTTACCGGCACCATCATGCTTTTTAAATTTCTCATTTACTCCCATTGGAGTAGAAATCGGGTTGCAATTTTCCATGCGAAAATCTTCAAAATATTTTCGATATATTTTTCTTGAGAGATAAAAATCTCTCCCTTGGATTGTTTCACTTGAATTCCCAGAAAATATTTCATGACTCCCAAATCAGTCATCTCAAATTCACTCATCATTTTTTGTTTGAATTCTTCAAGCAATTTCAAACTCGTGCCCATATAGATGAGATCATCAACATAAATGCAGATAAAATCATTACCATTTTTCTTGACATTAAGAGAGGGCTCATTAGGACTTCGATGAAATCCATTTTTGTGAAAATACTTGTCGATCTTAGTATTCCAAGCTCTTGGCGCTTGCTTTAAGCCATAACGAGCTTTCTTGAGACGGTAAACTTTATCCTCTTTGCCAATGACCTCAAAACCTTGAGGTTGTTGAACATACACTTCCTCTTCAAGTTCTCCATTTAGAAATGCCGATTTTACATCAAGTTGATATACTAAAAGTTCTAACTGTGCTGCAAGAGCAAGAACAATTCGGATAGTCTCCATTTTAGCAACTGGTGCAAATGTTTCATTAAAGTCGATTTCTGGTTTTTGAGAGTATCCTTTTGCAACAAGCCTTGCCTTGTGCTTCAATATGCTTCCATCTTCATTAATTTTGTTTTTAAAATCCACTTTAGCTCAATAACATCTTTGTCCTTTGGTCTTTCTACTAGCTGCCAAGTTTTGTTCTTTTCAATCATTCTAATCTTGCATGGATTTTCTTCATTACCCGTCTTTTGATGCATCTTCAAAATTTTGTGGTTCACAAAAAAATAGAGCGAACTCACTAGTTCCATAGATTTCCCTCAACGAACAAGTTTTTCTTACCGGTGAATCTGAACTTGTACCTTCATCTTGATCTGGAGATTTTGGTGGACTAGGATTTGGACTTTGGGGAGGAGTTGTATGATCATATTCATCATCCGATTTTGAATATTCAAAAAATTCATCTCGAGATATTACATTGGATGAATTTCCATCCCAACTCCAAGAAGCCATTTCATCAAATATAACATCTCTTGAAATAACAAGCTTGCTAGTTATAGGATTGTATAAGCGATAGCCTTTTGATTCATCACTATAACCAATGAAAATAAGTTTCTCACCTTTCTCATCAAATTTATCTCTATTCGGAGCAGAGATATGAGAATATGCAACACATCCAAAAATCTTCTAGTGATCAACAACTGGTTTCTTCTTATTCCATGCTTCATATGGTGTTCGATTTAACACCGCCTTCGTACGACATGTAATCAAAAGATAATCGCCGTATGCAAAGCTTCAGCCCAAAAGGTTTTGGGTAAATTTTTGCCAATCAAAATGCTTCTCGCCATCTCAACAATTGTACGATTTTTTTCTCTCTGCCACTCCGTTTTGTTGTGGACTCCGCCGAATAGTGAGTTGTCTTTGAATACCATTTTCTTTGCAATCATTCATAAATGGAGTATAAATAAAATCTCCACCACGATCAGTCCGAAGAGTTTTGATTTGATGATTTGATTGATTTCCACCAAAGCTTTAAATTTAAGGAATATGGAAAATGCTTCGGATTTTTCATTTAAAAAATAACCCACATCATTGTTGTATAGTCATCCACGAACAAAATAAAGTACCTCTTTCCTCCAAGTGAAAGATTTCTTGAGGGACACCAAATATCGACATGAATTAGTTCCAAATGCTCTCTAGCTCTACAAGATGATTTAGGAAAAGGTAATCGATGCATTTTTCCATAAACACATCCTTCACAAATATGATTTTTCATTTCCACATTTGGAAGTCCGACCACCATATTTTTTTGCTTAAGAAGTTGCATCCCTTTATAGTGAAGATGTCCAAACCTCAAATGCCAAATTTTCGATTGATCAATATTTTCACACACATAGGCAATATTTTCTTATGAAGGCATGATCATCGGGAAGACCTTATTTGAACTCATCTGAATTGTAGCAATGGTGCAACAATTTTCCTTGTCATAAATCTTGCATTTTTCATCATCAAAGAATACAGAGTATCCCTTCCAAAGAAGTTGTCCAACGCTAAGGAGATTACTTGTTAAAGTTGGCACATAAAGAACATCACTAATCAATTTTCTATGACCTCCTTTAGTATGAACTGAAATAGTTCATATTCCTTTTGACCGGTGTAATTTACCATCACCAAGCTTAATTTCAAAATTGAAATTTTCATCAAGATTAATGAAAATATTTTTGTTACCGGTCATGTGACTACTGCAACCGCTATCCAAATACCACACATTTTGTGGTTGCCGTTGACCCGTCATACAAGAAAAAATTCATTCTTCTTCATCTTTGGACAAGTTGGCTTCATCCTTATTATCATTATTTTGATAGAAGCAATTTCTCTATGAGTGATTCGGATTTCTACACCTCTTGAATTTGAATAACAATTACTTGTTTCATGATTTGATTTTCTGTAAATTTTGCATATACGAGGATTTTATGTTTGCGAATTCGAACTCTCGCCATGACTCCTTGGTTGATTTTCTTGTCCCCGTCCTCTTCTTCTATCTTGAAATGATCCTCTACCTCGGGATGATCCGCTTCTTCCTCTACCTCGGGTAAATCCCCATCTGTTTTGTTGTTGGGATCTTGAATTAAAATTTAGCTTTGATTCAAAAGCTTGCTCTAAAGGTTGATTCGAAGACTTTCCGATTCTTTCTTCATGCACTTGCAAAGAACTCATTAAATCATTTAAAGTATATGTAGACAAATCTTTAGATTCTTCAATGGCTGCAACAACATAATCAAATTTCGAAGGAAGCTTCGAAGAACCCTTTGGACAACTTTTTTGTCTTCAATAGTGTCACCAAGGCTTCTAATTTGATTTACTATTTTGGCAACTCGAGTGAGATACACTTGCAAGACTTCATTATCCTTCTTCGATAAATTATCAAACTCCCTCCAAAGAGAAGTTTGATGGATGTAACATTTTCATTGCCATGAAATCCTTCTTTTAAAATTTCCCATGCTTGCTTTGATCTTTTGACACCATGGATTCTTGGATATATTGCTTTGCTCAATCCTTGTTGAATAAACCGGAGAGCACTTGCATCTTTTTTTATATTTTTCTTGTATTCCTTTTGTTGAGCCTCCGTCCATTCTTCATCATCATTTTGTTGTTCTATAAAACCTTCATCCACAACTTCCCATAAATCTTGGGAAATAAAGAGAGTCTCCATTTGGCTACTCCAATAATCAAAATGCACTCCTTCAAATGTTGGAACTTGATTCGGAGTATAAGAACATGGAAGTAGGAGATTGTTTTGATGCCATTAATTTGGGATGTATAACCTGGCTTTGATACCACAATTTGTTGGTGATATATAGCAAGAACAAGTGATATGCTAGAAATTATATGTATTGTAGTGCTATTGCATTTGAAGAAATCTTTTATATTAAATAATTCTCACTTGCTTGCTTGCCTCCAATAGCTTGGATTACATGGCTTTATATATATTTCATGTTACAAAAAACTACGTTCATGCATTACATTAACTATTTCTTATCATACATTCATGCCTTATATTAATGCAAGCTCATCTTATGAATTTTCTATTTGCATTATTAATTGCAAATTATCTTCTAACCCAAACTCTATTAGAAGATGGACAATGCTATAAGACCACAACCTAATTTTACCCAATTGATAATAGTATCAATCAATATATCATACATTATTATTAATTATAGATATCATAATTGGTTGTACTCGTAACATTTCCCTTGCAGGTATTCCTTATGTGTTAGTTTTGCAAGATTTAATTATTTAACGGTGTTAGCAAATTTTATAACTAACAAAAAGATGCAGAGCGACAACCACAACTCTCTCTCCCACGCTTGGTTATCAAGCAAGACTAATAATTTTCACTTTTCTCTGTAATACAATTTAACTATAACGGCTGTGCAGTTGATGTGACGATCAAAGGCTAAGTGAGAGTAGTTGATGTGAACTTTATGATTGTATGATCATTCTCTACCCTCGTATGCTTCATTTCTATACCTTCATGTGGATTTTGACATAAATCAACTTCTTTTTTGAGTGGAAATATTTCGCATATGATGCCTAAATATTAATTTTTGTGTTATACCTAATATAATACTCCCCCTGTTTCTATTTCAATGTCGCAGTTGCCAAGATAAAAAATTCTTTTTTATAGTCGTAGTTACATTTTCAATACATATTTTAATACTCTTTCAGCTTTTTAATATTACTTTTCAACTTTCTAAGCTCATTCAACCAATCAATCTGTCATATTCAATACACCACTTCACTTTTCAAGATTTTTTTAGTATTTTATAATGTAAGTTAATGCAATTACTCATTTTCTTAATTTGTGTGTTTTTCTCAAATACGACATATAATAAGGAACGGAGGGAGTAGTACTTTAGTAATATTAGAATATATTTTTGTTGTTTTGGTGTGCATGGAGATTTCTTGTTTGTTAGAAATCTTTGAAAGGAGCACATGCTTTTTTCACCTCCCAAACGTTAAACCTGGAAGCCGTCTTTATTTATTTCATCGTTGACCTCAAAACATAGCCCAGTTGGTAAGAAGTTTGGGTGCTTAAGGCAACCAGGACCTTAAGCTAGATGTTGGAGGTTCGAACCCCGTAAAGGGGGGGCTTCTTTCAGTTCTTTGGTATAAAAGGCAAGCTCATTGACTCTGAGCCACGGGTAACCTGATTATCATCTCCACTCATCATATGGGACATGGGGAGTGGGGACCATTTATGTGGGGTTCAATAAGTGATTTATTTCAGCATTACGGCCGTGACACCCGAGTGTAATGAGAAAGCCTCAAATTTTCGGTCAAATCATGCAGAGTTTGGTGAAATATGATGTTGACAGATATTTTGAATCTATGCACCCGCAACACCAACTTAAAGAATTTTTGTTAAACACTTCACTATGGAATTTGAATGTGATGCCTAGAACTATACACTTCTGTTGGAAACGGCTTACGAATGCTCTTCCCACTGCTGTGGGACTCCGTACTAGTGGAATTGGAAATGACATGTGCAAAATTTTTAATATGGGCGAAGGAACCATCCAACACGGTTTGTTTGATTGCAAACGAGCGAAATCCGTATGGAAGCTTATACCACAAGAATATTTTTGGAGAAGCTCCAGCTCTTATGCTTTCCAAGACTTTTTTAGTGTTCTGATGTTGGACGTTATAGTGTTTTAGCTCCAAAATAGGTTTAAGTGTGAGTGGCGAAAAGCCCATTTCAAGCCCGGATTTGATTGACTTACGGAATGAATTTTCGGGAGCTAAAAACAATTTTGGAAAAACTACTAAGATAATAGTTGACGTTAGGCTTTTGAATCACTCGATACCGATATCGGATGAATGAGAAATTATTGCATGAAGATAAAGTAAAATATGTGGGAGTGTTAAAAGAATAATGTGTATTCATTTGTCCCATATTGGAGAATTGATTCGAGTGGATTCACTAATTAAGAAGTAGTTACACTTAGAGACAAGCCTTAAGGGGAAAGAGAATTTTGTGAAGGATGGAAGATGATGACGTAGATCAAGTGATAATAAAATACTTGACCACCATAAACCAATACTAGCAAGAGGACTAGGTCCATCGTAGTATAGCTATAGCGAATCAAGGTCGATCCCACAGGGAACCAATTGTGGATCATTTATATACAAACAATTAATCATTCATGTCAAGGACACAGAGGTGGTCTACGACCAACAGAAGACAAGAAAGATAAAGGACACGACACAAACAACGTAATTAACCTCCCCAATTATTATGTTATCGTTTGGACCTAGAGATTCTATATAATTAAGCTAGACTCGACAACTATTAATCCGATTCGTATTTCTTTTATAGTGGCTACGGGAGTCATCCCCTAAACTAGATCTAGCTCCGGGTAGGCCATCTAGATCACTATGCTACATTACGTGACTTCGCTTTTTCGGCCTCCATCTCATATGACTCGCACGCTTACAAAACTAGGGATGCCGATATTAACCGTATTCCTCACCTAGGCAACATTCATGTATTTAGGCGTACTTCCTAAGCGATCGCATCAGTCTCCGTCCCATTAACAATTACCTGCACGGTCTCATGTTAATCTACGATTTACGTATAACTAGGTGAGCTCAATTCCCTAATACAGAACAGATCTAGATCTCGCTGAAAGTCCCGGAAGATCAATTCATGAGCCGACCTAGGAGCCCTATATTGGTATTTCCTAATCATACGCTAATTAAAACAGACGAGCAACGTAGCCGTAACCTTACCTACTAAGATAAGAAATTCTAGGTGGACAATCACACCATAAAGACGTGGCTAGATTGACGCGACGAACAACTAAATCTTAGCGTTTCTACATACGTAACGGATAAAATAGAGATTCATATAGCAATTATATAGATCTACTAAAAACACGGTTGTCGATCATACCAAAGTCATCTATAGGTCACTGGATAACAGATCTGGGCGTGTGGATCCTCATAGACAAGGAATCCCCACTGCCTCATATCGTATCCTTAGATCTACATCGTTCGGTGAAGAACGAACAACCTCAAATGATAAACAATAATTGGGGGCTTAATTACAAAAAACAAAGAACAAATAAATACAAGAACTTACATAACTGCAGAACTTGTAAAAAACTGCTCTAAGAAAAACTGAAGATTTAATTATGAATTGTGTGTATGTTGTGTGTTTTTGGCGGGTATGATATGCCTTTATTTATAGGAGCTTAAGCTAATTAAGAGATATACTTCAAAATATCAAAACAAATAAGAGATAACTCCCGGCCGATCTCAAAATAAAAAAGATGCGCCCCCCCCCCCCCCCCCCCCTTTCATGCGTGTCCTCCAAAGTCGGCTCCACTCTTTGGATTGGTTTGCCGGCGCTTGTCATGCCTTACTCCTCTTTTCGTGCTTATCCGATCTTTATCTTTAATGCATCCGGATTTCCTTGGATTTATCTTGAGATTTAATTCTTTCATTTGTATTTATCCTCTAAAATTATCTCAATCTATAAAATAGATATTTATCTCAAAGTAAATAATAAAATAATAAAAACGGATAAATATCAAAATATATAATAAAAATGGATAAATACCAAATTATATAATAAAAATGGATAAATATCAAATTGTATAATATAAATCACATAACATTAAATAATCCATATAAACATGTGATTTAATATAAAATATATATTATTAATCTCGATTTAAGGTCAATGTTGATGACTTTTACGGGTATAATTAGCCCAAGCAGTCTTTCCAGTTCTTGTTGGGCCTTCAATTATCATCGAAAGGGGGCGGTCCGGTTTGTTCGTTGGGTCCTGCAGGTGGGGGAGAAGATCGATCAGTTTCTAATACGCCTAGCATATTATAAAAACGTTCATTAAGTTCTATATTAGTTACTTCATGTGCCCACTCAACATTTTCTTGGGTTGCATGTTGTCCTACAAAAGTTTGTAGGTTTTCTATGCTTACCAAAAATAAATTTTGGTGAACCCAGTCTATTAACGCTTGGGGGATGTTGATAAAACTTGTCCATCAGGGCTCGTATTGTGGTTGTATTTCAGGCCATCTGGAATTGGCTGCATATTCCAGATTTCTTAGCTGGGTAGCCTAGATGAACGGTTGCTCTACCTACACCCTAGAAAGGAAGTCAGCTTTGGATGTGGACTCATTTATTATTGATGTCCATATGTCATCCCTATTCTTCTTTACTGAACTTCCTTTTTCTTGGTATACACCCCTTTCCTCAAATATCCCCCCTTTAGCTATGTATTCTGCTACGTTTTCATCACTCTTGGGTATTTGAGTATTGGGGTGATATGATCGTATCCCATTTGGGTCTTTGATGTCAAAGAACCAAGGATCCCTAGTATCCAACTTTTTTTTAAGTTGAACTAGGCAATGAAAATGAGGCTCCCCATCAGCATGATTTTTTCAGTACAGACTCTAGCATAAAAAATGTCTAGGTCTTTAAGTAAATTAAACAAAAAATCTAGGCAGAAAAGTGGTATGATTGGGCAGTGTGGATATGTTAAAAAGACAGATTTTCCTTGAAGTCTATATGGCGGAGGTCTGCGAGGCATATTTAGTTTTTTAAAAGAGAGAAAAATAGATAGTTATTCAGAAGGATAAATAGTGTTTTGGAACTTCTTTCTTACAATGGTTTTGCGGAGGGACAGAGGGACATTTATAGTGCCCTCTGATTCTGATTTTTAATCTTGGCCGTTCACGTGGCAAAACCAAATAATATTACAGGTTTTGCCCAATTCGGTTTGTTCGCAACACCATATTTAATTTTATTTTTTTCAGCTTCCAAAAGATTCTTCTTAACAACTTCCTCTGTAAGTTTGACTGGATCTTCACTGCTGATAAGCCCAACACTGTTGTTAGGCCCAACTTTATCAGATATTACATTAGGTTGTTGGAATATTGGGCTTGTCGCAAATACTAGGCCTCTCCAAATGACTAAAAGACGATCTGCTATCTGAAAATGCATCTCCAGGTCCACATGTTATAGCCTTGGGCTTTCCAATGTGGTCAGCTCGAGCACTAAGACAACGACTCAAAGTGGGCTTTTTAAATCCACAGTGCCATACATCAACATTATCCCTGCTGAAAATTTTAGACTTTATGTCAATTACTGGACCTCTAAATGCTAATTCATTGGGCCTCTTCACTGTTGACAGCTTCAGAAAAGCTTTCATCTTGCAGTAATTAACATCGGCCTTAATATTAGCATTTTCCAAAACATAAGTAATTGACTAAGGACATTCCTTGTCATTCAAACTAGCATAAGCAGTACCAAAATAAGTCATATTCAAACAAAAAGATACTGGGAACACGAACTCGGCCTGTTTGCAATCAGGTTCGCATAATCTGTTATCAAAAACCCTAACCCTAACACAACCTTCAGAATTCATTGGGCATTGAGGTCTGTACATCAACAGACAACTATCTATCATCACTGACAGAATCTTCATCTTGTTGAATGCCCTGTCAATAAAACCAGGGTATTTTAACTTAACAGATACAACAGATGATCCTGACTTGATATCAGTACAATCAGTCTCGTAATCACCAGAAACGGTTTCAGCTAGTGGTATTTCCATTCTGTTGTTGATGCTTTTCCTAGAAAATCAATAGAAAACCAATCAATCAGAGAAAAACTCAGAAAATTCTTCGTTCCGATCAATTGCTACAGTAAAAAGTCGCTTTATGAATAGTATTCAGAGGAAAAATTCAAAAAAGAGCAATGATTGTCTGAGAGACGATAGTTGCTAAAGCAGAAAAGATAAATTAAAACGCGTTTTCACTATTGCTCAGCAGTGAAAAAGTACCGACAAGAACTATTGTACAACAGTAAAAAGAGAGTGTTGACCGACAATCAGATACTGTATCCACGTGGGTGGGAACAGCTGTCTACCACCAATACCAAATTAGATGCCGACACGTGGGCAAAACCAGTAATATTATTTGGTTTTGCCACGTGAACGGCCAGGATTAAAAATCAAAATTAGAGGGCACTATAAATGTCCATCTATCCCTCGGCAAAACCATTGTAAGAAAGAAGTTACAAAAACACTATTTCTCCTTCTGACTCTCTATCTATTTTCTATCTCTAAAAATACTAAATATGCCTCGCAGACCTCCGTCATATAGACTTCAAGGCAAATCAGTATTTTTAACATACCCACATTGCCCAATCATACCACTTTTCTGCCTAGATTTTTTGTTTAATTTACTTAAAGACCTAGACATTTTTTATGCTAGAATCAGTACTGAAAATCATGCTGATGGGGAGCCTCATTTGCATTGCCTAGTTCAACTTAAAAAAAAGTTGGACACTAGGGATACTAGGTTCTTTGACATCAAAGACCCAAATGGGATACGATCATATCACCTCAATACTCAAATACCCAAAAGTGATGAAAACGTAGCAGAATACATAGCTAAAGGGGGGATATTTGAGGAAAGGGGTGTATACCAAGAAAAACGGAGTTCAGTGAAGAAGAATAGGGATGACATATGGACATCAATAATAAATGAGTCCACATCCAAAACTGACTTCCTTTCTAGGGTGCAGGTAGAGAAACCGTTCATCTGGTCTACCCAGCTAAGAAATATGGAATATGCAGCCAATTCCAGATGGCCTGAAATGCAGCAAAACTGACTTCCTTTATGGCAGATCTGGACGCTAAGCGTGTGCCTAGGCTTTGCTAGGCGTACGCCTAGCATGCTGAAAACACGAACTGAAACTTTCTGGACCAATTTAACTGCCAGGCGTGCGCCTAGAATTTCTCAGGCGCGCGCCTAGCTGACACACCCTCAGTAAATCTGCCATAACTTTGTGTGTAGACCTCCGATTTGAGTGATTCAATATGCGTTGAAAAACTCATTTAATTGTCTAAAACATTCATGAAGATGTCCAGCCCAGAAAATACATCTAAGGTGGATCAAAATGCAAATCAATGGAAGGTATGGTTGTAGTACCAACGCATTTTGATCCGTTTGAACGTTTAAGCTTCGGGCACATGTTCCAATCATCGTATCTCGCCTTCCAGACATCTCGAACACCTAAGTCCTGTACAAAATCACAACAAATACCACACGTAATCCCTACAGGACACTAGGGTGACCGAGAGTATAGTAAATACATCGAAAAAGACCGAGAATCCCGGACTTTACGTCCCAGGTCCCGAAATGATAACCAAGGTGTAAATACATCAAAATACAACCAAATGTCTCAGAAAACATATAAAACGAGGTATAAACGGGGTATAATTACATAGTAAATGATAGTCAATTTGACTCTCATCAACTACCCTTACTTAGCTTTTGCTCGCCCTCGAGCAAAGATGAGCGATTCAAAAATAAATATGGAGTCAACATTTCAATCATACTTCTAGTCTATAAGAATTGCAATGGTAGAACACAAGTAATTGACACAAATGCATAGGATTTAAGTTCAACCTTGTATTGATAAAAGAATGTGTGTGTGTGTGTATAGCTTCATCGACATTTATCACTTACGACCGGTTTAGATTATAGACATATAATGTACCAAGGTTACACCATAGTCTTATACTTCATTAACATCTCCACTAATCGAGGTCAATCGAAGTCTAGTAGGGTCAAGCAGGACTTGAAGGGTTATAATGTTAAGCCAGGGTCGGGGCTAACGAAAGGATATTTACGATACAAAAAGAAAGAAGAAAAATGCAAAAGAGCTTTAAGCGATAAATATAAACACGTACTCGGTTTTCAACTTCGTCTCAATGCTTCCTGACTATTTACACTCTTGACTATTTACACTCTTGGGTTTCAAACCGAACCCTAACTCCAACTTCACATTTCTTCATTATAAAACACATTAGTCCCTTTTTGTACTTATATCAAACTATAAATATGCACATTTACCACTTCTGTTTCTTTTCTTCTTCTTTTTTTCCTTTTTTTTCCTTCTTCTTATATACATCAAAATTCTGAACAAAACAGGAACCTACACATTGCTACACTCCTCGTTCCGAATAACTCGTAAATCACGACTCCATACCATTACTTACGTCTCAACAATACCTCGCAACATCGAATAAATGTGCGGAACGAACAAGCTCAATTGCAAGGTAGTCAAGGGTACGTAGACTGAAATAAAGTTAGGGAAATCGATTTTCACGGGTTAGTAACACGAAAGGCTAGTTCGGGTGTCAGTCTAACCACCTACAAAAGGCTTAGAGGGGTAACAGTGGATTAATTGTTCAGGTTGGCCTTTGGCTCTGATCGGGTCAAAATAAATGCCAAAACCGTCATACCGCACCTAACAACGACGACCTTTCTATTTCGCCTAGAAGTTACTAATATAAATTCTAGGTAAGCAGATCATTAATAGCTACCATAATCGTTCACTAGTCAATGTGACTCGTGAAGTCAAAGCTAACGTGATAGAACTATTCCATTCTCAATACATGATCACAACGCAAACCAAATGCATCTATATATACAATCACTATATGTTTAACAAAACAATACTAAAGGCTCAATGTATCACAAACAATGTCAAAGGCATCAAAATTCTTGAAAATTGACTCATTTACACTAAAGAGATTACAATTACTAAGTATAACTCGTTTGACATGAAAACGAAACATCGAAACTAAACCAACCACCCCTACTTTAAAACCAAACACGAATGATAAGGATAGAAAACTTAGCTTACAACCGGAAAAGGCACGAGTACGATCAAGTGGCATCCATAAAATGAACTCCCAAGGTACCTATACTTATAAAATATACACAACCAACACCAAAGGTGTACAATTATGGGGTATAACACAATGAAACTACCAGGATTACCACAACTTATCAAAAACCAAAACACCGTATTAGCCCCCCCCCCCCCCCCCCCCCCCGCCCAAACACACTTTCTTCGAGTTATATTACAACAAAACTTACCCGAAGTATCATATTACAAACTAAAGAAACACAATGACACACGAGGGGAAAGAAAAGCAATAAAACACATTCTGAGCTTAAAGTCCTCAGCTCGACTCTCTACCTTGAACTATGTCAAGGATAGCTATACCACAGGAGAGCAAACCATTGCTTCTCCCTACCAAAATCGTAGGAATTGAGCATCCCCTGAAAATGAAATAATTGAAATATGGAGCTCAATCCCCACCACCACGATTTGTTCGATGAGTCCATTGCACAGAACAACGAACTCACTTTCCCCGAACATTCATTATCTGCAAATTAGGGAAATAACACAAACACAATCACGGTATCTTATCACTACCACTACCGAAGTATGTGGTGTGATCACAACAACAACAAATAAAACAAACTATACATAAAAAAACAAATAAGAAAAACGACAAAATAACTCAACTAACTCATAGCTATCAACCGGATTCCCCGGCAACGGCGCCAGAAAGCTTGATCTGCCTTTTCTAAGTGTCCAATTTTACCGGCAGTGTACCGGGTCAACTATAGCCTAGAATTGGTGAGTCAAGGTCGTATCCCACAGGGAATCTGGTCGAGTACCAAAGTCGGCCTCGTTCCTAGTTTAGGTCAACACAAAAACTGAAGGCGGTGACTTGTCAGATCACCGATTCTAACAACTAAATATACAAAACAAAGATTAAAAACTATATAAAAGAGATAGCCGAGCTATGATCCAACCAACTACTTTCTAACCCTAGCTCGATCCGGAGGTGTTCTTGACTCACCTAAACGTCTCGATGTCACTCGAAGGGTGTCGTTTCCTAATTCCGAGAACAGACATTAATTCAATAATCTGCCCTCATATGTCAGGTTCAACAGTCTGCCTCGATGTCACTCGAAGGGTGTCGTTTCCTAATTCCGAGAATAGACATTTACTTCAATAATCTACCCTCCTATGTCAGGTTCAACAGTCCGCTGACCGGATTTGACTGACCTAACACGGTCTACGCCCGATGAGACACTCATTAACAATGATATAAACCTCACACACGAGACCGAATCTGAACAACTCAGTCGGTTTTACAGGGTGATCCTAGAACCCCGGTTCCCGTATCCTCTCGAAAAATACATCTATAAAGAAGATACGTGAAATACGATTATCGAGTCGCGAGTTCAATAAAGGTCATTAAGAATAAGTTCTAGATTTACGGTAACATCGAGAATCAACAGTCAAATATCAAGAACACCACAAGAACAATCTAAAGTTCGATTTCGAAGATTTTCACCTAACTCGACTAAAAACGGATTAGCTACTCATTATAACAAGAAATAAAACATTTAACAAGATTGAAAGAAAGAACAAGAAAGGAAATTGAAATACGAATATATATAGCTGTAGAAAATCGAATCTACGAGCGAAATCCCGTCAATAACGTGTCAAGCTATCACCGAGATCCTCTGGATTACAACGATCTACAACTAAACTAAGCTAATCAACCTACAAACTAATCTAATCTAATAAAAGATGAAGAAAAACGTGGAAAAATCGATCTAGATATATATATATATATATATATATATATATATATATATATATATATATATATATATATATATATATATATATGAAATTGGGGGTTTTTTATAGTGTTTTGGCAGATCTGGACGCTAGGCATGCGCCTAGGCTTTGCTAGGCATATGCCTAGCATGCTAAAACACGAACTGAAACTTTCTGGACCAATTTAACTGCCAGGCGTGCGCCTATCATTTCTCAAGCGCGCGTCTAGCTGACACACCCTCATTAAATCGGCCATAACTTTGTGTGTAGAACTTCGATTTGAGTGATTCAAGATGCGTTGGAAATCTCATTCAATTGTCTACAACTTTCATGCAGATGTACAGCCCAGAAAATGCCTCTAAGGTGGATCAAAATGCAGATAAATGGAAGGTATGGTTGTAGTACCAACGCGTTTTGATCCGTTTGAACGTTTAATCTTCAGGCACACGTTCCAATCCTCGTATCTCGCCTTCCAGACATCTCGAACACCTAAGTCCTGTAAAAAAAAATCACCACAAATACCACACGTAATCCCTACAGGACACTAGGGTGACCGAGAGTATAGTAAATACACCGAAAAAGATCGAGAATCCCGGACTTTACGTCCTAGGTCCCGAAATGATAACCAAGATGTAAATACATCAAAATACAACCAAATGTATCAGAAAACATATAAAATGAGGTATAAACGGGGTATAATTATATAGTAAATGATAGTCAATTTGACTCTCATCACCTAGCTATAGGGTGAACTGGTCGACCCCCCCCCATTGCTTCATGCCGACCCGTTTAGGGGTGAACTGAAGGCTTCAATGATCGGCACCTGGCTCCCTACGCCAATGATAATATCGGAAAGGCGAGGGGTGAGCTGGATCGAAAACCCGCCCCATCCATCTTATAAGGATACGGGTATCGTGGGCCGAGGATCCTATGTTAACGGGGCCTATGGCAGGCCCAATTGTGGCATTCACAGGCTCATTTGCGGGTTCGGCACATTAGTGGCCCCCTACTTCTTGCTTTATTCATGGTACACACATGAATAATTCATAGAGTAAGTTGCCATTTTGATTTACCGCATGCCCCGTCGTGTGGAGCAACCTGCTTGATAGCGTTAGGCTCGAGCGTTTTGTCGGTAGTACCGTGCTGAAATAGCGACCGGACTTGATTGCGTTATGATTTGAAGTGAATAGCCGCAAGGTGCCATGCCAAGATAGTGACCGGTCTTGATCGCTTTATGCTCAAAAGCGTTTAGCCCGAGGTGCCGTGCTAAAGAAGCGACCTGGCTTGATTGTGTTATGCTTTGAAGCGAATAGCCGCAAGGTGCCATGCCAAGATAGCGACCGGTCTTGATCACGTTATGCTCGAAAGCGCTTAGCTGTGAGGTGACGTGCTTAAAGCGACCGGACTTTATGTACGGGAACGACCGTAGCGAGCGGGCTTGGTTGATGTAGTGTTATATAGTGACCTAGTCGAGTTAGCCCGAGAGTGGTGGGAGAGCCGAGGCAGCAAGTTGTTTTCTGTATTAGATATGGGTGGAACGTGAAATGTCTCGATATTGTAACCGTCATGATTTAAATAGTTTAGGATGTGATGGGTCGCGTCCTTTCTCACAATTATTTTTCTTCGATAACCGTAAAGTCATAATTACTCTGGGGTTTGAAGTGTCGCGTCCCCTCAGTTCG
This sequence comes from Gentiana straminea, assembly GCA_036785695.1. Taxonomy (NCBI): domain Eukaryota; kingdom Viridiplantae; phylum Streptophyta; class Magnoliopsida; order Gentianales; family Gentianaceae; genus Gentiana; species Gentiana straminea. The sequence continues at coordinate 7,992,269 of JAVUPR010000048.1, read as the reverse complement.
CTCTTTGTACAGTCCTTCCACACTTATGTACTTTTCGCGTTATCGATTTTCCTCATGACAGAAAATTCTGGTGATTTCAAATATTCTTCAGAGATTATGCAAGCGTTTTTTGGCGGTTCTTTAGGAAATCTCGAGGCTTTCTTCTCGGATTTTTCTCATTCAAACAGGTAAAACAACAAGATTCATCTTTATTCTAGATTGGTAACATTCCTTTACTTGTTTTTAGCCTTTGATTTCTTCGTTTGAAGTGTGCATGTGTCTTTGTTTTCTGATGAACAATCGTCCTTTTCGTCCTTAGTATATAACTGAACCGTCGATTTTCTGGATTTTTGTCAAATGAACATGTACCTTTTCATTTAGAGTGCCTATTTACGCATGATTTTTCCATTCAACGGGGGTAGGACTGGGGAGGAGGCCTTCACTGCTTTTGGATGTGAAGTGAAGGCTTTCCTCGGCTCCACCTTCTCACCGGCGGGTTGAGTTAGGGTTAGGGCTCCGAAAACTCCGATTCGTCGTATTATTAGAGGGGTGAGGTGTCGGGGAGAGCGGACACGCTAGTCTCGGCCTCTCACTCGAGACTTAGGTCACTTACTATCCGCTTCACCCTTTCTGATTTCAGATATCATGTCTTCCTCCGAGAGTGCGAGTCGTGGTAGCGAACATGTCTCAACAATATGCATATGCTTCCTCTCAACCCTACCATGTTGGGCATGATCATGGGACAAGGATATCTAAAGATGATTCCTTCATTTTCAAGATACTCCTGAAATAATCTATACTCAACCCCCCAATCAGATTGCAGACATTTTATTTTAGTGGAAAACTGAGTTTCAACAAGTCCATTGAACTTCTAAAAGACATTAAAGGCTTCTGACTTTGTTTTTAAGGGATATCCATGTATGCCTAGTATGATCATCTATAAAATGAACATTATAGATGTACCCTTCCATAGGCTAGACAAGAGCTGGACCCTGCAAGTCAGTGTGAACAAGCTCAAAGTGAGTCTTAGCATGAGAATTAGAAACGCGATGAAATAAATTATGACATTTTCCAATTTGACATGATACACAAAAAGATAAGGTACAATTAGTTTTCACATTACAATCATTTAAGATGTAACTAAGAGTTTGACTGGATGGATGGCCCGATCTCATGTGCTTTGATCAGGGTCCCTATCTGAATTATTACAACTCACATAATTTTTAGAGACATGAAGTTAAGGATTTGGAGTGAATGGAGTTTTTATTGCATCCATCATAGGGGAGTGCGATCTTGTAAAGAGCATCCTAAAGTTGACCCCTAAGAAGCGTTGTCCCTATATTTTTGTCCTTTATGAGAGCTTGTTCAGTCATTGAGCTAAAAAGCCACCCCATCAGCAGTTGATCTGTGGTTTTCCACTCTTCCACAACATGATTGGGAATGGTAGTAAACCGAACTGAATCTGGAGGTCTGGGTCTCATTCCAAGCAAAAGATCTTCCATTTTATGACCTCTTACGATTGGAAGTATGGTATACCTCTAGAGTAGGTAATTATTGCGAGGCAATTTTCACAATGCATGTCTGATAAAGGTGTCCATGAGGGAGATCCAGGTTGCAACAATGGACTAGGTGATGGGGACCCGAGAACCGATGACAAGGTGGTAAATGAAGCATGGGTCCACTCAGCTGAGAATATGTAATTTCCCTAGAAAAAAATGGGGGATACAGAAGCCCTGGATATTGCAAGGATCCATAGGTAGGTCTTAATTGAGTATGAAGACTCGAATCTGTTGTTGAGGTTGCAATCATTCCGGTTGCCGGAACAGATTCTGAGCTCACCGGAGAAGTGGTATGATGCATTGTTGTGACTAATGAATTAGCCGAAACTAGATGTAATGAGGTCCTAATACTCATTACGCTAGTCAACGCGCTATAACTCTGATACCAAGTTTGATTTAAGCATACACTGAAAACTCTATTGAAGGTGCTGAAGAAGATGAGTTGAGCTCAAAAATATTTCTCATTAGATTTTTAGAGAATACAGCCGAGTACAATAAAATATCATTCTCACACAAATCTCGGCATAACAATAAAAGGACACGTGTCAACTTTAAGACACCACACATCTTAACCATTATTTCCACTAATACCCTTAACATTTTCATAAACAAAGTTGATAATTACTGCATCCGTCTTTAGGATAACCCGTACGAAGTAACAAAATTGTTAAATGCTATAAATATTAATAGTAATGCTTAGTATACTGACAATGGTATATATCGTCACCAAGGATATCATGCTATGAACTGGGTAATCGGACTTCATAAGGGTAATCCGACTACTGTAAGGGGTAGATTGGTTAATGGAGTATAGCTGGGACAATGCGGACTTGGTTGTCTACATACCCTTATACTGTAATGGAATAAGCTATTGTAATGTAGTTTTGAAGATGGGGGATGAGGATCCTTTTATAGGGGCACCTTGTGGGATGGTTGATTGTGCGGTAATTGAAGACGTTGTGAATGGCAGAAGGTAGTTATCGGGGCAGTCATCGTGTAATCATGGCCATGTATACATAGATCATGGAACCGTTATAGGATTGTGGCTTTATGTCAAGTTGACTGTATAACGTCGTCTAAGCTCATCAAGACCTATTTTGAGCTGTGGGTACCTAAACCGAGGTGAGCATGTAACATGTCGGTGGTACGAGCTGATAAGTATCTTGTACCGAACTGACTTTGGTTTCTAGGAAACGACATGTGCTGTGTACATGACTTGGAAGCATTTTCCTCTTGACTACGATCGTTTTGTTGAGGTCGAACCGTATCTGAGGTTTGATACATCATTGAGCTCGTTAGACCTGTTTACTTAAAAAATCCAAATTGTATAATTGGATGTCACGTGTATAACTTGGGTCATACCCACATCATATTGCATATTATCATTTATTTTTTTTGGATGTTTTATTGTATTAAAGAAGGGTATAAGAATTGAATCATGTTTCTGACCATAAAGTACAATGACATTTATTATTAATTGAGATTCATTATTCATATATTGAATATTATTGATAACATAGTTATAAAGTAAAATAAATTGTTTGGTAAATATAAATTATATTAACAAATAATCTATAAAAACGTAAAACAACTTATATTTAAACATAGGGTACTGTTAATGTCATCACAGTCAATCTATTCGGGTATCAGCACACCGGAAAAATTTCAAATTTGAAGAAGTCAAAATTTGTTTTTGGTCTCTTTAAAGTCGAGTTTTGTGTATAAATTCTACTTGTCACGGATTTTTATGCTAAACGAAATATAACAAGTAATAAAATAAATCCGGTTTACCCCAAGTGCAGGGATCGTAGTATAATGATTAAAACCGGAGTCGAACTCACAGGGAATCGTCTTTGTCTAGTTTTAATAAATTTCCCAAAGTTGTCACGAGAAAAATAAAACTAACCTACACTTAACAATTAAAGACTACAACTAGAATAACAAAACAAAATGAACTAGTAATGAAAACAATAAAGTTAAAGCTGGACGATGAAGATTAAAAATCTAAAGCCAGCGAAGATAGTTGCGAACCGAATGACGAAAACAATTCTATTCTATAAACTAAAAAGACAATAAAATCTTAAGATTGCTACGAAGAACAAGCAACAATGGGTTTTTCTCAATTAGTGTAACAACGAACAAGCAATGATCCACCTATCTCGCAACGTTCAATTTCTTCTCTGGATTGTCTAGTGATTATTTAATAAAAATTATGATTCACCTATCATAAGTATGAATTTCTAATCTCTTAGAAAAATTCGCCTATCAATCTCTTTCGTCTATCGATACAAAAAGATTAACGCTTTAATTACCAAGGTGTGAAATTTATTCAATCTCATAATCTAGATTTCAACCTAACAACTATCGTTAATTAGGTTAAAAATCCAATCTTTACTATGGTGATCTCAGTCTAACAACGATTCTCATCGAATAGTAAACATCAAACAGCAATACATTCATCAATGAAATTGCATAGTAACAATAAAAACATAATAAAGATACAATCTTTAATTAAACTCACAAACAATCCAAGAGTTGAAATAAAAACGTTGCTGAGACGGTTTCACACGCTTGTTCCAGAAGTGCCTAGCCTCTGCTCATATCCATACGAACGAAAAAAATAAAAAAAAATAAATATGTTGCTCGGTCGACCGAAGGTGTGCACTCGGTCGACCGAGTGCTTCTCCTTTTTTTTTTTTTGATTTTCTGTCTCGGCTCTGTTCCCAGATGATTTTTCCGTGTTACGTTAACTGTGCTTGAATGCCGTCCTTTTATAATCTTCTTCGAGCTAGGGTAACAATTATCCCTTTTTTTCTCTTTCTTAAAATAATAAAACCCTAATAAAAATATGATAATTCCAATTTTGCCCTTCTAGATATATCTTCAATTAAAATGCGGCTCGAAACCCTTCGACTCGTTGACTCGTCCACGATATGCTCGTTGTACCTACAATAATAAAAACGTGCAAAGTGTAACATCACATATATAAAGATATTTACCAATAAAATCACATAATTAACCCGAATTTGCACTTAAATACTTTTAAAACTCATTTGCTCAATAAATCAATTAAACGCTTAATTTCTATGCGAATTATACGAATATGGAGAGAATTGCTACAAAATATAACGATATAAATCACATAAAATCACCCTTAACAACTCCCCCACACTTAGCTTTTGCTCGTCCCGAGCAAAACAAAACAAGATAAAGGCTCGGGAAAAATATAGACACTTCAGCACATACAACGCATAGTCAATAAATTAGAAGTTCACCCCGGTGTGTGTGCAAAGCCATAACAAACTTCCACTAAGTCCAAACTTGAAAATTTCAAAGCAAACTAGCTAATACCCCCTTCAAACTAGAGATAAGCGATACTTATAAGATGCACCCTACAAAACGTAACATATCCCGAAAAAGATGATAGAATACATTTAGGACCTTTCGACATACTCGAGAGGATAATCCCTACAACATATCCGTCGGTTTATACGGGGATAAGGTATACGATAACTAAGTCTTTTATTCATACCACTTCTTATATAAGTTGATTTAACTATTTTCACATTTAAACGCACATCGAATGAGCTATTGCCCGTCATAGCGAGAATAGGATATTCGAGATATACCCTACCTTACTCAAATCATAAGGCGGCTTCTTCTTCGTCGTGAGCTTTTAGTCATCATAGTGGTATAGGACATACGTGGTATACCCTATCGCACTCAAATCATCGACTAGTTTGTCGACACACCCAATAATTCTTCATATTTTTCATCTTTTTCATTTGACAATAAGTTACGCGTTACTTATCACATTCAAACCTTAGATATTCACGGTATATCATACTCCGGATCTAAATACAAACTATCATAAATCTCAAGATATATACGTAGCACTAAGCACATGACTTATAAGGAAATCGAAATCACTCGTCAAAAAGGGGTATAACTTTATATTATAGCTCATCGTTCACTATGGCTCGTGAAAAATAGATCTCAGGTGAAAAAAACTAACTTATTGAACATATGATATATAGCATAAATGACTATAAAAATAACGAACATAGATTTGAATTGCCGACTCGGGACAAAACAAAAACAAAAGTGTCGAAAAAAATTCTATGAAAATTCTAGCTCATTTTGCATAGAAACACAACTAGTTAAGCAAACGTGTATAGATACACATCAAATCATCATTCCCCTCCCCCACACTTAAAGATCAACATGTCCTCATGTTGTGCGAAAAATAAAATAGAAAAAGAACTTAGGCGATTTCAACGGATACGCGAATCGTTGGTCGGGCCGGAGCATGAAAAGGCCAACGTCGTAGTGACAAATAGAACGTGTATCGGCTAGAAGTATTCTGCACCACTCGATGAACACGGAAAAACTCGGGGGAAACGGGGATTATATCATGGCACAATGAAGATAAAGAGAATGATAAAGTGAAATCGAAACAACCGACAAGGCGAGAGGCAACAATTACCCTAATTAGACACTGAACAAAACAAATAAATCAAAGAAAAGAACAAAAACGAAAATAACTAAAACAAATAAGGATATCTAGGTTGCCCCTAGTGGCGCTTTTGGTTAATGTCGTTAGCTCGACACCGTTTAAATCTCGGCTGGATCGGGCCATTTGACTTTTACGCCGGCCACTACCTCATCGATACTTTGGTTAGCGGTTCGGTACAACGAAACGACACTTAACACATGGGGTAAAATCTTTGATGGCTTTCCAAACACGTTTAAACTTCCCCATGGTTGACTTCTTCTTCTTCGAAACTTCGAAGCTTCGCGACATTTTAGTAGACGCTCCTTCCAATACTCTTCCATATCCCAACTACCGGCTAGAACTTCTTCGGATTGACTATTACCGCCATCCTCTCGAAAACGGGTCGGGTGAAAACTCGTCGAATTCTTCGACTTTTGTAGCACCACACCCGAGGATATCGAGGAAACGGACAATCAAAGGTTTCTCTTTAGGTTCACCTATGTAGTGCTTGCACCTTTGACCATTCACTCGAAATGGTTGGTCACCATAACCGCGTAGTTCTAGAACGCCTCCGGGAATAATTTGGAGAATCTCGAAGGGACCGGACCAACGTGTCCTCAACTTTCCGGGGAAACGGATGTAGCACTGGAATTGTATAGAAGAACTTGTTCTCCGACTTGAAATTCTCTCTTCTTATCTTAGCATCGTGGAGTAGCTTCATCTTATCTTTACTAATCCTGGCACTTTCATAGGCTTGGAGTACGAATTCGTCCAACTCGTGCAAGCTGCTTTGCGGTCGATGTTTTCCACAAGATTGGGAATCAAAGTTCGAAACTTTGTAGCCCAATAAGCTCTATGCTCTAACTCGACGGGCGAGATGACATGGTTTACCATAGACCATTTGATATGGAGATGTACCCATAGGGGTTTTATAGGCGATTCTGTAGGCCCAAAGTACATCATCCAACTTCAAACTCCGGTCCTTTCTATGACTGTTTACCGTCTTCTCCGGGATTTTCTTGATGCTTTGGTTGCTCCTTTCAACGACCACTAGTCATCGGGTGATATGGTGTACTGTCTTATGACGAACACCATACTTTTCAAGGACTTTCTCCGGAGGTCGGTTGCGAAATGCGTCCCTTCATCACGATCAAGGCACGTGGACATCCAAACCTCACGAAGATATTCTTCTTTAGGAATTTCATGACCGTTTTATGATCATTGTGAGTTGTGGCTTGAGCCTCCACCCATTTTGACACGTAATCCACGCGAGACTAAGATGTATTTGTTACCACAAGATGATGGGAATGGTCCCATAAAATCGATACCCCATACATCAAAGACTTCGCATTCTAAGATGGGTTTTAAAGGCATGTCAAAACGCCTTGTCAGAGTACCGGTTCTTTGGCACCTATCACAAGCTTTACAGAAAGCTTCTGTGTCCTTAAAAATTGTAGGCCAATAGAAACCGGACTGAAAGATCTTCGCAACCGTTTTCCAAGGACCAAAGTGACCACCTGTGGGTCCACTATGGCATTGCTCGATTATATCGCGTTGCTCGGATTCTGGAACACATCTCCTAAGCAAACCATCTTTACAGATCTTGAAAAGATAAGGTTCATCCCAAACGAAATATTTCATATCAGAGAAGAACTTCTTCTTCTCTTGATAAGACATTTCAGGATCGAGATAAATGGCATGAAGGTAGTTTACAATGGAGGAATACCATGGAACATCGGGAGGACAACCGTCTATCAACATAATGTTCTCTAGAGGAAAGTAAAGATCTATATCATCTGGTTCATCCTTTTCCTCATTTAACACCCTAGAAACATGATCCGCCACTACGTTCTCACTGCCCTTCTTATCTTTGATTTGAACGTCAAACTCTTGGAGGGTCGGTATCCAACGCGATGGCGCGCGTTTAGCTTCCTTTTTGGTCATGAGATACCGCAAAGCAGCGTGGTCAGTCCACACAATCACTTGAGCACCCAGCAAGTAACTACGAAACTTATCCATAGCAAAGACTACGGCTAATAGTTCCTTTTCAGTTGTCGTGTAGTTCACTTGAGAAGGATTCAGTGTGTGACTGGCATAATAGATAGGCTGGAACTTTCCATTAAGCTTTTGCCCTAAGACTGCACCAACAGCATAGTTGGATGCATCACACATAAGCTCAAAGGGTAGGTTCCGGTCGGCGATATAAGAATTGGAGCGAGAGATCGATCTACTCTTAAGCTCCTCAAACGCGCGCTTGCAATTCTCATCAAAATCAAAAGTAACGTCTTCTTTGAGTAAAGTAGACGGGGGCTTGGCAATCTTTGAAAAGTCCTGGATGAACCTCCTATAGAAGCCGACATGTCCGAGAAAACCTCGGACCTCCCGAACATTCTTAGGATAACTCATCTTCTCAATAGCTTCAACCTTGGCCCTATCTACTTCTATACCTTTGGGCGACACTTTGTGGCCAAGGACTATGCCTTCATCTACCATGAAATGGCATTTTTCCCAATTGAGCACTAAGTCCTTTTCCACACATCTAGACAACACACGATCAAGATTATCGAGGCAATCATCGAAGGATTGACCAAAGACCGAGAAATCATCCATAAAAATCTCCATGCACTTTTCAACTAGCCCGTCAAAGATTGCCATCATACACCTTTGGAAGGTGGCCGGGGCATTACGAGAGACCAAATGGCATCCGCCTGTAGGCGAATGTCCCATAAGGGCAAGTGAAAGTAGTCTTCTCTTGGTCAACGGGATCGATGGGTATACGGAAGTATCCGAATATCCATCCGGGAAACGATAGAATGCGTGCCCCGCCGGACGCTCAAGCATCGGTCAATGAATGGAAGGGGAAATGATCTTTCGGTGTGACCTCTTTGAGCTTTCGATAATCGATACATACTCGTATCCCGTAACGAGCCTCAATGCTATCTCTTCGCCCTTCTCATTCTTTTCAATAGTAATTCCACCTTTTTTGGGAACTACTTGAGTTGGGGATACCCACTCACTTGTCCGCAATGGCATAAATGATACCCATATCTAGAAGCTTTATAATTTCCTTCTTGACTACTTCTTGCATATGAGGGTTAAGCCTTCTCGAGGGGCTGTCTAACTCGTTTTGCACCCTCCTCGGTCTTGATCTTGTGCATACGGATGTCGGGAGATATCCCTCGGATATCTCCCACCTGCGCCATCCAAAGGCTTTCTCATTTTTGCGCAAGACGTTTAACGGTTTAAGCTCTTCTATTCGAGATAGCTTGGCGAGAGATGATCAAAGGCGGCCGGTCACCTTCTCTCGTAAATACATACTTAAGATGTTTAGGCAACGGCTTGAGAACCAAGTCTACGGGGGTTCCTCTAGACTTGATTTAAGATCTCCACTCCTCAACTCAACATCGTCGAGTTTACTTAGTGGCCCTACGCCAAAGCTTCTTCTCGTAGCCCATCCTCAAAATCGGTACCGCTAACCGGTCTAGATTGACCACACCATGATTATTCGGATTATCGATCAATCGCTCATATTCGCTTCTACGACCAAGACTTGCTTATCCATGAAGTCATTGAAGTCATCGAGACGTCTCCTCAATGGAAAAGCCGGTTGGAGAACCGGAGGGTACTTGAATAGATTTAGAAACGCTATAGCTCACCTCTTGGTCACCAACTCGGATAGTTACTTTCCCACCATCACAATCGATGAGGGCTCTAGGCGTAGATAGGAAAGGTCTTCCAAGAATCGGAGGGACATTTTCATTTTTCTCCATATCTAAAACATACCGGTCAACGGGAAAGGTAAACCTACCAACTTGAACCAATACGTCCTTTAGGATCCACGAGGCTTTCTTTGAAGATCTATCGGCGACTGCAAGTTCATGGTAGTGGGTTCTAGAAGACTTTGTAAACCCGGTGCTTGCACACGGATAATGGCATCAAGGCGATAGATGCACCCGGGTCACATAAGGAATTTGGGAAGACTAATCCCCCCGTCGCAATGTGAGCACAAATTTTCTGGGTCGCTTCTCTTGATTGGTAAGCTTTCATAATTAACCGAGAGAACACTCCTTACCAACTGCTTGATCCATTCCCGCTAACTTCTTCTTGGAAGATACAACATCCTTGATGAACTTTGTATACTTAGGCATCTCGACCAAGACCTCGGATAATGGCGGTTTACACGAGTATTTTTCAACAATTTAAGCACCTTTTCGTACTTCTTATCTTCGCTCAACGGGATGTTGCTCTTTCTAGGTGGAAAGGGAAGCTTTTTCAAATCATCCTCGGAAAATACTTTCTTCGAGGACGAACTAACGGCCTTGTCTTCCAAATCTTTCCACCGAACCGTCTTTTCATTCTTTTTGTTAGTCGGGGGATCGGCCACACGACTATCATTTAACTCATCATTCCTCGGGGGATCGGCCACACGAGGACTTCCAATTGATTCTTCATTCCTCAGGGATCGGCCACTTGAGGAATCTCGGCTCTTTCTTTTATCGGGGGATCGGCCACGATTTGTCTTCGGCGGCCGAGGGGATGATGGTTGCTCAATTTCCCCTCTGCCTTATCGGCGGCGGGGAGGGGCTAGTGGTTTCCCTGGAAGCCGGGGGGACCACCAACTTGAGAACCACTTCTCAAATTCATTGCACTTTGCCTCTTCTCTACCGTATGGAGGTGAAGGTACCGAGTCGGTGCATTGGCTATTCTTGCTTAAATCGGCGTGAGCGACTTGACCGCCTTTTGGATTCTTTTCCGTAAAGGCCGGGCGGTACGCACGACGGTCCGGAAGCTAAGCTTGCTCGGCCAGTGCCCGATTTGCCTCTCAAGACTTTTCATTGTCTGCTTTGCTCCTCTCGAAATGAATTCCATTCGGCTTTTATATCATTTGAGTGGGAGGGGCCTTGAGAGTTTTGGAAGTTAAGGGAGATGGTGGCTAGGCCGAGTTTGAAGCGAGAATTAGAATTGGCGAGGCCAACTCGATTGAACCTTTCTTGTGGATTCGAAAAATTGGAATTACGGTTACGATTGAACCCGGGGTTTCGATTAAAGCTACGATTTTGAAAATTCGAATTGGGGTTGAAATTTGGATTTTGATGAAAACCCGGCTTTGAAAATTACTCGGTCGAGTATTGATTATTACATCTCGATTGGACGGCCGGAGAAAGCATTAATTTCGACGTACGCCCAATCATGGGACGAAAAGCGAGCGAGCGATGTGCCCCGGATCATCACATACTTGGCATGTGATTGGATTATCTTGTCCATTGTTATGAACGACATTGACTTGATGAGCGAGAGGGGGACCGAAATTGACATTGGCCAAACATGTGACCGGTCTGACAGCAATTTTCGCAATACAGAACCTGAGGGTTCTGCGGAAACGAAGGAGTCTGATTAATCGGGTTTGGAACTTGAGGACTTGCCATCTGCTTTTGCAGCATGGCTATCAGACTTTTAACATTGACTTCCTCCACCTTGGGAGGAGGAGGCGCTTGGATGGTCTGATAGGATGGAGCATAGTTGTATTTGGCAATGTCTTCAAACGGTGCCCATCCTTCATCGGTGTCTTTTTGAGGAAAGCCCCACCGGAAGAGCATTGACCATGCCTTTAGTAAGCTCGGTCGGTCCACGAAGAAAGTGTTGACTTGCCTTTCCTTAGGCAAGCCATGGTGGGGGCATTTTCTTAAAAGAGATTTGAACCTCTTCCAACATTCGAAGAATGATTCATTCTCCTTACGGTAGAAGGTAAAGATCTCGTTCGGACAACGGCGGTCTTCGAAGGTGGGAAGTACGACTTAAAAACTCTTGTTCGAGTTACGCCGAGGTTGTGATAGATTCGGTGGGAGAGAGGCCGTACCACTCTTTAGCCTCTCCCTTTAAGGAAAACGGGAATAGTTTTAACTTCACCGCATCTTCACTTACTCCCTGGATGCGAGTGGTATCGCATATCTCCGAAATGTATGTAAATGAGTATGCGGGTTCTCGGATTGGTACCCGTGAAAGATCGATGCATGCTTTGCATCATTTGGATGAGTCCCGGCTTAAGCTCAAAATTACGAGCGGCAATGGCGGGGATAACAATTGCGGGGTTGACTTTGACTTGCGCCGGGCATGGCGTAGTCGCATACGTTCGTTGATTGTTAGCGACCATTACTACAAAATCGATGATTTCCTCGGCTAACCGTTCCTCGAGGTCTTGCTCGGCTCTGTCTTCCAAAACCGCGAACGGAGAAACCGCTGTTTGGCCGAACTATGCTTTGCTCGGGGTCGGGGGTGTATATCAACGGTCCCTTATGACTCCGGGTTTGCATAAACCGGACCAAAAACAAGTTGTCCGCACGAATTTCTTACAAAGGCTACACTAAACTCTAAAGTAAAAAAAAAACGTAAATAAAACAGAAAAAGAGACTATAATACAGAACAGAACAGAGAACAGAAAGAATGTTTTTTTTTTTTTTTTTTTTTTTAACACTCGGTCGACCGAGAGTGATGGTTCGGTCGACCGAACTAATTAAATTTTTTTTTTTTTTTTTTTTTTTTTTTTTTTTTTTAATTTTTATATTTAACGTAAACGACAAACTAAGGGCACTAACCTACGAAAAACTAATAACAAAAAAAAAAAACTAGACAACCGCACCGATTCCCCGGCAACGGCGCCAAAAACTTGTCACGGATTTTTATGCTAAACGAAATATAACAAGTAATAAAATAAATCCGGTTTACCCCAGTGCGGGGATCGTAGTATAATGATTAAAACCGGAGTCGAACTCACGGGGAATCGTCTTTGTCTAGTTTTAATAAATTTCCCAAAGTTGTCACGAGAAAAATAAAACTAACCTACACTTAACAATTAAAGACTACAACTAGAATAACAAAACAAAATGAACTAGTAATGAAAACAATAAAGTTAAAGCTGGACGAGAAGATTAAAAATCTAAAGCCAGCGAAGATAGTTGCGAACCGAATGACGAAAACAATTCTATTCTATAAACTAAAAAGACAATAAAATCTTAAGATTGCTACGAAGAACAAGCAACAATGGGTTTTTCTCAATTAGTGTAACAACGAACAAGCAATGATCCACCTATCTCGCAACGTTCAATTTCTTCTCTGGATTGTCTAGTGATTATTTAATAAAAATTATGATTCACCTATCATAAGTATGAATTTCTAATCTCTTAGAAAAATTCGCCTATCAATCTCTTTCGTCTATCGATACAAAAAGATTAACGCTTTAATTACCAAGGTGTGAAATTTATTCAATCTCATAATCTAGATTTCAACCTAACAACTATCGTTAATTAGGTTAAAAATCCAATCTTTACTATGGTGATCTCAGTCTAACAACGATTCTCATCGAATAGTAAACATCAAACAGCAATACATTCATCAATGAAATTGCATAGTAACAATAAAAACATAATAAAGATACAATCTTTAATTAAACTCACAAACAATCCAAGAGTTGAAATAAAAACGTTGCGAGACGGTTTCACACGCTTGTTCCGGAAGTGCCTAGCCTCTTGCTCATATCCATACGAACGAAAAAAATAAAAAAAAATAAATATGTTGCTCGGTCGACCGAAGGTGTGCACTCGGTCGACCGAGTGCTTCTCTTTTTTTTTTTTTTTGATTTTCGTCTCGGCTCTGTTCCCAGATGATTTTTCCGTGTTACGTTCTAACTGCTTTTGAATGCCGTCCTTTTATAATCTTCTTCGAGCTAGGGTAACAATTATCCCTTTTTTTCTCTTCTTAAAATAATAAAACCCTAATAAAAATATGATAATTCCAATTTTGCCCTTCTAGATATATCTTCAATTAAAATGCGGCTCGAAACCCTTCACTCGTTGACTCGTCCACGATATGCTCGTTGTACTACAATAATAAAAACGTGCAAAGTGTAACATCACATATATAAAGATATTTACCAATAAAATCACATAATTAACCCGAATTTGCACTTAAATACTTTTAAAACTCATTTGCTCAATAAATCAATTAAACGCTTAATTTCTATGCGAATTATACGAATATGGAGAGAATTGCTACAAAATATAACGATATAAATCACATAAAATCACCCTTAACACTACTCTTAAAAAATCGGTTTTCATTGTGATGCCCCAAAAGTAAATTGACCGTACGTAGTACGAATTACATTATCTTTAAACAAATGACCTTAAACAAATGATATCACAAGAGCTTGTTAAATGTTTCAATGTTATTCTACAACACCACAACATAGCAAGTTACGTTCGACTTTATTAGGGTCAAAAATGAATATTTCATCTCTGTAATATCGAATATTGAACTTGAATTTAACTTACTAATATCGAATTTCACTTTTGACACCTTAAAAATAGATCACTTTATGTTGTGTTTGTTTTGGGTTGGAGTTTTTTTTTTTGGAGTTTTTTTTGGGGGTTTTTTAGATAAAGTGATTGAAGTAATGATTAGAAAGTTAAGATGCTTTTTTGAAATTTGTGTAGATTATGAAATGATTGGTGAAATAAAGTAGAATAATGAATAAAATAATGGTAAAAAAAGGTAATAAATTTGATAAAATGAAATGATGATAGATGATTTAATATTTTTTATGTAGTTGAAGATTTGATTGGTGGAAAAATTGTAAGAAATGATTGGTGATGTGATATAAAAAAACTCCATAAAAAAAAAAAAAAAAAAAACTCTTGACAAAACAAACGGAGATTTTTTTCAACAACTTTGGATATTAAAATGATTTAATATTTTTTTTCCGGGTAATATTCATGAAAATACAAAAGCCACATATTTGGGAGAACAAACAATACAAGGTTGTGGATCAGGTGATGCACCCAAAACGAAACGATGGGTTGGTGACTAGGATTTGGCTTTCTTGTGGACAATTTGACCTTATCCATTTGCCTTTACCATAAATTTGGGGAAAACAAGTACCACAAGTTTTTGCCCACTAATGTATCGACAATGACATGTGAAAAGTGTATGGATTAAAGTGTAATGCAATAACCCCACCAAAAAAAAGTGTAATGCAATAAACACAAGAACATTGAAATGCCATTAAAGAGAGAAAATAATTGTGTTGTGTCTCCACACGTATGGAGACACAGTATGGAGCATTATTATAGTGGTGACTTAAACTATGCTATTGAGTTTGGTCTGCTGAATGTAATACTCAGTAGAGTCTGTAAAAACTGTGGTGATCAGCAGAGCTTGAAGGTGTCTGCTGATTCTGGTGTTCAACTGGGGCATATCAGCAGGGTTTATCAACCCGCTGATGTTTGGGCTGCTGTGAATAGTCTGCTGTTTCACAGCATACTTGGGGAACACGTCTGCATAGTTTTCTGTTTGGATAAGGTTACTTTTGGGGTATTTCAGTCATTGTCTAGTTTTGGCTGTTAATTCGGTTAGGGTTTGATTTCCAAGGCTATAAATACCATCTGTATTAATTGTAACATGATGTAACTTTCTTGTGATAATAAAATATCCTTGTTTGTCCGTGGAGTAGTCGGCACATTGCCGGAAACCACGTTAAATCTGTGTTATTTTTGTTTCTGTGTTTGTTTACTTGCTTATCTTATATCTTTACTCACAATCACCATCACTTCTTGATTGATCCGTAATAACAAACTGGTATCGGAGCGTCCAGGTTCATCATGAAATCTGTTTATCTGTTTTAAGCAAGGTAGATTGGCACCAAGGTCATAATTGACGCTTGGATTTGGGATCTACGCAAGCTTTTCTAGTGAGAAAAATGTCTGCTTTAAATGTTAAGATTGACAAGTTTACAGGAAGAAACAGTTTTAGTCTGTGGCAGATCAAGATGTGTGCTTTGTTGAAGCAACAAGGACTATGGGGTCCTTTGTATAAATCAGCAGAAGGAAGTGCTGCTGAGTGAGCCAGTCTAGAGGAGAAAGCATATTCAACAATTATGTTGTGCTTGTCAGATGATATTATCACAGCAGAGAAGCTGTGGTCCAAGCTTGAGAGTCTGTACATGACAAAGTCTCTAACCAACAAGTTGTTATTGAAGCAATGTATGTTTAGCTTAAGGATGCATGAGGGCACTGAGCCGAGGGATCATCTAGATCCGCTGAACACAATATTGCTTGACCTAAGGAATGTTGATGTAAAGACTGAGGATGAGGATGCAGCATTGATCCTACTTGTTTCATTGCCTGCATCATACGAGAACTTTGTGCAGTCCTTTATTGTTGGGAAGGACTCAATGTTATTGGAGGATGTAAGATCATCCCTCCATGCTCGAGAGCTACGCCATAAGGCATCTGGTTCTGGGACAGACAGTCAGTGTGCCGGATTGGTGGCCAGTGGAGTCAGCAGGGGGCCAAGAATTTCTAGAAAGAAGAAATCCAAGAGAACTTCCAAGGGTCCTAAAGCTAAGGATGCCTGTAATTACTGCAAGGAGCAGGGACATTGGAAAAATGAATGTCCAAAAAGGAAGAAGCAGCAGGGTACTCAACATGGTACATTTGCTTCGGCAGAACAAGACACCTACTCTGAAGAAGATCTGGCCTTATCAGATTCAGAGTCAGCAGGGCACAGAGATGTGTGGATTCTGGACACTGGAGCATCTTATCATGTGTGTCCAAATAGGGAGTTGTTTACAACTTATCAGCAGGTGGATGGAGGCCATATCACTATGGCTAACAGCAAGGTCTGCAAAATAGTTGCGATTGGCTCAGTTCAATTGAGAACACATGATGGTAAATTATGCACACTGGATGAGGTTAGGCATGTTCCACAGATGACCAAGAATTTGATATCACTTAGTCTACTAGACAACAAAGGGTTCAAGTTTAGGGGTGAAAGTGGAGTGGTGGATGTCTATAAGGGTTCAGCCGTGATTCTTAAGGGTATCAGTCAGGGGACATTGTACATATTATAAGGGTCTACTGTATCAGATTCTGCTGTTGTTGCATCATCTGAGGTTCACTGGTCACAGTTAATCAAGTTGTGGCATATGAGATTGGGTCATATAGGTGAAAGGGGGATGCAAATTTTTTCTAAGTCTGATCTACTTGGGGGGCATAAGGTCAGTGAGTTGGAATTTTGTGAACATTGTGTGTTTGGGAAGCTACATAGGAGCAAGTTCCCAAAAGCAATTCACATCACAAAAGGGACACTTGATTTTGTTCATTCTGATTGTTGGGAACCTTCAAGGGTGGAGTCATTGGGTGGTCACATGTACTTTGTGTCCTTTATAGAGGATTATTCAAGGATGGTTTGAGTAGTCATGATGAATCACAAGAGCGAAGCATCCAAGCACTTCAAGCAGTGGAAGGCATTGGTTGAGAATCAGACAGGGAGGAAAATCAAGAGACTTAGAACTGATAATGGACTGGAATTTTGTTGGTCTGAGTTTGATGAATTCTGCAAGAATGAAGGCATTGCTAGGCACCATATTGTAAGAGATACTCCACAGCAGAATGGTGTTGCAGAAAGGATGAATCAAACTCTTCTGGAGATGGCAAGGTGCATGATTTCTAATTCTGGTCTAGCAATGAGATTTTGGAAAGAGGTTGTTAACACATCATGCTACTTAATCAATATGGGGCCTCACACTGGGATCAAACTTAAAACACCACTTGAAGTTTGGTCAGGAAAGTTAGAAGACTACTCTAGACTTAGGGTTTTTGAAAGCACTGTCTACTACCAGGTCAGTAAGGGTAAATTGGAATCTAGGGCCAAGAAAGGTGTGTTTGTTGGATATGGAGATGGATTTAAGGGGGTATAGAATCTGGTCATCAGCTGAAAATAGGATTATACTCAGCAGGAGTGTAGTCTTTGATGAAAACTCTATGCTTAACTCATCTGTGAAGGCCACATCTGAATCTGAAATTGGATCTGAGACTGAGAAGGTTGACAAATAGGTGGAGCTTCAAGTAGAGTCTATTGAATTAAAAGACTCAGCAGGGGATGGTCAACAATCAGCAGATCCAGAACTGGATCCAAACCAGTCTGCTAAACAAGGGTCAGCAGATACTCAAACAACTGATGTTGGTCAGCAGAGTATAGCTCTCAGCAGAGCTAGGAGGACCAATATTAGACCCCTAAGAAGATATGGGTTTGAGGAGAATATGGTTAGATATGCACTACAGGTAGCTGAAGAAGTGGATGGTGTTGAACCTAACACTTACAGGGAAGCTGTGACATGTTCTGAGGCATCCCAATGGCTTGTTGCTATGGGAGAAGAAATGGAGTCACTTCAGAAGAATGAGGCTTAGGAACTGGTCAAACAACCACATGATATGAGGGTGGTCAGCTGCAAATGGATATTTAAGAAAAAGGAAGGAATGACGTCTGCTGAGGGTTTCAGATATAAGGCACGTTTGGTTGCAAGGGGGTTCAGTCAGAAATATGGGGTAGACTATGAAGAGATATTTTCTCCAGTGGTCATACATACTTCCATCAGGGTGCTGTTAGCAATAGCTGCACATCAGAATCTTGAACTTGATATTGGATGTGAAGACAACCTATTTACATGGAGATGTAGATAAGGAAATTTATATGACTCAGCCAGAGGGCTTCCAAGTTCCTGGCAAGGAAGGATATGTTTGCAAGTTAAGGAAGTCCTTATATGGACATAAACAGGCCCCAAGACGGTACGTAGTATAAGAAGTTTGACAGCTATATGGTTCAGCAGGGTTATAGTCGGAGTCCATATGATTGTTATGTTTATCACAACAAGTTGAAGGATGGTTCATTCATCTATCTGGTTTTATATGTGGATGATATGCTGATAACTGCTGCAAACAAGTCTGATATTCAAGATCTGAAGAATCTGCTCAAGCCTGAATTTGAGATGAAGGATTTGGGGAATGCAAAGAAAATTCTAGGGATGGAGATCTATAGAGATAGGAAGCAGGGAAAGTTGTTCTTGTCTCAGCAGAGGTATATTGAAAAGATATTATCCAAGTTTGACATGTCATTAGCCAACCTATACATACTCCTATGGCATTAAATCTACATCTGTCTGTTGTGTTTGCTCCACAGTCAGCTGAAGAGGAAGAATACATGTCAAGGGTTCCATATGCTAGTGCAGTGGGCAGCTTAATGTATGCCATGGTTTGCACTATGCCTGATTTGGCTCAGGCAGTCAGTGTTGTCAGCAGGTTTATGGCTCAACCTGCAAAGGAACACTGGAAAGCAGTGAAGAGGATATTTAGGTACCTTAGGGGTACATCTGATATTGGACTCATTTATGGAGGTGGTACTCAATGTTTTGTCACAGGTACCGTGATTCGATTATGCTTTGCGATGTGGACGGACGGAGATCTATGACTGGGTATGTGTTTACTTTGGGTGGTTCTGTGGTAAGTTGGAAGGCAACTTTACAGGGTACAATGACATTATCTACTACTGAAGCAGAATATATGGCACTGACAGAAGCAGCAAAGAAAGCAATATGGTTGAAAAGGCTAGTCAATGATCTGAGTTTGCATCAAAATCAAGCCAGGGTGTATTGTGATAGTCTCAGTGCAATATGTCTGGCTAAGGATCAGGTTCATCATGAGATAACCAAGCACATTGATGTTAGGTACCATTTTCTAAGGAATGAGATGAGGGTCAAAGTGGAGAAGATCAGCACTGATGTCAATCCTGCTGATATGTTCATTAAACCAGTTCCAAGGAGCAAGTTTCAGTTGTGTCTGGACTTGCTAAATATCCAAAGCTGTTGAATCTAAATATGGGAATACTCAGCTGATGATGGGGGTCTGCTGAGATATTTAAATATGAGGACAAAGAGGATTTCTACAACTTGGTTGTGCATCTGGTCAGTTTGCATAAAGTTGAAGTCAATGTGGAGATTTGTAGTGGTGACTTAAACTATGCTACTAAGTTTGGTTTGCGAAGTGTAATACTCAGTAGAGTATGTGGAAATTGTGGTGATCAGCAGAGCTTGAAGGTGTCTGCTGATTCTGGTGTTCAGCTGGGGCAGATCAGCAGGGTTGATCAACCTGCTGATGTTTGGGCTGCTGATGGATAGTCTGCTGTTTCACAGCATACTTGGGGAACACGTTTTCATGGTTCTCGGTTTGGATAAGGTTACTTCTGGGGTATTTTAGTCATTGTCTGGTTTTGGCTATTAACTCGGTTAGGGTTTGATTCCCACGGCTATAAATACCATCTGTATTAATTGTAACATGATGTAACTTTCTCGTGATAATAAAATATCCTCATTTGTCTGTGGAGTAGTCGGCACATTGCAGGAAACCACGTTAAATCTGTGTTCTTCTTGTTTCTGTGTTTGTTTACTTGCTTATCTTATATCTTTACTCACAATCACCATCACTTCTTGATCGATCCGTAATAACAAATATAAACCACACACTTTCATTATGTATTTAAACGGTGTGGTTCTGATCATTTCACATGTCATCTCACCATAAAATACACTTGTTGGTGTTGTAAATCGTATGAATATAAATCTGGGGCCTGTTCTACCTAGTGACAATTTGAACAAGGCTAAAACCTAGAAATAGTATAAAAACGGGGGTGGTTTTGTGATGATTTAGACTGAGCCTGAGATATTAATCTCAAATTGACTATGTATCCTGTGTATGAATCAGGAATCAAGTCTCTTCGTAGTTCTTGGGATCGTTTATATAGAGGGGTGATGAGAGTCAACTTTGCAATAGATTCGTGTGCATTTTACCTTATATTTGTAGCCTATTCGATGTAATTTTGGGGTATTTAAGTGTTTTTTTAGGCACATTTCACCACGAGTTGAATCACGAGACGATAAGACGTTTACGTCAAAAATCTCGATATTTTTGGGTGATTTGTGTGTGTTTTATTGGAATTTGTCACGCTTGGATATGTGGTTTATTTTTATTACAGGTATGGCGTGATAGAGGGCGTGATGAGGATCGCAAAGGTACGAAAATCGTCTAAAACGGAGTTCGTATGAGGAAATGACGCAAGATTCATGTTCGGGTGTTCGAAGAAAAATAAATAATTTCATTACAATCGCGTGCCGAAAACAGAATGTATCACACCCAGGATGTGACGGAGGCTGTTTTATAGCAATATTTTCATTATTATCTGTTCAAAAGAAAAAGAATAAAAAAAAAAAAAAAAAGAGGAAAAGAAAAGCTGCTATTGGTCACCAAGGGGCCCATGTGCTATTACAAACAATTAATTGAATGCGGACGGAAGCAAGAAGGAGACGACTTTTATTTTATTTTATTTTCCGGAAATTTTCCAAAGCGCAGGACGGAGTCGGCAATTGGATTATAAAAGCGACTTAGGTCAAATTTCAACACAGTCGGAAAATTTCCAAAGCGCAGGACGGAGTCGGCAATTGGATTATAAAAGCCACTTAGGTCAAATTTCAACACAATTTTTACACCAGAATTTTATTCTTTATTTCTTCCCTGCCGATGTTCTCCCCTTAGAGTAGAACATATTTTATTTTATTTCTTTTTCTGCAATTCCTGCAAGAAAAACATCACTGTTATTTTTTCCTATTTGGTAATTGGTACACAACGAAATGACGATTCGAGTGGTGGATTGCGACGATTTCTTTTGGTAAATTTTATTCAATCTCTTTATCATGTTTATTATTAATTTCTTCATAAATTTCTGCACTTTTATTATTACCATGAGTAGCTAATCCGTTGTGTAGTCGAATTATGTGAAAGCGAACGAAAACCCTAAAGGAGATGCGATTGGGAGTAGTGTAGTGCGTAAATTATTGTTTAAACGATTAATCCATGTCCTAAAACTTATTTTAACGTCTTTGAATTAGATTGATCACCTAGTTCACTGTCACACACATCGAACTTATAAATGCATTTTGCGGTGAGATGTGGGATAAGGGGTTTTAGGATCGTTGCGTAGATTCGGCCTAGTTGTTAGGTCCGTTTCCAATATAGAGGTTTGTCATCGTTGTTCTAGCGACTCTAGAACTTAATCATGTTAGGTTAATCGGTTTTCTAAAGGGAGAATTAATTAACTTCACATAGGGTGGTTAGATCGAGTTGTTCAGTCTAATCGCCAGAATTAGGAGTTGGCACCCGTGGATGTCGTTAAACTACATTGGATAGGTAGGTCGGTTAAGATACGCTCCCTGTTAAGTCCTTCCTTAGGGGTAAAAGTAGCTCGTGGGATCATAGTTCGACTATACCCTTTAATACTTAGAAGTAAACTCATTAGTATAATCTTTACTTTTGCACTAGTATAATACCTTCCCACCATTATTTTGGCCTGAACTAAGTTCTAAGTCGACTTTGGTACTTGAACATTACTCCCTGTGGATTCGACCTTGACAACACTATACTACCGTTGACCCGATACTCTGTCGGTCAAAGTTAGCGGTTAGTTATTTTGCTATCAAGGGGCCTATGCCCTAGGCATGCATGTGCCGTGTCCATGTTAGACTCTAATTTCGTATCCTTCAAGGATTGGATTTAACCGCATCAATCCTTGATTTTAGGAGATAATCACGGTGGTTTAAATGATAGGATCAGAGTCATTATGGCTAAGGATTTTTTTTTCCATATTTATCTCGTAAATAATGCACGTGGGCTATTTCACCTAAGGGATAACCCAGGCCGACCTCCCACCTGGGGTTTAGGTCTTCCATTAGGCTGGTGTGGGGCTCTTGGCCTTTATGCTTGTATTTGCTATGTCTTTATTTATTACTTGGTCAATACAGGGGTGACACGTGGCGAGGTGCTGGTCCGACCTCCATCAACACTTTTCACACAAGTACTTCTCATAAAAATAATGGAATACCATATATATATATATATATATATATATATATATATATATATATATATATATATATATATATATATATATATGTGTGTGTGTGTGTGTGTGTGTGTGTGTGTGTGTGACACTGACGTATTCGTAGAAATTAATCCAATAAAAATATCATAGCTAATTCGAAAAAACACTAGTAATATTTTTATATTCTTAGCAAGAAAACTGCACATTTTTCATTTAAGAAAATCGGATCTTAGTGGAGGCAGGTGTTCTTCTCTGCAGGGGCGGACCCAACATGGACAAGGGGGTCCATGGACCCCAATCAAATTTACGGGCAAATTTACTACTCCTCTAATAATATTAAAATTATATATGTATATTATTTTAGACAATCTCCATTCCAATTATCCATTTCGTTTAACTGGTTAGAGGTTTTATTACTTATTCTAAGGTCACGGGTTTGAAACTTGGAAGCTTGGTTTTTTTCCCCCTTTTTTTGCCCCACTGAAAAAATTTCATGGGTTCGTTTTTTTTGGCCCCACTGGAAAAATTTCCTAGGTCCGTCACTGCTTCTATGTATGTAGATTCACCCCTGATATGCGCTTACAACAAATTGTTTTAGATCCACCCCTGATATTTGCTTACAACAATCACTTTTTCATACTTGTATATATATCTAAATAAAGTTGACCATACGTATATTCTTTAGAGGAATGTTATATCAAATAATATACATTAGAGTAACCACAATGGGTTCTCTATTGAGTTCTCTAAATGGATTATAGGGAATGGGTAAAGGCCTGAAGCCCACAATGGGTTCCCACAGCAGCTCTCTATCTCCAATCCATATTAGTTGGCTCCCCTATTATGGAGAACCAATCAGGATGAACAGTAATGCAAGGTTCTACTATTGCAATTTTATTTTCTTCCTAAAATTATGTAATTCAAGGTACCAATTTGTTCTCGTGTATTTTCTTCTCCAAGTAGAGAACTTTCTTTCTGCAAGCCTCAAATTTAGGAGCCTGTTTGAGTATCATCTATTTTCCTGCATATTTTTAGTAGCTTGATGTTCTACAGCTTGATTATGATTTGATACCTGTTGTGGTTGATATCTTCTGACACTCGTTGTGGCTAAACCGTTGATTAAAATACAAAGAAATTTAAAAGATACTATATTTTTCCAAAAATAACATACGACATGTTTTATAAACGCATACGGCATATTAAAATATCATTTTGTAACTATATAATATTTCATTTTAATTTTATGAGAAAATAAAAGGAAAAAGCAGGAAAATATGTTGGTAGTTAAATTTGTTAGTTGAGATGAGAGAATAAAATAAATTTGAGGAATTGTATAGGGAGTGATTATTGGAGTTGATTGTTTTATAGGGTGTTAAAAAATGAATCTGAAATAGAAAATAAGATAAATATGGAATGCTATAAGGAGTTACCACTGTGGTTAGTCTTACATTCATCATTTCTAGCTTCTTTTACACACGCAACCAGAGGCATAATTCAGTGGTAAAAAACCAAGAGTGTTGTACAGGTAGTCTTGTTTTTAAGCCAGGGTGAGAGTTTTCCCTTAGCCATAAAAATAGATTACAAACAGCCTTTGCAGAGTGCACCATTAAAGCATAACTCTCAACTTTTTGTTATCTTGTTTTACACACTAAGACAACATTTGAGCTTTCACCTTAAACTACGATATTTCAAAATTGACACTTCGATCGAACTTGTCCAATCAAAACTTCGTTGTTGTAAATATAACTCTTTTCCCAAACTCAGATAATCAGACTCATATACCGGTTTGTTAAAAAAAAAACTTTGAGTTATAACACTAAACGATGATAACATAAATAAAGAAGAAAAAAGAAGGAAAAACAGTACGAGATAATGCATTAAACTTAGTGGTTCACTTAGACTATTGTACATTCATGTGTAAAAGGAAACAATATCTCGTACTCTACATATCTATCAAAAAACGAAACAATATCACTATAAAGGAAAATACTTAATAGCTTAAATAACAGAAAATCAAACTTTAGCAATAAGATATAAAATTTATCTTGGTGCAAAAAAGATGTGTTTTCTTTTTGAGGTGCGTTGTACGTAAGTTTTTCATAGTTTTAATAAAAGATTCGATTTACACTAAAAAATAAAAAATTAAATGGGCCTATAATTTTGATTCTGACTAAAGTTTAGACATAATTTTGTTCATTTAGTTTTAGCCGGAATGCATTGAATGTACTTTTTTTTAATAATTGTTATTGAGTCTATAAAAATTCCATGTTGATTTTGTACATTTAATTTTAGTTAGAATGCATTAAATATTTTTTATTGTTGTTATGAATCTACCATGGGCGGTTGTACATGGGGTTTAGGGGGGAAATCGCCCCCTCGGATCCGGAATATTATGTATGTTGTGTATTTTTTTTTATTCCTTTAAAAATTTTACGCTCGCCCATAATATCGTTCCTTCATCCAGGATCCTACGTCCGCCGTGGATTCTACTAAACAATTGTTATTGAGTCTACAAAAGTTTCAACATGTTGATCTAGTGTATGTGTAATCTTTTGTGTCTACTTAATTTTTTTGTCAAAAGAATTAATTGGTCATCATAATGCTATCCATTTCCTACCCCTCCACCTAGACTTTGGAAACATCTTTTGATTTAAAGGATAAAGCCAAATGCTTTATAAGTCCTATCCCAATAAAGACCAGATCCGGTATCTCTCTACCAAATAAACCAAAATCTTATCCACAAAACATTTGAACCAGCTTTTTTTTGTTCCTTATATATAAAAAACCAACACATATGATATAGTCATCATCATTCATCAAAAAACCCAAATTTTCTTGCAGCTACAATTAAACTCTCTACAATAGCCAATAATAGCCAATAGCCAATAGCCTCATATTTATATATATCAAGAACTGCCATGGAAGAGACATATCAAAACATACATATGAAGAAAGAAGATGAAGAGGTTAATTCAAAGTGGGATTTGATTCAGGAGGGTGAAGATTCAGAATCTAGTAGTACTACTGATCATTCATCAATGGCATCATCTTCTTGCTTGTCTACTGATGATAATGAAGTACTAGAGGATGCATCATCATCATCTTCTTCATCGATTTCTTCTGCAAATGGGCCTTTGTTTCACTTAACAGATCTCATGAATCAGTTGCCCACCATGAGGTATATATTATTATATACTTAGGTTTTACTTGAGAAACAATCTTCATATATATAGTTGTTTGTTTACTTTGAATTTGTTAATGCCCCTAAATCGCCCGGATTTCAAGCGCTATGCATAATAAGTGGTCTAGTAAATTTGTAGTTTCTTCATCATCATTGCTTTTGCCTGAAATGGGGTCCCGAATTTTTTTTGCTTTGCGACTGCTTTAGCGTGGAGACACCACTTTCCTTTGAAAAAAGAAACCGTGGTTCAGATTTAATCACACACGATGTCTCCACACGAACGAACGTAGATACCACACAAAAATTTCTCAAAAAATGATAAAAATTCAAGATATCAAATTCAGTCTCAACTTTATATCTTGAGAATTGAATTCGGCCAAATGGTAAAGATCACTTGTTGGTATCCATATGGTTCATCCTTTTTTTTCCCAATATGGGATAATACAACTACTAAATACTAATCTTCTTGATCCAACAATGTATCTTTTAATGATTGATCCAAGTAGTTTGCCATTATATATGACACTATTTTCTTTTGTTGTTGATGATTTTGGGTTTATTCCTTTTGTGAAATGTGTGTGTTAAGAAAATCAATAAGCTTAAGCTTATATATTTTGTGGGGTTTGGGGGGTTGGGTTGGTGCAGGAGAGGGCTATCAAAGCATTATAAAGGGAAATCACAATCATTCACATCATTGGCACATGTGAAGAACCTTGAAGATCTTGCAAAGAAAGTGAGCCCTTATGGTAGAATAAGTTCAAGAAGAAGGATGATGAAATCTTGTAAAAGCTATGCAGTTTTTGCAGAGGCTACCATTACTTAACAAGTCCTCATCATCAAGGAGTTGTTTTAATCTTCACCGTTAATTTCAAGTAATAATTCTACTGTAGAGACTTCGTATCGAGGATTTATCACTTGCTTTAATCGCATCACACACATGTGTTCTGTCTTTTGAAACCTACCTCTATATCCATCCTTTTTAATTGTACGTATACGCGAGGGAGAAACATGTTGATCGAAACGTGATGATTGATTTAAACAAAGTGAGAGGAGGATAAGGAGTTTTTATAATAGAATTTTCAACCGATTTCGAGGGAAAGATTAGATAGTTCCATTTCCATACCACACTTTTTAATGGCTTGGCTAGTAGTATTAAGAGCATAGAATTAGAGGTGCACTTTCATTTATATCATGAACCCTGCTTTTGTTGTATTTTTTACTGCAGCTGTGCCTGTAGTATTTATTGTTTTCACTGCGGGTTTCATGTGGTCATACTCCGCCTTGTCTTGTCTGCGGTGTTTGTTTTTTCTTCCTTTTTGCAAGGTAATGTACAGTGTCAAATTGAATCAACCTTTTTTTTTTTTTTTTGTTCTGTTCATGTTCTCTTTTATGGAATAGATACATGTCTGTGAGGCTGAGCTCTTGATCGAAAAGCATTGCTCTATACACAATGCTCATAAAAACACGACATTCGTATTTTCATTCATTTTTCCACATTGCTCGTCATCCCGTTAATCATTTCACAATATAAATCATGGACGGACATGAAGGGTCTTGTTGCAACCTAATAATACATAATCGCCCCAACCCAGACAAGTGGTCATAATACCGGTTTCCCATACATTGGGATGTAAAATCATACTGTTAAAAAACACTACTTTCTTCCATCGCAGAAAGATAAAAAAAAAAAACAAATTCGAAACATGAAATGGAATAAGCCGTCAAAGAACAAATATGTGTGTCACTTGTATATGCCATGTACAACAAATGACTAAAACCCTCTGCAGCTTACTAATGTAGCAAAAAATCTCACATTTGTGTTTTCATTGCAAAAACAGTAAATTAATTTGCTGGAATTGGCACCCTTCGACATACTAGAGGTTGCTCCAGGGACATAAAAGTCAAAATCAAATCTTGTAGACAGGTGTAATACCAAGCAGATGGAAGCACTTTCTCATGACAACTACCGTCGCCTCACACAGTAACAGCCGACTTTCCTCTTCTGCTGACCCGTTAACCTGCATATTTGTTCACGATATATCAAGTTTTAAATGCACAAGCCCTTCAAACTAGGACACTAGGTACAGCCGAGCTACTTGCACAAGTGTTGAACTCGATTCGGTGTTGTCTTTCAAGTTCAAGCTCGAGTGGAGCTACTCAAATAATAAATCGAGACAATCACAAGTTTCAGAATCTGATAATCGAGTAGCTCACAAGCTAATCGAGCTTTATTTAATAATAATTGTATATATAAGATTTATTATTAGATAATATTTTATATAAATCATTAAATATAAGTTGAGTCGAATTGTGAAACAAGTCTGGTTTTCAAGCTTGCCACAGAAAATGAATTCCTAAAAAATAATCGAGCTCATGAGTCAAGTCAAGTTATTGCAGGTTGTAATTCAGGTTGTCAACGAGTCGAGTTTGATCTAGCCCTTTATAACTAGATGGAGTTCAAGTCGACCCTTGCCCCAGTTCTTTTAGTCAAGACGAGAACGAGCCCTAATGAGTATCGATTCAACTCAGCTCGATTACACCCCAACAACAAAAAGAATAATGTTACTGTCACAACCACAACTAGACACGACAATCACCACAATCTCATATGTTTGTGGGACGGCAACGGGACGCATCTTTAAATAGATGCCACATCATCATCAGAGGTCTCGCTGCCATATTATGTTACGGCATTTGTTGTGTTGGTTATAGTAGAAGAACTACAAACTACTCGTCTTGTCAATAAAATACTAATGCTTTAAGCTATTATTATCAATGTTTATTGCAACTATATCATCTTACAAATTACTCGTACCTGACAGTTGGTATAGAAGGTTGTGAAGTCTTGTGATAAATTGTACAAGTATTCGCACAACACACTTGGAAGAAGATTCGCACATGCCTCTTCAACCACCTAAAATTTCAAACCACATAATAAATAAAGAGTTTAATAACAAACTAAACATATTACAACGCATCGTAGATATGTAACGAGAAAGAACATATGGCCTTTATCAACGTCACCTCTGGAAATTGGAGCAAATGAAGTCCCAATGTACGCTCGTCTTCATGATCCAAATTCAATGTCCCAACCTGTGCACATAATTTGTTACATTCAAAGTTGCGAATCCCACTGATCCCTCTTTATGTTGCAATGTTGCATAACAAAAACAAATGTTTCCTCACTTATATTTCACTAACATTAGTTGAAGGTAATATAATAGGTTTCTAAACATTGCATATTGCCATTTTATCACATTATGATAATAGAAAATAGGTTTTAAAACCTACATTGCACTACAATGAAGGATGAAATTGCATACCTTTTTCAACTCTTCTATGTCTTTACCAGATTTCCTGATTATTGAACAAATTCTAGCATGCGCATATAGCAAATACACAGCTGTATTTCCCTGCTCGTCATGGAAATAAAGCCAAATAAGAAACAGCGAAGAAAGCTTGTGGAGCTGGCTCCAATGAACAATGTTTCATCCAATCGAAATTCGAAAAGAAAAAAGAACGGCAGGAAACTTGCCATGCTATGATATAGCTTGACATTACTTGCACAAAACTTCGTAAATCTATAAAACTAAAGGAAAATTCTTCTGGAACAAAAAAGTTTACAATATATCTATATATTGGGCAAACAATAGAAATTACTCAAATTAGATACACTAACTGCAATGTCTATATGCATACAGACTGCCGCACCTTGTCATTAAGCATCTGATCAAAGTTGAACGTATAGTTGGTCAACCGATTGTTTTTTAAGTCAGCATATCTGATGTACAAACAAATTAAATTAGTCATGAGAAAAGAGATTCTACAAACAACAACAGATGCTGAATGGAGTGCAACAAAAACACACCCATCCCCACTTACTTTACAGCACCATATCCTACAGCTTCCGCAGTTTGCTCTAGTTCTTCTGCAGTCCATTCGTCTCCTTTACCTGATCAAAACATTTAAGAAATAAGGGAAACTAGGTAATAAAGTTTACAAGAAGGAAAATTATGAACCTCGGTCCTTTTCAAGAAAGAGAAAGTTTGAATAAATGCAATTGTAATCGCAGAGCCAATAATTAAGAAAAGAAACATAAGCATCACCACCTCTTTCTATAAGAGCATCACGACACCGAGTCTTAGCTTCATCAAGCAGATCAACCAATTTAACAACTTCAGTACTACGAGTTCGAAATCTTTTTCCATCCTCTCCTAAAACAAGACCAAATCCAACATGGCTAACTTTTGGATAACTTTCACTTCGAGGAGGAAGCCAACCAGCAAGCCTGGCAGCCTATCACAAAAAGCAAACATTAATGTCGTCAAATCATTTCATGCTATTGTTACAAAAACGGTTTCTCTGTTAAAATACTCACAGCAAAGAACATGTCAAAGTGCTCCTTCTGGCCCACGTCAGTAACATAGATTATCCACTCTGCTTTTTCTTCATTCAGTCGATACCTATAAGTGAGTAAAAGAAATCTCTATGAGAAGAAATAGTCTAATGCAGAAAAAAACAGGCTCGTAGGTAACATAAATTATTTATTAAAAATATTAAATAAAAAACGACGAATGTTGCTACGAGCCCATAAAAAAATGGATAAAGCTACAAGCCTACAAGACAACTATGAAGAGAAATGTGGAAACCAACCATAAAGCTGTGAGATCCGTTGAAGTATAATTGTAACCACCATCACTCTTCACAACAATGAGAGGTCTTTTGAACTCCTTAACATAGATGACACGCGCACCATCACTTTCTCCCACTAAACCCATATCAGTCAACATCTGCACGACCTTCGGGATATGTGGATTATAAAAGCTTTCCCCCTGGAAAAGAATAAAACAAATAAGCACCACGCTTCAGGCGAAACATTGGACATTCCTTTAGTGCTAAAAATAACAGGATTTATATACATTAAAAGCACATTATTAAAAATGCAAGAACTCTACCCTTTCTTCTAACTCAATATTGAGTCGTTGATAAACTTTCTGAAATTCTATTCGACTTATTTCGCATATTTGTGTCCACGCCCTCCGGTACCTCTCTTCCCCAGCCTGTCAAATTTATTACAGCACCGTTCATCACCAGATAAAACATCACATTAGATAGGACGATTTTTAAACAAGAACAAACAAACCGAGACAAAAATTGTAGAAATTATTCTTGCGATATTTGATTGATTCATTCATTGTTTATCATTTGGATCATCTTAAGATGAATAAACTCACCTGAAGAGCAACTACAGCTTGTTGGGCCCTCTCTTTGAAGGGAGCATCAGTGTCAAATCTCAGCTTCGAAGCCTTATAGAATGCCTAAAAAACAATATTATCTTACTACAGGATACACATATAGTGTAATGAAGCGATCAACATAAATAAATAAACCACAAGCTATTCTCAACCAAATACAGATCTTTCTATTTACAATTTATAGGAATCGCCAGACAATCCATCTTAACTCAGGCATCGATGTCATCTCCCAGGAACCCACATCTCTGATTTCTACCCATGTTCCACCAAGTGCCATTCCCAAAGTGCTGCACCCATGCCATACTACCTTCTTTCCCTACTTGTTTTGTTTTTCTCCTTGCACTTCATCATCTTAAGCTCACATATAGCCATGCATTTTTCTCCCTACCCCTCCCTGTTTGTTTGTTTCTTATTTTGTACTGTTGGCATCAAGATTTATCTCATTCTCCTCTCCCATGTCTTATTTTACAACTCTGTTTTCCTCATCAAAACTTCTTACGCCTGGCCTGCCCTATTTTGTCTGGTGTACCCTTTGATACTTAACCTAGTAAAGCAACAACTATGCTTGCAATAGATCATTACCCCAGCTTTCTTGGGGAAGAATATCAGAGATTTTTTTTCCTGAAACATAAATAAATTTGGCAGTATTCAAGAGTAAGCCCACTCCACCTACCTCTAGATCTCCAATGGCTTGAACACCAGCATTTTCCCAGTCAGGAAAGTTATCAAAAAGGTGCTCTATCAGCATGCCAAACTGCAAGATTCAGGGTACACAACTGCATTAGAAAAATAACTTGAAATTAATGGAACTCCACACTTAAGACAACTAGGTTATCCATCTCACGCAATAAAGGGCTTCTTGGGCAGGCAATTAGCATAAACAAGGAGACTGATTGCCACACAATGGACAATGTAGGGGGGGGATGAGGAAACTTACTTGTGTACCCCAGTCACCAACATGGTTTCTTCGGAGAACCTCGACATCTGAAAATTCCAGCATACGGGCTAAACTGTCACCAATAATGGTAGATCTTAAGTGACCAACATGCATTTCTTTCGCAATGTTTGGTGAGGAAAAATCTACTATCGCCCTTTTGACTGGAACCTTCGGTCCCCATGTTGCAATGCCATCTTTTAGCATGTTATGAATTCTCTGCAGGAAAAAGAATACTAGGATAAAATTCAGAGATCGCAACTTAAATTTTTTAGCATTAAAAGACTAATACCTTGGCCATCCATTCTCTTGATAGTATGACATTTATAAATCCATTTTTAGCTACACTGCATGATTGTATAACATCCGAAGCAGGAAGATTATCCTTAATAGCCTATACATAAAACAAGTAAAGCCAACATTCAGCGTCCTCTGAAGACCACAGCAGGTAAAACAGGCAAAAAGATGCAAAATATAGGTCTTCGAGGTAATGATACCTCTCCAACAAGCTCTGGTTTCCCAAAGCGTTCCCTGACCAATCTAAATAAGCCCATTGCATTGTTGCTGCAAATAAAGGAGGAAACATTTCTTTAATGGAAAACCAACAACATAGTCTGAAACTATTGGAGATTAACACAGCCATCAGTATTCAGTTTCAGGACAACATAATGAGAAGAAATAGGCACTACTTCACTTGAAAAAAGCATGGCATACCACTGATAATCGCCAAAATTTAGATCTTTGCATGGGGCAATAAGAGGTTTTACTGTTACTTCAGTAGGCGCAATTGCTTTTAATGATTCTAAAAATAGCTCCTCTAGTTGTAGCTTAACACTCCCTATTCTTTCCATGTCCTGCTGAGAAAAAACAATTAAGACAAAATCAACTTAGTTAAGCTACAACGTAAGTACTTGAAGTCCATTACATCCCACCAGTATATAATACACAAGACTCATGTCGGCGGATTTCACACAGGAAACTTACACTTGCCAATGTCCGTAATGTTTGAACTTTCGCAACAGGAAGCAGTTTCCTATTAGCCCTGAAAACACCTGCCTAGTTTCAGATAGCAACATAACTTAGTACACTAAGATTGAATAAAAACTTCAGCATAAAAAAAAGGACAACTAACACAAGAAAACGTAGCATACGTCATTGTCATCATCAAGATATCTACTTTTATCAGAGAAATTACGTAAACAAAAAGGTAACTATGAAAGCAAATTGTCCGTCTTAATTAGCTCGTCCACAACTGAAGTCACTTATACTTCCATAATCCACACATCATAAACCCTAAGACAGTCGAGCAAATGTTTCAAGGCTTAACTCAACTAGATTCCCATCAGCTTTTGTCAAATTTCCACTATATTTGCAGCAATAAACGCCAAAAAACAGTTAATTGCGACATTCAAAACCAATAATCTAGCAACAAAAAAAAAAAATCTCCAATCAATCAAATCATTACCCGAAGATGCAATTCAAAAACAATATAAACGCAAATAATAATCAAAGAATAAGCCTTATGGACGTACGAGTGGAGGAGCAACAGGAAGAGCAAAATTGTGAACGCAAAAATTTTGGAGAGGGAAAAGAAACCGGAGAAGCATAAAAGGGTATGACCATTACTTCTATGGAGTTTCTATATATATATATATTGCAGAAAATGGGAGGGACTTTAATGATTTTATGCGCCTTTTTTCTTCCTTCTCGGCGGTCGGTGGTGGAAGGAGAATTAGGGTTTTGGTAAGATTCCGTCAGGTTTTAGACCAATCAGATCGGCCCATAGCTATCATAGTGTAAACGAATCGAGCCATTTATTAATAGCTCGATACTCAACCGTTGAAATATTGTTTAAATTTGATACTGAAATTGAATCGAACTTAAGCCATTCATTAAGATTAATGAGTTGTATTTAAACACTTTAAAGTTTGATGAAATGCTCATTAATTTTATCGAATATTATTGTGTTATATTCTATTAAAAGTTTATATTTTTTTAAGGTAAAAACATCATTCATTAATTCAAATCTGCTAAAACAACAGAAGTTACCAAGGGGGTGGGGGTGGGGGTGGTGGCGGCGGCGTAGTACCCCAATTACGAACAGTGGAAGATTCACTAGCTAAATCAAACCCTAAAAAGGCAAGAGAGTCCGCTGTCTTGTTACAACAACGATGAACAAAATTAAAAGAGCAGGATTCAAAGATTTAGCATCATCTAGGATTAGAGTGGTAACAAATCCGAGAGGAGTGAGATCTTCAGAAAAATCTGAGGATCGTATACTAGCAATGCATGAGGAGCTATCCTATTCAAGAAGGATAGGGCCCTTCCAGACCGCTTTGGCTTGCAGAAGACCAAGATGGATGGCTGATAGTTCTGTATAATCAATGAAGGGTAGAAACCCAGAAAAGCATAGGTAGCAGTGACAACTCCTCCCAAGTCGTTCCGGATGATAACGCCACCAGAGGCGAGTCCGTTTTTGAACCTAGCATCAACATTAATTTTGAGAGTCCCGGTGGGTGGTTTGGTCCAGTTGGTGGGAAAAGGTGTTAAGGGGTACAAAGAGGCTTCGGTTTTGATTGCTTTATGGAAAGCTTCCAATTGGGTAGCAGAGAGGTTTAAGAGAGAGCTAGCATTTACTGGTTTAGCTTCGAAGGTAGCCTTGTTCCTGGACGTCCAAATATTCCAGAGATTTACACAGAAGAAGCCTGCATCAGTTGCATGGTGCAAGCGGAGGAGATCAATAATGTCCAGAAAAGAGAGGTGCCGACGTTTGGAGATATCAAAGAAATCTGGTTGAGAGTTCCAAAAAGCAGAGACCCATTTGCATTCGAAGAAGCAGTGCATCCAAGTCTCTTCTTTTAATTTACAAATCCGGCAAAACCCATCGGAGATGCCCCGTTCACTGAGGTTGGGGCCAAGTGGGAGTGAGGATGTTGCCAAACGCCACATAAAGGATTGGATCTTCGGTGGTACAGTGATCCGCCACATGTAATTCCAACAATCTTTTGATTTTTTTGTGGAGGAAGATTCACCATTGCCTAACATTCTGTTGTGTTGCATCAATGCTTGCATATACCCAGATTTGACGGTGAATATTCCACGTTTCCTATTGTGCTATATTAATTTATCCTTAGGTTTGTTGGGGTGGAGGGGAATCTGTTGGATTGCATCGATTTCATGGGGTACGAAGAGATGTAGAAGGATAGGAAGGATCCAAGTCTGATTGTGTATAACGCTGTCAACAATCCTGAAATTAATTGAGGGGTCATAGTGTATAGGTTTGAAGGTTGACTCAATGGGTATCCAAGGATCATTCCATATGTTGACATCTTTCCCATCGCCGATTGACCATCCGAGACCACTAGAAAGAAGGAGTTTCCCTTGGCATATACTCCTCCACACAAAGAAGCATCCAGGCTTCGGTTTTGCTTGCAAGAAGGTAGAATTCTTGTGGTATTTAGCCTTTACAATATCAACCACAATAGAGTGAGGATGATTTAAGATTCTCCATCCTTGCTTTGCAAGTAGGGTAGTATTGAAGAGATCCATTCTTTTAAACCCAAGACCCTCCTATGTTTTTTAGAGCACAAATGGTGTCCCAGGATAACCAAGCAAGAGATCCGCTAGAATTTAGTCCACCAGAATTTGCGCACCATACTCAGAATTTCATTCAACAGCTTCTTAGGTAGTATGAAGCATTGCATCACATAAGTGGGGATTGCCTGAACAACAGCCTTTATTAGAACCTCTTTGCCAGCCTCAGTAAGATACATAGACTTCCAACCACTTATCTTTTTCCAGATTCTATCCTTGACATATTTGAAGATGTCATATTTGTTCTTGCCAATCAAGAAGGGTAGACCAAGGTAGGTTCCATTAGGGTTTCCAAGGGAGATAGGGTATTGAGAATGAGATTCTTGTGATCAGGATTAAGGCTCTTATTGAAAATGCATTAGATTTCTATAGGTTCACCTTTTGACCAGAAACGGCTTCATAAAACCGTAGGATATAGGCAATTTCTTCAGCATTGGAGGGAGTGGCTTGTGGAAAGAGTATAGAATCGTCAGTGAAGAGAAGGTGGGACAAGGTAGGACCTCCACTACCAAATCGGAAGGGGGAGAGGTTCCCAGTAAGGATGGACTGATTTATTAAGCTGGTGAGGCCGTCAGAGCAAATTATAAAAAGAAAAGGAGATAGGGGATCTCCCATCTAAGGCCCCTAGTTGGGTGAAGGAGGTAGAATGAGTGATATTAAGGATGACCTTATAGGAGACAGTTGTGACACAGTTCATAATAAGTCTAATGAAATGAGAGGGGTATCCCATTTTTAGGAGCATGCCTGAAAGATAGTTCCACTCAATTCGATCAAAATCCTTCATCATATCTAACTTAACAACCATTAGGTTCCTGCTCGATCTAGTATTAGCATTAAGGGTATGAAAAGCTTCATAGGCCGCAATAGCATTGTCGGTGATAAGTCTTCCTTTGAGAAAAGCACTATGGGAGTAGTCTATGACTTGGTTTACGGTCTTCTTGAGTCTATTGGAAATGGTTTTAGAGATAACCTTGTAGACCGTGTTGCTAAGACTGATGGGCCTGAAATCCTTTAGGGTAGAGGGATTCGAGGTTTTGGGGATTAAGCAAATAAAAGTGTCATTAAGAGCAGTGAGATCTGATGACGGTTAACTTGATATCATATTTTACCATCAATCTACCCCGAATTTGTGTTCTCAATGGTGATAATATGTATGAAATCATGGGTTAATTAGCTAAATGTGATTAAGCCACGTCCGGGGTGACTAAATTGGTATTATATGTATAAACCGTGTATTTTATGCGTTATTTGCTAAAAAGAAGCTACTATTTGTGCTATGGTTTTATTGACCGATGTATGAGTGTATGGAGCATCATTTGGGTTGAAGGAAAGAATCAATCGATAAAGAAGTGAACGGAGCTGAAGGTTGAAGTGTTTCAAGCGGAGATTGGACCCAAGAATCTGATTGGTGATCTTGCAACGCAGTTTCCGAAGCCTTACAAGACGAATTGGGCTTGGACTCCTACATGAAAGTTGTAGGGCTTGAAACAAGTATTCCAACACACTTTGAATCACTTATATCAAAGTTGCGTAGGCCAAGTTATGGTCCAAATACCGAAGCTGGCCCTAGGGTATTCCAGAACCTTCCAGGTTAAGTCGGCAGAAGAAAAAATACAAAAATACCCTCGGTAGATAAGGTTAGGAGTTGCACCCGTAGCTAAATTACACACACGAATCGAACACGGATTAAGGGGAGATTAGTTATAAATAGTTTGGTTAATGCCTTTTCAATATATGATTGACCATGAGTTTATTTGCATCTCTCTTACTTACTATTTATTTATGTTGGTCAATGACCACCCCTATCCGGTTGACCTATGAATTGTGGTGGTGTTTAACATTATTAAATAATAGTCTATGTGGGATCGACCTTGACTCGCCCTTTCTATACTACGATTGACCTAGTCCTCTTGCTAGTAATAACCAACTTACACGCGATCAAGGTCAGCTTGGTTGCTTAGGATGTCAAGGAAGAGGGGGATAAGGTCTTTTTGGTAAATGTGCCAATGATTCTAAAGGAAGATAGGTTTCATACCATCGGCCCAGGGGATTTTCCGACCAAGGATCGAGTTGCTTAAGGGCTGCAAGAATCTCAGTTTTAGAAAAAGGTTCTTGGAGGAGAGAGCACTGTTCCTGGCTGATTTGTTTTATATGTAAGTTATCAAAGAAGCCATTCAAATGAATAGGATTATTTGTACCTGCATGAGATGAAAAAGGTTAGAGTAAAACATCTTAGCATGGTTCAACATTGCATGATGATCTGCGAGAGTAACCCCAGCCTCGGTTGTAAGGGAATCAATGAAATTCTTCTTATGCCTTCTAGTAGCCTTCTGATGAAAATATGAGGTATTCATATCTCCCATTTTGAGCCAATCACATATACCACGTTGTCTCCAATAATCATCTTGCATAGAAAGCATGAACTCGATTTCTTTCATCAAAGCTTTCTCATTTAGAACATCCAAAACCGCACAATGTTGATATTTTAGTAAAAGATCATGTTTCTCCTGTATCTGTTTGGCCAAGTTCCCAAATTTTCCTTGCTCCAAATAGTGAGTGCATCTTTGACATTTAAAAGACCCCTGACGCAATCATGATTGGAGTTGTGCTGTTTCATGTTCCAAACAGACTCAGTGATGCGTGCACATTCAGGATCTTGTAACCAAAAGGGATCAAATCTAGGAATTCTGTTCTTTCATTTCGTTTTGCTTTTATTTCCCCCATCAGTTATTAGGATTGGAATGTGGTCACTCCTAGAAGTTGTGAGATGTTTGACTACGTAATTTGGAAAAATATCCACCCAAGAGTGAGAATCAATTGCCCTATTAAGCCTTTCCCGAACAGTATGATGTGGCCTGCCATCTTTCCAAGTAAAAAATGCACCACAATACCCCAAATCAATAAAGTTACAGTCCATAAGAGCCTCCCTAAAATTCTGAATGAGATATATTGGTCTTTCCTTGCCCGTTTTTCAGTAGGATGAAGGATCTTGTTAAAGTCGCCTGCACAGATCCATGGGGATTGGCTAAGAGAATGAAGCCTACGAAGCAAGGTCCAAAATTAATGTCTTAGTTGGTGGTGGGGGTTTCCATAAAAACCGGTGAAGCGGAAAATGACTCCATGTAGGAGATAAGAGAGTCAATGTGACCTTGTGACGAACCCAAAATACATTTAGATGCAGACTCAGTCCACATTAGAGAGAGTCCTCCCCTGGTTCCAATACTACTCACATGGGAACCGGAGGCAAACCCAAGCTGAATTCTGATGTTGTCCATTGTAGTAGAATGCAGTTTTGTTTCTGAAAGAAAGAGAATGCAAGGAGGAGAGGATCTAATTAGGCTTCGGAGACTGGGAACTGCGTTGGGGTTGCCTAAGCCCCTGCAGTTCCAACTTAAGATATTCATGGTTGCGGGTGGGGCTGCACCGCAACCTTCACCATTTTGATGTCATCCACCATTTTTGTCTTCGTTGTTGAATGAGGGACCTCATTCTCTGCTGATCTTTTCCCCAAGGTGGGAGCTTGGTTAATGATGTCACCAAAGGTCTTTCATTTTCCTGCTTGATGCGTTTGAAGGTTTTTGGGGTGTGAGTGCTCTTTAGGTGGGGAGGGGATTGAGGTTTTTGGGCTTCAGTGTCTTGGTTAGGATTGAGGGTTGGTTCCTGGTTGGGTGTGATGGTAGTCAGTTTTCTTGGTTCTATTTGTGTGATAGGATTTTTTTGGTTGAGTCTGGGGTTTTTGAGTTGTTGTCTTCATCTTCCGCTCCATTCCTGTTACATAAATTATATCTAATAAAATAAATACACCCGCCGCACACGGGAGGGGGGAGCTAACGGGAATGAGCTAATGCAGAAAATAAATTAGGTCACGTTCTTCATAACGGCCGCGGACAATTTTTAAACCAACGAAAAATAAATCATTCACATATATCCTATTGGTCGAGTCCATGATCAATCGGGGGTCCATATAATCATATTATATCTACACAATATCTAATCCATATAATAACATCTTATGAAAAAGATAAAATTAAAAACTAACAACTTGCGTCTTAATTAATCGATTAACGTTTAATCTATTAAATAATTTTATCTAATCAATTAACTAATTAACATTTAATTAATTAATTGATTTTAATTGAAATAAAATTAACGGTTAATTTTAAACAATTTCAAATTTTAATTTTAATCAATTAGAACTATTCCAAAAATAAATCAAAATTAAAATTAAGTCACTTTTCTTTCTTTCCTTTTGATTCCTAATCAAAATGGATGCTTTGGTTTCCTAAACCAAAAGACACCAACCTTGGCACTTTCCAAAATCAAAATTTTGAAAAGGCCTAGGCCTAGACATTTTCCAAAATCAAATATTTTGAAAAGGGCCTAGGTTTATTCCAAAGAAAATTTGGATTGACCTAGATTATTTAAAGGCAAATCATAATTACTAAAATAATGCCATGTGGCATCCCAATGGTCCAAACTATTTGAACTATTAGTTAGCTACATGACATCAACTAAACAAAGAGATATCAATCATAACTATGAACCATATTGAAAACAAAAAATACACAAAACAAAAACCGGGGACCACCGTATCATGCGATCGCACGGTGGTGGTGCCACCGCCAATCGGCTGAGCACCACCATGGCCGACATTTTTTTTTCTTTTCGTGTATCCTTTTGCGAATAAAAAATCTTTCATCTTTTAATTACGTGATTTAAACGATAAAATTAACTACTCAAATTAACATGCTTATTGCTTAAGCTCGAAGCTCGCTCTGATACCACTGTTAGGAAATCTACGCGGGAACGCAGTGGAATTCAAAATTTTATTTCCTTTAACTAGGATCAACTTCGTTTAAGCAACAAACATAATAAGATAGTAGACGGTGGTTACCTTGCTTGATCTAAAAGATTGACGCTTTGACCGTCTAAAGAGAGTAGAGGTGCACGGAGCCGCCCAAGTGTTCGGTCTCTACCGCTAGTCCACACGAACAACCGCCGGAATCAACCATTGGATTGCTACAAGAAAAACTCGGTTGCTAGACCGACCTTTCTCTCTCTCAAATCTCTCTCTCAAATCTCTCTCTAAGAAGCTCTCTATTTTTCACAAAAAACTATTAGTCTCTTGGAATTGTGATGTCCAAAAGAGCTAGCCAACCCATTTCTTATATAAGTGTTGGGGCGCCCTTCATGTCTCCCAATCTGATTGGGATTAGCTTTCTAGTAGATTGAGGAGAAAGAAAACATTTTTCTAATAAAATAATGAAAATATATCTGATTGATTTATCTCATTAATATTCAATATCTTATATTAAATATTTTTTTCAAGATATATATTGACAATATCTTATATTGAATATATCTTTATCTTATTACCATAATTATATTTTCCCAAAAATCAATTAATATCTAATATTAATATATGGTAATCACATTAATTAAATTGCACAATCCAAGTGTATCTTATACACTTTAAAATTGCGCCCCATATTGCCAATTATTGGCTTCCGGAATATTCTTAATTAATATATATAACGCTATGATTAATTAATTTGCAAAATACATGTGTATCAATATACACAATAAATATTTCGAGACATATACACTATATGTATATTTAATTAATCAACATAATTAATATCTTGTATTATATTTATTTATAATAAATAAATACCACCATATTAATTTATCACTATAACACTTTATAGTCGAGATAAAACTTTCCTTATTTGGTTATCACTATAACCGCATTTTAATCCGGCTAGATGTTCTTATGTGTGTGACCCGATAGGCTTTCGAAAATGTTGGCCATAGACACAAAGTGCAAATTACGAAAATGCCCTTCATACCTAACGATCACGGGATAACGTCTAGAAACACACCGTGACCCCCAATCATCGGAAGAGTCAAATGCAATTACTATTACCTTTCATGTGAAACAGTTACCGTGTAAATAAAATCCTATCGCTATATTAATATCCATACGGTCGTACGTCGAGTGTCAAGCATCAACGACCGTATCTTATAATCTGGATATCCTATTCTCTCGAAGTAACTTATTTACTTCCACTTTGCAAAGATTCACGAGAGTAAGACATTCCTTAAAATAAGGCCCTTTCGGATATTCACTCCTACTGATAGGGTACGCCATTCCTGGACGACCAAACATGTATGCTCCGCATGCTTCAGTATCACACCCAATCACTACCGCATGATCGCCCCAAGGCTAGAGGAAACCTCAATAGAGTCAAAGCATGACAATCCACACGCGATGCCATGTAGACTCCGGTCCTAATGATAATTACACAGCCGTCACATAGTGTGACACTTAACAGTGTAAGTGGGTCAGTCTAACGTACGCGTTTTCTAATACACGTCCACGTATAGTCCAAGTGTCTCTACACTTCGATAGACGAGATCTATCCCTGCCCTTAAAGACAGAAGACATCTAATACGTGCTAGCCTGTTTGTACTATCAATGCCCTGTTTAATAGTACATAAGCCTAGAGACATTTAAGTATCAAACTTATTAAAGTGATTAGAGATCTAATCAACCATAATCGCCTATCATGGTTTCTATATCACAATTTAATACTATGGACGTTATCATATAACAATTCATAATTGGTTCTTTAAAAGAACAAATACATGACAACAGAAAAGCCATTTATTATATATGTATAATCATAAAGAAATAGTAGAAATGATCTCATCCACTTACATTAAGTGTTGCAATATGTGGCAGTTGTGTAATTATCCTGAGACCGGAGTCTTCATGGCATCACGGTGTGGATTGTCATGCTTTGGCACTATTGAGGTTTCCTCCAGCCACGGGGCGATCATGCGGTAGTGCTTGGGTGTGATACTGAAGCATGCGTAGGATACATGTTAGTTCGTCCGGGAATCGCGTATCCTATGATTGGGAGTGAATTTCCGAAATGGCCTTCTTATAAGGAATGTCTAGCTCTCGAGAATCTTTGCAAAGTGGAAGTAAATGTGTTATTCCGAGAGAGCATGATATCCAGATTATAAGATACGATTTTTAATGTACTGACACTCAAGATACGATCGTATGGATATTATTACAGCGATAGGATTCTATTTACATGGTAACAGTTTCACATGAAAGGTAGTAGTCATTGCTTTTGACTCTTCCGATGATTGGGGGTCACGGTGTACTGCTAGACGCTATCCTGTGATCGTTAGGTATGAAGGGCAATTTCATAATTTGCACTTTGTGTCTACGGCCAACATATTCGGAAGCCTATCGGGTCACACACAAAAGAACATCGAGTCGGATTAAAATGCGGTTATAGTGATAACCAAATGAGGAAAGTTTATCTCGACTATAAAGTGTTATAGTGAATAAATTAATATGGTGGTATTTATTTATTATGAATAAATTAAATACAAGATATTAATTATATTAATTAAAGAATATTCCGGATGCCAATATTTGGCAATATGGGGCGCAGAAGACATGTGTTTAAGATACACTTGGATTGTGCAATTTAATTAATAAGATTACCATAATATTAATATTGGATATTAATTGATTTTGAAAAAATAGATTTATGGTAATTAGATAAAGATATTCAATATAAGATATTGGCAATAACTTGAATTTATCTAATATAAGATATTATAATAAAAGAGATAAATCAATCAAAGTGATTTTCATTATTTTATTAGGAAAATATTTTTCTCTTTCATATATCTTCTAGAAGTTTCTCCTAATCAGATTAGGGGACATTGGGGCGCCACTCTCCATATATAAGAAAGGGGTTGACTAGCTCTTTTGTACATCACAATTTCAAGAGCTAATTGTTCTTGAGAAAAATAGAGAGCTTATAGTAGAGAGTTTTAGAGAGAGCAAAAGACTGGTCGAGCAACCGGATTTTTCTAGTAGCAGTCCAATGAGGATTCCGGTGAGGAGTTCGTGTGGATATCGATATAGGCGAGACACGTGGATGGCTTGCGCACATTATTACTCTCCTTGACGGTCAGAGCGTCGATCATTTAGATCTACAAAGGTAATCACCGTCAAACTACTTAACGTGTTTATTGTGTTAAACGAAGTCGATCTTGGATCAGAAATCAAAATTTTAAATTTCGTTGCGTTAAACTAGTTGATTTCCTAACAGTGGTGTCGGAGCCATCTTCGAGCTTACGCAATAAGCATTAATTAAGTTGCGTAGTAATTATAATAAATGCAATATCTAGATTCACGAAATGATAACAAAAAAATGGGACACGTCGATTGAGGGCTCGGCCGAGGCGGCGGCCCCCTCCACCGTGGCGGATGGCGGCGCCGGCGTCCCTAGAGCTGCCGACGTCGGCTGGTCTTTCCAAGGGGGAGATCGATTCGTTTTTCCGTTTTGTGATATTTGTTGTGCATTGATATCTCCTTTGTTTGGTTGTGTCATGCGGCTAACCAATGGTTCAAATAGTTTGGGCCATTGGGATGCCACATGGCATTAAAATAATAATGGCATTTCCAAACTTTGTTTGGAATAGATGTAGGCTCTTTCCAAATATTTGATTTGGAAAAAAGGCCTAGGCTTAGGCCCATTTTCAAAATTTTGATTTTGGAAAAGGGCCAGGCAGTCAACCAAATCTTGTTTGGAAATATGCTTTTTGGTTTAGTAAACCAAATGCATCTCTTTTGGTTAAGAAGCAAAAGGAAAGGAAACAAAAGAGGCCTTCTAATTTTGAATACTTCCAAATTAATAAAATTGAAATTAGAATCGATTTAAAATTAAATATTAATTTTATTTTCGATTTAAGTCATTTAATTAATTAAAAGTTAGTTAATTATTTGATGTGATAAAATAAGACGCATAAGT
Source organism: Gentiana straminea (assembly GCA_036785695.1). NCBI lineage: Eukaryota > Viridiplantae > Streptophyta > Magnoliopsida > Gentianales > Gentianaceae > Gentiana > Gentiana straminea. The sequence goes on along the minus strand of JAVUPR010000048.1, from coordinate 7,947,668 downwards.
AGTTAAAATTTTAATTTGATCTTTTTTCATAAGATATAATTATATGGATTAGATGTGTAGATATAATATGATTATATGGACCCCGACTGGTCATGGACTCGACCAATATGATAGATGAGAGTGATTTACTTTATGTTGGTTTTCCAAATTGTCCTCGGCTATTATGAAGAACGTGACATAGTTTACTTTTTGTATTTATCCCATTCCCGTTAGCCCCCAGTGTGCAGCGGGTGTAATTATTTATTAGATAAATTTATTATGTAACAAGAATGGAGCAAGAAGATGAAGACCAAAGAAAGATAAAGAACCCATTGGCGTACAACAATAAAGATCATATTGGCGGTTGCAGCTACCCTTAGATTGTGACCCGCGGTTTCGTCAGTTTGTATTTGAAACCGCACCAAGGAAAAGTCCATGATCATACCGGTTATTTTGTGCGCGGAATGTTGTGTATGTTTTACTTTATACGATATCGTAGTAATATGCACATTGTAGATGAGACCATAATTAAATGAAATTATTTAAGTGAATTATATTAAAATTATTCTCACGACAAAATTCGAGCCAAAATTGTCTCCCAATATTATAATGACGCTGAAGAGCCCTTGTTCGGATCTAACTGATCGGCCCTCGTCGGGAGTTGACCTACCTCGGGTATATCGTTATTATTGAGATATGATCGTTATGGGATCTCATGAATATTTGGGTTATGACTCGACTAAAATCTTGCGGTGATTGGCCCTCGTCAGGACCGTCTGATTTTAGAGACAAGGGGTTAACTATCACATATGTGAATCGTCAAAGAGTTGACTAGTCAACCACTGGGAGTCGCATGTGATGCGACTGGTAGGAGTACCTACCTTTCGAAATTGTCACGGTTGATTGGCCCTCGTCGGGAATCGAGATAACTAGATTGGATCCCAGCCACTAAGGAATTAATCAAATTCTTGAAAGCCAATTGGGAATAATTGGCTAGTGGGAGCAAAACCAAATTAAAATTTTAAGTGCAATCTTAGGGTTTTATGCATGAACTTTTACTTATTCTATCTTTATTTATTGTTGTAGAAATGTCAAACAAATCGAACCTTCGTTTTATCATCGACAATAAGCTTGACGAAACCAACTTTCTCGACTGGGAAAGAAACCCCAAGATCGTTTTGAGGCACGCGAAGATTGGCTATGTCTTGGACGAACCCATACCGCAAAAGCCTGCAGAGGGCACGGCTGCAGATGCTGTCGAGAAGTACATTAAGCACTGTTCTGACAGTATTGATGCTACACGTATCATGCTTGCTTCTATGACACCTGAACTATAGAAACAACGTGAGTCTATGGATGCCTATACGATCATTGGTCACCTAAAAGAGCTCTATGCTTCTTAGTCTCGCACTGAGAGGTACGAGGTCTCGAAGGCCCTATTTGGTTGTAAGATGGCATCTGGGACTGCTGTGGGGTCGCACGTACTTAAAATGATCGGGTACATAGAGAGGCTTGAGAAGCTGGGCTAAAATTTGGTACACGAGTTAAGTATTGACTTAATTCTGCAATCTCTACCTGATTCATACTCGCAGTTCGTGATGAATTATCACTTTTTCCATAGCTACCTTTAGATTTTTGGTTGGTATTTCTTTGATTGCAATGAATTTTCCCAAGAGGCTGTTGTTACCAACTTGGACTCCTGAAGAGAAGTCATGTTGCTGAATGCTTGTTACTGGGGCATGAGTTTCCTGTATTTTGAGTCTGGAAAGGAGGGAAAACGTCTCTTCTTTGTCCATGAAAGGATTGAATAAAAGAAGCTAAGGCTGGCTAGAGAAAAAGTTTTAAGAAAGAACTAGAAAGGCTTCTAGAGAGAAGAGGAGCTCTCATACTAAAAAGGATGGTTTTCATAGTTTTAAAAACTAAAATTTTATATTCGATCATTCTCAATATATATATACTAGTTAAAAACCATGTTATCACTAGAGTAAGCATTGTCAATATATATTCGATCATTGTCAATATATATTCGATCATTCTCAATATATATATATATATATATATATATATATATATATATATATATATATATATATATATATATATATATATTTATATATTGTTTTATTGTTTGCTAATGTCCATGTTTGTAGTACATTGCTTGGCTCATTCAAACACTAATGGATAGACGATGGATTTTAAATCGGATCCGACTTAGCAAAGAGTATATTGATGGGGTTCAATCATTCATAGATATTGCTCGTCACCATGTGAACGAAAGAAATGAGATATTGTGTCCTTGTAGGACTTGTCATAACAAATCCTTTCACTCTGTTGGTGTCGTGCATGTTCACCTATTGAATTCTGGAATGGTTATGACTTATGATAAATGGATATATCACAGAGAACACATAGAGCATATCCAAGATGTGACTTCAGCCTATCAATACAACCAACAAGAAAATGTTTCAAATGCCAACATGTTTGATATGATTGATGATGCATTTCATAGGATAGAAAATGATGACCAAGAGACAGTGATGGATAAAGATATGCCAAGTGAGGTAAATTAGATGATGGGTGGTAATTCAAGTAACCTTGATTGGGAAGATGCCAATAGCTATGAGAAGTTGTTGCATGAAGCTCAAGTGGAACTATACCCGGGGTGCATTGAGTATACAAGATTGACATACATTGTGGAGTTGATTCACAACAAAGTTGATAATCACATGACTAACAAGGCAATTGATAAGATGTTAGAAATGATGAGAAAGATATGTCCCAAACCTAACAACATTCCTGAAACATATAATGAGTGCAAGAAAATTCTTAAGGGACTAGGATTGGGTTATGAGAGTATCCATGCTTGCTACTATAATTGTGTACTGTTTTATAAAGAGCATGCAAACAAAGATAGATGTCCGGTGTGTAATGAACCAAGATACAAAGATAGTGACCGTGAACAAAAAAATAAGATTCCAAGAAAAGTATTGAGATATTTTAGATTGACGCCAAGGCTCCAAAGGCTGTTCATGTCAAGACATACGTCAGAAGATATGAGATGGCATCATGAAAAACGAGTTGATGAAGAAGGTGTGATGAGGCATCCAGCTGATTCTCCTACTTGGAAAGAGTTTGATAAAATGTACCCCGCATTTGCTTCAGACCCTCGCAATGTTAGAATTGGCCTTGCGACTGATGGGTTCAATCATTTTGGGAACATGAGCACGTCTTATAGCATGTGGCCAGTCATACTGTTTCCATATAACTTGCCCCCGTGGAAATGCATGAAAAAGCCTTATTCTATAATGGCTTTATTGATTCCTGGGCCGAAAGCACCTGGAAAAGAGATTGATGTCTATCTACGACCGTTGGTTGACGAGCTTAAGGAATTATGGGAAAAAGGTGTTCCGACATACGATAAGGTGAGAAACACTACTTTTGTTATGCGTGCAAGTGTGCTATGGACGATAAATGTTTTTCCAGCTTATGGAAATTTATCAAGTTGGAGCACTCATGGTAAATTAGCATGTCCAATATGTAATAAGGATGCCTCATTCACCAAGTTGAGAAGTAAGTATTGCTATATTGGGCACCGTCGTTTTTACCTATGAATCACTCATGGCGTAAAAATACTCAGGAATTTAATGGTCACCGAGAGATGCAACGTCCCCCGAGAGAATTTTATGGAGAGGATGTACTTAAGCAACTTGATCACATTGTACATAGCATACCCGGTAAGCATCCTGGTAAAATTGATAGGAAAAGAAAGAGAGATGTAGAAGAATTCAATTGGAGAAACAAGAGTATATTATATGAATTGGAGTACTGGTCTAAACTGACAATTAGGTATAATCTAGATGTTATGCATATTGAGAAGAACATATTTGATAGCATCATTAATACATTGTTAAATACAACAAAATCGAAGGATACACTCAAGGCTAGGATGGATTTACAAGACATGAAAATTCGGAAAAATTTGCACTTGAAGCCCAATGGTACTAAATTGGATAAACCTCGAGCTGAGTATGTACTTCTACCATCAGACCGTGGACCTTTCTTAAGGTGGTTAAAATTAGTTAAATTTCCGGATGGCTATGCGTCTAATATTTCTAAAAATGTGATTGTAGATGAAAGAAAAATTATGGGTTTGAAGAGCCATGATTGTCATGTATTGATGCAACGTGTTCTTCCTATTGGAATTCGAAAATATTTGAAAAGGCAAGTATGTACTCCACTCATGGAGTTGTCAAGCTTTTTCCAGCAAATATGTGCAAAGACATTGAATATGGCAGATCTCGATAAGCTAGAAGAAAACATCGTGCTCATATTATGCAAACTTGAAAAGATATTCCCACCAGCATTCTTTGATGTCATGGTCCACTTAGCTGTGCATTTACCACGAGAGGAAAAATTAGCCGGTCCAACTGGATATCGATGGATGTACCCAGTAGAAAGGTAAGAGACTTGCTTTTCTTTTCTTTCATTGTTTTGTGCCTTCAGTTGATAATTGTTTTATTAGGTTGTTAGGAACATACAAGAAATATGTACGAAACAAAGCTCGTCCAGAAGGCTCTATTGCAGAAGCATACATAGCATATGAGTCCTCAACATTTTGCTCAATGTATTTATCCGGGGTTGAGACAGAATTCACCCGACCTGAAAGAAATAATGACGTGGCTGATCCTATTGCAAAACTTTCAGTATTCTCTCATAAATCACGTCCTTTTGAAAAGCCTGAAATGATTGAATGGTCAACAGGCGAGTTGGAAGCCGCGTTCTGGTATATTTTAGATAATTGCGACGAAATCGAATCATTTAGAAAGTATGTGGTTATTCTATATTTTTCATCTTTAGCCTTATGATATCTAACCTTATAATAATAAGTTTTATTTTTCATGTAGTGAACATATTGATATATTGCAAAAGGAGAGCCTTCAAAATGTTCATCAAAGACATAGGACTTTATTTCCAGAATGGTTTAAGAATCACATTACAAATTTGTTCAAGATCCTAAAATTGTTGGTCCCTTGAAAAGGCTAACACAAGTTTAGAGGGGGGGGGGGGGGGTGAATAAACTTGTCACCAAAAACTTTCCCAAAACTGAAAGTACCCCAGGAACTGAGTTTCTCCGAAACTCAAACTGACGCTCAATTCAGTTTTGTTCATGTCCCTTAACTTGCACGGAGTTCAGCTAACTCAACTGAGTATAAGTCAATACTGACTTATTCTTAATCTTGTTAACTGGCAGCGGATAGAACTAGCCTTAATATAACAAACAGTCCGTTGACTTGGTTTTAACGCGAGAACTAGATAATTAAAGCTGTAATGAGGTAAGTGAATGCATGAAATAAATAAACAAGAATTATAGAGGTTCCAGGTGGTGTAATCCTGTACGTCCTCTCTTCCCCTGTGATGTGGAGGAAAATTCCACTAGAACTTCTTTGAGATGGCCCGGTTACAAAAAGTTCTAAACTGATAGTCCTTGACTAATCCCTAGCTTCACTATCTAAACACTTGTAGAACATGTAGGATTGCTGCTATTCAATTGTTTGAAACACTGGTCCTTGAAGGGTAGAATTGCCTCTTCACCACTCATCACAAACACGGTCTTCTGGCACTCACTCAACCGTCCTTCACACCTTCTTGGTGTTTCACAGTCTGGACCTTTGATGAAATCAAAGTTGAGACCTGAATCAATAACTATGATTCAATTGTGATTTGAGCTTTTCTTCTGGATAATTAAATTTTGCATGGCTCTGTTTTTCTTCAAATGATAGATCTTGATTTTGCTTGAATGTGCTTGGACACTTGAAGAAATTTCTTGATCTTGCAATTAAGTACTTAGCAGGAATTCTTTCGAAATTGGCTTTCCCCTTAATTGGATCTTTTAATTAAATCTATTTTTAATTCCTCCTGCACACCCTTCTTGTTGTTGTAGAAGTAGTCTATTTATAGGGGTTTATTCACCGTTCATCCTGCTTGAATCTTGTAACGGCTATATTTTGTGACCGTTCTGATTTGTCAGTAATTCATCCAATAAGATTGCTTCATATGTAACGTTCGACTGTACTATCAGTTTATTGGATGACTGATATGTATGAGTTTATCACTTGTCAGTTTCTTGACTGACTTGGAGTGTTCACTGATATTTTACTCTTCTTCAAATATCATTACTCCAGTTTTTCATCTGATTATAATTTCCTTAATCAGAGTACACCATGACTCATTATCTCTAAGAATTAATTGTCCTTATGATTCTTAGGTCTTCATACAAGATCCATAAAGTCAGTTCAGGTCACCACAATCTTGCCCGAAGTCTAACTTTACAGTCTCGACATAGTCTTCATAACTGAGTTTGAACCCTCAGTTCTTCAATATAATATAACTGAGTCTGTGACCCTCAGTTCTTCATCTTCTAGATAAGCCAACTGAGTCTGTGTCCCTCAGCGAACTTATCTTCTTCAGTTTCATGGATGTGCTCTGTTTTTCAGTTTCTTGTAGAATCTCAGTTTGATTAAATCTCAGTTTCTTACTTTCTCAGTTCACATCCTAGAACTATTACAGTGCTTGTCTGATTTAACCTATAAAAATATCAGACTCTATAAAATCCTATACATTAATATCTAGACATCTTTTTGCTTTGCACTATAACAGCTAGTTATGACACTTCATCAATGGGGTTAATAACAATAACTGATTAGGCGATGAATCATCATCAAAACATAAATTTTATTTCCAACAATTTCCCCTTTTTGATGATGTCAATACCCTTCTTAAAAGCAATGCAAAAAGATAAAACAGAATACAGTAAATGACAGGATGAACTGAGAAACTGAGAATTTATTTGATAATAGAGTTACAATGCTGAGTAATAAAATACAACACAAATAAAAAGAACTAGAAGATAGTTTCTTTTTACTTGCCAGTTAAAATAAATTGATTATTATAAGTTTCTGCAACAGTTCTCATAGCATCATTTGTAGCTGAGTTTTCAATTCCATGGATGCTTGCCCAAATGTTCCATGATTCAGATAAATTGTGTTTCCTGAAGAATTTGCTTTTGAAAAGAACTGCGAAATTGTGTTTCTAGATGTTATGCATATTGAGAAGAACATATTTGATAGCATCATTAATACACTGTTAAATACAACAAAATCGAAGGATACACTCAAGGCTAGGATGGATTTACAAGACATGAAAATTCGGAAAAATTTGCACTTTAAGCCCAATGGTACTAAATTGGATAAACCTCGAGCTGAGTATGTACTTCTACCATCAGACCGTGGACCTTTCTTGCGGTGGTTAAAATTAGTTAAATTTCCGGATGGCTATGCGTCTAATATTTCTAAAAATGTGATTGTAGATGAAGGAAAAATTGTGGGTTTGAAGAGCCATGATTGTCATGTATTGATGCAATGTGTTCTTCCTATTGGAATTCAAAAATATTTGAAAAGGCAAGTATGTACTCCACTCGTGGAGTTGTCAAGCTTTTTCCAGCAAATATGTGAAAAGACATTGAATGTGGCAGATCTCGATAAGCTAGAAGAAAACATCGTGCTCATATTATGCAAACTTGAAAAGATATTCCGACCAGCATTCTTTGATGTCATGGTCCACTTAGCTGTGCATTTACCACGAGAGGCAAAATTAGCCGGTCCAGTTGGATATCGATGGATGTACCCAGTAGAAAGGTAAGAGACTTGCTTTTCTTTTCTTTCATTGTTTTGCGCCTTCAGTTTTTAATTGTTTTATTAGGTTGTTAGGAACATACAAGAAATATGTACGAAACAAAGCTCGTCCAGAAGGCTCTATTGCAGAAGCATACATAGCATATGAGTCCTCAACATTTTTCTCAATGTATTTATCCGGGGTTGAGACAGAACTCACCCGACCTGAAAGAAATAATGACGTGGCTGATCCTATTGCAAAACTTTCAGTATTCTCTCATAAATCACGTCCTTTTGGAAAGCCTGAAATGATTGAATGGTCAACAGGCGAGTTGGAAGCCGCGTTCTGGTATATTTTAGATAATTGCGACGAAATCGAATCATTTAGAAAGTATGTGGTTATTCTATATTTTTCATCTTTAGCCTTATGATATCTAACTTATAATAATAAGTTTTATTTTTCATGTAGTGAACATATTGATATATTGCAAAAGGAGAGCCTTCAAAATGTTCATGAAAGACATAAGACTTTATTTCATTCCCGGCAATAGGACGTTTCGTGATAACACCTGGTTGGACTGGTTTAGGACGTTTCGAATCACATTACAAATTTGTTCAAGATCCTAAAATGGTTAATAACCACTAGGATGAGGATATTTTTGTGCTAGCTCTTCAAATCCATGAAATATATACCTTATACAATTTATTTTAATCAACTAAATAATGCTCGAAAAAAATCAAAAACTAAGGGTTTTATTGATACAAAATAAACATTAATGAACATATTGATATATTGCAAAAGGAGAGCCTTCAAAATGTTCATGAAAGACATAAGACTTTATTTCCAGAATGGTTTAGGAATCACATTACAAATTTGTTCAAGATCCTAAAATGGTTAGTGAGGATATTTTTGTGCTAGCTCAAGGACCAGATCGACGTATTGTCCAGTACAAGGGGTGTGTTGTTAACGGTGTTTGTTATTTGGTGACATATGTTGATCGGTTTCGTAGAACACAAAATAGTGGGGTAATGACCCTAGGATCACATGATGGTGTGGCGTGTAACTTTTATGGAAGTTTAGTGAATGTCATTAAACTTCAATTCACACGGGGTTTTAAAGTCGTTCTCTTCAAATGTGACTGGTACAATACAAGTTTTAGGGGTAAGAAAGTCATTCGAGATTATCATTTTACATCAGTAAATCTGAATTTTATATGGTATGATAGTGATCCATATGTGTTAGCTGGTCAAGCACATCAAGTATTCTATATCCATGACTTAAAGTTGGGGAATACTTGGAATGTTGTGCAAAAAATCCAACATAGACACGTGTGGGATGTTCCTGAGAAAATTGATGATGATGATGGTACTGATAATGATGAAGGAAGCGATGAAGACAATGATGAACATGAGAACGGAATAACATATGTTGAGGATGATGATGATCAAGTTGATATTTCACTATGCAGAGATGAAGTTGATGCTGAGCCTATTGAAGATAACAATGGACAGTTGCACAGGATATTAATGACTAATGATGATTCCGACGAGGAATCAACGGATGAAGATTTAGTTTCATGCCATGCAAATGATGCTGAAAGTGATACTTATAGTGATGATGATGATTGATAATTTATAAGGATTTTTGTAAATATATTATCTAGAGTGAGCTTTCAATGCATGAACTATTATTTTCCCCAGCTTTGAACTTTTTGGGGATTTTTGCATTGCCTAAATATACGGTTTTCATGGTCTCTTCTTTATCTTTATTTAAATTTTGTAATATTTGTTTTTATTGAATAGTGTCAGTGTGTGATTTTGCATCACAAAAATTCTAGAATGCTCGCAATTAATTTTATTGAAGTATTTGAACTTCTTAATATGTTTTGTGCAAATGCTAGTACTATTTTTACCTCATTATATAGATGAAGAATTTCGCATAGCTAGGAAAAAAGGCGAGGAAGCTGCCTACTAGTCAAGCTCAATCGCGCAGTGTTACTCTTCAAAAAGGACCATCAGATTCACCACTACTACCACCATCTTCATCAAGGAATATATCAAGACCTATGGTGAAAAATATAACTCCTCCCATGCAACAACCTACACAACCAACTTCACCATTGCAACAACCACAATCCTCTTCGCCACCACTCCAGCAACAATCATCACATTCTCAAGACAGAGAACCTGTTAGTTCAGGTAGTAAACTAAAATTCATGATTAGTCGTTATGTTATCTTTTCATTTGTGTTTATTTTAGAATAGAAAAAATAATGGGTGATTGTTTTGGAATGGTAGAGGCTTATAACTTTTCAGGAAAAAAAAGGACGCGTGAAAAATCACGTGGAAAAGGTGTCCATAATATGATTGAAGCTAATGATGGGAAGAAGGTCCCCGTTGCATTCGACTTTGTCTTGGAAGTCCCTGATAATATTAAAGTGTCAAGCAATCTCAATTCTGAGATAGGAAGCATTGTTAGAGTTCATGCACCTGTACAGCACGATGGGTGGAAAAATGTCCCCCTAGAAGATAAAAGGCTTTTGCATGAGAAGTTATCGGTGAGTTCAGTTATGTTATTGGGTATCTTCTATGGATGCGTGACTTGTTAAAATGGTTTTTGAATCCCATTCAAATGTTATTATGTTGACAAGAATAAACGTAAAAAATTCTTAAGATGATATGTATTAATTTTTTACATATATTTATACTAATTTGAATGTTGACTTGGCCCATCCCAAAATTGATGAATATGTTGATTGGAAGATGTCAAAGGCATATACTTCATTAAAGTGGAGGTTACATCGGCACTACTTGGTTTATGGAACGCCTCAGGAAGGTCGAGCTAATCTTCCCCGTGCTGATTTATGGAATGAGAGACCAGAGAGTCACTGGCATTGGTTGTGTGATAATGTTTACATTGATCCACGCTGGGTCGTATGATTCGATACATTTCTGTTTAGTTATATTTAGAGTATGCATATCTTCAACTTTTATATTGAATGACACTCCTTTATCACCTTTATAGTTTCTTGAATTAAAGTTATACGTTTTGAAATTGGAAACTTTGTTTAGAATTGTTGGGAGAAGAGCAATGAACATTTTTCCGATACAATGTATGTTAATTTTTGAAGGGTTTGCCTGCTTAGTAGTAGTTTTACAAGTTAGTGATAATAATTTCTTATGCAGGAAATTGCAAGAAAAAATGCTAATAATAGAAAAAAACAGAAATATCCACATAAGGGCGGTTCAAGACCATTCATACAACATGCTAAGAAGGCTGCAAAGGTAAATGATTTAATTTTTTTTGCTAGTTTACAATATTTCCCGCGTAATAGATCTTGACTTTCATTTCTTGTATTTAGGATGGAGCACAATTTTCAATGATAGACAATTGGGAGGCTGTGCACAAAGATAAAAATAAACAGTGGGTCCATGATGCTGCTCGAGAGAAATACGTAAGTCCTTTATTATATTGTTTTCTTATACTAGTTGCTTGTTTCTTATGTGATATAGAATGTCATAAAGGCGTGGCGACGTTTGTGTAATTTTTTTAATAGTATATACACAAGTTGTGCTTTGTTCTATTACATTTACTTTTTTGTATAGTATATACACAAGTTGTGCTTTCTTGTATTAAAGTGTGTTTGCCACAACCTGTCTTCCATTGATTAGCTTGATCCTGAACCTTTGATCATTGACATTGGTGTATCAGTATATGCAAGTGCAATTCTTTTTCAATGCTCATCACATGAGATGAGATGTTCCACTTCCACTTTGTCTTTTCTTTTTTCTGTTTTTAGTGTGAAAATCATTTATGTTTGTCGCTAAACGTTGTGTTATAGATTCTATAGTTTGAAATCACCCCTCAGGGAAAAAAAAAAAATAAACAAAATTTTTGGGGGTAAGGGAAAATGATTGGATTCTCATGATCTTGAGTTTGATTCACCAATTTAGCGTTTTCGCATAAGTTCTTGAGGTAAGTCTATGGCCAAGGAAATCAATTCGAATTAAACTATGAATGGCACTGCATTGGTGATTGGCAGCTTTTAGTAATTTATTATTTTGGCATGTTTTTTGCTCTGTTTTATACAGCAGTGTCGTCCTGATCTTGAAGCTTCTGATCAGGGCCATGGTTTTTTTTTTTTTTTTTTGGCTTTTCAATTTTGCCTGCTCCCTGTGCCTGTTTTACATTGAGATTGCCACTAAGATTATATTCAGCTTGATGAAAGTCAAAAATGAAACCAATAACAAAGAAATCAGGCTGCATATAATCTTTTTTCTGGACTAAAATGCTTGAGAAATTTTGATGAAGTCCAAGCTAAATTGGACTAAACAATGTAAAACAATAGCTACCTTGTGTCCGAAAATCGACTTAAAATGTTGTGCATCTTTCTTTATGCAATTTGATGGCGACTCTATCCCCATAGGTTGCTTATTACTATTTGGCAAGTGGTAATGCCATGGAAATAACTATAGACAAAGCTGCTCAAAAATTTTTGGTACTTGACTAAGGTTGTACATATTTCGGAGAGGTTGTTTTGGTATTAGTTCTATTATTTAATCATTATTTTTTGTTTTCATTTTTTACGGAACCTAATGATTGTTAGGTGTAGTGCCCGAAAGACAATTATATAATTGTTTTAGGATAGAATTAATAATTCATCTTATTATATGCATGTATGCTTATAATTAAGACACTACTGAAAACCCTAAGTACTTCGTTTATGTAATCACATAACTCAGTGTATGGCTATACACAAGAGGATTGAGTTAGTGAGATGTACTTAAAATCAATGTTCTAAAACTCGCTAGGCGAAGTCGGTGCGCTACAGGGGCGCCTAGGCGGCGCCCATGAGCTTTTTTTTTGTTTTTTAAATAATAATACCCGTCTCATATAATTCTTACATCCTATGATCATAAAACATAAAAATCAAGTAAAAATGTGTCAAAAGATCAAAGAAACGACTCAACGAGTAGCCAAAACCCAAAGTACGAAATCAATGTCATGTAACTCATGTTGTCAACACTCAAGACTCTCAAGTTCAATCTTCAATCTCATCCTCATTATTCCCCATGTCTCCAACTCCAACAATATCACACTCTTTGTCCGACTCCAATTCAAAGTCCATGTCTTCATGATCTTCGGTATCATCCTCCGTGGCATCGGACACAAAATCCTCTTCATGAAGCTCTCTTACTTCTCCCGTATTGCGGGTACTCTTTCTTGGTTGCAATTCTTCATTTGCTCCGGATGCTTCACTCACCAATTCCCATGTAAGGCCCGAGCCGGGTGTGACCTCCTCATCAATGTCATCATCATCTATTCCATCAACTATCCAAGATTGTGCATTTTCCGCAGTTGATGCTAGAAGCACATCAACTTTGTCCTTCCTCTTCTTCTTCTTTGAAGACAATCTTGAATTGAATTGAACATAGACTAGCTTGTTCATTCGGTTGGTATCTAGTCTATTTCTCTTCTTTGTGTGTATCTACAAAAATAAAATTAACCACTAAAAAATCAATATCACACTATCACATATGATAAATTATTAAATTTCAATTGAAGAATACTTTTATAGAAGACTTTACCCCTTCAAAGACACTCCAATTTCTTTCACAACCGGAAGAGCTTGATGTCAAAGAAAGAATCCTCATTGCAACCTTTTGGAGTTCCGGTGTATGGTTGCCATAGTTAGACCACCATCCAACTAAAATTCAAAATGGCAAAAAGTAACAAAGACATTATTGAACTTAATAACTATTAGTTAATACTTAATAGTTAATAACTTAATAGTTAATATTATAATAATACTTCATCAAGATTAAAGAGAGAGTTCATAATCATACCCGGATCAAAAGTATATTGTTCGCATCCTTTTAAAGCCATAGGTCTACCAAATGAACCTTTCTTGTTCTTGTAAAGCACCAACTGAGTGTTCATCACAATGTTTTGCATGTCTACATCCTCAAATAACCGCTCCACACATTCAAAGACCGCGTCATGGATACTCATAAGTTTATCGGAGGACAATGAAGAAGCATATTTGTAGTAATAGTATGGATTCAATAAGTAGGCCATCAAATGAAGTGGAGTGTCAACACGCCCCTTTCCTTTCTTCTCCACTATATCAAGTATAGGCTTTTAACTCTCCACTTTATTCTTCATAACTTCTTTTATCTCATTCTTGGCCTTTTTGAGTTCACCATACACAAAGCCCATAGCCGGCTTCACATCGCCATCCACAAGTCTAAGGACTTTTACCAACGGTTCAAATACTTTCAATGTACAAGCAACCCCACTCCAAAAGCTTTGTTGCACAATGATAGAATAAGCCGCTTTTCCTTTCTTGCTCCTAGACCACTTTGTCGCTTCCCATTCATTAGAGTTCACCATTTGCCTCAAAGCCTCTTTCTTCTCCAATAAACTTTGCAATGTTAAAAAAGAAGTGACAAATCTAGTCACTCCGGGTCGTATAATCTCTCTTCTTGTACACTTTCTCATCATTTGCAAAGTCTTGTGATGAGAGTAGATAAATATGGTAAAACTCTTGGCTTTGTTGATTATGGTCTTGAAAGTAGAGAGCTTACCAATGCCTTCAAGCATAAGATTGATGGAGTGAGTGGCACATGGAGTCCAAAAGATACGTGGTCTTATTGCCTGCAACATATCCGAGGCCGCAATATTGTTTGAAGCATTGTTGGTCACCACTTGGACCACATTTTCTTCTCCAATGCTTTGAATACATTCATTCACATAATTAAATATGTATTCACCGTTATGCATCACCGGAAGCCTCTTTTGAAGAAAGGAAAGCCGTCCCAATTCTTGAATTCACACATAAATTCATGATGCTTCTTCTCTTTCTATCACTCCAAGCATTGGTCATGATTGAACAACCATTTCTCTCCCATTCCTCTTCATGACTCTTGAGAGCCTCTTTTGTTTTCTCCACTTCCTTGTTCAAGAGTGGCTCTCTAAGTTGGTATTGTGTTGGAGGTTGGTAACCCGGGCCAAATTGTCCAATCGCCTCACACATTTGTCTAAAACTATCATTGTCAATTGAATTAAAAGAAACGCAGCTTTGATACACCCACTTAGCCACATATTGATGCACACTTTGAGTTCTTTCTTTGAAAAGTGCATCATTAATGTTTTGTTGCCTTGTTCTCGTAGGAAAAGTGTCATCCGAGACAGGTTCGGGGTTAATTTGTGAGGCATATCTATCCATGGGTCCAAGAGGCCTCGGTCTTTTGTTGCTTCCTCCACTTTCAATGACTTTGATTTCATCCAACTCTTTATCAATATCAACTTCTTTCCTTGACTTTTCACGTTCAAAATTCTCGGTTTGCTTCTTAGTTACATTGGAAATAAGTGCTTCTTTACAACGTCTCTTTTCTTCCTCGGACGCCATAGGACAAGCTTTCACGTTCTTCTTTTTTCCGGTATGGTATCCGGAGATGTGTTCCTTAATTCGATATGCTCCTCCACTATATTTATTGCCGCATTTTAAACATTTCCACTTATCATTATTGTTTGCTTCATACAACGCTCCAAATTCCCACCCAATATCGTCACTTTGTTTCTTCAATGGATTCCGGAGAGAAGAAGAAGCATTAGACGAACCAATATTTGCATTCCCTCCTTGTTCTAGAGCCATTGTTTATCTAAAAATAAGTCAAAGTGTCAAACAAAAAAATCAAACAAAACTAGTTACTACTTAGTACTTAGATACTTACTACTTAGCTAGTTAGCTACTTAGCTTATGAACTAAGTTATAAACAAATTAAACCAAAAAAATACATACATATTATGAAATTAATCAACCTAACAACTTTCATTACATAGCTTATGAACTAAGTTATAAACAAATACAAATTAAACCAAAAAAATACATACATATTATGAAATTAATCAACTTAACAACTTTCATTTCTTGAAGACTTGAACAAATCAACAAAATGTCAAAATCAAAAGAAAAAAAAAACAACTAATTGTAAATACTAAATTGTTTGTTTACTAATTTTCTTAAGTTGTTAGTCTAGAATCATTCATTACTCATTAGTCATTATTTACTACCAATAGGGCATTGATTAACACAAGTAAATACCAAATACAAAATAAGTAAACAAATTGATATTAAACATTTGGATTAAAATAACAAAAAAAAAAACAAAAGAGAGACAACCACTCACCTCCGGCGGCTGTCAAACTTCAGGCGGGCTGTGAAGGGCCGGTGGAGGTCGGCTTGGCCGGCGGTGTGAAGGGGAGGAGGGGAGGGGATATCGAAGAAGAAGAGGGGCGGGGGGAGGGGGGAATGGGATGCGACCGCCGAACTTGAAAAGGGGACGGGGGGCTCTGTTTTTTTTTTTTTTTTTTGCTTTGCAAGTGTTTTTTTATTATGTTTTTTTTTTTGGTATTTATATATATTTATATGTCAAGGAAAAAAAAAATTGCAACCCTAATCGCCTATGCGGCGCCCGGGTCTCCTATGCGGCGCCCAGGTCGCCTAGAGTCGCCCAGAAGACACAGCCGCCTAAAAGATGTTGACTAGGGTGTATTCGACACGCTTGGGGTGCGCCTAGCGCCTAGGCGGCGCCTAGGCGACCGATTTATGCGATTATTAGAACACTGCTTAAAATTAACTTAGTCCGTAGCGTTGATTAATCTGAGTACGGGTCTCATGATTAATATGCTAATAATGCGCCCAGAACACTTTACGGTGTGACAGTCTTATCCGCACTGTCGGTAATAGGGTACCCAGTGGGGCATTTATATATGATGATAATTATATAGGGCTAGACCGATTTGATTTGAGTTCTCGATATAATTCCGTAATCGAGAAGTCTTATCGAATCACAAGATGATCATATATGAATTAATCTTAATCCTGAGGTGATCACAGACAACTGCTTAGACTACGGTAGAGTTTGATGTGTTAGTAAGGATCACTTCGCAGTATGTGGTCCAACAGTTCTCGTTGGCTCTATTCTGGAATGAGTGAGTAGTCTGTGATATCACAGATATGGAATCCATTCCTTCCATCGGGAAGTAAACAAACAGTTCCCTTATTTGTTAATCCTAGAAACTGATCGATCCGTGGAGTTCATATTATATTAGTTATGAACTAATTGATCACTTGGGGGTTAATGGTAAATAAGGATAAGAGGTTTCGAGAAGGGTCTACGGAGATATCCCGAATCGAAATGAACAATCTATGGAGGATTTATCCGTATGTAATGATTATATCAGTGGATACCTTATCAACTCATGGTTGAGTGTAAGTTATCTATATTCGGCAGAGTTCAGTTTCGGGTTTATGGTGGTGTAATCCCGGAATTAATAGATTGAATATTATTGTTCGGTCTGACGGATAATATTATTTAATTTATTGTAGCTACTGAATATGGATCCATGGTCCCCGACGTGGCTCCTAACATAGCATATGTTTTTCTCGTCGTTTCACCTCAATTATGATTAAATAGTTGGATTGGACTATTTAATTGATATGTGGATTAATTGTTTAGCTGGACTAGATAATTAAATACGCGGAAAAGAATTTTTCGTGGACTCGGCCCAATGTGTCAAAAAATGCGCATGGACCTTTATTTATTAAGGTGGGGCCCATTTTATTATTAGATGATTATTAAGGAATTAGTTTTCTTGGATAATTATTTAATGTGTGATTTATCTTTTATTTGTTAAATGATAAGTCATGGAATATTAGATAATAATATTATTTATCCTAATTTGTTTGGGATAATTATTTTATTTATCTTTTATTTGGAATAAGGATTAATCTAATAATTATCTCTTAATTATTAAATTTTTGGAGGACAATGATTACTCTCCTATATAAAGAGAGTTCTCCCAAGCCTTTTGACACAACACATTACACGCATAATTGAGAGGAAAATAGCTTAGAAATTTCGGCTATTGTTCCTTGGGTTTGAGTTTTAGAAAACTTCGGGTTTTCTAAGGTAGCATATCGAGGAGGTCCGGCGGCTTGAAACACCATCCACCTGGTGGTGCTTGGAGATACACGTTGAAAGACTTTGGCTTCTCAACTAGCTCGGATTGGATTGAAGATTGTTCTAGACGTTTATTCACCATAAACTGGTAAGCAATCTAACCCCCTCGTAGGTTTAGATCTATTATTTTATGTATTTTGGTTGACTAGATCTAGATCTTATTCTTTCCACTGCGTAATCGGGTGGATCTAAGATCCATCCGGTGATATTACATCCTACAATGATAAGATTGTTGTCCATGACTTGATATTTTGTTTATAAGATGAGATGAAACGGATGCGGGATGAACACAAGGAGAAATTGATTGCTGAAGCACCTGAGGATACTCCACTTGATTCTGTACAAGTGCCATTTGAGGATGAGTTAGAAATCATGAGTAAGACTCTTGGGCGCAAGGGACGATCTATTTATGGTGTAGGTTCTTTTCCACGCGTGGAAACCACCAAATCATTTGCCACATCTTCTATGGCTTCAAAATCTGAGTTGGCTGAAATTCAAAATCAAGTAAAGTTACTAGCCACCAGTTATAAGATTATGCAAGAGGAAAATGAGAAACTGAAAGCACAAGTGAAAGACCTATTGACATCACAAGGAAAGAGTAGCGTCGATTCTGATGAGCCTAACTATCTGGATGATGATGATGATCCCTATGAAGACGAGCTAGCAGACTATGCATGATCAAATCTATGATATTTTTTCAATTGTCTGATTCTCTAGGATTATTAGAATTTTGCCAATTTTAGTTTATCGAACTTGTGAATTTATGAATCTCTAGCAGACGGAGTAATATTTCTTTAAGTTTTGATTTTGAAAATTCTTCACTATTTACGAACTATTTTATTACCAATCTGTTATTTGTCATTGAATTTATTAGGTGATGCAAAAATCAAATTCATCACGTATAGTACGATTATTTGATGAAATAGGGCTTACAATAACATATAAAGTGATGTTCAATTCGTCACAAAATATTCTATTATATGAAACATGATTTGTCACGTTTCAAATCAATATGTGACGAACTAGTGGTTATGATAGTAACATTAGGTGACAAATGCTTCATCAAATATAGTCACTTTCGGTGATGAAGATTTTATCACATATCATAAAAATTTGTGATGCAGTAGTGGTCACAAATTGCATTTTATTTAGTATATTCTCCTATTTTATGTGACAAATCGGTCGTCACTTAAACTTACAATACGTGAGAAAAATGTAACGTCACTTATTTAAGGCAAACGTGTCGAATTTGTCGTCACTAATGTATATAAAATGACCAAGTGGAAAATGAAATATGTGATCAACCATTCATCACATATGCTAAAAAAATGTGAGGAATAATAAATTCGTCATAGAATACTTTTCATGACTTATGATAGGTGACGACCTTAGTGACACACGAATTTCATCACAGATAACCAAATGTGACGAAATTTACTAATTATGTGACGAACATTGGTCGTCACAAAATGTCAATTTTCTTGTAGTGTATGCACGGGATAGGAGCAATGCATGATAAAATAAAATAATGTTTTATATGAAGAGCAATATATTAAGTTCCACTATAATAAAAAAAAACTTTAATATTAAGTAAATTTGAGATGATGCAATTGAATAGTATATTTATCCAATATAATAGCTTTTTTTGGATGGTGTGTCATACTTATCAAAATTTAAATGATAAACCAATGGATAATAGTTTTAATTTTAAGGGTTTATGGTTAAAAATGACATTTTGAACCTAGAAATATGCAATAAGGACAGTGAGATTTTTTTCGGGTAAAAAGGACATGTCCTTATTCCACTGTGATAGTAAAACATTAGATTTGAGGTCAGTTCCACTACAGAAAACAGTGGATTTAGGGTTATGAACAGTGTATTTGTCCTTATCACCCATTTTATATTTCCACTGTCCTAATTTCTATTTTCCCATCTTTTTGTCCTTTTAAACCACTGCCCCTAGTTTTAATCCAGAGGAAAAGTAGCGTAGGTAGGGACGCACCCCAACCCTCTCGATTTCCACATCCCCTTCAGTTTATTTTTAGAATAAAACAATCATAAGTTGTCTTAGCCTTCCACCCTATCCAATCCCTAAACCTGCATTTCATTCCTTCAAGCCCAACTCGACACTCGATTCGCCCTAAAAAAATCCATCCCACCATGCACTCCATTTGCCTTAATTCTCACCCCATTAATCCCTCAACCCCTCACTTCATTCGCTCCTGCTTATCCACTAATCTCACCCCTAACTTATCCAAACCTAAAATTACACATTAAAAACTTTGTGTTTGTTATATCAGGTTTAGGAAATTTGTAATGTTTGTTAGCATTAAATTTGTAATAGATATCGTCTGGAATATCGGGTTTGCGGTATATGACTTTATGAGTGGATATCTAGCTGATTGTGTGTGATTTCTCCGATAAGAGATGGTGGCTCTTATGATCTGGATGAAGATGCAGGTGGCGGACACAACGCTTAAAAGAGAGAACACAATAGTCGACAAATTGGCAGAGTAGCTCTGCTTGTATTAATTCCTGGCCCCTTTATGAATTACATGGTGCCCCCTATATATAGGCGGATTGCTAACGACGATTAGGCTAATGATGATAAGACGTTATTAACTATGACATGACATAATTAAGTACAATCAAGTGCTAAGCTAATCAAGAGTCGGACTCATAGGCTCGCTCGCCGCAATGTTGTCCTCTTGATAAGATGATTGTCTTGTCCTTGCTAACGTCAAGTGTGGTAGCAGTTCATCATTCCCCAGCTTGGGGAATGTCCGCAGATGGCCCGGGCTGACTCTCTGTGGTCTGGTCCGGCATTTGCTCATGCGGACTGGGTATCGTGATGCCCGATTGTAGAGGTGGGCCCCATGTCCTGGTCGTTTGTCAGATCAATGAGACCGTTTGCGGTTTATACATATCAATGGCCCCCTACTCTGTACCTTGTGTATCTGCGAGGAGGAGGAAGGTGGAGAGTAGATTTGTTGGCGTAGTGGAACACCGAACCTTGTTAAATATCGGGCTTTGATCAGTGTTAGTGTTGCAAAGTGATGCGGTGATATGCCGTGCATTGTAATGAACAGGCATGAGCACCGCGCTATGAAGCGGACGGGTTTGGGCACCGCGCTATGAAGCGGGCGGTTTGAGGCAGTTTTTATGGCATAAAGCGACTCGCAGCCAAGCCCCGCACTATGAAGCAGATGGGCTTGAGGTGCCGACCTCTGATTGTCGGGCTTAGGGGGCCGCACTATGAAGCGATCATATTTTGTAGGCCACGATCCGCTTCTCTAGATGAGGCCGTAAGCCGTTTATCGAGATGAGGCCGTAAGATGCTCATCGAGATGAGTCCGTAAGCTGTTTCGCCAACTGTATCAGTCAGGGGATGTCACAAAGTGTTGCCTCGGTTCTCTAACTTACGACGCTTGACGTGAAACGTTCTTTGCTCTTATTGGCTAAGGGATTTAGAAAATCATATTTTGCCATTATTGTGTTCAAATTTCAAAATTTGAACCGACGCCTCGGCTCTTGTCCTTGCCTATAAAAAGAGGCTCCTACCTTTACTTGCATACTTTTGCAAATTCTAAACATTTTCTTGGCAAGAATTCCGGCGAGCACAAACAATCTCCGGCGATTACTAGCAGTATTCAGCCAATATTCAAGTTTTTGACACAGATCTTCCAAACTTTTTAGGTATGTCATTACTTCCTCTTTTTTATTTCTGATGTCTTGTTGCCCCAAACGAGTTAGGGATTATGCATGCTTGTGACCCTTAGTCCCCATTTAGTTGTATTTGAAAGGCCTGGAAGCCTTTTTGAAACCTAGGATCTTGATATGGCTATTAATTTTCCAGAGAGTGAATGTTTTGATCAGTTTAGAGTGTATCTCTTAACCTGTAGAACGGAGGGGCGAGGTGTCGAGGTAGGCAATCATGCTTGCTTCGGCCCAACTTCCATGTCTTAGGTGAATGATCGTTCCACCTCGCCTTATGTTTTTCAGGATGTCTTCAGAATCACACACTCAGACCGATGAAGAAGCACAAGCAGCCCTTGGCTATGGTTCAATCGAGGAGGTTAAGATGAGCGAACAAGGGATAACCGACGTCGAGGAATCCGGCTCGGAAGACGAGGCAATCGACCAAGATAAAGAATTGCCGAGCAATCTCGTCAAGAAGACACAGAGGAGGGTAACTCGAGGAGTAAATACTCAGGATATGGGGTCGTAGAAAGCGGGGGCGACCGATCCGAAGAAAAAAGCTTCTAAGAAGAGGTCTCCGGAAGCTCCCCGTGAGTCGGCGGCTCAGAAACGTTTTGATAATGAGGTGGGAGCTCGATGGAGGGGATTTCGGGCTCGTACTGACTACACATCGTCTTTGACGGCAGATTTTCCAGTTTTGGCACAAAGTTCAAAGCTCGCATTTACGGCAAAGAGGAGGAGGATTATCTGTGGCTTCATTACGATCATTTGGTGGCCGGACTCCTTCCACCCTTTGATCCTTTTTTTGTTAAATTTATGGAGGAAATCGGGGCCATGCCGTGTGATCTTACACTCGGGGTTGTCAGAGTCGTAATGGCCTTCATCGTGTTAAGTAGATTGTGGGGTCGTGAGCCGTCGATTTCAGCTTTGCTTTACTTTTATGGTTTTAACAAGAGGGCCGGGGATGGCTAAATCCAACCCCGCAATAGTATTGGTAGACCTAGGCTTCTGTTTGACCTTCCTGACAATGTCTCATCCTGGAATGAGAGGTGTACGAAAGTGGAGTCGTCGATAGGTTGGCCCTTTCCAAAAATCCCTGCTAGCTCTGGCAATACCGAGCGTCTAAAAACTATCAAGACTCAAGATGCCGACAACGAGTTCATAGCTGAACTTAAGGAGCTGCTTGGAAACATCAAGAAACCTCTTAGATAAGAGAGAGTCTTTAACTTGAGGCTTCTTCTATATGTCATGCAACCTTATTGTAGAAAGGCAGGGTTACCTGGGTCAGAGGAAGGTGATCCGTTAGTTGAGATCGAACCGTTACCCTGCGATCCCGATTGGTATGGAGAGTGTCACTTTGGTAGATGTATGTCTTCCTTATGCGGGGTGTGCCTGGGCAATCCCTCGATGCGATCTCAAACATGAGAAATATTTTTCTTTCTTGAGGAAAGAAAAGATAAACGTTAATACTATATGTGGCAGTCCAAAACTGATCGAAGGCTTCGGTAGAGCCACGATATTTCTTCCTAGGGGAACAAAATTTATGTTCGATCATGTTTTATATTCTCCGATATCCCGAAGAAATTTATTGAGTTTTAAAGATAACCTCCGGAACGGATATCATATTGAGAGAATGAATGGGAGGAATATTGAATATTTGTATATTATAGTAAATATCTCAGGAGCGAAAAATATATTAGAGAAACACCCTTCTCTATCATCGGGATTGTATTAAACTAAAATAAATGCGCTTGAGACACATCATGTAGTAAACCAGAAGTTTTGCTGATGATAATTTATTGAGAATTTGGCATGATCGATTGGGACATCCTAGATCAGTTATGATGATACGAATCATTGAGAACTCAATGAATTGTTATATACGGCATGTTCTCAAGAAAAGTTTATTACAAGGCCATCAGTCACGAAAGTGGCTGCAAATTTTACTAGCTAGTAATATTTATTATCATTAAATGATATAAATATTGAGACGTGGATCAATCTGGTAGAGGGAATCCAGAAGGAATTGACGACATATATTCCTTGGAATTGTTGAGAAATATTAGTGTATATTGTAGCATGTAATTAAATCAAGGACTGGACCACGATTGTAAATCTTTTTTCTATGGTTTACAATATTGTATTGTATTGTATTGTGTCAAAATTAAGCAGCAAACATTATAACACATGAAATCATCGATCGTACTAATTAATATACAAGCATAAGAGTACAACATATAAACATGTATAAAGAGATATATGGTGAGAAAATCCTGGTACAAGCAACATGCATATTTATATGTATAAAGAGATATATGGTGAGAAAATCCTGGTACAAGCAACATGCAAAATATGCATGTAAGACAAATACTGTTTAAATTGACTTAATTGTATCAATTATCTACCACTACAGGCGTATACACGTAATGAACATATATGTTTGACATTTCATTTTTCTCAACCTAGTGAAAAAATATACGCAGATATGAAGTTCTACATAAATTTAAGATTATACTAATGTTATCTAGAAGAAAACATTCATTTTCTCTGAAGGAGAAGGATAATAGAATACAATGGTTTCATGGAATCGCATTGACAAGCTTGACGAAGAGATGACATTCATGTCCTTAGTTGAAGATCTCGTTGTGAAAAGCATGGGATTTGTGGTAATAGAATACAATGTTTCATGGAATCGCATTGACAAGCTTGACGAAGAGATGACATTCATGTCCTTAGTTGAAGATCCCGTTGTGAAAAGCTAAAGTATGAAATCAGAAATATGACTATATTAAGAAACTGGATTACAGAAGTGGTGAACGTTTGATAAAATTGTCTGAATAAGAATGAATGTATGCATGTGTGTGTACATGTGGGCGGGAGGACAACATGCAGGTGCGTATGGCGGGCGGACAGCTTATGGGCAGGCATCGTGCATGCGGCGTGCGGACAATGTGTGTGTGTTTTAATGAGAATTGTGTGTATATATATATATATATATATGCATTAGTTGTAATGAACGATTTAGCATGATTTTATGACTATTCCATTTTATGACTATTCCATTTTTAGGATTATTCTAAAAAAGAGGTGCACTGGGCCTGGGTGCATGTCTATTTAGGATAATAAAATGTATTGTTATCAAAGCAAGTGACATTTGCACGCTTTTGCTTAAACTATTTTCTGAACCCAATAGTGGTGGGTGACTTTACATAATACAAGGATAAGGGTACAACATGCATGTATAAAGAGATGGTGATAAAACCGTGGTACATACAACAAGCAAAATAGAACTAGAGATATAAACTAATAACTCACTTCTTATAATATGCAATTAAGACAAATACTCTTTAAATTGAATTATCTGTATCAATTATCTACCACTACAGGCGTATACACGTAATGAACATATATAGAAATTTTAATTCTATAAATTGTGAATTCATTATAAGCTTACTTTCACACTTAAATTCAATCTTCTCAACCTTACTCATAAGAAACAAAGCAAAAAAATATATACTTCTTCAGGATGATGATGAAGTTCTACATAAATTTCAATATTATACTAATGTTATCTAGAAATAGTAGCATTAATGCAGTACCGACAACATGTAGAAAAACAAGAAGTAATATGGAGCTGAAGAATAACTTTGCATGGCATGTTTTTTGAATTACTTTGCATGGCTCTTTAATACTCCCCCAAACGAGGTTTGGGATTTGGGAGCAGTCCGAGTTTGTCTCTGAGTAGTTGAAATACATACTTAGGCAGTGACTTTGTGAAAATGTCAGCTAACTGGTCTTGTGCTGAGACATGTTTGGTGATCAAAAGCTTTCTAGCCACTTGCTCTCTCACATAGTGATAATCTAGTTCAATATGCTTGCTTCTTGCATGAAAAACGGGGTTGATAGTCATGTATAAGGAGCTTAGGTTGTCACGAGCAATGTAGGAACTTGAGGCGAGTAACATGAAGTTCTTTCAAAATATAAGTGATCCGGGTGAGTTCGAGTGCTTGTATGTGCCATGGCTCGTATTCGCCTTCGTGCTTGACACGGAGACGTTAGGTTGTTTCTTTGCACACCGGGAGATGAGGTTGGGACCTAGGAAAGTGCGGTACCACCAATGGCGATCTCCCGGTTGTTGGACGACACTCGCCCAATCGACATCGAGAATGCATAGAGATTGAGGTGTGATGTGGCCTTGAGAGAAATGCCTAGTTGTAAAGTGGACTTGACATATCTTAGGAGTCTTTGAACCTGTTGCATATGGAACTGATTGGGAGCTTGCATGAATTGGGACAGATAATTAACTGCAAATGTGATGTCTGGCCTGGTGAAAGTCAGGTACTGGAGTGCACCAATGATACTTCTGTAGGATGTAGCATCTGCAGGAGGTGAGCTTAGGGGAACTAGAGGCTTTGTAGCCATTGGAGTGTTTGCTGGTTTGCAATCTTGCATGGCTGCCCTTTGGATGATAGTTGTAGCATAGTGGGATTGATGTAGATGCATGCCTTGTGATGTCTGTTGGATCTGGACCCCCAAGAAGTGATGTATAGTGCCAAGATCCTTCATGGCAAACTCTGTATGGAGAACTTTGATGAATGAACTCAATAGGTGAGAATTTGAACCTGTAACAAGCATATCATCCACATACAAGAGGAGCACTAGGGTGCTCTGATTAGCATGATAATAAAATAGAGAGGGATCGGATAAACGCAATGAAAACCATATGAAAGTAAGAAAGTACTAAATCATCAAACCAAGCCCTTGGGGCTTGTTTTAACCCATAAAGTGCTTTGCTTAACTTGCAGACATGTTGTGGGAATTTAGGATCACACATACCTGGAGGTTGTTCCATGTATAGAGTTTCAGAAATATTGCCATGTAAGAATGCATTTTTAACATCCAACTGTCTGACGGACCATTGTCTGGATAGAGCAATGGAAAGGATGATCCTAATGGTGCTAGGTTTGACCACAGGGGAGTATGTTTCTACATAATCCAGACCATCTACTTGGGCATACCCTTTGGCAACTAATCTTGCCTTTAGTCTGTCTAGGGTACCATCAGCTTTGAGTTTGGCTTTAAATACCCATTTAGATCCTATAACATGCATATACGGAGTCCTAGGGACAAGGTGCCATGTCTGATTATCTGAGAGGGCCTGCAATTCATCTTGCATTGCTGTTTTCCATCCTGCATGTTTTAGGGCACTTGTAACCGTTTTTGGTTCTGTTGGGATGGTGGTATAAGAGGCAGTTAGGGCATATTTAGGGTTTGGCCTAAAGATGCCATGTTGTGCCCTAGTAGCTCTTGGAGAGAGATGTGGAGAAATTAGGGCATTGTCTGAGTTAGTGGATGCAACTGTGGGTGACGGGACGGGTCATCATTAATTTGGTCATCTGGAGTGTTGGAGTCGATGAAGGAGGGAAATCATCCGGAGTGGATGGAGGAGATGGAGAGGGAGATTGGGAATGATCGGTGTAGTCTCGTAGTGATAGTAAGGGATGTGGCTTGATCGGGTAGATCTATGGGTACATTTCAATTATGACATCGGTATATTGGACATGCTAGATTCCTCTCGTATTGGAAGTGGGAGAGATGCTAGTTGAGGGTTGGTGAGTTGTTGAGGGGAGCCAAGAATCAAAGATGGTAAGGACATAAGGCACGTTAATGGTACTCATGGTTTTATAGGGCAATAAGGTCTCATCAAAAGTGACATGTCTGGAAATGTAAAATTTTCTGGAAGGTGGATGAAAACACTTATATCCTTTGTGTTGGTTGCTATAGCCTACAAAGACACAAGGTAGGGTTTTGGGATCAAACTTATGTTTCTTGGAATCCCAGGTATAAGGGTAACATTTGGAACCAAAGATTCTGAGGCTAGTATAGTCAGGATGTTTGTTATGCAGCAGATAATATGGGGAGTCAGTTTTATTGGTGAGAGAGGGAACTCTATTGAGTATATATACAGCTGTGGAAAAGGCTTCAACCCACAAAAATAGAGGTGCTCGCTATGAAACAAGACATGGTTAGTCCCGGTTCTCGATGGTTCTGTGCCTTCTTTCAACAAGTGCCATTCTCCGTTGAGGTGTGTGAGGGCAAGTGATTAAGTGTGTGATGCCTTGTTTTAATAGGTGGTTTGTGAGGGGAGTGTTGACAAATTCTCCCCCTCCATCTGAGTGAAACTGTTTTATAGATTTATTAAACTGAGTTTGAGCATATTTTTCAAAGTGAATAAAAACAGTGAAGAAATCTGATTTGTGCTTTAAAGGAACAAGCCAAACATATTTGGAGAAATCATCAACAAAGCTAGCATAATAATGAAATTTGCCTATGGATTCAACAGGGGCAGGGCCCCAAAGATCACAGTGGATCAATTCAAAAATACTGGAAGAAACATGTTCAGAATGAGAAAAAGGAAGCTTTGAAAGTTTGCCTAACTGACAACTTTCACATAAATGCTCCTGCTTATTTGAACCTAAAACATCAATGAATCCTTTATTTTTTAAAGCATGAACTGTGGGAAACTGAATATGGCCTAATCTCTGGTGCCAGACTTCAGTGGTGCATGACTTTGTGCTGTGGACTGCAAGGGCATGGTGGTCACTTGGAAGAGCATATAGGTCCCTCTACATCCTCCCTTCGGGAGGATCTCGATCTGTTTTGTTTGCCTTAAGAATGAAACCAAGGCATTAGTAAACAAACAAAGTGTGCATCATATTGTTTTGTAAGTTGCCTAACAGAGATTAGGTTTTTGGTCATATTAGGCACCAGCAAGACATCTGTAATGACTAAAATTTCATTGTTATAGGTGACATGAATATCTCCAATGCCCTGTATGGGAAGTGCAGTTCCATTTCCAACAATTACATAAGGGGAACCAGAATATGTGTGTAAATTATGCAGAAGTTTAGGATTACCTGTCATGTGGTTGGTGGCACCTGTGTCCATCAGCCATTCAGTGTCTGCAACTGTATTGTCCAGTGTCAAGGCTGATAATGCTTGAGGAAGGACCTCCTCTTTTGCCTTATTGTTCCACCAACAGATTTTGGAGATATGCCCTTGAACTCCACAGAAGTCACATGTTTCAGACTTATATTGATCTCTTTCTGCTCTGGACATCCTTCTGAACACCTTCTTAGTCTGATCTGATGGTCCTGATGCCCCTCTTGATTGCTGTGCCTGAAAACCTCTACCTGCAGAGTTGAACCTTGATTGTGAATCACTCCTTTGTTGCGGCCTTTGTCCATAAAATGCTAGATGAGAAGTGTCTGAGTCTTTTGCAGCAAACCATGACCTTCTTTGATCCAAGTTCTGTAGGTGGCCTACTAATTCTTCATAGGTTGGCTTGTGCATGAGCATGGTTGTTGTGAAGGTCTCATATTGGGGACCTAAACTAGTTAACAGGAAGTAGACCTTTTCAACATCTGGTATTGGCTTTCCAATGGCAAATGCCAAACCGTCACACAAGCCCTTAAAGTATTGGACATGATCATTGATGGATTTTGACTCCTCTTTCCTCATGTAGGTTACTTGTTGCTTCAAATTAAACTCTCTCTCTTGAGATTCTTGGGCATAGGCACGTTTGAGGGCATCCCACACAAACTTTTGCGAGAATCCAATCCAATCACCGGACTTAATGATTCTTCTCGTTAGTGATCCTGAATAACTGTTTTTTGAATTGATTAAAATGCTTACAATGGATCCACTTATATAGTAGATAACTGATATGAGATATACCTAAATATTTATTCAAATATAATTTGAATAATTTAAAAAACAAATAAACATTTTTTTTTATTTAAACAACTAATTTATCTCCACAAAATATCATCTCGATCTCTTCTTTGACTCCATCTCGATCTTTTCTTTGACTCCATCTCGATCTCTTGTATTTATCTCTATTACCCTCCCTCAAACGTTGCCGGGGTTGGAGGCAACGTTTGCATGTCAACAAAGAATATGATACAGCTTTTCGACACCCACGGTTTGTAGCTCCTGGCTCTTGGCTCTTTTAGCTCTGGCCCTTGGCTTTTAGCCCGTGGCTCTTTCTTTTTTTGTCGATAAATCTTTTCAATTTTCTCTATGACTGCAAACAAAACATGCTCGCTCCTCTGCAAAGTTTGATGAACGGATCTGTTTTTCTCAATTTCATCTAAATATGATTAAATGAATACATATTTAATGTCAAAGAGAAATATGAATGATATATGTAAGTTTTTTTTTTCTTCTTCTATTTTTATATTTATTAAATCAACCTTAACATAAAGTGCTAAAAAAAAGACACAGACCAAAAATATTGGACGCATGCAAATTAGATGAAGAAATGACATAATATTTATTTCAAGAATATTTTGATGCAAATGTTTTGGATAGTGGATTCCGACGCAAACAAATATGAACAAACATGAGATTATAGACTTCGGACCATTTGTTGCCGAAAAAGAAAATTGACATCATGCATGAATGATTTTTGATTTTGCTTTGATACGGAAATGAACAATGAATGAACTGTTTGAATGCGGAAGTGGATTAGGACGCGGATCGGGCGAGGGTTCACCATTATTTTAGGTATCTACCCCCGCCCCTTCTCTCGATACCATGAAGAAAAGTTTGTTCCTTTTTTTGAATAACTTTGCATGGCATGTTTTTTGAATTACTTTGCATGGCTCTTTAATACTCCCCCTCAAACGAGGCTGGGATTTGGGAGCAGTCCGAGTTTGTCTCTGAGTAGTTGAAATACATACTTAGGCAGTGACTTTGTGAAAATGTCAGCTAACTGGTCTTGTGCTGAGACATGTTTGGTGATCAAAAGCTTTCTAGCCACTTGCTCTCTCACATAGTGATAATCTAGTTCAATATGCTTGCTTCTTGCATGAAAAACAGGGTTGATAGTCATGTATAAGGAGCTTAGGTTGTCACAGAGCAATGTAGGAACTTGAGGCAGAGTAACATGAAGTTCTTTCAAAATATAAGTGATCCAGGTGAGTTCAGCTGCTGTATGTGCCATGGCTCTGTATTCTGCTTCTGTGCTTGACCTGGAGACTGTTGGCTGTTTCTTTGCACACCAGGAGATGAGGTTGGGACCTAGGAAAGTGCGTACCCTGTAACTGATCTCCTGGTTGTTGGACAGCCTGCCCAATCAGCATCTGAGAATGCATAGAGATTGAGGTGTGATGTGGCCTTGAGAGAAATGCCTAGTTGTAAAGTGGACTTGACATATCTTAGGAGTCTTTGAACCTGTTGCATATGGAACTGATTGGGAGCTTGCATGAATTGGGACAGATAATTAACTGCAAATGTGATGTCTGGCCTGGTGAAAGTCAGGTACTGGAGTGCACCAATGATACTTCTGTAGGATGTAGCATCCGGGGAGGTGAGCTTAGGGGAACTAGAGGCTTTGTAGCCATTGGAGTGTTTGTTTGGTTTGCAATCTTGCATGGCGCCCTTTGGATGATAGTTGTAGCATAGTGGGATTGATGTAGATGCATGCCTTGTGATGTCCGTTGGATCCGGACCCCCAAGAAGTGATGTATAGTGCCAAGATCCTTCATGGCAAACTCTGTATGGAGAACTTTGATGAATGAACTCAATAGGTGAGAATTTGAACCTGTAACAAGCATATCATCCACATACAAGAGGAGCACTAGGGTGCTCTGATTAGCATGATAATAAAATAGAGAGGGATCAGATAAACTGCAATGAAAACCATATGAAAGTAAGAAAGTACTAAATCTGTCAAACCAAGCCCTTGGGGCTTGTTTTAACCCATAAAGTGCTTTGCTTAACTTGCAGACATGTTGTGGGAATTTAGGATCACACATACCTGGAGGTTGTTCCATGTATAGAGTTTCAGAAATATTGCCATGTAAGAATGCATTTTTAACATCCAACTGTCTGACAGACCATTGTCTGGATAGAGCAATGGAAAGGATGATCCTAATGGTGCTAGGTTTGACCACAGGGGAGTATGTTTCTACATAATCCAGACCATCTACTTGGGCATACCCTTTGGCAACTAATCTTGCCTTTAGTCTGTCTAGGGTACCATCAGCTTTGAGTTTGGCTTTAAATACCCATTTAGATCCTATAACATGCATATCCGGAGTCCTAGGGACAAGGTGCCATGTCGATTATACGAGAGGGCCTCGCAATTCATCTTGCATTGCTTTGTTTTCCATCCCGCATGTTTTAGGGCACTTTTAACCGTTTTTGGTTCTCCGTTGGGATGGTGGTATAAGAGGCGGTTAGGGCATATTTAGGGTTTGGCCTAAAGATGCCATGTTGTGCCCTAGTAGCTCTTGGAGAGAGATGTGGAGAAATTAGGGCATTGTCGAGTTAGTGGATGCAACGTGGGTGACGAGACGGTCATCATTAATTTGGTCATCCGGAGTGTTGGAGTCGATGAAGGAGGGAAATCATCCGGAGTGGATGGAGGAGATGGAGAGGGAGATTGGGAATGATCGGTGTAGTACGTAGTGATAGTAAGGGATGTGGCTTGATCGGATAGATCTATGGGGCCGTTCAATTATGACATCTGGTATATTGGACATGCTAGATTCCTCTGTATTGGAAGTGGGAGAGATGCTAGTTGAGGGTTGGTGAGTTGTTGAGGGGAGCCAAGAATCAAAGATGGTAAGGACATAAGGCCTGTTAATGGTACTCATGGTTTTATAGGGCAATAAGGTCTCATCAAAAGTGACATGTCTGGAAATGTAAAATTTTCTGGAAGGTGGATGAAAACACTTATATCCTTTGTGTTGGTTGCTATAGCCTACAAAGACACAAGGTAGGGTTTTGGGATCAAACTTATGTTTCTTGGAATCCCAGGTATAAGGGTAACATTTGGAACCAAAGATTCTGAGGCTAGTATAGTCAGGATGTTTGTTATGCAGCAGATAATATGGGGAGTCAGTTTTATTGGTGAGAGAGGGAACTCTATTGAGTATATATACAGCTGTGGAAAAGGCTTCAACCCACAAAAATAGAGGTGCTCTGCTATGAAACAGCATGGTTAGTCCCAGTTCCCTGATGGTTCTGTGCCTTCTTTCAACAGTGCCATTCTGTTGAGGTGTGTGAGGGCAAGTGATTAAGTGTGTGATGCCTTGTTTTAATAGGTGGTTTGTGAGGGGAGTGTTGACAAATTCTCCCCCTCCATCCGAGTGAAAGCTTTTTATAGATTTATTAAACCGAGTTTGAGCATATTTTTCAAAGTGAATAAAAACGGTGAAGAAATCGATTTGTGCTTTAAAGGAACAAGCCAAACATATTTGGAGAAATCATCAACAAAGCTAGCATAATAATGAAATTTGCCTATGGATTCAACAGGGGCAGGGCCCCAAAGATCACAGTGGATCAATTCAAAAATACTGGAAGAAACATGTTCAGAATGAGAAAAAGGAAGCTTTGAAAGTTTGCCTAACTGACAACTTTCACATAAATGCTCCTGCTTATTTGAACCTAAAACATCAATGAATCCTTTATTTTTTAAAGCATGAACTGTGGGAAACTGAATATGGCCTAATCTCTGGTGCCAGACTTCAGTGGTGCATGACTTTGTGCTGTGGACTGCAAGGGCATGGTGGTCACTTGGAAGAGCATATAGGTCCCCTCTACATCCTCCCTTCAGGAGGATCTGATCTGTTTTGTTTGCCTTAAGAATGAAACCAGCATTAGTAAACAAACAGTGTGCATCATATTGTTTTGTAAGTTGCCTAACAGAGATTAGGTTTTTGGTCATATTAGGCACCAGCAAGACATCTGTAATGACTAAAATTTCATTGTTATAGGTGACATGAATATCTCCAATGCCCTGTATGGGAAGTGCAGTTCCATTTCCAACAATTACATAAGGGGAACCAGAATATGTGTGTAAATTATGCAGAAGTTTAGGATTACCTGTCATGTGGTTGGTGGCACCTGTGTCCATCAGCCATTCAGTGTCTGCAACTGTATTGTCCAGTGTCAAGGCTGATAATGCTTGAGGAAGGACCTCCTCTTTTGCCTTATTGTTCCACCAACAGATTTTGGAGATATGCCCTTGAACTCCACAGAAGTCACATGTTTCAGACTTATATTGATCTCTTTCTGCTCTGGACATCCTTCGAACACCTTCTTAGTCGTCCGATGGTCCCGATGCCCTCTTGATTGCTTGTGCTGAAAACCTCTACCTCGCGAGAGTTGAACCTTGATTGTGAATCACTCCTTTGTTGCGGCCTTTGTCCATAAAATGCTAGATGAGAAGTGTCGAGTCTTTTGCGAAGAAACCATGACCTTCTTTGATCCAAGTTCTGTAGGTGGCCTACTAATTCTTCATAGGTTGGCTTGTGCATGAGCATGGTTGTTGTGAAGGTCTCATATTGGGGACCTAAACTAGTTAACAGGAAGTAGACCTTTTCAGCATCTGGTATTGGCTTTCCAATGGCAGCCAAACTGTCACACAAGCCCTTAAAGTATTGGACATGATCATTGATGGATTTTGACTCCTCTTTCCTCATGTAGGTTACTTGTTGCTTCAAATTAAACTCTCTCTCTTGAGATTCTTGGGCATAGGCACGTTTGAGGGCATCCCACACAGCTTTTGCAGAATCCAATCCAATCACCAGACTTAATGATTCTTCTGTTAGTGATCCGATCAACCATGCTCTTAATAACCTGTCTGCCTTCTTCCATTTAGTGTATTCTGGATTTGTGGTTGATGCAGCAGTAGCATCTGTACTGATTTGTGTCTGATTTGGGACAGGGTCATCCCCAGTTAGATGTCCTAGGACATCTTGGCTGTCTGCAAATGCTAGAGCTTGTTCACGCCATAAGGGGTAATTTCTGGATGAAAGTTTAAGAGATATGATGCTGTTGACATTGATTGATGTAACAGACATGATTGTGAGATGTGGAGTATGTGGTGATCAAACACCAATGATGAAGAAAAACTGAAGAAGTAATATGGAGCTGAATTTTTTATTATATTTTCTTGATTGCCTTTCGGTTTACTAAGCTTAGTATTTATAGCTATTACAATGCTAAGCTCTATATTTCGAAAATAGACTAAGAGGATAATCTGATAATCTAATCATAACAAAATTTAAACATAACAAACTATCTTATCACTATATAAGAGATTGGGTAAATTACTTTGCATGGCTCTTTAATACAACGACCTTCAAAACCCTCCACGCCGATCAAACTAGTGGAGGAAACTATACAAGGACACATGCAACAATAGACAACATTCCATTGAAAAGTGATAAATGGATCCGTATACACGTCAAGGAGGGTGTATACACATACGTTTTATATATACTTCTTTTTTAATACCATGCACGATTATCCATGCATCTAACATATATGTTTAACATTTCATTTCTGTAGTGAGCAGATAATGATTCTTACAGAGAAACCATTCCTTTTTTTGAAGGAGAAGAAGAATAGAATACAATGGTTTCATGGAACCGCATTGGCAAGTTTGACGAAGAGGCAAAATTCATGTAATTAGTTGACGACCTCGTTGTGAAAAGCATGGGATTTGTGGTAAGTTAGTGGCCGTTTGTCAAAACTAAAGTTTGAAATCTTACATAGGACTATATTAAGTTACTGGATTACAGAAGTGGTGAATGTTTGATAAAATTATCTGAATAAGAATGAATGTATGCATGTGTGTGTGCATGTGGGCGGGAGGGCAGCGTGCGTGTGAGTATGGCGGGTGGGCGGCTTACGGGCAGGCATCGTGCATTCGGCGTGCGGGCGTGTGTGTGTGTGTTATATATGCATTAGTTGTAATGAACGATTTAGCATGATTTTATTATTATTATTCCATTTTTAGGATTATTCTAAAAAGAAAGAGTTTATTGTTAAAAGAGACAATTTTCCGCTAAAAAATAGAGAGGACAATTTGAATATAGAAATATGCAAAAATGGCACTAGAATATTCTTTTGGGTAAAAAGGACATAACTTTATTTTACTGTGATTTAAATTTTCTCGTATTCAACTACAAAAATGAATATATCTTTTGATATGATTGTTGAAATATGGTAATTCTTTCATCACATTTTTCCTTTTTTCGTGCTCTTTATTTAGACATCTCAATTGATATTTTCTCAACAATATTTTCGAGGTATTTTGTAAAAAAACACATAAACAGTGGAATAGTGAAACATTGGATTTGTGGTCAGTTCCACTGCATCAAACTGTGGATTTGGGGTTATGACTTATGAGCAATGGATTTGCCCTTATGACCCAATTTATATTTTTACAGTCTCGATTCCTATTTTCCTTATTTTTTTTGTCCTTTTAAACCAACCGCCCAAAATAAATGCACAGGCCTTGGGTGTATGTGCATTTAGGATAATAAAATGTATTATTATCCAAACAAGTGACATTTTTTTTGCTTGAACTATTTTCTAAACCCAATAATGGTGGGTGACTTTACATAATACAAGCATAAGGGTACAACATGCATGTATAAAGAGATGGTTTATAAAACCGTGCTACATACAACAATCAAAATAGAACCAGAGATGTAGACTAATAATTCACTTCTAAATATGCATGTAAGACAAATATTGTTTAAATTGACTTAATTGTAGCAATTGTAAACCACTGCAGGCATATACACGTAATGAACATATATAGAAAGTTTAATTCTATAAATTGTGAATTCTTTATATGGTTACTTTCACACTCAAATTCGATCTTCTCAACCTTTCTCATAAGAAACAAAGCAAAAAAATATACACATCATCAGCATGATGATGAAGTTCTACATAAATTTCAGTATTATACTAATGTTATCTAGCAACAGCATTAATGCAGTACCGACAACAGCCAACAAAATCCTCTTCGTCGATCAAACCGGTAGATGCAACTTTACAAGGACTCAGGCAGCAATAGACAGCATTCCATTGAAAAATGATAAATGGATACGTTTTATATATATACTTCTTCTTCTTTTGTACCATGTACGATTATCCATGCATCTAACATATTTATTTATCATTTTCTTTGAAGGATAAAGTGAATGGAATACAACGGTTTCATGGAATCGCATTGACAAGTTTGACGAAAAGGTGACATTCATGTCGTTAGTTGACAACCTCATTGTGAAAAGCGTGGGAGGTGTGGTAATTAGTTAGGGGCCATTTGTCAAAATTAAAGTCGAAATATGAAATATGAATATATTAAGTAACTGGATTACTCAAGTGGTAAATGTTTGATAAAACTGTCTGAATAAGAATGAATGTATGCAAATGAATGTATGCATGTGTGTGTGCATGTGGGTGAGAGGGCAACGTGCAGGTGGACATGTGTGTGTATGGCAGGCGTGCGGCTTACGGGCAAGCATCGTGCGTGCGGCGTGCGTGCGGTGTGGGTGTGTTTTTTAATGTGTGTATATATATATATATATATATATATATATATATATATATATATATATATATATATATAGGGTTGAGTTCCCCTACATACCATACTATCCATGCTTACCGTACATACTACTAAATAGTGCATCGATCACTATTTTAGTGCACATTATTGTTTCGGTGCAACTACAAATTGAGGAGCGGTTTCTAGTTAGGTTTCTAGTATTACCTAATAGCAATAGGCTTCATGAATAGAGTGTCGGATCGAATTTTTAAACGGTAAGTGGATCTTTATGAACGATGATAACATAAGTTGGATCGATAATAAATTAAATAGTGTCGGTGAATTTTTAAACTCTTTTCGATGATAACACAAGTACTAATAAATTAAGTGCGAAAGCTTACTTAATTTATTATTCGCTTGTATTATAAAACCTACGTGATCAAGTGCAATTAATTTATTATGATAAAAAAACAATATTATAAATTTGTTCAAAGATCAATTACCTTAAAGTTAAACAAATAGATATAAAACTAAACTATCGTCAATATAATTCAACTAGATATGTAGGTGTAAGCAAGCAGGTGCACTACACGTTTTGATGCAAAACAGATTGGTCAAATTATAACCAGAACACTGTTAATATGAAACTCGAGTTGGGAGGTAAAAACAATTTATACTTGTAGTGACGTTTTGCAACTGTCACTAAAAGAGGTTGCTAAACACAATGCAACAGATTAACAAGACAGCAGCAAGCCCATCTGTTAACCTAGACTACAGATCACAACAAATATATATAAAGATTATGCAGAGGTCCAGTTTCAACATAGAGTATACAAGGTTACAGAATCAGAACAAACCAGGTGAAAACAAGTACTAAATTGATACAGGAAACAATGCAGTGTAATGCTTAAGTATAGATCAAGAAAATAGCAGATTACACTATTACATATCAGCATAACTCCAACAAGTTTGAAATAATTACAAAACAGCTCAATAAGCAACAGGAACAATACAAGTCAATTCAAGGGCTGAACTATCAGCAGACCTCAAGGATGATAATCGGGTTGAGCAAACTAGATTATCAAGTCTGAGACCCCAATTGATGAATACATTGTTCAGTTTTCCTAAATCTAATCTGTTACACAATGTTCACAAGAATACAGAATGCAGGCTTGAACTAGGGAGCAGATTTTGCAGGCAGATCAGAGGCAAGTACATGATGCTAGCAAGATGTACAACAAAAGGGATATGCTGCTGAGAAACTTAACATGATTAAGGGGATACAAACACAACCAAGTCTTATACCAGCTTAAACTTGCAATGGATCAAATAATCAGTCTGTTGGGCCTTATACACAAGGCTGTGTGTAGGTTTATCAAACCAACCACACTTAAGAATAGATCCTGATTTCTTGATGCAAGGCAAATTGATTGCTGAACCAATACTCAGCACAACAACAAGGGGATGAACACTTCTGAGCCTTCAGATTGCAACCAACCAGAAAGTCTGATTTGCTGAGCCTTATCCAAAAGGCAGTGATCGCATGCAAAGCACTTACTAGCAATAGGACTAGGTCTATTGTAGTAGAATACTGACGAGTCAAGGTAGATCCCACAGAGACTCGTAAGAACGTCTAATTATCAAGATTGAGCTTGTCACGATAATGGTCTACGACCAACTATAATATAGACTGTAGTAAATTTGGTGCCTCAAACTAACAAGATTATGCTTGTTCTCACGAAGCAAAAACGAGTTTCTAATGTATTAGTTCAATTATGAGCAATTAGTTATTCCCCCACATACGCAACAGTCCTCCCCATTGGTGAATTTATTCATTGTTCAGCTACAAGTACAACTCCTAACCCTATCTACTCCGACAATGGTAGTAGACAATCTATACGCAAGCTACCCTCCTTAATTGGTCCGTAATAGCCCACTTTTCATAAAGAACTAAAGCTTTCGATATTGAGCGCTAACTCATACCGCAAACCCGCCTAGACAGCTATCGACAATGATCAGCACGTTCCTAGGGTCCATTCTAGATAATGTCCAAACATAGCACTTCACTATTCGTATTTCATGCTAGTTTACGATAACATGCAAATAGTTGATCAGGCTACTAACATGTAAATTAAATCTCAATGTAGCTGCGCTGATTATCATGAATTAGTAATTTACTAGGTATTCAGATCTAGCGATATAGACCGTCACAGATCTGAAGAATGCAATCACTATCTTATGATTTCTTCACCAACGAATCAGATCTATAACACATGGGGTAAAATAAACTAACTACTACATAATTAAACTAAATAAGCAATTAAAACATACTAGTCGAATGGAACAACCATAGATCTACATCTTGGAAAAGACAGAAAATCATGCCCTTAAAGATGAGCGTAGATCTCCCTCGGATCTCTCCCTAGGCGGCGATTCCGTCGTCTCTCCGACCAGAACTCATAAAATAAATAAAATAAAGAACAAAGAACTTTTATTGCATAATTTTCCTTGAATAATTTGGGTACATTGTGTTCTGAGGCGAAGCCTCTTATTTATAGGTACATAAACCAACTTAGAAATATCTAGTTCTACCCTTCGTCCAAGAAAAATGCGTTTCGGAAGGATATGGAGCCTCGGTAAGTCGGCACCGCCTCTCGGTAAACCGGGGGTATTTTTGTCCTTTTTCTTTAGCCGACTTAACTTGGAAAGTTCTGGAATACCCTAGGCCCATTCTTTTCGTCCAGTCCACTCCAGATTCGTCCATCATCCTCAGGACAATATTTCGTATCCTGAAAATCATCAAATAATACACGAAATAATATCAAAATAGGGAAAATAAATGCTAAGTGTAGATTTCTCGACTCACGAACCCGACATATGATATTCAACTCAAATGGTTCATATTTATAGGTCGAAACAACTATTTTTAATAATGGATAGAATGTTGATGCCGTAGGATAGACTATTTTAACGTCATCAACTACCCCCCACTAGCCTTCTGTGCTTCCGCGAGCGGAATATCAAGGCGGAATGTACCTCCAGGAGAAATCCCCATCAACTACCACATATTCAATAAAGATATCCGGCAGAAACATACATCAAGTCACAATCCATAAGCTCCCCATTAATCACTATCTATCACGCATCAATGTGTCGTGTGATAAATTAGTCGTGATAGTGCGTTCGTGAGGAGAATCAAGTTGTATTAACCACACAATCTTAACTTACCTGCGCATACACTCGCTCATCTTGCTTTCAGACTTGGTTACACAACATGGTACCTTAATCGGGTCGAGCGGACTCGGGGACTGAGCATCGCTCTTAAGTCCTCGTTTGTTTCTTTTTATGCGAGGGTCGTGCCCTTTTTACACGAGTTCGCTTCCCTCACTGCCTTTATTGCATATCTCTTCTTTTTTTTTTTTTTTTTTTTTTTTGGGGCAGATTTCCTCACTTTTTTCTCTTTCTCTCACAAGTCCGTTTTTCCCGGTCACCTCTTTTGGCATTCAAGTTACTTCCCTTGTCTTACAACAATTTGTTAAAGTATATAGACAGACAAATAATGATTCCCGGTTAAAACAAGTTGTCATCTAATCTTAAACACTTCTTACACAGATTATGTGCTCAAATATTGAGTGCAATGATAGAGTAATAATTAATAAGTTACTACTTCACGCAACATAACATATGCTCATTCTTCCATACTAAATTGAATATGCTATAACTTGGGCTCATTTTCTACCGATTCCTTACTCGAAAACGTGCAAATAGCAAGCTAAAAATAGTGTTAAAATTTTCAAAAGTATTCCCTTTTATCGATTAACCAGCTAAGACGCCTACCCCCCACTTATTATAGACATTGTCCCCAATGACTAATAATAAAGAAAATGAAAAGTACTTAGCTCTAGAAATGTCGGCTGAGTCAAAACGAATCCCGGAGTAGAATCATTAGCTCCTAGGTCATTCCTCTTCCAAGTTGTTACCTGTTTTCCAAAATTCTTCCAAAACTGTGAGTAACATGCGAAGGGCAATAAGAAAATAAGGTGGCGGTAATTGTGCATACCGGAGGAATGCGCAAAAAATAGTTTAAGCCACTTTATTCTGTTATCGGCCTAAGCAAGACGCGAAAACTTTTACGAGGGATCACATGGAAATCGTGAAGGAAAAAACCACATATATCTCTAGTCAGATGGCTGAAGATATATGTGATGAAAAAAACCTTACGATTGCCATGCTACTTTATTGACTCATAATAACCTAAATAAACAAAAGCAATAAATAAGGGTTTAGAAATAGTTCTGAGTTTATAGTCGTCAGATCGGCTATACTATTAGGGCTAATTTATTCATATTCTGGCTCTGTCAACATAAAGACTTCCAATTCAGGGTTATACTTGTGCTCTAGGTAATGTTTCAACTTGTGGCCAGTATTCATGTCTAACTTCACATGCACCTGAATTGAAGACTTTCGTGACTACATGTGGTCCATACCATCTAGACTTCAACTTCCTAGGAAAAAGACGAAGACGCGAATTATATACCAACACATTATCTCCAACTTGAAATGTGCGGTTCGAAATCCTTCCACACTGCGGTACCTTTCTTCTTTGTCTTGTCCGGCCCATGTGACCTCCGGCTTCTCTAGAATGACACATGTGCAAAATACTTGGAATCTCGTCATCATGGATGCATCTCCTAAGAATGGCATCAGGGCACAATTTATATAGGTAGGGATCATCCCAATGATAATGCTTCAGATAAGTGAAGAATATCTTCTTATCCGCATTCGTGAATTCCGGTGGTAGGTACCTTCTTGCTAAATAATTGACAATGTTAGCAAACCAAGGGTATACCTTACCCACTCTTGATGGATGATGTTGGGTCTGAGATTCAACTCGAGCTACCACTGAGACGGAAAAAAGTTGTTCATCAGGAAAGCTTTCCCTGATCTCAGACGGTTGCTCTTCTTCCAGCAAAGTTAATCTTGACAGGTGATCAGCCATCTGGTTCTCAGATCCCTTTTTTATCTTTAATCTCAACATCAAACTCTTGTAAGAGTAGAATCCATATTAACAATCTCGGCTTGGAGTCTTTCTTGGTTAGAAGGTATTTCAAAGCTGCATGGTCAGTGAATACAGTGATTTTGATCCAATCAGATAAGGTCGAAACTTGTCAAACGCAAATATGACAGCTAAGAGTTCCTTCTCTGTAGTCGCATAATTCCTCTGGGCACTGTTCAGGTACGACTAGCGTAGTAGACATGCTTAAAGATTTTATCCTCCCTTTGTCCCAGGGCTGCTCCAACTGCCGTGTCGCTTACATCACACATAAGCTCAAAAGGTTTATTCCAATCTGGTGCTACCAGAATTGGGGCGGTTATAATTAGCATTTGCTTTAATGTGTTGAATGCCTGCTTGCATTCTTCTCCAAATATGAAAGGTACATCTTTTGCAAGTAATTCCGTCAAAGGTCTAGAAACTTTAGAGAAGTCCTTAATAAACCTCCTATAGAATCCTGCGTGGCCAAGAAAGGCTCGCAACGTCTTTAAGTTCGTTCGAGGGGGTAACTTCTATGTTACCTCTATTTTTGCCCTATCAACCTCCATTCCTTTCCTTGAAATCTTATGACCCAACACCATTCCTTCTGTAACCATGAAATGACATTTTTCCCAGTTAAGTACAAGGTTGGTCTCTTCACATATTTTAGCACTTTACTCAAATTGTCCAAGCATTTATCAAAGCTATCTCCAAATACAGAGAAATCATCCATGAAAATCTCCAGAAAATCTTCCACCATGTCTTCAAATAATGACATCATGCACCTTTGGAAAGTTGCTGGTGCATTACATAACCCAAAAGGCATGCAATTGTACGCAAAGATTCCATAGGGACATGTGAAAGTTGTTTTCTCTCGGTCCTCGGGTGCAATATGGATTTGATAATAACCAAAATATCCATCTAAGAAACAATAAAAAGCATGACCGTTTAATCTTTCCAGCATCTGATCAATGAAAGGTAGGTGAAAATGTTCCTTACGAGTTGAATCATTCAGTTTCCTGTAGTCAATGCAAACTCGATGTCCAGTAATTAGTCTCACAGTGATTAACTTATCAAACTCATAAGGTTGGACAGTGAATCCTCTTTTCTTGGGCACCACATGAATCGGGCTCACCCACTCACTGTCTGCAATTGGGAAAATGATTCCCATCTCCAACATCTTTATGATCTCTTCCTTAACAACATCCTTTAGTTGTGGCGTCAACCTCCTTTGTGGTTGAGCTACCGTTTTCTTCTCAAGGTCTACAGAGATCTTATGCATGCACACTGATGGGATTATTCCTCTAATATCTGCAATTGTCCACCCAAACGCCCCCTTATGCTCTCTCAGTACTCTTAAGAGTTTCTCCTCCTCTAAAGGTGATAATAACGATGAAATTATGAGGGGAAGGGTATCATCTTGTAAGTATACGTACTTCAGGTGAGATGACAAAGGTTTCAACGTTAAGTTCCTTGATGGCTCTTCTAACGATGATCTTAACAGCTTACCAGTCAATTGTAAGTCAAAGAACTTGTGCCACGAAGGTCTATGAATGGTTCCTCATAAATCCACAAAAGATATAGGCTCTATTTCTCACACTTGACCTTCACTACACCCGGGCAAGGTTTCCTCATAGCTTTCTTCTTCCTTCAGGAGTAAAGTCTCAGCTACTTCAGGGTCTAGTGCCACTTGCTGATATAATTCCACACAAGTTCGTCTATGGCATCTAGCATGTAGCATGCTTCTTCTTCATCTTGTGCATACTTCATTGAATTCATCACATTGAACACTACTTTGTCCTCATTCACTCTCAGAATCAACTCACCCTTATGAACATCTATCAATACTTTGCTCGTAGCTAGAAAAGGTCTTCCTAAGATTAGTGGAACATCGTGGTTAGCTTCCATGTCTAGCACCGTAAAGTCTACAGGGAATACAAACTTATCAACTTTCACCAAAACATCCTCCACCACTCCACACGGTTGCTTCATTGACCTATTTGCTAATTGAAGGTCTATAGATGTTTCGTTCAATTCCTTCATGCCCAACATATGAAAGATGGAGAGTGGCATTATATTGACACTAGCTCCAAGATCACACAATGCTTTGTTTAGGCATACTCCTCCAATTGTGCATGGTATGAGGAAGCTCACATGATCTTTACACTTGGGAGGCAGTTTGTATTGCAAAAATATAGAGCATTCCTCGTTAAGGCATATAGTCTCAAGGTCTAATAACTTCCTTTTGGTAGAGATTGCTTCTTTCAAGAATTTCACGTACTCTGGCATTCCGGCCAGAGCTTCTACCAAAGGTATATTCACTTGCAACTTTTAAAATATTTCTATAAACTTTTTATAACGCGCATCATCATTATTAGGCTTATATTTCCTAGGGGGATAGGGTAAAGTAGCAGGATTAATAGCTACAATTCGTGAAGGCTTACCTGCTAACTGCTGCTGCTCTGCCTGCTTGTCTACTGAATTTTCAGACTCTCGGTTTACCAGAGTAATTTCCCGGTTTACCGGACCTTCTTTTTCTCCAGATTCTGCTGCGTACTGCTGCTGCTTCTTTCTGATTCTTCTTGGGCAGTTGGTATAACTGGTCCAGTGCTTCCTTTCCACTTCTAGTCATTCTCAATATTACTAGGCAATCCTCCTGGAGGACGGGCTGACACTTGTTCTGCAATCTGTCCCACTTGGTGCTACAGATTCTTCACCAATGCTTCTTGATTGGTCATTCTTGTATCATTCTTCTGACAATATGTGGTGAAGTTTGTATTCAGCTCAGTCATGGAATTAGTGAGTTGATTGACCGTGTCGGTCACAGTTGAGCTCATTTTATCCATGGCTGCTTCCCAACCACCGGACTTGTTGAATTGAGGCATGAATCCACCAGACTACTGGGGTATCTAATCCCATTCGCTCCCCTAGCTTTCATCT
Organism: Gentiana straminea; assembly: GCA_036785695.1. Taxonomy (NCBI): domain Eukaryota; kingdom Viridiplantae; phylum Streptophyta; class Magnoliopsida; order Gentianales; family Gentianaceae; genus Gentiana; species Gentiana straminea. The sequence goes on along the minus strand of JAVUPR010000048.1, from coordinate 7,902,962 downwards.
CTCGGTGTCGGTGTCGGCCCACAGGCGAGTGCTTTCTCCGTTGGTGTTCTTTCCGATCTCTACGCATTTCACCGCTCCACCGGAAATTCCCTCTGCCCCTACCGTACTCTAGCTTGGTAGTTTCCACCGCTTGGTTGAGCCACGGGATTTGACGGCGGACTCCGAGAGGTTAATCGTACTCGGCAACTTTACGTAAGGCGAGTTTGGTTTTTTTGGGGTGATAGTGGAAAATTTGACGGATAAGCACCTCACTACGGCTCCTCTACGGCTCCTCTTTCAATTCTTTCGAATTCATTGGATTGGATCCTTTTCCGCGTTCGAGAATCCCCTTCCTTCTTCCACTCCGTACCGAATTGTAACTCGCTCTGATACCACTGTTAGGAAATCTACGCGGGAACGCAGCGGAATTTAAAATTTTATATCCTTTTAACCAGGATCGACTTCGTTTAAGCAATAAACAAATAAGTAGTTTACTGTGAATACCTTGCTTGATCTAAAAGATTGACGCTTTGACCGTCTACGGAGAGTAGTGGTGCACGTAACCACCCAAGCGTTTGGCCTCTACCGCTAGTCCACACGAACAACCCGCCGGAATCCACCATTGGATTTCTACTAGAAAAACTCGGTTACTAGACCGATCTTTTCTCTCTCTCAAATCTCTCTCTAGAAGCTGTCTTATTTTTCATAAGAACTATTACTCTCTTGGAATTGTGATATACAAAAAGAGCTAGCCAACCTCCTCTTAAATAGAGGTATGGTGTGCCCCATTCATTCTTATTCCCAATAGGAATAGTTTCTGTGTAGATTAATGAGAAAGAAAATATTTTACTAGTAAAATAAGGAAAATATTTTTGATTGATTTATCTTATTTAATTTAATATCTCATATTAATTATTTCCAAGATATTGTAAGTATCTAATATTGACTATATTTATCTTATTACCATAAATCTATTTTTCACAAATCTATTAATATCTAATATTAATATATGGTAATACCATTAATTAAATTACACAATCCAAATGTATCTTATTCACTTAAAATATGCGACCCATATTGCCATAAATTGGCATCCAGAATATTATTTAATTAATATAATACTATGGTTAATTAATTGGCAAAATACATGTATATCATATATACATATTTTCGACACACATATATATCATATGTATATTTAATTAATCAACATAATTAATATCCTGTATTATATTTATTCATAATAAATAAATACCACCATATTAATTTATCACTATAACACTTTATAGTCGAGATAAACATTCTTTATTTGGTTATCGCTATAACCGCATTTTTATCCGGCTAGATGTTCTTATGTGTGTGACCCGATAGGCTTCCGAATATGTTGGCCGTAGACACAAAGTGCAATTACGAAAATGCCCTTCATACCTAACGATCACGGAATACCGTCTTGCAACACACCGTGACCCCCAATCATCGGAAGAGTCAAATGCAATGACTACTACATTTCATGTGAAACAATTACCGTGTAAATAGAATCTTATCGCTATTACAATATTCATACGGTCGTACGTCGAGTGTCAAACATCAACGACCGTATCTTATAATCTGGATATCATGCTCTCTCTCGAAGTAACTCATTTACTTCCACTTTGCAAAGATTCACAAGAGTAAGACATTCCTTATAAGAAGACCTTTTTGGATATTTACTCCTAATCATAGGATACGCGATTCCGGACGAGCAACACGAATTCTACGCATGCTTCAATATCACACACAATCAATACCGCATGATCTCCCCATGGTTAGGGGAAACCTCAATAGTCTCAAAGTATGACAATCCACACCATGATGTCATGAAGACTCTGGTATCAGGATAAATACACAACCGCCACATAGTGCGACACTTAATAAAGTAAGTGGGTCAGTCTAACGTACGCATTCTCTAATACACATCCACGTACAGTCCAAATGTCCCTACACTTTGATAATAAAGATCTATCCCTATCTTCAATAAGATAGAAGACATCCAATACGTGCTAGTCTAATTGTACTATCAATGTCCGATTTAATAGTACATACGACTAGAGACATTTAAGTATCAAACTTATTGGGCTCAAAAAAAAAGTATCAAACTTATTAAAGTGATTAGAAGTCTCATCAACCATAATCACTATCATTGTTTCTCTATCACTGTTTAATACTAAGGACGTTATCACATAAAAATATCGTAATTGGTTCGTTAAACGAACAAATATATAATAACAGAAAAGCCATTTAATATATGTATAAACATAAAAAAATAGTAGAAATGATCCGATCTGGTCGGATCCGGTCCAACCTGATTGGGTTTAGGACACTATTTCAACACCGTTTTCTGGTTTGCCTATAAGGCCTCGCGGAAAGCCTGCTATCTGGTTAGACAAGAATTTCATATTCCAACAACCAATTGACTAACCTAGGGCGAGCATGATTTCTGCGGCGATATCGGACATCGCTCCGTTAAGGCATTTGAGGTGGAGCCTTCCCAACCCCGTTCAGTTGGAGATTGGTCGTGGTATTGTGGATCGGATCGTGTTGTATGATTAGGTCGACCCCATGCATTTCTTTCTGTAGAATATTGAGGACTTGTTGGGTTTGTTTGGGGCCACGGTAAGAATGGTAATTCTCTGCTCGTTTCCATGTAATTTCCTTTGTATCGTAATCATCTGAGCTCTTCTTTTGTTATTCGATTAACTTGCGTATTTTTGCCTTCCCTTTTTTCCTCAGGTTTGCACCGGCATGAAGCAGTTCGTCAAGGAGTATAACAATGCAATCTCTGTAAAAGCGACGACTGACAAAGAGTTGGAGGCCACAAGAGTTGTTGGAGCCGATATGAGGGTGCGACTTAGCGCCTCTGAAGCCGAGAATGATAAGCTAAAGAAACAACTTGCTAAGGTGAAAAAGATGCAGCTCAAAGCTCAGGCAAACTCCGAACGTCTTGAGACCCTTAACCGCGAGCTTGCCAAGAAGGCCAAAGAGGCAGCCCGATCTTTAAAAGAAATACAGAAGCGAGCTCATTGAGCTTCAAGCCTCTGGGAAGCTGATCAAACAAAATATGACTATTGACTTAAAGCAGCATTTGGCCGATATTAATGCCGAGATCGATGCCAAACTTGAATCCAAGAAGACATAGGCCGTGGCAGCGTATGGGACCTTTAAGGCTGCTGAGAAGATAGCCGGCGAGAACTTCTTGATGGGGTATAATCAAGACATTTATCACCTTTCTAGATGTTTGTGGGCTCAAGGTGGCGAGGTTCCCAGTCTAATGACCTTGCGGAACTGGATCATCACCCCATCCTTTTCAGAGCATCTGAAGGTTTTTCACCCATCCGTCCCTTATACCGAGGTCGAACTGAATGGCTATGCTGATGACCTGATGGCTGAAGGGAAAGAAGCTTGGGATCCGCCTCAGGTTGAAGCAGTCAATCTTAAGGAGTTGGTTAAGCAGGTTACACAGGATGATGACAAAGGAGAGGCTGAGGTCGCTGATGAAAGGGCTGGTCAGGAGGCTGCTGAAGCCGATGCAAGTGCTGAAAGCCTACTGCATCTTTCTCTTACCGCTGAGAATGTTGACAACACCGAGATGCGGCTTGATGATGCACAATTACTCTTGTAACTTTATTCAATTTTGGTTGTATAAATTTTGAAAACTTGAGGATGGTTTTGTAATAGCTTTAGCAATTCACAACTTGACTTTGTGGCCATTGTCCGGCCATTGTGAATGAATGCTTTTCAATCTCGCTTTAGCATGTGTTGTACTATTTTGTCCTTATCATTTCGCCCAAATATATGGCATTTTTTGAGTCCGACGTTTGCATGAGGGTACGGTCCCCTTGTTTTTGCTAAGATTCGAAGTCGCAAACTCACGGGCCTATCAAAATAACTGTCCGATTTTGGGCTTGAAATGTTGTCAGAGTATGGCCCTCATTTTCAATAAAGTTCGGGATTATCTATCCGAGACCGTTGTTGAACATCACATTGACACATATCGCAAGCACACTTCAATGATTTGATAATAAGTACTAGAAGATAAAATGTAAAATCGGGAAGTTTGCCTCACCGTGTTCAGTGAGTGAAAATTACAAGTAAGAAATCTTAACACTCACATCGTAAACGAGAGGATAGCCATAACCCTTAGCCGATTATTACATGTAGTACCTTTTGAGATTGTCTGCATGCCATGGCCTGTTAAGCTTGGAGCCGTTTTGATCTTTGAGAATGTAAGTCCCTTATTTGATCTCCCCGGAGACCTGATAAGGACCTTCCCAGTTCACGGTGAGCTTGCCCTTGTCGGGCTGAAATCCGTGGCTTTCCTGTTTCAAAGAACGAAGTCACCGACTTTGAAGGAATGATCGCGGATACGTTTGTTGTGATGTCGCTTGGCGATCTGTTTGTAGTTCACGAGCCGATGATAAGTCGCTAATTTTTCTCCTCCGCAAGATCGAGCTTGATCTGCCTAGATTAGCAGATTGTCCGTCATATTATACCTAGCAATGCAGACACTTGGGAGTGCCGTTTCAATTGGAGTCATGTCCTCCGATCCGTAAGTTAGGGCAAACGGTGTCTCTGTATGATGTAATATCTCCGGATGGATCAAAGATCCACCCGATTACGCAGCGGAAACTACAGATCTAGATCTAGTCAACCAAAATACATAAATATAATAGATCTAATCTACGAGAAGGATAGATTGCTTACTTGTTTATTGTGAATAAACTCCATGAACAATCTTTGTAGATGCGCCGGTTGAGAAGCCATAATCTTCCAACGCGTATCTCCAAGCAACACCAAGTGGATGGTATTTCACACCGCCGGACCTCCCCGATATGCTACCAGAAAAATCCCGAAGATTTTTCCAACTCGAACCCTATGAATAGAGGCCGAAATTTTCAGCCAACTTCTCTTGTGAATAGTGACGTGAATAGTGATTTTTTGGTACAATGGAGAACTCTTCTTATATAGGAGAGAGATCATTGTTCCACAAGGATTTAATTTAACTAATGGATAATCAATCAAATAAATCATTTTCCATAAAAGATAAATTTAATATTTTCCCAAACAAATTAGGATAAATAAAAGATCATTATCTAATATATTAATTATTTAACCAATAAATAATTAACCACATGTCATATAATAACACAAGAAAACAAATTCCTTGTTAATAATATATACATATTGGTGCCAATACCTAATTAAATAGGTCATGGGCCGAAATTCACCAAACCGGGTCGAGTCCATGAAAAAATGTCATTTCCATGTTTTTAATCATTTAGTCCAACTAAACAATTAATCCACATATCAATTAAACAGTGCAATGCTACTATTTAATTATAATCGAGGTGCAACGACGAGAAACCTATATGCTATATTAGGAGCCACGTCGGGGACCATGGACCCATATTCAGTAGCTACAATAAATTAAATAATATTATCCGTCAGACCGAACAATAATATTCAATCTATTAATTCCGGGATTACACCACCATAAACCCGAAACTGAACTCTGCCGAATATAGATAACTTACACTCAACCATGAGTTGATAAGGTGTCCACTGATATAATCATTACATGTACATACGGATAAATCCTCCATAGACTGTTCATTTCGAGTCGGGATATTTCCGTAAACCCTTCTCGAAACATATTATCCTTATTTACCATTAACCCCTAGTGATCAATTAGTTCACATACCAGACTAGTAGCTAATTAGTCTAACATGAACTCCGCGGATCGATCAGTTTCTAGGATTAACAAATAAGGGAACTGTCTGTCTACTTCCCGAGGGAAGGAATGGATTCCATATCTGTGATAGCACAGACTACTCACTCATTCCAGAATAGAGCCAACGAGAAGTGTTGGACCACATACTTCGAAGTGATCCTTACTAACACATCAAACTCTACCCTAGTCTAAGCAGTTGTCTGTGATCACCTCAGGATTGAGATTAATCCATAAATGATCATCTTGTGATTCGATAAGACTTCTCGATCACGAAATTATATCGAGAACTCAAATCAAATCGGTCCAGCCCTATATGATTATAATCATATATAAATGCCCCACTAGGTACCCTATTACCGACAAACGGATAAGACTGTCACACCGTAAAGTGTTACGGGCGCATTATTAGCATTTTAATCATGAGACCCGTACTCAGATTAATCAACGCTACGGACTAAGTTAATTTTAAGTACATCTCACTAACTCAATCCTCTTGTGTATAGCCATACACTGAGTTATTTGATTACATAGACGAGGTACTTAGGATTTTCAGTAGTGTCTTAATTATTAGCATACATGCATATAATAAGATGAATTATTAATTCTGTCCTAAAACAATTACATAATTGTCTTTTGGGCACTACACCTAACAGTCTCCCCCGTGGGTGTTTTAATTGTGGTACGGAGAGCCCATAGTATGGCTCTGAGCTCGTTGACCCATCCGCCCGCTGTTGCTTTCTCGCTCACACTCTTTTTTAGCATCTTGATTATTTGTTTATTCCCGGCCTCGGCTTGACCGTTTCCTTGCGGGTAGGCCACTAACGATTGCTGGTGTTTAACGATGTACTCTCTACAGAAGCTTGAGAACTCATCCCTAAATTGCGGTCCATGATCCGTAACTACTGCTCCCGGGATGCCGAACTGAGACCATATATGATCATGCAATAAGTAAACCGCATCATTTGCCCTTATTTTGGCCATGGGCTTGGCCTCAATCCACTTAGTAAAATAGTACACCGCTACTATGATAAGCTTGCATCCACCTCTTCCTATAGGGAATGGTCCGATGATTTAGCCCCCACATGTTGAAGGGCCAGGCTAAGACCACGACACTTTGTTCGACTGATGGAAGCTGGGATGTCCGCATGCTTCTGGCATTCCGGACATTCTCTAACCAAAGTTTCAAAATCTCGTATGATTGACGGCCAGTTGTACCCTGCGGTTATGACCTTTTGAGCAAGGGAGTGACTGGCGGGTGGCCCCCACACACTCCTTGATGAAGCTCTATGAGGATTTTCTCGCTTTCTTCTTTGCGGACACATCTCAGCAAAGGTTTAGAAATGGATCTACTGTAAAGTACTCCATTGTGTATGATGTACCTGACTGCTCTTCTCCTGAGGGCACGGGCTTTGTTTGTATCCGCGGGCAAAGTGCCCGATTCTCTTTAAGTTTGGATTTCATCAATCCAACACGGAGCTGGTGTGGGTGCATCAATATCCATTATTTCCACTCTATCAGTTGTCGGACCTGAAAGGTACTCGATCATTATTGACGGATTAAATTTCGTCTTTCGAGGATAATCTGGATAGATAGTCTACTCGCCAGTTACACTCTCTGCCGATTCTGATGAATTCACAGTAGTTAAAATCGCCTCTTATCTGTTGGACAACCTGGCAATATTTTTCAAGGATGCCGCATCTCGTCTCATACCCTCTAAGATTTGTTCAACGATGAACTGAGAATCACAGTAGACTTCAACGTTTTTTTACCTTTATTTCCCTTGCGAGGTCGAGTCCAGCGATCACGGCCTCGTATTCCGCCTAATTGTTTATGGCCGGGAACTCGAACCTTAGAGCCTTTTCTATTTCTTCTGTAGTACCTGGCTCAAATAAAATGATGCCGGACCCGCACCCATATTGATTCGATGCCCCGTCAACGTATAATTGCCAGCAGGGGCCGGGCTTTTATAGGACCGGGGCTGGCTCAAGCGGCATAGGTGTGTCTGGCAGTTCCGAACTAAAACTTGTTTCCACGATAAAATCTGGTAAGGCTCGAGCCTTGACAACCTTCCTTGGTTGATATTGAATATCGAACTCAGTGATCTCGATAGCCCAACGTAGTAGGCAACCCAAAAGGTCGGGTTTTTGTAATATCTGACGTATCGGGCTATCCATTAGGACAATAATTGTGTGTTAAGTCAAAGTAGCCCCAGAGTTTGCGGGCAGCGATAACAAGCGAGTAGGCTAATTTTTCAACATTAATATAACGACTCTCCACCAGACTGAGAGCCTTGCTTACGTAATACATGGGATTTTGCAGGGATCCGGCCTCCTTTACAAGTACGGCGGCTACGACTTGATCTGAGGCCGTCATGTACAGAAAGAAATGTCCCATCAATTAGGCTAACTAAAATATGTGGCTTTCCTAGGTATTCCTTAATATCCTAAAAGGCTTGGGAACATTCTTTGCGTCAAGAGAAAGTTTTGTCACCTTTTAGTATTTTGAAGAAAGGGAGGTTCTTTTCCGCAGACTTTGAGATGAACCGACCCAAAGTGATGATTTTGCCGTTGAGCCTTTGGAACTCTTTGATTGTTGTAGGCTCTTTTATGTCAACCAACACTTGAATCTTCTATGGATTAGCCTTGATCCCACGGCGACTGACCATGAACCCAAGAAACTTGCTACCTAGACACCAAATGTACATTTGGCCGGATTGAGTTTCATTGAGTGCCTCTGAACGTTCTCAAAGGTTTCATTGAGGTCGGAGGCGTGACCGCCAAGCGAAGATTTGACAACCATATCGTCGATATAAGCTTCCATCTTGTGTCCGATCTGTGAATACCTTGTTCACCTTCCTCTGATAGGTTGAACCCGTGCTTTTCAACCCGAAGGGCATCATTTCATAATAATATAGGCCCCCAACAGCTGTGAAGGCCGTTTTTTCTTTGTCGGACTCAACCATACTGACCTAATGATACCCCGAATAATGCATCTAGAAAGCTAAGAGTTTCGAAACTGGCGATGGAGTCGACCAAGCGATCAATCCGGGAAAGTGGTAAGGATCTTTCAGACAAGCCTTATTGATATCTCTGAAGTCAACACACATTCTCCACTTGCCATTATGCTTTTTCACCATCACCACGTTCGCTAGCCAAGTAGGGTAAGCTAGCTCTCTGATTATTCTAGCTCGAAGGAGCTTTTCGACCTCTACCTTAATAGGGGCCTCCTTTCATGGGGTAAACTGACGATCCCGATGTTGTATCAATTTGAAGGTAAAGTCGACGTTGAGGTGATGAGGGTGATTTCGGACTCAACTCCTCTCATATTGGTAACCACCCAGGCGAAAGCGTCTAAGTTGGCTTTGAGCTGGGCGATCTGAGCTTCTTTTTCTGAGGTATCTAGGTGGGCTCCAATTTTCGATCAGCTCCCCATTTTCGGTGAAGTTGGGCTCATCCCTGACTTGTAAGGTCTCACATTCCACTTCAAGAGGGACAATTAATCTTAGAAAAGCTTGATCGGCCTCATTAGGCTTCCAATCTAACCGGCAGAGTACCGGGTCAATTGTAATCTAGATAGGTGAGCAAGGTCGTATCCACATGGAGAAATCTAGTCGAGTACCGAAGCGGTCCAAACATTTAGTCTAGGCATATCCGTTACTCGAGAAGTGATTTTTAATTAACTACAAATGCAGCTTAAACTAAGTGATGAAAACGAACTAAGTATGCAAATAGCTAGAGATGTGATGATCAAAACAAAGTAAAATGATATAGAACGAGGTGATACGGGTGACGTTTCAATGAGCTAGATATGAACTCTCGTAACTACTTGGAAACAAGTTTCACTAAAGAATTCTTAACACGTTCGAGGTGCAATTCACTATTATCACGTTAACCGACCTCTCGCATTGACGTACTATAACCATACACCAAACCTATCGGCTAGGACTAGATTAGGATGAATAGCTATGCATTAAATAACTAAGAATTTCCTAATTCAAGATTAGGCAACACACACACTAGAAATCAATTTTATCTCTAGATGATTTTCCTATGTGTTCATGGTGACTATTTGACGTGTCCTTTCTGGGTGTTCAGTCTAACCGGCAGTGTACCAGGTCAACTGTAGCCTAGTTAGTGAGTCAAGGTCGTATCCCACAAGGAGTGTGTTGGTTAACCCCGATTAGGTTCATACTTTCGATCCAAGTCGTAATTCGTTGCATAAGATACGTGATACTTAATATAACTAAACTCAAATAGAAATGGAACTAACCAAGACAATGCTTTGATCCGATGGACTCTTAATTGATTAATAGAGTTGGTTACCTACCTTCCTTCCTAAGATGTTCAAGAGTATGGACCGGTGTGTTCCTCGACTAGCCCCCTTCTTTCGAATGAATGAGATCACTCTATGCCTCCTCCTTGACTTAGGTACCCTAAATCTAATGATTCAACATGATATGCACTTGAACACAAGCCAAAGCTACCCTCGGATAAGAAACCGAATTCCACTTAAGGTCGGTTTTACCTTCCGATTCTTCTACTTTTATCCCACACTCAATATACCCTTTCGGTCTCCATCAAGTATGTGTGTGCAAGCTAGGGTTAATTACTTCCTAGATTGCTAACAACAATATCAAGTAAAAGAAGGTTCAACACTACGAGAAACTTATATGCAATTCTACCAACTCATTCACAACCAAAAGAATCCATCTTCACTTCACATTATCTTGGCTAGTGTGAAACTAGCCACTCATAGTTATGAGTTCCAACTTGTTAAGGTTAGAGTTCATAACTATAAGAACAATTAAATCAAAGTAAAGGCTAAGAATTATACCAATCACAAGCTATCAACTTGAAAAAGGAAAACTTGCATTTAATCTTCAAAAGCTCCAATGGAGAGAGTGTATCCCAAAAGCTACAAACTTGTCTAAATAGAATTCATCCAAGATATCAAACAAGAATTCTTAATGTTTACACTTGCAATTTAAAAGCTAAAGTTGTGGTGATTTTGGCTAGATGAGCCTTGAAAGTGGAAGTGCCTTCAAGATGGAGAAAAGTGTATATTTTTTTAGCCCCCCCGTCGAAATGAAGTCAAGAATAAGCTTTAAAACTTGAAATCCGGGTCTTTCGGCGTCCGCCGACTGTGCACTCGGCGTGCACCGACTTCTGACAGGTAGTTGGATGTGTCAGACTCATTATCTGCTGCTCAGGCTCTCAACTGTCAAAATCCGGCGTCCACCGACTGTGCACTCGGTGTGTGCCGACATTCTATGCTTAGCTTGATTCTCTAACTTCTTCAACAAGAAACTTCTCTAAAGCTTGATGGGCTGCTCCAAGATCTTCCAAAACTCGTATCTAACCTGGGTATCTGCAAAACAAAATCAAAAACGATACCCCGCATAATTCTGATAACAAAAAGGTGGCATAAAAGCCTAAAAATATGGGATCAGATACTTAAAACCTATTTACAACTCTTGATCTATTTCATCACATAATTGCGTGAATTTGATATAAAAGTGCCACTAAAAGCTTGAGAAGTGGGATAAAATTACATCATTCGGTTGACTTACATCAACCATTCCCCACTTATCTTTTGGTCGTCCTCGAGCAAATAAGCGACAATACAACTCATGCATACAAAATGGTGATGTGATTATCAAGAACAAGTGTCAATAGAATGATGCAATCGAATGACAGTCATGATCACATGGTAGTCATAATCTACAAGAATATAGTGGTGTGCGTGTGCGTGCATAACTCCAATCTCTCACCGAACAATTCATCATAAAATTGAATTCTCACAAAGTCATCCTGGGATAGTCTAGACGTATAAGCATGGACTCACTCTCAACTAATTAAGGCAATAAGGATTTGGGAATAAGTCAGGTAGTTGGCAAAGAGGCTTGTAATGTTAAAGCTACGGTGGTGGCTAATCGAAGGGTAATCAACGGAAATTAAAGAGAATATTGCAAGATAGCAAGAATATACACCTTCATCTCCCAATCAACTATAGTTCCGATTAGTTACACCCCATATCAACATCATCAAAAGATTGTATAATTGAAATTTCAAATTTTGCCTTCATTGACTTTCCATTTATTTATTAGTATTTACAATTCGGTTTAGTTTCCCTTTTAACTTGAATTTGGGATTTTTGGAAACTAAATCGAACAAAGCACATAAAATTGAATAAGATAATTTTTTTATTTTTTTTTAAATATTTTTTTCACAAAGGATTATAAAGTAGGGAAACACCAACTTGAGCCGACTAAGGTCATCCAACCACCACTCCAAACTATGACCAACCACACAATCCATAGATACTTTCTATACTTGCGGGAAGTCAAGGGAATGTAGACCAAAATTGGTTTAAGGGTCGGATTATCATGAGGCTAAATACGATGGCTCATTTTGAGTGGGGTCTCGCCACTCTACAAGGCTGAGGTGGGGATAGAAAGGTAATTTATGTACCGGTAGGCCATTTGGCTATAGTTGAGTCAAAATAATACCAAAAATCGTCATCCTATTCCGATTCCAATGCTTATATTCGTCTCAATGAGCGAAAAACTTATGTTCTAGACTCTATCATGATGATTGCTCAAAAGATTTCACAACAATTTGCAATGCGAGAGAGTTAAAATCATGCGTGCAAAGGGGTTCACACTACCCTTTAAGACTAGATTTACATGTTCTCTTGCATCACTCAATCTACAATTTTCATTTAGTTTTCACTATCAATTTACAACACCATTTCATTTACACAAGGGGTATTAAATGCTTGTAGTGCGTGAAAACGAACAAATGATCAGTGTTTCTTAATTATTTAGTGACAAACATTTCTCTCTTTCCAACTAACTACGGCTTCACTCCCCACTTACGAACTTGCAATGTCCTCAAGGCGAAGTGAGTGTCAAGGAGTTGTTAGGAGGAAATAGAGAGTAATCAAAATAAGCAATTACGAGACAAAAGAAGATCATACAAAACTGCCGGCGTGAACCGACAGGGCTCTCGGCGTACGCCGAAAATGAAATCCTGATACAGAGATATCCGGCGTTTGCCGGCATACGCCGAGCTGGTCACTCAAGCGCCGGAAATGCTGAAAAGCAAGGGCCTTGGTGATCAAAGCGGCGTAGACCGGAAAAATGCGAATACCTAACAAAATAAGGGTAATTTGCATGCATGGGGAAAGTAATCGAACACGGCATTACACAAGAAGGAGCTAAGCACAAATGCCTGTATCAAAGTAACATGCAATACCACAATGAACAAACAACGTGCACCTCAAGTTCAACAAAGCATGGGGAATGAAAAAGTCGGGCTCACAGAGAGCATTATTACACATCAAACTACGTTCAGAGAAAACCACACAACCAAAACAGAAAATAACAGGTACTGGGTAAAGCTCAAATATCACTCCTCGTTAGAAATATCATTAGGAGAAGCATCCACCTCACTAGAAGAATCACCAACCGGATCTACGGGTAGCAAAGCACCTCGTGCATTCTTGCTTGGAAACACCTCATCCGTCGGGTCTATGGGGACACGAGCACACAACTTGGAAATCAACCAAGGAAAAGAAGTGTGATCTCAGTGTGAGCCCAAGGAGAAGTAGCAAACTGGACAATCGATGAGTGGATGAGGCGACCCCAATTCACAGGAATGTCAGTGTGAATGGCATACAACAAAATGATCTCTTCATCAGATTTCTTGGAGACATCGGCAGAAAGCAATACACGAGAGTTGATGAAACGTTTGACAGTGTGCATCTCCCGCAAGGGGTCAAAAATAGTCGGCTCGTGCGGCATACTACCCCGCTGAGGGAAAAATTATGTCCTAGCCTTAGATGCTTTACGGAAGAAACAAACGGGGTCGTGGAGGTTCCAAACAACCTCATAATGCATGGCAGGATTCTGATTAAAATATCCAAGATTGAAAACATTGTTAATCTATTGAGGATAAAAAATAATGCTTACCCCTCGAATATTCAAAGGATTGGTTGGATTCTTGTGGATGATAGTGGCGGTGAGCGTGGAGTAAAATTCTCTGACATGAGTGATATTGGCACGACCACGTGGTGGTTCAGAAAATTTCTGCCAGAGATGGTAGCCAATGCGTAACTCCATAGGGGGTGAAATCTTACGATGATTGAGTCATTTTTCAAGGAGATGAGCAACAGTGCTAAAGTACTCATCATGGCAAACAACCGCGGTAGCAGCAATGGTAGCACGGAGAGGAGGGTAATCCCCATCATAACACGGTGGTGATAGAGATGGAGAAGATGGAGAAGACATGATGTAGAGGAGAGGAGTGATGAGGAAAGAAGTTTGGAGGCTAGTGGGTATGATGGTATATGAATGATGGGTAAATAGGGTTTTGATGGAGTTAGGATGGGATAGGGCTCAGAAAAGGTGGAAAATACCGCTTTTCGAGAAAATCGGCATACGCCGGTTTTCTAGGCATGTTGTGGTCAAAAAATGGTCTGTGCCCTACATTCCTGAACAAATTCTGAGTGGTGCAGAAAAGTGTGATATGTAAGGTCATGTCAGAAGATTATGCGTACGCCGATCAACGCAATCCCGAAATTCGGCGTGCGCCGAATGTCTCTGCATTCCCTCAAAAAGTGTAAATTTATGCATATCATGTATCCAAAATTACCAAACACTAAACAAGGAGCTAGGCACAAGTATGGCAATTAAAGATACGACATCTGTTGCAAAACAAACAGACTAATCATTCACATAAGAAAATATCACACAAGAGCACGTAATAAGTTTATACAAATAACTTCCACAAAATGAAAAGAGAAATAGTTTTCATGCCAACTAGGAAACCAAATAACAAAATAGAAACAGTTTTAATAAGTCCTCACAAGGCACTCAAGAGTCAACAATATGGGTCAAAAGAACTATCATCATCATCCTCCATGCCCTTAGCCATCATGGCAGCAAAAGAGTTTGGGCTCATCCCCAGATTCGTATTAGCATCACCAAGATTGGCTCCTAATACTCAGCAGCAGTAGAGGATGAGGGGTCCACACCGCTTCGTGCATCAACAGAAGTAACCACAGTGCTGTCCAGACTCATGCTCGACAATCCTTCACTCAATGGTCCGGTGCCAAAAGGTGTCTGCAAAGGTTCAGAACGTGCTGCCTCGGAGCTTGTACCTCTAGCATGAAAATCAAACGCACCACCAAAAGGGTTTGTAGCAGGGGTAGACCAGGTGTGCGGTGTATGGATAAGTATAGCTGGGGCCCAAGGAGGTAGGGTATAAGGTAACTCTTGACATAGGGAAAATTTTCTGGACGAAGCCTAAGGTTTGGGCACATGGAAAAAGCAAAGCTTGCTGACTACGAAGACCGGATCGAATATCATTCGCCCACAAAAGATTTCGTTCTGCTAACTGAGTATGATTGGTATTCATAGCCACTTGACCACCTCGAAGAATTTCTATCTCAGAGTCTAGGTGGTGGAGCATACCCATCATAGATGAATTACCCATGAGTGCAGAAGGGTCAGTGGGAATGGCTCCGGTGGGCTCACTTTCAGGCTTAAGAGGTGTCCCTGATACCTGGACCAATCTTAATATGACAAGGTGGCAACAAAACATCACCGGGAAACTCAAGAACATGCTCATTAGTGCACATGGCGGAAATGAGATGGGGAAATGAAGCAAACCTAGTCTTATTCATTTGGTGAGAAAAGTCGAAGATCTTCCTAAATATTATCTCACCAACTTTGACAAATAAGTTATTGAAAACGGCATAAGTAAGACAAGCATCTGCACTATTGAAAGCATGAACATGGCTGGATGGTTGAACATTAAAGGTTAAGAAGTGTTTCATAACTTTCACATCCTTAGTGGCAGTACCAAAATTAAAACGACCTTGGAACCAAGCACCAGAGGGACAAAGGAAACGTCTTGCCTCTTCGGATTTCTCATAGGCTTTGGTGCCAGTTTCAAGTTCCCAAATCTGCTCATATGAAGTTGTATCAGGTGCTGGAGGTAAACCAAAGAAAGAGTAAATGGCTTCCGGCGAAAAGGGAATATCGGCACCTCTAACAGATACAAAGCCTACATCAGGATGTTCCTCTTCAACTACAATGGTGGAAAGCATAGAATAAAATTCAGCGACCAATGTAGAATTAAAATGCTCAGTACGTTCAATGGCTAAGTTTTTCCAATGATTTCTTGCAATAATATCCTTGACCTTCTGACTAACAGCGGTAAAATCAATGGCTCTTTCGAACATGAAGGAACGATCATGGAAATAGGTTCGAAAGGCCTTGGTGGCGTCGGAGGGTGCAAAATTCACAAACTTTCTGGCTTTCTCAACCTTGGTCAGGACACGATTGGGTAAGACTATGATGCCGGCGGATAACGGAGGGGGTGACTTAACACGACCGGCTTTTTGTTTCTTCTTAGCTTCGGGTTGACTCTTAGATTTTTCCATGGCTACAAGAGGTTGGTGGTGCAAGACAACAACTTTTAGACAAATAAAACAACTTTGAACTCAAGAATTACTCGAAATAAAATCAAAATCAAAATTTGAAAGAACAATCTTGAGAAAAGTATCAAAGCTCTGACCTTGGTTGTCTTAGGCCGCCGGAAAAGATGGAGATGACCGGAAATTGGGTTTCACACCGCAGAGAAATGTCTTGCAATAATTGTTCCAATGGAGGAAATCCTTGGTGTGGTAGTGATGAAGATGAAATGAGGAGAAGGGAATGGGTTGGAGGGGAAGTTATAGAGACGAAGGAGTGTTTGTTGGGGAAAAGTGGATTTTGGGGTGTGAAAACCGATGGACAGGAGTTAATGGGCGCGAAGAAAAAACTAAAAACCGTCTTAAAATTCGAACCGTCGCTGTCGGCGTGCGCCGAAAAGGTTGTCGGCGTTTGGGTATGAACGCCGAAACTTTCTGAATCAAAAATTATTGGACATATTTTGAGTTTTAGTGATAAGTGCCGACTAGCTGTTATAGAGCAAAGGCAAAAAGATGTCTAGATCAAATATATAGGCTTATTAGAGTTTGATCTTTGTATAGGTTTGATCAAACAAGCATTGTAAAAGGTCAGCTGACTTTCATCAACAGACCCTGTCTAGGTCAGTGAGGTACTTGATTCAGTAGACTAGTTTAGGAACCCGCTGAAGACTGAAGGCTGAGGGCTCAAACCCAGTTATTGAAGGCTAAGGGATCAAACTTAGTGTTTAAAGTCAAGGATATGGAATCAGAATTTAGGGAAGTCTGAGATGATCTAAATTGATTACATATACCTTGTGTACAAGGTCTAAGTTCCATAAGTTAAATGGTGATTGGAACTTAGTTATGTTCAAATTGGTGCAATCTAACTTCATAACAAAAAGTTAGATATAAAGAAGTCAGCTGCAGTGCTTTATAAACACAACAAACTTGGAACAGCTGACTAACATGTATTTCCGCAGACTTATATACACAAGAACCTGCTGGATATATATTTCGATTTAATCAAAGGTTACATTGGAATATTACAAGGATAAGGACATATAACAACTCTTGATTCTGTCAACAAATCAATGGTTAAGATTAAAGGAACGTTGGAAAGATTCAGAGCTTTAACCAATGGATACAAGTCAAAGGGTGAACAGTCTAAAAACTGTCAAAAAGTAAACTGACAGTGTCATTACTATGTACAGGGACATAATACAAGTCAAGATGGGGACAAATCTAAAACGGCTATGTTTTGAATTTCAAACATAAGTCACAAGGACTCTCACCTATAAATAGAAGACCCCTGATACAGAAACGGTGATGAAAATTGAAGAGAAACAACAATCAATCTTGAGCTATCAGATTCTTATCAAGAAATCACCCTGCTCACGTTACTGAGCTTAAAGCTACTGATCTAGAAAATTCTTCAAGTGTAACCTACTATCAAGTTACATCAAGTTCACACACTTGAAGACATCAAGCTGCTGATCATTTCATCCTGATCAAGCTGCTGAAAGCTGAATCACTTACTTGATTCAAACTTTATTTTACAAGAAACTTGCTGAAGACAGAGAAGCATTTAGGTGTCAAGAACTGTTGTTTGTGGTGGAGCTGGTGAAGAGTCATTCCTACCCTTCAAGAACCAGTGGAAGACTTTGGAGCAGCAATCCTACATGTTCCAAGTGTTCAGTTTGTGAAGCCATAGTTATTGGTGAAGGATAGACAACTTAGGGATTTTTGTAACTGCAACCTCAAAGATCTCTAGTGAATTACCTCCAACATCACAGGAGTGGACTGACAGGATTACAGCACCTGAAACCACTATAAAAATTGCCTACTTACTTTCTGCATTTAGTATATTAAGCACATCAACCTACTGAAATTAGCAAATGAATCACACACACTTACACTACTGAGTATCTAATACTTGGTATCATATTTTAACAACAATTAATAAGGCTTAACTTGAATATATTCCGCTGCAACAAATTCAGTAAAATCAACAGTCAGCAGACTATTGAGTGTGGTCGCGGACTGCGAGCGATCGGCGAGCTACGAACTTGCTGAGTTTGTTAACTCCAAAAGTTTTAAGTGTTAAGTTTATTCACCCCCCTAAACTTAACCAAAGCCTTTTCAAGGGACCAACAATTGGTATCGGAGCAGTGCTTCTAATCTGAAGTAATCCTACTTGTTGTGCTTGTGAAAATACTTTGAAAACTTTTTCAAGTGTCTGATTCTCAAAGCTTTTCATCATGGATAACAATCAGTATGCTAGAACAATGTTGATGTGTTCTTTAGATCATTTTGATGAGTATAAACATCGTATGCAGGCTTTTCTAGCTGCAACACATGACTAGAGCAGACTTCCTGCCCCTATCGGGTTGAGAGGTCGCATGACTGCCCTCTTTTCCTTCCTCACGGCTTGACCGTGTAACCCTGGGTGGATTTAATGTAGGTTGTACCTCGGCGAGAAGCGGGGTTGGCGAAACAAATTTGTTGACGGGTAAGGGAGGTACGTAGCCCTTCAGCTATAAGTTGAAAGTTATGCTGTCGCATGTCCTCCAAGTATTCCATGTGGGCTCGTAATGCAATTGCATGGTGACTAGGACGAGGATGTCTTTGACGTTCAGATTTGTTCTCTGCTCAAAGTTTTGGCGGGAGGCCTTGCCGGCATGCTTTTCACGACTTTGCCTTATAGCCGCTTCATGTAACTCCCGAACCCTGACCTTTTCATTCAAAACGGCTTGCATGTCGGCCTCCTCGCGCTCGGCGGTACCTCTTGCGGTCTGTGACCCTCGGCTACGTCCTCTATGGTATGACATCGTCGCACCACGTGGTGGATCATTACCACGTGCCGTATCCTGGTTACCTCCTTTGACCGGTGTGGCAAGTTCTATGTTTTTTCTGCCAGTCATGTTTGATTTGACCAGAAACTTGGTGACTAAGCTAAAGGTTGTTTGCTTAATGAACACGTAACAAAGGCGGTGTTGACCGAGACGACTCTTGAACCCAGAATCCAATGGGAATTTAAATGTTGCAGATCTCAAATAGCCCCAAATATCCCCAAGTGACACAAGTAAGTGCAAGTAGGCACGATCCCCCTTGTTTAAGAAGAGCTGTGTTTACTAAAACACGTATACCAACCTAGGTAGTATGAAGAACTCGTGTGCGAGTTTTGGAGATGACGTTGAAGGTGCTCTTCCAAGTTGAGATGATTTCGACGAGGATTGATGCATAGATTCGTGAAATCAATGTTTTTGTTGTTGAATTTTCTTTGAAGATGCTAGAAACGATGATTTCTAGGCCATACAACCCGAAAAATCAAAGCTTTTGTTGATTCTAGAACTTGAAGATGAAAGGCGAGCTCTTCAGAGACGCCGTGTAGGAAGGATTTGCGGTGGTGCGAGCTACCGGAGTAGGATTTTCTTGATGATTTTCCCGGTAACGCAGCCAACTGATATCGTCTGGAATATCGGGTTTGCGGTATATGACTTTAGGAGTGGATATCTAGCTGATTGTGTGTGATTTCTCCGATAAGAGGTGATGGCTCTTATGAACTGGATGAAGAAGCATGTGGCGGACACAACGTTTAAAAGGGAGAACACAATAGTCGACAAATTGGCAGAGTAGCTCTGCTTGTATTAATTCCTGGCCCCTTTATGAATTACATGGTGCCCCTATATATATGCAGATTGCTAATGACGATTAGGCTAATGATGACAAGGCGTTATTAACTATGACATGACATAATTAAGTACTATCAAGTGGCTAAGCTAATCAAGAGTCTGACTCATAGGCTCGATGGCCCTAATGTTGTCCTCTTGATCAGATGATTGTCTTGTCTTTGCTAACGTCAAGTGTGGTAGCAGTTCGACTATTTGTGCGGGCACATGCTAGGGGGAACCAGGTTCGTTCCCCAGCATGGGGAATGTCCGCGGATGGCCCGGGCGGACTCCTTATGCCCTGGTCCGGCATGTGCTCATGCGGACTGGGTATCATGATGTCCGATTGTAGAGGTGGGGCCCCTGTCCGGGTCGTTTGTCATATCAGTGAGACCGTTTGCGGTTTATACATATCAGTAATATGTATGAGGATTAAGCTGAAATGATTGATTGATGTGTTGATTAAAGAATGGTAGGTTAACACGTGTTATAAAAAGATTTAGATTTTGTTTTGTTTTTTTAGACAAATTATGATAAGAAACATAAGAACAATGGAATTGAAGTATAACGTAGCAATAACATAAATAATCAACCAGAAAACTATACATAACTTTATCTTTATATCATTTGATACATAGAAGTATAATGTAGCAATATCATTTGCTTTTTATCCTTAAATATACATAGTAATATATATATATATATATATATATATATATATATATATATATATATATATATATTATATATATATATGTGTGTGTGTGTGTGATGGTACCATAACAATATAAATTTGACGTTTCAACAATTGTTAATTCATGTCAATTGACTTGTAATATTAACTTGTTAGCAAATCCTAAATATTTTTTTGTGGCAGAGAATTTGATTTTACCGGTGAGTGATTTCTACACGATAGGATTCAATATTTGAAGGATTATATATTGATACTAGTAACCTTCCGTCGTGCAATGCACGGTGCATGCCCACTGCAGACATTGTATAGACGATAGATGCGTTTATAAGTAAATCTAGTTTCTTCGGTATATATGATGACATTGGGATTGATCACAAAATTTTTATTAGTAAAAGCATACAGCATGGAGACCTTAACCAAGAACGGTAATATTGTGCAACACAACATAATAAGGGTGATAGTTGAAGTCGGTAATTCAACACCTTGTGTACAAAAAAATGTGCAAGTTTATCTGAGACTTGAAATTCCATCTAATGTGCCATCTTTCCTGTTTTCAATCATCCTCTGTGATGTTTGTATGTTTAATAGCCATGTGTTTGATTTTAAAACTGCTTAATATCTAGACTTGTTCCTTTCAGCTACTTCAGCAAAGAAACACCCCAAAAAAGGCCCCAAAAAGTACAAAAGGTAAAAGTTTTTAGATTATTTTATAATTTTAGAGCAATAGAATGTGAAACAACGTTATCTAAACAAGAGTGTTGTGTTAAGTTCTTCACTACACTATTTGAATTTTTGTAATACAATATCCGTGACGTCGGCAAAACGAAGATTAGCATTAGTAGATAAAAAAGCACTTTAATTTAGCTCAATATTACATCTAGTATCACTTCAATTTAGCAACCCATCTACAGTATTTGTGCTGACACTGCCAACATTTTTTGCTTATCCTCTTTATTTTCCCTTCTATTTAAGTTGTTTCAGTGTTATCTTTTCACCATTGTATTAGGGCATAGGTGGAATGATCATGTTACATTAGCATCTTTCTCATTGGTATGGTCAGTACAATACCATAAAGCAATCAAATAAACCGAAATGACAAATGATTCACATCTTCATGCGAATGACTACTGAGTCATACCTGTATTGTAATTGAAATTTGTGCAAAGGATGGTCTTGTGTCTACAAATCCAACAACCATAAACAGAACAATATGAAAGACTTGACAAACATGATACACGTTATATAAGAACTAATATTCATGTATTTCTTTTTTCAATAAAAAAAACGACTCCCGCAAAAGTGTAAATACAACCGGAGAATTATGAAGCAATTTTCCAACATTCTTACCGCCCCTCTAAAAATCATTATTGCACGCGAATGGTGTTACGATGGAGTGAAACCGAGGCGGAATGCATTGTTTACCCACAATGCAAATATAATAAGCTTTGGTATGTTGAACCTGCAAAGAAGGCCACTAATGTAAGATATGAACGGTGAATTCCATAGTTATACGAACAAATATGGAATCTTAAGAGAAGGATGAGTACCTTATGTAACTTTTTTTTGGGTGTTTAAGGACATATTGGTTGAAGGATAAGGAATGCTCACTGGACTCATGTGTTTTGCTTTGTAGTGTATGTATATTATATGACAGTAGAGGTCAAGCAGAATTAAAATCGATACAAACAAGTACAACCTAAAAATGTTTGAGGGTTGACTCAGTAGGGAAACGAAGGAAGTTGAATTTTCATTTGATGTGTGTTTGAACGTTGGAAAATGAAACCCCGTATGGCGTAACACCATGAGTTTCCCCTTGTCTTTGTATTAGATAGTAGGACAACAGGAAGCACATTACCAGGAACATTGGGTGCAAATTGGAATGTGTTCCATCTGCCATCTAGATTCCATACCTATGGCATTCTAGAGACTGAAAATTCTCCATCTTTCATTAAGGATGCTGACATTCTATACCTATGGCATTCTAGAGACTGAAAATTCTCCACCTATGGCATTCTATAATTTCCAGAATGTGCTTCATGAAGCTTCGCCGTTTCCACTGCCTTTTTCGACGATGATAGGCCAAGGCCCTCCTCCTTTCTTCTAATATCAACAAGGTTCATATAATAGGAAAATGAAACATTACCATCAGACTCTAATAATGAACGGGTGACCAAAGGAACAAGGCTCGGATCCATGAGTTTGAATGCAAACCGATACATGGTTGCAAAAGCCCAGTTGTTCATGAACCAACAAGCTCACAAACTATCTGGGTATTGCCCCGTCAAGATTTCTCTGTATGTCATTAATTGCTTGAACCGAATTATTCAATATCATCATAGCCCCTGAAACCATGAAAATAGAAAGAATAAGAATGGAGCAATATTTGAAGAAAAAAAAAATTTTTGTGCTATCCAGGTCTATTATGTGGTAGCCATTTCTAGTAAAATTTGAAAAACACATGTCAACAACAAGAAACACGAATCAACAGAAGGCATCCTAAACATGTGAACCTAAAACCATCTCATGTGTACGTAAATAAACAATTCACAAAGCATTTATTCAATACATATATATTGTGCCTTTTGAGTGCTAGCATGCTAATCTAAGCATTACCATAGCTGCTTCAATGCAACATGAGTCAGTCATTTCATGTAAAAGAACAATAGCACAAAAGAGAGTACACTGCTTGTCAGCATGTAAAATAGTTGTGACAATTCAAGACAACCAATCCATAGTCTAGGGAAAACCGCCATACTCTTTGATCTTGAAGCACTATACTTACTTTAAGACTTGCATTAAGAAAAAGATCCAAACTGGACACCTTATATGAATTATAAGCAGGCATCTAATTAGAATCTGAAAATTAGAACTCGGCAGGCATATATTCTGAAAAGCTAGCAGAATTGATTTAACTGTCATACAAATAGCAGAATCCCAAAAAGCATTATACATTAAACCAGCTGCAGTCAGTACTAAATATGACTTGCACTAAAAAAGATCCTATGATGGAGTGATTTGTCAACTCCTAAAAAAGAATATAACAATTTGCAGCCAACAATCTACAAATCATACATTATAAACAGCAAACAAAACCCACAAAACAATAAGACAGAGAAGCTAAAAACAAATTAACCACATACACAGAACCAAGGAGGCAAAGCCCAGAATAGGTTCGTTTTGCACAGCAAGAACGCATGCAGATGATGAAAAGCACAAAAGCCTTACCTAAGGTAAAAAAAATTGGTTATTAAATACATGGAACATGAAAAATATAAGTTAATCGTATTTAAACAGTACAAGGTTAACACAAATCTACAATCTAACTAAACATGCAGTCTAAAAAAAACATCTGAATCAAGATTTTGGTTTCTGCTAGCTAAATGAATACAAATCCATCCGAAATAAATCGCAAAACAAACAGGCAAAGAACACAGAGAAGATGAATCCAACCTTTATATTCACATGTAGCAAAACCCACAATAGAAGGGAAACAAGTAAATAATTAAAAAAAAAAGGATATTTACCTTGGACAGAAATAATGAGTGGAGAAAGAATCAATCATGTAGTGGACCAATTATTGTTTTCGATGTTTACCTGCCACTGTAAGAGCATCAGATTCGCGAGTAACCATTTTTGAATAGTGTACGATCCAAGTTTCTTTTCTGTGTTGCCTTTAATTACTTGGGCCTGAATTTGTTTGTCTTTCATATTATCTTCAGCCTTATTGTATCACTGTGACTTCCTGTTGTGCAAGTAAACTTAGAGACAATGGCAGGAGCAAATAATTGTAACTTAGATTAGATGTGTACTCTGGTGATAACAAGCATGTGATGACGTGCAATCTACTAAGTACCTAGTTTGTGCTCATTAGATTGAATACGCTAACTGCATACCTCCGTTGTCATTCTGTGAATCTGTGTATAGTATAGCTGCTGCATTATGGTTCAAAACAGCGCGCTTCTGTGTATTTTGTCCAACAATGTGGCTTTTATAGATCCAGAATTGTCTGAACATTCAACCAAGACTTACTTTGCACCTGTTTCATGTACCGTAGGATAGTAAACATGAGGCCAGCTATTTGCCGGCAGGAACAATTATTAATTCAATGAGAAATATATTGTCTGACCATGTGAATCCATTAACAGGGTACGTACTGTTAGTTGAGTAAAGCGTGAAGTCATTATTTTCATGCAAATCCATTTAACTTTCTTTCTTTTGTGTTGTTAGAGTCAGAGAACAAAACGGAGAACAAAACAAATCGACAAATATGAACCAAAAAATGAAAGAGCGCAAAATGGAGATACCTTCACGGAGCAGACATTAGCAAGGAAGAAATTGTAGAGCTGAGAAGGAATTGTAGAGCCGAGGGAAGTAGAACTGTATGCAATGCGACGACTACTAACTAATTCATAACGTTAGTTGTGGAGACTGATGATGTAATGAAGAAGCTTAAGAAAGGGAGGGTGAATGATAATCTGCAACGGCCAATTTTAAGCAGCTCAGTTTTAAGTAAATGCAGGGTGTTTTGTATATTGCTGTACGGGAGGAACCTGAAGCCTCCTCCCTATCATATTTATACGTGGGGGAAATTTTATTATGGTCGCGGGACTAATCTAGACCGTACCCTAACGATGATATCTTCAACAATGATAATCCGGGAAAATGCCAATAAAAAAATAACAAATAACACACGGACCTACCGTGTAAAATATAAATCTCATGTAATGACGTTTTTACCTTTCTTATAAGACATTTCATTGGTGGATAAGTATGACATGATGGTCCTGGACCACCATAAAACCACTGTATACGTGGGAATGGAACTATCTAGTCTAGGTAATTTTAAATTACTATTAGTTTTATCCCCCAAGTAACACCCGGCAGCATTTGGTGAGGACACACGTACAAGGTAAACTTGACATGTGGTCCTGGTTTGTAATTGTAAGTACTCTATGGGCCAAAAGAACGGTGCCGTTTTTTTTATGGAAGCAGAAATACGAAAACGACGACGTTTTCTTATGGGAGGGGAAACCCCCAAAAAAAAAAAAAAAAAAAAAAAAAAAAAAAAAGGAGGAAAAAAGGACGACGAAAGCACTCCTCACGCTTATTATGTACTTCTATCTAACATAGTATATAAATAACTATTCGGCATATTCCAAAAAAATAATAAATAAATAAATAAACTAGTAACGCTTATGCCCGTTGGTCTCTCATCTTGATTTAATTAAGTCTGAAATTCATGGCTATGTTGTGAAAAGAAACAATACAATGATCATGAAATCGATTAGAACTCAAAGAAAAATATGAAACGTTTAGAAATATAAAATGGGCCAAAATAAAAATGAAAGTTCTATAAAAACCATCAATTACACATTCACTGAAACATTCATAAAATAGATGAGAAATGGAAAATACTCTGCAAAGGAAAAAAATCATGAAAACAATGCTACTGATCATGAGGTATTATATATAGTGCATGCACCTCATTAATCAGTTAAAAGTAGTTACAACAGAATTATGCCTAGCTACACTAGTCATCAACTTTTGTGTTAATTTGTTGTTTTGTTCAGCTCAGCAATTGTTGTGTTTGCTGCTTGATACTCAGTTGATCTACTTATTAAGCTGAGTTGTATAGTTGAGCACATCCTCTTCTATCAACATTTATTTATTCATATATTGTAACAAGCCTTTTCGACTAGAAGTTTTTCCTCGTGAATCATTTCTATGAAACGTGAAGAAGAGGCTGGTCAAATGTTGTCTCAAACTCTGTAATTTTCCTTTTAATGAAATATTTTGTTTCCGAAAAAAAATTTATCAACGTTACCTATCCTTACCATTACCATGACCATGACAATTACCTCTATCTTATATACCCTTACCAATTCTCTCACCATCATAATTAACCATCTTACCATACCCCACCCTTCGAACCCCCACCCTTCCACCCACCCCCTACACACACATACCCTTCCGTACGTACCCTCACGATATCCCACCATACCAACCTTCCTACACCCGGCCTCCTACTTACCCTTCATTTTACCTCCTACCACCCTAATATTCCTCGCAAACCCTTATCCCACCCCGTATATACACGCCTATCGTGTCTATCATCCTACACTTACCCCACCTTTATCTCTGTACCACCCGACACCCTCATCTTAGGGCACTCCCAACAGAGGCCCCAAATTTTATCCCTAAAATAATATAAAATAATACATATTCCTATTTTACAAAATCTCAATTCAAAAACCTCCACAACAGCATCCCTATCATTATCCCTATAACATTTCAAATAATATTAAATAATACATATTCTACCTCACAACCCTATTTATACATATTAAATATTTATTATTTCATTCCAGCAGCATCACTATCCCTATCCCTATAATTTTTAATAATTAAATATGTTTATAGCATGAATAGTGCATCCCCACAAGTAGGACATGCATCGTTATCCCTAAAAATAAATCCCAAAGCAGAGAGCCCCAAATTTTATCCCTAAAATAATATAAAATAATACATATTCCTATTTTACAAAATCTCAATTCAAAAACCTCCACAACAGCATCCCTATCATTATCCCTATAACATTTCAAATAATATTAAATAATACATATTCTACCTCACAACCCTATTTATACATATTAAATATTTATTATTTCATTCCAGCAGCATCACTATCTCTATCCCTATAATTTTTAATAATTAAATATGTTTATAGCATGAATAGTGCATCCCCACAAAGTAGGATGAAGATCGTTCATATCCCTAAAAATAAATAGGGATAGAGCCTCTATTTAATGGAAGCCTATTTTAGGGTAAACTCTATTTTTTATCTTCATTTTAGGGATATAGCGCACGTATATGAACCTTTCCGAGTGTCGTCCTTACACGTTCACCCTATATTTTATGTAAATCAAGTTTATTTTATTTATTGGTGTATCAAGCACGATAGTGAAATATTTTAATTTCATTTTATTACATTTGTTTTGTTTCATTTTATTTTCTTCTACCGTATCTAAGAACATAAAATGTGAATGTATGTGTCACATCATTTGCTTATAAACCTTCTATTTATAAATATATTTTTTTAACTGTTCATGACCATGTGAATAGCATTAACCTACTACTAATAAGTCTTCTCAAGAGTATCGACAAAAATAATAAGCATTTATTTGCACCACACCGAGTTTA
Source organism: Gentiana straminea (assembly GCA_036785695.1). Lineage (NCBI taxonomy): Eukaryota > Viridiplantae > Streptophyta > Magnoliopsida > Gentianales > Gentianaceae > Gentiana > Gentiana straminea. The sequence continues at coordinate 7,875,196 of JAVUPR010000048.1, read as the reverse complement.
GTATACACTACTTTATATATGCGTCACACTAAACCTACTCTTTAAAATTCGAGTTTGGAATCAAGAATCGACCTTTTGAAATCCGTTTCTGGAGTCAAGAATCGACTTTATGCAAATGTATCGAGACAATCGACATTTGAAAAATATAATTTTTGACTTCAAAATCGACTTTTAAAATATTGATTAAATATGGTATATAGTAAGTGTGGTGTAACGGCAAAATAATTGTGGTGTAATTAAAGCCTGTCAAAGGGTTAAGAACTTTTTTCAGGGACCCTATTGAGAGAGAGAGAGAAGAAAAGCAGGAAATGGATGGTAGAAGAATCAGAAAGAGGACAATAGGTTCACATGCTAAGGGTATCCCTAGGCCTTTTATTTATCTGCATTCTCAAAAAAAGGTTATCTATAAATTGACTTCACTACAGAAATGGAAAGTGTATAAAGCCTCCTTGTCGCCTAACGGACAAAGCCCACCGGATCATTGAAAACAACTGTACAAAGAGTACATGCATCTAATATTATACGACAATGACATCGATGTGTTTCATAATTTTCATTATACAATCTATTAGTGTTTCATATTAAAACCAATTTTCATATTTCCTTATACAATCTTAATTACATAATGCTCATTAATTCACTAAAGTTTTCAAAAATGTTTCAATGGGATTTGATTATATAACTATGATGCACGGATACTTCTATCTAGTTGTGTGTCTAAGTGATTTATAGCAGTAAAGAAATGATTCTACTACATATGATCTGAATGATTTCAGTATCTATCGCAAGTGATATGTTAGAGTAATGTTGTACACAAATTAAAACAAAGACAATGTGCATAAAATATATTTAAAGTTAAAAGTTATTCTTGCATATGGCAGTGCCTACATTGATCCCTAACGAATTCAGTGGACCTTCCTAGCTTACTCATAACTGCATTCTTAAAATTCAAAGCTTCTCCAACATGTGAACAAGAGGGTCTTACACAACTCAAGCTATTCCTAGACCCCATCATTTCATGAACTGATTGCCTTCTTTTTGTCTCATGTCTTTGTTTTGGTGCACTTTGTGACCTTGATTTCGCCTTAAAAGACTGCGTATCCGCCATGTAATTCGGGCAGTTCCCAAACAAGCTTTCTAAACAAACGCTTTTTGAAGATGGTGAAATGATTGATGCATGATGATTGATCTTTCCGCCATGGAATATTCTCGGGGTGCTTTGAGCGGTTGAGTACCCAGTACTGCTATCTCCTCCTCCGCCGCCGCCGCCGCCATGACAGCACCGTTCAGGTAATGAAAAGCGTGGCGGCGGAGGAGTAGGAGGAGGATGGAGATTCCGGGATGAATCATCATCTCCGGAATCTGATACCATGGATGCCCTTGATCTTGATTGTGGTCTTCCGGTATCCATTTCTACTATCTTTGGGCTCTCTTCAACTGCATTTGCATTCATACTTGTGTTGATGCTGTCAAATGATACAGATCTCTCCTGCATATGCATAACTCTTATTTTTCCTTGACATATACAAAGAAAAAACAAATCTTGCAACAAAAAGAAATTGCATTGGTTGGAAGGTTGTTTGGCATGCATCATATTCTACCATTGGATAACGCTAACGTCTCAACCACCTTGATGCAGCAAATGACACAAAAACATCATGTGTCAGTGAAACCTCTCATGATATAGCAGCGAAACCCCTGCTTCAATAGATGTCACATTATGAGGGATCTCACTACCACACTATTTTGTTGCATTTGTTTGTGTCAAAACAAGTGTAACGGTACTAAGCGTTACAAAATTATATTCTCTTTTACGTACTAAGCGTGTATGTATGATGAAAAAGAACCTTACAAAATTATACAACAAACTCTTAAACCATTGACCATGATATGAGACCTATTGATCGATTGATGTGTGTCTCATCATTACCAATGGTGTAAAAATTGTGTAATTCTGTTGTGATGAATTTTTTATGGAATTTCATCTTTCTCACACGTAGCTATTTTTCAGTAAACGTTGCAGCATAAAATCTTACGATAAAAAAACTTAGTAAATAAAGAGAGAGAAAGAGATAATAATAATCTTGCCACTGATTGTCTAGCTGGAAATGGAGATTGAGAAGAAATCCCTTTATTAGTTCTTTGAGCACGAATGTTGGCTTGTGCTCTGAGGAGAGCTTGCATGCTTTGAAATGTGGCAGCTGCTTGTTTCCTTACTAAATACCCTCTTACTAATGCTTGTAGTTTCACTAGCCCTTTCAATGCCCTTAGTGCCTTTCTAGCCTGTTTTTTTCCCATTCAAAAAATAAATAAATAAAGTATTATTGCTATAAAAAAAAAGAGTATTAGGTCATCATAATCAATGATTTAAATTTACAAAGTACTGTCATTGGTGTCTTAATCACTCTAGCTAAACACAACGAATATCACATGTCACAATAACTATATGTCGGTGGGACACCTCTTTAAGTAGATAACATATCATCCGAGGTCTCCCTGCCATGTTCTGGCATTTGACGTGTCCAATGTGACCATTACGTACTCAAAGGAAAATGCTACCGTCACAAGGGTTATACAACAATAAATGATACAATACACTATTACATCATTAGTAGTTATACAGAAGTCGTTGATCATAACATAGACTCACTATAATGAATGATTTAAAAGTGTTTTGTATCACTTGTTGTGAGACAACCTCACTATTATTCAAAAGTATATTGTATCGCTTGTTATGACAATTTTATCACGACCACCGTAAAACTGCTCTTACCAGGTATCCACGAAAAACTGTTTGAATTTTGATTGCACCCCACCTTTCACGGCTGCTACTACCACCACACTTTGCAATCATTGTTCCCCTGCCTGTCAAAAAATCTTCATAATTTAGCTCCTTATATATAATCATATATGGTCCCAAGGGAGATAGATATAACTTACATTTTTATACATTCTACTACGTGAAATTCTTATCCGCACTCCTTTCGTGTCGCAAGTTCATTGGATCATTATGTACGGAAGACATTTACGTACGTATTGTCATGTAATAATGCGCACACGAAGATGCATGATATGTACGCAAAAAGACGAATTACATATATGTTGTGCATCCAACTAATAGTGCACACGAAGACTCTTCGAATAATAATTTCCCCTACCACTGTGTAAAAAAGGTCAAACACCGAGATTATGCACTTCAACACATCACTTCAAGCATGGACCCATGACAAGACTAGGATAGACTTGACAAAATACAATAATGTTTGTAGATAAGGGACCATAACAAGACTATGATAGACCTAACAAAAAAAAAAAAAAAAATAAAAAAATACAATAACGTTTGTACATAAGTTTAAACTAGTGCCATGACCTGCTCTTCTCGTATCATATTGAATTATCGTTTTCTCAAAAAATTTACGACTTCAAACCTTTCAACACTATGAAAAGTGATAGTACCGTAACAAAGTATTCACAATAATTTTACACCGTACCTATTGATTTCTCAGTCTTTATTATAATTGTGTAAAATGTCTTGGGACAATTTCTCTGTGAAACAAACATTTTCCAGCACTTTTACCTTGACTCGTGAGCCTGACGACGGCAACAGCAGCATGTGCGGCGGCGACGGCAGCATCAGCGGCAGCAGCTGTGGCTGCAGCAACGGCAATAGCATGCTTACTCTGCTCCTTATCAGATTCAGCAAAAAACGACCTTAGCCATGCAGCTTCAGCAGGCGTAATATTCGGTGGAATAGTGTTGGGATTTTCACAAAGGCTGTCAGTTTCCGTCGCTTCCCTGCCGGAATGGCCTAAACAGCTCTGTAAGACGCCGGAGTTTGAGTTTTGCTTTTGACCGGACTTTTCTCTGTTGAAACCCAGAAAGCCTTTGAGCCATTTCATTGTTCTACCCATTTTTGTTTCTAGAACAAGAAGGCTAAATAATTAATTGCAGAGAAATAAAAAAAAAATGTGGAATATAGCAGAAGAGAGAAGCTGTGAAAGAAAAGGAGACAGAGGCTTTGCTGGTGAAGAATGGCGGAGAGGCTAATAATAGGAGAATCTAGGCCTTTTTTTTTGACAGTGTTACAGACGTGTACGGTGTTACAATTGGCTCTCTTTATTTTCACCCCATGTGAAGTTAGCATGTCGTAAATCACACAGTTTCATTCTATATTAAAATTGTGTATTTCAGATTGAACCACGCTTCAACTCTACACGGATGAAGTTGTCATATAAAAAATTCTCATGTGAAACGTAAAATAATGATACATTATAACAAATGATTCATATTATATCATAAATCAATTTTCTTCACATTGCAGCGGTGAATATGGTAAAAGAGAATAGAAATATTTGTCGCAATACATTATATTTGATACAACAATTATATCTTAAACCTCTCGTGTGAAAGGATGAGGTAGATTTATCATATCTTTTCATTTAATATAACTCTACTTACAACTAATGCATTATGGTTTCTTTCGTGAAATACACGTTCCATCAGGGCTTTGGAGATATATACATCATATATTTACATGTTTCATTGTGAATATATGATGTAGATATCTTTACACAGAGACACACTACAAAAAAAATAACCCGCTTATTGAAGTTCTCTTAACAACGCTCAAATAGTGTAGTTTAGATTAGTTCTACCGTCATAATAAATTGGTGAAAACAAATGAAGATACATTTTATACATTGATCATAGTGTACGATCTATTGATTGATATTAAATCATATAATGATCAAAGTGTAAAAATTGGTTTTTTTAAGAAAGTAAAATTTCGTTATATCACATGTTATGATGTACACTATAATTTCTAAACATACATATGTGTATTTAGTAATAACATATTGATAATATTATTGTCATAACTCTCGTACACAAAAAATATATAACCTAGTATGTGAGTGAGGACACTCATGATATATCAATGAGACCCTTAATATAATATCATGAGAGGACCACTAGACATCATATTATTGTATTTATCATGGCAAGATAGTTGTGATAGCGTCATCACTCATAACACATATTAGATAGGCGTACCGTGCGTTGCACGGTGGGCCCTGTTTTTTTTAAGTTTATCTCAGGCGGTCATTTAAGCGTCATTTAGGCCTATTTGTTTCTGATGCGATTTGTGTGAAGACCTTGTTTAAAGATTTAATATACATACCAAAACTAATATTGTCGATCATTACATACTTATGTTCCGTTTCTTCAGCCTTACTGAAGTTGTAATGTGCCCAAAAAACTATTTTGACATAGACATTCACCCTTTTACCGGGGTGTGGGAGGATGCAATTGACCTTACACTACAAGGATACTTTAGTACGTACATAGATAGCTTATTACACATACAATCCGGATAGAAGAGAAGCCGAAACAACATACGGTACGGATAAGAGATGATAGCTTATTACACTTGTCATATTTTTAAGTGCGCAAAAGTTTAAGCTCCTCTTCAGTTCGCTAACCTCAAAATCATGATCAAACCGCTTCTCATCGATCGCAATAGCCACCAAATTATTAATCTGCGTTTGAGCAACCCTAGTTTTCGGAATGAAACCATATTTTTCATCAGAAATTGCATCACAAACATCAATTTCGTCTTGCAAACCTCTTTGATTTGGATGAAATATCTTCTCCAGGCTCGAACCCTGTCTCAACTCCGGTATTTACATATTCGTCTTCTTTAGAAGTCATCCACGTACGATACGAAAGCTAGGTGATGATCTGGTATGCGAAGAGAATGCCAAACGGCGTCGTTTAACAAGAATAAGATCAGGGAAGGACTAAACGAGAGGAAGAGAAAATGAGGGGGGGTGTTAAATGGAAAGGGAAATAAAAGGCGAGGGGAGGAGGGAAAGAAAAGGGAAATTGAGGATGGAAAGGGAAAATAAGAAAATAGAGAGGGGTATAAAAGCAAAACAAAAAAAAGGCCCTAGCACAGCAAGAAAAAAAAAAAAAAAAAAAAGGCACAAGTCGACAAAATTATCGTCCAATATGCACATTTAAGAAGTACTCCTATATACGATATAAGCTAGTCTATGTATGTGTGTTAGAACTCACCTTGAAAGAGAGACTCCACGACATAAATTTCATAATGAAATACTAATTCAAAGTGAATAAATTTAGATAGCTCAAATAATTAAAGTAAAATGATATATGCACAAAACATTTGTGCACGATATGCATCACTACAAATAATCTCATAATTGATTAATGTGTAGTGATTAAAGTGTAAGACGTATTTATAGATTTAAGTCCAACCATAATCAATTGTGATAAATATACATAGTGGAACATGCATGGAAAATTTTTAGGTGGTATGTCCATATGTACCGAAGTACTGCGTAGATAAATCAGAACCACAAAGTTTACAACCATGGTGTAATTTGTGCGGTTTTGATTCACCCATTCATCACTTCGATGTATGTAGACATACCACACAAAAACCTCCTAACATGTAGTGTATTTTTATAATGCATGTATCGTTGTCCCTCAAATAAGTTCACTAATTTTTAAAAACTTAAAAATATATATAAAAAAAAAAAAAATCCATGTTTTTTACGTTCAAAGATAAAAGAGAAATAGTTAATTTTGACATGACATGTATGTAACTAAGTAATTAAGTACCATGGTTTTAACTGTGCTTTTCCTTTAAAAAAAAAAGTGCTTTTTTGTTGTTTTCAAGAAGGGATCCAACTCTTAGTAATCAAAAGTTGAAAGTCCACAAAACCCAGAACACAAAAAAGCTCTTCGAAAGAGAGAACAAAAAAACCAAAGGAAAACACAACGCTTGGTGTGTATAATTATTTTAGGCCAACCTAAGTTTACGAAATTTTTTTTTCAATTTTGGAAGCTAAAACATGGACCGGGGGGTAGTCAAGTTCCGGGTCATGGTGAAGGCGATTCCTCCAATACCAAACAGTATACACCGTCTCACGAAAGAGGAAAGACCAATTCTTCACTTTTGGTTGATTTTGGGTATTCTGGATTATTCAATCTACAGTTGTATTTGCACTGAAGAAATCACGCCATTTGCGGGTTGGGAGTAGAGTTTTCCACTGGTTTTTGGATCCTCCGCAATCACGTAGAGCATTTAGGGTGGTTTTAGCATACTAATCACAGAGTTTACAAGTAGAAGAGTAGCTCACTTGCTTGTTGTGCAGAAGAGACATGGTTGGCAGAGCTTTGTGGCTAGCCTACTAAAGGAGGGGATTTAGGCTGGCAGGTCCTTGGAGAGTCCAAACAGAATCCCAAATTTGGTTGCCCGGATCATCAGCAATGCAGCTAAAAAATTTATGCCCATCGGCAACCGTGTATTTGTGCTTGTTAATACAAATAATGTCACTGCCAAGAGTATCAAAGCCATCCCTGCAGCTCCGAGCGGTGGAGCATATATGTTTCCAAGTTGGAGAGTCAGTAGGTTTAAAAGGACTTCCATATTTCATGATTAGAGTCTTGACCCATAGAGCATTATCATCCACCGGGAGCTGCCAAACCAGCTTTCCTAGGAGGGCATGGTTCGTGTAGTGTAAATTTTTGAAACCTAAGCCCCAGCCTCTTTGGATTGGTAGATTGTTTGCCATGAAAGGTAGTGCATCTTTTTTTAGTCCTCTTCTTATTCTCCCAGAAGAACCTTTTGAAGATTTTCTTTATATCATTGAGGATGCAAACATGTAACGTAGTTGTTTGCATGGTGTAGTAAGGGTGAGTTTCCAAGGAAATTTTTATGAGGATCATATGGCCAGCCCTAGAAAGACTTTTCATTTTCCAGTTGGAGAGCTTCTTCTTCATTTTGTCAAGGATGTTGCAGTATGTGTTTTTGGTCATTCTAGAGTGGATCAAAGGGACTCCAAGGTAGTTGCCAAAATCAGTTGTATGTTGCATATTAAGAAGATGGCTGATGTGTTCTTTAACCTGTGCAGAAGTGTTATTGGATACGTTGAAGTGGGACTTTTGAACACTGATTTTCTGTCTGATATGGCACAAAAGTTATCTAACCACCTTCTTCATGTTATCTATCTGCTGCTCAGTGGCCTCCCTACAGAGGATAAGGTCATCTTCAAAGAAAAATGTGAGACAAAGGGGGCAGTTCCGTCCGATTTTAATGGGTTTCCATCTCCCTGTTTGAACTTATTTATCAATGTGCAGGTTCAGAACTTCCATACAAAGGTAAACAAATGTAGGGTGGTAGAGGATCCCCTTGCCTAAAACATCTTTAGAGGCTGATTAGTTTGAGTTTGTTCCCATTCCATAGGATTTTCAACTTAGAAGTATGTAGACCATGTTAGAAAATCTACGGGAGAACGCAGCGGAATTTAAAATTTATTTCCTTTTAGCTCAATATCGATTTCGTTTAAGCAACTAGCATAAAAGAAGTAGACAAGAGAATACATTGGTTGATCCAATTGGATCGACGCTATGTCTACGGTTGTAGTTTCTGCACGAAGCCGCCCAAGTGTTTGGCCTCTACCGGTGATCCACACGAACAACCCGCCGGAATCCCATAATGGATTGCTACCAGAAAAACTCGGTTGCTAGACCGACATTTTCTCTCTCTCAAAATCTCTCTAAGAAGCTCTCTTATTTTTCACAAGAACTTTAGTCTCTTGGAATTATGATGTACAAAAGAGATAGCCAAGCCTCCTTTTTTTATAGGGTGACATGCGCCCCTGTAAATCCCAATCTGATTGGGAGAATCTCCTTAGTAGATTGGGGAGAAAGAAAATATTTTCCTAATAAAATATGGAAAGTATCTTTGATTGAATTATCTCATTTAATTTAATATCTCATATTAAATATTTCCAAGATTTTGTCAATATCTAATATTGATTATCTTTATTTTATTACCATAAATCAATTTACACATATGTGTAAATCTATAGTCATTAATATCTAATATTAATATATGATAATATTATTAATTAAAGTGCACAATCCAAGTGTATCATATACACATAAGACCTGCGCCACATATAGCCAATAATTGGGTTTCGAAATATTCTTAATTAATATAATGCTATGATTAATTAATTCGTAAAATACATTTATATTATATATATATATATATATATATATATATATATATATATATATATATATATATATATATATATATATATTCAACATATACATAAATTATTTATATTTAATTAAGCAACACAATTAATATCTTGTATTTAATATATTCATAATAAATAAATACCACCATATTAATTTATCACTATAACACTTTATACTCAAGATAAAACTTTTCTTATTTGGTTATCACTATTACCGCATTTTAATCCGGCTATGCGTTCTTATGTGTGTGACCCGATAGACTTCTAAATATGTTGGCCGTAGACACAAAGTGCAAATTACAAAAATGCCCTTCATGCCTAACGATCACGGAATAGCGTCTAGCAACTCACCGTGACCCCCAATCATCGGAAGAGTCAAATGCAATGACTACTACCTTTCATGTGAAACAATTACCGTGTAAATAGAATCCTATCGTTGTTAAAATATACATACGGTCGTACGTCGAGTGTCAAACATCAACGACCGTATCTTATAATCTGGATATTATGCTCTCTCGAAATAACTCACTTACTTCCACTTTGCAAAGATTCACGAGAGTAAGACATTCCTTATAAGAAGGCCCTTTCGGATATTTGCTCCTAATAATATGATACGCGATTTCCGGACGAGCAACATGAATCATACGCATGCTTCAGTGTCACACCAATCACTACCACATGATCGCCCCATGTCTAAGGGAAACCTCAATAGTGTCAAAGCATGACAATCCACACCGTGATGCCATGAAGACTCCGGTCTCAAGATAATTACACAACTGCCACACACTGCGACACTTAATGTAAGTGGGTCAGTCTGACGTACGATTTCTCTAATACACGTCCACATACAGTCCAAGCGTCTCTACACTTAGATAGATAAAATCTATCCCAATCTTCAATAAGATTGAAGACATCAAATACGTGTTAGTCTAATCGTACCATCAATGTCCTATTTGATAGTACATACGACTAGAGACATTTAAGTATCAAACCTCATAAAGTGAGTCGAGATCTCGTCAACCATAATCACTATCATGGTTTCTCTCTCACAGTTTGACACTAGGGACGTTATTATATATACAATCACAAATTGGTTCATATAGATAAACGCAATATATAATAACAGAAAAGCCATTTATCATATGTATAAACATAAAGAAATAGTAGAAATGATCCGACCCGGTCGGATCCGGTCCAACCCGATTGGGTTTAGGACATTATTTCAACAATCTCTCACTTGGCCTAAAACCAATCACTTTTACACACAAGATCAAGTTGAAACATTAGAATCTTATGCAATACTCGTAACCAACCTTAAGCGTAGACGGATCACTATCCGTGGGGACACAGACTATCTTCATATCATGTTACAAATGACCAAGTCAAAGGAACCGCCTCAACACACACATGAATCTCTGACGAGACCCTGGTCCTTGCTTCAAGCAATGAATCCACCATTATATCAACTATATAGTAGAGGTGAAGAACCGCACTAGGTTCATGAATGAACCTCTTAGATCCATGTACTGCTCCCGCTGCGCCTGTAAGGCACTATTGTGTTTTGGCTCAGTTGTAGAATTTTCAGTGATCTCTAGCTAAGAACATTTCTAGCTCACTGTATCATTTGATTAAAGCAACTGCAAACTCAGACTGTAGCTCCCACTATTTTCATAAGACTCAGGATATACATCTGTATATCTACGTTTATCCAATTCCAAGTTTCAATAAACTAGGAACCCATCCTTAACACTTTTAAGGATATTCTCGACATATACCAGAATCACTTTCATACCTGCTCATGACTCTTCATGAAGTATGAACATCTGTTTTAACTCACAACACTTATAATGATGGACCCTATTGCAGAAGCAAAAGGAACTTTCCATAAGTATCATCTCTCACCTTATCATCAGGACTGACGTCATGTCATAGATAGATCCCGAAAATACCGGCTAGCAGTATCTCCTGCTATGATCTATCATAAACTCTTTTAGCATCCTATCTATCATGGTGAACTGTGACAATTAAGCAGTATCTAAATCTATCACTACAGATTCTTATTTCCAAAATAAGAGCTACAACCTTCACGAGCTTTCGAAAAGTCCTTGAATTACCAAACATTGATTGACTGTAATACGGGGTGTTGATTCCAAGAAGGATATCCAATACCTTGCTCGAAAACTGTAACACTCCCACTAACCCTTTTGCACATAAGGCAAATCTTTTCTATTGATCAAATCAAACTCTTTTGATTATCAAAGTAAAGAACTTATAGAGAAACTTGTGTAAGTCCATAAATGGATCTCATAAGCTTACACATCATGTTATCGTCTATGAACATCAAGCCTTTGGCCAAACGTTTTCAACACTATCATATAGCCATGATACAAAGCTATAACAAGCACTATCTGAATAGACTTAAGAATAGCCGGTAGCATAAGGTAATTACAAGGTTTTCACCCTATAGCCTTTAGCCATCAACTCAGCTTAACTAGTAATTGCATTACCTTCCATGTTAGTCTTTCATAAAGACATGCTATAAATTTTAGGGACATTCCCTTCAGGTAAGTTAGACCGGGTTCATAACCCGGTTGTCTCACATGGAATCTACTTTAGACATTATGGCTCCAAGCCATATCTCTTAATCTTGCCTTTCAAGCATTCTTGCATAAGTCATGAGATCTTCATTCTTCAAGATGAACATACCAGTAGCTCTTTCAAGCGCGTGGTCATCTGCAAACTCATAGAGTACTTTTGTGCATTGAGCAGTGTCTTACACCTCATCGCTATGCGGCGCCTGCTCATGTTCCAATGGTTGAATATCTCTTTGTGGTTCTCAAACTCTTTTGAGATCTCAATTTACTCCCACTGTTTCTTTTGGAAGAAACACTTCCTCTAGAAGACAACATGTTTGGAGACAAACATTTTTGCTCCGCAGGTAAGTAAATGATATCTAGCGCACTTGCAAAGATATCCTACAAAGTTGCATATGTCGTACTAGACTCTAAGCCTTTCAGACATTGCCTGCTTGCTAGAAGCATGACAACCCTAAATCATCGGTCAAGATGGATTTGATGTCATTGATTCCACATTTGATATGGAATTTATTCAACATTTATTCTTTGGAACTCGGTTAAGTATATGTATTGAATAAGAGCACTATCCCAAAACAGGTAAGGGATATTTCGCATGGCTTACGTCACACCTTTTCGTATAAAGTGTTGTTTCCATTTTAGAAACACAATCTAATTGTGTATCCTAAAAATGGTATCCTTCAAGGGAGAATCTGATTCCTTTTTTAGACATCTTCTGAAACACCCTTCAGAGATTAAATACTTCAATCCAATTGAAGATTAATTCCTAAGTAGTTCATCGATCTCATATACGTACTAGCTCAAACTTTTCGGGCTTTCCGAATTGTTGTACTTCACTAAGAACATTCAACTATTTCTAAAAATAGTCATAGAGATTAATAAGCAATTATTTGTGACATTAATTGTCATAAGCCACCAAACATAGGTATGTTTATGCTTTAGACAATTTTTTTAGAATTTATAACATTTTCATAAAAGAGTATTTTAGTCATCTTTAGATAATATACGTATTACCCACATGATTCATAATCACATGGTTCAGACATCATCAAAATGACATTTGATTACAAGTTTCTCTTTCAGAGAGTCAACATCTAGAACAACCACAAATATCAAGGATAATAGCCACACAAATATTTAGTTGAGATTTTTCACATATATCAACTATATAATGACATCAATCTAGTATGTTGGATTCGTTCAACTTTATCGGAATAACATTTATTCCTTACAATTGAATATGTCTACTAAATCCTAACAAACAACTGAGCTCGTGTTCTTCATAAGAACTGGAACACAATAACATTTATTTAGTTCATTTTTATCATAATACAAAACCGAAAATGTCGCAACGTTTGCTTCACTTTTCGTGTCTTGGTGTGTTCCGTATTTTAATCTTTCTAATTTAATCATACTCGTAAGATATCATATATCTAAGAGTTGACTTAAACTTAGATAGATTCATCTCAACACTTTTGTCTAGAATAGAGACTTCGATGAGATCTCTTATTTTAAGCACATGCATAACTTTCCTTTTTAAACCTTTAGGCACTTGTAGATTTTCTCAATTTAGTCTTCATAAGGCTTAAGAGAAATTACAAGAGCTATGTCTTCAATTTTCTTTCGTAAAGAAAATTTATTAAATAGTTTATTTAACCTTTTTTTAATCATATTCAACACATGAATCATTTAATTAACTTTTAAGCAATTATTAAAGAATTAAGTCGATACTTAAATCTTACAATTTTGAAAACAATCTTTCCAAAATTCGTTGTGGTCATTGGTATTCAACATATCTAATGTTTGAATTGATTGTCATCGTATGACAAAGTGACCCATTAGACAACGTTTCAAGTGATTTAATCATCATGAGTTTCCGTTTTTTCATTAATAATTAAACTCTTGGAGCACTCCATCAAATATGTAGTCTTATTGTCTCTAACTATTTTAACGAGGTTGCTCGTGTAATTGCTTATTTTAAAAGGATTAAAATTACTTAATCATACTTGAGAACGTTTCTCAAAAGGTAACAGTCATAATTTGATTTTACTAATCGACAATAAAAACATAGAAATAAAAGCTTGCTAAAAGTACAACATAAAATAAAGATAAAATAGTGTTGTTGTTTATACATTCAAAATCAAAAATGGTCTTTTGATTTATGATTTTGCTCCCACTAGTCAACTACTCCCAATTGAATTTCAAGAATCTTTCAAAAATTCTTTAGTGGCCAAGATCCCATCCAGTTACCCCGATTCCCGACGATGGCCGATCAACCGGAATAATTCGAAAGGTAGGTAACACTTCACCAATCACATATATATATGACTCTTGGTGGTTGACTAGTCAACTCTTTGACACTGCACATCTCTATGTGGTAGCCAACCCATTGTCTCTAAAATAAGACAGTCCTGACGAGTGCAATCAACGCAATATTCTAGTCAAGTCATAACCCAATATTCGCGAGATCTCATACTATCGTATCTCAATAATAACGATATACCCAATGTAGGTCAACTCCCGACGAGGGCCGATCAGTTGGATCCGAACAAAGGCTCATCACCGTCATTATAATATAGGGAGACAAATTATGACTTAATTTTTGTTGTGGGAGTAATTTTAAATTAATTCACTTAATTAATTTCAATTAATTACGGTCTCATCAAATATATCTATCTCTATAGACATATATCCTAAACATTCATCTAGATCGTGCCTAGTCATACATCTATCGTATCGTATAAAATAAATACAAACACAAAATAAATAAATGCGTAAAGTAACCGGTATGATCATAGAATTTTTCCAGTGCGATTTCGAATACAAACTGACGAAACCGCGGGTCACAATCTAAGGATAGCTGCAACCGCCAATGAGATCTTTAATGCGCCATCTCATATGGGATCTTTATTCGTCTTTCTTTGGTCTTCATCTTCTGCTCCATTCTTGTTACATAAAATTCTATCTAATAAAATAAATACACCCGCCTCACACATGGGGGAGCTAACGGGAATAGGAATGCAGAAAATAAACTAGGTCACGTTTTTCATAACGGCCTAGGACAATTTTCAAACCAACAGAAAAATTAAATCATACACATCTATCCTATTGGTCGAGTCCATGATCAATCGGGGTCCATATAATCATATTATATCTAACATATCTAATCCATACAATAAAATCTTATGAAAAAGATAAATATTAAAACTACCAATTTGCGTCTTAATTAATCGATTAACGTTTAATCAATTAAATAATTTTATCCAATCAATTAACTAATTAACATTTAATTAATTAAAAGATTTTAATCGTAATAAAATTAACTATTAATCTTAAACGATTTCTATTTTAATTTTAATTAATTAGAAATATTCCAAAAATTAATCAAAATTAAAATTAGGACTCTTTTGTTTCTTTCCTTTTGATTCCTAATAAAAAAAGGATGCATTTGGTTTCCAAAACCAAAAGACACCCACATGAGCCCTTTCCAAAATCAAATATTTTGAAAGGGGCTAGGCCTAGGCCTTTTTCAAAATCAAATATTTTGAAAATGGCCTAGGCTATTCCAAACAAAATTTGGAAAGACCTAGATTATTTAATGCATACCATATTCCCAAATGATGTCATGTGGCAGTCCAATGGTACAAACTATTTGAACCATTAGTCAGCCACATGACACCAACTAAACAAAGAGATATCAATCAAAACTATGAACCATATTGAATCACAAATATAAAAAATAAAAATATTTGGAGATCCACCACATTGACCAGTCAACCGACGCTGGCAGCAGGTTGCCCCGCCGCCGCCGGCGACCAGCCGGCCGGTGGTGGGTCGACGCCGATCTCCCTTTTTTTTGTTTCGTTCAATCTAATTGTTTGTGAATCAATATCATGCACCTTTTATCATGTGATTAAAACGATGAAAATTACTACGCAAATGTTAATGCTCATTGCTTAAGCTCGAAGCTCGCTCTGTTACCATTGTTCGGAAATCTGCGCAGGAACACAGCGGAATTTAAAATTTATTTCCTTTTAGCCCATGATCGACTTCGTTTAAGCAACAAGCATAAAAGAAGTAGACAAGAGAATACCTTGGTTGATCCAATTGGATCGACGCTTTGTCTACGATTGTAGTTTATGCACGAAGCTGCCCAAGTGTTCGGCCTCTACCGGTGATCCACAAGAACAGCCCGCTGGAATCTCATCATGGATTGCTATCAGAAAAACTCGGTTGCTAGATGTTCGGTAAAAACGAGTTTTACAATTTATAACCGAAACACCCCAAGTATAAGGATCGTAGTATAGGATGTTAACGGGTCGTCCTAAGGGAGTGGAATGTTTATCGGATCAAGGAACAATTATTCTATCGATTATGTCACGACTATTGACTAAAACTAAGATTTATACTAATTATGAATTAATGAACAGTAACTACGATGAACAGTAAATACGATGAACAGTAACTAAGACGATGAACAGTAACTAGGAACCTAAATTATGCTTAAAACAGTGAAAAACAACTATAATCTTAAAACAACTAAACTTAGCAATCAACGATTGATACGAACTATTTGGTTTATCAAATAATTAAAACAACGGCAAGGCAACGGGAATCCACCGATCAATCAACCCAACCCCAACTAGACGGCAAGTTAAAGATATAATTTTTAGTAATGATCTATCACGAATTCGATTAAATTTCTCTAAACGAATTCTAGGGTTTCGTTTTCTTTTTCAAGTAAAACAAAACGACATGCAAAACACGATCACGAGATTATTTCTAATACTCCTACTCAACTAACTATGATCAATCTCTTGAAACATAATCAATCGCATCAATTGAAAAGGTCACAACTTGAACAATATTTTCATATAAATTCAAAGCATAAAAGATGGTTTCATCGATCTCTCGATTCGAATAAAACGTAAACGATAAAAAACAATATCCAATTGATGAAAAATTATAACTTTACTCACTAAACATGTAGCAAAAATCTCTCTAGTTGGTGTTGATGTTGATCGGTTTCATCCATTGTCCCACCGCGATGTGCTTAGCCAACAACCATGATGTTAATCATGATCATTGGATGGGAAGAAATCATCTTCTTTTTTTGATAAAGCTCGGCAGCTCCTCTAAATTTTGTGTGAATGAATTGGTTGTCTTAGGGTTGGGTATTGCTGCTGCTTAAATATCTTTGACTTGCCGTCTAGTTGGGGTTGGGTTGGTTGATCGGTGGATTCCCGTTGCCTTGCCGTTGTTTTAATTATTTGATAAACCAATTCGTTCGTCATCAACTTTGTTTGTTGAGTTTAGTTATTTTAGGAACCCTAGTTGTTAATTGTTATTTTTCTGCAAATTTACTGTTCATCGTACTGTTCATCATCGTTTTTACTGTTCATTATTTCATAATTAGTATAAACCCTAGTTTAAATTAGTTTAAATCTAGTTTTAGTTAATGGTCGTGACATAATCGATTTAATTATTGCACTTTGATCCGATAAACATTCCACTCCCTTAGGACGACCCGTTAACATCCTATACTACGATCCTTAAAACATGGAAGATAATGTTACGAAATAACTCGATAAAAACCGTAAAATTAGTCGTAAACAACTCCCCCACACTTAAACTTTTGTTCGTCCCGAACAAAACAATCAAAACTAGCTCACTTTATATGTAATCCAAATAGATCCCTAACTCACGTAACAAAATATACAACAACTATAGCAAGTAATACCAACATAGAGATAGATTCGGTGTGTGTAACAAGCCCTTTTCAATCTCCACAATCCTTTCAAACAATTTAATGACTATCCTAGGTATAGACAGTAATTGCTCCACACAAAGTCTTCCCGAGCACTCATTAGGATAATCCCTACAGCATATCTTTCAGTTTATACTAGGTATAAGATTAACGATAACCAAGTCTTTAATTTAATTTTTATACACAGATTAGAATGAGCTCGTACCCGTCATAGTAGAATAGGATGTTTCGTGATAACACCCTACCTTACTCAAATCATAAGGTAGCTTCTTCTAACTCGTCGTGAGCTTTTAGTCATCATAGTGGTATAGGACATTTCGAGATAATACCCTACCTCACTCCAATCATCGACTAGCTTCCGACATACCATTTAATCATGTGATTACTTAGAGATTTCTGGCTGGCAGTGGTAAAAATTATTTTTCTAGTAAGCACAGACCACTGAGCATAACACCTCAAGTAAACAATTTATTACTATTTCAAAGACTTAAGTTACGTTTCACTTATCACATTCAAACCGTCAGATATTCACGGTACGCGTTCCGAACTTAGGTATCACTTCACTGTTACTATTAAGAACAAATCTCTCTAAGATAAATCACTAAAATAATGAAAAGATACAGTTCAAAAGTTTTTGCTTCGATATCAAAGGCTTTCGTGAGTGTGAAATGAATACTATCTCAAATCAGTAAAAACATGCTATAATTATCTCACAAAGTCACATAAAATCATCGTCAGGAAACTACAACTAGCAA
Source organism: Gentiana straminea (assembly GCA_036785695.1). Lineage (NCBI taxonomy): Eukaryota > Viridiplantae > Streptophyta > Magnoliopsida > Gentianales > Gentianaceae > Gentiana > Gentiana straminea. The sequence goes on along the minus strand of JAVUPR010000048.1, from coordinate 7,857,006 downwards.
GCATTTGTTCCAATTACATGCTCAAGATTTACAATTATCCAAGTGCCAAAATTTCCACATTTTAAAATTTATCAAGGATCACAAATATCTACTCATATTGTCGAAATAAAGCATGAATTGCACCCCCACACTTAAATCACATTATGTCCTCAGAATGTGCAAATAAAAGAAAAGAATACTTAGTCGGTTATGAAGTGGTTGTCGGTCGTAGGTTGGCGGGGTCGTGCCGTAGCATGAATAAACCGCCGCACTCGTATCGTGGACGTACAATACCGAAAGTAGAAGCTTGCAAACTCCGCTCGAAAATATCCGCAACACTCGACATAACACATAATCTCGGGGTACACGGGGTATATGAGTAAACATGCACGCAAATAACGCATTCACAAATAGGACAAGGATAACCAACACACAAACACCAAGGTTCTATTCCTAATAAAATAAAAACTTAACTAAAAGGAATTAACTTAAGAGACTAGGGTCGCCTCCTAGTAGCGCTTCTTTTATGTCATTAGCTTGACACGATTTCAAAGTTAACCCGGATCGGGCCACTTTGGCTTACTCGCTGGCCACTTCCTCATCGGAATCGGAATGAAGGACGGGGTGTGACCACAACAACGGCAAGTCAAGTGCTCTACTAAGTGTTTGAACTTAACTCTCCGATAGCACCGACTCTTTTCTTCTTCTCGTTCTTGCGCGAGTAAGCTTCGGTACACCGACATGTTCGAAGGCTCGGAAGAAAGGTCCTCACGGGTAGATATAGAAATGTCATCATCCGAACTAAAGAAGTTGGATGGGATCTCATCGCAAATCGAATATCGTGCACCTCAACTCTCTTTTGAAAGTACAAGGTCTCAGGCTTTTCTCTTGGTTGCCCAAAATACTTTTTGAGTCTTTGACCATTGACCTTAAAGGGTTGATCACCATACCTGTTTAACGTGATCGCTCCACTTGGATGAACATCGAGAATCTCAAAGGGGCCGTACCATCTAGATTTGAGCTTACCGGCAAACAAATGGAGCCGGGTATTATAAAGTAAAGCCATATCACCCACTTTGAATTCGCGATCCTTGATCTTAGCGTCGTGGAGTATCTTAGTTCTTTCCCTACTGATCTTCGCATTCTCATATGCTCTGAGTCTAAATTCATCGAGCTCGTTTAATTGCAATAATCTCTTCTCCCCACAGAGCTGGCTATCGAAATTCAAGAATTTAATAGCCCGCAAGCTCGTGCTCAAGCTCGGCCGGGAGATGGCAAGCTTTGCCATAGACCATTTGGAAGGGTGACGTGCCCATCGGGGTCTTAAACGCGGTGCGATAGGCCCAAAGCGCGTCATCCAACTTTAGACTCCGCTTGGATCTATTTGAGTTCACGGTCTTTTCTAAAATTCTTTTAAGGCTCGGTTGCTTATCTCGACTTGGCCACTTGTTTGGGGATGATACGGTGTACCGATTTTATGTCTCACACCATATTTTTCAAGAACTTTATCAAGCGGCGCGTTGCAAAAATGAGTACCTTCGTCACTAATGAGGGCTCTAGGACGACCAAATCGGTGAAGATATTCTTTTGCAAGAATTTCTTCACAACTTTGTGATCATTAGTTTGGGTGGCTATTGCCTCCACCCACTTGGAAACGTAGTCTACACAGACGAGAATGTACTTATTACCACAGGACGATGGAAAGGGTCCCATGAAATCAATTCCCCACTCGTCGAAGACTTCGCATTCCAAAATGGGTCGAAGTGGCATTTCCATCCTATTACTCTGCCTCCCGATTCTCTGGCACCTATCGCAACCTTTACAAAAGGCTTCAGCGTCTTTAAACAGATTCGGCCAGTAAAATCCAGCTTGGAGGATTTTTGCAACAGTCTTGGGTGCTCTGTAGTGTCCTCCTGTGGGACCACTATGACATTGCTCCAGAATATCCCATTGCTCATGTTCCGGAACACACCTTCTAAGCAACCCATCTTTACAAACCCCGAACAAATAAGGATCCTCCCACACGAGATATTTTAGGTCGAAAAAAGAACTTCTTCCTCTCCCGATACGTCATTTCCTCTAAATGTCCACTTGCTAAATAGTTGACGTAATCGGCGTACCATGGCCTAACGGTATCAAGCTTCATCAATTGCTCGCCGGGAAGTCGATGCCTATTTCCTTGTGATTTACGCCACCCTCATTTACTAGACGAGAAAGATGATCGGCCACAACATTATCACTACCCTTCTTATCTTTGATCTCAAGGTCAAACTCTTGCAAAATTAGAATCCATCGAGTAACCTTGGTTTTGCATCCGCTTTGTCCATAAGGTAGCGTAGGGCTGCATGGTCGGTCCAAACGACAACTTGAGACCCTAGAAGGTAACTTCTAAACTTGTCAATAGCAAAAACGACGGCTAAGAATTCCTTCTCAGTCGTAGTGTAATTGCATTGAGCCGGGTTCAAGGTGCGGCTCGCATAGTAAATGGGCCCGAACTTTTTATCAATTCTTTGACCTAAAACAAGCGCCTCTTGCGTAGTTAGAGGCATCGCATAATAATTCAAAAGGCTTAGTCCAAATCGGGTGCGATTAAGATAGGGGCACTTATGAGCTTTTCCTTCAAGCAATTGAAAGCTTTCTTGCATTTCTCATCAAACAAGAACACAACATCATCTTTCAGAAGGTTGAACAGGGGCTTGGCGATGGTGGAAAAGTCCTTAATAAATCGTCTGTAGAAGCCAACATGACCAAGAAATCCGCGTACCTCTTTGACAGTTTTCGGGTACGACATTTTCTCAATGGCTTCTACTTTGGCCTTATCAACTTGAATACCGATCTTGGACACCTTGTGTCCCGTAACGATCCCCTCATCAACTAGAAAATGGCATTTCTCCCGCTTAAGCACTAAATTCTTTTCAACACGGCGTTGAAGTACCATATCTAGATTCTCCAAGATCTCATTGAAGCTATCGCCATAGGCGAGAAGTCATCCATGAAGACTTCCATACATTTCTCCACAAGTCCATCAAAAATGGCAAGCATACACCTTTGAAAAGTCGCAGGTGCATTGCATAAGCCAAAGGACATTCTGCGGAATGCAAAAGTGCCTGATGGACACGTAAACGTAGTCTTCTCCTGGTCATTAGGGTCGATGGCTATCCGGAAGTAACCGAATATCCATCGAGGAAACAATAATACTTGTGACCACTCGGTCTTTCAATAAGTCCGGTCAATGAAGGGTAAGGGGAAATGGTCTTTGGCGGTGACTTCATTCAATCTGCGATAGTCAATGCAGACTCTATAGCCAGTCACAAGGCATAAAGCTATCTCTTCCCCCTTTTCATTCTTTTCAACGGTGATACCTCCCTTCTTTGGCACAACTTGGGTGGGGCTAACCCACTCACTATCGGCAATTGCATAGATGATTCCCATGTCTAACCACTTTATAACTTCCTTCTTGACAACCTCCTGCATATGTGGATTCAGCCTTCGCTGAGGTTGTCTTACTTTCTTAGCTCATTCCTCTGTTCGGATTTTATGCATGCACACATCGGGGCTGATTTCTCTGATATCACCTACTTGCCATCCGAACGCGAGGATATTCTTTTCAAGCACTTTTATCAGCAGTGCTTCTCGCTCGGGCTCGAGTTTTGAAGAGATGATTAAGGGCAACTTATCACCATCCTTAAGAAAAATGTACTTAAGGTGTTGAGGAAGCGGTTTAAGCTCCAAGTCAGTAGGTGGTTGCTCAATACTAGATTTTAAAGGGCCACCTTTTTCCTTATGGGCTTGAAGTGGTTGACGGAGAACACCTCATCTTCCCGAGGCGTAACCCCGAAAAGGTACTTGGATAACATCATCCATAGGGATCCTTCGTCGCACCGCTTCCTCCTTCTTATGCTTAATCATCTTTCTCGACTCTTCTTCTTTCGGCTCTTCTCGCTAGCCTTTCCCAATCATCAACCCCCCCAATGAGTAGTCTCTCTCCAAAAATCCACTTCGTCCCAACTACCCATCAGGGCTTCCTCTTCTACGGGGCTAAAGTCTTCTTGATGCGCTCTTTGAAATCATCGTTCATTGCCGGGAATTTCCATGTTTCTTGTTCATTGACGAAGTGAGCAAGTTGTGAAGACGACTTGTCGGTGACTACGGCTGTAATGAAATATAAGATGGTCCACGGTCGGCTTGATCTTCAATGTTTATAACTTCGAAAACACCTATCTCTCGTCGGCTCTTCGACTTCCTCGGATTTGGCATCTTCTTCGTCCTCATAAATTGCTTCAATGAACGAGATTTCTTCACTCAAAGTGTTCTCTAGACTTTTCCCTTGTGTAAAGGTAACGGATGTATCATCAACTCTAAGTGTAATCCGACCCTTACGAAAGTCAATGAAGGCGGCGAGAGGTGTCTAAAAAGGTCCGGCCTAGAATTAGAGGCATCTCCTTGTCGTGTGGGTAGTCTAAGATAACCCGGTCGGTAGGGAAAACCAAATGTTCAACATGAAGAAGAACATTAGTAACACAACCGGCCGCCGAGCGACTAGATCGGTCCACCATCTCGAGAGAAATAGGGCGTTCCCGCATTCTTTTATCTAAGCCGAGCTTTTTGCGTACGTTTAATGGCATCACATTTATGGAGGCCCCCGAGTCGCATAAGACGTTTTGGAACTTGTGGCCTTCAATCTCACAAGAGATTGAAGGTCGTCTCGGGTCACCTCGCTTAACGACAACTTTCGTGAAACCATAGAACGCCTTCTCTTAATATCTCTTCTCGCCATCCCTTGAAGCTTCTTCTTACTCCCACAAACTTCTTTGAGATACTTAGAGCACTTGGGCATTTCAGTCAATACCTCTGCTAGGGGTATACTCACTTTGGTGTCTCTAAGCATCCTCCTCACTCCGTCATATTGTTTGTCAAGAATGAGGGTATTCTCTTTCCTCTTTGGTGGATAAGGAAGGGCTTTATCATTGTCGGGGAACGGCCACCGACTTTTTAATGGCTTCGTCCTCCTTATCCTTCCATCTCACAAACTTTTCCTCCCTCCTCTTTGTCGGGGAACAGCCACGACTTTTCCTCGAATCGAAGCATCCTCATCCCCCGAAGAACCGTCATCATTAAGCTCCTCCTCGCCGTTGGTTTCTTCGGTATAAGATTTCGATTACCCCTCCCCGAACTTATTGCGTCGGGAGGGGTTGCTCGTTTCCCGATACCTTCCCGGGTCCCGCTCGCTTACCACTTCTCGCCGTGACTTCATTCAACTCTTGGTCTCCATACTCCCATTGAGGTGTGATGGCGGTGCAAACATTGATATCTACTTTCGGATTTCTCTCGGTATAACTTGGAAGTTTACCGTGGGGTCTCGCTTGCTTGCGATCCGACATCCGCCGACTTCGTCTCTCTATTGCCTTGACACTAGTAGACAAGTTCTTCACCATATCCACTAGCTCATCAAACTTATGCTTTGAGGGACACACGAGGTGGTGTGATTTTGATGTTGGCTTTGATTCCAACCACCTTGCGGTCTCTGGGAGTTGGGATTGTAAGATTGATTAACCACTCCAGGAGGTGGTCTTTGATAGCTTGAGTTGAAGGAAGTGTTTGAATTGGATGGGCCAGGTGGTGCATTGGGACGTTGAAATCCGGAATAATTCCGATTCTGATTGAAGTTTCCTTGGGTTTGGTTGAAATTCACTTCCTCAGTGATTTCATCTCCCGCCTGAAGTCCCATATAATTCACATCTGATGGCGCTCTTTGCTGCTGCATCTGCAAATTGGCTAGTTGCTTGCTCATTATTTCCATTTGAGCAACTAGCTTCTTAGTCTCAGAGTTGCTCGCAGCGACTCCCCCGATTCCCACTAACATTGGCCTTCCTTGGAGATGACCACATGTTATTCTTCGCTATTGTTTCGGCTACCCCGTAGTGGCGGCGTCATCACCTCCCCCTAGAAAGGATCCACGAGCAAGTCGAATCAAGGTAGTCTCTATTTGGTTGAGAGACACCTCTCGTAGAATAACTCGAGTAGCTCATGTCTATCGTATCCATGATTGGGGCACTTCCTCATCAACAGATTTAGTCTTTCCCATGCTTTACCCACACTCTCACCATCAAGTTGTTCAAATGTGGCTATCTCCCTTTTCATGTCCATGATTGTACCAGGGGAGACCCACTTAAGAGCAAAGGCTCTTTTAACGTCATTCCAGGAATGGAGAGAATGATGGGCTAAGGATTTAAACCAACGGTTTGCTTCTCCTTTTAGAGCAAACGGGAAGAGTTTCAACTTTACAATCTCAGAATCAACACCAGGATAATGGCCTGCTTCGCAGATTTGAACAAAGGTGGACAAGAAGTCATGAGGATCTTCTTGAGCAGTGCCATGAAAAGAACTATTCTGGACTAGTCCAACCACTCCATTTTTTAGATCAAAGTTTACTTGCCCCATTTCTGGAGGGCGAATAGGTCTATGCCCTTCCAGGAAATCCTGGTTAAGATAGGGAGCATAGGGATCTTGGTTCAACTGGTTTAGCTGGTTTTGATGGAATTGTTGCAATTGATTATGTAGCCCAGCTTGTTGATTCTGTTGTTGTTGTAAAGCTTGGATCTGTTGAAGGAGCATATTCATTTGGGCTTGAGGATCTGGATTTGGATTTGGGAGAGCTGGATTAGGAGGAACTGGATTCGGATTTTGAACTTGGTCAGCCATGATGTCCAGATCGGGAAAGAGCTTCCGTTTGAGAATGGATCGTTCTGGTTCGGGGTTAAAGATAAGAGGTCCCTTCTTACTCCTGGTTTGCATAAACCAGGAGGGCAGAAAAGGAAGAAATCAACCTTTGGGTTGATGAGGACGAGTTCTGAGAAGATTGGAGGGTTTAGAAGTTTAGAAAGAGAGAAGAGAGGAGAAAAGTGAAGAGTTTCAGGGGCTGAACTGGCGTTCAGTGTAAGTGAACGCTCGTTCAAAGGTGAACGCTCGTTCAGGTCACTAAACTGGCGTTCAGAGGATGAACTGGGAGGTAGACGGGCGTTTAAAGTCTGGACGAGCGTTTGGGAATCCAGACGCTCGTCTGATCAGCTTTAAACGATGCAGAGGAGAAATTTTTAGACCAGACGGGCGTCTGAAAGGATGGACGCCCGTTTAGAAACTGAAAAACGAAACAGATAAAGAAAAGAATAGCAGGAAAGAAAATAAAAACCTAAAATAGTAATAATTAAGGCAACAAATTTATACGATCTAAAATCTAAGGCAAATCTAAGCTAAATCTAAGGCTGCTAAAATCTAAGATCTAAAGAAAAATCTAAGGCTGCTAAACTAATAAAAATCTAACGTGAACAATAACATAAAATAAATAAAAACTAAGATAAATAAAGTCAAATCTATGAAATCTAAAATCTAAAATCTAAGGTAAATGTAAAATGAAAGAAAATAAAAAAAAACGCAACAATTAGATTATTACCTAAAAAAATTAGTATCGAAATAAAAATTGCACCTAGAAGAATCCGACAACCTTTACCGACTCCCCGGCAACGGCGCCAAAAACTTGTTCGGTAAAAACGAATTTTACAATTTATAACCGAAACACCCCAAGTATAAGGATCGTAGTATAGGATGTTAACGGGTCGTCCTAAGGGAGTGGAATGTTTATCGGATCAAGGAACAATTATTCTATCGATTATGTCACGACTATTAACTAAAACTAAGATTTATACTAATTATGAATTAATGAACGAGTAACTACGATGAACAAGTAAATACGATGAACGGTAACTAAGACGATGAACAAGAATCGGGAACCTAAATTATGCTTAAAACAGTGAAAAACAACTATAATCTTAAAACAACTAAACTTAGCAATCAACGATTGATACGAACTATTTGGTTTATCAAATAATTAAAACAACGGCAAGGCAACGGGAATCCACCGATCAATCAACCCAACCCCAACTAGACGGCAAGTTAAAGATATAATTTTTAGTAATGATCTATCACGAATTCGATTAAATTTCTCTAAACGAATTCTAGGGTTTCGTTTTCTTTTTCAAGTAAAACAAAACGACATGCAAAACACGATCACGAGATTATTTCTAATACTCCTACTCAACTAACTATGATCAATCTCTTGAAACATAATCAATCGCATCAATTGAAAAGGTCACAACTTGAACAATATTTTCATATAAATTCAAAGCATAAAAGATGGTTTCATCGATCTCTCGATTCGAATAAAACGTAAACGATAAAAAACAATATCCAATTGATGAAAAATTATAACTTTACTCACTAAACATGTAGCAAAAATCTCTCTAGTTGGTGTTGATGTTGATCGGTTTCATCCGTTGTCCCACCGCGATGTGCTTAGCCAACAACCATGATGTTAATCATGATCATTGGATGGGAAGAAATCATCTTCTTTTTTTGATAAAGCTCGGCAGCTCCTCTAAATTTTGTGTGAATGAATTGGTTGTCTTAGGGTTGGGTATTGCTGCTGCTTAAATAGAGTTGAGAGGCGGCTGAAATAATTATGTATGTCGGCTTCTACAGTGACCTCCTGGACGTCCGTTCGATTAGATATTTATTGGAATAAAACTTCTAAAATTCATATCTTGAGTTGTAGATCTCCAAAAATTATGATCCTAATGTCATAAAAAAGCTCTCGGAAAACTCTACAACTTTCATTAAGGACTCTTCTTCAAAAAACGCGTTTTTGATTATCCCGTCGTATTACGAGTATATTTCGGGATTTTCCACTTACCCAAATTGATTACCCACTTGACCACCATTTGAGTTGTAGAAGTCCGATTGACGTAATTCAAAGTGCGTTGGAAATCTCTTTCAAAGATCTACAGTTTTCATGAAGAAGTCCTCCCCTGAAAATGCCTCTAAGCTGGGTCAAATCTCCGTCGAAAATATGTAACGATTTAAGTACTTAGGAAAATTTGCTCCGTTGAACTCGTAAACTTGTGGCATCTTCTTCTAACCCTCTAAACACCTCTTTTAGACCGAAGATATGCATCTACAAGATATCCAAAATATTGCAAAGTGTAACAACATCCAAATAAACATAAAACCAACGATAAAAACACATAAATCAGCCACTTTTGCAATTTATTATCTTTAAACATCATTTGCTCAGTTTATCCTTTTGGCGAGTGATTTTCTATAAGAATCACTAAAACATGGAAGATAATGTTACGAAATAACTCGATAAAAACCGTAAAATTAGTCGTAAACACTAGACCGACCTTTTCTCTCTCTCAAAATCTCTCTAAGAAGCTCTCTCTTTTTTCACAAGAACTATTAGTCTTTTGGAATTATGATGTATAAAAGAGCTAGTCAAGCCTCCTTTTTTATAGGGTGACCTGCGCACCTGCCAATCCCAATCGGATTGGAAGAAGCTTTTTAGTAGATTGGGGATAAAGAAAACATTTTCCTAATAAAAATATGAAAAGTATCTTTGATTGAATTATCTCATTTAATTTAATATCTCATATTAAATATTTTCAAGAAATTGTCAATATCTAATATTGACTATCTTTATCTTATTACCATAAATCAATGTACATATGTGTGCAAATCTATAGTCATTTATATTTAATATTAATATATGATAATATTATTAAATAAATTGCACAATCTAAGTGTATCATATACACATAAGACCCGCACCCCATATAGCCAATAATTAGCTTACGAATATTCTTAATTAATATAATGCTATGATTAATTAATTCACAAAATACATGTATGTCATATATATATATATATATATATATATATATATATATATTGAGATATACATAAATTATGTATATTTAATTAATCAACACAATTAATATCTTGTATTTAATTTATTCATAATAAATAAATACCACCATATTAATTTATCACTATAACACTTTCTAGTCGAGATAAAACTTTCCTTATTTGGTTATCAGTATAACCGCATTTTAATCCGATTAGACGTGCTTATGTGTGACCCGATAGGCTTCTGAATATGTTGGCCATAGACACAAAGTGCAAATTACGAAAATGTCTTTCATGCCTAACGATCACGGAATAGCGTCTAGCAACACACCGTGATCCCCAATCATCGGAAGAGTCAAATAATGACTACTACCTTTCATGTGAAACAATTACCGTGTAAATAGAATCATATCTCTGTTACAATATCTATACGGTCATACGTCGAGTGTCAAACATCAACGACCGTATCATATAATATGGATATCATGCTCTCTCGAAATAACTCATTTACTTCCACTTTGCAAAGATTCACGAGAGTAAGACATTCCTTATAAGAAGGTCATTTCGGATATTTACTCCTAAGAATAGGATACGCGATTTGCGGACGAGCAACATGAATCCTACGCATGCTTTAGAATCACACTCAATCACTATCGCATGATCGCCTCATGGCTAGACCTGGCCGGTTCCGGTACTTTTGCCGGTTCCGACACGGTGGGCCCCGGTTCCAAACCGGCGGGTACACGGGTTGCCGGTTCCCGGAACCGGCGGGTCCACGGTTCTGTCCCTGTTTATGGTTCTACTGGACCCGGACCGGCCCGGAACCAGCGGTTCTTCGAACCGGACGTAAAACCGACGGTCAAACCGGCGGTTTTTTAATTTGTTTTCTCCAACCTTTGGCACTTTTTGAATACACGCCTATTTTCCAAAAATTTTGAATAAAATATATTTTTTTAATTCTAAATTTAAAATATCACACTCATCACACTATAAATACACACTCATTTCATCACTTTTTCTTCACAATTCTCTTCTAACTCTCATATTATCATAGTATTATCTACCGTTATAATGTATTTTGGATAGTGATTTGATGTATTGTTCATCAATTATATAATGATGTTGCTTAATAAAACAACTTTTATATACATTTTGGCTCGACTCATCAAGATATAAAATCAACTTATATACATAATATTATAAGTATAAATCATCGTAATCACTATATGAAATATACGTTTAATTTACTTACAAATTAATGATAAAAAATAAACAGTTAGAAAACTACGCATTATGCTATAATTACTTACAAATTATTTAGAATATAAGTTCCAAGCCGTGTGTTTTATTTAAAATATAGTTATGAAAATAAATATTATATATAGTTTAATAACCAATTATAATTTATTATTATTTTTAATGTAAGTTATACAAATTTTTCTTTAAAAAATATTGATTTTTTGGAACCGTGATCTGAACCGTCTGGACCCAGGAACCGCCGAGACCCGAAACCGGCCCGGAGAACAGCCAAACCCGCCGGTTCCAGAGTCCTGGAGGAACCGGCTAGAAATTGGAACCGGCGGGTCCAACCAGAAAACTGACCCGGCAAGGAACCGGCCACGTCTACCCATAGCTAAGGGAAACCTCAATAGTGTCAAAGAATGACAATCCACACCGTGATGTCATGAAGACTAATTACACAACTGCCACATACTGCGACACTTAATGTAAGTGGGTCAGTCTGACGTACGCATTCTCTAATACTCGTCCACGTACAGTCCAAGCGTATCTATACTTAGATAGTCGAAATCTATCCTTATCTTCAATAAGATAGAAGACATCCAATGTGTTCTAGTCTAATCATACCATCAATGTCCTGTTTGATAGTACATACGACTAGAGCCATTTAAGTATCAAACCTTTTAAAGTGAGTCGAGATCAACATCAACCATAATCACTATCATGGTTTCTCTCTCACAGTTTGACACTAGGGATGTTATTATATATACAATCACAAATTGGTTCTTATAGATAAACGCAATATATAATAACAGAAAAGCCATTTATCATATGTATAAACATAAAGAAATAGTAGAAATGATCCGACCCAGTCGGATACGGTCCAACCCGATTGTGTTTAGCACACTATTTCAACAGACCAAACATGAGTAGATGAGTAAGTTTGTCAGAAATCCCCACAATTAGTAGGATCTTCTCCAAGAAGTCCTATTTAACTTTATCACCAGCCTTCTCAAGGTCGATTTTCAGCATCATCGTTCATTTTTTGCCTTTCTTTCTTTTGAAACAAAGAAGAACTTCTAGGGCAAGGATGATAGTCCCGGTAGTTCCCCTACTAGGGATAAAGGCGGATTATGTTTTGCTAACCAGTTTTCCAATAACAGATTGAAATCTGATGGAAATGACTTTGGTGATGATCTTGGTACAGTCGTTTGACAAAGCAATTGGTCTGAATTGGGACATCTTATCCGGAGGATTAACTTTGGGGAGAAGCGCAATCAGTGTCTCATTTAAACCTTCATCAAATGTACGAGTATCAAATGCATCATGGACTAAATTGAGAATAGTATGACTTACAATTGGTCAATACGTCTCTAGGAAACTTGCATGGATGCCATCAGGACCATGTGCTCTGTAGTTCCTCGTATGGAAAATTGCGTGTTCTATCTATTTTTCTGAAATTTTCATGTTCATCCATTGGTCATCAGAGCTGGATACGGCTGGGCATGGTGAGGGTCATATCCCAGTTCATTGGGACAGGTTCAACACTGAACAGAGTAGTATAGAACACAGTGACCATTCTTTTGATTTGCTCCACATCACGGGTCCACTGATTCTGATCATCTTTGAGGCAGGTGATTCATTTCTTAGGCTGGAGTTTGAGGGTGTCCAAATGGTAGAGGTGGGTATTTCGCTCCACTTCAATTGTGACCTTTGGTGCCAATATATCTCATCATGTTCTAGGGTCTCATCAAGTTCTTATCTCATATTTTCATGTAGTTGGGATAAGAAGATAGATGATGTTGTTTCCATACTCTTCTCTATACCTTCTAGTCTTGCTTGGCATATTTTATTTCTGTGGAAAATATTCCCCAAAACACGTTTCTAGTCTTTTACTGCATTTGCAAAATGGGAGATTGTTTCTGAAAGGGTGCATTTGTCAGTCCAGAAGTGTAGAACTAAGTCCTCAAAATCCTTGTTTTCCATCCATGCCCTTTGAAAGTAAAAAGAGTTCTGGTGATTCTGTTTGGATAGTATAAGATCAGTGTCCAAGTATATAGCGTTGTGGTCAGAGTGGGTTCTAGGTTGGTGTCTAACCATGGCCTTATGACATCTCTCCATCCATGATGTATTACACCAAACTTGGTCAATGCGTTGAAGGATCTTCTTGTTATCATGAGTGTACCAAGCCATGTAAATCTAGGTCCTTGGAAAGGTAGTTCCATCAAGTCACAACTCTGGGTCATAAGCCATAGTTTGGTTCTAATGAGACCCCCTCACACATCCGCCCCCCCAGCTTGTCTCTTTGTAAGACTACTTGGTTAAAATACCCTAAGAGGCACTAGGGTAGGTTGAAAGTCTTGATAAATCCAGTCAAGTAATCCCAAGATTTGTTTCTTGCACTTGGAATTGGTGAGGCATACAACATGGTGAGGATCCAATCAACTTCAGTACCTTTCATGATAGCCATAAAGAGGCGTTGGTTAGTGTTGGGAATGTAAGTGAGGTTTATCCTTGTTGCATCCCAGAAACACCATAGTCCCCTGACATAATCTCTTGCTTCTAGTGCATATATATTAGTAAAGTAAGTCTTGTTAGGGATATGAACAACTCTGTCACTTGTACTACGAGTTTCCATTAAGAACATAATATCAGGCTTATATCGAGCAAGTAAAGATTGCAGGTGGTGGAGAAACTCCACAGAGGAAACACCCTTACAGTTCCAAGCAATGATTTTCATAGGTGGAAATAGTGGGTTGCGGGGACACACTAGGATGTGGTATTCTCTACAATCATCCCTTCATACATTGGGTTAGCATTGCATAAATCAACCTCCATGTTCTGGGTTTTATCAATCTGGCTCTTGTCGGGGGTGAGCCTTAAGGTTGTCTTTAATCTTTTTTGGGTTGGCGAAGTTATCTCTCTGTAAGATTTTAATTGGTCCTCCAGGATCTAGTGTATTTATGGTCTTTTTTGAACCATTGGATAAATCAGTGATGGTTGTACAAGCAGGGGCTTGGTTAAGGTGGTTTTCTTGGATTGATTGTGTCAGCAAAGTGCCTTAAACTCTACATCTGGTGGAACTAATCTGGTTATCAACAGAGTGATGGTCTGCTGAGAAGTGTATCCAAGTCTGTGAAAGTCAACTGGGAAGTCTGTTGAGTTTCTTTTGGTGTCAGCAGCCTGCTTAGGGTCTGCTGAGGTTTTGGTGCAGTTGAGTTCTACATCTGTGCAATGGTCAGCTGAGTTGGATTAGCGAGTGATCCAACATCTGGGCATTTATGGCAATCCGAAAAAGATTCTTAGCGGTTATGGTTTAGGGATATGTGCCTATAAATACCAACTGTAATGATCATTGTAAAGTGTGTGTAATCCGTCTGAATTTTAGTGCATAATAAAATAACTCTTTATGTCCGTGGAGTAGTCGGCACAATGTCGGAAACCACGTTAAATCTTGTGTTCTTCTTGTTTCTGTTCTTCTGTGTGATTGTTTATGTTAGATTGCTTCTGTGTTTATCTTTTTGCATCTGGATTCTCTGTATCTTGTTATAACAAATTGGTATTAGAGACAGGTTCTGAGAGAATCATCTGTACAGACAACCTTTATCTTCACCAAGGCCTTCACCGGTGCTAGGAATCTGTGATAAAAGTTGTGATGTTTGGAAAGAAAGATGTCTGCAGTTAACGTAAAAATCGACAAATTTATAGGAAGAAACAATTTTAGTCTGTAGAAAATCAAGATGCAGGCCTTGTTAAAACAACAAGGATTATGGACTCTTTTATCTAGTAAAGAAGATACCAGTTCAGCAGATTCTGCCTGTCTGGAAGAGAAAGCACATTCAACCATCATGTTGTGCTTATCTGATGATGTTATCATTGAAGTTGCTGAGGAAGACATAGCTGCCAAGTTGTGGGCAAAGCTTGAAAGCCTGTATATGACTAAGTCATTAACCAACAAGTTGCTGCTAAAGCAGAGACTGTTTAGCCTGAGAATTCATGAAGGAGGTTTGCTGAGGGAACATCTGGATCAGCTGAACATAATATTACTTGATCTCAGGAATATTGATGCTAAAATTGAAGATGAAGATGCAGCTCTAATCCTGCTGGTGTCATTACCAAGATCATATGAAAACTTTGTGCAATCCTTCATTGTTGGGAAAGATATAGCGGCTTTAGAGGATGTGAGGGCAGCCTTGCATGCCAGGGAACTGAGACACAAGGCGGCGGGGACGGACGATCGGTGCAGCTGGACTAGCGATCGGCGAGCGGTGGGAAAGGGCATGGACGAAGAAGAAATCCAAGAAGGGTAGTTCCAAAGGTCCTAAGTCCACGATGTACGTAATTACTTGTAAAGAGCGAGGGCATTGGAAGTCCAATTATCCAAAGAAGAAAAGGCAGCAGGAGAACAATTCTGGCATAACAGTTGTGGCTGCTGAGCATTTTGATATGGATCTGGTTCTAGTTGCTGGGGATTCAACACATCATGTTGATGTTCGGATCTTAGATTCAGGAGCATTCTATCATATTTGTCCCTACAGGGAGTGGTTTTCTACTTATGAGCAGATAGATGGTGGTCATATTTCTACGGAAAACATCAAGGTCTACAAGATAGTGGGAATTGGCTCACTCAAGTTGAGGATAGAGGGTGGTAGATTCTACACACTGAAAGATGTTAGACATGTTCCACAGATGACCAAGAATTTGGTATCTCTTAGTCTACTGGACAACAATGGGTTCAATTTCAAGGGAGAAGGTGGAGAGCTGAATGTCTACAAAGATTCAGCTGTGGTCCTTAAATGTATCAAGAAGGGAACCTTATATATATTACAAGGCTCTACTGTATCTGACTGTTGTTGTGGCATCCTCAGCAGTTCATCAGTCATAACAGACTCACTTATGGTACATGAGACTTGGTCACGTGGGTGAAAGAGGAATGCAAGTCCTTTCTTCAACAGGTTTTCTTGGGGGATATAAGGTCAAGAATATGGACTTTTGTGAGCATTGTGTATTTGGGGAGCTACATAGAAGCAAGTTCTCCTCAGGCATACACAGTACAAAGGCATCACTTGATTATATCCATTCTGATTACTAGGGTCCATCAAAGGTGGAATCATGGGTGGTCAAAGATATTTTGTGTCATTCATAGATGACTATTCAAGAATGACTTGGGTGGTGATGATGAAACACAAAAGTGAGGCATTCAACAGTTTCAAGTAGTGGAAGGCTCTAGTGGAAAATCAGACAGGCAAGAAAATCAAAAGGGTCAGAACAGATAATGGTCTGGAATTCTGCTGGTCAGAGTTTGATACATTATGTAAGGATGATTGCCAGACGTCATACAGTCAGGAATACACCTCAACAGAATGGTGTAGCTGAAAGGATGAATCAAACTCTTCTGGAGAGGGCAAGATGTATACTCTATAATACTGGTTTATGAAGGAGATTTTGGGCAGAGGTTGTAACCACAGCATGCTACTTAATCAACATGAGTCCTCACACATGGATCAATCTCAAGACACCATTTGAGATGTGGTCAGGCAAGCCTGCTGACTACTCAGTTCTAAGGGTTTTTGGAAGCACGATTTACTATCATGTGAATGAAGGGAAGCTTGAACCAAGAGCCAAGAAGGGAGTGTTTGTGTGGTATGGTGATAGAGTTAAAGGTTATAGAATTTGGTCATCAGAAGAGTCCAAGGTTATACTCAGTAGAGATGTGGTCTTTGATAAAAATTCTATGATTAACTCATCAGTGGGGAGGTCTGTTGAATCTGAAACCAGTGCTGAATCTGAGAGGGCTGAGAAACAGGTGAAGATTCGAGTGGAGTTAGCTGACGTGCAATAATCAACTGATCCAAGTCGGCACTCATCTGATCTGGTTGCTGAACTAGAGTCTGATCCAAGCCAGTCTGCTGAACAAGGATCAGTAAAGCATCAAACAGGGAACATTGGTCAACAGAGTATAGCTGTCAGTAGGGCTAGAAGATCAAATGTTGGGTACCTCCCAAGAGGTATGGTTTTGATGATATGGTTGGATATGCACTTCAAGTTGCAGAAGAAGTGGATGGTTTTAAACCTTCTACTTACAAGGAATCAGTGACATGTTCTGAAGCATCTCAATGGCTTGCTGCCATGGGAGATGAGTCATTATTGAAGAATCAGACTTGAGATCTAGTTAAACATCCAGTTGATATGAGAGTTTTCACTTGAAAGTGGATATTCAAAAAGAAGGAAGGAATGACTGAGGCAGAAAGGGTGTATAATGCACGTTTGGTTGAAAAAGGGTTCAGTCAGAAAGAAGGGGTAAACTTTGATAAGATATTCTCACCAGTGGTCAGACACACTTCAATCACAGTGTTACTAATGGTGGCACAGCAGGATCTTGAACTTGAGCATTTAAATGTGAAGCCTTTCTACATGGTGAGGTAGATAAGTAGATATACATGACTCAGCCAGAGGGATTTCAAGTTCCTGGAAAGACAGATTTTGTATGCAAGTTAAAGAGGTCCTTGTATGGACTAAAGCAAGCTCCTAGACAGTGGTATAAAATTTTTGAATTTTATATGATCCAGCTGGGTTATAACAGGTGTCCATATGACTGTTGTGTGTATTACAGTCAGATGATAGATGGATCACATATCTATCTTGTCTTGCATGTGGATGATATGTTGATAGCTGCAAAAATGAAGTCTGATGTTCAAAATGTGAAGAACTTTCTCGGTGCTGAGTTTGAAATGAAAGATTTGGGTGCAGCCAAAAAGATTTTAAGGATGGAGATCTGGAGAGATAGGAGTCAAAAGAAGTTGTTCTTGTCTCAGCAGGGTTATATATAGAAGATATTGGCTAGATTTGGCATGTATGCTGCAAAACCAATAGATACTCCTTTGGCATCTAATGTTCATTTGTCTGCTTATGCTTCACAATCAATAGAGGAAAAAGAGTATATGTCAAAAGTTCTCTATGCTTGTGTAGTTGGTAGTCTGATGTATGTCACGGTGTGCACTGGGCCTGATTTGTTTCAGACAGTCAGTGTTTTCAGCAGATTCATGGCTCAACCTGGAAAGGAACACCGGAAAGCTGTGAAAAGGATGTTCAGGTACCTCAGGGGTACATCTGATGTTGGTCTCGTTTATGGAGGTGATACTCAAGGTCTGATCACAAGATACCGTGATACTGATTATGCAGACTGGTTATGTTTTCATATTGAGGAATTCAGTTGTCAGATGGAAAGCAACTCTTTAGGCAACAATGGCTTTATCAACTACTGAGGCTGAATATATGGCTCTTACTAAAGCAGCCAAGGAGGGTATCTGGTTGAGAGGGCTAATCAGTGATTTGGGGCTACATCAGGATCAAGCAGAGATTTATTGTGACAGTTTGAGTGCAATTAGTCTAGCTAAGGATCAGATTCATCATGAGAGAACCAAGCATATTGATGTGAGGTATCATTTTCCGAGGAATGAATAAAGGGTTTAAGTAAATAAGATCAGCACCAACGATAACCCTGCTGATATGTTTTCTAAGCCGGTTCAGCAGAGCAAGTTTCGGTTATATCTGGACTTGTTGAATATTCAAAGCTTATAATCTGGAAATCTGGAAGCTCAGTTGAGGACAGGTCAGCGGGTGGATTCTGTGGAGTAATCTGGTACAATACATCTGGCATTGATGAATACATCTGGCATTGATGAATACATCTGGTACAAGTACATCTGTTTATGCAATCTGGTTGACTGTGAATGAGAGTTCAAGTCAAGGTGGAGATTTGTCAGCAAAATGACTTAAACTTTACATCTGGTGGAACTAATCTGGTTATCAGCAGAGTGATGGTCTGCTGAGAAGTGTATCCAAGTCTGTGAAAGTCAGCTGGGAAGTCCGCCGAGTTTCTTCTGGTGTTAGTAGCGCGCGAGGAGGGCCGGCTGAGGTTTTGGGTACAACTGAGTTCTACATCTGTGCAATGGTCAGTTGAGTTGGATCAGCAGAGTGATCCAACATCTAGGGCATTTATGGAAATCCGACAAAGATTCTTGGCGGTCAAGGTTTAGGGATCTGTGCCTATAAATACCAACTATAATGATCATTGTAAAGTGTGTGTAATCCGTCTGAATTTCAGTGCATAATAAAATAACTATTTCTGTCCGTGGAGTAGTCGGTACAACACCGGAAACCACGTTAAATCTTATGTTCTTCTTGTTTCTATTCTTCTGTGTGATTGTTTATGTTATATTGCTTCTATGTTTATCTTTTTGCATCTGGATTCTCTCTATCCTGTTATAACAAATTGATTTGGAGAGGTGGGCAAGAGTTATGTTCCTTACCCACATTTCTATCAAGAGTGGATTGAGGGGAGGTCTCAAGAGGTTGATTTACTTTTGGCACATCTTATTGTTCCACTGATGCCCTCTTTGGCATTTCTTTTCTCGTTGTTCTGTTTTTGAGTTTGGTTCTTGGTAGCCTCTCTTGTGTGTGCTTGTCCCCTATGGGATTCTATCTACTCGTTCTCTGAGTTCTTTGACAATATCTTGGGTCTCCTCATCTTCAATGATTCTGGTCTCATCCTCATTGTCATCTAAGACCTCAAAACGGGATCCAGAGGTAGGAAGAAGGTTTGGTTATTTCTTTCTTTCAGGGTTCCTATGCTCTGTACGTTGCATGGGGCCATTTGCTCTGTTTGGGTTCCAATTTCTTCTAGTTGTGGCAATCATCCACGGACCATATGGGTTTTCTTTTGTTGGGCCCTTCTGTTGTGCATTCTTGAATCTGACTTGGGCAGTTCTCCTTGTTTTGGCCAAATTTGCCACACCCGAAGCATATCATTTGCAGGACCTCGTATTCAACCTTAAAGTTTCTTCCATTGAGTATCACTATGGAGTCAATGTCACGATTTAATTGAACTTATACACAAACTTTGGTATACCTTGCTCGAATGTTCTAAGAGGTGGACATATCAATTTTGATTGTTTTGCTGATCAAATTCGTAACTCGAGTAAGGATATCCACTTTGAAACACCAAATATGAAGTTGAGGAAACCGAATCCACGCTAGAGGGATGCGTATGACCTCATTCGAGGGTTCGAAGAATGGTCTCCATTTGGTGACATGCATATAGTGACCTTGTATAACCTAAGGCCCGTTCATTAGGGCAACCTCATACTCCGTCTCCCGCGTGAATCTGACAATATAAAAACCGTCTTCTAAATTTGTGATTTCAAGGCCCTGTGCTTGCCACAAATCGAATATTCTTTGGGACATGAATTTGTAAGAAACGGACTTACCAAAGTTTGATGATTAGGGCTTTTCTCCATGGTCTCCAGAGATCCAAACATCGATCAAGAGGAATTGACACAGATGTCTCCCCATGTTCTGGTCCCATTAGTTTCTCAATTTCATCCTTCCATTCAATAAGTTTATCATCGTTGTCTTCTCCGATGTAAATGCTCGTATCCGCATAACAGCCCAGAATGGCGTCTATGCCCGATCGATTTCTCTGTCCAAACCGAAGTCAGAGGGGGTACGTCCGAACCCTTAGGTTTTTCGATGTTGTGCATCAACATATATGTTTCTTCAGAGGATTTATCGACTGCCATGTTTTCCATGGTTTTGGATTAGCGGGAGGAGGTTGACGGCGAGGTAGCGAGGGAGCGGCGGCGGAAATTGCCAGAGACTAGGGTTCGGAATTTTAGCTGGGCTTTTTCAATGTTAACTTGTTACTACAGTATCATCATGGGCAGAGGCACAAATGTGGTATTGGAGTCCACGAAACCCATTAAAGGAAATTCTATATTTTATTTATAAAAAAATATTACTTTGAAATTCTTTTATGGATCACTAAAAAAAAATATCCACCACTGCATATCATGTATATATGCTCCTTTTGGTTCAATAACTTACTAACTATTTTTTATTTTTTTTAATTTGTTGTGTCTAACATAGATTACAGTGAGATATGCATGTGTTTCATGATGGCTGTTATTATTTGCAAACACGATAAACACAAGATTTCATGATATATCTGCACGCATTGGGTTAAAGATCTCCATTAGTGAAAAATGATATATACTCCGTTCTAAAATACAAGTCTACTGAGACTATTTTTTTTAAACACATTAAAAAAATTGGTTAAATTGATTATGTGTCATTAATTTTGATTAAAAAATCTAAAATGATATTTGACTGTTATTAATGCAAAGTATTAAAATTGTATGAGTATATAATAAAAAAAAAAGGGTAAAATGAAAAAAAATATAATAAATACTTCATTAATTTTCTAAATTGATATATAGATTATGGAACAAAAACAAAAAACTAAATGGATGTAAATTTTGAGATAGAGGTAATATATATATATATATATATATATATATATATATATATATATATATATATATATATATATATATTGGTTTATGATCGAATCTGACTTAATTATCCCAGACCAATAGGAAGAAAAATAAGTTATAAGTGACAGTATATTTTATTAAATTCTTTAAAATAAAAATATAGTTATAATACTAAGATTTGATATATATAGATGTAGTTTTTTTTTTTTTTGAGGTGTTAAACTAATATATGTAAATCATAACAAAGAACAAAAAGTGTTATACAAAAATTGATATGAAGCTGATGTAGGCGATGTACAATGGAAATAAGAAAGGTGATATGGTCAAATATTGAGGAAATCAAAGAAGACGACATAAAAAAAAAAGGCAGAAGCAAATTTGCTTTCTGGAGCGACGTGTCCTTAATTGAACAAGTAAAAGAGAAAAAGAAAAATCGATATATACCTCTGTCACACTCGTGAATTGCAGCAGCCAGCTGCAGGCTGTATTTTTGTCGTAATATTCCTTTCATTTGCATCCAATACAATACAATTCCTTTTCCTCTTTGATTTTTAGTCATTAATTGATTGGAATATGTTACATCTATAACTACAGGTGTAGTTAAGGTAAGTCTTCTATGATCACTCCATTTACACCACGTGGCTCACGTGGTTCGATCAATCCGAATCATACAAGCTGATTTAATTTAGTTTTAAGCGTGTGTTCGATTAAACCACGTATGCTCACTCCTCAAATGGAGTGACCATAGAAAACTTACCCATAACTAAATCTCATTGATTGTAGTGGATTTATGTCAATCGATCAGTCTTAAATAATAATCATTGATTGTAAAGTGTGATAAATTTCATAAGAAAATGCTTAAACCCTAACAACGAGTGTCTTCATTTTCTTGTCCTACATGATGAGTAGATATTAATTAGGTAATCTAGTGGTTCAAAGTCATTAACTTACTATTATACTACCAAAAACTTAAAGAAGTCACGCTTTATGGGTTCAAACCTCCACATTATCACTATGTCATGTCCTAGGGACTTGTGTGATAAATTTCTTGAAATCACAGTTCAAGTACATATAACAACAAGTAAAATTGATCAATTATGAAAAAAAAACTGATACTTTGATTACACTTGTATCAGCTAATAATCGAACTAACTGGCTGCTAATCTGAACTTTGGAACTTATATACAAGATGCTAAGCCGCCTAGAAGCAGTTAAAAGATGTTACTGTCAGTAAAGTGACTTAAACTCTACATCTGGTGGAACCAATCTGAAGACTCAGCTGTGTGATGGACAGCTGAGAAGTGTATTCAATTCTGTGCTTCAGTAGGATGGAGTCTACGAGCTTCGTCGGCGGGGTGACTATCGACGGGGTGATAGTCCGCGAGTCTTGGAATACGAGCGGGGTCCCACATCGATAATTACGTTATGTGACGGCTATACGGTGTCATTTAAAGGAGGACACGTGTAGGGGTATTTATGGTGCATCGAGACAAAGATTCCCGGCGGCTAGGGTTTAGGGATTTGTGCCTATAAATACAGTTGTTGTCTCATTGTCCGAGTGTGTTGAAATCTGTAAAATTCAGTGCATAATAAAACATCTCTTTTCTGCCCGTGGTTTTTTTACCTCTCCCACTGAGGGGTTTTCCACGTTAAATCTGTGTTCTTCTTGTTTCTGTTATCTCCTTTGATTGTTTATGCTTGATTGCTTTTGTTTCTGTTTCTTGCATCTGAAGTTATCTCCATCCGTTTTATAACAAGTGGTATCAGAGATAGGTTCTGGAGAAAACAATCTGTACGATCAACTTCGTCTTCACCAAGGCCTTCAGCAAGGTGCTAGGATCTGTGATAAAGTTGTGATCTTTAGCAAGAAAAGATGTCAGCAGTAAACGTAAAAATCGATAAATTTACAGGAAGGAACAGTTTTGGTACGTGGCAAATTAAGATGCGTGCCTTGTTGAAACGACGGGGTTTGTGGAATCCTTTATCGACAAACCAAATACAAGTGCGACGATTATGCCGATCTGAAGAGAAAGCACATTCAACCATCATGTTGTGCTTGTCGATGATGTTATCAACGAGGTTGCTTTGAGGAAGACACCGCGGCCAAGTTGTGGAAGAAGCTTGAAAGCATGTATATGACCAAGTCACCGACCAACAAGTTGTTGTTGAAACGAGAGGTTGTTCGGTTTGAATATGCATGAAGGGAGTCCACCGAGGGAACATCTTGACCGGTGAACACAATATTACTTGATTTAAGGAATATTGATGTTAAAAGTGAAGATGAAGATGCGACCTAATCCCGTTGGTGTCATTACCGGCATCATATGAAAACTTTGTGCGATCTTTCATAGTTGGAAAGGATACGGTAGCTTTAGAGGATGTGAGGTCCGCCTTACATGCCGGGGAGCTTAGACACAAGGCTTTGGGGACGGACGGTCGAGTGGCTCTTGGGCTAGTAGCTAGCGACAATAGTGGAAAAGGATATGGACGAGAAGAAGAAAAAGAAGTCGGGGTCCAAAGGTCCTAAGTCTACGATGTACGTAATTCTTGTAAGGAGCGGGGACATTGGAAGTCCAATTGTCCAAGGAAGAAGAAACGACGAGGAAGTCAATTCGCACATGGCAGCCTTGGCTGCGAGCAATCGATGAGGATCGGTTCTAGTTGCGGGGGATTCTACACACCACAATGATGTGTGGATACTTGACTACGGAGCATCCTACCATATTTGTCCAAACGGGGAGTGGTTTTCTACTTATGAGCGGATGGATGGTGGTCAAATCTATATGGCCAACGACAAGGTTTGCAAAGTTGTGGGAATTGGCTCGGTAAAGTTAAGGACGAGAGGATGGTAAATTTTGTACAACTTTGAAGGATGTAAGACATGTTCCACGAGATGACCAAGAATTTGGTATCTCTCGATCTCTTGGACGACAAGGGGTTCAATTTCAAGGATGAAGGTGGACAACCGAATGTCTTTAAAGATTCGGTTGTAGTCCTCAAAGGCATCAAGAGGGAACCTTGTATATACTACAAGGATCTACGTATACGGCACTTGCTTCTTCTTTGTTGCATCCTCAGCAGTTCACCAGTCTCAGCAGACTCAGCTGTGGCACATGAGACTTGGTCACATGGGTGAAAGGGGTATGCAGGTTCTTTCTTCAGCAGGTTTTCTTGGGGGATATAAGGTTAAGAATCTGGACTTTTGTGAACATTGTGTGTTTGGGAAATTACATAGAAGTAAGTTCTCAGCAGGGTTGCACAACACAAGGGCATCACTTGATTATATCCATTCAGACTGCTGAGGTCCATCAAAAGTTGAGTCATTGGGTGGTCATAGATATTTTGTGTCATTCATAGATGACTATTCAAGGATGACTTGGGTAGTGATGATGAAGAACAAAAGTGATGCATTCAGTAACTTCAAGCAGTGGAAGGCCCTAGTGGAGAATCAGTTAGGCAAGAAAATCAAGAAGCTTCGTACAGATAATGGTGCGGAATTCTGTTGGACGGATTTTGATTCATTTTGTGCGGTGAGGGTATTGCCGGACATCATACTTGTAAGGAATACACCTCGGCGGAATGGGGTAGGCGAAAGGATGAATCAAACTCTTTGGAGAGGGCAAGATGTATGCTTTCTCAAGGCTTTGGTTTATCAAGGAGATTTTGGGCGAGAGGCTATTAAGACGACTTGCTACTTAATCAACGGGAGTCCTCACACAGGAATCAATCTCAAGACACCATTTGAGATGTGGTCAGGCAAGCCTACTGACTACTCAGTTCTAAGGGTTTTTGGAAGTACAGCTTACTATCATGTTAATGAAGGGAAGTTGGAGCCAAGAGCCAAGAAGGGAGTGTTTGTGGGGTATGGTGATGGAGTGAAAGGATATAGGATTTGGTCATCGGCGAGTCCGAGTAATCCTCGGCGGGGATGTTGTGTTTGATGAAAATTCTATGTTAAACTCATCGGTGGAGAGGTCTGCGAGTACGAAACCGATCTTTGAATCGGATAGTGTTGAGAAACGGGTGGAGCTTCGGGTGGAGTCTCGATATGCAACAATCGGTGGATCCAAATCAACACTATGCGATCCGGATAATGAACCGAGAATCGATCCAAGCCGGCCCTGCGAGACCTCGGCGGGGCGTCGTACAAACATTGATCGGCGAGTCTAGGCGCCGGCGGGCTAGAAGATCTAATGTTGGGATACCTCCAAGGAGATATGGATATGATGATTTGGCTGGATATGCACTC
Source organism: Gentiana straminea (assembly GCA_036785695.1). Classification (NCBI taxonomy): domain Eukaryota; kingdom Viridiplantae; phylum Streptophyta; class Magnoliopsida; order Gentianales; family Gentianaceae; genus Gentiana; species Gentiana straminea. The sequence goes on along the minus strand of JAVUPR010000048.1, from coordinate 7,831,467 downwards.
CAAGTTGCTGAAGAAGTAGAGGTTGCTGAACCTACTACTTATAGGGAAGCGGTGACATGTACAGAAGCATCCCAGTGGCATGCTGCCATGGGAGATGAAATGGAGTCATTGTTGAAGAATCAGACTTGGGAATTGGTCAAACAGCCTACTGACAAAGGAGCTGTGACTTGTAAATGGATTTTCAAGAAAAAGGAAGGAATAACAAAGGCAGAAGGGATCAGGTATAAGGCACGTTTGGTTGCAAGAGGATTCAGTCAAAAGGAAGGGGTTGACTTTTATGAAATATTTTCACCAGTGGTCAGACACACTTCAATCAGGGTGTTACTAGCAATGGTGGCACAGCAGGATCTGGAACTTGAGCAATTGGATGTGAAAACTGCTTTTCTACATGGTGAGGTGGATAAGGAGATATACATGACACAGCCTTGAGGGTTTTCAAGTTCCCGGAAAGGAAAATTATGTTTGCAAGTTGAAGAAATCATTGTATGGTTTGAAGCAAGCTCCAAGGCGGTGGTATAAAAGGTTTGACGGTTTATGCTTCGACGGGGTTACAACGAAGTCCTTATGATTGTTGTGTATACCACGATCTGTTTGAAAGATGGATCATATATCTATCTTGTTACGTATGTGGATGACATGCTGATAGCTGCAAAGCAAGGAAGTCTGATGTTCAAAATCTGAAGAACCTTCTTAGTGCTGAATTTGAAATGAAGGATTAGGGTGCAGCCAAGAAAATCTTGGGGATGGAGGTCTGGAGAGATAGAAGTCAGAAGAAATTGTTCTTGTCTCAGCAGGTTTATGTGCAGAAGATATTGGCCAAGTTTGGGATGTCTGCTGCAAAACCAATAGATACTCCTATGGCATCAAACGTTCATTTGTCTGTTTATGCTTCACAGTCAGCTGAAGAGAAGGAGTATATGTCAAAAGTTCCCTATGCTAGTGCGGTTGGCGATCGATGTATGCCATGGTGTGCACTAGGCACGATCTAGCTCGGGCGGTCGGTGTTGTCGACGGGTTTATGGCTCAACCTGGTAAGGAACAACGGAAAGGCATTAAAAGGATATTCGGGTACTTGAGAGGTACGGTGATGTTGGTCTCATTTATGGAGGTGATACGGTCGGTCACGAGTTCTTGTGATGCGATTATGCGGTGATGTTGACGGTAGAAAATCAATGACTGGGTATGTGTTTACATTGGGAAATGCGGTGGTCGGTGGAAAGCTACTCTTCGTGCTACGGTAGCCTTATCAACTGCGAAGCGAATATATGGCTCTTGCGAAGCGACTAAGGAGGGTATCTAGTTGAAGGGGCTAGTCGGTGATTTGGGGTTGCATCGGGATCGGTGATATATATTGTGACGATCTAAGTGCAATATGTTTAGCCAAGGATCGGGTTCATCATGAGAGAACCAAGCATATTGATGTCGGTATCATTTCTTGAGGAATGAGAAGAGGGTTGTGGTGAAGAAGATTGGCACAAAGGAGAATCCTGTCGATATGTTCACTAAACCGGTTCGAGCGAGTAAGATCCGGCTTTGCCTGGACTTGCGAATATTCAAAGCTTATAATCGTTTCCGGAAACTCTGCGAGGGCGGATCGGTGGAGTGGATCTTTGTGGAGATAGTCCGGTACAAGTACATCGGCATTGACGAATGCATACGGTACAAGTATATCCGGTTATGCAATCGTTTGACTCGAGTGAGAGTTGAAGTCAAGGTGGAGATTTGTCGGTAAAGTGACTTAAACTCTACATCCGGTGGAACCAATGAAGACTCGGTGTTTGTGTGATGGACGGTGAGAAGTGTATTCAATTACGTGCTTCGGTAGGATGGAGTCTACTGAGCTTCTGTCAGCAGGGTGACTATCAGCAGGGTGATAGTCTGCTGAGTACTGGAATACAGCAGAGTCCCATATCTGATAATTCTGTTATGTGACAGCTATACAGTGTCATTTAAAGGAGGACACGTGTAAGGGTATTTATGGTGCATTAGACAAAGATTCCTGGCGGCTAGGGTTTAGGGATTTGTGCCTATAAATACAGTTGTTGTCTCATTGTCCGAGTGTGTTGAAATCTGTAAAATTCAGTACATAATAAAACATCTCTTTTCTGCCCGTGGTTTTTTTACCTCTCCCACTGAGGGGTTTTCCACGTTAAATCTGTGTTCTTCTTGTTTCTGTTATCTCCTTTGATTGTTTATGTTTGATTGCTTTTGTTTCTGTTTCTTGCATCTGAAGTTATCTCCATCCGTTTTATAACAGTTACAACACAAATGACACTCCTGACTTCCTTTAACAGAATGATGGTTACAAGTGTTTGATGAAATTCTCAAAGACTTCACCCACACTTGATATCCACCGCTAAATATGCCTAAAACACGTTTGTGATAATTCCAACATTAATAATTGGCTCCGTTATCGGGAAATTACGATTTCGATCATTTTTCGGTCAGATCCGCAACCCAAAAGCGGTTATTTCTCCCTTCCGGTGAACTAAAACCGCCACTTTTTTGGTTTTCTGACGAGAAGATTCCCATCTCCACGGCGGTCTTCATCGTTTTTCCAGGATATTTTGCAAATCTCCATCGGCATCTTCATCCTCGCGAAAAACACCACGACACTCATCAGATCTTCTGGAGATGCTCTACACGACGGTCTTCCTCCTCCGGCTAAGAAAACCGGTCACAATACCAAATAGGTCACCGCAAGGACCGACGGTGGTTGCGTTATCGCACACCAGGTCTTCGATGATCATCACTCTTATTCTCTACCGCCGGTAAGGGATCCGAGTCAGCCCGACATTCGGACGTCCTTGACGGCAGGGCCAGGTCTAAAAATGCCTTGGAGGCTGCCATCGGCCAAGGCAAAGGGAAGGAAATTGGTGGAACTTCCCGACCAAAACATACTCGTCAGCCTTATCCGGACGCGGAGTAGGACGTGTACGAGGAGTGCTATGCGGCTGCATTACTTGAGCACGCCGCTTATGTGGAAAGGATGACAAAGCTCAATCAGGAGCTCATAGCTATGAGGAGATCTGCTCTCCAAGTGAATGACTTCACCCCGCCGACGAGGTCTTACATCGGAAAATATGATGGCCTTCCGGGCCAAGAACACAGCTTTCCTTCCCATTATTCCAATAGGGAACATAGTGTCTACTCAACCACGGAGTGGGTTCCTAAAAGAAAGTCCGTTCATTCGCGCCTGGGTTCCATGCTCGACAGATGTGACGCAACATCAACACGAGAGAAAAGTGTTGAGCATCAATCCGCCCCCGAAACGTAAAAGCCAATCTCGGGGAGCGTGAGGGTGAATCCTCTTGCCTGTCAGGGAGGCCAAAAAGGAACAACGTTACTAAACAGTCTGCCGTTGACCAGCTCCAAGGCGAGGTCGATAAACTCAAAAAGCAGATCGATGAAATTCAAAAGGGAAGGGTTAGAAAGAAAGATCACCCCTTGTGGGGGACGTGTTTGCTCGTTGATTGGATCTCAACGAGGCACTTGAGGGGATACACTACTCCCTATTCCAGAGTTATTCAGGGACGACTTGTCCATGCGACTGGCTCTCATCTTTCCAGAGCAAGATCTCCCTGGCCAACAAAAATCAGGCCGCATGGTGCATCACCTTTGTAGGCGTCATGTAGGATAAAGCGGCGTCATGGATCAGGAACTTGCCTCTCATTTCGATCGCTTCTTGGCACGATCTGCAGGTGAAGTTCATCGCAGAGTTTAAGTCGGTTGGTCAACCAATGAAAACCCAGGCCGACCTATATGAGATCCGACAAGGAGTTGGAAAATCGACTCAAAGTTATTAAGATCGTTTGTCCAGGTGTATGATCAGACAAGGGGCCTAAATGATACAATGGTCATGAACTGCTTCCAGAGCGGTCAAGTGAAATGCCTCATCAAGTCGGAGTTCACAGTTAGGTGTCTGAGCAACCAGTGGGATATGCTCGCATTTGCCAGAAAATGGAGCGCTTTCGAGGCCACCCCCTCATCCAATAAGGGCAAGGATAAGGCTGAGCCCAACCCGCCTAAGGAAGGCGCCATCCGAAGTCGGGAATTGAAAAGCCTAAAAAGTTCAAGGATGAGCAGTCATTCCTCTCACTGCTCCATTGGCACAAATAATGAACGAAGCCAGAGGTGAGCTGTCGGAACCTCGCCCAATGAAGCCCGACACATCGGGTGACCGAGATATAACGAAATACTGCGAGTATCTTCACGACCACGGGCACACCACCGACTCCTGCGGGAAGCTGGTCGCTCATGGGGTTCTCGACCGGTATAAGGGGAAGGGAATAATGCGCAGAGAACCAACCCTCTAGTCCGCCCTCGAGAAGAGAAAATCTTTGAACAAGGTTTCCGTAGTTTTAAGTTATAGCATTCATTCTCTCATTGACAAATGTAATGCTTACGCTTTCTGTATTATTGTAATGCTCAACTCGCCCCACATGGCGAGACGAGCTCGAAAGGAATATTTTAATGACAAACTTCACATTGGTCCTCTATATAGCATTCAACCACTATTGAAACGTTGATTTTGCTTATTAAAGCATTCAACCACTCTCAGACGGATTACGCTCTTTTACTATTACTCTTTGATCGTTTTATAACACAGAGTAAAAAATGCAAGATAATTGTTTGCCCTCAATATTCTTTTCGCCTGATCATCAACATGGCTTCAGATCTGCAACCCCCGCCCAAGACCAACGGCCTCAAAGCTTCGGCACACATAAGACCGAACAACAATTGGCAATCGATTTATACGGCAAGGGAGCGGCAAACAAAGTGTTTGCGGAGCCAGGCTCATCATGTTCGACTTAAGAACAATTGGAAATCAAAAAGGATACGCCCTCCCATAAGAAAACACACCCAAACCGTAACCCCCATGTCGGCAATTATACGTTTTCAGGACGGCAAGAAAAGTGGTTGCAGAGCTGAAACAAACATACATGTAAGCCCCGGCATCTAGGTTATGACATTCATTCTCTCGTTTATAAACGTCAATGATTACGCTTTCTTATTTATAACGCTCAACTCACCCAACGAGGTGGCATTTGGGTTATGGCAATCATTCTCTCGTTTATAAACGTGAATGATTATGCTTTCTTATTTATAACGCTCAGCATGCCCAACTAAAGAAAACCAGAATGCGTAACGGAAACGTAAAAGACTGAACTGATGTTTTCTTGATTGATAGAAACCATACAAAGTGCTCTCCTTTATATAGGAGATAAATGATATAATAAATCAATTCAAAATAAATAAACCTAAAGATAGATAAAGATAAATAAAATACAGATAAATTTATTTTTTTAAACAAAATATTTATTTAAACTATTACTTAAATCTATATCTTCATATAACAATTTCTCTTTTGTGACATCCATATTTATTTCTTGACTTTATCTTCTAATATCCTCTTGACTTTATCTTCTAATACCCTCCATCAAACGATGCCGGTTGGAGGCAACGGAGGCAACGGAGGCAACATTTGTCATCAACAAAGAAGATGATAGGAGATCTTGACACCCACGGCTTTTAGCTCTTGGCTCCTGGCTCTTTTGGCTCCTGGCTCTCGGCTTTAAGCCTGTAGGTCTTTTTTCTTTTTGTCGAAATATCTTTTCATCTCTCTCTGATTACTGCATACATGCTTACCATATATATATGCACCGTCTGACGGAGAGATCAGTCTTCAGTATAATTGTTGTCATACATGCCAAAGAAAAGAGAATTGTGAGAAAATATATATTCAGGTCATTGTAGATGCCCATATTTCAAGTCAGGTCTATGCAGACCTGAGATTTTTTTTTAGTCCCCCGTGCCTGTTCCACGTGGTCGTGAAAATTTTCCACTAGATTGCGTGGAATTTGAATGGTTCACGTGGAAAAACAACTGGAGCCAAAAGTTGAAATTCCACGTGACCTGGTGGAAAATTAAATGTGCGCCCCGTGAAAAACATAGCGCAGCGTGGAAAAGTTACACGGGCCCGTGGAAATCTTGAAACATTAACAGAGCCGTTTCTCTTCTTCTTCCTCACTTTGACTTCCTCAATTTTCATCTGAAAAAAATCGCCCCCACACACAAAAAAAAAAACACACACAGCCGCACATCCCCATCCCCACATCTGTTGATTAATTTCACGTGGAAGGATTTATATCTCACGGGCAAGAAGGTGTTTGACACGGGTTTCTTTTCATACAACAATTTTCATACAACAATGACCGTCATTAATTTAGAAGAATATCCTCTAGTAAGTTATTTGCAGTTTATTAGGTTTAAATTTGATGAATTTACCCCCAAATTTTCATGAACTGCAACTTTTTATTTGAAATTGTGATATAGTAATGTTATCAATATTGTGATATAATAATGTTATTGAAAATTTTGTATTGAAATTGTGATATAGTATGTTTATTTCTGACCCAAAAAAATCGAAATTGTGAGTTAATTTTACAAATTTTGTAGTAATGATATTGTAAATTTTTTGATATTGTAGAATTTTTTATATTGCAGAAATTATGATTATAAGATATTGGAAATTGTTGTAATGATATTGTAGAATTTTTGATATTGTAGAAATTATGATTATAAGATATTGGACATTTCGATTTATGTATATTGGGAAATTTGTATTGGAAAATTTGTAGAAATCTTGATGTTGTAGAAATCTTGACGTTGTAGAAATTTAGATATTGTAATTATTTTGATTATTTGATTGGAAAATTTATATTGGAAAATTTGTAGAAATCTTGATGTTGTAGAAATCTTGACGTTGTAGAAATTTTGATATTGTAATTATTTTGATTATTTGATAGTTTATAATTTTTTTAGAATGAAATGCATTAATGTAATTATAGTGGCAATGTTATTATTAGAAATGATAATGTAGAAGTTTTGATATTGTACATATTTCGATTATATGATATTGTATATATGTTCTGTTATAAGTTGTTTCAAAATTTAGTAGTATAAATTTCTTTCATGTTCCATGCCTTAGTTCATTTTGAATGTACAACTTTAGTTTTCAAATAACACTCGATAATTTAATTGTTACGGACAATCACAATGAAAATGCCCTAATTAAAAAAAATTGAATTTAAAAACGAGAAACAAACGACAAATAAATGTTGTTTGAAAATTTTCCAAAACAACAAAATGTTGACCTATTCTATGGTACGCCTCGACCTGATGAGGTTCTTAAAAATGCATGCATCCCTAAGGTGTTTTCGAATCCTTCTGATCCGCTGTGTCATGCCTAATCTCCAGGCTTTGTATTGGGGCTCCTGGTAGGTAGCTCGTAGAATATTTCATTAGGTCTGCTCAATAGAGCATCTTTTCCGTTCTCAGCAGCTTGGTAAAGCCTCCGCCGGAAGTGAGGCATCCGTTAGATCGAAAGTATAAGATCTGTTCTGTTGGCTCGTCCGGCATCTGATCTCCCTCGTCATCATCAAATATTCTATGACGCTGGTGAAAACAATCTTCTCTTCTATTACCCCCGTCTACTGTTACAACACAACACAACGAAACTTGAAAAATTTCTCTTCTAGTATGTATATTGGTTTTTCATTTATATACACATATATTTACTTGTATATAACTGAATATTGCCGACATCAAAAAAACACAACAATATTCCTAAAAATCTAACCATATATATATATATATATATATATATATATATATATATATATATATATATATATATATATATATATATATATATAAGAGACAAATGGTTAGTAGTTTTGTCGAATATTGATTTTTTGCGTTGTGGTGCCTAAAATAAACACACCGAAAAAAAATGATTGTTTAATCGATAACAACACGGGTGCCCGTTAAATATATATATATATATATATATATATATATATATATATATATATATATATATATATATATATATGTATACTACGGTGACCTAAATGGATATTTTCTCGTATGTGTGTGTGTATATATATTCCAGTACATTTATGTATTAAGTTATATATACACTTATTTTATCACATATTTATGTCATCGCATATATATTTATTATCGAGTGAAAGAAATTATACACATAGATAATTTTATATTTACGCACAGTTTAAGCACACACACAGACATATACACATACACGGGGAGAAATTATACACGGTACATATATATATAACATGATTATATAATTTGTCTCTCACAATGTATATATATATATATATAGTCAGTACGAGGGATTTGCAACAGTCGTAGCAGGTGAAGCTAATGCTCGTCCAAGTTATTTGAGATGGAAATGCACCGACGGCGGGGTCTATTACAAAACCTTGGTCAGTCCTACAGCCGCTGTTACTCCATGGGTATGTATTATATTATCATTGTTATCAATCTACAATGTCAGCAATATTTTTAAACATTGTATTTAAAATCGGATGTTTTTTTTTCCTTTATGCAGGTTGAAATGGTCGCTGATATTTTGACAACCGCCGAAGATAGGCAGTTCATAATTGGAATGGGGTTGCCGGAAGCGGAGGTTACAGCTCCTCCTCGTGAATTACCTGTTCCCCCCGTGGTTGTTCCGGATCCTGTCCCTGGTCAAAGACATGTTCCGAGAAGGTCCAATGTGGATGCCATAGTCCATGAGCGTCCAGGAGTTGATGCTCAGGACGAGCGAGCATCTCGCCAAGCCCGTCATGACGAACGCACGAGAGCCCCGTCTACATCCGCAAACCCTCCAGGTACAACATCGCATGCTGAACAATTCGATATAGGCAGTGGTAGTATACCTATTGTCGAGGGGGTTGTGCCGTTGAAATCACTAGGTGCCTGAAATCACGCGTATAGTTGACAATGCGTTGACGGAAACGAAGGCCGAGTTGATTGAAACGAAGGCTAAGTATGCTGAAACGAATGCTAAGCTGAGTGAAGTGCTGGCTGAAATGGCACGTCTGAGAGAGGCCCATGCAACAACTATTAGAACAGTTGACGAACGACATACGCATTTCCTGAACTCTATTCAAAGGGCGGCAGTGCAACAGGTTCGAATGAACTCCTAAATGAAAATATAATTTCTTTTATCTTGTTGACATAAATTTAAATTCACACCATTTCCTTACATTTACAGGGTACATTTAGGCCCCGAGGTGGGACATCTGCTTCACAAGGCTCCCAGGGCGGTGACTCACATCCATATCTCGACCCTACCCAAAGCACACCAACCACCGAAGTTGGGCCGTCTTCAGCTACACAAGGCAGCCGTGAGCCTGAGACTGAGACACCTCGAGGTTGTGATACAAACACGGACCAGACACCTCTTAGGAATGTTCATGTGGCGTCACCGTCCCAGGTTACTCCTTCCGGGCCTCAGGTATCTGGGTCCCAAGCTGGGCCATTTTCAGGTCCACAAGGCACACCATCCGTTCAGGGTCAACACCCTGAGATAGAGCAAAGCACCCATCTTGACCCAGTGAATGATTTTTCATTTGAGTGTGATGGTCTAGGTCCAGAATTCGATATTGATGACGTGCATGCGGAGATGAGTTCGACGGACACTGGCACTCTTCTAGGGCCCCAAGCGATGCCAGGTTTGAAGAGGGGGAGGGGGAGGGGGAGAGGGAGCTACAAAGAGCCTGCACTAAAAAAAATGGGACTTCGCTCGACCCTGAAGACGACTGAGTACCTTAGGAAGGGTACCCAGTGGGTTCAGCCTAAAAAACGGTCGGAGGACGATAGGCACACACCCGCTCGGAGGACTATCGATCAGGACTATAAAGAACTGAAAGATTGGATCGCCTCAAAAGAAGGTGATACAACCAAGTTATTAGTAGGGGGCTGAAAAGCGACGACGAAATCTTACCTTACCCTGCGGATCGAGAATATTTCAGCTGTATTTTGTTTCAAGGTTATCAGATAAATTCGCATTTAAACTTGTATTCGAATTTCTTTAACATGTATTACGGTTTTTTTATTTATCGTAATATTGTGATTGAGTGATAAATTCCATTTGCAGCACATTGACGCGTATGTGGGACTATTGTCTGCTCGTATGGAAGCATTCCCTTATCAGTATGAAAAATATGCTAGATTGTGTTATGCCTCATTCGCCAGTACTCTTGTGCCTGAACTAGAGAAATGGGAGGGTGACATGGATGCGGTGGTTCCGGCTGTTTTGACAATGGAAACTGCTGCATGAACCAAGAAAACGATCGCCTATGCTATCTGGATGATTGGGCCGGATCATTGGGTGCTTGTGCGGATGTCACTTAGTGAATGGACAATAACGGTGTACGACAGCCGATACAAAGACGGTGACTCGGCCCACATTGACCGGATCATACAGAAATGGGCTCGATACATGAGGTTAATGTTATCGGCATCACAAGATTGCAGGACAATACAATGGATGATCGATCCATCTCAAACACCATTCTATACAGTGCTGCACGACAACACTAGATGTCCACAGACGGAGTACCGGTACGTATCAAACCTTATTCAGATTTGTTAATTTCAAACATTTAGTTGTAAAATTTATGGCTTTAATATGCAGGGAACGCTGTCCGGTTTTCAGTCTGAAGACTATGGAGCAAATAATCATCAATGACGCACACGAATTTGAGTTGAGCGATGAAACTTTTCACAGGCTGAGGATCAAAATGGCCGTAGATTTATTTTGTCAACATATAGCGGTGTAATTATTTTGGTTTTATCCAACATTTGACATTTATTTTGGTTTTATCTCAACTTTTGGCGTTGTAATATTTATCTTCTAAATCTTCCTTGCTTTTTATATTGTACATTTCAAATATTTATATAATAAATTTGAATGCGTCCACAGATATTTGGGCACCAACAAGAACACATAATAACTAAAAAAACATATTTAGTCGAGAGGACCACTTCATTTGTTTTAACTTCATCTTTCGCTTTTATTAAATCTGTCGTCAAATCACTTTTATAGAAACAACATGATAGTCCCCTCATGTGATCGTCGAAGATCATCCATTACAATTGCGAGTAGAAAAAACAAGAAATAATAGAACATAACTCGATGGCCTAAGAAAGAAAAAACAAGAAATAATGGAACATAACTCGATGGCTTAAGAAAGAAAAAACAAGAAATAATAGAACATAACTCCGTTTCAGTCTGAAGACTATGGAGCTTACAATAACATACTAAAATAAAATATGACCACTTTCATCACATTCAAGTTTCATAGGTGATAACGTCATCATGACCGTATGTCACATCATCTTCAACATATTCCGGCACCCCGGCAGACCTGACGCATATACCTGTGATCAGATACGGGAAAAATATATATCCATCCCCTGCATTGCCCTTTGCTATCTGTCGAATCCTAGACAGAATATACTCTCCGACGTCGAAGTAGGAAGTAATAGATGCGTACGCAAGGGTGTACAAATCAAATGCCGGTGCGGTGTAGTTCACCGTACCATACATATTGGTGGCAAGAAACTTAATCAGGAAAAAAAGGAATGGACCGTACCAGGACCAGGGTGAAGGGCGGGTAGGCCGCTGAGGCCTCACACGTTCCCACAGATGCGTCTCCCCAAATAAAACAGCCATGTCACGCTGTAGCAGTTCAGGAACATCCGGAAAAAGAAAGAAATCCAAACCCTGCGGATATTCTGGAATGGCATACTCGTCGTTGATCCATGTATTATTCAAACGCACGGGAACGCCTCGCACTGTGTATAAATTCATTGAGCTCTGTCGTAGCTACACAAGCGTAGAATTCACGCACAATAGACCGATTAACGTGATGAAAGCTTAATGGGCTTTGGGGGACACCATGCCACCCGTTATCTCGGAACAAGTTGCTGATCAAACTAGGTAGACTCTCCATATTCAATCGTCTCTCTGGAACAACAACTCTTGCCATCCAGTTAGTTACGTACTCACGCCTCTCCTCTTCTGTTGTGAAACGGCTTATGAGAGACTGGTCGTCCAACGACAAATCAACTTCGTCATTGGGAATTAACACAGGAGCATGCGGGTTAGCCATTGAAAGGAACACTAAATAAGATTATTCGAGAAAAATAAACGAGAAATGAGATGGATGAATGGTTTGGTAAAGGTTTTTTCAATATATAGACTTTTTTTTGGTCAAAACAAGCATTGATTGAGAGGGTCGGTGTGAATTATGACTCGTGTGAATTCCAACGATCCCGTGGGACCAATATCATGATTCCGTGCTAATTTAACACGAAATAACCATTGATGGCACACTTGAAAAGATGCGTCACTGTATCAATGACAATACTACCTCTGCACCCTAATGACCCCTACGACGTACGACATCGATAGGACATCAATGACTAGTCAAAACAACCATTTCATATTAGATGTTCAATGACTAGTCAAAACAAGAATTTTATCTCTACATTTTTGTTCATTTAAGCTATCAGTAATTTGGATCGTCCAATATATCAGTAGGGTTTTGTTTTAGCTTCAACTTTCGCTTTTCTTAAATCTGTCGTCAAGTCACTTTTTTAAAATGACAAGAACACAAAACAGTACGATTAGTCAACAAGTATCCAACCGGGCTTACAAACTCTTTAACAACCTTATTAAGGTGCCAAGCGATGGAAGAACAATGATTTCTTTCTTTTAAATTCAATATGATAGTCCCCTTTAATAGAGATGGAAGAACCACCTCATGTGATCGTCGAAGATCATCCATTACAATTACGAGCAGAAAAAAAAAAAAAAACAAGAAATAATAGAACATAACTACGGTACCTCACACATAAATCTGTAAAAGCAAACAATAAATACGATAGAATAGTTAAACAAACCAAGGGTGGTCACTATAGATGACAGGGGAGGTTTCCAAAGAAATGTCATCCGTGTCATACTCCGGTACGTTAAAATCTCTTGCGATAGCCGTGATAAGAAAAGGAAAGTAGATATAACCATCACCACTACTGCCAAGCGATATGTCACAAATCCTACTAATGATGTAACGTCCAACGTCAACTTCGTAATGGAGTTGCGTACACCAAAACGTACAAATTAAATGGTGGTTCAAGAGTGTGTATAGTACCATAGAGGCTATTGGCAAACCATTGGATCATAACACGCTCCCATTCAGTAGGCAATTGACGGTGAGCAATTAGACGTTGCAATTCACGAACGTTGGAAGCCCCGTTGAAGAAATCATTGGATGCTTCAACTCCACTTACACCATAGTAGTTATTGATCCAGTCCACCTCCAAGGAAACATCTACCCCACGTAATTTGTGCACCCCTGATGCTATGGGCCTGTACTCCCCAGCTACGTTTGACCTGACAACTGCATAGAATTCACGAACAATTGATCTATTCATAGTCGATGTCGATGCGGGACTATTTGCGAGGCGCTCCAACGAAAGTCTGCATACGAGACTCTTCATCTTGATAGTTAGACTCTCCCATTCAATTCTCTTCTCTCCGATAATAGCTCTATCGTGAAAGATCCAAATCCAATTTGGACGCTCTTCGTCTGTTCTAAACCTCAACCTCGGTGTCTGAAAGTCGTAATAGTGACCAATATCACCCCTCATACGGTCATTAACAAACACAGGTTGATGAGGATTGAATGGAGGATCCTCATACTCGAGGGAATTCGGTTCATGCCATTCCTGATGAGGGGAAATCGGTTCAGACATTGTGATTAAGGCGATGTAAAGTAGAAGGTTATGCAGAGGTAGTTTAATAGGTCATGGTATATATAGAGTTAACAAGTGAATTGACGTCCCCATGACTCCATGACATCAATGACTAGTGAAAACAAGCATTGATTGAGAATTCCAACGATCCCGTGTGAATTATGACTCGTGTGAATTCCAACAATCCCGTGTGAATTTTGAACGATGCCGTGCTAATTTAGCACGAACTAACCATTGATGACTCACGTGAAAAGATGCGTCACTGTATCAATGACAATACTACCTCTGCACCCTAATGACACCTACGACGTACAACATCGATAGAACATCAATGACTAGTCAAAACTAGCATTGATTGAGAAGGTAAGTGTGAATTATGACTCGTGTGAATTCTAACGATCTCGTGTGAATTTTGAACGATGCCGTGCTAATTTAGCATGAACTAATCATTGATGACTCACGTGAAAAGACGCGTCACTGTATCAATGACAATACTACCTCTGCACCCTAATGACACCTACGACGTACGACATCGATAGGACATCAATGACTAGTCAAAACTAGCATTGATTGAGAAGGTAAGTGTGAATTATGACTCGTGTGAATTCCAACGATCCCGTGTGTGGCACGGTGATGGATATATATATTACCCATTTGTTTAGGTTTGATTACGTTTATTTATCACTCGTTTGAACTAGAATACCCATTTGCTATTATAATATAAAGATACAAAACATATAAGATAGTCACGATCGCGCTAGTATCAATGACCCCAAAAAGATACAAAACATGTATAAAAACTTATGCGACTTGAGATAATACTAAAAAACATGAAAAAAGATGAACAAAATGACTATATCAATTAGGAACAACCACTGTATGAAATGGACATTTAGGCCTTTTGTGTCCGGTGTTTCCACACAACGAGCAACGCCTACCAGAGCATGGGACTGTCCTGTCATTAGGCAACCTGCTGGTCCTACCGCCAGGAGGTTCACCTTGAGAAGCAATCCTGAGGATTCTGGGTTGGCCCCGTGATGAGAGTCAAATTGACTATCATTTACTATGTGATTATACCCCGTTTATAGCTCGTTTTATATGTTTCCGGGGACATTTGGTTGTATTTTGATGTATTTACACCTTGGTTATCATTTCAGGACCTAGGACATAAAGTCCGGGATTCTCGGTTTTTTCGGTCTAATTTACTATACTCTCGGTCACCCTAGTGTCCTGTAGGGATTACGTGTGGTATTTGTTATGATTTTGTACAGGTTTTAGGTGCTCGGGAATGTCGTGGAATGTAAACCGGAGCTTCGGGATCAAGAAATCAAGTAGTTTGGTGATAAAAAGAGACAGGCGGCCGCCTGTCACCATAGGCGCCCGCCTAAAAATGCGGTTTTTGGCTTAGAAAATTGCTGATAGGTTTTGTGAAGGGAAAAATATGACAGGCGGCCGCCTGTCAGTACAAGCGCTCGCCTGAAAGTCCAAATCTGCAAAACACTTTAAATACCCTCTCATTTGATCTAGATCTCACTCCCCCCCCCCCCCCCCCGCTTTTTAGATCGATTTTTCTTCGTTTTTCTTCATCTTTCCTTAGATTAGATTAGTATAGATGTCTATTAGCTTAGATTAGTTGTAGATCACTCTAATCCGGAGGATCTCGGTGATAGCTTGACGCGTTATTGACGGGATTCGGCTCGGAGATTCGACTTTCTACGGCATAATATATTTAGTATTTCAATTTCATTTATTGTTCTTGCTTTCGATCTTTATTTTTGTTAACTTTATTTGTTGTTTCCTTATATTTTGCTTAGTATAATGAGTAGGTAATCGTTATATAGCCGAGATATTTGATAGTCTTCGAAATCGAATCCTTAGCTCGTTTATTGAAGTGTTTTGATGTTATGATTGTTAGATTCTCGGTGTTGTTATCGTTCTAGAACTTATTCTAAATGAATTTTGTCGAATTAATTACTCGATAATCGTATTTCACGTGTCTTCTTTACATATGTATTTTGCGAGAGGATACGGGAAAAGGGGTTCTAGGATCACCCTGTAAAACCGACTGAGTTGTTCAGATTTAGTTTCGTGTGTGAGGTTTATATCATTGTTAATGAGCGTCTCATAGATCGTAGACCGTGTCGGGTCAGTTAAATCCGGTCAGCGGACTGTTGAACCTGACATAGGAGGGTAGATTATCGAATTAATGTCTATACTCGGAATTAGGAAACGACACCCTTTGAGTGACAACGAGGCGGACTATTGAACCTAACATAAGAGGGTAGATTATTGAATTAATGTCTATTTTTGGAAACAGGAGACGACACCCTTCAACGATGCCGAGAACATTAGAGTTTGTCGAAACACTTCCGGAAACGAGTTAGGGTTAGAGAGAGTAGTTGGTTGGATCATAGCTCGGCTATCTTATTTTTCGTAGTTTAAAATCTTTTCGCTTATGTTTATTTAGTTGTTAGAACTGGTAATATGACAAATCACCACGTTCAATTATTGTGTTGACCTGAACTAGGGACGAGACCGACTTTGGTACTCGACCAGATTCCCTGTGGAATACGACCTTGACTCACCAATTCTAGGCTACAATTGACCCGGTACACTGCCGGTGAGATTGGACACTTAGAAAACTAGGCTCAGGCGGCGGAATGCGCTAGTTTCTAATTGAAGTGGGAACAATCCAATCATCCTCGACTGGAACAGGGTATACGCGTCCTTCATAAATACGTTGGAAACATTGAGCTTTGTAGTAGTCAGAACAATAATCGTACGGACTCTCACAACGCTCACTTATAGCAGCACAAGCATGTACACAAGGCATCTTGAGCCCATGAAACTCTCCACAGTAACACTTCCATTCAGCCATATTTACCTTTGCGCTAGTATCAGCGTCCTCAACTTGGAACTGGTCCCGGTCGATCGCCTTTAGTGTGATGGTTCTTCGGGCATGCGAGACTTCAGTCAAGAATTTTTCGGCTTCAGGGGCTTACACGGAGCGACACGCCAATGCAAGTTCTCTCATCTCGCAATGCCATTTCTGCAACGTTCCCCTTATGTAGTCTAACAGATTCACGATACTCAACTTACGCGCATCCCTGATCACATTGTTAAAACTTTCAGCATAGTTGCTTGTCATTATTGCGTAACGTGTCCCTGGAAAATGCGATCGTGCCCAGTAACGAAATCCAATAGCCTCCAAATAACTAGATACTCTATTGTTTGGATCTTTATCCTGCTCTTTTAACTGCTGAAACATTATTGCGAATCGCGTTTTTGAAAAAGTATACGCGGCTTCCCAGAAAGTGTATGGACAGTATCATGTGCTTCCGAATTTTTTTATTGAGGTTCATGACAAGGTGGTGGTAGCAAAAACCATGGTGAGCGTTTGGAAATACATCTCTAACAGTACCAATGATGCCAGCCCCTCTGTCTGATACGAACACCATGTCTTCACGTTCCCCGATTACCCCCTTCACTTGAAGCATGAAATACATCCACGCATCCCTGCTCTCTCCGTCGGTCACGGCAAACGCTACCGGAAAGAGTTTATCACCTGTGTCTACACCGATAGCTACTAACCATGTCCCCTCGCATTTTGTTTTCAGATGAGTACCGTCCACGACTAAGACATGTCGACAGTACTTAAACCCGTCAATACTAGATTTCAAAGCCATGAAACAGTACTTGAACCCGCCAGTAACATGGTCAGTCTCTATGTCTGTGACAGTTTCGGGATTTTCACTCTTCAACATGTAAAAGTAGGCGGGTAATTTAGAATACGATAGTGTTACGCTTCCTCCGATTAATTCCAACGCTTTCTGTCTACAATGATATGCACGCTGATAATCAAGGTCTATGTTGAATACTCTTTTGACCTCCACTATTAAATGTTTTGTCGTGAAATGACTGCCGAGTTTTATGAGGTTCTCTCTAACGAGATGACCTATAGTTCTGGGTCTGGCTTGCCTATGATCGTTGCTTAATCGCTCCAATGCACAAGTGTGAGTTTCAGTGTACTCGGTTATCTTGAAGTTATTGCAATCAAACACCTTTCTACCCACAACTTGCCATTCGCATCTCTCCGAAGTAAAGCATCGTAGTTTTAACTTCCCCTTGTCGGACCGGATAGGTTTCCACATGTAATTATTTTTCAATGCGTGGTAACTCATTTTCATCTGCATATCATCCTTGTCCCTGAACTTTTTACCAATATACAATAATCCAGAATCTTCAGTTTGAAACGCCCCAGCCCGTGGACACGGAGGAATTTCGGAATCCGGAATGTCTGAACCGAAATGAACACCTCTATTGCGATTAATACTTGCCATACTAAATCTAGGACCAATATCAGGGTTCTGTTCTAATGGTGCTCTCATAAAACTCGTAAACGATCCACCAATATTGGGACCCGGTTGCATCCTTGTTGGCATACCAAGGTTCTGTTCGAAAGGAGCTCTCAAAAAACTCGTAAACGATACACCGATATTGGGACCCGCTTGCATCGGTGTTGGCATATGAAGGTTCTGTTCGAAAGGCGCTCTAAGAAAACTCGTAAACGATCCACCGATATTAGGACCCGCTTGCATCGGTGTTGGCATAATAAGAGGCGGACGGTCAAACTGCTGGCTTGTTCCATTTATGTTGACATTATGACTTGTCCCGTCAAAATGTTGTTGGATGTACGGTGTGTGCGTTGTCTGGCTAAAATTAGGCCGAGGTGTGTGAATTGGCTGACGAATCATATTCTCTATTATTCCCCAATCGTAGTCAGGTTCACTTGTGATGTTAATGACTTGTTGAGCTGAAGTTATATTCGGTCGGATGGCAGTTTCATGAGGGGATAAGGCTGATGTGGTAGGTACAACATGCTTTCGGGAATTTCGATTACAGTCCAACTCGGATGTAAAATCCTCAATGCCTCTATCATTTTCTTCATGAAGTTGCTCATTTAAGTCAAATTCATTCTCATCTTCCGTATCTTCATCGTGCATAACCGGTTCAGCGTTAACGCATAGTTTCACAGCTTCTTTTCTCAAAATATCATCAATGTAGCCTAGCCATGTATCATCGTCCAAAACATCAATCGGTTGGTCATAATCTACGTACATTAGTTTCATGATCAATGTGTTGTTTGAGACATCAATTCCTACTTTCTTACACACTTTGACCTTCACTTCATCCAATGTCGTATCGGTTTTCACACGAACCAAATACAATTTTCCTTTCTTATAAGACCATTTGTCGCTATCTTCATGGTATTTCCACTCTCCGCCAAATAAAAACTTAACGGACACCGTGTTGTTATCTGCAAAAAAACAATCATTTATCCACACGGTTAGGTTTTTTTTCCAAATATTGTTGGATTGACTAAATATTATTGTAAAATTATTACATATATATTGAAATATATATATATATATATATATATATATATATATATATATATATATATATATATATATGTGTGTGTGTGTGTGTGTGTGTGTGTGTGTGTGTGTGTGTGTGTGTGTGTGTGTGTGTCTATATATATATATATATGTCTGTGTGTGTTTATATATAAATATATGTGTATATAAATGAGAAACCAATATATATATACACTTATATATGCTAGTAGTATATATGTGTGTGAATATTGGTTTCTAGTATATATACACATATATTTACTTGTATATAAGTGCATATAGCCAGACATCAAAAAAACACATCAATATTCTTTAAAATAAATCAATATTCTTTAGCATATATACATACACACACACGCACACACAGTTAGGTTAGGTTAGGTTAGGTCAAAAAAATTCAAGTTTCGTTGTGTTGTGTTGTGTTGTAACAGTAGACGGGGGTAATAGAAGAGAAGATTGTTTTCACCGGCGTCATAGAATATTTGATGATGACGAGGGAGATCAGATGCTGGACAGAGCCAACAGAACAGATCTTATACTTTCGATCTAACGGATGCCTCACTTCCGGCGGAGGCTTTACCAAGCTGCTAAGAACGGAAAAGATGCTCTATTGAGCAGACCTAATGAAATATTCTACGAGCTACCTACCAGGAGCCCCAATACAAAGCCTGGAGATTAGGCATGACACAACGGATCAGAAGGATTCGAAAACACCCTAGGGATGCATGCATTTCTAAGAACATCATCAGGTCGAGGCGTACCATAGAATAGGTCAAAATTTTGTTGTTTTGGAAATTTCAAACAACATTTATTTGTCGTTTGTTTCTCGTTTATAAATTCAATTTTTTTATTAAATTAGGGCATTTTCATTGTGATTGCCCGTAACAATTAAATTATTCGAGTGTTATTTGAAAACTTAAGTTGTATCAAACTACACATTTCAAAATTAACTAATGCATGGAACATGAAAGGAATTTATACTACTCAATTTCGAAACAACTTATAACATACATACAATATCATATAATCGAAATATGTACAATATCAAAACTTCTACATTATCATTTCTACATTATCATTTCTAATATTAACATTGCCACTATAATATCATTAGTGCATTTCATTCTAAAAAAATTTCTAAACTATCAAATAATCAAAATTTCTACAACGTTAAGATTTCTACAAATATATGAACTACATTTTCCTCCAACGAATGACAATTTTATTATCGAACGATCTCATTATAATTAATCATTTCAATAGCTTAATAATCAAAATTTTATCCTTTCACTACCCTAAAACTATAAGCTTTTACCTTTTCACCATACGAAAAATCGAAAATTTATATCTTTATAAGGTTAATTACCTCAAACATATCATCAAATTAAAACAAATACGATATTTAAAATAATTCAAACAAAAGTGCTATATGAAATGCTTACCCATTTGTTTAAAGGCGAAAGACCGGTGTAGATTGATATCTCGTAGATTGATAATTTTTGTCTGAAAGTTTTGTGAAGAAAAAGTCGAGTGAAAAAGATTGATGATTTTGGGTGAAGAAGATGATGGTATTGACTAAAATGTAGGAAAAAACGACAGTTGGAGCATTTATTCATTCAATTTCCTTATTACACGGGCCCGTGTCATTATTCCACGCCGCGCCCTTAAATTTCCACGTGGCGTAGGTTGCTTTTCCCCCCGGTCGCGTGGAATTGAAACTTTTGCCATTAGTTGTTCTTCCACGTGGCCTTTATACAATTCCACGGGATCTGGTGGAATTTTACACGGCCCCGTGGAAACAGGCACGGGCTATTTAAAAAAAATGTCAGGTCTGAACAGACCTGACTTGAAATATGGGCGTCTACAGTGACCTGAATGTATATTTTCTCGAGAATTGTTGCTATATGAAAAAATAATTATTTATTTATAAATAACACCTAAAAAATCTGGACCAAAATTGACATAGATGCAGCTCGACCCATTTTTTTTTCCCCTTGTTTCGGCAACAATGGCAAAATTTTATTTTTCTCTTTGATTAGAAATATAAATAAATAAATAAATATGGGTTGGGTGTAGAAAACATAGGCCGAAACCCATATAAGATGAGGGGTCTCATCCCCAAAAACTAGCTTGTGAGGTGAGGGAAATCCACCTCTTAATATGGTGGGTGATACAATAGCGAGTGTCCAATGTGTGACGAGCGAACTTTAACACGCCGCGTTAGTGTGGGCGCATAAACGACCCTCGGTCACATGGCACACAAGGCATGGCACACAAGGCATATAAAGGACACTACAAGCGCCAACAAAGAGGTTCAACACTTGCACAATAAAGGGATGACTCTGATACCATGTAGAAAACATAGGCCCAAACCCATATAAGAGAAGGGGCCTCATCCCCAAAAGTTATCTTGTGAGGTGAGGGAAATCAATCTCTTAATATGGTGGGTGATATAATGATAAGTGTCCAATGTGGGACAACTTTAACATGAAGAGTGAGGACCGTGCATGGTGCAAACTAATATTGTTGGGAAAAAAAAGTTATTTAAGAATTTATTGAGGTGGAGTGCAATTACTTGGAAGTATGACACGAGCACTATGAAAAAAATAGAAAAGAAATTGTTTGATATGGGTTGAGTGGAGGATGCAAAAACATTTTCCATGTTGGAGAAACTGAACGGGTGAGAAAAAAAATGGGTGTGAATGATAATGTCATGCGGTCGGCGATGATGACAAACTAAACAAAATATTTGAAAAGTAGAAGAAGATCGGACAGGGTTCACCATTGTTAAGGCTCTCGAATCCGTGCCTCAGGATCTGATACCATAAAAAAATCAGAATGCGTAACGAAAACGTAAATGACTAAACTGATTTTTTTTATTGATGGAAACCGTAGACAGTGCTCTTCTTTATATAGAAGATAAATGGGATAATAAATCAATTCAAAATAAATAAACCTAAAGATAGATAAAGATAAATAAAATACAGATAAATTTAATTTTTTAAACAAAATATTTATTTAAACTATTACTTAAATCTATATCTTCATATAACAATATTTCT
Organism: Gentiana straminea; assembly: GCA_036785695.1. Classification (NCBI taxonomy): domain Eukaryota; kingdom Viridiplantae; phylum Streptophyta; class Magnoliopsida; order Gentianales; family Gentianaceae; genus Gentiana; species Gentiana straminea. Next base: position 7,809,350 of record JAVUPR010000048.1, on the reverse strand, counting down.
TTTGTGACATCCATATTTATCTTTTGATTTTATCTTCTAATACCCTCTTGAACTTATCTTCTAATACCAACGGGGCGGCATCTAGGTTATGGCATTCATTCTCTCGTTTATAAACGTGAATGATTACGCTTTCTTTATTCTTGTAACACCGATAAGTCCAGTCGTTAATCAGCACGGCACCTTTCAATTATCATTATGCTTTGGTCGTTTTATAACACAAAGTCAAAAGACGAGATCAATATATGTTCCTGACAAGCTCGTAGCTCAACGCCAGTAACCATGTCGATAACAATGGGGCCACTATATTATATGTAAAAGCCCATCTCGCCTAGGGGGGCTATGTAAAAAAATTGGAAAAAACGACGGAATGAAAGAATGCATTCGAAATCAAAAGAAAAAGATATCGACTAGTTATTACAAAGGTCGAGATCAAAAAGTTCAAATACTTTAAAGATTACAGAGCCAGATTCAGAAAATCTCAACAAAATATAAGGACGGGCTACCGAGGAGGAACTTCGGGTCGATTCTGAATCGTCCCATCAGGTGGAGTATGAGTCTGAACAGCAAGGGCAAATAGAGCATCCATCGTGTGAGCATGCTCCACCGCGTCATCAATAATGACTAATAGGGAAACAGAGGCACCAGAGGTTGGGATCCCAGAATGTGGCGGAGTGAAATTTGCAGTGACCTCCTCGCCAGTATCTCCATAACCTTGACGCAGAGGTTCCCAGGAACAGTCGAAGGTGAGACCTAAACCACCTCGCATCCATCCTTTCGATCACATTAGTGCAGCTCCTTTAGCTCGTCATCGTTATAAGGCACTTATGGATGGATATCCCTCAAGGACTCATCAAACATATCGGTGGTCTTCGCCCTAATCCTGGGCGGTTTGGTCTATTGACATAATTGCCCTTTAATGGGCCTTGCTCCTTGCCCAAGCAACCCTCTAGATTATTGGGCACCGGGAACTGGGCCGGAGCTCGATATCGACTCGTATGACACCGACATGGGTGCTCGAGTTGACACACTTGCAAGATCTGCTGGCGGCGGTGGTGATCACTGATTCATCTCGTATTCGACCCGATGTGGATAATATACTTGGACTTTTCCACATGCCAGCTGGACCAATTAGATAATTCCACGTGGAGGGGTGAAATCCCGTATCGTCATAAGCCCCCGAGATCTGTCTGAGCTCTTGAGGTCAGGTCTGATCTGTCAAAGGTGTATCTCGGCCACTGTCATCCAATGCTCTGAATTTAAATCGGCCCTGCAGACTTACTTCCTGTGGAGTCCGACATACGGCCTTTCCATGTCTGCTTTGCAAACTTTTTTATCTTAGCATTATCTGTCCCTAGGACTTATAACGTGTGGCTAAGTTGACATCGACTTCGATGCCGTAGCTGTCGAAGGAATGATGAGATGTCCAACTTGGGACTGTCTCGGTCGAGGTCGACTTCTCTGAAGAATCTGATTTGCCTGGATTTTGGAGTACGGCATGCGGATCTCGAATGTTAGTCTAACAGTCTTGAGACTTTGCCTTAACGCCAAAAAGATGCTTCTTCTTAGGCTTTGCCCTTTTTAACCATCGTTGTCGTTGGCTTCCATCTGTATAAACAATTAGCCGGTCATTTGGACTTGGCTTATTCTTTCCTTGAAAAATTGTTACATTTTTCCTTCTTTTCTTTGGTCTTTGAACTAGACCATCTTGCTTTATTGCGGCCTTTGGCCTTATTTGCACATCGGCCTCTCTCATGTCGATGCATATATGTCGATATCGGCCCTCCAAGTATCATGAGAACCTTAGGTTTGGATCATATTTGGCCAGTCTTTGTGACTAGGCTTTTTTGTTATAAATGCTGAAATTTTTACAAGTATTTGGTGTCAAACACTTTTGTTGCATGTCGATTCCCATTCCTTTGCTCGCTTTTTCTCGAGTATTCAATGTCGACTCGTTGTTGCCTCCAAAGTATAATGCAGATTCATCATCTTCGTTATACTTTCAGTAGTTCCATTTGTCGACCATATGTAACTTGTCTTCCATGCTTTAGCATTTTTTGGACTTTTCTTTGTTGTTGCGTGGTAGAAGAGGTGCCCCTGGTTGTCTCATTTCGTTTGTCGGAATCGATGCTCTTTCTGCTGTCGATAGATATTTCCACCTACGATGTCCTAGTACTTACTGTCTAATAAGACTGGTAATACGTAAATGTCGCTCTGGATCTCGGTGTCGTGGTGTTTCTTTGTCGTTCATGACTCATGACACATGACTGCCGAGAGTTTTGGACTTGGTCCGTGTTAGTAATACCATCCGCAGCGGAAACGATTTATGGATCTAGATCTATAAACTACACGTAATAAAATAACTAGATCTATTCTACAAGGGGTTGTAGAACATACCTCTTGGATCTCAAAATCCAAGTTGAAGAACCGCAATAGGATGAACGAAGGAAAGCGTGAAGAGCACCACGATCTTCCGTACGTGTGATCCAAGCAACTCCCGGTGGAAGGAAATTCTCGACTCGAACCCTTCCGATATGCTACCCGGAAAAATCTCCAAGATTTTCCCCTTGACTCCCCTTGGCCGAAATTTTCCTTCTCCTCTCTAAGAGGTAGAAGTCGAAAATTACATGTGTGTTAAGGCTTGGGAGAACTCTCTTTATATAGGAGAGTAAAACTTAGCCTCCAAGGATTTTATAATTAATACAAAATCAATTATAATAATCCCATTAAATAAAAGATAATCCCATAATATTCTAGAACAAATCTAGGATAATATTTATCTTTATTTCTTTCCATAAATATTTATCCAATAAATATTTTATGCACATGTCTTATTAATCAATTTTAGGAAAACAAATTTCCTAATAATAACACACAAAATATATGCGCACCTTTTTACTAAAAATTAGGTCACGCATATTTCCATCCTTTTTGACCAATTAGGTCAAAAATGGTCAACACACCAATTCGGGCCGAGTCCACGAAAAATGTCTTTTCCGTGTATTTAATTATTTAGCCCAACTAATTTAATAGTCCACTAAACAATTAATTCACATATCGTTTTAATAAAGTCCAACAAGAACTAAATTAATATTATTAGGATTCGACGTCCGAGAATAGCTATGCTATATTAGGAGGCACGTCGGGGACCATGGACTAATAATCAGCGGCTCCGATAAATCAAATAAATAATTATAGAATAATTATATTCGATAAATCAATCACGGGAATATGCCACCATAATCCCGAGACTGCACTCCTCCGATTATCAGATTATATTTATCTCGTCACGATAATAATAATAAGCGTCCATTGATATAATCATTACATATGGATTAATCCTCCATAGGCTGTTCATTCTAAATCGGGAAGTTACCGTTAACCCTTTTTAGAACCTCTTATCCTTATTTACCATTAACCCCCAGTGATCAATTAATTCATACAACTCATGGTGATCAATCGGTGTGATATGAACTCGCGCGATCGATCGGTTTCTAGGATTAACAAATAAGGGAAGCTGTCTATCTACTTCCATAAATGGAAGGAATGGATTCCGTATCGTGATAACACGGACTACTCACTCAATCCGGTACAATGCCAAGATGGGGTAATTCGGACCACGGACTCGGTGTAATCCTTAACCGTCAAGTCAAACTTCATACGATTCAAGCGGTTGAGTGATCACCTCGGGATTAAGATATATCCATAAATATGATCATCCATTGATTCGATAAGACTTCTCGATTACGGAATTATATCGTGAACTCTAAATCAAATCGGTCCGACCCTATATGATATATCTATCATATATAAATGCCCCATTAGGTTCTCTTAACCGAAAGTCCGGATAAGACAATCACACCTATTGTGTTACGGGCGCATTAATAGCACGTTAAAGGAGAGACCCGATACTCTCGATTAACTTCACTACGGGCTAATTGTATTTTAAGTACATCTTCACTAACTCAATCCTCCCGTGTATATCCCATACAACGAGTCAAGTGATTACATAAACGATATACTTAGGGTTTTACGTAGTGTAAATACTATTGTCACATCGGTGATTATGAGAATAATAAATATGAATAATAACGTCAATTCATTTATTAAATAAAACAATTACAAAAATTGTCTTTCGGGCATCACACCTAACAATCTCCCACTTGCACGAAAGCATGTGATTAATTGTTTTAGAGCACACCCTATTATTTAAAATACAACAAACTACATCTCCCACTTGCTCAAAGCAATGGAGACCCATCCCGTATTCTAGTACCCATTAAGCATATCATAACCATTTCGGATTCCAAAGTACACTCCGAGTATGCCGTCGTAGGATAGGTCGGTGACTCGGTGAGTACCTACATCTAAATGTCATGGGTCTTAATGATTAGTCGGGTTGTCGGCTCGAGACGATCCGTAGAATCGAAACGTTACCGGTCCATCAAATCATGTGGTGCGAGTAAACACGAGCCCGAGATCGACTTAACGATCATCCTCAATCGACTTAAAGTCAAAATCAGTGTATCACACATATCCAAGTTCACACATGAATATGTCCGCATATTGTTCCTCGTTCTCTTCAAGATACTAAAGGACATACTAAACTTGCTTTGTTAACCGCCGAATCTAAGATTCGATCAAATTCGACGTTCAATAACACGACCATCTCTTACTAGAAAGAGAATCTATCCCATTTCTCTTGATCCGAAGATTTAGAGAGTCATTCTGAGGCATAGGGTAGAACTTCCTCGTTGAATGTTGCATACACGGATGCATCATCTTAACCAATAAGATGGATGGGAAACCGATGGGATCGATTCTAATGAATTCGACCGAGTCAAACTCTTAAGAATGTTGTCCAAATCTCTATTGTAGAGAATTGTGGCATTGTCAGATTCTGACTTCATATAACACACCCATGTTGATTCCAACTGGTGCAGTGTTATCCTTCACAAACACTAATATATGTATATATTCACTACTATACTAAAATTGATATCCGATCTACAAAAAAAGACTTATCAATATACTTGGTCAAATCCACATATTGTAGAAATATATGACTTCCAATGACCGAGAGGTTTGCTTTTTATCCACAAAGGACATAAGCCTTGACGGTCATCTGTCATAAGTTCATAAGTCAATACCCTTGTTTTCGAATGAATCCGGACTCCGTTTGTTTGGCAAGAAAGTCTCGGGGAATCACCCCTATTTTACGCTTTTGAACGAAATCATGCAATACCGAACTCATTCTACTCTTTTCCGTGTAGATCCAATTACTCCCACTTTGGGCTGAGACACTCGGGTGGTTCTACAAGAGTATGAACGAATTGGAGTACCGAACTCCATTCACGGGGTTATGGCTATTAAACCAACCTCTATTATCGAGAATCTATCTTGCTCACAAAAGAGCCATAGGTCATCAATCGATCCTCGGACTACAAAGTCCGCGAAACCGTAATGGGTAATGGATAAACCATACTCCCACTACATTACGGGTGGATCGAAATTCTGATCTAGTTTAGTAGTATTTAGTGTTATCACCAACAACCGATGTTGGATATGGTCTGATTTTAATCAGTTAGTAACTACCTTGAGTAAACGTACTGCAAGGTTTAAGGTTTTACTGTTCATGGACTCTATCAGAAAGGATGCAACAGTATAACTGTCCCTTCCCGATTTCATGAATCTTATAACAAACCTTTTTCTCAATGCTACAAGATATAGAACGATTGGTCAGCGACCGAACGTGTTCGCGAAATTTCCAGACCTACCTTCAAGCACCGTGTGCTAAATGCTTATATTTACGGAAGTGGGGTGAACCGAATCCACACCTTATCCGTAAATTCCAAAGCATATTCTAGGTAGACTTCTCGGTCTTACATTTCAATGTAAACCGATATTTCGCTTCTAATATCTTTATTGAGTTATGCAGTGTATTGTAGCACATCTAAAAACATATATAAGGCAATTTTACGGTTTCTCACTTAGTGAGAACATGTCACAATGAGGCAGGCTGAGCATCAGTGTCGAGGACTATGAATGGCCTATTCCGAGTATAGAATACTCTATCTCTGTTGAAAACAGAGAAACCTCAAAAATATTTTGGATAAACTGACCGGAGTGTTCGAATAGTTATCAGACAAAAAGTCACTACTCGGAAGCTCTACTAGCTTGTATCTTTCATCGGACCCCGAAGGTCGTCATAAACAAGCTATGTTACTTCTTTATAACCATTATCCTTTTCCGATTGAAAGGAAACTTAGTCATTGAACCTTTGAGACAATATAACCGGAGGCGGGAGAAAGGAATCACCCCGAGCCGGTCTTCGGGTCTTGTCTTTTAGGGACTATGCACTAACTATGGAATATGAAGAAGCGTTTATCTAAATATAGAAACCAATTGCTTTTAACGAGTTCTTAAGATGTTTTTTATATACATATTTCGAGCGGTTCTAAGTGGTTTTGACTTTATCAAACAAAAGTCCGAGTCTTGGATTCGTACTACAAATGGTATATTCACTTTCTATACGACAAACAAATTATCGAAAAGAAGGTAAATCCATTCGTTCCAATGAATCTTAAACAGAAAAATAAATCTTCTGCGATATCCAAGGATTGAATCCGAGATTCATTTCCTCACATCACTCCCACTATTCTAGCTAAAATTAAACGCCGTTGTTTACTCTTTTAATCGTTAAATGCACTTGCTACCTTGTTACGCAAAGAACTTAGCACGAGAAAATCATCAAGGATTCATAGGTTGGTGATCCAAAATCAACTTGTCCTTATCCTATGTTTTTCGATTAATTAATTTTCGGTTCGACCTTAAAGTTTTCTCGGTTTAGGTGACTAACACTTTTAGACATATTCTCCCATTCTTGACTTTCCGTGAATGGAAACGAGTCTTGAACCGGCGGTTCGTTTGAGTAGACACTACTCTTGAACCGTGGGATGTCTATTTCGAGTGTTACTCGTCGGGACTTCTCGGATTTTTTTAATATACCGAAAAAAAAACAACAAGTCATAACATTAAAGCTCCCACTAGTTTTTCGGTTCCAAATACCGTCTAACGAGCAATGCTTTATTTTTATGATTTTCCGATTTTTTTCGATTAGAAAATCTTTCGTACATAGTTCTATTGTTTCCAGAAAAACAACAAATCATAGAAACTCCCACTAGTTCATCGATTCCAAATATCGTCTAACTAGCAACATTTCATGACTTTCCGGTTTTTCAATTAGAACGGTTACGTGTGTAGTCAGTTACACTTTTCTAATGTTCTAGAAAAACAACAAATCATAAAGCTCCCACTAGTTCATCGATTCCAAATATCGTCCAACTAGTAACACTTCATGATTTTCCAATTTTTCAATTAGAAAATTACTCGTGTAATTACTACATACTCAAAATTCACTAAGAATTTCAAAGTCCAAAGTCACCTTTGATCAAACTAAGTTTGTCTTCCGTTTGACACGAATGACACTAGTGACATACCTATATGTCATGTCCTTGGTTTTTAAAAGGCTTAAGAGAAAATATCTCTTTCGAAAATTATCGATTAACTAGTTCAACGTCCTAGTTACTTTCCACTTTTAACGAAGTCAATACTAGTCAATTTTAAATTGTAAGCAATTTAGTAAGGGATAATCTTGTAAATAAAATGACATAAATTAATTCAAGTTTAACACTACTATATTTAAATTTTAGGAATTGTAAACTAAAAATTAAGTCTACTCTACCATTCCAAGGTTTTAACCTTGCATCTCAGTGCCGCCGTAGGGTAGGTCAAAGAGATCAACGGTTAAATCAATGAATAACTTGTGAGAATCAGATATCCCACGAGAATCGAACATCCCTTTATTCATTGACTACCTTCCTTTTTTAGCCTAGGTATTTATCAAAAATTACCCTTGATGAGTGTGACCTACTATATCAGATCTCTTAGGTACGCCCCGAGTGTGCCGTCGTAGGATAGGTCAGTGACCCGACGAGTACCCAGAAATCCTATCCTTTCGGAGACCAAGCCATGAATGTTGATAGGGGTGAACACCATCCGTAGGGGGACGAAATCAAAGCGCCGCGAGGCGTCACCCTTCTCTCACTTACTTGCATCTATAGTAGAGGCCGTGGGGTTGGGCATGTCGCCTCCCCGCTCCCACTCAATATTTTGGAAGTGGTGGTGGGTTAACTAACCACGTCTTTTTGATGTTAACATAAAAGCACATCAAATCAAGGATTCCGAATGGTGTCGGTAACGTAGGCAAGCCTACCCGTCCTATTCGTTGGAACATATGTGACAGTCGGACGAAATCGGGTCAAGAGAGCCCTATTGAGATTAGAAGGAATCACCCCTCCGCTCTCGGTTTGGCTTAGTCTTGCCGGACCCCCGTGCATACATCACACTAGGAGGGTTAAGTCGTTTGAGCGAAGCTCAGTTGACCACCCAACCTAAAGGCGAACCGTTTTTATCCAAGATTTATTGTTCTTTTACCATCATTCAATCTCGTAGACACTACGAATTGAAAACGTGATCTCGTTTCAGCTTTAAGGCGGTTCACCGAGAACACACACCGAAAGGCTAACGATTTCATAACCCGTCCTCGGATCTTTAATTAGTTACTAAATTTATTAATTACCACGTATTAATTAAATTTCAACTAATTACACGAGTTTGTATACATGCCTATTTTAATTACCAAAATTAAAATTCTACATGTATGCATGGAGTGGATTTATGATATGATGCATGTCATGGAAATTCCGGTTTTATATCTATTTTATGATCAAACACATAAAAAATAAATGCGGAAAATTTAAACACCGAGATGGACGTTGGCACCCCCGAATCTAACCTATTAGAAAATAAAAACCAAAACCCTAACTAGGGTTTACTACTTTCTAAATCTGCAGCTGTACGAACTCTTCGATGATCGGGAAACCAAACGAACTCGGATCGGGACGAAACTTTCCAGATCTTTTCTTCACTCCTTGAACTTCAATATGGACGGTTGGATCGGTGCTTTGACTTACCAATTTTCTCCAGCAAACCTCCAAACTTGCTGCTGAATCTGACTTTGACTGCACTGCATCAAGGACTTCCTGAGGCAGATCGGGAATCGAGATGAATCCCGATCGACCTGAAATTTTTATGGTACGTCCAAAAATCCAATTTGATCAATCTGAACGGTCGGATTTGCTTTGCAACGGTCCAAACTCTCCCAGAAAATCGAGGAAGTCACAGATAGTGTTTCTGTGAATCCTGCGTTTTTCTGTTACAGCAGCCTCTTCGCAGCATCAAACGGATATCGAAACGGACTCTGATCGACGCCAAAATTTGTGGAGTTGATCATCATCTTCTAATCTTGATTCTGACCGGAGGGATCTTCGTTTCAACGGTTCGATCAACGGGAAACACGAAATAACTAAACAGCTACTAAACAGATCTATTTTCTGGAAATTAAAATTGCAATAAAAAAAGAATTACATAATTTCCTATACTCATATGGACGAATTTTCATCGTTTATATGAGTTTACAATAGATCTAACGGGTAAACAGTGCCAACCCCAATCCATCTCTTCAACCACGACATTCATAAGCATAAAAAAATAATCATGCATGCGCCCCATTTAAAAAATTGGGACAAAAATCTACATGTTTTACCACTCACTAGATCTAATATTTTATACGTATAAATATAGATCACCATGGCGACCGATACCACTTGTTAGTAATACCATCCGCGGCGGAAACGATTTATGGATCTAGATCTATAAACTACACGTAATAAAATAACTAGATCTATTCTACAAGGGGTTGTAGAACATACCTCTTGGATCTCAAAATCCAAGTTGAAGAACCGCAATAGGATGAACGAAGGAAAGCGTGAAGAGCACCACGATCTTCCGTACGTGTGATCCAAGCAACTCCCGGTGGAAGGAAATTCTCGACTCGAACCCTTCCGATATGCTACCCGGAAAAATCTCCAAGATTTTCCCCTTGACTCCCCTGGCCGAAATTTTCCTTCTCCTCTCTAAGAGGTAGAAGTCGAAAATTACATGTGTGTTAAGGCTTGGGAGAACTATCTTTATATAGGAGAGTAAAACTTAGCCTCAAAGGATTTTATAATTAATACAAAATCAATTATAATAATCCCATTAAATAAAAGATAATCCCATAATATTCTAGAACAAATCTAGGATAATATTTATCTTTATATCTTTCCATAAATATTTATCCGATAAATATTTTATGCGCGTATGTCTTATTAATCAATTTTAGGAAAACAAATTTCCTAATAATAACACACAAAATATATGCGCACATTTTTACTAAAAATTAGGTCACGCATATTTCCATCCTTTTTGACCAATTAGGTCAAAAATGGTCAACACACCAATTCGGGCCGAGTCCACGAAAAATGTCTTTTTCCGTGTATTTAATTATTTAGCCCAACTAATTTAATAGTCCACTAAACAATTAATTCACATATCGTTTTAATAAAGTCCAACAAGAACTAAATTAATATTATTAGGATTCGACGTCCGAGAATAGCTATGCTTTATATTAGGAGCACGTCGGGGACCATGGACTAATAATCGGCGGCTCCGATAAATCAAATAAATAATTATAGAATAATTATATTCGATAAATCAATCACGGGAATATGCCACCATAATCCCGAGAGCGCACTCCTCCGATTATCGAGATTATATTTATCTCGTCACGATAATAATAATAAGCGTCCATTGATATAATCATTACATATGGATTAATCCTCCATAGCATTTGTTCATTCTAAATCGGGAAGTTACCGTTAACCCTTTTTAGAACCTCTTATCCTTATTTACCATTAACCCCCAGTGATCAATTAATTCATACAACTCACTGGTGATCAATCGGTGTGATATGAACTCGCGCGATCGATCGGTTTAGGATTAACAAATAAGGGAGCTGTCTATCTACTTCCATAAATGGAAGGAATGGATTCCGTATCTGTGATAACACAGACTACTCACTCAATCCAGTACAATGCCAAGATGGGGTAATTCAGACCACAGACTCAGTGTAATCCTTAACCGTCAAGTCAAACTTCATGCGATTCAAGCGGTTGATTGTGATCACCTCGGGATTAAGATATATCCATAAATATGATCATCCATTGATTCGATAAGACTTCTCGATTACGGAATTATATCGTGAACTCTAATCAAATCGGTCCGGCCTATATGATATATCTATCATATATAAATGCCCCATTAGGTTCTCTTAACCGAAAGTCCGGATAAGACAATCACACCTATTGTGTTACGGCGCATTAATAGCACGTTAAAGGAGAGACCCGATACTCTCGATTAACTTCACTACGGGCTAATTGTATTTTAAGTACATCTTCACTAACTCAATCCTCCCGTGTATATCCCATACAACGAGTCAAGTGATTACATAAACGATATACTTAGGGTTTTCTGTAGTGTAAATACTATTGTCACATCGGTGATTATGAGAATAATAAATATGAATAATAACGTCAATTCATTTATTAAATAAAACAATTACAAAAATTGTCTTTCGGGCATCACACCTAACAGTCCGAACTCGATGCCTTAGCCTTTTGGTTCCATGGAACTTTTAGCTTCACTGGCTGTCGATCGAAATGATCATGTTGCCCGGCCTCGATGCCCTAGTAAATTCTCTCTCTTAGGGAGTCGGATTACGCCGCCGTCGACTCGGACTTCGATGCCATTGCGTTTTCGTCCTATTAGGACTTGTAAACGTTGATTTGTCGACACTGAAGGCATCCGACTTGCGGATCCTCGTAGACCGTTGAGTAGATCCTTTGCGGAGTGGATCCTCGAGATACGCCAGGCACTAGTCAAAAAGTCGCAATAACCATAGGGATAGTTCCCGAAATAAGAAGGCTCGTCCCGCCATGCTCGGCTAGGAGAGTTCCAAAAAAATAGCTCGACCCGCCAGTTCGGTAGGGTGAGTTCCAAAATAAGATAGCTCGACCCGCCAGTTCGGTAGGGTGAGTTCCAAAATAATATAGCTCCGAGGTAAGATGCCGAGTCGAACTCGGACTTATTACAGATTCACTCATCGGTGAGCTCCAAATATGACGCCTAGTTTTATTTTGCTTCAATTTTTGCAGTATGTTGCTCGTCGCTTTTTGTTGTCTGTCTTTCACGATTCGATCCACAGGGACTTTTGAATTATGAATTTTGAATTCGACCTTTCCTTTGAATGTTGTTTGTGTTGTTGAATATTTGCCTAGGGTGTAGTCCTTTGGACTTAATTCCCTTGCAAAAGCTGCCTTGTGGGGTGTAGTCCTTTGGACTTAATTCCCCTGTGGCCCCTCAAAGTGTAGTATGAGTACATGACTCATGGTACACTTGGATATGAGTCGACCTAGCAACCTGTCTTGCCTTATCGGCTTGACTTGGCTATCGGTCGGAGCTCGAATCGGCTTGTCTTGCCTCGTCGGGCTTCGACATGGTCGAATTGAAAAATCCCTACTCGACCGTCGCACTTCGTGGTGCTTCGAACCGGGTCGAATAGGGTATCCATCGTGGGATCTTCCAACCGCGCTTAGCATCGTGGCTTCTTGGCGGTCGGGAGTGATATAAGCTCTGTCGGTGACTTGGCTTTTTTCAACGTTTTATTTCTACTGCATCGTGTCGAGGTGATATAAGCACTGTCAGTGACTTGGCTTTATTCACCATATTATTCCGACTTCATCGTGTCGAGGATTTGTAGTTGTGGTTGACTTTTGCCACTTTTATCTTTTAATCACATGGACTTCTTTTGCTTTAAGGTTGGTCGAATTTCTTGCCTTTGCCATTTTGTATCGTGGTAGATTTGCAATGTGAAGGTCAAATCATAACAAACACAAAAGCGTCTCGAGGAAAGACATGCTTAGTAGAATATTTATGAAATTGTCACATGGACTTATTACAAGACATAAAAATGTAAAAACGAAAGTTAATTGAGATAAGGCTTAGCTTATTTGGTGTAGTCTCGTTGGTATCATGCTTAGATGGCGGGCGGACTTACGTAAGGTCGCCTTCGAGCTCCGAATATTATGCCGAGGCGAGCCCGGTCTTATTAAAGATGCGCTCGAGAGAGCTCCAAATATGATGCCGAGACGAGCTCGGTCTTATAAAAGATACGCTCCAGAGAGCTCCAAAATGATGCCGAGACGAGCTCGGTCTTATAAAAGATACGCTCCAGAGAGCTCCAAATATGATGCCGAGACGAGCTCGGTCTTATAAAAGATACGCTCGAACGGGCTCCAAATATGATGCCGGGACGAGGTCGGTCTTATAAAAGATACGCTCCAGAGAGCTCCAAATATGATGCCGAGACGAGGTCGGTCTTATAAAAGATACGCTCCAGAGAGCTCCAAATATGATGCCGAGACGAGGTCGGTCTTATAAAAGATACGCTCGAGACGAGCTCTAAATATGATGCCGAGACGAGCTCGGTCTTATAAAAGATACGCTCCAGAGAGCTCCAAAATGATGCCGAGACGAGCTCGGTCTTATAAAAGATACGCTCCAGAGAGCTCCAAATATGATGCCGAGACGAGCTCGGTCTTATAAAAGATACGCTCGAGACGAGCTCCAAATATGATGCCGAGACGAGCTCGGTCTTATAAAAGATACGCTCCGAGAGCTCCAAATATGATGCCGAGACGAGGTCGGTCTTATAAAAGATACGCTCCGAGAGCTCCAAATATGATGCCGAGACGAGGTCGGTCTTATAAAAGATACGCTCGAGACAAGCTCCAAATATGATGCCGAGACGAGCTCGGTCTTATAAAAGATACGCTCGAGACGAGCTCCAAATATGATGCCGAGACGAGCTCGGTCTTATAAAAGATACGCTCCAGAGAGCTCCAAATATGATGCCGAGACGAGGTCGGTCTTATAAAAGATACGCTCGAGACAAGCTCCAAATATGATGCCGAGACGAGCTCGGTCTTATAAAAGATACGCTCGAGACGAGCTCCAAATATGATGCCGAGACGAGCTCGGTCTTATAAAAGATACGCTCCGAGAGCTCCAAATATGATGCCGAGACGAGCTCGGTCTTATAAAAGATACGCTCCAGAGAGCTCCAAATATGATGCCGAGACGAGCTCGGTCTTATAAAAGATATGCTCCAGAGAGCTCCAAAATGATGCCGAGGCCGAGCTCGGACTTATTAAAGATTTGCCCATCGGTGAGCTCCAAATACGACTCCGAGTCGAGCTCGGGTTTTGGGCAAGACGAGTCCGTAGAGCTCGAATGCCGGTGCTCGATATCTCGAGTCTTTGTGGTGCAATGTGATTGTGATAAAAAAAATTACACATATAATAAAGACTTACAAAGTACATAAGAATTTAAAATAAGAATTGTAAGAACCTGAAGAGCTTAAGAGCTCGGCTCGCTCTTTGGAGCTCGAGAACTCGCTTCGTGGATAGCTAGATACGGTAGATAACTCGCAGCTTTACGGGGCGCCACAGCGGTGTCTTTCCGGTGGCAATCAGACCTCGAAACGGATTCCGATCGGCACGAAATTTGGAGGGATCGTTCTTCCTTCACTTTCCTTCGATGTGACCGGTGGAAATTTTCTTTCGATGGCTCAATCTCCGGGAATAAGCCGCTGATCTGGCAGCAGCTGTTCAGAATCCTGCTGCGTTTCTGGTGCCTGCAGTAACTTCCTTGCCACGATCGAGAAATAAAACGAACTCCGATCGGCCTAAAATTTTGAGGGCTTTTTTGGTCCTCATAATTCTTGAATCTGACCGGTGGAAATCTTGTTCCAACGGTTCAATTGTCGGGAATATTCAGCCGACTTGTCTGCTCCCAATTAGGGTTCTGCTGCGTTTTTTATGCAGCCGCAACTTCTTTGAGACGATCGGGCACTCAAAACAACTCCGATCGGTATGAGATTTGGAGGTCTTGTTCGTCCCTCCTAATCCTTGGATATGAACGGTGGAAATCTTGTTCCACCGGTTGAAACTCCAGAAATAATCCATATATCCGACCGCTTTTTGGGCTGCTGCATTTTTGATACAGCAGCAACTTCTTGGCGACGGCCGGGCATGTAACCGGACTCCGATCGGCACGAAATTTTGAGGGTTTGTTCGTCCCTTGATATTCTTCACTCTGAACGGTGGGATTTTCATTCCAACGGTTCAAACTCCATAAATCAGCCGCCGATCTCGCTGCATTTTTGGGTGCTGCGTTTTTGCTGTTACAGCAGCAACTTTCCGGCGACGATCGGCTATCTAAACGGACTCCGATTATCACGAAATTTGGAGGGGTTGTTCGTCCCTCCTTATCCTTGAATCTGAACGGTGGAAATCTTGTTTCAACGGTTCAATTTCCGGCAATCAACCTCGGATCTGACTGCGTTTTTGGCATTAAATTGATCACGAACCACCACTCCTTGATCCATCACCGATAGAAGGCCCTCCTTCTAGCGCCAATGACGATGCCGGATTTTGTCATGTATAATTTGAGGCCAATTTAATCTAGGGATGATAGAATCAAAGATGATTTTAGGGTTCTATGGCTGAGTCCAAGAATGTATCTTGGATTGCCTACGTATCCTGTGTATTGTCCAGGAATCAAGCCTTACGTAGTTCCTGGAATGATGTATTTATAGGCACATGCCCTTCTTCTGCCCTAATCCTAGGGCGGTTTGGTCTATTGACATAATTGCCCTTTAATGGGCCTTGCTCCTTGCCCAAGCAACCCTCTAGATTATTAGGCCTGGGAACCTGGGCTGGAGCTCTGATATCGACTCGTATGACACCGACATGGGTGCTCGAGTTGACACACTTGCAAGATCTGCTGGCGGCGGTGGTGATCACTGATTCGTCTCGTATTCGACCCGATGTGGATAATATACTTGGACTTTTCCACATGCCAGCTGGACCAATTAGATAATTCCACGTGGAGGGGTGAAATCCCGTATCGTCAGTGGTCAACCATCTCGCCAGGATATCCATCAAAAGATCATCATCGCCCAGATCTCAAACTAAGTATCTCGCCACAAGGCGTTGCCCTTGTTCGTAGAACTTTTCCGCCACAGCTAGCAGATCGTCCTTGTACTAGTTAGACTCTTTGTACCTCTGGACGGCCTCAACCTATTTGACAGCAACAATGCCGGGTATAGAGGCCTGAACACGCTTAAGCTCCTGATAAATTCCAGCCCGCAGCTCCCTCTCAAGTTTTAAGCCATTCTGGACCGCATATTTCTCATTCATCTCGGCATCCCTCGCCGCCAAAGCCGCCTCCATGGCCTTCTTCCCAGCATTCAGGGCTAAGCGAATCTTTTCATACTCAATTGCACATTCTTTAACAAGTGCGCCGAGTTGGGCAACATCATTACCGGCTTTAACCTTTTCTCGTTTAGCGACTATCTCCGCTTCCCAAGCTCGACTCTCAGCATCGTCGAACTTGCTCTTCAGCTCGGCCAGCTCAGCTTCTAAACCAGACACCTCTTGTTCAGAGGCAGCGTAGTCGCTCTCTAACCAATCGTAGGTCGCCTATGGAAACTAAAAAATAAAAGGACAGGCATGAGAAACCGAATCGCCTTCCGGTAGAGGCAGATAAGAGTTACCTGACTAGAAACGATTCCAACCCGACCCATGAGATCGCTAAGGCCATCCATATAATCGGCCATATGGTCCTCCGTCGTGTTTCGGAAGGCGATCCCGACTCCGATCGCCAAAGTCGCTCCATCCTAACGGTCTAGGTCAAATTTCTCCAAGGGAGGAGGATTCATAATCGCATGGCCAACCTCTCAGTCCCCATCAACATTTCCCGGATGTCTGAACACGGGCCTTAACCAAATTGGCAAGTTTTCATCATCGCCTAGAGGCGGGTTAACTCTTTGACTAGTAGTAGCCGTCGCGCCGATAGAAGCAAAATAAATACATCATATATTCTTACACGACAAATAAGTTCAATAAAGACGGGTTCTATTGGCACTACCATTTTACTATTGGCACAATTTTTTTATTAATTTTCATTTAATTTTACAAACCACCAAATAACTTTTTTGGCACCACGTTACACGCGTCAGAGCTACCGATGATTTATAGGGTGCCGAGAATAATCGTCGCGTCGTGACTATTTTCGTGGCGCAGATATTTGTTCTGCTACTTTTTTTTGTGTTTTATAGCTAAACTTGACTCATCTTTCATCATACACTACACGGCACAACGTGAAATCCGTCGGTCTTTCCTTCTTTTTTTTCATTTTCAGCACAAACTACTAATGGCACACGGTTGATTTAAAAACAAAAACAAAAAACGAGAGTAATCGTGGCGCTATGACTATTTTCGTGGCGCGGATATTTGTTTGGCCATATTTTTTTGTTGTATTTTATAGCTAAATTTGACTCATCTTTCATCGTACACTACACAACAGAACTTCAAATCCATCGGTATTTCCTCTTTTTTCCATTTTCCGCACAAACTGCTAACAATACACATTTGATAAAATAATTAAAAAAAAACACAAAGGTTAAAATAATAATAAAATAAAATTATAAATAAAAAACTCACCACGTGTCAAGCCAAAAGGTGCCCATGTGTCCACTTCTGCGCACACCCTCTTGACTCTTAATAGATATAATAATAATAACTAGTGTATGTGAGCCGTGCAAGGCACGACGTGTCCAATATAAATCGTTACTCGGATTTTCGGGTTACGTCGTTACACAAGAATGAGATTACAACGTTTTATAGACACATCAAGTGTTTCGACACAACCAATACTTTTTAAGTAAATATTTCCACATACAGATAGATTTGTCTAACGTGAATCCAAATTGGGAACTACTACGTAGTTACTTTATGCCTAACAAAAAGCTGGTCTACATATGTTGAACCATAGACAAACTTTATAATTTCATCATTTAACAAAGCTACTCAACAATCATTTTTTATTAAGCACAACTATAATCAATATTGGAGCCACTCGTGGAAGCATGAATTATATATCTATCGATCCCTTCTTTTCTCTTCTTTTTTCTTCTTTTTTTTACCCACACGCTCCTCGTATGTATGAAAAAATAGTTAATATGATATATTCATTCAATACAAATTTTCTACAATCATTCTACTACCTCAATCAAGCATTCGTGTAGCTAACAATTAAACTTCAACAGGATGTAACCATAGTAGAAGAAAAAAAAACACCGAAGAATGAGACTTATTTGTTGTGATATCCTACATTGGAAGTGGGGGAAACGTATCCGACATCACCACCATATAAGTGTGAGACATAAAAATCTTATCAATTGCAACATGATAATAATAAACTTCAACATCATCCACATTGAGTTCACTCCTCATCAATCTTGAACTCAACTTCCTTTCACCATCTTCTGAAGGTGGGAAAACATAAAGTAAGGGGTAAGTACAAAAAAAACCTAGTAAAGAGTAAAAGCGTTGAAATATCTTGCTATTAGTAAGAGCAAAAATTCCAGCCCTTAGAATGAGCCACGACAGTGTTTTAGTAAAAGTTCTTTGTTGAAATGCTTCTTGTGTCTTTGGATGACACCTGACTGATTTTATATACATATACATATTTATTATTATATTTTTTTTAGTGCAGGGCTTTATCTTATGTATTATTACAAGACTTTAACCTTTTTATTTTTTCTTTCTTTTATAGTATGGAGCTTATCACGAAGCTTCGTCCTTTCCAGTCCACCGTCCACCTGCCTCCAAATTCTAATCAACTCTTACCTATCCTTTAGGTTTTCACCAGAAATTGGAAAATGATCGAGGTTGTGTCAGTCCTGACACTTGAAAATCAGGTCATGCCTTTTCTGACATTGAAATTCAGGTAAACGTAAGGTTCCTCACGTTTAAACGTAAGGATCCTTACGTTTAAACGTAAGGAATTCACATATCCGTCTGACACAAACCATAGCTGTAAACGTAGGATCCTTACGTTTCAACGCAAGGAACCTACGTTTAAACGTAAGGTAATTCAATAAATTAGGAAGTTACACTAAATGTGCATTTCTCTACGTTTAAACGTAGGTGAAAACGCATTTCTCTACGTTTAAACGTACTATTTCTACGTTTAAATTGCTATTATCTACGTTTGGAAGTGGTAGATGGCAATTAATGTTGTTGTAAGGTACTTGTTCAATATACACCACATTAACGGGCTATTTTTCTCATTCCTTCAGAGTCTTTCAAGTTAATATCAATTTTCAAACCACTTCTTCATCTTTCAAGTCCATTTCTTCATCATTCAAGTGCTCAAATGGGTAAGTTTTTGCTATGTAATTTGTCTTGATTCAAGTGCTCAATGTGATTATGTTATTTATATTGTAGTAATGATATGTATTTAACAAGAATGTGTGTTTTAAGTAGGTTGTTTAATTATGTAATATTTATACATCTAAGTAGTGTGTTTAAGTGTTTTCTTAGTGTTATTGTTTAGGGTTTAATTACTAGGGTTTAGTGTAAGTAATGACATGTATTTAACCGAAATGTGTGTTTTAAGTAGTGATTATGTTATTTATATTGTAGTAATGATATGTATTTAACCGAAATGTGTGTTTTAAGTTGGTTTTTTATGTAATGTTTATACATCTAAGTAGTGTGTTTAAGTCTTTGGTATTGTTCGATTGTAGTAAACTTTGGTATTGTTGATTTGGTATTGTAGTTTTGAGAAGTTGGGAAATTTGTTGTTGGTAGTAATGGAATTGTCCATATTGATGGTTTGATCGTGCATAAGGATGCAATTCCTACCCAAAATGGTACTGAAAATGGCTCTGTTTCAGAGACCATTGTTATTGGAAATATTGATCACACTTACACTTAGAGTTTAGTGTAAGTATGTTTTGTTTCTATTCGTGATAAAATCGCTTAGGTAGGGTTTTGAATTACTATATTGAATGTCTATAATGCATTTTAAGTTGTTATCTAAGTTGATATTGAATGAGTTAATAATGACTTGAATTGTTTTTTTAAAAAAAACAGATAATCGCAACACTATGATTGTTGTCTCGTTCAACGGAGAATTTACGTACGATCCTCTCTATAAACGGTGGAATCATGTAAATGGTCGATATTCTCATTATTTGTCCGAAAGACATAAGATTGAATGCTATGAACCCGGAACCAAATTGATCTAAATCGGACCGACTAAAATGGTTTTACGTAATTATGGTTCGGTTTTGGTTTGTGAATTTAAAAATCGTAAAAAATGGTTTGGTTTTAAAAATAGTAAAAAAACCGGAAAACCGAACCATGTGCACCCCTACATGTACTTCCCTGAAAAAAAATTGTACATGTACTTATTATTGTTTTCCTATAGAAATGCTTCAGCCCTTCATATATATATTATAACAGAATAAATCTATTTTGGAGACAGCCTATTGACATTTAACATTGATGAAAACGAATATATAGTATACATTCAATTTTGTATAGGCAGATCGAAATATCCATTTTTGAAATCTGAATAATTAAATTTAAATTTTACTCGAAGCACTTTTATAAAATTAAATTCATTTGAAGTGTGCTATCACAATTGATTCAGTATGAAATCAATTGAAACACCCATCTATCAATACTCTTTTTTTTATTATGGATAGAAGGATGTGAGGGCACACTGTAGTGGCCAAACCAAAAAAGGACATCTAAAAATGGTATGGTCTCCCAATGTAATTAGGATGAAAAAAGAACAATAATATGTAAAAGAAAATTTACGTAATGGTTCTTGAAAAACAAGACTGATATTTATTAAAAAGATTATTTTTGTATGATAAAGTAGAAAGTTGATGGGCCAAGACTATGAAAGAGGGATAACCCCACGTCCTTTTATTATTATGTATTTTTTTAATGGAAAGGAGAGAGTTGGGGCATCTACATGCACTTCCACAAATGAACTGATAGGGAGAACCGGAGAAGCTTGAACCGTGAAAGATAATGATGGGAAGCCATTAACCAAAAAAATTTAACTATAGGACCTCTACTTCTTTGACTTGTTATTAAAGCCCCAAAAATAAAAGGCCATTACATCCACCTTGAGGGGATGGATATTAAAAGAGTTAGTTGGCCAGATGGGGTAAGCAATCACCATTAATTAACACGATATGCACTTGAAAGTTAATCCATCTATTATATCAAAAATTGGTCTATAAGATGATTAAAATTTGAAACTTCGAATTTTTCTCGTATAAAATTCTTTCAATGGTGTGTTTGAATTGTTAGAATGTAAAGGAATATAGAATGAAGTGATTACATTTTTATGTTTGGCATGCAATAGAATGAAATGTGTGAGGCTCTATAAGATGTGTCAAGCGACATGGTGAGAGATAGGCATGCGTGATGATGAGTGTGGCGGGTGTATGGTGGTGGGCATGCATTGGTGGGTGGTGGCGGATGATGTGCGGTGTGCAATAGCAGTGGTTGTGGTGGCGGTGGTTGAGGTGACAATAGTGGTGTGGTGTGCGGTGAAAGGTGATGGTAAGGTGGGATGTGGTGGTGATGGTGGTGATGGTGGTGGTTGTAGTGACACGGGTGGTGTGGTGTGCGGTGATGGGTGATGGTGAAGTGGGTGGTGGTGGCCGAGTGAATATCGGTGGTGATCGAGTTCGTTGTGGCGGAGATAATGGTCGAGGTTGGTGGTGGGATAGGTTATGGGTGACGACGATGAATACGGTGGTGAGGTGGGTGGTGGTATAGGATATCGTTGAAATGGTTGGTACTGAGGTGGTGGTGGTGGGGAATATGAGTGGGGTTGGTTGTGATAGGGGATGGTGGTTAGTTGTGACGATGATTGTGGCAAGATAAGCGGCATTGACGGTGGGTGGTGGTGTGGTGGATTGTGGTTGGGTGGGCAGGTGGCACGGGAGAAGGCGGGTGGGTGGTGGTGGTTGATTTTTAATCATTAGGTTATGTTTTACATTTCATTCCATCGAAGTATTTGTGATATAGTGTCTTAAACCCAATCAGGTTGTACCAAAACCGACCGGGTCGGATCGTTTCTATTACGTCTTTATATTTATACATATAATAAATGGTTTTTCTGTTATTATATATTTGTTCATTTAACGAACCAATTGTGATATTGTATATATGATAACGTCCATACTACCAATATGTGATGGAGAAATCATAATAGTGATTATGATTGATGAGATCTCGATTCACGTTTAATATTTTATACTTAAATGTCTCTAATCGTATTTGCTATTAAATGGACACTAATAATACAATTAAACTAGCAATTATTACATGTCGTTACACAAGAATGAGATTACAACGTTTTATAGACACATCAAGTGTTTCGATACAACCAATACTTTTTTAGTAAATATTTCCCCATACAGAGAGATTTGTTTAAAGTGAATTCAAATTGGGAACTACAACGTAGTTACTTTATGCCTAACAAAAAGATGGTCTACATATGTTAAAGTTAAACAATAGACAAACTTTATAATATCATCATTTAACAACGCCACTTAACATTCATCTTTTATTAAGCAAAACTATAATCAATATTGCAGCCACTCGTGGAAGCATGAATTATATACGTATCGATCTCTTCTTCTCTTCTTTTTTTACCCACACGAAAATCATAAGATATATTCATTCAATACAAATTTTCTACAATCATTCTACACTACGTCAATCAAGTATTCGTGTAGCTAATAAACTTCAATAAGATGTAACTATAGTTAAAAATAAATTTAAAATAAATAAAATAAATTTAAAAAAAAAAAAAAAACACACCGAAGATTGAGACTCCATTTTTTTTTTTTTTGAGTATATGGGGTTAAAACACAAAAATTAGGTTGATCCATGACTAACTATGTCATGATAGTGTCAAACCGATTTGATTTAAGTATATATTGGAGTGTTAGTGATAATGACAAGATTGAATTGTTTAGATAATTATGTTTGAATTTGAATAATATTATGATATATTATGGGACTATCTTTTCACACAAATGTTGTTTTACACTTACCAAGAGCCGAGAGTGGGCTTCGTTTGGATTTTCCACACGCCTGCCATTCTGACCGTAAATGAGTCCGGAAAATATATACTATTCTGGCCAATTTATGGTCAATTCACACAGCAGCCATTCTAACCCAATTTGAGTCAGAATACGATCATTATACTGATTTTATTCTAGTCAGAATTTTGAATGTTTTTCATACTCAATACCGGTCAGAAAGACATTCTGACTAAAATTGAGTACAAAAAACTTTTAATATTAATACCGAAATTCGATCGAATCGAGAATCAATAATGGTGCTCTTATATTGTTGTTGTTATCCCGACCCAATTCTAGTCCGAATCGTGAATGTGTAGAGTATTCCGGACTCAATATTGGTCGAAATGATGCTCGACTATGTATGAGTTTGGAAAACTTCAAACATTCTACCTAAAATATGGTCGAAATCAACCAGTGTGGACTCTCAACACGTATATTCTGACCATATTTCAGTATGGATAATGTGTCATATTCTGACCAAACTTTGGTCAGAATGAACGCGCGAAAAATTAAAAAAATAAGGGCGAAATTGGAAAAAAAAAAATTGTGTGGTAAGATAAAAATTTGTGTGAAAAGATATTCCCTATATTATTTGGTTTAGATAAACTTCTACATATCATTATTTAGGCTATATATTATAATGTTCTATCAGTTTAATCACACTACAATACAATCCCTTTCATATTATTCTATTATGGAGGATCCCATACTTGTAGGAAAAAAACTAATCGTTTCAAATTCTCATTGATTACAGAGTGATGACTAGGGATGAACATGGTCCGGTTCGGCCGGTTTTTTCGTTTTTTTAAACCGAACCATTTTATACGGTTTTCAATTTTCAAAACCAAACTAGAACGGTTTTCAGACATAAACCATTTGTTCGGTCCGGTTTGGTTCAACTTGGTTCCGGTTTTTTACAGTTTTCTTTAACAATTAAAATTATTGATAGGAAATCACAAATTGTCTCATAACAAAAAATGATAATATATAAAATACATCATCAATGAATCATCAACTTCTAAAATACTAATAATGAACTAATCGTTATATTATTGAATATCATATATAAATCTCAAAATCCATTAGACAAAATAATATTTTGAGTATGGTCAAAGGGGAAAGAAGAATGCATTTGCTTCATAAGTAAGCCAGAGATAAATTAAAGATAACTTACTTTCACACATTTCAAACGAAAAAAAACATGTGATAGAGTTTTGGATTTCATTTAGTTAGAACATATTCGTCATTTTATTTTCTCCAAAACATCAACTCTAATTTTGATTATCTCAACAATGTTATTATCCAACATGATCTAATTATAAGCAAATAAAAGACAAACTTATATAAAACTAATGTCCATAAATGCATTTATTTATGTAGGATGTCAAACCTAACAAATGAACAAATCGGAAAATGTCAATGATGAAGTCATCAAAATCATTAAAAGAAGTAAGTCATACAAATAAGAATTCACATATTTCAAATATTGGTGATGAGGAAATAGAACGAGAAGAAAAAATTAGCAGTGGGTGAGTTGTGAACCGACATGTACTTGACAGGGACGGACCCAGTGTATTGAGGGGGGTGCACGGCACCCACTCAACTTTTCGTGCGAAGTTACTAGTATACCCCTCTAATAATATTAAAGATCTTGTATGTATATTATTTCGACAAATTCTAGTGTAATTGTTTATTTAGTTCAACTAGTTAGAAGTATTATAACTATATATGAGGTTACTTGTTCAAAACCCGGCTATTGCATGTTTTTTAACATTTTTCTTTTGAATTTGGCCTCCACTGAAAACATTCCTGTATTTGTATAAACCTCTTCGCAAATTCCTTGAAGAAAATGGTATCAATCATCGTTACTCACTTCAACACCTCAACAAAATGGAGTTGCGGAACGTAAACATTATCACGAAATGGGGTTAACTTTATTAGCTCAATCTCGAAAAAAATATTGCCTTTTTAACCGTGGTCTATTTAATTAATCGTCTTCCATCCAAAGTACTTGATAATGCTTCACCTTATCTCAAGCTATATAATTTAAATCCTGATTATGCGTTTCTCCGAACATTTGGATGCGCTTGTTATCCTCTTCTTAGACCGTATAATGCGAACAAACTCATGTTTCGCTCGAAAAAATGTATCTTTCTTGGTTATGCATCACAACAAAAAGGGTATCGTTGTTTGGATCCTATTTCTAATAAAGTTTATATATCAAGGCATGTGATTTTTGATGAACATAGGTTCCCAGCTGATGAAGACCACCCTACTCCTCCTTCGGCACGTCCTTCAGGTACGGAATTTGCTTTTCCTTTGCAATCATTTATTGATTTGGTTCCTGAAACTTGTCATATACCCACTAGTCCCCAGCAGCTCTCTCTTCCGATTCCACCTATTAACTCAACCACTTATAGTACTTCTCCCAACAAATCCCTTTCACCAGCCGTCTCTCCACAAGCGACACCTCGGGTCCGTCACTGGTACTTGAGATTCTCTTAAATGATAGGAAATTGAAGACAAGTCTGTAAAATGATCAACAAAATATATATCTTTAGGATATTAGATTAGTAATTGATCAATAATACATTAAAAATACAAAGTTTAAACAGGTTGAGTTGGAAAGAAAAAAATACATTGATGTTTTAAAGTATTAATACATGTAGGTATATGTGTGTGTATTTTGTTTGTGTGTGTGTGTGTGTATATATATATATATCCGGTTTGGTCCGGTTTTAAAAGGTTTTTTTTAAAATTGGGACCAAATTATTTTTCACGGTTTCGTTTTTTACAATACAAAAACCGACCAATAAACCACGGTTTATACCTTTCCGATTTGGTTCGATTTGGTTCAGCCGGTTGGCTTGGTTTCCGGTTTTTTTTCACCCCTAGTGATGACATGGTAGTCCTTTATTGTCGTGGACAATCATAAAATCGTTGGGTGTGAAACCATTTCCCGAATACCGAGTTTTTATCCCAAATAACATTTGACACGCATATAGTTAGAATAAACTAAGAACATACGTCAGTCTGACCTCATTTAATATAAGAATACAAAGCGAAAGCAAAAGATTGCCTCATGAATCGAAAATACAATGCTAAAGATCGAGGGAACGCTAAACTTCAAACCGTGTCTAACAGGAATTCAAACCAGAAGTCTAATTTAATGCTTTACAACCAATAAAGCCACAAAAGGCAAAAACACCCGTATAGAAAATCATACAACCAAAATGAAATGTTAATATCAATTACAACATGATAATAATAAACTTCAACATCATCCACATTGAGTTCACTCCTTATCATCTTGAACTCAACTTCCTCTTCATCGTTTTCTCGAGGTAGGAAAACATAAAGTAGGCGATAAGTACAAAAATACTTAGTAAAGAGTAAAAACGTTGAAATATAGCTACACAATACCAACAATAACTGCTGAAAGGAATTTTTTTTTTTTTTTTTTTTTTTTTGAAGGGAAAAACTTATTTATTAGACTTTATCCATCATATAAGCTGAGATTACATGCATAGGAGGAGATAATCCCCAAGTTTTATTTCCTACCAAACTTAGACCTTCCTTAGCTAAAAGGTGAGCTGGGATATTACCCGACCTTTTTACAAAGAAGAATTCAAAATATGAAAAACACAAAAGCATATTGCGACAGTCTTCGATGATGCTTCCCACTTGTGATAAATCTAGAGCATCCAAGTTGAGCTTTTGAATGGTAGTAAGAGAATATCCCTCGGAAATAACATCAAAAAATCCCCAAGTAATAGCTAGGAAAATCGCATGATAAATCGCTAGTGCTTCTCCCGTGTTCACGTCATAACCCCCTTTCAACTTCCTTGAAAAAGCATTGAGAATATCGCCACGTGAATCTCTAAGGATCCCTCCAACTGCAGCCGTTGTACCATTGAAAGAAGCATCAACATTAAATTTAACATGTTGCGAAGAGGGGGGTTGTCATGTCATACGTGCAGGTTGAGGTTCCTGTTGAGCAGAAGATGTCATTATAGCCAATAGGTAGTCACTTGCTTCGCTATGAGCACGAAGGATAAGGGACGAAACAGAAACACCCTTTTTGTCAAAGACCCATGAACATCTTGCTTTCCATATGATCCATAAAAGAGTAATGATGAATGTTATCTCATTTTCATCTTCTTTTGCGAGTAAGACATCAATGAAATCAGCGAAAGAGGATACTTTTATCTGCTACCAAAACTTACCGTTTGGGACCTTCCTCCACACTGCCTTTGGTATCTCGCATTCAAAAAGACAGTGCGGCCGTTTCTGGGAGCTCATTGCAGATTTTGCAGAACCCGTTTCCTAACCCGCGACTCTTAAGTCCCATTTCTGTTGGGAGAGCATTATGTATAACCTTTCATACAAAGTGGGTGATTCGAGGTTTTAATTTCAAGCGCCAAATCCTGGTCCAAAATTTATTTTGCGCTGAAGAGGATGGCATGTCTCTATTCTCTTCACTAGTCTGAAGATGACGGTATAAGTGGTATCCGGACCGAACCGTGTATATACCATTCTTTGTGTAGTGCCAAATGAGCTTATCCTCCTTGTTTTGAGGCGATAGGGGGTGGCTAGTATTAAATTAGCTTCATACACATTAAAACATTATTTCACCACATCTTTCTTCCATAATCGAGTGGATGAGTATATGAGATTGCTAACCTTCCAGCCGGCAGCTTCATCGGTCAAAGGGTGGGCTTGAAAGGAAGGAGAGCAAGGCAACCAAGGGTCTCCCACTACGTTTATGGCATCTCCTTTTCCGACCCTCCAACGCAACCCATGAATTAAAAGTTCTCGACCACTTATATATAATGCTTCTCCCGCGAAGCGAACATAAAAGTTTTTGATGGAAAATATTTTGCTTTAAGTACTTTGGAGGATGTAGCTTCAGGGTCCTTAGGATTCTCCACGCTTGTTTTGCTAAAAGCGCTTTGTTGAAACTCTTTAAATCACGAAAGCCCATACCCCCTCATCTACAACAAATAATTATGCAACAAATAATAAACAAACTCTGATTTATTAGCTTTGCTAGCACAATTTATATTGTAACTGTTTCGACTTCTGTTCCTCTCACTTCCACCATCAACAAAGGGGTTGCTACACATATGATTTAAGGGCACAAAACATGGTGAGAATTCACCATGAATGTTCAATATGCTTGCAGCTCGTGTTAGGAAAGTGTATCGAGTGTGCAGTGATTTACGGAACAGGTCCGTAATTAACGGAAGTAATTACGGAAAATTAAAATAGAAAATAAAGAACACGAAAATAAAATTCGTTTTATTAAATAGATCTAACAAAAATGAGCTATTACAGTACAAATCTGACTTGAAACGATAAAAAAATAAAATAAAGGACAATAGATCAAATCGAGATGAGTAAACTACTATTTCTTTAAGACTTCCGCGGTAGCAGAACCCTCTCGAATACTGACGAACTTCGGAGAATAGCCCAGCCGTCTAATTTGGATAAGTTTGGGTTGATTTCAATGTTTAATGACCGGTTTGGTCAGAGAATACCCCAACATAAACGAAAACAATGTTGAAAACAATGTTTGGCGATTGAAATCAATTCCATTTTTTTTCACAAAAAAAAAATCATATGATAATATATTTCTAGACATTTCTATGCAAAACAAACAGATTGCTGATAATCAACATATCATTAGTAAAAGAAATATAATCATGAACATATTTAGGAATAAAAAAGCAACAGAAATTTGGCGAAGTCTTTACGGTTTGGTTTCAATTGGTTTTATCTTAAGGTGATCGGTGCTGGGCTGATAGTGACATTAAATTCAACAAGATAATGAGCAATTTCCTTCAAAAAAAATTAATATATACTATACTACTATGGCATCTCCTTTATCCGATATTAATTTTTATATTACCCTAAGCCAATTAAACGCAATAAATTAAATCCTTATTTCGGAAAAGAAAGTGAATCAAAAAGATAAAAGTAAATCGACTCGAAACGGAAAAGGTACAAGTCTTGTCTCATTTTAAAAGTGCGTAAGATAAATGTTCAGTCATCGTAACATTATTTTCGGCTCCATCAACTCCATCATCGCATCTATACTCATCGGAAAGAAGAGAGGGTAAGTACGTACGTCTTAGTAAGGTAGAAGAAAACGATTCATTACGCAATATATTTATATAACATACATCAAGATAAAGTCTACAATCTCTACCACTTAGGTTGCATTAAAGTACACTCCTTTCTGCTAGGTCCGTTAGCACCATCACGAGCAATTATCTATGTTACATTGTAATTCAAGGACACAATGCCCGAATGATAGGTATGCACCGGGACATATTCAACGACTTTCATATGCGCGGATGGTTCCGTGTGGAACATTTTCCAAAACCCGAATATTGTTCGTTACGTATGAGAAATGATTACATCTTGCGAATCATAAATGTGCCTCACCAAAATTACAACGTTTTAGGCTTTTAGACTCATCACATATATGTTTATTACGTAGTTAATCTAACCACCTAAATTCATTTCACTTAAAAGGCTTCCTAAGTACATCTAGTCCAGCCCTTTTAATTAAATCTCTCTTTTTCTTTTAATTATTTTATGTTAGGAATAAAATAGAAAAATATAAAATAAATTCAATATTTACTCTTTTACCTTTCTTTAATTTTCGGCAACTCCCTCCGTTCCAAAATATCGTTGGCTGTTGTCTTACGACGGAAAATGATCGTATTAAAGTGTACTATAAGATGGTAGTTTCTTTTAAACTTATATCAAATATTAAATAAATAAAACATCATGAACATAACGTGTTTTCCATGCATTGATACCATATTCCTTTTTTACTAAAAAAAATATTATTGATAAAAAAATGTTTAAAAGAAATAAAAATTTGTTGATGTAATGGTCAATGACCTTAAAATATAATAATCATTCAGGTGGAACAACCATTTAATGGGCTTTGATTTCATGTTCTTAGAACATGTAGTAAAAAAATTTTCTTGACATAAAAGTCACACTATATTTACTAAATGATGTATAGTTTTACTTTTAAGAAGTTGTTTTAGCTTCACAAAGTTTTTTGTTGCTTTTGAAATGGTTTAAAAAGGTTTAATCTTAAAACATTACACGCAAGCAGCAATTACTGCTAACAGCCATTTACACCATATGTATATATATATATATATGCAAACTACTCTGTCTGTTATATGCTAACTTGCTGAACATGTTTTTCTCATTTTCTGTTACATGGCCTAAATGTACTGTTGTATCCTTACTTACTGCAATGATCGGTTCTCTGTTTGGTTTCACTGAGCATGTTTGAACAAAGTGGTTTGAAACTAAAAGATGTTACTGATGTCATCTTGCCCATGGAGTTCTCTGATAATAACTTGAATTTATGATATTAATCATACTACATCAATCAAATGTTGAGGTGTAATGTTTAACAGAGTGTCATAATGATAAAAATACAGATCAAATCATCAAAATCAATGTGTTCACTAAAAATTGCAGCTAAAAATGTGACAATCAAATGGCAAATGTTTACTACACTCTGGGAGATGGTTCAGCTGAATCTTGGGTAGTATATAATGGATAGTCTTGAGGAAGTGTGAACAGAGGTTCGTCGTTGGCCAATCCACGACAAGTTTGTGCTAACGAGTACCCAAGAGCACATGCTACTGGAACAGCAACTGCATTTCCAACTTGAATGTACCTATTTATATTCACAACATTAGTAAAGTTGCATTTATACAGCCAGCTACACACTATAGAAATTGATAGCTTTGTGTGGTTAAATGTTGTAATATGACAAGTCTAGTTTACCTCTCTTTGATGGGGCCAAGAAGCTTATAATAATCCGGAAAACCTTGAAGGCGAGCATTTTCCCTAACTGTTAGCACACGATCTTGGAAAGGGTGCAATAACGCCTAACAATTGAAAGATTTTAGTATAAGGATTCAAAGTAAGAATAATATAAAAAATACAAACATATTGAGTAAGTTAAATAACTTAGAAAAATAAAAATAAGACAATGAGAGAGACTGTGCGTACATGATTATGAGGCTCCGCTCGTGTCATAACAGTTGGCACGGTCTCATCATACCACAATCGTCCAAACGGCCTAAACAAGTGAACAACAAAGTATAAGAATGTAAAAAAAACTTTAAAACTGTGGGTAGAATCTTGTATAAAAAAGAAGCATTGTAAATAAGACTTACTTTGAAGATGTTCCCTTTACAAATGACATAGCATAGTTGGGAACCTACAATAAAATATAATCAACATAACGGATTTACAAGAGATGAAAGTTTTTTTACACAAGTAAAAGCCAACTCCAATCAAAAAAAAAAATTACCAAAGGGTTCCCTGAGGGTAACAATACACGGGGAATTGCAGGATCCCATTCAACTTTATTATCTGCCCCAACTCTTACACCCGGTAAATTCCGAAAATTGGCACCCTTTCAATTCAATAAGAAATAGCATGTGAATATACATAAAGAATCATTACAAGCAAAGACAATATAATGTGAGAACAAACAATAGGAAGGGTACCTTTTCCTTGGGAATTTGACAAACACGCGAATAATCATCATTGTTTAGTTTCAGTGGTCGGTGATCATAAAGCAAGTGTGACTCCGGCAGCATGCCAATGGTCAACGAACCAGGCATTTCTGCATCCAAAGAAAAATGTAGTACAATGAAAAACTCATAGAACTAATGTGCCAAAGATGCGACAATACACACATCATGATCCATTTTGATAGGAATAATAAAAGACAACTAAAACAAGTTTTGTGCAATTTTTTTTCCAAAGCATGAAGTATGATAACAAAGTAGTCTAAATTATTTAGGAGTGATTTGTGGGTTTACCGCCCCTCTTTTGTCTAATAAAACGTTGAAAATCTGATTTTGGGTCTTCACCATATGGCATTTCATCACGTCCTTCATCATTTTGCACCTAGATAGTAGAATCCAAATAAAATAGTGAAAAGAAACAAACATAAAGGGTCTACATTGATCATGAGTAAAAAAATTGAGCTAAAAAATGATGAATGTGAAATCAACTAAAGGAGTATATGCTACAAACCTCAGGAAGGTCAGAAATGGCATCTTCCAGAATTAATTCCTTTTTCAATTTGATGTGCGCTACTTCTTCATATGTGACCACATTAGCCTACATCGATGCATCAAGATTTACATATTTGCAATCAAAGACCGTGAACAAAAAAATTCAATTATTACAAATCTACCTCAAATTCCTTTGGGACCACACCTCTCTTAACAACATTGTGAGTGGGTAGAGGGTAACTAGGTAACTTCTACATTTCACAAGGAAAAAAAGGTTAGAAAACAAATAAACTTTATTCTAATTTCAAATGAAAATTTTAGAGTCATGACTTAGATCACCTCTTGTTCAAGAGCACCCCATAAGAAAATGCGCATTCGAAACTGCGGAAGGCCATATGCACCTGCTGCCATCAATCCTAGCCGTGCTTGATAGTTCATCCCCACCAAACTACCAAATGCATACCTGCCTAGAAAACCGCCTGAAAATTTCAATATGTCCACCACATTCTCCATCAACACAAATCTTGGTTTCAAATGGCGAACTATATCCATATACACAAGTAGTTGCTTATTCTTCTCGTCTTTTAATGGCTCCTTCGTGTTTCTAAACCTGTTATACCCACTAATCCCTTGACATGGAGGTCCACCACAAATGACATCAACACGACCCTGTGACAATTCAAAAATCCTTTACAACAGAATATCAACAAAACAAGTCTAACAATTTTTTTCTAGTAGCAAGAGCTTACAGGAAGTGGCAAAATCATTTTTTCAAACCCTCTTGTCACAAAGTCCTTCACCTTTTTAGGGCAATCACTATCAAAAAAAATAAATGAAATCAAAAAACCATATAGACAAAAATATTCAAGAGACGATATAAACAAGATTATTTTGACACCTTAAGCCATCTAATGGTTCCCACGTGTCCTCCTCTTCACCATAGCCCTTCCAACGAATCTGTACAACATTTAAAAGAAACAGATTATACTAATTCAAAATATCAAAACTACAGCCAATGTTTATAAAGTCTTTGAAGGCATTGCCTTCAAGAGTTTTAATTCGAAAAGTGAAAGTATTAAAGAGAACAGAAACAATTTCAGGAAAGGATCAATGGAGATAATATTGCTTGATTGTGGTTCAGCATTCAAGCATAAACTATCGATCAAAAGAAATTAGACAAAATAATTGCCAATTGCCTCGGCCAAAAATAGCAGTATGAGAGTAGTTATAAGCAATAAAACATTCGAAATCACAGCATCATTACATGACAAAAACAAAGAGGGAATAAAATCAGCCAAAGGTTATTAGGCAGATTACTTTCAAAACATAAGTAGCATTTACACCAGGGATCTTGTTACTGAATTCATACACAAATAATAAGATGGTTCAAGTAAAAAAAACTACCTTGAAATAAAGTCCAATCTTTCTGTTTTCTTTCACATCACCATATCGGATATCCAAAATTTCTTCAACCTCAAAGATCTCTGCATTGTCAACTATATCATCGTCTTCATCTTCATCGACAACAAC
This sequence comes from Gentiana straminea, assembly GCA_036785695.1. NCBI lineage: Eukaryota > Viridiplantae > Streptophyta > Magnoliopsida > Gentianales > Gentianaceae > Gentiana > Gentiana straminea. The sequence continues at coordinate 7,775,717 of JAVUPR010000048.1, read as the reverse complement.
TTCTTCCTCCTCCTTCGTCAAATGGTTTAAGAACGGATGGGGCGGTACGCTACTCATATAAGGCGTAAAGGCGACACAAAGACTTTCCCACTCCTTCAATAATGACAAAAAGTCCCCAGCTGATTCATGACGGGCCTGTATTTCAGTCCCCCACCACCAAGCAAATTTCAAATCAGAAAATGAAAAGGAAAACAGAAAAACAACTACACAAAACTCCAAGGGAATTTACAAGTAAATTAAACAGGGAGGTAGGCATGGAAATTTAGAAAACCAATCAATATGCATAGATATAACATACCTGCGTTTCTGGGTGGTTCAAACTTAGGCTGGCACATGCATACTGGTTAAAGTCGACAGCCCATTTCTACATTCAAGTAAACTCAGTCAAAAACTTGAACTCAAGCAGCTGCAGTAAAATTTGATTTCCATGTACAATAGAATAACAAAAGCAAAGAAATAGAATAACAAAAGCAAAGAAAGGCCATACTTACCGTAGTCAGTTTGACGCCACCACTGTTTGCACCAAGACAAAGGCCTGTTGACATAGCACCGCATCCAGAATACAGGTCTAAAAGCGTCATGTCTAAATTCTCATCCCGTGGTGATAAACTCACATTCTCAGCTGTTTCAGGTGCATCACCATCACTAGATATTGTTGAATCAGACTCGTTGTCCATTTCAACATTTTCTAGAAAATAAGCAATTGCTTTAATTAGCTAAGGCTTTGAATACAACAAAACAACAACAATAGTTACGTTAGCTTAAAGAAACATGTGGTTAGGTAAATGAAATACCAGGTGTCAAGCTCACAAATGAGCAGAACGGCAATAAGTACATCATATCATAATAATAATCACAACACAACTTTTTTTCTTCCTTTATTTTAGGATTCATCTGAAAAAGAAAGCCACAAAAAACCAAACAAAAATAAAAAATCAGATAAACTGATATTGCTTGCATGCACCCAAAGCATGAAGCTAATCGAAAGAATGAAAATTGGATCCACTGAATTTTTGCACAAACCCAAAATATGTGCATTTGAAAATAACATGATCTCTTGCAAAACAAGACTTACATTTTGTGGTAAGCGGTTGATCATAAGCTTTGCAACAAGGCATTCAAGTGGATTGTCATTTCTAATTTTAGAAAAGAAAACCCGTTTTGCATCAATATTATTCTCATTACAGTTCTTAATAACCTGCAAAAATATGATTTGATAAGTAAAACAAGCTGCAAAACTTGAGGTTAACAAAAGATAGTTGTGCTTAAAATTATGTCCCAACCGTATCTTCAGCCCTATAAAACCATTGGGCAGTAAAATAAGGCAGCTCATCTTCTCCTTGAAAAAACTCTCTGATCTTACAGATAAAATGCTGCTTGTCATCCTCAGCCTAAACATAAAGTTTGAAATAAAATCACATTGTTTATTAATTATTTTGCAGCAATAAATATGTTACTACCTAGATGTATTCTTAAAGTGAACTAACAAAAAGAAGAAATGATAATAACCAAAAACTATTTATTGTTTTACCAAATGCATATAATTACTAACAGGATAAAAGTAAGTGAATGTGTAAAATCGTGTAAATTTTCATGGAAGATCAATGTGATGTCTCATGTTTGTAAGGGCATTTAATAAGTCGATCATTTGTTCACATGTTCCTTCTCAAAGAGTGCTTTTCAAAGAGGATTTGGTTTACATTATCAAAGAAGTTGTTGCAGCCATACACATTGTTCTAACAGCTTGAACAACAAAGACAACTTGAATCTTAGATAAATAAAAGCTCCACATGTTTTATGAATACAATATCCAACAGAAAAAGAAAACCATGAAGCTTGAAATAGAAATTAATGATTCAAATAAACAAATGGAAAAGCATTAAAGACTAAAACCGTCCATCCCTCCAGGCCAGCATCACAGCAACAAATCATTACAACCATGTTTAAGGATAACAAAGAATTAGTATCAGAGCACTCACCTGTACATAGGCATCATCATCTAAATTGTATATCTGCCCATCAACTTCTGCTTGAGTATAGTGCCGAATAGCGAAAACGAGCTCTTCAGAATCATCATTCCTTCATTGATCAGTACAATAACCAGAATTAATTAAAACAAAAACATGTATGAGCATAAAAACATACGGCCTAAACAAGTCAATGTATAAAAATTACCCATTTGAGGCTTTCGAGCCAGCAGTCTGGTTAAGTTTCTTCTGCACAAAATGGTCAGTTTATCAATTTAAATCAGTATGCCCAAAAACTATGTGAATGCGATTGAGGTGATGAAATTGGAACATCATTATTTCAGATCACAACACCAACAATCAAAAGGATGTTATATACGTTAAAGGATTCTGGTGATAATCGACAGACTTAAATGGCATAACATTTACCTATAGATAATCAAAGTGAATGACACAGTCTAACACAATCAACAAAACAAAATATTCACACATCTAATGTATTTTAGAAAGGAAAAAAATTGGAAATTGTAACCAGAACTTATTTTGTGACAAGTTTGTATGGCACTCTGTAGACTTCAATATAATAATCCTTGATTACTCGTTTCTTAGTTGACAGGCCCACAAAGAAAAACACAATAACCAGGACAAGTTGCTTGGCTGGGCTGTATACAAATGCAAGCATCTAGGCAGGCGTCAGACTAAAGGTTACCCTAAACAAGTTGCTAGCCTGGGTGGTGTCAGGAGGTCATCTATTGGTTTATAACAGACAAATTCAGCAATATACATATACGGTGTGGATGAAAAAGAAAAACATATATGGGAATTACTCAAATCAAAAGAGCGATGCTCTGGGTTTAGCTTAACATCTTATGTTGCCTGTTGGTCGTCTCTAACATTTGACAATTTTAATAGAGTGCAAAATTGCTTTTTGTAGCTTAGCTATGTATGTATTTTTGGTGCAGCGGCGGAAATAGAAGACCAACGCACAGGGAAAAAAAAAAAACAAGTAAACAGCCCAGAAAATAAAACAAGCAGGGGGATAGAACTTAATTACCTGATACCGATAACCCCAGCGGCTAACGGCCTCCTCATGTTTTACCGGCTCCCCTACGAATCTGGACATTGTTTCTTCTCCTTTGTCAGCGCGCTTGACGATTCTTTTAGCAGGCAACTCAATGTCTTCTTCAACCTCCTCTTCTCCACAATCCTCATCTTCAATGACTACCGGATCCTCCACGAAATCACTCTCATCGTCGGCGGCCACGTTCACCACTTTCAGCTTTTTGGTCCGCTCATTCTTAGATACACGGGATTTCCTCTTGCTAACCATACTTGGAACGAGAATGGAGATTTAGGATGAGGGTTTCGCAGGGGAGTTTGGGGGGGGATGAAATGGGGTATAGAAATATGCGAGGAGGCAGAGGGTGTTGGCTTTTGGGTATTTGAGGAGCAGCGGTGGATTTGAAAAGGATTGTGAAAAAATTTGGAGGTTTTGGCGGGAAAGCGGAATCGTGATGGATTTAATGATATTATTACTACTATATTTAATGAAATGACGTGAAATCCGGAGCAGTAAATGTAAATTTTTTTTTTATTTTTTGAGAACTAGTAAATGTACTACTTATTACTACTCCGGAGTACTATTTTCATTTCTTTTTTTTTTAGATGATATTACTACTATTACTATTTTCTTATACAAATGATTTGGGGCAAACATATTTATTTATATATATTTTTTTATATACTAACTCCGTTCCATAAAAATTGTCAATTTTTGTGATGAACAGATTAAGAAAATAATTAATATATTGTATTTTAAGTAGTGATGGACATATATATCTCTGTCACACAATAAATGCTATTTTAGAACATGAAATAAATGTATAAGCATTAAATGTTATGATACGAGTGTGTTTGGAAAAATGCATTAAATTATGTATTTTTGATTTTGTAAATGAATATTTTTTATAAGACAATTCATTTTTTAAAAATGAACACTTTTTATAGGACGGGTAGTATATATATACAGATATATATACATATATATTATATACAAATGTCCATGTACTTATTAATGTTTTCCTATAGAAATGCTTTAGCCCAACATATATATATATATATATATATATACTAGTGAAAACGGGACTCCGTGCGCGCACGGAGTGCGTCTTATAAGTTTTAACTTATTTGACGATATTAATACGAAGGAATGTAGCATGTAATGAACCGTTCAGAACGCAATTTTTAAACGCAACAATGAAAAATAAAATATTTTACGTCGATCTCCCTTCGGATACCACAACCTACCACACAACTCTACCCTAGTCAACACATTCTTTCTTATCTACTACACACATTATCAATCACTCAACCGCACCCTGTCCCAACATTTTTTAACACTCACTTATCCAATCATACCTCACCATACCCTACACCATATTATCTTACCACATATTATCTTACCACACTACCCTATATTACGTACTTTATTCAACCTACCAAACTTTATTTAACTTACGCCACATCATCCAACCATACCATCCTACCCTACCATACATCACCGCATTATATCTCATACCTCGCCTCACCTACATTAGCACACCCTACCGCACTCTACCTCTCTACCTACCTACAAACCTTAACCTACCTCCCAACCTACATATTAATTCACTATCCTAGCTAAGCCTATTACACCATATTTTATCTCATCTCACCCTACCTTACCCTACCCACCACCCCATCCTACTCTACCCTACAACTCCCTACCCTACCGTGCCCACCACCCATCTTACTATACCCTACCCCACCCACCACCCCAACCCAACGCACCCCACCCACCACCTACCTAACATCACTTTCCTCTTACACACCACCACGTGTTTTATCGATTTTCATTTCATTCCATCCGATTTCATCCTGGTCAATTTTCATTTTATGGAAAAAAAAAATTAATTCTACAATGTCAAGCCTTACAAACCAGACGGTCCAAAATAACAAAAAAGGCCGAAACACGAAAAGCAACAAATGAGAGTAGAAGAGATGATATTTTGGTGGTTTATACAGGTGAGGAGCCGGGAGAAAAAAATGGAAGGTGCCACGTGGCATACCCTTTCCTTTCTTATTTAGATAGGAAAGAAAAAAAAAAAGATATGTTTTTTTACAAAAAAAAAAAAAATTCATTTCAAGAATTTTAATATTTCATGTAATCATCAAACCAAATATTTTTAAGCATGATATAAAGATAGTGTAGGAAACATGTTGACTTATATCTTGAAAAAACATGTTGTTGACTTATATCTTGAAAATAGTCATATCGCGCGTGTACAAAGATATGTTTTTTTATGAAATGAATTTATTTTAAAACATTTATAATATTTCATGTAAACGTCAACAAAATTGTTTTGGCGTGATACAAAGATCGTGTCGTTTCAACAAGTCGTGGCCTTATATTTTGAAAATAGTCATATATTTGCTACATATATTCACACATTAAAAGGTGATACAAATTGAGTCCTCTAAAATGGAACAATTTAACTCAGACCCTTCTTCTCAATAAAATAAAATAAAAATTTAAAAAAAAACATTTCTGGGCTGGGCCTGCCCATGAACAGTAAAATAAAAAATATAAAAAAAAAAAAAAAAAAAAAAAAAAAAAAACTGGGCCGGGTTTACTGGGCCGATGAACAGTAAAATGATCAACCAATAAAAAAAACAAGTGTCAAACAACAACTTTTCCTTAAATAGTCATATCGCCGTGTGCAAAGATATGTTTTTTTATGAAATGAATTTATTTTAAAACATTTATAATATTTCATGTAAACGTCAACAAAATTGCTTTGGCATGATACAAAGATCGTGTCGGCAACAAGTCGTGGTCTTATATTTTAAAAATAGTCATATATTTGCTACATATATTCACACATTAAAAGGTGATACAATTGAGTCCTCTAAAATGGAATAATTTAACTCAGACCCTTCTTCTCAATAAAAAAAATATAATAAAAAAAAACATTTATGGGCTGGGCCTTCCCATGAACAGTAAAATAAAATATATAAATAAATAAAAAAAACAAAAAAAAACAAGTGTCAAACAACCACAACTTTTCCTTTCTTATATATATATATATATATATATATATATATATATATATATATATATATATTATAGCTGAATAAATCTAATTTCGAGACAGCATATTGACATTTGACATTTATAGAAACGAATATAAGGTAGACATTCAATTTTGTATACACAGATCAAAATATCCATTTTCGAAATCTAAATAATTAAAAATACATTTTACTCGAAGGATTTTTGTAATATTAAATTCATTTAAACTGTGCTATCACAATTGATTCAGTATTATGTCAATTGAAACATCCATCTACCAATACACGTTTTTTTATTATGGATAGAAGGATGTGAGGGGATGGATATTAAAAGAGATAGTTGGCCAGATGGGGTAAGCAATAGCCATTAATTAACACGATATGTACTTGAAAGTTAATCCATCCATTATATCAAAATTTGGTCAATAAGATGATTAAAATTTGAAACCTCGAATTTTTCCTTTGTAAAATTCTTTCAATGGTGTGTTTGAATTGCTAGAATATAAAAAAAAATGGAATGAAGTGATTACATTCTTATGTTTGTCATATAATGAAATGAAATGTGAGGGTTTATAAGATGAGTAATGATACGGGCACGACGGTCATGCGTCGAATGAAATTCTTTCGATAGGTGATGTGATTCTAGTTGATCATGATTACATCATCAATTTAGACTCATTATAATCAACGAATCACCGTTGTATCACTCGTTGTGGCACAACCGTTGTGCCTGTATCATTACTATTATAAGATAGATCAAGTGACACGGTGAGAGATGAGCATGCGTGATGATGAGTGTGGTGGGTGCATGGTGATGGGGCATGCGGTGGTGGGTGGTGGGTGGTGGCGGATGATTTGAGGTGTGTGATAGCAGTGGTTGAGGTGACAAGAGTGGTGTGGTGCGCGGTGAAAGGTAATGGTAATGTGGCATGTGGTGGTGATGGTTGTAGTGACACGGGTGGTGTGGTGTTTGGTGATGGGTGATGGTGAATGGGTGGTGATGGCCGAGTGAAGATCGGCGGTGATCGAGTTTGTTGTGGCGGTGGATAATGGTCGAGGTTGGTGGTGGGATAGGTTATGGGTGACGATGATGAATACGGGGTGAGGTGGGTGGTGGTATAGGATATTGTTGAAATGGTTGGCAACCTGAGGTGGTGGTGGGGCATATGGTTGTGGGTTGGTTATGATGGGGGATGATGGTTAGTTGTGACGATGATTGTGACAATATAAACGGCATTGGTGGCGGGTGGTGGTTTGGTGGATTGGGGTGGGCGGGTGGCACGAGAGAAGGGGGTGGGTGGTGGTGGTTGATTTTTTGTCATTAGGTTATGTTTAACATTTCATTCCATCGAAGTATTTGTTGATATAGTGCTCTAAACCCCATCAGGTTGTACCGGAACCGACCGGGTCGGATTGTTTCTACTGCGTCTTTATGTTTACACACACAATAAATGCTTTTCTGTTATTATACATTTGTTCATTTAACGAAAATATGTGATATTGTATATATGATAACGTCCCTAATGTCAAATTGTGGTAGAGAAATCATAAAGCAAAAAAATTGACTCAGGAAACGAAAATACAATGCTGAATATAGAGGGTAAAACACAAGCGGCCACTAAACTTCAAACTGTGTCTAACAGGAATTCAAACCAGAAGTCTAATTTCATGCTTACAACCAACAAAGCCACAACAGGCAAAAACACCCGTATAGAAAATCATACAACCAAAATGAAATGCTAATATCACTTACAACATGATAATAATAAGCTCAACATCACCCACATTGACTTCACTCCTCGTCAATCTTGAACTCAACTTCCTCTCCAGCATCTTCTCGATGTGGGAAAACATAAAGTAAGAGGTAAGTACAAAAATACCCGTATAAACATTAATGATATGATAGGAGCAGGGGCGGACGCAGAATCTCAGGTAAGGGGGCAATAAATTTTTTAAAGACAAATAAAAAATTTAAGGGGGTGCAAACGATATGCTTTGTACATATATTAGTATAATTTTTCCGGATCAAGGGGGACAGTTGACCCCCCTTGGTTGTATGTAACTCCGCCACTGGATAGGAGTACGTTTGAAAAAAAAAAATGCATTAAATTGTGTACTATTGGTCTTGTAAATGGAATTTTTTATGGGACAATTCATTTTTAAAAAATAAACACTTTTATGCCAAGTAACAAAATCCACTAACACAAACTACATCACTCGTATTAAACATTCAATTTTCCACTCAAATGCACGCTTTGCCTGTAATACCCTATTCTCAATCCCTAAGTCCACTGGAGCCATACTAGGAGGGGTTGCGAAACTCTTGCCGCGACTTCAATAACAATACTAAATCCCAAAATAATTCATGTAAATCCACAAATGATTTTACCATTATTCAATATTTGTTTTCCAAAATATAGTAGTGCAACAAATAAACTACAACACTTATAACTAACTCAATATGCGGACCACGATCCGTAACATAAATAGCCTTGTCCTCGGATCTCAGTCAATTTCATCTCTTATACTCTTCTTTATCTCTCGATCAATAACCTGTATATGTGTATTTATAAAAGGAAAAAACAAAAGAAACCGAGAAAACGAGTTGTCAGCAAAGGGCTAGCTAGTATAGCTATGTGAGAGTGTTATATATATATACCGACAAAAAACTCGTGCGTAATGCACGAAAACGATATAAAATATCTATTGCAAGTAGAACACAGATGGTATTGTTCATAATTAATTAGACGATTAGATTATATAAATAAGAAGAAAACTGGTCATACGACAACACAATAAAATTAAGGTCCCGTAAAACGCGTGACATATTGCAACCATTAAACGATGATAAGAAAAACAAAAATAATTTAAAGGATAAGAAATTGATAACGGTGTTTATTACATATGCACCATGTCACTGATAATAGGTTCGAATGTTTTGAAAGAGAACAATAATCACTAAAAGAACTATATTTGTGGAAAAGAGACGTCTAAGGATAACATGTCTTTTATCGGGGAATTCAAAATAAAGTTGATCAACATTGCATATCTTTTGTTTGGTGAAACTCTTAAACTTAGAGTTTCAACCACCGATTTCGTTCTTCAAAATTTATACTATGAATGTTTGTAATTTTCGTATATTTCATCTTTAAACATTTTGCATGAAAACAAAAATTTCAACAAAGATAATCATACATTTTTTAAATTGAAGTCATTCTTCAAGTCATAGGTTTTTATACTATGAATGTTTGGATATCAATGCTTTTAATTTCCCCGGAACGTCCTTTTTAATTTTTAATTTTTAATTTTTTACACCCAACAAATTCCTCACACCACGAATCCTCTTGAATTTCCCATTTACATTAAACACTTTATAAAAAACACACGCCCTCAAAAAAAGAAGAAAAAAAAAGCACACAATCATACATGACAAATTCAAAGTCAAATATTTGAGTAATTGGCGCAAAAAACACCCTTATGTTTGGGTCAACATTGACACTTGCCACTTATCTTCAAATTTTGCATTTTTACCCTCTATCTTTTATAAAATTTTGCAAGAAACACCCTTTTCTGAATTTTGGGTTAAATTTAACGGCAGAAAGGCGCGTGTTTTACACTCTCCGTCAACATGTGCAAACAAAAAAAAAAAGTGTAATTGGCGCAAAACACCCCTATGTTTGGGTCAACATTGAGACTTACCCATTATCTTCAAATTTTGCATTTTTACCCTCTATCTTCTATAAAATTTTGCAAGAAACACCCTTTTTCGAAGCAATTAATTTTGATTTTGTATGAACTATGAAATGATATTGCTGGGTTGGGTCAAGTAGGTATTTTTTTTTGTTGCAAGCTTGGCCCAGGTTAGCTTCTTTCAAAGCTCGGTTTCTATGAGACGCCGAAGTTACCTATATACATATTCCATGAATGGGTGAACTTGTAAATAGTATGACTCTCAGACTCTAATGCTTGTAATGATGTTAATGAAACCTAATGGAAAATTAGCTCAAAAGAATAAAATAGTTGTGGCATGCCAAGTTTCACAACAGCAACTTGTTAACCCCGTATAATCGTATGCAAAATAAAATAAATAACCAGACAGAAGAAGAACAATTTGTTTATTAAACTGAAAGGATATTACAACTACAATAAAGAAAAGAAATGAAAACAGAACAGAAATAATATAATCTGAAACTGAGGCGAGAAAACTCTATGTCCTTAAGACAATTTTGCTCCGGCATGTACCCACGGATGTGCAATCGTCTCCCAGGATACAACAGTTTACCTATTCAAAGAGTGGTACTTCAACTCTGAACAATCGTCGAACTCTTCCAGTGCTTCAGAAACTCTTCAACTAAAAATGATGCAGAAGTATGAAGTGAGATGTATATCTGTGTTGTGTGTATCATTTCCATTGAAGTTATCAGTTAGCAGATGAAGAGACTCAGCTGATTCGAATTCGTATTACTGACTCAGATCCAATGTAACTTTGTCCAAAAAATTAGTATTGCCTTAGGCCCACGAAGGCCCAATTCCCCAACGGTCAACGGTCAACGGTCTGCGGGCACGGGTGGGCGGCGGCGAAACCGGCTCATAAAATGGCGAAACCGGCTCATAAAGTGGTTGTAAACAATGATTAAAAATCATTTCCTCTTTTTCCCTCAATTTCTCCAACACAACTTACATCAATAAAAAAGGAAAAAACAATAACAATCCAAATTCACCAAGTGAACAAGATCAAATTCATTCATTCATTTCATAGTTCATACAAAATCAAAATTAATTGCTTCGAAAAAGGGTGTTTCTTGCAAAATTCTATAGAAGATAGAGGGTAAAAATGCAAAATTTGAAGATAAGGGGTAAGTCTCAATGTTGACCCAAACATAGGGGTGTTTTGCGTCAATTACACGATTTTTTTTTTGTTTGCACATGTTGACGGAGAGTGTAAAACGCGCGCCTTTCTGCCGTTAAATTAACCCAAAATTCGGAAAAGGGTGTTTCTTGCAAAATTTTATAGAAGATAGATGGTAAAAATGCACAATTTGAAGATAAGTGGCAATTCCCAATGTTGACCCAAACATAAGGGTGTTTTGCGCCAATTACTCCCAAATATTTTAACAAAAGAATGGCTCATTGTAGTCATATCATGATATCATGTTTATCAACTCAACTTGCCAAAAAAGTAAAGAAGAAGAAAATCCATCCTGAATGTGTCTTTTTCATCACAAAAGAGAAAAATTATATATTATTATAATAAGAGTAATTGGCGCAAAACATCCCTATGTTTGGGTCAACATTGAGATTTGCCAATTATCTTTAAATTTTGCATTTTTACCCTCTATCTTCTATAAAATTTTGCAAGAAACACCCTTTTCCGAATTTTGGGTTAAATTTAACGGCAGAAAGACGCGTGTTTTACACTCTCCGTCAACATGTGCAAACAAAAAAAAAAAAAATGTGTAATTGGCGCAAAACACCCCTATGTTTGGGTCAACATTGAGACTTACCCCTTATCTTCAAATTTTGCATTTTTACCCTCTATCTTCTATAAAATTTTGCAAGAAACACCCTTTTTCGAAACAATTAATTTTGATTTTGTATGAACTATGAAATGATATTGCTGGGTTGGGTCAAGTAGGTATTTTTTTTGTTGCAAGCTTGACCCAGGTTAGCTTCTTTCAAAGCTCGGTTTCTATGAGACGCCGAAGTTACCTATATACATATTCCATGAATGGGTGAACTTGTAAATAGTATGACTCTCAGACTCTAATGCTTGTAATGATGTTAATGAAACCTAATGGAAAATTAGCTCAAAAAAATAAAATAGTTGTGGCATGCCAAGTTTCACAACAGCAACTTGTTAACCTCGTATAATCTTATGCAAAATAAAATAAATAACCAGACAGAAGAAGAACAATTTGTTTATTAAACTGAAAGGATATTACAACTACAATAAAGAAAAGAAATGAAAACAGAACAGAAAGGATATAATCTGAAACTGAGGCGAGAAAACTCTATGTCCTTAAGACAATTTTGCTTCGACATGTACCCGCAGATGTGCAATCGTCTCTTAGGATACAACAGTTTACCTGTTCAAATAGTGGTACTTCAACTCTGAACAATCGTCGAACTCTTCCAGTGCTTCAGAAACTCTTCAACTAAAAATGATGCAGAAGTATGAAGTGAGATGTATATCTGTGTTGTGTGCATCATTTCCATTGAAGTTATCAGTTAGCAGATGAAGAGACTCAGCTGATTCGAATTCGTATTACTGACTCAGATCTTTGTCCAAAAAATTAGTATTGCCTCAGGCCCATGAAGGCCCAATTCCCCAACGGTCAATGGTCAGCAGGCACGGGCGGGCGGCGGCGAAACCGGCTCATAAAGTGGCGAAACCGGCTTAATCGAAACCGGCTCATAAAATGGTTGTAAACAATGATTAAAAAATCATTTCCTCTTTTTCCCTCAATTTCTCCAACACAACTTACATCAATAAAAAAGGAAAAAACAATAACATTCAAAATTCACCCAGTGAACAAGATCAAATTCATTCATTCATTTCATAGTTCATACAAAATCAAAATTAATTGCTTCGAAAAAAGGTGTTTCTTGCAAAATTTTATAGAAGATAGAGGGTAAAAATGCAAAATTTGAAGATAAGGGGTAAGTCTCAATGTTGACCCAAACATAGGGGTGTTTTGCGCCAATTACACAAAAAAAAATTTGTTTGCACATGTTGACGGAGAGTGTAAAACACGCACCTTTCTGCCGTTAAATTTAACCCAAAATTCGGAAAATGGTGTTTCTTGCAAAATTTTATAGAAGATAGAGTGTAAAAATGCAAAATTTGAAGATAAGTGGCAAGTCCCAATGTTGACCTAAACATAAGGGTGTTTTGTGTCAATTACTCTTATAATAATGATAATACAAAAAGTAAAAAGAACTTTCTAATATGAAACAACACTAACCCAGCACATAAAAATGAGACTACTTGATATCTCAAGAAATTGTATATCTCTTATTGACTTATTATTTTGTAAATGCTTGATTAGTAAAAGATAGAAGTGCCGCTTTACTCCATGCCCCATCCAGCTATCCCGCAACAGAAAGTTATTGGGTGCGCATCAGCCATATACGGAATGATCGCAAGGTTTTTTAAAAATAAAAAACTTGGTGACATTATTTGATCAATGGGATAGAATGAAATCATAATGATTATTAAAGTTGATTTTCTTTAATTTGCAACCAATCAATTGATTTACTAATTATTCTTATAATTGTCCTTTAACCCTTTGTTACCCAACTCAAAGCGCCCTCTCTATCAATTAAACCTTTATTCATTTTGGATCTGCATTCAAAACATATTTTCTTAATAAATTGTACTTTACTGTTAAATTGCTTTCACCTTATAATGCACCTTGTTGCACTTAATAACAATTTTGCTCCGAAAGAAGTGTGTCTGCAACAAACACATCAAAATAGTACTACTATTAAATTGCTAACAAAAAATAGTAATAATTAATATTTGACCGAATAAAACAATAATATTAGCATTGAATAATGTGGAAAAAAAATCTTATTTATAGATTCATATGAACCAACAATACAAAGTCCTGAAAAGTAGGAACAAATTACAAAAAAAAGACACCGAATTGATCACTAGCCGTATATACATATATAAACTCAGATGTAAATATTACAACTGAATTATACGAACAGCTATTTATTATTGTAAACCGAACAGAGTACAAACCAAAAAAATAATAATAATCGAAAAAAAATGTAGACAATAATGGTCTAGCTTGTTCTACGAAGATAGGCGAATGAAGACGCATACTAAAGAACCCATTTTCAGTGTCAAATAATATATTATCTATCTATTAAATCAGATTAAATATAAATTAATCTATGTGTAAATAAACTAAACATTATATTTGAGGTAGAACTTAACGACATCCTATAAATAGCTGTTTTACATTATTAGCGGATTATTGACATCAAAATAATATTACTATAAAGTTCCTAACAAAAAAATATAATTAATCACATGGCCCAAAAAAAGGCGAAAAAAATGACAACACCTGATATCTTTTTATTTTTTTTCCTTATTTAAAAGTTTGTTTGGATTTTGGATTTTGGATTTGTGATTTTTTTTTTGTTCGAGTGTTATTTTTTTTATTTGTGATTTTTTTGTTCGAGTGTTATTTTTTTATTTGTGTTTCTTTTTCGAGTGATATATAAATATTTTTTTATTTGTGTTTTTTTTCGAGTGATATACATTTTAATTTTTTTTTCGAGTGATTTAATTTTATTTTCTTGATAAAATACATCACATGTTTATTTTATTTAACACAAACCACATTGGATATAATCCATACAACAATTTATTAGTGTCAAATAATATATTATTTACCTTTTCGTGCACCCTGTTAATAACAATTTTCCTTTATACAAAAAAAAAAAATAACAATTTTCCTGCAACAGAGATATCAAAATAATACCACTATTAAATTCCTAATAAAAAATATATATATAATTAATAAAAATAATTCTTGAATACCTTCTTCTCACCACCCTTAATTTGATGATTAATGAAAAACTATAACTATGCTACAGTTTATTAGCGTAGCGTGCCTGCAACGAAGACATCAAAGTAAAACCAATGTTAAATTTCTAATATAATATATATATATATACTAGCCATTAACCCGTGCATAATGCACAAGTGATATAAAATTAACAGACAACTTATAAACTTAAATATTTAATTGAAAAATAACACAACAAACTTGATACTATAACAAATTCCTAAAAAAAATCTCACCTAAAAAAATATACACATGTAAATATACAATAATAAAAGTGTAAACACATGCCATATAGACATGATCGTGTTCATTGCTCCAACAATAAAAGGGACTACGTACTCAAGGTAGCTAAAAAATATGTAACAATCTATCAAAAAGATGTCTATTATATAATATGTCTGTGTAAGATGAGTTTGTAAGCACCAAGTATGCAAGGATGCTACAAACTAAATTCTATTGATATGCAAAGAACATAAAAGAGAAAGACATTAATAATTTTTATGTAGAATGTACAATGTCATGATATTAGAAGCTATCTTTAGATCCACCCGATAAATAAAAACAATTGCTAAACAAAACTCCAAAGAAACAATTTGCAACACCATCTAGATTGAAATTATAGTTTTAACAACCGTATACTAATTCCACACTATCAACGATATATGTGAGAGAAATAGAGGGGGTCAATCCAATAAATCCAACCATAATTTGTTCTCCCATTATACAATGATAGTCAAAGGATAATCAAACATCAATTATTATAACCCAAATTAGTACGAAAGAATCTGATAGAAACACAAAATTTAAATAATCCATAAATGTCTAATGTAAAGTATACATTTGCTCTAAGATAATATCGCCATCGTCAAATCTTTACCTCCAAAGTAGACATAGGATCCAGTGTGATGAAACACTCACCATCACATCAATTTGGTCTCACTTACCCTCACATTTTCATCAAGACATTGATTTTCTGCATCAAGATTTTCATACTCACAAAGGAGTAAATATTGTGAAACACATTGAAAGAAACTGCATTCAAAAAAAAATTAAGTGGTAGGTCAAAATTAAAACTTGAACAAATTAAATCAACAGTAATTTTTACAACATCCACTCAAAAATAAAAATAAAAATAAAAATAATAAAAATACAAACAAACTAATATGGTTTATATGGGATATCCAATGAACCACCAACAGATCGAAGATCTATCTTTCAAATCCATGTAACAGGAAATTCCTCTTTTGATATCTTGTTGATGAATCATCTTTATGACTATAATGAATCATTTCTTAAATTCCCTTTCTTCTTTAGATAGTCAGTGGCGGAACCAGGAAAAAATTTCGGGATGGTCTTGGTGTAAAAATTTCGGGGTGGTCTTGATATATAGAAATTTCGGGGTGGTCTTGGTCTTGGTAACATCGAAAAAGATACATAACATACTAATATTAACACTACTACTAAAAAAAAATTTCAAAATTTGAACACTTGGTGGTTCAGATAGTATGAAATGGGAGAATACTTGGCAAAATATAAATGTTTACGGGATTTTAATTTATTGGTTACATTAAATGTTTAATGACCATAAATCATAAATTATAAATCTAACAAAAGGTGACTCTAGCTTTGAAGACCATCATGTAATATTTCTTGACACCAAGCCTAAAACGAAAGTAGGATCCTAGACTTCAAAACCTACATTTTTCATCATACACGTGTCTATAATCAAATTGAAATTTTCATTATTCCCAAATAAAAAGGGACACTCGTAAACAAACAAACCAAGATAAAAGGTGTAAACTTCAATCATTCAAAGCCTCACAATTCATAACAAAAATTTCAAATTTGTAATCAGAGTATTCAGGCAATTTTCCCCTTTCCCGGCCAAACACCCCAAGAATTTCAAGGTCCCAACTAATATGTGACCTAATCAAAGTTGAATAGAACTTCACACATCATTACTCTTTAACACCAACAAAACAAAAGCTTTCCACTTGTTTCTCCTTATTAGGCATTTCTTAGTTACTCATCTAAAAGCTAAAGAGGTGTAATTAAACAAATGATCATTTGAATTAATTAGTTGTTTAAATAACATAAAAGATCACAATATTAGAATGTATGAATTTTGGATAATGTTACAAGTAGAACTTCAGGCTTGTTTATTGAATAAGTACATGAAGAATAGAGCCTTTTTTATTTTTTTTATTTTGCAGCTTCAGTATATTTTAATTGCATAGCCATCAACCGCATACAATTAAAAATCAATCTAACCCAATATTTTACTCCTGAAAAGACAAAGGTTGATTATTTCACCTTCAAGAACTAGCCATGCCTGACGACTCCGGCCGATCGCCAGGGAAAAGAATCAACCTTCACTACCGTGCAAAGACTTCGAGTCAAGAGACCCCGAGACCGGTGACTAGCCGTTCTCCTAGAACAGTAACTATAATCCCCCTTGCCACCAGAACTTTGAAACTTTTGTGCCACGAGTGATCAAGTATTATTCGTCAGTTCCAAGTATCAGTTTTTATAGTTACAATAAAATTGTGCACTAGCTCAAAATAGTCAATGTACTATTGTTTTTAAGAAATCATTCGAAAACGACTTCCGAGTTTGAATCAATAGTCTATATAAATAAAATACTTGAAAATAAAACACTCGCTTCTCTTTAATACTTGATCACTTTTCGAATGTGACTGAAACTCCCCTAGCATGTCTTGACACTATTTCAAATATGTTCCTCTCATTTTCTAGACTCCTCGATTCCCACTAGATTAAGTCATACAACCCCAACATCTCATTTCATCCGTAAAGTTTATCCTGCATCAGCTCACCAACCATTTGATTTCTGAATTTCCTAATACATCAATTCCTGGATAATTCATTTGGCTTTATGTAAGTGATAATGGGTGCTTGCTTGATGACTGAAAGAGCGGATTAGGCGACCCCATGACGGTAATTGGTGATGTGCCTTTGTGAATTCCTAAAGGTAAAGTTTTGGTTGGAGATTTCTATGGTGAAAATTTTGAGTCTTATAAGGTGCAAGCAAGGGCGGAGCTAGGATTTTTATATCGGGAGGCTAGAATAAAAAATTTCATGATAGTTGTTTAATATCATTTTTTTTTTCAAGTCTACACTTGGAAAAAAAGTTACACAGAAACACCAAATAGATAGCATTTTATACAAGTTGTGAACAAAAGACGATAAAATAGAATTTGGATACAAAATGTCTACTACTACTACCCAATTCATCATTCAAAAACTTGTTTTTTATTTAAAATGTCAACATGACTAGATACTAAATACTCTGAATCACTTCAATTTCATCTTACGATGCTTCTAGGAATTGAATTCATTAATAACGGAATCAACATCAAGATTTTGAGAAAAGTCTCTTTCAATATAAACCGTCCCGCAAGAAACTCTTCGTCCATTTTACTACGAAGAATGGATTTAACATTCTTCATAGCTGAAAATGCCCTCTATGTGGTTTTTGTTGAGACTGGGAGAGTTAAGATAAGACGAATCAAATTCTCAATCAAAAAGTATGGTTGAGATTTGTTTGTTTCAACTAATTTCTGACACAAATCTGAAATGGTGGACAAACTTTGAAACATTGGATGTTGAATGACATCATACTCATAATGTGCCAATTGCGATTTAAGCAAATGCATATCTTGGCCAGTGAAGTCGTTGGGATAAAAATCTTTTGCAAGGGTGCACATATTCTCGATGTTGAAGGACTTGAATTTATCCTTTGGATCCAAAGACGTACTTAGTTTGAGGAGCTCAACTGCTTCATCACTAAATATGTCGTTTAACTCATGCAGCTGAAAATCAATTGCATTGTTAAATATATCAAAATGGTAGTAATGCTCAACTATGATATTGTCTCTTTGCTGACATGAACGACCAGTAGCATCTACACAACAAGAACTCATGTCTGGAATGGGAAAATTATTTTCTATGCAAACTTTTATCACACCCTTCATCAACGTATCGAAACCTTCGGCCCTTAGCAAGCCAAGAAGATTTTTGGTTGATGAGACAACATCCATGGCACTCAAGATATCAACATTTTTTCGCTGCAAGGCTTTAGAAAGAAATTTGGTTATTGCCATGGTTTTGTGCATAGTATGTAAGATAAAGATGAAATCAAATGATCTCTTCGTGATCAAAGCACCGCTCGCTTCTCCACATGCAGCTCGAGACGATCCATCAAGGGCGTCCTTGTCCAAATTTAGGCTCGGGGCCAAATATTATTTTAGGCCCTTCTAAAAATGGAATAACCAAGGAAAATATATTGTTTTTGCCTCTAACAAGAATTGAACCCTGGTTGCTTATCAAGTTAAACTTTACTGCTTAACATTAGAGCAATACTTTATTTATTTTTAAAAATGCAATATATATACTATTGAGTTAAAATTTCACGGGGCCTTTAAATTCATAGATTTTCAGAGGGACTCGGGGCCATGCCCCCCTTGGCCCTCCCCGGGGCGCCCCTGCGATCCATCATCAATAATTCTTCCAATTGTCATAATAATAGATGTGTACATATCTATTATACCACAAATAGAATCAAAATGAGAACTCCACCGAGTCTCTCCAGCACGGTGCAATGTACCAATTTGGTTGGCCCCTCTACCAGTCTCACGTTCACCAGCAGCTATAGAATCTGCAATCTCATTAGCTTCATTAGATTGCAACTCATTGTGACGTTTGGGCGAAGCTTTAATGATATTCACAATGGTGGTCAGTTTAGAAAAGAATAAATAGATAGAAGTGTTCTTCTCAACAACTTCAACTAATGCAAGTTGTAAACGGTATGCAAAACAATGAACATAATATGCAGATGGACAATCTTTAAGAAAGAGCGCTTGTAACACATTCCATGCACCACGCATGTTGCTAGCACCATCGTAGCCTTGGTCTCGCATGTCATTAACATCTAAATCGGATCGAATAAGAGCATCACATATCTCTTTTTTAAGATTTGTTGCCGTTGTATCCGTAACATGTATAATATCAAGAAAGCGCTCCCGCACAAAACCATAAGCACCCACAAATCTCAAAACAATAGCCATTTGTTCATTGTTAGACGAATCCTTGGATTCATCAACCAAGCAACAAAACTTAGCGTCCCCAATTTCGTCATGTATCTTTCTTTTTTACTTTATTAGAAAGGATGTGTATAACCTGTTTTTGAATCCCGGGTGATGTGAACTTTGCATTTACGGGATCGTTTCCTAAGACAACGGCACCAATATCTAATCTCAACTTTCCCATAAACTTTATCATCTCCAGAAAGTTGCCTTGATTTTTTGAATGCAATGACTCATCATGTCCTCTTAAAGCACAACCTTGCAAAGTAAGCCAAATAATACCCTCAACTGTTGTTCCCAACCGTAGCCGTTTTGTTTTAATATCTGTTAAAGTATCTCACATTGAGAAATTGTGATTTGTGTAACCCACCATATTAAGAGATGAACTTCATTCACCTCATAACCCAGGTTTTGGGGATGAGGTCCATCTTCTTATATGGGCTTTGGTCTAGATTTCCACATGGTATCAGAGCCACCCTTTATTGTGCAAGTGTTGGGCCTCTTTGTTTGCCTTGAGAGTGCCCATACCCACACTTGAGGGGGCGTGTTAAAGTATCCCACATTGAGAAATTGTGATTGTGTAACCCACCATATTAAGAGATGGACTTCCCTCATCTCATAACTTAGGATTTTGGAGATGAAGCCCCTATTCTTATATGGGCTTGGGCCTA
The DNA here is from genome assembly GCA_036785695.1 of Gentiana straminea. NCBI lineage: Eukaryota > Viridiplantae > Streptophyta > Magnoliopsida > Gentianales > Gentianaceae > Gentiana > Gentiana straminea. The sequence continues at coordinate 7,755,282 of JAVUPR010000048.1, read as the reverse complement.
GATTTTCACAATATCCTCCTCACTTGCTCTATTTATTACCATGTCAATATGTCGAGGTACATGCATTAACGGATGAACCGAGTCCACAGAATTACTATGTGGGGAATTAGGACCACACACATGTTTCAAAAAGCTACAATTATCACCATCATTGACCCTTTTTTTTTTTCAATTTGAAAATCCATCAACAGTAAATGTACGATGATGCATCTGATTCACATCGAAAATGAAGCATGAAAGCATTTTTTAAAAGCAAAACGCTCTAACCATTTTTTTTGAAGGTTGATTGAAAACTACGATTTTGTTTTCCAAACTTAGACATGGGATATTTTTGTGATACACCAATTTGGATATGTTTATTGAAAACTACGATCTTATTTTCCAAAAATGGCTTATATGAATGGTGATATGGATTGCTTTAATGAGAATGTAAAAGAAAAATGGTTCATAATTTTACTAGATTTAAATACATTCCTATATTTCCAAAATGAAATAACGCATCCATCTACTAATTATGTATACTTCTATTTGTATACTTCTGTTTGATTATCATTTAGTATTAGATTGAAAACCCAATTTGTAGAAGTATTTAGGTGGTTGGGTGTAGATAATCCTAAAAAATGATATATTATATATTTTTTAGTATAGTACATTGTCGGTAAAACATAAACATCATAAATTTATAAAAAAACAGCGATTATGTTGTCGTTCAACTTCTACATGAAAGAGATATCGTTTAATTTGGTGACCAAAAATTAATAACCAAAATATTTGAAGTACTGAAAAAATGTCTCAGGTATACCCCCGGTTTGAAAATTAGGGTGTTACATTCTCTCTACAAGCGCATGCTTAACACATGAGAGAACATCCTGCAAATTTTATTGATCCCAAGCGCACGCTTAAGGCGGTCAAGCGTACGCTTGACAATTCAGGCGCAAGCCTGAGTAGTCAGTACTAATCAGCTCAATAATTTACACTACAAGGACACGCCTCTATACCCCATGCGCATGTTCGAAATTTCACCAACATATTTTTTCGTGTTCATGACTAAGACGCACGCTCGTATGTCTAGATGTCTAGATGCACGCGTGAACATGATCATGACGAAAATATGCATATGTACCTATACAAACTTCTTCACCAATTCCACAACCATTTCACTCGGAAATACATCCAACCAAATTACCAAGCTATGCAATAAAGATTAGCACAATCCAACAATACAAGCGATATAAACTAACGGTGACTTCAACGAAAACACCCATTACCTTAATTGCAAAGATGACTACAAACTGCAAAAATCCAAATTCCAAGCAAAGCTCTACGATTACTTCTACGAATTTTAACACTAAAATCCCAACAATTTAAGAAGCACAAAATAAAATTTAGAGTGGGGTGAAATTCCTACTCATGGATCAACGAGAAAACTTCACAAAATGATCTCCTTGTCTCGGTGATCGATTTGGAGTGCGCTATCTGAATTTCCAACTGTTGGATTGATTAGAAATTTGAAGATTCTCCTTTTTCTTTTTTCTTTGTTAAGTTCGAACTGGGCGGAAATTTTTCTGATAACCGGTGGGGATAAAGGTGGGGTTATGGGTAGCTAATTAAGATAATAACCATAAGTAACTTTTAATCCTTTAATTATTATTTCCCGTTTTCTTTCTCTCTTTCCTTTTATAATTATTAAAAACAAAAAGAAAAAGGCACGAATCCAAGTATTTCTCGAATGACAACTATACCCTTATACAAAGGTATGCGATATTACACTGGGTTTTAAAAACGACAGAGCAAGTTATTATCCATTGATTCATGTAAAATCGGTCATAGTCGTATTTCATCACTTTCTATTAAGGTATACCTCGTCTCATGACCTAATGACATTTCATTTGAAAAAAATAAATGCAAAGTACGTTTATTTTCTTCAAATCAATGTATAAAAATACATTTCTTGAACTTCCAATTCTACACATTATCGTAGCTTATGTATGAGTTTGGTAGACTAGTTTTCATTCTTAACCATTGCTCGTAAATAATCGACTTTTCGAAAGTTGATCCTGAAATCGACCGTCCCAAATTCGATTCATTGATTAACGCGTGAGTCGACTTTAGGATGGTTGTTTTTAGGATCGACCTTCGAAAAATTGATCTTTACATGGAGTGGAAATAGTTGCCGAGTGCGGTGACACAAGTAACAATGGTGTCTGATCGAGACTTTCTAGGATTCAATCTTACCGGCAGTGTACCGGATCAATTGTAGTCTAGTAAGTGTTTAAGGTCGTATCCACGAGGATTGTGAGGTTGAACACCGAAAAACTATTATTATCTTGATCAAAGTCGCAAATTAACAAGAAAGTAAATTAATGTATCTAAAAATCTACTACTACAAAGGGTGATAAAATGATAAAAAGCCTAGTCAAGACAATGCAATGATCAAGTATATCTCTACTAGTATCATGGGAATGAATTACCTACCAACCTTCCATTAATGTTCAAGTATGTGTTATTGGTGCACTCCTAAGCTAGAAATTCCCCCTCATACGAGTGTATGGAACTACTCTATGCCTCCTCATTGGTCTAAGTGTCCTAGACCTAATGATTCAACATGATACGAACTTGAATGCAATGACAACGTCAATACTCCCCGGATAAAAAATCGAATTCCAATGAAGGTCGATTTTACCTTCCGGTTTTCCTATCCTTTCTCCCACACCAAGCATCTCCTTTCGGTCTCAACTAAGTGTGTGTGCAAGTGCTAGGTGATCAATCCAACACCAACAAGCAATACATTGCAAATAGGAAAAGATAACAACAACACATCAAGTATGAAATACAAACAACATTCACAATCAACTAATAGATATAACAACTATCACAAAAACATTATCTTGGCTAGCAAAAGCTTAGACTTCCGTGGCTATGAAGAGCAAATTGTCACTTAAGAACTTCATAGATATGAACATAAAACTAGAAATAATAAGAGAAGAATTACCCATAAGATTGCAATACTTCAAGAGAGAATAATTGCATTGACTCTTCAAGGTTCTTCCATGGAGGAATTACACCAAAAGGGATGAAATTTCTTCACATAATCAACTCCAAAAGCTTTAAAGATGAATTCTTCTAAGATTACAAGTAGATTTAATGGCTAAAATACTACTAAGTTTTGGGGTAGAAGAGCCCTTGGAAGGGTTGTCTTCAAGCTTGGAGAGTTGGGGAAGAAGATGGAATGGAGGGATGTATAAAAATAGATCTAAAATGAGGTTTAAAAAGCTGAAAATTATGATTCTGGATTGCTTCTGGCGTGCGCCGGAAGTAGTCCCGGTGCACACCGGTATCCTCTCTGGAAATCTGCAACTCTCCGGCGTGCACTGGAAGTAGTCTCAGTGCACGCCGGTCCTTCACAACATCTCAGTAAAATGGCTATAACTTGAGTTGTAGACCTCCGATTGATATGATTTAAAATGCGTTGGAAAGTTCGTTTCTTGATCTACAACTCTCATGAAGAAGTATTCTCCAGAAAATGCCTCTAAGTGGGGTTAAATGTCCGTTGAAGATAGACTACGGTAGAAGCACAAAAGAAAATTGATCCGTTTGAATCCGATAGCTTCCGGCATACTCTTTTAGCCCTCAAAAGACGTGTCTAAGCTCACACGTGTCGTCACTCGGGGTCTTGGTCAACCTATAATCTTGCAATAAATTACCAAAATACCAAGCGTAAACCCGACACGACGCTCCAGTTACTATAACCGGTACAAAACTATCAAAATATGATATTTTATATAATAATTACTATCTACACATTTGGGTGAAACTAGACAAATAATTACTCGAATTGATATGAAAACATCAATAAACGCATGAGAAATGAGGATAAAACATCGTGAAATGTATCATCACTTTGACTTACGTCAATGTCATAGGTATATGTATAAATCATTGTTATGTCATATATAAATCAACCGACACATTTGTGGTGCCCCTCAATTTGGATACGTTCATAGATTTACTGGAGTGTCTTTAAAGGATCCCCATATTAGGGATGAACTTGGTCTGATTTGGATAAGTTTGGGTTGATGATTTCAATGTTTAATGACCGGTTTAGTTGGAGAATACCCCAACCTAAACCAAAACAATGTTGAAAACAATTGTTTGGTTTGAATTGATTTCGATTTGGTTCGAGCTTGGTTGGTTTCATCAATTCCATTTTCTTTTCACAAAAATAAAAATCATATGATACGCCTGACCTGCAAAAGGTCCTGCGGATCCACAATCGGGTCCGTCCAACGGACTAACCAACAAGGAGTGTTCTTGGTCCACCGAGTCCACGCTAGCTATCCCAAGCCGGATCAATGCCAAGAGCCTGTCAACAAGCCTTCAATCCGCCGTCTTATAAGCGTGACCTGAAGCAACTGAAGCCGATCAGTCCGGTCCTCATGTTACGAAGCCCTCTCAATTAGGCGAGCAAGCTAACACATGACGACTCTAAGACAAAGACTCAATGAAAGGCTAAGTGATTGGGTCCGCCCCTCATCAGCCCGCCATAGTACATCTGTCTAGTTTAATTAGTGTCACATCACATTTTATTATGTCTTATCGTCATTAGCTTAATCATGATTAGTAGCTGGCCTATATATACAAGGGCTCAGTGTAACATTAAAGGGATCGAGTAATATACAAAACAGACAACACTGTGCCAATTTGTCGATTATCAAACTCTTCTTTTATTGCTTAAATCTGACCACCACCTACTCGAAAACACCACCGTGTATCACCGGTAAAATCATTCATAAACAGTCAGATATCATTACTAAACAATCGTTACCACCACCTTGATAAATCCGACGTTATCATCATAGAGAGCATATATTTATAGACATTTCTATGCAAAACAAACAGATTACTGATAATACATTCAACATATCATTAGTAAAAGAAATATAATCATGAACATATTTAAGAATAAAAAAGCTTCAAAAAAAAGGAAGGTACAAGAAATTTGGCAAGTGATTGATGTTTTGTTTAAAAACTAGTGAACGTGAGCCGTGCAAGGCACGGCGGGCCCAACATAAATCGTCACCAACGATAATATCAAAGAATAGACCCCCAACGTGAAATAAATCGCGTAAGCTTAAACCGTAATAAATTCAAGGTACAAGACAAAGAGAGCAACAGAAACATATCACATTCTCTGCAAGAGGTAGCTCTTTCTTAGAGACGTGAAGATTGTGAATCACTTCTCTTCCAGCCCTATCAGGAGTCTCCACCTACAAAATAAACCACAATACGATGTATCGGAGAACAATGTCATAAAGTCGATCACTTTAGCTTCGACTTTACGTAATGAAACATTATAGAAAAACAATAAGCGGACCATAACTACACGGTCAAATCTACTGGGACGCCTTAGCTTCCATATCATTAATATTCTTGAAAATGTGTTTCACTCATTTTCTAATTTCTCTTTCTTATCATGAATGAAAAGATCATTGATCTCGTGTTCATTCATTTGGTGGGAAAAAAAAAACACGTGGCAAACGGTCTTTCCTTTCCCCCCCCCCCCCCCCCTTTTCTACATAATCTACTAACGTACACATTTGATAAAGGAAAAAAAGTACACGTGTTGATGTATTTTATAGCTAAACTTGACCCATCTCCATCGTACACTACATAGTAGAATTTCAAATCCGTCAGTCTTTAATTTTTTTTCCCTTTTATGCACAAACTACTAACGGTACACGTTTGATAAAAATAAAAAAACCACAAAGGTACAAAAAAAAAACAGCATTTCCTTTTCTTTCCCCTTTTCTGCACAAACTACTAACGATACACATTTGATAAAGGAAAAAAAAAGTACACGTGTTAAAATATACACTTTGGTTCGGTTTATGTAACGGAGAATCGAACAAAAAATTTCAGTTTTTATATAACGCTGACCGAAATTCCGGTTTTTACCGAAGGAAAAAAACAAAAAACAATCTGCTTTGAAAAAAAAATTGCCACGTGTCAGCTAAGGAGGTTGCCACATGGCCAATTGTGGAGCAACCTCCTTAGCTTCTTATAAGATAAGAAGATATAATGAAATACGGGGATTGGTTTCAATTGGTTTTATAAATTCAACAAGATAATGATCAATTTCCTTCATAAAAATAATAATAGATACTATATTATTAAGTAAAAGTTCCAGTTCTAATATACTACGTCCGTCCTAAAATGTAAACTTGTTTAGGTTTTTTTTGTCAAAGTTCAATCAACAAAGCAAACTGAACTTGGAACAATAAAACAACAAAAACAGAAGCTGCTGCAAGTTCTGTGAAGCATTTTATCGAACAGGTTGCAGCTTAAACGGTTGAGCCTTGGATCAGTCAATCAAAGCAGTTATAACTAATTATGTTACAATTAGCAACTACCAAAAATCTATTTAAGCTTAGAATCATAGATTTTAACACTCAATATTCAGTTTTATTCAGTGTATCAAAGTTATGATTCTTAATAAAAGTTTCCCGCCTCTTTTTAGTTTTGAATTTTTCTTCCTCAGTTTTTTGATTCATCATCAAGAATTCAACTAATTCTTCATTGTATCAGAGCCACCTTTTATTGTGCAAGTGTTAGGCCTACTTGTTGGCCTTGTGTGCCCGGCCCACACTTGAGGGAGCGTGTTAAAGTGTCCCATATTGGGAACTTATGGTTGTTTCACCCACCATATTAAGAGATGAAATTTCCTCACCTCACAACCTAAGTTTTGGGGATGATGCCCTCATTTTATATGGGTTTGGGCCTAGATTTCTACATGGTATCAGAGCAATGAGATTCTTGATGTTATCTCCGTTGCGTTGTTGATCTGCAGTTTTTTTTTTTTCCTTCTTTCGTTTTACTGCAATCTTTCTTTCTTCTTCCCCTTATCAATGGATAATCATCAAGTTTATGTTCATGTCATTCCTCCGGAATTAGTTCTTCATCCTAGTGAGAGTCCGGCTTTTATTCTTGTTCAGCCAATTCTTGACGAAACCAATTATCATAGTTGGAAAATTACTGTGTTGAATGCTTTGTCTTCGAAGAACAAGACCGGTTTTATTGATGGCACCATTGAAAAATCTCCAGTCAATGATCCGAATTTCAGATTGTGGAACCAAAATAACGTACGGTCAAGGCTTGGTTGGCGAATTCGGTATCCAACCACATTGCTCAGAGTATAATGTGTTATCCCACTGCCAAGGATATATGGGATGATCTTGAAGATAGATATGGAGGAGGAGATGCTGAAAGGTTATCTTATTTAGTTGATGAGATTCAAGCTTTAAAACAGGGTGATTCCTTTGTTACCGAGTATTTTGCCAGATTAAAGATCCTCTGGGATCAGTTGTTGGTTCTTACCCCTCCACCTACTTGTCCTTGTGGGCAATGGTACAGGCTTCATAATGGAAAAAAAAACAAGTTATCCGTTTTTTGAAAGGTCTCAATGATAGTTTTTCGGTAGTCAAGTCCCAGGTTTTAATGATTACTCCATTTCCCTCTGATCAAAAATGTTTTTTCTATGGCCTTGAAGCAAGAAAGGTAGCAGAATTAATCTTCTGGTCATTATCAGTTTCTTCCAATGTTTTTGGTAGCAATGTTGTAAACAATGTGGAAAAATCAGCTTTGGTTGTCCAGAATCAAGGAGGAGCTACTGGAAATTTTAGGAAAAACTATAATAATGGTAATAAAAAACCTCAATGCACTCATTGTGGTATAGCAGGTCATACCATTGACAGATGTTACAAGAAACATAGATTCCCTCCAAAATTTAAGGGCAGAGGAAAGGGCAAATCTTTTGCTAATAATGTTGCTTCAAAAACTAATTCTTAGGAAGATTCTCAGTCTCAAACTCAATCTATCCCCTCAGGGTTGCAACACCAGTCACACATGAGCAATATCAGCAAATTCTTAACATTTTGAAGGCTGGTTCTTTAACTCAAGGAAGTGCATATGCAAGTCTTCCTTATGTGACTAACTCTATTGTTCTATCTACTAATCTTGGAGGTCCAAGTTTGTCTAGAACTCCTAATTATTTTAAGTGCATACTTGATTCTGGAGCCACTGATCATGTGATCTTTGATAAGGCTTTGTTTTGTACTTGTAAATCTGTACACGATATGTTTGTGTCCCTGCCAAATGGCAAGGATGCCAAAGTTTCACACATTGGCCAAGTCAAAGTAAAAAAGGATCTAGTGCTTGACAATGTTCTTTGTGTCCCTGATTTTAGTTTTAATCTGATGTCCATTAGTAAACCAATTTGGGCTAGAGCCTATAATATAAAGTTTTTTATGGATTGTTGTGTGATGAGAGTCAACTTTGGTTCATTTCTTACATGATTCTACCCTCGTTTATGACTTATTTGATGCACTTTTGGGGTAGTTTGAGTTATTTATGATGCATTTTCACCATTTGAATCACCTTGAGGTCAAAGACAACTTAGTCCGAAAATCTCGTCATTTTTGGGGAATTATTGCATATTTCATACCTATTTTATCTTGCGGGAGTTATGCGCGGTATTGTTGCTCGTATTTGTAGGGAATAAGTTCATTGGGATCCTGGTAGAGGAGTTATTGATGATGGATAGATGATTTTGAGAGGTTAAAGCAAGCCCCGAAGCTAAAGAGTTGAAACGGATCAAGAATCGTTGATGTTTTCATGCTTCTGTGACTTAATATGCATTTTGAGATCCCTTAGAGGCATGTTTTGGAAATTTTGTATTCATGAAAGTTGTATATAATTGAACAAGCTTTCCAACGCAACTTGTTACACTCAAATCAGAACTCTACACGCAAGGATATCATCGAATTACTGAAAATATACCGGTACTGTGGCAATTCAGCAAGTTCATGCGCGCGCATGAACTAGTGCATGCTCGCGCATGGAAGGGCGGAAAAATCACATCTACATTCAGAAAAAGCATGTGCACGCATGCTATCTCCATGCTCACGCATGGAACGTGATTGAGCTAAAATCCACCCAACAAAAACAATTTATAAAGACTCGAAACCGTGGGTAAACTAACTCTCTAACCGGCAGTGTACCGGGTCGATTGCTAGAATAGCTACAGGAGTACGAGGTCGAACCCAAATGAATCGTGTTTGCAAGTACCAAAGTGAACGTGGAACTTAGTCTAGGTGATCAATGATTTTAAAGTATTTGTAACTACAACGACACTAAAGTGATTTATACTAACAAGTCTAAAGATAGAAAAGAAAGAAAGAAGATTAAACTACTAAGTTTTAAAGATAGATAAAGGGACATAGCCGAACCATGATCAAAATAGCTAGTTTCACCCCAAGGAATGACAAAACCGGGAGTGTGCAATAAACGAACGAACTCTTACATTCAATTTCACGGGTACGTACTTCTAATCCCGGTGCTAAGGTCTGAACAACTCTTCCCCAACACCTTATGCCAAGTCAACTAACCTTCCCTAAGAGAGGTTCATTCACAAGACAATCATGCACGAGAGCCGTTTAAACGTTAAAACGAGTAACCTCGCACTACAATGCGATCCTAGAACCCTTTTCCCACACCCCTCTCTCTGAACAACTCTCAAGAGTGATGTGTGTGATTTTTGACCTAGGTGATCAATCTAGCCCAAATCCGTTATAACAAGTTCTAAGACGTGAAATATGCAAGATACAACAATATAAAGAACTACCCACTCCCAATTTCATCACCCAAAGGATGATTTCACCAAATTTCACATGATTCGACTATGAAAAGGGATTAGCTACTCATTATACTAATCAAAACATATACAAAACAGTAAATAAGAGCCATAACAAGTAAAAGAGAAGAGAAATATACCATTAAACTGCAGAAATTCGAGTTGAGATCCAAAAAGTACAAGATAGAGAAGTAATTAAAAGGTGGTCTCTTAGTGTTTGGAATGAAAATCTAAGCTAAGAAATAGAAAGATTAAGCTAAGATGTTGCTGATTTACACTAAGAGAGAGTATTCTAAGCTATTACAAAATTCGAGCAATAAAATGGGTAGAGTTTTGCTAAGAAAAGCTTGATATCTAAGAAAATGTCTAAGGGGGGTATTTATAGGTGAAGGGAAAATCTGCTGCAAAAATGGTCCAAACGCGCGTTTAAAGGGCTGGAACGCGCGTTTGGGCTCTTCAAACGTGCGTCTCGCTTGGCTGGAACGTGCGTTACACATAAATTCTGGGCAGGGACTTGACTGTTCTTCATCTGGAATGCGCGTTTAAGAAGGTTCAAACGCGCGTTTAGGATCGTGGAACGCACGTTTGGCCTGGTTCCCAAACGTGCGTTTAGAGGGCTTCAACTCTGAATCCGGTCTAAACTTCTGGAACGCGCGTTTAGGGATTCAAACGCGCGTTTAAAGGGCTGGAACGCGCGTTTGGGGGATTCAAACGTGCGTTTGAACCCCTGTTTCCCCAAATCTTCACTTTTTTCCCTTTTTAGCCCCTCGTCTTGCCTCGGTCATGCTTTTTCACCACAAATCGTCACCTTCCGAGTCCTCGAGACACCAATACCCTTCAATGTCACAAACTACCACAACATCCAAACAATTCCAGAGGGTAAAAGTGCTCGGGAATGGGGTTAATATCAACAATAAGGGGTATGAATTCATCAAAGTAGCGGATTCGTTCCCCGTGCCATAAGCTCACGATATCACCCCGAAAATGGTCTAATTTACCCAAAATTGTGCTGAAAGTGTGATAAACGGGGGTAATTAGTGCACCGGAGTCACGTAAAGTTGACTCCCATCAGAACGCGTGTTTTTTTTACGGATTTTCACCATTCGGGGTCGGATTTTGGCCATATAAAAGCCAATTAGGTCGAATTTTATACCCACTTCTTCAGAATTTAATTTCCTCTTCAGTTTTTAGGTTGAGTTTCTCCAAAAACCATTAGAAAAATTATTTCCTTGCATCCAAGTACTTCAAGATTGCTTCGATTGTTGATTTATTTTCGCGAATTCTTTATTGTGGATTGCTCTCAAACTATTGGTAACTTTATTTTATTTATTTTCATCATGTTTTCTTGCAATTCTTTTGTGATTTACTATTTCGTTTTTGTTATTATGAGTAGCTAAATTCTTGATAGCTAAATTATGTGATGGAACTACGAAATAATGCTTAAACGATGATCTAGGGATGAGTAGGGCTTAAAAGTTGAATCTTTTGAATGTTTATGTTCTAAAACTTGAACCTAATGCCTTTAATGGAATTGCTAACCGTTAAAAGATCATACACACAACCTTTATAAATGTATTTTGCGAGGGAGTGCGAACTAGGGTTTTAGGATTGCCATGCACGAACTAGTCGAGTTTTTCGCAGCCTGTTCCTTGGTAAGGTTTTTCTAGCTAAGCCGTGAATTCGGTGGATGCGGAGCATCTCATAGTTCTTAATCATATTAGGTCAATTAAATATCATAGAGGGGACTGTTGAACCGAATATAGGATAACTAGGTTGTGGTATTAGCGCCTAGGGACCAGTTTAGGAGATTGCACCCACAACACGTTCATTAGAATCCATTGGTTGGTTGGTCGGTTTAAGCTCGTCCCTAGTGATTCGGTAAATGTGTTAAGAGTAATGTTCCTGACCATAGTTTAGCTATTCTTGTATTCATATATTTTAAAGTCATCATTTTTATTTTCACTAGCTATAACTAATTTCACCTTTTTGTGAGCCTGAACTAAATATGAAAGTGGTTGTGATACTTGACCAATTCCTCGTGGGATACGACTTTGCTCGCCGTTATAGTACAACCGACCCGGTACTCTACCGGTTAAAGTTGGTTTGCTATAATTTGGCCATCAAGTTTTCTGGCGCCGTTGCCGGGGATTGGTCGATATCAGAAAGTTGTTTGAGTATTTAGGATTAGGTCATTTTTATTTTACTATTTTCGTGTTGTTTTGGAGATTGTAGTGTATGACCCGAAGTTCCAAGGAACCACTACTTTCTTTGATTTCGGAAATTGAAGCATTTGCGAGACACCAGAATAGCGTGTGGAAAAAGAAGTCAGTTGGAGAATCATCTACATCGGTTATTGAAGTGAACTCTGAATCAGAAGAAGTTGCAACGACTTCGGGAGGTGGAGACTTAACAAATTTGACCGATGGAAATGAGACTCAAGATGGGTTGCAGTTAGACCCACCGCTCATTCTCGAGAATCAAGATCCACAGAACTTAAATAGAGAGCCCCTTCAAAATCCGAGGGTACTTAATCTGGGACCAAATGAGGTCTAAAACCAGGGAGGTCGGCAGAATCAAGTCCGATAACCACAACAAGCCCCTCAGAATCAGAACAACAATCAAAGGAATTTAGTTGGTCAAGCGCCTTTTGACCAGAATCAGATAATGCAAATGAAGATGCAGATGATGCTGCAGAATCAGTAACAGAATGTGAATCCACCACCGGCCGCCCCCGTTTACACGCAGAATTTTTATGCACCACCTAGGGCACATAATCCAGGCAATCAGGGATAGAACCAAGGTAATGAAGGACGGATTTTGAGGGACTACGTGCATATCATAGGTGAGGGGCACATACCCATCCGTTTTCCACCCTTTCCGGCAAACAATATGGAAATTAAACAGCATGTGTGGAATCTTCTGAACGACAGTGCACAGTTTTGGGGTAAGTCGACTGAGGACGACAATAAGTTTTTGAACCACTTCATGCAAGTTTTCCGGACAGTGCAGATGAATGGGGTATCTGAGGAAGCAGTCAGGATGTTGCCAGTCCCTTTTGCACTAAAGGAAGCTGTGAGAGCTTGGTATAAGTCACTCCCACACGAGTCCTTACACACTTGGGATCAAGTGAATGCGAAATTTCTGTTGAAGTATTTTCCCCTCTCAAGAACTTTGGATATGAAGGCCGACATTGCTAATTTTGAGTAATTAGACATGAAGAGTATGCACAAAGCTTGGGATAGGTTCAGGGCCATGTTGATAAAATGTCCACAAGATAGGCTAGAAGCATGGAACCAAGTACATCTTTTCTATGGGGGCTTGAGAGAAACCGATCAATCGAATTTGAATGCGGCATGTGGGGGAGATGTAATGAGTGTAGAACCTGATGTTGCAATGGCTACTATTGAGAGGGTTGCAGAGAGTAACCGGTAATGGAAAACGGGGAGAAGAGTTTTGAGAAAACCAATTAGCTCAGTTGACCAAGTCGGGCCGAGTGAAGAAATTATGAGAATGCAAGCAGAAGTGGAAGATCTTAGAAAACAAGTGAACGAGATGAGAGCTTGGCAGAAGGAATCCCACGCATGCATTACATGTGGTGGTGATCACTTGGCATCAAATTGTTCTCAAACCAGGCAAGTGAATCAGTTGACGATGAATCCCCGGCTATTGAGAACCCTTGCAACACAAGCTACATGGATATGAATCCGTTATGCATGAGCCCCATGGTCTACCAAACTGTAGATCCTAGTTTGACTCGAGGTTGGCAGCAAGCTGATGCGAAGTGTATAGCTAATCAGAACAGGGGTCAGAATTTTCAAAGCTGGCGGGACAATCCAAATTTAGCTTGGGCAAGAAATATAGGCACCGGACAAACTACTCAGCAATAGATTGGGCAACCACAACATAATTTGTATAGGCCTCAACCGCAAAACACTTTTGGTAATCCGAGACAACCGCAACAAGGGGTTTACATGCACCCCAATGCACACCTGCAGTATGCCATGCCTTCACAGCCAGCACCACCACCTCTTGAACCCGTGCAACCTAAAAGTTCCACAGACCTTCTGTTGGAGCAAATGAACATAGAGATGAAGGAAAGTAACCGGGAGTTGAAGGATAGTAACCAGGAGTTAAACAAGGAATTGAAGGAAATGAAGAATGCCCATGGGAACTTGCAAGATGTGGTAAGAAACTTGGAGACACAAATGGTGCAAGTGAACCACATGCAAGTGAATGCTATTTTTACTAGAAGTGGAAAAGTGGTGGGTGGTGATGGCGAGGCACCCGAGGTTCAGAAGAGTAAAAAGATGGAGAAGAGTAGAGAAGAATATGAAGAATGGGTGGTGGTCGATGATGAGCAAGATGCTGAAGAGATAAAGAAAGATGTGGAGAATCCGAGTGCGGAACCAGAAAAGTGGTTAGACACGACACGGGAGGGTACGAACAACTTTGGTATGGATTCGATGAAAAAACCCTTTGATTTATCGAAATTACCTTACCCCCTTGTGGCACTACAAAGAAAACCATTTCTAATAAGCAAAACAAGTTTCTCGATATCCTAAGAAAAGTTGAGATAAATATCCCACTTGTCGATACGCTTGTTAATATTCCATCTTATGTTAAATTTTAAAAAGGGATTTTGTCTAACAAGGCTAAGATAGAGAAAGTTGTTTGTTTAAATGAGGAGTGTTCTGCCATTTTTCAAAATAATCTACCACCTAAGTTAAAAGATTCGGGTAGCTTTTCCATTCCTTGCACTATAGGGCGCATGTTATTCCCCAAAGTGCTGTGTGATTTAGGTGCAAGTGTGAGCTTGATGCCTAGGAGGATTTTTGAGAGCTTGGGGGTAGGAGAGCTTAAACGGACCAATATGACCTTGCTGATGGCAGATAGGTCGATTAGGCGCCCCATGGTATTTGTGGAAGATGTACTAGTTCAGGTGGATAAACTAGTTTTCCATGTTGCTTTTGTAGTGTTCGACATGGAGGAGGCTAGTCAAACCCCGATTCTATTAGGTAGACCTTTTCTGACTACGGGTAGGAATTTACTAGATGTTCAAAAAGGTGAGATTACAATGAGAGCGGGTGATGAGACTGTTACCTTCAATGTCTACAAGACCATTAAGCATCCAGGAAATGATTGGGGTACGCATGAGGAAGTACAAAGGTTGGAAGTTTTTGAGGAGTGCCCTGTGTGTTTTGAGATACCCAAGGAGGGTGTGGGTAGTGAGAGTATCCTTAGGATGGAGGTTGAGTCTAATGTAAAATTTGGGGGATACGAGTCTTGCCGAAGACTATAAACTCGGCACCTTATCTTGTTTTGAAATTCAATAAGATGAGCTAACGACAATAAACACAAGCGCTTATGGGAGGCAACCCACAATTTTTTTTCTTTAGGTTTTTAGGTTTGTTTTTTAGGAGTGTGATGAAAATTTGACCTCGCATTTCGAATTTTGTTTCATGCTTTGTGATAATCCATATTTTATATGCTTTATACATCTCCATGCTTGTGCTGACCTACACTTAAGGTTTCAACTTTTCGTCGTAGCGGAATCTTTGTTTCTTTGATGTGATTGCACAGATACCCTGGGAGATACATTGGCGGTAATCATTTTGCATGGTTGCACTCTATTGCCGGTTCATCTAAGTCTTTCTTTCTTCTACTTTATCACTCACGCACCGAGGACGGTGTTCCGGTTTAAGTGGGGGGTAGTGGACTTAGCTTCACTTTACTACTATGTTCTTTATTTTTATGCATCGAATATGTTATATGCTTGGTGTTTGGTCCTTATTGAGTCAGAATTGAGCAATTTATTAATTTTTCATGACTTTGATGTTGCGAATTATATGTGAATTCATGGTATTCATTGGTTAACTATTAGTCAATGGTTTAATGCATGTGAGTCAAACCTCAATCTTGTTGTGGAAATGGAATTTTTATGCACATACTAGCTTTGCTTTCATGAGTTGTGGATGATTAGTGAATGATTATAGATGACTTAGACATTAATCTGTTACCTAGAACTTATACCATTAACTTCGAGGCGAAATAGAAAGGTCAATCTTGGTAGACTAAGGGATGACGGTCCTAGCCTTTCTTTGACTCGACCAGAGCCAAATAGCCAACCCTATACATAATTTCCACAGAAACCCCTCTAAGCCTTGGTCCGGTGGTTAGACCCCCACCCGAACTAAGCCATTCGTTAATTAGCCTATAATTACCGACCCTTAGCCTTTATTTGTGGTCTATATTTCTTTGGCACCTTACGAGTGAGTTTTATTCTTATTTTGAGCACACTTGCTAGCACAAGTATGGGGTGACGAAGATGTGTATCCAAGTATGGTGGTGGTGGATCCTTTGAGTTACAAATGAGAAGGGGTAGCAGAGTGTTGGTGTTTGGTGTATCAAAAAAATAAAATAAAAAAAAATAAAAAAATCAAGAGTCTATCAAAAGTGGAAAAATTGAATGGAGTGTTTGAATAAATTCGAGTCCAGAAATGTGGATGAAAGCCTTCGAGTTAATATTTCCGATGTAAAGCATGGCGATGGGAGGAAGTAAATTGAAGTTGATGTTCTTGAATTCTTGCTTAGCTTGTTTTTGGTAACAACTATTTTTTCAAGCTATCTTGGAGTTTATTCTTGGTGGCCACAATTTTTTGCATCTTACTCCTATTTATGATGCGGTTATATAGAAGGTGAGTTATGAGTTGAATGCAAGATGTTTTGATTAGGCTCACTCGTATTTCTCTTTTGATATTTCCTTTGTCCTTTCGTTTAGCCTCGTCCCTAGCCAAACGTTACAACCGTGCAAGTCCTACCTGACCTTAGTTAGCTTTGATTTGACCTCGATTAGTGAAGATGATTATGAAGTATAAGACTATGGTGTAACGACATTAGTCATGCGACTATAATCTGAGCCGGTTGACTATTATGAATGAATGAGAAGCTATACACACACATTTTGTTTCAGTGATAAGATATGTTTTGACTCGTGTTTATTCACCCGTTGACTAGTTTTTAATCATTGGATATTTTGGTTTCTCATATGATAGCAACGTTGACCTCATGATTTATTATTGAATCGTTTGATTTGCTCGAGGGCGAGCAACGCTAAGTGAGGGGTAGTTGATGAGAGTCAACTTTGCTTCATTTCTTACATGATTTTACCCTCGTTTATGACTTATTTGATGCACTTTTGGGGTAGTTTGAGTGATTTATGATGCATTTTCACCATTTGAATCACCTTGAGGTCAAAGACAACTTACTCCGAATATCTCGTCATTTTGGTGAATTATTGCATATTTCATACCTATTTTATCTTGCGGGAGTTATGCGCTGTATTGTTGCTCGTATTTGTAGGGAATAAGTTCATTGAGATCCTGGTAGAGGATTTATTGATGATGGAAAGATGATTTTGAGAGGTTAAAGCAAGCCCCCGAAGCTAAAGAGTTGAAACGGATCAAGAATCGTTGATGTTTTCATGCTTCTGTGACTTAAATCTGCATTTTGAGCTCCCGTAGAGGCATGTTTTGGAAATTTTGTCTTCATTAAAGTTGTAGATAATTGAACAAGATTTCCAACACAACTTGAATCACTCAAATCGGAGCTTTACACGCAAAAATATCATCGAATTACTGAAGGTGTACCGGTACTGTGGCAATTCAGCAAGTTCATGCGCGCGCATGAACTAGTGCATGCTCGCGCATGGAAGTGCGGAAAAATCACATCTACATTCAGTAAAAGCATGCGCACGCATGCTATCTCCATGCTCGCACAGGGAACGCGTGTTTTTTTTACGGATTTTCACCATTCAGGGTCGGATTTTGGCCATATAAAAGCCAATTAGGTCAAAGCTTATACCCACTTCTTCAGAATTTAATTTCCTCTTCAGTTTTTAGGTTGAGTTTCTCCAAAAACCATTAGAAAAATTATTTTCTTGCATCCAAGTACTTCAAGATTGCTTCGATTGTTGATTTCTTTTCGCGAATTCTTTATTGTGGATTGCTCTCAAACTATTGGTAACTTTATTTTATTTATTTTCATCATGTTTTCTTGCAATTCTTTTGTGATTTACTGTTTCGTTTTTGTTATTATGAGTAGCTAAATTCTTGATAGTTAAATTATGTGATGGAACTACGATATTAATGCTTAAACGATGATCTAGGGATGAGTAGGGTTTAAAAGTTGAATCTTTTGAATGTTTGTGTTCTAAAACTTGAACCTAATGCCTTTAATGGAATTGCTAACCATTAATTGATCATACACACAACCTTTATAAATGTATTTTGCGAGGGAGTGTGCGAACTAGGGTTTTAGGATTGCCATGCACGAACTAGTCGAGTTTTTCGCAGCCTGTTCCTTGGTAAGGTTTTTCTAGCTAAGTCGTGAATTCGGTGAATGCGGAGCATCTCATAGTTCTTAATCATATTATGTCAATTAAATCTCATAGAAGGGACTGTTGAACCGAATATAGGGTAACTAGGTTGTGGTATTAGTGCCTGGGGACCAGTTTAGGATATTGCACCCACAACACGTTCATTAGAAACCATTGGTTGGTTGGTCGGTTTAAGCTCATCCCTAGTGATCCGGTAAAGGTGTTAAGAGTAGTGTTCCTGACCATAGTTTAACTATTCTTGTATTCATATATTTTAAAGTCGTCATTTTTATTTTCTCTAGCTCTAATTAATTTCACCCTTTTGTGAGCCTGAACTAAATATGAAAGTGGTTGTGATACTTGACCAATTCCTCGTGGGATACGACCTTGCTCACCGTTGTAGTACAACCGACCCGGTACTCTGCCGGTTAAAGTTGGTTTGCTATAATTTGGCCATCATTGTGTCATACATGATATGATCACACTCAAGAAGATTGGTTCAGCTGAATTAATCAGGGGTCTTACATTTTATTAGCTAATAAATCTTGTTACAATGTGTCTGTTAATCATGTTCAATCTGCTGTTACTTCTGATATGTTGTGGCATTACAAAATGGGGCATCCATCAGACCAGAGACTCAAGGTCATTCAGCCGCAACATGATCAAGTTTGTTTACCTGATAATCATGTTTGTGATGTCTATCCTATTGCCAAACAGCAGAGATTGAGTTTTCCTACTAGTCATTCTATGTCTAAATCTATGTTTGATCTAGTTCACATGGATATCTGGGGCCCTTATAGAGTAGTAGGTATCCATGGACATAGATATTTTCTAACAGTAGTAGATGACTATAGTAGATTTTGTTGGATTTTTCTGTTGAAAGCCAAATCTGAAGTGAGAAGTTTAATCCAAAAATTTAGTAATACAGTTCAGACTCAGTTTAGTAAAAATGTCAAAGTTTTGAGATCTAATAATGGTATGGAGTTTGATTTATTTGAATTTTATGCTTCTAAAGGGATTTTGCATCAAACCTATGTGATTAAGACTCAACAACAGAATGGTATTGTGGAGAGGAAACATCAACACATACGTAATATGGCTAGAAGTTTGATGTTTCAATCTGGTTTACCTATGATTTATTTGTCTTACTTTGTTAGAGCACTTGTAGTAGAATCTGTAAATGATAATAAATCTGAATTTTAGAGAACCAAACGGTTCAGATCTATCTAAAATACACATGCAGTAGTGTCTCTCATCCGATCTGTACACAACAGATTTTAAAAGGTAGTCTGGACATTTAGCGAAAATTGTGATAATACTGATTACCGGAGATCCATTCCTTCTGTTTCTCTCCCCATTTGTGGGCCCGATTTCCTTTTCTTTTTATTTATATTCATTTTTTCATTTCTTATTCTTTGCTTTTTTTTTTTTATTTTTTTTTAAAAGTGGAACGTCCGGTTGGTGTTCTTTTATTTATACTCATTTGTTACCTAAGCCTAATATTGCTGACGTGATCTAAGGTAGCATATGAATATAATATTTGAAGAAATTCATTTTCAAGATGTCTCATTATTTGTCACAGAAAAAATATATTATTTTAATTTATGAAAATACAACTATATGCTTTGTTTCAAGATCTATCTGGAATGCTAAAATATAATAAAAGCATAAAAACTGTGTAAATTATATACATTACAATAAGATTAAAAAGAGTCATAATTGCAATAAATGACTTAGCATTATTATATAATAACAAAAATTAGATAAGTAGATAAAATAAGCTTCCAAATTATTAGTCAAATATACTATTGAATAGAATTACTAAAATATTAATTGATGATGTCTAAGTAGAGATTCTGATTCAATTCATCATATGTTAAGATTCTGTAAAATAACAAAAAGTGTTGTTTGAGTCTGTAAATTAAAGAATCAGTTAAGAGACTCTGATGCAAGTGCTATTATTCATGCAGTTAATTTGATTATTATTACACCTACTCCTTTATTGGACAATAAAACACCTTATGAATTGTTATATGATGTAAAACCTGCTTATGATGCTATTAAGGTCTTTGGTTGCTTATTAGAAGTACATTTTGTACTACAATCCTTCCTATTTTGCACATAATCTCCATCATAATAGAAATAAGTTTGCCCCTAGAGGTATCAAATGTGTCTTTGGAAACTAAACAATTTTTTGTTGCTAGAGATGTGGTGCTTCATGAATTGATCTTTCCATTCCAAGATAAGTCACTCAGTGCAGGTGATATCTCCAATTTACCATTACATGCTTCCTTTGATCAAAATATACCATGGGATACTCCTGCATATTTATAGTCTACTGATGCACCTTTACACACTTCTATTCCTCACAATGACAACAGTTCCACAGATCCAGTAAAATCAGATCAGAATGATGATTCTGATGATTTGATTCTAATAAATGATGTAGATTATGAAGAAGAATTGCAAGGTGCACTAAAAGATGATTTACCACCACCTAGAACTTCCAAAAGGGCTAGAGGAGTTCATTCCTACCTTAAAGATTACATATGTAATCATGTACAAAATAAGAAGCCCCCCCACACTCTTAATAGAGTAGACACTTTTCAACGCATTAGTCCTTCTTATCAGTCCTATATACTAAGCTCTCAAGTTTTGACAGAGCCTAAAACTTACAAAGAAGCAGTACAACATGAGGCATGGAGAAAGGCTATGGATAATGAGATCAATGCATTACAACAAACTAAAACTTGGGAGGTAGTTCCTTTACCAGAAGGCAAGCATACAATTGGATGTAAATGGGTATATAGAATTAAAAGGAATTCAGATGGATCTATTGAAATATTCAAATCAAGATTAGTGGCCAAGGGCTATACTCAACAGTTGGGATTAGATTAATTGATACTTTCTCACATGTTGCAAAACTAACTACAGCTGAGGGCTCTACTAGCAATATCAGCTGCAAAGAATTGGAATTTACATCAATTGGATGTAAACAATACTTTCCTACATGGAGATTTAATAGAAGAAGTTTATATGGAGATACCACAGGGTTTTAACACATCACCAGGCATGGTATGTAGATTAAATAAGTCATTATATGGTTTGAAACAAGCTAGTAGACAATGGAATATCAAGGTAACCCAAGCACTACTTGAGAGGGGGTTCATGCAATCTAAACAAGACTATAGTTTGTTCATCAAAGGTTCTGGTAACAAGTTCACAACTGTTCTGGTTTATGTGGATGATGTACTTTTTACTAGTCCAGATATAGAGGAAATCAAGGACTTAAAAGACTACCTGAATGGTCAATTTGGCATCAAGGATCTAGGAGAGCTCAAGTACTTCCTAGGGCTTGAGGTGGCAAGATCCAAGAAGGGAATTACTATCACAAAGAAAGTATTGTCTGGAACTGCTTGAAGATTATGGTTATTCAGATTGCAAACCAAGTGAAACCCCTATGGACACTTCAATAAAGCTACATTCAAAGGATTCTGCAAACTTAGCTTCAAATATCTACTATAGAAGTCTGGTAGGCAAGTTGCTATATCTAGGACTAACCAAACCAGACATAACATTTTCCATACATCAATTGAGCTAGTTTTTTAACAAACCTACAGAACTACAATTACAAGCAGCACACAAACTACTTAGGTATTTAAATAAATCACCAGGTCGGGGAATCTTTTTCCCAGCAAAAGACAATCTGGAACTGAAATGCTATGTTGATGCTGATTGGGCAGAATGCAATGACACCAGAAGGTCAGTCACAGGTTTTTTTTGTTTTCCTAGGAGATTCCCTCATTAGTTGGAGATCTAAGAAGCAGACAACAGCCTCAAGAAGCTCTTCTGAATCAGAGTACAGAGCCATGACAATGGCCTCTTGTGAATTGCAGTGGCTTACTTACCTACTAGCAGAATTCAACATCAAGCAAGAAAGACCTATTGCACTCTTTTGTGACAACAAGAGTGCCTTACATATTGTAGAAAATCATGTGTTTCATGAGAGCACTAAACACATTGAGATAGATTGCCATGTGGTAAGAGATAGATACCAACAAGGACAGCTTAAACCATTACCAGTTTCTTCTCAAATGCAATTAGCAGATTTATTCACAAAACCTTTAGACAAATCTAGATTTCAGGCTCTATTGGAATCATATCCTTTAGTCAACATATATCAACCCCAAGGTTTGGTTTGAGAGGGGGTGTCAAAGTTCAATCAACAAAGAAAACTGAACTTGGAACAATAAAACAACAAAAACAGAAGCTGCTGCAAGTTCTGTGAAGCATTTTATCGAACATGTTGCAGCTTAAACGGTTGAGCCTTGGATCAGTCAATCAAAGCAGTTATAACTAATTATGTTACAATTAGCAACTACCAAACATCTATTTAAGCTTAGAATCACTGTAACACTCAATTTTCAGTTTTATTCAGTGTATCAAAGTTATGATTCTTAATAAAAGTTTCCCGCCTCTTTTCAGTTTTGAATTGTTCTTCCTCGGTTTTTTGATTCATCATCAAGAATTCAACTAATTCTTCATTTTTTCATAAAAGTTGGTTAAATTGGTTATGTGTCATTAACTTTGATGAAAATCATATAATAACCTTTAAATGTTATTAACGTTTAGTAGTGAAAAATGGATGAGTAAATAATAAATGATGGGTAAAAAGAGAAAAATATTATAAATGTTTCATTGGTTATCTAAATGGATTTATATTATGTGACAAAACTAAAAAGATAAACGAATTTATATTATGGGACAAATGTAGTATTTGTCATCAATTGAGTCAAGGGGTTTTAACACTTAGATTTTATATAAGATTTATGAAAAAGGTTGGTTCAATATGATTGTCTCACGTTCACTCTTGATCAATTAGCATATATATATATATATATATATATATATATATATATATATATATATATATATATACATATATATATATATATATATATATATATATATATATATATATATATATATGAGTTGGTCTTAATTTGCGATTAGAATTCGTAGCAATTAACGAACGCCTAAAATGTTAAAGTGTATAAAATGTTAATTATTGTATCCCACCAGCTTAAACTTTTAAGAGAGATGGTAGTTCAACGTGGTATCGGAGCAGAAGGTTTTGGGTTCAAACCCCGCTGCCAACATTATTTTTTCCCATTTATATTGTGCAACTGTTGGCCTCGGCCTTGATATAGACCCACACTTGAAGTGTTGGCCTAGTTGGTCGCCTAGTTGGCATAACCTTGATATAGACTCATACTTGAGGGGGCGTGTCACTTGAAGTGTTGGCTTCTTTGTTGTTGGCCTAGTTGGTCACCTAGTTGGCATTGCCTTGAT
This sequence comes from Gentiana straminea, assembly GCA_036785695.1. Classification (NCBI taxonomy): domain Eukaryota; kingdom Viridiplantae; phylum Streptophyta; class Magnoliopsida; order Gentianales; family Gentianaceae; genus Gentiana; species Gentiana straminea. Next base: position 7,731,868 of record JAVUPR010000048.1, on the reverse strand, counting down.
ATAGGTTGTTGGCCTAGTTGGTCGCCTAGTTGGCATAGCCTTGATATAGGCTCACACTTGAGCAGGCGTGTCACTTGAAGTGTTGGCCTCTTTGTTGTTGGCCTAGTTGGTCTTTGTGTGCCTATTTGGCATAGCCTTGATATAGGCTCACAATTGAGAGAGTGTGTCACTTGAAATGTTGGCCTCTTTGTTGTTGGCCTAGTTGATCTTTGTGTGCCTAGATAGCAAAACCTTGATATTGACCAACATTTGAAGGGACGTGTTAAAGTATATAGAGATGGTAGTTCAACATAAAACAACAAATAAAACCATCATGAAAATAACATGTTTTCTATTGAACAATAATCTTTTTCAGAAGAGACTATGGAGTCAAAAGATTCTTTGATTTCCATGTCGAAATAATTGGCCGATTCAAGTTTTGAAATGCTATCGTTAAAGGGGACAAATTTATTCTTGAACAATGTCCTAAAAATGCATTGGAAAGGGATCAAATGAAAATTTATCCTCGGTTGTTAGGAGCGTTATGTATGCACAGGTCTACACCAAACCAGATATTGCTTATGCAGTCGGTATGTTAGGCAGATATCAATGCAATCCTGGCATGGATCATTGGAGAGCGGCCAAAAGGGTGTTGAGATATTTGCAAGGTACCAAGGATTTGAAGCTGACTTACGAGCATGTCGATTGTTTGGAGATCGTTGGCTATTGTGATGCTGATTCTGCTGGATTTGAGGATTCACACAAGTCTACTTTCGGATACATTTTTCTATTAGCGGGAGGAGTTGTATCTTGGAGAAGTGTGAACAAACCATTGTTGCTGCATCCACTATGGAAGCTTGTTATGGAGCGACTACACAAGCATTGCGGTTGAGGAATTTTCTTCGTGGCCTCAGAATTGTCGATTGTGTTGAAAGGTCGTTACAAATCTATTGTGATAACAAGGATGCGGTGTTCTTTGCCAAGATCAATAAAAGTGGAAGCCAAGCTAAGCATATCGACATTAAGTATCTGGTAGTGAAAGATCATATTCAGAAAGGAGATATCACTGTTGATCATGCTAGCACATTTGAGATGATTGTTGATCCTATGACGAAAGGATTGACTCCTACTGTGTTTAAGGATCATGTAGTCAATATAGGACTCATTGAATGATGTATCTTCTCAAGTTTTTGTTTATGCTGCCTTAGTTTTGTTAGACCTTTTTGTATTGATGATTGTTACGTGACAATATTTTAGTTTCATGTATTTATGGAGTGTTCCATTTGGACATATAATGAAGGACCAGAATGACATTTATGTTAAGTTCATTCATTCAAATTTGCTTGACTAGTTAGTATTGTACATCGTAATTGTGGAAGGAAATGTTCAACTCAATAGAGCACGACCGCCATGGTTCTTGTTCTAATATTAGCTAGTTGAAGTGTTGTTAATAAACCATGAAATGGCATTTTGATGCATGCAAAATTTTGGGTAGTCATTCATTTTGTCTTGCTAACATGACAAATCGAGCCAAGTGGGAGAATGTTGGAATTTATCTATTTACGTGGTTATTATTATTAGATAAATTATGTGGCCCTTATTAGTATTAATCTGTTAATCGTGCTTACCCGGTATTATACATATCTAGTATTAGATAAATCCTATGATGGCTAAGATTTTATATAGATTTATGAAAAGGGTTGGTTCAATATGATTGTCTCACGTTCACTCTTGATCAATTAGCATATATATATATATATATACATATATATATATATATATGAGTTGGTCTTAATTTGCGATTAGAATTCTGTAGCAATTAACGAACGCCTAAAATGTTAAAGTGTATAAAATGTTAATTATTGTATCCCACCAGTTTAAACTTTTAAGAGAGATGGTAGTTCAACGTGGTATCGGAGCAGAAGGTTTTGGGTTCAAACCCCGCTGCCAACATTATTTTTTCACATTTATATTGTGCAATTGTTGGCCTCGGCCTTGATATAGACCCACACTTGAAGTGTTGGCCTAGTTGGTCGCCTAGTTGGCATAACCTTGATATAGACTCACACTTGAGGGGGCGTGTCACTTGAAGTGTTGGCTTCTTTGTTGTTGGCCTAGTTGGTCACCTAGTTGGCATAGCCTTGATATAGGTTGTTGGCCTAGTTGGTCGCCTAGTTGGCATAGCCTTGATATAGGCTCACACTTGAGCAGCGCGTGTCACTTGAAGTGTTGGCATCTTTGTTGTTGGCCTAGTTGGTCTTTGTGTGCCTATTTGGCATAGCCTTGATATAGGCTCACACTTGAGGGAGTGTGTCACTTGAAATGTTGGCCTCTTTGTTGTTGGCATAGTTGATCTTTGTGTGCCTAGATAGCAAAGCCTTGATATTGACCAACATTTGAAGGGACGTGTTAAAGTATATAGAGATGGTAGTTCAACATAAAACAACAAATAAAACCATCATGAAAATAACATGTTTTCCATGCATATACCATGTTCCTTTTTTACTTAAAAAAAATATTTTTTGATAAAAATGTTTAAAAGAAATAAAAATTAGTTGATGCAGGGCCGGCCCTGGAAATTTTTCGGCCTTCGGCGAATTGTCGAATTAGGCCTTTTAGTTCGAAGGTTTTTTTTTTTTGAGAAAACATATTTACAAAATATTACTTCAATATCGCGTTTTTAACATCCGCAGATACAAAATTCAATTCGTTGATAGACTCAAAACATACCTATAAATAGTAAAATTAATCATCTCTTTTGTAGAATATTTAGGTCGGTCTTTTAGTTCGAAGTATATATATATATATATATATATATATATATATATATATATATATATATATATATATATATATATATATATATTGGAGAGCTTAATATATCATGGTTCAAAAGATGTTTAAATGAGTTAATGAATTAGCTAGAATAATAAATACAAAATAAAAAACGGTGTGAGTAGTAATTATGTGGTGTCAATATAAGCTACGGAGTTAGTAGGTTTGTTCATGTAATGTATACGTACGTATTCTACTATTCGTAATACATTTATATATTATGTAGGTATTATCCTGTTCTCTTTCTTTTCCCCTCCTTTTGTTGCATTTAATTTATTGCTACATTGAAATGGAGCAAAATCAAACAATGGTAACATCGCAAAAATTGTATCCACCTTCAACAATACCATTTACACTGCATCCGTCTTACTCTATGAATTGTTTACTTGCCTACAAAGGAGTTTGTTGATTTCAGAACACTAAAAATGTCTTTTGTGAAATCAAATGTTTATCTACGTTTAGTATTGAATAACTTGCACAAAAATTTTATGACATGATAAAATCCGAATCCAAAATCCATCTGCAACGACGGCATCTTTAGAACTGAATCAGAACTCACAATGAACCAAGAAAAGGTTACAACAACGGTATTAGCAGCCAAACATAAGGTAAATGATAAAAAAAGCAAAGAAGAATAAACACACAGAGTATGAAAAAAAGAAAGAAAAAAAAAAAAAAAAGAGCATTCATACTGCATATAAAGGCATGGAGAATGGACAGAGGTAACTGTCTCTCTATCTGTTGAGTATTTTCACCGTATTTCTGTATTTCCTGATGTATTTATTACTACTATTACTGTTTTGTATTTGGGAGATATAAATAGTGCAGGGTATAAATAGGATCTTGTGTCGTTTTGTATCATACACAAAAAAAAAAAAAAAAAAAAAGGAGAAATATTCAGTTGAAAATCTAATAAAACCTCTCCCCAGTTTATTTCGTCGGTTGTAAACCCTAGCTTTACTTTTCTGTCATCTTCATCCTTTCTTTTCTGCAAAATAGATCACTTTACAACATTCTTTTGTGCATAAGTTATTAATTGTGGTCTTTAGCTTTTAATTGGGTATGGGAATGTTTGATATTTAATTTAATCGGGTACTTTGCATGTATTGATTTATATTCTTGATTATGACAGGTGACTTTCATGTCTTTCTTTCTTTTTCCGAGAATATGATGTTTCTTGCTGAGAAAGGTTATGGTGTAATATCACTGTCCCATAATTGTTTAGTTATAGTTTACAACAACAAGCTTCCCCAAATGTGAACATTTATATTGATTCCCCAATTAACACCAGAGCTTTCGGTGGTGGCAAGTGCCATCGATTACTTTTTCGTAGCGCGATTTGCAGCAATCTCATGGTATATCTCCTTAATTAGCCTTCTGAGTTGTGGTTCATGGGTCAATTCCATTTTTTTAATATATAAGCAAATCTCTCATATCAGGTAGCCGTTTGTTAATATTCATGTAAATCTCTCTACCTGTATGTGTACGTGGTATATGTTTCTTTCCCACGCATTATCCAAAGGCAATACCATGGACTCGATCATCTTCCTCCCATGCCATTCAATGTGTTGTTGATGCATGGGCTCTGGGCTCTGGGCTCTGGGCTCATATTCATGTTCAAGCAGAAGATGCACTCTATCGACCTATATGTTTAGGGCTGATGGTGGAAATATGATATCATATTAATTTTTGAAACGGAAAGTACCCACTAATCGTCAATTGATTAAGATTGAGCATGTAACTTCTAGACATTGCCAATGAAGCTAGCCATAGCGATTAAGTTGAGGAGCCAGGACGATGAGGTGTTCGGTTGACGTTATTTTTGCACACATATAAAAAAAATCAAACGACATTAATAATTTCGCACACATATACTATCTTCGTCCCAAAATATAAGTTATTTTGGGTGTTTTCACACAGATAGAATAAGAAAGTTGGTTGAATTTCATAAATTTGAAAGTTAAATGTCTAAAATATTCATTGACTATCATTAATGCAATAGTTGCTAAGTAACGAAAAATTGTTAGATTGGTAATAAATTAAGGGTAAGATGTAAAAATTCATTGTAAAAAAAAATGAGAAATGAGTAATAAATATAGCATTGGTAATGTAAATTCACTTATATTGTGGGACAAATCTAAAGAGATAGAATGACTTATAGTATTTTATACCGGAGGGAGTATTTGCATTACGCTCACATCATTCATTTTTATGTAATTAATTTTATTAAGATCATATCATGTATTTTTGTGTTACTTATATAATATATGGAGAACACAATTAATATAAGGAATATTTTTTCCTTTTTGGGTTGATGTTATACTTTATATTTCGATGTGGTAAATAGTTTTTATGTGTCAGTCACATATCATCTTGAAATTTTTGATGAAACACTTAAGAGTACCTTTGCTTCAAGTGTTTCATTTATCACACTCGTGCGTGCATTATGCACGGATTCTTGCCTGTACGTAACATATACTAAACAAAGGCCTCAAAATTGTAAGTTGCTTATTTAAAACAAAATTGTTCTCTCCCGAATGCAATAAGTCTTGCGTGATTGTTCTAAGAAAACGGTCATGTATAAATCATCACCGAATTTATTGTAATCCTTTGATAAATGATGATATAACTGTCACGACACTTTGAGAAGTGGTTTTCATCGAATTATTGAAAGGATCTTTGAGTTTTATAATCAAGAAAAAATAGAATAATTGGTGTAAAAATAAAAAGACAAAAAATCCTCTGTGTTCTGCTAGTGTGAATTGGAAGACGAATAAAATAAAAAATAAAAAATAAAAAGTCATGTGAAAAAACAACAGATTAGACACAGTAATGTTATGCGAAGTATTACCCATATGTTGAAGTAAAATCTGCAATCGGGCGTAAAAAACAACAAACCATTATAGAGAAATGGAATTGAATTGGATTTCATAATCATTGACGGAATAACTCAATCTATAGAGTCGTTAATGATAAAGATCTATCAAATAGAATATTATTTAAACCAAATAATATATTCTAACCCTGCACCGAGGTGGTCCAGGTTCGACTTCGCTAACATCGTTTCCCGTCTCTATCATAATGCGATCTAAACAAACTATTCACTCTTGCTTGTCTATCTATAAGACTTACCATAGCGGCTAGTGACGGATCTACATACAACTAATGGACATGCAACTGCCCCTTAATCTGAGAATATACTAATATGTGTAATATATATTTTGTTTGCCCCTTAATTTTTATTATCTAGTCACTTCAAAGTTTTCGTTGTCTCACATGCCCGAGATTTTGCGTCCGCCACTGATAGAATGAATAGATTATTTAAAGACTTTTTCTTCTTTCTCACAATCTACATACATGGCACATAAACTGCTCAAAGATCTAAAAAGCAATACATCAACACGCATGTAAATTCACCGAACACAATAACCACTAAAAAAAGTACTGATCAGAGCACATGCATATGCAAACACAAAAATCGCCAGAAAATAAACATACTTTTCATTATGCATTTGCAAGAAAGAAGCTACTAACCAAGAAAGATGAACCTTTAAGCTGAGGGTTTCTTTTCATCTGACAACCACAAAAAATAAGTAAAAATAAAATTAACCACACACATAGTCTACGTACATACATAAGTAGTCTCTGAATGTAAATGGCCGGGTGAAACTCTTACAACTATGCAAAAATCAGCCTACATCAACAAATCAGACTGGGCAGTGGCGCATTGCTACACAGAACGTATTTGTAAGAGTTTCACCGACGGTAAAATAAGTTGTTACCTTCGTCACATTAGGTATATTCAAAATTACCTGGATAGTAAGTTGTAACCTTCATCAACTTGGATTTATTATTTAGAAAAAAAGAAAATAATAATAATAATAATAATAATAATAATAATAGGTTAAAACAATATCGCACACCTTGGCTTCCTTCAATGTCAATAACGAATCCATCATGCAAAATCATACACATTGGCTTCGGTCGATGATGTCAATACAGATTCATCATGAAGCCCTAAGCCAAAATCATCTTTTAATTAACTTGAGCATGTCCTTGATTTTATGAAATGGAAAAACAAAATGGAAATCAACCAATACATTAGCACACATGTTAATTCACAAAACACAATACACTCAAAATTGTCGTAGACCCCCCCCCCCCCCCCCCCCCCCCCAAAACCCAAAACCCAAAACCCAAAAAAAAAAACATAAAAAAAATGCATGCAAACTCACCAAACTCAAAATTGTCGTAGACCCCCCCCCCCCAACCCAAAACCCAAAAAAAAAAAAAAAAATAAAAAAAATGCATGCAAACTCACCAAACATAAAAATTGTTGGAGAAGAAACATTTTTCGTTTGCGGATGTATTTGAAAGTAGGGGAGATATGTTTCAACAGGAAAATCATCTTGCCTTCGACTGAGATTTGTGTTTATCAAATTGAATGCCTCGCTTCTTAAAACATGTAAAAGAATTAAAAAAATAAAAATAAAAACGCTTGAATTTGAAGGAGGTGTATCAACGGAGGAGGTTTTTTCGCTCTGCACATTTTTAGGAAAAATCTTAACAGCATTGTTGAACCGGTCAAATAGATAAAGTGTAGAATATTATTTAATAAATACCTTTGATCAAGTCAAAATATTTATATTGTAACATATATGATTAAATATTAAATATCACACATGACACAATATTTGTTTAATAATAAACTCAAAATATAACTTCTGAAATAACTTCAAAATATTTCCAATAATTACAACACTTTTTAATATGAAAATTGAATCCTATCGAAGAAGATATAAGTGCTTTTGAATTTGAAAATTAAATCCTATTGTAACAGGATTGTGTATTGGCGAGATTTGATGCTGAATTTAGGGCTTGGAGTTAGGATTATAGAGAAAATGGGAGAGTGATCCAGCTTGTATGTTTCAAGAGCATTTGGGTCGGGTAATAGGGTCATTTAGCGGGTTTGGGTGATAATCATAGGTAATCAATTTTATTTCCGCTGATCATCTATTCAAATTACAATTTCGTAACAATCATTTTAGGTATGATTTGAAATTCTTTGGGATTCAGGTATGATGTTACGGAATAATACCCATTTTGGAGAAGCGTCACTTTTGTATTCAATATCATTTTCATATTTCCAAATTCTGATGCATGATGCATTTCCATTTTCACATGTGTTTCGTTTTCTTGAATGTTTTGTAACGGTATCGAAATCGATGCCGGTTGTGCATAGTGCAATAGAGAAGAATCCAAGAGCGGAGAATAATCTTTAAAAAAACATCGATATTCATTAGACTCTTTCCGATCCAGGTATTATCTGCTATTTTTTCTGATTTAGGTATGATGCTAAAGGTGTCCACATATTTCCGTTTTTGAAGTAGGGTATGATCCACATATTTTGAGGCCAACATTTTCCATTTACCTAATGAAGTATGTTAAAGGTGAGGTTTGTGTTATTGTAATGTATTTGCTCTTTATCTGAAGTAGTTTTTTTTTTTTTTCTTTTTTTTGGTTTTTTTGGTCTTTTTATTTTTTTTATTTTGGGATCTGAATCATTTTCTGATGTTTTTGTTATTTATCTAAACCATTTCCATGGAAACTTCTCCGAGCTTTTCGTTTGAACGGAACGGGAAACAGGAAATGTTTGTCAACCTTTTAGTTTCAAATAGTTTTGCAATTTGATGGTGGTGAATTCTAAATGTATGGATACCCTTATGTGTTAAGTTTAAGATGCTCCCAAATTATTTCATGAATTTTTCTAATCGCCCCGTGCATTATGCACGTGTGTTAGGCTAATGTGTGTGTGTACATATATATACACACGTACCTTGTGAAGCATAATAGTCATGTTGCCTAAGAAGTCTGAAGCACGAAGCAGTAGCATAGAGACCTTCCCCATCTATTGAACAATAATCTTTTTCAGAAGAGACTATGGAGTCAAAAGATTCTTTGATTTCCATCTCGAAATAATTGGCCAATCCAAGTTTTGAAATCCTATCGTTAAAGGGGACAAATTTATTCTTGAACAATGTCCTAAAAATGCATTGGAAAGGGATCAAATGAAAATTTATCCTCGGTTGTTAGGAGCATTGTGTATGCACAGGTCTACACCAAATCTGATATTGCTTATGCAGTCGGTATGTTAGGCAGATATCAATGCAATCCTGGCATGGATCATTGGAGAGCAGCCAAAAGATGTTGAGATATTTGCAAGGTACCAAGGATTGAAGCTGACTTACGAGCATGTTGATTGTTTGGAGATCGTTGGCTATTGTGATACTAATTTTGCTGGATTTGAGGATTCACACAAGTCTACTTTCGGATACATTTTTCTATTAGCGGGAGGAGCTGTATCTTGGAGAAGTTTGAACAAACCATTGTTGCTGCATCCACTATGGAAGCTTGTTATGGAGCGACTACACAAGCATTGCGGTTGAGGAATTTTCTTCGTGGCCTCAGAATTGTCGATTGTGTTGAAAGGTCGTTACAAATCTATTGTGATAGCAAGGCTACGGTGTTCTTTGCCAAGAGTAATAAAAGTGGAAGCCAAGCTAAGCATATCGACATTAAGTATCTGGTAGTGAAAGATCATATTCAGAAAGGAGATATCATTGTTGATCATGCTAGCACATTTGAGATGATTGCTGATCCTATGACGAAAGGATTGACTCCTACTGTGTTTAAGGATCATGTAGTCAATATGGGACTCATTGATTGATGTATCTTCTTAAGTTTTTGTTTATGATGCCTTAGTTTTGTTAGACCTTTTTGTATTGATGATTGTTACGTGACAATGCGCGTATTTTAGTTTCATGTATTTGTGGAGTGTTCCATTTGGACATATAATGAAGGGACCAGAATGACATTTATGTTAAGTTCATTCATTCAAATTTGCTTGACTAGTTAATACTGTACATCGTAATTGTGGAAGGAAATGTTCAACTCAATAGAGCACGACCGCCATGGTTATTGTTCTAATATTAGCTAGTCGAAGTGTTGTTAATAAACCATGGAATGGCATTTTGATGCATGCAAAATTTTGGGTAGTCATTCATTTTGTCTTGCTGACATGACAAATCGAGCCAAGTGGGAGAATGTTGGAATTTATCTGTTTACGTGGTTATTTTTGTAGGAGCCCGAACGCAATTAAAATAATTAACACGAATTAAACAACAATTTTATTGAAAATAAAACGAATTACAAATGAAAAATGAAATATACTAAAATAAAAGTGGATACAATAACTCCGAGACGAGTAGGACACTCTGTCCTTAAGACAAATTTGGTCCAGTGTGTACCCCGGTTAAAACCAATTGTCTCCCAGGATAACTCGGATTACTGATTCGTATAGAGGTACTTCTTACACGAACCTTCAACGAACTCTTCTAGTGCTCAGAATCTCTTCTTCAAACTCGTATGCAACTACGTCAGAACTATATGAATGTATGAAGCTTTCTGGTGTTGTATTTCGAATGTGTATATGTGTAGCTTCAATCCATATGGAGGCTATATATAGGAGAGGGTCGATGAATTAATTACAAATGTTTCATCGATTCAAATGAAATTACCATAACTCATCTTAATTACAGCCGTTTCATCAGTTACAATGAATTAACCATTAATTATTGCTGAACCGAACTATGTTGGATAACCGAACCGATGTTTATGAACTGGACCAAGCCCAATTAACTTTTGTATAAAAAGTTTAACACAGGCCTGGGCCTAGGGCCCTCAGGCCCATTCCCCAAAGCAAGCCCAATTAACTTTTTATATATAAAAAGTTTAACACAGGCCTGGGCCTAGGGCCCTCAGGCCCAAAGCCCCAAGACCAAGGTCAACGGGCTCGGGCGGGCGGCGGCGGCGCGCGCGCGCGTGTGGCCATTTTAGCAGAACGTCTGACTGCTAAAACCAACCCGCTATCTCTCCTTCTTCTAGGAGCTTATACCACATATAACATTCTTCCCACATATATACTTGGAAAACATTTCTCTCTTTTTCCAATGTGGTACATAGTTTAGTTGAATACTCTTCAACTTCCACTTCCAACAAAAGTTCTTTCAAACACCCGACTTCAAGCGTTAATTTCTCATTCACTCGTACTCCGAATTGAATGATTCTAAATCCCGAATTCATCTACGACTTACGTAGTTTTCAGAATTATCAAAACATAGTATATATTCTATACAAGAATATAATCAAATTAAGCTTGCAAAGTCGTCTGAATAAAATGATTATAAAATCATTTTTATTCACTTTAATTCAATTCCACTATTTTCTCCAACAATTTTTATTAGATAAATTATGTGGCCCTTATTAGTAGTAATCTGTTAATCGTGCTTACCCGGTTATTATACGTATCTAGTATTAGATAAATCCTATGATGGCTAAGATTTACATGATCATATCCAATAATGCTAGTAGTTCCCTTGTCTAGCCTATATAAAGAGAGCATGTGTATCATCGATGGCTATCATACTGTCATTATGCATATACCAGAAAACCCAATTTAGCGCACATATATTTTCCTATTATTCTTCTCTGCATTCACGTTGGTTATCAAGTACGGTACGTTTTCGATCATCGACATCAGATATCATGGCTAGAGATACGATCTTTATTTCCGTTGTATTTACTATGTAGTTGTATTCTATCATCCTTGACTTGGGTAAATAAGAGGTACCTTAGATCTTGTATAAGCTCCTTTGTTTCTGCAACCTATTTCACTTACTATCTGTTGAAAGTTGCTTACTTGTTAAGTCTGTTTTCTAGATAAAGGTCCTTGTTTGTATCAATATAACTCTGATAGCTGATATTAGACAGATTGTGTAGTATGTGTTCAGCTAAATTATCCGACCAGACTGTTTAATTAGCCAATCTGATCTTTACGTTTGTATCAATGTAACTATGTTATATGCTAACTTTCTGAATATGAAACCGCTGAACATGTTTTTCGGTTACACAGCCTAAATTTAGTGATGTATGCTTACTTACTGCCATTATAACAAGCTGGCTCTCTGTTCTGCAGCATGTTTTGAACAAAGTGTTTTGAAAATGAACACCAATTGCTAACATCAGTTGGTAAACTTCGGGTCATAATGATAAAATATAGATAAAATCATCAAAACCAATGTGTTCACTAAAATTGCAGATAAAAATGTCACAATCTAATGGCAATGTTTACTACACTCTTGGAGATGGTTCAGCTGAATCTTGGGTAGTATATAATGGATAGTCTTGAGGAAGTGTAAACAGAGGTTCATCGTTGGCCAATCCACGACAAGTTTGTGCTAACGAGTACCCAAGAGCACATGCTACTGGAACAGCAACTGCATTTCCAACTTGAATGTACCTATTTATATTCACAACATTAGTAAAGTTGCATTTATATAGCCAGCTACACACAATAGAAATTGATAGCTTTGTGTGGTTAAATGTTGTAACATAACAAGTCTAGTTTACCTCTCTTTGATGGGGCCAACAAGCTTATAATAATCCGGAAAACCTTGAAGGCGAGCATTTTCCCTAACTGTTAGCACACGATCTTGGAAAGGGTGCAATAACGCCTAACAATTGAAAGAGTTTAGTATAAGGATTCAAAGTAAAAATAATATATAAAAAAACCAAACATAATGAGTAAGTTAAATAACTTGGAAAATAAAAAGAAGAAAATGAGAGTGTGTACATGATTATGCGGCTCCGCTCGTGTCATAACAGTTGGCACAGTCTCATCATACCACAATCGTCCAAACGGCCTAAACAAGTGAACAACAAAGTATAAGAATGCATACAAAACTTTATAAGTGTGGGTAGAATCTGGTATAAAGAGAATCGCATTGTAAATAAGACTCACTTTGAAGATGTTCCCTTTACAAATGACATTGCATAGTTGGGAACCTATAATAAAATATAATCAACATTACAGAATTACAAGAGATGAAAGATTTTTTACACAAGTAAAAGCCAACTCCAATCAAAAAAAAAATTACCAAAGGGTTCCCCGAGGGTAAAAATTCACGGGGAATTGCAGGATCCCATTCAACTTTATTATCTGCCCCGACTCTTACACCCGGTAAATCCCGAAAATTGGCACCCTTTCAATTCAATAAGAAATAGCATGTGAATATACATAAAGAATCATTACAAGGAAAGACAATATAATGTGAAAACAAACAATAGGAAGGGTACCTTTTTCTTAGGGATTCGACAAACACGCGAATAATCATCATTATTTAGTTTCAGTGGTCGGTGATCATAAAGCAAGTGTGACTCCGGCAGCATACCAACGGCCAACGAACCAGGCATTTCTGCATCCAAAGAAAAATAAAGTACAATGAAAAACTCTAGAAGTAATGTGCCAAAAATGCTACAATACATATATCATGTTCCATTTTGATAAGAATAATAAAAGACAGTTAAAAGCAAGTTTTGTGCATTTTTTTTTTCCATAGCATGAAGTATGATAACAAAGTAGTCTAACTATTTAGGGGTGATTTGTGGGTTTACCGCCCTCTTTTGTCTAATAAAACGTTGAAAATCTGATTTTGGGTCTTCACCATATGGCATTTCATCACGCCCTTCATCATTTTGCACCTAGATAGTAGAATCCAAATAAAATAGTGAAAAAAGAAACAAACATAAGAGGTCTACATTTATCATGGGTAAAAAAATTGAGCTAAAAAAGGATGGAGTGTGAAATCAACTAAAGGAGTATATGCTACAAACCTCAGGAAGATCAGAAATGGCATCTTCCAAAATTAATTCCTTTTTCAATTTGATGTGCGCCGCTTCATCATATGCGACCACATTAGCCTACATCGATGCACCAAGATTTACATATTGCAATCAAAGATCGGGAACAAAAAAGTTCAATTATTAAAAATCTACCTCAAATTCAATTGGAACAACACCTCTTTTAACAACATTGTGAGTGGGTAGAGGGTACCTAGGTAACTTCTACATTTCACAAGAAAAAAAGGTTAGAAAACAAATAAACTTTATTCTAATTTCAAATGAAAATTTTAGAGTCGTGACTTAGATCACCTCTTGTGCAAGAGCACCCCATAAGAAAATACGCATTCGAAACTGAGGAAGGCCATATGCACCTGCTGCCATCAATCCTAGCCGTGCTTGATAGTTCATCCCAACCAAACTACCAAATGCATACCTGCCTAGAAAACCGCCTGAAAATTTCAATATGTCCACCACATTCTCCATCAACACAAATCTTGGTTTCAAATGGCGAACTATATCCATATACACAAGTAGTTGCTTATTCTTCTCGTCTTCTAATGGCTCCTTCGTATTTCTAAACCTGTTATACCCACTAATCCCTTGACATGGAGGTCCACCACAAATGACATCAACACGACCCTGTGACGATTCAGAAATCCTTTACAACAGAATATCAACAAAACAAGTCTAACAAACTTTTTCTAGTAGCAAGAGCTTACAGGAAGCGGCAAAATCATTTTTTCAAACCCTCTTGTCACAAATTCCTTCACCTTTTCAGGGCAATCACTATCAAAACCAAGAATAATGAAATCAAAAACCATATAGACACAAATATTCAAGAGACGATATAAACAAGTAAATTATTTTGACACCTTAAGCCATCTAATGGTTCCCACGTGTCCTCCTCTTCACCATAGCCCTTCCAACGGATCTGTACAACATTTAAAAGAAACAGATTATATTAATTGAAAATATCAAAACTACAGTCAATGTTTATAAAGTCTTTGAAGGCAATGCCTTCAAGAGTTCTAATTCAAAAAGTGAAAGAATTAAAGAGAAAAGAAACAATTTCAAGAAAAGATCACTGGAGAAGATATTGCTTGATTGTGGTTCAGCATTCAAGCATAAACTATCGATCAAAATATATTCGACAAAATAATTGCTAATTGTCTCAGCCAACCATAGCAATATGAGGGTAGTTATAAGCAATAAAACATTCGAAATCACAGCATCACTACATCACAAAAACAAAGAGGGAATAAAATCAGCCAAAGGTTATTAGGCAGATTACTTTCGAAACATAAGTAGCATTTACACCATGGATCTTGTTACTGAATTCATACACAAATAATACGATGGTTCAAGTAAAAAAAAAAATACCTTGAAATAAAGTCCAGTCTTTCTGTTTTCTTTCACATCACCATATCGGATATCCAAAATTTCTTCAACCTCAAAAATCTCTCCATTGTCAACTATATCATCATCTTCATCTTCATTGCCAACAACTTCTTCCTCCTCCTTCGTCAAATGGTTTAAGAACGGATGGGGCGGTACGCTACTCATATAAGGCGTAAAGGCGACACAAAGACTTTCCCACTCCTTCAATAATGACAAAAAGTCCCCAGCTGATTCATGACGGGCCTGTATTTCAGGCCCCCACCACCAAGAAAATTTCAAATCAGAAAATGGAAAAGAAAAAAACAGAAAAACAACTAAACAAAACTTCAAGGGAATTTACAAGTAAATTAAACATGGAGGTAGTTAGGCATAGAAACTGAGAAAACCAATCAATATGCATAGATATAACATACCTGCGTTTCTGGGTGGTTCAAACTTAGGCTGGCACATGCATACTGGTTAAAGTCCACAGCCCATTTCTAAATTCAAGTAAATTCAGTCAAAAACTTGAACTCTAGCAGCTACAGTAAAATGGATTTCCATGTACAATAGAATAACAAAAGCAAAGAAAAACCATACTTACGGTAGTCAGTCTGACGCCACCACTGTTTGCACCAAGACAAAGTCCTGTTGACATGGCACCGCATCCAGAATACAGGTCTAAAAGCGTCATGTCTAAGTTCTCATCCCGTGGTGATAAAATCACATTCTCAGCTGTTTCAGGTGCATCATTATCACTAGAAATTGTTGAATCAGACTCGTTGTCTATTTCAACATTTTCTAAAAAATAAGCAATTGCTTTAATTAGCTAAGGCTTTGAATAAAACAAAACAATAATAGTTACATTGGCTTAAAGAAACATGTGGTTAGATAAATGAAATACCAGGTGCCAAGCTCACAAATGAGCAGTACGACAATAGGTACATCATATCATAATAATAATCACAACCCAACTTCTTTTCTTCCTTTATTTTAGGATTCATCTGGAAAAAGAAGACACAAAAAACCAAATAAAAATAAAAAATCAGATAAACTGATATTGCTTGCATGCACCCAAAGTATGAAGCTAATAGAAAGAATGAAAATTGGATCCACCGAATTTTTGCACAAAAACAAAATATGTGTATTTGAAAATAACATGATCTCTTGCAAAACAAGACGTACATTTTGTGGTAAGCGGTTGATCATAAGCTTTGCAACAAGGCAGTCAAGTGGATTGTCATTTCTAATTTCAGAAAAGAAAATCCGCTTTGCATCAATATTATTCTCATTGCACTTCTTAATAACCTGCAAAAATATGATTTGATCAGTAAAACAAGCAGCAAAACTTGAGATTAACAAAAGATAGTTGTGCTTAAAATTATGTCCCAACCGTATCTTCAACCCTATAAAACCATTGGGCAGTAAAATAAGGCAGCTCATCTTCACCCTGAAAGAACTCTCTGATCTTACAGATAAAGTGCTGCTTGTCATCCTCAGCCTAAACATAAAGTTTAAAATAAAATCACATCGCTTATTAATTATTTTGCAGCAATAAATATATTGAACTAACAAAAAGAAGAAATGATAATAACCAAAAACTATTTATTGCATTGCCAAATGCATATAATAACTAACAGGATAAGAGTAACTAAATATGTAAAATCGTGTAAATTTTCATGGAAGATCAATGTGATGCCTTATGTTTGTAAGGCATTGAATAAGTCGATCATTTGTTCATTGCATGTTCCTACTCAAATAGTGCTTTTCAAGGAGGATTTGGTTTATATTATCAAAGAAGTTGTTGCAGCCATACACATTGTTCTAATAGCTTGAACAACAGAGACAACTTGAATCTTAGATAAAGACAAGCTCCACATGTTTTTGTGAATACAATATCCAATAGAAAAAGAAAACCATGAAGCTTGAAATAGAAATTAATGACTCAAATAAACAAATGAGAAACAGAGAAAGCATTAAAGACTAAAACCGTCCATCCCTCCAGGCCAGCATCACAGCAACAAATCATTACAACCATGTTTAAGGATAACAAAGAATTAGTAACAGAGCACTCACCTGTACATAGGCATCATCATCTAAATTGTATATCTGCCCATCAACTTCTGCTTGAGTATAGTGCCGAATAGCGTAAACGAGCTCTTCAGAATCATCATTCCTTCATTGATCAATACAATAACCAGAATTAATTAAAAAAAAACATGTATGAGCATAAGAACATACGGCCTAAACAAGTCAATGTATAAAAATTACCCATTTGAGGCTTTCGAGCTAGCAGTCTGGTTAAGTTTCTCCTGCACAAATGGTCAGTTTATCAATTTAAATCAATGTGCCCAAAACTATGTGAATGCAATTGAGGTGATGAAATTGGAACATCATTGTTTCATATCACAACAACAACAATCAAAAGGATGTTATATACGTTAAAGGATTCTGGTGATAATCAACAGACTTAGATGGCATAACATTTAACTATATATAATTAAAGTGAATGACACAGTCTAACACAATCAACAAAACAAAATATTCACACATCTAATGTGTTTTACAAAGAAAAAAATGGAAATTGTAACCAGAACTTATTTTGTGACAAATTTTTATGGCACTCTGTAGACTTCGATATAATAATCATTGATTACTCGTTTCTAAGCTGACAGGCCCGCAAAGAAAAGCACAATAACCAGGACAAGTTGCTTGGCTGGGCTGTATACAAATGCAAGCATCTAGGCAGGCGTCAGACTAAAGGTTACGCTAAACAAGTTGCTAGCCAGGGTGGTGGCAGGAGGTCATCTATTGGTTTATAACAGACAAATTCAGCAATATACATATACGGTGTGGGTGAAAAAGAAAAAAGATGGGAATTTTCCAACATACTCAAATCAAAAGAGCAATGCTGTTGGTTTAGCTTAATATCTTGTTGGATCTGTTGCCTGTTGGTCGTCTCTAACATTTGACAATTTTAATAGAGTGCAAAATGTTCTTGTAGCTTAGCTATATATGTATTTTTGGTGCAGAGGCGGAAATAGAAGACCAACGCACAGGAGAAAAAAAAACAAGTAAACAGCCCAGAAAATAGAACAAGCAGGGGGATAGAACTTACCTGATACCGATAACCCCAGCGGCTAACGGCCTCCTCATGTTTTACCGGCTCCCCTACGAATCTGGACATTGTTTCTTCTCCTTTGTCAGCCCGCTTGACGATTCTTTTAGCAGGCAAGTCAATAGCTTCTTCAACCTCCTCTTCTCCACAATCTTCATCTTCAATGACTACGGGATCCTCCACGAAATCACTCTCATCGTCGGCGGCCACGTTCACCAGTTTAAGCTTTTTAGTCCGCTCCTTCTTAGATCCACCTGGTGTTTTCCTCTTGCTGACCATATTTGGAAGGAGAAGGAGATTTAGCGTTCAAAAAGAAAGAAAAAGGTTGAAAAATGGATGAGAGTTTCGCAGGGGAGATAAAAATGGGGTATAGAAACATGCGAGGAGGCAGAGGGTTTTGGCTTTTGGGTATTTGAGGAGCAGCGGCGGATTTGAAAAGGATTGAAAATTTTTTTTTTTGGAGGTTTTGGCGGGAAAGCGGAATCGTGATGGATTTAGAGTGGTGGATTTTAATTAAATGCCGTGAAATCCGGAGCAGTACTATTTTCTTTTTTTACTTTTTTAATGATATCACTATTTTCTTTTTCTTTTTTGAAAGGACATATCACTATTTTCTTATACAGATAATTTGGGCCGTGTGAATATATATATATTTTATATATATCTATGTATTTAGGGGTGAATAAAATAATCGAAAACCAAATCAATCAGTTGAACCAAGTCGAAAAAGCGTAAACCATGGTTTTTTGTATTGTAAAAAACAAAACCGTGAAAAAAAATTTGGTTTTGATTTTTAAGATAAAATCCGGACCAAACCGGATATGAATTTGTGTATATATATATATGTGTGTGTTTATCACTATTGATTATGGGGGGCTTTAATCAAAGTCGGTTCTCACAATGCACCCACAAATATCGGTTCTACTGTAATGCAAAAGTAGAGTAGTGTACAAGTAGATTAGGTGTGGTGCACATAAAATTCCCCTTAATTATCACTACATGCATGTAACTAAGTAATATCTCATATCGTTATTTATTAATACTTCAAACAACTACCTCACACACCTAGGTTTTGGCCCCAGTCAAATAGGATCTATGACAAAATTAAACAAATATTTTACATTGTTTTATATGATCAGCCTAATCGAAATGTATGAGAATATCATGTTGTGTATGTATATACACCGCGCACACACACACACACACACACACACACATATATATATATATATATATATATATATGGAAAGAATAGGTAAGACAAAAAAAAACCGGAAACAAGTTGATCCAAACCGGACCGACTAAAATGGTTTTACGTAGTTATTGTTCGGTTTTGATTTGTGAATTTGAAAATCGTAAAAAATGATTTGGTTTTAAATATAGTAAAAAAAACAGAAAACCAGACCATGTGCACACATACACTGTACTTCCTTGAAAAAAAATTGTACATGTACTTATTATTGTTTTCCTATAGAAATGCTTTAGCCCAACATATATATACTAGTGAAATTGAATGCGTACAAAGCGCGCGCGCTATCTTGCCGTGTAAATTTATCGAGTATTTTAATAATCATAGAGGACTGAAATAATAACATAAAAGGTATACGATACGTGTCCGACAACCAACACGACATGATACGCTCTGATACATTACGATGGCATGTCCGGCACGTGTCGGTTGATGAAATGAATATCCGACACATCTTCGACATCTCCCGACATCGTATGGATACTTTTCGACACTACTGAACAATTTTTTTTTCCAATTTCTACTTAAATCTATTTTAACCGAAAAAATGAAGCTATCTTCGACATTATTTGCAACAACACGTGTTCTACCAAAAACACGACACGACACGCTTCGATACACCCCGACGCCATATCCAACAGTTGTCGGTTGATGAAATGAATATTAATTAAAATCTAACACACTGTCAACACTCCACGACACAAAATCGACACCTTTCGACACTACTGAACCATTGACCAAAGAAAAAAATCGACACACACAATATATAGAAGTAAAAAAGCGAAGACGGAAAAAAATAATAAATACGTAGCACCCCAAAAAACGATGCTCCTAAAAAAAACCGGCATGTAGACACAAATGTAAAATATATATATGCAAAAAAGGAAAAGAACACACACAGACAAACTATAGTATATAGCATATTGAAATATCACTTGGTCGTATCGTATTATGATAAGAGCCAAAAAAAAAAAAAAAAAGAGAAGAGATCATGGAAAGCAAAATAATATGTAATTAAATTGAAATCGGATACATCTTAAGCACAACACACATAATAAGATTAAGTCTAAAATATGATTAAAAAAATTGAAAAAAAAAAAAAAAAAAAAAACCGATGAACAGTAAAAAGGCTGGGCCGATGAACAGTGAAAACGAGATGAACAGTAAAAAAAATAGGTGGGCTTCTGGGCCGATGAACAGTAAAAACGGAGGAACCAATAAAAAAAAAACACTTGTCCCCCTCCCCTTCACCCTTGTCTTCTTATTATATAGAAGGATATATTATAACAGAATAAATCTATTTTGGAGACAGCCTATTGACATTTAACATTTATGTAAACGAATATAAGTTAGACATTCAATTTTGTATAGGCAGATCGAAATATCCATTTTCGAAATCTGAATAATTAAAAATAAATTTTACTCGAAGCACTTTTGTAGAATTAAATTCATTTGAAGTGTGCTATCACAATTGATTCAATATGATATCAATTGAAACATTCATCTACCAATACTCTTTTTTTTATTATGGATAGAAGGATGTGAGGGCAAATGTAGTGGCCAAACCAAAAAAGGACATCTAAATATGGGGAGATTATTGTGTGATGTCTCTACACGGTTTTTTATTATGTATTTAAACTCTGTGGTTTTGATCGTTTCATCCGTCACTTCACCCATAAATTCCCTCACCACACAATAACTTCCCCTAAATATGGTATGGTCCCTCAATGTAATCAGGATGAAAAAGAGCAATAATATGTAAAAGCAAATTTACGGTAATGGTTCTTGAAAAACAAGACTGATATTTATTAAAAATATTATTTTTGTATGATAAAGTAGAAAGTTGGTGGGCCAAAGCTATGAGAGAGAGATAACCCCACATCATTTTATTATTATGTATATTTTTTAATGGAAATGAGAGAGTTGGGGCATCTACATGGAACTGGGATCGTCTGCTGTAAAAGGACCGCTGCTGTGAATGCTGTGAAGTAAAACGACGTCGTTTCGACACAAAACGACGCCATTTTTCTGTGTTCGTCTTTTTTTTTTTTTAAGTTTGCGACCAAAACTGTGTCGGATAGCCTCGAAACGGTGTCGTTTCGACATCACAGCAGCCTCTGCTGTGCTTGACCTACAGCAGAGGATCCGACCTCATCTACATGCACTTCCACAAATGGACTAATAGGGAGAAGGCTTGAACCGTGAAAGATAATGATGGGAAGTCATCACCCAAAAAAATTGACTATAAGACCTCTACTTTTTTGACTTATTATTAAAGCCCCAGAAGTAAAAAGCCATTACATCCACCCTGAGGGGATGGATATTAAAAGAGTTAGTTGGCCGTATGGGGTAAACAATCGGCAAATTCTTACATGGGACTCCCTACGTAGAGAGTTGCTACGTGATATCATCTGGACCACACGGTTTCATTGCAGATGAAATTGTGTGGTCCAGATGATGCCACGTAGGTAACTCCCTACGTAGGGTGTCTCTACCATAGAATAACCCGTAAGCAATCACCATTAATTAACACGATATGCACTTGAAAGTTAATCCATCTATTATATCAAAAATTGGTCAATAAGATGATTATTTTTTTATTTTTTTATAAAAGATGATTAAAATTTGAATCTTCGAATTTTTCCCGTGTAAAATTCTTTCAATGGTGTGTTTGAATTGCTAGAATGTAAAGGAATAGAATTAAGTGATTACATTCTTATGTTTGGCATGCAATATAATGAAATGTGTGAGGTTCTATAAGATGTGTCAAGCGACATGGTGAGAGATAGGCATGCGTGACGATGAGTGTGGCGGGTGTATGGTGGTGGGGCATGCATTGGTGGGTGGTGGAGGATGATGTGAGGTGTGCAATAGCAGTGGTTGTGGTGACGGTGGTTGAGGTGATAATAGTGGTTTGGTGTGCGGTGAAAGGTGATGGTAAGGTGGGATGTGGTGGTGATGGTGGTTGTAGTGACACGGGTGGTGTGGTGTGCGGTGATGGGTGATAGTGAAGTGGGTGGTGGTGGCCGAGTGAATATCGGTGGTGATCGAGTTCGTTGTGGCGGATGATAATGGTCGAGGTTGGTGGTGCGATCGGTTATGGGTGACGATGATGAATACGGTGGTGAGGTGGGTGGTGGTATAGGATATCGTTGAAATGGTTGGTACTGAGGTGGTGGTTGTAGTGACACGGGTGGTGTGGTGTGCGGTGATGGGTGATGGTGAAGTGGGTGGTGGTGGCCGAGTGAATATCGGTGGTGATCGAGTTCGTTGTGGCGGATGATAATGGTCGAGGTTGGTGGTGCGATCGGTTATGAGTGACGATGATGAATACGGTGGTGAGGTGGGTGGTGGTATAGGATATCGTTGAAATGGTTGGTACTGAGGTGGTGGTTGTAGTGACACGGGTGGTGTGGTGTGCGGTGATGGGTGATGGTGAAGTGGGTGGTGGTGGCCGAGTGAATATCGGTGGTGATCGAGTTCGTTGTGGCGGATGATAATGGTCGAGGTTGGTGGTGCGA
The DNA here is from genome assembly GCA_036785695.1 of Gentiana straminea. Classification (NCBI taxonomy): domain Eukaryota; kingdom Viridiplantae; phylum Streptophyta; class Magnoliopsida; order Gentianales; family Gentianaceae; genus Gentiana; species Gentiana straminea. The sequence goes on along the minus strand of JAVUPR010000048.1, from coordinate 7,709,049 downwards.
TCGGTTATGGGTGACGATGATGAATTCGGTGGTGAGGTGGGTGGTGGTATAGGATATCGTTGAAATGGTTGGTACTGAGGTGGTGGTGGTGGGGCATATGAGTGTGGGTTGGTTGTGATAGGGGATGGTGGTTAGTTATGACGATGATTGTGACAATAAGCGGCATTGCGGCGGGTGGTGGATTGTGGTGGGGTGGACGGGTGGCACGGGAGAAGGCGGGTGGGAGGTGGTGGTTGATTTTTTATCATTAGGTTATGTTTTACATTTCATTCCATCGAAGTATTTGTGATATAGTGCCTTAAACCCAATCAGGTTGTACCAAAACCGACCGGGTCGGATCGTTTCTACTACGTCTTTATATTTATACATATAATAAATGATTTTTTCTGTTATTATATATTTGTTCATTTAACGAACCAATTGTGATATTTTATATATGATAACGTCTTTAATATCAATTTGTGATGGAGAAATCATAATAGTGATTATGGTTGATGATATATCGATTCACGTTTAATGTTTTATACTTAAATGTCTTTAGAAATGTCTATAGTCGTATTTGCTATTAAATGGACGTTAATAATACAATTAAACTAGCAATTATTACATGTCGTTACACAAGAATGAGATTACAACGTTTTATAGACACATACTTTTTAAGTAAATATTTCCCCATACAGAGAGATTTGTTTAATTAAAGTGAATTCAAATTGGGAACTACACCGTAGTTACTTTATGCCTAACAAAAAGATGGTTAAAGTTAAACCATAGACAAACTTTATAATATCATCATTGAACAACGCCACTTAACAATCATCTTTTATTAAGCAAAACGATAATCAATATTGCAGCGACTCGTGGAAGCATGAATTATATACGTATCGATCTCTTCTTCTCTTCTTTTTTTTACCCACACGCCCCTCGTATGTATGAAAAATTAGTTAATATGATATATTCATTCAATACAAATTTTCTACAATCATTCTACTCCCTCAATCAAGCATTCGTGTAGCTAATAAACTTCAACAAGATGTAACCATAGTAGGAAAAAAAAAACACCGAAGATTAAGACTCATTTGTTGTGATATCCCCATATTGGAAATGGGGGAAGCGCATCACCATCATATAAGTGTGAGACATAATAATCTTGTCAACTCGGGTTAGTCCTTTTAGACCAAGCGAGGACGACGGTCTAAGCAGTTGACCGGACTATTTATGACTCATTTAACGCTACCAGGCTCGGGGTATGGGGCGTTACAGAATGGGTCTTGGTCGTCCTCACTCCCTGGCTCGGGGTAAGGGGCGTTAGGAGAATGTGGTATCCCACATTAGAAGTGGGGTAGCGCAATGTGATATCCCACATTGGAAGTGGGGGTAGCGCATCACCACCATATAAGTGTGAGACATAAGAGTCTTGTCAACTCGGGTTAGCCCTTTTAGACCAAGCGATGACGGTAGTCTAAGGCTCTAAGCAGTTGACCGGACCATTTATGACTCATTTAACGCTACCAGGCTTGGACGGCGGTCTAACCAGTTGATCGGACTATTTATGACTCAAGCTCGGGGCCTGGGGGCGTTACATTTGTTTTAGAGAACATGTGGTTAAAACATAAAAATTAGGTTGATCCATGACTAACTATGTCATGCTGGTGTAATGGGTTATGAACTTATAATCATGGAATCGACTCGATCATCAGATTATAAGTTCATTCCATACCGGACCAGACCGGAATAGGGTTCTATACATTCTCAGTATGAGAAGGGGTCATTCGAGCGAATTTAAATAGATACTCTATTTACATATGGATCCCTACGTCCTTACATTCCATTTAGGATTAGGAATAGGCGTAATCGGACTTGCTTTTTACACATCTCTCCTTATTTGGGACCCTATTCATCTCTTTGAGCTTCTATTGAATCGAGAAATAGGTTTGATTGTCCATCTTTTTGATATATCTAAGGCATTCTCCGGATAATTCAAATCAAAGCAATTGGATGCCCGATATGGTTTAAGTATATATTGGAGGATCCCGTACTTGTAGGAAAAAACTAATCATTTCAAATTCTTATTGATTAAAGAGTGATGACATGGTAATCCTTTATTGGTCGTTGACAATCATAAAATCGTTGGGTGTAAAACCCCTTCCCAAAACCGATTTTTATCCCGAAAAACGTTTGACACGCATATAATTAGAATATACAATTACATGTGTCAGTCTAACCTCATTTAATATCATAATACAAAGCAAAAGCAAAAGATTGACTCGGGAATCGAAAATACAATGCTGAAGATCGAGGGAAAAACACAAGCTGCCACTAAACTTCGAACCATGTCTAACAGAAATTCAAACCAGGGTCTAATTTCATGCTTACAACCAACAAAGCCACAACAGGCAAAAACACCCGTATAGAAAATCATACAACCAAAATGAAATGTTAATATCAATTACAACATGATAATAATAAACTTCAACATCATCCACATTGAGTTCACTCCTCATCAATCTTGAACTCAACTTCCTTTCATCATCTTCCGAAGGTAGAAAAACATAAAGTAAGGGGTAAGTACAAAAAGACATAGTAAAGGGTAAAATCGTTGAAATATCTTGTCTTGCTATTAGTAAGAGCAAAAACTCCAGCCCTTAGAATGCGCCACGACAGTGTTTTAGTAAGAGTTCTTTGTTGAAATGCTTCTTGTGTCTTGGATGACACCTGACTGGTTTTATATACATATACATATTTATTAATTTTTTTTTAGTGCAGGGCTTTATCTTATGTATTATTACAAGACTTTAACCTTTTTATTTTTTATTTCTTTTATAGTATGGAGCTTATCAGGAAGCTTCGTCCTTTCCAGACCACCGTCCACCGTCCACTTGCCTCCAAATTCTATTCAACTCCTATCTATCCTTTAGGTTTTCACATCATGATGGCAATGGGTACGGGTGAGTACAGGTTTGGCTATATCCATACCCTCCCCATCAATTTTTTTTTTACCCATACTACCCATTACCCACGCGGGTAGAAAATTTCAAATCCATACCATCCCTATATGGATATCCACGGGTCTTTGGATATCCATGGATATCTAATTATATTCACAATAAAGTATCACAATTCTACATGTACTATCAATTTCGATGGAACAACGACAAACGAGTGGCAAAAATGCAAGATCAACAATAACCGGGTAAAGCTTAACATAAAACAATATTAAAATACATAGTAAGGAAACCGACAAATGTTATCATTGAAGAATAAATAAGCAATCATAAAAAGTAACAAATTATATAGAAAAAATTCTCACCATTATGTTGTTTGGTCGGGTTGGCTGGCAATAGAAATTAGGAAGAGAATAGTAGACAAGGATATCATTGATAATTGATATGTTTATAAAATAATAAAGATTGGAGCACGAGTCTCAAATCTTAATTGCATTAATACTTATTTAGTTTCTATTTTTCTAAGTGACACAATTTTTTCTTGTAAAAAATGTGACATTTCACTTTTCTCATCAGATTATTATTTTTTACAAATAATACAATACAAACTGCATCGGATCAGCCAACAAAGTTGATGCCACCTCCTCCGCAACCAATGAGGTAAATATGCACGAGTTTGTGTGGAAGTCGAACTGAATAAACCCCTCCCGGTTGCTGTGGAATTGAATGAGAAAGTTTATAAGATCGAATACGAGGGGCTGCATATGGTTTGCTTCGATTGCGGGGTCTATGGAGGACTGTCCTCAAAAACCCAAGGAAATGGATACCTCGAATGGAAAACCACCTGAGAGCACAAATGTTCGTACTGATGCTTGCCCGTTTGGCCCATGGATGCTCGTATCGAACCGGCGTCGTAGGCCAAACACCCAACGTGCTAACCCGCAAAAGCCACAGCCACACACAAGCCCCAATCTGACTGCCCCAGTGTTACAACATGCCCCAAGTACTACCCATATGAGCCACCCACAGCCCCCGGCAAATAGGTCGAATGGCAATCGGTTTTCTATTCTTGTTGACGAGACATACGAGCTGAACAATAATGTCCCAGTCACTACTTTGCAACAACGCAGTTTAACGAGCTCCGCCAATTCACTTCCCAGCCTACAGTTCGACAAGCCTCTCGAGGGGACCACTACAACAATTCTCGAGACAGAGTGAGAGGAAGTACCTCACGAGCTTCTACTATTTTGCAGTCCCAAACACCTCAAAGTGATAACAAGGAACACAATGTATTCAAGTTTAATTCGGCCCCCTGATACCAGCCCGTATGGGAGATCTCTCTCAGCAGCCTCTCACGGACATTACGAACAATAAATATGCATCTGCACGCTTGGTTGACACCATTTCTTTTGCTGTCAATGATGCCATGGTTGCGGATGTTGTCCTTGCAGAAGAAATTGCTAGAAAGTCAGATTCAGCCTACATCAAATCGCACCCTCCAGATAATTCAATGCAACTCAATGTAAGTATTTCTCCCCAACAGGTTACAAAAACAAATGGTACTGCCCCGGGCACCTCCTCAATCCTTTAAATATCTCTTAATGAAGATTTTATCATGGAACTATAGGAGAGCTAGCTCCCCCCACCTTCTTCCGGCATTTAAAAACTCTTCATGTTGAACACCAACCGAGTATTTTGTTCCTAATGGAAACTAGAGCACCGAGCACCAAAGCGAATCCTACGCCTTTCAAACTTTACTAATATGATTGCAGTTGAGGCTCGAGGATTTGGTGGTGGCCTTTGGGTGTTTTGGGTCATCTCCCGTACCGATCTCTGGCTTCTTCTTGCCACTGACCAAACTGTTACAATGATTGCGGTTCAAAACAATTTGGTAAACTGTGTCATTTCGTTTGCATACGCTTCCCCGACCCCTGCTAACCGGAATGATCTTTGGGATTTCTTCGAGAACATTGCAGGACTCTTATCAATGCCATGATGTATTATTGGTGATTTAAACCAAGTTACTCACGCAACGGATAAACGCGGAGGGCGTCCGTGCTAGAAGTAATAGCACCGATCGAGACACTCGATCTTCGCACGGTGGAAGCTTATGCGATTTACGATATGAGACACAATTAATTAATCCTACGAGAAGGTTGAAGATTTACCTTATCGGAGAGAGATGATAAAATCGACCAAGGGAGAAGCCACAATCTTCCGGATTGTATCTCCTAGCGACGACTGGTGGACGTCGATCCTCGCCATAGAACATCCTCGAATATGCCCAAGAAAACCCTAAATTTTTCTCCTATTAATGACTAAGAACGAGAAACTAATTTTTCTCTTCTTTTGTTTAGTTTGTGGCGCAAATTTGTATATCTATTGTGTTAGGAGGAACTCTCTTTATATAGGAAAATAACTAGTCAAGAGAGTTATCATTTCCACACCACAAAAACCTATTCTCATAAGGAAAAGATATTTTTGCTACAAAATAAGAGATAATTCCCAAAAAAATAAATCTTTTAATTTTTTTCCATCAATTATCCAACAAATAGATAATTAATTAATTACACAAATGAGATAATCTAGGAAAATTTCTTCTCCCAATTTATCCCAAATGTGGCGCCATTTTTTAGTCATTTTAATAGAAAATGTCTTTTCTATTATACACATTGTTTACCAGATAAATAATATTTGCATATTCATTAAATAGACCAACTATTTAATTTAATCTCGAGGTTCCATAAAACGAGAAAACACTCGCGTGTTAGGAGCCAACCCGGGGACCATGGACTTATAACCAGTAGCTACAATAAAATGAATAAAATATTCATCGAACAGAATATTTCTACTCAACTTATTAATTCCGGAATTACGCCACCATAAATCCGAAACTGAACTCTATCGATTATAGATATAACTTATTCTCAAAACGTCGAGTCGAGTCGATAAGTGTCCATTGATATAATCATTACATATAAACTAACCCTCCATAGACTATCCGTAATAAAGTAGGATTATTTCCGTAAACCTTCTTCAATACATATTATCCTTATTTACCATTAACCCACTAGTGACCAATTAGTTCATAACCAATACGAACTCCCGGGATCGATCAGTTTCTAGGATCAACAAATAAGGGGATTGTCTTTCTACTTCCCGCAGGAAGGAATGGATTCCATATCTGTGAAACACACACTTCTCACTCATTCCAGAATAGTGCCAACGTGAAAGTGATTTGGACCGCGCCTCTTAGCGATCCTTAACGAACACATCAAACCCTATCCTGAAACAAGTAGGAGTCTGTAATCACTTCAGGATTAAGGTTAATCCATATATGATCATCTTGTGATTTAATAAGATTTCTCAATCACGGAATTATATGAGAAATGCATATTAAATCGGTCCAGTCCTATATGACTCTCATCATATATAAATGCCCCACTTAGACAACCAATGTCGACGGTCCGGATAAGACGGTCACACCATAAAGTGTTTTGGGCGCATTAATGGTGGTTTAATCAATAGACCCCATACTTTGATTAACTTCACCACGGACTAACATTTCAAGTGTATCACCATAAACTTAATCCTCGTGTGTGACACACACTAAGTTATATGGCTACATATGATACGACTTGGGGTTTTCAGTAGTGTATTACTTACAAGCACGAAGCAAGTAATAAGATGAGAATAAATCTGTCATTTATTAATTCTAAAAACAATTACATAAATTGTCTTTCGGGCGCTACTTCCAACAATCTCCCACTTGCCCGTAAGGACAAGCAACAATTGTCTTTCGGGCACACTATATCTAACAATCTCCCACTTGCCCGTAAAGACAAGCAATGATTGTTTTTAGAGCACCACACCCTTATTCTTTCTATCCACAACATTCTCCCACTTGCTCTAAAGCAGATGAGACATATCTCCCAATTTCATACCCGCCGAGCGCTTATCAGTGACACTAGATGCCACACGACTTGGTAAACTGAGCAGCTAGGTTGTCGGCTTGAGGCGATCTTTAGGACCAAAACGTCGCCTCTTTGCACGATCTGTCTGACCAGGTGGTACTTTCTCTCAATATGCTTTTGACCTCTTGTGATTGCGAAGATCATTTGCATGAGCTACCTCTCAACTGTTTTCACAGTAAAATGATATCGGCTCATCGAGACCTGGAATCACTTCCCGATCCAACAAAGAACTTCTCAAGCCACACCGCCTTTTAGCTGCTCCGAAAGCTGCTATGTATTCGACTAACGAGTCAAATTGGCAAGCTTGGATTGCTCCAGACTGTAGCTCCATCACAATGAGTAAACACTGAGCCTGAGATCGATTCACGATCATCCTTAATCCGACAAAAATCAGAAACGATGTAGTCAATGACACTCGGGTTCGCACCCGAATGCACAAGCATATGATTCCTCGTTCTCTCAAGATATTTGAGGATGCACTATACTGCTTTTCAACATCCGAATTCAAGACTCGACTTTTATTGACTTTTAATAACCTGACTTTCTCTATCCAAAAGAGAATATGTCCCATTTTCTCTATATCCGAAGATTGAGAGAATTATTCCGTGAGGGGTTGGGTAGGAAACCTCTCGTTGAATATTGCATTCGAAAATGCATTATCATCTTTAACCAATAAGATGGATGGGATATTGCCAACAACTTGTTCTCATGAATTCGACTGAATTAAACTCTAAGAATATAGTCCACTTCTCTGATTCAGAGAATCTTGGCTTGTCAGTTTCTGAATTCAGATAACACACCCATGTTGTTTCCAACTATTGCAGTGTTATATTTTATTAACACTAATGTCTACTATTTTACCAATATTGATTCTCCAGTCTACAAAAGACTCATCAATATTCTGGTCATGCCCACACATTCCAAAACATGTGACCTTTAATAACCTAGAGGTTTGCTTTAATCCATCAATGGATGTAAGCATAGGCAGTCAATCTGCCATTGGCTTTAAGCTAAAACCCTTCCGTTCCGAATGAATATAAGCTCCATTGTACGGCAAGAAAGTTTCAGGGCATCACCCCCGTTAATCTTTCTCGCTTTCAGTGAGTCAAGCAAGGCGAATGGTGAGAGTTTCGGGCATCACCCCCGGTCAACTCTCTACTTCTCGGGGAATTACCCTCAAAACCACTTGGCTTTGCCTTGAAAGTTAAACTTTCTCATTCATTCGAATCTTTTCATGTAGATCCAATTTCTCCCACTGGGCCTGAGTCACTCAGGTGGTTCTACAAAAGTGTGAACAGAGTTGGAGTACCAAAACTCCATTTACGGGTTTATGGCTTTAAACCAACCTTTTATTATCAGAATCTTATACAGTTCTTCCAAAAGACCATAGGTTATCAATCACCCCCAGCAGACTGTGAAGTCTGCATAATCACAGTGAGTCAATGGATGAAACCATACTCCCACTGCATTTGGGTGGATTGACATTCTGATCAGCGTAACCCCTAACAACCAATGTTGGATGTGGTCTGATTAAATCAGATAGTAACTCCTTGAGTAACTGTACTTCAAGTTCTAAGGTTGTTATTTAAACATCCTTTCAGAAAGGCTGTGACAGTACAACCGTCACTTTCCAACCTTCACTCATTGTATTAAGATATTTCACGATCAGTCACCATCTGAACGTGTATGCAAAATCTCCAGTCCTATCTTCAAGCACTAAGTGCTAAATGCCTTTATTTACGGAAGTGGAGTAAACGTAGTTCACTCCTTATCCATAAATTCATAAGCATCTTCTAGGTAGACTTCTCGGTATTACATAATAATGTATACCGTTATTTTGTAACTAATATCTTAATTGAGTTAAGCAGTGTAATGTAGCATATCAATAACTATACAAGACAATACATGGTTTATCCTTTCAGTGAAATCGTTTCACCCGGAGGTAGGCCAAGCATCAGTGCCAAAACTATGCTATAGCTTATATCTGAGCATGGTATACTCGTTTCTCTGGTAATATCAGAGATTCCTCCAGATATTTAGATAAACTAATCGTAGTTTCGAGTACTCATTAGACAAAAAAGTCTATTACTCAAAAGCTCCCACTAGCTTGTATTCTTCATAAGACCCCTAAGGTCAATATGAACAAGCTATGATACTTCTTTAGCTCAATTAACCTTTCATGATTGAAAGTTTACTTAGTCATTTTTCTTTGAGATAATGTTCTTAGACTGGGAGATAGGAATCATCCTTAGCCAGTCTTCAGATCTTATCTCTAGGATATATGCACTAATTAATAGATGCTGAAGAATCGTTTATCTAAATACGGAAACCATTTGTCTTAATAGTTTATGATGTGTTACATATACATTTTCAGCATTACTTAGTGGTTCTGACTTTATCAGACAAAAGTCCGAGTCTCAGAATCGTATACAAATGTCATATTCACTTTCTTTAAGGTAACTATATTATCGATGTGAAAGTGAATCAATTTGTTCCAACGAATCTGAAAACAGAAATTATATTTCTTTGATATTCAAGGATTAAAATCCGAAATTTATTTCCTTATATCACTCCCACTATATTAGCTGAAATAACTGCCTGTTGTCTACTCTTCATCATGAATGCCCAGCTATCTTATTCTTACAAAAGAACTTTAGCTTCTGAGTCAAATTACTCGGTTAAGAAAGTCTATAAAGATTCATAGGTTAGTGATCCGAAATCACTTTCCTTATCCTATACTTTCTTTTATTAATATTTCGGTTTAGCCTTTAACTTATTTAGTTTAGATGACTTACACTTGTAGACATTTACCTTCCCATTCTTGGCTTTCTTTAAAGGAAATGGCCTTGAACTAGCAGTTTATAAGAGTAGATACTACTTGTAAGCTGTGGGATGTTTGGTGAGATTGATACCAAATCATTCTCGTCATCTTTGAACTAAATTTGTTTTGTCTCTCGCTCAGGACGAGTGACAGCAGTCACATCAATGTCACTTAAGTTTGTAGGCTCAAGAGGAACATCCTCTTCCGAAGAATTAATTTGCATTCTCGATTATTGAGTTCAATGTTCTTGTTACTTTACCACTTTTACGAAGCCATCATCAGTCAATCTATCATGTTAGCAGTTTAGATACCATGAGATAATATGTAGTTGCAAAAATAAATTATGACAGAAATATAAATCAAATCATACACCACAACATATAATAATTTTAGGAATTATAAACGTGATGTCATGCATGCAGTTTATCCTACCATTCCAAGGATTTAATCTCACACCTCAGTGCCGCCGTAGGGTAGGTCAAAGAGGTGACGATTAAATTGAGACAATCTCTCTCACCAATTAAAACATTTAAGAATTGAACATCTCCTAGTTAATTGTTGATTACCTTCCTTTTTCAGGCAAGATATTTCCAAAAATATCCTTGTGAGTGTGACCTACTGTTTTAGATTTTTAAGTACGCCTCGAGTATGCCGCCGTAGGGTAGGTCAGTGACCCGACGAGTACTCAAAATCCTATCCTTTCGGAAACCAAGCCTTGAATTTTGATAGCGGTGAAGGCCATCCGTAGGGGGCCGAAATCAAAGCGGCACGAGGCGTCACCATTCTCTCACGTGCTTGTGTCAACAGTAGAAGCCATGGGGTCGGCTGTCACCTTCCCCGCTCCCACTCGTTATTTTGAAAATTAGGTAGTCTCATAGGATTTTCACAATTTATTCACAAACCGAAAAACAATAAATCATGAATATTTAAATTAATCATCCCACTAGTTCATCGGTTCCAAATGCCGTCTAACTAGTGTCACTTATTCACGACTTTCCAATTTTATGGATTTATTAAAATTCCTTGTGTAGACGCTACACAATTAAAATTCACCAAGAATTTTATAATCCCAATATATTAGGACTTTATGAATTTTCTACCAAATCGAAAAACAATAAATCACAAATTTAAAACTCCCACTAGTTTATCGGTTCCAAATACCGTCTAACCAGTGACATTATTTTCATGATTTTCCAATTTTTCGAAGATTTAGAAATTTCTTGTGTAGACACTACACAACAAAAATTCACCAATGAATTTTATAGTCCTAATAATGTCATGATAAAAATTTTGGATTGTAGAATTTTATCTCAATAATTTGAAAACAATAAATCACGAAAAGCGATGACCAACTTATCGGTTCCAAATACCGTCTAGTTAGTGTCCTATCTTTTCACGATTTTCCAATTTTCTCGATCATTAAAATCTTTTTACGTAGACACTACATAAATAAAATTCACAAAGAATTTTATTATCCTAAAAAAATTCTGGGATTGTTGAATTTTTCGAATAAGTCGAAAAACAATAAATCAAGAAAAGCAACCACCAACTTATCGGTTTTAAACCATGGCTGAGCTTTAACCGAGTTCACCGAATGGTGTCGGGATCGGCTAAGCCGACCCGTCCTCTTCGTTGGTTCATGTACGACTACTGGATGAATCGGGCTAAGGTTGCCCCATTGAGCCTCAGCTCGCCGGATAGCTAGACCTTGCCGGACCCCCGATGCTAACGTCGCACTTGGACGGACAAGTCGAGTCGAGCCGAAGCCCTGTTGACCGCCCGAACCAATTTTCGAACCTTTTGATCAGTTGGTGTCCAACTTTTCCGGATTTTTCAATTTTTGATTATCAAAATTCAAAATTTATGTAGTCACTACATAATTAAAATCCAAGAATGAATTTTAGATCCCAAAATTAAATTTACCGAGTAAATTTTATTTTATCATGTGAGTTATATGTCCCGATAAAATTCTGTTCGTTTTAATTAATTTTAATTAATTACCTAAATTAATCTAAATTAATTACGTCTCCTACATGCCTAATTAATATCACGATTAATTAACTACATGTATACATATGCTAGGAGTGGAATTCATGAATATAATGCATGGTATGACATGGTTACATCACATAAATAATCATCCAAAAAAATAAATGCGAAAAAAATAAATCACTAAGATAAACCGTTGGTATCCCGTATTTAACCTATTTAAACGTATCTAACCTATTTAAACTAGGAAAACCAAAAAAAAAAAAAAAAAAATTCTTTTCCTTGATCTTGGATAATAGAAAAAAATGCCTTTTCCTTTTTCTTCTTGTTCTCGTACAGCAGCCGGCCCCTTTTTTTTTTTGCATGAATCAACAGCAGCAGCAATACACCAGCAGTGACTTAATTTCCGTGAATAACATCCAAATTTGCACTTTGCACCATCTTACAGCAACTAGCAACTAGCAACCAGCAGCCGCAGCATGTATATTCAAATAAAAATTTTCCCATATCCGGAAAAACGGGTTTACAACAGATCCAACGGTAAACAAGTACCAACCACAATCCATCTCGTCAATCAAACATTCAATCGCATAAATAAAATTAAAAGATGCAATCTTATATGCAATTCCACTTTTAAATTAATTAATCATGCACTCGATATCGTAAAAATTTAACCTTGTCTCTGATACCACATGCTAGAAGTAATAGCACCGATCGAGACACTCGATCTTCGCACAGCGGAAGCTTAAGCGATTTACGATATGAGACACAACTAATTAATCCTACGAGAAGGTTGAAGATTTACCTTATCGGAGAGAGATGATAAAATCGACCAAGGGAGAAGCCACAATCTTCCGGATTGTATCTCCTAGCGACGACTGGTGGACGTCGATCCTCGCCGTAGAACCTCCTCGAATATGCCCAAGAAAAACCCTAAATTTTTCTCCTATTAATGACTAAGAACGAGAAACTAATTTTTCTCTTCTTTTGTTTAGTTTGTGGCGCAAATTTGTATATCTATTGTGTTAGGAGGAACTCTCTTTATATAGGAAAATAACTAGTCAAGAGAGTTATCATTTTCACACCACAAAAACCTATTCTCATAAGGAAAAGATATTTTTGCTACAAAATAAGAGATAATTCCCAAAAAAATCAATATCTTAATTTTTCCATTAATTATCCAACAAATAGATAATTAATTAATTACACAAATGAGATAATCTAGGAAAATTTCTTCTACCAATTTATCCCAAATGTGGCGCCATTTTTTAGTCATTTTAATAGAAAATGTCTTTTCTATTATACATATTATTTACCAAATAAATAATATTTGCATATTCATTAAATAGACCAACTATTTAATTTAATCTCGAGGTTCCATAAAACGAGAAAACACTCGCGTGTTAGGAGCCAACCCGGGGACCATGGACCTATAACCAGTAGCTACAATAAAATGAATAAAATATTCATCGAACAGAATATTTCTACTCGATTTATTAATTTCGGAATTACGCCAACATAAATCCGAAACTGAACTCTATCGATTATAGATATAACTTATTCTCAAAACGTCGAGTCGAGTCGATAAGTGTCCATTGATATAATCATTACATATAAACTAACCCTCCATAGACTATCCGTAATAAAGTAGGATTATTTCCGTAAACCTTCTTCAATACATCTTATCATTATTTAACATTAACCCACTAATGACCAATTAGTTCATAACCAATACGAACTCCCGGGATCGATCAGTTTCTAGGATCAACAAATAAGGGGATTGTCTTTCTACTTCCCGCAGGAAGGAATTGATTCTATATCTGTGAAACACACACTTCTCACTCATTCCAGAATAGTGCCAACGTGAAAGTGATTCGGACCGCGCCTTTTAGCGATCCTTAACGAACACATCAAACCCTATCCTGAAACAAGTAGGAGTCTGTAATCACTTCAGGATTAAAGTTAATCCATCTATGATCATCTTGTGATTTAATAAGATTTCTCAATCATGGAATTATATGAGAAATGCAGATTAAATCGGTCCAGTCCTATACGACTCTCATCATATATAAATGCCCCACTTAGACAACCAATGTCGACGGTCCGGATAGGACGGTCACACCATAAAGTGTTTTGAGCGCATTAATGGTGGTTTAATCAATAGACCCCATACTTTGATTAACTTCACCAAGGACTTACAGTTCAAGTGTATCACCATAAACTTAATCCTCATGTGTGACACACACTAAGTTATATTGCTACATATGATACGACTTGGGGTTTTCAGTAGTGTATTACTTACAAGCACGAAGCAAGTAATAAGATGAGAATAAATCTGTCATTTATTAATTCTAAAAATAATTACATAAATTGTCTTTCGGGCGCTACTTCCAACAATCTCCCACTTGCCCGTAAGGACAAGCAACAATTGTCTTTCGGGCACACTATGTTTAATAGTCCGGTGTCTGGTTATAATGTGGACAGACCTCGCAGCCTTATAAATCAAGCAGAGTTGCACGAATTACCTTTCCAAGGTCCATGTTTTACGTGGCCCAGCTCGCCCCACAGCACCTCAGCCATTGAACAACGGATTGATCAGGCTCTCTGCAACTCAGCATGGTGGGACTACTTTACCGAGTCTTCTATCTGTCACCTGCCCCGGGTTCATTCCGATCACCACCCCGTTCTCTTATCAATCCACACTGTACGTCAACAGAATAATGAGGAACGACCCTTCCATTTCCAAGCTTGTTGGATGAGACACTCGGCTTTTAATGCCTTCCTTCGTGATAACTGACAGGTCACCGATAATAATTTACATGGGGCCCTTGACACCTTTGCCTCTTATATTAAAGAGTGGAATCGAACGGTTTTTGGGAATATCTTTTACCGCAAAATACGTTGCAAGGCCAGAATAGAGGGAATCCAACTAGCACTCTCCAAGGCCCTTCGAACTTCTTGAGGAAGCTTAATAATTCTCTTGTCAACGAGTATGAGGAAATCCTACATCAGAAAGAAATCTATTGGCATCAGAAATCTTGTCTAGATTGGGTACAGCAGATGGTGAAAGAAACACGCGCTATTTTCACCTCTCCACCAAACGCAAACGAAGCAAAAATAGGATCCTCTACCTTAAGGATGGTCACGGCAACTGGGTCTTTGACAGGGAAACTTTACAAAATATGGCTCGCCAGTTTTTTATCGACTCTATAGTGATGAACAGTGGTACCCCTCCCTCATGGCATCTTTGAACCTGCAACTAGCCACTCGGACAAGAATCTCCTAAATTGACCAGCGAGTGAAGAGGAAGTTAAGGCGGCAATTGTTGACATGGGCGCATACAAGTCTCCTGGTCCCTATGGCTTCCAACCGATCTTCTTCTAACAAAACTGGGAAATACTTGGCCCCTCTATTACTGCGTGGGTGATTAAATATTTTCAAGATCGTACTTTTGATCCTGCTATGAACCGGACCTTCATCGCGCTAATACCAAAAATTCACCTTCATGAATCAGTCTCTCATCCTCGACCCATTGCCCTCACCAATGTCACGACAAAAATCATCACTAAAATCATTGCGAACCGGCTCCGGCTAATCATCGGGAAGATTACAAATAATAGCCAAAGTGCTTTTGTCCCTGGCAGGCAAACTTCTGATAACATAATTGTGGGGCAAGAAGTACTTCATACTATGCGGCATAAGATGGGTACCAAAGGGATAATGGTAATAAAAGTGGATCTAGAAAAAGCATACGATAGAGTCAATTGGGATTTTCTCAGCCACATCCTTCGTTTAGTGGGCTTTAATAATGCGCTTGTGGATATCATCATGTACTCTTTGTCAATCACCTCTCTGGAAATTCTCTGGAATGAATCCCCACTTGAAAGCTTCCAACCGCGCCGTGGGTTGAAACAAGGGGACCCCCGGCACCTTATCTTTTTGTCCTCGTCATGCAAGTCATGAGCTGCATTATCAACCGCTCCATTGATGCGGGGAGTTGGAAACCGATTACTATCTCTCGTGGTGGCCCTAAAGTCTCACACCTCTTCTTTGCGGATGATCTCCTTCTCTTCTCGGAGGCTTCGGTCGAGCATGCAACTGAAATCGAACACGTGCTCTCCATTTTCTGTTGATTTTCGGGCCAAAGAGTTAGCATAGCCAAGTCAAAATTTGTCACGTCCGTGAATACAGATGAACATACTATTCGGCTCATTGAAGCGGCCCTGGGCATGTCACATACAAATCATCTCAAAAAATACCTTGGAGTTCCTCTGCACCATATGCGAATGAAGAAAGAAGATTTTCAGGGCATAGTCGACAAAACCCGATCGAAGCTCCAGCCTTGGAAGGTAAATACATTATCCAGAGCGGGTCGTGCCATCCTTTCCCAGACTGTATTGTCTACGACACCATACTATCACATGCAAACTATACGGCTGCCTATGTCCATAGCTCACGATCTTGATAAGATGGTCCACTCGTTTTTCGGGGACATGATACGGACGAACGTGG
Source organism: Gentiana straminea (assembly GCA_036785695.1). NCBI lineage: Eukaryota > Viridiplantae > Streptophyta > Magnoliopsida > Gentianales > Gentianaceae > Gentiana > Gentiana straminea. The sequence continues at coordinate 7,692,811 of JAVUPR010000048.1, read as the reverse complement.
ACTCAACCTTGTGGCATGGAACCTTATTTGTCAACCAAAAAATAAAGGAGGCCTTGGTATTCGTAATGCACGAGACATGAACACTGCCTTTCTTGCTAAACTCGCTTGGCAGATCTTGACAGAGCGTGGCAAGCTTTGGGTACAACTTCTGCAACAAAAATACGGATCCCCTCTTGATGTGCCCAAACCAAATTGCTCTTTTGTTTGGTGACACATCTACTATGCGGAAAATTTCCTACGTGATGCTTTTGAAAAATTGGTGAGAATGGGAACGTTTTATGAAAGCCAACTACTTCGGGCAAATTTACGGTCAGTTCGGCATATCATGAAATTCAAGCCTATGACTATGATCCGGCTACAACGAGTGATGATACTTGGAGACTAATCTGGGACATAAAGGGTCCGCTTCTAGGTAACATGCGACTCTGGCTAATTTGCCGTGATGCTCTACCGACTGATGCTCTCCTTGCAGCACGGCACATAGGTGATGACAACACCTGCTTTGTCTGTGGCACCCGCTTTGAAACTACGATGCATGCGATGAGAGACTTCCCCTGGACTACCAACATGTGGAAGCAAGTTGTCCATCACCACAACTGGATACTTTTTTTAGGTTCCCACGCGACACCGGTATGGCTAAGAGATTGCTTGAAATAAATATGTACAAACATGATACCCTTGACTTATGGAGGTTCCTTTTCCGAGAAATTGTGCAAGTCCTATGGTATTGGCGCAATCATGAGTTCCACCAAGGTGAGCGATCACGACCCCCAAGGATGATATTTATTTCGGAAGCTATCCACCGAACACGAGGACTTAGACTAGCTTGGACCTGATCCTTACTGTGTCTCTTACTTATATAAATTGTACCTTAGTATTTTTGCACATATGTTTTGGACCGTTTGTACAACGTTGAATCTTTAATAAAATATCCGGTTTCGACCAAAAAAATAAATACAATATAAACAATATATATAGTGGGTCGGGTCGGTATTATGACGGGTAGAGAATACATATCCATACCCTACTCAACCCTCGACGGGATTTTAAAAGTCAAACCCATACCCTACCCTACCCTACCCTTAAAAATACCTTACCCTAACGGGTATGGTCGGGTGGATATCCACCGGGTTGGATCTAAATTGCCATCTCTAATCATGAAGAAAAAATCCACCTTGCACCCATCGATGATGTTGGTCCGAAGCTAAATCTGATGGGTAATAGAATGAATTTGCTTTATTGGTGAGGGGTCATCTGATGACAACAATCAATCAAAGAAGATCCATTTATCTATGTACAAAATCGAAATTACACAATGGATATATGCAAATTTCGGTTTGAATCCGAGTTTTCAAGGCCTAATTACTAGGTAAGCCTAGGATATGTTGGATAATATGTAAAATCTCTCTTGCTTTTGAGTTCTTTATATTCTCTTTTTCTAAACACCTTGCTACAAAACTGACCATTGCTGATCTCTTGCAGAGAATATTCCCAAGAAATACCCACAACAATAACTCTCTTTCAGAAACCTATGTACTCTTTCATCATCTAAAGGTATTATTCTTGGCTTTTAACATTTATTACTGCCTTGCAGGTGTGTTTTCTATAGTTTTAAAGCTGATGGCTTGATGTTAAGAAAGCTTTTAGCAGTTACATCTGTTGCCTTCTGTTGTTTCCGTTGGGAAATTTCTTTAAATGATGCATGAACCTTACCTATGTAAAACTAATTTGTAGTTTCTGCATGTTTAAGGTGTTAAATTAGTACTGCATTCTTGCCATTTATTAAATTCGGGATCTCTAATACATAGCAAAACATGTACTTCTGAGGTTTTAGAGCTTCTTTGAAGTCTTCAGCCTCCATCCTCATTTTATAGGTTCATATACATGCACCAAGGACTTTTTCTAATCTCGGATATCTATTTCTTTAGGGCTTTGTTCTCCTTTTTAAAGGCCTCAACTTTGGGGTCAAGTTTTGCATTCTTCTTCTTAGAGTTAGTTGTGGTGTTTTTCCAAACAGTCTGTAAGTTAGGGTGCCCTATAGCCAGTTTTCACGAGTAGTTACTTGGGTATAATGCTCAAGGTGTTAATATATTCAAATATTCGAACTTCGTTATGTGGTTCTAGCTTGATTTTTGCTGTTGCAAATCTGATGTTCAGAATGTACTAGATTTCTAACCATTTTTGTTGTTTAGCTTGAAAAAACAACTCAGATGTGTAGTTCTACCAGTTCCTTCCCGTGTTAAGTTACGTTTTGACACCCTTTTGAGGCTTTGGTTGTAAGCTATCACCTATGCCTTTGTGTATTTTGTTTTAATTTCCTTTACTGTGTTTCATTTGCATCTACAGGATTCTTGCAAGCTAGGACAGTGGACTTTGTACCTTAAATCTAATGAGTATGGTTGCTTCACAGGTAATGTGTTGATGTATTGACCCCTTACCTTATTAGCTAAGCTACCAAATTGCTTCATTTGTTAGGCATTGTTAGTTGTTTGTTTTGCTACGCCTACTCTTTATTTGTGCAAGTGTTGTGTGTTTTTTTTTTCCTTTATGTATTGTGTTTTCATTTCAAGTAGTTTCTTCATCAGGCCACATCGCTTGAAAATTTTATATATATATATATATATATATATATCCAACATTGGTTGTAGTATATTGAAAGATACAGTACTTGCTCTATGGGTAAAGCAGGGTCTTTGATTCAATCCGCGGCGGGTGAAAAGTATATATTCCCTTCTAAGACATATAGGCATAATTCAATCCTTAGATGGAAGGTTGAAAAAAAGAAAAAGAAAAGTATGTTTTATACATCCAAGCCTACTTACTAATAAAAAAAGAAAGTATGATCAATTGACTGGGGAAAATATTTGTAACCTTGTTGCTTACGCTCATGAATCCAGTATTCTCAAGTCTAATACAACTGAGGCCCAACCAATAAATGCTTTACAATCAGACCTTAGCTTGTTTGTTCCGTTGAACGGAAGCATTACTGTAGAATCGATCTGCTAGCTTATTAGACCATTTACACAACTATGTAGAAATTTCTTTCAATGCACAGCTAAGTATTCCCTCGTCACACCAACAATTTTCTGTTCATGTAGGAAATATATCATCAATAGCTTGTCCAGATTCTGGTACGGTGTCTTTGTGTGATGCAAACATTGGGAGAGCCAAAAAAACAAAAAAGGAAAGAAAAATCTCTACTAGAACCCCAATAGCTTCAAATCCGAGCCTGCTTCCGCGACACTTCCAACCCCTCTAACTACATCAATGAATAATAAATACAGTGAGTTGCTTACAGTAGTTGCAGAAAAAAAGTAATGTGTTGGCACCAACCGCTAATTGTCCTTATTGTTGTGCCAAAAAGTTTGCTCACGAAACTAAATTTTTTTGTTGCTCATCTGCTGTAGAGATATACATTTTGTGTTATATGTTTTCCTTGTTTGCGTTTGTTTCCAACATATAACATAATTCATCAAAAAATTGTGACTACATATGTATGTATGATAATTATAACACTTTTTGTTTCAACAAAACAGTCGTTTGATTAATTAGTGTCAATGTTAGGCAGTGTCCAAATGTTAGCAGTGTTGCCAACATAATATGTGTGTATAATGACTATCAATGTATTGCCAACATAATACAGAATGTATAATGACTATCAATGTTGGGCAGTGTGCAAATTATCTACAGGAACATGTAATCAAGGTTTCTGGTATGTTCTTAGTTACTTAATATAAAATATATATGGTGTTGAATGTCATAGTGACACTAATGCTTCATGTTCTTTCTTACACATACAACATTTAAGGAATTGGTTATTCATATACATGTTGTTATAGGATCTAAAGAGTCAACAACAAGAGATTATGTGTCATTGATGAAGAGTAAGTTTTATAAAAAAAATTACGAAATATTAGTTCACGAAATAATTAGCTCGAACAAAAATTCAACGTTTTTTTAATGTTTGTTTTTGCACTGTTACATGAAAATACCAATGATCATGTGGTTATTGACTGATTGGTTGGACAATGATGCAGTTAAGGTTTTTTCAAAGTATCCTGAGCCCACGTGAATTATTGGGGTGAACATGAAAGTGACTACTCATAACGACAATTGGTGTACAGTGTTCCTTCCGTACTTCTTACAGTGTAAGCTATACTTTGAAAAAGGGAGTAAATAAAAAAAAAATAACAGTCTTTTACACTTGTTTTTAGCACTGTTGGTGACGACAAGTTGGAATGACTACCTAATGGTGAATCCGACTTTGGCAGAAAATCAAGCTCTACTTGAATGGTTAGTATAAATTCAAATTTTTTGGGCTGCACTCATGTCATCATGAACATAGTTTTTGATGTTGTAGTTTATTCTCGGTCTGAACCTGGCCTGAACCTGTTGCAGGTATACTAAAAATGAAAAATAAATTGCACAAGTGATTCAGTCCGAGGCTTTTTCTTGCTGCCACCACCAGTTGATGAAGCTGACATTGTCTGTGTAGGCAATGTGGTTGCTTCTATTGATGTGGTATGCAACTTTTAACTTATGATATGCGTGTTATGGATCAACGTGCATTGTCATTAATTTTGTTTCTCTTCGTGTCCAGCTTAAACTGCTTGGGTTTGTGCAAAGATAGAGCTAATGCCAACGCATGAATCATTGTGGTACAGTGCTTGTGGTGCAGTGGTGGTTATAATAAATCAATTACAACAATGGTCGGGGAGAGACTTTACTCCAACTATTGTGGTGAAAAGAAAGAAGTTATACCGCTGTAAAGACGTAAATTTGTGTTGTCAATAATTAGTTTGAAACTACTAATGGTTTTTTTATTTTAAATTTTGTGGGATGAAGCTGCCACATGGAGGTTTTCTTAAACGACACATCTGGGACACTTGGTGCTATGTTATTCTCACCGGATGCTGAAAAGATGACGAATTTTACTGCGGTCCAGATCAAAGCAGCAGAGGACGAGGTATTTATGTGACTATATACTGGTTATTCACAAAGAACAAACAAACTTGTAATCTTAAACACTTAACGTAGTGCATAAAAAAACTATTGAGTTGTTGTTTTCTTATTTTTTTAGTATTCTTCCTTTTTATATGCACAAATTATTTGTCCATCGGGTTAATGAAAGTTTTGATGGCCGCTTTGATTCTTTACGGAAGAAAAAGATCAACTTTTTTATGACACTTTTTTTCCCCAAGGTGCTCCATTGATCCAACAAATTGAAACTCTCGTACACAAGAAATAAGTGTTTTGCTTTGTCAAATACTTTGACAGCGTAATTTCATGGCAATCCTGTGAGGAAACATCCCATACTAAAGCTTTACACTAAAGAGGAAGTCATTTAAGCAAGGCAAGCTGCAGTTGGTGCATTCATTGAGACTGGTGCTCCCTCTCAGTTGGCTGGTTCAGGTGTTGGAACAAGCTCATGAGACAAGCAGCTTTTCAACCCAACAACAAAAGAAATATTGAGGACGAATCTACTAAGAAGACAGTGCTTGGCCTGCAGCCTCCGGTCACAATAGGACCTTACTATTTGGTGAGAATTCAACCAAGGAAATTGATGATGATGCAAGTAGTGTAGCCATTCCACCAAGTGAAGAGCATGGTGCTGCAATTCCTATTGGTGAAAGTCCAACAAAGAAAAGCAAGAATAAGGGAGAAGAGAAGCATAACTAACTCTAGTTTTGTCATCTATGACTATGATTAACGTTGTTGTTGTTTTGTATCCTATTTTTGCTTAATAGTCTGGTTGGTATATTATAACCATCAGTGCATGCACCATATAGTACGTAATGGTTCAATAATATACATAACTTTGGGCCTCCATGGTTAAAAAACTTGCTTGTTTTGTTATCAAACCCTTAAAATGAATGTTGACTGCGCTTGCAGTATTTTGTGTGTTTATGTAAACTATGCCATATCATTGATATGGTAGCTAGCAGCTTGATTAATCTATGCAATTATGTATGTAATATTGTGTGTTGTTTTCCCCTACTTATTCTCTCTGTGTTAGCCCAATACTTTGAATCATCTATTAATAATGCACATTCTGTAGTGGGCGTTCCGTGCTTTGGCACGGAAAATAGGATCACTAGTAACTACACAATACTGATAACTGCTAAGAGTGACCCCAGTGGTAGATTTTAACTCCCTCTAAATCTAATATAAAGTGCCTAACCCACCTTTAAGCCCACAGTGGCTCTCAACTCAACTCCCTATCCTTAAATTAAATTAAGGCTCACCCTAAACTTGAAGGACCTGCTAACATGAACAGTAGCACCATTTATCTCTCTTTTTACCCAATAAATTAATTTCACACAACAAGTAATGATACGGGCACAACGGTTGTGACACAACGGTGATATACATCATTGATCATGTTAGATTTACATCATTATTACTTTAGACACATTATGATCAATTGTGTAGATTATCATTGCATCACTCGTTGTGACACAACCATTGTGCCCGTATCATTTTTTATAGGGGTGTACAACGAAATTGTAAAACTGGACTGACCGACTGAACCGGACCGGAAAATGATGAACCGCGGTTTTCCAATCGGTTTTTTCATTGAAGAAAACCGAACCGGAAATCCAATTCAGTTTTCGGTTTTATCCATAAAAACCGGTATGACCCGAACCGAACCGGTTATACTTCATTTTTTATTATATATATATATATATATATAATTTAATTTGTTCACTAGCTCCTACTATAAAAACCCCCACACACAACCCTAAATTTCTAAAGTTTCTACCTAAACCTAAACCTAAAATTTGAGCTCACCGGCCGTTCTTGCTTCTTCTAATATTCTTCATCCTTTGATCATGAAAGGCTGAAAGCAACCTTTGAAATTGTCGTTACAACGACCACCCGCTGGCTTATGGTGCCAATAATGGTGTTTGTCTCATTTTAAGAAGAAAAAAAACAAAATTTTATGGTAAATAAAATACAGTCTGAAAACCGAAACTGAACCGAACCGGACTGTATTGGTTCAGTCCAATTCAAAAAAATGACCAATTCAGTTCAGTTTAGAAAATATCAAAACCGTAACTACAGTTCAGTTCAGAAAATCGTAAAAAACCGACCGGACTGGACTATGTACACCCCTAATTTTTTATATATATCAACGACAAAAACACTTCTACAAACTCTTTTTGTGTATGGATACGACATCTTTTTATTTTTTTTACCGTTGTGCAACGTATTAAAATATCACTTTGTAATAAAATATTTTTATTATGCAACAAATAATAAACAAACTCTAAAGAATTATTATTATGCAACAAATAATAAACAAACTCTGAATTATTAGACTTGCTAGCACAATTTATACTGTAACTGTTTTGACTTCTGTTCCTCTCACTTCCACTATCAACAAAGGGGGTTGCTACACATATGATTTAAGGGCACAAAATATGGTGAGAATTCACCATGAATTTTCAAGCTCGTGTTAGGAAAGTGTATCGTGTGTGGAGTGATTTACGAAAAAGGTCCGTAATTAACGGAATTAATTACGGAAAATTAAAATAGAAAATAAAGAACATGAAAATAAAATTTGTTTTATTAAATGGATCTAACAAAAAAGAGCTATTACAATACAAATGCGACTCGAAACGATAATAAAATAAAAGTACAATGCATAAAACAAATGATTAGAGAACAAATCGAGGCGAGTAAGTTACTTTTTCCTTGAAACAAATTGCTCCGGTATGGGCTCACGGTAGTATCAACTGTCTCCCATAATACAACCGCTTCACGTCTCGGATTTAGAGGCACTTACAAAATCCGAGCTCCGGCGAAACTTACAGAGTGCTCCGAATTCTCTTCGACTCAAGATCTAGAACTATATTAGATACTATTTGTAGTGGAAGACACAAGAGAGAAAATTCGATGCTCTAACCTTCACCATTGGAGTTCTTTATATAGTGGAGTGAAGGAGCCAATACTCAATTCGTATTGGCCGGATGACATAAGTCGGCCGACCTTTCCCTCAAGAAAAATCATTATGGCATGTTCACCTTGGTGGCCGACCCGTCCCTCACTTGTGATTGGTCGGATGATGCGTCGTTTGAATTTTGATCGTTCAGATGACTCAATCTCATGAATTCTTGAATTCTGATTGATCGGATGACACAATCACATGTCAAAAATTAATTTTTTTTTGTTAATTTTATAAAAAGAATTTTTGCCAAAAATTAATAGCAACACCCAAACCGAGTTGAGCAAGAGCACGAGTTGAGCCAGCCGGACGGCGGCGGTGTGTGAAATTATATAAGTTCTCCCTCCTGCACAAAAGTGCTTTGACCCTTGGGGCACATCCATGTGTGCAACACTAACACTTAAATATGGAGCTCAAGTCTCCCATTTTTCCAACGTGGGAAGTTTGAGTTGATACCTTCAAATCCTCTCTCACATTAATTACACCAACTTTTGGTATTAATTTCTCATTCACTCGATATCCGAATCGATTGATTCTAAAGCCAAACATCATATACTCCGTGAATAGTATTTTTAGATGTATGAATCTCTCGGTGAATCTCACCGGAGCGTTTCCGAAATTTGCGCTAACGTTGATTGTTTTCAACACATGTTCTAAGCCCCATTCCATGGGTTTGGCTTGTATCCTCAACAGCTCGGGCTTGCCCCGAGTGGATTATTACCCCACGCTAATGAATCATGGTGTTTACCCCGTGATATTTAGAAGTGCCTAACCATAAATCATGGTGTTTAATCTTTTAAACTTATCATATATGTAGTTAATTAATCAACTAACCACATACATTCATTCATAAAAGGCTTTCCTACCGACCACTACTACTCTCTTACCTAACTTCGCCATTCAAAACTACCTAGCACATTGCACATATAATGTTGAATACTATTTTCAACATTACACAAAGACAAGATTTACGTCTTTCGGTGCTTCCATTCCTCTTCCTACAAAGGATATCAGCACGGTGCTTTGTCGAATACACCGAAACCGAACACCTGATTTTACCAAGTAACAAAATCCACTAACACAAAATACATCACTCGTATTAAACATTCAATTTCCTACTCAAATGCACACTTTCTCTCTACAAGCGCATGCTTAACACACAAGAGACATCCTGCAAATTTTATTGATCCCAAGAGCACACTTAAGGCGGTCAAGCGTACGCTTGACAACTCAGGCACACACTTGAGTAGTCGATACAAATATGCTCAACAATTTACACTACAAGGGCACACCTCTATACCCCAGGCGCATGTCCGAAATTTCACCAACATAATGTTTCGTGTTCATGACTAAGACGCACACTCGTATGTCTAGACACACGTGTGAACATGATCATGACGAAAATATGCATATGTACCTATATAAATTTCTAGTAGCAATTCCACAACCATTTCACAAGGAAATACATCTAACCAAATTACCAAGCTATGCAATAAAGATTAGCACAATTCAACAATACCAGCGACATAAACTTACGGAGACTTCAACGAAAACACCCATTACCTTAATTGCAAAGATGGCCACAAACTGCAAAAATCCAAATTCCAAGCAAAGCTCTACGTACGTCTATGATTCCTACCACATAAAGTCACCTCTATGATTACTTCTACGAATTTTAACACTAAAATCCCAGCAATTTAAGAAGCACAAAATAAAATTTAGAGTGGGGTGAAATTCCTACTCACGGATCAACGAGAAAACTTCACAGAATGATCTCCTTGCCACGGTGATCGATTCGGCGCGCGCTATCCGAATTTCCAACGGTTGGATTGATTAGAAATTTGGAGATTCTCCTTTTTTCTTTTTTCTCTGTTAAGTTCGAACTGGGGAGGAAATTTTTCTGATAACTGATGAGGATAAAGGTGGGGTTATGGGTAGCTAATTAAGATAACTAGTGCACGGAAATGCCATGAAAGGCACGGCGTGCCCAACGACAAAAAAACTGCAAACATAATTTAGGCATTTCAAAGTGTAACCAATTAGTGTATACATCTATAGATTAGTTGTGTAGCAAACATTCGGGTCCAGTTTAACGATTTTATGCATATGCTGAAAGTTGTTCCATACCGAACAGTAAGCACAAAAGATGTCTAGTTGTAGGCTTTAATTATTGTCAAGCTAATTTTGTAACTTGAAAGTGTAATAAAGAAGTGTATATAAAAATAATAGAATTAAATGCCTGAACAAAGTGGCAAAATACAATGACTGCATAAATAACAGCAAATGTTGTATACATAACCACATACAAAACAGATGATTGTTTCACGTCATATTGCCATATAAATATGCATTTTTTAGACATTAGACATCAAGACAATATCTAATGCATATAATACACAAATGCGCACTAAACATGACTTACATAATTACATAAAGAGCAACAACCAATAGCACTGATCAAAAGCAAAAGATGCAAAAGCTAAGATCAAGTTGCTCGATGTCATGCTACGTACCAAAAAGATGTAGCAGCTCTCTTAGCATCAAAGCCATAGCTGCGCTAAGAAGAAAGATAGACTCCGGGCTCGTTTGTTTTTCCATCGCAAAATCCGACTTGCTCTTTTCAGCTGCCTTATCAGATGGAACAATTACACTAGTTTCCTAAATGATGTAGCAGCAAATGGGACATGGTGTTCTGGTCCATGTCCATCACTATGGACCAATAACTGACCAATGTTTTGGTTCAAAACAGTAGATGGAATAACGCGCAGAGCATACCTTCGAGCATCCATAAGAGTAGCATTAATGTCGGGCTCACTACCTAAGGCTTCAATCTTCCTTTTATTGGAAACACATGGCGAGCTTACACCCAAAGTTCTCTTTCTATAACTTAGATTTTAGTTGGGGAAATCGGAAAATCAGGCTTTGTCCCCCCACCCCACTTGGGAATAAAGTTGCAATGTGTACCAGATTCGTTTTTAGGTAAAACGTCATTAATAGTGGAGTAAAATGATTTTTAACTCCAATAATAGCGTCGTAATATTGTCCTTTCCGATGCACTCTGAGCATTGTTGCTAGACATTGTACATTGAAGGAAAAATTATATGTGTGCAGTACCAAAAAAAACAAGAAACAAACAGACAAAGCAAGTCCTATGCAATGCAGTGATTACTATTAGACCGAAAGGAAAGGAAAAGAACAAGTCGACTAACCAACCATGTCAGTAGGAAACCTGAAGAGAAGCCATTTGAAACTTTAGTCACGTGACATCAGCCCTGAGAAATAAATATCAACAATAGTTAGTAGCACAACCAATGGCAGATAGTTTATAGGCAAAAAAGTACAATATACTCGAAAGCTGAGGTATTCCGTGGAATTTGGAAACCCAATCCATTGGTGCAGTAGGTGTAATTTCACAAGAACAACCCGCTCTACAAGACAGGAAGAGAGATGCTTGTGTTTCACAGAGTGAAAGTGGCTTGAAATAAGTATGCAATATAAAGGCTTAATGAGTAAAAAATGACATTAAAACACCTTAAACAGCAGAAAACAATGTTAACAAGTCAAATTTCATTTTTTAATTTAAGATCAGAAGCATAAAGGGTTTCAAGAACGAACCATGGAATTTACATAAATCTTTATTTCATCACTATCTACTAAGGTATACCATTCAAATTCGAATCATCTCGTCTCATGACCTAATGACGTTTCATTTAAACAAAATACATGTAAAATACGTTTATTTTCTTCGAATCAATATAAAATATACATTTCTTCAACTTCCGATTCTACACATTATCGTAGCTTATGTATGAGTTTGGTGGACAAAGTATCCAGTTTTCATTCTTAATCGTTGCTCGTAAACTTGAAGTCAAAATTCTAATTAAAGCCCCCAGTCATATTAGAGAAGTTTTACCTCCGTTTGGATTGAAAGAATTAGATAGAAAGAAAAATGAAAGATAGTGACATAAAAGAAAGGAGAAATGAAGGAGGGATTGTGAATTCTATTTTGGGTGTTTGGATAGTTTTAAACATGAAGAAAAAGAGATCAATTAAATTTTATTAAAAATGAACGGTTTCCTTCCGTTTCTCACCTATTTTGGAAGGAAACGAGACCGTCAAATTTGTGAAGAATGTTATCCCTCCTTCTCCCTTGCTCTCATTTCCATTCTTTCATTTAAAACATACCAAACACCTAAATTTAAAGCTTTCCAAATCATGTCATTTCTTTTCCATTCAATACTTCCCATCCAAACAGAGACTCCATGTTTTTTCCACTTTAGGCACAGCAGCAATATAAAAAAAAACAGGAGGTTACCTATGACACAACACCTGCATTTTTTTACCTTATCTGTAATCGACTTTTCGAAAGTCGGTCCTGGAATCGACCGTCCCAAAGTCGATTGATTGATTAACGAGCGAGTCGACTTTGGGATGATTGTTTTTAGGACCGACCTTGAAAAAATCGATCTTTACATGTAGTGAAAATAGTTGCCAAGTGTGGTGACACAAGTAACGGTGGTATCATATGTATATGTATAAATCAGTGTTATGTCATATGTGAATCAACCGAAACATTTGTGGTATCTCTCAATTTGAATACTTTCGTTTCCTCAAAAAAAGAATACTTTCGTAGATTTATTAGAGTGTCTTTGAAGGCTCCCATATTAGGGATGAACTTGGTCCGATCTGTATAAGTTTGGGTTGATTTCAATGTTTAATGATCGGTTTGGTCGGAGAATACCCCAACCTAAACCAAAACAATGTTGACAAGAGTTGTTTGGTTTGAATTGATTTCGACTTGGTTCGAGTTTGGTTGGTTTCATCAATTCCACTTTTTTTTCAGAAAAAAATCATAGTGATCATATATGTATAGATATTTCTATGCAAAACAAACAGATTACTGATAATACATTCAACATATCATTAGCAAGTGATTATGTTTTGTTTAAAAATATAATGAAATACGTTTAGGGTTTGGTTTCAATTGGTTTAATTTTCTTTGATTGTATTCGTGTTGATTTTTTTTTTTTTTTTTTTTTTGAGTGGATGTTCGGGTTGATTTTTGATTTGGTTCGGATTATTGGCTATTTGTTCGTCTCTAATAAGGGTATTGTTATTGGCACAATAATCAAATCCACTTTTGAGACAGCACCGTGAAATTCGACATCTCTAAAATCGAATTTATTCACAAAAGTTGACTCAAGAGTAGTCGAAAGTAAATTCTACAAAATTGGGTAGTATGAAATGTGGTGTTCGGATAGGTTAATTGTGGTGTTATTAACAATGTCTCCCAGTAATTATCATCGCACATTTATAAAAAATATACCTCCAAAAATGGTCTACGCTACGAGAAGTTCTTCTACGGTAAATCTCTTTGAGGAGTAACACACGTGGATGATTATGGACCACACAATTTCAACTCAAATTCAAACTGTGTGGTCTTGAATCATTCATATATGTTTACGGTTGTAAATGTAGTGACTAGGGAAGAATTACCCGCTACACTACATCTACATGAGACACTACAACATGATTTAAAAATAGATATTTATTAGGAATAATGATATGTGCAGTGCACTTTTGTGGAGTGCACAAACCACTACACTATTGGTAGCCTTTGATTAAAGTGATCAATGATTTTTTGTAATGGGTCCTAACAGAATACGTGGTGTTGATTGTGTTGTGTAAGATATTGTGATTGAAAAAGTAGTGAATGTATCACTACTGTATTTATTAGGATGTATTTAAAGGTAATGAAAGATCTAAAACTAAAGAAAAGTGGCAATTCATAATTTTTTGTCAGGATTCTAAAAAAGTTAAAACCGACGTCGTAATCACCGAAGCCTCATCCATGGAAGCTCGATAAGCCTCACTAAAACCCCCAGGCGAATCAGCAAAGCCGCGATATTGTAATACTTGCAGTTTCTGATCTTACTATCTACTATTTCGAATGAATTACAGGTCAAATCCTTTCATTTTTCCTTGTTTTACTCCATAGAATTCATTTCCCTTTAATGTATCTGGCAATTCTTTTTCGCGGCATTTCATAACCTTCAAAATTAGGGTTTAGGGCAGGCTAATTCAGAATGCTCAGGCAAATTCATGCCTCAAAGCCTCAATCTTTAGTAACTGGGTATTGTTCGAGAATGTTGACATTAACTTCTGCTTTGAATTCTTGGAGTTGTAGTCACAGCCATAAGATCCATTCGTGGGGCCCTAGAAAAAGGTCCAAAAGTTTATGTGGGAAACATCTTTTAAAGAATGATAGGGTGGTAGATATTTCTTGTGGGGTTTATTTGAAGAATTCATTAAGGGGTTATGGAATGATTAGTGCAAGGAGATTCACAACTTCGAATCCTCAGATTGTTGATGAAGAAGTTAATGATAAGAATCTTCCTTGGCTGGCATCATATAAAGCTAAAGATGAGAGGAATGTTGACAAAGTGTTCGCTACAAAGACTAAAAGATCTTCTTGGGAGGAATCTGCTGACAAGTTTCTAAAAGGGGGTGGAGCTCGTGACAGGGGTAAGAGAATGGATGACAGACCAGTTGATAGTATGGGAAAGGACGAGGGCATTGAAGAAGAAGAAGAAGAAGGGGACGATGAGCCCATTGATGATCCAAGATGGGATAAGATCAAAACTAGATTTGACAGGGTAGTTGATTTGAAGCCCGGGTTTGAAAGACCAGAGTTCAAGAGATGGAATAAGCAGGAGAATTGGGGTAGAAAGACATTTAAGGATGCTACAGAATCCACACTGCCAAAAATGGTTGGTGTAGGGGTATATGGGGTTGGTCCAGTTTTGGCTGCATTGTCAGCTGGAAGAAGAGAATTTTACACTTTGTATCTACAAGAAGGTTTGGTTCTTGGAGGAAATATAAGGAAAAAGAAAGACAAGAAAGGGTTTGAAAAGGTTCTGAAAATGGCAAGTAAAATCGGACTGTCCACAAAAGAGGTATCAAAGCATGATCTGAATATGATTACCGATAACAGGCCTCATCAGGGACTAGTACTGGATGCTTCTCCATTGGAGTTGGTAGGCATTAAGGAACTAGAACCTGTTTCTGAAGCAGGGGAGGAGTATGGATATGCTCCCCCTCTTTGGGTAGCTTTAGATGAGGTCACCGATCCACAGAATTTAGGTGCCATAATTCGATCATCATACTTTTTCGGTGCTTCAGGAGTGGTATTATGTGCCAAAAATTCTGCTCCTTTAAGTGGAGTAGTAAGCAAAGCAAGTGCAGGCTCACTTGAAGTAATGGAGCTTAGGTCTTGTAAGAACATGATGCAGTTCTTAACATCCTCTGCTCGTAACGGATGGCGTGTTCTTGGCGGTTCCGTTACGCCTACAGCTGTCCCTTTAAATCAGATTGTTCCTGGTGTCCCTACAATCCTTGTTTTAGGTAGTGAAGGCACTGGATTAAGGCCATTGGTCGAGCGGTCTTGTACTCAATTGATCAAAATTCCGGGCAACGCTCCTGTGAGTGTAGTAGTAGTCCCAGGAGAAGAAGATGAAAATGAAAATGAATCAAGATCCGGGGCGGATCTTGATATCCCGGTTCAAGAATTTAACTCTTTCTTGGCTGTGGAGAGTTTGAATGTTAGTGTTGCCGCGGGTGTTCTTCTCCATCACTTGGTTGGGAACACAGGTAGTAGCCAGGCCCAGCCATAAGGATCTGTGAGATGCCAGGTGATCCGAGTTCAACTAAGATTTTTTCTTTCTAGAGTTGATACATCCACCGAATATATGTATCGATTGTGCACAGCTTCTGTGTTTAATCTGTGTGCATTTTTTCCGGTGGTCTCGTCATTTAAGATTTTCTTTATGCTTGATGCATTAGGTGATTAGTTTGATTTTGGATTGGCTATGAAACATTTTATTGGTGTTTCTGTTTGTGATTGATTGCCTTTGCAGTTGTCTTTACATTACAAGAGTCTTTTTGTATCCTTTGTAAAGACTTGTGCTTGGCATTGCATCACTCATTTTACACATTCAAATATCAATTTTGTTTATTTTCAAGAACTTCCATTCGAATTAAAATGCTTCCGACTTTCCGCTAGAAAATCTTTATCTTGTACTGTACATGCAGTGCATGATTTTAAGATTTTATATTTTGCAGATATGAGCATAAACTCTCCTTCAGATGATTTTTCCCTTTGTTCTACACTATTTACTACTAGAAACGAGCATATTTAGTTCACTTGCACACCTTTTCTCTTCAAAATATTTATTTTTTCAATTTCTTGTCTAGTCACTTTTTGCCTTTCCAGAATAATAGGCCTACAAAGAGGATATTCCCAAGAGGATCTTATCTTGCTTGCATGGACAAAACCTAAAATCCAAGTTTCGTGTCTGTACAAAAATTGCGACACATCCTATCACAACGTCATTATGTAAAACCAAAACCGAAACACATATTCAAACCAAAACCAACTTCATTATGTAAAACCTAAAACCAAAACACATATTCATGACTAACTGATTCAACTAATCTAAAATTCAACCCGAATAATGCTGTGAAGTCTGATTTTTATTATCGACGTTCCTAAACAATTTGGTTGTTAATTGAAGAGTTGACTGCTTTTGCAATACACGCAAAGAGATCATTGGTATAGAATGGGGAAAATTCTTGTGTGGTGTCTTCATTCGTGTGGAGACACCGTGTGGTTCTGTTTCATTCTATAATGAAACAATGTGGTTCAGATTGAATCACACGGTGTCTTTATACGAATAGAGACACCACACAAGTATTTCAAAATGGAGCGTACTTTCAATTGATTTAGCACGCACAATTTGATTGATGCAATAGGTTTCGTTTCGTGATGTGCCCTTTACTTTACATAATGAAGTTGTGATAGGGGAATTATGATGCGGGATATGCGCCAGCTATATAAGACTATTATGATTAACTCGGATATGTGCGCGTGTATATAAACAAAAACTTTTTGTTTATATACACGTGGCACATATCCGACGGTTGAGTCTAATAGAGACTCCCGCATCATAATTACCCGACAAATTGCTCAAACTCTTAAATGATAAGGAAATATAGTTGCGCATTTACTACCACCAATTGGTTTTAGTACAACGGTAAGCGTTTGATCCTAACATGATAGCAGAGCCAGACGTTATGAGATCAAACTCTGGTACGTTTAGAACAATATTTAAAAAAAACATTTTGCAGTGTTGAAAGAGATATGCTTGGTGGACTGAGCAAAAAGCGCTGATGGGAGAGATTGCCATGGACACTCTTGAATGAAAATTTTGTGCAAGTGTTGGACACTCTTGGATAGATCCCCAACACTTGAGGGAATGTGTTGCAGTGTTGACGGAACACTTGAGGGGGGGTGTTGAGACGGGTACACTTGGGGGGGGGGGGGGGTTGAGACATGATTGCTCACACTCTTAAATGATAAGGAAATATAGTTGCGCTTTTACTACCACCAATTGATGTTTTTATTTTTTTTTTAGGAACACCAATTGTTTTAATACAACGATAAGCGCTTGATCCTTGTATAACGGTAATCGCTTATCCTAACACAACGTCGGAAAAGCAAAAGGTGATTAGATAAGAAATTGAAAACAAAAAAAAATTGTTTTGAAGGGAAAATGTGTGGAAGGTAAACTTGAAAAATACATGCCTCAAAAGGTGAACATTATCAAAAATAAAATAAAAAAGTCTGAAAATATTACATTTGAAAATTTTGTTCCAAAAGTATTTCGTAAAGAATCCGCAACAAATCCGTAACAATTTCGCAATTAAGTATTTTTGGATCATAGTTTTTTTAAATGTTTTTTTTTTTAATTTATATTTTCAGACGCAAGTGCTCTTGATAAGATCTAAGCACAAGTCTTTACAAAAGATACAAAAAGACTTGTAATGTAAGACAACTGCAAAGGCAATCAATCACAAATAGAAACCGATAAAATGTTCATAGCATTGATGTTGATATATGCACACGATAATCAATGGTGTAAATATATGTTTTATCATTCGTTACATATATAATCACATGTAATTATTTTACTTAATAGCTAAGTTTTAAAACAAGTACGACTAAACAGTTTATGATGATGTAGACCGTGAAAAACATACACGACAGACTAAACATCTTCTTCTGATTATGCAGGATTTGGGCATGAAAATATGACTAAACAATTTTTATGAAGGAAAGAACTGTCAAGCAGATCGATGAGTCGTGTTACATCTTTCAACGATGTGTTTATATTGAGCAATATTTTTTTTATTAAAGATAGGAGTCACCAAACTATTTTAAAAGGGATTATCTTTTCACACAAATGTTGTTTTACACTTACCAAGAGCCGAGAGTGGGCTTCGTTTGGATATTCCACACGCCTGCCATTCTGACCGTAAATGAGTCCGGAAAATATATACTATTCCGGCCAATTTATGGTCAATTCATTACAATCCCATTCCGACCCAATTTGAGTCGAATACGATTATTATACCGATTTTATTCTAGTCGAATTTTGAATGTTTTTCATACTCAATACCGGTCGAAAGACATTCGACTAAAATTGAGTACAAAAAACTTTTAATATTCCGTCCGAAATTCGGTCGAATCAATAGTGGTGCTCTTATATTGTTGTTGTTATCCCGACCCAATTCTAGTCGAATGTGTAGAGTATTCGGACTCAATATTGGTCGAATGATGCTCGACTATGTATGAGTTTGGAAAACTTCAAACATTCGCTTAAAATATGGTCGAATCAACCAAGTGTGACTCTCAACACGTATATTCTGACCATATTTCAGTATGGATAATGTGTCATATTCTGACCAAACTTTGGTCAGAATGAACGCGCGTAAAATAAAAAAAATAAGGGCGAAATTGGAAAAAAAAATCAGTGTGGTAAGATAAAAATTTGTGTGAAAAGATATTCCCTTAATAGTTCGACAGCTTACCTAGACGTTCTCAATACAATGTGAAAAAGTTAAAAATAAATATATAACTAATGGGAAATTTTATGGTAATCAATGACTAAACAATACAAGAAAAACAATAATTCAAATCATGACACAACTAACACAAGTATGTATGTATATACAATATTAATATATGATTTGAATAATGCTATATCCATAAAAATTAAAAAAAAAAATACATAACACTCTTTACACCATTGATTATAATATGATTTATGTTATTAATTAAGATATATATCTCGCAATGATCAATGATGAAAAATGTATTGATATTTTTGTTATGACTATTTTATTGTGGACATAACAATACTCTATATGATATATAATTATGACGTCACGTGAACTTTTAGGTAATGTGATGCGCATTTTCAGTTTGAAAAACAGGGATGAAAGCATATCATCTCATACATATAAAGTATTGACTATGGAACGTTACAAATTTATTAGAGCGTGTCAGTTAGTTAGAGAGCGTTAGATAATAAATCAAGCATGGGAACCATGTGATTTCGAGTTGGTACTCGATCCGTTCGTCTCAAAACACAAGTCATCTTAAAGCATTCATATAGAGAGTAAAAAAATGGTTAAAATATCATTAATATATGACTAAAATGTCAAATACACCATGTGACTATCATAAATACAATACTTGTAATTAAAGTGGTTGGATGAATATAAACTAGATACAATATGAAGAAAAATGTTAATAAATACTTTATTAATATTGTGAATGATTTATATTATTAAATAAAATAAAAAAATATATGATGACTTATATTTTAGGACAGATGGAATATTTAAAAGTTTGCGTTGATCGAACTGACATTGTTGAATATGCAGTACTATAACTGTTCTGACTCGAAACTCGAAAGTCGAACCAACAATCAAAAAACAATGTTCGACATGTGTCTAATAAACTATTGGAATATGTTCGGAATATGTAAATCTTAACGGAAAACCACAATTGTTGTAACTCTAAAATTCCAAACAAAAAGAGCAACAAAGTACGATTAATGTCTAATTTCAGCACACAAACCTCATTTCTATATCATGATATATACATCTAAAATACTCGAATAAAATATATATGTAAATAAACAACTGTAAAGCATCAATTATACGGCTCATTCTCAATCTTTAGAAGGTCACCAACCATATATCCTGCACATCTTATCAAAGAATGAAAATATACTTAGGGGTGACTGGAGAGCACTACGTTTAGTCCGATAGTGATTGGATACATCTACATGGTTTGTTCATAATCATCAATGACGATACCGAATATCGCACCTTCACGTGGCGTCACGAGATAGTCCTCCTGGACAAGAGTAAGTGATAGCCCGAGGGTCGAATTACGAGATGAGACATCGACAACCGACATAATCAGAGAACCGAGACGATGGGCCCATCTCGATACCGCAAGACGGAAAGCTCGGGATGCGGACAAAGTCCACTCTAAACACGCAGCCTCACGCTTGGTCCCATAATCCGAATAAACGTCAAGGTATTCATGTCGATGCCCGTGCTCGAGGCTAAGGCCATCTAGTAGACTCCGTGCTACGACGATCGACTATCGAGCAACGTAGGACGATCGGTCCGCACCGGCCCAGCGCAAAGTGTAGGACAATGAGTCCCGTGCTCGATTACCGCAGTCGGCAATATCGACATCGTAGACGAGTCCGCACCGGTTTGTCCAGGCCCATTAACAGTGATAACTTGGGCAAGGGTTAAGGCCCATTAAAGGGTAAATCAGACAATAACATAAGCCGACTTAACCTTAGGGTTAGGACAAGTGTTGTCATTATAAATACCCCATTCCATGAACTACGTGTGACTTGATTCCCGGAGCATAACAGATACGTAGGCAACCTGAGAGAGACTCTCAGGCTCAGTCTAAAATCACCCCCAAAATCATCCTTGATTCAATCATCCCTAGATTAAACGACCCGGATTTATTCATAGACGAAATCCAGCATCGTCAATCAACCAGACAAATAATCATAATGACGATGCTAAATGAAGCACCACCGGAATAACAGGCCACGTGTAATCTAAGGGTGAGCTGTAAAGGGAATCGAATGGCTGAGAGTGAGTAAAAGATGGTGTTTTTAAGTACTTTATGGCTGAGTCCAAGAATGTATCTTGGATTGCCTACGTATCCTGTGTAATGTCCAGGAATCAAGCCCTACGTAGTTCCTGGAGTGATGTATTTATAGGCACATGTCCTTCTCTGCCCTAAATTTGGGGCGGTTTGGTCTATTGACATAAATACCCTTAAATGGGCCTTGCCTCCTTATCCAAGAAACCTGTTGGAAGTGGGCCCATGAGCCTGGACAGAAGTCCATGGTATCGTCTCGACGAACACCGACGTGGATGTCCGATATCGGACACTTGTGGAACCTCTCCTGAACCATGGCCTTCACTGGCACGTCTCATATCGATCCGATGTGGATCACTAACACAGACTTTTCCACATGCCAGCTGGGCCAATCATATAATCCCACGTGGAGGAGTAAATCCTCGTATCATCATAAGCCCCCGAGATCGGAGGGAAGCTCATCTCGAATGCTGAGGTCGGATCTGAAAATTTGAATAACCTTTCCGACACGTGGTGTTCTTTAGGCGGGAAAACAGCTGTCACTCTTAGGTAGTATAGGCGGTTATAGGATGACGTCACACTGTCAGCATTAATTGGTGTAGGAAACGAAGCGTCCCTTATTGGGCCGCGTGGAGATTTGGCCCTTGATTCTCACGCTGTATACGCTATAACTGCCACCATATCGCCCTTTCAAATCACTTTGAAGATTTTGTTTATTTATAAGGAGCCCAAGATCTTGAAGCTTCCCGTTTGCCATTTTTTGCTTTTGTTCTATCAGAAAAACCGCAAGTAAGCCCTAATTCCTTCAAACTCTTTTCTGTCTTTTATTTCTTGTATCTTTTGTTAAGTCCATGTCTAGTAGCGAGAGCGACTCACAAAACAGGGAAGAAACTGTCGTGGTAGAAGAAGAATCTACTGAGGAAACCATTTCTGAGCGCCCCATTGTCTCCGGTGAGAGGGCTGCCGGTGAAGAAGAAAGAGAAGGAGGAGGAGAAGAGGAATCGTCTTCTCGACCCGTAGCTAGGCGTCAAACAAGAATGAAGGGCCAAGGGCCATATGGTTGCATGTCCAATCTCACCCCAGAAAAAGCCAAAGTCATTTGCCTTCGATATGGCATTCCTTACTCCTCTGAACATATCAAAGTATCCCACGGCCAGTATCAGTTCGCCTGTGACCCTCCCCCTTTGTTTTGCGCCATTTACAAAGCGCAATGAAAGGAGGGACTTCGGTTTCCTTTCGACCCGTGCCTAATCGCCGTCCTCCAACACTACAAGATCTGTGTCACCCAGCTCGCTCCCAATGGGGTCCGGAGTGTAATGGGTTTTGTGCTGGCGTGTCGAATCGCCAAGGTCGAGTTCTCGGTTCGACTATTCCGTCAATACTACGCCTTATCGAGCTTGCAGGACGCGGGGTGGTACACATTTCAGAAGCGTCCTCTGGCATCGGAATTCGTGAGAAAGGTGACCTCGTCTCAAGGCGACTGGAAGCCTAATTTTTTCTTTATCCGGCACGGGCTAATTGATATTGACATTCACACCTGGTACAACAGGCCGCAGAAATGGCATGACCGACTCGACTCGGACGTCCCCACTGGGTGCGGGATTATCGAGAGCGTCCATCCCGATGTTGCCACTCGAAACTTGCATTCCCTCTACCCCTATGCCGATATCGAGACGGCCGGTCCAGGCGCTTATCTCGAACTTGATGAGGACGTTCGCCTTTTATGTAGGACCTTTATGCATTCTGTCGAGCTGTAATACTTAATTCATTTTGTACTTTATCTATATTCCTTTTATATTGATCGTATCCTGACGTCAATCTCCTTCTTTTCTCAGTGGAACACTTCTCGAAGATGGATGCCCTGGGCAAGATGCCCGACCCAAAGAAAACCGATCCTAAGAAGATACAGGAGCTGGTAGGGATCAGGTAGAAGAATCCGGCTCCGGCCTCGGGATCTGGCAACGTGGTCTCCGGAGGACAGAGGACTCCGGCTCGAGCCCCCACACCTGCATCGACGTCAGACATTTTGAGGGATCAACCGGATGAAGCTCTGGCGACGGGGCGGACGAAGGCGGACCTCGTCTCGAGGAAACGGCAGAAAACGACCGCTGTGAAGCACGGGGTTGGAAAGGAGTCCCGAAATCTTCCTCCTCAGGGCTCAGGAGGGGTTGAGGCCCTCCCTGCCATGAGCCTGGCCGAGATGGAGGCCATGACTCCTGAAGAGTTGAGCGAATACCATCTGAAAATTATCCGAGCTGTAAGTCTTCGCACTTTTCATTCGACCACTGCAACTTAACTATGCTCTGCCAATTTTGGATCTCGGACTAATTTCGGATTAACTTTGCCGTTTCTGTAGGCTCGGTTAACCACTAAGGTGGCCATTAGTAAGATCGAGTCTCCCTCCGCTGTCATGGAGGAACAGAAAGAGACTATAGCCAAGCTCACCGCTGACATCGAAAAACAGAAAGCCAAAATTGACAAGCTTGATGATCGGCGTACTAAGCTCGAGTCTGAGTTGGCTACCTCTCGAGATGAGTTATCCAAGGCGCGCAAAGACGTAGCTGTTAGAGATTCCGAGCTGGCCGAAATGAGGTCGGAATTAGCAAAGACGAAGTCGGAGCTGGACGGGACTAAGACCGAATTGGCTGGGGCCATCAAGGCTCGTGTCGAGCTTCAATCTCTCCTCGATGGTTTGACGAGTCGTGCGGAAACCGCCAAGCTGGATTTCCTGTCCTCAAAAGAGCTCGAGAACGATCTGACACTTTTGATGACACAGGGGATGAAGGGGGGATTCACCATGGCCCTTGACCAAGTGAAAGAAATTGATCCGAACTTTGATGTATCTGCCGTGGCGAAGCCCTATCCGTACGATCCCGAGGCCGTTCCTCGTTACGGACGATCCTCGGTGAACTCCGGGCCGGCGTCCCTTTGTATGAAAGATACGTGACCTCTGCCTTGGAGGGCGACGGGGCGGGAGATGTCGAGTCGGAGGAGCAAGCCGACCCTAATGCTTCGACCTCAGATCAGCCTGCCACCTGATGCTATTCTCTGTCTTTTTTAAATAACTTGATTCGATTTGGTTGTAATAACTTTTATACTTTTCATTTGGCTGAACTTGTACCTCCCTGATTCGATCTTGTAAACTTGTGACGTTTCAATTTGCATTCTTAGATTTTTCGATTTAAATCCATGCTTTCCATTGAATGTATTTGTTTTTTATTGATCATTTGTCTAGGGTGTAGTCCTTTGGACTTAATTCCCTTGTGAGTGCTGCCTTATGGGGTGTAGTCCTTTGGACTTGATTCCCCTGCTGGCCCCTCGAAGTGTAATATGAGTAATTGACAACGCCTAACCTGTCCCTGAGAATGGTGCCAGAAATCTGACAGACAATTCCCGGGTTAAACGATTCTAACCGGCAGTGTACCGGGTCAAATTGTGGTGCTAGTATGGTGAGTCGGAGTATCGTATCCACGGGGAACTTGGTAATTTCTTTTAAGTGTGGTTAAACACCAAAGAGTACATTATTAACTCGATCTAAACCGCAATTTTATAACACGATCACTACTATTCTAGTTAACATAAAATAAATACGTAATTTAAAAGTTATTCTAATATAATATATATAGATATATAAATATATATAGATGTACATAAATTGCAAAGTATATATATATATATAAATATATAGGTACCAATATATTAAACAAATAATTTTAGAGAACGGCCAAAACTTATATAATTGGTTTATACGATCTTTTCGATTAAATGAAATGCGTTCGATATCTCCTTTTATTTTAGGTCCAATTGAGTAAATGAAACGGTGCACTCCTGAGGTAAACAATTCCTCCTCACACGAGCGTATGAAATTGTCATATGTCCATTGCATCGGTCCAAGGTCCACAATCGTTACGGTTTTTCGAACGGGTCCCGAGTACAAATCTACCCTTAGATAAAAAGGAGTCATTCCGTTCGTCAAACGGTCAATTTTATTTTAAAGGCTCCGGTTGTCAAGGCTGGACGATTTAACTTTCCGGTTTAAGTTTCGCTTAACTGATGATTTAACATTATTACGATCTCGAGTACAAATTATAATAAAATTCATTTCTCCCAAAACAAATTTACCCTCGGGTAGGAAATCGGATTCCGTTGTCACGTTGTTCACACGACCAATTTTACCCTCCGGTTTTTCTATCTTTTATCTCGAATTCTGACTACGAGGCGTCGATTCATAATTAGATTATGAATTCCTCCGATCGATTAAATATGTCAATACGAATACGATTAAAATAGAAAAAGATTCAATTAACTCAATTTTAATAATTTTAACTTAACAACATTTCTTTAACGAAAAGATCGAAATAAAACCGATTACATAGTTTTGGCCAGTATTATATTTAGCCTAAAAACATTATAACAACAAAAAATATAAAAACAAACATAAATACTTAAGAAAAGTTACCCGGTTACAAATGCTGAATCAGAGTTGTATTCTTCCGGACATTACAACGACTTCAACAACACCGAACTTCCGAGACTTTCCCCGAGCATTACAACGATACTAAAATTACATTATTACGGCGTAAGGCCTTATTTACAAACTACAAAATAAAAAAAGAAAAGAAAAGAGAAGAGATATATATATATATAGGATGTATATATATATGGTACACTCATTCGGTTGCTGTTGCATCTTCTTATATAGGCAAAGAGGCAAAGGCCGGACCGGTCCGAGATTAAGCCGGATCGGTCCGGTATAATGATTACCCCCACTAACTTGATTACTCCAGCATGTGCGGTGAATATATATATTTATATATATATAATTATTAAACTTCTAAAATTCATATCTCGAGTTCTGGCCCTCCAAAAATTGCAAACGAAATACCAAAATTAAGGTCTCGAGAAACTCTACAACTTTCATGAAGGACTCTTTTCCAGATAACGCCTTCTTGATAACCTCGTGTTCCTCCGAAGCTTTTACGGGATTTTTCTTAACCCAAATCGATTAGCCACTTGATCATTGTTTAAGTTGTAGACCTCCAATCTTCATAATTTAAATTGCATTGGAAAGCTTTCGGAAAAATCTACAACTTTCGTGAAGAACATTTTTTCAGATAATGTCATTTTGATGAGCCATTCGTTTGTCGGAGACATTTCTCGATTTTTACTTAACTTAGGATTGGTTGGCCACTTGTCCACTTAAGCTATTCAATTGACCCTTTAAGCTCGTGGAACTCTCTAAATCATTCCAGAGATATGTTTATACTTCAATATGTCGATTCTCGGGGTCTCGGTTTATAAATCTGCAACAAAATACCACAAATACCCACGTAAATCTGACACGACACTCCGATTTACTAAAATCGGTACAAAATTACAACTTTTTACTATTTTTACTACTAACTGCTCTAAATTATAAAGATTAACATTTCATACTATTTATACCATAATTTCATATATTTTACATAGAATTCGTTGATAATATAACATATTTTAATCATATAAAAATAATACATCAAATTACTCCCCACTTAAACATTTTGATCGTCCCGTCGAGCAAAAATAAGCGGTAATAAAAGATAATATTATAATTTTTAATGTAATTTATATTGTCAAATATATTAATTATGCTAATTTAAAATTATAAGAAGACGAAAAGAGTATATAACTTAAACATTGAATATTATTTAGATGAAATTGTACATGTAACACTTAATAAGTATAAATAAAATATCAGAATTATTTTTAATCGCAACTATTATGAGATTTTGGAATCGGAAACTTCGGTCAGGTAGTCGACAAAAATGGCTTATAGAGTTTAGGTTCAAGATGTTGGTTAATCGGAAAAAAGGGAAATCAAAAAGAGAAAGAGGCAAGTCGTACGTACCTACATCTTCATATTCTTGATAAAAATAATCATCGATTAATAACATCTTCTTCTTTTTCAGATTTTCTCTCTTCTCTTCTTTTTTTTTTTTTTTTAAGATTAAGAACTAAAAGCGTGAGTGTGTGTAGAAAATCAAACTTACAGGCATTGCTTCATCAAGATTGATCGGAGTACTACTCTTTCGATCGAAAATTACAAGTCCGGTTTCCTTAAACTTGTAATAATTCACGAGATCTTATGATTCAACTTTTCCTTTTTCATTTTATCTTGTGCCTTCATTCCCGGATAATAGGACATTTCGAGATAATACCACTAGCCGGACTACTATCATCGAGCAATCGGGAGCTTAATTACCTCGTAGTGATATAGGACATTTCGTGATAATACCCTACTCACTCCAATCATTGGTAGCTACAACCGATCATTTCTTTTTATTTTTAAGTTGTTAATCACGGATAAGGAAGATACGATATTTGATTAATTCGTGTAAGTATGGTGCTTCGTTCTTAATTCTTTTATAGAATATTAATATATCCGAGCTTATTACCAAAATCGACTATCTTGCAAGTGTACTGAGGTAAGATCGAATATACTACTACTTATCTAATCTTTCCAATCTCAGCATATACCAAAACTTAGCTTTTATGTCTCCATTTGTTTTCATAAGTACGTACAAACTTGCGGAATTTTAAGGAAATGTAGACCAAAATAAGCTATAGCTTGGTTATTTAATCACAATTGACAATTTCGAGTGAGGTCTTGATCACTCTAATCAAGGCTGAGGTAGGTTATTTGGCTATAGTTATATTTTTGTGGTGCCAAAAATCAACAAACTTAGTCCAATTCCAAACTCATAATTCATATTGAAAGGAAAATGATTCTAAGAATTTTTACTTATAAATATCAACATACTTATATAATTTCATAAAAACGATATCTAATATTACTCAATTATATAAACTTAAAATCTTATTAAAATCTAAATTAGACATATAATATAATTATTTTTGACTATTTTTCGAAAATTTTAATGAATTTTCTAACCTAACTCTACTCCCCACTTACGAAGTGGCATCGTCCCGATGTTCAATGAGTAGTAAAGAAGTAGGTTCGAAAATAAAATTAAAATTATCTATTAACGTTATTTTTCTGATTTTATTTTAGCGTATACGAATTATATTATTAAATAAAAACAAACAACTTAAAAAACTAAGACATATATATTAAACAAGATAGATTAATACAAACTTAAAAGAAAAACATAAACTTAACTAAAGAAACTTCAAACTTAACTTAACTTATTAAAACTTAAATATTACTAACAAACCACTAACAATTCTATAGATGGTAGACGAACAACCCGGTGTATCAACCGGTAACAATCCAAACCGACTATCTCTAGACGGAAAAAATTCATCCGTCTCCAGCTCTTCTACTCCATTCGAAAGAATACATAAACGTGATATCATCCATGAATTAGGCATAGGCTTTCCCTACTACCTCTCGTGATTGCAAACTCCAACACTGTCCTTTGAATCAATATACCCCAATCAACAAATACACCGAATGTCAAAGCATAAAGTAGAAGCATTTCATTCTCAGCCAAACTTCCAAAATCCCAGGTGGGATAAACTCGAGAATTTATAAAATGTTTCCACGCCTTTAGATGTGGAAGTAGAGCTCGTGTTGACATGTCGTGATTTGTATCAAAAAGCGGGAACATACATTGGAATGACTCGTGTACTTTATTCAAATGATTAGAGGGATTTTGTAGTCCCCATTGCATTTCAAAATGTGGCATCGTAACTGGTGGAATTTCAAAGATTTGGTTGATAACGGATGAAGAGAAGGGAACGACCACTCCTCTTTACTAGAACAATCGAGTGATATCGATCATAGATGTCGTCATAAGTGCGAAATAAAATTCTCGCACTATCGAGACATTTACCCTTCCTCTCGGTGTCTTGACAAATTTTTTCCAACCAAAACTTCGAATGATAGTTTTTCCCCATTGATCAAGCTTATCTAAATTTAAACCTTTCTCCATAGGATTGGAGAATTTGCAAAACGATTGTGTAAAATGATACTCTCATTAGAAGCTTGAGATTCCGGATGATCCGGTGTATTAGGCTCGTAAGAATTAACCGACGGTGAAGAGTGGTTTGACATTTTTTAAAACTTGACAAAAAGAAAAAGAACTACAATTTAAGTTAGATAGACAGTGAAAGAATGAGCATTTGTTGCTCCTGCCTTTACTTCTATAAATAGATGGTAAAATTATACGTACGTGGCTGCATTAGACAGACTTAAAAATGACTCAGCCTTCTGTTCTTCACGGCCCGGTCCGGAAATATGCCGGCTCGGTCCGGGTGTAAAATCATTTAACCGAGTACAGAGGTAAAAGTCAAATTGTGTTTTGTTTTTTTTACTTCACAGGTGTAACAAGGCTTCCACTTGCTTTGAAGATATTTTGATAAACGTTGAATTAATTTATCCACTTTGATACGGACGGATAAAATGACACATTAGTTATATTTTGAAAATGACTCAATAATGATACAAAATTATTTTTGTGATTTTTATAGTTTATAAAAAAAACGACTTAGAATGCAAACCAAATTTTGATAAAACGATTGTAAAATCAAACTAAACGAAAAATAAAAACCAACCAATATCTAAATGACAAATGTCGAATAAAAAGTGCAATAAAAATGTTTAATCAAAATTATTAAATTCAATCTTCATCGTAGTCTTCCTCAGGATCAACTTGAAAACTCGAACTCGGAAACGGCGAGAAGGCGGCGGGCGAACCGTAGTCGTGGTCTGACCGAACTATCAAGACCCATCGAACTCATGCCAGTCGTGACATGTGCAAACTCAGTGAATCCTCCCCAACTCGACATTGCTGGTCTCTGAACACCTGTCGAAAATACACATGTCCCACTAGATTGGCTTCCAAAAGGATATGACGATGGATGAAAGCTCGAAGGTGGTGGAATAGGAGTTACCCACTCTGGTAAGGTATAAGGATCAGACTGACAAGGTGGATAGGCAGGATCATCAAAAGTAGGATTACGAAGCAACTGCTCGTTCCTTCTTAAACCTCTACGAAGATCATCACACCACTGCCTAGTACTCTCAGCATAATAAGCCACATTGGCTTGACCATGTGCAACGTCTGTCACTAAAGATTGAAACATGTCATATGTGATGGTGTTGGAGAAAGGAGTTTGTTGAGGCTGACTAGAAAAAGATGGAAAAGAGGAAGATGATGTAAAAACTGGTGGAGCTGGCTGAGTTTGACGTCTTCTAAGCAAAGATCTAATACTACCATCCGGAAGACTAGTCAAACTAGGTCCAATCAGATTTCCATCAGCCAGAGATAACTTGTCATTAGGCAGGAATGGTACTCCCAACCTACGACATAAATCAGAGATAAAACAAGGGAAGTATAGATGACTCCACTGGTGGCGATGACAATACTCTCAAAAATTCTTTTAAACATAACCTTTCCAACATCCACTCTAACATCGTTCACCATCGCCCAAGCGATACAAACATCTTCCTTTCCAAAAGCGGTGTGTTTACGAGAAGGATAGAGATTATGGCTAATGAATCTTTTAATTGCCCTTAAACCTCTAAAAAACGGTTTCCGTAATTAAACCGATTTTCAACCCACACGACGGTTGGGTCAAAAACGATCCGAGCTCTCGGGGCGATCTGCTCAAAGCTAGCGGGATCATCTAAATTATAAACTACCCCGTAATCCTCCTCCTCGGGAAAAACCTCAACTCCTAGAATTGCATTTATGACGAGCGGGGTTAAAAGGAATATTTACGGTTCGTAAGGGTACGGTTTCCGGCCGAGTAAGTTGTTCTTCCGACAAAGTAGATAAAACCGAATAAAACTCGGCTACTATAGTCGTGTTAATCTCCCTCCCCTTCTAGTGCTAAATCTAACCACGACGTCTTCGAAAGATATCCTTAACTTCATCACCTAAGTCATCCAAGTCTAATCCTTTTTCAACCAGAACATCACATTTACTATAAATGTTCTCATACGCTTTCTTAGCCTCAGGTGATGCGGTTTTTTCAAAGCTTACGGCTTCTTCCTCAGATGATAAAATTACTGTGCCTACGACAGGAGTTGATATAGGAATATTGGATTTTCTCTTTTTAGAGCCTCTCCTACTCGACTCAGCCATTCTACGATATTGATAATGACAATCAACAACAACAACAACAACAAAAACAACAAAAAATAAAAATGTCACAACACACTCAAAAATCAAAATAGTTGAAATTACTCTAAAAAATTATGAAAAATACGAAATTGATAACTAAATAAAGTAAATTATACCTTAATGTGTAGAAAACGTTGAAAAGTAGGCCGGAAAAGTTCAAAATTCGCCGGAATTAAATGGAGCTTGTTTTTTACCCTTTTTTGAATTTTCCAATTTGTGTTGAAGAGAGGAGATGATAATGAGAAGAAATCAAGTAGTGGTGTAGTGTGAGATGAATTTTTGTGGAAGAAAAGTAAAAAAATTCGTAATGGTGGGGTTTGGGTGTGGGGTGCGGCTGTTAGAAAAAATTAGAGAAGAAGAAGAAGAAAAGAAGGGTCCCCGTCTTTTTATGTTTTAGACCCCGGACCGGTCCGGTATTAAGGCCGGATCAGTCCGTGCCTAACTTTTTCGATTTTTTTATTTTTTTATTTTTTATGATTTTTGATAAAAACTTATAAAAATTCTAATAAAACTTAATTAAAACCTTAAAAATAATTTTATATAATTTAAAACTTACTAAAAATAAAATTTGAAGGAAATTTTATAATTTTATAACAATTTCTAAAAATTTAATAAAATCTTTATAACACTTTAATAAAAAGCTTATAAAAATTTAATAAATTTATGTCGATTCTTATAAAACATTAAAACTAAAACTGAAAAAAAAAAAAAAAACTTTTATAAAACTTTTATAAAACTCCTCAAATTTTCATAAAGATCCAATTTTATAAAATTTTCGAAGTTATGCGAAAATTTTATAAAATAAAAAAATAAAAGACTCGAAACTTAAGGGGTTACGATTCTTCGATTTAAATCTTCCAAAGTTACGATATAACGCTCGATCAACCTAACTCCTAAAAACGAGGCATTCGAATTATCTCTCGGAATTCCATCGGGATTTTCGGATAACCACCTAATCGTTCCCTTCCTAACAATATTCAAACACTCATCACAGGATTTGGTTGTGTTTTTCCCACATCGTCCAACATGTTCACTTTTTCCACAGTTACGCATCTCATTAGAAACTTTGCCCTTCTTTTTATCGCACTTCTTGATGTTCCATTACATACTTCTCTCAATCGATCTCTCTCAACAATTTCTTGTTTTGTTCAAAAACTAAAGCTTCTATAGAAAACGCGACATCTTTATCAAGGCCTAATTTCAAAAGTAAAACAAAAACTCCTATTCTATCTAAAAAAGACATCCAGTTCTTTTACGTCTATCCGGTAAAAGACGAACAGATGATAAACATAAAAAAAATACAGAAAAGTAAAGATAGATAGAACCTGGTTTTCGGCTGATTCCAGTTTCTCTGCTTTTCAGTTTTTCATTTTTCCTCTGCTTTTTCAATTTGTCGGGGGATCAATCAGTAGCATTATTTCTTCTTTCAGTGTGATTCCTTCTCCCTCCACAAATAACTTTACTCTGTGGCCATTGGCTATAAAAGTTGTATCTCCATCAGTTAGTTCAACGACTCCGGTTTTGTAAACCCTTGTTACTTTAAATGGTCTGTCCATCTTGATTTAAGCTTACACGGAAACAACTTTAAACGTGAATTGTACAAAAGCACTCGATCACCTACATGGAACTCACGCTTAAAGATTTTCTTATCATGGAAAGATTTCGTGCGTTCCTTGTAGATTCGAGCGTTTTCATAAGAATCGAGACGAAATTCTTCTAGTTCTGTCAATTGAAGCAATCTATGATCACCGATAGCCTTAGGATCGAAATTTAGAAATCTAATAGCCCAGAAGGCTCGGTGTTCTAACTCAACTGGGAGATGACATGACTTACCAAAGACTAGCTTATAGGGAGAACAACCAATTGGTGTTTTAAAAGTTGTTCTGTATGCCCATAATGCATCATCTAATTTAACTGCCCAGTTTTTACGATTTGAATCAACTGTTTTTTCCACGATTCTTTTAATTTCTCTATTCGATACCTCTACACATCCACTAGTTTGCGGATGATAGGGCGTTCTAGTTTATGCGTTACACCATATTTTTCAACTATTTTAGTAAATGGTCTATTACAAAAATGTGAACCTCTATCACTTAATGATTGCCCTCGGAATGCCATATCTAGTGAATATGTTCTTTTTAAGAAATCGTATGACAACCTTGGTATCATTAGTGGGAAGAGCTTCAGCTTCTACCCATTTTGAAACATAATCTACCATTACAAGAATAAATCTTTTTCCAAAAGATATAGGGAAAGGTCCCATGAAATCTATGCCCCAAACATCAAAAAGTTCACATTCTAAAATAGGTTGCATAGGCATTTCATGTTTTTTAGATACATTTCCCCATTTTTGACAAGATTCACAAGATTTAACATATTTATAAGCATCTCTATATAGTGTAGGCCAAAAAAAACCACATTGTAAAACTTTAAAAGCAGTTTTCCAACCTCCATGATGACCTCCTGCCTCACGATCATGACAAAATGATAAAATACTTAAAATTTCATTATTAGGCACACATTTTCTGATTATTCCATCCGAACATTTACGGAAAAGGTCTGGTTCCTCCCAGTAATAAAATTTTAAGTCGTAAAAGAACTTCTTTTTCTGTTGCCAAGTCCAATGAGACGGAATATAATTACAGGTTAAGTAATTAATGATATCTCCAAACCAAGGTGACATTTCCTTAGAAGGAATTCTATTTTTTAATAACTGCATGGTTGAAGGAGTATCTATTCTAAATAGTTGTTCATCAGGAAATGAATCTTTAATTTCATTCCCTATCTCTTCCTTAGTCTCCATTCTACTTAGATGATCTGCTACTACATTCTCACTTCCTTTTTTATCTTTAATTTCAATATCAAATTCTTGAAGTAGGAGAATCCATCTAAGAAGACGTGGTTTCGCATCCTTCTTACTCAGTAAATACTTGTAGCCGAATGGTCGGTGTAGATTATTACATTAGAACCAACAATATATGATCTAAACTTATCTAAGGCAAAAATTACGACCAACGAGTTCTTTTTCTCGTAGTTGCGTAATTAAGTTGAGCTGCGTTTAATGTGTGAGAAGCATAGTAGATAGCTTTGAGAATTTTATTATACCTTTGACCTAAAACGGCTCCTACTGACTAAATCGCTAGCATCACACATAATCTCAAAAGGCAAATCCCGATCTGGTGCTACCAATGCGGGTGCGGTAATCAACTTCGCTTTCGGGGTCGAAAAGCTTCCATACATTTACTATCAAAGTTAAAAGGTACTTCTTTTTCAAGTAAATGACTTAGAGGCTTTGCTATCTTCGAAAATTCGCAATAAATCTCCTATAAAATCCTGCATGTCCAAGAAATCCTCTTAGAGTCCTTAGATTCACCGGTGGTGGTAATTTTTCAATCACCTCGACTTTAGCTTTATCAACTTCAATTCCTATTTCGAGAGATTCTATGACCTAGAACAATTCCTTCGATACCATTAAATGACATTTTTCCCAGTTTAGTACTAGATTGGTATCCTCACAGCGTTGTAACACTCTTTCTAAGTGCGACAAACATTTTCCAAAAGAATCTCCGTAAACACTAAAGTCGTCCATAAAAATTTCTAAGAATTTCTCAACCATATCAGAAAATATAGACATCATACATCTTTGAAACGTAGCGGGAGCATTACATAAACCAAACGGCATTCTTTTATAGCAAAAGTTCCATAAGGACAAGTGAAAGTAGTCTTTTCCCTATCTCCTGTTTGCAATGAAAATCTGTAAATATCCTGAATAACCATCTAAGAAACAGTAATATTTATGACCACTTAAACGTTCCAACATCTGAACTATGAATGAAAGCGGATGATGATCTTTCTTAGTATGATCATTTAGCTTTCTAAAATCAATGCACATTCGATAACCTGTAATTTCCCTTGTTGGAATCCATTCATTCTTATCATTCTCTTTCACTGTGAAACCTCCTTTCTTTGGTACAACTTGAGTTGGACTTACCCATTCACTATCTGATATAGGAAAGATTATCCCCATTTCTAATAGCTTAATCACCTCTTTCTTAACGATTAACTTGTAAATTCGGGTTGAGGCGGCGTTGCGGTTGAATACAAGGTTTAGCATCTTCTTTCGAATTATCTTATGAACACAAATCTCGGGGCTAATACCTCGAATATCGGCAATTGTCCATCCAAAAGCTTTCTTATGCTTTCTTAACATTCTAAGTAATTGATCTTCTTGTTGCTCGGTTAAAGTTGATGAAATAATAATCGGTAATAGATTATCGGTTTCAAGAAAAGCATATTTCGATTTAAAGGTAACGGTTTCAATTCCGGATTCTTCGGCGGATCTTATTGATGATTTAAGAACTGGTCCTTCTAGTTCTAACTCCAAATACTTATGCCATGGTGGCTTAAAAGTAATGCTTCCTTTATCTAGAGAAAGGATTATCTCTTTCATTTCAATGTCTTCCTCATCTTCTTTATAGATAGACGAGTTAAGCATTCTTCTAATCTGTCTTCAAAAGTTGGTAATCGATTATCATATACGGAATGAATATCTTCTATAAAAGAACATGATTACGATGATGTATGATTCATAGCTTTGAAAATATTGAAAGCAACTTCATCTTCATTGACTCTCAAAACTAATTCTCCTTTCGAACATCGATTAAAGTTCTTCCCGTAGCTAGAAATGGACGACCTAGAATAAGTGGCGAATATCCTTCTTCCATTTCCATAACTACAAAGTCTCTTGGAAAATAGAATTTGTCTACTTTAACCAATACGTCCTTAATCATTCCTTTAGGGTACTTAATCGATCTATCTGCCATTTGCGAGTCATTTCGATCTTAGTAAGCTTTCCTATGCCTAGCTTTTTATAATCCTCATAAGACATGAGATTTATACTAGCTCCTAGATCACATAAGACCTTCTTAAACGTAAATCCTCCAATTTCACATGGAATCGTAAAACTTCCGGATCTTTCGGTTTAGGTGGTAACTTATCTTTGCGAATTGCGAACATTCTTCATTCAGGCATATATTCTCATAGTCCTCTAATTTTCTTTTATTTGATAGTATATCTTTCAGAAACTTTCCATAGGCAGGTATACTTATCAGAGCTTCGATAACAGGGATATTAACATGAAGATGACGAAAAGTGTCAAGGAAACGAGCATACTTCTTATCAGTTTTTGCCTTTTTGATTTGATCTTTAGGAGGGTAAGGTAAAAATTCTAAATCTATAACCTTTGGCTCCCTAGTCAATTTCTCTTTTCCTTTTTCCTTAAACCTTTGAGTATTACTTAGTCGCCATGTTTCGGGTTCTTGAATATTTTCTTTTAAATTGTTCCCTGAATCAATCTCTACTTCGATTTCTTTCGGTTCTTCTTGTTTCTCATCCTTATTACCGAGTTTCATCTATTCTAACATGTTCCTTGAATAAATTCCTTAAATCTTTATCCATAGGGTCTTTCAAAATCCTAGGGATTTTTACCCATTTTTCACTTTCATTTTCGATTCCAAACTTCTATTCCTTTTCAAGAAATTCTCTATAATTTCTTCTTCCTCATCGTGAATTCAATTTCATCTTTAGTTTCATCATTTTTACCATCTAAATCATTTTCTACTTCATTATTCCCAAAGTTTTCAACTCCATTGCTTCCACGAGCTTCCTACTTCTCGTAACTACAACATTTACCTCTCTTGGGTTTCTTTCGGTGTTACTTGGTAATCCTCCGGGGTCTACTTGTTGTTACGTTCACCTTCCCTACTCAAATGATCTTCCATATTCCTTAATGAAGCTTCTATCGTTCTCATTACGGTATCATGTCCACTCATAGATGTTTTCATTGTACTCATATCTTTAGTGATCTTGTACCAATAGAAGTCATCATTGTTTCCATATTCTTAGCTTGAGTAGATACTACACCCATCATATTTTCCATTAGTTTTTCCCATTTTTCAACTCCTTCGCAGGTTGAGTTGAACTCGAGTTCTTGGTATACTTTGAGTGGTATGTTGAGGATAGGATCTAGGTAATGACCGTAAATTCGATTAGATGTGTTTTCTTGATAAACTTGATTATTATTCCTATATGGGATTTGGATACGGCGGTTGTCTGGCTTACTAGGGTTTTCGGACCATCGATAAGTTGGATGATCTCTTCTAATAGCATTAAACGAGTTTGAATATGCATTGTTCAAATTCCTATGCTGCTGAAGAAAACTCACCTCCTCTCTTGAATATCATGTTGGTTCTTCATTCCCTAATGACATATTATCATGACTTGAGTATTCATTTGGTGTACTATTTTCTGAACTTTGGTTCTTATTCAGTTGTAGACCATCAAATTTCCTACTCAAATTTTCTAAATGTGCTAGAACTTCCGTATTAGACGTACATTCTCCTGCAAAAGCTACTTTTACGGTGCTAGAACCGGTTTCCCACATTCTTTATTTTTGGAAATCTTTTCTATAGCATCGTAAACTTTTGAGCTTCACTCATCATTAACGAACCACCACATGCATGATCTACATCCGCACGTGAATCTTTTCTCAATTTACGACGAAGAGTTGAATTTGCATATCTAAGGAATAACCATGATCGGGACAAGCTCGTAACGAGTTTTTAAACCTTTCCCACGCATTCCCGAGAGTTTCCTCGGATCCTTGTCTAAAATTAGCAACCTCGACTTTTAATTCCAAATTTCGTCCTGGAGTGAAATATTGTTTCAGAAATTCAGTTTGAATCTCCTCCCAACTTGTAAGTGAATGATGTGGAAGAGACATAAACCAATCTCGGGCTCGTCCTTTTAAAGAAAAAGGAAACATAGTCATACTCGTTAATTCCTTATGAGCACCTTGACTTTTGGCTGTATTGCACAGTTCTTCAAAAAGATAGAGATGATGATGTGGATCTTCATCATCCTCTCCTAGGAATTGGGCTCTTGCGTCAATTAAACAAAAAAGATGAGACTTAATTTCGAAATTATTCGCTCCTTCATTAGGTAAAAGTATGGGATTATTAGTCTGGTTTCTTCGTATGGTTTGATCACAGATAGGTCTCGGGTTTGGCGGATTATTACGATTATTCTGGTTCCGATTTTGATTATTTCTATTATTATTATTATTATTATTAGGGTTAATAGGGTTTTGTCCATGCCCTAGAGCATGTTCCGGCCACTTGTTCGGGTGTTTCATCAACGATTTCGGCATTCTCGTATTTTTATTAGAAGATGATTCTTGATCGGGATTTCCACGACTAGTATGACCGCGTTTACTCTCTACTCTTAACTGCCTTTCGTAAGTGTTTATGTCAGGCTTATAAGGAGTGAGCGGGGCCTTACCACTTCTGGTCATCAACCAACGAAAATAGAAAATAACTAGAAATTGATAGTAGTAAAAATTGGTAATTTACCTATAAGGTAACAACCAACGAAAAATAAAAATAGAAATGGGATAAGAAAAGTGTTGACTTATTCTCGAGAATTTTGAGCTAATTCAAGTAGTAACCATAGACACAAAAAAAAAGAAGAAATTAGCGACGATCCCCGGCAACGGCGCCAAAAAGCTGACAACGCCTAACCTGTCCCTGAGAATGGTGCCAGAAATCTGACAGACAATTCCCGGGTTAAACGATTCTAACCGGCAGTGTACCGGGTCAAATTGTGGTGCTAGTATGGTGAGTCGAGTATCGTATCCACGGGGAACTTGGTAATTTCTTTTAAGTGTGGTTAAACACCAAAGAGTCATTATTAACTCGATCTAAACCGTAATTTTATAACACGGATCACTACTATTCTAGTTAACATAAAATAAATACGTAATTTAAAAGTTATTCTAATATAATATATATAGATATATAAATATATATAGATGTACATAAATTGCAAAGTATATATATATATATAAATATATAGGTACCAATATATTAAACAAATAATTTTAGAGAACTGGCCAAAACTTATATAATTGGTTTATACGATCTTTTCGATTAAATGAAATGCGTTCGATCTCTCCTTTTATTTTAGGTCCAATTGAGTAAATGAAACGGTGCACTCCTCACGAGGTAAACAATTCCTCCTCACACGAGCGTATGAAATTGTCATATGTCCATTGCATCGGTCCAAGGTCCACAAGCTGTTACGGTTTTTCGAACGGGTCCCGAGTACAAATCTACCCTTAGATAAAAAGGAGTCATTCCGTTCGTCAAACGGTCAATTTTATTTTAAAGGCTCCGGTTGTCAAGGCTGGACGATTTAACTTTCCGGTTTAAGTTTCGCTTAACTGATGATTTAACATTATTACGATCTCGAGTACAAATTATAATAAAATTCATTTCTCCCAAAACAAATTACCCCCGGGTAGGAAATCGGATTCCGTTGTCACGTTGTTCACACGACCAATTTTACCCTCCGGTTTTTCTATCTTTTATCTCGAATTCTGACTACGAGGCGTCGATTCATAATTAGATTATGAATTCCTCCGATCGATTAAATATGTCAATACGAATACGATTAAAATAGAAAAAGATTCAATTAACTCAATTTTAATAATTTTAACTTAACAACATTTCTTTAACGAAAAGATCGAAATAAAACCGATTACATAGTTTTGGCCAGTATTATATTTAGCCTAAAAACATTATAACAACAAAAAATATAAAAACAAACATAAATACTTAAGAAAAGTTACCCGGTTACAAATGCTGAATCAGAGTTGTATTCTTCCGGACATTACAACGACTTCAACAACACCGAACTTCCGAGACTTTCCCCGAGCATTACAACGATACTAAAATTACATTATTACGGCGTAAGGCCTTATTTACAAACTACAAAATAAAAAAAGAAAAGAAAAGAGAAGAGATATATATATATATATAGGATGTATATATATATGGTACACTCATTCGGTTGCTGTTGCATCTTCTTATATAGGCAAAGAGGCAAAGGCCGGACCGGTCCGAGATTAAGCCGGATCGGTCCGGTATAATGATTACCCCCACTAACTTGATCACTCCGCATGTGCGGTGAATATATATATTTATATATATATAATTATTAAACTTCTAAAATTCATATCTCGAGTTCTGGCCCTCCAAAAATTGCAAACGAAATACCAAAATTAAGGTCTCGAGAAACTCTACAACTTTCATGAAGGGCTCTTTTCCAGATAACGCCTTCTTGATAACCTCGTGTTCCTCCGAAGCTTTTACGGGATTTTTCTTAACCCAAATCGATTAGCCACTTGATCATTGTTTAAGTTGTAGACCTCCAATCTTCATAATTTAAATTGCATTGGAAATCTTTCGGAAAAATCTACAACTTTCGTGAAGAACATTTTTTCAGATAATGTCATTTTGATGAGCCATTCGTTTGTCGGAGACATTTCTCGATTTTTACTTAACCAGATTGGTTGGCCACTTGTCCACTTAAGCTATTCAATTGACCCTTTAAGCTCGTGGCACTCTCTAAATCATTCCAGAGATATGTTTATACTTCAATATGTCGATTCTCGGGGTCTCGGTTTATAAATCTGCAACAAAATACCACAAATACCCACGTAAATCTGACACGACACTCCGATTTACTAAAATCGGTACAAAATTACAACTTTTTACTATTTTTACTACTAACTGCTCTAAATTATAAAGATTAACATTTCATACTATTTATACCATAATTTCATATATTTTACATAGAATTCGTTGATAATATAACATATTTTAATCATATAAAAATAATACATCAGTAATGACTCGTGGTACACTTGAGTATGAGTCGACTTAGCATTGTACTGCCTTACTGGCTTGACTTGGCTATTTGGTCGGAGCTCGATTCGACCGTCGCACATCGTGGTGCTTGTGATCGGGCACATCGTGGTGCTTATGTTCGGGTCGAACTAGGGATCCATCGTGGGATCTTCCGACCGATTAGCATCGTGGCTTACTGGCATGTCGAGAGTGATATAAGCACTGTCAGTGACTTGGCTTTTTTCACTATTTTTGTTTGTAGTCCATCGCATCGATGGATCTCAGCTCGGTAGTGATATAAGTATTGTCAGTGACTTGGCTTTATCCACTATTTTGTCCTGACTCCCTCATGTCGAGGAATTGCAGCTCGAAGGCGATATAAGCATTGTCAGTGACTTGGCTTTCTTCACCATTCTACTCCGACTTTGGCGAGTCGAGGTCTCTTGGCGAAGTCGATTTTTGTCGATTTTTTCTCTTTTTTCTTCCAGCCCCCTTTTCTTTTTTACATGAGCTTGCATGTTAAGCGCAATTTAGAAGAGAAAATTACTTGAATAAAAGACATTGAAAGCAATTGTCATATCGACCTATTACAAGTAACTAGAAATCAAAGTTGCAGATGTTGTGGAATGCATAAACAGTTTAAACATAGTATTTCCGGAGGCTGGTGGCGTGCCACGTTCGAGGCACGGTGCTGCCATCCGACCTGCCCAACTGATATGACCCTTTTGGGTGCACTTTCAGAATTTTGTACGGACCTTCCCAATTCGGCTCGAGCTTGCCTATTGGGTCCTGCCTGCTAGCTTCGTTCTTCCTCAACACGAGGTCCCCAACTTGGAAATATTTGTACTTTACCCTCGCGTTATAATACTGTGATATCTTTCTTTTGTAATTGGCCATCCGATACGCTGCTACCTCCTTCTTTTCTTCGATGTTATCCTTCTCTAGAAGCAGATCGGTGGCGTTTGTTTCGACGTTATATGCTAGAACTCGAGGTGAGGCCAGTCCGATCTCTGCAGGTATCACCGCCTCGCATCCATAAGCCATGGCGAAAGGAGTCTCTTGAGTAGCCGAATTGGGCGGCGCCGTTCGATACGACCATAAAATGCTTTGGGCAACCGAGCCACCCAATCTCGACCTTCATCTTCTAACCGCTTCTTTAACCCAAACTTGATCTCGTCTCGTTTGTTTGCTCGACTTTGTCCGTTGGACCGAGGTCGAGCCACGGATGTCGTTCTATGTTCGATCTTGAATTCTACGAGCCAATCTTGCACTCGGTCATCTAGAAACCGAGTTCCGTTGTCCGAGATCGATACTTTGGGATCCCAAACCTGCACAAAATATTCTCCCAAAGAAATTTTTTGATGGTCCGAGCCCTGATGTCAGTAAGAGCTTTGGCTTCGACCCACTTAGTAAAATAATCTACTGCAACGACCACGTATTTGAAATTTCCCGGAGCTCGTGGCAGAGGTCCGACTATATCGATCCCCCATTCATCGAACGGCCACACCGACTCGATAGCACTCATTTCTTGTGCTTGCTGGTGAGTCACCACATCATGTACTTGACAGGCTCTGCATCTCATCACCAACCGATTTGCATCCTTCTGCATAGAGGGCCAAAAATATCCTGCTAGTTTGCATTTTCTTGCCAACATTCGAGCTCCGCAATGATTACCACAAATTCCTCGATGTATTTCTTCGAGTAGATACGTCCCTTCATCTTCCGACGCACATCGCAACCAAGGCGATTTTCGATAAAGCACATAGTCGAATAGGGCATACCTCGAGGCTTGCAGTCTAATTTTTCTGGCATGAGACTTATCAGATGGGAGAACTCTGTCTTTTAAGAATAATGCTATCGGATCCATCCATGTCAATCCTTGAACCACTGGCTGCACGTCGACCTCGTTGTAGCTTCGTTCTGCTAGCATCTCGACCAGAACTTTCCTCTTAGATTTAAAATTTGACGCGAGCTTAGACAAAGCATCAGCTCGTTTGTTTTCGCTCCGAGGCACCTGCTCAATGCGAACTGTCTTGAATTTCGACATTAATCCCTGTACAACTTTTAGATAACTTTTCATTGATTCTTCCTTGGCCTCATAATCGCCTCGTATGTGATTCACGACGAGCTGAGAGTCACTGTATACTAGGAGGTTCTCGACCCCCAACTTTAATGCCAGCTTTAAACCAGTGATCATTGCTTCATACTCGGCTTCGTTGTTTGTAGCTTTGAATTCGAACCGCAACGCATGAGGAAACTCTTCTCCCTTAGGACTGACCAACAACAAACCAGCCCCCCGCTCTCCTTCTCTACTCGAGGCACCATCGACATGGATGGTCCACCGCTCATCCGACGACCGCTTATCCCGTTCCAAATTTGAATCGACAAACCTTCGCTATGAAGTCCGCTGAGCTTGGCCCTTAATGGCTGTACGAGGCAGAAATTCGATATCGTATTCAGCTAGCTCGACAACCCACTTGGCCAATCGACCCGATGTCTCGGGCTTTGCCAAAATCTGCTTCAGAGGCTGGTCGGTGACCACAGCGATGGGGTGTGCTTGAAAATAGGGTTTCAATTTCCTTGATGCATGAACTAGACTTAATGCCAATTTTTCAGCTGGCGTGTATCTGGTCTCTGGCCCATGCAATGCCTTGCTTACGAAATATACTGGGGTTTGTCCCTGGTCTCCATCTCGAACTAATACGGCACTTACTGCCTCTTCACAGATTGCTAGATAAACCAGGAGTTTCTCTCCTTCTCGAGGTGAAGACAATGTTGGTAAATCAGATAGGTACTCCTTCAGATCATCGAATGCTTTTTGGCACTTCTCGTCCCACTGGAAAGGACTCGCTTTCTTCAATATCTTGAAGAATGGTAGGGCCCTTTGCGCCGATATCGACAAGAAACGATTGAGCGCCGCCATTCGACCTGTCAAACGTTGCACTTCTTTTACGTTACGAGGCGTAGGCATGCTCTTCAGGGCTTCGATCTTATCCGGATTAGCTCTAATCCCATCTCTCGATATCATATACCCTAGAAACTTTCCCGATCGTACTCCGAACGTGCATTTCTTCGGATTTAGCTTCATGTTCGCAGCCCGCAGCACCTCGAAGACCTCTCTGACATCGATTAGAAACTGTCCCATGGACCTGCTCTTGATCAATAAATCATCTACGTAAACTTCCATGTTCCGACCTATCTTCCCCTTGAAAATTTTGTTGACCGCCCGCTGATAGGTTGCTCCTGCATTCTTAAGCCCAAACGGCATCGTCACGAAGCAAAACGTGCCAAACTCTGTGATAAAAGCGGTTTTTTCTGAGTCCTGGGGGTCCATAAAGATCTGATAATATCCCCTGTATGCATCGAGAAACCCGAAAACCTCGAAACCTAGTGTCGAGTCGACTAACTGGTCGATCTTTGGTAGCGGGTAAGAATCCTTAGGGCATGCTTTGTTAAGATCGGTGAAGTCGACGCACATTCGCCAGGTCTGATCTGGATTTTTAACCAACACTGGATTGGCTAACCATTCCGGATAAAATATTTCTTTCACGATCCCAGCAATTAACAACTTGTCAACTTCTTTCTTTACAGCTTCCTTCCTCTCAGGAGCGAGGTTTCTCTTCTTTTGTCGTATCGGCCTCTTTTTGGGATCGACGTTGAGTCGATGTACTGCTATGTCTGCCGATAGGCCAGGCATGTCATCTGCTTTCCATGCAAAAACGTCTCGATATTCAGCTAGGAGGTCGTCCAGGGCTTTCGTGTCGGGGTGTGGAATCCACTTCCCGATCTGGACCCCTTGGCCTTCTTCCTCTTTCCACACTCGAACTTCCTCCGTCGGGTCGGCGGAGACCCAGCTCCGATCTTCCTCTTCCTCAGGTATCAATTCCTCAACCAGCACCTGTCCAACTCCCTTTCCTTTAACCGTAACCAGACTGCAATTCCTGGCTACCTCGACGTCTCCTTT
This sequence comes from Gentiana straminea, assembly GCA_036785695.1. Classification (NCBI taxonomy): domain Eukaryota; kingdom Viridiplantae; phylum Streptophyta; class Magnoliopsida; order Gentianales; family Gentianaceae; genus Gentiana; species Gentiana straminea. The sequence continues at coordinate 7,647,978 of JAVUPR010000048.1, read as the reverse complement.
GACTTCATGGGTACCGTACCAGGTGGGGAACTTCATGCTGTTGTGGAATGTCGAGATGATGGCTCTGAGGTCATATAAAGCTGGTCGTCCTAATATCGCGTTGTACCCTGAAGGGGCCTTTACTACGACATAAGTCATCTCCAAAGTTCGGCCTTTTTCCCCGTCTCCAACTGTTGTCAACAAATTAATCGATCCGACAGGGTGGATGGCCTGCCCTGTGAATCCAAACAAAGGAGTAGATAACGGTATGATGTCTTCATCTTTCAACTTCATAGCCTTAAAAGCCGAATAGTAGAGAATATTCACGGCGCTTCCACTGTCGACACAAACTCTTTTGATCCGACCTCGACTTATTACTGCTTCGATCACCAACCCTTCGCTATGACTATGGGAACTCGGAATATCATCTTTTGGCCCGTAGCCCACTTCCGTAGTAAATCTCAGCTTCTTCGATTCTCTAGATCTATCTGAAGAATGTCGACTCGATCGAGGTCTATCTGATTCATGTTCTGCAACAATTGTGTTTACGTCATACCCGGCGCGATTGTCACGGTGGGGGTCTCGATTCTGATCTTCTCGATGGCTATCACGGCGATTATCTCGGTATGCCGGCTCAGCCGACCTGTCTCGACGATTTCGATTGTCACGACGCGGGGATCGATCCTTCTTTCCATTATAAGTCTTCCTCTTGTACTCTCGACGGCCTTTTGGCTCGTCCTTTTCTGACTTGTCAATCACCTCATCCAATCGACCCTCTTGAATGCGGCGCGTCGATATCCCTCTTCGGATCGAAACATTCCTCTGTGTCGTGCCCCACGTCTCTGTGATAGTCGCAATACTTATGAGTGTTCTTCCTTTTCTCCGGGTCCTTGGACATCGGCTTGGGTGTTCGGGCAATATTTTTCTTGATCATAATTGCCAACACCTCTCCCCGAGACCGATTGAGGAGTATAAAATCTCGATCTTTCAGATTCCCTTTCTTTCCAAGCCGATCCGATATTGGAGCTGTCAGTCGATCGAACACATTGGTCTTGCTTTCCTCATTCCGACCCCTAGGCTGACCCTTGGTCTGGCTTCGGGAGTCGCTCCTCGAATTGAGGCCAAGTGAAATGGTGTGCAAGCGCACTGCCTCTTCACCTTGGCAAAACTTATGGACTATGTTCACACATTCGTCCATGTCATTCGGCATCTTCTTAGACAACTTGTCATACAATTTCATATTCCGCAAACCTCCGACGAAAGCATTAACTTGCAATGCGTCACTGGCATTATGCACTTTCATGGCCTCGAGGTTAAAACGCCTCATAAAATCGATAGTGGTTTCTCCTTTCTCCTGCTTGATGTTCATAAGGTGGGTAGCACTAAGGTGGAACTTCTTGTTCCCGATAAAAGCATCTCTAAACTTCTGTCCCAACTGCAAAAAGCTTGAAATCGACCCGGGCCGTAGCTTATGAAACCACTCCCGGGCTCGACCTGTGAGCAACGTGTCGAAAGCTCGACACTTCATGGCGTCATTAGCGTTCCTCAATCTCATCAAAGATATGTATCGATATAGATGATCCTCTGGGTCTGTTGTGCCGTCATAAGGTTCCATCTTGGGTGGTTTGAATGACTCAGGCATCGTGTATATCTCGATCTCGGGACTAAATGGCGATTCGAGCCATTCCGTGACCTGCTCCTTTCCAACGATGCGATTGAACTCGTTTCGAATGCTGTCTTCGACCTGCTGCTGATGCTTTTCTTGTCCAGGAGGCTTGTGGGCGTTAGTCACGCTGATTTCAATCGCACCTTCCTCACATTCCTCCTGGGGGTCGACAGGCCTCTTCCCCCTAGCATTATCGATTTCTTTACGACCCGGTGGGTCTAACAAGTGTTCTCCAGGGGGATTACAGATTCCCTTACCAATAAATGCCGACGCCACCACCCTTTTTAGGGCTTCTTCGTCTAAAGACGCCAAGTGATCGGCCATGTCCTGTAGTTGTGGGGGAAGCTGAGGTCTGGGTGGATCTGCGCAATGGCCGCCTGATCCCGTGGGGACTTCTTGAATCTGAGATGGAGCTCCTGCCGGATCTACATCTGCTTGCTCCTCGATCTGCATGTTCTTGCTGTTCGTTGCTTTCTTCTTTGTTGGTGGTGCCATTGCGATTTCTTTACCCACTCACCGGTAGAAGGCCCTCCTTCTAGCGCCAAATGACGATGCTAAATGAAGCACCACCGGAATAACAGGCCACGTGTAATCTAAGGGTGAGCTGTAAAGGGAATCGAATGGCTGAGAGTGAGTAAAAGATGGTGTTTTTAAGTACTTTATGGCTGAGTCCAAGAATGTATCTTGGATTGCCTACGTATCCTGTGTAATGTCCAGGAATCAAGCCCTACGTAGTTCCTGGAGTGATGTATTTATAGGCACATGTCCTTCTCTGCCCTAAATTTGGGGCGGTTTGGTCTATTGACATAAATACCCTTAAATGGGCCTTGCCTCCTTATCCAAGAAACCTGTTGGAAGTGGGCCAATGAGCCTGGACAGAAGTCCATGGTATCGTCTCGACGAACACCGACGTGGATGTCCGATATCGGACACTTGTGGAACCTCTCCTGAACCATGGCCTTCACTGGCACGTCTCATATCGATCCGATGTGGATCACTAACACAGACTTTTCCACACGCGCGCCACCGGCCAATCATATAATCCCACGTGGAGGAGTAAATCCTCGTATCATCACATACTAATTAAGATGATTAGGCAGCTGGTTTACATGTCAATCACATTTATATATATATATATATATATATATATATATATATATATATATATATATATATATATATATATTCATCTCAAAGAAAACAATGCATGTCCATATATATATATATATATTCTATTTACTTTTCTATTGTATTGTTGTAACAAGTCAGTAGTAAATTCACGGAGATAATGTGTTTGGACCAACCATCTTCCTCTATCATATTCAATTCAAATAAAACATCTTTATTTATTGAATAGATTATTGTTTTTTCTTATTTTTAGGTTCATAATATTTTTCCGATACAAAATACGATTCATTTGAACAACGTTTCAACCTAAATTAATTCTTTGACTAATAATTAACCTAAATAAATTCATGTCTGGGATAGGAGAGTAGTATTATACATACTACCTCCGTTTTAAAATATAAGTCATTCTATATGTTTTCACACAGATTAAGAAAGTGGTTGAATGTTATAAAGTCATTTGAGATGTTTTCACACATATTAAGAAAGTGGTTGAATGTTATAAATTTAAAGGTTAATGTCTAAAATGCACATTGACTATCATTAATGCAATACTTGTTAAATAATGAAAAGTGAGTTGGATTGATAACAAATTAGGGGTAAGATATATAAAGAAAAGGGTAATAAATGTTGCATTGGTAATGTAGAATGACTTATATTATCGGAAAAATCAATAAGTGTAAGACGACTTATATTTTCGAACTTCGTTCCAAAATATAAGTCATCCTAATTTTTTCTACACCGATTAATGAAGTGGTTGAATGTCATTAATTTGAAGATTAATGTCTAAAATACCCGTTGACTATAACTAATGTAATAGTTGTTGAATAATGAAAAATTATTGAATTCATAATAAATTAAGGATAAGATATAGAAAAAAATAAATAAATTATGTCATACGATTTTTTTTTTTGTCCAAAATATGTCATACGATTTAAACGTAGCCTCTTTTTGTCACTATTTATTATTTATTTTTTTTGGAAAAGTGAGGGAATGATTTGAAGATTCGAATCAGGAAGTAGCATCTATCTATTATAAAATAGATTAAAATAAATTTAAAAAAAAAAAAAAAAAACATACCCGGGCACATCCAACCAGTTCTTCAGTGCCACACTGCCACGGTACCACCTCACATCACAACACCCCCCACGTTACATTTTCATTTAAAAACAATTTAATGTTCAGGCTACAAGGCCCACTCCAGAACCACTTGAATATTAACGACACGTTAAGATTGTGGTAATGGAATGGTAAAAAAATATTTTTTGTCTTCTTGTTGTTGTTGTTGAAAATAGTTTTTTTATTTTCCAAAATAAATATTAAGCCTAGACCTTAAGATTGCGGAGATTACATCATAAGGGATGTTCCTTAATTAATACAACCAATATGACCTAACCCATGCCTACTCAAAGACGTGTCGGAAAATTGTCAGTATGTTTGACAAATGTAAAAGAAGAAGAAACAAATGATGACAAAAACGTAAAACAGTCGCGCGCTAAGCAACCTAATACAGACAAATAATCTGACGGACGTAATAAGGCTTGAATACATGGCAATCAATCAGTCTCAAAGGAAACTGCATGTTGGGACATATTGCCCACACTCTTGAATGCCTAAAGAAATATAGTAGCGCCTTTACTGGTACCAATTGGTTTTAGTAAAACGGTAAGCGAACGATCTTAACACAGGTATCGGAGTCAGATGTCACTGGATCGAACCTTTGGTTGGAACATTATTTAAAAAGAAATTATGCAAGTGTTGAGACAGATTGCCACACTTGGGGGGTGGGGGGGAGTTGTATGCAGCGTCTTTACTGGCAAGCACCAATTGATTTTATTACAACGGTATGCGCTTGATCTTTAACATGGTATCGCAGCCAGAAATCACGAGATCGAACCTTGATTGGAACATTATATAAAGGAGTTGGACAGATTGACCACACTTTTAGATGGAACGAAAAGACAACAGTAATCGAGCCGAACGCATATTTGAAGATCAAACCCACACTAAAACCCGAATCCAAGACAAATACTACACCCCCAACACTCAATTTGACACGACCAATCATATAAGAACTTGACTACTAAGTACACATTTTACGATCGGCCGCTTCCGTAGCTCTAATTTTTTTATTTTCAAGTATAAAATTACGCGGTCCCTTTTATTTCGTCCTTTTTCCTCTCCTTTTCTCACCATCTCTATATATCTTCATTGGCTTACCGTCTATGGCGATCTGAATGTATTCTCTGTTTTTCACCTGGGGATAAATTTTGTGCATTTCATCAAGACTCGATAGTGTTATACATCGAGTCTGATATATACATATATAATTATCTCCAGGTATATAGGTGAATAGGAGACAGGCATTGTGAAGAACAATGTCGTCGTCGCCTGTTGATAGGCTGGAAGCATTGTTGTTCGAAGCTAGCAGAGCTTGCTCTAGTCCTCTTGCGGTTGGTTTACAGATCCAGGTATGGTTGTTTAACTTGTTTTTATTTGTTTTATTTGTTTTTTTGTTTGTTTGTTTGGTTTGGTTTTTATCTGAATGCTGGAGTACGGATTTGATTGCTAAAGGATTTTGTGTTGTTGTTTAGATATCCGGTTTCGAATGTGATAATCAATGGATGTGTTTAGAAGAGTTTTAAACTGGTTGATTTCTTTGTTTATGAATCTCTCCTCGATTAATATTTTCATCATGTTGCTTTTTGGGATAAAGGTTCGTTGGATTGTTTGATAGGATTGGATTAGGAACGATAAGCTGTTTGATTGAGGTTTGGTAATTTAATATATTGATGTCGTTTCTGCGTAGTATAATCGAATAGGATTCTGCCACATACATCTTATATATTTATTTGGAAATTCTGTTCTAACATCAAATAGGAATGGAGTAGGGACGAAATAAGCTGTTTAATTGAGGTTTGGTAATTTATTACATAAATGTCGTTTCTTCGTAGTAGCTTGGAATCGGATTTTGCTGCATGCATCTTATAGCATTTGTTTGGAAGTCCTGTTGGAAAAACAAATAAGTTTATTTGTTTTCCTCTGTTTGAAAACTAAGCTCCCTGGGATAGCACGTAGTATCACAGCTTCAAATCAGCATATTTGAAATTGTGTGTAACAGTACAAAGTTTTCCACAATGAAGTTTGAAAGTTTAAGTACAACTTATTACTTATGTCAGGATTATGGATGACTGGAATTCAAGGAATGATGTCAGGGGAAGAACAGCTTTCTTTCTTTCCTGAGATTTTATTCTCTATGAGTGCTTCTTTTTATACCTTCTCCTTAGGATTACATTGATTTTTAGTGTCAGAATGCTTAGTTCTTAACAAATACTTCTATTTTTTATGGTTGCGTTAGAAGATTAAAATTATGAAGTTTAATCCTCCTTAATGTCTTAAGCTTTGAGCCGCGGTGCAATTGTATCATAGTCTATGAGTAGAAGATCAGGTTTTCAATCCTCACTACTGCCAAGCTTGTGAAAAAGTAGTATTCGTCATGCTCATTTGTACAATTGTTGTTAAGTTGAAATCTCAAAATGTTCAGATTTATAAAATTTGAATCACTCTAACTACTGTTTTTAGCTGAGGTGATATTTTATCCTTTTATGTGCTAAAGTGAATCCGTGATGCGATAAATTTGCTTGTTTTCTTTTATGCATTCTTCTTAAGCTTTTTCTTCTCATTTCTTTATTGCCTTTTGGATGTGCTTTTGTTTTGAATCAGGATTATGACAAGCCTTGTTATATCATGATAAATGGATTATCTTTCCGTGTAACAGGGTTATGTAATATGCTTAACTCTTGCCCTTGGATGGGCTCTTGCTGCTCGTGTCAGGTACAAGTTTTAAGTTTTGAGCTTATAGCTGATAGGATGACCATTGTAGTCAATCCTGTGAATTTATATGGGTCAATAGACCTTCTGATTATTACTATTCCTTCCTCACTGTAAACCCATTTTATTCTTTCAGGAATAGAGAAATAAGGCGTATGGAGGAAAGTAGGAGTCGTGGCAATAGTTTTTCCTTTCTTTGCCATGATATTAATGAACTTGAGCATTCTAAGCAGGCGAATTTGCCCAGGGTGACAGTTGTCATGCCACTAAAAGGATTTGGAGAGCACAATCTGCACAATTGGAGAACACAGGTATGACAACGAATTTTGTTTGTTCTTAGTGATGCATAATTACTTAGTTACCTACCTTTGTTATGTTCCAGAATAGCAACTGCATGCAGGCAACTGAGGCAAGTGACCAAGAGCTAATATAACTTTGGGTCATTATTCAAGCTGAGCCTTGAATATTGCATGCTAAAAGTTGAATTTACTGGTTTTGCTAAAACTTACATCACAATATTAAGATAATTCAGGGTTGAATAACATATGGACTATATTCCCTATTTTTCGAACGTTGCTGGTTTAAAGACTTTAGTTATCAATTGCATTATCCTCATTAGATCTGTCAAGCTGAAACCGAGTAATTGGAGAAGGAGGAAACGCCTCTGTGACTATTGGGACACAGGAACAAAGTTTTTCCTCCAATTGGAATATTAATGCCAGAAAAAAAAACCAACTAGCTTTTGGGACCCTGGAAGAAAGTTTTCCCTCAAAATGAAGTAATCATATTTTTACAATGACTTATTATACTGTGGCTTTCTTCAATAATGCAGATTACATCTCTATATGGTGGTCCTCTGGAATTTCTTTTTGTTGTTGAAAGTAAAGCTGATCCTGCTTACAAGGCTGTGACTCGCCTTTTGGCAGATTATAAGGTATAGATCGTGCTTGTCATCCTTTTTGCTCGATGATCAGTCATCATATTGTCCTTGCAACTAATTTAACATTGTTCCTCATACTAATATTGAAAGCGCCGTGGAGATTGAAATTAAATAACATATAGCTTGTATTCATTTAAGTGCTTATCCTGAAAAGAAAATGGGTGAGGGAATGTGAAATTCAAGCTTCACATAGAGATATTGACTCAGTACAGTTTCATGCTGAATGAGATATGATTTTCTAGGGTTGTTTTTTTGTTAAAGTAACAAAAATGCCTGATTATATACTTGGTTACGAAACATAAGCATAAGGCTATTTGCAAGATGATACAATCGTGGCTGATGATCTTTATACCTTATAAGTTTCCTTAAGCATTATCATTTGGATCTTTAGTCAGAGTGTTTTACCCCTTTTGGCTCACTCAATATGTATTCCGAATGACTAACAATCCTAAACTGTTTTAAAGTGTACATGTTATAATTTTGTTCATATGCAGAGGGCAAATGCTGCCTTATGGTAGTGCTATTGCTCTAATGCGGTAATGCCGCCTACTTCATGCTCTATCTGATTGCCAGAAAAGTGGTACTTATGTGTTGTGGAGGAAAAGTATTCCTGGGGTGCAGCGTTGTGCTCTAATAAGGTTTTGTTTCTGCATATGTATAGCTTCTTATCCTTTGTAAATGAATGCTTTTGCTCAGGATGATGTAGATGCTCGGGTTGTTGTAGCGGGTTTGTCATCAACTTGTAGCCAGAAGATTCACAATCAATTGGTACTTAATTATTTTAACTTTTAACCTTTTTCTATTTTTTATGTCCCCAAGGTGCACATTTTCTGGTCAAAAATCTGTGTAATTAGTGTTAATCCTATGTTAAATATTTTTGGATTATCCTAATCTAAGTCTAAGTTTTTTTATTCTTTTAATTTGAGTTAGTTACCGTTAATTACCTCAAACAACGGTAACAACTACTGGGATTTGACAGTTTGGACTGTCAACTCAACCTCCTAGCTGTTGGGCTTAGTCTATATATTTGATCAGAATGTAGTTGTAATCTTTAAGAGATTTCTATTGTATAATTCATACTTAATTTGTATTCTTACATAGTATTAGAGTTGTTGACTCGTTCCTTCCAATTCAAATTATCTTCATCTTAATTCATATTTTCAAATATGCTTGATTCAACGGCTACAAGCACAAGGTCTAAATCTACCACACATGATAATCCTAGCCTTACATGAGATTTGTTGCATATACAAGTTGTATATTGACTTAATGGCTAGAATTATTTGAAATGATCTCAATTTGTTAGAGCTTTCCTGAAAGGAAAAGGAAAACTAAGTCATCTAATGGAAACGGGACCTGATAGTGATGATCCTAAGTACTCTACTTGGGATGAACATGATTTTGTGGTCATGTCATGGCTATGAAATTCAATGGTCCTAGAAATGAGTGACACATGTATGTTTCTGGGATCAGCCAAAGAAATTTGGGACTCTGTAAGGGAAACCTACTCAAAAATCAATGATGCTACCCAAATATATGGAAAAAAACCAAAATATCATATGCCAAACAAGGGTCCAAAAATATTACCGAGTATTCTAGGCTTCTTCAAGGTTTATGGCAAGAACTTGATCACTATTAGTGCATCAAGCTAAATGACAGTGAAGATATTACCACTTTAAAAAGAATATTTCAGAAGGATAGTGTTTATGCCTTCCTTGCTTGCTTAAATCCAGAATATGATGCAGTTAGAATTCAAATTCTGGTGAAAGGGGATATTCCCTCTTTGAATGAGACCATTGCTATGGTTAGATCTTAAGAAAGTAGAAGAGGGGTGATGCTTGAAAGCACACTGGATGAAAGCTCAGCCTTAATTTCTAAGACCTCAAAATTTGAGATCTAAAGAGGCCAAAACCCGTGAGATAAAAAGACCACAGGGAAATTGGCTAGAAAGAACTTATCAAAAATCAAAAGGGGGCTGATAAAGACTCTGTATTTTGCAACTACTGCAAGAGGAAAGGACATACAAAGGAAAACTGTTGGAAACTTCATTAGACCTGGGAAAATGACAATACTATTCTTCTTGCCAACAACATCAAGACTCTTGAGAGCAAGGCCAATGAGAACCCTGTAAACCAGGGATCTGAGTTTGGAGTTTCTGACACTGAAAAGTTAAAAAGATTTTTGGAAACCCTTGGGAAATCAACATGCTCAATTGCTTTCTCAGGTATGGCCGTTCATCATTCCATTCTTACATCTAATATAGAATGGTAATTGATTCAGGCCTTCAGGGGCCGCTGATCATATGACATATGAACTGCAAACCTTCTGTCCTATAAACCTTGTCCTAGTAACAAGAAGATTATTGTGGCCAATGTTTCCTCTATCACAGTTGCAGGTATAGGGGACAGTAGACTAAATCCTGAGATTACTCCCAAGAATATCTTATTTGTTCTAAAGTTAACCACCAACCTAATTTCTATTCAAAAGTCAGCTAATGATTCCAATTGTTATGTTGTCTTCTCTACCAACTCTTGTTTGATTCAGGAGAAAGAAAAGAAAAAGAGGATTGGAACTGCTAAAGTAAAGGAAGGCTTGTATTTTTTGGGGAAACAAGATGAATCTTGTTGTTTTTCTGCCTCTTCTAGTGAAAAATATGGTTGTATCATAAGAGATTAGGGCATCCTTCCTTTTTACTATTTAAAAATTGTATCCTGATCTTTTCAACAGAATGAAACACGAATTTTTTTCCTGCAAATGAACGTGAGTTAGCTAAGCACACGAGGCATCCCTTTACTAACATCACTGAATTGGAAAGATCTAAAACACCTTTCTCTCTAATTCACAGTGACATATGGGATCCTTCAAGGTTACTAAATGTCATTGGAGCAAGGTGGTTTCTAACCTTCATTGATGACTGTACTAGGGTGACTTGGGTGTGCGTATTAAGAAACAAATGTGATGTGTGCAACATTTTTATAACATGGTTAAAACCTAGTTTGATGTCAATAACAAAAGGATTGCCATGGATTATTTGAATTAGTTTCTTAGTCCTTTTCTGTTAAATGAACGGATCTCGCATGAGTCTTCCTGTGTTCATACTCCACAACAGAATGGAGTGGCTGCTCACAAGATTAGATACATAATGCCGGTGACTAGGGCTCTTATTTTTTCAAATGAATGTACCTAAAGGCTACAGAGGAGAGGTTGTTCTTTCTCAAACTCATCTCATTAACAGGTTGCCTTCCAAGTACCCCAAAAATAATAGTCCTATTCAGCTGTTATCTAAGCTTTGCCCTAGTTTTCAAGTTTCTGAAAAATTAGAATTTAAAGTTTTTTGGTGGCTTTTGCCCATGCCCACTCTCCCAATAAAGGGAAACTGGATCCTTGAGCAGTGAGGTGTATATTTGTTGGCTACTCTAATACTCAGAAAGGATATAAGTGTTCTCATCCCTCTACTAAACGTTTGTTTGTTTCCAAGGATTTGACTTTTCATGATGGAACTCCCATATCCCAACTCGGGGGGAGAATATTGCCCTATAAGAAGACATAAATATGTTCTTGCTTGAGATGCCTTTCTCAAACACTCAAACCATCGTTTCAAGGGAAAACAAAGAAGTAGACGCTGAGTATGACAGAGAAAACGGTGCCTACCCTGAACAGGGAGATGCTTCTACCACTCAACACCTCAGTTCTTCAAATCAAGAGCTCATTTGAAAAGAACCTATCCTTTATACCATAAAAAAGAACCTGCCTCAGACAGAAAAGTACTCAATCCAGCAAACAGAGCCACCCATACCTGATACACATGTTGTTGACCCACTTATTGCTCTCAAAAAAGAACCAAATCCTCTAAAGACCTTCATCTCCTACCATAAATTAGGTACCAAACATAAGGGTTTCATATCTACACTCTACTCTACAAAATTTCCAACAACTCTTCATGAGTCTTAAAGGATGAAAAATGGGTGGTTGTTATGAAAGATGAAATGTATGATCTTGAGAAGAACAACCTGGGATCTAGGCAGTCTTCCTCAGGGAGTTAAACCTGTTGGGTGTAGATGGGTATTCACAATCAAATACAACTCAGATGGCTCTATTGAGAGATACAAGGCAAGGCTGGTTGCCAAGGTTTTTACTCAAACCTTTGGTATTGACTACTTTGACACCTTTGCCCTGTAGCAAAGATGAACACTGTGAGAATTCTCCTATCTTTGGCTGCAATGTTTGGCTGGGATCTTCAACAATATGACGTGAAGAATGCTTTCTTCAATGGAGATTTTGTAGAAGAGATCTACATGTACATCCGTCCTGGATTTGAGACTGAGAAGGGCAAGATTTGCAAACTAAATAAGGCATACCTAAAACAGTCCCCAAAGGCTTGGTTTGGGAAATTTACAAGAACTATGAAGGAGTTAGGGTACACTCAAGGTCAAGGTGACCATACCCAGTTTATCAAACACTCAATTAGGGACAATGTATCTATTCTTTTAGTCTATTTTGATGATATCATAGCAACACAGAATGATGCACATGAAATGGAAAGGTTGAAACAATGTCTATTCAGGGAATTTGACATAATATCTCTGGGGAAATCGAAGTACTTTTTTAGAATTGAAGTAGCATATTCCAGGGAAGGAATATTTATCTCCCAACAGAAATATGTTCTGGACTGTCTCACAGAAACTGGGAAAATGGGGTGCAAACCAGTTAGTTGCCCTATTGACTACAATTTTGCCATTTCAGATGAGAAGATGAACCAGTGGATAAAACATCTTATCAGAGATTAGTTGTCAGACTTATTTACTTGACTCATAGAAGGCCAGACATTGCCTTTGCAGTTAATATGGTGAGCGGATTCATGCAAAATCCTAAAAGAATTCATCTCAAGGCTGCACATAGGATTTTAATTTTTCTAAAAGGGTGTCCACTGAGAGTAATTCTATTCAAGAAAGGAGGGAGTCTAAACCTTGAAGCATTCCCCGATGCAGATAATGTTGGGGCTATTGAAGACATGAAATCTACCTCAGGGTACCCTGTTTATCTGGGTGGGAACCTAATTCATTGAGGAGTAAAAAACGAAGTGTTATTGCCAGATCAATGGCTCTAGGGATATGTGAACTTCTCTGGGTTAAGATCGTCCTCATTCCTCGGAGACTTAAATCATATGGACTTTACCTATGAGACTCTATTGTGACAACAAGTCTGCTATCAACATAGCACATATCCTGTACAACATGACATGACTAAACACATTGAAGTTGATGGGCATTTTATCAAAGAAAACATTGAGAGTGGGCTGATCTGCACACCCTATGTTCCATCTAATGGCCAGCTTGCTAATGTCCTAACCAAGGGCTTGCATAGCTCTGCTTTCAGGGAAATCTCCACCAAGCTGGGCATGCATGACATACACCCACCAGCTTGAGGGGAGTGTTAGAAAATCTGTTAAATTAGTCTTTAGTAGCGTTAATCCTATATTAAATATTTATGGATTATCCTAATCTAGTTTTTTATTCTTTTAATTTGAGTTGGTTACCGTTAATTACCTCAAATAGCAGTAACAACTAGTGGGAGTTGAAAGTTAGGACTGTCAACTCAACCTCCTAGCCGTTGGGCTTTATCTATATATTTGATCCGAATGTAGTTGTAATCTGTAAGAGACTTCTGTTGTATAATTCATCCTTAATTCAGATTCTTACATTTTCTTTGTTTCTCCCCAATGTTTTTTTTGAGGTTTGTTGTGTTTGTGTGTGTGTGTGTGTGGGGGGGGGGGGGGGGGGCAGGGGTTCATTGGCTCTCTGTATTTTCCAACCTGCTCTTTTAGCTTTTGATGGTCAAAGTATCGGAAAGTGCAGATTTGCATTCAAAAACCAAAGTGAATTTTTGCTTGCATTTGGCTTTTGAGTTCTGGGTTTACAACAATGGCATAAATGCAACAATTGTGCATTTCAATCACATTATATGGTTGGTCATACCCAAAACTTTATTCCTTTTAGGTTGGTGTAGAAAACATGCATGAAGACAGCAAATATGTTCTATTTTTAGATGATGATGTGAGGTTACATCCTGGATCAATTGGTGCACTTACTTCAGAGATGGTGAAGAATCCTGAGGTTTAGCAAAGCACATGCTCTTTATTGGTTGTAACTCTTATTATTTTGCCTAGCAGACTATAGTTAAAACAATTACCATGGCCAGATCTTTATTCAAACTGGATATCCTCTTGATTTGCCTTCCGGAAGTTTGGGAAGTTACTGCATCTACGAATATCACATGGTATGATTCTGTTTAAGTTTTTTTTCTTCCCTTTTTTGGAAGTGCAATACTGCATGAAAGAGCTGCCAACTGATTTAGATTAAATAATGATTCATATGTATCAGTGATGATCTGGATAAAAGCTAGTATTTCAATCAAAAGGCTCACTATTTCCCTCTCTTCATAAAAGATGGCTAGAGTTTCTTGCCAAGTCACTGTACCTTTATGTACTTCTGGTTCTCCTCATGTCATTCAAGTAATGATTAATGAGTTCTTGCCAAGTCACTGTACCTTTATGAACTTCTGGTTCTCCTTGTGTCATTCAAGTAATGATTAAAGATTAGTTAAAAAAAACCTCTCTTGTTCTCTCTAGGTGGAGTTGTTACACAGTTCAGTTTTTTCCATCGTGTTCTATCATAAACACATAGTTACAAAAAAGAAAGTTACGTGTTCGAGAAACTTGAAGCAACTTTCCTGATATGTGAGTCTCTGCCTATTTAGGCCAGAATGACGTTTCTTGTATATGGGAGAGATTTGATTGCAGATTTTAGATGTCTCTATTTAAATAGTGATATCATTAGTAAAATCTGAAAGATTTTTGGGCTTTTGCATCTGCCAAAAATGTGAAGTGGGGTATGCTCATAGAGGAAACTCGCATTAGGTTTAAGTTCCACAATTCAATCATTGCATTCTGAATTAGGAATTTTGATGTTCCTCTTTTCAGAGTTTCTCAGGAATTCTGGAACTCTTATCGAAATTCAGCTGTCACACATTCCTATAATTATCTTCATTCTTTCTTCAGCCATGTTCGATGGGGTTTGCTACTGGTGGAAGAACTTTCTTTCTATGGGGAGGATGCATGATGGTAAAAGTTTCTATATTCTTCTGTGATAATTGTAGGTCTTAAATTTTATGTTTCTTATGTTAAAGAACATCGTTTCTTTGGTTTTCGGCTTTTCTAGATGCATGCTGATGACTTCAGAAACGACCGGCATGGTGTGGTTTCAAATCTTCAAGATGGGGGCTACTCAGATGATATGACTCTTGCAGCTATAGCTGGTAATATGTCTAGAATTTCTTAGGTCTCTTTAGAAGTATGCTGATTGCCACTTACATTACCTGCTTAGTTTTTCTAAACATATGTTAGTAAGTTCCTATGATGGCATAAATTACTGTTATAGATTCTGCCGGCGCAGGTCTTTTGAATGTTTCAGGCTTTAGCCATTTTTTGTAATATAGGTAGATTTTTTCCCTAGCTGCTGAATCCTACTGTTGTGAATTGCTTGAATAACATCGTTTTTAGTTCGTTCACTTTACTTGGTCACGGTGTTTCAGGGGCTCATAAGAGGCTAATTACTTCCCCACCAGTTGCAGTTTTTCCTCATCCACTCGCAAGCGACCTTAACTTTTCTAGGTTGGTTATACATTTCAAATTTGAGCATCTTTAGTGGTACCAAAGTGTTTTTACTGTGGCACAGTCGACTTTCACTTGGTCGATTCTCTGCTCTAGAATCGACCGCGAAAAAGTCGATTGTCACTGTAGTGCCACTAAAGATGCCTTTTAAAATTTTCAGAATCATTGGATAGACACTAAACAGTACTTTACTTTTCTTAAGGTACTGGAATTATTTAAGGAAGCAAACGTTTGTTTTGGAATCATACGCAACAAAAGTGAACAAGATTTTGAACCGTGCACTATTTTCTTTCCATTGCTATATGTCCTGGGCCTTTGTGGTACCCTATGTCATGGCTGCGATTCATGTTGCTGCAGCAGCAATACATCATTACAAAGGCTTTTCATTTGACGATTCAGCCTTTACATCTACTGGTAAGTTCACTGTTTCGAATTGTCCCTTCTTTTTCTATGTTTGAAATATCCGGACTGTGTGGAATATAATGTGTGAGAAATAATTCTAGTAAGAGGATACAAATTTCCTTTGTTCATTGTTGTCTTGTCTGTATATTTTTGCTATGGGCAAGTTTTTCTTGGAGACTTGTGTTCAATCCATGTTGCATTTATTTGCCCAGGTCTGCTTCTGGTCAGTGGCCTTGCTGTCTGTACAACTATTGAGCTTCTTTCCATGTGGAACTTGACACGAATCGAGGTTCAGCTTTGTAATATGTTGTCTCCCGAGGCACCTCAGCTTTCACTTGCTACTTACAACTGGTGTCTTGTGAGTCAAATATCTTTTTATTTATTAAATGAAGAATACTGCTTGATGAGACAGGTTACATGCAAATTGAAGCTTCATGTTAAACTTGGTGCCAGAAAAAAGGCTAAACATGCGGAGTTATGCATTATTTGTATTGCTTCCAATGAATGTTTCACCATAGAGAGTGATGACCTATGAAAAGAGAAAAGATGCTAAACATGCTTAACGAGGAAAAAATTACGAGACGAAAACCAAGCAGTGACTTTACCATTGAATCTGCACAAAAAGCAGCTGCTTATGTTGATTTGTTTGGTGGAATGAGCAGGTTTTTATAGCGATGATTGTGGACAACTTTCTGTATCCAATTTCTGCAATGCGTTCATATTTTTCACAATCCATCAATTGGTCTGGCATTCGGTATCATTTGAGGAATGGGAAGATATACAAGGTGCAATTTTACTTTATAGACTCTTACACCACTTTTCTTTATTTAAAAGAATCTCTATTCAAGTTACAGCGCATCAGAATCTCTACAATGTATAATGTGAATAGAAAATATGTATTTCACGCGGTACATGTAGAGTAGAATTTATAGATTCTGTGTTTAATAGATATGAGTACGTATTCTGCTGCATATGGGTTCTTAGAGCACTTGCATCCGTTACTCTTAAAAGATTCTCTATTCTTACCGACATATACAACATATACAATTCTTCTCTATTTTAGAAAATGTCTATTGAGAATGAAATGCATTATGATCTCTATATCGCATAAGTTGAATGAAAAATATTTGTATTGTGCAATACACATGTAGTGCATAATTTACAAATTCTTTATTGTACATATCACAATAGACATTCTGATGCAGATGTTTTTTGGTGGATCTGAATAATCTGAACCTGTATTTGATTTTAAAAAATTGGATATTTATTTTACGGTATCTACTTCAAGTACTGTTGTAATGTTTTTAACTGATGTTGGTTTTGTTTTTTTGTTTTTCGGATTACAGATTGACAGAAACAAAGAAAAGGGTCCTAAGTATACAGATTTAAGTGGTAAACGGTTATACGGTAAAAACGGAAATCAGCATTCAGTGTCTTTCCTATACTCACTGTCAAGAACCCTGGCTCAATGGCGTCAGCCCAAGAAGTATGATTTATAAGAAAGGCATTATACCTTTTGCTTTTTTAAAAGCTTCTTCAGTCCTCATTTGTACGTCACCCTTGTACTTGGTTGCCAATATCTTTTGGAAATCTTTGTTTTTTTTTTTTCCCCAGGATGATATCATAGGGTTTATGGCCAGATATTGTAGCATGTTTGGTTAGTTTTTACTAATTTTCAATCCATCAATTCTTCAGAAGGGGTGTTTTTGTCATAGGCATCATGCAATCTTACGAGAGTGTTTATAGGTACAATTATTTGTTCAAGAAGAAGGTGAATGAATACTTCTTTTGACTGCAATTATGATGCATTTGAAAATTTATGGTACATTTTTTTTTTTAAAACTCCCGAGGGTTTGATCTTGGCCCAGTACTCTTTTAACAATTGGCACCAAGAAAGTCTGACATTTGACCTCCTTGGATGAATCGAACGCTCTTGTATCAAATGATATGCATCATGTTTATCCATTTTTACCATCTTTGATATTATACGAGCATGTACGTGTGAAAGATAAAGATAGCATAAATAGATTAATATAATGCATCCATTTGATAAAACCATTGTATCATTGGTGGTCCACACTTTTTTTTTTAAATTTTTTTGTTTGGAAAGAGTGGCCCATAATGTTATTTGTGAACCACACAGCTAACTTTCGAGCATCCACAGAACAAAAAAACAAAAAAAAAAATCAGCAAGAAGTAAATCAAACGTCAAATACACAAAATAATAGTAATAATTCTAAAACCGAATAATCAAGGTAAAGATTTGCATAAATACTGTCAATGCTAAATTAATGATGAATCCCAAATCGAACCGCTAAATGGAAAGGGAAAAGAAAAAAAAAAAGGGTTGATTGTTATGAATGGACAAAACTAACAATACAAAAATATTGGATGAAAACAATAAAAAAGGGAATCTTCAATTCTTCAGTTCACCAATGTAAAATTCTTCAACCAAGTCGTATACAAGGGAAGCATGCTGTGGCCTGCCAATAATTTTTTACAGTTCATGGGAGTTGGAATTAGAAAGCTAAAACAACCGAAATCTATTCAAATCATAAGCAGTACACATTTTTTTTATGCCATTCAGCTTCAATAGAGGTTCTGTAAAATAGATAAAAATGATGTTTGAGTTTGTAAAATATAGAAACTGCTCTCAAATAATGACGCAAGTGCTCAAAATTGCCAAGTTTCAGCATAATTATCATGAAGACAACATAAGAACATGCCTGTAGACTGTAGTACATAATAAAGACAGACAAAAGAGGAAATGACAAACCCATAGAATCCTTTAGTAGCATCACCGCCAGCATTAGTCAGAATGGCATCGCCACCAGGGTGTGTCTCTACGTATGTGGTAACATCATACACCTACATTTATCAACATGAATATGTTTAGACAAATGTAATGTTATAACATTATTATTCTTCTTATTTGTTTATTTATTGGGTTGGCATAAAATAACAAACTTTTTGTTTGATGACGATCCAACAGTCGGTCCTTTTGTCATGTAATGCTACTTCATCTTTGGTGTATGTATTTGAAACCTGAACAAAAGAAGGGAAGGAACCATCCATAAGAAAACGTACGAGTGAAATGTATTCTAATCTATACAATGAATCGTTTGAGTAGAGAACATGTATTTGTAATATACTTTCAGATACATATGTAAAGTCCCACATCGGTAAAATAAGAGAATGCTCACCCCATATAAGTGTGAGACATAAAGGTCTTGTCAACTCGGGTTAGCCCTTTTAGACCAAGCAAGGACGGCGGTCTAAGCAGTTGACCGGACATTTATGACTCATTTAGCGCTACCAGGCCCGGGGTCCTGGGGGCGTTACAACATATGTATTTAAAATATAATATATACGTATATATAGAAATGCAAGCCTGCATATATGAGTCTTTATATATGTAAATGCTTATCATCTAAAGATAATTACCTAAAGAGTGCTGAAACTTATGAGATAAAACAGCAATGTTATGTAAATGCTTATCATCTAAAGATAATTACCTAAAGAGTGCTGAAACTTATGAGATAAAACAGCAATACCGCCATTCCAAATTCACTGAGACGGTGTCGTGCATATTGGCTGGTACGAGGGAAGACCTGATAGTGCAGAACTTAGCTCTCATGGTTTGGGAGTAAAAGTAGCAGTCATGGTTTGGGAGTAAAAGTAGCAGTGTTCTCGAAAATGATTTACATGTGTAAGGGAGGATCAGGGGTGGACAATACTGGGATTATTTGATCAACACATTTTCAGGAAAAGAACTCAAACAACAACTAAGATACTTGGTGTAACGGTACCTCACCGACGTGGACAAATAGCCATTTCTTTTCTTCCCGATCTAACTTCCATTTAACAATCTCGTTGTACCTCGAAACTGAACTTGGCGGAATAAAAGAGTGAAGAACTTGCAAGAATTTGTATGCTGTGAGGTTTTCGGTTGTAATAGCTTTAGTGTAAAAAGATAGGAACATGGTTCGGAGATTGGACATGATGATGATGATGATTCATTCCATCCATCAATCCATCAAAACAAGAATCCTGTTTGAATGGAAGCTAAATGAATCCTGTTTCTCATGAATTTACAACGGCATAGTTGAGATTAGATAAGGCAAAGTGGTGATCATGAACACCTAAGAGTTCCATTCCATATATCCAAATGCCATTATTATAAGAATGTTGTGATACTGGATAGGCCAATCAGTGACTAAGAATCTAAACAATCTCTCATACACATGTAATGTAATGTTCTTAAAAGAGAGTGACTGACTCAGGCTCAGCTGAAAGTACAAGTATACAACAGCACATTTGCTTTAACAAGAAGAAGACAAGTTGTAGTAAGTACCTTGCCAGTAGCTTTTGAATTAACTCCTTTACCAGCATCTGTTCAACATAACATATAATTCAACTCAGTTACTTACACAGATACCTCAAGAAATTCGCAAACTCAGAAAACGCAATGCGCATTCAAAATAGTAATTAATGGATGATGAGGATCAGGAAACTCACCAGATTTTCGGATTTGAGGAATAATAATAATAACAAACAATCCCAATACAAAACTCAAAATCAAAGCCACTACAGCAATATCCATTGAACTTGATCCTGCTTACACCACTCGGTAATCAACCTTCCGTTATAAGCGCGAATTGAGAACCAGCAAAGCGAAGAAGAAGAAGAAAACAGTAGAAGCAAACAACAGAAGCTGGTGAATCCGACTCGAATTAAACGGTTCGATTTGGAATTGGGTAATGGATTCAAGCCGGAGATAGTTAAAGGGTTAGGGACAAGTACAGTGGGTAGGTTAGAAGATATTCTTCAACGATCTTCACTCGCCGGCGACTATTTCCTCCGGCGATTGCCCAAGGCTCAGAGTGGAATGATGTGCTTGTGACACTCTAACCAGGTTATCACGTGCTCTCGTGTTTCCTTTTTTTTTAATTTTGTTTTTGTTTTTTTATTTTGTTTTATTTAAGTAATTCGAACTCGAGCTCAAACGATCAAACGATCAAACGGCGAGTGAGGAATGTTTTAATAAACTCGAGTCTCGAGCAGTATCGTATCGAACCTATCAAGTTTAATACGTTGAAACTTAATTAAAAAATATTTTTAATTTATCATAGGATAATAACAAAATATCATTCGAACAGTTATCATATGAAAAGATTATTGAAGATGCAAAAAATACCTTAGTGATTGTCCAACAATATCTCATCGAAGCAAAAAGTTCTAGCCAAACCTTTTGAATAGATTGTTCATTAGACGAGAATGATTCATTGAAAGATTTCCCATGAATTTTTCAAAGTGCATGGACACTCGATTACCGTCATAATGAATAAGCTTCTCTAGCACCTGTGTTGTAACTCACCTCCCGGTGCCCCCCCCCCCCCCCCCCCCCCCCCAAAGCGCTAACCCGAGTTGAATAAAACTTTTATGTCTCATACTTATATGAGGGTGAGCATTCTACTACTTTTCCAATGTGGGACATTACACGTGTGGTTTGAATTACCGAGGTTACCCCTTCCTCTTCTTAATAAGCATCATCTGCAAAAAATCACCATCCTGATTGGTCGGCCTTTACAATGTCTTAATGTTAGTGATGAGATGCTCTTAACAATATCAGTATTGACAACATTGCTGATGATGTTATGAATAATCAAAATGTTGGGAATTTTGATTCAACTAACGGAGACAATGTAGATAAAAATGAGGAACATGATGCCTGATGATTTGCGTGCTCTAACTGAAATTAGAAAAAAAATTCTATCACGACGAATAATAATTTTGGGGTTTTGTCTTACTATTGTTGAAGAAGATTAGCAAACCAATGAGGCCAAACAATTATCCTTGTCGAGGTCAAAATCTATCTCCAGCACTAAAATTTGTTGAGGTTAATGAGCATGATGAATCTTTGGCTGATGATTTTGTTCTCGACGAGGATTTGCGTGAATGACAGAGGAATTTGAGCGGGATGAATCTGTTTTGGATGTTGGGCAGACTTTTCAGCAGCCTATGGCCGTCACGCCAATGGAGGATAGTGAGGAGGATGAAGAGGAGGATGGTCGATATAAATTGTGTATGCCCTATATAGATGATTTCAACTTTGTTCAAAAGGCTCGTTTAGCAAACATCAATAAACTGCTTCTACCACGCTCACTGCTATTTGGGGACATAAATATTGAAATCACTTTTTTTTGAGATAAGGATAAGCAAGAAACTAAAGATGGTGAAGATGGGGCCAGAGAATGATTGTCCATTGATGGGGGCTCGGGGGATGAATACGGAGATTTTCCATTAGAACAAGAGTTGAGTCAAAAAAAATTATGCACCCGTGATGATTGGAAAGGAAATAGATGTGTAAGTTACATCAACACAGATAAAAACATGATATGTTGAGGAAAATCCTACACTTCAAATAATGCTCAAGGAGATAAGGAGAAGAAAGAGATTCATGTGGGTAAGACCATAAAATATTCACTTCGGATTTGATTTTGAGAGCTTAGCCTAGGGTCCTTTGATATGAGTTTTTTTCTGTTTAATTTGACTCAGCACTGAACAACCGTATAATTTCCTCTTAGTGTATTTTTCTCATTGAGTTTTGCTAATGGGGCAAAGTTAAGTGTTGAGGTATCATTAACTTTATTAAATCGGGTTGAATTGCCTTTTATACTTTCTTTTTAGTGTTCAATTTTCATCGGTAAAAGTATAAAACTAAAATGTTTGCTTAAAAAAACAATATTTTTAGTATAAAATATTTGATAGATAACGAGATACAAAATATATAAATCAATGAAAACTTTAACATTTGAAATAATAACTACATTGAATATAATTATAACGATCTATGTACATATCTATAGTAATATATATATATATATATGAATTCAAGCTTATTCGCAGTAATGGAGTCGAGTATTGCATTGCTTATTTATCGTTCGTTAGTATCCACGTCAAGTTGAATTCAATTCAAGTCGAGTCAAGTTCTTATCATTACACTTCCTTGTATCAACCATAATTTAAACCTATATCAACTCATTCAATAAAATAAGAATATTATGCCCTTAACAACTTATTAACCTGGAGACAACTGTAATAAAATTCAAAAAAGAAAAAGAAAAAAGGGGAGGGGGGTTGTTATATAAGTGAGATGTTAATTACTTGGACGTCTCTCTTTTGCGCCGAAAATGGATTGATTTCTTAGATGTTAGAAAGTAGTTTGCTTTATCCGACATCTTTACATTGAAAGCAAAAAAGAAAAGAAAAGAAAAAAAGGGGATTAAAAGAAAGTGAAAAGAGACTTTAAGTAAAGAGGAGCATGGAATCACTTGAGTCAAAAGTTACCAATCATCTTTTTCTTGCATATATTCTTTTTCCACCTACACCGTATGTTTTGCCTTTTTCTTGGAGCTCTGTGTCCGGGCCCAACTTACACGACTAATTTGGAGTTTGATTCAGATATATAGAGTCCGTAGAGTCGATCTCTTACTCAAGGTAAATGTTTTACGCATAGTTATTTAACATGGCACCTTTGAGCATGCATTTTCTTGAAGCTCTATTGTTTGGGACAGACTGACACGACTATTTTAGAATTCGGGTCAAATAGTGTCAGCAGTGTCTGACTCTTATTTAGGGTAATTAAACGTTTGGCCCAGAACTATTTAGCATGACACCTCTTGAGATGAACATAACATTCAATCTTCTGAAATATTCTTAAGTCAATAACCACTCGAACCGAACGATGGTATAAGTTTATTTCTTTCTTCTTTTTATCATTGCCATTGTCCACATATGCATCTCTAGAACAAACAACAACAAAAAAATGAGTTGTTTTAGGCCAAAGGGATCAAAAACTCCACCTCCATATCCAACCAAAATGCCACCATCTATACCACTCCCTCCAAACAACAATGTACAACATCAACTCCTCCTAACCATCCCAAGATGCACAGTCCATTTCCTCGAAGAAGGCGAGGCGTTCGAGCTTGCCATAGGCGATTTCGAGCTCGTCGCAATCTCAGATCAAGGTGTCTCTATTGCAACCATCATAAAAGTTGGTAATGAACTTCAATGGCCATTGACAAAAGATGAACCTGTGGTAAAGGTTGATGCTTTGAACTATCTTTTCTCTTTGCCTATGAATGATGGGAGTCCTTTGAGCTACGGCGTCGCGTTTTCGGACCCAAATACGGGTAATTTGGATTCGTTTCTAAAAGAGCATGCTTTATTAACAGTGACAACATCATCATCTACTATGAATAAAGGCATAAACTGGAAAGAGTTTGCACCAAGAGTTGATGATTATAACAATGTTCTTGCAAAGGCGATCGCCGGAGGGACAGGTCACATTGTAAAAGGAATCTTTAAATGTAGCAATGCTTATGCTAATCAGGTTAGTCCTCTTCTTCTATGATTTAGGAATACTTTTGTTTGATAGCGTGTTTCTGTACACTTTTGTCCGGCTAAAAACTGCATTGAACAAAGCAGGTGCATAAAGGAGGGGAAAAGATATTGATTCAGCAAACAGAGGAGAAACATTATATTCCAGAAGCCAAAAGTTCCAAAAACAATAGTGCAAGAAAGAAGAGTGCAGTCAACAAAAGCTTGAAACGGTATTACTTTCTCAGTATAAGATATTTAAACATTAACACATTTAAATACGCGTATTAATCGTGATAAATGACAAACATACATTGTGATGCCCGACACTTTGACTATACATTATATAATGGGATTGAAATTGAACACAAAGATGTTGTTTTGATACCGGCCATGTTGTTCATCATAGGGTGAGGGAATTGTCAAAGATGACAGAAAAAATGAGCAAGGCAATGCTAGATGGAGTAGGGATTGCGAGTGGGTCGATAGTGAGACCCGTTGTTCGATCTCAAGCTGGAAAGGCATTCTTCACCATGGTTCCAGGGGAGGTACTCTTGGCTTCCTTGGACGCCGTCAGTAAGTACTATTTCGTTGCATTTTACAATTTATAATGCAGTTATTGTGTCCGTTATGCCTCTAGTAGTGCCATTAGACAGTGTCATACCGTGAGAGACACTGGAGGCTACTTCTAAAGTAGTTCTTTAGTAGGGGGGTAAAAATGGGAATTTATATAACACATAAGCAGGAATTCAAGGATTTTCTTTTTGTTTACATACCATATACTATTAATTACTGTAATTTTGATTTGTTTTTTCCACAAGTGCAGACAAGATAATAGACTCAGCAGAAGCCGCAGAGAAGCAAACTATGTCTGCTACATCCGGTGCTGTCACAAGAATGGTCACTCAAAGGTACAATGCAACATAAAAACAAAATCCACATTCCATTTTTTTTTTTAATTTCTTTTCTCTCTATTGAAACGATGAATTAGCTGATCAAAAATGGTGTAAAAATTGGGAACAGGTATGGAGAGAATGCAGGTGAGGCAACAGAAGATGCAATGGCGACTGCAGGACACTGTTTTGGTACAGCATGTAATGTATTCAAGATACGAAAGACCATTAATCCTGCATCTTCTGTGTCTTCAGGTGTACTTAAGAAGAGTAGACTGTAGAATCATGTAATTGTACACTTGTGTTCGTATTCGTTTCTCCCCCCTCGGGTTTTCATGTTCTTTTAATTGATGACTCTGGTTTTGGTGACTGATATGTATAATCAATTGATTTATCAAAGTTTGAGATAATGGTTATATTTGAATTTGTGATTCACAAACTTTTTCCTGTTGTGTGAATTGCAAACACTTCTTCATATTAGAATGGGTAATGATACAACCATAACAGTTACATATATAATGAAACAAAAAAACCACAAGTTTATCGGAGAACCACTCGTTAAAAGACTACGGTTTTCACATGTTCAGAGTACTACAAAATCGAAGAGAAATGCAGGGCGTTCATCCCGAAAAAAAATTACCCACACAAAAGAAAAAAACTTCCATCAATGCTACACTTCAAGAGTTGAGTGCCTTGTGGAATGCAACAGATGTGGATGTCTTCAACAACTCCCTAATAGCCATTGTAGCATATGATGATGCAGGTAGGGTAAAACTTAACTGCAACGCTTTTTGGATCTTCTTCGTATCCTCCTCTGTACCGTCATGTAGCTCTTCAGATTCTGCTTTGCCTCCTAAAAGTTTGTCCTCCTCGTTATCAGCTGTCCTCGTCGTTCTAGGCTTGTTAATGATATCAATATCTGTCTCAGCCAGAGGCACATTCATGTCTGTGTAGGAAAGTATCTTCCAAGTGAAGTCCTTTGGACTCTGAAACACCTGCCTGTATCCACCCGTCATGTCCGTTATCGAAAATTCCTTAACATTGTGTACACTCTCTGTCAAGCTGATAGAGTCTTTCTTTGCTAAATCATCATAAACTTCTGTGATTTCGTTTTTCGGGTAAATCACTCTTGAACCAGGCAATGGAAGGACTATATCTTCAACCTTAAAAGTTCCAGCAACTATATCTTCTTCCGTTATCGCCTTCACGGACTTAATTGTTGTATCAATAGGGAGATCATCACCATCAATGATTTCATCTAGATGGTCAGCAGCACCAGATGAATCAATGCAACTATCGACTTCGTTTTCAACAACTTGTTCTTCTTTGCAATAAACCAAATCACCCAAAACTACCTCATGAACTCCGTATTTCTGTATCCTAGTACTAACAGCATGGTTCCACAAATAGCTTTGATAACTATGTACATACATCATTCTAAGTGTTCTAGGTATAGCCTTGAGAGCTTGCAAATAGTTACCTGGGCATTTTCTCAAACACGTGAGGATCGCCTTTTCAGCAACTAGAAAGTGAGGTAATTGCCTTAAGGTCCCATCGATGTCGTTAGTTTCCTTATAATAGTCCCTAATCTTCTTGATATCATCCTTTTCCCCTTCTCTTGGATCAAGGATCAAATCAATGGCGTTCTTCCATTCACCACGCAACAAATTAGCACCAATTAGATATGTCGGAATCGAGCCACTCCCAAATCTCTGCAAACCAAAGTAGTTAATAAATCCTTGTTTCCCTAATACATTCGCCGATGCTGATATATTATCCTCGGATTCTGCAACAACACCTCTTAATGTGACTGTGAAACGGTTTCCATGGAGTTGTCCAAGAACAAGTCCCTCATTAACATAGCAGAAATCTCCAACTTTGATTCCAATCAACCTGGCATTCAGAGCTGCTAATTTACTTGCTTTTTGTTTAAAAACAGTAACCCTTTGAGTAGTAATCGCACGCTTGTCTTTCGTACCAGCAAATCCGAAAGATCGTGAATTAATACCAAGCATTTTCCCAATCAATCTAAGAGCCTCCTGTGTATCCTTGTTTTCCTTATACAAATTAAACCTAAGAAATTTCCCTCGTGATTCCGGCCAATTATCGGAACCTCTCCGATCATAAGATCTATCATGAAGCTTCCTTTTCTTGGATCCACCTCTTCCATTATTGTTTCTGGAATTCGATCTCACACGGATGCATTTTGATGAGGAATCTGGTCCATCCACTGTGTCAGTGACAAGAAACTTTAGTCTTTCTTTGAAAAAATTGTGAACAATCGTACGGTGAGCTTTATCAGAACTCGGAGAAAGCTCGATGGGTTCTAATTCTACATCAACTTCAGCACCTGATGAAGTGATTTTATCTATAAGAGATCTCAATTTTCCAGCATCATCATCGCCGACAAGAGCTCTAAAATCTTCAATCTCGGAATCATATGAATTACTATTTGGAAGCTCCGATGATTTTATAATCTCTTTTTCTTCTTCTAGGAGCTCAGGTGGAGCCTCCAGTGAAGTTAGATGAACAACATTTCCGGCTAAATCTACTTCGTTTACAATGAAATCAGAATACCTTTGCTTGAGAATGCCGCGGAATCCAGGTAGCTGAGAAATGTAGCATACTATTCCGACGTCGGACTCGTCCAGAGATTTCATGATTGGTGATGGTATTCCGGCGGGCCAAGACAGAGCAGGGTTAGGGTTTAGGAAGAGGTTTTCTTGTTCTAAAAGGGAAGTTTTTCCGTACCCTCACCCCGTTTAGAGTGAGGGACCAAGATCTCTCCGAGTAAATCTTGGGGTAAAGTTAGTGTTTTACGTATAATGAATAAACTACGTAGTTTTGGAAAAAGTTAATCATGCCTAGATGTTTTACACTTTTGGGGTGTGTGGTTGGATCGTACGCATACTGAGAGAATATTTCCTCAAGTTACTTGAGAGGATCCTATTCCCTAGAGTTAGAACCTTGTGCTTCTGATTAAAGCTAGGGATGACAATGGGCACGGGTGAGTACGAGTTTGGCAGTATCCATACCCTACCCGTCATAAATTTCTCATACCATACCATATTCACTACCCGTGCGGGTAGACATTTTTAAATTCATACCCTACTCATGTAGATATCCACGGGTTTATAGATATCCATGGATATTTGATTTCATTCATAAAAATGAAATGGATTCTACTGGCGCCATAAAAATGTTTCTTACAACACTTTTTGATCTATTTTTTACTACATACATTACGAAATTACTTTCAGCACACTTATACTGGAGTGTTTTTTTTGTTCAGTCTATTTTTTATTATTAAAGTTGATTCAGAAGCTATAGTAGTCACGAAAATAGAAAATATATCTCTTACAAATGCTTGTAATCACGAGTACTTGATCTCGTTGATGTTCTATAATTCAATAAAACAAAAGTTAAGAGTTTTCGAAAAAACATCACAATTTAAATTGTGATTTAACTCGGGCTAAAACAACGTTCACTTCATCTTTTGTAAACTAACAAAAGTGGTGAACTTTCTGACAATCAACATTATTATCTTTATGTGATATAGAATTTTAAAGTTTATATTCACCTTCACTTGATTTTTTTTATTGATGAGTTCAATCATCATCTAATAATCAACATAGAATTGTTTACTTCTATGATTTTGAGATGGATGATGAATTTTTATTTATATGTATGTACACAAAAATGAATATATATAAAGTTTAAGACAATATATCATACGGTGGGTCGGGTGGGTAATACACATGGTAGAAAGTAGATATCCACACCCTACCCTACCTACGGCGGGTTTTGAAAAATCAAATCCATACACTACCCTACCCTTAAAAATACCCTACTCTAACGGGTAGGGTAGGGTGGATATCCACCGGGTTGGATCGAAATTGACATCCCTAATTAAAGCGGTAATGCTTCTAATTCTAAAGGTAAGCAAGCATGATTGATGGGCTTGATTTTCTCCTAATTGAGCTGTCTTGTGGTTGTGTATGATTATTTGGACCGTCTCAAGTATGCTTCTTGTCTGATATATGTGTAGTTGTTTAGTAAATCGAGCATATTGTGCTTTTTTTTGAGGTCCAATGATGCTTAGAATCGTTTTCTATGTCGTTATAATTGTGCATATTGTGTGATGAGGATGAATCTTAATAGTTAACAATGTTTGATTCTCCAAGACCCCAACCGTTAATTTAAGCTCAAATGTGTATCTTCTCCTTAGTCGTGACTTGTGATGTTTAATTTGGTGCTACTCAAGAAATTTTGGTTGTTTTGAGGTATCAGGTTGAATATTCATTGTTTTGAATCCGTGACTTGTGATTATTGGGCTTGATCAGTATGTTTATATGAATTCTTTCAAGCTCCCATCATTTGATATTTTGCAACTGTGTTGTAAGTGTGTATATTGTGTGTGATGACGATAAACCTTAATAGCAGGGCATTCATACATCAAGAAAAGCTGCAGCAAATAAATGGTCTAAGCCCGAAAGCTCGTAGCGGACATTTCAAGGAATACACACTTTACACAGCTCAAAGAGTCCACAACACTACTATTCTAACATATAAAAACCAGATAATTCTTGATCAACATCTGTCCCCCCCGGTACTCCCGTATGCGCGGTCGACGCTCGGTGAATCGTATTACACCGAGTACCCTTATAACCCACGTTGCATGGCTAATACACAATCTTCAAGGGCTAAAGTACGATCTCATAGTGCTCCAAAACAGCGGCCTGAAGTTTTTGAGAGACAACTAAAAAGGCATAGTAGGGGCCATCTATCGAAGGGAGAAATGTTCCACGAGCCGTGAGAATGCAAAGATCATCTTCACAAGTTGGTTCTGTTGCTCAAAATTATCAATATCCTTGGTCTTCTGCAAATATTGATGAATCCAACATGTCACTTAAAGACAGTGAATGAGGATCAAACTATACTCTTCTTAGTAACTACGCCCATTACTGCAGATCGCTCGTAGGACTCGAGGTAACTAAATAAGAAATGCATTGACTTTATCTAAAGGGTATCATAATGTAATGATTCTCTTATCTTTAATGCAGGTTCCTTGATACTGATCGGATAGGACAATCCCAGGTAACGACAGTCCGATTTGCGGCAGAAAGTTCAGAACTTTCGGACTGAATCTCAATGGTGTTGAAATCTTGAATGTACATTTTTATGATTTTTGTGACCAGTTGATTTTTATGCTTTTGAGTTTTGGAATTAGAACTACAAGTAAATGAAGTTTAACATTTATATGTTAGACAATTATTTATCAGATCACATATAATGCGGAATTAATTTTACAGATCTGATCACTTACTAATAATTTACAATAATAATAACAGGATCTTTTATTGATTAATTGCACAATAAAAGTAAGACTTACCTGAGTCCATAGTGTATGCCTTTAAATAGAAATAATATTGGAATTAATGAAGGGCCTCCCGTACAGTGTATAAATATATACACTGCTTCCCTTTTACAGCTGTGATAATCCAACCAAAGTCCTTTGTATAAAGGACGGTACCAGCACTAGCAGAAGGCTTTTGTTTTCCTTTTAGACCTTTTGAATCACTTTAAATATCAAAGTGATGATATCCGTGGAAACCAAAAGGATACGGTGATTTCTCACTTTCTCTCCCTCTTATCTTGACTATTAGTTTTGACGTATAATATAGAATTCTTGATGTTATGGAATTCCACTATAACAGACCTTATATAGATAGAGAGAGGGAGAGGGGTAGTTCTACTTTTTAAGGAAGTGCAAAAGTTTTGGACTCCACTCTTCCAACTACACCCCATGTTTTTTAAATAACTGTATATCCAGTCAAACATCACAACATGAATTCTTTAAGAAAAAAACATTTAAATAATATCTGATGTATTATTTTTATATGATTAAAAATATGTTATATTATTATGTTTTATCAACGAATTCTATGTAAAATATATGAAATTATGGTATAAATAGTATGAAATGTTAATCTTTATAATTTAGAGTAGTTAGTAGTAAAAATAGTAAAAAGTTGTAATTTTGTACCGATTTTAGTAAATCGGAGTGTCGTGTCAGATTTACGTGGGTATTTGTGATGTTTTATTGCGGTTTATAAACCGAGACCCCGAGACGACATATTAAAGTATAATCATATCTACGGAATGATTTAGAGAGTGCCACGAGCTTAAATGGTCAATTGAATAGCTTAAATGGACAAGTGGCCAACCAATCTGGTTAAGTAAAAATCGAGAAATGTCTCCGACAAACGAATGGCTCATCAAAATGACATTATCGAAAAAGTGTTCTTCACGAAAGTTGTAGATTTTTCCGAAAGCTTTCCAATGCAATTTAAATTATGAAGATTGGAGGTCTACAACTTAAACGGTGATCAAGTGGCTAATCGATTTGGGTTAAGAAAAATCCCGTAAAAGCTTCGGAGGAACACGAGGTTATCAAGAAGGCGTTTTCGGAAAAGAGTCCTTCATGAAAGTTGTAGAGTTTCTCGAGACCTTAATTTTGGTATTTCGTTTGCAATTTTTGGAGGGCCGAACTCGAGATATGAATTTTAGAAGTTTAATAATTATATATATAAATATATATAATCACCGCACATGCTTTGGAGTGATCAAGTTAGTGGGGGTAATCATTATACCGGACCGATCCGGCTTAATCTCGGACCGGTCCGGCCTTGAGACCTTTGCCTATATAAGGAATGCATCAGAGAACAGATCGAGTGTACCCAATATATATATACATCTCATATATATATATATCTCCTCTCTCTTTTCTTTTCTTTTCTTTTTTTATTTTTAGTAGTAGTTGTAAATAAGGCCTTACGCCGTAATAATGTAGTTTTAGTATCGTTGTAATGCTCGGGAAAATCTCGGAAGTCGGTTTTGCTAAAGAAGTTGTAATGTCCGGAAAATACGATTTACGAATCAACTTGCCGTATTCGGGTAACTTTTCTTAAGTATTTATGTTTGTTTTTATATTTTTCGTTGTTATAATGTTTTTAGGCTAAATATAATACTTGGCCAAAACTATGTAATCGGTTTTATTTCGATCTTTTCGTTAAAGAAATGTTGTTAAGTTAAAATGACTAAAATTGAGTTAATTGAATCTTTTTCTATTTTAATCGTATTCGTATTGACATATTTAATCGATCTGAGGAATTCATAATCTAATTATGAATTGACGCCTCGTAGTCAGGATTCGAGATAAAAGATAGAAAAACCGGAGGGTAAAATTGGCCGTGTGAATAACGTGATAACGGAATCCGATTTCCTACCCGGGGGTAAATTTGTTTTGGGAGAAATGAATTTTATTATAATTTGTACTCGAGATCGTAATAATGTTAAATCATCAGTTAAGCGAAACTTAAACCGGAAAGTTAAATCGTCCGGCCTTGACAACCGGAGCCTTTAAAATAAAATTGACCGTTTGACGAACGGAATGACTCCTTTTTATCTAAGGGTAGATTTGTACTCGGGACTGTTCGAAAAAACCGTAACGATTGTGGACCTTGGAGTGATGCAATGGACATATGACAATTTCATACGCTCGTGTGAGGAGGAATTGTTTACCTCGGGAGTGCACCGTTTCATTTACTCAATTGGACCTAAAATAAAAGGAGAGATCGAACACATTTCATTTAATCGAAAAGATCGTATAAACCAATTATATAAGTTTTGGCCGAGTTCTCTAAAATTATCGTTTTAATATATTGGTACCTATATATTTATATATATATATATACTTTGCAATTTATGTACATCTATATATATTTATATATCTATATATATTATATTAGAATAACTTTTAAATTACGTATTTATTTTATGTTGACTAGAATAGTAGTGATCTGTGTTATAAAATTGCGGTTTAGATCGAGTTAATAACAGCTCTTTGGTGTTTAACCACACGTAAAAGAAATTACCAAGTTCCACGAGGATTCGACACTCGACTCACCATACTAGCACCACAATTTGACCCGGTACACTGCCGGTTAGAATCGTTTAACCCGGGAATTGTCTGTCAGATTTCTGGCACCATTCTCAGGGATAGGTTAGGCGTTGTCAGCTTTTTGGCGCCGTTGCCGGGGAACGTCGCTAATTTCTTTTTTGTGTCTATGGTTACTACTTGTATTAGCTCAAAATTCTCGAGAATAAGTCAACACTTTTCTTATCTCATTTCTATTTTATTTTTCGTTGGTTGTTACCTAATAGGTAAATTACCAATTTTTACTACTATCAATTTCTAGTTATTTTCTATTTTCGTTAGTTGATGACCAGAAGTGGTAAGGCCCCGCTCACTCCTTATAAGCCTGACATAAACACTTACGAAAGGCAGTTAAGAGTAGAGAGTAAACGCAGTCATACTAGTCACGGAAATCCGACGACAAGAATCGTCTTAATAAAAATACGAGAATGGTGAAATCGGTGATGAAACACACGAACAAGGGTGGAACATGCTCTAGGGCATGGACAAAACCTTGTTAACCCTAATAATAATAATAATAATAGAAATAATCAGAATCGGAACCAGAATAATCGTAATAATCCGCCAAACCCGAGGCCTATCTGTGATCAAACCGTGAGAAGAAACCAGACTAATAATCCCATACTTTTACCTAATGAAGGAGCGAATAATTTCGAAATTAAGTCTCATCTTTTTGGTTTAATTGACGCAAGAGCCCAATTTCTAGGAGAGGATGATGAAGATCCACATCATCATCTCTATCTTTTTGAAGAAGCTGTGCAATACGGCCAAAAGTCAAGGTGCTCGTAAGGAATTAACGAGGATGACTATGTTTCCTTTTTCTCTAAAAGGACGAGCCCGAGATTGGTTTATGTCTCTTCCACATCATTCACTTACAAGTTGGGAGGAGATTCAAACTGAATTTACGAAACAATATTTCACTCCGGACGAAATTTGGAATTAAAAGTCGAGGTTGCTAACTTTAGACAAGGATGCGAGGAAACTCTTGGGAATGCGTGGGAAAGGTTTAAAAAAGCTTGTTACGAGCTTGTCCCGATCATGGTTATTCCTTAGATATGCAAATTCAACTCTTACGTTGTAAATTGAGAAAAGATTCACGTGCGGATGTAGATCATGCATGTGGTGGTTAGTTAATGATGAGTGAAGCTCAAACAGTTTACGATGCTATAGAAAAGATTTCCAAAAATAACAGAATGTGGGAAACCGGTTCTAGCACCAGAAAAGTAGCTTTTGCAGGAGAATGTACGTCTAATACGGAAGTTCTAGCACATTTAGAAAATTTGAGTAGGAAATTTGATGGTCTACAACAAAACAAGAACCAAAGTTCAGAAAATAGTACACCAAATGAATACTCAAATCATGATAATATGTCATTAGGGAGTGAAGAACCAACAGGATATTCACGAGAGGAGGTGAGTTTTCTTCAGCAGCATAGGAATTTGAACAATGCATATTCAAACTCGTTTAATGCTATTAGAAGAGATCATCCAACTTATCGATGGTCTGAAAACCCTAGTAAGCCAAGACAACTGCCGTATCCAGTCCCATATAGGAACAATAATCAAGTTTATCAAGAAAATACATCTAATCAGAATTTACAGTCATTACCAGATCCTATCCTCAACATACCACTCAAAGTATACCGGTAACTCGAGTTCAACTCAACTGCGAAGGAGTTGAAAAATGGGAAAAACTAATGGAAAATATGATGGGTGTAGTATCTACTCAAGCTAAGAATATGGAAACAATGATGACTTCTATTGGTACGATCCTTAAAGATATGAGTACAATGAAAACATCTATGAGTGGACATGATACCAGAATGAGAACGATAGAAGCTTCATTGAGGAATATGGAAGATCATTTGAGTAGGGAAGGTGAACGTAACAACAGTAGACCCCCAGGAGGATTACCAAGTAACACTGAAAGAAACCCAAGAGAGGTAAATGTTGTAGTTACGAGAAGTAGGAAGCTCAGTGGAAGCAATGGAGTTGAAAACTTTGGGAATAATGAAGTAGAAAATGATTTAGATGGTAAAAATGATGAAACTAAAGATGAAATTGAATTCACTGATGAGGAAGAAGAAATTATAGAGAATTTCTTGAAAAGGAATAGAAGTTCGGAACCTGAGAATGAAAGTGAAAAATGGGTAAAAATCCCTAGGATTTTGAAAGACCCTATGGATAAAGATTTAAGGAATTTATTCAAGGAACATGTTAGAATAGATGAAACTGGTAATAAGGATGAGAAACGGGAAGAACCGAAAGAATCGAAGTAGAGATTGATTCGGGGAACAATTTAAAAGAAAAAATTCAAGAACTGAAACATGGCGACTAAGTAATACTCAAAGGTTTAAGGAAAAAGGAAAAGAGAAATTGACTAGGGAGCCGAAGGTTATAGATTTAGAATCTTTACCTTACCCTCACTAAAGATCAAATCAAAAAGGCAAAAATCGATAAGAAGTATGCTCGTTTCCTTGACACTTTTCGTCATATTCATGTTAATATCCCTGTTATCGAAGCTCGATTAATATACACTTATGGAAAGTTTCTGAAAGATATACTATCAAATAAGAAAAAATTAGAGGACTATGAGAATATATGCCTGAATGAAGAATGTTCTGCAATTCTACAGCATAAGTTACCACCTAAACTGAAAGATCCTGGAAGTTTTACGATTCCATGTGAAATTGGAGGATTTCTGTTTAAGAAGGTCTTATGTGATCTAGGAGCTAGTATAAATCTCATGTCTTATGAGGATTATAAAAAGCTAGGCATAGGAAAGCTTACTAAGGCGAAATGACTGCGCAAATGGCGGATAGATCGATTAAGTACCACTAAAGGAATGATTAAGGACGTATTGGTTAAAGTAGACAAATTCTATTTTCCGGTAGATTTTGTAGTTATGGAAATGGAAGAAGGATATTCGGCGCCACTTATTCTAGGTCGTCCATTTCTAGCTACGGGAAGAACTTTAATCGATGTTCGAAAGGAGAATTAGTTTTGAGAGTCAATGAAGATGAAGTTGCTTTCAATATTTTCAAAGCTATGAACCATCCATATACATCATCGAATCATGTTCTTTTATAGAAGATATTCATTACGTCTATGATAATCGATTACCAACTTTTGAAGACAGATTAGAAGAATGCTTAACTCTCTGTCTATCTATAAAGAAGATGAGGAAGACATTGAAATGAAAGAGATAATCATTTCTCTAGATAAAGGAAGCGTTACTTTTAAGCCACCATGGCATAAGTATTTGGAGTTAGAACTAGAAGGACCGGTTCTTAAATCGTCAATAGAAGATCCGCCGAAGAATGCGGAATTGAAACCGTTACCTTTAAATCGAAATATGCTTTTCTTGAAAGCGATAATCTATTACCGATTATTATTTCATCAACTTTAAGCGAGCAACAAGAAGATCAATTACTTAGAATGTTAAGAAAGCATAAGAAAGCTTTTGGATGGACGATTGCCGATATTCGAGGTATTAGCCACGAGATTTGTGTTCATAAGATAATTACGAAAGAAGATGCTAAACCTTGTATTCAACCGCAACGCCGCCTCAACCCGAATTTACGGTTAATCGTTAAGAAAGAGGTGATTAAGCTATTAGAAATGGGGATAATCTTTCCTATATCGGATAGTGAATGGGTAAGTCCAACTCAAGTTGTACCAAAGAAAGGAGGTTTCACGGTGAAAGAGAATGATAAGAATGAATGGATTCCAACAAGGGAAATTACGGGTTATCGAATGTGCATTGATTTTAGAAAACTAAATGATCATACTAAGAAAGATCATCATCCGCTTCCATTCATAGTTCGGATGTTGGAACGTTTAAGTGGACATAAGTATTCTTGTTTCTTAGATGGTTATTCGGGATATTTACTGATTTTCATTGCGGCGGGAGATAGGGAAAAGACTACTTTCACATGTCCTTATGGAACTTTTGCTTATAAAAGAATGCCGTTTGGTTTATGTAATGCTCTGCTACGTTTCAAAGATGTATGATGTCGATATTTTACGATATGGTTGAGAAATTCTTAGAAATTTTTATGGACGACTTTAGTGTTTACGGAGATTCTTTTGGTAAATGTTTGTCGCACTTAGAAAGAGTGTTACAACGCGTGAGGATACCAATTTAGTACTAAACTTTGGGAAAAATGTCATTTAATGGTATCGAAGGAATTGTTCTAGGTCATAGAATCTACGAAATAGGAATTGAAGTTGATAAAGCTAAAGTCGAGGTGATTGAAAAATTACCACCACCGGTGAATCTAAGGACTCTAAGAGGATTTCTTGGACATGCGGGATTTTATAGGAGATTTATTGCGGATTTTTCGAAGATAGCAAAGCCTCTAAGTCATTTACTTGAAAAAGAAGTACCTTTTAACTTTGATAGTAAATGTATGGAAGCTTTTCGGACCTTGAAAGCGAAGTTGATTCTTGCACCGGTGTTGGTAGCACCGGTACCGGATTTGCCTTTTGAGATTATGTGTGATGCTAGCGATTTAGGTTGTAGGAGGCTGTTTTAGGTCAAAGGTATAACAAAATTCTCAAAGCTATTTACTATGCATCCCACACATTAAACGCGGCTCGGCTTAATTATGCAACTACGAGAAAAAGAAGCTGTTGTAATTTTTGCCTTAGATAAGTTTAGATCATATATTGTTGGTTCTAAGGTAATAATATACACAGACCATTCAGCTCTGAAGTATTTACTAAGTAAGAAGGATGCGAAACCACGTCTTCTTAGATGGATTCTCCTACTTCAAGAATTTGATATTGAAATTAAAGATAAAAAAGGAAGTGAGAATGTAGTAGCGGATCATCTAAGTAGAATGGAAACGAGGAAGAGATAGGGAATGAAATTAAAGATTCATTTCTGATGAACAACTATTTAGAATAGATACTCCTTCAACCATGCGGTTATTAAAAAATAGAATTCCTTCTAGGAAATGTCACCTTGGTTTGGAGATATCATTAATTACTTAACTTTTGATTATATTCCGTCTCATTGGACTTGGCAACGAGAAAAAGAAGTTTTTTTACGACTTAAAATTTTATTGCGGGAGGAACCGGACCTTTTCCGTAAATGTTCGGATGGGATAATCGAAAAATGTGTGCACGATAATGAAATTTTAAGTATTTTATCGTTTTGTCATGATCGTGAGGCGGGAGGTCATCATGGAGGTTGGAAAAGCTTGCTTTTAAAGTTTTACAATGTGGTTTTTATTGGCCTACACTATATAAAGATGCTTATAAGTATGTTAAATCTTGTGAATCTTGTCAAAAATGGGGAAATGTATCGAAAAAACATGAAATGCCTATGCAACCTATTTTAGAATGTGAGCTTTTTGATGTTTGGGGCATAGATTTCATGGGACCTTTTCCTATATCTTTTGGAAAAAGATTTATTCTTGTAATGGTAGATTATGTTTCAAAATGGGTAGAAGCTGAAGCTCTTCCCACTAATGATACCAAGGTTGTCATACGATTCCTTAAAAAGAACATATTCACTAGATATGGCATTCCGAGGGCGATCATTAGTGATAGAGGTTCACACTTTTGTAATAGACCATTTACTAAAATAGTTGAAAAATATGGTGTAACGCATAAAGGGACGCCCTATCATCCGCAAACTAGTGGACGGGTAGAGGTATCGAATAGAGAGATTAAAAGAATCGTGGAAAAAACAGTTGATTCAAATCGTAAAAGCGGGCGAGTTAAATTAGATGATGCATTATGGGCATACGAAACGACTTTTAAAACACCAATTGGTTGTTCTCCCTATAAGCTAGTCTTTGGTAAGTCTTGTCATCTCCCAGGTTGAGTTAGAACACCGAGCCTTACGGGCTATTAGATTTCTAAATTTCGATCTAAAATTTGTCGGTGATCATAGATTGCTTCAATTGACGAGAACTAGAAGAATTTCGACTCGATTCTTATGAAAACGCTCGAATGCACAAGGAACGCACGAAATCTTTCCATGATAAGAAAATCTTTAAGCGTGAGTTCCATGTAGGTGATCGAGTGCTTTTGTACAATTCACGTTTAAAGTTGTTTCCGGGTAAGCTTAAATCAAGATGGACGGGTCCATTTAAAGTAACAAGGGTTTACAAAGCTGGAGGCATTGAACTAGCGATGGAAATACAACTTTTATAGCCAATGGCCACGAGTAAAGTTATTTGTGGAGGGAGAAGGAATCACACTTTGAAAGAAGAAATAATGCTACTTGATTGATCCCCCGACAAATTGAAAAAGCGAGAGGAAAAATGAAAAAGCGAAAAGCGAGCTGGAATCGGCCGAATACCGGGTTCTATCTATCCTTACTTTTACGTATTTTTAATTATGTTTAAACTCTTTTCGTCTTTTACCGGATAGACGTAAAAGAGCTGGATGTCTTTTTTAGATAGAATAGGAGTTTTTATTTTACTTTTGAAATTAGGCCTTGATAAAGATGTCGCGTTTTCTATAGAAGCTTTAGTTTTTGAACAAAACAAGAAATTGTTGAGAGAGATCGGATTGAGGGAAGTATGTAATGGAACATCAAGAAGTGCGATAAAAAGAAGGGCAAAGTTTCTAATGAGATGCGAGAATCTGTGGAAAAAGTGAACATGTTGGACGACGTGTGGGAAAACACAACCAAATCCCGGGATGAGTGTTTGAATATTGTTAGGAAGGGAACGATTAGGTGGTTATCCGAAAATCCCGATGGAATTCCGAGAGATAATTCGAATGCCTCGTTTTTAGGAGTTAGGTTGATCGAGCGTTATATCAGAACTTTGGAAGATTTAGAAATCGAAGAATCAGGAACCCCTTAAGTTTCGAGTCTTTTATTTTATTTTATTTTATAAAATTTTCGCATAACTTCTGAAAATTTTATAAAATTGGATCTTTATGAAAATTTGAGGAGTTTTATAAAAGTTTTATAAAAGTTTTTTTTTTAATTTTAATTTAAATGTTTTATAAGAGTTGATATAAATTTATTAAAATTTTATAAGCTTTTTATTAAAGTGTTATAAAGATTTTATTAAATTTTTAGAAATTGTTATGAAATTATAAAATTTCCTTCAAATTTTATTTTTAGTAAGTTTTTTTATTTTTAAGTTTTTAATTAAGTTTTATTAGAATTTTTATAAGTTTTCATCAAAAATCATAAAAAGTAAAAAAAAAAAAAAAAAATCAAAAAAATGGAAAAATTTGGGCACGGACCGATCCGGCCTTAATCCGGACCGGTCCGGGGTCTAAAAACATAAAAAGACGGGGACCCTTCATTTCTTCTTCTTCTTCCCTAATTTTTTTTTACAGCCGCATAAACACCCAAACCCCACCTTACGAATTTTTTTTACTTTTCTTCCACAAAAATTCATCTCACACTACACCATTACTTAATTTCTTCTCATTATCATCTCCTCTCTTCAACACAAAGTGGAAAATTCAAAAAGGGTCAAAAACAAGCTCCATTTCATTCCGGCGACTTTTGAACTTTTCCGGCCTACTTTTCAACGTTTTCTACACATTAAGGTATAATTTAGTTTATCTAGTTATCAATTTCGTATTTTTCATAATTTTTTAGATTAATTTCAAGCTGTTTTGATTTTTGAGTGTGTTGTGACATTTTTATTTTTTGTTGTTTTTGTTGTTGTTTTTGTTGTTGATTGGCATTACCAATATCGTAGAATGGCCGAGTCGAGTAGGAGAGTCTCTAAAAAGAGAAAATCACACATTCTATATCAACTCTGTCGTAGGCACGGTAATTTTATCATCGAGGAAGAAGCCGTAAGCTTTGAAAAAACCGCATCACCGAGGGCTAAGAAAGCGTATGAGAACATTTATAGTAAATGTGATGTGTTGGTTGAAAAAGGATTAGACTTGGATGACTTAGGTGATGAAGTTAAGGATATCTTTCGAAGACGTCAGTGGTTAGATTTAGCAGCCAGAAGGGAAGGGGAGATTAACACGACTATAGTAGCTGAGTTTTATTCGGTTTTATCTACTTTGTCAGAAGAACAGCTTACTCAGTCGGAAACCGTACCCTTACGAACCAGAAATATTCCTTTTAACCCTGCCGTCATAAATGCAATTTTAGGAGTTGAGGTTTTTCTGAGGAGGAGGATTACGGGGTAGTTTATAATTTAGATGATCTGCTAGCTTTGAGCGGACGCACGAGAGCCCGGACTTTTTTTTGACCCGACCGGCTTGTGTGGGTTGAAAATCGATTTAATTACGGAAAGCTGTTTTAGAGGTTTAAGGGCAATTAAAAGATTCATTAGCCATAATCTCTATCCTTCTCGTAAACACACCGCTTTTGGAAAGGAAGATGTTTGTATCGCTTGGGCGATGGTGAACGATGTTAGAGTGGATGTTGGAAAGGTCATGTTTAAACGAATTTTTGAAAGTATTGTCATCGCCGGACCGGGGAGTCATCTATACTTCCCTTGTTTTATCTCGATTTATGTCGTAGGTTGGGAGTACCATTCTGCCTAATGACAAGTTATCTACGGGCGATGGAAATCGATTGGACTAGTTTGACTAGTCTTCCGGATGGTAGTATTAGATCTTTGCTTAGAAGACGTCAAACTCGGCCCGGCTCCACCGTTTTACATCATCTTCCTCTTTTCCATCTTTTTCTAGTCGGCCTCAACAAACTCCTTTCTCCAACACTATCACATATGACATGTTTCAATCTTTAGTGACGGACGTTGCACGTGGTCAAGCCAATGTGGCTTATTATGCGAGAGTACTAGGCGGTGGTGTGATGATCTTCGTAGAGGGTTAAGGAGGAACGAGCGATTGCTTCGTAATCCTACTTTTGATGATCCTGCCTATCCACCTTG
The DNA here is from genome assembly GCA_036785695.1 of Gentiana straminea. Lineage (NCBI taxonomy): Eukaryota > Viridiplantae > Streptophyta > Magnoliopsida > Gentianales > Gentianaceae > Gentiana > Gentiana straminea. Next base: position 7,606,247 of record JAVUPR010000048.1, on the reverse strand, counting down.
TCGGTCGATCCTTATACCTTACCAGAGTGGGTAACACCTATTCCACCACCTTCGAGCTTTCATCCATCGTCATATCCTTTTGGAAGCCAATCTAGTGGGACGGGTGTATTTTCGACGGTGTTCGAGAGACCGGCAATGTCGAGTTGGGGAGGATTCAACGAGTTTGCACATGTCACGGCGGCATGAGTTCGATGGGTCTTGATAGTTCGGTCAGGACCACGACTACAGTTCAGCCGCCAGCTTCTCAGTCGTTTCCGAGTTCGAGTTTTCAAGTTGATCCTGAGGAAGACTACGATGAAGATTGAATTTAATAATTTTGATAAAACATTTTTATTGCACTTTTTATTCGACATTTGTCATTTAGATATTGGTTTATTTTCATTTTTCGTTTAGTTTGATTTTACAATCGTTTTTATCAAAATTTGGTTTGCATTTTAAATCGGTTTAATTTTTATAAAAACTATAAAATATCACAAAAATAATTTTTGTATCATTACTACGTCGTTTTATAAAAAATAATGTGTCGTTTTATCCGTTCGTATCAAAGATAACATACTCTTTGTGAAATATCTTTAAAGGCTTATGAAATGTTTCACACGTGAAGTAAAAAAACAAAACACAAGTTGTCTTTCACCTCTGTCCCTCAGTAAAAGTAAGATGAGGCCGGACCGATCCGGCACATTCTCGGACCGGGCCGTGAAGAACAGAAGGCTGAGTCATTTTAGAGTCTGTCTAATGCAGCCACGTACGTATACTTTTACCATCTATTTATAGAAGTAAAGGCTGGAGCAACAAATGCTCATTCTTTCACTTGTCTATCTACCTTCACTTTATTTCTTTCACTTTTTATCAAGTTTTAAAAATGTCGAACCACTCTTCACCATCGGTTAATTCTTACGAGCCTCGTACACCGGATCATCCGGAATCTCAAGCTTCTAATGAGAGTATCATTTTACACAATCGTTTTGCAAATTCTCCAATCCTATTGGAGAAAGGTTTAAATTTAGATAAGCTTGATCAATGGGGAAAAACTATCATTCGAAGTTTTGGTTGGAAAAAATTTGTCAGTACACCGAGAGGTAGGATAAATGTCTCGATAGTGCGAGAATTTTATTATGCGCTTATGACGACATCTATGATCGATATCACTCAGATTGTTCTAGTAAGAGGAGTGGCTGTTCCCTTCTCTTCATCTGTTATCAACCAAATCTTTGAAATTCCACCAGTTACGATGCCACATTTTGAAATGCAATGGGGACTACAAAATCCCTCTAATCATTTGAATAAAGTACACGAGTCATTCCAATGTCTGTTCCCGCTTTTTGATACAAATCACGACATGTCAACACGAGCTCTACTTCCACATCTAAAGGCGTGGAAACATTTTATAAATTCTCGAGTTTATCCCACCTGGGATTTTGGAAGTTTGGCTGAGAATGAAATGCTTCTACTTTTTGCTTTGACATTCGGTGTATTTGTTGATTGGGGTATATTGATTCAAAGGACAGTGTTGGAGTTTGCGATCACGAGAGGTAGTAGGGGAAAGCCTATGCCTAATTCATGGATGATATCACGTTTGTGTATTCTTCTGAATGGAGTAGAAGAGCTGGAGACGGATGAAATTTTTCCGTCTAGAGATAGTCGGTTTGGGTTGTTACCGGTTGATACACCGGGATGTTCGTCTACCATCTAGAGAATTGTTAGTGGTTTGTTAGTAATATTTAAGTTTTAATAAGTTAAGTTAAGTTTGAAGTTTCTTTAGTTAAGTTTATGTTTTTCTTTTAAGTTTGTATCTTGTTTAATATATATGTCTTAGTTTTTTAAGTTGTTTGTTTTTATTTAATGATATAATTAGTATACGCTAAAATAAAATCAGAAAAATAACGTTAATAGATAATTTTAATTTTATTTTCGAACCTACTTCTTTACTACTTATTGAACATCGGGACGATGCCACTTCGTAAGTGGGGAGTAGAGTTAGGTTAGAAAATTCATTAAAATTTTCGAAAAATAGTCAAAAATAATTATATTATATGTCTAATTTAGATTTTAATAAGATTTTAAGTTTATATAATTGAGTAATATTAGATATCGTTTTTATGAAATTATATAAGTATGTTGATATTTATAAGTAAAATTTTTAGAATCATTTTCTTTTCAATATGAATTATGAGTTTGGAATTGGACTAAGTTTGTTGATTTTTGGCACCACAAAAATATAACTATAGCCAAATAACCTACCTCAGCCTTGATTAGAGTGATCAAGACCTCCTCGAAATTGTCAATTGTGATTAAATAACCAAGCTTTAGCTAATTTTGGTCTACATTTCCTTGAAATTCCGCAAGTTTGTACGTACTTATGAAAAGAAATGGAGACATAAAAGCTAAGTTTTGGTATATCTTTGAATTGGAAAGATTAGATAAGTAGTAGTATATTCGATCTTACCTCATGACACTTGCAAGATAGTCGATTTTGGTAATAAGCTCGGATATATTAATATTCTATAAAAGAATTAAGAACGAAGCACCATACTTACACGAATTAATCGAATATCGGGTATCTTCCTTATATACGTGATTAACAACTTAAAAATAAAAAGAAATGATCGGTTGTAGCTACCAATGATTGGAGTGAGTAGGGTATTATCACGAAATGTCCTATATCACTATGAGGTAATTAAGCTCCCGATTGCACGATGATAGTAGTCCGGCTAGGGTATTATCTCGAAATGTCCTATTCTTTGGGAATGAAGGCACAAGATAAAATGAAAAAGGAAAAGTTGAATCATAAGATCTCGGGAATTATTACAAGTTTAAGGAAACCGGACTTGTAATTTTCGATCGAAAGAGTAGTACTCCGATCAATCTTGATGAAGCAATGCACTGTAAGTTTGATTTTCTACACACACTCACGCTTTTAGTTCTTAAAAAAAAAAAAAAAAAAAAAAAAGAAGAGAGAAAATCTGAAAAAGAAGAGATGTTAGTAATCGATGATTATTTTTGATCAAGAATATGAAGATGTAGGTACGTACGACTTGCCTCTTTCTCTTTTTGATTTCTCTTTTTTCCGATTAACCAACATCTTGAACCTAAACTCTATAAGCCATTTTTGTCGACTACCTGACCGAAGTTTCCGATTCCAAAATTTCATAATAGTTGCGATTAAAAATAATTCTGATATTTTATTTATACTTATTAAGTGTTACGTGTACAATTTCATCTAAATAATATTTAATGTTTAAGTTATATACTCTTTCTGTCTTCTTATAATTTTAAATTAGCATAATTAATATATTTGACAATATAAATTACATTAAAAATTATAATATTATCTTTTATTACCGCTTATTTTTGCTCGAGGACGATCAAAAGCTAAGTGGGGAGTAATTTGATGTATTATTTTTATATGATTAAAAATATGTTATATTATTATGTTTTATCAACGAATTCTATGTAAAATATATGAAATTATGGTATAAATAGTATGAAATGTTAATCTTTATAATTTAGAGTAGTTAGTAGTAAAAATAGTAAAAAGTTGTAATTTTGTACCGATTTTAGTAAATCGGAGTGTCGTGTCAGATTTACGTGGGTATTTGTGATGTTTTATTGCAGATTTATAAACCGAGACCCCGAGAATCGACATATTAAAGTATAATCATATCTCTGGAATGATTTAGAGAGTGCCACGAGCTTAAATGGTCAATTGAATAGCTTAAGTGGACAAGTGGCCAACCAATCTGGTTAAGTAAAAATCGAGAAATGTCTCCGCAAACGAATGGCTCATCAAAATGACATTATCGAAAAAGTGTTCTTCACGAAAGTTGTAGATTTTTCCGAAAGCTTTCCAATGCAATTTAAATTATGAAGATTGGAGGTCTACAACTTAAACAGTGATCAAGTGGCTAATCGATTTGGGTTAAGAAAAATCCCGTAAAAGCTTCGGAGGAACACGAGGTTATCAAGAAGGCGTTTTCTGGAAAAGAGTCCTTCATGAAAGTTGTAGAGTTTCTCGAGACCTTAATTTTGGTATTTCGTTTGCAATTTTTGGAGAGCCAGAACTCGAGATATGAATTTTAGAAGTTTAATAATTATATATATAAATATATATAATCACCGCACATGCTGGAGTGATCAAGTTAGTGGGGGTAATCATTATACCGGACCGATCCGGCTTAATCTCGGACCGGTCCGGCCTTGAGACCTTTGCCTATATAAGGAATGCATCGTTTCAACGGATCGAGTGTACCCAATATATATATACATCTCATATATATATATATATCTCCTCTCTCTTTTCTTTTCTTTTCTTTTTTTATTTTTAGTAGTAGTTGTAAATAAGGCCTTACGCCGTAATAATGTAGTTTTAGTATCGTTGTAATGCTCGGGAAAATCTCGGAAGTCGGTTTTGCTAAAGAAGTTGTAATGTCCGGAAAATACGATTTCTGAATCAACTGCCGTATTCGGGTAACTTTTCTTAAGTATTTATGTTTGTTTTTATATTTTTCGTTGTTATAATGTTTTTAGGCTAAATATAATACGGCCAAAACTATGTAATCGGTTTTATTTCGATCTTTTCGTTAAAGAAATGTTGTTAAGTTAAAATGACTAAAATTGAGTTAATTGAATCTTTTTCTATTTTAATCGTATTCGTATTGACATATTTAATCGATCGAGGAATTCATAATCTAATTATGAATTGACGCCTCGTAGTCAGGATTCGAGATAAAAGATAGAAAAACCGGAGGGTAAAATTGGCCGTGTGAATAACGTGATAACGGAATCCGATTTCCTACCCGGGGGTAAATTTGTTTTGGGAGAAATGAATTTTATTATAATTTGTACTCGAGATCGTAATAATGTTAAATCATCAGTTAAGCGAAACTTAAACCGGAAAGTTAAATCGTCCGGCCTTGACAACCGGAGCCTTTAAAATAAAATTGACCGTTTGACGAACGGAATGACTCCTTTTTATCTAAGGGTAGATTTGTACTCGGGACACATGTTCGGAAAAACCGTAACGATTGTGGACCTTGGACGATGCAATGGACATATGACAATTTCATACGCTCGTGTGAGGAGGAATTGTTTACCTCAGGAGTGCACCGTTTCATTTACTCAATTGGACCTAAAATAAAAGGAGAGATCGAACACATTTCATTTAATCGAAAAGATCGTATAAACCAATTATATAAGTTTTGGCCAGTTCTCTAAAATTATCTGTTTAATATATTGGTACCTATATATTTATATATATATATATACTTTGCAATTTATGTACATCTATATATATTTATATATCTATATATATTATATTAGAATAACTTTTAAATTACGTATTTATTTTATGTTGACTAGAATAGTAGTGATCTGTGTTATAAAATTGCGGTTTAGATCGAGTTAATAACAGCTCTTTGGTGTTTAACCACACGTAAAAGAAATTACCAAGTTCCCTGAGGATTCGACACTCTGACTCACCATACTAGCACCACAATTTGACCCGGTACACTGCCGGTTAGAATCGTTTAACCCGGGAATTGTCTGTCAGATTTCTGGCACCATTCTCAGGGATAGGTTAGGCGTTGTCAATATCCCATTAATTATATATCCAACATTAATTCTATTTAGTCTAATAAATTATTATATGGGTCACATAATATAAGAATAATAAATTATTCTTACATTATAATCTTTATTTTGTGTGGGAATTGTGTAAGTGTGTCCATTTATTCCAAATGATGACCTGTATTGAAAACAATTTTTGATTTGTCAAATATTTATTTTTGGATTGGAGTTTCAAAAAGATAATTCAGGCTTCTGCAACTCACAAACGTGTTACGGACAATTTGCAATGCCAGATAAAATTGGTTCAAGGATTTAGTTCTGAATATTGTATATAATCACTTGTAAGAAAGATATAAGCACAAAAGCTAAATCTACCAGTACAAGTAAAATATTGGGCGTCTTTAGCGGCTACTTTCAGAGCACCGTGGTCACATTCACGTTGTGGTGCCATTACCGGCGCCCGTAAAGTTTATCATTTTCACAGCCAGCCACAATAGATGTGTGGTGCCAGCACCCGTAAACTTTATCATCTTCACAGCCAGTTCGACCTTAGTGCAAGAACAATGGTAGAATTGCAGAAACAACCCGTAATTCAAAATCGACCTTAGTGCCATGGAAGAACTTTCACCATTAAAAGAAGATAGATATTAAAGTTGCAAGTCAACAAATATTTTAAAGAAGCATTCAGACAAATATTTTAATTCAACAAATATTTTACTGAGAAGGATTGACGATTTAGTAGCTTTTGAATTAAAATATTTGTCTGAATTCTTCTCTGTAAAAAATATTTGTTGGAAACATCAGTTGGAATATCCATGGCACTAGACAACCATTCGATAACATCACTTGGAAAATACCTTAATTTAGTGAGTTTACTCTCACAAATATAGTTACATACATCCAAGAACTTGGCAATTTTATCATGATCTGCTTGAAGTTTTCCAAAGTGCAACCGAAATTCAAAGCGCCGATACGCAAAGGCCGCAGAGGTGAAAGCATCTTCCCACTGATCTTCATTTTAAATTTTGCGATCAAGTTCTGTTTGATATGGTGGAAGCATGCACCATAGTGGGCCTCATGAAACACAAGATCCAAAGCGTTTGCGATACTTGGGTGTCGGTCTGATACAAACACAAGGTCCGGTACAAAGCCGGTTGCAGTCCTCAAGAGAATCATGAAATACGTCCATGAATCATTGTTCTCACTGTCCACGATAGCACAAGCAATTGGGAATAAAGATTCATTCACATCCTTAGCAACATCAACTAGCAAGACACCACCATGCTTCGACTTCAGGGCGGTTCCGTCCACACAAATGACAGGACGGCATGTTTTGAACCCTTTTCTAGAAGCACCAAGGGAAAAGAAACAATATTTGAATTCACCGTTTTCTTCTGTGACGAGGTCATGTATGGTATCCGTATTTTTTTCAGCTAGCATGTGAAGATAGGAAGGCAACAATGCATATGCATCTTCCGGTGTTCCTCTAACGTACTCCACCGCCTTCTCCTTACACCTCCATGACTTCTCGTACTTCATGTCAATACCAACCGTGCACGAATCTCTGATTGCACAGATTCCATCCGTGAAATCTTTGACTCAAATCCCTCAAACTTAATTAGTCAATACCTCTTTCCAAAAACTCCCCAACGCCTCCATCCAAACATCTACAATGCAAGTGTTTACAATTAGCTTGATTCGAATAAATGAGTATACATTACACTAAAATCACTATTACCTATGGAGGCTACTCAAATACGAAAATGGTTGACACCTATCCCCACCGGATGCACCCACCCCCTGGATTCTCAAACTCACTAACAATTTCCTCAAATTCACCGGATTTCGTTTATAGTCTGTTAAGAAAATAAAAATAATCTGTTATATACTTGTTAAGAAAATAGCCACAAATTTCAACTACTGTCCGGACGGTCCATATTTCAACTAATTTGTAAGGAAATAAAAATAAAAATAAAAATAAAAAAAAAACAAATAGCCACAAATTTGTTCCTAATATATATACTTGTTAATTTATCAACTTTATTTAAAAAAAATTTCACAGACCGAGCCTGTTAAGCTTAAATTCCAATTTCCAAACCAAACACCAAATACCAAGTATGGATGAACACAACAATTTACCGAAATGGAAATCATATACCAAATTAGTTGGAAAATTGGAAATGAAAACCGGAAGGAATTAGAATTTACCTTGTTTGTCTGATGAGGAATGGAAATGGAAATGGAAATGGGAGGAGGAGCAGAGCAGCCACCACCGGACCGGAGTACCGGACTGAAGCGGACGATGGAAGTTGGGGAGGGAGAGAGTCGGATGAACGGACCACCGACGGCCGCCGCTTCGATCTGTGAGAGTGATAGACTTCTATTCTAAGTAGAGAACGGACGGAGGAAGGAGGGGAGGGAGAGAGTCGGATGAACGAGGGAGTGTTGATACTTTTACCATTTTTTACCATCCAAAGTCTTTTTCAAAAAAAAAAAAAAAAAACAAAAAGGACGCATTATGGACACATAATTGACGCAAGCATATTTTTCCAATAACACTATGCGACGGATATTTTCCAAGAAACAACTTTCCAAGCATAGAATTTCAAGTTTCCCATTTAGTATTTGGAAAATGCTATGTCCACTACACAAAAGTGTAGTGGATGATGTTATGGATGATCATGATATTTAGAACTCGATTCGACTTGACTTAAATTAGTTTAAAATCGAAATCGATTTGACTGGAAGGTTAAAGGAACGATTCTCGAACAAAACAATACTCGACTTGACTACTCAAGGCCAAACTCGAATGCAGTTTTGTCTAAGCATAAATGTATATTTATACACATATACACATATATAGTATCATAGATAAGTAAATGAATTTTTATATTTATAATCAATTTAAGTATTATATAAATGTGTTACTGCTCGGACACTCTGGGGTTTCTCGTCTTCGGGTGACGTTCTAGCCGCTTGTTTGGCGGATATTTATTAATAAAATCATTTGTTCCCTAAAACAAAGTATTTTGGAAATCCTAAAAATAAGTATTATATAAATTTGGAAATTTTCATTGATTTATATATTTTTGTATTTTGTTGTTTATCAAATACTTAAACTTAAAAAAAAATAGTGTTTTTTTTTTAAATAAATGATTCTTTGCATCTTAAATACAAAATTCATATAATAACTGTCAAAATGGTATTTTTGTTATTTTAATGTGATAATTTTGTTACTTTAACGTGATGATTTAAATTACTTTTTGGATTAAGTTTCAAAATATATTACACTCGATAAACTCGATGAAAACTGAATTCAACTCAAATTATTAAACTTCTTTGGATCGCAGCTCAAGCCCGAGTTTGAAATACTTAGACTCGAGACTCAAGAATAATTCAAATTACTTGACTCATTTAAAGTAATACTCGATTCGTTTACATCCTAAGATTGCACTTGTATTAGGTTTATTCATTTCATTCCATTCTTTATCTATGCTGCGACGGTGAAGAATGGGAACCAATTGTGAAACTGTCACGAATTGAATCGTAAATTATAAATAAATTGCGAAAAGGGAGGTAGAGGAGAAGAAATTGGAGACGAAGGAAAAGAAGTTTTATTGATACGGAAGAACATCAGACTATTACATTCAACATAACCCAATAACACCCGTTTTACACAATTATATAGCTAATGACTTAACTGACGTCGCTTTCTAGTTAGATGACATCATAAACCGTCTAATACATAAATTCGAAAATGCATATAAAAATTATAATAAAAAGTGATATCATGACATATCCTTCCCCTCAACAACCACATTGCCCTCAAGGTGGTAAGACGAAAACAAAAATGCCCGGATTCCATATAAAGTTCTCCATGTCAGTACCCACTGTAAAAACCAAAGTCTTCCTACTGTCCCAATGACGTTCCCAAAAATGCAGCAAATTAAAGGTCCCGAGCATTCCATTGTGTACCACAGCAATACATCCCAACTCAAACAAAGTTGTCTGAACATAGCCATTTTGATGTAGACTGATAGAACTAATGTGCATATCACCATCCAGAATTGAAGCATTTACCAGATTATTAACACTAGTGGCCTCTTCAAAATCAAATCCCCATCTTCCTATCCTTGTGCAAATATAGTCAGATATGGTGCGGAAAATGTAACAACCGAACGTGCATTCTAATATGTAGATGCTCCTTTTAGCCTTTCATCTACTCTTATTCCCTTTCTCTTCAAAACATCCTTGTCCTCAAGGATGTAGACGAAAATGGCACATAGACCTGGATCCCACACGAAGCTTTCCAGTCTGTCATAAGTTCCATGAATAAGCAAATGAACATGGTTCTTCAGCCTCAAATAGGACAAGGCCAATTGATCATAAGGTCGAACAACACTGCCATTTTCAGAGTTATATTCTTCACTTCCACTTACCTCAAGCATCGGCACCGGAACGATACAAGCACCTACAAACCTGTTACATTTGTTTGATGAACCAAGGATACCAAATTCCAATTAGTACAGAAGCAAGCATATGGCAACATAGGCGTTTCCGTGGGAGCAAAATAATTGTGCATTGGCATCCACCCCACATTCAAGTGATCCAACTTGGAAAGAACTACCGTACACTACCATTTTTTGTGGATTTCCCAATCCCACAAAAACACAGCCAGTTATGCCAAAAACCGACAAATCAGTACACAGAGTAGGCAGAACAAAAGCAACTTCCAAGAGTGTCGGCTTTGTATCTTCTAGATCTTTATCCTTAAGGTTTTCACTCAAGTTGCTAGAAATAGAAATCACCTTTTGTGCTTTTTTTTTTAACCAACCATGGGAATGAACCTCTGTATAACATCCAGAAACTCTAGCCTTCCATTACCAACGAAAGGAAAAAAGGCACGATTGTCATTGCTAATGTTCCTATCTCCAACCTTACAAGTAATCAAGGCATTGGCATCAAGTTCATACTTCTGCTGCTGAATTAAATGTGATGAATCTGATGACTGCACTTGAAGGTCCTGTGTCCGGACACAATACACTTGCACAACTTGTTCCCCATACAAAATCACCATACTAGCACCTGTAAAACTCATTGTTGGCATGGTAACCATAAATTCTGCTCCACAGTCGCTAGATGTTGGATAGGAATCCAAGTATAAGTCAATTGTACATATGTATCCTTTTTAGCATTCATGTTCTTTCCCCATTTTGATGTACTTTTTTTCTCCTTCAAACCATCAACAGACTTAGCCAAAATCGTACTATAGCACAAAAAAGGATTATACGACAAGTACCAGATTTCTCAGCCTTAGAACATATGCTTAAAACATAGTAAAGTGAATCCTTAATTCCCTCAAGAATTATATTAAGTCCTCGATCCATTGCAGACCAACCTTAACCAATATAGTCATCACGATCATTCCATGAGAGGTCACGCACAAGGACTTTACAAGTTACTCTTTGAACATGGTAAAAATTTCTTATGGTATCAAGAATGTCTGTAGACAGTGGTAATCCACCATGTAAATGTAATATTTCGGACTCAACCTTCAAAGTAAATGTAGAGTGACTACAACTGTTGACTATATAAAAATAATTGGAACAAGTGAGGCAATGCCTTTCCCCTGTATCCATAAATGAATTGGCATGCCTAGGTGATGAGACAACTCCCTTCAGCCCCTTGCCAATCAATGGGTGAGAAACTACTCTACTGAAACTCACAACATATTTTCTACCCCCACCAGGATCAAAGAGAATTAGCTTATTGAAATTAACCCCGTTGGCATAAGGATCAATTACCTTTTCATCCAATAAAACTGCTCGAATTGTCTGTGTCATTTCATTTAACACTTTGTATGCATCATCCTCTATGACATTTTTGCCCAAGACAACTTCAACAATTGATGTTACTTCTTGAAACCATGCCTTAGTCGAACCGTTAATCGAACCATTCACAATAGCTTCATATTCAGAGCTTAAAACTGATTGCAGATCAACAAATGGAAGCACATCATCTTCCTTGCCAACATTCCTGCATTTCTGTCACTTTGCTCAACTAAGAATGGCCTTGGCAATTCATCGAACAGGTAGTGTGCACATGGTTCATTTACTTGCTCCTTTCGAATCTCTGCAATTGGAGTAACAGAAACGAGATTTTCAACTTGCTGCACTCCATTCGGTTTCACATTAGGCTGACTTTCCACATCCCAAGACATTTCATCGAACACCTTGCCTGCTTCATTCTGCACAGCAATTTTACCACAAACAGAACCATCATTCTCTTCCAATTCCCAGCATTCTGCCATCTCTAGCTGTTTAGCGTTGCGAATCACCTCAACAACCGGGATTTCTGTTGATATGGCTGAGTTAGGATCTTCATTAATGGGAGGTGACTGCAAACCTGCAATTGTTGAAGTGGAAATGGCTTCAGCCTGATGCTTCTTCTCTACAAATTCTTCTTCCGCTGAATCGCAAATATCAACCCCTGGAATTTCAATCGGGATTCGGCCAGCCATTTCGTCGATCACATTTCTTGCTCTAAGATCCTTAATGACCTCTTCAACAAGAATCATAGTTTCATCAAAAATTGCTGCGTAGTAGGCATCAATCAGCCTACTCAAACTTGATCAACGCTCACTTACTCTCAATCGAATATGCCACTGCAAATTACAAATAAAATCATCTATATAGCTCGCTTCATCGTCTGGGTGACCAACGCAGATCATCTCTTCTTTCCAATCACAAAACCTCTTGTAATAATCCGGAACACGCATAGTAGTTTGTTGTAAGGGTCTGCGCAATCGGACAATCCTACGCTACAAATCTAACATTTCCGCAACTGCAATCACCATATTTTTTAAAAGAGCAAATGTAGATGGAATAGCAAAACGGAGAAGGAAATAACTGGCGGAGGAACGGTGGCTCCGATACCAAATGTCACGAATTGAATCGTAAATTATAAATAAATTGCAGATTTTGGAGGTAGAGGATAAGAAATTGGGGACGAAGGAGAAGTTTTATTGATAAGAAGAAGATCAGACTATTACATTTAACATAACCCAATGACACCCGTTTTACACCATTATATAGCTAACGACGTCACTTTCTAGTTAGATGACATCATAAACCGCCTAATACATAAATTCGAAAATGCATATAAAAATTATAATAAAAGGTGATATCATGATAGAAACAATCTTGAGTGAACTTTTTCCCATATAGTTATGAGATGTGCAGACTGAGCTGAGCCACTAGTTACCTGATTAACATCTCTCCTCATCATGTGGAACAGAAGACCTTTGTGGTTAGGGTTTATCCATGAGATGAGCAGACATGGTAAATTTAGTTGCAAATGCACCACGTAGATGCATCTCTTAGGGGTAGTGATATACACGAGAAGACACTTTAAACATGATAGAGGTAGACTGAAGAAAACATGAAAAGTTTCCACACAAAAAAAAAAAAAAAATTTGAAAAGAGTGGGGGGGGGGGGGGGGGGGGGGGGGGCACCCCTTGTAACAAATACTTTGGTCCAGAAAAATATAGCAATTGTCATCATTTGTCAATTACACAAGTAATAATGTGTATAACAACCTCCCTATAATATACATTCTTGCTTGGAAACAAGTAGCATCAAGGACACTTGGCTTAAGTATCCTGATACACATTTTTAAGTGCATACAACAATTAGAAGTCACCTTAGCTTGTATCGCGGTTTTATCTAAATCGAATTACAACGAGCAATATGTAGGATAGATTTAACCCTTGTGGTCTCCTCTTACAATAGTACAATACATAAACTTGTAAGCTTTAGAATCAATCGCTTGCTACATATATATCGATGTAAAAATTAGTTCCAGAATCATCCAGCAAAAATCGGTTCTGGAAGAAGTCCATTATAGCGTCAGAGAGGATATGAAAGAAGTGTTATCAACAACTCGATCTTTCCTCTTTCATAAGTTGATAAGTTCTTGACGCGAAGCTGCAGCAATATGGAAATCCTAAGAACGCACTTGTAGTAGATACTGCATAACATGCTAAATCTGTAACTATCTGCAGCAGAATCTCTCTACTCAGATCCGTAAAATACTGAATCTCTAAAATATGCACTACATTTACAGCATAAAATACAAATCTTCTATTTAAATTATGCGTTATAAAGATTCTGATGCATTTCATGATCCTGAATAGAGATTATGTAAAATGGATAAAAATGATTTTGAGTCTGTAAAATAAAGAATATGAAGTAGAACCTGCGATTGGGATGAGAAAACAAATCATAAGCCGCTTCTGATTATAGAGAGAATTCATGGTAATGTTCGGTTAGTAAGTCCCATGGACTCTGCAAATTCTCTTGAGGTGTATGCATCAGCTTGTTCCTGTACATTCGATGAGCCACGCAACAAGGTAAATAGAAGGTATATTCCATGAGACAAAACGAGAGGACTAAAAAGTACGGCATATTACTTTCGTAGTTCATATTTACATAAGAATAAGCAAATAGAGATAAAATCTTAAGTTAATGTGAGACTAATTGTAGTCCACCTATTCGTACCTGAAGGCGGTGTAGGAGATGCATTAAGAAGAGATGCACAAAAACCTGCCAAAAAGTGTATTGCTTATCACATTTCAAGTTCTCTGTGAAACTAGATTTTGACCTGTATAGTTTGACGTCATAATGAAAGGTAATAACAATGTTTTGATCTCTTTGATGCACGTATACCTTTGTATACCTTTCTCTAGTAGCACGTGCGTATCCGATATGTAGCGGACATGGATACACACCGGATACATAGGTACATGCCTAAGGTGAATTTGCAACTTTTTAGAGTTGGATACATGATCCAGATATGCATATCTATAACTCAAATACGTAACATGAAGAAACTTGTTGGAAATTGAAGACAGCCCACAAAGAAATTAATGAAAAGCTGCCCAAATGAAGAAAAACAACTAAAACTTGCTTTATGCTATGATTTTTTATATTTATGATTTAATCCTCTAATAGTTTTATTATGTAAATTTTCGTCCTTCCACTACTAATATTTTATGCATATTCCATCCGTACCCGTATCCTAGATTTTTCAAAAATCCCACACACGCATATCCCGTACCCGCGTAGCAGTACAACCTAGGTTTGGGTAAGTAAAGCACTTTGACCACTAACCAGATAGAAAAACAGTACAAGTCGTGCTGTTGGATACCGCCATAGGAATCTTGTGGCCCTTACTGCTCCAGAATCTAAGAGCTTCACTGCCTTTTGTAGCTGCATTATTGATGGACTGTCTTAATTAATAATGATTATTATAAAAAAACGTTAATCAAGAGAAATGAGCTTTAAAACTAAACCTGCATACTTGCCCCAGCCAAATGGCGATGATACAACGGGAGAGTCCTGCAATAATCGATCGATAGTAAGAAAAAATGCAAAAAGAAAAAGAAAACAAATGCAAGTTTGCATTAGTCCCAACAAAATTGGAAGGAAAAATACTCAAGTGTTTTCATCTCTGTTGCGTCTTCGTCCCAAGAGGCCGATGCTCGGCGAGAAACTCTGTTCCGTTCCACTTCCACCTGCTTTGAAACACAAACTTCCATGATGTTTTTTCCCCCTTCTTTTTAACATCAAACCAAAAAAGTGCAGAAATGTTTGGGCATATATAGTGGGCAGTCTTGGGGATCAGCTATTGCAACACCGGTTGTTGCATTCACCAATCACCATGTAACACCACCAAATACACTTTTGGTCCCTTTTGTTTCACGGTGTTTGCATTTCTTTTCATCTTCGCATTTTTACCCCTCCTTTGTGCATTTTTTTTACATTGAGTCTTAAGTGACACGTGTCAAACAACTAGCATCACATGTACGAAAAGCTCCAACCAACAGACTTGACGCGTGGCAAAAATGGACCAAAAATGTACGAAATTGCATAGACAAGGGTAATAGAGTCAAGATGAAACATTGGAAAAAAATATTCAAGAATCGTGAAACAAAAGGGGCCAAAATGTCTTTATCCCCTTCATTTTTATTTTTATTTTGTTTTAAGTCTTGAAAACAATGATGACACAAGACATCACATGTTGAATTCCACAAGTGCAACACCACCATATGTAATATGAATCTGTGTCCGTGTCATATTGTGCGACGTGTCAGTGTCCGTAGTGCTTCATAGGGGAGGATATTTTGGGCAGTAATTAGGGGACAGGCACCTCATGCTAACCTGTGCTTCCTGACGACGCTTCAATTCCTTTTCCAACTGAAATTCTGCAGCGGCTTTCTCACTAGTCATCGTTTCAAGTTGAGTTTGTTTATAGTACTGATAAGACAATTAATCATGCTAAGTTAGAGCCTCACTCCATTCAATGGGTAAAAGTCATGCATGTTAAATTACCAACTCACCTAAAAGGTTAAGCTAAATGTAACTTATATCACGCGTGACCTTGCCAACACGTGGACAAGAGAAGACAGTCAAGACACAATGCAGCAGAGTTAACATGCCCAACAATAGTAGTTTTGTTGCAATGATAATAGTTTTAATTTTTTGCAATAAATGGGGGCAATGAGGTTTGAACCCAGGACCGATGATATCATGTTAAATTACCAACTCACCTAAAAGATTAAGTTGTTAAGGAGAAGTGTAATTTACACATTTACATATTGACCCTTTATATATGACAGATCAATTAGTTCACGTACCAAGAGATCCGTCAGTTCACGATACCGTTTTTCCAGCTCCATGTGTTCCTGTTGAGATGTACATGGCTTGAACCAGTGAGTTGTCAACCAACAAATATTTATCAGGAAGAAAAATAAAACAAGCGTGTTATTGCATAGCATTCATCTATTAGAATAGACAAATGTTCCCACTGCTTATAATCCTTGTAATGCTTTGAGACAAACCTTGATCTTATAAACTCAACACATCTACTTCCTAAGCGAACCAAAAAAACGAGGGCACAAAGAAACATTTTTTATGTGACGACCTGTTTGAAATGCAATATCCAAACACCCATAATGCATGTGACAGCAAAATAAAATGATTAACCACCTGACGAGAATAGTGCTCCGCATCCCGTTTCATTGAAGCTATTTCTATTCTCATCTTTTGGACCTCAGCCTGCAGCATGTCATCAAACATGGGAACTTTAGTCTTATCAACTAAATTTTCAGATGATGCCAAAATCAAAATTAGGTCGTAACTTGCAAGACATAAAGGCCGTGGTTTAACTTTTATCTTGGATTTTTACTCCCAAACAACATCGTTATCTAAGACATTCACATCACTTTCAGAGAGAGAACTAATTCGCTTGATGTATTACTTCCTAAGCTTGACAATTCAGATTCGTGATGTAGTACGTTGCACAATATGGAGAGTACATGCTTGATTGAACCAGCAGAAATCCAAGGTAATCTAACCAACTGGTAATATGAAAAAGTGAAAGCAACATGTAAACAAACTTACCTCCATGGATGAAAGCTTGCTTTCAGCCTCTCGCTGGCCACGACGTGCCCGTTCTACCTCTTCTTGCCATGCTTGTGCCTTTATGTGAAGCAGTATGAATTGAATAACATCAGTCATTCATGAAAAAAGAAGAAATAATCTTATAATAGAATTTAGAGGTTATGTAGGTCACACATCTGAATAGAGATTCTGATGCAGATGGGTTTTAAAGCATCTGAATGATTCAGATAATTATTTTACAGATTTACCTTGATTTACGGTAAGTGCTCTTATAGGAGTTTTGATATGGCAAAAACAAATCAAGTTATCAACACTCTGAGGTCTAACCTCAAAGTATTCATTGCAGAGATAAAACAAGAAATATCAAAAAGAAACAAAAGAATGCAGCCTTCGACGAATGAGAAAATACTAACCAGTCAAATATGACAAGTAAATGAGTGCTCGGTACCAGTTAAGAAACTATATAAATGTACCATGGAAATCTATTGAAAATCTTTTCACAGATCAAGTTGCAGAAATTGCAACAAATATGAAAAAAGCTTTTATAACAACAAGAGGTATGATGGTTGGTAAAAGGACCCCTGTGATTTATTTGTCATTCTACATCTCCCACAGTTCATTACTTTGGAAAAATATGCCCTAAACCAACTTCTTATCCTTATATACCGAGTTCTGCAACATATGGTATAACAAAAATGAAAGAAAGCAAAGCACAAGCATATGCACAGATGCTGATGCGGTGTGGATACGCAATATAGAATACGGGTGCAGGGAGATATGGGTAAACTTTAAAATAAAGGGACCAAAATGTACATTTTTAACTATAGGCACCAAAGTGTAAACATTAAAAATCATTAAAAAAAAAAACAATTTCCAGTAGCATTTCTCGCTTATGGCAGCTTTTCTTTAATTTCCGGCAGAATATATTCAATTACCAATGTGTTGTTTTTATTTCATGTGTCCGGGTTACACATACCCATATCCGGATCTTGTATCCAACTTTTGAACAATTGTAAAATTGCCCGAATACGTATCCAGGCATGTGTCATAGGTATCTGGTGCAAATCCGTGCCAGATACGCACCAAAAATGGGACTCACTACCGAAAAGGTATCCATCCACATTAGGCTTTTTTGGTTACATTTGCATTACTTAGTTTACCTGTATCACTTGATTTGCCTCTTCAGTGGACTTCTTCTGGCCACGGCGAGCATGAGCTTCCAGATCTTGTAGTTCTTGACTTAAGGATGCACATTCAACCTGGCTTACATCATACAATTGTATAAATAGCCACCTCGCCAGGAAAGGTCTTCCAATCACAAGAAACAAAAGCAGAACTATTACCTCGAGCAGCGCAACTTTCTGCTCAAGCTCGGTTGCTTTTGCAGTCCTTTCATCTGCTGTCCTCTGAAACAAAACACCATTGGCTTAAAATGACGATTATACTTAAATATAAGATATACATACTTAAAATGACGATTATACTTAAATATAAGATATACATATTTAAAATGACGATTTAACAAAACACCATTGGCTTAAAATGCCCAAGGCCAAGTACCATCAATGGGCAACTGAAAGTTGCAGAACACACAGAGATTTAAAATAAAATAAAAAAAAAGATAATAGTAGAACACAGATTTGTTTGAAAACTTCATCTTGAGGGGCAAACGTAAATTCAACCCTGCCAGTAGTACAAAAATATGTTTTTCCCTGAGCCAACCTAGTTCGGGTTTCAGGCTATCCTGAAACATCACCAAGTATAAACCAGTGTAATCGGGCAAAAAAAAAGTCTTCCTCTATACCCTGATTTTCCTATGCGAGAATCTCATGCAATTCAGCTGAAATGAACAAATATTTAAGCGCTAGAGTACGTGACACCATAAACACTATACTGTACCTGGATCCTGGCTAATGCTGTAGATGCTTCAAGAGCACGGTGTTCCAATTCAACTTCCCTCTCCATAGCGGCCTATCGATTATCAGCAAAGGATTATTAGTTCTGAAGTAATATCACACAGCACCCTTCTTTCTCCCCCTCCCCCCACCAAAAAAAACTCGCAGATGTGTATGGTTGGTCTGCTCATTCACAGAGACAGAAATGATCATGCTGACAAGATAATGACTATGCAGGTTGGAAAAAGGTAGGTTTTAAATAAAAATAGAAGGGCAGGCAAGGAAAGAAAAGTTAGGCAAATGCATGTACAAACCATTTTGGTCGCATTATGTGCAGCACGTTCTTCATCTGCTCTACGTTCTGCGGTGGCTAGCTCCTCTCTCAAGGCCTAAAATGAGAATTGAAACCAGAATATAAAAGATAAGGACAAAAACATTTCTGCTTTCCGCTGTCGAGGATAGTGATCCTGAACCAACTTACTTGCATCATTCTTGTCTCAGAAAGCTCCCTATTTCTCACTATGGATTCCATGTTCGCCTGTGAAAGTAATATGCCAGATTACAGAGTGGTAGAATATTTACGCCAATGGTGAAAGGAACATCATGCCAACTGAAATGTTACTTGCAATCAAACCATGTGTACAAGAGATGGAAGTTTATTTCCCTTTCCAAAAGAGGAATTGAGTATAACATGATCTAGGATAAATGATGACGAAGTAAAACCAACCAACTAGTTCTCGCATATGATATATCTTCTATTACTTTGACTATTGGAAGAATATGTTTATAAATCCAGGATTAAACCTCAGACAGATTCAGAAATTGTGCGTAAATCCTAAAAGAACTGCAAAATAATAAGACTCCACACTGGCCACATTTCCGCTTGTCAGTAGAAGCAACCATACAATCTTTGCCCATCCAGACAGATCATAAAATACATTATTCAGGATAATCTAACTGCAGGTTAACTATAGATTATTGCAATAGGAGAAGAGTTTATTGCTTACTAAACTCAAGAAGCTATTACAACTATATATAAAAGACTCCTAGCCATTCTAACGGCTATAAAAGGCAACGGTTATATAAAATAATATTAAGCCTTTAAACAAAAGTAACTCAGCTAATACACTAGGAATTGAGGAAGATATCCTAGGATTAGTTACAAGAAATAAAGGATAAAATAAAAAGAGGTGAACAGTAATATAAACAGTAAATCCTGTAACAGTGTTAACTGTATCATCTTTCCATACTCCCCCTCAAGCTTGGTTGGAAGATATTAATGAGACCAAGTTTGCTGATACAGAACTGGAAAGAAGCTCTGGGTAGCCCTTTTGTAAACATATCAGCCACTTGTTTCTTAGTTGGGACATTAGACAAATGCTCCCATCATCCAATTTTTCTCTGATGAAGTGCTTGTCTATTTCAATGTGTTTGGTCCTGTCATGCTGCACAGGATTGTTTGCAATGTCAATGGCTGATTTGCTATCACTGTAGAGCTTCATAGGTTGGCTAAAGCTTTGCTTTAGTTCTCTCAGAACCCTTCTGATCCATAGGAGTTCACAGATTACAAGGGCAACAGCTCTAAATTCAGACTCTGCACTGCTTCTAGAAACCACAGCTTGCTTTTTACTTCTCCAGGACACCAGATTATCCCCAAGAAAGATACACCATCCTGAAGTAGATCTTCTATCCATTTTAGAGCCTGCCCAATCAGCATCCACATACCCTTCAACGGTCATTCTGGAATCAGATTTGAAGAGAATCCCCTTTCCAGGACTTTCTTTGAGGAACTGAAGGATTTTGAAGGCTGCCTTCTGATGGAGTTTTCCTGGCCTGTGCATGAATTGACTCACTGCAAAGGAGATGTCAGGCCTTGTATGAGATAGGTAGATCAATCTTCCCACCTATCTTTGGTACCCCTCTTTATCAACCACATCACTGTCCTCTGCATTTGTAAGAGTAACAGAATTATCAATAGGGGTATAAGAGGGTTTACACCCTAGCATGCCATAGTCACTTAGCAAGTCTAGGGTGTACTTTCTTTGATTAACAAGGATCCCCTGATTAGACCAAGATATTTCCATACCAAGGAAGTATCTAAGTTTACCAAGGTCCTTGATATCAAACTGAGATTTAATGTAATTTTTCAGTCTCTCAATTTCACTGTCATCACTACCAGTGATGATTATATCATCTACATAAACAAGGAGGATTACAACTCCCCTTCCCTTCAAATGCCTGTAAAACAGGGTATGATCAGAGTGAGCATGAGTGTAACCTCCTTGCTTGATAACTTTGGAGAATTTAGCAAACCAAGCCCTTGGTGACTGCTTTAATCCATATAAGGATTTCAACAGTTTGCAGGCCTGATTTTTATCAAATTTATGCTCAAAACCAGGAGGTGGATGCATAAACACTTCCTCTTTGAGCTCACCATTAAGGAACGCATTTTTCACATCCATCTGATAAAGGGGTCAGTTGTTAACAGAAGCAAGGGACAGTAAGATCTTCACAGTGTTTAACTTTGCTACAGGAGCAAAAGTTTCTGTGAAATCAATGCCAGGAGTTTGTGTGAAACCCCTAGCCACAAGTCTGGCCTTTAACATATCAACAGTGCCATCAGATTTGTATTTCACACAAAATACCCATTTTGATCCAACCATTTTGGTACCTTTAGGTACAGTAACTCTTTCCCAGGTGTTGTTATTCATGAGGGCTTTTAGTTCATCAAGAACAGCAGCTCTCCATTTAGGATCAGCTAGAGCTTGAGTGATGTTTTTAGGAACAAACACATCATTCATGTTTGCCAAATAACCTTTATAAGGTTCTGTCACATAGCAGAATAGGAAACAAATCTGTCAATAGGGTGTTTAGTGCATTCCCTGACCCCTTTTCTTAGGGCAATCGGAGTAGGCACAAAGTGATCACTGGTACCTTCATTGTTTTGAAGTTCCATACTTTCCTCAGATTGTTCATCATCATCAAGACTTTCTTCCACCTCATTTATTGTATTCTCTACTACTTCTAGCTCAGGAGTAGGATCAGAAAGTTGAGTAGGAGCTGAACTTGATCTGGGAGGATGGACCTTTCCTTTTCTGGTATAAATGATGATATCCTTTTGGACAAGGGCTCCAGAAATATCTTTACTTTTCCAGGGATCATAGATTCCTTCACTGGTTCTGGAACAGCAGGAAAAGTGCTTTCCATCTCCAAGATTGTATTATGATCACTAGTGACTAAAGGATCCTTAGGGTAATAAGGGACACCTTCAAAAAAGGTTACATCAAAAGAGGTGTAAAACTTACGTTTTAAGGGATCAAAACACTTGTAACCCTTTTCAGTTGAAGAATAGCCAATAAAAATGGTTTTTATAGCTCTAGGATCCAGTTTACCTCTAGCAGGTGAAAGATTATGAACAAAGGCTACACATCCAAAGATTTTCAGTGGTATGGATGATACCAGCTGAGATTCAGGATATAAGCCTTTGAACATGTTTAAAGGAGTTTTAAAATACAGGATCCTAGAAGGCATCCTATTAATTAGAAAAGCTGCAGTAAGCACTGCATCTCCCCAATAGGATTTTGGGAGATTCATTTGAAAAAGAAGGGCCCTAGCAAGTGCCTGTTTTTCCTCTCTGCTATTCCATTCTGTTGAGAGGTATTGGTGCATGAAGTTTGATGCACTATACCCTTCTCAGAACAGAGGGGACTTAACAGAGAGTTAAGGTATTCAGTGATCTAAGGATCTTAATTCTTGTTTGAAATTGAGTTTCAACCATAGAGACAAAATCTTTGAAAATAGAGTACAAATCAGACTTATGTTTCATCAAAAAGACCCAACATAGTCTTGTGTGATCATCAATAAAAGTTATAAACCATCTATTACAACTAAGATTTGGGACTTTTGAAGGTCCCCAAACATCACTATGAACTAAAGAAAAAGGAGAAGAACTCCTATAAGGCCTAGGTTTAAAAACAGACCGTGCGTGTTTGGAAAGTTCACACACTTCACATTTAAAAGACCTAGGATCCTTATTACAAAATAGGTTAGGAAAAAGCATCTTTAAATAAGCAAAATTAGGATGCCCTAATCTCTGGTGCCACAAAAGGATGTCATTTTTTGTATCAACAGCTTTATACACAGAACTGGAGTGTTGATTTTTGAAAAAAATACAGTCCATCCTCCAGATCAGCACTGCCAATCTTCTTCCCTGATCCCTGCTCCTGAAATTCACAGTGAGTGGGGTGGAAATTGGCAATACTATTAGTATCTCTAGTAAATTTGCTGATGGAAAATAAATTATAAGTAAGATTTGGAACATGAAGGACAGATTCAAGGCATATATCTTTAGATATGTGAATCTTTCCATTTCCAGCAACAGTGATAATGTTCCATCCATGCCTTGAATCTGCCCATTAGAGGGGTGATAAGTAGAAAAAAGAGTGTAGTCCCCTGTCAAGTGACTGCATGCACCAGAATCCAGAATCCACAATCCAAGGGACATTACCTTCATGAGCTATTCCACTAGTAGACAGATCAGTCAGCTTCTGCTCTTCTTTTCTCCTAAAGAGTTGATTGAGAATATCTAGTTGCTCCTTCGAAAAGGGTTGAGAAGCAGCAGTAAGAGCTTGTGTCTGATCCCCACTTTGAGTAGATTTCTTTGAAGTTTGAGCTCTAGGAGGTTTCCCATGTAATTGCCAACAATTTTCTTTGTTGTGCCCTTTCTTCTTACAGTTGTCACACAACAATTGTGGCCTTTGTTCATTTTTTCTTTTGCCAAACATGGCATTTTCAGAGCTCTGAATGAGAAGAGCATATTGTTCACCAACAGGAATTGGATGGCTACCCATGACTCCTTTACTACTTTCTTCATTTCTGATGTAGGCAAAAGCCTCAACAGTATTAGGTAAAGGAACTTGGGACAGGACCCTTTCCCTAGCAGCTTCAAAAGAGGGATCAAGTCCTCCCAGAAATTCAAACACTCTTTCTTTTTCAAGTAGAGTTTGAAAAGTCAGAGCATCAGTACTGCATGTCCACTTAATAGCAATCAACTGATCATATTCTTGCCAGAGTTTGGTCAAGGAACTGAAGTATTTTGTGACATCAAGAGTGCCTTGTTTCTGGTTTCTAATGGTTGATTTTACCCCAAAAGCTTGGGCAAAATTGCCCTTGTTTGAGTAAAATTGTCCCACAGAATCCTAGATTTCTTTGGCAGTAGAGGCAAACAGATGGTTGTTACCTATATCATCAATCATGGAGTTAATCAGCCATAACATGACAGTAGCATTCTCTGTCTCCCATATGAAGAAGGCATCAGCATCTTCTTCACTTGGCATCTTTCTTGATCCAGTTAAGTATCCCATCTTGCCTCTTCCCGTCACGAAGATTTTCACCGCTACTGCCCATTGCCTATAGTTAGACCCATTGAACTTTGCAGAGGTGATTTGTAGGCTCGGATGCTCTAATCCGAGTCCATTGGTGTGGTTGGAAGAGGTAGCAGAACTTGCTGGAGCCCCAGAAAGAGTTTCCGACATTTTTCAAAATTTTGAAACAGAACAAGAAAGGAGATTTTAAGAAGAGAAAAGAGAGCTAGGCTCCGATACCATATAGATTATTGCAATAGAAGAAGAGTTTATTGCTTACTAAACTCAAGAAGCTATTACAACTATATATAAAAGACTCCTAGCCATTCTAACGGCTATAAAAGGCAACAGCTATATTATATAAAATAATATTAAGCCTTTAAACAAAAGTAACTCAGCTAATACACTAGGAATTGAGAGGATATCCTAGGATTAGTTACAAGAAATAAAGGATAAAATAAAAAGAGGTGAACAGTAACATGAACAGTAAATCTTGTAACAGTGTTAACTGTATAATCTTTCCATATTAACAAAGCTAAAAAATGGTTGCAACTGCGTGAGAAAAATACAATTCATACAGCAATGCTCAGCGGCAGAAAAATGAAGTATGCAAAGCCTATATCATTCTCCAAAAATAATATAACTCGCCCATTAAACTTTCAGATACAACAACAACATGACAACGAAGAAAAAAATTGTGGCAATTCATAAAGGTGCATTTCTCAAGCTTTCCCTTTCCCCCTTGTTTCAAAGAGCTACGTGTTTTGTTCTCATTATTTGCAGCTAATGCCTATAAATAACTAACCTTTCTCCTGAAAAATGTATCGAAAATCAAATAAACTTCATGAGTAAAACGGTACCAGCCAACAGCTAATGGTTAAACACATGAATGAGTTTTTTGACTGATGTCGAATTGCATGACTGAAATTTCATCAAAAAAAGTTTAAGGCACTTCATGCAAAGTCTCCAATGATGGGCACTCCCAGCAGAAACCCTATATGGTGCCCTATCCCTAAAATGAAGATAAAAAATAGAGCTTACCCAAAATAGCTTCCACAGCAGAGTCCCTATCCCTATTTATTTTTAGGGATATGAACAGTGCATCCCTACTTGTGGGGATGCACTATTCACGCCCTAAACATATTTAATTATTAAAAATTATAGGGATAGGGATAAGGATGCTGCTGGAGTGAAATAATAAATATTTAATTGTATAAATAGGGTTGTGAGGTAGAATATGTATTATTTAATATTATTTGAAATGTTATAGGGATAAGGATAGAGATGCTGTTGTGGAGGTTTTTGGATTGAGATGTTGTAAAATAGGGATATGTATTATTTTATGTTATTTTAGGGATAAAATTTGGTGCTTCTGCTGGGAGTGCCCTAACATTGCATTTTCAAAAGTGACACATTGACGCAAAATACTGCAAAATTGTTACCCAAACTATCAGTGATCCAATCCTGTGGAAGTAGATCTAGTAGAAAGTATATAATATTAACTGCATAATAAGTAGTGAAGAAACCTGCAGCGATGCCAAATTTCCTTCAGATATGGCAGCCTGCTTCTTGAGCGCATCCATAGAATTGACAAGTGCCTCAATTTCGGCATTCTTTGCAGCTAATGCATTACTCATATTTGACTCTGCTCTAGTAACCTCAGTTTTAGTCAAAGAGAGATCATGTTGAAGTCTCTTAATGCGCTCCTCATATGATTTACTCATTTCTCTCTGTTATAATACAAAACAACCAAGCAAAAAAAGTGTCTGATCAAGGAACTACAAAGTAAGTTCAAAACACATGTCTCAGACTCACAGAAAAAGACGGCAATGATGTCTCACCTCAGCAATGAGGAGCTCTTCTAGTTGCGCATTTTCAGATTTATACTCTTGAAGACGAGACGATAGGCCAGCACAAACCTGAATATCATAAGATGGATAATAATACTTACATAGAATTCATATCATTCTAATATCAGAGGATACAGGAGACAAGGATATGTTGATTGGTTATTATTTAAGCAAAGGAAACCGTGTTCAATGCTTTGGTAAGTCTAATATTTCTTAGTGTAGAAAATAAAGAAGAGAGAGAGGTGATTTACATATTAAACACATTTGACTTCAGCACAAACTAAGAGAGTCAATATAGAATGCATTAGCTGCTTATAGAATGATGGACTGAAGTATTAAACCAACACTACGTAGCTCTTTTGTTGTCCATAAACTTTCGAAACAGTTATTTGCATAAGAAGAGATTATGTGCACTCAGGATGAAGAAGTTCTCACCACTACGTGCATGTCAGTTAAACGCCCACAAGAATGCAATAGTCTATATAGATCCAGCCCTTTTACAATATTGTGCCTTAACTGACTACCGACCGAGAAAGCACTCAAACATATACACAGAATAGTGCAAAAGGAGCCACAAAAGATGTAAGAATTAAAGAATGAGGAGAAAAGTATTCTTCTTGTATTAGAATAAAAGTTCATTAACTTACTACAATCTAAACTCTTCTTAATAGAAGAGAAGGGCCAACGGCTAGTAAAGAAAAGCAGGGAACACTGTTCCAACGGCAGCCTAAAAAGGAGGGTAAAACTTAGCCACTAATTAACCAATAATTAGGACTAATAATACACTCAATAAAACACATAAAAGGGATTACATATAACCAGGGAATCTGACAGAAGAGATTATGACATCTGGAAGTACTTTCATCAAGAGCCATAGAGATAATAAGGCTAAAAAAATACTAGTCTATAATAATCAAATGGTGCTATATATATTACCCGAGCTAACCTAGCTTCTTTTGACTGGCCAGAGGAAATGTTGTTCTTCAAAAGTCTTTGTGCCTGTGGAATCAGAAACAATACATACTGAAAACCCAAGACACAAGGATTCTGAAATTTTAAGGCGCTTGAGGCATGAAGACCTGCCAACAGTTTCCACTACATACATTACCTCATCAAGTTGCTCTTGTACTGTCAGATCAGAAGTAGCATTGCTTCGTTCATGAATTTTCTTTTTGTCTGAATTCGGTGTTTTGGAATTAACCTCCTTCATATGAGGATCAACTTTGACATGTTCATCCATACTCGACCTTTTTGTTCCTTCATTCTCATTATCATCCGGCAATTTTGTATCCCCCGATATGGTGTTTTGGCTGGAGTCAGCTGGAGGATCAAAGCGTACGACCTCAATACTTTTGGAAGTTAGCAAAGTAGGACTCTGAGGAGCATCCAAAGGCACCTCATTTGCTTTCTCAAGATTAGAATTCAAAGCCGTTACTTCTGCTTCCTTCGATGTTGCTACTTCTGTGTGATCATCGTCGTGATTTACGGCCTCTTTAGGGACAGCTGAAGAAGCCTCTGCTTTGGAGACTCCATCACCAATGCGGTGGTCCTCATTGATAGGTTCCTCGTTAAGACTATGTGGACCACTTACATTTTCTTCAGTCACCGGTATAATATTCCTATCTTTGTCAAAGTCTGTTTCTGACTGTAATATTGCTTTGTTGACTTGCTCCTTTTTATTATCATTGCTTATTGAAGGTTCATCAGATGAAACTTGTTTCCGAGGCTGCATATGAAAAATCATATTAAGTTGCACGTAGCAATCTCTTCTGTACTTAGCAAATCTAAGTGATTGTCACATTCAAGGAACTGAAGTGCGCGTATATACCTTCGGTTTTGGCTTTCTCTTCTTTGCGTGAGATCCTTGTACACCGGGGGCTTTAGCAGTAAATAAGAAATGGAAACGAGGAAATATGTTAATCACTCTAACAGTCTAATAGAGAGGTCAAATTGAATCACATCTACATGATTAACAGAGCAAAGGAAACAAGGTTTACTAGGCATGTACAAACAATAAAATGTCGTGCCCCTCCGTTTTGTGTCCATCACAGGAATTACCACTATTTGATATAAGAATAAGTCAAGCATGTCCAGAAACGCAGACTTATTTACATGTATGTGCGCATTAATGTATAGATATGCCACAGTGTACTTACACAAAGACGCATGCATACATACATGTGCACACACAAATATCATATGATAGAAGAGTAACTACTGGAAGGCTGAAAAAAAAAAAACTCAAAATCTGTTATAAAAAAAATAAAATAAAAAATCTGTGAAGTAGTGTCTTAGAGGAACCTGAATCAGGAGGCTGAACACTTGGCTGTTCATCTGGTTTTTCACCAACGGCAATCTTAGCACGACGATCTACTACTTCAAATAAATCTGTTGGAACAAAAATAACATATATTCACTGATTCAGATATGGATGTAATATCAGTAAATCATTAATCACGTGGATTATACATTTGACAAGCACATCTGTAGTAGCAAACAAGGAATTGTGGACATAACGAAATTGCCACTGCATAACACATTTACTCGTTTAAGTGGAAAACATGGGCTGAAATTAGAAGAGCAACGTTCATAAAGGTCCAACACACTTCCAGTTTATCAGGATTGATAAGCTGTAAGCAGCAAAATTGGCTATAGATAAATGAGGCAAAAAAAATCCCAGACAAAAGTTAAGAAAAACAATGCTTCCAGGCCTAAAACTCCCGATCCCATCTAAATTAAAGGCTTTGCAAGTATTCCTGGATCACATGCAGATATCGTAATACTGCAGACGTTGGCTCGTGTCAATAACCATGTCTTACTATTAATTAACTTCAGCATGCTTTTCGCACATTCTCTATTTCTACATCTGCCTGTAGTAAATAGCCGCGATTCTTTCACATGGACTAGCTTACTAGTTTATGTCATACCAATCAGGACCAACAATAATACAAGTAGTTTATGACGTTATACAAAGGTAACAAAGATCACGGTTTGAAGACATGCTATAAAGAAAAAGTTAGTGGAACGCGAAACTGGTGTGATCCACAATAGGACCGGAGTTATACCACTAATGGTAGTCAAAGGGAAACTAGTATGAATCACTAAGCTTGATTGTTGCACACCAACTCCATTACTTCTTACACATATTCTCCTATTTGTTTAATTAAATTTCTTCCACCGTATTCTTGATTTTCTCCTTTGATTCACGGAACACCAAGAGTAGAGAAGGGATTTGATTTGCCATTGTATCATCATATGGTTTGAACTAACCAAATTGGAGATCATAGTTAAAAATGTGTGATCAAATATTCAGACCATAAAAACATGAATTAGGGACACATTTTATCAACAACATTCAAATCTTCCATATTCATCTAATAATATCAGTTACATTACTTGACACGTAAATGCCAAAAGTTCTACAGAAGGGGAGTCAATATTGATTTATCAAACTAAATTAAAGGCTTTGCAAGTATTCCTGGCTCATCAGCATACGTCGTATCATTGCAGACGTTGGGTTATGAAATTTTAATTGTTAAACATGTGTGATCGATTATCATACCATATGAATTAGGGACACACTTTATCCACTACATTCAAATCCCCTAAATTCATCTAAAAATATCATTTTCATTATTTGACATGTAAATGCCAAAAGCAGTATATGACATTCTACAGAAGCCAGTCAATATTGAATTATCAAACATCAAACCGGCAGTAGATTATGAGTTACAACCACCTCTATGAACGCTACCAACATCAATTTGATCTCTAACCGGGGTCATTAGTCGACTGAAGGGTTTGATTAACATAGCTACAGATCTCCACTATCGTTGAGTAAAGACTCCAAAATCCAAGTCCATAATCCAGTCACCTTTAACCAATGACGTGATACAAGCTCAAAAACCTAAGCTCACGGCTACACACATTTTACATATGATCTACACAATCAGAGCAAAATGAAAAAAGAAATATACACATAAATTAAAATTGTAGCTGTTTTTATAAACAAAACAAAAAGCACAGCTCACAATTACCCCTAATTTATGGTGAAAAAATAGTCCAGATCAGAGAGAACAAGACGCTAATGCTATGAAAATCAGCACCAAAACTCACTTCCATACACAAAATCTCACATAGATACAATTTAATGTCATCAAGAGACATGAGGCATTACCTTCAGCAGCTTTGAGCCAATGAGCCATTGCAGGACCAGCTGAAATAATCTACCTAGCAAACATTAAAACGTGAAATCTGAATGCCGGTTTTCCAGTGAACATTCACCAGAAACAGAGATCGAGATAGTTTAATGAATTCGATGATTTCTAAAATGAAAATTTGATTATGAATCGGACACAGAGTAATTTTCCGTCGATGTTGTATTGTTGTTAGTTAGGAGGCATCTGCGACTGCATCTACTTAAGAAAAAGACCGCGTAGTAGTAGTGTTTTTTTGGGTTTTTTTCTAAAAGGGATATTAGAGCGGCGAGTGTTAACGGCCCGTAAATCGAATATTGGTGATTCGAACGAAACTGAAACTTTTAGCTCATGGGCTCGTTCGTTTGATAAACGAACAAAAAATTCTGTTCGAGCTCGGCTCGTTTAAAAGATGAAATATTCGAGCTCGGCTCGTTTAAAAGATGAAATATTCGAGCTCGGCTCGTTAGACATATTTTTTTCCTTTTGGCTCGACTTTGGCTCGATTCGGCTCGAGTTCGGTTCGTTAAAATATAAAACATAAAGTACAAATGTTAAAATTATATGTTAGACATTAAAATTATATATATCACACAACTAAAATTACTATAAAAATATCTAAATATTATATAAATCAAATCTATAATATCTATTAGATGAATGAATTATCTCTTTTGAGTCGGGGTTCTTGTAAATTGATGTATTTATATAAGCGGCATGTTTCGCGAACATGTTCGCGAACATTATATAAGCACGTTCGCGAACATAATCGAACGTTCGCGAACCAAGCTCGAGCTTGGCTCGTTAAGCAAACGAGCCTACAGTCATGTTCGAGCTCGGCTCGTTAAGCTAAATGAACAAACGATCACGAGCACTAACGAGCCGAACACGAGCTTGTTCACGAACGGCTCTGTTCGTTTAACAGCAGAGCGCTTGCATCATCAAATGTTCTAAATGAATTATTTATTTTATCGTTTAAATAGGCATTTTTTTGAGTTTGTAGAATATTTATCTAAAATGAAATACATGCGGTAATATAAAAGGAAATTTACAGAATCTGGATAAATACACTAAATGTATCAGATTCTTTATTTTACATAGTGCAATGAATATAAGGAAAATTTATAGAATCTGGATAAATACAGTAAATTTAAAGGATATTTTACATAATATATATTTTATGGTAAATGAATAAGATTTTTTATTTTACATATTACGGTAATATAAAGGAAGATTTATAGAATCTTAATAAATGCAGTAAATTTAAAGGAAATTTTACAGAATGTGTATTTTACGGTAAATGCATCAAATTTTATATTTTACATAGTGCGGTAAATATAAAAGAAAGTTTGCAAAAAGTGGATGAATACGGTAAATTTAAATGAAATTTTACAGAATATGTATTTTACGGTAAAAAATATAGTATATGTTGTAGTATTATTTTTCCTAAATCTGAATGTATACATTTTTTAAATGATTTACGGGTATCTACTGAAATACTCTAACGCTCATCAAAGTTCAAATGACAGGCTATACAATAATTATAGCAAAACATTTTTTGTTCGTGAAATAAAAAAGAAAAGAATATCATTTTTTTCTTTCCTACCTAATTTTTGATTTAGAGTTTCGATCATCAAATTCTAAAATCCGAAAATAATTTTGTGTTAACAACTGTTACAGCATTTGCAGTCACACTTCTTAAAGTGACACACTCTCAATTGTCACAGTAACACTCTCACGGTGACAGCTTGACATATAGCAGTGACACTTATACGGTGTTTAACTGCAGGAACACCTTACGTATGCAGTGACACCACGCTATTTTCCGCGCATTGACAGTAACACCCTACGTATTTTAGTAACTTCGTGCAATGAACCTCTTCTTTTAAATGATTATATTTACAGCGACTATGTACACCAACACATTATGCAGTTCAATGACCACGTGCAGTGAGAAAGACGGAGACAAAAATGTCTTGAATCTTACTCACTCGGCATGAGCAGTGACACTCTACACTAACAAGTCAAGATATTGTTTCTGTGCAGTGACAAACAAAAAAAAATCAATTAAATTCTTTTTTTTTCTCATGTTTCTTTTACAGTATTCTCTTCGTTTAAAAAAATAAATAAAAATAAATAAATAAAACAAAACAAAACTGAACAATACAGAATTGAGGAGCAAGATGTTGGACTAAAGTAGATTGGTAATCAATATACCATTCATGTCACTAAATTGCGATATGAACCATTGAGAATGAATAAAGGAGAGAGAGGAGAAATATCCAACAGATACAAAATAAGTGCAGGACAACAAATCGGAGAACTTTGAATCCATGATTTGTGTTTGAAGTAGCAATGAATATGTAATACTCCCCCAAAAATATATATAATCTATCTATTATTATACACAATGAAGAACTCACGTTGGGTGAACCATCGACATTATAGCTGTGAATCCATTATTTGTAATTAAAGTATCAATGAAGCGAACCGTTGCAGATGAAACTGATGTAGCACATCAAATTAGTAAAGAGTCATTTTATTATGTTTTAATTATGTAGCTTATACTTTGGGCTTTTAAGGGTAGGGTTTAACCTAATTGGACTTTTTAGCTTATAAATATAGCCTAAGTCTCTAAGTTGAAGCTTAGCTTGTAATCTTGAATTCTCTATGAATGAAAACTATCTAAGAGCTTGGATTAGCTCTTGTTTTATCGTTTATGCTTTTTAGTTGTAGATCTTCTACACCAGAAACCATCCGAAATCATGGGGGAAAATTGACAATTACAACGCAGAGTGTGAGATATGAGAATAGTAGGACACGGGGTTGCTTCCATGGCGGCTTCGAATGACGGCGGCATCCGGAGGCCAAGGTCAGAAGACAGAGTGATCGTGAAAGCAGCACCTGGAATTGCACGTGTTTGATTTGGTTACCTTAAGATAATTAGCGTCCAACTGAATTTCTGTTGTGGCTTTTGCTTACCTGGTAGATATAAAGGTAAATTTACAGAATCTGTAAGAATACGATAGATGTAAAAGAAAATTTTACGAATTTATATTTTACACTAAAATAAAACGATATCTACTGCAGTGTTATTTTTCCGGTTCAAATCTCTAAAATTGTGTTTTTAATTGATTTACAATATGTACTGCAAATTGAAACTCACAACCAATAAATAGAAGATAAATCAATAAAAAGTTTTGCAAAGATAAGTTTTTGTCACCATAGAAAGATACAAATCAAAATTTGTTAGAAAAAACAAACAAAAAAACAAAAGAGCACAATCAAGTCAAATGACAAATGCTTGAATTTGTAAATTTCTTCTGATTGCGATAGATGTAGCGCATAATGTACAAAATCTGTATATTTCAGATCTATTAACAAATTCTGACGCATTTAAATTTTCGATAGATCTAAAAGTTTAGAAGCCGTAAACTACAGACTTACCATCATTTACGTATTATATACCAAGTGCTTTAGGACCATGACAAAGAACCAAATCTTATGAGCATGACTGTACCTGATTACAAGTTAACAAAACTCGAGTCTCTAAGGTTTCGCTGCTTATCAGATTTAACCAGTTTTTGGTTAACAAGTAAAAGCCCAACATACACGTTCAAGTAATCACGAAAAAATGGAGATATAATACCTTGTGGGTACAACATGAAATGAAACAGCAGCATAAGGCAGCCCACGTAGTGAGCTCGAGGATATTTGCTTTTTAGTTGCAGCCATTGCACAAACAGCTGATCTGCTATACGCAGCTTGTACAGAAACAAAGCACTCAAAGAGCTTGGGTCCTGCCTTGACCTCAGATGGTGACCAGAGCCGAAACTATCTAAACATTTTGTAATGTTTTTATTTCGATATACCTGTAGACAACTGTGGTGAAGAGGCTGATCTACGTATAGATTACCCTTCAACACAGTTTCATCTTTGGTCGCATGAATCGAACTCACGACCTTGTGGATTAACTGACTCATTCTTACCAGATGAGCTAAGCCAAAACAATGACTTGAAAGAAAAGTAAACAATACCTTTTGATGCAAGGAGTTTTCAAATACTTTGGCCTTTTGAAGGGACATATTATCGGTAGCAGTAGCAATATAATGCCTTGGTTGGAATCTATTCATCTCCAGCACAGATAATAAATTAAGCATCTCAGCCGTGTGACCACCTCACAATGTAATAAAGCATAAGTCAGCAAAAAACTCCAAACCATTTTGGAAGAAAAACGTGAGCAATATGCGTACCAGAGCCTAGAACAATGAGTGTGCTAAAGGACTTTCGCGATGACTTGGAATGTCGTGGTTGGCCGTTTTGGTAAAGGACATAAAAAACACGAAGCACTAGTAAAATAATGATGCCAACAAAAAGAAGACTGGCCAAGCTTGAAGGTGTCAAGGAAAAGCAGCAACTATTATCAGTCTTGTCCATGTTCACCGTTTATTCAATGAATGGTTGGCCGCTTCTCCGGCCAACTAGGAATCGTTATATCCTGCATTATATTCAATCGCCGGTCTCCAGTGGTTAAATGTTCTGATAAATCAAAGACCTGAATCATGGAGCTATCTAGAGGTATATAGAGCGGCTCTACCACAATCTAAGGTTAAAGCTTACAAAGAAAGAAAAACATCATAGTCTAATTAGCCAGATAAACACAATTAATCCCACTACAGGGTTTACACCTGATCTATTAACATATAGCTCTAATAAATGACCTCTTTTAGTCTTTTACCCAAAAAAAAAAAAAAAAAGTTTGTAAATTAAATTAAACGATATTACTTAAGTAGGCAGATAACTTAGATTACTGTTTTGATCACCTTGCATTATGAACTTTAATCCAAAGTGAACCGGCACCAGTTCTACCTGCACTTTGGGGCAAGGGGGGTCTATCTAAAATTCCATTTGCATCATAATTAGCACATTTACCATGAGAAACGTACCCATAATAAAAGTGAGGAAGAGGAATAATAAGAATTAACCAACACAATGACTTGAAGAAGAGATAATATTGCTACACTATTGTTAAGAAATTGGTACCCTATACATCCCATTCATTTTCATAGTCTTGTATTCTTTGTCAGAGAAATCTTGTAAAGATGTCCACTAGCTATTTTACAAACATCATCAATACATTGCACAGTTCTTAAAAGTTAATTACCCTTGTTGAATTTAGCAAACTGAAGTAAAAGAGTAAAAGTGATATAGGGACTAGTACTTTTAGGTACCAAGTCAGGGGATGAGTGGTACTCATTTTCGGGACCTTCATCATTTTCCTTAAATAAAATGTGTTAGTTTTTAAAAAGGATAGTGATTTAGGAATTGAATAGTTGCACAAAATCATCACACACTTCAAACCTGAGCCATACATTACATTCACACTTTCGGCGGAGAGAGAGTGTGAATATGTTATGTGTAAGTATCATTTTCTTTTGTAAATGGTGATTGCTTGAAAATTGGTGTTTTTTTTTGTAGAACTTTTTGTTGTCCGTGTATAGACGTGACCGGTTCCGGGCCGGTTCCGGGCCCATGGCACGACCCTCCGGTTCCGGGTCGAAATGGAGCAACCGAACCGCCGGTTCCATTTTCTAGCCGGTTCCGCCGGTTCCCGGGAACCGGCGGGTTTGGCGGTTCCCCGGTCCGGGTCCGGGTCTCGGCGGTTCCCGGGTCAGACGGTTCAGATCACGGTTCCGATTACGGTTCCGATCACGGTTCCAATCACGGTTCCAATCCCGGTTCCAAAAAAAATCAAGTTTTTTTTACAAAATTTTTATAACTTACGTTAAATTAATAATAAATTCTAATTGGTTACTAAACTATATATAATATTTAATTTCATAAGTATGTTTTAAAAAAAAACACACGGCTTGTATAATATTTAATTTCAACCAATCTATATATAATATTTAATTTCATAACTTATATTCTAGATAATTTGTAAGTAAATTAAACATTATAGTTTTCTAATTGTTTATTTTTTATGATTGATTTGTAAGTAAATTAAACTTATATTTCATATAGTGATTACGATGATTTATACTTATAATATTATGTATATAAGTTGATATTATATATTAATGAATCGAGGCAAAATGTATATAAAAGTTGTTTTATTAAGCAACACCATTACATAATTGAACAATACATCAATGACGACGATCACGGCACACTTGAATCACTTGATAGTTGATACACATTACTTAACACCATACTAATAGTCTAATACACTTCATATTAAAAATACAAACACATACTAATACACTGAATATTCAAACATAATATGACACTAGAATTTGTCTTCATTATTGTGGAAGCATCTTCATTGTCTTCATAAACACCTCCAAGCACAGCACAACGACCGTTTCACATTTTTGTTCTCATAATCATCATTGTTGAGCTTTGGCACATCAAGATGGAGTCATCTGAAAAACATGAAATTTGAAGTCTTTATCTTGACTATGCTTGATTGGAATTTTATAAAAAAAAAGTAATAAGTAAATGTACATACCAGTCACTCAGAATCTTCTAGGTTATCATCTTCTTCACTCCCGTGTGCACTTGCAGTTGTTCCAGTTGTAACAGCATCAGTGTCCACCACATCTTGGTCATCTTCTTCCGGTGGAATGACGTCTTGTTGTCTCCGTTCGGCTAGCACCCAATCTTTGAGGCACATTTGATGTTCTAAATTTCTTGGGTGCATGCTCGCTCTCCTTTGGCTAAGCATATTTCCGCCCTCACTAAAAGCCCGCTCTACCGTCACGGTTGACACTGGACACGACAAAAATTCAATTGCCATGTGTGAGAGAATTGGGAAATCTCTTGAATGGCTCCGCCACCATCCCAATATATCCCGAGTCAAAATCGTACTCCACATTCGTATCAATCTCGAAAGTAGTCGATAGATATCTATCTATTTCTTCACATGAGGACGATGAATCGGCCCTCGGCCTTGGCCTTTTCGCGGATATTTTTTCCATCACTTTTCTCAATCTTTGAAACTTTTCCACCTCCGGGGTTAGTAGAACTTGTACCGCATTATAGGAGGGCCTAGTATCCCCAACTCCGTAACGAATATCATAATGAGCGTACAAATACGTAAATAATTTAAGTGTATTTTGAACCACTTCCTTGTGGTTAGCGGGTCGGGACGCCGGATTAGGAAACAAGAATTCATAATAACTCTCCAAAAATCCCGTCGGTCCTCTGTACGAAGTCGAGGGTCTAGAATAACGACAATAAGATAAAGCTCGGGTATGTGTAGCATATACTTAATCCATTTTCGTCTTATAGGCATTTGTTAAACATGGAACCAAGTCGGGACATGCTTCAAATTCTTCAAACAAATTTACTATCTCAATCGTCCTTGGTAAGACCGCATGTGCCGTTGGTTTATAACAACTCGAAAAGAACAATGTAGCTTTGTTTGAAAGGCTCCAACATATTCATCAACATCGACAATCACTCCGATGGCTAGCGTATAGAGTTAGTTGGCCTTCACGGTGTTCCGCTACAAAACCAACCAATAGATCTTTATATCGATGTGTTTTTTGCAATAAATCATACATCGAGTTCCATCGGTTTCGGGTAACGAGTGGGTAATCGTAAGGCTTTGAACCATGTTTTACGCACCATTGATTCCACCTTCTTTCAAGACTATGTCCGGAATTGATAAAGCGGCAAGCATTCTTAATAACTCCAATGCTCGAATTTAAAGCATCCATCGCATCAAGTACGCATAAATTCGGAACATGGCATAAACATACGATATGGAAAAACATACCGCCGCATATAGGTTGGCATATTTGTTTCAATTCAACAATTGACAGATCGTTATTGGAAGCATTATCAAAAGAAATAGAGAAAATCCTTTTCTTCAAGCCAAAATCATCCAAGACCTTTGATATGATAGTACTTATGTTGTGTGAATTGTGCCTTTCATTAAACGCTCGATACGCTATCAAACGTTTTTGCATATTCCAATCATTATCTATCCGGTGACAACTAATACCCATGTAAAAATTATCTTGCCCCTTTATCACTCCAAATATCACCACACAAATTGACATCATGTTTTATGCCATCTAAAAGATTTTGTATTTGTTTCATGCGTACCTTAAATGACGTTACCAAATCTCTCATCATAGTAGATCGTGGGATTTTTTCAAACGACGGGTGCCAAGTCTTGTTTGAACGCGGTGTTGAAGATTTAAGCTTTCGAGAAGGCGAAAAGCTAGACTCTCGGTACATATGAGATCTACAACCTCATTCCTACTCACCCTTGTCTTTGTATGGAAATATATCAGAAGTCGTACCTCCACTAGCC
Organism: Gentiana straminea; assembly: GCA_036785695.1. Classification (NCBI taxonomy): domain Eukaryota; kingdom Viridiplantae; phylum Streptophyta; class Magnoliopsida; order Gentianales; family Gentianaceae; genus Gentiana; species Gentiana straminea. Next base: position 7,567,589 of record JAVUPR010000048.1, on the reverse strand, counting down.
GAAGTAGGTGGCCGCATTTGTGTCTGTCCAGGATCGAGGCCCCATTTCTCTGGATGGAACTTCTTGGCATGCTTTCTCATCGTGCCATAGCCATCCCCTTTTGTGAATCTATAGTTCTTGTCACAAAAGTTACATTGAGAAGTGTAAACACCAGTAATGCGCCGACCATCTCGCATTAACTAACGGAATTTTTTGAAAAACTCCGTAAATATCCTTGATTTGAGAGGTTCATGGTAGTCATCCTCTACTTCATTAATACCTCCTTCAAAATGATCATCACTTTCTTGTGTACGACGCGCAGATGATCGTGCTTGATTACGCCTACTACCACCAACATCTTTTCCACGTCCACCACGTGAGGTCCGTGAGGAAGAACCGATTGGATCAGGAATTGGAGTAGCATTTTGTTGGGATTCATTACCCACATATCCAGGCACTACGAATTCCGGCAATCCAGTATCAAAATCATTAACATTGAAACCAGGCGGAGTAGCAAATTGACAGACCGAAGTGTAGTTTCCATCAGCATCGGTGATGTGTGTTAAATCTTCAAACTGAGGCCGGTAACAGCCATCATCGAAAGTTTCCCCCACAACTGTGTCATGTAACTGATTTATATGAGAAGTCATAGGTCGTTTCGACATTTTCTGTTTTGTAAAATGTAAAAAAAAAAAAAGGGGGATCGGAAAGAGTAGTAAAAAAAAATTAGCCAACTATCTCTTCAGACCGGAAGAAGTACACGAATAAATCAGAACAACTTCAATTCACAGTCTGGCGAGTCTTAGATGGATAATTATAGAAATAGAGAAGAAGATTTGATAGGTAAAAATAATAGAATTATAAGAGTTAGAAGAGAAGGTGTGAGAAAAAATAGTTGTGAGTGTGGTGTATTTATAGTGTTGAAGTTGGAGTATAAAATTATTAAAAAAAAAAAAAAAAAAAATATATAAAACCTGCATATAGCCGTTAGACCCGGCGGGTAGAACCGGACCCGGCGGGTCGGCCCGGGTCTGGACGGTTCCAACGGTTAGATTTTCCTTTTTTTTTTTTTTTTTTTTTTTAAATTTTTAAATATTAACATATATATATATATATATATTGAATTTCAGCAGAAATTTATATATAAATGTTTCTTGTTTTTATTTTGAATAAAAAAATTTCTAAAAAACATTTTTAAAATACAAAAAAAATAATCAAAATACTCTTATAAAAAAATAGTAACTAGTAAATACATTATACATCACATGTAAATTCAAAATACATCACATATCCCCAAGGACCCCAACTCCCATAACACTATAAATACATCTCAAAACCAACAAATTTTTTCTCACACCTTCTTTTCTATATCTTTATATCCTTCTTCTATTTATCTATCTTCTCATTTTCTACTTATTACCATTATAATTATCAATAATTCATCTAACTCTCAACGACTATTAATTGAAGTTGTTCGATTTATTCGTGTACTTCTTATAATTACGAAGAGATAGTTGGATAATTATTTTTTATTATTTGACAATGGCTAATCCACATGCCCCTATATTTACCGATGAGGATGACGGTGGTGTGCCATGGGACGAACATCCTTACGAGACTCGATTCACATCATACGATCAATTTATCGAGTACCGTGAAAACTGGATGGGTAGAGCTATTGTTGGTGAACGGAGATTGGCATGGGAAAGTCTACCTATTGAGATTACGGAATTGGTAGAAAGTGTAGACTGGTATGGGTTCGTCACTGACCCCGACCCTAGTTACGAGATGAATCGCTCAATCGTTCGTGAGTTCTACGCAATTGTTGCCACAACGGGAAATGTCACAAGAGAATTCACATGGCGCGGTGTACACGTCCAATTCACACCGCGTTGGATCAACCATTATTATTTACTTGAAGATATCCCTCGTAATGTTGATTTTTTCAGACCGTTTCAGTGGACTGAAAGATTGTATGCTAACATGGTACGACATTTTGGTGAGACTCACCTCTGGGCACCTATGATTAGAAGGAGTGGTCAACATTACCCTCGTAGATGGACCCACGAAGTCGTTCGGACAACCATTTTGTTTCTTGCATATCACCTTCATGGTACTTGTAAACCACAACGAACCGTCCATTGAGATGTACATCCTTGCGTACGCTTTTCTTACGAATGAGCTAATAGATGTAGGCCAATACATCGTGGAAAGAATTGGCCGGATAGCTATGGGCAATGCGGGTGATGGTTATATTTTCTTTCCATTTCTTATCACCGCTTTTGCTAGAGAATTCGGGGTACCCCAATATGATACGAGACAACCTTTACGGACCTAATGAACCTATTTTATATGAATAAAAGAGTAGGATGTACTATGTAGTTTATTAATATTTTGTAACATTTAAATTTAATTTGATTAGTCAAAGTGTAACATTTAAATTTAATTTAATTATGTGCTCTTCCTTGTCACAATAATTTAAATACTAGTAGTATTTGATTATTTGTCTATTTGATTAGTCAAAGTGTTACGATTTATTTCGGTCATAAAGTAATAATAATAAGAAATATATTATTATGTTGTGGCGCTAGTAAAAAAACTAAACAACAACATTTTATGGTATATTAAAATAAAATTAAATATTTTGAATATATATCCGTTGCCAACCGTTGGTTAAATTGGAATTTTGGAATCTCGGGCAACTTTTGAAGGAAAAAGAAAAAGAAAAAGAAAAAGGAAAAGGAAAAAAAGGGGAAAAAAAACGGTAAAAAAAAAAAAAAAAAAAAAAAAAAGCAAAAACCGCCGGTTCCGGGTCCTCCGGGCCGGTTCCGGCCGGTTCAACCGCCGGTTTTCGGCCGGTTCTTTGAACCGCCGGTTCCGGGCCGGGCCGGGTCCGTTGGAACCTAAAACCGGGTAGGAACCGTGGAACCGCCGGTTCCGTGGACCCGTGGACCCGTGGACCCGGGGACCCGTGGAACCGCCGGGTTGGACCCGGGAACCGGCGGGTCCGAACCGGATTTGGAACCGGAACCGCCCACGTCTATCCGTGTACATGCCTACACCACACCGGGTATGTATGCACACTCGACTTCACGAAATCAAATGTAAACCATATAATTGCGTTTAAAGTCAATTATCACTGCTAATTTTTCATAAGTTGATCTTCAATTTGGTATCTTAGTATGCATTAGAGCTGTTATTCAAGCGGTTCGGTTTTTTGTATGAATAATTCAGTTCGATAAGGTTCAAGGTCGATTAGACTCAACTTTTGAATACCAAATGAGCCAAAATCTCTAACATTCACGTGTTCAGTTAGCTTGCAAACACATCCCAATTAAACAAACTTGTGTAAAATTATTTATAGATTGAATCTATATTTATTTATTAAACTCTACTCCCTCCGTCTTTTTATTTGTTTTGTTTGACTTTTCATACATATTAAGAAAAATATAGTTAATGCTTTGAATCTCATTAAATGATTCAATATTTTTACATTTTTGCCCTTTAATTAGTTGTTGAAACATTTAATGATACACACTTTTTATTTTAAATATTCTGGAGAGGGAAGGACATTTGAAGAAATTTGATAATTAATACACAAAGTAGACGACACTTATTTTGAAACAAACCGAAAAAAGAAACGTGGACAAATAAAATGGGACGGAAGAAGTATATTTTAGTCCTCTGATTTGTGAATTAAATTTATAATTTAGAAGTTTCTTTTTATCCTAGAAATGAATTGCCTTTTAGCTTATTAACAAATTAGTTTACAATGAAATGCATCAAGATTGTTTTTCATTTTGCTCGACGGTATACGAAAGATAATCGGATCCGGCCGCGACGGTGTTGAGGATTCGAAGATCCTATGTGATGCTTTAAAAAAAAAAATAACTTGACTGGAAACTTGACACGTTTGCAATGGAGATGAGTCAAGAACTGTTCGAGCTAAGACAACATATATATGAATGAAGAAGATTAAACATTTGGTCCCCGGTGTTGAACGAGACTTTCCTCGGAGATCGACCGGTGAGAAGCAGCAATATTGAAATCACGTTGGTTTTACTTATAACTTTAATTTGACGAAAGTGACTGCGGGTTCCACGGCTAGAAGGAAAAATAACCCCATTTTTTCATGTTTAGTAACCAAACTGTGTGTGGTATCAGAGAATCAAACATATTTTTGCTGATGAGGATGATTTTTCAGGGACTAGATGTACGAAGAATTAAATATTAGGTTAAATGTCGTGGAAGACTGTTTTTTATCTAAAACGAGAAAAAAAGACAATTCCTCCTTCCGATTTTTTTTATTATTATTATTTTTTTTTTTTGTTGTTACCAACAATGCCCCTATGCAAACGGATCGTATACACAAGTCGAAAAAATGACAAAATCAGGATCCCCCTAATTCGTGAATTACTTTTGGGCCTTGAGCCACACTAAATCTACCCGATACATCATATTTCATGCATATTTTTAAATCTTACTATGATATACTTCGAGTAGATTTGGTGTGGTGTTCTTAAAAGCTCTCATTATTTTTTCAGGGATCCCTTTCAATGCATTTTTCACATAGTGTGCAGTGAACATCTGATGGCGGCGGTGCGAATAACGGGGTCTAATATTTAAAACACAAATTTTTTTTTACGGAATCCAAATATCGTAGATAAAATGTAGAGTATTTTTGTTTTTAGCGGGACTAAGCTGGATATATCATTTGTGTGTTTACTACGCTGGATAATAAATAAATAAAAAAAAACCCTTATTTCATCCACCATCTAGGGAAATGGATCTGAGAATATTTTTCAACTTCTCCTACCAAAAATGAACGAATAACATTCATATGAAAGGATCCTCAAAAAAAAAAAAAAAAAAAAACATTCATATGAAAGGCCATGCAATCTATCCGAATGAAATCAACAAAAGTATAGATTTATCAAAATTTCACAAAATACATATAAATCAAATGCACGCTTCATCTTATTTTTGTAATTTCGTTTTTAAACTTTCCTTAATCTCATTTTGATAAACCTGTACGTTTTGTTTTTTTTTTCAAATCCGATTTGATTTGATGTTCTATCGTTCCCAAGTACTACACGGTGATGAACATTCAAGTGCTGCAAATCTACCTTGTTTGTTGAGATCTTTATAGAACTTCTTAATAAAATCTTCAGCATCTTTATCCACTTGTGGATTTTCCTCTGGATCCTTCACCGGAAACGGCGAATCCGTCACTCTCAACTGCCGTACGATCGGACTATTTCCAAAACCCGGTAGCGAAGCTAAAGGCGACGCCGCCGCCGCCGCCGCTTCACCGACAACAACATCGCACTTATTCAATACATCAAACACCTTCTGTACAAAATCTATGTCTTCTTTCCGGTACCGCCGACACTGCCGGAGATGTTGATTTTTGCGCTTGAAAATGGAGGAATGATAGTACGCCGGACTATTACTGCAGCTAAACTCGTAATCACGGCGGTGTATGACGGCGGACATACGGACGTCGGCGGTGGTGTTGCAGATCAAGGTAGAATAGTCTTTGTGGAGGTGATGAAGGATTTGGCGCATGGATTTGCCTGCGGTTTTCCAAGGCTTGATGAAGGAATGAAGATCGGTGAGTAATTTGTTCTTTGATACAACTTTTTTCAGTATGTGGAAGAGAATTGTGGCTAGATTACATATTTTTCTGGCTAACGCTGGTGGTGTTCCGTCGATCTCCATTGTTATGTGTTCAAGCTTTTTTTTGCTTTCGTTGTTTGCAGTTAAAAAGAAGGAGAGTACGTGGAGACGTTTTGTTTGCACGAAGAAGAAACGGTTGGAGGGTAATGTATTTATACCAAAATGGTAAATTACTGTTTTCCTTTTTCTTATTTGACTTAAAACAACTTTTAAATTAGAATTAATCACTTCCACCTCAGTGATATTGATTTGAGTCTCATATCTAGGACCGTTAATGAATAAACTTTGCCTCGACTCGTATAAATTGTATAATCATATACTTATTTGATTAAATGAATGAAACTCGAACATATTATTAGATCATCATATATAAAAGTTAAAAATAAAAAGGTCTTTGGATTGAAGACTGCTTCAAATTCATTGAAAATGATCCGGGGTTTCCCACACAAAAACAAATAAAAAAATCTGCTGTATTTAATCATATACGTACAGTTTAACTTAATAATCTATTAACAAGTAATGCGTAAGGTCCCACAATATCCTGCTTATCATCATATAAGTGTGAGACGTAAATGTCTTATCAACTCGAGTTAGCCCTTTTTTAGATTAAGCGATGACGACGGTCTAAGCAGTTGAACGTATCATTTTTGTCTCATTTAAACAGTCAGGCCCGGGAACGGGACGTCACAGAATGATATTTAGGTCCGACTATGATACAGACCTAAGTGTCACACCGTGAGAAACGATAGGGGTCACATCTAGAAATCCTCTTGTAGGGACGAGGTTGGGACAAGTCCACCGGGACAAGTCATGGGAAGGACGTCAATCCCTTATATAGAGGTGGGAGGAGAATGCAAATTATCAAATCTGTAAAGTAATAGCATGTTGACCCTCATATAAGTTGAGACATAAATGTCTTATCAACTCGAATTAGCATTTTTAGATCAAGCGATAGTTGATCGGATCATTTATGACTTATTTAACGCTATCACGGTCTAAATAGTTGACCAGATAATTTATGACTTATTTAGCGCTGTCATGCGGGAGACGTCACATAATGATATTAGACTATTACCGAAATAAAATTTATTTTGTTTATAATAAACATCTATAAACTTGCAAATAGAAAACACATTATTTAATAATTTTTAGGAGCATGTCATTTCTCATTCATTTGAGACGTATTGCTTAAAATGTAATTAATAAACATTATAAACTTATCAAAATAACATTTACCTTCCATATAATTATTCAAGACTATGAATGCAATTTATAAAGAATAAAATATATAGAGAAATAGTTGTGAAAAATTAATTACTATAAGATAAGAAGCATTTAATGATACCTCCTATATATAAAAGGTTTAAGTAGCAAGAAGTTGTGAAGAATTAAATAGGAAGAAAACAACAATTTAAAATTAAGAAAAGAAAAAAATCACTATCGGCATGTACTCCACCACTACCTCCTCCACATCCTCAGCCACAACCACGATCCGCATGCGTCCACGGCTTCATCTCGACACTGCTGGAAAGCAATATTTGTACTATTTTCTTTTGAAGAATAAGATTTTATTAATGCAGGGTGTCTTCACATAAAAAATATAGTATTTGCCACCTATCATATATAATACGTTAACATAAGTTAGACTTTGAAAATAATATAACTTGTCAAATAAAAAATTGACAGAAGAATTCAATGGTATGGCAAGAAGACATAGAATTTACAATTAATTAAGCACAACTAATTAATTATATGGGTAAATAAAGACTTGATATAGTCTATTCATTTTTGACAAAAGGTGTGTTTTGTCTTTCCCTCTAACTTAAGATGCAACTCTTTAACTTTATCACATACTACAATTTTGATGTCAATTTTTTAAAAAGAAACACTGCCAAATCAAGAAGAAATCGAGGATGGGGAAGTTATCTGTCGTTTACAACCCAAGAGTTTTGCCCAAAAATCTAATATAAACTCTTTATTTTATTTCATGTTTTACCTCAAGAGAAACGGTATTAACATAACGAGTGACACGTCACACTTTTACGCATTTGATAATGAAACGTAGAATTTACAGGTAACAATGTAAGTCTATCATAATCAAAAATATAAAAGTGTATGTCATAATCAATATAGTGTAAAAGTATATTGTTTGATTCGTTATGCTGCAACCGTTGTAATATATAATATCATGAGAAAATAGTGTGTTTTTTTTTTTGTTTTGAAAAAATGAGAAAATAGTTATATATCATTAATACACTTTTTTACGACTATTAACTTAATAGTTGTAACATAATGATTTTTTTTTTTCCTTTTTTTGAATCCACATGAGATAAGGAAAACCATAATAAGTATTCTATTATTAATCTAAAACATGCACAATTTTTTTTTGTCATAATTCATTTATAATAGGGTAAACAAGATCTAGGGGGAATGAGGGATAAGGACAAAAACATTTCATCAATTGAGTAGAAGGACAGTCTTTTGAAACTTTTGCATAAAGGACAAAACTATTTATTCACTGTCGAAATTCACTTGTGTTCAAAATTCACTGTTTAAATTCACTGCCGAAATTCACTGTCGAAATTCACTAATTTTCAAAATTCATTGTCGAAATTCACTAATTTTCGGGATTCACTGTCGAAATTCACTATCGAAATTCACTGATTTCGGGATTCACTGGGATATTCACTGATTTTCGGGATTCACTCTGTTTGTCATTCCATTATAAAAATTATGCGGTTGTCCCTTCTCCCTATAAAAAATATGTATTTGTCTCCCGTTACTTAATAATATTTCGATTGTGTCCTTATCCCTAATTTTCCACAAGATCTAATCTAACTCATCACAAACTATGACAAGAGATTCTGATTCAATTCATTTTTGAGAAATTTTGTATAAATAACCTACAATTGCTGACTAATCAATTTATTACACTAACTAATGATTATAGACATAGGTCAAGGGAAGTGAAAACATTGAAATATAACGGGTTTAAATGCGATCAGAATAACATATATGTGTGGAAGTACTATGTCATCTAATACTTTCAATCAACCCACGAACTATTTGATTACTATATATATAAAACCTCGACTTGAGCTCGAAAAATCAAAGCAAATCAAATTTGTTTAAGAGTCAAATATGAATAAGAAGTTACGAATAAGTTGAATCACTTACGACTCTCTTACAAAGCTACATTTGTATCCGGGAGACATGGTCATTAGTCATTATCGGCAATGCGGCATGACCCCTTTCATTGTTTTTTTACGGGAAAAAACAACAAAAATAGTTTATTTAGTCATAAAGCGTATAAGTATATTTTTGAAGTAATCTTCTAAAAAAAGTTTCATTTTTAGTGTTATTTATTTATAAGAACGTGTTTTGGGACTTAATTAGGCACTTAAGACACCCAAAAAAGATCATTCGTTATAAAGACAAAATAATACTTCTCGGACAAATCTAACCCCGATCCTTCTTTCTCAATTTACAAATCCAACAAATGAATTCAATCCCATGGTCTTGTTTGGTTTCGGGTAGGGTTGGATCTATTTGAATCTAACTCAATATTTTATTCATTCCACTATCTTATTTATCATTATTTTATTAATTATATTATTTTTATTATAAATTCTCTCATCAATCATTCAACATCAACAAATAAAATAATATTAATCGATTCACTTTATTCACCCACTACACTATTTAATCATTACTTTTTCAATATAATATTTTATTAAAAATTTTCTAACCAATCATTTATTCAATTACACAAATTTCAACTTTATAATCATTATTTCACTATAATTTATTTTACTTTATATTTTTTAAATTCATTCAACCCCAATCCAACCTGAAACCAAACAGGCCATGGCGTCGTCCCACCCTTCTTCCGAGCTACCCTTTTCATCTCCTCCTTCCATGGTTGTTTTCCGGTTTCAACCCCGGCCAAGCAATCATGTGACCGGAATGCTCACCGCACTCTCACTTCATCTTAAGTGATAGTTTTCCTTCCTTTCTGTTCGCCTCCTGCATTTCTCTGGCTGGCCTAATCACCATGACTCAACAGAAAGAATCCACCATATCAACCACCACCTCCAGATTCAGCCAGTTGTATGTATTCTGTCGGAGCTACAAAGAAGCCGCCATTGAATTAGGCGAAGAATGGGTGTCAATGAATCTTGACCTGGTTTATGGCGGTGGAAGCATAGGGCTGATCGGTTTGACTTCAAAGGGCGTTCATAGCGGCGGAAGGCTTGTGATCGAAATCATACCGAAAATGCTGATTGGAAAAGAAAAAACCGGGGAAATAGTGGTTTTGGGACACTTGAAGAAGTGTTGGAGGTAATCACATGGGCTCAATTAGGGATCAATGATAAGCCTGTTGGATTACTAAATGTTGATGGATATTACGATCTTTTGATTGATTTCATTGATAAGCCTGTGAATGAAGGATTGTTAAAGCTTCTCAAAGAAAGCTTTTTGTTGCTGCTTCAAATGCTAGAGAATTGGTTCACAAAATGGAGGAATTTGTTCTTAGGCCTCATCAAACTAAAATTTTAGCTAACCTCAAGTGGGAATGGGATGCTGCTGCTGTTTTTTTTTTTCTTCTACTGATGGTTAGTGATGATCTGTTGCTTTGCTGCTATTGGTTTGATGCAGCAGGCCTGGTTTTTCCTAGCAATATGATGGTTATAGTAGGCTTATTTTGCTGCTCGATCAGCCTTTTCTTTTGGATATCATATGTCTATGGTCTTTTTGCAAGAAAAAAAGAAGTAGAAGAAGAATACCTTGGTATTCTGTGGTGGAATCAAAGATGGACAACAAAGGAGGCATTGTGGTACAAGACTGTTGCTTTTCTTTTCTCTTAACTGCAAGATTAAGATTTATTCTATGCTTTCTATATCTGTGGTTTCTTTGAATTTACCAATTTGAGCTAGGTAAGCAAAGAATTCAACTTTTGAAAGCACTACTTATGCAATTAATTGTGGATAGTATTTTTGTTTAGTGTCGCACATTGATGATGGGATGATGGTTCATTTTCCCATGTCTTTCCCCAAGTTTGCATGTTAAGAAAATTATTTAGATATAGAGCCTTGAGAGTTTGGAGATTTGATTTCATTTTCTGACTGTGCAAGTTTGCAACTGGTAATTAATTATGCTTAATCCTTCTTAAAATAAAAACACGTTTTCGTCTATGTTAGAGTTAGTACCTGTACTTGCTTCTTACAGATTTTGGTTTGAATTTTCCAGTTGTTTAAGTTCAATTTGTGTGTTTCCAAATGTTGATTTTTGTTTTTTATTTTTTATATTCATATGAAATTTTTCATTCAAAAGGGATCCTACATAATCATTTGACTCTTTATACTCCTCATCAGCACCGGAAGAAATAGGATTTTTCGTTTCTAGATCCTTTTCAACAGATTTTGGTTTTGATGATTTTGTAAGCTGTGAATGTAGTAAGGTAGCTGCTGCATTTTTTATGTTTATTTTTTGGTTGATGCTCAACTGCAATTTTGAATTGGCTTATTCTTGGAGTTTGATTTGTCTTGGAGTGATGGCTGTTGTGCATTTTGGATGGTTGTTGTGCAAGAAGGTGCTTGCATTTTGCAACCTAAACCATACTTGTTAAAGCGTAAAGCGCCGGCGAAGCGCCGGGGCAGGAAAAGCGTAAGCGCCGCTTAAGCGTCAAAAAAGCGCCGCTTTTTCATTTAAGCGTGCAAAACAAAAAATATGATATTTTAATTAAAAACTAACCAAAAAAGCTAATAAATCATATAAAAACAATATAATACTTTAATAAAACACTAAAATCAACCATTAAAACATCAAAACAACTAAACCACAACCACAAAGCAATGATGTCATCTATAGTCTATATAGTAATAACACTTCAGTGTTATTACTTAACATAATAACATTCAACCAAGTAACTAAATTTCTTGTTGTGAAACAAATAAGTACCTAACTAGGTAGACAACTAACTAACAATTTAACATAATCACAAATTAACAATAATTCAATAATATTGAATGGATTTTTACTAATTAAAGACGTCAAATGTTACTTTCATGCTTATAAAAAAAGTACATTAGCATTGCTAAGTACTACTACTAATCACTAAGAACCAAAAATAAAGAGAAAGGAAAAAAGAAAGGAAAAAAACAGGGAAAAAAACAGAATAAGCCTTCTGCCAGCGCTTTAGAGACGCTTTTTTGGACAAAAAGCGACGCTTTTACCGATTTAGCGACGCTTTTTACGCTTTTAGAGACGCTTTCTCATGCTGACGCTTAACTTGCTATTTTGAAGCGCTGCAGGGGCGCTTGCGCTTAAGCGGCGCTTTAGCGACGCTTTAACAACTATGACCTAAACATATGGCTAATCTTCCGGTATTTCCTATGTCATGAACTTAAACATTGTTTTTTCTGTTATTCCAGACCTCTCATAGGAATTGCATTCAGATGTTTTCCGGTCTTTACTGTGTTTGCCTCCCAAAAAGATTGTGGTTATTCATTTACAATCTGTGAGCAAAATTGAGATTGGTTCAATGAACCTAGCTGCCTAGACTAACACCGTTGATCATGATGTAATAATTATCAATTAGTTTAACATGCATCACCTTGAAACAAATAAAGAAAAATTATACGTTGATGGGGGTTTGTGTATGATTTGGAATAAAATTGATGCGGTGGTATTGATGTCACTGTATTTACAGTTAGAGAATTGATGCAGTGACATCGATGTCATTGCATATACAATTTACAAAGTTTTTGTTTTTGCAATTTGGGTGTTGATGTCACTTCATAAAATGTTGGTGTTATTGTGTGTCACTGCATAAGGTGTCATTTCATAAAATGAGATATCAGAATAAAAAGGACGAAAAAATATGAATTATAGTGAAAGAATTATGTTGATCGGAGTTTTATATCAAAAGATATAGCCGTTTGAAGTCGAATTTATAAAAAAAAAATCGATTTTCTGAAATTAATTCGGAAAAATGTCAAATGAGATTTCAAAATGAAGAGGACGAAAAAATATGAATTAGGGGGAAATAATTATGTTGATAGGAGTTTTATAATTCGATACTCCCTAGGCTCGAGCTCGAATCGACTAAAAAAGTTCGGGCTCGATTGAGCCATAAAAAGGCAACATCGAACTCGACTGGCTAAGTACTCGATATAGCTCGACGCGGCTCATAAGCTCGATTTCCCCTGAAAAATCTTCCTAATTTCGGGACAAAAAGTTCAACAAAAATGTTGATGTCACTGCATATTTGATTGCCGATGTCACTACATAAATTGTTGATGTCATTCATATATGATTGCTGATGTAACTGCATAAAATGTTCATGTCGTTGCATATCTGATTGTCGATGTCACTGCATAAATTGTTGATGTCACGCATATATGATTGTCGATGTCACTGCACATATGATTGCCGATGTCATTGCATAAAAATATGAATTAAGGTGAAAGATTTTTGTTGATTGTAGTTTTATATCAAAAGATATAGCCATTTGAAGTCGATTTTATGAAGAAAAGAAATCGATTTTATGAAATTAAGTCGGAAAAATATCAAATGTCATCACGGTGTTGCTTCATCAAATGTCACTGCATCCCAGTGATCACTGCATCCCGATGGCCTCTGCATCGCGGTGTCTCTGCATCGGGGGTGGCCACTTCATCGCGGTGTCTCTGCATACCTTGGTTATACAATTTTTTACATTTAACCAAAAAAGATAGAAGGATACAGAATTACATTCCAGAGTATTGATGTCACTGCATAAAATGTTGATGTCACTGAATAAAATGTTGATGTCAATGTATAAATTGTTGATATCACGCATATATGATTGCCGATATCACTGCATAAAATGTTGATGTCACTGCATATATGATTGCCGATGTCACTGCATAGAAATATGAATTAAGTTGAAAGATTTATGTTGATCGTAGTTTTTTATAAAAAGATATAGACCACTTTCAAAATTTTGATTTTGGAAAGTGGCCAAGCCTAGACCAAATTTGGTTTAGGAAAATGCCTTTTGGTTTAGGAAACCAAAGGCATCCCTTTTGATTAAGAATCAAAAGGAAATGAAACAAATTGGAGACCTTATAATTTTAATTTTATTTTGAATAGTTCAAATTTAATAAAATTGAAATTAAAATCGATTTAAAATTAAATGTTAATTTTAATTTTCGATTAAGTCATATAATTAATTAAAAGTTATTTAATTATTTTATATGATTAAATAAAGACACATAAGTAGTTAAAATTAGAATTTAATCTTTTTCATAAGATAAAATTGTATGGATTAGATGTGTAGATATAATGTGATTATATGGACCCCGATTGATCATGGACTCGACCAATAGGATAGATGGGAATGTTTTCTTTATGTTGGTTTTTGAAAAATTGTCTTAGGCCGTTATGAAGAACGTGACCTAGTTTATTTTTTGCATTTATCTCATTCTCGTTACCTCCCCCCGTGTGCGGCGGGTGTAATTATTTATTAGATAGATTATTATGTAACAAGAATGGAGCAAAAGATGAAGACCAAAGAGAGATAAAGAACCCATTGGCGTACAACAATAAAGATCCTATTGGCGGTTGCAGACACCCTTAGTTTGTGACCCGCGGTTTCGTCAGTTTGTATTCGTAACCGCAACTAGGAAAAGTCCATGATCATACCGGTTATTTTGTGCGCGGAATGTTGTGTATGTTTTACTTTATATGATATCGTAATAATATGCACATAGTAGATGAGACCATAATTAAACCAAATTAATTAAGTGAATTAATTTATAATTATTCCCACGCCAAAAATCGAGCCAAAATTGTATCCCAATATTATAATAACGGTGAAGAGCCCTTGTTCGGATCCAACTGATCGTCCCACATCGGGAGTTGACCTACCTCGGGTATATCATCATTATCGAGATATGATCATTATGAGATCTCATGAATATTTGGGTTACGACTCGACTAAGAATCTTGCGGTGATTGGCCCACGTCAGGACCGCCTGATTTTAGAGACAATGGGTGGCTATCACATAGAGATGTGAACTGTCAAAGAGTTGACTAGTCAACCAATGGAAATCGAATAAGATTCGATCGGTAATAGGTACACACCTTCGAAATTGACCCGGTCAATCGGCCCACGTCGGGGATCGAGTCAACTAGATAAGATTCCATCCACTAAAGAATTAATTAAATTCATGAAAGCCAATTGGGAATAGTTGGCTAGTGGGAGTAAAACCTTATAAAATTTTAAGTGCAAATTTAGGGTTTTTATACATGAGCTTTTACTTATTCTATATTTATTTATTGTTGTAGAAAATGTCAAACAAATTGAACCTTCGTTTTATCATCGACAATAAGCTTGACGAAACTAATTTTCTCGATTGGGAAAGGAACCTCAAAATCGTTTTGAGGCACGAGAAGATTGGCTATGTCTTGGACGAGGCCCCGCTGAGAAGCCCGGCGAGGGTTCGAGTTGCGATCTTTGTCGAGAAGTATAACAAGCATTGTTCTGATAGTACTGATGCTACATGTATCATGCTTGCTTTGATGACACCTGAACTGCAAAAATAGCATGAGTCTATGGACGCCTACACAATCATGGTCCACCTAAAGGAACTTTATGCTTCTCAGTCTCGCACTGAGAGGTACGAGGTCTCGAAGGCCCTGGTTAGTTGTAAGATGGCATCTGGGACCGCCAGGGTCACACGTGCTTAAGATGATCGGGTACATAGAGAGGCTTGGGAAGCTGGGCCACAAATTAGAAAGAGAATTGAGTATTGACTTGATTCTACAATCTCTACCTGATTCATTCTCGCAATTCATGATGAATTATCACATCAACAAGATAGATTGCTCCTTTGAGGAGTGTGGCAATATTCGACATCTTTGATAAGTCTGCGAGGTTCGAGAGTGCGAACCTGCTTGAACTCATGTGCCGGTTTTTACGTGTACACCTTATTTATTTATAAAGAGACATATTAATTGTAGTACATATAAACAATTAATATGTCAAACTCTATTCATAGACATAGCTTTTACTCTAGTTCACTTTATGTCATAGACATTTATTATGTAAGAGACTAAAAAGCATCTAGCCTCGTTTATAGCTTTTACTTTTTCTATGAAAGGTCACTATCTTGTCTAGGACCTTTCAAACTCCTCAATTGTATCTACATATACTCCACATTATCAATGAATAAAAGATAAGTTGAAGTTTACTCTTGTGTTAACACATTCTCAAACTCTCTTCATGGTATCAGAGACATTTGTGTTCTAACTTTTTCCGCTGCAAAACTCATATTTCGAAGAATGTCTTCCACATCCGACATTACTTCAACCTCGGCGACTCTCGGCGGCCTCGGACCTGAGTACGACAACTCCTCTTCTTATACAAACCATAGACTTGATGGTAACAACTATCTCGTTATGGTCAAGGTCTATGAAAATGTACATTTACGGACAAAGTAAGATGGGATACTTGTCCGGAACAAAACCCGCACCCGCTTTGAAACCGACCCCGGTTTTGAAGCATGGGACACAACAAATAATCAACTCATGACCATCCTCACGAGGTCAATGACAAAAGAGATAAGTGAAAACTTTATGATGTATGATACGCCAAAGAAATGCGGGATAATGCCGGAGATCTTTACTCCAAGAAGGATAATACATCCGAGGTATATGAACTAGAAGCTCGATTCAAACTTGCGAGGCAAGGGGATATGTCGTAACTCAATATTTCAATCAACTATCTAAGGCTTGGCAACACTTAGATATGTTAGAAACTCACTCATGGAATGATGTCAAGGATCTTTGCTCTTTATAAAGACATCATAGAAAAGAAGAGAGTATTCGGGTTCCTCACTTTGGGATGAATCCTACTCTTGATGATGTTAGAGGAAGAATTCTTGCCACCAAACCTCTTCCAAATCTCAAATCCATGTTTGCTGAGGTCAAACATGAAGAAAGTAGGAGAAAAGTCATGCTTCTGAAATCCACTACTGACAACCCTACTGCGAAGGTGCCGCCTGCGGCGCGTCGGGAAGGCTGCCGAGGTTGCTTGAGACATACAAGAAGCCAACCGAGAAAAGCGGAAAACGTTTCGTGATCACGCAAACGCACAAATCACACCAAGGACAACTCGCTGGAAGCTCCATGGCAAGCCTAACTCCTCAAAAACCTCAAAACCTATCGGGGAAAGTCAAGGCGGACACATCGGTGAGGAGGAGAATGACAACCGGATGAATGCTCGGTTCTTTGCATTCAAAGCCTTCTGAATCAACAAAAGGAAGGTAGTCACTCTACGATGTTGCTACTCATACTCATACGGGTAAATTCTACTCTTCCCTTAGCAATGAAACATGGATTGTTGATTCGGGGCATCCTCCCATATGACTTTGGTA
This sequence comes from Gentiana straminea, assembly GCA_036785695.1. Classification (NCBI taxonomy): domain Eukaryota; kingdom Viridiplantae; phylum Streptophyta; class Magnoliopsida; order Gentianales; family Gentianaceae; genus Gentiana; species Gentiana straminea. The sequence continues at coordinate 7,550,508 of JAVUPR010000048.1, read as the reverse complement.
ATAAAAACCTTATAACCAACTATATGCCTTGTCACCAAATTCATAACATTAAAGCTGGCGATGGATCTATCTCTCGTGCAAAAGGTGTTGGAAATGTTAAACTCACTAATAAGATATGCCTACGGGATGTCCTATTTGTTCCAAACTTAGACGCAATCTTATATCGTCGGTAGACTCACTAAAGATTTGAATTGGATTTGTTGTTTTTAAGGAAAATCGGTGCACATTCCGGGATCCTACTTCACGGGAAGTGATTGGGAAGGCTAAACCTTGCGCCGGATTGTTTCTACGGTCAACCTGCTGAAGACGAAAGGCGAAGGCGAATGCGCCTCGGCGGCACTGCTCCCGGACTTTAGACAATATCATGTTATGGCATTATAGATTAGGACATCCAAGTTTTGGTTACTTAAAATCTTTAACTCTGAATTGTTTAAAGGATGTAATCGAATGACCTTCAATGTGATATTTGTCAATTTGCTAAACTTACAAAATGTGTATGCTAAGTTACCTCATTTGCATTCCTCACCCTTCACCTTAATACACGGTGATGTGTGGGGACCCTACAGGGTGAAAAGTATAACGGGGAAAAGGTGGTTTGTCACCTTTATTGATGATCATACCGGGAACACTTGGGTTTTTTTAATGAAAGACAAATCGAAGTTGGCCCTATCTTTCAAGAATTTTATCATATGGTCTCCACTCAATTTGATACTAAGGTCAAGATCTTAAAGGCGATAATGCTCTAGAATACTATGAGTCTAATCTCGGTACCTTCTTGACGGATAGAGGAATTGTTCATATCGGTAGTTGTGTGGAAACACCTCGGCGAATGGGGTTGCTTTGAGAGAAAGAACAGGCACTGCTTGGAAATGGCCGGATCAATCATGTTCACCACACATGTTCCTAAATATATGTGGGGTGAAGCTATCTTGACCGCAACTTATTTACTCAACGGACTTCCCGGCGAGTGTTAGGTTTCAAAACTCCACTCCAAACCCTACGACCACACACTCCTGCCATCATCTTGTTTCCCGAGTTGCCTCCAAAGATCTTTGGTTGTCTTGTGTTTGTGTATATCCATGCTCAACACGAAGTAAACTTGATCCTAAAGCTCACAAGTGTATTTTCCTAGGTTATGCAAAGGACGAGAAAAGGTTACAAGTGTTATTCCCCTATTGAAAAGAAATTTTATAATTCTATGGATGTAAAATTCTTTGAAAGGACCCTTATTACAAAGAAACCTACTTGAGCCATTCACGATGGAAACCCGATTGAAATTGACCTAAACCCCTTCCCTCGGCATACTCTTAACCTCGGCAACTGCGATCCTCGGCGGACCGAACTTCGGTACCCTGCGACTCTCTACGGCCTAATACTCCTCGGCAACCTCCGAACAAGAGTCTGCGACCCGAGAGCCTGGCGATCCCGAGCCTGCGACACTCGGCAATCTACGGATCCTCGGCGGCACTGCCGACATTGATGATAGGCCTATTGCTCTTAGGAAGGGAAAGAGATCATGCACCGATCACTCTATTCATTCTTATTTATCTTATGATAAGTTATCTCCTGCCTTTGCCATGTTTTCACGGGACTGGACTCTCACTCTATTCCTAAAAATATTCGGGAGGCCCTTCAAAATGATAAATGGAAGGTCGCTTGTTAAAACAGAGATGACGACTTCGGATAATCATACTTGGGATTTGACACCTCTCCCACGGGGCAAGAAGACGATCGATTGCGGATGGTTATTCACTATAAAATACAATGCGATGGCACTATTGACAAGTACAAAGCCGGATTGGTAGCCGGGGGATTCACTCAAACTTATGGCATTGACTATAAGGAAACTTTTGCACCGGTGGCAAAACTCAACACTTGTCGGGTTCGATCTCTCTAGTTGTCCAACTTGACGGCCTCTTCACCAATTGGACATCAAAAATGCTTTTCTAAATGGGGACCTCACCGAGGAGGTTTATATGAATGTACCTCCTGGTTTTATCAATCCTCATACTCAAGGCAAGGTGTGCAAGGCGAGGAAATCTCTATATGGCTGAAGCAATCACCAAGGGCATGGTTTGGAAAATTAACAAGCTGTGGTCAAAGCTGCTTGGATATCACCAATGCAATTCGATCACACTATGTTCATCAAGACAACCAACCGAGAAGAGGTCTATTCTTATTGTCTATGTGGATGATATCATCCTCACCGGAGATGACTCTACGAGATCCAACATTTGAAGACTCTGTGGCAAAGGTGTTTCGGGTGAAAGACTTGGGTTTTCTCAAATATTTTCTTGGCATGGAAGTAGCAAGAAACAAAGAAAAGGCATTTACGTCTCCCAAAGGAAATATGTACTTGGATCTGTTGAAGGAAGCGGCATCTTTGGGGTGCAAACCTGCTATATCCCCCCGTAGACCCCCGGTCATACCCTGCTACATGGTGACACCGTCGTCGGAAAGAACAATATCAAAGGCTTGTAGGGAAACTCATCTACCTCTCCCATACAAGACCCGATATTGCATATGGTGTCGATCCGGTTAGTCGGTTCATGCATTGCCCTACTTGAGCAACATTGGGATGCGATAAATAGAATACGAGGTATTTGAAGTCTACTCCGGCCAAGGGTTACACTTCACCAAGTCTGGCGATAGATCCATCAAGGTCTACACCGATGCGATTGGGTGGATGCCACATAGATAGAAGGTCGACCACAAAGCTACGTTTCTATGTATGGGGCAATCTTGTTACTTGGAGGAGCAAGAAACAACCTACATCGTGTCTAGAAGCGATCTTGAAGGTTCGAACTCGGGGCACTTGTCTTAGGCATTTGTGAAGCTCTTTGGCTCAAAAGAGTACTTACCGAACTTCGGCGGCCTCTTCGACAACCTATCACACTCTGTTTGTGATAATCACTCGGCACTCTGCATGGCGAGAGGATCCGATCCATCATGACAAAACAAAACATGTGGACATTGACGGACACTTCCTAAAGGAAAAGATTGATGCCAAGATTATCCGGCTCCGGTATGTTCCCTCGGCGGACCAAAATGCGATATTCTCACCAAAGCTATTCCACCTCTCATGTTCGGCGAGACTAAGTAGCAAACTTGGCCGCATCAACATATACGACCCGGTTTGAGGGGGGTGTGGCAATATTCAGCATGCTGATAAGTCTGCTGAGGTTCAGCAGGGTACTGAACCTGCCTGAACTCATGTGCCGGTTTTTCTGTGTACACCTTATTTATTTATAAAGAGACATATTAATTGTAGTACATATAAACAATTAATATGTCAAACTCTATTCATAGACATAGCTTTTACTCTAGTTCACTTTATGTCATAGACATTTATTATGTAAGAGACTAAAAAGCATCTAGCCTCGTTTATAGCTTTTACTTTTTCTATGAAAGGTCACTATCTTGTCTAGGACCTTTCAAACTCCTCAATTGTATCTACATATACTCCACATTATCAATGAATAAAAGATAAGTTGAAGTTTACTCTTGTGTTAACACATTCTCAAACTCTCTTCAAGGAGTTATTGAACATGTTGAAAACTGCTAAGGGCGCTGTAGGGAAGGGAAAGCAAGTGTTGCTGGTCACTTCTAGCAAGGGCAAGGCAAAATCCCAGAAAAAGTCCAAGAAGGCGAAGGCTGCACCTAAGCCAACGCCTAAGATAGCAAAAGACAAATCCAATGATGCTTGCTTTCATTGAGGTGAGACCGGACATTGGAGGAGAAACTGCAAAGGCTTCTTAAGTACCAAGAAGAAGCATTCTGATGCTTCGACTTTAGGTATATTTATGATTGAGATCAATATTGCTTCTTCTAAGTCTAACCACTGGGTATTAGATACTGGTTGTGGTTCTCATATTTGTACGAATATGCAGGCACTAAGAAAAACTAGAGAGCTAAGGAAAGGAGAGGTGGACCTGCGCGTTGGAAATGGAGCAAGTGTTGCTGCACTAGCCGTAGGAGTTTATTTTCTTTTATTGCCCAGTGGGCTAGTACTTGAACTTAATAACTGTTATTTTGTTCCTGCTCTTACGAAGATCATTATTTCTATTTCCGCATTAGATGTTGATGGATTTTCATTTACGTTTGAGAATAAATGTTGTTATTTTTCACGTGATGGAATTTTTTATGGTACTGGCATACTTAGCAATGGTCTCTACATATTAGATATGAATGTTTACGTACTTAACATAAATAACAAGAAAACCAAGACAAATGACTTGAATAAATTCTATTTATGGCATTGTAGACTTGGCCATATAAATAAGAATCGCATATCCAAACTCCATAAAGATGGAATGCTGGATCAATTCGATTATGAATCGTTTGATACATGCGAAGATTGTTTACTTGGCAAGATGACAAAGTCACCTTTTAGTGGCAAAGGGATAAGATCCAATGAATTGCTTGAGCTCATACATACTGATGTATGTGGCCCAATGTCAATTCAAGCCAAAGGATGATACTCTTATTTTATCACTTTCACTGATGACCATTCTCGCTATGGTTATAAATACTTAATGAAGTATAAGTCTGAAGCCTTCGAAAAGTTCAAGGAATTCAGAAGTGAAGTGGAGAAACAACTAGGTAGAGAAATCAAAACACTTCGATCCGATCGAGGTGGAAAATACCTAGATGGAGAGTTTCAAGACTATTTGAAGGAGAATGGGTGTCTACCTGAATGGACCCCTCCAGGTACGCCTCAGATGAATGGCGTATCTGAGAGGAGGAACCGTACCATGTTAGACATGGTACGATCCATGATAAGCTATGCAGTTCTCCCAAAATCATTTTGGGGGTATGCTCTAGAAACCGCATCCTATACACTGAACCGAGTTCCATCAAAGATGGTTGATTCTACACCATATGAGGTATGGGCCAAGAAGAAACCGAATCTGGCATATCTTAAACCTTGGGGTTGTCCGACTTATGTGAAGCGGATGATGCCTGACAAATTAGAGGCCAGATCTGACAAATGTCTATTTGTGGGCTATCCTAGAGAAACTAGAGGATACCAATTTTACCATCCTGAGGAACAAAAGGTGTTTGTTGCCAGGACTGGCCACTTTCTGGAGAAAGAGTTTATTCTGGATAGGGTCAGTGGGAGTAAGATTGATCTTGAAGAAATTCGAGAACCACTTTATGGATAACAGTCAGTTGATGGAAGTAGAGGACTCGCCACACACAGATGTGACGTCAGCCTCTACTGTGGACACACTAGCACCTCAAAGATCCACCAGGGAATGCCGTGAACCCGAAAGGTACACTGGCGTGTATCTCATGGAAGATGAGGACCCTAGAACTTATGAGGAAGTGCTATTAAGGCATGACAAAGAGAAATGGCTAGAAGCCATGAATTACGAAATGGAATCCATGAAAGACAACCAAGTTTGGAACTTAGTTGATCCACCTGAAGGAATAGTTCCTATAGGGTGTAAATGGGTCTTTAAGAGAAAGACCGACGTAGACGGTAACGTGACTACCTACAAGGCTAGGTTAGTGGCAAAAGGATATAAGCAAAGACAATGAGTTGACTATGACGAAACATTTTCGCATGTTGTCATGTTAAAATCCATTAGAATTTTGCTCGCTATTGCAGCATACCATGATTATGAAATCTGGCAGATGGATGTGAAAATAGCTTTCCTTAACGGGAACCTGTCTGAGGAGGTGTATATGACACAACCTGAGGGTTTCACAACCGATGACGCCAGGATGGTGTGTAAACTGCAAAGATCCATTTATGGATTAAAGCAAGCTTCTCGGAGTTGGAATCTTCACTTTGATGAGATAATCAAACAGTTTGATTTCATCAAGAACGAAGATGAGCCCCGTCTTTACAAGAAGGTTAGTGGGAGTGCCATTGTGTTCTTAGTGCTTTATGTAGACGACATATTGCTCATAGGGAATGATGTGCCTATGTTACAATCGAAAAGATTGGTTATCCAAGAACTTCTCAATGAAGGACTTGGGTGAAGCGACTATATTCTAGGAATAAAGATCTATAGAGATAGATCTAAATGGTTGCTTGGTCTGTCGCAATCCACCTATATAGACAAGATGCTGAAGAGATTCAGCATGGAGCAGTCCAAGAAAGGATTGCTTCCCATGTCACATGGGGTCTACCTGTCGAAGGGTTTTGAGTCATAAGACAGAGGAGGAGAGGGCACAAATGAGTAAGATCCCTTATGCTTCGGCAATCGGGTCTATCATGTATGCCATGTTGTGAACAAGACCAGATGTCTCATACCCTCTTAGTATGACTAGTTGGTACCAGTCCAATCCAGGCGATGGTCACTGGATTGCTCTCAAGAATATCTTCAAGTACTTAAGGCATACTAGGGATATGTTCCTGGTTTTCGGGAATGATGATTTAGTATTACGAGGTTACACAGATGCCAGTTTCCAAACTGAAAAGGATGACTTTAAGTCACAATCTGGATTTGTTTTCACGCTTAACGGCGGAGCAATGAGCGGGAAGAGTTCCAAGCAGGAGACTACTGCAGACTCTACAACGGAAACCGAATACATAGCAGCCTCGGAGGCGGCAAAGGAAGCAGTTTTGGATGAAAAAGTTCATTACTGAACTTGGTGTGGTTCCCTCCATCGAAGGTCCAGTGCCTCTGTACTGTGATAATAATGGAGCGATATCTCAGTTAAAGGAACCAAGGTCTCATCAGAAGTCCAAACATGTGCTACGGCGCTATCACTTGATTAGAGAGATAGTAGATAGAGGAGACGTAAAGATAGAGAAAGTCCACACGGATGATAACATAGCCGATCCGTTAACCAAGGCATTCTCTCAAGCAAAGCATGAGAAACATGTTCACTTGCATAGGCTTAGGCATATGGGTGATTGGCTTTAGGCCAAGTGGGAGATTGTTGGAAAGGTGTCCTAAACCCAATCGGGTTGGACCGGATCCGACCGGGTCGGGTCATTTACAGTCTATTTAGTTTATGTAATAACTTTATTATGATTAATAAAAGCACTTATGTTATTATATATATTGTTTATCTTCATGTTGTTTGTTGTATATATATAGTAACGTCCCTAGTATCAAAATGTGATAGAGAAACCATGATAGTGATTATGGATTATGAGATCTCTAATCACTATAACAAGTTTGGTACATAAATGTAGTGCTGTAAACGAGCCGAGCCGAGCCGAGTAGCTGATGTTCAAGCTCGAGCTCGTTTATTATCGAGCATACTCGGCTCGACTCGTTAAGACAAACGAGCCTAAAAGCCTGTTCGAGCTCGGCTCGATAAGAAAGAAAAATGTTCGAGCTCGAGCTCGAGATCAAGCTCGCGAACAGGCTCGAACTCGAGCTCGGCTCGTTCAACAGAATTTTTTTTTTAACAGATTCGGTTTTTCCAAGTCAAAAAAAAAAATACAGGGGGACACATTCACAAATACACAAAATAACCCGATAGGCAATAGTCCAAATTCAAATATAACAACTAGCAAGCACAAGTTACAACTTACAGGTTCAAAATGAGTTAATTGACCGGATAACATTACATAACCCAAAAGCTTAGTAAATTCTTAGACAAAACATTATATATTTATTTTGGGGTAAATAAACATTATATATTTATTTTTTGGGGTAAATAAACATTATATATTTATTTTTTATATAATATATGTTCACGAGCTTAAACGAGTGTTCGCGAACATGCTCGTGTAAGCTCGTTTACTAAACGAGTAGTAGAACCAGCTCGAGCTCGGCTCGATAGCATAACTGAACGAGCTCGAACGAGCTTAAACGAGCCGAGCTCGAGCCTCGTTCGTGAACACTCGGTTCGTTTAACACCCCTACATAAATGTCTCTAGTCCTATGTACTGTCAAATGGGACATTGATAGTATAATCAGACTAGCACGTATTGGATGTCTTCTATCTTATAGAAGGTAGGGATAGATCTCATCTATCGAAGTGTAGAGACACTTGGACTGTATGTGGACGTGTATTAGAGAATGCGTACGTTAGACTGACCCACTTACATTAAGTGTCACACTATGTGGCGGTTGTGTAATTATCCTTTTGACCGGAGTCTTCATGGCATCACGGTGTGGATTGTCATGCTTTGACACTATTGAGATTTCCCCTAGCCACGGGGCGATCATGCGGTAGTGATTGGGTATAATATTGAAGCATGCGGAGTATACATGATTGGTCGTCCGGGAATCGCGTATCCTATGATTGGGATCGAATATCCGAAATGACCTTCTTATAAGGAATGTCTAGCTCTCGAGAATATTTGTAAAGTGGGAGTAAATGTGTTATCCCAAGAGAGCATGATATCCAGATTATAAGATACGATCGTTAATGTATTGACAATTGAGATACGATCGTATGGATATTATTACAGCGATAGGATTGTAAGTTACACGGTAACTGCTTCACATGAAAGGTAGTAGTCATTGCTTTTGACTTTTCCGATGATTGGGGGTCACGGCGTGTTGCTAGACGCTATCCCGTGATCGTTAGGCATGAAGGGCATTTTAGTAAATTGCACTTTGTGTCTACGGCCAGCATATTCGGAAGCCTATCGGGTCACACATATGAACATCGAGTCGGATTAAAATGCGGTTATATTTGATAACCAAATAAGGAAAGTTTATCTCTAGACTATAAAGGTTATAGTGGTAAATTAATATTGTGGTATTTATTTATTGTGAATAAATAAAATACAAGATATTAATTATATACAAATTATATTAATTAAAGAATATTTCAGAAGTCAATTTATTGACTAATGGGGCGCCACTTCCTTGTGTATAAGATACACTTGGATTGTGCACTTTAATTAATAGGATTACCATAATATTAATATAAGATATTAATAGATTTTGGAAAAATAGATTTATGGTAATAAGATAATTATAATCAATATAAGATATTGGCAAAATTAATTATAATTAAAGAGATAAATCAATCTAATTGATTTTCCTTATTTTATTGGGAAAATGTTTTCTTCTTCTCCACACCATAGGGGCGCCACTTCTCACTATAAATAAGAGGTGGGTGTCAAGCTCTTTTGTACATCATAATTGCAAGAGCACATAGTTCTTGTGTAAAATAGAGAGCATCCTATAGTGAGTTAGAGAGAAGGGAAAAAGGCGGGTCTAGCAACCGGAGTTTTCCAATAGCAATCCAATGAGGATTCTGGCGAGGAGTTCGTGTGGATTAGCGATAGAGGCCGGACGCGTGGACGGCTTGCGCACTGTACTACTCTCCGTTGACGGTCAAAGTGACGATTTTATAGATCATCTAAGGTATAACCGTCGAACTACTTAACGTGTTTATTGCATTAAACGAAGAACGATCTAGGAAAAGGAAATCAAATTTTAAATTCCGCTGCGTTAAACTAGTGATTTCCTAACAGATGATTTGGTAATTGATGAAACAACCCATGGAAATTTCCAACTTGTTGTTGAACTGCCACCGATGGAACCGTTATACATGAGTGCAAATGATGTAGAAACACGTGTTGATCAAAATGATCTCGCTTCAAACGATGAAAACGATCTCGATCAAAATAAAAAGGATGGCAGTTACGAGTATGCTTCAACGGATTGCGATGATGATAATAACTGTGTAGATGATGACATATACGACTCGATCCCACCAAACTATGCAAGTGATAATGAATGATGCTATAAATCTAATATTCTTTTAGTAAGTTCATTCAAATATACTTGAATTTAAAAATCATATAATAGTAGTGCTTTAATTATATAATGCTATTAACTTTTTCTTGTGCCTTAAGTGAGATACTAACTTAATTTATTGTGGTTTGTCAAGTTATTGTGTATCAATGATTTCAAATGGAACAAGACAAGTCATGGTTGTATATTGATAGAATGAAACCCGAGTTTGATAAAGGGTTGAGTGAATTCATTAAATACGCACGGCAATTTCTTAACAATGAAGCTAAACATATCATCAAAAGGGAAAGCTAAACATACATCAACTCCTTTACATTCTTCCTTTCCTCCACAATAATGCTAGTTTTGAAATCACTAAAAATTTGTTTATGTATATAGTACTTGCATGTTTCCAAAGTCTTGTGTTCACTTCCTTGTTGAGCAGAGAGCTTAACTACTTGGGAATCTAAGCTTAACTACTCGGGAATCCTTAACTTCCCGAGTAGTTAAGCTCTACAGCTCAACAAAGAAGCGAACACAAGTCTTTGGAAACATGCAGGTACTATATACATAAACAAATTTTCCCCATCAAAACTAGCATTATTGTGGAGGAAAGGAAGAATGTAAAGGAGTTGATGATATGTTTAGCTTTCCCTTTTGATGAGAGACTGCAAGGAGGAGGTTCAGCCGCTGGCATCTTTGCATTTTTGCCCACTGGAATGGTAACAAACATGTTCCCTTCGCATATGCATAACATCTAGATTGTACTTGAGTTTTTTAGGAATCCAATAAGGCAATCTGTTTGAAAATTATATAATAGTAAGTTCATTCAAATATACTTGAATTTAAAAATTATATAATAGCAGTGTTTTACTTATACTACATCAACATATATGTGTTCTTTATATAAATTTTTTATTATATTCAAATACTTGATCATATAGGTGAATGGCTTGCGCGGGATCGGCAGGTGGTTCTCAACCACTGCATGAGCATCCATTTAGGCTACAGGGCCAATGCGAGGACGGTAATTAATTAACTTTCATTTTTTTGTCTAGTATGATTATTCTTATTTCGTTGAATTAACATTCACACCGATACTACAGATCATATAGCAGAAAATGAGGAATGGATACCACCACCTCCATCCCCGAAAAAGAAGCAGGGTGAACGTGGACCTGTAAAAGGTTTCAACGTCCAAGCCCTCAAGAGAAAGTTAGGGGGCTTGATCCCTCTTATATGAGATCTTAGATTTCCCAAAGTTCATAAGGTATTGGGAAAATACACGAAGGATTTTGAGTCCGAGACAGGGACAGTCATGAGGTTCCATGTTCCCTGTTGCGTCCCGACCTGGCGAAAGGTGGGCGACCGACTTAAACAGATAATTTGGGAAGAACATCGGGTACTTAACTAATCAAATTGTTAACACTTTCAAATTGTAAGTTTCATTATATTAACTTTCAAATTGTAAGTTTCATTAAATTTTAAGACAGAGATAGTATATTATACTCTCATTTTTACTCTCTTTCACATAATATATTTCTCTTTCACACAATACATTTTTATTGTGTAAAAGATTACAAATGAAAGATTGTAATACGCCCCTTAATACCACCTTCATACCACAAAACAAAAGTATTGCAAAAAAAAAAAAAAAAAAAATCCAAAAAACTAAGCAAAACAAGATCTAATATACCAACAAACAAACAAAACGCCCAAATAATAACCAGGAAAAGATGTTTCACGAAACAATAACTGAAGTCTCACAAACACAAGTACTCAAAATACAAACTTTAGATCCACAAAACACATATCTGTGGCAGTGTCCGTAAGAAAATATAAAACCTTAATTTCACCATTCTTCAGACAGATCTGAATCACATTCACATTATAGTCATTAAGAAAAGAGGGACCTTGCAAATTGAAAATGGCAGTTTGTAGGATACATATTCAATCACAGTAAATATTTTAAATTCTGGATGTAGCACAAGACACACACCCTGATGCATGTGCAGATACACATTGCCGGCAGCCAACATCGAATAACGAACCTAGGCCCTCCAGGCCTCTTCATTAAGAGGCAGCACGGTTTTCCAGCAAATCAACGACCCCCTCTTTCGAAATTAATTCGACTTCTACCCGATGATTCAAAGCCATCTCGCATGGATCCAGCACTAGCTTTCATGGTACCGCTACCTCCCACCTTGTCCATTGCTTTTTTACCCTTCTTAACTTCAGTCATAAATTGATCCAGACCGAATGGATCAGCTTCTTCAACCTTCTCAAACTCAACAGGCCTGTCCCTAGGCCCAGACTTCTCTGAGGTACCTGCAAATGATTTATCGGGCTTGAAACGTTCCGTCTTCATGATCTTCTCCAACTGCTCATCTGCTCCGCCATACACTTCTGAGTCTGTGTCCTTCTTGGGCCTGTATAATGTAGAAAGAGTTGGCTGAGCTGTAAACAGTCCTTTGTCGTAGAGGTTATACGAGTCATCGTTGCCAAAACCGGAATCCATTCCTTTATGCTGGTTAAACAACCTTTGGTCATACATGACTTCACCACCTTTACCAGTTGAAGCCATTCCAAGAGCAACTTTTTCGCTGATGTCACGGTCCCTGTCTCGGGTAATCTTACTCTTCTTACCAATCGCTGCATCTTTAGCCTCCAGCCTTCTCTCTCTCTCCCTCTCTCTGCGACGCTCCTCACGGATTTTCTCTCTCTGCAAACGCTCTTCTCTTTCCTCTTTCGTCTCCTTCTCTCGTGTGACGTCCCCCCTTACACGTTCATAATCTGGGTTCATATCATCTATACCTCTCTCAGAAGGCGGCATAGGTACAGCTGCCGGAGCTGGAGCTGTAGCACCGTTTCTCTCGGATCTGGCCTTTTGAGCTAAATCCCTTAGTTCCCTTTCTTTCTTTTCTTTCTCTTTCATCATCAGTTCTTTCTGGACCTTTGATCTCATCGCAACAGCTTCTCTAGCCTTCTGTTCAGCCACGTATAAAGCCTCGGATAACTTTGCGAAATTGTCGTTTATCTGAACATCTTGAAGACCCCTGCCATCAGCTGCTAGCCGCTTATCGAGTGGAATTGTATAACCTTTTGGATTCTTCCAGTTAGAGATACAAGGAGGTATCTTCCAATCTTGTTGGTCCTTCACCGTAACCGGACGAGGTGGAGAATGCATTACGGTGACTGGCGGAGAGCCTGAGGCCCTTGGAACTTTCTTATGTTTAAACTTTGGAGGCTCCAAAGGATCTACAGGCATCTCCACCATCCTTATAACCCTCTCTTTGGCACCAGAATTAAAAGCAGCAGACTGTTGTGAAGGCTTGTACTTAACAAACTTAGAATCAGAAGATTGTGTCGGCACATTCTTTGGTTGAGCCGCGCTCAACTTCACGTTTACGATTTTCTCAAGTGCAGCCTTAGTCATCTGGGTAGTCTCCTCAATCTCCTTTTGCACCTCATCCAAGTCCGTCTTCTCCCCGCTACCGTCGTCATCTTTTACAACCTTAGGGATTAAATCCTTGTGTTGAGAATAAACAATCTTTTTCGCATTCTCATTTTGTTTCACGATTGCATCGTATCTAATATTACCATGTTCATCAACCGTAACAGGCAATGTATTAGATCCAGGTTTCCAGTCCTTGGTTCTGCCCATGTCAAGAGGATACTGCGCGATGTGAATTTCAGGAAAGGCTCCTCCATCGCCAAAATCCTCAGGCTTGTTGGGCTTAAACCCCGCTCTCTTTAAATAAGGAGGCACGATATTGGCCTTGATTGATGCAGTTTTCTCAGCTTCTGTGTTGCTGTACCTCTGCTTGAACCATGGATCGTTAGAATGATCGTAGAAAGTAGACCCACTGGACTTCGCTGGAGGAAGAAGCTCCTTCAGTGCTGCCATATCTTACAAGACCGGCCACACAACCCTGTCAACTGCACCAAAAGCATTGCAAAAACTGAACAATTACTTCTTTGAAATCAATGTTAACGTTAGAAAAGGCATGTTTACTGCAACTAACAAAGGTAAATATCAAGAAATCCAGTATAGGCATGGACAGAGACAGGGTTCAAAATTGACTCCCTCATTTCTATTTATCCCCAAAAAATCAAGAACTTCAGCCTAGAGATGGAATAAATAAAATAGGCATGAGAAAGAAACAAGCTCAAGTGCCTTCCGGAATACTGTGTAACATTCAGAACCGACTAGGGAGAAAGAATGTTAAAATACCAAACACAACCAATAAATATATAAGACGGAAAAATAAAACGAATCAGCAAACTAGAAAATCAAGTCAACCTAACAGATACAAAACATACATCAATCAGAACCTGCTTCCTAGCTTCCATCCCCCATTTATGTGTAAAAAAAGGATTTCTTTAATATTATCCATTCCTGTTGGATAAGTTCAAAACCTTGTAGATAAACTAGTTTCACTACTGAAGAAATCAACTAGAACAGCAATTTTCCTCGTGGCCCCCAATGTTTCTCAAATGCCCATATCTTTACTCGTAATTATCAAACAAAATGAACCAGTCACCAATAATATTTATGCATATTAATTTCTTTGATGATCAAATATTATAATAGAACTGCAGGCAATCACATCTGAACAACTTTTTAGACATGGCTGCTTATCACTCAAGCTGTTCAGCAAATTCATGGAAGGTAAACATATAGACAACTATTCATAATTGCCACCAGCAGCTCAAAACGCAAAGATACAAAGGATTGAAAAGTTGGACAATTTGAGAAAAGACCAGATGCTTGATTCATAGAAAAACACCGAAAAAGAGGGGTCCTACAACTTTGCAAAATTAAAAAATCAGATCTTTGCTTTAAATCTTGAAAAAATAAATGAACCTATACTTGCAAGTTGCAAAAGGGAGAAAAACGGTACCGGAGCTTCACTGCTTCAACGCAGTTCAGCTCCTACTGCACTGCAAAAACGAAGGCGTAGTTAGGGCTTCAGCAGGCAGGCGAGAGCTAAATAAATAAGGGTTTCGGATTTACAGTAGCAACGAAGGCTTAGCTTCGAGAGAAAAACGCAATTGCTAAAGCAAAAACAGCCAAAACAGGAAATTTATTCAATCATACACGAAGAACCTTTTTCGTTGGAACGAATAACCAAAAAAAAAAAAAAAAAAAAAAATCGGAATCAATTCACCCTCCACACCTATGAGATGAAACAGCTTTGAAGCAAAGCAGGTCAATGAAAACACAAATTGTTTAAAAGACTCCAATCAACTTTTAAAGCGACTAATCAAAGATGCTAAATTTTTTCGGAAAAAAAAAAAAAAAACAACACGGCAGAACGTAAAGTGAGTATTGAAGATTGACCTGATCTGATCTCCTGTATGCAAGGTAGGGCTCGAATTTGAACAGAGCTTTAGGTTGTTCGGTACAAAATGATGACCGTCTAGGGTTCCGTCGTTCAGACGTTGAATCGCACCTTGTAGGAGCAGTATCTTAATTTGGGGTGGATTTTGCTCGATTTATCGTTCACGCCTGAATAGCTGTTTTTCTGTTTTATAGTTTTTTTAAAGAAGCACCACGTTTTTATAAAAAAAATTCCCGACATAAATTAGGGAAATTCACTTTTCTAGCAGTCATACTTTTATTTATTTATATCATACTCGTATTTTACCTCGGGTTAATTTCATAATAATAAACAAATCGAGTTAATTACGACCAGAACCATAGTACTCCCCCGTTTCTAATTATATGTCGTATTTAAAAAAAAATAATTAAGTTTATCTAAAAAATGACTAACCTTCAATTAAAAAGTTATCAGGTTCATCCAAAAAATAAAAGTTATTTTTTCTGTAAATACGACATATAATTAAAACGGATGGAGTAGTTACTAAATTCTTGAATAATTTGCGTCCGAATGAATCAATAAAAAATACGAGCATTTGACGTATTGATTTCATTTGTTCATAAATATCGCGTAATTTGGGGTGTAAAAAGCTCTTGGTCAGGCCTTACCCCCTGAATAAAACTCAGACTATACAGACACGATCCGAACCGAATTTCGGATTAATCGGACCAGTTGGTTCCGGATACCGGGGGTTTTAAGCAAAAAAGTAAAACAATAAAAAAAAAATCATACCTATAATTCAGATCTTGAATTATTGAGGCCGAAAAAATTCATGATTTTATCATAATACGTGATCTTTCTTCTTAGCCATAATATTAAATAGTGCGATAATTTGACATTTACTACCGAAGTTTAAGAGCACTTATGCGCAAAAAAATTTTAAGAGTACTTGCAGTAGATACCGTAAATCATATAAAAACCCTATTATAGAGATTCAACAGGAAAAATAACAGTGCAGCATATACTCTATTTTTTTTACTGTAAACTATAGATTCTGTAAAATTTCATTTACATCTACCGCATTCATCCAGATTCGGTAAATCTTCCTTTATATCTTTCGCATATGTAAAATAAAGAGTCTGATGCATTTCATCTTAAACAAAAATTCTGTAAACTAGAAAAACGTATTTTTAAAACTGTATAATAGAGTATTCGTTAAGAGTATTTGATGCGAGTGCTCTAATTGCTTTTTATTTTCTATTATCAATTTTTTCAATTTTTTCAACATAGAGAAGTTTAAATAAATCAGAAGATGATAAGTTTTTGTAAATAAAAAAATTCTCCCCATTTACTTTATAAATCGGTGTTTCGTTGTCCTGCAATTAAATTAAAAAATAAAGACAAGAAAATTGGAACAAATATAATTTTATTAATTTTAAAATGTGAGTGGGTACAATCTCTAGCAAAATCCATATATCTACGGGATGCCTTTAATTCTCTTTTGATTTCGTCGAGGGTCGTAGGGACTTGTTCTCGGGCTTTGTCAATACTCTTCCAATTTATTTGGAAGAATGCTGGATTTGTGGAAGAAGTCCAGATATTGCGGATGATCTTCATGTGTTGGAGATGACTTGGATGGTTTCGTGCTTCCTTGGCCTTCTCATTTAATTTCTCTGAGGGTCGCCAGGACTTGTTCTCGGACTTTTTCGATACTCTTCCGATTTTTTAGGAAGAATGTTGGATTTACAGAAGAACTCCGGGTATGGTGGACGAGCTTCGAATGTTGGTGAAGAACTCCGGATGTGGCGGACGATCTCCTCGAATGTTGAAGAACTCCGAATATGGCGGACGACCTTCAAATGCTGTTGAAGAACTTGCAGACTTCTTTGTTGCTTCTTAGATCTTCTCTTTGTTGAAGAACTCCGGATTTGGCGGAAGGTCTTCGGTTGTTGGAGATGTCTTAGAGGATTCTTTGTTACTTCTTCAATCTTCTCCGCGGTGGTTGAACAGAGGGCTGGATGCTTTCTCCCCATCTTATTCACCAATTGTTGTTGTGTTGATGAACTCCCGGATATGGCGGAAGAACTTTGACTTTGTCGAAGACTTGAAGGAATACTTTGTATTACCTTCAATCTCCTAAGTGAAAGGCTTCGATTTTGCAGAAGATCCTCAATGTTGAAGACAATCTTTCATGGTGCTTTGGAGCTTTTGATGCTCTTCATCTTCTTGAAGAACTTTGGGCTTTCCCGAAAGATCTTCAAGTGTTGAAAGCAACTTTGTTGGAGAACTTCATGTCTTTTCTTGGAAGATCCTCAATGTTTTTTATGTTGCTGCAGAGTTCTTGGTGTTCTTCTTCCACCAATCGTTCTTGCTTTTCACCAACTTTTCTGTGAATATGCTTGCACCAACTCTGTGTTGCTGATGCTTTTCGATATTCCCGCATTTCTTGACTTTAGGTTGATCTTCAAGTGTTGAATACGCATTGTTGAAGAAATCCGTCTTTGTGTTGATCTTCGAGTGTTGAAGACGCCTTGTTGAAGAGCCCCGTCTTTGTGTTGATCTTCGAGTTTTGAAGACGTCTTGTTGAAGAGCTCCGTCTTTTGTGTTGATCTTAGAGTGTTGAAGACGCTTTTTGATCTTCTTGGCTTTCTTGAAGAATTTGAAGATTTCTTGGAAGATCTTCGATGCTTGATTTTCCTTGTGCTTATTCTTCTGTCTCTTTTGTGTTTCTGTGTTGTTTTTTAAGAACTTCAAGGATTTCTTGGAAGATCTTCGATGCTTCAGTGTTGTTGATGAATGAAGGTTTTTGCTCTGAGATTTCCACCAACTCTTCAATGTGTTTTGCAAATGACCAAGACTTTCCAATTTATAGTTCTGGATGTTGCATTTGCATTAATCGCATTAAATGCGTTCACACCCTTGATTGATCCTCATAATTTCCAGAAGATTTCGCATTTATTATAAATCAGTAAAATCTCTCAATTAATTGATTTTTAAGAGATTTTTATGATTTGTTGACTTTTATATTATCTCCCAATATTTAACGTAGGAAAATAATATAAAATATTTTTAGTGACATGTGTAGTATGTGACAAATATAATATGTCACATATATATACTTTTGTATATTTACATAGCCATTTAATTATAATAATTAAATCTCTAAGTTTCTTTTAAGAGATTTCAATTAATCATTTATTTTTACATTATTTGCTAGTACATTTTATAGGAAATAATATAAAATAAATTTCAATTTAGGACAAATGTATTGTATTATGTGACAAATTTGGTATAACACATAAAAATTTTGTATCTACAATCGGTTCAGAGGATTCTAATTTTTTAGGACCGGGATGAGAATTATACATTAGTTGATATCAATGAGTACACCTACATAAAAATTTATGGTTTTGTTCTACTTCTCCCGTCCCATTTTACGTGTTCAATTTTTTTTTGGATATTCCAGAATAAGTGTTCATTTTATGCATTAATTGATAAGTTTCATTAAATACTCTTTCATGTTTACATTTTTTACAATAAAAACGTTTGTACCATTAAATGCTCCGACAACTTTTTAAAGGGAATAAGTGTAAATATTGGATCATTAATTAAATTTAAAACATTAATTACACTTTTTTAATCTATATGAAAAGTCAAACGAGACACTTAAAATGGAACTGAGGAAGTATTAAAATTTATAACATTTTTACCTTTTTTGTGACCTATTTTTGAAACATTAGGCATTTATTACATGCACGTTTGTTTGTTAGTATGTATTTTTACCGTTTCCGTTTTTTATACCGATTTTTTTTTTTTTTTTTTGAGGGGTCTATACCGAATTTTTTTTAAGGAAATATAAGTATTATGCAAGTTCGTTTTAAAACGCATAATTTACGTTACAATTTTAATAATTATGATCAGAACCAACAAACTTATGTAATGAGATAAAATGATCTTTAATACTACGTCGTTTTGATTAGGGGTGTACACGGTTCGATTCGATACGGTTATTGGCCTTACCGAAACCGAACCGAAATTCTCGGTTAATTGAAATTCGATATCGAAACCGAATCGTTTGTTTTAAATAACCAAGTTGAACCGAACCATAATATACGGTTCGGTTCGGTTCGGTTCGATTGACTAAAAATTGATATTAAAATAACAATTCTATTCGGTAATAAACTTTTTGGTTTTTATTCAATTTTTTTAATTCGGTTAAAAAATTGTTCGGACAACGGTTTGGTTTTTTACAATTTTTCATAAACGCTTATTTTTTTATGAAAACTAGTTATACAAACTAGTTGTGGACGTTTCGGAATTTTCTATTCAATTTCGGTTAACGGTTCGGTTTTTTATTCGGTTCGGTTACAGATAATTTATAGAGGTATCCGTACCGAACCGAAAATTTCGGTTTCTCTATAATACTAGCTGAAATCGAACCGAAAGTAGTTATTAATCGAACCGAATTGAACTAAATGACATCGATTCGGTTCGTTTTCGGATAATCCGTATACGTGTACACCTCTGGTTTTGATGGGTGTAGGAAAGATGTGTCGGGTAATTAGAGCAGTAAACCTCGACCGGCTTTAATGGTACCCACTAGTTTTACAAATGGCAGTGTATAAATATGTAAAGTGATGCATATATGATTTTTATGTCTGGAAAATTAGATTTTTATTACACTCACGTGACAGTGACTAACATTTCAAATGCTTTTGCAACACAAAAAAAATAATGAAAAAAAAAATAAAATTCATATGCTTTAAATTTTGGAAATGGAATGAGCGTCTCGTGAACGTATTAAGACTTACGAAATTTGAATTTAGATTTGATGTTAAATTGGAAATGATATGATTTAGACGGATTTAAATTTTGGTGTTTGGATTGTTTTAGAATTTGAAAGAAAGGAAAGGAGAGTAAGGTGAGAAGGAGAGATAAAATTCTTTATAACTTGGGTGGTCTCATTTCCTTCCAAAACAAAAACATGAGAAACGGAAGGAAACAATACATTTTTTTCTTATAAATGTATTGACAATCCCTATATCTATTTCCTTTCTGTCTAGTTCTATCCAAACACTCAAAATGGACTTCACAACCCTCTTTCCCCTCTCCTTTCTTTTCTTTTACTATCTTTCCTTTTCCTTTCTGTGTAAATCCTTCAATCCAAACGGAAGGAAAAGATAGAACTAGACTGTGAAGTCTATTTTAATTGTTTAGATAGAACTAGATAGAAAGGAAAAGATATATAAAGATTGTCAGTTCAATTTTACTAAAAATGTATTGTTTTCTTCCGTTTGTCACATGTTTTGAAAGGAAACGGGATCACCCAATTTGTAAAGAACTTTATACCTTATTTTCCTTTCCTCTTCTTTCCTTTCTTTCAAAGCAAAACATACCAAACAACAAAAATTAAATCCTTTCAAATCATATCATTTCTTTTCCCCTCAAATCATCAAATCCAAACAGAGCCTTAGATTGATCATAACTTGATGATTATAAATTATGTATATTTCTCTTAATAGCATGAAAATTCATTCAAATAAAGTTGTGCGAAATCACTTATGAAAACCAATACATAAAAATAAGTTATTATCACACTTTTGGTCTCCTATTTCTATTTTTATTCTTAGTAATTTTATGATGGTCGAGGATCACAAAACATGACCATCATATCAGCATTTTCATTCAATAGGAAACTTTAGAGAATTAATTTTTTAATAAATTCTAAATTTATCTTTTATCCTATTGGTCAGAGATCACCAAGTCAGATTTGGTCTTAAACCAGGATAAAATTTGTGCTTTATTATGTATATCATAACTAGCAATCTAGCATCTATCTTTTGTTTTTCTGAAGAGAGCCTCTATTTTTTATTGAATTTTTTTGTCCATTAACTATATATTTTTGTTACAATTTTAGGACATTTACGGAAAGTTTAACTTTAGGGGTTTTTAAAACTTTTGATCCCTCGTCTTTAAACTTTATCTCTAAAATAGCTCTCATCTTTTGAATGACACTTTAAATCCCCTAACTTTGTATTTTTGCTACAATTTTATGACAATAACTATTGGCTTGGCTAAACAAACGGTTTGACCAGCCTCATTTACATGACACAACTCTTCCATAATATATCGTCCCACTAATATGACAAATTTTAAAATACAACGGCAGGGGCGGACCCACCCTATGCTTTGGCGTCTGCCCCCCCCCCCCCAAATGGTCCCAAGCCCCGTTGTTATTGAAGTAGAGTGTACATTTCATGTTATGTGTCATTTTATTTCAAACCTCACACATACGATAAAAAACAAACCCTTTAAAGTCTTTATAATTCTACAGGTTGTAAGAATCCCACTACCAATATTTTTTATTTTTTTTCGAAAGATATACAACCATCCCGAAATTTTTTTCTTCATGCCACTTGTGTGTACCTTTTCAACGTTAAATGAGACAGGTCAAACTGTTAAATAAGCACAATTAACTAATACACAAAGTCAAACGATTAAAAGTATCTTTCGGAAAGATGAGGGTTATTTCAAAGAGACAAAACTAAAAGATAAAGGACCGGTAAGAGTCCAATTAAATACTTACTTTTTCCCCTAATTGGGTTGTATCCAATTAAGTGGATATGTTTCATTATAGATCAAGATGCATTGAGGTTTTAAGGACTAAGAATAAATACAAGAACCTGAAATAAAGAGAGAGAGCAAAAAAATCCAATCCAATCCAATCCAATACCAAATGATTGATAAAACAGTGTCTTTAAAACAATGGCAATTGGCAAAGAATTATTTCACTTAAAATTCTACTACTCCTGCTGCTTCTCAGTAGAAGCCGCTGCCGCAGCCTTCACTTCCTTTTCGTCTTCATCGTAAAACCGCTTCCAATACCAATGATTCTGAAACAACAAATACACCTCCTCGATCGGCACTTGTTTAGTCTCCGGTAAAAAGAAGTAGATAAACAGGCTCATAACGACGATCAATGCAGCAAACAGTATGAAGATGCCGTATTTCAGGTGACATAATGAAGCCAGAAAGAACTGGGCTATAATTGCTGTGAATATCATATTCACACACACCACTATGCTCTGGCTTGCTGATCTTGTCTCCAACGGAAATATTTCGCTCGGGACTAACCACCCGAGCGGGCCCCATGATCTTCCGAACGCTAGAACAAACAAGAAGATGATGATTATGAGGAAATAACTGATCCCTTTGGATAACGCTTCGCCATGTCCGAAATTCTTAGCTAAAGTAGCCCCAACAGTAACCTGTATATAGGAGACGAAAGAAAATGGATAACAATATTTCAGAGCAAAGATTGTATTTTTAAGTGATTATGTTAAGTTAGTTGTATACCATATAGACGAACATCTCAGCGCCGGCTTCAAGAAAGAAGGTCCTTCTTCCCCATTTATCAACAAACGCCATTGATATAAACGGAGCAAGAAACAATGCAGAATTAGTAATACCACCTGAAACAATGGAGGCGCTAGACCCAAGCCCTAAACTCTGGAACAACACCGGCGCGTAAAACAGAATCGCATTGTTACCGGTAAGCTGCTGGAACGCCGGAATCGCAAT
The DNA here is from genome assembly GCA_036785695.1 of Gentiana straminea. Lineage (NCBI taxonomy): Eukaryota > Viridiplantae > Streptophyta > Magnoliopsida > Gentianales > Gentianaceae > Gentiana > Gentiana straminea. The sequence goes on along the minus strand of JAVUPR010000048.1, from coordinate 7,527,938 downwards.
TGATCCGATAATCAATTGCGGCCGGTTCTTCCTTTTCATTAAATTCCCAAACGGATTCTGAATCGCTTTTGCAGCAGTACTTGCATCGATTATATCGTCTAGTTCCGGTTGTACGTTTTTTGTTCCTCTTACTTTTTCGAGGATTTCTCTTGCTTCTTTTAATTTGCCTCTTTCGACAAGGGAATTCGGGGTTTCGGGACAGAGTAAACCGCCTACAAACATGAGTATTGCCGGGATTGCGGCCATTCCCAGAGAAAATCGCCAACCGTTGGGACGATGGATTCTTTCAACGGCGTAATTGACGAAGGTTGCGATTAGAATGCCTAGACAAGTTGTCAATTGAAAGAGTTGGCTAACACCTCCTCGGATTTTCGCAGGTGACATTTCGGAAAGATATAGTGGCACTGCCTGTCAAAAACAAACAAACGCCATTGTTGAAGCCATAGATACTACAATACATGCACAACATATCATCCATCCTCTCCTTATAGCTACATATCTAAAGATATAATGCAGTTTTAATAATAAAGGGAAAAAGTAAGAGAGTGTTCTTACTTGGTTACCAAATCCAATGCCGCCACCGAGAAAGCATCGACCAATAATGAGCATGGGAACATTCTGGGCAAACGCATTTAAAAGTGCTCCCACAAAGAAACTGATTGATCCAACAATAATGCTAACTCTACGGCCATAACTTCTGGTAACATATGAAGCTGCAAATGTAATGACAAGTGCTGAAAGGTATAGAGAAGATGTGAAAAGGGTAAGGATTTGATTGTCATATTTGCAGTAATCTGTTTCTTTTAGATGCTCTTGTTTTCTGTGGTATACACCAGGGAAAAAATCTTTCAAGAAGTAGTCCATTTCTGTCACCCCACCTGAATAAAAAAATTAAAAAAAAGTTGCTTAATTGTCATGTCATATATATTATAAAAAACAAAAAATGTTACTGCCACAACAAAATTGTCTTTCCCGTTTTGTTTGTTCCTTTTTATTTGATGATTTGATGTAGTATCATTTCCAAAGTAGCAATTTATTGCCAATTTCTTTACTTCACCCTTGTTTAGTAGTACAATGCTTAAGATGAAAAAAAGACTTCATTAATCATATGTAAGGCTTTTTAGTCATATATTTTATTGTTAAAGTCAATGCAGTAGCTTGATTCTTTGACAAGTTCATTTTAGATAAATAAAAACAAAGGAAATAGTTTTATATCATTGATTATACAATGTTTCAATCAATCGATCATATTCATTATCGAAGAGAGTGCATAAAATCACCACCATAAATCATTGAAAGTGTGTAGAGTGCCTTTAGTGACACTCTAGTAAATTTAGGCGTATACAAAATTGAGGAAAACCATACATGTTTTAGTTGATTTTATCGAATAACACAACACTGATTTATGCATATATTTATGTCACCTCGTTTTTTTACTGTGACATCACAGTTGGAGACTATTTTCACTCTATGTAAAAATTGAATTTTCGAAGGTCGGTCCTAGAATACAATTGTGGTGTCTTAGGAAAATTCGTCATATGCAAATATAATGTGTAGTGTTTTGTTTGCGTAACCACCTATTTTTTTAGGTTGTTGTGGTGCTTATATATAAAAAGTGGGTGTCACTACACAACCACAAACAAAACAAAACAAAAAAACAGGAAATTCCCTTTCGAATATACTGAAAATTTACGTAAAGGCCTATGTAAGACCCTACAGCAGGATGGAAAAAAAACACACACGACCAAAACTACAAAATAGAATGAAACAGTGACAGGCTGGAACAGGGGCGGCTGTAGTAATTATATAACACGAGTCAGAAATCGAGACCGAATACCATATTACAAATTTTTAATACATTACATAAAATATATGTATAATTATGGGTCAAAGCAATATTTAAAAATTTTAGCGAGTCAATAGTTAGATATTAGTACATAAAAAATTTAAAATCAAGTGGCGCCGCCTCTGGGCAGGAGTGACAGTAACCGTGACAACAGAGAAAATGTTTAAATAAAAAATATATATATACACACACTTAGGCTTGAATATTCACAACTACTTAAATATGTAAAAGTTTTGACAAAAAAAATATGTAAAAGTTTATAAGAAAAATTATAAAAATATATTATGTCACTTCTTATTAAACTACAAGTTATAAAAGTATCATCTTCACCGAAACAAATAATGAAACAGGCCATGTGCGAAGATGAAGACAAAATAAATAAATAAATAAACTATAAACATCGTAGTGACAGGTAAGACTCCGTTTTGCACACGCAAAAATAAACGGAAATATCATTTAGAGTAACGAAAATAAATAAATAAATAAACTATAAACATCGTAGTGACAGGTAAGACTCCGTTTTGCACACGCAAAAATAAACGGAAATATCATTTAAAATCGATTTAGACTTGTTATTATCAATGTTGATGCGATCAAATCACCGTTGATATGATTTATTTCAAAATCAATTTAGACTCGTTATTACCGTCGTGTATCATTTATTGATTACCACAATAAAATAGTTACAGCGATGATTACAAACACATTTTTTTTTTCTTTCCTTTTTTCAAAGTCTTGGATATTTGGATTCAAATGATCCACTAATCCGTAATTCAGTTCGGGTGATGCGTGCAGTAGAGTCATGTATCAATTTAGCCATACAAAAAAAAACACACACATATCATAAATGCCTAAATCACCGATTATGATGCCTAAATCAATTGTGTAAAAAAATTTGTTTTGACAGTAAATTTTCTATTTCCCATCATTGATCATGCTCAAAACACTCAGTGACGGTCCCAGCGGCAAACCGTTGTGCTCAAAACACTCCTACAAACATATACTCTGTTTTTTTTTTCTTTTTCCTTACTCCTTTACTTTTTTTTTTTTTTTTTGGAGTGGATCCTACAAACATATACTAATTCCAAAGAAAAACTTAATTATCGGCCTACCGGCCGGCCGGATATTTGATTGAAGGAAAGAAAAAAGAAAAAACTAACCGGAAACGCCAAGATCATAACCGAAGAGGGATCCACCCATTGAACCGACAACGCAAGCAAAGATGAAATATTTAGTAATTTTGTATTCATAATGCTGAGCCCTTTCTCCTGCTTCCACGTTCACAAATGCTCCACCCCCCATTGTTTATCACTTTATCTATCTGATCAACCCGACCCGACCTGAACCAGACCTGTACCGAACCGAAAATCTCTGTTCCAACGCGAAATGGATGAGGAGGATTATAATAGAGAAAGAGAAATCAGAGGATAATAAACTTCCTTCAACGATGCACGCGAAATGGATGAAAATAACAGACAAAGAGAGACTAGAGGAGGATATTAATTAAAGAAGAAACATAATAACAAGTGTGTATATATTCTGTTGAAGAAATAATTACTCAATTTGGATAACTATGAATTTATGGATTTTCTCTTCTTTAGTATTACAGCTGTGTGACGCAATCACAGCGGTGTGACTCAGTCAACGTTTGAGTGTTTATGGCGTGAGTTTACCTTATAAAATACTCCCTACGTCCCCGTAATGTAAGGATTTTTTTTTTTTTTTTTGTTTTTTTTGCTTTTTTGTTTTAGAACACACCGTAAAAAAGAAAATGAAGAATGATGTATGAATAACCTTATATGTGCCACGATATATATCATTTATTGCTCCGTTCTAAAATATAAATCGTTTTAGAAGATTTCACATAAATTAAAAAAATAGTTGAATGACATTAATTTCAAATATAAATGACTAAAATTTTCTTTGACTATTATTAATGAATAGTTATAAGGTATTGAAAAGTAGTTGGATTGTAAATAAATTAGGAGTAAGATGGAGAAAATAATAATAAATGCTTCATTGGTAATGTAGAATGACTTATAATTTGAGACAATCAAAAAGAGGTAAAGTGATTTATATCTTGAGACGAAGGTTGTAGTATTAACCATTGAGTGGTGTGTATGACTATGACTAATTAATTGATATGAGGCTCACCATAATCAACGGTAATAAAGAGTGTGTTGTGGAAGATATAGTGAATATATGTAGTGGATGTATCCTATCGGAAAAAATATCATATTTAACCAGACTTATATTTTGAAACCCAATATAAAAATCCCTATATTACCGGGTCATAGAAATAATATAACGACAATTGTAGTGACACAAAACACTTTGTATTATTTATCGTATTGGGCCTATATCATAATCTAAAATATTAGAGTATTTGCATCAAATACTCTAAATAAATTAAATACACATTTTTTTAATTTATAAAATCTCTATGTAAGATAACATGCATCATATTCTCTATTTTATATAATACGGAAAATATAAGAGAAAATTTACAGAATTTGTATGAATGCGGTAGATGTATTTTTTTTTAATATAATTTGTATTTTACAAAAAATAGAGTATATGATACAATATTATTTTTTTCAAATCTGAATTTTGAAATCTGTCAAATACATTTTTATGAATGTTAAAAAACTATAAAATACAGTTTCTCAAAAAAAAAAAGAAAAAATTTGCACCATCTTTTGCAAGTGCTCTTATATTAAATTCTGTAAAAATGTGTTGTATCGGTCATTGCACTACCTTCATTGTTGTAGTAGATTTTTTTTTTTTGAGAGAGAGAGTAGTTGATTTTTCGAATAATATATCCACACCGAAATGCTATTTTCATAATAAATAACCACAACCTGATTTTACGTCATTATTCATAGTAACACTCATATCGATCAATAGATCATATACCACAATTAATAATGTATAAATCTGTTATGGATAATTGTTGTGTCTTATATATATGTTAAAAGGGTATTTTGTTCCACAACAATAAATGGCAACACCATACAATTACGCCATTGAGGTGTAGGATATATATATGTTGATTCATATATTATTAATAGTTAATACGAATCACACAATGATCAATTACAAAATAATATGATATAATAATTTGTTGTGATTATTTTTGTGTTGAAACTAGTATTTACAATCCACGTTAAACAATCCCTTTTAGGAGAAACCATTTTTTTTCGAGGGAACGTTAAACGATCATTTCATGTTACACTCTTGCTAACATGGAGATAGACTTGTTTGTGATTGGATTATTATTATACCGGTCCTAATTAAAGGTATCACAGTGAATTTACTGTGATACAACATTTGGGTTAGCATCGATTTTTTAAATGTCGAATGTCAATGTAGTATCTTAAAAATAAATTTGTAATAGTGTCATTCATGACTTTGAAAACTAAAAAGTTCAAATTTTTTTAAGCATAGATGGATAAAAATGTCACGATCACATATTTAGAATAGATATGTAAAAAAATGAGCATATTTTTACATATCAGACTATTCCGACAAAATTTAAGTTTGAAAATAATGATTGTTCTGATTAAATTCGTGTTAAATCATAAATGTCAGATGATAATTGTTTATCATACTCAATATCCGGTTAAAAAGTAGTTCAATATTTTACTAAAATTAAATTATCAAACTTTCAACTTTCTTCCTAAAGTTTGATCATATTAATTGATCGAATGCGGAATACATATAAAGTTAAACATCCAAAACAAATAGTATATTATGTATTAAGCTTTCTTTTGCTTTTGAAACGATCATTTTATTAGCCTCACAATAGGCTAAAACAAAAGCTTTACATAGCAGAGTTTTGGTTCACATTTTAACATGAAAAGCAAAATTTATGTTTAATCTATATATCGAGTAAAAAATCTAAGGTTTAATATTAACGTGAAAAATAAATACACAAAAATCTTTTAAAAAATAGACCTTCCCTTATCATTTCTCCTTATGCACTTGTCAATGGGAAATGCATTCCACCCACGTCAGCCGAGTGGCAAGATGGTGAATTAATTAATGGTTAAACACGATCAAAATTATTATTTTTTTCTGAGGAAAACGATCAAATTTATTAGTAGTACGTTATTTTATTTATTTATTACCGTAAATAACAAATGTCCGATCCAAAAAGTAAACAAACATCAAATATATATATATACATATTTTTTTAAGAGATCAAACTTCATTTCCAATGTGTTTTTTTCTTTTTCAAGGGCAATCTGTTCTTTTCCTTTTCCTTTACAAAAAAAAAGATTTCAAGTTGATTTATCTTCATAAATAGCAAAGCCTTTCCTTATAAACATCTGTTAGATAAGGATTACACCTCTACTTTTTCCCATAAAAATCTACAATATTCATAAATAGATACAAACCCTTGATACTTAACGTAACACCTCCTTCCCAAACCAAACCTATAACGGGAAACTTTATGTTACTCGCTCATTCTGTTCATATTTAACTGTCGTCGTAATTATCTGTCGTAATTAAAAAAATTATTTATTTTTTTCTACATCTATCCTTCATTATTTATTACAGATATCAAAATAACGTTGTATTTATTATATTTTTCTACATCTATCCTTAATCCTTATTTATTAAATCTCTTGGGGTGACCGATATTCTCCCCGGCAACCCCCCAACTTCGGGCTTTCTTGAACGTTGCATTAATTATATTCAAGTGGTGTAATTGATCCACCACGTTGAATTTCATCCTCCCCTCCATGTGATGATTTCAAAGTCGAGTCTCGCGTTCGAAATCTTAGATTTTAGACTTTACCCTCCTTGTATTTTTTGACTATATTTTGTGGATTTCCACTCGATTTTCTAATAATAAAGGTTCGTTTAAAAAAAAAATCAACTACCCTCCTTAATATGTATATTTTTATCAACTACGACGACAGTTAAATGGAACGGAAGGAGTATGTTGTAAAATTCAGTCCGACGTCATATCATAATACAAAAGAAGTAACACGGATGAAAAGAAGCAATTGAGCCTCCGAAAACTAATAGACCTTCAGGCCGGGTATGAACACGGTTGCGTCCAAGACTTTTTATAACCACAATAGTGGACTATCATACCACATAATGTAGGAATAACCTTTCTAAATAGGAAAACTACGCTGGAAGACAAATTTCGCCTCCAGAAGAATTTGAACCTGAGACCTCCTGGTTTCAGGACCTCAACTCTAGCCAGTTGAGTTAAGCTTTATCAACTATAATTTGCCTCTTTCGATGAGAGAATTTGGGGTTTCGGGACAGAAACCGCCTAAGACCACGAATGTTGTTGGAAATAATATAATTTATAATAATTATTTGGATTATATATTTGACGGTCGCTTTAACCGGATGAATATGGACGCAGAAGTCCGATTGAGTGATTATTGTTCTTTTGTCTTAGAGTGGTGTTACGCAGAAGTCCGATTGAGTGATTATTGTTCTTTTGTCTTAATACCTTATTCTCGGATGGATGTCAAATTATGATGTAAAAATTCAGTGTGTCCATATATATATAAACGTTGAAATTTTGAAGAAAATATACATGTTATATATGTTAGCATTCATTTGGTCAACAGAGCCGGCTGGACTTATGAACTTTGCCTCATATATTCGTTGTATACGTTATTGTAATGAATGAAGAAGTCATGACTCGTTTGTTTCGTAGAATGATATGATATGTAATGGTCTTTATTTCATTCTATAGTTTAGGTATGATTACAAGGTAATAAAATAAAATTAAATTTGATTTGAATGGATTTGAAAAAGATATTTTTCATTCCCTCTGAACGAATTGGATAGATAAAACGGAATTAACATTGACAAAAAAATGGGTAGTCAGATACGGCGGACGGTGATAAAGGATAAGTCATACTGGATGGTGGGAAAAGTTAGGTATGGCAGGATGGATGCCTGAGAAATGTAGGATATGGTAGAATTGGGTAAGGTTGTGTGTAGGATTGGGTAAGGTAAGTGGAGGAGTAGATTGAGGTGGTGGTGTATGGTAGGGCAGATGGAGAGGTAGAGGTTGTAGGTGATAGGTATGGTAGGATAAGGTGAGTAGGGAAGGGTGGGATGAAGTGTGATGGGGTGGGGTTATATATAAGGTGAAACAAGGTGGATAAGAGCGGTGAGGTGTGGTACGTGCGGTAGGGCAAGGTACGATAAGATGTGTGTGATGGTGGGTAGGTTGTATGAGTGGGTGGGTAGGGCTAGGTTAGGCATGGTAATAGAGGTAAGGTAGAGTAAGGTGTATGGTGAGGTAAGGTTGGGTATTGTAGGGTGGATGAGATGAGATAGGGTAGGGTGGGGTATGATGGTAAGGTAAGGTGAGGTGGGGCATTTTAGAGTAGGGTTGGGTAAGCGGTTGGTAGGGTAAAGAAGGGTATGTAGGGAACGGCGGGTAGAGTAAGGTAGGGTAATGGGGTAATTAAGATGGTAGGGTAAGGTGGGTGGTGGGGTGGGGCGAACTACCCCACCGCACCCTACCTAACCCTACCCATTTCACCCTACCCCGCCACCTACCATACCTTACCTTACGCATCCTACCTCACCCCACCTACCTTACCCTCCATTCTGTCATACCCATCAATCAGTGTATCATTATTATGGTATTTGTTTTATTTTATTCTTTTACATTCCAAACGATGTACTGTGATGAATTTATTTCATTTTATTCTCATGATTTTATTCTATTCTACTTTATTAATGTGAAACAAACTTGCCGTTAATGACATAAATGTTGCTCATGAATGTTGCCTTTGAAGTCTGCTTATTGAAATCAATTGAAGAAGAAAGACATTGTAGTAGAACATTTATTTTTCTCTATAATTGAGCTTTCACCGTATCTCGGAGTTTGATGTGCCACTACACCGAAAAGAAAACCGTTGTATCTTAGAAGACGTTTGCGCTATTCCATAAAAGATAATAATGTAAGATCATTTTATAAAATCAATATAAAACTATTGAAAACTTCAAAATTTGATGTAAAAATCACATTGACTAAGAATCTAGATATACATGTATGAATCTAGTATACATGCCTGTTTTGCATAAATACACAAATATGTGCTCAAGATTGCTCACAAACAGGCAAGTTTAATATTATATTGTTCGTATGTGACTACTACCACATCATGTAACGACATGCTTCCAAAGACCGAATCCTTAACCAGAAACAGACCGTTTGACATATGCCTCTCTAACTTTATTTAAGAAACATGGTGGCCTGACATCTATTAAAAACCACCGCGGAACAAATTAGTTATAATAAAAATCTCAGAATATAAATTCTTGAATATTTGTACAACTACTGCAATATCTAAATTCCATAAAGTATATTAAATAACTTTAATCATAATACTTGGCATGTAGCTCACATTACCTAACCAACAAAATATAATTTACTATCACAATGAATTGTTGGAATTTTAATGGTTTTTTTGCTCAAATCGGATCTAAGTATAAGTGGCGAACAGTCCATTTTAGGCTCGAATTTGAATGACTTGTGGAATGAATTTCTGGGATCTAAAACTATTATTGAAAACTACTACGATAGTAGTTGATGGTAGGCTTTTGAATCACTCGATTACGATATCGGGTGAATAAAAAATTAATACCTAAATGTAGAGTAATTTATGTGGGTGTTGTAATGGAAGCATGGGCGGCTCCAATAATGGGGGTTATGGGTCACCTGACCCCCCTAAAATATTAAAAATAAAATTATAGGTATATTTTACACTGTTTAAAATTTTTATACACTAATTTCTACTACCTGACCCTCTAATTTCTCGATTCTAGACTCATGTCGCAGAATTCCGGAGCCGCCCCCGAATGGAAGTGTGTTCCATTTGTCCGACATAGGTAATGAAACTTAAAATGCACACTATATAAGTGGGAGAGTTTCATAGAGGGGCATGCCCCAAGGGACAAGAGAATTTTGTGAAGGAGGGATGACGTACATGTTTGATGGTTCGCGCGCCGCCGCCGTCCGGCCGGCTCGGTTCGGGCTCGGGCTTGGCTTGGCCCAATATTTAATTTTTTGGGCCAGCCCAACATTATAATTCTGAATAAATACCAAGCAGTTCGAAAAAACTGATTGCATCAGTCCGGATTTAACGTATATTTTTGAACAGAAATGTCTATTCATTAACAGGAACAATTTCTATAGATATATATGTTCATTTGCCTCCATTACTCTTCTATAATAGGCAACATCCTGAATGAAAACAACACAACATTTTCATACCATTACTCTGCAGAAATAAACACTTAAACATTTGCATTGTCGGAGATAAACAAATGCTCTATCGAGTTCGTTGCTTTCCTCATTCAAGTGCAAGAACCCGGAAAGGTAGACTGTTGTATTTTGGGAGACATATTGCTATAAACCGTGCACACCATAGGCGGGGCAATTATATTTTAAGGACATAGTTTTAAAATTGCATTAGTCATAATAAGTTTTCGCGTTTACATTTTGCTTTCTGCATATTTTGTTTCTATGTGTTGCATACTATGAACATATAATTAAAGTTCTTCATGTTATGTGTTCATTTTCTTAGATTTGTGTTTCTATAAATTCATGTTATTCATCTCTCAGAAAAATACCAAACCGATACACTACTATATTTCTAACATGAATCACATCGACCATATGGTAACCGTCTTCAGTCACCAAATTAACTACTCTTGATTCTCATAAGCTCTATCAATCATCGTCCACCTATAAATTTTCTTTTCCCAAAATAAATGGAGTGAGCTTGCAAGACCAAGTAAGGAGTAAGAAACATCTATTAATATAACATTACATGTATATTACTAGTAAAAATCAGGCACCGTGCCCAGCACGGTGTGGCCACTGCTATATGATTTAACCTATTAAGTGTACATGAATTATGAAGTTAAATACTATTTACTATATTATGTGTAGTCAAATTGTATGATGTTACACAATACTTTTCTAATATGATTGCACATTTACTAGGATGTGGCATATTCACACACACTATTTTCTATTCTACTCGCGTTTGAGTAAAATACATAGATTAAAAAAACAATTTATTGTGTTGACTTTCATTATAAAGTTTAAAAAAAACTTGAAAAGGTAGCGGTGTATTGAATATGAAATACTAATTGGTTGAATGAGCCTACGAAGTTGAAAAATAATATTTAGAAGCGGAAATAGTATTAAAATATGTATTGGAAATGTAACCACGACATATTAAAATAAAATGATTTTGGCAACTGCGACATATAAATAGGAATGAATGCAGTAATAAAATATTAATGTCATGTTGTTTCCTTCGTCGAGAAATATAGCCAAATATATAAAATAAAACAAATAAAAAGAAGGGGTGTGTGGGGTTGTGTCTGATCCGTTTTTCTTCTCGGTAATGATTTTGGTGTCTATCTCGAGAGGGTTGTGTGGTTCAGACACAAAGCAAAATAATATGTAATTAAATTTGAATCAGATACATCTTAAGCACTTAAAAAAGTGATTTATTGTGTTGACTTTCATCATAAAGTTCAAAAAAAATCTTGAAAAGTGTAGCGGTGTATTGAATATGAAAAATTAATTGATTGAATGAGCCTACGAAGTTGAAAAATAATATTTAAAAGCGGAAATAGTATTAAAATATGTATTGGAAATGTAACTACGACATATTAAAAAAAAATTTGATTTTGGCAATTGCGACATATAAACAGGAATGGATGGAGTAATAAAATATTAATGTTATGTCTGTTTCCTTCGTCGAGAAGTATAACCAAATATATAAAATAAAACAAATAAAAAGAAGGGGCGCGTGGGGTTGTTTCCGATCCGTTTTTCTTATCGGTAATGATTTTGGTGTTTATCTCGAGAGGGTTGTGTGGTTCAGACACAAAGCAAAATAATATGTAATTAAATTGGAATCGGATACATCTTAAGCACAACACACATAATAAGATTAAATTAAAGCTAATATGTAGATTAAAAAAAAAGTTGAAAAAAAAAACGATGAACAGTAAAATGCATGGGCGATGAACAGTAAAAAAAGATGACCATTGGGCCGATGAACAGTAAAAAGAGATGAACAATAAAAAAAAAGTGGACCGCTCGGCCAATAAACAGTAAAAGCGGGAACCAATGAAAAAAAAAACACGTGTCACTCAACCCCATTTCTTTCCTTTCTTATTTAGATAGGAAGATACTAGGATGAATATGCATGCTTACATCCAAAAATAGTCGATAAGATATAATCACTTTCATAATCTAATCATAACCAAACCAGAAAATACTTTTATTTACATAGTATTTGTACCATGCATAATTCATGAATTTTCCTACATCCAGTATTACTTTATTTCATTCGATCATTATAGTCGATATATTTTACAAATAGGTCAAGGATACCTCGTATAATGTTGCTTATTATGAATACTTATTTTGCAACTCACACAATGGTAGGGAATAACTCTTAGCCTTATATATGTAATATCCCGAACTTTAGGAAATGATAGACGTGTCAATTTGTAAAATTCAGAATATTATGTTTATTCTTTTATGGATTTAAGTATTAGTAAGAGAAATATAAGTTATGGGAAATTAGTTTTTGCAGGGGAATAATGGAAATTATGTTAAATAAGAGGAGTTAATGGAATTAACTAGAAATTAGTGTGGGAGTTATTTTTGGTAATAATTCTCATTAAAAGAGAAGTTGTCAGAATCCCAAATTGTCTGATCATTGTTCGAACTTTGAGAGCAAATTGAGAGAAAATAGAAAGCAAGAAGGTAAGAGACTTCTTTCAATATCTCCCAAGATAATTGTTGGATTTCAGAATTGTTTGAAGATTCGGATTCAACGGAAAGAGAGCATCGTTGTGATACAGAAAAGTCGGAACTTTGTTAAGGTTTCCAGTTGAAGTCTTAGAAAGTGCTGTAGTTCTTCTTGTGGTTTTTCTTGGTTTTGCTTGTTTGAAAGGTAAGAGGCTCTTCCTAATGTATAGTTATAGGTTTGTGATGCTAAGGTTGAGTTTTGGGTATGAATTGTGGTTAGAAATCATACTTAGGTGTGTTGTTGTGATATGATAAGTTATAGCATGTTTAGTACATGTTTTACTGATGTTTTGTTGAGTATTTTGGTGTTAAACATGTTGGGAACGAGTTAGAAATCGAAAAGGGTGCAAAAAACTGCGTTTAGGGCTTTTAGCGCTCAATGTGCGCACACGGGATAGAATGTGTGCACATTGGCTGAGGCAGAAATTGGGAAAGTAATACAACGTCATTTGTGTGCACATATAGGGGGGTAATGTGTGCACATTGCCTAACCAGAAGCATCATGAATGCTCAATGTGTGCACATTGAGCAGGATGTGCTCACATTGGGTCATGTTTGGTGAAATGTTGTGTTTTAAGCCCCGAGTCCAATTTTAATTGTTATTTTGATCTAATAACATTAAATGAACATTGACAAGCCTTGATTAAGCTTCTGATGCATTTAGTTCTGGCACCGAATGTACTATTCCTTAGAGTTGAAGTTCGGGACCGTCGGAAGAGTATGATTGGCTTGTGCTTTGGTGAATTAGTATTACCAATGTCTGTGTATGTGCTAAGCTTGTCCGTGTCTAGGGGTCTAAGTAAGAGAGTAGGAGTTGTGAGGGAGCTTACTTGAAAATACATAGGTGACTAGTTAATAATTAATAACAAACGTACTTGTGTAGTTAAAAGAATAAACAACATGTCATTCTTGGTAAGACACAAAGCCATATCGCGATGTGTGGGCCATTCGAATAAAGCGAATAACTCTGCTGGCCTTTGAAAGGCACCGGGAGTAGGGGAACTTCGGGAATGAATAACTTTACTGGCCTCGAAGGGGCACTAGGAGTAGAGGGACTTCACCGAACACGTGCACTATCGGAGTCTACCAGAATAGACTTTTGTGGCTATCGGTGTGATCCACTGATAGGTTGCAAACGATATCTCGTGGCGGATATTCACCATGTGTAGTGCCCTTGAATGCGGTTGTAACAAAGATAAGCTAAGTTAGAAACAGTTAGTCACAACATGTTGATGAGCATGAAGTGATTTCTAGAGTTGTGTTGGTCACATAAAGATAACTTAATTAATAATATGAGCATTTTGTTGTAAGACTTTTACATTAGCTTCTCCCTCTATCTAAGTATGTTGTACTTATTTACATTGCATTTTGTTGTATGCTTTGTGGGGTGAGAAGATGAACAAGTTGACTACGAGCTTGTCGAGGATGATGTGTGATGATGTTGATGCCATAATGATGCTTTCGCTCTTTTTTTTCTTATTAAATGTTGTATTGAACTTGTTGTACTTTAAATTTCCAGACTTTGTAAGTTAAGTGTTGGGTCCTTTCTTTTAAGACTACTTCTAAAACAAGTTTGTTGTACCTTTTTCTTTCAGACTTTGTACTTTGTAACATTTGGATTTCGTTGATGTAAGTTAAACTTTCCATCTTTAGTCAGTTTGTACTCTATTCAAAGTAGCTTTTATGATGTTTGCCGAGTCTTTTGGCTTCCATTTGCTTTATTTTTGATACGACGACGTAGAGGCTTATGTACAGTGGCGGAGCTACATATACAACAAATGAGGGGCAGCTGCACTCCTTGATCCGGAAAAATTACACTAATATATGTACAAAGCATATCGTTTGCCCCCTTAAATTTTTTATTACCCTTTAAAAAATTTATTGCCCCCCTTACCCGAGATCCTGCGTCCGCCCCTGCTTACGTATAATATTGCCGAACGTTCTCTTCCGGATAAAGACTCGGTATCCGGAAGCGGGACGTTACAATATATGAATAGCATTTTACAATATAGAACGGCACCTCACCGATAATTCTAGTTGTATGTCGTACTTTCTTCTACTTAAACTTATTTGAGCATATCATTAATTGCGGTTTTGACTTAACCTAGGTGCGTTCTACTTCATTCAAAGAAAAAGACAACAAACTAGTGAATATTTTGGAGACAAATCCCCAACCATTTTTTTTCGACTCTGAAAACTGGAGAATTCAACCTTCACTTTCCACATCACAATGGAAGGTCAGTAGACTATGTCACTCACCCAAAAGCTCGGCCTCGCTTGAAAGTCGGTGTGTAAGCATACAAAAAGTAAGAATTTACGGATTCATATTGGGTGGTATTAATTTGATGGAGGGAAATGTTTCGTAACATAACTATATTTTACAAGTAAGCGGGAAAACTTTGCAAGTCTCTATTCATCTTTAATTATAGAGGAAAATGTTATTGTAATTTAATTGTATCGAATAGTGACCGGGAAAAATGTTTACGTAACGGCGTTAACTTTATTTTGCGCCTTACACGGGATAAACTTTGCAAGTCTTTTTACGGTTTGAGCTATTAATCTTTAATTATGACTTGATCCGAAGAAATGTAATTGTAATAACCCTAATTGTATCGTAATAGCACCTAGGAGCGCCCGAGAACGCCCGGAAAATCACCCGGCACCCGGGTCGCCTAGACGAGATCGTATTTTTGCATCTTTAAACACCGATCGTATTTTTGCATATATGACATATTGATCGTGATGTACGTAGGTCTAACTATCATAATAAGGAAGTAAAGTGTGTTATGTTATATTGTGACATAGCATGACTAGATAATAATGCAGATCATTAATTGTAAGAAAATGATAATACTACAAAATTGTCATAAATAAAGGTAATTTTATGTTATTAATTATATATGATTAGACGTATAGCAATCAATATGTTTTACATCATAATTAATGATTTTTTCAGAGGATATTAGTTAATGGTTTAATATGTGGTATGTCACTTTTGTAATGACAGTTTATTGAGGAATAAACATCACTGCTATTTATATTAATTATAACTAAGATGGTTTGTTTTGTCTTGTGGTGTTATGTGAGATATTTGTTGGAAGTAACGCCCGAAAACAATTTATGTAATTGTTCTTAAAATTAATAAATGACAGATTTATTCTCATCTTATTACTTGCTTTGTGCTTGTAAGTAATACACTACTGAAAACCCTAAGTCGTATCATATGTAGCCATATAACTTAGTGTGTGTCGCACGCGAGGATTAAGTTTATGGTGATACTGTTGGAAATAATATTTGTGTTTTGATTATGATTCGTCACGTAATTAATAAGATCACTTATAACCCATGATGATGAAGTCATAACTAGCTGTTATAGTGAATAATGAAAGAAGAAGCAAGAAACAGTCTAGAGAAAAATGTATAAGTTCTATCTAGAGTCTGAACCTTGTATAGGTTATTTCAGACAAACATTGTAATAGTTAGGAACTAGGCAAACAGCTGAGTCGCAACAAGAAAACTGAGTTTATATATGAAGAACTGAGGAAGCAGACTCAGTCATGCAAGAACTGAAAAAGATAAGCTCGCCGAGGGACACAGACTCAGTTGGACTATCTAAGAAGACTGAAGAACTGAGGGACACAAACTCAGTTGTTGAAGACTGAAGAACTGAGGTGGCAAACTCAGTTAGAAGCTGATTAAGCCGTGACTATAAATCAGGATTCAGGCAAATCTGTGGTGACCTGAAACTGAACTATAGATCATGTAAAGCTGAATAATCTTAAGGACAAAGATTATCAGTTATCAGGAGAAGAAGGAAGTTGAATGGTGTACTCCGACTTAGTCAATAGAAGCCGGATGTCAAGAATACAAGGTACTCAGTTTTGAAGAAGAGTAGAAAACTGAGTTAAGGCCTTGTTGAATTTGAACTGACCAAACGACAAAAGGTCGTACATATGAACGTTGGCTAAACGACAAATGTAACGGCTACAAGAGCTAATTGACCGTTACATCACCCCTATAAATACATAGAGAAAAAGGATTGAAGAAAGGGGACCAGAGAAGTTTTGAAAAGCACATATCTAAAGATCCAGATCCAGAAAATCAGATTTCATATCTAGAAAAGGGGAAGCCAACAGAATTGCCTTGGAGATTTAAAAGAAAGATCCAGTAACCCATTAAGGGGGAAGAAGGCATCTTGGAGCTACAACGCTATATCCAGAAGAATCAGACAGCTCACTGAATTAATCTTTTGATTAATTCTAAACCTAACCTTTGTGAAAAAGGGTTGGCTGTGCATAGTTTGAGGAGAGCAACTCCACCTTTCCTCATACGGTTGCAACTTGGTTGCCACAACTGTTGGTGCAGTCTGCGGATTGTGTGTATGTCAGTGGTGAGCTGGTGAAGGAGTCATTCCACCTCCGAAGGATCAGTGTGCAGAATGAGAGAGCAATTCTACCTTTCTTCATTATGTGTAGACAGTGAAACTAGGGTGTCGTGAAGGACTATCATTAGGCTAGGATTTTGTAACGGTTATCTCAAGATTCTAGTGATACCTCCTACACCACAGGAGAAGGGGAGACTTACGGGATTACACCACCCGGAACTTCCATAAACAAATCTTGTGTTGATTTACTTTATGCTCTTACATTTGTGCTGTGATTGTTTTAATTATTGCATAATCACTTCATCACTTCACTCGGCAAACATTAGACACTGAGTCAACACCAAACTGATACATAGGAGGTTCAGATCTTTATTGACACATCTATTGCACTTAAGGCTAGTTCTATCCGCTGCCAGTTAACTAAACTAAGAATAAGTCAGTATTGACTTATACTCGGTTGAGTTAGCTGAACTCCGCATAAGTTAAGGTACAGGAACAAAACTGAACTGAGCGTCAGTTTGAGTTTCGGAGAAACTCAGTTCTGGGGTACTTTCAGTTTTGGGAAATTTTTTGGTGACAAGTTTATTCACCCCCCTCTAAACTTATGTTAGCCTTTCCAAGGGACCAACAATTGGTATAGGATCAAACGCTCACTGTTGTACTTAAAACCAATTGGTGTTAGTAAAGGTGCTACTTTATTTCCTTATACCACACCTTCAAAGCGCCATGGGTCAAATGCACACAGGCGGGCAGAGTGATGTATACCCAACAATCTCCCCCCAGCACCTGCTACCCACTCAACCGTGGTTTAACACAGAATGCTGTTACCGAGATTCGAACCCATGACCTGCTCTGCTACCAGTTTTTAGGATCAAGCGCTTACCGTTGTACTAAAACCAATTGGTGTTAGTAAATGTGCTACTTTATTTCCTTATACCACACCTTCACAGTGCCATGGGTCAAATGCACACAGGCGGGCAGAGTGTTGTATACCCAACAGATACACTTGAAATGTTAGTCCGTAGTGAACTTAATCAAATGATGGGGTCTATTGATTAAACCACCATTAATGCGCCCTAACACTTTATGGTGTGACCGTCTTATCCGGACCGTCGATATTGGTTATCAAAGTGGGGCATTTATATATGATGTAGTCATATAGGACTGGACCGATTTAATCTACATTTCTCATATAATTCCGTGATTGAGAAATCTTATTAAATCACAAGATGATCATAGATGGACTAACCTTAATCCTGAAGTGATTACAGACTCCTACTTGTTTCAAGATAGGGTTTGATGTGTTCGTTAAGGATCTCTAAGAGGCGCAGTCCGAATCACTTTCACGTTGGCACTATTCTGGAATGAGTGAGAAGTGTGTGTCTCACAGACATGAAATTCATTCCTTCTTGCGGGAAGTAGAAAGACAATCCCCTTATTTGTTAATCCTAAAAACCGATCGATCCCGGGAGTTCGTATTGGTTATGAACTAATTGATCACTAGTGGGTTAATGGTAAATAATGATAAGATGTTTTGAAGAAGGTTTACGGAAATAATCCCGCTTCATTACAGATAGTCTATGGAGGGTTAGTTTGTATGTAATGATTATATCAATGGACACTTATCGACTCGACTCGACGTTTTGAGAATAAGTTATATATCTATAATCGATAGAGTTCAGTTTCGGATTTATGGTGGCGTAATTCCGGAATTAATGAGTTGAGTAGAAATATTTTGTTTGATGAATATTTTATTCAATTTATTGTAGCTACCGGTTATAGGTCCATGGTCTCCCGGGTTGGCTCCTAACACGCGAGTGTTTTCTCATTTTATGGAACCTCGAGAATAAATTAAATAGTTGGTCTATTTAATGAATATGTAATATTATTTATTTGGTAAATAATATGTAAAATAGAAAAGACATTTTCTATTAAAATAATGACTATTGTGGCGCCATTTTGTGATAAATTAGGAAAAGAAATTTTCCTAAATTATGTCACATTGTATAATTAGTTAATTATTTATTTGCTAGATAATTAATGGAAAAAAAGATAAGAGATTGATTTTTTGGGAATTATCTCATATTTTATGGCAAATATCTTTTCCATATATATGAGAATAGGTAATTGTGGTGTGAAAAAGATAACTCTCTCTTTACTAGTTATTATCCTATATAAAGAGAGTTCCTCCCAACACAAAATCACAAGTAAATTGCGCCACTATTCACCAAAATAGAAGAGAAAAATTATTTTCTTGTTATAGTCATTAAGAGGAGAAAAACTAGGGTTTTCTTGGGCATATTCGAGGAGGTTCTACGGCGAGGATCGACGTCCACGAGTCGTCGCTTGGAGATACAATCCGGAAGATCACGGCTTCTCCCTTTGGTCGATTGCCTATTTCTCTCCGTTTGGGGTAAATCTACTAACCTTCTTGTAGTTGATTAATTAATCATGTGAATCTTATCGTGGTAAAATCGTAAACAAATCTAATTCGTAGCTTTCGATGTGCATGATCGAGCATCTCGATCGGTGCTGTGAATCAGATCTGACGATCCAATCATGGATCGGAACCGGATTCGGGTTTCTGTATATCCGGCATGTGGTATCGGAGCTAGTTTAAAGCGATTTTGCGATCTTGATTGCATGATTAATTAATAAGGAGTGAAATTGAATAAATATTGCATCTTTTATTTGTTTTTTATATATAAATGTGTGGTTGACGAGATGGATTGGGGTTGGTAACTGTTTACCGTTAGATCAATTGTTAACCCGTTTTTTTTTTTTTTTTTTTTTTTTTTTTTTTTTTGGGTATATGATATCATGTAATTTATTTTTGCAATTTTAATTTTTTGAATTAATTAATTTCGGCCGAGACCTTTTTTTTTTAATTCGGACGAAGACTGTGAAGAGGAAAAGCCGTGGCACAGTGGTCAAGTCACAGATTCAATTGTACGCAGACCCGAGTTCAAATACCCTTGGCCGGATAAAATTATGAATTTTTTTTTGGTGTTTTTTCTTTTTTTCCCTGTTCGAAAATTATTTTTTTGCTCGAAAAAAAATAAAACGATATAAAAAAAAAAAAAAAAAAAACCTGTTCGAAACAACAAAAAAAAAAAAAAAAAACGACGAAAAAAAAAGAAGGGAGGGGAGAGTCAAACTCGGGTGGTGATGAAGAAAGAAGGAGTTTTACCAACTTAGCTAGAGCATTTTGTTCAGAAAATGGAGCAGACAATTAATGTACTGGGCGGCGGCGGCTGGACATTGAAGACTTGTAATTTTTATTCTATGCTTAGGGTTTATTTATTTTATAGATTGCATACGGAGGTACCAACGGTCCATTTCAGTGGTTTATTTTTCGCATTTATTTTCTTTTGTGATTATTTATGTGATATAACCATGCCATGCATCACGTTCATGAATTCCACTCCTAGCATATGCATACATGTAGAAAATTAATATTGAAATTAATTAGACATGTATCAACACGATAATTAATTTAGATTAAAAATAAATTAAATTAATTAAAGGAAGTGGAATTTTATCTGGATATAAAATTCACATGATAAAAATAAAATTTACGGGATAAGTTTGTTTTTAGGATATTAAATCTTCGGGGATTTAGTTATGTAGTGGCTACATATAAGGAATTTCAATAATCGAAAATTTTGAAAAATAGTGAAAAGATAGGACTCTAACTAGACGGTATTTGGAACCGATAAGTTGGTGATTGCTTTTCATGATTTATTGTTTTTCGATTACTGGAAAATTATGAGATCCTAAATTTTTTATCATGATAAAATTAGGACTTTAAAATTCATTGGTGAATTTTTGTTGTGTAGTGACTACACAAGAGAATTTCTAAATATTCGACAAATTGGAAAATTATGAATATAGTGTCATTAGTTAGACGGTATTTGGAACCAATAAACTAGTGGGAGCTTTGAATTTGCGATTTATTGTTTTTCGATTTGGTGGGAAATTCATAAGTCCTAATATATTAGGATTATAAAATCCTTGGGAATTTTAATTGTGTAGCGTCTACACAAAGAATTTATAAATCCATAAAATTGGAAAATCGTGAACATAGTGACACTAGTTAGACGGTATTTGGAACCGATAAATTAGTCGGAGGATTAAATTAAATATTCATGATCTATTGTTTTGGGTTACTAGAAAATTCTAAAATCCTAATGAGACTACCTAATTTTCAAAATAACGAGTGGGAGAGGGTAATGTAACAACCGACCCCACGGTCTCTACTGTTGACACAAGCACGTGAGAGAATGGTGATGCCTCGTGCCGCTTTGATTTTGGCCCCCTACGGACGACCTTCACCGCTATCAAAATTCAAGGCTTGGTTTCCGAATGGATAGGATTTTGAGTACTCGTCGGGTCACTGACCTACCCTACGGCGGCATACTCGGGGCGTACTTAAAAATCTGAAATAGTAGGTCACACTCACAAGGATATTTTTGGAAATATCTTGGCCGAAAAAGGAATGTAATCAAAAACTAGACGGAGATGTTTGATTCTCAATGGGTTAATTGTTGAGAGAGATTGTCTCAATTTAATCGTCACCTCTTTGACTTACCCTACGGCGGCACTGAGGTGTGAGATTAAATCCTTGGAATGGTAGGATAAACTGCATCACGTTTATAATTCCTAAAATTTCTTATTGATTGTGGTGCATGATTTGATTTATATTTTTGTCATAATTTATTTTTGCAACTACATATCATCTCAAAGTATCTAAACTGCTAAACACGATAAAATTGACTGATGATGACTTCGTAAAAGTGGAAAAGTAACAAGAACGTTGAACTCATAAATCAAGAATGCAATTAATCTTCGGTAGAGGATTCTCCTCTTGAGCCTTCAAACTTAAGTGACAAGAAAGTCACTGTTGTCACTTGTGTTGAACGAGAGACAAAACAAAATTAGTTCAAAAGATGACGAGAATGATTTGGCATCAATCTCACTGGACATCCCACAATTCACGAGTAGTGTATTCAAATGAACTGCTAGTTCACGCCCATTTCCTTTAAAGAAAGCCAAGAATGGGAAGGCGAATGTCTGCAAGTGTAAGTCATCTAAACTAAATAAGTTAAAGGCTAAACCGAAATATTAATAAAAGAAAGTAAAGGATAAGGAAAGTGATTTTGGATCACTAACCTATGAATCCTTATAGACTTTCTTAACCAAGTAATTTGACTCAAAAGCTAAAGTTCCTTTGTTAGAAAATGTAGCTGGGCATTCATGATAAAGAGTAGAGAACGGGCAGTTATTTCAGCTAAGAAAGTGGGAGTGATATAAGGAAACAAATTTCGGATTTTAATCCTTTAAATATCAAAGAAATATAATTTCTGTTTTCAGATTCGTTGGAACAAATGGATTCACTTTCACATCAATAATATAGTTAACTTAAAGAAAGTAAATATGACATTTGTATACGATTCTGAGACACAGACTTTTGTCTGATAAAGTCAGAATCACTAAGTGTGGAAATACTATGGTTAATATTACATTATTATTACACTCATAACATGTTACAATGTAACGTGTTACTTTTTATCAAGAGACATATTAATTGCATTGAATAAACAATTAATATGTCCTAATAGTCATAAAGTAACTATCCTTTGTCCTATTATGTAATAGCATAGACATAGCCGACTCTAGCATTTATTGTAGCCAAAGTTACTTTTACTTTACTAGCTAGGATCCTCTCTTGTAAGGATCCTCTCTTGTATCTATTTATACTCATTCTTTCAACATGAATAAAGAAGTTGAAGTTTACTCTTGTGTTATCACATTCTCAAACTCTCTTCATGGTATCGGAGCCTTAAACTCCTGAAATCCGCTGCAAACTCTCAGCACCCTGCTGAATCAAGAATGTATTCACTATCTGAAGCTTCCTCACCTTCAGTTGAGTCCCACCGCCTCGGCGACCGGGGTCACCGAATCTTCATCTTATACTAATCATAGACTTGATGGCAACAACTATTTGCTATGGTCAAGATCTATGAAAATGTACATCTCTGGACAAGGTAAGATGGGATACCCGTCCGGCTCTAAACCCGCCCCCGCCGAAGATGACCCAGGATTTGAAGCATGGGATACTCGCTAATAATCAAGTCATGACCATTATCACAAGATCAATGACAAAAGAGATTAGTGAGAACTTTATGATGTATGATACCGCAAAGGAAATGCGGATAATGCCAGGGATCTTTACTCCAAGAAAGACAATACCTCGAAGTGTATGAACTTGAAGCTCGGATTCAAAACTCAGGCAAGGAGATATGTCTATAACTCAATACTTCAACCAACCGTCTAGGGCATGGCAACACCTAGATATGCTTGGAAACTCACCCCCGGAATGATGTCAAGGATGCCGCCTTTATAAGGACATTATTGAGAAAAAGAGAGTATTCAAGTTTCTTACTGGACTGAATCCTGCTCTTGATGATGTTAGAGGAAGAATCCTTGCCACAAAACCTCTCCCCAATCTCAAATCCATGTTTGCTGAAGTCAAACATGAGGAAAGCAGGAGGAAAGTGATGCTGCTGAACTCCCCTGCTGACAACCCTGCTGAGAGTGCTACCCTGCTGACCATCAGGAAGCCTGCTGAGGTTACTGAGACTGTCAGGAAACCTACTGATAGAACTGGAAAGTTGTTCTGTGAGCACTGCAAACGCACAAATCACACCAAGGACACTTGCTGGAAGCTACATGGCATGCCTAAATCCCTCAAACCTACCAGGGAAAGTCAGGGCAGGCATGTCCATGAAGAGGAGAATGACAACAAGTTGAATGCTCGGTTCTTGTCGCATTCAAAGCTTTCCTCACTCAACAAAAAGAAGGTAGTACCTCTACTGACACGGCTACTCAGGCTAGTGCAGGTAAATTCTACTCTTCTATTAGTAATGAAACATGGATTGTTGATTCTGGGGCCTCCTCCCATATGACTGGTAATAAAAACCTCATAACTCACCTTATGCCATGTCAACAAATTCACAATGTTAAGACTGCTGATAGATCTATCTCTCGTGCAAAAGGTTTTGGAAATGTTAAACTCACTAATAAGATATGTCTAAAGGATGTCCTATTTGTTCCAAAATTAGACCGCAATCTCATATCTCGTCAAGAGACTTGCAAAAGATTTAAATTGACCGTTGTTTTTAATAAGAATCGGTGCACTTTCCAGACCCTTCTTCACGGGAAGTGATTGGGAGGGCTAAACCCCGCTTAGGATTGTATGTGGTCGACCCCGCCGAAGACGTAAGACGAAGACGAATCCCTCGCCACTCGCACTCAAACCTTAGATAATATCATGTTATGACATTATAGACTAGGACATCCAAGTTTTGGTTATTTGAAGTCCGTAATTCTGAATTATTTAAAGGATGTAATGTCAATGATCTTCAATGTGATATTTGTCAATTTGCCAAACTTACCAAATCTGTGTATGCCAAACTACCTTATTTGCCTTCCACACCTTTCACTTTAATTCATAGTGATGTATGGGGACCTTCAAGGGTAAAAAGTATAACAGGGAAAAGGTGGTTTGTCACTTTCATTGATGATCATACCAGGAACACATGGCTGTTTTTAATGAAGGATAAATCTGAAGTTGGACCAGTTTTTCAGGAATTCTACAACATGATCTCTACTCAATTTGACACTAAGATCAAGATCTTAAAGACTGATAATGCTCTTGAATACTATGAGTCTAACCTCAGTAATTTCTTGATGAATAAGGGGATTGTCCATATCGGCGATTTGTGTGGAAACACCTCAACAAAATGGGGTTGCCGAGAGAAAGAACAGCACCTACCGGAGATGGCTCGATCAATCATGTTCACTACCCATGTCCCAAAGTATATGTGGGGTGAAGCCATATTAACTGCCACATACTTAATCAACAGACTTCCCAGCAGAGTGTTAGGCTTCAAGACTCCTATCCAAACCCTCCTGACCACACACTCCTGCCCTCATCTTATTTCCCAATTACCACCAAAAATCTTTGGTTGTACTGTATTTGTTTATATCCATGCCCAACACAGAAGCAAACTTGATCCCAAAGCTCACAAGTGCATTTTCCTAGGATATGCAAAGGACGGAAAGGTTACAAGTGTTACTCTCCTTCGAAAAGAGATTTTACAATTCTATGGATGTAAAATTCTTTGAAAGGACTCCTACTACAAAGAAGTCCACCGAGGCGATCACGATGGAAACCCGATTGAACTTGACCTAAATCCTTTCCCTCGGAAACTCTTGAACCTCGGCACCCCACCGACTCTTAGCATCCTACCGATCCTCGGCAACCTCCCCGAACCGAGTCTATCGACCCGAGCTCTGTCGAACCGTAGACTACGACACTCGGCAACCTGCGAGTCACGGCGGAGACCGAACCTCGGCACCCCACCGACTCTCGGCGGCTGCGACGTTGATGACAAACCTATTGCTATCAGGAAGGGAAAGAGATCTTGCACTACTGATCACTCTATTCATAATTATCTTTCCTATGATCAGTTATCACCTGGTTTTGCCATGTTTACACAGGACTTGGATTCTCACTCTATTCCTAAGAATATACAGGAAGCTCTCCAACATGATAAGTGGAAGGCAGCTGTCAAAACTGAAATGACTGCTCTCCTTGACAACCATACTTGGGATCTCACCACTCTCCCACATGGAAAGAAGACAGTCAGCTGCAAATGGCTGTTCACTATCAAGTACAATGCTGATGGTACTATTGACAAATACAAAGCTAGACTGGTTGCAAGGGGATTCACTCAAACATATGGCCTTGACTACAAGGAAACCTTTGCACCCGTGGCAAAACTAAACACTTGTCGAGTACGATCTCAATTGTCGTCCAACTTGATCGGCCTCTACACCAATTGGATATCAAGAATGCTTTCCTAAATGGTGACCTTACGAGGAAGTCTATATGAATGTGCCTCCCGGTTTTTCCAACACTCACACTCAAGGGAAAGTTTGCAAATTGAGGAAATCTCTATATGGCCTAAAGCAGTCCCTCGAGCCTGGTTTGGCAAACTCACTACTTGTGGTTAAAGTTTCGCTTTGGATACCATCAATGCAACTCGGATCACACAATGTTTATCAAAACAACAAACCGAAAAAAGGTCCATTCTTATTGTCTATGTGGATGATATCATCCTTACGGTGATGACCCCGTCGAGATCCAACACTTGAAGACCCCGCCGGCAAAAGTATTTCAAGTTAAAGATTTGGGCTACCTCAATTACTTTACGGGTATGGAAATAGCTAGGAACGACCAAGGTATATCTCGTTTCACGGAGGAAGTATGTCTTGGACTGCCGAAGGAACCGGCATCTTTGGGATGCAAACCCGCCGTATCCCCGCAGACCCCAGTAATACCCCCGCCGCATGGTGACATTGCCGTCGAAAGGATCAATATCAAAGACTTGTAGGGAAACTCATTTATCTGTCCCATACAAGGCCTGATATTGCATATGGCGTCAGTCTGGTTAGCCAGTTCATGCATTGCCCTACTGAGCAACATTGGGATGCTGTGAACAGGATACTGAGGTACCTGAAGTCCACTCCTGGCCAGGGCTTACATTTCACCAAGTCTCCTAATAGATCAATCAAGGTCTACACTGATGCTGATTGGGCTGGATGTCACATTGACAGAAGATCTACCACAGGCTATTGCTCATATGTATGGGGAAACCTAGTTACTTGGAGAAGCAAGAAACAGCGACCTCTTCGTGTCAAGGAGCGATCTTGAAGCCGAACTCGGGGCACTTGTACTTGGCATTTGTGAAGCTCTGTGGCTAAAAAGGGTACTCACCGAACTTCAAAGAACCTCTTCAAAACCTATCACACTCTGTTTGTGACAATAATTCACCTTATGCATGGCAGAGGGATCCATCCATCATGATAAAACCAAACATGTGGACATTGACGGACACTTCCTAAAGGAGAAGATTGATGCCAAGATTATTCAACTCCAAGATGTTCCCTCGACAGGACTGAATGCGATATTCTCACCAAGGCCATACCACCACTTATGTTCAAGAGACGAGTAGCAAACTTGGCCGTATAAACATATACAACCCGGTTGAGGGGGTGTGTGGAAATACTATGGTTAATATTACATTATTATTACACTCATAACATGTTACAATGTAACGTGTTACTTTTTATCAAGAGATATTAATTGCATTGAATAAACAATTAATATGTCCTAATAGTCATAAAGTAACTATCCTTTGTCCTATTATGTAATAGCATAGACATAGCCGACTCTAGCATTTATTGTAGCCGGCTCTAGTTACTTTTACTTTACTAGCTAGGATCCTCTCTTGTAAGGATCCTCTCTTGTATCTATTTATACTCATTCTTTCAACATGAATAAAGAAGTTGAAGTTTACTCTTGTGTTATCACATTCTCAAACTCTCTTCACTAAGTAATGCTGAAAATGTATATGTAACACATCATAAACTATTAAGACAAATGGTTTCCGTATTTAGATAAATGATTCTTCAGCATTTATTAATTAGTGCATATATCCTAAAGATAAGCTCTGAATACTGGCTAAGGGTGATTCCTATCTCCCAGTCTAAGAACACTATCTCAAAGGAAAAATGACTAAGTTACCTTTCAATTAGGAAAGGGTAATAAAGCTAAAGAAGTATCATAGCTTGTTCATATTGACCTTCGGGGTCTTATGAAGATACAAGCTAGTTGGAGCTTTTGAGTTGTTTTTTGTCTGATAGATGTTCGAAACACCGATTAGTTTATCTGAATATCTTGAGGAATCTCTGATATTACCAGAGAAGCGAGTATTCCATGCTCAGATATAGGCTAAAGCATAGTTTTCGGCACTGATGCTCGGCCTACGTCCGAGTGAAATGATTTCACTGAAAGGATAAACCATGGATTGCCTTATATAGTTATTGATATGCTACAATACACTGCTTAACTCAATTAAGATATTGGTTGCAAAATAACGGTTTACATTATTATGTAATACCGAGAAGTCTACCTAGAAGATGCTTTTGAATTTGTGGATAACGAGTGAAGTAAATTTACTCCACTTCCGCAAATAGAGGCATTTATAATTTATGCTTGAAAGTAGGACTGGATATTTTGCATACACGTTCAGATGGTGACTGATCGTGTAACATCTTAATACAATGAGTGAATGTTGGTTATAAGATTCTAAAGATCGGATAATGACGGTTGTACTGTCGCACCCTTTCTAAGGAATGTTAAAAAAACAACCTTGGAACTTGAAGAAAAGATACTCAACGAGTTACTATCTATTTAATCAAACCACATCCAACATTGGTTGTTTGGGGTTACACTGATAAATACTACTATACTATATCAGAATATCAATCCACCCAAATTCGGTAGGAGTATGGTTTAACTATTGACCCGCTGTGATTATGCAGACTTAACGTCTGCTGGGGGTAATTGATAACTTACGGTCTTTTTGAAAGAGCTGTATATGATTCTGATAATAAAAGGTTTGCTTAAAACCATAAACTTGTAAGTGGAGTTTTGGTACTCCATGTCTGTTCACACTCTTGTAGAACCACCTGAGTATCTCACGCCTAGTGGGAGTAATTGGATCTACGTGTAGAAGAGACGAATGAATGAGAAAGTTTAACTTTCAGAGCAAGCCAAGTGGTCTAGGGTTAATTCCCTGAGAAGTAGATAGTTTAAAAAGGGTGATGCCCTTAAACATTCTCACCACTCAACCTTGCTTGACTCCATGGAAAGCAGAAAGATTACCAGGGTGATGCCCTGAAACTTTCTTGCGGAACAACGGAGCTTGAATTCATTTGGAATAGAAGGGTTTTAGCTTATATCCAATGGAAGATTGACGGCCTATGCATATATCCATTGGTGGATTAAAGCAAACCTCTAGGTCATCAAAGGTCACAAGTGGGCCTGACCTGAATATTGATAAGTCTTTTGTAAACTAGGATATCAATATTGGTAAATTAGTGAGTATTAGTGTTAATGACAAAGATAACACTACAACAGTTGAGAACAACTTGAGTGTGTTATTTGAAGTCAGAAACTGACGAGCCAAGATTCTCTGACTCAAAGAAGTGGACTATATTCTTAGAATTTGATTCGGTCAAATTCATGAGAACAAGCTGTTGGCAATATCCCTTGCATCTTATTGGTTAGGATGATAATGCATTTTCGTATGCAAAATTCAACGAGAGGTTTCCTACCCAACCCATCACGGAATAATTCTCTCAATTCTTCGGATATAGAGAACATGGGAAAAGTTCTCTTTTGGATCGAGAATGTCAGATTATTAAAAGTCAATTGTAATCAAATCTTGGATTCGAGTATTAATAGCAGTATAGTGCATCCTCAAGTATCTTTAGAGAACGAGGAATCATATGCTTGTGTATTCGGGTGCAAACCTGAGTGTTGTTGACTACACTGATTCTGTTTTTTGTCGGATTAAGGATGATCGTGAATCGATTCAGGCTCAGTGTTTACTCATAGTGATGGAGCTATAGTCTGGAGCAATCCAACACTGATAATTTGACTCTATTAGTCAAATACATAGCAGGTTTTGGAGCGGCTAGAGTGGCTACATAGCTTAAAAGTTCCTTGCTGATCTGGAAGTAATTCCAGGTCTCGATAAGCCGGTACCCTTTTATTGTTAAAACAGTTTAGATTTAGTTTATGCAAAGGATCTTCGCAATCACAAGAGGTCAAAAGCATATTGTAAGTAAGTACCACCTGATCAGACATACCGTGCATAGAGGCGACATTTCGGTCCTAAAGATCGCCTCGAAACCGACAACCTACTGATCAGTTTACCAAGTCTTGTGGCATCTAATGTCACTGATGAGCGCTTTGCGAGTATGAAATTGGGAGATATGTCTCATCTGCTTTAGAGCAATTGGGAGAATGTTGTGGATAGATAGAATAAGGGTGTGGTGCTCTAAAAACAATCACTTTTTCAAAATATTGAGTGGGAGCGGGGAAGGCGACAACCGATCCCACGGCCTCTACTGTTGACACAAGCAACGTGAGAGAATGACGACGCCTCGTGTTGGCCTGGGACCGGCCTCCCTAAGGAAGGCCTTCACCGCTATCAAAATTCAAGGCTTGGTCTCCGAAAGGATAGGATTTTGGGTACTCATCGGGTCACTGACCGACCCTAAGGCGGCATACTCGCGGTCTACCTAAAAATCTGAAATAGTAGGTCACACTCATTATGGGTATTTTTGGTAATGCCTTGGCTGAAAAAGAAAGGTAATCGGGGATTAAAAATTGGATGTTCTATTCCATTTTAATCATCGAGAGAGAAAGATCTCAATTTAGTCGTCACCTCTTTGACCTACCCTAAGGCGGAACTGAGGTGTGAGAATAGATCATTGGAACGGTAGGATAGACTACACATTTAGTTTATAGTTCCTAAAATTTATTAGTAGTGTATAATTTGAATTTAATTTCTGTCATTTATTTACAGCATCATGTCGTCGCAAATTTCTTTACTGTTGAAGTGGAAAAGTAACTTAAACGTTGTGCCCGTCTTCGAAAATGTTCAACATGTTCTAACCTTGAACATTCCAGCACTTACCACCCAGTCCTCAAAAGCTGACAAAGAAAATCGGCAGAAGTGGACTAAGTCTGATAACAAGGCGCGGGGCATCATGCTAGCCTCGATGTCGGAAATCATTAGGCCAAATGTGAAGGTTTTGCAACTGCTAGAGAAATCATGCAGAGCCTTTCCTTTATGTTTGGCGCACCTTCTGATCAAGCCCGACACGAAGCTATCAGGATGGCTGTTAACGCGAAGATGAGGAAGGGTCAGTCGGTGACGGGTCATATGATGAACATGATCACTTACTTTACTGATGCCGAGACTCACGGTTCTAAGTTTGACGAAGTGACTCAAGAGAGCTTGATTCTCGAATCACTCTCACCTGATTTCCTTCAGTTCAAGACCAATCATGTCATGAACAAGCTTAAGTTTGACTTGACACGATTGATAAACGAGCTGCAAGTGTTCGAGGGTGTCTACTCTAACAGTAGAACCCGAGAAGGGGAAAACCAGGCCGAAGCCAATGTGGCTGAGGCCAAATCTTCAACCTCTGGAACAAAGGGAAAGTCGAAGGTCAAACCTATAAAAGAACAGAAATCAAAGCCCATGAAGAAGAAAGGTAAAAAGGCAACTCCTTCCAAACCTAAGGGTAAGTGCTTTCACTATGGAGAAGTAGGGCATTGGCGCAAGCATTGCCCGAAATATCTCAAAGAGGTGATGGAAGGAAAGGGCCAGGAAAACAAGGGGCAGGATATGACATGTAATTTACTTGTCTTGGAATCCTACAGTGTAGCTAAAGATGTATCAACTTGGATACTGGATTCTGGAGCTACTAACCATGTTTGTTCTTCTTTGCAGATCCTTAGTTCGTATGAGGAGCTAGAGGGCGGGGCTCATGAGATTAGAGTTGGCAACAGGGCAGTAGTTTCAGCAAAAGCAGTGGGAGTAGTTCATTTAATGTTTGGAAATAAAGTCCTTAAATTGGACCATGTCTTTTATATTCCGCATTTTAGAAGAAATTTAATTTCTATGTCTGTTTTGCAAGAACAATTGTATTCTTTATCTATTAGTATAATAAGATTGTTATTTCCAGAAATGGACGTAACTTGTGTTCTGCAATGTTAGAAAAAAACGGACTGTATGTCATTAAACCAACCGATACTCCACTGCTCAATACTGAAATGTTTAAAGTAGCATATCAAAGTTCTGCTAAAAGGAAAAAAGTTTCTCACAAGATAAAACATATCTTTGGCACCTTAGGCTAGGTCATATTTCCTTAGAAAGAATCAAAAGATAGGCCAAAGACGATCCCTTAAGTGAGTTATCTGTTGACTCACTGCCAGTCTGTGAATCTTGCCTGGAGGGAAAAATGACTAAGCGTCCCTTCACGTCAAAGGGTAATAGGGCCAAAGAACCTCTAGAATTGGTACATTCAGATCTGTGTGGTCCGATAAATGTACAGGCTAGAGGCAGATTCAAGTATTTTATGACTTTCATTGACGACTACTCGAGATTCGAATATGTTTATCTACTGCACAGGAAATCCGAAAATTTTGGTAAGTTTAAAGAATTCCAGGCAGAAGCCAAAAGGTAGCTAGGCAAGTCTTTGAAATGCCTACGCTCTGATCACGGAGGTGAGTACTTAGATACTGAATTCATTGACTATCTTTTGGAACAAGAGATATGTTCCCAACATTCCGCGCCTAGAACGCCTCAGCAAAACAGAGTTGCTGAGCGGAGAAATAGGACATTGATAGACATGGTCATATCAATGATGAGCTACGCGTCACTTCCGTTTCCTTTTGAGGACATGCCCTAGAAACATCGGTCCGCATTCTAAATGTGGTGCCGTCAAAGTCTGTCGAGAAAACGCCCCTTGAGTTATGGAGTGGGAGTAAACCTAGTTTGCGTCACACCTGTATTTTTGGGTGTCCTGCACATGTGCTGGAGGACAAGACTAGCAAATTGCAAGCATTTACGAAAGTATGTCTGTTTGTAGGGTATGCAAAAGGGACACGGGGAGGTTTCTTCTATGATCCGGAAGATCAGAAGGTAATAGTTTCGACTAATGCCACTTTTCTCGAGGATCAGTACACGAAGGACTTCAAGCCTCGGAGTAAAGTTGTACTCGAGGAGTTACTTTCCGACGAGGTCAGACCACGGGTGACACCTAGGGTCACGGATAACAACACTACTGATACACCTGACGACCCTGACAGTCCTAGACCACTCAGACGTACTTCCAGAGTGTCTCGGGCACCTGTGTGGTATGGTATGCAACCAGAGGCGAATGTCGCCGTCTCTGATGGAGTGGAGGATGATCCAGTGTCCTATCGTAGGGCTACGGATGATTCTGATAAGGACATGTGGGTTGATGCGATGAATCAGGAGATGGATTCTATGTACTCTAACTCAGCCTGGAAATTTGTAGATTGCCCTGAGGGTGTCAAACCCATAAGCGGTAAATGGATCTACAAGAGAAATCAAGGAGTGGATGGAAAGGTTGAAACCTTCAAAGCTCGGCTAGTGGCCAAAGGCTACACACAGAGAGAGGGAATCGACTACGAAGAGACCTTCTCCCCTGTGGCAATGCTAAAGTCCATTCGGATCCTCCTTTCGATTACTGCATGTCTAGATTATGAGATCTGGCAGATGGATGTTAAGACAGACTTCCTTAATGGTTATCTTGACGAGGAAATATATATATGCAGCAACCAGAAGGATTCATCGAGAAAGGCCAAGAGCACAAAGTGTGCAAGTTGCTCAAGTCCATTTATGGGTTGAAGCAAGCTTCTCGGTCTTGGAATCATAGATTTGATGAAACCATCAAGTCGTATGGTTTCGAACAAAACTTTGATGAGCCTTGTGTATACAAGAAGGTCCTAAAAGATCAGGTGGCGTTCTTAGTGTTGTATGTTGACGACATTATGCTAATTGGACCCAATAAGGGGATGTTGTCAGATGTGAAGAATTGGTTAACCTCACAGTTCCAAATGAAAGATTTGGGAGAAGCGAGTTATGTTTTAAGGATCCAAGTTATACGGGATCGGAAGAACATGATGTTGGCTCTATCCCAGACATCTTACATAGATAAGATGTTGTTGCGTTATAGCATGATGAATGCAAAGAAGGGTTTCCTACCAACCCGTCACGGCATTCAACTCTCTAAGAAACAGTGTCCTCAGACACCTGAGGAAATAGAGAGTATGGGACGAGTACCATATGCTTCGGCTGTTGGTAGTCTGATGTACGCTATGCTTGTTACTAGACCAGACATCTGCTACGGCGTGGGCTTGGTAAGCCGTTTTCAGTCAAATCCAGGCTTGGAGCACTGGACATCAGTGAAGAATCTCCTCAAGTATCTTAAGAGAACGAGGAATTATATTCTTGTATATTCGGGTGCGAACCTGGATATAGCAGGGTACACTGATTCTGACTTCTAGTCAGATAATGATGATCGTAAATCGACATCAGGCTTAGTGTTTACTTTGTGAGGCGGAGCAGTAGTCTGGAGGAGCGTCAAGCAGTCCAGCACAGCCGACTCGACTATGGAAGCCGAATACATAGCAGCCTCTGAGGCAGCTAAGGAAGCGGTATGGCTCAAGAAGTTCCTAGGAGATTTAGGAGTAATCCCAAATCCAGAACATCCGATACGTCTCTACTGTGACAACAATGGGGCCGTGTCGAATTCCAGAGAACCCCGGAGTCACCAGAAGTCAAAGCATATAGAGAGGAAATAACATCTGATCAGAGAGATTGATCAACGAGGAGACATTTCCGTCACGAAAATCCCCTCAGCCGACAACCTTGCTGATCCGTTCACAAAGACGCTTTCCATAAAAGTCTTTTCGAGGCATTTGGAAAACATGGGTATTAGGGACATGAGTCATTTGCTTTAGAGCAAGTGGGAGATGTAGTTCTTGCTATAATAAAGATAGGGTGTGCTCTAAAACAATTATTACGTGTCATTCGTGCAAGTGGGAGATTGTTAGATGTAGTGCCCGAAAGACAATTTATGTAATTATTTTTTATGACAGATTTTATTATTCATCTTATTATTTGCTATGTGCTTATAAAGCATACACTATTGCAAACCCTAAGTATATCAGTATGTAACCACTTAACCCAGTGTATGGCATGCACGTGAGGATTGAGTTAGTGGTGATATACTTGAACTGTTAGTCCGTGGTGAACTTAATCAGAGTTTAGGGTCTCATGATTAAAACACCAATAATGCGATCAGAACACCTTAGGGTGTGATAGTCTTATCCGGACTGTCGGTAGAAGGTAGTTAAGTGGGGCATTTATATATGATGGCATTCATATATGATTGGACCGATTTAATATGTATTTCTTGATATAATTCCGTAATCAAGAAATCTTATTAAATCATTAGATGATCATATATGGATTGACCTTAATCCTGAAGTGATCACATGATGATGCTTGTCTCGGGTTGGTGTTTGATGTGTTAGTTACGGATCACTTTGATATGTGATCCAAGTCACTTCTCGTTGGCGTATTCCCGACGAGTTAGTAGTTCTTTTTTCACAGACATGGAATCCATTCCTTCCTGCAGGAAGTAGAGAGACAGTCCTCTTATTTGTTAGCTCTAAGAAAATGATCGATGGGCCCAGTTCATCTTAGAATAATTAGCTACTAGTCAGATATGTGAACTAATTGATCATTAGGGGGTTAATGGTAAATAAGAATAAGATATTTTGAGTCGGGTTCACGGAGACTTCCCACTCAGAATGGATAGTTTATGGAGGGTTAGTCCGTATGTAGTGATTATATCAGTGGACGCTTATTTACTCATAGGGTTGAGTGTAAATCTATAATTGGTCGAGTTCAGTTTCGGGTTTATGGTGGCGTAATCCCGGAATTATTAATGTAAGTATGAATATTCTGTTTGATGAATATTTTACTTAATTATTGGAGCTACTGGTTATAGGTTTATGGTCCCCAATGTGGCTCCTGTAATTCGGGTAATTTTCTTGTTATTGGGCCTCAGTGATAATTAATTGGCCGGGCCAATTATTTGATATGCGAAATATTATTTAGTTGGGCTAAATATATAATAAATAGAAAACACATTTTCTGTGGGCCTAAAACCCTAGGTGTGGCGCCTCCCATGTCATAAAGTGCAAGGATTGATTTTCTTGTGTGATTAATTATTTACTAGTTAAATAATTAATTAATAAAGATAATTTATTTGTAATTGATTGATTGATTAATCACAATCTTTTATAAATGGAATTATCTTTTATTGTGATTTCTTTTTAATTATTTATTTAATTAATTAGAAACTTGGAGGCCAATGATTTACTCTCCTATATAAATAGAGTTCTTCCAAGACATATGAGAAGAATTTTTCGACATACACACACAAAAATAGAGAGAAAAACTTGTTTCTTGTCTTGGGTTTCTGGTTCAAGAATTGGTGTCCACCAACCACCGTTTGGAGAACACATTGGAAGATCTTGGCTTCTCTTCCTGCTATTGGTAAGACATATTAAACCCCATTGTAGGAATTTAGATCCTTTATTTATGTATTGTAATTTGTAAATCGTGATCCATCCGCTGCGCAAAGAAACTACATCCTTCACTCTTCTGCTGACTGTGAAGCAAAAAGTTACAAATGAATATTTGATGCCATATGTGTATTTATTGGCTTTGCAGCTGACATGCCAAACTTTGACAAAATCTTCTGTATGGAGTTCATCTTCACTTATCCATTATCTCAGCAGGGCTATATACAGAAGATTTTGTCAAAGTTTGGCATGTCATTTTTCAAAGCCAATAGATACTCCTATGACATCAAATATTCATTTGTCAGTTTTTCTTCACAGTCAGCAGAAGAGAAGGAGTATATTTCAAGAGTTCCCTATGCTAGTGTAGTTGGCAGTATGATGTATGCAATGGTATGCACTAGGCCTGATCTGGATCAAGCAGTCAGTGTTGTCAGTAGGTTTATGGCTTAAACTGGAAAGGAACACTGGAAAGATGTGAAAAGAATGTTCAGGTACCTTAGAGGAACAACGATGTTGGTCTCATTTATAGAGGTGATACTCAAGCACTGATCACATGTGATGTTGATTATGCATGTGATGTAGACAGCAGAAAATCAATGACTGGATATGTTTTCACTTTATGGAATTCAGTTGTCAGCTGAAAAGAAACTCTTCAGGCCACAGTTATCAACCACTGAGGCTGAATATAGGCTCTTACTGAAGTAGCTAAGGAGGGTATCTGGTTAAAGGGGCTAGTCAGTGATTTGGGGCTACATCAAGATCAAACTAAGATTTATTGTGAAAGTTTAAATGCACAAAGGATAATCCTGCTGATATGTTCCCTAAACCAGTTCATCAAAGCAAGTTTCAGTTGTGTCTGGACTTGCTGAATATTCAAAGCTTATAAATTGAAAACTAGATACTCAGCTAAGGGCAGATCAGCTTGAGTGGATTTTGTGGAGAATTCTGGTACAAGTACATCCTGGAATTGACGAATGCACTTGGTACAAGTACATCTGATTATGCAATCTGATTGACTAGGAATAAGAGTTCAAGTCAATGTGGTGATTTGTCAGTTTTGGTGACTTGATCTCTAATTTGATGAATAAACAGGTGTACCTAATATGATAAACTGAGACTGAGAATGATGGTCAGTTCAGTAAGTATATTCAGCCCTGTGAAAGTCGGTTTTGGTGAAGTACAAACTGAGTTTTTTCGAAGTCAGCAGTCAGTTTGGTCTTGTTGAGTTTTGCTGAGTATAATTGAGTTCTACATCTGGGCAGTTGATTAGAAGTCTGGAAAGTTAGTTTGAAGATGAGTTTTGTCTGGTGGATAACAGTTGGAGCTATGGTCCACATCTAGGGTATTTATGACAATTCCGACAAAGATCTTATGGCGGTTAAGGTTATGGAATTGTGCCTATAAATACCAATGTTGTAATCAATGCAGTGTGTTCCTTTCATAAGTGTGTGAAAATCCTTGTAACTTTGTGCATAATAAAATATCCCCTTTTCTGTCCGTGGAGTAGTCGGAACAACGCCGGAAACCACGTTAAATCTCTGTGTTCTCTTTGTTTCTGTGTTTTATCATTTTCGCCATACTTTATGTATGCATTGCTTCTGTTTTAGTCTTTCTTAAATTGAAAGTTTATCTTATGTATTTTAACAAACGTTTTAACATTCAAATACAAATTAAGGCTTGCCATCCTCATGAAACTAAACATCTCACATAATGCCACAAAACAAAACAAACCATCTTAGTTATAACTAATATAAATAGCAGTGATGTTTATTCCACAATAAACTGTCATTACAAAAATGACATACCACATATTAAACCATTAACTAATATCCTCTGAAAAAATCATTAATTATGATGTAAAACATATTGATTGCTATACGTCTAATCATATATAATTAATAACTTAAAATTACCTTTATTTATGACAATTTTGTAGTATTATCATTTTCTTACAATTAATGAGCTGCATTTTTATCTAGTCATGCTATGCCACAATATGACATAACACACTTTACTTCCTTATTATGATAGTTAGACCTAGGTACATCACGATCAATATGTCATACATGACAATTAAAGATGCAAAAATACGATTCTGTCACTATTACGACACAATTTATTATTGCAATAACATTTTCCTCTATAATTAAAGATTAATAGAGACATGCAAAGTTTATCCTGCTAACTTGCAAAATATAGTTAACCGTTACAGAAACATTACCCTCCATCAAATTAATACCACCCAATATGAATCCAGAAATTCTTACTTTTTGTATGCTTACACAATGACTTTCAGCAGGCCGAGCTTTTTGAGTGAGTGAGATAGTCTACTGACCTTCCATTGTGATGTGGAAAGTTTCAGAGTCAGAAAAAATGGTTGGGGATTTGTCTTAGTGAATCAATACAATATTATTTTTCTGTTTACATCGGCTTTATGCAAGAACAAAAAAAAATGCCTCTTGCATTGTGATTTTAAAGGTCATTGTGGTTGACCCTCCGTACTACATACTAAATCCGCCCAAAATGTAAATTCGTTTGAATTTTTAGATTAAGAAAATGGTTAAATATGTTACTACATCCGTCCAAAAATATAAATCCATTTAGTTTTTTTGTTTATTCTTATAAGGTAATTTCATTTAAATAACCAATAAAGCATTTTTTATATTTTCTCCTTTTACCCTAATTTATTATCTACTCATCCACTTTTTTACTACTCTGCATGAATTATAGTCAAATGTCATTTTAGATTTTTTCATCAAAATTAAAGGACATAATACATTTAACCAACTTTATTAATCTGTGTGAAAAACCCAAATTGTCTTACATTTTGGGACGGATGTAGTATGTATCATCAATTTTGAATAAAAATTCTGAAATAAACTTTAACTGTTATTAATGTATCCTTCAAAAAAAAAATGTTATTAATGTAAAATAGTGAAAAGTAAGTGAGTATATAATAAAATGAGAGGTAAATAAAAAAGGAAAATAAATATTTTACGATTTTCTAAATGATTTTTATTATAAGACAAAACTCAAAAAAAATAAATAAATTTATATTTTGAGCGAAAGGCAGTAACAATGTATTAATTCATATACCCAACTAAAAAAATGATACTAGTAGAAGACATAAATGAATGGTCCCACAAGGAAAATCAACGATGAGAGTAAGACATTCATCTCCAATATTCAACTCATTGTTTATTTTATATTATCATCGTTCTTCAATCATACTATTAATGAGTCAACTTTAATCAATATAAAAAATAATTTTTTTTACATAAAACGAATATATTCCGACATCATAGACTGACGTTGAATAAAGAATGCACAGGTAGTTGTTGTGTTGTATTTTTAATGTGGTGAAATGACATTTAAATAAATTTGGATCATATTGATTGAATACACTTCAGAGAAAGATTTTAACCATACCATTTCACGAGAATAGTTATTATATAACGGTGATTGATGAGTGATACCGAGTGGATGAGTGTGTTAAGAAATGAGTGATGCCGTGGTTTAATCTTATCCCTGCTGGATATACAGAAACTCGAACCCGGATCCGATCCATAATTGGATCGTCAGATCTGATTCACAGCACCGATCGAGACACTCAATAATGCACAG
This sequence comes from Gentiana straminea, assembly GCA_036785695.1. Taxonomy (NCBI): domain Eukaryota; kingdom Viridiplantae; phylum Streptophyta; class Magnoliopsida; order Gentianales; family Gentianaceae; genus Gentiana; species Gentiana straminea. The sequence goes on along the minus strand of JAVUPR010000048.1, from coordinate 7,488,130 downwards.
CGGAAGCTACGAATAAATTCGCATGCGATTTTACCACGATATGATTCACATAAATAATTAATATAACCATAAGAAGGTTGAAGATTTACCTAAACGGAGAGGGATAGTAAATCGACATAGAGGGAGAAGCCGCAGTCTTCCGGATTGTATCTCCTAGCGACGACTGGTGGACGTCAATCCTCACCGTAGAATCTCCTCGAATATGATCCAAGAAAAACTTCTCTTTTTTTTCTCTTAATGACTAGAACGAGAAACTAATTTTTCTCTTCTTTTATTTTGTATGTGGTGCAGTTTACTTGTGATTTTGTGTTGGGAGGAACTCTATTTATATAGGAAAATAACTAGTAAAGAGAGAGTTATCATTTTCACACCACAATTACCTATCCCATAAGGAAAATATATTTGCCATAAGATAAGAGATAATTCCCAAAAAAATCAATCTTTTATCTCTTTTCCACTAATTATCTGACAAATAAATAATTAACTAATTACACATGTGACATAATCTAGGAAAATTTTTTTTCCTAATTTATCACAAAATTGCGCCATAGTAGTCATTATTTTCATAGAAAATGTCTTTTCTATTTTACATATTATTTACCAAATAAATAGTATTGCATATTCATTAAATAGACCAACTATTTAATTTATTCTCGAGGTTCCATAAAACGAGAAAAAACACTCGCGTGTTAGGAGCCAACCCGGGGACCATGGACCCATAACCAGTAGCTACAATAAATTGAATAAAATATTCATCGTACAGAATATTTTCACTCAACTTATTAATTTCGGAATTACGCCACCATAAATCCGAAACAGAACTTTATCGATTATAGATATAACTTATTCTCAAAACGTCGAGTCGAGTCGATAAGAGTCCATTGATATAATCATTACATATAGACTAACCCTCCATAGACTATCCGTAATAAAGCGAGATTATTTCCGTAAAACTTCTTCAATACATCTTATCATTATTTACCATTAACCCAGTAGTGATCAATTAGTTCATAACCAATACGAACTCCCGGGATCGATCAGTTTCTAGGTTTAACAAATAAGGGGATTGTCTTTCTACTTCCCGCGGGAAGTAATGGATTACATATCTGTGAGACACACACTTCTCACTGATCCCAGAATAGTGCCAACGTGAAAGTGATTCGGACACATCAAACCCTATCCTGAAACAAGTAGGAGTCTGTAATCACTTCAGGATTAAGGTTAATCCATCTATGACATCTTATGATTTAATAAGATTTCTCAATCACGGAATTATATGAGAAATGCACATTAAATCGGTCCAATCCTATATGACTAAATCATATATAAATGCCCCATTTTGATAACCAATATCGACGGTCCGGATAAGACGGTCACACCATAAAGTGTTCTGGGCGCATTAATGGTGGTTTAATCAATAGACCCCATACTTTGATTAAGTTCACCACAGACTAACATTTCAAGTGTATCACCATAAACTTAATCCTCGCGTGCGACACACACTAAGTTATATGGCTACATATGATACGACTTGGGGTTTTCAGCAGTGTATTACTTATAAGCACGAAGCAAATAATAAGATGAAAATAAATCAGTCATTTATTAATTATAAAAACAATTATATATATTATCTTTCGGGCGCTACTTCCAACAATCCCTACATGTAGTATGTGATCCAAGGGTCTATAGTAATAATGTTATCTAGCTGTTATTCCTTAATCCATATCTATCTGTTATTTATGGTCAGCTAGTCTGTTAGATTATATTCTATATATGTTCCTGTATTCCCAAACAAATTGCTTATAGTTTGATTAATGTAAAATGCAGCAAAGTGCCATTCAAGGCAAGAATGGCAGCTCCAGTGGTTTGGAGAAGAAGATAGAATTTCTTGATGATAATATTCCAGCCGCATACAACATAATATTGAAAGATCTAGTGTGTAGATTCTTTACACACAAATCAAGATCTAACAAACTAGTACACCTATATTAAAAGGACCAACCTACCCCTTATCCATTATTACTACTAATACCCTTACCATTTTCACCCCCTCTCAAACAAACATGTGGTTCAACTACATTTAGTTTGTCCCTGAATCTGCAAAAGACTGTAATGGGTAAGGGCTTAGTAAATACATCTGCAATCTGAGTTGCAGATGGTATATAGCAAACTTTCAACTTCTTCTCAAGAACCATATTTCTGATGTAATGAATATCCACTTCAATGTGCTTAGTCCTATCATGATAAACTGGATTCTGAGCAGTGTAGTTGCTCCAGTGTTCTCACGACAATGTAGGAATAGCAGGTAACTTAAACTTAATCTCACCCAGCATTTGTAGAATCCACTGAATCTCTGAACCCAGATTTGATAGGGCTCTATATTCTGACTCACAGCTTGATTTTGCCACCACTGACTGCTTTTTGGAACTCCAAGTAATCAAAGACTTGCCTAAATAGACACAATACCCCTTGTAGACTTCCTATCTGTAGGGCAAGTAGCCCAATTTGCATCAGTGAACCCCTGCAACTCCAAGTTTTGACTGGGAATGAAGTGCAAACCTTGTCTCAATGTGCCTTGCACAAATCTGAGTAACAACTTTAATGCCTGCCAATGTTCATTATAAGGTTCCTACATAAACTGGCTTAAGGTGTTAACAACATATGACATATCAGGTCTGGTCAAGGTCAGGTATTCCAGTGCTCCTATAGCACTTCTGTAGATTCCTGGATTAACCAAAGGCTGACCTTGTTTAGGTATAAGATGCTCACCAGCAACCATTGGGGTAGGACAAGGTTTCAAATACTCAAAATTCAGTCTTTTAAGCAACTGAGATGCATAGTAGGTTTGAGTTAAGTACAGACATGAGTTGTCCCTTGTAACTTGCATCCCCAAGAAATGTGAGACTGGCCCTAGGTCTTTAAGTGAAAACTTAGAATCCAGAATTTGATGAATTTCTGTATCAGCTCTGTGGAATTGCATGTAAGAAGGATATCATCTACATAAAGAAGAACAAACAATGATTAAGCCTCCGAACAAGCGCATGAAGCACGAAAACTGTCCTTCTCCACCTTGTCCTTGTTACTACAACCCAACGGATGGTTACACCTGGCATAAAAGAAAGATGATAACCCCAAAAATAGCCAAAGAAGATAATAACCCAAAAAAGGAACAAGGACACCGGATTGCACCCCTAACAAGATGGTAGGGGTGCCTCCAAAGTTGAATGCCAATCCCGGTCCTTAGCAATGAGCCCTTTCGTCGACCACCGAATTCGATTATATGCGTCACCTTCAAATAAAAATGCCCGGTCCAAGCTAGCCGAACATGAATCCTCAAAATGCAAACGCCGGTTAAAGCATAGAAATCAGAGATCCATAAAAAATAAATCATTATAAAAAGAATCCAATAAGGGAACATGTACACCTGAATTGCACCCCTAGCATCATGATAGGGGTGCTTCCGGATATTGACGCCGGCCATGTCCCTGGAAGAGGTGCCTGAATCTGCCCGCAGCATAAAAGCACAAAAATCAGTGAAAAAGTGTACTATGTGCCAAGAAGTGAATAGACGATGGCTAGAAAACACCTGATTTGCACCCCAACTAGAATAGGAGGGGTGCTTCCAGGCTGGAGGAGCCATTCGTAACCAAACATGACAACGCCGATGTGGAAAAGTCGTCTCCCCTCTTTCACAAGTGAAGAGTGCTTCCCTAGTTTTCTGCAACATGTCGAATAAGAGGAGGTCCATGTAAATCATCACTAATAAGATGTTGAATATGATCAGGTACGTCGCTGAGATGATTAAACGTCATATCGTCTCCTTCCATAGCTGCAAAGCTGTCCGCCACTCTATTACATTCCCGAAACACATGAGAAATATTGTGTGGTATTTCTCGAAGACAAGCCGAAATCTGACCAATCGAGATGCAGAGGGGCCAACCTCCACCGTGATTTCCGGATATCACACGAGAAACATAAAAGGAGTCGGTCCTCAATATCAAGAGGCAAAACATGTGGACGCAACCGAATACCAAAGAGCGGCGCCTTTACTTCCGCATCAAGAACATTTCCATGGCCGAAGCAAGCATGAAACGCAACGACAAAGTTACCATGCGAATCCCGAATAATTCCACCCCCATAAGCAACCCCATTCCCGACACTACCGTCTACATTGAGCTTCACCCGACCGACATGGGGAGGATTCCACCGTAATTGGATCGCCGACGCTTGGGCCGAGTTTTTACCTTGAAAGGCTTGAAAAAAGGAACATCCCAATCAATCCCAAAATGTTTACGATCAACAACCTTGCGGAAAGCTACTCGTCTAATCATTCTCTCAATGAGAATGTTGGTACGCCGAACAGACGGACAAAAATCTTCATGTCTACACTTATTCCTCTCCGTCCAGATGCCCCAACACACAATAACCGGTACAAGAAGGCGCATATTATATATGTGGGCCGAAGAGTTAATCCAGAAATTAAACATAGGAACAATCCCAGTAGTAGGAGTGAAACGAAGGCCAAATTGATTCATAAAGTGAGTCCAGATAGACTGGGCAAAAGGACATTCAATGAAAATATGACGAAGATCTTCCCCTTGCTAGCACGCGAAACACTTAGAAACCAAAGTAATACCACGCTGTTGAATGTTTGAATCCGTAGGAAGAGCATTATTGATTAATCTCCAGCAGAAGAAAGAAATCTTGAGAGGTAACATATTGTTCCAAATTAACTTGAAGATCGGATGAACTGGTTTGTGAGACCGTAGCATATTCCATGCCGACTTAGTACTGAAATGACCATCCGAGTTTAAAATCCATATCAACTCGTCGTCTTGGTCAGGTCGAAATGGTATGCATAAAATCTCATCCACAACATGTAGAGGAAGATGCTCTTGCAAAAGAGGAACATTCCACTTCCCATTCACAAAGAAATCCTTCACCTTCCTAAATTCGTTGTCCGGAGGATCCCCCAAATCAATGTTCATCCATTTATCTCTCCAAAAATCTATATTGCCGGCATTGACCTTCCACGTGATAGCATATTCAGCAATATCACGCAATTGCCAAACTTTCTTAACCATCTGCGTCGGATTTCGGGAAGGGAAGCTTGCGGGGGCGACCGATCCGCAACATATGTACTATAGATGGTCCGGGCCCAAATCCCCAAATTCCTCCCGAAGACGAACCCACAATTTGACCGCAAAGGAATCCATAACATCGAAAAGATTTCGCACCCCTAAACCCCCTTCCTCCGTAGGCCTACAAACATTTTCCCATGACGTCCAATGAATATGGCTCCCGTTGGGGCCACCATCCTAAAGAAATTTATTAAAAAGACGATGTAGCCGATGAATAACCTCTTTAGGAGGGACCAAAACTTGAAGGATAAAAATCGGAATAGAAGTTAACACATGCCTCAACAAAATAAGTTTACCTCCAAACGACAGCAGCCGACTTCCCCAATGAAAAAGTCGATGATGAACCTTGTCAAGAATGTCTTGATAGTAGTTGATTCTATTCCGTCCCCGAAAAAGAGGAGCACCAAGATAGCGAAAAGGCATATTCTCCCTCATAAAACCCAAAGCATTCTGGATCCAATGAAGTTGAGTGGCATGCAACTTATGACCAATGAACGTGCTCTTACTCGCATTAATTCGTTGTCCCGAAACAATCTCATAATGCTGAAAAACCTCCTTAAGACGCTTAAGACCTTTCTTATTGCATCGAGTAAAAAGAATCGTATCATCCGCAAAAGCCAAGTAATGTATCCCCCGTACTTTCGAATGATAGTGCATACCCGGGTTGGTGTTCATGAATTCATTAATAAGCCTCCCAAAATACTCGCGCAAGAACAAAAAGAGCGGGAGATAGAGGGTCACCTTGTTTGACACCACGAGTCACGTGAAAGGAGGGTGAAGGAATGCCATTCAGAAGGACATAGAACCAATTATCCGCCAAAGTCCGGAAGATGAGATCCACACAGAGCTCTTGAAAGCCAAACATCCTCAAAATCTGCATAATGAAATGTTGGGGAGATTTTGCATCATTAAAACAAAAGAAAATTTATAAACCTATACTACCATGCAAAACTACCTCCTAACCGGCCGAATACCGGGTAGTTGCTAGTAAAGTTGGATAAGTACGGGTATCGATCCTCAGGGAAAAGAGATGTTGAATCTAATCTAATTAATCTCCTAAATCGTTACTTAGGAAAACGAATAAACGAAAGAACAAATAAATCAACTACAATAAATCTAACCTATAACAAATAATAAAAACATAAACTAAAGATACATGGGATCAAACAAAGGCACAAACCAAGTGATTTCAATCCTAGTTCATCTCATGAGTTTAATTCAAATTGTGGTTTCACCTTTACACGAGACACAAACCCCTAATTCCTTAGTGAATCTATTTCTCAAGCTATGAATCCTAAGTCCTTAGTGAATTCAATTATCGATCTCTCCTCTTCCGAATGTTGAGATCAATATTCCATACAAAACGAAGGTGTAGATTCAGTTTAACTCTCGTATTTTAGAACCTAACAACCTAGATAATTAACCAATTAACTTGTCATCATTAATGATTAAAAATCCTATCTTTCTATGGTGATCTTGTCTACGCAACTTCCGTATGTTGTAAACATCAATAGCAAACGATCTCTCGATCTAATTCACATAATAGCATCATAATCATAGAACGATACAACATGAATTAAAAGATCACAAAAAAACGAATAAGGATTGAATAAATTAAATAAATAAACTCACGTAGTTTGGTACATGATTGAATCCATGAATCGAAAACGGAAAAAAACTACATCTAATCTAACCCGGATCACCCGAGCACAAGGCTCGGGTGACCGGCCTTGAACTCTCAAGAAGGATGCGGCCGTTATGTGTGTTTTGTAGTATGAAATAATAATAATTAGGGTTTAATGCATGCACATATTTATAAGGAAGCTAAGGCGGGCCGGAATAAAAAAAATATAAATAACTAAGGCGGCGTTTGTTTTTGTTTAAGTCGGTATTCTGCCTTGGAAGTCGGCCATGCGGACGCTAGTTTAAGATGTTGAACTCAAACTTCTAAAATTCATATCTTGAGTTGTAGACCTCCAAAAATTATGATCCGAATGTCATAAAAAAGCTCTCGGAAAACTCTACAACTTTCATTAAGGACTCTTCTTCGTAAAAACGCCTTTTTGATTAGCCCGTCGTATTACGAGTCGTTTTCGGGATTTTCCCAAGCTTTATTTCATCTTCATCCTCTTGTATCTCTTTCTTTCCACTTTAATCTTCAATCAAACATCATTTAGACCTCTTCCATTCCACATTTGTGCACCTAAAAGATGACAAAACCGAGCAAAACGTAAAACCATACAAAATAGATAATAAAACCACGATATTTACTCGATTTTGCATTTTAACTATTCAAAACGTCATTTGCTCAATTAATCGATTATAAGCTCGAATTCTACGAAAAACATCCATATATGGGGAATATTGATATAAAATATATCCTTATAAAACACTACAAATTGACCCTTAACAACTCCCCCACACTTATCTTTTGCTCGTCCCGAGCAAAACAAAACAAAGTCAAGCTCGAGACAAATAAACATCCATACAAATATGAAGTATATTCAATAACTTAGAAGTTCACCCGTGTAGTGTGTGCATAGCCATAATAAACTTCCACTAAGTTCCACAATTTGAAAGTTATTCAAACCAAAACTAGCCCGGTTTCCCATCTAAGTTAGAAATATTCAAAAATTATAACGGGCACTTTACAAAACATACATATCCCAAAAAGAAATAGTAGAGAATATCTAAAACATTTCTGACAGACTCAGAGGATAATCCCTACAACATATCCTTCAGTTTATACTGGGTATAAGATTAACGATAACTAAGTCCTTACTTATTCATAATAATATATTTCAATATTTTCACTTTTTTCACACTTTTCTAACACACATCAGAATAAGCTTTTGCCCTCATAGCAGAATAGGACATTTCAAGATAATCCCCTACCTTACTCCAATCATAAGGCAGCTATAAACTGACTGTCGTGAGCTTTTGGTCATCATAGTGGAATAGGACATACGTGGTACACCCTACCTCACCCAAATCATAAACCAGCTTCCGACACACACAATTACAATTATGTTTACTTAGAGATTTCTGGCTGCCAGTGGAAAAGATTATTTTCTAGTAGCACAGACCACTGAGCATAACACCTCAAGTAAACAATTTATTACTATTGCAAAGACTTAATCACGTTTCACTTATCACATTCAAACTTACGTATATTCACGATGTCATACTTTAATCCTAGAATACAAACTACTAAACTTTTCAAGAATTGTACATAAGCAAAGAAACATGCTATAATCATCAAAAATCTCCAACTAAAATGGGGTAGGCTTTCAACATTTAGCTCATCATTTACTATGGCATGTGAAAAAGAGTGTCGGGTGAAACAACTAAAATTACTAAATATACGAAATATAGCAAAAATGATATAAACTCAAGCAAAGATATGCCTTTGTCTACTCGGGATATAACAAAAATTTTGAAAATTAAGCACTTTTCATAGAAATATAAAAATATGAGCAAACGAAAGTAGATACACATAAATCATCTCTCCTTCCCCCACACTTAGATTGCAACTTGTCCTCAAGTTATGCGTAAATAATAAATTAGAGAACTTAGCCGATTGGATGAACCGGCAATTCTCAAGAGGAACCAACAAGAACCAGGATTGCTTGCATATGGAGCTCCCAAGCAGATCCAAAGGGAGCATCACAGACAACCGAATACATCGTGAAAGTGCACAATAGCTATAGAAAGTATCCTGCAGACTTGATTAGTGCAAAAAGAGTCTACGGGGAAAAAGAAAAGATTACATATATAAAGCACATGGAAAAAAGAGATATAGAGATATTTCAACTTAAGCTCAACTAAAGATTGAATACTATACATGAAATACTACAAAGTCGTAGGCTAGGTGCAACTATATGAAAATATACTACAATGCAATCTACATGATATGCAATCCTAAAAATAAAATAAATAAAAAAATAAATTCGACGAGCTCAGACCGAGCAAGTTGACCCCCGACAACTCTACAAAGGTGACTACGGCCTATGCGAAACTAAAATAAAAACGAGGTAGTATTACGGAAACCGACAGCTTAACTACACTCAAGAAAAATAAAAGAAAAATAGAAAAACAATGCAACTAGATGACATGCAACTAAATGATATGCATCTAATGATATGCAAAAATAAAAGAAAATAAAAGAAAGAAAACTAGCCCACTCATTTGCAACATGACATGTATATAATAAACGTCTACCGATAATGACAAGTTACGATAAACGACAAGATCGTTCATTACATGCGGTGTAGACGCGCTTTAAGACTCATCAAAAGGTGATAGCATTATGGAAAACCAACAGCTTAGCTATACTAAACGAGATATAACTCATATGAAAAGGACGTAGCATACGGAAAACCGACAAGTAGCTACCCATATGAGTTACAAAAAAAACAAGAAAGCACATAAGTCTCAAAGCTCACAAGATTCATCACAAATGTACGTAGCATACGGAAACCGACATTAGCTACTAAATAACAATAAGACCGCTTATAGCGTACGAGAACCGACATTAACTATAACATGCCTAGATGAATCAAGTATATTATCAATTAGATTCAATTATTTAACATGGATTCGTAGATGAAAAGATATGAATATGCAAGTTCGTAACATCTACGTAAAAGAAATTAGCCACGAAGCTCGTATTAAAAAATCCACATCAAATAAAAGCATTGAAAATAAAATCAAGAAAAAAAAATCGGAACTCCGGATCGGCGTTCATTAACTCAAACGAACGTTCACCTTAAAGCACAACGACGGACGAACGTTCAACCCTTTCAACGCTCGTCCGCCGAAGACGGACCGGACGAACGTTCGAATACCGGACGGCCGTTCACTTGGTGATTTCTCCCTCGGACGGTCATCCAACAAAACGGACGCTCGTCGGATCCCGAAATCGAGCGAGTCGAAACTTCGGGGACGGACGAGCGTCCTAAAACCCGGACGTGCGTTCACCGCAACTTATGAACGGGACGGGCGTTCACTTACTTGAACGCTCGTCCATACAACGAATTTGCACGTACAATGCGGAGAGACACAAAAACCCTAAATCTCATAAGCACAACACAAGATCATCATACATCACAACGGCCACGTATAAATTTTAGCACAGGGGTTAGACTAGGTAACAACTAAACACAAACTTCACGTAAAACGATTGAGTAAAAAACTTTTGCACATTCTTAACCCTACGGTCATCGAAACACGGCAAAATAAAAACTCTCAATCTATTAAACGCTACTTTTATTGAAAACGAAAAACGAAACGTAACAAAATCGAGAACTAACTTAACCAGATTCAACATGACACCTATTCCCCGGCAACGGCGCCACTTTTGTTGGGGAGATTTTGCATCATTAAAACAAAAGAAAATTTATAAACCTATACTTAACATGCAAAACTACCTCCTAACCGGCCGAATACCGGGTAGTTGCTAGTAAAGTTGGATAAGTACGGGTATCGATCCTCAGGGAAAAAGGATGTTGAATCTAATCTAATTAATCTCCTAAATTGTTACTTAGGAAAACGAATAAACGAAAGAACAAATAAATCAACTACAATAAATCTAACCTATAACAAATAATAAAAACATAAACTAAAGATACATGGGATCAAACAAAGGCACAAACCAAGTGATTTCAATCCTAGTTCATCTCATGAGTTTAATTCAAATTGTGGTTTCACCTTTACACGAGACACAAATTCCCTAATTCCTTAGTGAATCTATTTCTCAAGCTATGAATTCCTAAGTCCTTAGTGAATTCAATTATCGATCTCTCCTCTTCCGAATGTTGAGATCAATATTCCATACAAAACGAAGGTGTAGATTCGGTTAACTCTCGTATTTTAACCTAACAACCTAGATAATTAACCAATTAACTTGTCATCATTAATGATTAAAAATCCTATCTTTCTATGGTGATCTAACGTCTACGCAACTTCCGTATGTTGTAAACATCAATAGCAAACTGATCTCTCGATCTAATTCACATAATAGCATCATAATCATAGAACGATACAACATGAATTAAAAGATCACAAAAAAACGAATAAGGACTGAATAAATTAAATAAATAAACTCACGTAGTTTGGTACATGATTGAATCCATGAATCGAAAACGGAAAAAAACTACATCTAATCTAACCCGGATCACCCGAGCACAAGGCTCGGGTGACCGGCCTTGAAGCTCTCAAGATTGGCGGCTGTTATGTGTTTTTGTAGTATGAGAATAATAATCAATTAGGGTTTAATGCATGCACATATTTATAAGGAAGTAAGGCGGCCGGAATTGTTAAATGGATAACTAAGGCGGCGCTACTTTTGTTTAAGTCGGTATCATTGCCTTGGAAGTCGGCCATTTGAAGACGCTAGAACTAAACTTCTAAAATTCATATCTTGAGTTGTAGACTCCAAAAATTATGATCCGAATGTCATAAAAAAGCTCTCGGAAAACTCTACAACTTTCATTAAGGACTCTTCTTCGAAAACGCCTTTTTGATTAGCCCGTCGTATTACGAGTCGTTTTCGGGATTTTCCCAAGCTTTATTTCATCTTCATCCTCTTGTATCTCTTTCTTTCCACTTTAATCTTCAATCAAACATCATTTAGACCTCTTCCATTCCACATTTGTGCACCTAAAAGATGACAAAACCGAGCAAAACGTAAAACCATACAAAATAGATAATAAAACCACGATATTTACTCGATTTTGCATTTTAACTATTCAAAACGTCATTTGCTCAATTAATCGATTATAAGCTCGAATTCTACGAAAAACATCCATATATGGGGAATATTGATATAAAATATATCCTTATAAAACACTACAAATTGACCCTTAACATCAAAGGAGCACCAATCCTTGCCCGACTAGCCGTGAAAAGGTTTTCAAAGAAGGTCTTCGAAGAAATCCGTATCTCGTCTTGATTGTCAATCCAATTACCATCCTCTCGCCTTAATACGATGGATATAGTTATGATTCCGCCTTTGCTTGCAAATAGCATGGAAGTACTTACTATTGGCGTCCCCCGCCTCAATCCATTTAACAATGTACCGCCTTCTCGCTTAAGAAATCGAGTCTCAATATTGTTGCATCTCTCATAATCCATAATAGCCCTATCGAGATCCGCATGGGTATCAAGAGACCCGACTTGATCATGCCTCAACGTTTTAACGTTGACCTCCGCCAACGCCTTCTGTGTATTATCGAAAATATTCCCAAAAACAGTGCGATTCCACTCAGTAAGCTTATATCCAAGCTTCTTCAATTTAGTTGCCATGAGCCACATTCCTTGACCAACTTCCGGTTCAGCCCAAACAGATTTAACCACATCATAAAAAGATCCGTCATCCGTCCACACATTAAGAAACCGAAAGGAAGACTTACGAGCGGTGATAGAGCCATAGGTAGCGAGCAAAGGGCAGTGATCCGAGTGGACCCTTGGTAAGTGTAAAACCTTTGTCATATTAAAATGGTCCAACCAAGCCTCATTAAAGAACACCCTATCAAGACGTTGCCACATACTCCGATTATGCCATGTAAATTGCGAGCCTTCAAAGGACGCCTCGGTAAGATTAGCCACTTGAATGCACTCATTAAAGTCCAACATGTCATTAGCTCTAGGAGAGGCTCCACCCTTCCTTTCCTCCAGCATCCGAACAATATTAAAATCTCCCCCTAAAAGCCATGGCCGAGTATTAACCTCTGCCCGAACCTTAACCGCATGCCAAAGAGGAGTACGAGCTTGACGAGAGTGCTTTGCATAAATGCCAGACACCAAAAAAATATCTCCATTCTGGTCCGTGACCTCAGCCGTACACATTTGATCACAGTCCGTGGTCAGCGAGCAAGTAACTCCAGTCCAGAGAAACCAAATTTTACCTCGCAACAGAGATTGAGAGTAGTCAAATCCCAGTTTAAGCCGAATGGTGGAACAAAGATTAGCAGAACACAAGGGTTCAATCAACACTAAAATCTTAACATTATTACGTTTACAATTATTTTTGAGACAAGTTTGAGAAGAGACATTACCAATACCTCGAACATTCCAGAATAAAATGTTGATCGGACTAAACATTGGAAGACCGAAGTTGATAAGCTTGAGATGGAGCCGATTCCGCAGTAGTTGTCGATTTACCTTTTTTCCTCCGTTTTTTAGCCGTAGCGTTGATCATAGAGGGACCATCCGATTTGTTCTCCTCGGGGAGCTGATCCTCACTTGCGAACACGGCCGTGTCAATGGCCTCTCCATCATCATCGGATTGTCGGCAATAGGAGAGCCAGGAAGATCAGTGGAGGGCGGAACTAAAGCCAACGCCAACTGATCCTCCACTGGACACGGTTCCAACTGTAAAATATCAGGTGCAATCTCCACAATATCAGGTGCCGAGCTAGTTGGTTGATCCTGCTTAATGCCCGACTGCTTAAAACGTTGCTCTAGCGTCCCATGGAAATCCTTTAATTCGGTGAGGACCACGTGCCGGGAGGATCCATGGCCCGCCGAATGAGGACGATTTTCGTTTTGTCTTTCACGGTCTTCTTTAAGAAGAGAATGGTGAGAAGTCTCCATTAGTTCCTCTTCAGTAAGTGACTCCAAAATGCTAAATGAATTATGCGTAATTTTGGTATTAACAGGTTGCGGACTTGAGGTTAAAGGAAGAGAAGTATTGCTCGTAGATGGTCCAGCAGCCGTAGTCACACTATTTATGTGCATATCAGATGGATTAATCGTAGTCACACTTCAATGTGCTTAGTCCTTAACCCTCTTAATCCCAACAATCCAAATCCGCCAAATAACAATCCTCCTACACCACCAAACAATAACCAACAAAACCGCAACCAAAACGGGAATCACAATAACCGGAACAACCCCCCAAACCAAAAGCCAATTTGTGATCAAGCCGTAGAAGGAATGAGACCAACAATCCGATTCATTTACCAAATGTGGGAGCAAATAATTTTGAGGTTAAGGCTCACCTTTTTGGATTGGTTGGAACAAGAGCACAATTTCATGGGCGTCATGACGAAGATCCACACCACCATCTTTACAACTTTAAAGAGTTGTGTAATACGGCTAAGAGTCAAGGTGCTAATAGAGATTTGAAGAGAATGTCGATGTTTCCTTTTTCCTTGGATGGGAAGGCTAAAGATTGGTTTATGTCACTTCCTCACCATTCCTTGGCAAGTTGGGAGGAAATTCAAAATGCATTCTTAAAACAATACTTGACTCCGGGCCGGAATTTAGAGTTGAAAGTTGAGATTTCCAGTTTCAAACAAGGTGAACATGAATATATTGGAGTTGCATGGGAGCGATTTAAGAGGTTGTTGAGGGCTTGCTCCAACCATGGTTATCCGTTGGACATGCAAATTCAGTTTTATTGTTGAAATCTTAGAAAAGAATCACTAGCCGAGGTTGACCAAGCATGCAATGGTTTGTTGATGATGACCGTGGCTCAAGATATATACGATGCTATTGAGAAGATTGCACAGAACAACAAAATATGGGAAACTGGGTCAAGCACACGATGTTGGAATAGTGTCCTAAACCCAATCGGGTTGGACCGGATCCGACCGGGTCGGATCATTTCTACTATTTCTTTATGTTTATACATATATTAAATGGCTTTTCTGTTGTCATATATATGTTCTTTTAAAGAACCAATTGTGAATTGTTATATGATGACGTCCTTAGTATTAAACTGTGATAGAGAAACCATGATAGGAGATTATGGTTGATGAGATCTCTAATCACTTTAATAAGTTTGATACTTAAATGTCTCTAGGCTGATGTACTATTAAACAGGACATTGATAGTATAAACAGACTAGCACGTATTAGATGTCTTCTGTCTTTAGGGCAGGGATAGATCTCGTCTATCGAAGTGTAGAGACACTTGGACTGTACGTGGACGTGTATTAGAGAATGCGTACGTTAGACTGACCCACTTACACGGATAAGTGTCACACTATGTGACGGTTGTGTAATTATCCTTTTGACCGGAGTCTTCATGGCATCACGGTGTGGATTGTCATGCTTTGACACTATTGAGGTTTCCCAGCCATGGGGCGATCATGCGGTAGTGATTGGGTATGATATCGAAGCATGCGGAGTATACATGATTGGTCGTCCGGGAATCGCGTATCCTATGATTGGGATCGAATATCCGAAATGGCCTTCTTATAAGGAATGTCTTGTTCTCGTGAATCTTTGCAAAGTGGGAGTAAACGAGTTACTTCGAGAGAGCTTGATATCCAGATTATAAGATACGGTCGTTAATGTTTGACACTCGACGTACGACCGTATGGATATTATTACAGCGATAGGATTGTAAGTTACACGGTAACTGTTTCACATGAAAGGTAGTAGTCATTGCGTTTGACTCTTCCGATGATTGAGGGTCACGGTGTGTTGCTAGACGCTATCCCGTGATCGTTAGGCATGAAGGGCATTTTCGTAATTTGCACTTTGTGTCTACGGCCAACATATTCGGAAGCCTATCGGGTCACACACATAAGAACATCTAGCCGGATTAAAATGTGGTTATAGATGATAACCAAATAAGGAAAGTTTATCTCGAACTATAAAGGTTATAGTGGTAAATTAATATGGTGGTATTTATTTATTATGAATAAATTAAATACAAGATATTAATTAAGTTGATTAATTAAATACACTTATATTGATAAGTGGCGCCACATATGTGTATAAGTGATACACTTGGATTGTGCAATTTAATTAATGATATTACCTATTATTAATATTAGATATTAATAAAATAAAATAACATATATATATATATATATATATATATATAGAAATGAGTTCATATACATACCTATTGATCCATGCTTACCGTACATACTACTAAAATAGTGCATCTGATCACTATTTTAGTGCACCTGGTTATTGTTTGAGTGCACCTAGTTAATGAAGCGGGGGAAATCGCTATTAGGTAATACTAGAAACCTAACTAAAACCTCGCTCCTCAATTTGTAGTTGCACCGAAACAATAACCGGTGCACTAAAATAGTGATCGATGCACTATTTTAGTAGTATGTACGGTAAGCATGGATAGTATGGTATGTAGGGGAACCCAACCCTATATATATATATATATATATATATATATATATATATATATATATATATATATATATATATATATATATATATATATCATGCATACATGCGTGTGTATGTGTACACATTAAATGCAAATTAGTGATTTGCTTGTATGCGCACCAATGCATGATATTAATAGATTTTTATGTGTGTAATATATATGTGATATATATACACACGTGTAAATTGATTTATGGTAATATAATAAAAGATAAATATTGTCAATATAAGATCTTGACAATATCTTGGGAATATTCAATATAAGATATTGACAATATCCTAGATTTATTTAATATGAGATATTGTAATAAATGAGATAAATCAATCAAATATATTTTCCTTATTTTATTGGGAAAATGTTTTCTTCTCCTCCACTCTTCATTGAGGCGCCACATTACACTATAAATATAGTGTGGGTGTCAAGCTCTTTTGTACATCACAATTCCAAGAACTAATAATTCTTGTGTAAAATAGAGAGCATCCTATAGAGAGTTGGAGAGAGGGGAAAAAGGCCGGTCTAGCAACCGGAGTTTTCCAATAGCAATCCATGATGGGATTCCGGCGGGTTATTCGTGTGGACTAGCGGTAGAGGCCGAACACTTGGGCGGCTCTATGCAGAACTACTCTCCTTAGACGGTCAAAGCGTCGATCTTATAGATCAACCAAGGTAACCACCGTCTACTACTTGTTTGTTTATTGCTTAAACGAAGTCGATCCTGGTTAAAAGGAAATAAAATTTTAAATTCCGCTGCGTTCCCGCGTAGATTTCCTAACAGTGGTATCGGAGCGAGCTTCGAGCTTAAGCAATAAGCATGTTATTTTGCGTAGTTAATTTTATCGTTTAAATCATGTAATTAAAAGATGAAAGATTTTTATTCACGAAAGTTATACATGAAAAGAAAAGAAAAAAAAAAAAAAGGTAGATCGGGTGGTGCTCGGCCGACTGGCGGCGGCACCACCACCGGCGGCGGCGGCAGCAGGGCAACCTGCTACCGGCAGTCGGTTGACCGGTCAATGCTGGGGGATCTCCAAATTTTTGTTTTGTGTATTTTGTGATTCAATATGGTTCATAGTTGTGATTGATAATTCCTCCTTTGTTTAGTTGTGTCATGTGGCTAACCAATGGTTCAAATAGTTTGGGCCATTGGGATGCCACATGGCATTAAAATAATAATGGCCTTTCCAAACTTGATTTGGAATAGGCCTAGGCCCTTTCCAAATATTTGATTTGGGAAAAGCTAGCTTTTTGCCACTTCCAAAATTTTGATTTTGGAAAGTGGCCAGCCTAAACCAAAATTATTTGGCCTTTCCAAATATTTGATTTGGAATAGGCCTAGCCCTTTTTAAATATTTGATTTGTAAAGGCGCTAGCTTGCGCCACTTCCAAAATTTTGATTTTGGATAGTGGCGCCTAAGCCAAATTTGGTGTAGGAAACCAAAGCGCATCCCTTTTGATTACGAATCAAAAGGAAAGAAACAAAAGAGAAATAATTTTAATTTTGATTTATTTTGGAATAGTTCTAATTAATTAAAATTAAAATTAAAATCGGTTTAAAATTAATCGTTAATTTTATTTCGATTAAAATCATTTAATTAATTAAATGTTAATTAGTTAATTGATTGGATAAAATTATTTAATAGATTAAATGTTAATTGATTAATTAAGACGCAAGTAGTTAAATTTTAATTTTATCTTTTTCATAAGATTTTATTGTATGGATTAGATATAGTAGATATAATATGATTATATGGACCCCGATTGATCATGGACTCGACCGATAGGATAAATGTGAATGATTTAATTTTTCTGATGGTTTAAAAAAAATTGTCCTAGGCCGTTATGAAGAACGTGACCTAGTTTATTTTCTGCATTTATCCCATTCCCGTTAGCTCCCTCCCGCCTGTGGCGGGTGTATTTATTTTATTAGATAGAATTAAATGTAACAAGAATGGAGCAAGAAGATGGAGACCAAAGAAAGAGAAGAAAATAAAGATCCCATGGGAGAATGGGGCATTAAAGATCCTATTGGCGGTTGCGCTACCTTTAGATTGTGACCCGCGGTTTCGTCAGTTTGTATTCGAAACCGCACCTAGGAAAAGTCCATGATCATACCGGTTACTTTACGCATTTATTTATTTTGTGCTTGTATTTATTTTATATGATACGATAGATGCATGACTAGGCACGATCTAGATAAATGTGTAGGATGTATGTTTATAGAGATAGACATATTTATGATGAGACCATAATTAAATTAATTAAGTGAATTAATTTACATAAATACTTCCACCTCAAAAGAATCAAGTTGAAATTGCCTCCTCATATTATAATGACGGTGAAGAGCCCTTGTTCGGATCCAACTCATCAGCCAAAGCAGGGGGTTGACCTACCTCGGGTATATCGTTATTATCGAGATATGATCGTATGAGATCTCACGAATATTGGGGTTATGACTTGACTAAGAATTCTCTCGGCCACCAGCCAAAGCGGGGTCGTTTGGATTTTAGAGGCAAGGATTTGACTACTTCATAAGATGAAAATTGTCAAAGAGTTGACTAGTCAAACAACAAGAGTCGTATAAGATACGATTGACAAAGGGTTGTTGTCTACCTATTAGACTATTTTCGGCCCACCACCCAAAGCGGGGTCGCGGTAGTTTAGTGGGATCTTGTCCACTAAAGAAATTAATAATTCTTGAAAGTCAATTGGAAGTAGTTGACTAGTGGGAGCAAAATCATAAACCAAAAGACCATTTTTGATTTTGCGTGTATAAACAACAACACTCATTTATTTTCATTTTTATGTTGTAGTTTTAGCAAACTTTATATTTATGTTTAATTCTCAATTAGTAAAACCAAATTATGACTGTTAATTTTGAGAAACGTTCTCAAATATGGTTAAGTAATTTTAATCCATTTAAAATAAGCAATGACATGAGCCATCCCGTTATAGTAGTTAGAGACAAGGAGATTACATAATTGATGCAGTGCTCCGAGACTTTAATTATTAATGAAAGCGGAAGCTCATGATATGATTAAATCATTTGAAATAAGTTTCAACGAATTAGTCATATATTGGATACGATCCAAGATGATCATTCAAATCATACGATGACAATTAATTCAAACGTTGGATAAGAATGACTACATCTAATTTTGGAAAGGTTGTTTTCAAAATTGTAAGATTTAAGTATCGACTTAATTCTATCATTGCTTAAAGGTTAATTAAATAGTCAATGTTTTGAATACGATTCAAAAGGTTAAATAAACTATTTAATAAACTTTAGATTTTCTTTATGAAAGGAAATCAAAGACATAGCTCTTGTGATCTTTCTTAAGTCTTATGAAGACTACACCAAGAAATATTTACAAGTGCTTGAAGGATTAAAAAGGAAATTTAGGGCATGTGCTTAAATATAGAGCTTATTGAAGTTTCTATTCTAGGCAAGTGAGTTGAGATAAACCTATCTAAGTTCAGGTCAACTCTTAGATATATGATATCTTACGAGTGTGATTAAGCTAGAAAGGTTAATACAGATATGGAAGGTGAAGCAAACGTTGTAACACTTACCACATTCTGGATCTAGTAAACTGATAAGGGAACTAAATAAATGTTATTATGTTCGGTTCTTATGAAGAACATACTTTCAGTTATTTGTTAGGATTTAGTAGACACATTCAATTGTAAAGAATAAATGTTATTCCGATAAAGTTGGAAGGTCACTGAATCTAACATACTAGATTGATGTCACTATATAGTTGATATATGTGACAAGATCTCAACTAAATATTTGTGTGGCTGTTATCCTTAATATTTGTGGTTGTTCTAGACATAGTCTCTCTCGGGAGGGAAGCGTGTAATTAAACGTCATTCGATGATGTTGAACCATATGATTATGAATCATGTGGGTAATACGTATCTTACCTAAAGATGACTAAAATACTCTTTTATGAAAAGGTTGTAAAATCTAGAAAAATTGTCTGAAGCCTAAACATACCGATGTTTGTTGGCTTGTGACAATTAATGCCACAAATAATTGTTTATTAGTCTCTACGACTATTTTTAGAAATAGTCAAGTGTACTCAGTGAAGTGCATAATTCGGAAGCCCGAAAAGTTCGAGCTAGTACGAATATGAGATTGATGAGCTACTTAGGAATTAATCTTCAATTGGATTGAAGTAATTAATACCTGAAGGGTGTTTCAGAAGTCGTCTGAAAGGAATAAGATTCTCCCTTGAAGGATACCATTTTTGGGATACGCAATTAGATTGTGTTCCCAAAATGGAAATAACACTTTATATGATAAAGGTGTGACGCAAGCCATGCGATGTATCCCTTACCCGTTTCGGGTAAGTGCCCTTATACTTAACCGAGTTCCAAAGAATAAAGGTTGAATAAATTCCATATTAGATATGGAAGGGGATAATGTCGAATCTATCTTAACCGATGATTTGAAGTTGTCATAGGCAAAGTCAGAAAGGCTTGGAGCCTAGTACGACGTGTGAGACTTTGTGGAATATCTTAGCAAGTACGCTAGATATTATTTACTTGTTTGTGGAGCAAAATGTTTGTCTCCAAACATGCTGTCTTCTAAAGAAAGTGTTTCTTCCAAAAGAAACAGTGGGAGTGAATCAGATCTCAAAAGAGTTTGAGAACCACAAAGATACATTCAACCATTGGAACATGAGCATACGCCGCATAGCGATGAGGTGTATAACACTGCTCAGTGCACACAAAAGTTCGTAAGTCCGTGGATAACCTCAAGCCCGAAAAGGCTGTTGGTATGTTCATCTTGAAGAATGAATATCTCACGACTTATGAAAGAATGTTTGAAAGGCAAGATTGAGAGATATGGCCAGGAGCCATAATATCTGAATTAGATTCCATCAGTGACAACCAGTGTTATGAACCTAGTCTCGTCTTACCTGAGGGAATGTCCCTGTAAGCCTGAGCCCAGTTCTATTCAGATAATACTTGTTATAACTTCGTATCATGGCTATATGATAGTGTTGATGACGTTGAGCAGAAAGCTCGATGTTCATAGACAATAACATGATATGTAAGCCCACGAGATTCATTTATGGACTCAAACAAGTTTCTCTAGACAATTTCTTTGTTTGATAATCAAAGGAGTTTGATTTAGTCAAAAGAAGGATATGCCCCATGTGCAAGATGGATAGTGGGAGTGTGTTACGATTTTGAGTAAGGTATTGGATATCTCTCTCGAGAATTATCACCCCATGTCACAGTCAATTAATGTTTGGTAGTTCAAGATCTTTACGAAAGCACTTGGATTAGCAGTTCTTATTTTAATAAATGAGAATCTATAGTGATAGATTTAACTGCTGTTAGATTATAGTTTACCCATATAGATGTGATGCTAAAAGAAGTTTAGCATAGATCGCAAGATCTATCTGTGTTAGGACGTTGGTCCTAAAGATGAGGTGAAAGATGATGATGCTTGTGGAAGGTTTCCTTTGATAATGCGATAGGAACCATCATAAAAGTAATGCCAGATGTTCATAGTCCATGAATAGTCATGAGCAAGTATGAAAGTAAATCTGGTGAATGTCGAGAATATCCTTAAACAAGTTAAGGAAAGGTTTCTAGTTTATCGAAACTTGGAATTGAACAAATATAGTTATACATACGTGTATCCTGAGTCTTATGAAGGCGAGTGGGAGCTACGGTCTGGGTTTGCAGTCACTTCGATTAAGTGATACAGTGAGCTGGAAATGTTCTAATCTATGGGTCACCAGAACTCTACAACATAGCCAAAACACAGTAGTGCCTTAGAGGCGCAGCGGGAGCAGTACATGGATCTGGAAGGTTCATTATTGAACCTTGTATGGTTCTTCCACCTTTTCTATATAGCTGATATAGTAAGTGGATTCATTTCTTGAAGCAAGGACCAGGGTCTCGTCAGAGATTCGTGTGTGTGTTGAGACAGTTCCTTTGACTTGGTCATTTGGAACATGATATGATGATAGTCTGAGTCCCCACGGATAGCGATCCGTTCATGGCTAAGGCTAGTTGCGAGTATTGCATGAGATTCTTGTGTTTCAACTTGGTCTTGTGTGTGCTAGTGATTGGTTTTAGGCCAAGTGGGAGATTGTTGGAATAGTGTCCTAAACCCAATCGGGTTGGACCGGATCCGACCGGGTCGGATCATTTCTACTATTTCTTTATGTTTATACATATATTAAATGGCTTTTCTGTTGTCATATATATGTTCTTTTAAAGAACCAATTGTGAATTGTTATATGATGACGTCCTTAGTATTAAACTGTGATAGAGAAACCATGATACGAGATTATGGTTGATGAGATCTCTAATCACTTTAATAAGTTTGATACTTAAATGTCTCTAGGTTGATGTACTATTAAACAGGACATTGATAGTATAAACAGACTAGCACGTATTAGATGTCTTCTGTCTTTAGGGCAGGGATAGATCTCGTCTATCGAAGTGTATAGACACTTGGACTGTACGTGGACGTGTATTAGAGAATGCGTACGTTAGACTGACCCACTTACACGGATAAGTGTCACACTATGTGACGGTTGTGTAATTATCCTTTTGACCGGAGTCTTCATGGCATCACGGTGTGGATTGTCATGCTTTGACACTATTGAGGTTTCCCCTAGCCATGGGGCGATCATGCGGTAGTGATTGGGTATGATACTGAAGCATGCGGAGTATACATGATTGGTCGTCCGGGAATCGCGTATCCTATGATTGGGATCGAATATCCGAAATGGCCTTCTTATAAGGAATGTCTTGTTCTCGTGAATCTTTGCAAAGTGGGAGTAAACGAGTTACTTCGAGAGAGCTTGATATCCAGATTATAAGATACGGTCGTTAATGTTTGACACTCGACGTACGACCGTATGGATATTATTACAGCGATAGGATTGTAAGTTACACGGTAACTGTTTCACATGAAAGGTAGTAGTCATTGCGTTTGACTCTTCCGATGAT
This sequence comes from Gentiana straminea, assembly GCA_036785695.1. NCBI lineage: Eukaryota > Viridiplantae > Streptophyta > Magnoliopsida > Gentianales > Gentianaceae > Gentiana > Gentiana straminea. Next base: position 7,464,860 of record JAVUPR010000048.1, on the reverse strand, counting down.
TGGGGGTCACGGTGTGTTGCTAGACGCTATCCCGTGATCGTTAGGCATGAAGGGCATTTTCGTAATTTGCACTTTGTGTCTACGGCCAACATATTCGGAAGCCTATCGGGTCACACACATAAGAACATCTAGCCGGATTAAAATGTGGTTATAGATGATAACCAAATAAGGAAAGTTTATCTCGAACTATAAAGGTTATAGTGGTAAATTAATATGGTGGTATTTATTTATTATGAATAAATTAAATACAAGATATTAATTAAGTTGATTAATTAAATACACTTATATTGATAAGTGGCGCCACATATGTGTATAAGTGATACACTTGGATTGTGCAATTTAATTAATGATATTACCTATTATTAATATTAGATATTAATAAAATAAAATAATATATCATAACATTGAGTTAACTACTATATTTACATACTTCGTCGTCTTTTTTTGTCGTACTCTTCTCGTTGCTTTTTTTATTATTATTAATTTATTTATTTAGTTATTTATTTATTTATTTAGATTAACATAGACTTACACAACACAAAAACCCATGGAGCTTTTTTTGATTGCGTATACTTCTCTCCTTTCCTTTCCACCACCGCCGTTCGCAGCCAATCTTCAGACTGCATGCCTTCTTCTTAGTTCGGTTGAGTGGGCGGTGGGAGTGCTATATATACCTCTCACGGATGCCATGGCCGGCTTTTATGTCAGGGAGGCTTCTGCTGCTGCTTCTGGCTCCGAGTAAGTTATTTCGGCCTGTGTTTGCTGCCAATTTTTTGCTGTGTTCGGTGTTTAAGCTGTCTGTGATCTTCATCGTTCTGTTGGATTCCTTTGTATTTCTGAAATTGGTTTACTTATTTATCTGTTTTCTGGTCTTCTTCTTCCGTCTGTACTGAAATATGTTTCTTGGTTGCCTCAATCTTTAATCTGCTTTATTAGAAATGCATTTGCTTATTCGTCTGTATTGTTGTCTTTTCATCATATTGAAATGGTTTGTCGGCGGATGCTCTGATATTTTGTGATTCATTGTTTAAGAGAATTTCCTTTTTGCTGGTTTGATTTGAGCATGTTTGAAACGGAGGGTGTAATGTTTTCCTTTTTTATTTTTAATTTTTTGATGCATGCTGCTTTTCATTAATTTATTGTAGTTGTTGTGTGTGCTTTCTCTGATAGTTAGGAGATTTGCTAGGGATAGGAGACTGGAGCAAAGGAAGAAGATAGAATGTTGTTTCTTGTTTTTTTTAATGTCTGTGTTAGAAAGTCAGAATTTTATCTTCGTGGATACTCGCTTTGGTGCAATTGCATGTGTTACATAATGATTAAAACTGAAAGATGTTAGGGAAATCTGATTTAAAAAAGGGAATATTAGCCTAACACCTGTCCCTTGTCTTTGGTACACCTTTTTTGGATAATTGGTTTCTGTTTGATTTCTGGTAGGTTTTTACCTGAGGGTTAGTGGTTAGCTATGTATCAAACCGGAGTTTTCAGCTACACATGGTTTGCTTGTTATGTTTTCTGGTTTGTCAATACCTACATTTTGTTTGGGTATAGTATTCAGGTGCATTTTGTCTAGGCTATAATCATTAGGTTCGTTTTGTGTAACTGTTACATTGTTTTCAGGCAATGGCTGTTTGGTTTAGTTGATTGCCGTTGTTCGATGTTGTTGATGATAAATGAAAACCTTATTGTATGTGCTGTTTACTTGGTCTAGACCTTTATGCTTTCTTTATAAGTATATTGTTGTTTACGTATATCTTTAATCCTTTGATTCATTTAGTCTATTGGTAGTTTTCTTATAACTGTTTTTGGTTTTGCACGATCGAAGAAATTGTAATACGCAGGTTAGTGTTCCATTTACAATACTTGCATTTCACCGTTTATCATTATTCGTTATCTGTTTTACCCTGGATGTGCAGGAGTTATAAAATAGTATTTGCTAATAGCTTTGTAGCTCTTCCATGGCATTCTTTCTGTCTGTGTTTCATATCTTTGCCTGTTTTAAGGTCTAATGTTATTATGTTGAAACTGAAAGCTCTGATCTTTGTAGTTCTTGTTTTTAGACCTAATCTTATTATGTATGAACTGAAAGTTGTTATTTTTGTTGGTTGTTATTGTTTTTACTACATTATCTGTTATACTTTATGTTCCTTTGATATGGTGGTAATTGCTCTGTCCCAGTATTTCTGCTGCTACTTCTCTTGTACCTATTTAGGTTGTGGCTGTATTGTTGCTATGTGTTCTGTGAATTTTTAGAAATGCATGTTACTCTTGATTTAATTATTAGAAATTGGTTTTTGCTGTGTTGTTTTTGATTAATAGAAAGATCAAATTGTTCTTCTTCTGTTTGCTTTGTTAGTGAAATTACATAATGACTAAATAGCAAAAGTATTGTATGATTCTGAGTATAAAAATTTCTATTCTTAAGCAGCCACGTTCTTCCTAGCTTTCTTATAACTTTTTATTTTTTCCCAGGATCGAACAAACTTTCATTTGCAGGTTAGTGTTTCATTTAAATTTCTTGCAATCGTACATATATTGACATTTGTTAACTGTTTTAGTATATGTATTAACTTTGTTACACGATGTCGACATATTTTGCTCATGCTATAGAGGTTTGCTATTTGCTGTTTAAAATGAATATAACTTTTCTATATTAGCTTTCATGTTACTTTCTTTGCTTAGTAGTAGTTATGTCCCTGTTTTTTTTTAGAAACAGTATTTGTGAGTTACAAGATATAATGCTCAATTATGGATTTACAGAACCTTCAATCCCTAGCGTAGCTGTTTCTGTTTGAATTGTAACTCTGTGGTTTGCTGCCTCTTATGTATTCAAACTTTATTCTTTGTGTTTCACCGAAAATTTGAATACATGCAGTAACATTTGATTTTGTTTTCTTTCAAACTGCTTATAAATGTTTTCTGTTTTCTTTTCTTCTCGTTTTCCATAATTTATTGTTATTGTTTCTATGTTTTATGCCGTATATTTAGGTACCAATATTATATATAGTACAACTTACTCAATTAATTTGCTTGCTTGTATGAAATTTTTGCATAATCAATTTGAACCGAATATAAAATGAGTAAATTAGGCTTCATGCTACTTTTCCCGCTTAGTAGTAGTAGTATATGCTTGTTAGCTTTTTTAAAATCAATATTCGTTATTAACAAAATATGACAATCAAATATGGATTTGTAGAACGTTGAATACCTGTAGAGTAGTGCCTCTTGTTTCATTTATAACTCGTCGTTTGCTACCTTTGATGCATTGAAACTTTGTTTCTTGTATTTCATCTTAACTTCAAATGTATAAAGTACGAATATAATTTTCTAGGCTTAGGACTTTGCTTATTTGTTTGTCTTCTTTTTTACGCTTTGGGTGAAAAGTGTCGTGGTTACTCGCTTTGCAAACAAGAGAATTGCTTTCGGGTCAGTGTAGTTAGAGGTACTACTGCAAACCTCAATAGTTAGGGGATCTATTGCAAACCCCGTAGTTCCGAGATCTACATAAAATCTCAATCTACTGGCATATATAGGCGCTATATGCTTGCTGTTAGCTTTATTTTATGCAATCACTAGGCTTGTTGTTGATAGGTTGCTTATATAAGTGTCCCTTTACTTCCAAGTGCTATTGTACGACCTACCTGTAGTTTAGTTGCCAATTTTATAGTTTAATAGACACAATTTATGCCAGTAAAGTGAGGATTATCAGCATTGCTACGTTCTTGCTTTTACACCTGCCTCGTCTGTAAAAGTAAGTGTGATGCTCACACCATTACTGTGCCTTTGAATTCCTTTACAAACCTTAGTTTCTACCTCTTCTCGTTGCTCTATGGACCATGATAATCGCAGCTCTGAAAATGAGAAAAGACGGAATGCGTATGCATGTATGAGTCAGCAAAAAAAGGATTCATTGCTGAAACGTCGGCGTGCGCAGTACGCAGCTCGAAAGAATATCCAAGGTAGCTTAAATACAACTACCGCTACATCTGCATCCACAAGTAGTGTAAGTCAGATACTGAGGTCATCCCACATTTCCACTAATCCAACGTCACGTGGAAACTTTTCTCGCAGAGCATATGTTAATTTTGAATTTTATCCTTCCGTTAATACAAGGGATGAGCTGCGTGCGCGTTATGCATACGATGGCTCTGTTTCTTTGGAACCGCAGTCTACCTCTTCCACGCTGCCTGAGGCGGCTGACTGTCGATACTGTAATGCGATCCGTTTTTACAACGAACCAGCTTGCTTCTGTTGCTCTGAAGGAGAAATTAGGTTAGCAATCACAGAAATGCCCGATGCATTATCTGATTTATTTACTGGTGGTGATCCTGAGTCAGTTGCTTTCCAAAAGTACGCCAGAACTTACAATAACAATTTAGCTTTCACTACTTTCTCTGCTCGTAAAGACAATGACCTGCTGAAAAATCAGCAAGGGATATACATCTTTAAGGTGCAAGGTAAAGTGCACCATTTTCTAAATCCCCTAAAAGCAGCCTCTGAAGTGCCCAGTGGGATACAATTGTACTTCTACGATTCTCAGACTGAGCTTGAGGAGCGCTTAAAAGTTTCTGATCGTTTTTCCCGAGATATTATGTTGAAGCTAACTCATATTCTATCTCAGAATCCTTACGCTGTGTTCCTACGACAGCTAAGGTCTCTAGATTCATTAGATCAATGCCAAATATTCATCGTTAATAATCCTAAGCTTGATCAACGGGTGTACAATGAACCAAGTTGCAATGATGTTGCTGGTATTATTTGTGTTGATGATGAGGCCACTTTTAATCCAAAATGTCACATTCAAATTTACTCCGCCAACACTACTCCTCACAAAATATGCCATAACTTTGGTTGCTTTGATTCACTTCGCATCCGTTGCTTTATACGCATGGTGAGGTAGGCACATCATGGTATTGAAAAGCTTCCACCCAATATGCGAAGCAAAAACGTTGTTGTACAATGCCTCTCGCCTCTTCTTCCAAGCAATTTCATCTCGCCGAGCACTGCTATTTGAAGAGGAACGAGGTACAAATTGTCCATCATGGTTCCATAGTAGATTCTTCTTACATTCTTCTTCAATATGTTCTCCTTTTCGATGATGCAGCTATACAATCTTGTGCACGCAAGCGGAATGTTGTGTCATGCAGGCAATACTATTGCTACAAAATGCAGATACGCAAGGATGATAGGTCAATGCTACTGCATACTGGAAGACTTTTCCAACAATACATAGTCGACATGTTTGTAAAGATTGAAACTTCACGGTTAGAATACTACTACAAACAAGAGCCGGGAAATTAGGACCGATTGCTTACAAGGATTATTAGATAGTATTGCTTCTGGGAAGACCCTAGGATCTGATGTAGGAAAGAAGTTTATACTTCCACCATCCTTTGTTGGAGGTCCAAGAGATATGAGAAAAAGATACATGGACGCCATGGCATTGGTTCAGCAGTTTGGTAAACCTGACTTTTTCCTTACAATGACCCGTAATCCTCGCGTGGAACGAAATCACTAAGTATCTACTTCCAAACGAAATACCGCAAAATAGACCGCATTTACTTAGCCGAGCTTTTAGGTCAAAACTTCAACTACCGAAGAAAGATCTTCTCCAAGAAAAGATATTTGGAAACCCGTAGCTTCGTGTATACTCGTTGAATTCCAAAAACGTGGTTTGCCTCACGCGCATCTTCTTCTAATAATGGCCCAAGAATCCAAGCTGTTGAGTTCTGAGGCATATGATCGTTATATAAGCGCAGAATTACCAGATCCAATACTGAATCCAGAGTTACATAAACTGGTCCTCAGTCATATGATTCACGGGCCTTGCGGTTTATGGAATCCACATAGTCCATGTATGCAAAATTGTAAATGCAAGAATAGATACCCTCGGGAATTCCAAGAAGCAACAACACATGGATCCGATAGTTACCCTCGGTATAGGCGTCGAAACAATGGTTTAAGAGCTACAGTACGTCGCCATTTGATTGACAACCGGTGGGTTGTACCTTACAATCCTTATTTGCTTCAGAGGTACGATTGCCACATCAACGTTGAAATTTGCTCTACAATTAAATTAGTAAAGTACATATATAAGTACATCTACAAAGGACCTGACAAAGTTGCATTCCGCTTGTCTGCTGCAAATGCGGACAATGAGATTGAAGAATATCAACGTGGCCGCTGGGTAGGCCCACCCGAAGCTGCGTGGCGTATCTACTCATTCGATCCGTTTGAAATGCAACCACCGTAGTAGCATTGCAACTACATCTACCAAATAACAACTACGTCTCTTTTGCCGTTAATCAAGATTTGGACACTTTGGTTTCAAATACCTTCGTCTCGAAGAGCATGTTGACTCGCTTTCTACATGAACCAAGATGACGATACCGCGCAGCCTCTCTGCAACTTTTTTACAGAGATTTTCCAAAGAATTTTGTGTGGGATTATGGAAAACGCTTCTGGAGTGTAAGGAAGAAGGGAAGAGTGATTGGTCGCATAGTATCTGCTGCACCCAATGAAGGAGAACGATACTACCTGCGGTTATTATTGAACCATGTAAGGGCACCGTCTTCCTACAATGACCTACTAACATTCAATGGTCAGCTGCACCCAACCTTCGTACAAAGCCGCATTAGCACGCAACTTGTTAGCCACCGATTCTCGATCTTGACAAGTGCTTAGAAGAAGGAATATTGTACCGTATGCCCAAGCGGCTACGCCATTTATTTGCATCGATTCTTGTGTTCTGTTCACCATCAAATCCAAGATTGCTATGGGAGCGGTACCAAGAGCACCTATGTGACAACCATAGAACACAAAATGTCTTATCTACCATCGCATACGCCGAACTAAAACGGAAGACATTGTATGAGATATCGAGTATGTTCAAGACATGGGAAAAAGATTAACGTACTTTCGGCTAGGACTCGATCTTGATTTACTCGCAATGCTAGCAAAGTGTAGGCGAGAGAGATTTCTTACGAGAGAAACGTGGATGTGTCGATGATGATATTCTAAGTATAAGTCGGCTTAATCAAGAACAACGTAGAGCATACGACGAATATTAGCTCAAGTCAATGCGGATAAACCGTTGGCCTACTTTATTGATGGCCCCGGGGAACCGGGAAAACGTTCTTGTACAAAGCAATCATAGCAACCTTGCGATCTCGGGGCACATAGTGCTAGCCACAACCTACCTCTCGGAGTAGCCGCTTGTATGCCGCCCGGCGGTAGAACGAAATACATTCACGTTTTAAGTCGCCGGACATGATGAAGACAATAAAATTGCAAATGTTACTAAGCAATCGGCTACCGCGCAACTTATCAAAGAAGCAAAATTGATAATTTGGGATGAGGCTCCAATGGCTCACGAGAAACTTGAAGCTTTTGCTTTGAAATGCTAAAAGACATAACTGAAGTTGATCTACCCTTCGGAAACAAGATTGTAATTTTTGGCGGAGATTTCCGCCAAGTTCTCCCAATTGTCTCTGGTGGAAGTATGGCTGAACAACTTGATGCTAGCCTATTCCGCTCTCCGTTATGGCCTCACTTTACACAGATACGACTAACTGAAAATATGCGATCAATTGATGACCCATTCTTCGCAGTATCCGCTCCGTGTAGGAACGGCATAGAACCGTAAGATGAAAATAGAAACATTACACTACCAACCCACATAACAATCCCCTTTACGTCCGAACAACATTCACTACAAAGAAATTCGATTGACTTTGTATATCCAAACATACATCAACTCAAAGATTGATTACAAAATTCGATGAACGAAAGCACCGCTAGCTCCTACGAATAGTCAGTGCCGATGAAATGAACAATGTCATTTTGCAAAGAATCGAAGGAGAGGTTAAAACATACATGAGCAACGACGTTACCATTGATCCACAGCACCAAGGAGAGTACGAAGATTTTTTGAATTCACTAAACCCTAGCAGTCTACCTCCGCATCAACTTGTGCTGAAAATTAATTCCCCCGTCATGTTGTTGAGAAATATTAGTCCTACTGAAGGCCTCTGCAACGGGACTAGAATGATATGCAAACAACTCAACACAAATACTATTCTGGCAGAAATTGGAACGGGGCCATATGTAGGGCATACTACATTGCTGCACAAAATACCATTACAAGCCTCAAAAAGCGAGAGACTAGGTGTGGCTTTTAAGAGGTACCAATTCCCTATTAAACTCTGTTATGCAATGACAATCAACAAAGCCCAGGGCCAAACATTAGATCGCGCAGGTATTTACTTACGCGAACCTGTATTTTCACACGGTCAACTTTACGTTGCATTCTCACGAGTCAGAAGTTTCAATGCACTAAAAGTGCTTGTTGCTCCTCCCACATTAGCAGAAAAAACTGATGAAAGAAAAACACAGAACATAGTTTTTTCAGAGATAATTCAAAGGGCACACACACAACTTCAACCTTAGTACACTATAAAGACTACATTCTAAAATCCGAGTTGTAAATATTTACAACGGCTTACAACATTTACACCACGATACATCAATATACGTAGGTACATAGTTGCTTGTAGACACGTATACATAAATAGGTACATTGTTGCTCATAACGTAACTATACGTATATGGCAAAGAATATGCAAACTACTTTCATCAATGAGGTTTCTCATGCTACGAAGAACTGGAGAGTCAAAGTTGTACTTATTGACAAAACGAAAATACATACAAGCACTAACAACCGCCGCACCGAAAAGTTGCTTCTACAGATGCACAGTACGCATAAAGATAATACTCATAATATGTCTCCCCATTCCACTTTACATATGCTTTTAGTCAACTAAATTATTACTGAAATAAACTAGGGGAACATCGTTGAGGCAATCATGTGGGATCAAACTATTGACCACATAGATGCACGAATGGTTGTTGGTTGTACATACGCTGTTGGCGGGGCAGAGGTACAACAAATTAAACCGGCGTTCCAGCACATGTCTCCCGGGATGGCATATGAATGGGTATTTACACCTGCAACATTCATACGAAAAATAACTGATCCTACCGAGATGATTGCATACCCAGCACTACAATCTTTCCCATTGTCTGACATAGCACCACTAGCAGGAACCAAGACACCAATAGGTACGTATATCTATATACAAATAAAATCAGCTTTACTGAGAAACGCATACTAATAAACTCAGCACTGTATTCGCATATACATTAATTATTTATGTTCTAAGTACTCTATAAGTATACTCTAGCTTTGTCTTTCTCGATCCATGTCGTCTCTTGACAACTATTTTACTATTAAACGCATCCACATAAATTACACACCATACCGATAACGTAAAGTACCGTGTTTATAGATTTTAACAATCGCATTTTGCCATTCATTTGTAGTACCGATTTTTAAGGTTGTAACACAACAACACCGCCCACACTATTTTGTAATCCAACATTCAATAAATTGCACCAGGCGACATATCAAATACTATGCACAAATACATAGGTTGTTTTCGTGCTTAATGTAGAGTAACTAATTATGCAACATTCACTACAACGCATTTACTATTTATTAACATAAGTATTTCGCCGAGTACTAAAACATTCGATTTTGCTAGACATTATTGTCGTTATGGTTGATATTAAATCACCGCGAGAGGTAGTTGCCAATGGAAAGCCGACACCAATACAAGAAATTCTCGCTTGTTGATGAACAAGTAAGTAACATTGACGCTTTACTTTGCATAACATACATCGACAAAAACAAGCATCCTTCGAAATTTCGCATTCATTGTCTTTAATCACCCTTAATTCCGCTTATTTTCTCGCTTCCTTCACTATGCATTCGATACGTCAATGTAGTATCGGTTAAACCACCCGTGTATCTCTCACATTTTCTTGCTACACGTCCAACATAACACTCTATTGCTAATATATTTTCTATGGTTTATAGATATTGTGTACTACCTCTCGCTTCCATTGTTAAAGCATCTAATGTACTCATTCATAGCTCCATTCAATAATCTTATTTTGCCACTATTCAATTAAATTATGCATGGTGTTATCAATTTTCAGATCAAGTCTTACTGTCTTTCACATATTTGCTTTAATGTACACATATAAGTTAAAGTAGCAAACAAGTATACTAAATATATCACAACTATCCTCTGATCAAAAAAATGTCCAACCATTCGCAGCTTGAGTACAACAATGTTAACCATGTGGGGGGACTACGTAGCTAGCCCAGGTCAACAGCTACATGAAAAAAGACACAATATGCCTATCCTTGTGTGCAGGAAGGTGACTGTTACAAAATTCTCAGGTACACGTTACAAACACATAAATATATATCACATATTAAAGATACAATCTATAACATTAATTGAATGCAATCGAAACAGGTGGAACATTGTCAACAGTTCCATTCTGCTACATGACAGTAGATCCTGATCTTCCACAAGTGCATCAACTAAGAAACTGGTAAATAAGCACATACATAACAACGGCAGCTAACAAAGGCTACCAAAAAAACAATAACTAACATGAAATTGCATTCTCAACAGGGTAACAAACAACATGGAAGCAATAAAACAGGCACCTACCATGACAGATCACCCAAGCAACAAACAAAGAAAAGGAACGGACAAATAAAATTATTGAAAAGGCAACGCATCAATCTCAGCCAAAGGTAACAGCTTCAAAAATCCAATTATGGCACCAAAAAAGACACAGTAAACAATAAGCTCCATAACACATTCAATATGGCTTTTGAGTAAACAGGTACGCGAGGTCGAAGGAACTATCACAATTTCAGACGTCAAGCAAGAAATCAACTACTGCAACTGTCCAAGATGCTCGCATTTGACCACAGCTTCAGCCAATGAAGAATTCTACTGCAACATCTGCAGCGGCGACCAAATTGCAGTCCCTCGGTAAACAACGCACTATCTTTAACATCTCCTTAACGTATGATAAACATGAACACAAACAAAAAGCTAAAAGAGTGAAAATGCAAAAGCAAAGTAATAGTACAACCTGCAGCAAGGTCTTGAAAAGATTGGAGCTACCATGTACGATGAGCATGCGAGAGAGGTTACTAGGCTACACAAAGCAAGCAAATTACATGAGCAAAACCCTCGGTAAACACACCCAAAAAGACTTAACACATATACTAATTAACACATACACTTCACAGATAACACACATCGAAACAAGAGTAACATAGATACTAATTAACACTTACAACCCACATATCACACACATCAGCAACATTAAGACATTCTAACTCAACAAAAAGCTCATTCTTCAAACAGGATATACAACGTCTGCTATCTGAGGTAGACAGCCAGCTGAAACAGAAAATATTTACAGCAAGCCTACAACAATCAATGAGGCAATACGCCGATCAGAAAACCAGGTTTACAATTGACAAATGGTCAGAGGCAGAATCCATACTACATGGTACCTCAACTCGTACAAAAGACAAAGCAGTTATGGCCATTACTCCAGGTAAATTAATAAACCAACAAACCATATACAACAATATTACCAAAAATAAAAACCCGAACTAACATCTAAAGGTATACTTGTTGCGAAAAGCGGGGAAGGCAAAAGGAGCACCGAAACACTTGAAACCAACACGGATGACACAACAAAAAGAAAGTCAAGCTTTGGATTTCACTCAAACCACTTGAAAGAAATAAGGCAGTGCCCTCAAACTCAAAGAATATTTTGCACAACATCAAGAGCGAATGCACCTTTTTGGTACCATGCACGCATGCTGAATCAGGTCGCTACTCAGCCACGGTGATTCCAAAAAAACAATTTTCAGATGCATAACGAAACATAGATATTTTGTTGTATCTATCATATATTTTGGTACTTAGATACGGTAATTAAGCAAACTTTCACGCGTATCTAATATACATTTGCAAGATACAAATGACATGCATATGTAATGTACATTTGCGACTTTGCTTTCCACACGCAAATGTATTAACATATGCTTTAACTTGGTCTACCATCATTTACTTTCAATCTAAGTACTTATTATGTTGTACACATAGTTTGTTTCACCATGTAACTATTATATAGTGTAATACCGAGGGCACGTGTGCAACGCACACCGGTGCCCTCTAGTATATATATATATATCATGCATACATGCGTGTGTATGTGTACACATTAAATGCAAATTAGTGATTTGCTTGTATGCGCACCAATGCATGATATTAATAGATTTTTATGTGTGTAATATATATGTGATATATATACACATGTGTAAATTGATTTATGGTAATTTAATAAAAGATAAATATTGTCAATATAAGATCTTGACAAAGGTTTTCTTCTCCTCCACTCTTCATTGAGGCGCCACATTACACTATAAATATAGTGTGGGTGTCAAGCTCTTTTGTACATCACAATTCCAAGAACTAATAATTCTTGTGTAAAATAGAGAGCATCCTATAGAGAGTTGGAGAGAGAGGAAAAAGGCCGGTCTAGCAACCGGAGTTTTCCAATAGCAATCCATGATGGGATTCCGGCGGGCTGTTCGTGTGGACTAGCGGTAGAGGCCGAACACTTGGGCGGCTCTATGCAGAACTACTCTCCTTAGACGGTCAAAGCGTCGATCTTATAGATCAACCAAGGTAACCACCGTCTACTACTTGTTTGTTTATTGCTTAAACGAAGTCGATCCTGGTTAAAAGGAATAAAATTTTAAATTCCGCTGCGTTCCCGCGTAGATTTCCTAACACACGAAGAGTTTCTTTTGTGGTAGAAGCCACCGCTCAAACCGAAGTGTTGGCTCAATTAGCTTCTCTTAGAAAAAGGTTGATGAGATCAATGGAAATAAGAGCTTGGAAGGAAATGTATCCATGGATATGAGTAGTGAGGAAATGAAAAATGAAGATTACACACCATTGGAGATGAATGAGTCCGGTGATTATTCTAATGAAGAAGTGAGTTACATGCAACAACACCGAGCACTACATAATGCTTACTCCAATGCATATAATACATTGCAAAGAGATTTACCTACTCAACGTTGGTCTCCGAACCCTAACAAGCAAGCATCATCTTTCAACCTTTAACAAAAGACTTCCTTCAATACCAACCCTCCAACTCAGAATTTCCAAAACCATACATCATACCAACCGCTGCAACCACCTACACGTTCTTATCAACAACGTCCTACACAAAACATCCCAGTGACTCAAACTTCAAGTTCAACCACGAAAAAGGAAGAAAGATTGGAGAAGTTGATGAAGAATCTTATGGGCGTTGTTTCGACTCAAGCTGCAAATATGCAAACGATGATTTCTTCTATAGGCACAGTGACCAAGGATGTGGGTACTTTGAGAACGTCCATGAGCGGTCATGATATGAGAATGATAAACATAGAAGCATCCGTGTGTAACATGGAAGAACACTTGAGTCGAGAAGGTGAGAGGAATGCTAGTAGACCACCGGGCGGTTTGCCAAGTAACACAGAAAGAAACCCGAGGGGAGTGAATGCCATCATAACCCGAAGTGGAAGAGTTTGTGGGAATCGAGAGTTTTATGAAATTCAAGTGGGGAACGAGGTTGAGACTGATTTGCACAACATCGATGAATGGAAGGAGTTAAGTGAAGATGAGGAGGAAATTGTTGATGAATTTTTACAGAAGGACGGATATGTGAATGTAGAGAAAGAGGATGAGGATTGGATGAAAGTCCCGAGGATTTTGAAGAATCCGAGAGCAAGCGATTTCAGAACTCTTTTTAGGGAACATGTCTCTTTGGCACCCGTCAAGACCGATCTGACTCACTCCAATGATCACTGTAGACATTCAGAGAGTTTTAGGCAAAATTTGACGTGCGCCAAAGATACCCCGACGTACGGCAAGGGTGATCCAATTGAAGGTTTGATGCACGCCAGAGATGTTTCGGCGCACGCCGAACCCCAACAGCCAATTTTTAAGAAAGGCAAGGAAAATGTGGTACATGCCGAGAATGAATGGCGACCGCCGGCAGCTCAAACATTGAGAAAACCTTCAAATGATTCATCGAGCGGCAAAGGTAGGGAAGGTATGAACTCCACTCCTAAATTTATTGATCTTGAGTCATTACCTTACCTCCTTCCTAGGGAAGAAATTAAGAAGAAAAAGCAAGATAAGAAGTATGCTCGCTTCCTTGACACATTTCGACACTTGAATGTTAATATCCGTCATAGAAACACTCACTAGCATGCCTATTTATGGTAAGTTTTTGAAGGACATTCTTACTAACAAGAAATGGTTAGGGGAATATGAGAACATTTGTCTCAATGAGGGATGCTCCGCCGTATTGCAACATAAGCTTCCATCTAAGCTTAAAGAACCCGGGAGTTTTACCATCTCGTGTGAAATTGGGGGCTTTCTATTTAAGAGGGTGCTTTGTGACCTTGGCGCTAGCATTAACCTCATGTCTTACGAGGACTTTATCAAACTAGGCATAGGAAAGTTGAAGAACACTGAGATGACTCTACAATTAGCAGATAGGTCCATAAAACGCCCTAAGAGAGTCATAGAAGATGTGTTAGTGAAGGTCGATAAGTTTTACTTCCCAGTCGACTTTGTGGTTATGGATATGGAAGAAGGGTATTCAACACCCCTTGTTCTTGGTAGTCCATTCCTAGCTACAAGAAGGACACTAATCGATGTTCAACGTGGATAATTAATTTTGCGAGTTAATGTGGATGAGGTTATATTTAATATTTTCAAGGCCATGAAGCATCCGTACGATTCACGAGAGTCATGTTCTTTTGTTGATGCATTGTCTTTTGCTTGTATGGAGAATGCTAACTTGCAGGTCTATGAAGACAAACTTGAGGAATGTTTGGCTTTGTCCATCTTTGATAGTGACAATGATGATGAGGAAATGCAAGCCGTGATTTCTTATTTGGATGCCGGTCGTACATTTAACAAACAGCCATGGCATCGATATTTGGAATTGGAACATGATGGCCCACTATTGAAACCTTCAGTAGAGGAGCCACCACGGAATCTTGAATTGAAAACTCTACCTCCTAACTTGAAATATGCTTTTCTTGAAAGTGATAATCTTCTTCCTGTTATTGTTTCTTCGTCACTAACCAATGTGCAGGAAGATTTGCTATTGAGGATGCCGAGGAAGCACAAGAAAGCATTTGGATGGACTGTAGCAGATATTTGGGGAATTAGCCCTGATATTTGCGTTCACAAGATCATTCTCAATGAAGATACCAAACCGTGCGCTCAACCACAACGTCGTTTAAATCCCAATATGCAAGAGGTTTTCAAGAAAGAGGTCATCAAGTTATTGGAGATGGGTATTATTTTTTCGATATCGGATAGTGAATGGGTGATTCCTACCCAAGTTGTGCCAATGAAGGGCGATTTACCGTGAAGGAAAAGGATAAGCATGAATGGATTCTGACAAGGGAAGACACAGGTTACCGAATTGATTTTCGAAGACTCAATGACCACACCAAGAAAGACCATTATCCACTTCCGTATATTGTCCAAATGTTGGAACGGTTGTGTGGGCATAAGTTCTATTGTTTTCTTGATGGTTATTCAGGCTATCTACAGATATTCATTGCGGCAGGAGATAGAGAAAAGACGACTTTCACTTGTCCATACGGAACATTTGCCTATAAACGAATGCCGTTTGGCTTATGCAACGCTCTGGCTACATTTCAGAGATGCATGACAGCTATCTTTTCTAACATGGTGGAGAGATTTCTGGAAATCTTCATGGATGATTTCAGTGTTTTTGGGGATTCTTTTGAGGAATGTCTCTCTCATTTGGAGCGTGTGTTACAAGCGATGCGAAGACACAAATTTAGTGCTCAATTGGGAGAAGTGTCATCTGATGGTATTAGAAGGTATTGTGTTAGGCCACAAAATTTCTGAGAAAGGTATTGAAGTGGACAAAGCAAAAATTGAAGTGATTGAGAAGTTGCCTCCACCGGTTAATTTGAAGACTTTGAGAGGATTTCTTGGGCACGCTGGTTTCTATAGGAGATTCATTGCCGATTTTTCCTGCATTTCCAAACCTCTCAGTCATCTCCTTAAGAAAGAGGTACCGTTTGTTTTTGATGAAAAATGCATAGAGGCTTTTGAGACTTTGAAGAAGAAACTAGTTAGCGTACCCGTTTTGGTAGCGCCGGATTGGAATCTACCATTTGAGTTAATGTGTGATGCAAGTGATTTAGCAGTTGGGGCTGTGCTTGGCCAACGTCGTGACAAGGTGCTTAAAGCCATTTATTACGCCTCTCACACGTTGAACTCTGCTAAAGTCAATTATGCAACAACCGATAAGGAATTACTAACTATAGTGTTCGCCTTCGACAAGTTTAGATCTTATCTCGTTGGTTCCAAGGTCATCGTCTACACTGATCACACTGCCTTGAAGTACTTATTGAACAAGAAAGATGCTAAACCGAGATTACTTCGATGGATTCTCCTACTCCAAGAATTCGATATCGAGATTAAAGACAAAAAGGGTAGTGAGAACGTTGTCACGGACCATTTAAGCCGGTTGGATTTCATTGAAGAAGAAGGGAAACGAAGAGAGATTCATGATTATTTCCCGGATGTACAACTCATGACGGTAGATGCTCCCCCAACAATGCAACTTATTCATGCCGGTTCAAAACCGAAGGAGAGCTCACCATGGTTTGCTAATATTGTAAATTACTTTTTATGTGAGTATGTTCCACCTAATTGGACATGGAAAAAGAAGAATAAATTCTTTAACGATTTGAAATTTTATTATTGGGAGAGACCGAACCTTTTTAGTAGGTGTTCGGATGGCATCAAGGAAATGTGTTCCCGATAATGAAATTTCGAGTATACTCTCCTTTTGCCATGGTCAAGATACCGGAGGCCACCATGGAGGGTGGAAGACAGCATACAAGGTTTTACAATGTGGATTCTATTGGCCTACACTTTACAAAGATGCACATCGTTTTGCACGGTCATGTGTTGCATGCTAGAAGTGGGGAAATGTATCCAAGAGGTATGCGATGCCCCTCCAACCTATTTTGGAGTGTGAAATATTCAATGTTTGGGGCATCGACTTCATGGGCCCATTCCCCCACTCATTAGGTAATAAATTCATCTTGGTGATTACACTAGATTTGGCACTCCCCGAGCTATCATTAGTGACCACGGCTCACACTTTTGCGACCGGCCATTCACTAAACTTCTTGAGAGCTATGGTGTGAAACACAAAGTCGGCACATCGTATCACCCACAAACGAGTGGGCAGGTTGAAGTGTCAAACCGAGAGGTGAAACGAATCATTGAAAAAACGGTGGACACTAAACCGTAAGAATTGGTCGGTGAAACTTGACGATGCACTTTGGGCTTACCGCACTGCTTTTATGACACCTATTGGATGTTCACCATACAAATTAGTTTTTGGCAAGTCTTATCATTTTCCCATTGAATTGGAGCACCGAGCCTATTGAGCTATTAAGTTTCTTAACTTTGACCCTGAGCTTGTTGGTGACCATTGGTTGCTCCAACTCACCGAGCTTGACGAGTTTCGCCTTGATGCATATGAGAACGCCCAAATTTACAAGAAATGAACCAAGTCATTTCATGACAGTAAGATCTTTGATCGAGAGTTCCATGTGAATGATAAAGTGCTCTTGTATAACTCACGATTGAGATTGTTTCCAGGGAAGCTTAGATCTAGGTGGACGGGCCCATTCATTGTCATAAAGGTGTATGCGTCCGGTGCAGTTGAATTTACTGATGGCAAGACGACCTTTATAGCCAACGGTCATCGGGTTAAACATTATGTTGAAGAAGAGGGCATACCTCAAGGGGAGGTGTTGTTCCTCGAAGACACCCCATTGGACTAAAGAAATGCATAGTCTAGCTAGAGACTATAAATTTAGCACACCACGGGTACTATCCTCCAATTCACTTCTTAAGCATTATCTTTTGGTTGGCTTATGTGATAACTTGCTACTAGCTTATATGGGTAATTGTGGTAGTGTCCTAATTTGATGATTTGTATAACTCCATTTTTATCTACGTATAATCTCGTCGAGCAAACGACGTAAAACAACATCGCTCTCGGGAGGCAGCCCGTTCTTGATAATTTACAGTCTTTTCTTTCTTGTTTTGATAAGTTTGGTGAACTTTAGTAAATTTGGAGTTAAGAGAATTTGTGGGAGTTTCTTGACTCACGCCAATACATATTGACGCGCGCCAAAGGTCACTGTAGACATACTGAGAGTTTTTGCATTTTTGGTGGCGTGCGTCATTTTGCTTCTGGCGTGAGTCATTGGGTAATTGTTTAGGTTTTGACGTGCGTCAAGAGCTCTTGACGTGCGTCAAGGTGTCAGTTTTGAATTGAAAACGGTTCTTATTCTTTCTCTCCTCTCCATAACTCCCATTATCATCGAATTTCCTCTCCACTTCTTTCCATTTTCATCAGTTTTTCCACCACCAACATATAATTCTCTCCATTCCTAAAAACCTATCACACCTTACAACATTTCCCATCCTTTTCCCCTGTTGGTTCGTGATTGTGAAGAACTTCATTTTGGTTTTAAGGCATCGTTTCTGCATTTCCGGCCAACTCCATTTTTTTTCCGGTGACCTTCAAGTTTGTCTGCGGTGTTCATCAATCAACAATGTATTCTGGCTTAGTCCTCCTCTTTCAATGTAATTTCCTTTTATTGCTTTTACGTTTGAGTTGATTGAAACCGGAGGAAGGGCTGATTGTTGTTCTTGTTGTACTGTTGGATTTTTGTGAACCCGTAGCCATGTCTGAATCATCTGCTCGTAGTAGTGGTCGTCAGGGTGCCTAGAGTAAGAAGAGAAAACTTCAGCCCTCAGTGACTCCAATATACCCGAGAGACCCCGAGCACCTATCCAAACTGATCCTGTCATCTCTTTTCCCCAAACTACCTTTGGTAAGAAGGCCAAGAGGCACTTTGTCACGTATTTCAGTCAGTGCACATTACACTTCGAGCGAGGAATAGAGTTTAAGTCAGTCAGCCCTAAGATTCAGCAAATCATTAAAGATCGTAAGTGGGAGACTCTGGAAGCCAACCGTATTTCTACGGTTAATGGCACCGTTGTGGCTGAATTTTATGCCAACCTCGCTCCTGACCCTGTTGAAGTAGCCAAGGGTACAGTCCCAGTTCATGGCAAGAATGTCCCGTTTTCGGTTAAGGTTATCAATGACTTCTTTGGTATTCCCTGGATTCCAGCGGATACCACTTTCTTTAGCGTGTGGAAGTTAAGTGAGGAGGGAAATCTTTCTGCTAAGGCTCAGGAGGTTAAGACATATCTCTGTTCTTCTGCTACTTGGGTAGACAAGCGTTTTAAGTATGGCAACGCGATTAAGGATGTGAGGATGATGAAGCATTTCATTAGTCACAATATCATTCCTTCCCACAAAATCAATACCTTCAATTATACTGAATCTTGTCTAGCCCTTGCCATCTTTACCGGAGTGCCTGTGGACGCCGGGTACTATATGTACCAGGGAGTGGTGGACTTTGCTCTGATTTTCCGTGCGAATGGCAATATGCCCCTACCTTGGCTGATTCATGAGCTGTGTGACCGAGCTCAAGTTCCGAGTTCATCTAGTGATACCTTGTTTCTCCCTGTTAACCTCATGATTGGCCCTAGTATTCCGGAAAATGTTAAGCGGCCCACTCCCTCGCCCGATATTCCTATCCAAGCCACTGTTCCTTCTTCTGCTGAAACCCCTACCTCCTGCCAGCTTGTCTCTCCGCTTCCTCATATTCGTGATTCAGCAGCGAGGGAAAGATTTGAGTTCCTTGAGTCTGAGATGGCAGCTATGTGTGGAGCGTTGGTGGTGTCCGACACCAATTCTAGGTTAGGATTCGAGAGTGTGTTGTAGTGTTTGAATGATTTGCGCGTCGGTGCTCGTGGTCATCGTTCTTTTGTTGAGACTTGTCATTCACAGTTTGCAGATAGGGCTGAGGACTTTGATACATGTAATGAGGATGCTTACCCGATCCCTACTTGGATTCAGCCTTTCCCAGTTCCAGCTAGGATCCCACCTCATTCCATGGCTCCGGGTAGTGCTTCTATTTTTTCTTCTACATGTACAGGTTCTGTTAGTGCTGGTTTTGCTGCATTTGCGGGACAGGGCTTGTCAGGTTCGATGATCACATCCGTTGGTGACGGGGCTAGTTCGACTTTCCAGTCTATGCTTTCTTCTAGCTTTCCTAATGATCCTATCCATATGCTATCATATCTTTATGCGGCTGATTACCAGGGCGCCGGCTTGTTCCATCCTACGACGTTCCCTCCTTCCAGTTCACTTACTCGGTTGGATGCTCATGTGCTTCTTGGATGAGGACGATGATGAGCTCCCTCCTGCATCTTCCTCTGTTCCTGCATCCACTTCCGATGTCGCGTAGTGCTTCACCAGACTTTGTTTTGCTTTTGTTGTTTAGCCGCATGTGGCTTTGGTACTTTTACAGTCTTTTATCGTTTTGTCGAACTATTGTGTTACTCTGGTACTGTTGAATGTTGCAAGTGTCATTTCACTTTGGGAATATTGCCTTGTATTTGATGTGTGCTACCGGTATATTAGATTTCGGTGTGTTGAACTTGCTAGCTCTTATTTTTCTTTGTAACTATATTCCCCAATATTGTCAGATTATTTGTGCTTTGCTCCTCGTGTAGCGATAATTGTTTGATGGTTAGGATGGATAGTTCAGAGTTGCAGTTCTTCTTTCCAGGTGTTTTGGCCTGCGTCAGTGGTTTTTGGCGTGAGTCAGTAAATTCTGCACTCTGGCGTATGCCAATCTCCGTTGACGCAAGCCATTGCCCTTTGACACACTTTGCACACAACCGACAAGATTGGCGTGCGTCAATACCTCTTGACGCGGCTTAACTGACTTGACAACCATCAGTCACACTTCTGTTGCCACAGAACCCTAGATTCAGCCTTTTTCCCCTTGACGCACGCCAATGTAGGTTTGGCGCGCATCAGTAACACGTTTTCTTCCACCAATTACCCATCAAACCCTAACTTTATTCTTATAATTCCACCCCTCTCTCTCAAACTTTCTCACCTTCATATTTTCTTCTTTTCAGACTTTCTATCTACCCTATTCTTCTTCTTCTTCCTTTTTCACCTCCATCATGTCTTCCCCTCAGGCTGATCGTCCCGTGATTTTCTATGATGTGGCTGGTGCCGATGATGTGAACAACTATACCGAGTTGTTCAGCCGTCGCCCTATTCTTTTTTAGCGAGGCATCGACTCCAAGAAGCTCGAGGAGTACTAAGACTACAGCATAGAGTGGGGAGGTTGGAATCGATTTGTCGCACCACCTCAGGGACAAGTCAACAAAACTATCGTTCGTGAGTTCTTGGCTATGTTATCCACTGCACCCGAAGAACGGTCTACTAATTCTGTCATGGTTCGTGGGATTGAGGTCCCGTTCCACTGGATGGACATCAACAATGTTTTCCGCCTCTCTTCCACCACCGTTGCACCCCATCTTCACTATGAGATCAAGTGGAACCTCTCCAACATTGGCAGTTTCATTGCTCATCTCTTTACTGCTACTGCTGCACTTTTCACAGGATAGTCAGGCCCTCGTGTGGACTATTTAGTCTCGGCTCTTTCCCCTGATATCGGGCCAGGAAGCGCTTTGTTAATAATCTCATTCTCCCCACTGACAATTTCAGTGTGCTTACTGACAATGAGATTCTTCTGCTGTATGCCATCAAGCGCGGGGAGTACATCAATTAGGGTAAGTTGATTCATCAGGCTGCATGGTCTTGTGCTCAGCCCACGTGTACCCTACCCTTCATCCCCTTTGCATAGGTCGTGTCTCATCTTTGCACTCGGCTTGCCCACGTTCCTGCCTACTCTCAGGACGAGTTCTTCCTCAGTTTGGTTCCCCGTCGTGGCCTTATCCCGCGAGATGTTCCTGGTGTTCCCCCGTCTTCCGAGGAGTCTGAGTTTGGTGTTTCCGCTGAGTCTGAGTCTGAGTCTGACTAGTTGTTTCTGGTTGGCTACTATTGATGGTGTTGGTTGGTTGTTGGCTAGGTTGGTCTAGTGTTTATCTAGTTTTATGTTATGCTGGTCGTTTTGAATCTCTGTTGCACATTTCTTTTGGCTGTTTTGAACAATGCCCTTGCACTTTTCTTTCAATCTCAATAAGGTAAAATATTTGTTGCTTTGCTTAATTGTTTGATTTTGCCTATGTTGATTATCATGCCACCGTACATAGCTATTTCTTTACCCCCATCCATGAAGCCCTCCCTTTTGTGAGCTTTCTGCACTACTGACCTACGCCAATGTGTTTGGCGCGCACCATTCTTCATATATTCAGGAATGGCGTGCGCCGTCCCCATTTTGACATGTGTCAGTTTTCACAACAAAACTCTCTATATAGCAATAGTGTTTTTGACGCGTGCTAGTCGCTTTCAGCATGCGCCAAAAGGTCTTTTTGGGCCCAGATTTTGCCCTAATTTTGAATATTGTCCTCTCATTACTTTTACTCATGCTTATTCCCCGTTGTTCCCCTAACTATATTTTCATTACTCACTTCGCATTGGGGACAATGCCAGTTCGTAAGTGGGGAGTGGGAGTACAGTTAGTCTAGCAACGGGTAATGCCTTTACTTGCTTGAGAAAAACCTTGGCCTTGATCATCTTCGAGAAATTTAGAGCTGCATAAATTATCTTTTGGTAAGAATTATGATCCTGTAATGAATAGAGCAAGTATTTCAATAACACGAGTAACTCTGACGGAACATAGGTACATGTTATTTGCTAATCTTTGTTAGTAGTGTTATCCATTGTGCACGTATATTCTGATATCTTTGTTAACAACCAACTCTTCATGAAATTGTGCATGCATGCTCTAGCTTGCAACTTGAACTTAGGAATGTTATTCATTTGAGACGAATAACAGGTGCTTGGAATCGGAATAGGGTGACGACTTTTGGCACTACTTTTACTCAACCATAGCCAAATGGCCTACCTGAACTTGAATTTCCTTTTTTGTCCCCATCTTAGCCTTGTAGAGTGGTGAGACCCCACTCGAGCTAGCCGTTCGTACTTAGCCTCATTATAATCCAACCATTAGCCGAAATTTTGGTCTACATTCCTTTAGCCTTCCGCAAGCATAGCAAAAGTCTAGTAGTTGTAAGAGCGGTGGTCGGGAACTAAGAGTTGGATGAGTGTGTTAGCAGGTTGAGATGACATCTTGTGAAGTTCGGTTTGGAAACCATTGGTGATCCCCAAAAAAAAATTCTCTTCATTTTGTGCATATTCCAAGAGTCGAATAAAAGCTTCTAACAAATCAAAAACTCAAATCAAAAGAAGCTTACACGTTGTAAATACTTCATAAATAACGAGTCATTGAAGGCCATTTTGAAGTAAATTGGAAGATCCTAAGTGATGAAAAGATAGGAAGTGACTAATTTGGAAGAATGGTGTCGTGAAGGAGAAGGTGCGGATTCTTGTTATCTTGCCTTGTTCTTTTGATTATCCTTTTATTCCCTTTCGGTTAGCCCACTACCCTAGCTTGAACGTTACAAGCCGATTTGTCAACTACCTGACCTAGTTCCTTGATTCCGAGTACCTAATTATGTGGAGATTGATCTCATTACTAAGCTTATGGTTGCATTTTTGAGTAAGGCTTGCATGATTTGATGATCGTTAGTTGATAGCAAACTTGAGGAATATTCACTCACACACTCCACTACTTCCTTAGATTGTGGAGAACATGCCCTTGTGATTTTGATGGATTGCATCGCCTAATTGGATCCTCAATTCCTGATGTTGCATGATCGTATTTTTGTAACTCTAGATAACCTTATTGCTCTAGTTGCTCGAGGACGAGCAAACACTAAGTAAGGAGTGGTTGATGAAAGTCAACCTGATGATATAATCCCCGATGATTTACCCCTTTTTTTTTAATGTAATTAGTGACATTTGACATCAACTTGAGCAAATTTTATGATGATTGGAACCATTTTTGTGTACATAGAAACTTTCAGAAAAACCATGCTTCTAGTTGTAGTATATTAGTTATTAGCAGATTTTGTTACCAGATTTACGCGTGGTATCCTTGTGTCTATTTTTGCAGCATTGATATTACGGTTTGGAACATGGATTTTGGCCTTAAGGTGTCATTTGATTCTTTGATGATGATTTTGGAGCTAAGGTGAGGATTTCAACCCACGAGGATTGTCGATACACGTTAGATGGTTCGATCCCAGCCAAGAGGAAGAATAAATTTTGATTATGATGATTTCACATACAAATGGCTTGCACCTTGTCACATTGACCCATGCTAATAAGTTGCTGAGCATTTAATGCGAATGTCATTCAGCCAACTACTACATATTGGACTTGACGCGCGCCGAACAGCTCTGACCTATGCCAGTAAAGCATTTTGCACTTGACGCACGCCAGATTGGATTGACCTGCTCCATCATTGCAGAGTCAGCAAAGAATTAATCTCTTTTATTCTTCCACTCACAAGATTATCAAGGACACACTTCATCTTCTCCAATTATTTCATCTTGAAGGCAAGACCCCACCCCCGGATCTTATAGCCGAATTTTAGTAGAAATTAACTCTTGATTTTGATTGTAAAGCTAAGGATTCTAGTTTAACTCTATTAGATGATTGAATTCAACACACTAGTGTTAGTTCATTTGAAGCTTTTGGAAGTTTGATGAAGAACACCAACTCGGATTTGTACTCTTTGATTTGGTAATCCTTAATCTTTATTCTCATTCAATTGTTCTTATGGTTATGAATATTAATTTGAGATGTTGATATTTGTAGACATGAGTGGCTAGACTTATCTAGCCAAGATTATGTTGTAGCATTAGTTTATCCTCTTATGTAGACTGGGAATGATAGTTTGTGTTGTTATTTTTTATCATTGTGAAGCTTTTCCTACTTGTGTTGTATTGATTGCTTGCATTGGAGTAATTGCCTAGTGTTAGCTTTACACGTTGACGGAGACCGAAATGAGATGTTAGTCGTGGGAAGAGGGTAGGAAAACCGGAAGGTAAAATCGACCCTTCATGGCATTCAATTTCTTATCCGGGGATCGTTGACATTGTCGTTGCATTCACGTGCGTAGCATACCAATTCATCAGGTTTAGGACCCCTAAACCGAGGAGGAGGTAGAGAGCAATTCTATACACTCGTATGAGGGGGAATTTCTTGCTTAGGAATGCACCGTTTCACACTTTCGATCACCAAGGGTAGGAAGGTAGGAGATCATTCCCATGATACTGCGAGAGGATGGCTAGGTTACACATTGTCTTGGTTAGTTTCTTTTACTAGTTTATCACCTTTATTATCACAAGCATTTCATTTATGCATTTAACTACTATCTTGCAATTTGTGACCTAGATCGAATTAATATAAACTTTTTAGTGTGTAACCTCACTAGTGATTTTCCCCGTGGATTCGACCTTGACTCACCATACTAGACTACAGTTGACCCGGTACACTGCCGGTTAGATTGGACCTCTAGGATTTGGCCATCACCGTTCCATATAAACAGGTTTATTAAGGGGTCCATTGAGGAATGTATTGTTTATGTCAATCTGATTTATAGGCTAGTTCATGGACACTGCCAGAGTCTACATGATCCTGATGGTTGAGGATTTTGCAACAAGACTGAAAGTTTCATTGTAATCTATCCCATAATTCGGACTGTATCCCTTAGCCACCAGTCTTGCTTTATGTTTTAAGATTGTACCATCAGGCTTGAGTTTAAGTTTAAAGATCCACCTTTTGCCAACCACACTTTGACCTGGAGGTAAGCTAACCAAGTCTCATGTCTTGTTATGTAACAAAGCCCTATATTCTTGGAGCATAGCTTCTTTCCATTCTAAACTCTGCATAGCCTCATTCACACTGACTGGTTCAACAGAAATGAGTGAGCACTTGCAATAGCAGTAGAATAGACTTTTGGTTTATAAATTCCACTCTTTGATCTAGTTTGCATAGGATGAGGTGTGTGGTGGACAACTGGTGGTGAAACACTAGATGGTGAAGGACTAGATGAAGCACTACTCAAAGTGTCTAATGAAGATGCACTTTCAGTATTTGGTGAAAATGCATTATCAGTGTTTTGTCTCAGTGATGAATTTAGCACAGGACTGTGAGGAGGTGTCTGTGGAGGTGTATGTATAGAAGTATAATCTGTACCAATAGCAGGTGAGTGTTGGCAACTTGGGATTACTCGATCGGTGGCGGTGCAAAGAACAATGTCTCCTGCAGGCAATCTGCTCAGGATGTCTGTATTACCCCCCCTCTTGTTGAGATGTTGCCAAGGTAAATGAGGAAGAAAAGAAAGAAGGATCCACAAGAACTTGTGTGGATGGACCCTGAATAAAGCTATGCTTAAAAGGAAAAAAGGATTCATCAACGACTACATTGTTGGATATGTAGACCCTACCAGTATCATCAAGGCATATATATCCATTATTAGAGGGACTGAGACCAAGATTCACACATCTTTTAGTGTGAAATTGAAATTTATGAGACTGATATGGTCTAAGATTGGGATAAACTGCACAGCCAAACACTCTGAAATTTTTATAGTTAGGCTTAATATGAAGAAGACACTCTAGAGGGGATTTATGCTGTAAGATAGGTGTCAGAAGACTGTTATGACTTGGACACTAGCCTGAAAACCGTACCACCAATATCTTACGGGCATACTTGCTTGAGCCAGAAGTGTCAATCCTGTCTCAACAATATGTCCGTGCTTCCTCTCTGCCCTACCATGTTGAGCATTATCATGGGGGCAAGGGTGTCTAAAATGAATTCCCTCAGCATCAAGATAAGTCTGAAGGATCCTATACTCACCTCCCCAATCTGATTGCAGACACTTAATCTTAGTTGAAAATTGAGTTTCAACAAGAGCCCTAAATTTCTGAAAAGCATTAAGAGTATCAGACTTAGACTTTAATGGATTAACCCATGTAAACCTAGAATGGTCATCTATAAAGTGCACATAATAGGAGTACCCTTCTACAGACTTAACATGTGTAGGCCCTCACAAATCAGTGTGAACAAGATGAAACTTAGCTTTAGTATGAGAAGAGGACACATGATGAAACAAATTATGACTTTTTCCAAACTGGCAGGATTCACAGAAAGACAAATTACCAGAGGATTTAACATTACAACAATTCAAAACAAAAGATAGAATTTGACTAGAAGGGTGCCCCAGTCTCCTGTGCCAAGTATCAGGATTCACACCAGACTTATTACAACTCATAGAATGCTTAGAAACATGAAAACAGACAGCCAAAGATTTGGAGTGAAGGGAGTTCAGTTGGCAATCTTCAAGAGGCATTGCTACCTTGTACATACCATTCAGCAACTGACCCCTGAGAAGCATTGTCCCTGTAGATTTGTCCTTCACAACACAAGACAAACCATTAAACTCAACAAAAATAGGATTATCTGAAATCAGTTTAGAAATACTCAAAAGATTTTTTGTAATTTGTGGTACATGAAGAATATTATTCAAGTGTAAGTGTCTATGTGGGGTGTGCAGCACAGTATGACCAATGCTAGCTATTGCAAGGTGATATATGTTAAATTTATAACTAAAATTTATCACATTTTATACATATTATTGATTAATTTTATCTAAATATCTTAAAAGATAGTAAAATAACCTATAAAAATCTAATAAATAACTTAATACAAACTATAACTTTTGTTATCAGATTTACCTGTGGTTTTGTTGTTTTTGAATTATGCAGGTATTATGTGATACAAAGTAGAAGAATCGGAATCAAATTATATAAAAATCTGATCAAGTGGCAGATATTTGACAAATCCGGCGCAGGCCGGAGGAAGCCGGTTCACGCCGGATTATTTTCATGATTAACCCATGTTACTCCACATGCGTCTGACACAATGCACTCAAATTCGGTTAATCCGGCGCACGCCGGATCAGTCTCGGCGCACGCCGGACCAGAAATCCCAGCCTATAAATACCCTCATTTATGAGAAGAAAAAAACCGTACCAATATATATATCTCTATCATTATATATATTTTCTTATCCACTCTCTGTAAATATTATTTCAGTAGGCATTCTGCCATAAAATTAGTATTAGTATTGTTGTAATAGATAGAATAATTATTGAAGATTGTTGATTTCATCACTGTTGTTACATTCAGAGGACGAAGCCCCCTTCAACAATTGTAATCGGTAATATTCTATGGTTATTATATTTGTTTTTTTTGTACAATTTTATATAATAGTAATAATGTATGTAGGCTAATTATACAACTAGCCAAGACATGTAATTGAAACATGTTTCTCTTTTTAGGGAAATGGATGATGACTATGTTAAAAATATGATTAAAAATTGAATATGATGAATCTCTTTCTACTTGAACTAATTACCAGTCTATATTGACGTAATTAACCAGTATGGACAAAAACATAACCTAATCATGAACTGACCAGAGAAGTTAGGGTATGAGAAAAGGGTAGAAAGACTGGAAGGTAAAATTGGCCGTCTGACAAACGGAACCCTCTTTCTTATCTAGGGATAGAATATTTATACTCGAGAGATTATCATGTCAAATCATTAGGTTTAATTGCGGTTTTACCAAGGAGGAGGCATAGAACGAATTTGTGCACTCGTATGAGGGGAATTTGTTAGCTGAGGAGTATACGAGTTTCACATAATCAATAACACTTTAAAACAAGAAGTTTGATCACATCCATTAAACTAAAAGAGATCATAATTCAATAACATTGTCTTGGTTAGTTCTTATTAACTATCTATTATATTGGTATCTATATCTATATAAATATCTACTTAATTATTGTGTTAATATCATATGAATAACTCTAATTGGTAAGGATTGTGACTTAGATCAAGATAATAATAGCTAATTGGTGTTTAACCACATTTTAAATTACATTTTCATTTCCCTGAGGGATACGATCTTGATTCACCAGACTAGACTACAATTCGACCCGGTACACTGCCGGTAAGATTGGACACCCAGTTTTAGCCGATCAAGTTTTTGGCGCTGTTGCCGGGGAAGCGAAGTTAATTTATTATGTCTATGGTTACTACT
Organism: Gentiana straminea; assembly: GCA_036785695.1. NCBI lineage: Eukaryota > Viridiplantae > Streptophyta > Magnoliopsida > Gentianales > Gentianaceae > Gentiana > Gentiana straminea. Next base: position 7,435,761 of record JAVUPR010000048.1, on the reverse strand, counting down.
TGCATTAGCTCAAAACTCTTGACAATAAGTCAACACTTTTCTTAATCTCATTTCTACTTTTGTCTTTTTGGAACTTACCTCATTGGTAAGTAGCCACTTTTACTGTTTTCGTGTTATTTTCCATTTTTGTAGTTGATGACCCGAAGCGGTAAGACCCCACTTACTCCTTATAAGCCCGATATAAATACTTACGAAAGACAGTTAAGAGGAGAAAATCGACGTGGCCAAACCAGCCAAGGACATCTTGGAGGCATATCTCCCCAGGAATCATCAACTCGAGGTACGGGAATGGCCGAGGCCAGTGAAGAAACACCACCTGAACAAGGGCTTGCTCATGTCCAAGGACATGGACAAAACATCAATAATCCTAATCCGCCATTACAAAATCTTCCACCACCACCACATCTCAACAACCAGAATCCCAATAATCGGAATAACCAGAACCGAAATTAGAATAATCATCATAATAATAACCCACCAAACCCAAGACCGATTTGTGATCAGACCTTGAGAAGAAATGAAACTAACAATCCAATTCGTTTACCTAATGATGGAGCAAATAACTTTGAAATAAAATCTCATCTTTTTTGTTTGATTGACACAAGAGCTCAATTTCTTGGTGAAGATGACGAAGATCCGCATCATCACCTATATCTTTTTGAAGAATTGTGTAACACTGCCAAAAGTCAAGTGCTCATCGTGAATTGACAAGGATGTCAATGTTTCCTTTTTCATTAAAAGGAAGGGCTAGAGACTGGTTTATGTCGCTCCCACATCATTCTTTGACAAGCTGGCACGACATTCAAACTGAGTTTCTAAAACAATATTTCACTCCAGGTAGGAATTTGGAATTAAAGGTCGAAATTGCTAATTTTAGACAAGGATCCGAGGAAACACTTGGAAATGCGTGGGAAAGATTTAAAAAGTTGTTAAGAGCTTGTCCCGATCATGGTTACTCTCTTGACATGCAAATTCAACTTTTCTGTCGTAAATTAAGAAAGGACTCTCGTGCTGATGTTGATCATGCATGTGGAGGCTCTTTAATGATGAGTGAAGCACAAGTTGTCTACGATGCTATTGAAAAAATTTCCAAAAATAACTGAATGTGGGAAACCGGGTCTAGTACGAGAAAAGTAGCATTTGTAGGTGAATCTACATCAAACTCAGAAGTTTTAGCACATCTGGAAAATCTTAGTAGAAAGTTTGATGGCTTACAAGGAAACAAGAATTCTGGCTTAGAAGGAAAGTTATCAAATGAATATTCGAATGATGGTATGAGAAATAATGACAATGGAATAGAAGAATCCGAAGAATATTCTAGGGAAGAAGTAAGTTTTCTGCAACAGCATAGGAATTTGAATAACGCTTATTCAAACTCATTCAATGCCATTAAAAGAGACCATCCTACCTTTCGTTGGTCTGAAAACCCAAGTAAGCAAGGACAACCACCCTATCCAACTCAATACCAAAGCTCGTACAATACTAATAGTCAAAACCAAAGTTACCAGGGAAATTCCTCGAATCAAAACCATCAATCACTACCCAGATTATACCCACAACACACCACGCAAAGTATACCAGTTACTCAAAGTTCAACTCAGCCCGTAGAAGGAGTTGATAAGTGGGAAAAATTAATGGAAAATATGATGGGTGTGATGTCTACCCAAGCTCAGAATATGGAAACCATGATGACTTCTATAGGAACTGTCACTAAGGATTTGAGTACTTTGAAAACATCCATGAGTGGGCATGACACGAGGATGAGAACTATAGAGGCATCAGTACGTAATATGGAAGATCACTTGAGTAGAGAAGGAGAACGAAAAAACAGTAGACCTCCGGGAGGATTACCTAGTAATACTGAAAGAAACCCGAGAGAGGTGAATGCTTGTTATTACCCGAAACGAAAAGATATGTGGAAGTAACGGAGTAGAAAACTCAGAAACAATGAAGTAGAAGATGATTTGGATGATAAATTCGAAAAGGACTTAGAAAGCAAGAACGAACCAGAATTCGGTAAAGAAGAAGAAGAAATCATTGATGATTTCTTAAGTCGTAATAATCATGTTGAAACCGAAATAGAAGAAGAAGAATGGATCAAAGTCCCGAGAATACCGAAAAATCCAAGGGCTAGCGATCTACGGACCTTATTCAATGAACATGTTAGAAAGGATGAAGTTGCGATAGTACGGTCAAGTAGGGAGTAGCAATACCTCAACAGAACCGAAAGAAGAATTTTGGACAAATTTCAAAGAAGATAGTGCAGGATCATGACACATGGCGACCACCAAATGCTCAAACATTTAAGGAAGCATCACTATCTAAGGAAAAAGGTAAGGAAGGCATGACTCCAAACCCTAAATTTATTGACCTTGAATCTTTACCTTACCCACCCAGAGATCAAATTAAAAAGTTGAAAACGGATAAAAAGTATGCACGTTTCCTTGATACATTTCGTCACCTGAATGTCAATATTCCTGTCATAGAAGCACTAATCAATATGCCTATGTATGGCAAGTTTCTTAAGGATATTCTCTCAAAAAAAAACCTTTAGAAGAATATGAGAACATATGCCTTAATGAGGAATGTTCCGCAGTATTACAGCACAAGCTTCCTCCTAAACTAAAAGACCCAGGTAGTTTTACCATCCCATGTGAGATTGGGGGTTTTTTGTTTAAAAAGGTACTCTGTGATCTCGGAGCTAGCATTAATCTTATGTCTTATGAGGATTATAGGAAACTTGGAATAGGAAAACTTAAAAACACCGAGATGACTCTCCAGATGGCAGATAGATCTATTAAACGTCCTAAAGGAGTCATCGAAGATGTATTGGTTAAGATAGATAAGTTTTATTTTCTAGTTGACTTTGTAGTCATGGAGATGGAAGAAGGATTTCAGCACCTCTTATTCTAGGTCGACCATTTCTAGCTACAGGAAGAACTCTTATCGATGTCCAAAAAGGCGAATTAATTTTAAGAGTCAACGAAGGTGAAGTCACCTTTAATATCTTTAAGGCTATGAAACATCCATACAAATCACTAGAATCATGTTCATTCATAGAAAGCATATCTTCTATGTATATGAACGATGTTTGAATCGCGAGAATTTTGAAGATAAGCTCGAAGAATGTTTAGCCTTATCTATCTATGAAGGAGACAACCAAGAAATGAAAGAAATCATTTTTTATCTCGACACCGGAAGTTCTTTTGAGAAACGTCCATGGCATCGTTATTTGAATTTAGAACTGGATGGCCCGATTTGAAACCTTCGGTAGAAGAGCCACCAAGGAATCTGGAATTAAAACCTCTCCCTTCAAATCTCAAATATGCCTTTCTTGAAACTGATAATTTGCTTCCTGTTATTGTTTCATCATCATTAACCAAGTCATAGGAAGATCAACTGTTAAGAATGTTAAGACAACATAAGAAAGCGTTTGGATGGAAAGTGGCAGATATTCTAGGAATAAGTCCTGAGATTTGTGTACACAATATCATCTTGAATGAAGGAGCCAAACCGTGTATCCAACCACAACGCCGTCTCAACCCGAATATGCAACAAGTAATCAAGAAAGAGGTTATTAAGCTCCTAGAAATGGGGATAATCTTTCCCATATCCGACAGTGAGTGGGTAAGTCCCACCCAAGTAGTGCCTAAAATGGGCGGATTCACGATAAAGGAAAATGATAAACATGAATGGATTCCAACAAGGGAAGTCACAGGATATCGAATGTGCATCGACTTCCGCAAACTGAATGAGCATACCAAGAAAGACCATCATCCACTTCCGTTCATCGTACAGATGTTAGAACGGTTAAGTGGACATAAATTTTATTGTTTCTTGGATGGTTATTCAGGTTATTTACAAATATTTATTGCACCAGGAGATAGAGAGAAAACAACTTTCACGTGTCCATATGGAACTTTTGCTTATAAAAGAATGCCGTTTGGATTATGTAACGCACCATCTACGTTTCAAAGATGCATGATGGCAATTTTTTCAGATATGGTAGAAAAGTTTTTGGAAATCTTTATGGATGACTTTAGTGTTTTTGGAGACTCTTTTGAAGAATGTCTTCTACACTTGGAACGTGTGCTTAAACGCTGTGAAGACACAAACTTAGTTTTAAATTGGGAAAAATGTCATCTAATGGTATCAGATGGTATTGTTTTAGGTCATCGAATTTCTGAAGAAGGTGTTGAGGTAGATAAAGCCAAAGTTGAAGTAATTAAAAAATTACCTCCACCAGTAAATCTGAAAACTCTGAGAGGATTTCTTGGACATGCGGGTTTCTATAGAAGATTTATTGCAGATTTTTCACGCATAGCGAAACCTCTCAGTCATTTGCTTGAAAAAGAAGTACCATTTAAGTTTGATGACAAATGTATGGAAGCATTTGAAGCTTTGAAAGCACGATTGGTAACTGCACCAGTACTAGTAGCACCAGACTAGAACTTACCGTTTGAACTTATGTGTGATGCAAGTGATCTGGCAGTCGGAGCTGTTCTAGGTCAACGCCATAACAAAGTACTTAAGGCAATCTACTATGCATCCCATACTTTAAACACAGCCCAACTTAACTACGCCACCACGGAAAAAGAACTGCTTGCTGTAATCTTTGCTTTAGACAAATTTCGATCGTATCTCATTGGTTCTAAAGTAATTGTTTATACTGATCATTCAGCATTAAAATACTTGTTAAAAAAGAAAGATGCGAAGCCTCGTCTTCTTAGATGGATTCTGTTACTTCAAGAATTTGACATTGAAATTAAAGATAAAAAGGGCAGTGAGAACTTAGTGGCAGACCATTTGAGTCGTATGGAGTTTGAAGAAGGAAAATGAGGAAGACAAGAGATCAAAGATTCATTTCCAGATGAACAACTCCTCATGGTTGATGCTCCTCCAAGAATGCAACTTGTAAAAGCTGGTAATATATCCAAGGAAAGCTCGCCATGGTTCGGTAATATTGTTAATTACTTTACCTGTGAGTATATTCCATCTCATTGGACATGGCAACAGAAAAAGAAGTTCTTTTATGATCTAAAATTTTACTATTGGGAAAAACCGGATCTTTTTCGAAAATGTTCGGATGGTATAATTAGGAAGTGTGTACCCAATGATGAGATTTTAAGTATACTATCCTTTTGCCATGATCGTGAGGCTGGAGGCCACCATGGAGGGTGGAAAACCGCTTACAAAGTCTTGCAATGTGGGTTTTACTGGCCTAATCTATATAAAGATGCACACCACTATGCAAGGGTTTGTGAATCATGCCAGAAATGGGGAAATATTTCAAAAAAGCACGAGATGCCTCTCCAACCTATTTTGGAATGTGAATTGTTTGATGTCTGGGGTATTGATTTTATGGGCCCCTTTCCTCCATCGTTTGGTAAGAAATTCATCTTAGTGGTGGTCGATTATGTATCCAAATGGGTAGAAGCTGAATCTCTTCCCACTAATGATTCTAGAGTAGTGTTAAAATTCCTTAAAAAGAATATATTCACGAGATTTGGCACTCCTAGGGCTATCATTAGTGACCAAGGATCACATTTTTGCAACCGTCCATTTACAAAATTAATTGAGAAGTATGGTGTAAAACATAAACTTGGTACACCATATCATCCACAAACTAGTGGACAAGTAGAAGTATCTAATAGAGAAATAAAAAGAATCGTGGAAAAAACTATAGAGTCAAATCGTAAAAGCGGCGTAAAGACTAGATGATGCATTATGGGCACATAGAACAGCCTTTAAAACACCAATTGGTTGTTCTCCCTATAAATTAGTTTTTGGTAAATCTTGTCATCTCCCTGTTGAATTAGAACACCGAGCCTTTTGGGCTATTAAATTTCTAAATTTTGATCCGAAGGCTGTTGGTGATTATAGATTACTTCAGTTAACGAAACTGGATGAGTTTCATCTCGATGCTTATGAAAACGCTCGAATCTACAAGGAACGCACGAAATCTTTCCATGATAAGAGGATCTATCGTCGTGAGTTTCACGTAGGTGATCGAGTACTCTTATATAATTCACATTTGAAGTGGTTTCCAGGTAAGCTTAAATCAAGATGGACAGGTCCATATGAGGTAACAAAAATCTATAAGTCAGGAGCTGTAGAATTAACAGATGGATACACGACTTTTATAGCCAATGGCCACAGAGTGAAGTTATTTGTAAAGGAAGAAGGAATACCTCTAACAAGAGAGGTTATGTACCTTAGCGACCCTCCAACAGATTAAAAAGAAACATTTTGCTATCAGCCACAAACTGAGCTGATTCCAGGTACACTCTTTCTTATTTACCTTTTAAAATACATTTTAGGTAGTTTAGTCTTTTACCGGATAGACATTAAAGAACTGGAATGCCTTTTATAGATAGAATAGAATTTTTTATTTTACTTTTAAAATTAGGTTTAGATAAAGATGTTGCCTTTAGAATAGAAGCCTTAATTTCTAATTTAAACAAGGAGCTGATAAACAAAATCAGAGAAAGAGATCTTTGTAATGGAAAATCGAGAAGTGCTATAAAGAGAAGGGCAAGATTCCTACTAAGGTGTAGAATCTGTGGAAAGAGTGAGCACAATGGAAAATGTTCGGGAAGCACAACCAAATCCCAGGATGAGTGTTTGAATGTCATTAAAAAGGGAACGATTAGGTGGTTATCCGAAAATCCCGATGGAAATCAAAGAGAAAATTCAAATGCTTCATTTTTGGGAGAAAGGTTGAGAGAACGTTATGAGAGAACTCTTGAGGATTTAAGGATAAGGAATTTCGATTCAACGTAATTTTCGAAAAATTTTAATTTTTCTTTATTAGTATATATTTAAAAGAATTTTACAAACTATGTAATATTTTTTAAACTCTTTTTTTTTGTAATAATCATAAAATAATTTTTATAAAAATAATTTTATGATATAATTATCATCAAAAAAAAAAACGGATTTTAATACTCCGGCGTAGACCGGACTAGACCGGCCCACGCCGGAATTAAAAACACATAACCCTACGGGGTCTTTCTTTTCTTCTTCTTCTTCTCCCCATTTTCTTTACAGCGCCGCCCCTCTCCCAAATTCCCCCACCTCTTTACACCATAACTCACCTCTTTTCTCCTCTAAAATTCATTATTTCAACACCTCTTCTACCACAAACACTACAAATTCATACATTACACTCAAAGTTTCGTGATTTTGGGGTATAAGTTCACCTCTACTCCGGCGACTTGACAATTTTTTTCCGGCCACCTATACATTCTCTATATTCAGGTAATCATCTAATATAAATATTTATCATTTTTATAATTTTATTATATCATTTTAATCATTTGATTTTAATTTTTATCAATGTTAATTTGTTGTTATTTTCTTTATTTTGTGTTGTTGTTGGTACCACATTCGTAGATGGCTGAGTCATCCTCTCGTAAAAAGGGTACTAAGAAAAGAAAATCCGACCTCCCACCTGTAGTACCTGTGCATGAGCCTAGGCCTCTAACACCAGAAGAAGAGGCTATATCCTTTAAGAACACTTGCTTGCCCCCGCTTGCCGTAGCCGCTTTTGATAGATATTTTTCAAAATGTTCAGTATTGCTAGAACGTGGCATAGATTTTACTGCCTTAGGACCTGAATTGAAGGAAATTTTTGAGAGTAGAGGGTGGATGGAAATTGCCCATGAGCGTGTTGACCCTGTTAATGCCACGATGGTTGCTGAATTTTATTCTGTTATTTCTGCTTATGAGCCTGTAGATGATGGCCTTTTGACATCTGTTTCTCTTAGAACTGCTACCATTCCTTTTACACAGTCAGTCATTAATGCCTTTTATGCCATTCCTGAGGTTCCTGAGGAAGAAGATTTCTATTCTGTTTGGGGTTTGATCCAGCCTAGTGTTTTGCAAGCAAAGGCTTATGAAGCTCAACAAGCCTTTGTTCCAGCTGCGACTTGGATTGATAATAGGTTTCCGTATGGGGGTTGTATTAAGGATGTTAGAGCCATTAAGCAATTTCTGGGCTATAATGTCAGTCCGTCCACGCATGTTAGTGCTTATGGCAGAGATGATGTCGTTACTGCTTGGGCGATAGTTAATGACGTTCCGGTCAATCTAGGAAAATTAATCTTTACTAAGGTTTGGGATTTTGCTCATGCTCGTATTCCGCAAGGAAACATGCCATTTCCAAATCTTATTTCTGCGTTGTGCCTGATGGCGAGAGTCCCAGCCCTACCTGCTGACAGAATCGTCTCTGCTGATACCCCAGTGATAGGTCCTAGACTTGCCCCGCGTCCTGCTGGTAAACTTGATTATAATGATCCTAATCGTCAGCAGCGTCAGCAAACCCCTCGTACTCGAATCCCACCCCTATTCGGTTCTTCTTCTAGACAGCCTGTGCAGAGTCAGGGTAGGAATGACCAATCTGACGCCATTCACAGTGCAATTAATCGAAGTCAGGCTAAAATGGTGTTAGGATTTGAGCGAGTTAGGCAGTGGGCAGATGATATTAGAGTTGGAGTTCGAGGTCAGCGAGCTTTTATGAGAGGTCTAGACCCCGCTTATGAGCAAATGTCTGACGATCTGCCTCAGTGCCAGGCAGACCCCTATACCTTACCTGCTTGGGTTCGGCCGATTCCCTCGCCTCCTACCTCTCACCCTTACACTCAGACAACTTCGGGCCAGTTTAGTATGTCAGGCGGTATGTTTCCGTGTGTCACAGCTGCTGCTTCAGGGTTTGCAGATTACGCTTCGGTCTCAGCTGTCACTTCAGGTTTTGGATCGCTTAGTTTCGAGAGTTCGGTTACTATGTCCACCATGCGCTCGCAAGATCCATTTTATACCACGACTTCAACTTCCGACTTTGGAGCAGTATCGACTCAGTCCATGCCACATCCACCTCACGACTTGAATTTTGAAGACTTTGAATGAACTGATTAAACTTTTATCATTTAAAAAACATTTGTGTTATTATAACTATTTCTTTTTATATGTTGTTTCGGAACTAGAATTTTATGTTAACGTTTGGTTGCTGCACTCAGTGGTTAGTGCACTTTTTAATAATTTCCCCAGTTCGTAATAATTTATTTATGATTTTATAACATGTTGATTGTATTAGTGATGTATTTTATTAAAAATTTCAGCCATGAACACACAATTTCAACTCTGTCCGTGAATAGTGAAGTCCGGCGTACGCCGGGTACCTTCCGGTTCACGCCGGGTTATCACCGACCTGACAGCTAGCTTATAGGGTATTTATCTCGGCAGGAATTAAATAGATTCCGGCGTAGGCCGGAAAATCTATTTATGGCACTGAAACACTCTTTTCCTCTTCTGCTCGAATTTCTAACTATAAATAGCACCCCTTACATTCTTAAAATGGCACCCCTTCCTCTCTTTCACCTACTGTCCAATTAAGAATGGTACAAAATGTCCAATTATTCATCTCCGTCAGTTAACAGTTACTCTCCCCCGTTGTACCCAAATAATGAAACCCCGGATGTTCAACCCTTATTTTTCAATCCTAATGATTATCCGCACCAAACAGCTCAAGACCGTTATCTATTGTTAATTGTGATTTTATACGTTTTATAAGGATATATTTTATGTCAATTTTCCCCATATGTGGATGTTTTTCATAGAAATCGAGCTTTATATTGAAATATTGAGCAAATGAGTTTTAGAAGTATTAAAGTGCAAAATCGAGCTAATTATGTGATTTTATTGGATAAATATCTCTAGATGTAAGATGTTACATTTTGCATGTTTTTATCGGGATGTAGGTACGCTTGCATGAGGTGAAAGGAGCTTAAAAGATGTTCAAGTGATGATTTGCATGGAAGGAAAGAGATAGAGATGAAGTTGGAATGAAGATCAAGATGAATTTGGAAGAAAAAGGGCCTGAACTAGCGTCCAGGGTGGACTGGCGTCCAAAGAGGTGGACTGGCGTCCAGGAGAAGAAAGTTGAACAGAGAGTTTAGACGCTGAGTGGACGGGCGTCCACCTCCGTCCGGAAGAATGGACGGGCGTCCGAGGCATCGGACGGGCGTCCAACACCGACTTCAAAGGCCACGGCCCGACTTACTTTTTCTATAAATAGCAGCGCGTATTTCAACCCTAAATATACATTATCGACTCTTATTGATACATACTCATAAGAAGAAAACCCTAGGCGGCCCCAGCCCCCTTTGGGGAGGCTGGGGTTGCGGATTAGTTAGGTTTTTGTTTCCGTTTTTCTGTTCTTGTTCGACGCCATGGTGCTGTCTGGAGAGCTGTGAACTTGGAGCAGCCATGGGAGATTTTCCAGCAGCGTTTTTATTCTTTCTTTGGATGATTTTGTGAGTGTTTTAATTAAAGCTTGTTTCTTTCCTTTGTTTATGCAATCGATATCGGAAGATGAATTGTTATTGATGTTTACCGTATGATGGAAATCGGTGTAAACCTTAGATCACCATAGGAAAGATTAGACTTTTAACCTTGACATAACGGAAGTTGATAGGTTAGATTTCTAGGTTGTTAGATCTAATAAATCTTGCACCTTGTTTTGAGAGCGTTAATCTCTATAGATCGGAAGATGATGAGATTGATAGGCGGATTACTTACGGAAGTAGGAATTCATACCTTTGATTAGGTGAACCACAACTTTGATTGAATCATCATAAGATAATCTAGGGAAGAATTAAGGGTTGCGGGATGGTGGATCATGTTTGTTCTATGTTGATTTGCTTCAGTCATTATCATGATAGTTAGTTTTATTGTTTTCTTAGTTGTAGTTTTATTTTATTTGTTTTTGTTCGCAACGATCTTTCTTGGCTTTGGGCTGACAATCCTCTGTCCAGTTTATTTTCCGTTTTAGTTTTAGGTTTAGAAATAAATAGTATCAATCTTAGGAAAATTAATGAACTAGATACCCCGATTCCCTGTGATCGACTCCGGTATTAATCGCTATACTACGATCCCTACACTTGGGGAATACCGGATTTATAAATTTATTACTTGTTTGCTTTGTTAGATAAAATCCGTGACATCTATCTAACTTCAGTCAGTCCCCTATTTTGCTTGAGAAAGGTCTTAACTTTCGAAAAATGAACCAGTGGGGATTTTTGGGTATCGAAGGAGGTGGATGGGACCGTTTCGTTCGTACACCAAGAGGCAAGGTCAATGTCACTCTAGTCCGAGAATTTTATGCGGCCACGTCGAATCTATTTACGTACGATCTACACGTTTTGTGCGTATCCGTGGTTGTATTGTACCATTCACTCCTTTTATCATTAATCAAGCTTTTCAAATACCCCCTGTCCAAACTACCCCAAATAGTCATTACGAATCACAGTGGAATTTGGACACAGTTCATGGTGTTATTGATAAGTGTGCCGAAGCTTTCCAAATTCTATTTCCAAATTACAACCGTGATCATGTTGTGTCCACTTCAGCTCTGCTTCCTCATCTTCGAACCTGGAAACATTTTATAAATTCACGAGTTTTTCCAACTTTGGATTTTTCCGAGGTTTCTGATGATGAGATGTTGCTGCTTTATGCTATTACGATTGGAGCTATTATTGACTGGGGAGTCCTGATCCACAAGACGGCCATCAACTTTGCACTTGGTAGACGAAATTTTCGTCAACCGATGCCATTTGCGTCATTGATCTCTCGAATCTGTATCCGTTTTGCTGGAGTTCCAGAAACTGCATCGGATGAGATCTTTCCTTCTCGTCAACCTCTTCTAGGTTTACTCCCAGTAGATGTACCAAGTGGTTCATCTACAGCAGAAGATTAGAGGAGTAATTTCATCTGTGTGCGATGGCAGGAATTTAAGTGGTTGGTTTAGTGGATGGAATAAGATATTTTAAGTTTTTAAGTTTCTTTTAAGTTGTTTTAGTTTAAAAAAATTTTCCTTTGAGTCGTAAGTTTGTTTAATTATGTCTTTATATTTTGTGTAATATTAATGTTTACTTTCATAAAAATGTTTTGCTTTTATGTACTCTTTTCCTTTCTAAACAAATAATTCATAAGAACAACTCGTATTACCTTAATTAAAAAGATTCCTTTTATTTTCTACCCAACTTTTTCACTCATTTATCATCGGGACGATGACAGTTCGCAAGTGGGGAGTAGAGTTAGGTTAGTAAATAAAATGAAGTTAATATATCAAATACTTATACACATAGTTTAATTATCCTCAAGGAAATAAATGAAATAATATATAATTATTATAATAAAAATGATATATTTTGATAGAATAAATTTTTAATTAAGTAAAGTAAGCTTGATATATTATTTCTATATTATTTATATCTATTTTAGATTTTAACAAGAATTTAAGTATGTATATCTAGATAAATATTATGAAATATTTTTTTTATGGAATTAGACAAAGAGTTACTTATAATTATAATAAAATTTTAGAATAATTTTCTTTTCAAGACATGTATGAAATTGGAATCGGACTAGGAATGATGAGATTTTTGGCATTACTTTGACTAACTAGAGCCAAATAGCCTACCCGAACATAATTTCCAATTTTTGTCCCCACCTCAGCCTTGCAGAGTGATCAAACCTCACTCGAAATTAGCCATTATGATTAACTAGAAAAAAAACCAACCCTTAACTTAAATTGGTCTACGTTTCCTTGAAATCCCGCAAGTTTAGTATGTGCTTATGGATAGCGGTGACGACATCGAAATTCAATAATGGTATATGCTGAGATTGGAATAAATATTATTCGGAAGGAAATCTTTTATCAAATATTGTTATTCTCTAGAAAAAGAAAAAATTGGAATAGTTAGGTACTGATGTATTTGTTCTCACCTTATGACGCTTGAAAGATAGTCGATTCTGGCAATGAGTTCGGATATGTTAGTATTCGGAAAAAAAAAAAAAAAAAACATATGATTTGAAAACAGTGTCAGGATGTTACTGATCAAGATATTTTTGATCAAAAGTTGAAGGTGTAAGTACGTACGACTTGCTTCTGTCTCTTTTGATTTTCCTTTGTTATCCTTTCGATTAGCCAAACACCCTGAGCCTAAACGTTATAAGCCATTTTGCCAACTACTTAACTTAGTCCTTGATTCCGAAATTTCATATAGTGGCGATTACAAAGTTATTCTAAGTATTTTATTTTTAAGTAATTCATGTAGAATTTCATTTAGATAATATTTTATAACTGATTTATTGAGTTATACACACTTTTTATCTTCTTAAATAATCTTAGATAGAAAAAATTAATATAATTATAATATTGACAGCATACGTTATTAAAAATTAGAAATTTAGTCTAAATAAATTATATTGTTTTCATTATGAATTTTTATTTATTATCATCGCTTATTTTGCTCGAGGACGATCAAAAGCTAAGTGGGGAGTAGTTGATATATGTTAAATTTATAACTAAAATTTATCACATTTTATACATTTTATTGATTAATTTTATCTAAATATCTTAAAAGATAGTAAAATAACCTATAAAAATCTAATAAATACAAATAAATAACTTAATACAAATTATAACTTTTGTTATCAGATTTACCTGTGGTTTTGTTGTTTTTGAATTATGCAGGTATTATGTGATACAAAGTAGAAGAATCGGAATCAAATTATATAAAAATCTGATCAAGTGGCAGATATTTGACAAATCCGGCGCAGGCCGGAGGAAGCCGGTTCACGCCGGATTATTTTCATGATTAACCCATGTTACTCCACATGCGTCTAACACAATGCACTCAAATTCGGTTAATCCGGCGCACGCCGGATCAGTCTCCGCGCACGCCGGACCAGAAATCTCAGCCTATAAATACCCTCATTTATGAGAAGAAAAAAACCGTACCAATATATATATCTCTATCATTATATATATTTTCTTATCCACTCTCTGTAAATATTATTTCAGTAGGCATTCTGCCATAAAATTAGTATTAGTATTGTTGTAATAGCTAGAATAATTATTGAAGATTGTTGATTTCATCACTATTGTTACATTCAGAGGACGAAGCCCCCTTCAACAATTGTAATCGGTAATATTCTATGGTTATTATATTTGTTTTTTTTGTACAATTTTATATAATAGTAATAATGTATGTAGGCTAATTATACAACTAGCCAAGACATGTAATTGAAACATGTTTCTCTTTTTAGGGAAATGGATGATGACTATGTTAAAAATATGATTAAAAATTGAATATGATGAATCTCTTTCTACTTGAACTAATTACCGCCTATATTGACGTAATTAACCGGTATGGACGAAAACATAACCTAATCATGAACCGACCGGAGAAGTTAGGGTATGAGAAAAGGGTAGAAAGACCGGAAGGTAAAATTGGCCGTCGACAAACGGAACCCTCTTTCTTATCTAGGGATAGAATATTTATACTCGAGAGATTATCATGTCAAATCATTAGGTTTAATTGCGGTTTTACCAAGGAGGAGGCATAGAACGAATTCGTGCACTCGTATGAGGGGAATTTGTTAGGCGAGGAGTATACCGTTTCACATAATCAATAACACTTTAAAACAAGAAGTTTGATCACATCCATTAAACTAAAAGAGATCATAATTCAATAACATTGTCTTGGTTAGTTCTTATTAACTATCTATTATATTGGTATCTATATCTATATAAATATCTACTTAATTATTGTGTTAATATCATATGAATAACTCTAATTGGTAAGGATTGTGACTTAGATCAAGATAATAATAGCTAATTGGTGTTTAACCACATTTTAAATTACATTTTCATTTCCCTGAGGGATACAATCTTGATTCACCAGACTAGACTACAATTCGACCCGGTACACTGCCGGTAAGATTGGACACCCAGTTTTAGCCGATCACAAGGCTTTCACCATTTCCTACAACAAGAGCATCTTTACCATTATACCTGCTGTCAACACTTATATTACCTGCTTATGAAGTTACATGGTTGGTAGCACCACTATCCATGTACCAAGAATGATCTGAGACAGTGTTAGGAGTAGCCACAAAAGCTGATATCTGCTTGGGACTTCTAGTTTAAGCATTGTTGTTAGCAGGTCCCTGGAAATCATGCTCAAACCTGTGCCAGTAATCAACAACAGTATGACCAGTTTTGCCACACAACTGACATGTAGGCCTATTGCCATTAGCATTTCTACCACCAAACCTGCCACCCCTGTTGCTTCTTCCACCTCTAGGGCCCCATCTACCCCTGTAACTATTCTGACCATTGTTGGAATTAGGCCGGACATTGTTCATGTTTCCTGAACCAGCACCATGTGAGTATGCAGCTAGATTTGCAGTGGGATGTGCTTGATTGCCCACAGCAGTCACATGAGGATTGAATCTAGCCAAGAGTCTTTCATGAGTCAAGAGTTGAGACTGAACTTCAGGCCAAGTAAGGGATCCTAATGTTTACTACCACTGCCTCATAATCTTTGTCTAGACCTCCTAACACAGCCAAAATCAATTCAGACTTGGACATGGGATATCCAGCAGTAGTTAAGCTGTCACTGTAAGGCTTCATTCGTGCAAGATTGTCACTCATTGATTTTGAACCTTTTTCAGCTCTAGTTAAAGCACTTTTAAATTCAAGCACCCTAGCTTCTGATTGACTATTGAATAAAATTTCCAAAGTAGACCAGATTTTATGAGAGGTAGAACATCCTATTACCTCAATCAATGATTCCTCTGTCATAGAACTGAGTAGCCATCCCATCAAAAGTTGATCAGCAGTATTCCATTCTTCTAGAGCTGGATTTGGCAAAGCACTGAATCTACCAATGTCTGGAGGTCTCGGTCTGGTTATAAGAAGGAGATCTTCTATCATATGTCCTCTAACAATGGGTAAGATGATGTATTTCCATAAAAGATAATTATCTCTCTTCAGTTTCACAGTGCATGTCTGACTGAGATGACCTTGGAAGGGTGAGCTTTCCTGCATGTAAGACCCAGGAGATGATGACCGGAAAGGTGATGATATTACCGGAAAAGATGGTGGAAGAACAGAACCACTTATTTGAGTAAACGGTATCCCACCGGAGAACTCTGGTGGAGGATAGAGAAATCTAGGATAAGTCAGAGATCCAAAAAGAGTTTGACGATGAATATTGGCAGCTGTAGATGCTATATTAGCTACGATAGACGTCGGAGAGCTGATTGTCTCTGTGATTGTAGCAGCTACAGTAGTCACCGGTGGAACAACAGTCCCAGAACTTATAGCTCCGGTGGTCACCGTGGAACATCGGTCCTAGAACTTGCAACACTCATGACATCGGTCTAACAGCTCCGATACCAAGTTTGATTAATGTAAAATGCAGCAAAGTGCCATTCAAGGCAAGAATGGCAGCTCCAGTGGTTTGGAGAAGAAGATATAATTTCTTAATGATAATTTTCCAACCGCATACAACATAATAAGGAAAGATCTAGTGTGTAGATTCTTTACACACAAACCATGGTCTAACAAACTAGTACACCTATATTAAAAGGACCAACATACCCCTTATCCATTACCCTTACCATTTTCACTTATGATGAATGAATACAAACAGCTATGAAATTTCATCTTCATCCTTCTTAGTTTTTCTATCTTGATATCAGAGCGAGGTTCATGGCGCCGACAGCATCTTCAACGGCTGCAACGTCCACGGTGGCTACCACTGTAAATCCAGCTTCAGTTCCGGTAGCAACGAGCACAACACCGGTGATACATTCCACGATCTTGTCCACGGCCATCCCAACTCTGGCATGGTCATCTTCCTTTTTCCACAGTTTGCTTCAATAGGAGGAACATTTTCTACCGGAGGTTTTTTTCCAGTTTCTTACCCACCGGAGCTTCTGTTTTTCCGATAACTAGACCCTTACTGACCTCCGGTCATATTTCTCCTCCAAGCTTGATTCCCAGTGTTCATGCTGCTGATTCAACATCCATCCTTCGATCTACATGTACTGTTAAACTCAACAAAGAAAATTACCTTCTCTGGAAATACACTACACTCCCTATTGTCAATGGATACAAGCTGGAAGGATATCTCTTTGGAACTGTTCCAAGACCTAATTCTCTGTCCTCTGGAACAAATTTGCACATGGCTGCTGTTGTAGAACAATAGGATTCCACAGATTCATTGCTCATGGGTTGGCTACTTAGCTCCTTGACGGAACATGCTGTTGGACTTATTTTTTAGTTTTGATGATGAGTGCCAGACTAGCTATTATAGTGCAAAGGCAAAAAGATGTCTAGATCAATTGTATAGGTTTATTAGAGTTTGATTCATAAATAGGTTTGATCAAACAAGCACTGTAATGGTCAGCTGAGCTTTATCAGTAGACTAGTCAATATCAGTAGGGTAGATAGGTCGGTAGACTAGTCGGGAACATCTTTGAAGCTGAAAGGCCGAGGGCTCAAACTCGATTCTGAAGGCTAAGGGATCAAACTTAGTAATTAAAGTCAAGGATATGGAATCGAATTTAGGCAAGTCCGTGATGACCTAAATCGATTACATATACCTTGTGTACAAGGTCCAAGTTCCATAAGTTGAATAATGTTTGGAACTTGGTTATGTTCAAAAGGGTGTAATCTAACTTCACAAATAAAAGTTAGATAAAAGAAGTCAGCTGCATTATATTTTATACACAGCAAATTGGAGTTCAAGATCGACATGTATCACGACGAATGATGACTCCGCCGATGAAATACCTCGGGTAATTCAAGATTACATTGGAAGATTACATTGAAAATGACAGTCAACTACCTCTGATTTATCAAACAAATCAAGGGCTGAGATTAAACGGACGTTGGGATGATTCAGATTATTATCCAATGGATACAAGTCAAAGGGTGGACGGACCCTTCGTCAAAAGGAATTCTGACAGTGTCAGTCCTATGAATAGTGATAGAATGCAAATAAGATGGGACAAAAAAAGGAACAGTTACATTTGAATTTCAAACACAAGTCACATGTTCTCCTACCTATAAATAGAGGACTTTCAACTCAGAAACAAGATGATGAATTTTGATAAACTTTGAAAAGATATTATTCTGAACTGAAAAACACCCTGCTGAACCTACTGAACTTAAAGCTACTGATCCAGAGAAATTCTTCAAGTGTATTCTACATTCAAGCTACATCAAGCATACATACTTGAAGACTGCAAGCTGCTGATTATATCATCCTAATCAAGTTGCTGCAACTGAATCATTTACTTGATTCAATCTTTATTTTATAAAGAACCTGCTAAAGACAGTGAAGCACTTTGGTGTGAAAGACTGTTGTTTGTGGTGGAGCTGGTGAAGAGGCAATCCTACCCTTCAAGGACCGAGTGGAAGACTCGGGAGCAACAATCCTACCGTTCCCGCCGGTTGTGAAGCCATAGTTATTGGTGAAGGACAAGCAACTTAGGAATCTTTGTAACGACTACATCAAAGATCTCTAGTGAATTTCCTCCAACATCACAGGAGAAGAGTGGACTGACAGGATTACATCACCTGGAACCACTATAAAAACTGCATACTTACTTTCAGCATTTACATTCTGCACTTAGCTTATTATACACATCAACCTACTGAATCTAGCAACTGAAATCGCACACTACTGAGTATCTAATACTTAGTATCATATTTAACAACAAGTTTCAAGGCTTAATTTTGATATAATTCCGCTGCACAAATTCGGCAAACTCAACTATCAGTAGATTACTTGTTTATCGAGGAGCTATCGAAGTCTCGCAGACTCGAAGTATCGACGGGGGTCGAAGTTGCGAAATTTGTTAACTCCAAAGTTTTAAGTGTTAAGTTTATTCACCCCCCCCCCCCCTCTAAACTTAACCAAAGCATTTTCAAGGGACCAACAATTGGTATCGGAGCAGTGCTTCTGTTCTGAAGTAATCCTACTTGTTGTGCTTGTGAAAATTCTTTGAAACTTTCTTTCAAGTTATTGATTT
The DNA here is from genome assembly GCA_036785695.1 of Gentiana straminea. Classification (NCBI taxonomy): domain Eukaryota; kingdom Viridiplantae; phylum Streptophyta; class Magnoliopsida; order Gentianales; family Gentianaceae; genus Gentiana; species Gentiana straminea. The sequence goes on along the minus strand of JAVUPR010000048.1, from coordinate 7,416,867 downwards.
TCAAAGACTTGCATCATGGACAACACCCGGTATGCTAGAACTATGCCGATGTGTTCTCTTGATAGATTTGATGAGTATAAACGTCGAATGCGAGCATACCTTGCTTCAACTCATGATGAGATGATGGATGTACTAATCGATGGACCACCGGAGATTACCAAGGCAATAACAAGTGGGTGATACAACCGAGTACATTCCTAAACCAAAAAGAGAATGGAATGCGATAGACGAAAAAATAGCAAACCTCAACAACATTGCTATTGATATCATTTATAGAACTTTGGATAGCAATATGTACATGAAGGTTAAAGATTGCAAAACGCAAAGGAACTTTGGGACAAGATACATTTGATCCGTGAAGGCACCGATGCAATAAAGAAGAATAAAATCAAAGGTGGCCGTAAAAAGGTTCCAAAAGTTCAAGATGCCGCCAAATGAAACCATTGAGCAAATGGAATCAAGATTCAATGCAATCTGGATGAACTTACCCTGCTAAGTGTAAGTTATTCAAAAGAAGAAATAAACACCAAAATCTTGGAGGCTCTACCTGCAAAAGATGTTTGGAAAATGAAGGTGACTGCAATAGAAGAAATGAGAAAGTTGCATGAAGAAGACACCTTCAAATTGTTTTCAGATCTCAAAGCTTATGAATTTAGCAAAAAGCTTGTACCTGAGACTGAAAAGGAAGAGCCAAAGACCATCGCATTGCTCGCTTCACATCAAGAAGAAACATCAGGAGGACAAGATGATCTGCTGGATGAGATGCAGGAGCAGATTGCTCTACTGAGCAAGAAAATCAGGATGATGAAGACAGGAAAGGCCCCTGCAAGGAACTTCACAAAAAGGCCTACTGAAAGAAAGAAAGAAGAATCAATGAAAGATAATGACTATCTGTGCTTTCATTGCAAGAAGCCAGGACACTTCAAACCTGACTGTCCTGAGTTAAAACAAAGTAAGGAACCTGATTATCTTTGCTTCAACTGCAAGAAGCCTGGACACTTTAGACCTGATTGTCCAGACCTACTGAAGACCAAGAGTCAACAAAGAAGATATGGCAAGAAGGCTATGGTTGCTGAAGATGAATCAGGGTATGAAGTGGAATCTGAAAAAGGAAATGAATCAGATGACACATCATTGGTTGCTGAGATGGAAGATTATGCTTTGATGGCTAATATGGATGAAACTGAGGAGGTATACAATACTGTATCTATAAACACTCCTGCTGGAAGTGATTGTGAATCAACCTGTGGTTCAAATCCTAGAAATTCTGACAACAATGAGACTTTGGATGCCATCCTTAATCAACTGAGGATAATACAATCTGGTTATGAGATTGTGAAGGTTGAAAAAGAAGCTCTTGAATTGGAAGTTGGAAGATTGAAAGCTAAATTAAGGGTTCTCAAAGGTAAAGGAAAAGATGTTGGACAGAATCAGCATAAGCCTGCTGATCATTCAGTAGCCTCTGAATCTGCTGAACCATCTTGTTCCTCTGCTGCATACAAATCTGGAAAGCCTTATGGTGATAGAACAGGACTTGGATTTGGAACTCAACAATCCAAAAAGAGTGGATCCAGTAAAGTTACTGAACCTAGTACCAGAATTGGTCCTAAGTTTGTACCTGCACAAAATCCAACTCCAAGTAAGGTTGCTGAGGCAGCAAAACCTACTGAAAACACTTCAAGGAAGCTGAATTAGAAGTCAAAGAAGTCAACGACTCCTAACAAAAAGAATGAATCCAAAAATAGGACCGCTTTGCCTTCTAAGCTCGCGATAGCGGACCCGCCGCCAAGTCTCGTTTGGACCACGAAGGGTAAGAAACGAAATATTCCAAGGATAAGAATCCTAAACCCAAAAATGTTAATCATTTAAGGGATACTTACCTCGGGGGAAAAGTAGACGTTCCTACTAATGATGATTGGAATACTTCGTACCTACCGTTAAAAACAACAAGTATAACCATACCGCTAGGGTAAAACCTAAGCAATGGAATCGCAAAATGACTCAAATAGAGGACTTATAAAAGGCCTCAAGCGGGGACCTCAAAGACTCCATATTACAGTACGTTCCTACCGACAGCAAACAAATGGTTATACTAATGCTTTTAACAACAAAAGTCACTTCAAACAAAGCATTATAAACCAAAAGGCCGTAAAACATATGTGAATTCTACACAACCTACGTAAGAACCTATGGATGTGTGTAATACATGTATGAACCAAAGTATGACACTTTTAGGAGAAGACCTTATGGAAACTTACCAAAAGTCATGCTTACCACTGACCACTATGGACCCAAACAGGTTTGGGTACCTAAAATGCATTAACTTTGTTTTGTAGGGTGTCTGGTACTTTGACAGTGGATGTTCCAGACACATGACAAAGAATAAGCACTGTTTAACAAACTTTGTGGCAAAAGATGGTCCAATGGTGAATTTTGGCAACAAGAATACACCTGGATATACAAGAGGATATGGCACACTTGTGAGAAATGGACTTACAATAAAAAATGTTGCATATGTGGAAGGACTGGACTACAACTTGCTGAGCACTGGACAATTCTGTGACATGGGATACAAAGTCACTTTTGACAAAAACAATTGTATTGTCATTAGTGAAAGAGGTGATCAAGTTGTACTTGCTGGTAGAAGACAACAAAACATGTATGTTGTGGATTGGTCTACTGCAGTTCCAAAAACCTTCCTGATTGTGCATACCAAGTCTGAACTCAATTGGTTATGGCACAAGAAGTTGAATCACTTAAACTTTGATGATATCAATCAGTTTGGTGAAGAAGAAGCTGGTGATTGGTTTACCTGAGATCATATTCAAGAAGGATGCTATGTGTGATGCATGTCAGCAGGGTAAACAGATAAAGTCAAGCTTCAAGTCAAAAACCAAACAATCAACTAATAGAGTGTTGGAGCTGATGCATATGGATCTTTTTGGACCAATAACTCCAACAAGTGTAACAGGAAAGAAGTACACCTTAGTGGTTGTGGATAATTATTCAAGATATACTTGGGTGGTTTTTATGAACAAGAAAAGTGAAACACTCCAAAGCATGCCTAATCTTTTGAAGAGATTACAAAATGAGAAAATTTTAACAGTAATAAAAATAAGATCAGATCAGGGTACTGAATTTCTCAACAAAGTAATAAGAGAATACGTGAACAGAATGGTGTACTACATCAACTTGCTGCTGCTGGTACACCTCAACAAAATGGGGTTGCTGAAAGAAGAAACAGGACTTTAAAGGAAGCAGGAAGAACAATGATCTGTGAAGCATTGCTACCTGAAAGATATTGGGCTGAAGCAGTCAATACAGCATGCTATACACAAAACAGAACATCAGTAAACAAGAAGCTGCTGAAGACACCTTATGAGGTTTGGAATGGAAGGAAACCTAACATATCCTATTTCCATCCATTTGGAAGCAAGTGTTTTATCCTAAATCACAAAGTTCATTTGAAAACATTCCAACCAAAATCAGATGAAGGAATTTCTTGGGATATTCTTCAATCAGCAAGGCATTCAGGGTGCTGAACAAGAGGTCACTGAAACATGAAGAAACAATACATGTTGTGTTTGATGGACATAAGTTTACTGGTATGGAAGATGAAGATTGTGAACTTGCTAAGAATCAACAAGTCACTGATCCAGATTGTGTTGAAGTTTTGGAAAGATTCAATGACTTGAAAGTTTCGATATCGCCTCGCCGAACACCCCGCCGGTAATGTTACCGATGCAACAACCGAAGCAGCTTCAAGGATCTGCCGACCCCCCGTAGAAGAAGCTACACAGACCCTGCGAAGATGAGGCTCCCGATAATCAAAATAACCGAATCCACAATGGTTAAGGAATCACCCCGTTTGAACAAGTTATTGGCAATGTACAAAGCAAGGTGTGAGGACTAGAAGACAACCGGAAGCTATGTTTACTTGTTTTCTATCTCAAATGGAACCTAAAGTTGTTGAAGAAGCAATTTCGCATCCGAGTTGGATAATTGCTAAGCAAGAAGAATTAAATGAATTTGAAAGAAATCAAGTTTGGACACTAGTTGAAAGGCCAAGTCATGCAAATATCATTGGTACTAAATGGGTATACAGAAATAAACTTGATGAATCTGGTACCATTGTAAGGAATAAGGCCAGACTAGTTGCAAAAGGCTATTCTCAAGCAGAAGGAATAGATTTTGATGAAACTTATGCACCTGTTGCAAGATTGGAAGCTATCGATTATTCTTGGCACATGCTTGCATATAAGAACTTCAAAGTATATCAAATGGATGTCAAAAGTGCATTTTTGAATGGCATTCTAGAGGAGGAAGTGTATGTACGGAACCTCCTGGATTTGAAGTTAAAGATCAAGAAGATAAAGTGTATAAACTCAACAAAGCACTTTATGGATTGAAACAAGCACCAAGAGCATGGTATGAGACTCTATCTCAATTCTTGGCAGATAATGGTTTTACAAAAGGCACCATTGACAAGACACTTTTCGAATCGTGAAGGAGACAAAGACTTCGCCGGGTACGGATCTATGTTGATGACATAATCTTTGGTTCGAAAATGATTTACTTTGTGAAAAGTTTGCAAATCTAATGAAGAGCAAATTTCAAATGAGTATGATGGGAGAAATGATTTACTTCTTGGGATTGCAAGTTAAACAAATGAAAGATGGAATCTTCATTCATCAAACCAAGTATACCAAGGAATTGTCAAGAAGTTTGGTATGGAAAATAGCACTAAAAATTCAACTCCTATGAGTACAAATATCGATTGGATGAAGATAAAGAAGGAAAAGATGTTGATCGGACCTTATACGTAAGGATGATAGGCGATCGTACCTTACGCAACGGACTCGATATATCCTTTGCTTGTAGGTGTTAGTGCAAGATTTCAATCTAAACCTAAAGAAAGTCATTTAGGTGCGATCAAAAGAGTTCTCAAGTACCTAAAAGAGACTTTGGGAGTAGGGATATGGTATTCCAAGGATGGAAGCTTCAAAGTTATATCCTACTCGGATTCGATTATGCTTGGATGCAAAATTGATAGAAAAAGCACCTCGGAACCCGTCATTTAATGGGAAATAGACCGGTCTCCCGGTTTAGCAAGAAACGAGAATTCTATATCAACTTCCACTTGCCGAGGCCGAGTATATAGGCTGCTGGAAGTTGCGTGCACAAGTATTATGGCTAAGACAACAATTAAGGGATTATGGAATTGAAGAAAAGGAAATTCCAATTATGTGTGACAACACAAGTGCAATTGCAATCACGAAAAATCCCGTTTTGCATTCAAGAACCAAGCATATTGATGTGAGACATCATTTTATAAGAGATCATGTTGAAAAGAAAGATGTGGTGGTTCTATACATTCCTACCGAAGATCAACTTGCCGATATCTTCACTAAACCACTTGACAGTGAAAGATTTGCTAAACTAAGGACTGAACTTGGAATTATCAAAGTTGACTGATAATCAGCAGTGTACTGGAATTCACCAAGGGGATTAGTCTTTGCTATGTTGGGTGAGCTCACTTAGCAGACTAGTCATTGGTATCAACAATTCCTTGTACTTATGTTTGGACAATTGAGCAAATGAGGTTGCCAAGGGGATTGGTCTTTGTCATTTTGGGTGAGCTCACTTGACAGATCAGTCATTGGTATTAAACTTCATTTTGTATTATCAATTGAACAAAATTAGAAGAAATCAAGGATCAACAGAGTCACTTTGTCGCCACCGCCGAAGCTTCGATATCGCAGACAATGAGCCCACCCCGCCGAGGACTACCCCGCCGAATGGAACGTTATACGATCAAAGCTCTTAAAGTCAAAAAGCGATTGGCGGGATATTTATTTTATCCCTTATAACCGCAGCTTAACATTATCCAACGGTTACAAACGTTATGGAAGAGTAATAGGCCACGTGTCAAGACCGCATTTATTCGATTAATCGTGGTCGCATCAATGTACGTGCAAAGACAAGCTTGCAACCACTCACCGTCTATATATTCGATCGTTACACAACGAGATTCTCTACTTGCAAAATCGCTTTATCACCGCGAATTTCACACTTGTGTGAACACGATTCTTAATATATCTTCTCCATCTCATTCTTCTCATACAAATGGCGGAAAAGATTGATGTTCAAATCGAATCAAGCCAAAGTGTTAGAGGCTATGTTGTTGATGCAAACCAAACAGAGCTGGCCATCAACATTGGTCGTAGAATAAGAAGGTTTGCTGGCTTGGAAAACAAACTCAATATAAGATTGGAAACAATCTCGTATACAAATGTTGTGGATTTCGGAAACACATGGTTGTGGAAGAAGGAAGCGTAGCATTCAAAACAACTCGTGAATGCTTTGAGGTGAAGTTTCCCCGCCCATCGAGGGAAGTTTTTGGTTTTGAAGAAATGGTGGATGGTCCAAAATCCTGAAGCAATGGGATTGGACAAGATGGCGTTTGTTGATCAAATCAAAACAAATGAAGCCACCAAATCGTTCCAAGCATCAACTCGAGACATATTGGCAATGAGTACAACCTCGCCGAGCAAACTCATTGCAAAGAACATACTAGACTCGGTTGGAAGTATGGATACTCTATCGGGACCCAAGATAGAGCCGATGATAATCATCTCAGGAGCATGAAGTTTGATTGGGTGGCTATTTCATTCATTACATGAAGAAGGTATCCAAGGAAGAAAAAGAGGGAAAGAGGAAATCCAAGGCCCTGCCCTTAGGATTAATGGTTCAGACCCTGCTGAATCACTTAGGGGTTCCTGACATAGAACCTGAGAAGATAAATCAGTCCGTATACAAGAAAGAGATTAATCATGCAATTCCCGGTCCGGATGATGATGAAGAGGTTGCCTTTGGAGAAGCCGTTGATGATGGTAATGGTGGAGATGATGGTGATCTTGGTGGTGAGCGAGGTCAAGCAAACTAAAAAGAAACACATTAAACCCGCTTGCACCAAAGAAAGGCTGCCGAGAAAAGAAAAGGTGCGAAACAAGGAAGATAAGCGAGGTATTAAAGCCTTCAAAAAGAACAAGGAAGCAAACGGCACGATCGCTTGAGTCTGCCGAGGGTTCGGTGGAGGTTACCGACCTGCTTGTTCTTTGCAAGACAAGCGTTGTTGAAATCTTGAGGGAACAACAGAAAGAAGATAGTAGAAAGAGGAAGTCTACTGTGGTTGAAAAAGACGATGAGCCACTTTCCAAGAGGATGAAAGAAATCACCCACAAAAAGAAACATGGAAAGGGGAAAGAACTAAAAAACTTGGAGGCTCAAAGAGTCCAAGAGGAAGCATCAGTAGAAGAGGAAGAAGAGGCTATTGAGGCTGAGCCCTTGACTATCATCAAGCCTGTGGAGATCACTGACTCCTCACCTGAAGAGGTTGTCAAGTCTACTTGAAGGCGGACGGAGTTGTTGTTGAGCAATCTGTTGGAGATATACGACAATCTACGAGCTCGCCGTAGTATCTACTCGAAGACCCACGACAAACCACCGAACTCGAACTGTTGTGGTAGTTGAAGACTTGGTTGAAGACCACCGCAAGTGTTGCAAGAACTCAGGGGGAAGAGCAGTCTGCTGCTAACCCTGCTGATGAGCATGTAAGTCAGGGGGAACCAAGCATTGTACAGATGGAAGTAATAGGTACCAATACACAACCTCAGCAACCTACTGACTTTGAGGCATCTGTTGAAGAAACCTTGAATCAGCTTGTTGGGACCTTTGGAGGCCAACAAGGTACTGAAAGAGCTTCTAGAAGATCTTTCATGCCCTTTGGAAGGCATGTGAAAGAAAGAAAGAAAACTGAAGAGTATGTAGATCCCAAACTTCAGCAAATTGCTGACTATTTCCAATGGAAGTTTGGTTTCTACAAGAGACAAAAGCCAGCTGCTGAGCCTATGACAGATTTTGAAGAATGGGCTTTTAACAAGTTGGGAGTAGAAAATTTGTTGGACCTAGTTGATACCACCTTGCTGCAATCTAGATTAATGGACTTATTTGATGAACAACAGAAAGAGGAGGGTATCAAGTTTAGGGATCCAAGAGATGGCAAAGATGACTCATCCTCATCATCAGATTCTAGAGGAGATTTTCCCTCTGGACCAGGAGGAACCAGTGGGACTGCACTGTTGAAAGAACCACCTGTACAATAGTCCACTGATACTGGTAAGTCTGCTGAGGGCCAGCAGACTGGAGAGATGGATGAGGATTTGCAGGATCTCACAATGGATGATCTGGAGGCATTGATCAATGAAGGAATAAATCTAAGTACTAGTAGGCTAGCTGATGAACCAAACACATTCCATGTTGTAGAGCCTACTGCACAAACTGAACCTGAACAGAGTGAGGATTTGGATGAAGAGAAGGTCACTGACTTCAGTGCACCTAGTGCCAGCTCAGAAGAATCTATTGAATATCAAGATGGATTTGACTTTGAGGGCATTCTTACTAAAACTGCCATTATCCTATCCAAGGTTGATCATGCTGAAGGATTCCAAGTAGATAATGAGGCTATATTCAATCCACAGAGAGTTGAAGAGGAGGTACAGGTTGCTAGGTCACAAACAGCACCTGGACACAGGTTGGAATAGGAGGTACAGGCTGCTGAGTCTCAAACAGCACCTGGACAAAGGTTGTAACAAACTTTGGGTTTGGAGGAAACCCATGTTGCTGAAGAGCCTGCTGATAGTACTGGTGGAAGAATGACTGGAGAAGTGCCTGAGGAAGTCTTGCATGAGTTGAGGACTGTAAGGAATGACATGCAACGAGTTAAGGACTCAATCGGACGAGATAGGAAGAGAGATTTGAAGAGCGATGAAAATGGTAAATGAAAACGGACAATCTACTAGCACGGTTGCTTCAAACTTCACATCTACTCAAAATGCTTGTGAATGATCGATACTATATGTGAGGGGCATCGGGGTTGGAAATACGCAAAAGATAAGTTTACGAAAGACCAACTTATTTCCATCCATCGAAACTTGACAACCTTGCTTTACATCGAGCTCTTTTGAGCCTTCGCTCTTGCACAACAACTCGTCTTGTGCACGATCCTAAATTTACGAGAGGATAACCCTACTTGGAGCAAACAATGCAAGAAAGGATCACGACCATTGATACTAGGAATGAAATCATTGAAGGACAAGCGAACAACCTAGTTATCACACAAGAAAGTGTGCATGGCTCTTTGTCCCGGTTTGTTGATGATGTCAATAAGGGGGAAGAGGCAACGAGCGAAGCAAAAGAAGGCGCGAGAATTTTTGCAAAGAAGAGATGGGAAGGCGATACAAATGCTTTCGGACAACCGGCACACAGCGGACTTCCACTCACTGATGAGCTTCTCCAACAATACAAGAAGGTATACAATAACAGACATAGACCCTATCATGACAAGGGATTTCATGAAGGTCTGAATTCATTTTTGGGACTTAAATTTTGGGAAGCAAGAGTCAGATCAATGAGGATCAAACACAGAGGTGGTAGAAGTGGCATTGCTATACCTACCACAAAGGCAAAGGACTCAATGAATGAATTTAAAGAAGTGTATATGAGGTTAGGCTTCAGGGTAAGTCAAATATCCCTTACTCTACCTGAAACTTGGCATTGGTGGAAACAAGTAAATCCTCATATTGACTTCTCTCTGATTGAGAATGACTGGATGAGAGATATGGTAAGAGAAATCAGAGAATACCAAGAACAGGCTGAGAAAGCTAAAGAAGAAAGGGAAATAAGACAGTAGATCAACATACTTTAACTTTATTATGTTTTTGCTGATTCTAGACTGTAATATCTTTGAACACTTGATTATAATGAAAGATGACTACATTTGTTCTGTTTTTGTTTTATATCTTTTTGCTTTGCTGTTAGGTGAGGGTATTGGCATCATCACCAAAAAGGGGAAAATTGTTGGACTTATTTTTTAGTTTTGATGATGAGTGCCAGACTAGCTGTTATAGTGCAAAGGCAAAAAGATGTCTAGATCAATTGTATAGGTTTATTAGAGTTTGATTCATAAATAGGTTTGATCAAACAAGCACTGTAATGGTCAGCGAGCTTTATCAGTAGACTAGTCAATATCAAGTGGGTAGATAGGTCAGTAGACTAGTCAGGAACCTGCTGAAGACTGAAGGCTGAGGGCTCAAACTCAGTTACAGAAGGCTAAGGGATCAAACTTAGTAATTAAAGTCAAGGATATGGAATCAGAATTTAGGCAAGTCTGTGATGACCTAAACTGATTACATATACCTTGTGTACAAGGTCCAAGTTCCATAAGTTGAATAATGTTTGGAACTTGGTTATGTTCAAAAAGGTGTAATCTAACTTCACAAATAAAAGTTAGATAAAAGAAGTCAGCTGCATTATATTTTATACACAGCAAATTGGAGTTCGAGATGACATGTATCACACGGATGATGAACCCGCTTGATGAAATACCTCGGGTAATTCAATATTACATTGGAAGATTACATTGAAAATGACGACCAACTACCTCTCGATTTATCAAACAAATCAAGGGCTGAGATTAAACAGACGTTGGGATGATTCAGATTATTATCCAATGGATACAAGTCAAATGGTGGATAGACTGCACTGTCAAAAAGGAATTCTGACAGTGTCAGTCCTATGAATAGTGACAGAATGCAAATCAGATGGGACAAAAACAAGGAACGGGTACATTTGAATTTCAAACACAAGTCACATGTTCTCCTACCTATAAATAGAGGACTTTCAACTCAGAAACAAGATGATGAATTTTGATAAACTTTGAAGAGATATTATTCGAATCGAAAAACACCTGCTTGAACCTGCGAACTTAAAGCTACCGATCCAGAAATTCTTCAAGTGTATTCTACATTTAAGCTACATCAAGCATACACACTTGAAGATCGCAAGCCGCGATTATATCATCCTAATCAAGTTGCTTTAACCGAATCATTTACTTGATTCAATCTTTATTTTATAAAGAACCTACGAAGACAGTGAAGCACTTTGGTGTGAAAGAGCGTTGTTTGTGGTGGAGCTAGTGAAGAGGCAATCCTACCCTTCAAGGACCAGTGGAAGACTCAGGAGCAGCAATCCTACATGTTCCCAGTTTTCAGTTTGTGAAGCCATAGTTATTGGTGAAGGACAAGCAACTTAGGAATCGTTGTAACAACTACATCAAAGATCTCTAGTGAATTTCCTCCAACATCACAGGAGAATAATGGACTGACAGGATTACACCACCTAGAACCACTATAAAAACTGCCTACTTACTTTCACCATTTACATTCTGCACTTAGCTTATTATACACATCAACCTACTTTGAATCTAGCAACCGTAATCACACACTTGCACTACTGCGAGTATCTAATACTTAGTATCATATTTAACAACAAGTTTCAAGGCTTAATTTTGATATAATTCCATTTGCACAAATTCAGCAAACTCAACTATCGGTAGACTACGTTTATCGGCGGAGCTATCGAAGTCTCGACAAACTCTGAAGTATCGAAGCCGCTTGAAGTTGCGAAATTTGTTAACTCCAAAGTTTTAAGTGTTAAGTTTATTCACCCCCCCTCTAAACTTAACCAAAGCCTTTTCAAGGGACCAACACATGCGTTATCTGAGGTAATAGGCTGTACAACGTCTTATGAAATTTGGAACACTCTTGAAAGTTTATTTAATTCTCATTCTGAAGCTCGAATGTTAGAATACAAAACTGCTCTTACTAAACAGAAAAGGGAAATAGGACCATGAGTGATTATTTGGCCTTGATGAAATCATATTCTGATAAGTTATTGGCAACTGGTTATCCTATTTCCAAGTCTGAGCTTATTTTACCAGTTCTTGGAGGTTTAGACCGGGACTATGAATCTGCTATTGTGAATATCACTACTATGGTTGGTTCCATGAGTTGGCCAGAAGTTCAGTCTCAACTTCTTACTCATGAGAGGTTAATAGCAAGATTTAATCCAGCTGCTATAGGATCAAATCCTTCTGCGAATCTTGCTCAGATGTACAACAGAGGGTCCAATTATTTTGATTCTAGACCTCAGTTCCAGAATTCAAACAGAGGCAGAGGTGGTAATAGAGGATGAAGATCAAGATGAGGAAGAGGTGGCAGGTCAAATCCTAATAGTGGTAGTGTCTGTCAGCTTTGTACCAAGAAGGGGCACACTGTGCTTGAATGTTGGCACAGGTTTGATGTGAATTTCACAGGCTCCAGCAGTAATCAAGGTAATGCTAGACCCTTGTTAAGGGTGATTTTATACGATTTATTCCGTTATATTTTATAATGATTTCCTCCATATTTGTATAATTTGCATAGAAAATGAGCTTTATATTGAAGTATTGAGCAAGTGAGGTTTTAAATGGTTTATTCGCAAAATTAGTTGAATTTATGTGTTTTATTGATGATTTTATGCTTATTTGAATATTATTACACTTTGCGATGTTTTTGATGATGTGTAGATGCATAATTGCGGTTCAAAAGATGATTAAATGAAGATAAATGTCGGATTTAATGGATGAAAAAGAGATAAGGAAGAAATTGGATAGAAGAAAAGAGATAGAGATGAGAAAATCAAATTTTGATCAAGCTGAACTGGCGTTCAAGGCCCGTCCAGAGTGGACGGGCGTCCATCAAAGTAAACGGGTGTCCAGGCTGAGATTTTTGATTCAGAGAGTTTGGACGCTGGAGTGGACGGGCGTCTGAAGCAAGTCCAAGGTATCTTGGACGGGCGTCCAACAAGATGGACGGGCGTCCTTAAACCGACTTAGCAGCAGCCGCCTCAGTTTTCTATAAATAGCAGCATGGATTTCAACCCTAAACATACATTATTGAGACCTATTGATACACAATCATTAGGAGAAAACCCTAGGCGGCCCCAGCCCCCTTAGGGGAGGCTGGGGTTGCGACTTTTCTTGTTTTATATTCGTTTTTTCTATTTCGTTTTGCTGCTGTATGCTGAATGCTTGGAGGCTGAGCAATTGTTCAAACTATGTGAATCCGTTTCAGCAGGTTCTTTATTTTCAATCTTGATTTGTTTTGTGATTTTTGATTAAAGTTGTATCTTTTCTATGCTTATGTGTTATGCAATCAATATCGAAAGATGAATTGTTGTTGATGTTTACCGTATGACGAGAGTCGGTGTAAACCTTAGATCACCATAGGAAAGATGGGATTTTTAATCTTGACATAACGAGAGTTGTTAGGTTGAATATCTAGGTTGCTAGATTGAGAGATCTTACACCTTGTTTTGATAGCGTCAATCTTATATATCGAGAGATGAGAGATTGATAGGCGAATTATCTACGAGAGTAGGAATTCATACCTTTGATAGGTGAACCACATCTTTAATTAAATCATCACAAGATAACTTTAGAGAGGAAATTAAGGGTTGCGGGATTGGAGGAATATTTGTTTGTTCATTGTTTAATCACCATGATCATCTTCTTGTTTACCGTTTATTTTATAGTTTATAGTTTAGATTTCGTTTTCGCTTTTATCCTTCCTGGCTTTGGACTGACAATCCTCTGTCCAGTTTATCTTTTCGTTCTATTATATTAGGTTTAATAATAATAGTATCAATCTTAGGAAAATTAATGAACTAGATACCTCGATTCCCTGTGATCGACTCCGGTATTAATCGCTATGCTACGATCCCTACACTTGGGGAATACCGGATTTATAAATATTATTACTTGTTTATTTTGCATTAGATAAATCCGTGGACAACCCTCAAATAACCAAGTCAGTCCTAAACCTGTTGCATATTGGCTTCTCCTCAATCAGTGGCTGATTCATCCTGGTACATGGACAGTGGGGCTACCAACCATATCACAGGGGATCTAAACAATTTGCATCTCAGTTCTGGATACACTGGTTCTGATCGGAGTAGGTAATGGTGAGCAACTCAATATCCTTCACATTGGGCAATCTAATATTCCTACCACACACTCCTCACATCCCTTGAAACTTAAATATATGCTTCATGTTCCTGCTATTACTAAAAATTTGCTTAGTGTTTCTAAACTTGCTAGTGATAATGATGTGATCATTGAGTTCACTGACTCTTTTTGTGTTGACAAGTCCAAGATAACATGGATGCCTCTTCTCAATGGAACAATGGAGGATGGTCTGTACAAGATGGGCAATCAAGTAGAGCATGTCATGAGCTCCTCTCAATCCAAGTATCAATCTCAAGTCAAGTCTGTTTTTCTTACTGAGCCTAGTAAAGTTCAGTCTATCAATTTGAATAAAGATCCTAATGTATGGCATAAGAGACTAGGTCATCCTTCTCAAAGGATTTTGAATCAAATTCGGAAAATTTGTAATGTTTCTCTTAATGAAAAACTTGTGTTTTGTGAGCCATTCCAGTTTGGCAAGTCTCATACTTTACCATATGTGCTTTCTGATTCTCATGCTAGTCACTTATTTGATCTTGTCCATACTGATGTATGGGGGCCTGCACCAATTAAGTCCACTGGTGGTTACTCCTATTATGTGCACTTTGTTGATGACCATACTAGATATACTTGGTTATTTCCACTAAAACAAAAATCTGAAGTGTATACTGTCATCAAACAATTCCAAAAGATGGTTGAAACTTAGTTCTCTACAACTATTAAGTGTATTCAATCTGATTGGGGGTGAATATAGGAGTATTGAGCCTTATTTGAAAGAACAAGATATCTTGTTTAGACATCCTTGTCCTCATGCTCATGGCCAACATGGCAGAGCTGAAAAAAGCATAGGCATGTTGCTGAACTTGGTCTCACACTATTGGCCCAAGCTTCAATGCCTTTGAGTTTTTGATGGCACAGTTTCCAACACGCTGTTTTGATAAATAATAGTCTGCCAACTCTTGTTTTGCATCATCTGTCTTCTCATGAGTGATTGTTTAAAACTAAGCCTACTTATAAACAATTTAAAGTTCTTGGTTGTGCTTGTTATCCTCACCTAAGGCCCTTTCAAACCACAAAATTTCAGTTTCATTCTACCAAATGTGTGAATCTAGGTCTCGGTCCTGTCCATAAGGGGTATTTGTGTTTGGATATAAGTGCCAGAATCTATATCACTAGGGATGTCATTTTTGATGAATCCACTTTTCCCTTTGCTAATAATTTTTCTCAAGGACCTCATAGATCTGTTCATATTGTTGATGAGCACAACACTAGTGAGTCTACTTCCTTATTTATTATGCCCTCAAAAACTCAATCTGATGACACGTCTCATGGCCCTGTTGCAAGTACAGACACTCTGGATGCTCCTTCAGGTATGTCATGTACACCAATACATTCACCTACATCTATGCATTCATCTGCACCTATGCATACACTGTCCTACTCAAATACACCAAATCCCATCACCAAAACACCAAGTCCCTTACAAAACACTCCCGATTCCATTACATCTAATGGGAATCAGGCCTCCCCAGATCATGCCAGCTCCTCCACATCCTCCATACCTCACTCCTCTCCTGTCTCAACTCCTACACCTCCTTCAAATCCTAACCTGCAAAATCGTCATCCCATGATCACTAGAGCTAAAAAGGTATTTTCAAACCCAAAGCCTTTTCAGCAGTTGCTTGTCTTACCGAACCTACAAGTGCGATAGAAGCTCTATCCAACACTAAATGGAAATGTGCTATGGAGGAAGAATATAAGGCACTCATGAAGAATAACACGTGGGTGTTAGTGCCACCTTATGCAAATCATACAGTAGTAGGAAGCAGGTGGCTGTTTAAACTCAAATTGAAGCCAGATGGTTCTGTTCTTAAGCACTAGGCTAGATTGGTTGCTAAGGGTTTCAATCAAACCTATGGAGTGGACTTTATAGAGACATTCAGTCATGTGGCAAAGGCTTCTACCATCAGGATTGTGCTTGCCTTAGCTGTTACCTATAATTGGCCTATTAATCAAGTGGATATTAACAATGCTTTTGTCAATAGACCCTTAAATGAACCAGTTTATATGACTCAACCTGAAGGATATGTTGATCCCACCGGCCACATTATATCTGCAAGCTACAAAAGGCTCTGTATGGTCTAAAACAGGCACCAAGAGCTTGGTTTGAGGCTCTAAAACATTAGTTGCTGTGTTGGTCCTTTAAGCAATCCACATGTGATAATTCTCTGTTTTTTCTAAGAACCAGTGGGCATGTTCTTATTGTTTTGATCTATGTGGATGATATCCTTGTTACAGGAAGTTTTGCTTCTTTAATTCACAAATTCATCCATTTGCTGGACTCAAAGTTTGCTCTTAAAAACTTGGGACATGTATCACATTTTCTTGGAATGCAGGTTACTAGAGATGTCTCGGTATCTACTTGAATCAGACTCAGTATGCAACACAACTTCTTACAAGGTTAGGGTGTGATTCACTTAAACATTGTCCTACTCCTATTGTGCCTGGAAAGAAGCTAGAGGAAGCACCAGGGGAACTATTTAGAAATGTTACCTTGTACAGAAGTGAAGTTGGAGGTCTACAGTATTTAACTTGCACCAGACCTGATATTACTTTTGCTGTCAATTACTTGATTCAGTTTATGCAGACTACCGATTTAGAACACTGGAAGGAAGTCAAAAGGTTGTTGAAATATGTGATTGGCACTCTAAATCATGGTTACACTTTAAACCAGCTGGTTACTTGAACCTGGTAGGTTTTTCAGATGCAGACTGGGGTGTTTCAACAGTTGATAGAAAATCAGTTGGGGGTTACTGTGTCTATCTTGGAGATTCTCTTATTTCACGGAGTTCAAAGAAACAAGATGTGTTTTCTAGATAAAGTACATAATCAGAGTATAGAGCTCTAACAAATCTCACAGCTGAAATATAATGGATCACTTTTCTTCTTGCTAAGTTTTCTGTTAGACTTGCTGCTAAACCAACAGTCTGGTGTGATAATACTAGTGCCTCCTTCCTGGCACAGAATCCTGTGTATCATGCAAGAACTAAGCACATAGAGATAGATGGCACTTTGTGAGAAATGAAGTTCTTAGCAAGAAGCTCACTGTCAACTATATTCCTTCTTCTGACCAGATTGCTGATTGTTTCACTAAACCTCTGACTACAACTCAGTTCCAACATTTCAGGAACAAACTTAATTTGTTTCCACTGCCCATGAGTTTTAGGGGGGATGTTAAGAAATGAGTGATGATGTGGCTTAATCTTATCCCTACATGTAGTATGTGATCCAAGGGTCTGTAGTAATAATGTTATCTGGTTGTTATTCCCTAATCCATATGTTTCTGTTAGATGTGGTCAGCTAGTCTGTTAGATTATATTCTATAAATGTTCATGTATTCCCAAACAGATTGCTTATGATGAATGAATACATATAGCTATGAAATTTCATCTTCATCCTTCTTAGTTTTTCTATCAAGATGTGTCCAATTCACACCTACACACTCCTACTATGTGAGGGGGGTGTATAAAAACACATATCATCCATCCACTTAGTATCACCCATAAATTCACTATTGTATAATAACTTTTCTCTCATTTCACACGGGTGCACTCCGCATATGGCTGGTGCACCCAAGAACTTTTCAGAATGCATGGGCCCCATGGGATGATTGTATGAAGACTATGACAAAAACAAATACCCCATGCGTTTTTTTTAATCTGTCGCAGAGAGAATAATTACATAGATTAAGAAAATAATAATATGTCTAAAATATAGAATAGGAAATGTATTTTTTTATTGGGGATGTAAATACTTTGTTGGTAAAGGAGTCAGTATTGGAAATGTATTTTTTTTATTAGATATGTAAATACTTTATTAGTAAATGAGAAAAAAATAAATATGATGCATTGGAAATGTAAAATGACAGATAAATAAAAACAGAGCAAATAATATTAGGTACTGACATTTTTTTAAGTATATTTTTCTGATTTTTTTGAGGTATATCTTCAGTTTTGATGAATGAAAATTGTACTACCTGTCGGTATTATGAACAGATAATAGTCTCTACCCGTCGATAACTCAAAATCTGGATTATCAAAGGGTAACGACTATTACCCGTCGATAATACGGACGGGAAATGATATTATCTTTTGATAATATCGACGGATAATAAACTTTACCCATCAGTATTATCGAAAGGTAATATCATTTTATGTCGGCATTACCGACGTGTTATACGTTTTCCCCTCCTAATTCAAACGATAAAAGTAATTTAGGCTTTTAATATGTTGAGTGCTGTTTTTACATTTCACTTTCATCTTCTCCAACCGACTTTCTTCTTCACATATGATTTTTCTCCTCCATGCTTTCATTGTTGACACTGAGTTTCATCAAATTCGGATTAGGCAACTTCATCTAATTGGCATTTTTTTAGGTATTGTATACAATGGCCGGGTAAGTCATTTTATATTTGAATAACATTATAATTTTGTAGATTTATTTATTATCTCGTCGTAATAACCTTATGGGGAGTGATTTAAAAAAACAAAAAAGGGAAAAATGACAAATTCATTGTTCATAACCTCAAATACACTGTTTGCTGCAGTGGAATTGACCTCAAATCCAATGTTTCACTATTCCACTGTTTATGTGTATTTTTACAAAAATGACCAAAAAAATAACGTTGAAAAAAAATCAAATGAGATGTCTAAATAAAGATGACGAAAAAAGGAAAAATGTGATGAAAGAATTATCATCTTTCGACAATTAGAATAAAAGATATATTCGTTTTTGTAGTTGAATACAAAAGAATTTTTTTTCCCCTAACGGGGTTCGAACACTGGTCTCCGTGTCATTGTATAGTCTAACTCACTACTAGACCGATGCATCTTGTGCGAATACGAAAAATTTTAAATCACAGTGGAATAATGACATGTCCTTTTACCAAAAAAAAATATTTCACTGTCCACTTTATATATTTTCGTGTTCAAATTGCCTTTTTTAACAATAAACTATAACCATATTTCCCCCAAATGTGCATATTTTTTGAAATTTTATATTAGATTAAATGGCGTGCATAGTTTTAATTTTATGGGATATCAATGGAAATGCAAATGAATAAATAATGTTGACGATGACAGAATTTAAACATACCCACGTGACATCTTTTTAGTGGCTCGACATTAAAGTCGGAGAGAGATTGTGCCAGGTACCTTAGTGACCGGACTGAAGTAGTCCAGCTGCTCGCCCTATCCTTTCTAGGTTGACCAATGTTTAGGGTCAACCTCCAATAGTCAAAAGCAGTTTCCAGTTTCGTGCCCGACCTCCTAATGTCGGACACCGTTTACATCCTGGTCAACCGATGACCAACATTACCAGTCAGCTTAAGTCCCTTTCAGACTTAACACTCTACATGCATAAGAGTCCGAGCTGTTACCAGCTCGGTTGTTCCCCCCGACCTTCGAAGGTCGGCCGAAGGCCTCTAGTAGCTCAGTTCGGGCCATCCAAGTCGGCCAGAGTCAATCTCTAATCATATTTCCCACGTGTGTAATAAACAGATAGCTATTGAAAGAATCATGAGTCATAAAGGCTCCATTCTCTATCACTTAATACAAATATTTGAATATTATAATTATCTCCTAAAGCCTAGGAGATTAATCAATCATAATCCTCTTCCTTAGGGAACACGCCAACAGTGTCAATCACAGACACGCCACATGCTAACCCTAGGGCATAAGCCCCTCTATATAAACAATCCATAAGGAACTAAGAAGACTTGATTCCAATTCACATATTGGATACGTAGGCAGCTTGAGAAACAACATCTCAAGTACAGTCTAAATCACCCCTAAAGCACCCCCCTTTTATCGTTCTTTGTGTTCACAGAACATCCTTAGATTGTCAACAAGAGAAAGAACCCAGAAAGTTTACCCTGACGGTTTTTGGATCGTCAATTGGCACTAGAAGGAGGGTCTCCTGATTTGATAATCTCAGGAAAAGCTCTAAGAATCAACATGGTAACCACACGACAACAAGCCGCCACCGGCAACAACGCCAACAACGCAACTGAATCGGATGCCAACAACCAGAGCCAGCAGCATGAACTTGTCTCTCTCGATACGACCAACCAGGAGTTCGTAGATCAACTCACGGCTCTAGATGATGCAACGAAAGAGGCCGTTCTCAATGCCGTTTTAGCAGAGGAGGACGAGGAGGAAGAAGATTGGGAAGGTCTAGTTGAAGAAGACCCCTTTGATGAGAATTCATAAGATCAGAATCATACGAACGGAGGTTCATCTGGAGAAAACTCCTAGGATCAAGAGCCGGAGGAGGACGATGACCCTAATGATGGGTCATGGCAACAAACACCTTATGCCCCAAGGCGTAAAGGCAACCGAAAGGAGGATCAATCATCATCATAAAATCTGAGAAAGCAACTGATTGTACCCCTGGCGATGGAGGCAGCTCGCGCTGAGCTAGAGGCAATAGCAGGAAGGAAATCATCACTTCTAGCTCTCGAGTCTCCATTTTCCGAGTAGATTGATAACTACCCCCGACCCACGAGGTTCAAGATCCTAAAGTTGGAGCCCTACGACGGAACCTAAGACCCATAGGATCACTTGTTCCAGTATCTTACGCATATGAATCTCAACTGTGCCCCCGGAGGAGATGAAGTGCAAGGCGTTCCCAGCGCTGCTCACCGGTCGAGCTCGGGAATGGTTCAAGAAGATACCACCCAGGACTATCTACAGTTTTGACACTTTAGGAAAAATGTTCCTCAACGCTTTTATCACAGTGAAGCCGATCCAGAAGAATGCTACCCACCTGTTCTCCCTCAAGCAGAAGAAAGATGAGACTGCGCTGCAATACCTTAAGCGGTTCAGGGAAGAGTCATTGCAAGTACGAGATGCCGACGATCAGGTTCGGATCGCATCCTTTGTGGCAGTACTGCGTGAAGGGAGGCTATATGCCAAGCTGAGCAGTAATCTCCCCGCCTCTATGAAAGAATGCTTGGAGATAGCGTTCAAGCACTGTCAAGGATAAGAAGCCAATCGGTTGAAGCGAGAAGTGGACAAGTCAGAGTCCAAGAAGGATAAGACTGAGGATACATTTGACAAGAAGAGGAAGCCGTTCGGAGACCGTACGAGTGGATCGGCCACGGGCCGACCCGAGAAGAGAAATGCCTTGCAGCCACAGGATTTCTCGGTGTTAAACAGGCCTCGGGAGCAAGTACTGGTAATCATAGAGAGAAATGGTTTGGCGAGAACCCCCACGCCGCTGCGAAGTCCCTTGGACAGAACGGACCAGAATAAGTTTTTCACCTATCATCAGGACACTGGGCACGAGCTGGACAACTGCAGGGATTTCCAACGAGATGTGGAGGCAGCAATTACGGATGGGAAGCTGGATGAGGTGGTGGAACGACCTCGGTGTGGCAAACGTCGAGGACGACGAGAGCACCCGCAGAACAATTTCAATCAAGATCGCAATCGGCAGGGAGAGCCCCAGCAATGAAGAGATCAATCTCCGGACAAAGGTCAACAGAGGGATAACCGCCCGATTAACACCATCAACACCATAGTGGAAGGCCCTGGTAATGCATTCGAGGTTGGCAACCTAAACGCCCGACCAGGGGGCATGCAGGCGAGCAGAGGAAGTTTAATCCCTTCTCAGGAAGTAAGGTATGGGCCAAGGGACCCACTCCCCTTGGTCGCGAACAATGAAGGGTTGGTAATTGAAGTCATGGTGAACAAAAACCTGGTGAAGAGAGTTTGCGTTGACACTGGTAGCGCCGTCAATGTCCTATACTGAGCGGCTTTTCAGGCTATGAATCTCAAGGAGTCCGAACTGATCCCTGTTTCAGCGCCCTTGTTTGGATTTGCAGGTCCTCCTATCCACCCTCTGGGGATGGTTTGGATCGCGACAACATTCGGGAAAGAGTTACTGGGAAGAACTCTAATGGTCACCTACGTCGTGGTCAAGTCATCGTCAACATACAACATAATCTTGGGAAGGCCTGCTCTGATCGATCTACGGGCCGTAATCTCCCCAGCTCATATCAGTCTGAAGTTCCCGACCGACCGCGGTTCGATGGAAATCAAAGAAGATCTGGAGGTCGCTCAAAGTTGCTACGCGGCCACTATTAAGTGCAAAGAAATCATGTTGGGCTGATCGGTTCGGCAAGTTTTTATCGTTTATTGATTTTTCCAGACTATTTCTCATTTCTGCACTTTAATTTTGTTCGCCCGATTTCGCTATCTGCCTTGGATATTTTTGTTTCCTTTCTGCACTTTGTTTTCGTCCTCTTTGATGTCCACTTTGGATACTTCCATTTTCATTGAATAACCTGCTTTACGTCAATTTTACTTGTTTTTCTGTTTTACTTTACAACTCACCAAAAGTCCGTAAATCCTATGCTATAACTTCACGCGAGACGTCAATCCGATGTAGCCCCACTCGCCGTGCTTTTAAACGAGAAGTCAGCACTAGCCTGGACCTGCTCGTCCTTAAAACTACATGCGAGACGTCAGTCCGACCTGACCCTACTCGCCATACGAGAAGTCAGCACTAGCCTAGCCCTGCTCATTCTTAAAGCTTTGTGTAAAAAGTCAGTCCGTACTGTAAAGTTTAATTCATCTAACTTTGCTCAGCTAGTCTTAAGGTCAGTTTGACTTAGTCCTGTTTATTGTCTACTAATATAGGATTAAAGCTACCCTAATTCAGTACCTAATCTGACAAAAGATTCCAGTAGATAGATTCCCGAGCCCACGAATAGAGCTCGGCCCTACGTACAAAAATAAGTGTGCATTCTGAAAAATTCATAATAGCATACTGAGTGTAAATAAAAACTTAAGTCTGCGCGAGCCGAACGCACGCGTCAGGCTCAGCAACAAAGAATCAAAACAAATATGCCATCCAAAAGTCAAGCCTAATAAAAGCCATACTGGGGGGTTCACCCCTCCGGCAATATAACAGTGTGGCAATATAACAAAAACAAAACAAAATTCTCCAAGCTTGCGAATAGAGTTGGGCCTCATATGCAAACATAAGTGTGCAATCTCTAAATTCAGAATCGCACGCCAGCTTAAGTATGCCATCCAAAAATTCAGAATAATGAATGGCATACTGGGGGACAACCCCCCGTCGGCAATAACAACTCTCAAAACAAGTTCTACCAAAAAACTAAATTCAGAAGTACATTAACAAAATAATTGTCCTTTATAATAAAAAATTAAATAAGTTTTTACAATTAAAAGCAAAAGTGTTGGAAATAAAATTTATGTTTTGATGATAATTCATCTAATTTGTTCAAAGTATTATCTTAACCCCATTGATGAAGTACTGAAGCCAGCTGTTATAGTGAAAAGCTAAATGATGTCTAGAACTGAATGTATAAGTTTTACTAGAGTCTGATAATTGTATAGGTTACATCAGACAAGCACTGTAATAATTAGCGTGTCGTAAACCGAAAAGCCGGAAATCATTTAGAAAACTGAAACTACCAATACAAGCAAACCGACTCGAGCACACCTACGTAAAACTCGAAGAAGGTAAGTTCGCCGAGAGTTACGTACTCGGTTGGCTTATCTAGAAGATTGAAGAACCGAGGGTCACGGACTCGCTTATTGAAGAACGAAGAACCGAGGGTTCAAACTCGCTTATGAAGATTACAAGTCGAGATCGTAAAGTTGGACTTCGAGCAAGATTGTGGTGACTGAACCGACTTTATGGATCTTGTATGAAGACCTAAGAAACATAAGGACAATGAATTCTTAGTTGATAATGAGTCATGGTGTACTCTGATTAAGTCAATGATGATCAGATGAAAACTGGAGTACTGATACTTGAAGAAGAGTAAAATTTCAGTTAATGCTCCAAGTCAGTTAGAAAACTGACAAGTGAAACCTCAGAATAAAACTGATAAGGAAACTCAGTTTTATAAGTCAGTTATCGAACAACTAAAAGTACAATGGAACGTTGAAAAGGAAACAATTTCATTGGATGAGTTACTGACACTGCAGAACGGTCAGAAAATATATCTGTTGCAGAAAAAGACACTGATACAATTCGAATCTAAGCCAGATGAACGTTGGACCTTATACTATAAATAGAGGACTTTGCACCCAAAAATAATATACAAGAGATTTACAAGATTTAACGAGCAAGTTTGTGCATTAGTCATCTTATTCGAATTGCTATCATCTCTGAACTTTAACAAAGATCATATCTAGTATTTCTTCAAGTGTTCAAGCTACAAAGAATCTATCAAGGATCCAACACTTTGAAGAACCACAAACAAGAATCAATTTATTTGATTCTCAAATTTCAACTTTGATTTCACATCAAAGGTTTTAGATCGTGAAGCAAACCAGGAAGGTTTCGCCAAGGACAAGATTGTGACAAGCAATCGGGTAGACCGTGTTTGTGGTGGTAGGCGGTGAAGAGGCATACGTGTACCCTCCAAGGACCAGTTGTTCAAGCATTTGGAGAGCAGCCATTCTACCTGTTCTACAATTTTTTAGATAGTGACGCTAGGGTTTAGCCAAGGACTATTGTTTAGGACTTTTTGTAACAGTGCACCTCAAGAAGTTCTAGTGGAATTTTCCTCCGCACCACAGGGGAAGAGAGGATTGACAGGATTACACCACCTGGAACCTCTATAATTTCTGCCTTATTTACTTTACGCATTTACTTACTTACTCAGCATTTATTGTTATACCTTACACAGTCACAACTGATATTCACCAGAATTCAGTTCACAACACACAGTTTTTCATAACGGAATAACAAGATCAAGAAAAAGGCTAGAATCATATCCGCTGCCGGTTGACTCAGTTTTAGCTTAAGTCAGTTTGACTTAATCTCAGCTTTGTCAGCTTAACTCCACACAAGTTGTAATTGAATTTTTAAGTTGTTTAAAATCCAGTTTTAGGGACAAGTTTATTCACCCCCCCCCCCTCTAAACTTGTGTTAGCCTTTCCAAGGGACCAACAATTGGTATCGGAGCAGTGTTTCTTTGACAAGATATCATTTGCTCTATATCTCCTCTAGTTGTTCTCAGTTGAAAGCTCAGTTTTAAATTCATTTCCCACTCACTCACAATGGATAACAATCAATATGCAAGACAAATGCTTATGTGCAACATGGACGAGATTTGACGAATACAAACGTCGTATGCGGGCATTCCTAGCAAACTTACTCATGATGAAATGATGGATGTACTCACCGATGGACCAATTAAGATCACTCATATGCAAATTGTTGGTGGAGAACAAGTTCGAGTTGCTAAACCCAAATCGGAATGGACCAGTGATGATCGCAAGCGAAATAATCTCAACAATGTGGCCATGGACTTTATCCTCAGAACTCTTGATAGCAACATGTACCTGAAAGTGAAAGAATGCACAACTGCCAAGGAAATGTGGGACAAACTCCAGTTAGTTTGTGAAGGAACAGACTCAATCAAGGAAAATAAAATTTCTGTTGCAAAGCAAAAATTTGAGAATTTCAAAATGAAATCTGGAGAAACCATTGATCAAATGGAGACAAGATTCGATGCTATCATGGATGAACTAGATCTACTCAAGATTGAATACTCAAAGAAAGTTATCAACACAAGAATCTTGAAGGCTTTACCAATGTGCTTTGGAAGATGAAGGTCATCTGTATGGAAGAATCCGGAGGCCGGATGTAGAGGATTCATTCAAGATCTTTTCGATTTGAAAGCTTATGAATTCGGTGAAGATTTCACAAGCACAAATTTGCAATAATCAAGGCTCTAGAAGAACCCAAAACGACAAAGACTTGCAAAGAAAGATCGAATGACATTCAAGAAAACTCATCTAGCAATCTTCATGAATTGGATGAGATGGAAGAACAAATGGCTCGATGATGAACGAATTCGAAGGATGAAGAGTGGACATCCAAATCACTCAAAAATTCATCAAAAGAACTCCCGAGAAAAGAAAAGATGATGAATACCTCTGTTTCAACCGCAAGAAACCCGGACATTATAAAGCCGAGTGTCCGAATCGATCAAGAAGACCCCACCAAGAAGAGTTGGTAGAAGAGCACTCCTTGCCGGAGATGAATCGTACTATGAAGCCGGTACCGAAAGACTATCGATGACACGGCTTTAATGGCACATATGGAAGATCAAAATGAGGTATGTGAATCTAATTCTAAATACTCCTCAAATTTCGATTTCCATGATAAATGCATGTTCTTCGACCGCTCGACTCCAATCCAAAAAATCTAGAATTAGAAGAAACGCTTGACGAATTGATGAATCGGCTAGTAACTATTCAAGTTTGGTTATGAATCAATCAAAGCCGAGAAAGAAAGTCTAATTACGGAAGTTGAAAGATTGAAGTCCGAACTAAAAATGTTGAAACCGACTAAAAACGATAAAGAAAAGATTCAAGATCGATCACAGCATCAAGCGACGGCAAGAATCGAATCATTTGCTCAATCAAGTTCGATTCTTCGGATTCAAATCGGGAAAACCATATGGAGACAAAACTCTGGTTTAGGATTTGATACACAAGAAATCTTCAAAGAATGGAACTAGCAACGCTATTGACCTAGTACCAAAACCGGTATTAAGTTTGTAGGCGAGCAATTTCCACAAACTAAGAAAATTGCCGAACCAAGTAAAGCCGCATCACAAAGGAAAAATCGCTTTCCTAAGAAGACAACTGTATCTACCAACAAAAGTAAGTCAAATGGTAGATCAGCTGCATTCAATGAAAACCGAAAAGGTAAATCAATTGCCAGATCCACAAAAACCAATGAAGTCAGGAACCAGAAAAATTACAATCAAAGTAAATCCAAGAATGTTAGTCATTCAAGGATTCACACATTTAGGGGGAAAGGAAGACTATACCCCACTGACGATGATTGGAATTTTACTGATTTGGTTAATAAAACTGGTAATAACAATCATTCCAGACCGAGAACTTATCACAAGTCTCAGTCCAAAACTCAGCAGAGGACTAATCTCAGTTCTCGGATAAGTCACGACAAAGGTCGGTTCGGACCTCGGTACGAAGGAATGATAGTTATCATTCAAGCTTTAATAACAAAATGCATGGTGGAAATAAATTTCAGCCAAAAGATCTGAGAGATCATATAAATAAGATACAACCCAAACACAGACATTATGGGAGTGTAGCTTATATATATGAAAAAAAAGTGCAACAATATCCGAAGGATACCCAAGGGATATATTCCCAGTGTTGTACTGACAACTGACCCCCATGGACCCAAACTGAATTGGGTACCTAAAACCTTTTAATTTTTATTGCAGGATATTTGGTACTTTGACAAGTGGTTGCTCTAGACACATGACAAAGAGCAAGGACTGCCTTAGTAATTTTATTGCAAAAGATGGACCTAAAGTCAATTTTGGAAGTAAAGATAAACCCGGATACACCGAGAGGTTATGGCACCTTAATCGAAATGGACTCACAATCAAGAATGTATCCTATGTAGAAGGACTACACTACAATCTACTCAAAGACAAGTCAATTTTGTGATATGGGATACAAAGTCACTTTTGATAAAGATTTCGCGTTGTCATCGGCGAATCAGCTTATCAAGTTGTTCTAGCCGGAAGAAGAAAGGAAAACATGTACGTGGTAGATTGGACAACTGCCGTTGCTGAAACCTGTCTACTTGTACATACCAAATCAGAAATCAGTTGGCTATGGCACAAGAAACTGAGTCATCTCAATTTTGATGACATCAACACACTTGTTAAGAAGCAGCTAGTCATTGGGCTACCAGAGATATCATATAAGAAGGACAGCTTATGTGATGCATGCCAACAAGGAAAACAAACAAAAGCAAGTTTCAAGACCAAGTCTCGATTCTACAACACGACATCTAGAATTGCTACACATGGATTTATTTGGACCTATTACACCAATTAGTATCAGTGGAAAGAAATATACTTTGGTGGTAGTAGATGATTTTTCAAGATACACTTGGGTAATCTTTCTAACCAAGAAAAGTGAAACCAAGCGTAAACTCACGAACTTCTCAAGAGACTTCGAATCAAAAAGGAGTTTCGGTTGTGAAGATAAGATCCGATAAAGGAACCGAATTCCTCAACAAGGTGTAATTGTTGAATACCGTGAAGAAAATGGTGTGTTACACCAACTTGCGCCACCGGAACACCACAACAAAATGGTGTAGGTTGAAAGAAGAAACGAGAACACTCAAATAAGCCGGGAGGACCATGATCCGTGAAGCTAAACTACCCGAAAGATATTGGGCGGCAAGCGATTAATACGGCTTGTTACACTCGAACGAGCTCTCATGAACAAGAGACATGAGAAGACTCCTTATGAAATTTGGAATGGAAGAAAACCAAATGTTTCATACTTTCATGCTTTTGGAAGCAAATGTTTCATCCACAATAATGGAAAAGATCAACTTCATGTTGTTCAGCCTAAAGCTGATGAAGGAATTTTCCTAGGATATTCAAGTGTCAGCAAAGCTTTTAGAGTACTAAATAAAAGGACACTCAAACATGAAGAATCAATACATGTAGTATTTGATGAACCAAACTTCCCCGGTGAAGCAACCGAAGACACACCGAACCGCTTTCTCGGTCTCGGTTACCGGTCATACCGAACCAAATTCGAGTTGACATTGGAAGATTACAAATCTCGGATTGTTCGGATCAAGATCAACCTCGCTTTCCATTCACTCTACAACCTGAACAACTTCATTCGGATCCAGTTGAACAAGTTCAAGAATCGCTTTACGAAGAAACAGTTGAACAAAATGCAAATCGCTTATTACAAACTCACACACATCAATGGATGAGAGATCACCCCGAAGAACAAGTTATTGGTGATACACAAGCCGGAGTTCGAACAAGACATCAACTAGATGCAATGATTGCATGCTTTCTATCTCAATCGAACCTAAAGAAATTGAAGAAGCATTGAAAGACCCGATTGGATCTTAGCTATGCAAGAAGAACTCAACGAATTCGAAAGAAATCAAGTATGGGAATTGGTGGATAGACCAAATTTCATGTGAATATCATTGGAACCAAATGGGTCTTTAGAAATAAACTTGATGAAGATGGGAATATCATCGAAACAAGGCCGACTTGTAGCCAAAGGATACTCTCAAGCAGAAGGCATAGACTTTGATGAAACCTATGCACCAGTTGCAAGATTAGAAGCAATCAGATTATTTCTTGCCTTTGCCGCTCACAAGAAATTCAAAGTTTATCAAATGGATGTCAAAAGCGCATTTTTGAATGGAATTCTTGAAGAAAAAATATATATTCAACAACCACCCATATTTGAAATCAAAGATCAAGCAGATAAAGTTTTCAAATTAAGAAAAGCTCTTTATGGACTCAAACAAGCGCCAAGAGCTTGGTACGAAACTCTATCTCGGTTTCTAGTGGATAATGGATTTATCAAAGGAACAATCGACAAAACTCTATTCAGGATGAAGAATGGAGAAGATACTTTACTTGTTCAAATTTATGTTGATGATATCATCTTTGGATCAGAAAATGAACAATTATGCGAGAAATTTGCAAGCTTGATGAAAAGCAAATTTCGGATGAGTATGATGGGTGAACTAAATTATTTTCTAGAATCGCAAGTTAAACAAGTTAGGCGATGGAATTTTTATTCATCAAACCAAATATACAAGAGAACTTATTAAAAAGTTTGGTATGGAGAAATCTACCGGAACTTCTACACCAATGGGGACCAACATCGAGCTTGATGAAGACAAAGAAGGTAAAGATGTTGATCAAACACTCTACGTAAGGATGATTGGAAGCTTACTCTATCTTACGGCAAGTAGGCCGGACATATCTTTTGCTTTGTCGGTGTATGTGCAAGATTTCGATCAAGACCAAAAGAAAGTCATCTCACGGTTGTGAAAAGAACTTTGAAATATCCGAAAGACACGGACGGAGTTGGAATTTGGTATTCAAAAGAAGGAGAATTCAAGCCGATTTCTTATTCGATTCGGACTATCTTGGATGTAAAGTGGACGAAAAAAACACATCGTGCACATGTCGCTTATTGGGAAATAGACTTGTGTCATGGTTCGACAAAAAGCAAAACTCAATTTCAACTTCTACAAATTTGAAGCCGAATATATAGCATTGGAAGTTGTTGTGCTCAAGTTTTATGGATCAGACAACAATTAAGAGACTATGGGATAGAAGAATGAACAATTCCCATAATGTGTGATAATACAAGTGCAATTGCAATTACTGATAATCCAGTTTTACACTCAAGGACAAAACACATTGATGTCCGTCATCACTTTATAAGAGATCATGCAGAGAAGAAGGATATAACAGTTCTTTATGTACCTACTAAAGATCAGTTGGCAGATATCTTTACAAAGCCTTTGGATAAAGAAAGATTTGCTAAATTAAGAACTGAGTTGGGAATAATCAAAGTCAGCTAGTCAGTTAAGCCAGAGATTCGTCAAGGGGATTAATCTTTGTTATGATGGGTGCGCTCACTTAACAGATTAGTCATTGACATCAACAATCTCAAACTGACAACTGAAGAACTTGACAAACTGATTAATTTGATGGGACTACATTATCTCAAGAAACCGAATCTCGGCATCGCTTTTCATCCCGATCAAAGTTAGTCAAAGATTGATAAGATAGAATCAACGGCGGTTATATCGCATTAAATTACCACAGCTCTTTTTGTCGAATTTCGTGTGTACACCCCACGTTTGTCAGAATGGTACACGCATCGGTTATCAAAACCATCATGTAATTTGAAAAGTTGTACCACTCAACCGCCAGAATATCCCACCTATTTATTCAACCTCCGTTCACACTATTCACTATTCAAATTCAAATTATTTTCAAAAAGACTCTTACAACCCCTTCTCTCAAAAATCAAACTTGTGTGTTCACACTCATATATAGCCGATTCGGATGATTCAAGAGACACTCGGTTGATCACGAATTGGATGAGCTAACACTTGACATGTATGAAGGTTTATGTCAAAACACCTTGTTAGCCGCCAGTGTCCGAGACAAAATCGAAAAACAACCAGGATTGAATAACATCCTTGAAGTTAGTTTCAAAGAGAAGCGAGATGTGGAAGGTATCTTACAATTTTGGCAAAATATGCGAATGGCCAGAGATTCCTTAATGACTACGGTTCGTGAAGATCGGATTGTTCTCAATGAAAGAGTTTTACGGTCACTCTTTGGCTTCGCAAACACAACGAAAGAACCTCAACGAGTTCGCCACTTTATCATTGAAGAAGGAAGCTTTTCTCTCAATTATCACTTCGTCTACGTAACCAATACAGACTGGTGTTCATATCGATAAAATCAAAACGGAATTTGGACATCTCGACGGATGGCTCGGCGGACATGTTATTGGAAAATCAAAAGGAATCAACATACTTGTCGAAGATTGTATCTATCTCATGAACATAATGCGGGATGGAATAGAATTCAATTGGGCGGGGTATATTCTAAATCGGTTCAAGAAGCAACACCTAGGCGAGTTGGAAAGTGCGAAAAGGGCACAAGTCGAAGGTCAAGTAATCGATGGGAGATTCCGACTAAAGAAAACACTTAGTGGAATCATTCGGCTTTTACTTAGAAAAGATTAAGGAAGGAAAGCGAGACAAGGCAACCGAAGCTTTGAAGCAAAGCACGAAACAATCTCCCAACCTAAAGCAAGTCGAAACCGGAAGCCGAACACGAGAGGCACCAAGCGAAAAACCATTTCAATAGAAGGAAGATCGGTTGCACGGTGCTTGTACTCGAAATCTCGGGTGAGAAAGTACCTACCGAGGGGGAACGACAACAACAACTAACCGAAGTCACCGCACCGTACTTCTCGCCACAACGATAACGGTTCGAAATCGGCACCAATTTTCGAAGCCGATAGAATTATCAAGATGATGAAAATGAAACTTCAACCGAAGGTTTTCGAGACATCGGTTGCGGCTGAAGAGAAGTTACTCTTGGAGACATTGGAAGTTAGAGATCTTTATTCTCTCGTTTCCTATAAAAGAATTTCTTGACAATTGCTTCAAAAGATTTACTGAGTTAGCAAAAAGAAGGGAATCAGGAACATCATCTAAAGACAGTTCAAAGAAGAACGATGATGGTGATGATGGAAAATCAAGACAAGAAACTGATGAAACTACAGTTTTGCAACCAGTTATTCAACCTCAACCTGTAGCAAAGCAAACTGAAACACAGCAAGAAGAATTGCCAGTTGGAAATCAGACAACTGACACTCAGCGGGCAGCTGATGAAGCCCGACAACTGATGGTTATTCTTGATGATACTCAGGACAAGGACCAGATTGAAGATACATATGATCCTTCTGACTGTCTATCTAAGGATGAATTAGCCAAAGTTCATGAAAACTTGAATTGTACTCAGTCAGAGAGATACACAGAACAGTTTTTTATCAAACATCTCTGGATATCTTGAGTATAGAACTAGAACTGATGTTTCAGTTCATGCAAGATTAGAGATGATTCACAAAGCAAGTTCAAGTTCTGCTTCAGAAATTGTGCTACTCAAGCAACAACTCGAAAATACAACCGCAAGATAGATAGAGAAACTCATGCTCGTGTTCATTGGCATATGAATCAACATATCTACGGGTTGGAAACTCGGCTTAAGGAAGTACTTGCTTCTCGGCGCCGTATTTCGGAAGATCAAAAGGCAACTCATGCCCTGGTAGATCGGTTGTATGATGCCAAAAAGGGGGAAGTCAAGAAGAAAAGTCAAGTTACTTGGAGAGATGAAGCGACTTGAAGAAGAACTACAAAGTTACCGATCGGATCCTAAATCTTTGAAAAAAGAGTTAACGATAATCAACTTATTGAAAAATACAATCAAATTTGAGACGAGAAGAGTTACTCTTACAAAGGATCTGTGGACACGCTTTAACAAAGATTTCAATCCTATTAAAGCCAAGTACAAGGACGAAACATTCGAAGAATCCTTGAACTATTTTCTGGTCGATATCTACTCAAAACAGAAAATTGCACAACACAAGAAGAATCTAAGGATTGATGATAAACTGAAGATTAAAGACAAGATTGAACAAATGAAAGCTGATCTAGCAGAATTTGAAAGTTACTACTTGAAAGACTCAAGCTTACCCAAGCTAATTCAATGGAGAATATGGAAAGAAAGTAGTCAAGTTGACTACAATAAGACTTTCTCAAAGGAAGACTCCAAGCTAGAAGAAGATTTTCGATTTGTATGACAAAGCAAGAAAATATGACTCGGTCATGCAAAAAGCTAAGAAGAAGCTTAGTCTTTAGTCACGCTTATTTGAACATAATGTACTTATCCAGCTTTTTGCTCATTCTAATGAAAACCGCTTTTCCGGTTTTACATTGCTTTACTTTGTTTTGATCTTTAAGCTTTTCTTTTAGGGAGAGTTTTGGCATCATCAAAAAGGGGGAAATTGTTGGAAATAAAATTTATGTTTTGATGATAATTCATCTAATTTGTTCAAAGTATTATCTTAACCTCATTGATGAAGTGCAAGCCAGATGTTATAGTGAAAAGCTAAAAGATGTCTAGAACTGAATGTATAAGTTTTACTAGAGTCTGATAATTGTATAGGTTACATCGGACAAGCACCGTAATAATTAGCGTGTCGTAAAACGAAAAGTTGGGAAATCATTTAGAAAACTCGGAAACTACCAATACAAGCAAACCGACTCGAGCACACCTACGTAAAACGAAGAAGGTAAGTTCGTTGAGAGTTACGGACTCGGTTGGCTTATCTAGAAGATTGAAGAACTGAGGGTCACAAACTCAGTTATTGAAGAACGAAGAACTGAGGGTTCAAACTCAGTTATGAAGATTACAAGTCGAGACTGTAAAGTTGGACTTCAGGCAAGATTGTGGTGACCTGAACTGACTTTATGGATCTTGTATGAAGACTTAAGAAACATAAGGACAATGAATTTTTAGTTGATAATGAGTCATGGTGTACTCTGATTAAGTCAATGATGATCAGATGAAAACTGGAGTACTGATACTTGAAGAAGAGTAAAATTTTAGTTAATGCTCCAAGTCAGTTAGAAAACTGACAAGTGAAACCTCAGAATAAAACTGATAAGGAAACTCAGTTTTATAAGTCAGTTATCCAACAACTGAAAGTACAGTGGAACGTTGAAAAGGAAACAATTTCATTGGATGAGTTACTGACACTGCAGAACGGTCAGAAAATATATCCGTTGCAGAAAAAGACACTGATACAATTCGAATCTAAGCCAGATGAACGTTGGACCTTACACTATAAATAGAGGACTTTGCACCCAAAAATAATATACAAGAGATTTACAAGATTTAACGAGCAAGTTTGTGCATTAGTCATCTTATTCGAATTGCTATCATCTCTGAACTTTAACAAAGATCATATCTAGTATTTCTTCAAGTGTTCAAGCTACAAAGAATCTATCAAGGATCCAACACTTTGAAGAACCACAAACAAGAATCAATTTATTTGATTCTCACCCCAACTTTGATTTCACATCAAAGGCTTTAGATCGTGAAGCAAACCAGGAAGGTTTCGCCAAGGACGGTTGTGACAAGCGATCGGGTAGACGTGTTTGTGGTGGTAGGCGGTGAAGAGGCATACGTGTACCCTCCAAGGACCAGTTGTTCAAGCATTTGGAGAGCGACCATTCTACCCGTTCTACAATTGTTTAGATAGTGACGCTAGGGATTAGCCAAGGACTATTGTTTAGGACTTTTTGTAACAAAGTGCACCTCAAGAAGTTCTAGTGGAATTTTCCTCCGCACCACGGGGAAGAGAGGATTGACAGGATTACACCACCCGGAACCTCTATAATTTCTCGCCTTATTTACTTTACGCATTTACTTACTTACTCGGCATTTATTGTTATACCTTACACGGTCACAATCGATATTCACCGAATTCGCTTCACAACACACAGCTTTTCATAACGAGAATAACAAGATCAAGAAAAAGGCTAGAATCATATCCGCCGCCGGTTGACTCGCTTTTAGCTTAAGTCAGTTTGACTTAATCTCAACTTTGTCAGCTTAACTCCACACAAGTTGTAATTGAATTTTTAAGTTGTTTAAAATCCAGTTTTAGGGACAAGTTTATTCACCCCCCCCCCCCCCTCTAAACTTGTGTTAGCCTTTCCAAGGGACCAACAAAAAGCAATTCTAAGCTTTAAGAATCAGTAGTAGGACTCTTCTGGGGTTCGGAAGGAGGTGCCGAGCCGGAAGGACTGGCAGCAGGTTGGAGAATATACTTGGACACAATGTCCACTCCTGCCTTAAAGTCCTACACGCCCTTGGTGTAAGCCGTGCCCATTCCCTACTGGTAGTAGGCCTTCTTAGGAAGATCATCCAGCACAAGAGAGGGATTTTGCATCCTCGCCTCATCCACCCCTTGGTTATACCCATGGTAGAGGATGGGGATTAGCAGCACCTTCAAAGCCTCGGCGAACTCCGCCGAAGCTTTGTACTCTTGAATGGCCTCGGCGTTCCGAGCCAAGTTTACGGCCTCCAGGTTGGCCACATTTGTAGAAGGTCTCCGACCTCCTTCTCCTTCATCTTCTTTCCCTCGGCAAGCTCATTTGCCAAGGACTTCAGCTCTTCCTCCTGAGCTGATAGTTGGGCCTGCAGGGCCTTCATTTCTGCATCCCTAAGCTTAGCGGCCGCTTTATTCTTGTGGGTAGCTAAGTCTGTAGAGGCCTTGCCCAACCTCTTGAAAACCTCTTGGCCGATCGTGCCACCCTGAATAAATAGAGAAAATATTAGGATCATAAGTATCTAGTTTCTAAAAAAAATAGAATAAAGACAGAACATTTATCAGCTCCACGGCATCCAAGAATCGCCAACTCTTCATCTGACATACTGGCGACCCGCTGCTGTTTGAAGGCAGCTTCTTCCTTAACTCCCTCAGAAGCTTTAGATTTGCTTTTCTTTGAGGAACGACCCTTGTTGGTCCCTTGGAAAGGATAACACAAGTTTAGAGGGGGGGTGAATAAACTTGTCACCAAAAACTAATCTGAAATTTGGAAAAGTCCCAGGAACTGAGTTTCTCTGAAACTTAAACTGATCTTCAGTTTTGTTCCTGTCCCTTTAACTTGTGCGGAGTTCAGTTAGCTCAACTGAATATAAGTTATTACTAACTTATATTTAGTCTCGTTAACTGGCAGCGGATATAAAATTAGCCTTTAACAACTAGTAACTATAATATCGATATGAAAACCACTATAAGGAAATAAATGAATGCATAAAGTAAATAGACAAGAATTATAGAGGTTCCAGGTGGTGTAATCCTGTACGTCCTCTCTTCCCCTATGATGCGGAGGAAAATTCCACTAGAACTTCTTTGAGATGGCCCAGTTACAAAAAGTTCTAAACTGATAGTCCTTGGCTAATCCCTAGCTTCACTATCTAAACACTTGTAGAACAGTAGGATTGTTTGCTCTTCAATTGTTTGAACCACTCGGTCCTTGGAGGGTAGAATTGCCTCTTCACCACTCATCACAAACACAGTCTTCCTGACTGCACTCAATTGTCCTTCACACCTTCTTGGTGTTTCACAGTCTAAACCTTTGATAAAATCAAGGTTGAGACTTTGAATCAATGACTATGATTCAACCGTGATTTGAGCTTTTCTTCGGATAATTAATTTAAGCACGGCTCGTATTTCTTCAAATGTTAGATCTTGAATCTCGCTGAATATGCTTGAACACTTTGAAGAAATTTTCTTGATCTTGCAATTAAGTATTTAGCGGTATTCTTTTGAATTTGGCTTTCCCCCTTAATTTGATCTTTCTTGACTAGATGGATTTCTTGCTTGTTATCATATGCCCTGCATTCCCTTTGATGTTGTGGAGGTAATCTATTTATAGGGGTTCATTCAACATTCATCCTACTTCGTAACGGCTATATTTTCTCGATCGTTCTGTCGTGTCGGTGACTCATCCAATGAGATTTCTTTCTTTACAACGTTCGATTGTACTTCCGGTTTGTTGGATGACTAACTTGTAAACGAGTTTCCTTATCAGTTTCCTTACTGACTTGGAGCATTAACTGAGATTTTATTCTTCTTCAAATATCAGTACTCCAGTTTTCATCTGATTATAATTGACTTAATCAGAGTACACCATGATACATTTATCATCTAAGAATTCATTGTCCTTATGATTCTTAGGTCTTCATACAAGATCCATAAAGTCGGTTCGAGTCATCACAATCTTGCACTCGAAGTCCAACTTTACGATCTCGACTTTTAATCTTCATAACCGAGTTTGAGCCCTCGCTTCTTCATTCTTCAATAACCGAGAGTCTCGTGTCCCTCGCTTCTTCATTCTTCTAGATAAGCCAACCGAGTCTGTAACTCTCAGCGAACTTATCTTCTTCAATCTTCTATTGGTGTGCTCTATTGTCAGTTTCTCGTAGAGTCTCAGCTAGTCAAAATGTCAGTTTCTTCATTTCTCAGTTCCGGTCAAGAACTATTACAGTGCTTGTCTGATTTAACTTATACAAATATCAGATTTTAATAAATCATATACATTGGTATCTAGACATCTTTTTGCTTTGCACTATAACAGCTAGTTATGACACTTCATCAATGGGGTTAAGAACAATTAATAAACTAAGTGATGAATCATCATCAAAACATAAATTTTATTTCCAACAATTTCCCCCTTTTTGATGATGTCAATACCCTCCTTAAAAGCAATGAAAAAAGATAAAAGATAAAATATAATAAGCAACACCATGAACTGAGAAACTGAAACTTTATTTGATAGCTGAGTTACAAGGTTAGAATACAACATAAGTAAAACAACTAATTTTAATGTCCTGGTTGATTATCATAGTTCTCTGCAACAATTCTCATTTCCTCATTCGTGGCTGAATGTTCAATTCCATGAATGCTTGCCCAAATGTTCCAAGACTGAGATAAATTGTTTTTCTTGAAAATTTTACTTTTGAATAGAGCGGCAAATGTGAAGACTGATGTCCTGAGTCTTTCATTGGTGGGTGTTCTCAGTAGAGTTTGAATGAATTCAGGTTCAGCCTTTTCAACTTTCTCTGAAGCTTTATCTAAAGTACCATCTGCTTACCATTTCTTCAGTTTATTCCAATAGTACACAAGTATCTTCTGCATGTGTAGAAATGTTTCAAGAGATTCTTTTTTTGATACTCCTTCTTTCTCTGGTAAGTCCTTGAATAAATTGTAGAGACGAGAATCCAGACCAACTCTTTTGTCAGTTGGTTCTGAGTATTTAACAATCAGTTTCATCTCATCATCAGTAAAATCTCCTCTTGCTTTCTTCAGTTCACTCAACTTATCATCAACATTTGTGAGAGCTTGTGGCATTTCAGCTGCATGGACTTTTAAGATGTCCAAACTTTCCCCCTTATTGACATCATCGTTATTAATCAGGATTTTGATGTAAGCATTCAATGTTTGTTGAGTTGATGCCAATATGGTTTGAGCCACAACTAAGTCCTTTAAGCCCTGCTCCATTAAAAACATTATGTCCACTAGATTACTGAGAATGCCTTCCCATCTGTCTTGAGTTTCATTTTTCTTTGTGACATGTTCAGTGGTTGTTTTCCGAATCTCAAGCAGAGTAGTTTGACAATTGTCATTCACAGTATCCATCTTCTTTTCAAGTTTGGATCGTTCATCTTGACTGGCTTCTAAAGATTTTAAAACTTTACCGAATAAGCTCATATCATCCTTTTGAATTCTGAGTATCTCATTGTGATAATATCTAATGAGATCAACTTGAGTAGGAACATCTTGTGAACTTCTTTCTTGTTGTTCCTTTGACTTGCTTGTTTCGAAGATCGTTAAATTAGTTTGCTTTAGAGGTGAGAGAACGATTTCCTTCAATTTCTCTCTACATTTAGCTGATTGTCTTTTCTCTTCCGACTGTTTCTCAGTTTCCTCCAATTTTGATGAACCAATAACTTTTGCAGGTGACAAATGTACTTCCAGTTCATCATCTAATTCTTCTCCAGGTATGTCTGCCAATGATCTTGCTATTTCAAGTGTGGATTTATCGGTGGGAGATTGGTAACCTCCTTCTGCTTCTTTGTCTGACTGAGTTTCAGATAAGTTTTCAGAACTTGAGCTTCCACTGCTTCCACCAGAACTACTTGAGTATTCATTAATATTTCGTTCTGTTGCAGTTTCCTTTTCTTGTATAGAGGCAAGAATCCCCTTTTGTAGGTCAGGATCTTCCTCAAAATCATCATCAACATTTTTCTTAGAGCTTCCACTGGCTATGGCTTCCTTCCAATAGCTGTTTTTGATTAACGCATACCCTTGATTTAGGAATTCTTCTGTATTGATTATCTCCATTAAGCTTGTAATGTTGTATAGATCGAATACCCATTTCTCAATGATCTCCATTTCAGCACGCTGACTTCTTTGATCATTTATAGAGCTAAACTTCCAAGTTCTGTATCTTTGCAATCGTTCATAATCAGCTTTCAATAGTTCTGTATGAGCAGATGGAGATTTGAATGGCGTGAGGGTGTCTTCTGAATCTCTTGTGATCTCATGATCTTCTCCTTGAGTAGGAACTTCAATTTGCATGGGATCATCAGTTTGCACAATATTTGTTCTGTTGGTTTCTCCCTCAGTAGTAATTGGAGCAACTGATGTCCCTTTTACAGTATCATAAGCTGAGATTATTGGCTCAGTTTGCAAAACTTATTCACTTGCATCTTCTTCAACGGCTTGTTTTTCACTTTGCTCAGGTTCCAATTCAACAATTGGAACTTCTTTCATTGTGTGTCCAGTGTGTTCGGCTTCATGAACTTGTTCATCCAATAGAATAAACTTGGTTGATTCTTTGTTGCTTCACTTCCTTTTCTTCGCCGAGGAGCCGGAAATTCTTTGCGCTTTATTCTTGTTCCAAGTCAAGGGTACATTCTTGAGGAGTAGCCCTAGACTTTGAAAGCAACATAAGCATGTTCAATGTTGTTTCATCAATCGCCTTTCATCACTATCGACTCTTCATTATCGGGATCGCCCTCGCGTCCGTTCCCCCCGAGTTACGGCTTCTTTCGCAAGTCGGTTTCAACGATCCGCCTCTCTCGTTGATAACTTCAGTTTCTTGCACAGCTGTAATAACATCATAGCTGGCCTTTCCACCTGGCAATGCAAATTAAAATCCTATATATCAAGCATCCGAGTCGAGCCACCACACAGGCAGATCCGAGCCGACCAGCCAAAGCTCGACTGGATCTGGGGGGCTTATGACGATGCCAGAATTAGAACATACCCACGTGGCACCTCTTTAGTGGCTCGACATTAAAGCCGGAGAGAGATGGTGCCAAGTACCTTAGTGACCGGACTGAAGTAGTCCGGCTACTCGCTCTATCCTTTCTAGGTTGACCAGTGTTTAGGGTCAACCTCCAATAGTCATAAGCAGTTTCCAGTTCCGTGCCCGACCTCCTAAGGTCGGACACCGTTTACATCCTGGTCAACCGATACCAACATTACCAGTCAGCTTAAGTCCATTTCAGACTTACCACTCTACAAGCATAAAAGTCCGAGCTGTTACCAGCTCGGCTGTTCCCCCCGACCTTCGAAGGTCGGCCGAAGGCCTCGAGTAGCTCAGTTCGGGCCGTCCAAGTCGGCTAGAGTCAATCTCTAATCATATTTCCCACGTGTGTAATAAACAGATAGCTATGGAAAGAATCCTGAGTCATAAAGGCTCTATTCTCTATCACTTAATACCAATATTTAAATATTATAATTATCTCCTAAAGCCTAGGAGATTAATCAATCATAATCTTCTTCCTTAGGAAGCACGTCAATCAGTGTCTATCACAGACACGCCACATGCTAATCCTAGGGCATAAGCCCCTCTATATAAACAATACTTAAGGAATTACGAAGACTTGATTCCAATTCACATATTGGATACGTAGGCAGCTTGACTCAAGTGCAGTCTAAATCACCCACTAAATTTTGTGTATTGACCCATTGTTTTTATGTTTTGACACATAATTAACGGTATAAAATTGAATATACAAGCCTATATTTAAAAGTCAAAATAAATGACAATTTTATGACCGCCATAGTGAAATTCCTGAAACCGCCCTTGATCATGCCCGTATTACATAAAAACACATAAGCTTTTATATGAAGAATAAAACCTACGCCACAATCAAAATCATAACTATTACAATCACAATTTAACTCATTTTTTTATGTTAATTCATCAATAACACGAATTTGAATGATATCTATATATATACACATGTGTATACCTGCAGATATAATTAGAGCTGTTAAACGAACAGAGCCGCTCGTGAACAAGCTCGTGTTCGGCTCGTTAGTGTTCGTGATCGTTTGTTCGTTTAGTTTAACGAGCCGAGCTCGAACATGATTGTAGGCTCGTTTGCTTAACGAGCCGAGCTCGAGCTTGGTTCACAAACGTTCGATTATGTTCGCGAACATGCTTATTGTTCGCGAACATACTTATATAATGTTCGCGAACATGCTTATATGCTTATAATATATGTCTAACGAACCGAACTCGAGCCGAATTCGAGCCAAAGTCGAGCCAAAAGATAAAAAATATGTCTAACGAGCCGAGCTCGAACGAGCTCGAACGGTTCATGTTTTAAACGAGCCGAGCTCGAACGGAAAATTTTTTGTTCGTTTAACAAACGAACGAGCTCGAACGAGCTCACGAGCTAACGAGCTCGAGTTCGAACAACAAATACTCGGCTCGGCTCGGCTCGTTAACAGCTCTAGATATAATCCATACATACATATGGATCCATTATGCAGAGTATGACAGAACACAAGTAGCGACTAAAAAATAACGACACAACACCCCAGGAAAGGACACGACACACGATGTTTAGGAAGAAAAAAAAAAGCCACGTTTTTTTATGAAAAAAACAACGACAATGCATAAGTAGTAACACAAAATTATGACACGTCATAATTTCAAACTCAAAAAATTTACATGTTATGAAAAATTCTTCGATAATCTTGTATATGTATTCTGATATAAATTAATGTGTGATTCACTGATTTTTTTCACGGTTGACAACCGGGTGTGTGTTGTATTTAATGGCGAGTGGAAATACGAAGAAGATAATAGAGAATAGAGATATTTAAATGGAGCCCGTTTTATGACTTGTGTGAATAAGAATATATCACTTGAAGATATGAATGAAATAATTTATACGAAATTGGGGATTGATATAAGAGGAGGGACTTCATTCACAAATCCTAGGTTGTGAAATAATGTAAGTCCATATCTTAATATGATGGGTGATAAAACCACAAGTTTTCAACGTAGAACACTTTAACACGCCGGCCGCAAGAGTGGGCATATGAGGTGTCTGCATATAAATTCGGATGACAACAATGTATCACCGGTTTCGGGTTTGAGATTCCGGTGGAAAAAAATTTACGTACCATAATATGGGATTCGGCTACCAAAAAATAAAATAATAATAATAATAATGTACTATTGTACTACCAAGCGTGCAAGAGGCTTTCCAATCCAAACTCCGCCTTGCACAGCCGGAACAAGCATCCGATTCGTTCATCTCACTGATTATCGGTATGCATCGCTTTCTTCTTCAAGCTTTTTAGCTTCAAGATTTTACTTCAAAACATGTTTTTGATCATCATCAGCTGTATTATAATCATCTATGAACTCCCCTAGCTGTTACTTATACATTTTCTTGCTAATTTTAATCCAAGCTTATTCCTTCTTCTGCCAATTGGGGTTACATTTCCTTTCCCTGGTTTTTGGTGATTATATATGCGGAATTAGTGCTTCTGATTCTGAATCAATAGCAGCCGCATGATATGCAATTTTACGTTCAGTTTTACTTTTTAGAATTTAATTTCTCCATTCAATTTAGGCATGTGATTATAGTTATTACTGTTTATTGAATCCAGCTATGGAGATTTGGGAGTTTGATTTGAGAGCTGGAATAATTACCGTGCATAAATTGAATTGAGTGTTTATTTGATTTCCATATTAGTTCGTGATCTGAGTTGTTCAACGTTCATTCAAGCTGCTCTTTATCCTTCTGTTTAATTTTTATTTTTTTTGTTTAATTTTATGTTTAGATATCTAAAGCAAAGCTACTTGATTTACTTGTATAGGCCTTCAGTCCAAAAATAATTACTCTTTTGGAATTTGAGAAATAAATGCCTTTCCTAGTTAGCTAGCTTCTAGTGATTAAGAGCACTTGCCGTAGATACCATAATCCGTAAAATAAAGATGTCGGGTAACTCAATGCACGGTTCTGTTTATGATCTACTTAACCTTATACTGACTTAAGAAGAGTTTGTCCAGATGTATGGTGATTTGTCAATCTGATCAGTGATCTACGAAGACAGGAAGATAGAAGTACTTTTCTACTTGTGTCTTGAATTGTATCATTCACATGGAAGACGAGAATCGTCTTAAGCTCAGCCTTGCTCCTCCCTCCAATGCGGTGCTACCACTGCAACTGCTAAAACGGGTACATTGCCAGATGTTAGGTCTGACATCAATGATAGGGATACAAAGTTGATAAACGAATTCAAACATTTTCTTGACGGTGGAATGGCTTCTCAAATGATACCAGAAATTTCTGTCGGCAATACTTCCAACACTCCATTGGATAAAGAAACTTCTAAAAACTTGAATATTGGAGGTTTTTGGGTTACCAATGATGGAGATTCTGAAGGTAATGAAGGAATTCGCGAAAAGCGCAAGAACACGTTTGCTGAGACGAGTCATCAACAAAAGAAGCATGAGAAAGAAACTGATCATAATGATTGGCAGAACAAATCAAGGGCATCATCACACATTTCTATAAATACTAGTGATGATGATTCAACTGCTGAATATGAAGATGTAGCAGACTCTGATGCTACCACATCAAGGCCGGTTCGTAAGGATTTTCATGGGATTTCTCATCCAAATGATACAGAATTTCAAGGAACAAAGAGATTTTTACTTTCATCAGAAAAGGGATTTGAGCTTGAGAATGCACCTCAAGGTGTTCAATTCCCCGTTCAAGTTCAACCAACGAACATTACGAGCACGACTCATTCGAACCCAGCTGGTAAGAACATTAGGCCCTTGTGGAGCCAACAGGGTTTGGCTTCAAACTTGTCAGCCGTGGTTGAATACCCTCCTGTCGTGTTCCCAGCATTGGACAAAAGTAAGTCCATGAAGCTAGTTTCTCAGCATGATCAGCAAATGAACCAAACCTACGCCGAGAAAGGCCAGTTAAACACTGACAAGCACAATGATGGTGTAAAGATGACTCAAGGCACTTCTTCAGGTACTCGACTACCCATTACTTCTTTCTCAACAAAAAAAAAAAAAAAAAGCAGAAAAAAAAACTACCCATTACTTTGAATCATCTTAATATTTCTAGGGGTTCTATCGGCACACCCCTATTTACTACTGGCACCCTATTGCTCCCGACACCACAAAAAATTACTTCGGTACCCGGTGATTTTTTATAAATGGAACGTCAGTGCCACCGGCGTTCCTTGTGTGAACACCAACGCTAGTGCCATTGACCTTGGTGTTCAACGAGGAATGCCGGTGGCACCGACGTTTCCTATATAAAAAGTGTTAAAACTTAGAAACGTTAGTCCACGACTTTCCACTGGTGTTCCTTGTTGAACACCAACGTCAGTCACTGACATTGGTGTTCAACAAGGAACGCCGGTATCACCGACGTTTTTTCCGTCCGAAAAAGTAATCAAAAAATGGG
Source organism: Gentiana straminea (assembly GCA_036785695.1). Classification (NCBI taxonomy): domain Eukaryota; kingdom Viridiplantae; phylum Streptophyta; class Magnoliopsida; order Gentianales; family Gentianaceae; genus Gentiana; species Gentiana straminea. The sequence goes on along the minus strand of JAVUPR010000048.1, from coordinate 7,372,180 downwards.
TGCCAGTAGTAATTTGGGGTGTGCCGATAGAACCCACCTATTTCTATTCCAGATAGTGTTGTTAACAAGCAGAGCAAGCACTAGTTCAGCTTGAATAAACTCGTTTTTGTTTATTAGTTTAAATAAACGAGTTAAACTCAAACACTTTGTCAAGCTCGGATAGTAAACAAACAAACATGAACTATGATCATGAATGCTTGTTTAACTTCGCAAACAAATATATACTTAATAACCTACTAACCTCAAGCTAACTAAACGAGTCAAGCTTAATCAAATGCTCGTTTGTTTATTGTAAATGAGCTAAACTTGAACGAACACTTCAATGATCATGAATGCTTGTTTGTTTTACATAAATGAGCCAAGCTCGAACAAAAAACGTAACTCGTTTATTAAATGAACGAATACGAGCTCGTTTGTGTGCTAAATCAAATGTGCTCAAATACAAACATGGGATAATTGGCTCGGTGTGGTTCGTGTGCATCACAAATTCTAGAGTATGAGCATTTTTAGAAATCTAAGGTGAACAAATGTTTAACCTAAAGATATAGAATACAATTAACCTTCATAGTGAAGGTAAACTCCAGCGTTAGGGTTGGCAGTTTGACCAGTAGAGGTTGGTAATTATTCTAAATCTTTCATCCTTAGGTTCTTAATGGGCTTATGGCATTTCTATTTGTATGCAATGATGATCTATGATGCACACATGTTTTTGTTTGGTAACGTGTTGCGTATCCGATACATACCCGACGCAGATACTCACCGGACACTTAGATATGCGTCTGAGGCAAATCTGCAATTTTGTAAAGTTGGATACGTGATCCAATATGCACATCCATAACTCGGATACATAAAATCAAGAACTTTGTTGCATATTGAAGATAAACAACCAAGAACATAATGAAAAGCTACCAAAAAAATGAAGAATAACCGGTAAAAGTTGCTTTATATTAGGATTTTATACATTTATAATTTAATCCTTATAGTTTTATTATGTAAAGTTTGGTCCCTGTACTTATAATATTTATATGCATTTCCCATCCGTACCCATATCCTATATTTTTCAAAAATCTTGCATCCCACATAACCTTACCTACATATCCATATTCATGCAACCTAGATGACGATTAAACATTGTATCTTTCACATAGTAATGGTTAATGCAAGAAACAAGTGCTCACTCAAGATTGAAGTTTGTATCTGAATGATGAGTTCTATGTGGTAACTGAGATTCTAGTTTGGAATTGTTTCTGGTCTTGATACCACAATGTAGTTAGTGTTCTAAATAAGGTTAGAATCTGAAATATTTGTGAAGTCTGTATCAATTCGGAGACCTGGACTCTCAGATTTGTCAAAATGTTGCGGATTTCCTTAATGGCGGTACAAGGGTCCAGAAGGACAAAATATTTTCACTATTTTGCAAAATGCCAACCTCGTTTTCTTCAGACGATAAGGACATGAATATTATCCGGTGATCAAAATACCCATACTTTATACTCTCCCATTAATAAAGGAAACTCAGGAAAAACAAAATAATATAAATAACTCGGGAATTGGATACGGTCTAATGGTACATGCTAAAAAAGAAAAGACTATACTATCATGCCTCCAGCCTCCAGCCTCCAGCCCCCAACTTAACCCCGAAAAAACTACACCCTACAAACCCGGTAAAGTAAACCCTAACTTGTCTCCTGCCCCCAACTTATCCCCCTAGCCCCCTTCCCTAAAAGACTCACCCAAATAATATCTCCAAACTAAACCTTAAACCCCTAAAACCCGAATTCCCTTTTGTAAATTGTTAAAGTTGTCTCACATTGGGCAATCAGCGGCTTCACTGGTTGCTGGTAGGTTCATTGGGCACTTGCTATTGTTTCACCATCATATAATACATGGACTTCCCACACCTCATAGCCTAAGTTTGGGGATGAGGCCCCTCTTATACGTTGTTGTTGTTGTTGGGTTTGATTTTTTTTTTTTATTTTTATATAAACTATTGCCTTAATAAAATATGGATATCCTTTTGGCCTAATAAAGATCAAGAATTGTCCTTGTTCCCCTACCCCTAATACCTGTCATGCTATTTCTGAAAATGAAGTTCATGTAGTTGATGCATATGCCTCTTCTTTTTACCAGGGATTCCTCCAAATCCGTCAGAATTTACGCAACACGACATGAAAACAATTGATCATGCCTCAAGTAGTGTGAAAAGCCAAGCTGAAGGACTTTCAACTACTCATATCGAAGATATTCTGAAAGGAGTCGCCACAACATCTAGAACTGATCATGTGTTTCCTTCTGAATATCAAACCATAAAGCCCGGAATCGCTACTGACTTGAAATTCGGTGGCTGTGGCTCTTATCCAAACCTACCATGGGTCTCCACCACTGGCTCGGGTCCTAATCGTCGAACAATATCAGGCGTGACTTATCGGTATAGTCCTACACAGATAAGGATTGTTTGTGCTTGCCATGGTACACATTTGACCCCTGAAGAGTTTGTTCAGCATGCTAACGAACAAGAGCGCGTAAATCAAGACGTTAATGGTGTTGTTGTAATGCCTGTTGCAACTAGTCCTCCTGCTTCAGCCAAAAGCTGATTTGGTGTTGCTGAAAAGGTCCATTGTGCTGCTTCTTTCCAACATTCGACCTCTTCAAAGTCGAATGTTGAGTTTAGATTCGATTTTCTAGTTGTCGAATGTCAATGTGGTGCCCCGAGAGTAGATTCGATAAGAAATGTTCAAAACAAATGATGAGCTTGATTTTGTGTTTATGGGGTTTTTGAGCATTGTCATGTTTAGTTGCAGATGTTTGTTCTTTTTTCCGTTTTAGATCTTTGTTTCTTACCTTGTTAATTTGCTTAGCTTAAATGTTATTATTGTTCTTTTTCCCGTTTTAGATCTTTTGTTTCTTACCTTGTTAATTTGCTTAGCTTAAATGTTATTAATGTTATGTAACATCTCGACTTTTCAGAAAAAGGGCTAAAGAGTCTTTTAATGAAATTCAGATTTTGTTTTACTTAATTAAGGGATTTAAGTGTTATTTAAAAAAAAAAAAAAGAGTTGATGAGAAGTTTTATTTTAGAATAAAACTTCCCATTTAACGTTGGAAATTATTAGCAAATAAACCAAAAGCGTTCTAACGCTCTGGAGAAAAGAAACTGAGGCCAAGGGAGAAAGTAGAATCTTCAAAGGATCTTCCTAGTCGTTCGTCGGTTTTCAGAATCAAGTGTAGAAACGGAATCAGTGGAAGAAGGTGATCGTTATCGTACAAGAAAGTTGTGCTGGATATACAGAAACCCGAATCCGGATCCAATCCATAATTGGATCGTCAGATCTGATTCACATCACCGATCGAGACGCTCGATCATGCACAGCGGAAGCTACGAATAAATTCGCATGCGATTTTACCACGATATGATCCACATAAATAATTAACGTAACTATGAGAAGGTTGAAGATTTACCCAAAAGGAGACGGAGAAGCAATCGACCAAGGGGAGAAGCCGCAGTCTTCCGGATTGTATCTCCTAGCGACGACTGGTGGACGTCGATCCTCGCCGTAGAACCTCCTTGAATATGCTCAAAAAAACCCTAGGTTTTTCTTCTCTTAATGGCTAGAACAAAAAACTAATTTTTCTCTTCTATTTTATGAAGGTGGCGCAAATTATGATATGCTATTGTGTTGGAGGAACTCTCTTTATATAGAAAAATAACTAGTCAAGAGAGAGTTATCTTTTTCACAATACAATTACCTATTTCCATAAGGAAAAGATATTTGCCATAAAATAAGATATAATCTCCATAAATGAGATAATGATTATAAAATCAATCTCTTACTTTTCCATTAATTATCTAACAAATAAATAATTAATTAATTACACATGTGACATAATCTAGGAAAATTTCTTTTCCTAATTTTCTCACAAATAATGGCGCCACTTATGCCAATAATTTTAATAGAAAATGTCTTTTCTCTTTTACATATTATTTATCAAATAAAAAATATTACATATTCATTAAATAGACCAACTATTTAATTTATTCTCGAGGTTCCACAAAACAAGAAAACACTCGCGTGTTAGGAGCCAACCCGGAGACCATGGACATATAACCAGTAGCTACAATAAATTGAATAAAATATTCATCGAACAGAATATTTCTACTCAACTTATTAATTCCGGAATTACGTCATCATATATCCGAAACTGAACTCTATCGATTATAGATATAACTTATTCTCAAAACGTCGAGTCGATAAGTGTTCATTGATATAATCATTACATACAGACTAACCCTCCATAGACTATCCGTAATGAAGCGGGAATATTTCTGTAAACCTTCTTCATTACATCTTATCATTATTTACCATTAACCCACTAGTGATCAATTAGTTCATAACCAATATGAACTCCGCGGATCGATCCGTTTTTAGGATTAACAAATAAGGGGATTGTCTTTCTACTTCCCGCAGAAATGAATGGATTTCATAGCTGTGAGACGCACACTCCTCACTCAATCCAGAAGTGCCAACGTGAAAATGATTCGGACTGCGCCTCTTAGCAATCCTTAACGAATACATCAAACCTTATCTTGAAACAAGGAGGAGTCTGCAATCACTTCAGGATTAAGATTAATCCATCTATGATCATCTTGTGATTCAATAAGATTTCTCAGTTATGGAATTATATGAGAAATACAGATTAAATCGGTCCAGTCCTATATAACTACATCATATATAAATGCCCCACTTAGATAACCAATATCGACGGTCCGGATAAAATGGTCACACGATAAAGTGTTCTGGGCGCATTAATGGTGGTTTAATATATCCATAGACCCCATACTTTGATTAAGTTCACCACGGACTAATAGTTCAAGTGTATCACCATGAACTTAATCCTCACGTGTGATACACACTAAGTTATATGGCTACATATGATACGACTTGGGTTTTCAGCAATGTATTTCTTATAAGCACAAAGCAAATAATAAGAGGAGAATAAATCTGTCATTTATTAATTATAAAAATAATTACATAAATTGTCTTTCGGGCGCTACTTCCAACAATCTCCCACTTGCCCGTAGGACAAACAACAATTGTCTTTCGGGCACTACATCCAATAATCTCCCACTTGCCCGTAAAGACAAGCAACAATTGTTTTTAGAGCACCACACCCTTATTCTATCTATCCACAACATTCTCCCACTTGCTCTAAAGCATATGAGACATATCTCCCAATTTCATACCCGCCAAGCGCTTATCAGTGACATTAGATGCCATGCGACTTGGTAAACTGAATAGCTAGGTAGTCGGCTCTAGGAGATCTTTAGGACCGAAACGTCGCCTCTTTACACGGTCTCTCTAATCAGGTGGTACTTACTTTCAATATGCTTTTGACCTCTTGTGATTGCGAGGACCCTTTGCGTAAGCTACCTCTCAACTGTTTTCATAGTAAAGTAATATCGACTTACCCAGAAGTGGAATTACTCCCAGATCATCAATAAACCTTTCAAGATATACTGCCTCTCTAGCTGCTCCAGAAGCTGCTATGTATTCAACTTATAGAGTCCAATCGGCAATGCTGGATTTCTCCAGACTATAGCTCCATCACCATGAGTAAACACTGAGCCCGAGATCGACTTAGGATCATCCTTAATCTGACTGAAAGTCAGAATGAGTGTAGTCAACAATACTCAGGTTTGTACCCGAATATACACGCATATTATTCCTCGTTCTCTAAAGATGAGGATGCACTATACTGCTACTCAACGTACGAATCCGAGATTCGACTGTAATTGACTTTTAATAATCTGACATTCTCTATCCAAAAGAGATTCTATCCCATTTTCTCTTTATCCAAAGACTAAGAGAATTATTCCGTGAGGGGTTGGGTAGGAAACCTCTCGTTGAATTTAGCATTCGAAAATGCATCATCATCTTAACAATAAGATGAATGGGATACTGCCAAAGAACTTGTTCTCATGAATTCGACCGAATCAAATTCTAAGAATATAGTCCATTTCTCTGATTCAGAGAAGCTTTGGCTCGTCAGATCTTGACTTCAGATAACACACTCATGTTGTTCTCAACCGTTGCAGTGTTATCCTTTATAAACACTAACGTCTATTACTTTACCAATATTGATTCTCCAGTCTACAAAGACTCATCAATATTCTGGTCAAGCCCACACATTTCAAACATGTGAATTTTAATGACCTAGAGGTTTTCTTTAATCCACCAATGGTTATAAGCATAGGCAGTCAATCTGCCATGTTCCGAATGAATTCAAGCTCCGATGTTAGGCAAGAAAGTTTCAGGGCATCACCCCTGGTAATCTTTCTGCTTTCATGAAGTCAAGCAAGGCTGAGTGGTGAGAAAGTTTCAGGGCATCACCCTTTTTGAACTATCTACTTCTCAGGGAATTAACCCTAGACCACTTGGCTTGCTCTGAAAGTTTAAACTTTCTCATTCATTCGTCTCTTCTACACGTAGATTCAATCACTCCCACTGGGCGTAAGACACTCAGGTGGTTCTACAAGATTGTGAACAGAACTAGAGTACCAAAACTCCATTTACAGGTTAATGGCTTTAAACAAACCTCCTTTTATCAGAATCCTATACAGTCCTTCCAAAAGACCATAGGTTATCAATCACCCCCAGCAGACTGTAAAGTCTGCATAATCACAGCGAGTCAATGGTTAAACCATACTCCCAATGCACTTGGGTGGTTTGATATTCTGATCTGGTTCAGTAGTATTTATTAGCGTAACCCCCAACAAGCAATGTTGGATGAAGTCTAATTAAATCAGATAGTAACTCCTTGAGTAACATTACTTCAAGGTCCAAGGTTGTTATTTTAACATTCTTTCAGAAAGGCAGTGACAGTACAACCGTCACTTCCGATCATAAGAATCTTATAACCAACCTTCACTCATTGCATTAAGATATTTCACGAACAGTCATCATCTGAACGTGTATGCAAAATCTCCAATCCTACCTTCAAGCACCAAGTCCTAAATGCCTCTATTTACGGAAGTGGAGTAAACGTGGTTCACTCCTTATCCATAAATTCATAAGCATCTTCTAGGTAGACTTCTCGGTATTACATAAAAATGTAAACCGTTATTTTGCAACCAATATCTTAATTGAGTCAAACAGTGTATTGTAGCATATCAATAACTATACAAGACAATACATGGTTTATCATTTCAGTGAAATTGTTTCCCTCAGAGGTAGGCCAAGCATCAGTGCCAAAACCATGCCATAACCTATATCTGAGCATGGAATACTCAATTCTCTGGTAATATCAGAGATTCCTCCAAATATTTAGATAAACTAATCGGTGTTTTGAGTAGTCATTAGACAAAATGTCTGTTACTCAAAAGCTCCAACTAGCTTGTAACCTTCATAAGACTCCGAAGGTCAATATGAACAAGTCGTGATACTTCTTCAGCTCTATTACCTTTTTCTACTTGAAATGTTACTTAGTCATTTTCCCTTTGAGATAGTGTTCTTAGACTGGGAGATAGGAATCACCCTGAGCCAGTCTTAAGATCTAATCTTTAGGATATAGCACTAATTAACAGATGCTGAAGAATCGTTTATCTTAATATGGAAACCAATTGTCTAAATAGCTTATGATGTGTTTTATATACCTTTTCGGCATTACTTAGTGGTTCTGACTTTATCATACAAAAGTCCGAGTCTCAGAAGCGTATACAAATGTCATATTCACTTTCTTTAAAGAAACTATATTATGGGTTTGAAAGTGAATCCATTCGTTCCAATGAATCTGAAAGCAGAAATTAAATTTCTGCGATATTCAAGGATCAAAATCCGAAATTTGTTTCCTTATATCACTCCCACTCTCTCAGCTGAAATAACGCCGTTGTCTACTCTTTAATCATTAAGCCTAGCTAGTTCTTACAAAAGAACTTAGCTTCCGGTCATAATCCCGGTTAAGAAAGTCTCTAAGGATTCATAGGTTAGTGATCCGAAATCCCTTTCCTTATCCTTTATTTTTTTATTAATATTCCGGTTTAGCATTTAACTTATTTAGTTTAGATGACTTACACTTGTAGACATTTACCTTCCCATTCTTGGCTTTCTATAAAAGGAAATAGACTTGAACTAGCAGTTTATAAGAGTAGACACTACTCGTAAATTGTGGGATGTCTAGTGAGATTGATACCAAATCATTCTTGTCATCTTTGAACTAATATTGGTTGTCTCTCGTTCAACACGAGTGATAGCAGTGACATACTCATCAATGTCACTTAAGTTTGAAGGCTTAAGAGGGAAAACCTCCACCGAAAAATTAATTGCATTCTTGATTAGTGAGTTCAACGTTCTCATTACTTTTCCACTTTTACGAAGTCATTATTAGTCAATATAATATGTTTAGCAGTTTAGATACCTTGAGATGATATGTAGTTGCAAGAATAAATTATAACAGAAATATAAATCAAATCATACACCACAACAAATAAGAAATTTTAGAATTATAAACGTGATGTCATGCATGCAGTTTATCCTACCATTCAAAGGATTTAACCTCACATCATACTGCCGCCGCAGGGTCGGTATCAGCACAATGACGATTAAATTGAGACAATCTCTCTCAACAATTAAACAATTAAGAATCAGACATCTCCATTTAATTGTTGATTACCTTCCTTTTTTAGCCAAGATATTTCCAAAAATATCCATGTAAGTGTGACCTACTGTTTCAGACCTCAAAGTACGCCCCGAGTATGCCGCCGCGTGGTCGGTTAGTGACTCGACGTGTACCCAAAATCCTATCTTTTCGGAGACCAAGCCTTGAATTTTGATAGGGGTGAATGCCATCCGCAGGGGGCCGTAATCAAAGCGGCTCGAGGCGTCACCCTTCTTTCACGTGCTTGTGTCAACAGTAGATGCCGTGGGGTCAGTTGTCACATTCCCCGCTCCCACTCGTTATTTTGAAAATTAGGTAGTTTCATTAGGATTTTCAGAATTTCCTTTTCAATCCGGAAAAACAATAAATCATGAATATTTAAATTAATCCTCCCACTAGTTCATCGGTTCCAAATACCGTCTAACTAGTGTCACTTATTCACGACTTTCCAATTTCTTGAATTAATAAATTCTTTGTGTAGACACTACACAATTAAAATTCACCAAGAATTTTATAATCCTAATATATTAGGACTTATGAATTTTCTAATAATTTGAAAAACAATAAATCACAAAATTTAAAGCTTCCACTAGTTTATCGGTTTCAAATACCGTCTAACTAGTGATTCGAAAAACAATAAATTAATTATCGTTTTCATACATGCCTAATTAATGATATTCCTATATAAAGAGAGTTCCTCCCAACACAATAGCATATCATAATTTGCGCCACCTTCATAAAATAGAAGAGAAAAATTAGTTTCTTGTTATAGCCAAGAAAAGGGTTTTTCTTGAGCATATTCAAGGAGACCGTCTAACTAGTGATTCGAAACAATAAATTAATCGTTTTCATACATGTCTAATTCATGATTTCCATTTATCAATTATTTAGAAATCTTTTGTGTAGACACTACACAATTAAAATTCCTGAAGAATTTTATAGTCCTAATCTTGTCATGATAAAAATTTTAGGATTATAGAACTTTCCAACAATTCGAGAAACAATAAATCAAGAAAAAACAACCACCAACTTATTGGTTCCAAATACGTCTAGTTGGTGTCCATTTTTTCATGATTTTCCAATTTTTGATTATCAAAATTCTAATTTATGTAGACACTACATAACCAAAACCCCGAAGGATTCATAATCCCAAATTGAGTTTATCGTGAATTTTATCCCGATAAATTCCGTTTCCTTTAATTAATTTAATTTATTATTAATCTAAATTAATTATCGTTTTCATACATGTCTAATTAATGCCAAAATTAATTTTCTACATGTATGCATATGCTAGGACTAGAATTCATTAATATGATGCATGACATTGTTATATCACATAAATAATCACATAAGAAAATAAATACGAAAAATAAACCACTGAGATGAACCGTTGGTACCCCCGTATCTAATCTATTAAAAAATACTTAAACTTAAACCCAATTTAATGGATTCACTAAATTCTAATTAAAAGAAAATAGTAGCCGATCCGTATATTAATTTGCTGGCCGAAACCTACACCAATATACTCGTAGCTGAACTGGTCAGCGTGTCATACTCCCATCTGAGCAACTTGGTTCGAATCCCTCTTGCTTCACCTTTTTCTGTCCATCTCGTCAATCATAAACATTCAACACGCATATATATATATATATATATATATATATATATATATATATATATATATATATATATAACAAAAATATAAAGATGCAATTTTTATTCAATTCCACTTCTAATTAATTAATTATGCAATCAAGATCGCAAAATCGCTTTAACCTGGCTCCGTTACCACATTCTGGATATACAGAAACCCGAATCCAGATCCGATCCATAATTGGATCCTCAGATCTGATTCACAGCACTGATCAAGATGCTCGATCATGCACAGCGGATGCTACGAATAAATTCGCATGCGATTTTACCACGATGTGATCCACATAAATAATTAATGTAACTATGAGAAGGTTGAAGAGTTACCCAAAAGGAGAGGGAGAAGCAATCGACCAAGGGGAGAAGCCAACAGTCTTCCGGATTGTATCTCCTAGCGACGACTGAAGGACGTCGATCCTCGCCGTAGAACCTCCTTGAATATGCTCAAGAAAAACCCTAGGTTTTTCTTCTCTAATGGCTAGAACAAGAAACTATTTTTTCTCTTCTATTTTATGAAGGTGGCGCAAATTATGATATGCTATTGTGTTGGGATGAACTCTCTTTATATAGGAAAATAACTAGTCAAGAGAGAGTTATTATTTTCACAATACAATTACCTATTTCCGTAAAGAAAAGATATTTGCCATAAAATAAGAGATAATCTCCATAAATGAGATAATGATTATAAAATCAATCTCTTACTTTTCCATTAATTATCTAACAAATAAATAATTAATTAATTACACATGTGACATAATCTAGGAAAAATTCTTTTTCTAATTTTCTCACAAATAATGGCGCCACTTATGCCAATAATTTTAATAGAAAATGTATTTTCTATTTTACATATTATTTACCAAATAAATAATATTTCATATTCATTAAATAGACCAACTATTTAATTTATTCTCGAGGTTCCACAAAACGAGAAAACACTCGCGTGTTAGGAACCAACCCGGGGACCGTGGACCTATAACTAGTAGCTACAATAAATTGAATAAAATATTCATCGAACATAATATTTCTACTCAACTTATTAATTCCGGAATTACGCCACCATAAATCCGAAACTAAACGCTATCGACTATAGATATAACTTATTCTCAAAACGTCGAGTCGATAAGTGTCCATTGATATAATCATTACATACAGACTAACCCTCCATAGACTATCCGTAATGAAGCGGGAATATTTCCGTAAACCTTCTTCATTACATCTTATCCTTATTTACCATTAACCCACTAGTGATCAATTAGTTCATAACCAATATGAACTCCGCGGATCGATCAGTTTCTAGGATTAACAAATAAGGGGATTGTCTTTCTACTTCCCGCAAGAAGGAATGGATTTCATATCTGTGAGACGCACACTCCTCACTCAATCCAGAATAGTGCCAACGTGAAAGTGATTCGGGCTGCACCTCTTGGCAATCATTAACAAACACATCAAACCTTATATTGAAACAAGCAGGAGTCTGCAATCACTTCAGGATTAAGGTTATTCCATATATGATCATCTTGTGATTCAATAAGATTTCTCAATTACGGAATTATATGAGAAATACAGATTAAATCGGTCCAGTCCTATATGACTACATCCTATATAAATGCCCCACTTAGATAATCAATATCGATGGTCCGGATAAGACGGTCACACCATAAAGTGTTCTGAACGCATTAATGGTGGTTTAATCCATAGACCCCATACTTTGATTAAGTTCACCACGGACTAATAGTTCAAGTGTATCACCATAAATTTAATCCTCACGTGTGATACACACTAAGTTATATGGCTACATATGATATGACTTGGGGTTTTCAGTAGTGCATTTCTTTTAAGCACAAAGCAAATAATAAGATGGGAATAAATCTGTCATTTATTAATTATAAAAACAATTACATAAATTATCTTTCGGGCGCTACTTCTAACAAGTTGATGCTTTGGAAAGGTAATAGAAAAGCCCTAGTTTAGAATCTTTAGTTTAAACCTTTCATGTTGTTTTAAGTTGTTCAATTCGTAGATTAGTTTGAGTAGAAACCTATGATCATAATTAATTTAGAATTAATTGTTGATCATCTAGGTTTTGGTGGAAGTTTCAGAGTTGCTGCTGTTTGCTTTGCTTTTTGCTTGCTTTGGCTTTGGATAAAAGGTAAGAGGCTCTTCCTAAAGTTTAATTAAGGTTTTATGATGTTAAGGTTGATTTTTGTGTTGAATTCTGGGTTAGAAATCATGTTCTAAGTTGTAGTTAAAGTGTTGGATGTTGTGGTATGTAAAACATGTGTTTTTCTGCGTTTATTGATGATAAACTTGTTTGGAATCGAGTGGAGATCGTTTAGATGCATAAAACTGAGTTTTTGGGAGTTTCTACGCTTGGTGCGGGCGCACCAAGGAGTCAGAATGTCCGTTTTTACATCCAGAGGCCTGGTGCAGGCGCACTAGAACCAGTGAGGCGCACTGAGGCCAGTGCGGGCGCACCAGACCTCGGTGTTGGCACAACGGCTCAGCAGAATACCCATGTTTGGCCAGTGCAAGCGCACTGAACCCCGGTGTGGGCGCACTGACCCTGTTTTTCATGTCTAGCTTGTTTTTAAGCCCCGAATCTAGTCTTAAATGTTGTTTCTTGATCTAATAACATTAAATGAACTTGAACAAGCCCTGATTAAGCTTTTGATGCGTTTAGTTCCGGCACCGAATGTACTCTTCAAGGGAGTTGAAGTTCGGGACCATCGGAAGAGTATGATTGGCTTGTGCTTTGATGAATTAGAATTCATCAATGTCTGTGTATGTGTTAGTGCTTGTCCGTGTCTAGGGGTCTAAGTAAGAGAGTAGTATATGTGAGGGAGATTATTTGAAAATAATAAGGTGGCTAGTTAACAACATAATAACAAACATACTTGTGTAGTAAAAAGATTAAACAACAAGTCATTTTTGGTAAGGCACTGTCTATATCGCAATGTGTGGGCGGTCAGATAAAGTGAATAACTCTGCTGGCCTCTAAATGGATAAATGGTAGGGGGACTTCGCCGAACGCGTGCACTATCGGAGTCTACTAGAATGGACTACCGTGGTTATTAGTGTGATCCACCAATATGTTGCACCCAGATACTTCGTGGTGAGTAGCACCATGCGTAGTGCTCTTGAATGTGGTTGTAACAAAGATAAGCTAAGCTAGAAACCAATAGATACGACATGTTGATGAGCATGAAGTGAACCCTAGAGTTTGAGTCGGTCTCTCAAAGATAATTTAATAATAACTAATGAACCTTTCGTTGTAAGACTTAATTATACTTTAGCTTCTCACTCTTGCTAAATACTTTGTACTTACCTCCTTTGCATTTTGTTATGTATGCAATGTGGGGTGAGAAGACGAACATGTTTATCTTGAGCTCGTTGAGGAGTTGGATGATGTTTGATGACGTTGATGCCATGGTGATGCTTTCTTTTTACTTTTCTATTAAAGGTTGTACTAGATTATGTTGTAGATTCTTTAAATAACTTGTTGTACTTTTATTCCAAGTTTGTAAGACAAGTGTTGTATCTTTCTTTTGGAACATCGTACGTTGTAAGATTTATATCGTTGTTGTAATCTTTTCCTTTCTACCCCTAGTCGGTTTGTATTCTATTCTTAGAGACATTTATGATTTTACCCGAGTCTTTTGGGCTTCCGTTGCTTTAATTATGATACGACGACGTAGAGGCTGACGTATAATATTAGATTTATTTAAAGTTATACACGCCAAACGTTCTCTTCCGGATAAGGGCTCGGTATCCGGAAACGGGACATTACATGTTATGCTATACAGAAAGCGCTGAATAAATGTCAATTAGTTTGGACATTAAATATCCTGACTTGATTCGTATTCAGGGAGGGAATGGAAGTTTGTATCGGGTTTCATTTGGAATAAACAGATGTGGTGCATTGTGAATATAATAAAACGTAAGAAGTGTAAGAAATTTTGTCTCTACAACTACTAGATGAACTTTATTGACAAATAACCTAAAACTAGTCAGGCGCTCTGCAATGTGAATTGTGTTACTTCTCCGATGAACCGTAAGTTAGGTGCCATGCTGAAAGTGGTAACCCTAATATATGTTCCAAAAGTATTTTACATATGATTACATATTTGGCCACCCATTCTTCAGTCTAGCAGAAGCTGCTTTCATCCAAAGTGACAGACATTCATCCTACCTGATAAACATTTCTAAGACTATCATTATGATGCCAAAAAGAGACATTGCCATGCAAGTCTAATTGTCAGGTTGAGTCACTTAATTTTACACAAGTCAATTGAATGGCATCATCCCTATTTACATTCCAAAATAAATTTTTAGTTCTTCATTTCTAAGGTTGTAGTTATGTAACAAAAGATAGATATTGCCCTGCCAAGTCTATACCAAAGTACGATGTTCCATTGATCACCTCTTGTCTGGAAATTCCAACTTCACCTTTTTCAAAGGGCTGGAGTCTTTTGCATTGCATAGCTTTTTTCCTTGTCAGAGCAATAAGGCTCTAAAAGTTGATCAGAACACCAGGTCTTCGTCTCATTACTATTGATAACCCAAAAAACATCACAATATGCAGAATATACATGTAAAACCAGCCACTACATTCTCCTGATCAAGTATATATAACAAGTAAGAGATCGTGCTTTTCCATGATCAGGCAGAAGGGAGTTTCAGAAAATGCACCTGAGATATTGAGGATGTATTCTGAGCACCCCTAGAAAGTGCTTTTTGAATAGTCATATCAGATAGAATGCTATTCAATGACCATGTCACAAAGGAGTTAAGTCCTTGATCTGAGTGTTTATCTATCCACTCAGCTGAAATGTGATTCACATCTTTAGAAATGTGACAGAAGGGAACCCGATTCAAACTTTCAATGCATCAAAATACATAAATGCAATATTCATGGAAAAAAGGAATCCATCAAGTTCCACAAAAGACAATGAGCACCAATAGAAGCTACTGAAAGCATTTATTTTCGAGAAACTCACATCAACAATTTCGTCAAGTGAGGAGTCACTAACAACTTCAACCAAGGAAAATATGCAGCACTCACGATGAAAACACTTGTCCAAAATATTATGTGAATTTTATTAGCTGTATATCCTCTTGTGAAGCATAAGATGACTGCCATCCAGCAGAACAGTGAATCCAAAGTGCAGGTAATCCAATACCAAATTCAAATTTTATACCCTAAAAAGCTAACAAAGAGCATCGTCTAATCAAGGAACAACACCTAAAGCACAGCTTGCAGAATCTCAAACACTTTGCACCCACAACAAAGTTCTTGGTTAGATATTACACATGTATGAATGCCACTTATTCCTTACAACTTAAACTATATATATTTAAATGCCAATGACTATGAGCACTGAATGCATAATTGATATATGATAGACATATAATCTTGAGACTGAGAGAGGATGTATAATCATTTGAGATTGTTTAGTGCACACCATCCCACCCTGATTACCCCCGTACATAAACTTCCAATAAAATTAAATAATGATATAGAGATTCTTTCCTCTTGCAATAATCCTCTATAAGAAAAGAAAAACATGGTCATTAACATTGTCACCATAATGAAATGTATAACCTAGTAAAATACCAATGCACGAATGATTTCAAGCTTCCACAGTGTTATATGTAGCAAGAACCACCATAGAAAATACAACATACATACCCACACAAAAAACAAAGAAGAAGAAAATGAACGAACGAGAGTTAAGAAGAAATTAACAAAATATATATACCGTTGTTTCCGCAAGAAAAGCAGAGACATCAGCCGCATCAATTCGTGTAGCAGCTTCTGCAAGAGTAAGCGTAATATGTTTCTTCCTACCTTTCTCTTTCTTCTTAGCCACTCCACCCTCTTCATGATCCATGATTATTGTCAGTGTAGGATACCGGAGGAGGTGCAGAGGTTTGAGCATCGATTTTTCATGGATTTTTCTCCCAATAACTAAGAACATCGCGAATCGAGAAAGTGGTGAATAGAAGAAAGGATTTAGCATTGAAACAACAAAAAGAACAAACCATCCAGAGCATATCCAAAATTAAAAATAAAAATAAAAAGCAAAGCAAACACCAGTGAATTGGGAACAAATCAGCAAATCTAAATTACTATGGCCTCGAAACATCAGCAATGGATTGCTCACCAACCCTGTAATTTCCACTATGTACATATAAAATATACGTGCAATGTTAATTCAGCTTGTTAGTGTAACTATATTTGAACCTTTCGTGGAACATATCTGTGAAAATAACAAAGAAATTAATGATGACATATAAAGCACCTGTCAAGTATTGGAATAATGTCAGGATTTTTGTGAATGTTGCCAAGTAGATGCTTTTTCATTATCCAACAGTACCAAAATTTCTGAATGCATGATAGACTCCATGTTTCTATTCTTTGCATGTACTCTTTTACTCTATTAATGAAAATTCATAGTTAAAAACTAATGATCCAAAATAGATGAAATTACAACAAACACCATATTCAGCCATTAAGTATCATGTAGACCAGTAAAAAACATGAATCAGTAAAACTGAATGCAAAGTCCATACAGGATAATTTATCATCAATTTGCATCCAAAATTGACCTCTAGTAGCAAAAATCTTATTCACATCAAAATTTCAAAACAACTGGTAATTATATCTAATCAAAGGAGGCAATTAGAACACATAGTTTCGTGAGGTTTTGTAGAAATCAACAAGAATAGTGATAATAGCGAATTTTGGACATCTAATCAAAAGTAGACAAAATTTTTGTGGACCAAGAGATCCAACATTTATCTTCACCATTAACTACTATAATGCTCTGCTAACCAAAAAAACCAGCAGTATCATAACGCAAGAACAGTGGTAGATGAAGCACAATGGCAGCAAAAGAGGCTCATCAAGGCCATCAGATATATCAAATACTCTGCAATTGAATATCATGATGCTTGAATACAAAACATAGACTGAAATTGAAGCCCACGAGGCACATGCTGAAAATAAAATTCACAGAAGAAGAAGAGAAAAAGACCGAACAACATCAAACCAATGCAGTACAGGGCTGACATGAAATCCAACAAAATAAAGAAAGACATAGCAGAATACTGCAATAACTACTGCAGATACTCAATCTATAGCAATGAATTTCAGAAGAAAAGAAAAAAAACCACCTATTACCCCAAGTAGCAGGAAAACGAAAACAGAGCCCATACACACACAATATACAACCAAATCCTGCAGTGGGAAGAAGTTGAGAAGTAGAATACCTGTCGGAGTATGGAACGCCGGAAGACGAAGGAGCAAGCAGACGACGTAGAAGACGATAGCAGCAGAAATGAGAAATGAAACCCATGTAAACCGCCACCCACATCTTCTACTTCCAGTGTACAATGGTAGTGGAGGCACTGTAGACTCTCAGTGGACGAAACGAAAAATAAGAGGTGAAGAAAGGCGGTGGTGGAGATAGACACCGGGAATGGGCGTCCGGCATCTTCCAAAACCAGAAAAAAAAAAAAGGGCGAGGGGAGTAAACGACAAAATAGTAGTAATATTATTCCCATTTAATAAGTAAAAACCTATTTACGATAGGTGTAACAGGGAAAAGGGATTAGGATCATTTTTGGTATATTTTGTTTGGTATTGAATTAATGAACTGAGACTTCTAGGCACGGGTGTGTGTATATTATATATGGTGTCTTTTACGGTGTATTCTATTTTGGTATGATGCGAGAGATTATACGTTCAGGTCAAGGTAAACATCTCTATTTCATGTCAGGTCGGGTCAGATCTGACATTTTTTTTAAGTCCCTCGTTGAAATTTCAACGTGCCCGTTCAAAATGTCACGGAGTCCATGGAAGCCTCGTTGAATTTTAATAAACAGCCCAAAACGAATGACATCATTACACTCCAACGGGTCCGTCAAAATTTGAACGGTCACTATTTCATATCTAACGGGCTCGTTGCATTTCCCGTTTGAAACTCTGCAGTTTTTTTTAATTGGGCCATTGTTCTAGTCTTCACCCGCTCATCAGTCTCTTTTATACTCCTCTTCTTCCTGAATAACTCACTCTAGCACAAAAACGCTATCACTCAAGAATATATATGCTCAAGGATAAGAAGAAATCCAAAGCAGAGGAGAAGAAACCGTACGGACGAGGATGGTAGAAACGAGACTCGTTTGCGAAAGATAAATCCATATTCAGCAGCAGATTGATTCAACCCACAACGCCTTTCAGAAATCCATGGTCTCTGCCGAGTCCAAATCCCCTCGAATTGCAAGGTGAATAAACTTATTATTCAACCCTAATCATACTCCGATGAAAAGCTGAATATGAGAAATTGAAGGGGAAAAGGGGATTTCGGTAGGTTTTCAACGAGGCGAGCCCTGAAAATTGAACGAGCTCATGAGCAGTTGAACGAGCTCGATGAAATTGTAATGTGGGCCTGAGTGTTTGGCTATTTTTATAATTCAACGAGGCATACAATGCTTCCCGTGCCATTTTTAACGGGCTCGTTGAAATTTCAACGGGGGACTTAAAAACAATATCAGGTTTGACCCGACTCGACATTAAATAGAGATGTCTACGGTGACCTGAATATATACTTTCTCGTATGATGCCTACACTGAATTCAAAATTGTGGATCCCTTCATGGGCAGGGCCAGCTCTCATGTAAGGCCGGAGAGACGGCCGTCTTAAGCCCAACGGTGCCGGGAGGGCCCAAATGTACATGTTTCGCTAAAAGAAAAAAAATCCGTGTAGATTCAATCTGATTCAACCTAATATAATATGTTTTTTTTTTTGATAAATACCTTTTTTTTTTAACTCCAACCGATAAAGGTCCCAATAAAAAATTTACTTGGCCCAAAAAAAAATTAGACATACAAACAAGTTTTATTAATTTTTTGTTTGGAAACTATTGAAATTAAAAAGAATATACTATTATATATCTATATAAAAAAAAAAGCACACAAAGAAAAATAAAACAAACAAACAAAAATAAAAGCTTCACTTCACTAAATTGAATTTTATATTTACGGATGTTAAAAACGCGATAAGTATATTTTTAGAAAAAAAACAACTGCCCATTCGGAGATTTGGCCTTAAGCTCAAAAAATGTCAGGGCCAGTGCTCATGGGGCTTACTCCTGAAGGGTGGTGACAATGAGAGATGAAAGCCTTCAGGCCGACATATGAAATATTCATTTTATTTTTTATTTTTGATAGAGACGCCGCCGTAAATTCGATTAAGGATTAATATTCGTTTGTTGTATTTTTTTTAAATTTTTTTTTAAACACCGATTGTTGTTGTATTGAACTTGTCAAAATTGCATTTTTTATTTTGATCAATCAAGAGCTTCATGCGTGTCATTCTAAAAATAAAAAAATAAAAAAAATGTTCAAAGTGTGTCTATCCTTTTTTTTTTTTTTTTTTTTTGGAAATAAAAGGATAATATCACACACACGCCCATTCGCGTTATTATATATCTATATAAAAAAAAAAAAACACACAAAGAAAAATAAAACAAACAAACAAAAATAAAAGCTTCACTTCACTAAATTGAATTTCGTATTTACGGATGTTAAAAACGCGATAAGTATATTTTTAAAAAAAAACAACTGCCTATTCGGAGATTTGGCCTTAAGCCCAAAAAAATATCAGGACCGGCCCTGCTCATGGGGCTTACTCTTGAAGGGTGGTGACAATGAGAGATGAAAGCCTTCAGGCCGACATATGAAATATTTATTTTATTTTTTATTTTTGTAGAGACGCCGCCATAAATTCGATTAAGGATTAATATTCGTTTGTTGTATTTTTTTTTATTTTTTTTTAAACACCGTTTGTTGTTCGTTTTTAATATCCTTTTTTTTTTTTTGGAAGTAAAAGGATAATATCACACACACGCTCCAAGCAGAGTTCGAACCGTGGACTCCTCACTGGGAGGCAAGTTATACCTTACTGGTAATCCACTTAGGTATGTATCCGAATACAAAGCATTTCTTTCCCAGATTCATCAAAAGCACATGAATAGTTTAAAAAAAATATCAAATAAATCATTAAAATAATATAGAGGGGAACTCATTTAATCAATCAAGTTATTAAAGACAAGATCGAATTTCTACATATTTATATAATGCTAACTTTATGTCCAACTATTTATACTATTTTCATCGTCTTCAAATCTCTATGCACTCTATTATTTGCGCAAATTTGTTGACTATTTTGTCTTTTAGTTCAAGTGCTTTCCTTTTCTTTTTTTTTTATTAAAATTTTTGCTAAATTCTAGCGCAAAACGACGCCGTTCTTCTTCAGGTTCATACAAACGTCATTTTGATGATCTCCACTAAACGTTGCTCTGATTTGCTGCCGTTCTTTGCCATCACCGATTTTCTCCACCACCGCCCTTCTCAAACACCGCTTCATATTGGAATTTGGCAGTATAAAAGGTCCTGGAAGGATAACCATGGCATTTTTCCTGCTTCCCATTGACTCTGAAATTTTAGCCTTCTTGAAATTGATATCGTCGTTCGTCGATTCCATTGTCTGCTTCGATTGTTATATCAATCTCTTGTTCCATTTCTGCTTACTGGTTGCTTCACAAGGTAATACCTTCTTCTTCGTTGTTCTTTTCTTTGTGGGTTGTTCTTTGTTTAGCTTCTTCTTCGTTATTTTGCTCTGAATATGTTCATCAGTCTCTTGTTCCATTTCTGCTTACTGATTTGCTTCTTCTTCTTCTTCTTTGTTCATCTGCGTCTCTGTTCGTTTATTCAGTTTGCATGTTTGTAATTGTCTTCCCTTTCGGAAATCGCATTTAAGTCTGTATGATTTTGTGATGTAACTAATGGATTTGCGTTTTCTTCTTTCGTGCCATGGTTGGGGACTGAGTTCTATTATTGTGTTACTTAGGAAGGTCAGTAAAAACTTAAAAATTGCATCATGTTGTTGTTCTGGATTATGGATTATGGATTATGCAAACTTTGAGTTTGATCAATTTTTCATTCTGCAGGCACAAATTGGAAGAGATTCTAAACCTCAATGATGCTCAGAGCATTGCAAAAATGAATGATATTCCTATGTCCTCATTTGAATGTCTTCACGTCCTGTTATTTGGGCTTCTCTTTCGCTGTATAAATGCAGTTATATCTGTCGTAATTTGTAGGTTGCTCATGATTTGAACATTTATATTCTAGCAGGTTTGATGATGGACATTCTTATTAGTAAGAAGTAAAAACTTTTGCAAGAAAAAATATGAAAGCTGAGTCGTCTGGAATCGTGATTGGTATCACAATAGGTGTGGTGATTGTTGTGCTTCTTTCTTTTGTTGCTTTGATCTGCTTCAGGTGCCATAGAAGACGTTCTCGGATAGGCATCAGTGGTTCTAGGAGGGGCACATCAACACCGTTTCGTGAAAATGGCGTGGATTCTGGCACTATTGCATCTGATTCATCAGTCGGTGCTGATTCACCAAAATCAACTCTTCAACAACCCATCTGGCTCAGACATAACAAGGCTAATACGCTTCTTGCTTCTGGCTTACTTCACTACTCTTTCCGGTATTGTGGATTTTGAAGATTAACATAGTAGTTCGCTTCTTTTTCATTTGCGTACATTTTACTACTTGTGATGTAGTGTCACTAAATGCTATTGGATTTTGGATTTTTAATGTGTTTTCTCTCGTTATGAATCGAGATCCGAGAAAGCCACCTTGAACTTCACCACATTGATCCGGAAAGGGGCTTATGGCCATGTTTATAGAGCTCGGATGTTAACCGGTGAGACAAGATTCTTTGTTAAAGTACTTGCGGTAGATTCAAAGCAAGGGGAGAACGAGTTCCTAAACGAGGTATGTTCAGGATTAAATTCTGGTAACAGCTGCATTTAAGTTCTTTTAACTTGTTTTTATGTCTTGAATCAACGTATGGCAATCTGCTTATATCTTTCTTGAAAATTGTGAACAAGAGAGACTGATTTATGCATATATTGTTCTTCTTTTTTGAAATATCGAACTACATTAATTTGAGATTAAGAGTTTGAGTTTTCACTTGAGTTGAAGTAT
Source organism: Gentiana straminea (assembly GCA_036785695.1). Classification (NCBI taxonomy): domain Eukaryota; kingdom Viridiplantae; phylum Streptophyta; class Magnoliopsida; order Gentianales; family Gentianaceae; genus Gentiana; species Gentiana straminea. Next base: position 7,349,816 of record JAVUPR010000048.1, on the reverse strand, counting down.
TGGGTACATCTTCTTTCAGGTCACACTACTTGGAAGGTTACATCACGAACCTTGTGAATTTGATTGGTTATTGTGCGTAAAAAGGGCGGCATATCCTTATTTATGTCTATATGAGTCGTGGCGCTTTGGTCGCTCATTTATATGGTATGTTGCGAAACTTTGACCCTAATGTCCATCTTTCTACCCCTTGGGTGCTTACAATTTCGGTGTGAGACATTTGATTGTAGCCGGACAATAGGGTTCGAATCATTGTAAAAAAATAAAGTAAAAAAATCCCATAACTTCTACACTAGAAAGACCAACCATTGAGCTGTTAATTTGTTTTTTAGATGAAACAGACCAACCATTGACCTAGGATTTAAGAGTTCAGATTGCTTTGGATGTTGCCAAGGGATTGGAATATCTTCATGATGGGGTAAGTTGTCACCTTACCGTACGAGCTTTCAGTTGCAGTCCTTTTAAGAAAATATAAGCATATATACATGGGATTTTTAGAGGTTTTCTTATTTTCCCTTCTTTTTTCGCCATTGATTTCAGGCAGTTCCTCCTGTGATACATCGTGAAATCAAATCTTCCAACATTTTGTTGGATCAATCCATGAGAGCCAGGGTGCGTCTTGTTTCTTCTACTTTTTACTGTCTATTCTTATAATATAACTTCAACGAGTAGAGGTTCACATGCTTTTTCTACTTGATTATTGTGTTGTTTAGTATCTGGGCTCTCGGGAAGCATTGAAACTGCGCAGAGTCAGGTATCTGTTGGGATTGGATTGCTGGCCGGATCCACAGTGATGCTTCTTACCCTGATATGGGGGTCATGTGTTGTTGTTGGCAAGTGTGATATTGAAAATTCTGTTGCTCTTGATAACAAGGATACAAAATTCTTCAGCTTAACCGGTATGTCCCCTTACCTCCATCTTTGACTTTATCCTTGTATACATTAACCTCATTGCTCGACTTTAAAACTATGGTTTACTTTTCTTCTATTTTTCATGTTATTTGACGAGTTAGTTGTATGCCTTGCAACTTATCATCAATGTATCTGAGTCACGGTGTCTTATGCATAATTTTCATGATACATATCTCAACGAACACTCATAACATAAAGCATAAACTGATATAGAAATTATAGTGTTGTTCATGGAATGTGCTTCATTATAAGCATAAACTGATATACAAATTATAGTGATGTTCATGGAATGTGCTTCATTATGATTCTGCTATGGTATCTCATTAGTAAAGAGATCCGCATTGAAGGAAAGCATGTAAATGCATCTTATGGTCAGGCAAGAGTAAAAGATCAATAAACTGGATATGAGGACTACACTGTCTATTACTAATTAATGCTTGTAATCTAAAGGGATCCAATACACATTTCCTTGATGTTGGTTAATGCTTTTAAATGATATTACTTTATTCAGGCTCTGGTGTTAGTACTGATATCTGGACAAGCTACGCGGCAATTATCATGGTTGTTTCAGTGATCCCCTTTATAGTCGTTCAGTTTCCTCAAATTGTTCATTCAACATCTGGAAGGCACTTGGCTGTCTTGATTGTTCTTATTGTGTCTGTTGCCCTTCTTATCACCTATTGTCTTTATCAGGTACTTGTTCACGAACATGCTCTTTATATCATTTTGGTTTTTCATTTGGTATCACACTATCATGTTCGGTTCGGTTACTCTCGGGAAGATTCACTTTGTGCCAATTTTTGTTCATCGATTAAGAAAACTTTTGTATCTCCCTCTCTCGAATCTTTAGTCTCAATCCTCATGCTTTGTTTTATGAGATTTTCTATAAATGGAACTTTTGTTGCGGGTATTTCGACCTTGGGTACAGAGGGAGACGTCTTGCTTATGCAAAGCATAAGCATGTGATCTTATGAAGAATGTACGTGCAAAGTGAGTTCTTATGAAGAATGTAGCTTGTTGTGTACGAAAACGCACACGGTGTGCAACAATAGTCGTACCAAAGAATGTATTTTGGGAAACACGTCGATACATGCACACCGTGTTTCCAGGCACAACTACTTTCAGCAAAAAAATCATAATGGACGTATTTTGACATATTAAAACCACATCTTTCCCTACCCCCCACAACGCAGGACATTAAAAAAACAACTTAACCATTCGAACACGCAAAAAACAACAAAATCCGAGGGCCTCATCGTGCAAAGCACGATCATACCACTAGTATATAAAATATAAGCAAACAGATATAATCCGTCCAATAATTTTTTTTTAGGTAAACCGTAAACCCATCCAATTATCATAAAACATACATTGTAGCATAAAGTTTATCTTTTCATTAACATAAGAATAATGATCTCTTAGAAAAAGGGAAAATAAGAATAATGATACCCATAAAACTATTATGGTAATCATATGATGTAGCAACTAGCAAGTGACTCGCCGGTAAATAAATATCATAGGTCTCATCATTATATTATGTTGCGAAATTTATTGTGTCATAAATAGTACTCTATATGAAGAAGGAAAAATAAAAGTATATTGTGTCTACTACCATGAGTGACACAATACAATTTCACACAATTGATTATGATTTGTCCCTTATGAAATCTAGGTCATTGTACTCCATTTTTTTGGAATATTTTTCCTCTCTTAGCCTTATCATAATCAATCAAAGTGGCAAAATTATATTTTTGTTATTCGTTATGATATAACCGTTGTGATAGTAAATATAAGTGTACAACGAGCCGAGCCACTCATGAGCAACTCGACTCTCGGCTCGCAAAATGATCGTTCAAGTACGATTTTACCGAACTCGAGTAGTTGAGCCGAATTTAAAAACATGAAAACTTGAGTCGGAATATTCACGAGGTTTATTGAACATTATTATATTATATTTTTTATAAATTTATTTAGAAACCGAACTCGAAAACACTTTAAAATTTTAAAAAGTTGTTTGAGGTACTTTTGAGTTTAAAAATGCTTAAAATTTTATTGAAAAAAATTAAAACTAAATCGAGCTGATTTCAAACAACTTTTTCCTCGTTTAAACAAACTTAAACATCACTCTTTGTAATGATTACTCGACTCATTAAATATATATTTCATTTGACTCGGATCGTTTACGCGTCGAATAACATATGAATAATTGAGGCAAATGGAGGGGTGGGATTGGCTCCAGGAAAACAACGCAAGCACACAAATGGAGTCAGACCTTATCCCAGAGGGTAACAAGGAGGATACCTGATCAGTGAGTCATATTTACAAACACATACCGCCCCCAAAGCTAATATTCTCTTTTCTTCGTCCTTGTCTTCTTCACTTCATCATCTTCTCCTCACTCATTTCTTCAACTTTTCTTACTCCATTTAGCACCAAGTTTTTTTTTTTTAGTTTTATTTTATGGAAATCTACATCAATTCTGGTAGTTGTTAGGAATCAAATTTTGGGTTTTATTGTTTACAATTAATTAATTAATGGTTCGGATTATTCCGATGGCGTCGTCGTTCAGGCCTTCCCTCTCATCGATGAGGTTGTCGAGGTCCACTGGTTTCCGCCTCTCGTCCTTTAATTCGGTTACTTCTTGCCGCATGCTTACTTCAAGGCATCTCAGATGTGGTAAATTTCAGTGCTTATTATTTGAATAATTCAGTATTTAACGTTGCATTTATTGTGTTAATGATTTCGGTTATATTAGCTGCAAGAAACATGATATCTGTTTCTTTTAACACAATTTTTTTTTTTTTGTTAGTGTTTATGATGCTCTGTGAAGCTAAATTACCCACGTTAGATATTTATACTGAGGATGTGTTGTATGACGATTAATATATGTTTATAGTCTTCTGGTTTTGCTAATGCTATTCAGATTCAGAGCTTTTCCGTTTTGTTGCTTGAAACTTGAGCTTGTTTTGAAACTAATAAAAAGAGCAGGTAAACAACAGTTATCAAGTAGAGTTGCAAACATTTCTTATAAATAATTTTTTTTGAATGATCCGTATCCAATTAATCATCTAGTTTATGGAGTCTAAGCTTGTGTAATAATGTACTGTGCATGAACCTGAACTTGGCTTGGATCTGTTCCTATAAGAGGTTCAATATGGATTTGATTCATTGGCAAAAGGGAAAACTTGAATCCGGCTTAATTACACTCAATAAATATAGAAGTTGATTTGGAAATATATTGGGTTTCATCTAGAGGATGACAATTCAGTTTTTGTTCATTATTGTACATAAATGTATTTTAAACGTAATTCACAACTCATGCTTGATTGATAAAGCTTGCTGAGCTCACTAGTGATTCATTCAGTTCTGCGCTTCACCGGCATTTCCTACTAAGGCACTTGAGTTCAATCTCTGCCTCCTTAGACCAAAGGGGAAAAGCTTTTTCTCATTCCAAGCTTGATTTGCTCTCAAGTAGCTTGTCTATTTGGCTCCTTTATAGAAAGACGTTAAAACATAATTTTGGATAAGATTTTCTCAACAGATTTTGTTGCTAGTAACAGTAGCTAATCCTTATTTACCCGAGGGAGTATTCACTTTACCTCTATGGTTTCACTCATTCATTTCTTGGCAAGAATGAGCGGTTAGATATAAGCCAAATGAGCTTGAGCTACATTCCATCAGTTCTTTTATCATCCGAAGCTGAATCCAGACGCCATCACTCAACTCGAAAGCTCCTCGTGCTTAGGGAAGCTAGCAAAACAGTCAAACACACCTTGGTACTAAAATCCGTTATGTCCTTAGCTGAGCCACATAGAATAAGGGGTCTCAAATCTAACCAATCTGAAACTCTTGCTTCAACACTCTTAAGTCTTGCTGAATCAAGCACAAGTATTAATATTTCAGCGAGTTGTGTTAGAGTGTGTCGCATGATGCTCGTATGTGCACGAGTTGATTAGACCATGCCTCATTTGAAGCAAGGTTTGAATAAATTTAGTAAGAGTTTGCAGATCACATGCAACCTAGTTAGTTGGCTTTCGATTGATTGTACAAGATATTAAGTCTCTATGGTAGTTTTTTAGTCTCGTGAATCGAGTTGCTATTCACCTACAGCATAAAGGTATTCAGTTGTTGGACTGTGCTAATAAGGTTGCTTTTTGCTCCTTTTGTTCAGAAGTGCCAAAGTCTCAGCCATTTGGGCTGAATGCTTCAAAGTTGCTGAGAGGTGATGGAAAGACAATGACAGTTAGCGCATCAGGTAATATGGCACAAGCAAGCACGGCTTCTACCCAAGAAAGCGTCTTAGACTGGGTTAAAAAGGACAAAAGAAGAATGCTACATGTTGTTTACCGTGTTGGTGACATGGAGAGGACCATAAAGTATGTGTTCTTGAAAACAAATGCCCAAATTATTTAACTCGTTTTAAAAAAAAGATTATTTAACTAGTTATTATTATTATTATTATTTCTCTCAATATTGGTGTTATATAATTGTTCCTTCGTGATGGCGGCAGATTCTACACTGAATGTTTAGGGATGAAGCTCTTGAGGAAGCGTGACATCCCTGAGGAGAGATATACAAACGCTTTTCTTGGATATGGCCCAGAAGATTCTCATTTTGTCATTGAGCTTACTTACAGTAAGAAAATATTACTCAAACTTAGCCAACATAATGCATTGACAAGATTTGCAGTTTGCCACATCTCAACATAGTGTGCTACATGTATGGATGAAATAGGCCCAGGTGTTAAATTACTGATAATATACTCCTGTATTGATACTGGCAGATTATGGAGTTGACAAATATGACATTGGATCTGGTTTTGGCCATTTTGGCATTGCAGTTGAGGATGTAAGTTGCGTAAATTGTTCACATTAACAACCAACCATTTCACTTTTACGAAGAATAGCGTTACAACTAAGCAAAATTTGTCGACATGTACTTAATGTCTTGTCCTTCTTTGATATTGTTTGGTCTTTATAAACACTTCCGTTTGTCCTGCCAAACATTTTATGGAGTCTCGTCTTGATTCGTTTCTCTTAGCTGATACATTAGCCCTGTACATCCTTTCTGTTATGATGCATGTAAACCATCTTATTGTTGTTATGTAGTAGTAAAAAAGAAAAAGCTCGATGCATGGAGCATCTTATCTATATGGGACTTGGCCATATAGGCCTATGGGGAGCAACGCAGCCTTATATTTCCATAAGAGGTTGTTTCAACGGCTCAAACCCGTGACCTCTGATCACACAATGACATCTTTACTGCTGCATGACAGCTTTTACTGCTACACCAAAGCTCCCATTTACTTTTATTTAGTAGTAATAATATTTTATTATTTTCAACAACAGCAAGCGGTAAGAGTTGGAGTCTTTTTAGCTCTTATATTCAAGCTGATATCCAACAGCTTATTTTGACTGTGAATAGGTTGCGAAAACCGTGGATTTGGTAAAGGTAAAGGGTGGGAAAGTTACTAGGGAACCTGGCCCTGTTAAAGGTGGAAATACAGTTATTGCTTTTGTTGAAGATCCTGATGGTTATAAGTTTGAACTTCTAGAGAGGGGTCCAACACCTGAACCACTATGTCAAGTAATGCTTAGAGTTGGAGATCTCCAACGTGCCATTGAATTTTACGAGAAGGTATGGAAGAGAGACATTTTCTTTTTTACTTCTCTGATTTTCTTTATGATTCTCAGATTGTTTACTTCGATTTATGCTATGTCTAATTTGCATTAGGCTTTTGGCATGGAGCTTCTCCGGACTAGAGATAACCCTGAATACAAGGTATTGTACTGTCTATATTTTGTTACACATATAAAGCTTGGTAAAAGGAGAAGCGGAAAAGTTGTTCAAGTGCCCGCCTTTCTCACTCACCTTTCTCTCTTCCTTTTTTCGTTTCTGAATTGGTCAATTCCGTTTTTAGTGGCGTATGCCCGGGTCAGCTATTATCTAAGTTATCACACGATAAGCTTGGATCTGGAAGTTTGTGTAAAAAGGAATGCCGTCATAATTCATATAAATAAATAAATAATAATCTCATGTTCTTGGGCTGTCAAACGTGTAGAGATCATTTTTGTCATATTGTCATTAATCATTATACTTAAATCGAATTGTTGCCAATCATTTCCAGAAGTGAATATTTGTCTAATTTAACTCACATATGCTATATGCAGTACACAATAGCAATGTTGGGCTATGGTCCTGAAGATAAGAGTGCAGTGATGGAATTAACATATAATTACGGGGTTTCTGAATACGATAAAGGAAATGCTTATGCACAGGTAGATAGCTAATACGCGTTTGCTGCTTGTGTCTGCATTGCATTGTCTTGATTAAAACACTATGGCTAATATGTTGTGTTGTGGTTAAATATGGTAATATACAGATAGCTATAGGGACAGATGATGTATATAAAACTGCAGAAGCAGTTAGACTTTGCGGTGGAAAGATTACCAGGGAACCTGGACCCTTACCTGGTATTAATACCAAGATCACAGCTTGCTTAGATCCTGATGGTTGGAAGACGGTATCTACTCCCCCCTCCCCCTCCCCCTCCCCCTCCCCCCTCCCCCCTCCTACCCATCTTCAATTAAAGCTTGTACACTTCAATTATGTTTTCGTAATGGATCATGATTTGTTTATTTCCATTATATGGTTTCTGATTTTGCAGGTATTTGTCGACAACATTGATTTTCTTAAGGAACTTGAATGAGACGAGACCTCGTCAGGAGAACGGCTATGTTGGTGTGCTTGATTCAATTTATTGAAGAGGTTATTGATGGAGATGAATGTATTATATTTTTGTTTTTTTTGTAGATGAATTTCACAGAAATTATCAGCATAATGAAACCAGCATATAATGAAACAGCTGGAATGCAGTGTAGAAATGGCTCAGAATAAGAACAATTTTTTTTTTTCCTTTTTTTTGTGTCGTTGCCCAGTTTGTGGAAAATGCTTAAAAAATGACAAAGTTGCTAGCAAATAAACCAAAATGTTCATGAGCATTTCATGTTTGGTTCTTTAATTTGTTTTCTTGGCCGCCGTTATTGACATTACATCGAATTTACTTGTAAGACACCACACCAATATTCAACCTTTGACTCAACACGTGCATAGGTCGAATATTCATTTTCAACTTCTGTAAATTCGAATCTATCCCGAAATGGTGCCCTACGCCCTGCTAGATTTACTTTATTTGGGTGCTATGAGGGCATCTCTTAGGTTCCTTTTTTTTTTTTACAACAAAATGGTATAAATTACACAATTCTTCTCCAACAATTCTACATTTAAATTTTACACCAAAAAGAATATTCCATATTAATCTTTTTTTATAAAATAAAACAAATATATTTATTTCATCAAATAACAAAATACAAGTTAACTTAAATAATAAAAATATAACGAATGAATTAATTATAATAAAATATCAAGTAAGTAATGTAATTTAATCAAATTACTGATACATAATAAATATTTTATACATATTTATTAGATGATAATTAAATTAAACTACAAAATAAAATAAAAAAGCCACAACAAACAAATTAATGCATTGAGGTAATCGGAAAAGGCTGAATCTTGATAACCCCCACATTGAGCCGGAAAACTCTTTAAATTAGGATTGGAAAATATTCATTCTACAACAAAATGATCATAACACATTGTCACAATACACTTTTATACTATTGATCTTTATAAGACTCATAAGAATCAAAATGTCACACATTATAATCAATGATGTAAAAGTGTGTTGTACATGTTGTTATGACTATTTTGTTGTACAAACTAATTAGGATTAGGATTGTCAATAAAAAAGAAAAGAAAAGAAAATTTTCAACGGCCCTTTAAGGTGTCCAAGGCGGTGGACAAGGCTGACCCTAATGTAACACGGGTTAGGCGTGCGCTGAAGGCCAAACCGTCGGGGGGCCGAAATTACATGTCTATGTCTCCCAAAAAAAAAACCATGTAGATCAAATTCCAACCAATCTAATATAATGTGTTAAAAAAATAACATGAATTGATAAACTCAAAATATAGGCCCACTAATGTAATGTGTTAAAAAAATTTACTTGAACTGATAAAAGCCCAAATTATAGGCCTAAATTTATAATAACTCATATGCATCAATTCCAATTTCATAGGTGCATCCGTTCAACTAGGGGTGTTTAGCTTTCGGGGTCGTTGCCTCCGAACCCCCACGAGTTGGCGCTGCATCCTCGATCTGTTTGTGTATGTGGGCGTGAGCGGGAGGACGGGCGGGCCGGAATGCATGCGTGCACCGTATGGGCGGGCAAGTATCGTACGTGTTGTGTGCGCCGTGCGTGCTGTCGTCGTGCGTACTTGTGTGTGAGTGTTTTAATGAAGATATAAATACTGCATACACCCCGGAATAAAAGAAGCCGTCTGTGGAAACAGAATGAAACAGAATCTTCACTCTCAGAAACAAGCACTACTGGATTAGTAATACTACAACCCAATATCACATTTTCCGACTTGGAAATAGGACATCCATCTTTTTGGCCTGCATATAAAGATGGATGTCCTGTTTCCAAGTCGGAAAAGTGATATTGGGTTGTAGTATTACTAATCCAGTAGTGCTTGTTTCTGAGAGTGAAGATTCTATTTCATTCTGTTTCCACAGACGGCTTCTTTTATTCCGGGGTGTATGCAGTATTTATATCTTCATTAAAACACTCACACACAAGTACGCACGACGACAGCACGCACGGCGCACACAACACATACGATACTTGCCTGCCCATACGCTGCACGCACGCTACACTCATACCTAACTCATCAATTCTTTTATTTGTCTGGGCCCGAGTCCTCTCTTAGCTACAGGATTTCTGTTGAACTCCATATCACCTAGAAATCATAACAAATCGCCTTGAATATACTTGCATACCTATCACTATCCCATTTTTTTTCCACATGCAAACATTTTGTCTTTATTAGGACTCATACACGACTATTTTGGGTTAAGTGACATAGGAGTAATTACTATGTCACTATCAATATTTTATTATGATATCAACAGTTATGTCGTAGCAAAAAATCTTTATCATGTTTGTATTATTGTCCTTGAGGTGGATATGACTGCAAACATAATTTCAAGTCATCCCACACTGAAGCTAAAATTGTTGAGCTTATTGAAAATGCTCATTCAAAATCAAAAGAGAAAGTGTGAAGGGTGAGGAGAGAAGAAGATCGGGGAACGATGGAGAAGAAGGAAGAAGGAGAGGAGAATGGGTTGAATTTGTAACATTCAGAACTTGAAGGATTATATTGTAGTTATTTTGTTAGGATTGGAAGATTTTATAAGTGTGGTGCTATAGGTAGAAATAGCATTATAATAATTAACCATGGTGCTACGAGTATATGTAAAAATCAATGTGGTGCCTCAAGTAGAATAACACAGAGAAGTGTGATGCCTCTTAATTTGGGTGTCCAAGTAAAAATAGTGTGGTGCCTTTAAAGACACCATTTATTTTTTTCCTTTTCATTTTGACAATATGAATAAAAAAATAATATTTAAGGAAAGAGAATATGAACTGCAACGTGACAAAGTCACCTTCAAAATCCCATCCAAAATTTTCACATTGTCCAATTTGAAGCCACTGTTAGAGCTGTTAACGAGCCGAGCCGAGCCGAGCCGATTATTGGCTCTTCGAACTCGAGCTCGTTAAGCTCATGAGCTCGTTCGTTTGTTAAACGAACAAAAAATTCTGTTCGAGCTCGGCTCGTATAAAACATGAACTGTTCGAGCTCGTTTGAGCTCGGCTCGTTAGACATATTTTTTGTCTTTTGGCTCGACTTTGGCTCGAATTCGGCTCGAGTTCGGTTCGTTAGACATATATTATAAGCATATAAGCATGTTCGCGAACATTATATAAGTATGTTCGTGAACAATAAGCATGTTCGCGAACATAATAAGCATGTTCGCGAACATAATCGAACGTTCGCGAACCAAGCTCGAGCTCGGCTCGTTAAGCAAACGAGTCTACAATCATGTTCGAGCTCGGCTCGTTAAGCTAAACGAACAAACGATCACGAACACTAACGAGCCGAACACGAGCTTGTTCACGAGCGGCTCTGTTCGTTTAACAGCTCTAGCCACTGTGTGTTTCATACCTATCACTATCAACATTTGTCTTTTATTAGGGCTCAAAACGACCATAATGGGTTAAGTGACATATTGGGTTAATTACTATGTCACTATCAATATTTTATTATGATGTCAGCAGTTATGTCGTAGCAAAAAATCTTTATCATGTTTGTATTATTGTCCTTGAGGTGGATATGACTGCAAACATAATTTCAAGTCATCCCACACTGAAGCTAAAATTGTTGAGCTTATTGAAAATGCTCATTCAAAATCAAAAGAGAAAGTGTGAAGGGTGAGGAGAGAAGAAGATCGGGGAACGATGGAGAAGAAGGAAGAAGGAAGAAGGAGAGGAGAATGGGTTGAATTTGTAACATTCAGAACTTGAAGGATTATATTGTAGTTATTTTGTTAGGATTGGAAGATTTTATGGAAGATTTTATAGGTAGAAATAGCATTATAATAATTAACCATGGTGCTACGAGTATATGTAAAAATCAATGTGGTGCCTCAAGTAGAATAACACAGAGAAGTGTGGTGCCTCTTAATTTGGGTGTCCAAGTAAAAATAGTGTGGTGCCTTTAAAGACACCCTTTATTTTTTCCCTTTTCATTTTGACAATATGAATAAAATGTTAGGTGTGATGCCCGAAAGACAATTTTGTAATTGTTTTATTTAATAAATGAAATGATATTATTATTCATATTTATTATTCTCATAATCACCGATGTGACAATAGTATTTACACTACAGAAAACCCTAAAGTATATCGTTTATGTAATCACTTAACTCAGTGTATGGTATATACACGGGAGGATTGAGTAAGTGAAGATGTACTTAAAATACAATTAGCCCATAGTGAAGTTAATCGAGAGTATCGGGTCTCTCCTTTAACGTGCTATTAATGCGCCCAGAACACAATAGGTGTGATTGTCTTATCCGGACTTTCGGTTAAGAGAACCTAATGGGGCATTTATATATGATAGATATATCATATAGGGGTACGGACCGATTTGATTAGAGTTCACGATATAATTCCGTAATCGAGAAGTCTTATCGAATCAATGGATGATCATATTTATGGATATATCTTAATCCCGAGGTGATCACGCCAACCGCTTGAATCGGTATGAAGTTTGACTTGACGGTTAAGGATTACACCGAGTCCGTGGTCCGAATTACCCCATCTTGGCATTGTACCGGATTGAGTGAGTAGTCCGTGTTATCACGGATACGGAATCCATTCCTTCCATTTATGGAAGTAGATGACAGCTTCCCTTGTTTGTTAATCCTAGAAACCGATTGATCCATGGAGTTCATATTACACTGATTAGCTACCAGTGAGTTGTATGAATTAATTGATCACTAGGGGGTTAATGGTAAATAAGGATAAGATGTTCTAAAAAGGGTTAACGGTAACTTCCCGATTTAGAATGAACAGTCTATGGAGGATTAATCCATATGTAATGATTATATCAATGGACGCTTATTATTGTTCTCGTGAGGAGATAAATATAATCTTATAATCGGAGAAGTGCAGTCACAGGATTATGGTGGCATATTCCTGTGATTGATTTATCAAATATAATTATTCTGTTCGTAAGATAATTATTTATTTGATTTATCGGAGCCGCTGATTATTAGTCCATGGTCCCCGACGTGCCTCCTAATATAGCATAGCTATTCTCGGACGTCGAATCCTAATAATATTAATTTAGTTCTTGTTGGACTTTATTAAAACGATATGTGAATTAATTGTTTAGTTGGACTAAATAATTAAATACACGGAAAAGACATTTTTCGTGGACTCGGCCCGAATTGGTGTGTTGACTTTTTGACCCAATTGGTCAAAACTAATGGAAAGATGCGCATGACTTGATTAGAAAAAAGGTGCGCATGCATGGTTATTTAATTAATTCAAGGAATTAGTTTTCTTGGATAATTATTTAATGTGTGATTTATCTTTTATTTGTTAAATGATAAATCATGGAATATTGGATAATATATTTATTTATCCTAATTTGTTTGGGATAAATATTATATTTATCTTTTATTTGGAAAAAGGATTAATGTAATAATTATCTCTTAATTATTTAATCCTTGGAGGCTAAGTTTTACTCTCCTATATAAAGAGAGTTCTCCCAAACCTTAGACACACAATAAAATTTCGACTTCCATCTCTTAGAGAGAGGAAGGAAATTTCGGCCAAGGGTAGTTGAGGGAAGATCTTGGAGATTTTTCCGGGTAGCATATCGGAAGGATTCGAGACGAGAATTTCCTTCCACCGGGAGTTGCTTGGATCACACGTACGGAAGATCGTGGTGCTCTTCACACCTTGTTCGTTCTTTCTATTGCGGTTCTTCAACTTGGATTTTGAGATCCAAGAGGTATGTTCTACAACCCCCTTGTAGATGTAGATCTAGTTATTTTATTACGTGTATTTTATAGATCTAGATCCTTAAATCGCTTCCGCTGCGGATGATATTACCAACAGTGGTATCAGAGACCCATGGTGATCTATATTTATACGTATAAAATATTAGATCTAGGAGTGGTAAAACATGTAGATTTTTTTTTTTTTGTCCCAATTTTTTTTTAAAAATAGGGCCGACGCATGATTTATTTTTTTATGTTATGAATGTCTTGGTTGAAGAGATGGATTGGGGTTGGTACTGTTTACTCGTTAGATCTATTGTAGCTCCTTTGTTTAGCAACAATTGAGCATAGAAATTGTATTTTTTTTATGTCTTTCTTTTCGAAATTTATGTAAAAAGTAGCATCTTTTATTGTTATTTTGATTATCCGGGCTGGAAAAGATGAAGATCTTGCTGAAAAATTGAAGATCAAGACGAAACCCAAGGTATGAACGAGGAGAAACGGATGAATTTTATTAAAAATCTGCTACAGGTCTTTCTGCGACGCTGAAAAGCGTCACTAAAAGTCCTGTTTAATAAATATATGCGGCTAGGGTTTTATTTTAGATGCGGCTGCACTATTTTTTTTGTGACCTAAATTTTTTTTTATTCAACAGCCGTATGATAAAAAAAAAAAATTAAAAAAAAAAAAAATTTATTTTTTTGGAAAATAATTAAAAGCAGCCGCATGTAATATATAATAAAATAAAATATATGATTAATTAAAATAAATTGGATTTATTTAATTAAAAAGACCTTTTCTCCTCTCGGGTGTTCGTGGTTCGTGTTCCGGCGGTTCGAGTTCAAGATTCGAAGATCAAGACTCGAAGACAAGAAGATTGTAATTTATTTTTCCTAGGATAGATTAGTTACGGGGGTACCAACAATCCATCTCGGTGTTTAAATTTCCGCAATTTATTTTTTATGTGTTCGATCATAAAATAGATATAAAATCGGAATTGCCATGACATGCATCATATCATAAATCCACTCCATGCATACATGTAGAATTTTAATTTTGGTAATTAAAATAGGCATGTATTCAAACTCGTGTAATTAGTTGAAATTTAATTAATACGTGGTAATTAATGAATTTAGTAACTAATTAATGATCCGAGGACGGGTTATGAAATCGTTAGGCTTTTCGGTGTGTGTTCTCGGTGAACCGCCTTAAAGCCCAAACGAGATCACGTTTTCAATTCGTAGTGTCTACGAGATTGAATGATGGTAAAAGAACAAAAAATCTTGGATAAAAATGGTTCGCTTATAGGTTGGGTGGTCAACTGAGCTAGGCTCGACCGACTTAACCCTCCTAGTGTGATGTATGCACGGGGGTCCGGCAAGACTAAGCTACACCGGAGAACGGAGGGGTGATTCCTTCTTATCTCAATGAGGCTCTCTTGACCCGATTTCGTCCGACTGTCACATATGTTCCAACGAATAGGACGGGTAGGCTTGCCTACGTCACCGACACCATTCGGAATCCTTGATTTGATGTGCTTTTATGTTAACATAAAAAAGACGTGGTTAGTTAACCCACAACCACTTCCAAATTATTGAGTGGGAGCGGGGGAGGCGACAGCCAACCCCACGGCCTCTACTATAGATACAAGTAAGTGAGAGAAGGGTGACGCCTCGAGGCGCTTTGATTTCGTCCCCCTAAGGATGGTGTTCGCCCCTATCAACATTCATGGCTTGGTCTCCGAAAGGATAGGATTTCTGGGTACTCGTCGGGTCACCGACCTATCCTAAGACGGCATACTCGGGCGTACCTAAGAGATCCGATATAGTAGGTCACACTCATCATGGGTATTTTTGGAAATATCTAGGCCGAAAAAGGAAGGTAGTCAATGAATAAAGGGATGTTCGATTCTCGTGGGATGTTCGATTCTCACAAGTTATTCATTGATGAGATTGTCTCGATTTAACCGTCATCTCTTTGACCTACCCTAAGGCGGCACTGAGATGCGAGGTTAAAACCTTGGAATGGTAGAGTAGACTTAATTTTGGTTTACAATTCCTAAAATAAATATAGTAGTGTTAAACTTAAATTAATATATGTCATTTTATTTACAAATTATATCCCTTACTAAATTGCTTAAAATTTATAATTGACTAGTATTGACTTCGTTAAAAAGTGGAAAGTAACTAGGACGTTGAACTAGTTAATCGATAATGCAATTAATTTTTGGAAGAGACATTTTTTTTTTCTCTTAAGCCTTTTAAAAACTAGTGACATATAGGTATGTCACTAGTGTCACTCGTGTCAAACGGGAGACAATCTTAGGTGATTTCGGACTTTGAAATTCTTCTAGTGAATTTTGAGTGTGTAGTAATTACACAAGAAAATTTTCTAATTGAAAAATCGGAAAATCATGAAGTGTTACTAGTTGGACGATATTTGGAATCGATGAACTAGTGGGAGCTTTATGATTTGTTGTTTTTCTAGAACATTAGAAAAGTGTAACTGACTACACACGTAACCGTTCTAATTGAAAAACCGGAAAGTCATGGAATGTCGCTAGTTGGACGATATTTGGAATCGATGAACTAGTGGGAGTTCTATGATTTATTGTTTTTCTGGAAACATTGGAACTATGTATGAAAGATTTTCTAATCGAAAAAATAGGAAAATCATAAAAAATAAAGCATTGCTCGTTAGACGGTATTTGGAACCGATAAACTAGTGGGAGCTTTAATGCTATGATTTATTGTTTTTTCTGGTATATTAGAAAATCCGAGAAGTCCAGACGAGTAACACTCGAAATAGACATCCCACGGTTCAAGAGTAGTGTCTACTCAAACGAACCGCTGGTTCAAGACTCGTTTCCATTCACGGAAAGTCAAGAATGGGAGAATATGTCTAAAAGTGTTAGTCATCTAAACTCGAGAAAACTTTAAGGCCGAACCGAAAAATTAATTAACGAAAATCATAGGATAAGGACGGTGATTTGGGATCACCAACCTATGAATCCTTGGCGATTTTCTCGAGCTAAGTTCTTTGGAAGAACAAGGTAGCGGTGCATTTAACGATTAAAAGAGTAAACAACGGCGTTAATTTTAGCTAGAATAGTGGGAGTGATATAAGGAAATGAATCTCGGATTCAATCCTTGGATATCGCGGAAAAATTATTTTCTCGTTTAAGATTCGTTGGAACGGATGGATTTACCTTATATTCGATAATTTGTTTGTCGTATAGAAAGTGAATATACCATTTGTAGTACGAATCCAAGACTCGGACTTTTTGTTTGATAAAGTCAAAACCACTTAGAACTCGCTTTGAAATATGTATATAAAACACATCTTAAGAACTGTTAAAAGCAATTGGTTTCTATATTTAGATAAACGCTTCTTCATATTCCATAGTTAGTGCATAGTCCCTAAAAGACAAGACCCGAAGACGGCTCGGGGTGATTCCTTTCTCCCGGTCCGGTTAGATTGTCTCAAAGGTTCAATGACTAAGTTTCCTTTCAATCGGGAAAGGATAATGGTTATAAAGAAGTAACATAGCTTGTTCATGACGACCTTCGGGGTCTGATGAAAGATACGAGCTAGTAGGAGCTTCCGAGTAGTGACTTCTTGTCTGATAACTATTCAAACACTCCGGTAAGTTTATCCAAAATATTTTGAGGTTTCGCTGTTTTTCAACGAGATAGAGTATTCTATACTCAGAAATAGGCCATTCATAGTCCTCGAGACTGATGCTCAGCCCGCCTCATTGTGACATGTTCTCACTAAGTGAGAAACCGTTAAATTGCCTTACATAGTTTTAGATGTGCTACAATACACT
Organism: Gentiana straminea; assembly: GCA_036785695.1. Taxonomy (NCBI): domain Eukaryota; kingdom Viridiplantae; phylum Streptophyta; class Magnoliopsida; order Gentianales; family Gentianaceae; genus Gentiana; species Gentiana straminea. Next base: position 7,332,603 of record JAVUPR010000048.1, on the reverse strand, counting down.
GCTTAACTCAATAAAGATATTGGAAGCGAAATAACGGTTTACATTGAAATGTAAGACCGAAAGTCTACATAGAATATGCTTTGGAATTTACGGATAAGGTGTGGATTCGGTTCACCCCACTTCCATAAATATAAGCATTTAGCACACGGTGCTTGAAGGTAAGACTGGTAATTTCGCGCATCCGTTCGGTCAATGACCATTCGTGATATATCTTTTTTAAGCTATTGAGTATAAAGGTTAGATATAGGATTCTTGAAATCGGGAAGGGATAGTTATACTGTTGCTTCCTTTCTGATAGAGTCCATGAACAGTAAAACCTTGAACCTTGAAGTACGTTTACTCAAGGTAGTTACAAACTGATTAAAATCAGACCACATCCAACATCGGTTGTTGGTGATAACACTAAATACTACTAAACTAGATCAGAATTTCGATCCACCCAGAATGTAGTGGGAGTATGGTTTATCCATTACCCATTACGGGTTTTGCGGACTTTGTAGTCTGAGGATCGATTGATGACCTATGGCTCTTTTGTGAGCAGTATAGGATTCTGATAATAGAGGTTGGTTTACAAGGCATAACCCTGTGAATGGAGTTCGGTACTCCAGAGCTGTTCATACTCTTGTAGAACCACCCGAGCGTCTCGGTGCCCAAAGGGGGAGTAATTGGATCTACACGGAAAAGAGTAGAATGAATGGGAAAGTTTATCTTTCGAGCAAAGATTGAGTGGTCTAGGGGTAATTCCCTAAGAAGTAGAGAGTTAATCGGACCTTGAACTCTCTTACCACTTAGTATTGCATGATTTCGTTCAAAAGCGAGAAAATAGGGGTGATTCCCCGAGACTTTCTTGCCAAACAAACGGAGTCCGGATTCATTCAAAACGAAGGGTATTGACTTATGAACTTTTGACAGATGACCGTCAAGGCTTATGTCCTTTTGTGGATAAAAAGCAAACCTCTCGGTCATTGGAAGTCATATATTTCTACAATATGTGGATTTGACCAGAATATTGATAAGTCTTTTGTGGACTGGATATCAATTTTAGTACAGTAGTGAATATATAAAAATATATTAGTGTTTGTGAAGGATAACACTGCACCAGTTGGCAACAACATGGGTGTGCTATCTGAAGTCAGAATCTGACAATGCCACAATTCTCTGTAACAGAGATTTGGACAACATTCTTAAGAGTTTGACTCGGTCGAATTCATTAGAATCGCCGTCGGTTTCCCATCCATCTTATTGGTTAAGATGATGCATCCGTGTATGCAACATTCAACGAGGAAGTTCTACCATATGCCTCAGGAATGACTCTCTAAATCTTCGGATCAAGAGAAATGGGATAGATTCTCTTTCTAGTAAGAGATGGTCAGGTTATTGAACGTCAACTTTGATCGAATCTTAGATTCGGCGGTTAACAAAGCAAGTTTAGTATGTCCTTTAGTATCTTGAGAGAACGAGGAACAATATGCGGACATATTCATGTGTGAACTTGGATATGTGTGATACACGATTTTGACTTTGAGTCGATTGAGGATGATCGTTAAGTCGATCTCGGGCTCGGTGTTTACTCGCACCACATGATTAGATGGACCGGTAACGTTTCGATTCTACGGATCGTCTCGAGCCGACAACCCGACTAATCATTAAGACCCATGACATTTAGATGTAGGTGCTCCCCGAGTCACCGACCTATCCTACGACGGCATACTCGAGTGTACTTTGGAATCGAAATGGTTATGATATGCTCGGTGGGTACTAGAATACGGGATGAGTCTCCATTGCTTTAGAGCAAGTGGGAGATGTAGTTTGTTGTATTTTAAATAATAGGGTGTGCTCTAAAACAATTAATCACATGCTTTCGTGCAAGTGGGAGATTGTTAGGTGTGATGCCCGAAAGACAATTTTGTAATTGTTTTATTTAATAAATGAAATGATATTATTATTCATATTTATTATTCTCATAATCACCGATGTGACAATAGTATTTACACTACGTAAAACCCTAAAGTATATCGTTTATGTAATCACTTAACTCGGTGTATGGTATATACACGGGAGGATTGAGTAAGTGAAGATGTACTTAAAATACAATTAGCCCATAGTGAAGTTAATCGAGAGTATCGGGTCTCTCCTTTAACGTGCTATTAATGCGCCCGTAACACAATAGGTGTGATTGTCTTATCCGGACTTTCGGTTAAGAGAACCTAATGGGGCATTTATATATGATAGATATATCATATAGGTTTGGACCGATTTGATTAGAGTTCACGATATAATTCCGTAATCGAGAAGTCTTATCGAATCAATGGATGATCATATTTATGGATATATCTTAATCCCGAGGTGATCACGAGTCAACCGCTTGAATCGGTATGAAGTTTGACTTGACGGTTAAGGATTACACCGAGTCCGTGGTCCGAATTACCCCATCTTGGCATTGTACTCGGATTGAGTGAGTAGTCCGTGTTATCACGGATACGGAATCCATTCCTTCCATTTATGGAAGTAGATAGACGCTTCCCTTGTTTGTTAATCCTAGAAACCGATCGATCCATGGAGTTCATATTACACCGATTAGCTACCGGTGAGTTGTATGAATTAATTGATCACTAGGGGGTTAATGGTAAATAAGGATAAGATGTTCTAAAAAGGGTTAACGGTAACTTCCCGATTTAGAATGAACGATCTATGGAGGATTAATCCATATGTAATGATTATATCAATGGACGCTTATTATTGTTCTCGTGAGGAGATAAATATAATCTTATAATCGGAGAAGTGCGGTCACGGGATTATGGTGGCATATTCCCGTGATTGATTTATCAAATATAATTATTCGTTCGTAAGATAATTATTTATTTGATTTATCGGAGCCGCTGATTATTAGTCCATGGTCCCCGACGTGCCTCCTAATATAGCATAGCTATTCTCGGACGTCGAATCCTAATAATATTAATTTAGTTCTTGTTGGACTTTATTAAAACGATATGTGAATTAATTGTTTAGTTGGACTAAATAATTAAATACACGGAAAAGACATTTTTCGTGACTTCGCCCGAATTGGTGTGTTGACTTTTTGACCCAATTGGTCAAAACTAATGGAAAGATGCGCATGACTTGATTAGAAAAAAGGTGCGCATGCATGGTTATTTAATTAATTCAAGGAATTAGTTTTCTTGGATAATTATTTAATGTGTGATTTATCTTTTATTTGTTAAATGATAAATCATGGAATATTGGATAATATATTTATTTATCCTAATTTGTTTGGGATAAATATTATATTTATCTTTTATTTGGAAAAAGGATTAATGTAATAATTATCTCTTAATTATTTAATCCTTGGAGGCTAAGTTTTACTCTCCTATATAAAGAGAGTTCTCCCAAACCTTAGACACACAATAAAATTTCGACTTCCATCTCTTAGAGAGAGGAAGGAAATTTCGGCCAAGGGTAGTTGAGGGAAGATCTTGAGATTTTTCCGGGTAGCATATCGGAAGGATTCGAGACGAGAATTTCCTTCCACCGGGAGTTGCTTGGATCACACGTACGGAAGATCGTGGTGCTCTTCACACCTTGTTCGTTCTTTCTATTGCGGTTCTTCAACTTGGATTTTGAGATCCAAGAGGTATGTTCTACAACCCCTTGTAGATGTAGATCTAGTTATTTTATTACGTGTATTTTATAGATCTAGATCCTTAAATCGCTTCCGCTGCGGATGATATTACTAACATAAAAAAATAATATTTAAAGAAAGAGAATATGAACTGCAACGTGACAAAGTCACCTTCAAAATCCCATCCAAAATTTTCACATTGTCCAATTTGAAGCCACTGTGTGTTTCATACCTATCACTATCAACATTTGTCTTTTATTAGGACTCAAAACGACCATATTGGGTTAAGTGACATATTGGGTTAATTACTATGTCACTATCAATATTTTATTATGATGTCGGCAGTTATGTCGTAGCAAAAAATCTTTATCATGTTTGTATTATTGTCCTTGAGGTGGAGATGACTGTAAACATAATTTCAAGTCATCCCACACTGAAGCTAAAATTGTTGAGCTTATTGAAAATGCTCATTCAAAATCAAAAGAGAAAGTGTGAAGGGTGAGGAGAGAAGAAGATCGGGGAACGATGGAGAAGAAGGAAGAAGGAGAGGAGAATGGGTTGAATTTGTAACATTCAGAACTTGAAGGATTATATTGTAGTTATTTTGTTAGGATTGGAAGATTTTATGAGTGTGGTGCTATAGGTAGAAATAGCATTATAATAATTAACCATGGTGCTACGAGTATATGTAAAAATCAATGTGGTGCCTCAAGTAGAATAACACAGAGAAGTGTGGTGCCTCTTAATTTGGGTGTCCAAGTAAAAATAGTGTGGTGCCTTTAAAGACACCCTTTATTTTTTCCCTTTTCATTTTGACAATATGAATAAGAAAATAATATTTAAGGAAAGAGAATATGAACTGCAACGTGACAAAGTCACCTTCAAAATCCCATCCAAATTTTTCACATTGTCCAATTTGAAGCCACTGTGTGTTTCATGCCTATCACTATCAACATTTGTCTTTTATTAGGACTCAAAACGACCATATTGGGTTAAGTGACATATTGGGTTAATTACTATGTCACTACCAATATTTTATTATGATGTCAGCAGTTATGTCGTAGCAAAAAATCTTTATCATGTTTGTATTATTGTCCTTGAGGTTATTGTAAAATAATTTCAAGTCATCCCACACCACTTGTGGCGGATCAGGAATTTATTCCAGTGGTGGATAATTTCATGACTTTCTATCGTTTTTAAAAAACTAATAATTTTAATATTAAAAAAAAATATATTTTTTAAAAATTCGTCATCCGTGGATCCGCCCCTGTCCCACACTGAAGCTAAAATTGTTGAGCTTATTGAAAATGCTCATTCAAAATCAAAAGAGAAAGTGTGAAGGGTGAGGAGAGAAGAAGATCGGGGAACGATGGAGAAGACGGAAGAAGGAGAGGAGAATGGGTTGAATTTGTAACATTCAGAACTTGAAGGATTATATTGTAGTTATTTTGTTTGGATTGGAAGATTTTATGAGTGTGGTGCTATAGGTAGAAATAACATTATAATAATTAACCATGGTGCTACGAGTATATGTAAAAATCAATGTAGTGCCTCAAGTAGAATAACACAGAGAAGTGTGGTGCCTCTTAATTTGGGTGTCCAAATAAAAATAGTGTAGTGCCTTTAAAGACACCCTTTATTTTTTCCCTTTTCATTTTGACAATATGAATAAGAAAATAATATTTAAGGAAAGAGAATATGAACTGCAACGTGACAAAGTCACCTTTAAAATCTCATCCAAATTTTTCACATTGTCCAATTTGAAGCCACTGTGTGTTTCATACCTATCACTATCAACATTTGTCTTTTATTAGGACTCAAAACGACCATATTGGGTTAAGTGACATATTGGGTTAATTACTATGTCACTATCAATATTTTATTATGATATCGGCAGTATGTCGTAGCAAAAAATCTTTATCATGTTTGTATTATTGTCCTTGAGGTGGATATGACTGCAAACATAATTTCAAGTCATTCCACACTGAAGCTAAAATTGTTGAGCTTCATTATTGTTTCTGATTTTTTTTTTATTTTTTTCTCAACAGTTTGACCGTTTCACCGTTTGGTAGATATTATAATTTAGATAATTTATGCTTTCCGGAAAAATTATAATTCACGTAATATTAGTTTATATGAGCAAAGGTGTCAGATATATATATATATATATATATATATATATATATATATATATATATATATATATATATATATATATATATATATATATATATATATATATTATATATTCATTCATTTGATGAATATCTTGTAATGTCCCATATTAGGACTCATACACGACTATTTTGGGTTAAGTGGCATAGGAGTAATTACTATGTCACTATTCCATACTTCAATTATAATTTACATTTCACAAAGCATCACCATGTTAAAAAAAAAAAAAAAAACATCACTATAACATGCTTTGTAACATTTACAATTTGCTTTGATGTTGAATATATTGAATATGTTTTTAGTACAAATTTGGTATGCCATATTATAAGTGTTTTCATTACACTAATTGGTAGAGCATTTGTTATTATTATTTTTATTTTAACTGTAATTAATTATCTATCTTTCTCAACAAAAAAAAAAAGTTATCTATCTTTATTACAAACTTTACAAGTATATCACTAATGATATTATACGGCCTCCATTAAAAAAAAAGGATATTACAAGGTAGTTTAAAATTTTCAATTTAACTTTATGGCATTTAAGTTTTTTAATATGAAAGCAAAAATCTAAAAGGATTTTTAATGTACTTACACATATAATGATGCTGCAAAATTTGTATCCCCATAGAGAAATCATTTCTCTGTTCATGTATGATGATTTATTTTATGATAGCAGAAAGAATTATTATTTCATGCAAAATATTTATATGGTGTCTATACACGTATGGAGTAATATACATGTGTATATTGGAAATACTTGTATTTTTATTTTTACTTGTATCTTTTTCATTCTTTTTCATTTTATGGCAAGTAGTATATATAGTAGTAGTGATGTCATTTTTATGTATCTTTTGACACACTAGTGAGAATATTCTAGAGGAGTGAATATTTTTCACTTTCTCTCTCTGTTTTTAGATCTTATCTGTTCATCAATTTTCTTCTTCAATAACCGTCTTTCAACTTACAATCTGCAACATGGTATCAGAGAATCAACTCTGAGTTTTCACCTCTGTTCTTCTTCGATTGAGCTTCGATTGAGCTTCGGTCATGGCAAATCCAGCTCAAGATGTTGAAATCATACCAGTATCCAGTCCTTTTTACATCCACCCAAATGAGAACCCTACGCTCATTTTAGTTCAACCGATTCTTAGCGAAAATGGTGCAAATTACCATTCATGGAGTAGATCAGCTCGCATGTCGTTAATAATGAAGAATAAAGCAGGATTCATTGACGGTACATTGGTACGGCCAGGAAGAGATGATGCAAGGTTGCATGTATGGGAACAATGTGATATAATGGTGACAAATTGGTTAAGAAACTCTGTAGCACCAAGGATTGCTCAGAGCCTGCTATGGATGGATTCTGCACAAGCTGTTTGGGAAGAGCTAAAGGACAGGTTCGCTAACCTAGATTCGTTTCGATTATCAGATCTGATAGAAGAATTGAATAATATCAAACAAAGAGGATCTAGTGTAACTGAGTATTTCACGAAAATGAAACTCGCTAATTGATGAAATTGCGGTTCTACGACCTACACCTAGTTATACGTGTTCCGGCTTGTAGATGTCGAGTTATACCGACCTTCATTGGATACAATGAAACCGAATATGTTATCGGGTTCTAAGAGGATTAGATGAGATGTTTGAACCTGTCACTTCTCATGTTTTGCTAATGTCACCCATTCCGAATATCAAAGTTGTTTTTGGTTTAGCACTGAAGTTTGAAAGACAAAGAGCACATAATAATCAGGGTATAAATTTTGGGGATCCTACTGTCATGTTTAGCAGATCAAATACAAATCAGGGGGATCAAAAGACAAGGTATAATGAGGATAATGCAAGAGGGAGATTTGCTGAAGACAGTAATAACACAGGACAGAGGAGAGGAACAACTTTCAACAATGGTTATTCTGGAAAGAAACCACAGTGTACCTTTTGTGGGAAGATAGGACATGTAGAAGACAAGTGTTACAGGAAGCATGGATTTCCACCAGGTTTTAAGTTCAACAATAGAGTGAATTTGGTGGATGGAAGTGGTGATCAAAGAAGTTCAAAGGTTGAAACAAATAATAATGTTCAAGTTTCTCTTACTCAACAAGAATATGAGAAACTGAAAGAAATGCTGACTGGGAAACAGAGTAATAAAGAGATGGAATCACAGCATTTGGTTAATCAGGCTTCTGTACTGTCAGCAGCTCACATATCAGAACAAGAAATGAATGCAGGTAAAACATCAGCAAGGTGGATTTTAGATTCTGGGGCAACAGATCATGTGGTTTGTGATAGACAATTATTCTCACATAGTGATGAGGTTAAAAATGTGAGTGTTAGTCTTCCAAATGGCACAAAGGTGTCTGTCACACACATAGGAGAAGTTCAACTGAATCCAAAATTGAAATTAACAGGGGTCCTATATATTCCTGGTTTTTACATAAATCTAATATCTCTTAGTAGGCTCACAAAAAATCCCAATATTAAGGTTTTATTTGAGTCTAATAGATGTCTGATTCAGGATCATCAGGGTGGGATGATTGGATCAGTTGAAGAGCAGCATGGTTTGTATGCTTTGGAGGATCTACCATCAAAGATACACAGTGTAGCAAGATTTCAGAATTCCAGAGATGTTCGAGATGACATGGTTTGGCATTACAGATTGGGACACCCATCAGTCCATAGGATGCAAACAATCAACAAAAATTTATCAGAAATCAAGATTCCACAAGATACTATCTGTCATGTTTGCCCTCTAGCTAAACAAAGACAGTTAAGTTTTCCTTTAAGCAAATCTTCTACAAATAGTTGTTTTGATTTAGTTCATTTCGATATCTGGGGGCCCTATAGGCATGAAACTATTCAAGGTCATCAATATTTTCTTACCATAGTGGATGACTTTAGTAGATTTACTTGGGTGCATCTGTTGCATAATAAATCAGAGGCAAGGCTTATTATTCAGAGTTTCTGTCAATTTGTTGTTACTCAATTCGGTTCCACGCTAAGGTTGTTAGGACGGATAATGGTAAAGAATTTGATATGCCTACTTTCTATGCTGAAAAAGGGATTATTCATCAAACATCTTGCACACATACACCTGAACAAAATGGTTTAGTTGAGAGGAAACACCAACATTTGTTAAATGTAGCAAGGGCTTTGAAATTCCAGGCATCTTTACCAATTCAGTTTTGGGGGTATTGTGTTCTTCATGCAGCCACTTTAATCAACAACACACCTACTCCTATCCTTGATAATGACACCCCTTATGACAGATTATATCACAAACAGCCAGATTACTTGAGATTTAAAGTTTTTGGGTGTTTAGTCTATGCCTCAACTATTAAACAGTATAGAAATAAGTTTGATCCTAGAAGCTTGCCATGTGTTTACCTTGGCCATTCCTCCACCAAGAAAGGATACATATTGTATGCTATAGATGATCATGAAATTTTTATTTCTAGAAATGTTGTCTTTCATGAGAGATGTTTTCCTTTTGCATCATCTTCTATCAATTTTGATAATCCTGATGTTCAAACCATTTCAGAACCAGCATTACCATCTAACTATCTAGGTGATGACATCCCTGCAACTATCCCAAATCCATCCGTTTCGAGAGTGCATCTCGGTTCACATGTACCACCTAGAGGTCGGGAAGGTCTAGACGGACTCCAGGACATTTACAGATTATATATGTTCTCATATTACCTCTAATTCTCCTCACACATTTCAAAAATCCTTATCCTTTAATAACATTTCTTCTACATACAAAGCCTTTATCTATAATGTAGATAAAGAAACAGAACCAAATACATACAGACAGGCCATTAAGAATCCTAAGTGGCAAGAGGCCATGAACAAAGAGATACAGGCCTTAGAAGCTAATCATACATGGGAAATAGTGTCTTTGCCACCTAATAAGCAACCTATAGGGTGTAAGTGGGTATATAAAATAAAGTACAAATCGATGGAAGTGTGGAAAGGTACAAGGCTAGGCTTGTAGCAAGGGGTATAATCAACTTTATGGTATAGACTACCAAGAAACTTTCTCTCCGGTTGCTAGAATGGCTACTATCCGAACTGTTTTGGCAGTAGCTGCAGTTAAGGGCTGGTATTTACATCAACTTGATGTGAATAATGCTTTTCTTCATGGAGATCTTCATGAAGAAGTATACATGAAAGTGCCTCAGGGATTTCAGACACATGTTCAGAATCCAGTTTGTAGATTAACCAAGTCTTTATATGGTCTAAAACAAGCCGGCCGTCGTTGGAATGCTAAACTTACCTCGGCATTACTAGCAAAGGGTTTTGTACAATCTAAAAGTGACTACAAATACCGTTTACTAGAGGACATGACTCGGATTTTATTGCTTTATTAGTGTATGTTGATGATGTTATTTTAGCAAGCAGCAACTTGTCTCAGATTACACAGGTTAAAGAGTATTTACATAATCAGTTTCAGATAAAAGATATTGGTGAGTTGCATTATTTTCTGGGATTGGAAATAGCTAGGAACAGCAAGGGCATAGTGATTTCTCAGAGAAAATATGTTTTGAATTTGTTAACAGAATTTGATTGTTTGGGGGCAAAGCCTATGGCTTCCCCTATGGATAGTAGACATACATTGCAGCATGGTGATTCAGATTTACTACCAGACAACTCTGTGTATAGAAAACTTGTTGGAAAACTGCTGTATTTGAGCTTTTCTAGACCAGATATTGCCTTTGCAACACAACAGCTGAGTCAGTTCATAGATGCCCCTACAGCCAACCATTTGCAAGCTGCATACAGGGTTCTAAAGTACATTAAAAGGCATCCTGGTCAAGGCCTTTTTTACAGTGCTAGTAGTGGTTTAATGCCCTCGGCCCTTCACCGACTCGATTGGGCGGGTTGCTTAGAGAGTAGAAAGTCTATTACTGGTTATTGTTTGTTTTTGGGCAAGTCTTTGGTATCTTGGAAGTCTAAGAAACAGAATACAGTCTCAAGGAGCTCAGCTGAGAGTGAGTATAGGGCCATGGCTGCAGCTGTAGCAGAAGTCCAGTGGTTCAGATATTTACTTACAGACTTGCAAGTACCTGTTGATCATTCCATAGCATTGTATTGTGACAATCAAAGTGCTATACACATAGCTTCTAACCGATCTTTCATGAGCGAACAAAGCATATCGAAGTTGATTGCCATGTGGTACGTGAAAAGGTGCAATTTGCCGGTCAAGTTGTTTCCTATATTTTCGTTTCAACGGTTGGTCGATTGTTTTACAAAAGCTTTGGATGGTGCCGGTATAAACGAGTTCTTACTACTTTTAATGTCAAAGACATCTTTACCATCCCATCTTGAGGGGGGGTATTGGAAATACTTGTATTTTTATTTTTACTTGTATCTTTTTCATTCTTTTTCATTTTATGGCAAGTAGTATATATAGTAGTAGTGATGTCATTTTTATGTATCTTTTGACACACTAGTGAGAATATTCTAGAGGAGTGAATATTTTTCACTTTCTCTCTCTGTTTTTAGATCTTATCTGTTCATCAATTTTCTTCTTCAATAACCGTCTTTCAACTTACAATCTGCAACAGTGTATGAGCTTATATGGTGTCTCCCACTAGGGTATGAGCTTAAAGAGTAGATTTAATTGAAAAAAATACATGGGTTAAAACTTATATAGAAGCAATCTACCAACACTACTACAGTACATTCGAAACTTTGAAATTAAGCATGTTTAAGCGAGATATACATAATGAGTGAGTGTGCTTTTAAAGTTCTACACTTAAAGTCCGGGGCGACTCGAAATGGAGCCAAATGTGTCACTTGACCCTAAAAAATAAAGAAAAAGAAATTTTTCTATGTATTTTTTTTTTTTACTATTTGAACTTTTTATATACTAACACCTACTAACTGACCCGTTAATTTTTTTAAGGATAGTGATTTAGGCACACACACTTATCCACACAAAACTTTATAACCACACATTTTAACTTTTAAACCAAAAAAAAAAATAACACAAAAATTCTGGACCACACATTTCCGTTTCGGGGGATGAGTTCGGTACTATTCTCGGTGCCAAAATCATTTTCCTTTTTTTAAATATTGACTCTTAACATGTAATTATACTTAAATTTGAAAAATTAATACTTATAAGATTGTAATACGATGCACCGCTATTGATTCCCAACTCGTGTCCGAGAATTCATGCGGCCGCCCCTGCTTAATTAATTTTGGAGAGTTTGAGCCTATTTTCCGATTGAAATATGGCTTGTCCGTTTGGATATGAAATAAAGCGAATCATATTCACTAAATTCAAGTATAGTTTGTTGAAACGTACTCCCTCCGTCCCTAATATTGTATTGTTTTGTGAGAATGACTTATATTTTGGGACACCACTAAAAAACTAAAAGGACTTATATTACGGGACGGATGAAGTATGTTATTTGATTTAGATAGACTATTAATTTGTGTTTTAATTTGTGTCGATTTAAGAGGATGTAATGTTTGTGATAAACCTCATCTTCGATATCAGATTATGCATATCTCCCTTTTTTTTAGGGTATATCTCCCAATTCTATGACTCATTTCGTGCATTTATCGGGTTTCTGAGATGTTTTAGATTCATATACACCATGTTTTTCATTTAGAGGTTGAAGGCATTTCGTCATGAAATCTCGATATTTTTTGTTGTTGTGAATTCATGCATATTTTATGGTTGATTTTATCTTGTGGGAGTTTCGTGCGATATTCAACATCAAAGTTAAAACACATTCTTTTTTAAAATGTGGGTACCTGTTTGCGGACCCCGATCCCCTGCGATGCAATGTGCACAGCAGCCCGTGCTGTGACGCAAAAACGGCGTCGTTTCGACCCGAAACGACATCGTTTGGTTCTGACCTTAAAAAAAATTTATCAAAACGGCGTCGTTTCGGCCCGAAACGACGCTGTTTCGGGTACACATCACAATACAGCAGCGGGCCGCACGGTAGGGGATCGCCAGTCCCTGTTCGCTACACTACAGAATACACAGGAGGACAGATGGTAAAGTGTGTTTTTTTTTTTTTTTTTTTTTTTTTTTTTTTGGCACAATGGTAAAGTGTTCTGCAACAAAACAATATTATATTAATATTCTTCTTGGTGTGATGACTGATGTACGTGGTATAAATATAAAAATGAAAAAGGCGGCTGACGTGGGTGTGGAGTTAAGTCAGACTTGTTAACGGTCAAACCGTTAACTGGGATTTAAATCATAACAAAATAAGTTAGGGGACGTTTACTGTCATTTCAAAAGTGAAGGGACATATTTGAAACAAGTGAAAAAGTTAGGGGACCAAAATTGTGTTTTTTCCTTTATTATATGTATGTTCAAATTGGTTTGGTTTATACTATGGTAAAACCAATCCAAACCAGTAGAGTTTCGGTTTGGCATATAACCGAACTGAAAATTCGGTTTTCATTTGGTATGTTTTTTTCGGGTTAGATCGGTTTAGTTTTCGCTTTGGTTCGAGTTTACTGGTTTTTTTTAGCTCACCCATATAAATTTCATCAAGCAAGTTTTTTATGAAGGCTATCTCTCATTCTGAAAGTTGATCAACCAGAGCACCCCTCGCAATTTCGGCCCATCGCACTTTCCAATGTAACGATCAAGCTGGTAAGCAAAGTCTTAGAAATCCACCTGAGAGCATACATTGGTAAACTCATTGGACCTTCCCAAGACACTTTCATGCTAGAGAAGGGGAGTACATGTAATGTCATTGTGGCTCAAGAGGCTATTCACACGTTCAGACATAAATCGGGGAAGAATGGGGTTTATGATAATTAAGATCGACCTCGAAAAATCTTACGACAGGGTAAAGTGGTCCTTCATGGAAAATATTCTACACCAAGTCGGTTTTGATTCCCAGTTGTCGTTTGTCAGCGGGGTCCGTAAATATTTAACACAGTAAATAATTTTTTTCACAGAGTTTGAAATATTTTTCTATAGGTAAAATGCAGAGTATTTTTATTTTTAGCTGGGTCCGTGGACCCCCATATGCTCTACCTAGATCTGCCCCTGGTTGGCGGAGCTTGAATTCTTTTCAACCCCAACGGGGCCTCCGACAAGGCGATCCTTTGGCCCCGTACCACTTTGTTCTCTGTATGGAGGTGTTGAGTAGACACGAACCAAGGTCACTCTATCACCTGACTCATTTGCTTTTCAATTGACTTCGAATCCTTACTTTTCACTTCTGACTTCTAATTCCATTCTGACTTTAGATAAATGAAGCCATTGATTCTAGGCTATGGCATCATGTTAAGTTAAACCGCGGAGAACAACCTATTTCATATGTTTTCTTCGTGGATGGTATGATTTTATTTGGAGAAGCAAGAATATAGTATGCAGACATTATGAATGCAATTCTTGATGGGTTTTATCAATGCTCGGGGTCGGAAAATCAGCGTGTATAAATCAGTCTTCCACACCTTTAAAAATGTTAAAACTTAAAAAGTAAAGAACGAAATCTAATAGCTAGTGCCATGCATATGAGGCACACTGAAGATCTTGGGATGTATTTGGGAATCCCTTTACTGCATGGAAGGGCGACCAAAGCCACTTACGGTCATCTCGTCCAAAATACACATAGGAAGTTAACTGATTGCAAGATGAACTCTTTATCCAAAGTGGGTATGAGCTATTTTTATCAAAACCTCATTGTCCACTATATCCCACTACACTATGCAGACCACTTGTCTACCTAAGGCCATCACGCATGCAATTGATAAAATGTGCATTGCTTTCTTTTAGGGTGAAAAAAATGGCCAATGAAGACTTCACTCTATCTTTTTTTTGATAAGTTGGGTACACCAAAGACCCTAGGTGGTTTGGGTTTTCATAATCTATCTAAAACAAACACTACTTTGTTGCTTGTTGGGGAAGCTTACGTGGAGCCAAGTATCAAACTCTCAAACGCTGTGGGCTAAAGTTATGAGGGACAAATACGGCGATCCAAGTAATGAAACTAAGGAGAATTCTTCACAAATATGGAGAGACATATGTGGTGAATGGAAGCAATTGCAAGAGGATATTGCGAGGGATAATGACGTAATACGATGCCCCCTATGAGTAATGGAAATTATACAGTTTCATCTGGCTATGAAGCTGATGTGATCCAAGCCAAAAAGATTGAAGGTCGGCCCATGAAATGTACTATCTATTCTATTGGGCTTGAGGAGCAAACTATTGGGCTTGAAGATGTTATTTAGAAGTCTTTTATTTACTTTTGGGTATTAATAAGGCCAAGAACATCTATTTTGGGCGCTTCTTATGATTCTTTGGAGTTGGACATGTTTTTCATGTTATTTCATTAGTTCTTCATTAATAAGTGCTATGTGGGCCTAAGTGACTCAAGAAAAAGCCCGTTAAAGCTTATAGGCGAAATTCGTTTAGTATTTTATCCAACATTGCTTAGCTACACTAGTTACTTGGAGATTGTAGCCTATATAAGATATTTATGTGATTTTTTTTGTAAACAGTTCAGTTCAAAGTGAAATCTTATAAAGTCTTTTGACTTGTTTTTAGTCACATGCGAGTGAAGATCACTTCGTTATAGAGTTCCACCATTTAAGAACTTTTCAGCGTCTTGAGCAAGCGTTGTGGATTCTAGCCAACGTTTCTTAGATTGGATTATTTAAGATCGTTGTTTCAAGCTCTTTATTGATTACTTTAGAAGATCCTTGGCAAACCTGTTCAAGATTTTATATCACAAAATTAATGAGTGTGATAAGTGTATTTGTATTTTTATTTTTTTTTGAACGGCCAAGAAATTATTATAAATCAGCAAGATGCTAAAAATAATACAGAATTTGTCCAAAATCATCAAAACGCAACACAACCAAGCTTCAGTAAAAATTAAAACACAAACCACCGCAAGAAAAAAGATCAAAAGCCGGTAGCCATTCTTCTCTAACCAAAAAGTGATTCATCATCAATCTTCCAAAATTAATTTGCTGCACTCTTTGGATTTGCCTTCCATTCCTCCCACTCCAACTTTCTTAGAGATTTGGAATTTGACAGCCAAGAGTAGGATAATCTATGTACATCTCTAAAAATCAACTCTGGATCTAGAACATGAGATTGAAAAATGATTTTATTTCTATGCAGCCAAATTACCCAAGGTGTGATACCAACTAAAGCTGACCATAAGCATGAGGCCACATTCGTCGAAGCATTTCCAGATTTTAAGAAACAAATATCATTGAATGAGAAAGCATTTAGACCAACAATTTTGCACCAACTCTGAATATGGGACCAAATCAGAAAAGCCACATCACATGCAAATAAAAGATGGTTGACAGTTTCTTCGAACTTATAGCACAACGGACAAAAGGAATCTTGAATTGGAATACCGCGACAAATAAGTTTTGGTTTTGTAGGAATCCTATTGAGAATTGCTTTCCACATGAAAATGTTCACCTTTGATGGTAACAGCTTGTTCCACCTATAAATTTGATCATTAGCCAAAAAAACATTTTTGAAAAAATCCATCTCGAGCTTTTTATGCAAAGAAGCTACCGAGAAGACACCATTCGCACAAAGATTCCATCTCAATTTATCAGCTGAACCTGCATTTCTATCAAAAGAGTTAATTAAATCCTCCAACACATCCACTTCCTCCTCTTCAAATCCCCTTAATATTCTCCTTCCAAGCACAAAAAAAGGAACAACTACCTCCTACCCAATTCACCACATTTGCAACATTTACTCCTTTATCCAAAGATAGGCGAAAAAGCCTAGGAAAAGTTAATTTCAACGGACTATTACCCACCCATATGTCTTCCCAAAACCTCACCCTAGAACCATCACCCACCTCCCAACATTTCGACCCCAAAAGGTCTACCCCAACTCTCGAAGCACTTCTAACCGCACTTACAATGCCTTTCCACACCCCCCCCCCTCACTCGCATGCCATCCAACTCCCAAGCTCCCTCCCCCCCCCCCCCCCCATATATAGACACAACTACTCTTCTCCACAAAGCATTTTTTTTCTGAAAGAAACCTCCACCACCATTTACCAAGCAATGCTAAATTTTGAACCTTAAGGCTACCCACCCCAATCCCACCTAAAAGTTTAGGAGCTTGCAATTTTTGCCAAACAGCCCATGCTAATTTTTTGGAAGTCCCATCCCCGCCCCCAAAAAAAGAAGACCTCACACTTTTCAAAAAATTCAAAACCCATTCAGGAGGCTTGTAGACAGAGAAGAAGAAAAGCGGAAGAGCGTTGAGACCTACTTTAATGAGAACCAATCTTCCACCCTCTGACAGAGTAGACCATTTCCACGCACCCAGCTTTGCCTTACATTTCTGAATAACAATTTCCCAAGCCTTTTTCTTCTTCATATTTTGTCCCACCCAGAGCCCCAGATATTTAAAAGGAATCATACCCTTCTTGCATTTGAAAAGATCGGCCGCATTAAGAATGTCACTATCCGGTACTTTTATCCCTGACAACGAGCTTTTCCCCATATTAATTTTTAGACCCGAAATCTTCTCAAAGCAAAATAAAATCCGTTTAAGATTTCTTACATTTTCCATGCTCCATTTCCCTAAAAAAAAACTGTATCATCCGCACATTGAAGATGAGAAATCGAAATTTGATCTTTTCCAATACGAACTCCAAAGAATTTTTCTTTTGCAAGTGCTTCCTTCATGAGGACATTTAAACCTTCTGCCGCTAAGAGAAAAAGAAAGGAGATAGGGGGTCTCCCTGTCTAATACCCCGTTCCAAGTTGAACTCCTTTGGCGGACTTCCTCCAACCAAGACCGATGCTCTAGCAGAGGAAACACAACCTCGAATCCACCTCCTCCATTTTAGACCAAAGCCCATATTTTTCAAAGTATTATCTAAGAATGACCAATTAACACAGTCAAAAGCCAATTCGAAATATACTTTAAATATAAAACTTTCCATACTTTTTTCTATAAATAATTCACCGCTTCATTCAAAATGAGAACGCCATCCAAAATTTGTCTGCTTTTCACAAAACCGGATTGACACTCACCGATCACCGTTGGGATTACAACCTTCAACCTTTCTGCTAGAATTTTTGCTACAATTTTGTAAAAACACCCAATCAAACTAATAGGTCTGTAATCTTTAATCACGGCTGGATTAGATGTTTTAGGCAACAGAGCAATAAACGAAGAAGTGCATTCTTTGTGAAACTTTGCGGAATCCTCAAATTCGAAGATGGTGTCGCAGAATTCTTTCTTCATAATTCCCCAGAACTTTTTATAAAATTGAAATTGAAGCCATCCGGCCCGGGGGCCTTAGATCCTTCGCACTGTTGAGTACCACACCGCCGCTTTTATTTCTTCCTCCGAAAATTTTCTTTCCAGCCAAGCACTTTGTTCTAAAGATAATTTATCAAAAAGTTCACTATTAAAAACGAGCTGGAACGTACCTTTTCCTTATACATATCCTTAAAGGAATCTTGAACCGCTGCTTTGACTAGAGCCGGATCCTCCAACCAAGAACCATTGACCAATAAGCCTGGCATGACATTTTTTCTAGTTCTCCCTTTTACACACTTATGAAAGAATTTTGAATTTGAATCACCTTCCTTCAACCAATTGATTCTTGATTTTTTACGAGCATTATTTTCCAACACAACACCTAATTTAAAAAAAAAATCAGCAGCTACATCTCTACAACTTTCTTCTTCCTCATTAAGTTTATTTTATTCCGCTTTTAAATCCAATTCCCCAAGCAATTTTTCTTCTTGCCTAATTTGTGAAATCAGACTCCCAAAAACTTCCTTACCCCAGGATTTTACATCTTCTTTCAATTGTTTCAATTTTAATTTCAATCTAACTCCTGGCATAATTGAATCCACTTCTTGCTGCCAACTTTTCTTCACCACATCTTCCAGCTCAACATGCTCTAACCAATGATCAAAAACTCGAAAAGGCAAGGGACCAAAATCGAGTTTTTTAATAGAAAGCAACAAAGGGCAGTGATCTGATAAACGTCTGTCAAGAGCTTCAAGTGACACATTTTCCCGATTAGATAGAAAGCTATCAGACACCAGGCATCTATCAAGCCTACTCATCTTGGAACCAGCTTTATTATACCAAGTATATTTCCTTCTACCCATTTTTAAGTCCACCAACTTCGAGTTCTCAATAAAATCATTGAATAAAGCCTCATCATTTGGGTTAAAAGAAGAACACTGGGTGCATACATGATAGTATGTTTGTATGTGGATGACATACTGATCATGGGTAGTGATCATGATACCAATGTGAACACCAAGAGGATGTTGACTAAAAGCTTCGATGTATCAATGGGAGTTGCTGATGTTATACTTGGGATTGAAATCTCAAAAAACATCTGATGGACTTATGTAACTGAAAGATTAAGTTTTTTGACAAGAGTCCTGTAAAGAATCCAATTGACTTAAGTAAGCACTTAGTAAAAAAATAGAGGTGAATCGGTGAGGCAATTGGAATACTAATAAGTGATTGAAAGTCTGATGTACATAACAAATTGTATTAGACTAGACTTCTCTTGTGCTGTGAATAAATTTAATAGGTTCACTAGTAAGCCAAGTGAGAATCATTGGATAACCCTTGATAGGATGTTGAGATACTTGAAGTTTACAATGAATCTCGGATTATTGTATACAATATGTCCAACAATATTGGAAGGATATTGTGATACAAAATGGATATCATATTGTAAAGACTCGAAATACACTAATGGATATATGTTCACTATTGTTGGTGGTGCCGTGTCTTGGAAATCCTCAAAGCAAACATGCATAGCTAGATCCACCATGAAATCTAATTTTATAGTATTGGATAAAGCTGAGGAAGAAGCATAGTGGCTACGGAACTTCTTAGAGGATATTCCTTGTTGGCCAAAGCCATATCCTTGTATCAATATTCATAGCGATTGTATGTCGGCTATTGTACACTCACAAAGTTGTATGTATAATGGTAAGTCTCGACATATACGTCGTAGACATAATACGATCAAATAATTGATCTTTAATGGCGTGATTTCCATTGATTACATAAGATCAAAGAAGAATCTTGTGGATCCGCTAACAAAAGGTTTGCCTAGAGATCAGATGTCGATTTCGACAAACGGAATGAGACTGAAGCCTATTACACATGTTTCCTTATAATGGTAACCAAACCATGCTACTGGAGATCCCAATATAATGGTTCAAAAGGAAAAAGTAAGTTATGAGGGACAATTAGCACTTACACATTATGTTAAAACAAAAATGTTGTCTGTTGAAGGTTTAGGTTATCCGAAAGCTTTTAATGATTCATATATCTTAGTTGAGCCAGGTAGGGTATTGCAGAGTACTATTTATATTAGGTCACCTAAATAGGTAAAGTGGGGTCATTTCTGTGAGGATTTTGAGACTTGAATTCTTTAAATGCACTTTATGAAACCAAGGTTGTACAGGGCCAAAACGGACACAACTATGAGAACCTCGAGAATGTTAGATGATCTGTTGTGTAGGTATCATTGTCTTGGCATACACTGAATCCTGAGCAGTTCAAGACCTAGTTCACTGCTTAGCTGAGTATTCCTGATGGTACTCTACTACGGAAGGTACAAGGAAGCAAACCACCTCACCCGATGCAACATATTTCCGTTTGTGATCTCTTCAGTGTTTGCATTGCATTTGTATTAATCTTCGTTCACGTGGGGGATCGTTGGAGAAATCTGAATTAAAGTTTAACAATTATGGGAAAATCCGAATGAACATGTGACAAATGGGTTGCATCGATTTGGTGAGAGGTTGCAAGTATATATGGGTTGCACATGTTCGGCTGAATCATTTTTAGAAGGATGCAACCGGTAATGAATAGTCTTCATTCTCATATACAATCCTAGCACACGGATGAAGATAATAAGGCAATTTTATAAGAAATTCATTGTCCTTAAAAGGCAGGCGTTTTATTACGCATAGCATCCGGAAATACACTTTGCATATTTTTTGAGTCAAGAAGAAATTGACAGAACGAGATCGGTTCACGTACTTCTTCTCATTTATATGCAATAATCCGAAAAAGATATGACGGTTGTATCTTAAGATACGATTGTCATTACCGTGTGCACATAATTGAGGTAAAAACGTCTTAAGGATGGAGTATTGCATTCGTCTCGGTCAATAAGTTTTTTTGGTTCCATTTTATTAATTTTCAGTTCATGCATGTTCATGTGTTTTAAAAGTTCAGATTGCTTGTTAAAATTGTTAGACAACATGCTAAATTGATAATTTTCTCAACAATGTGTTGATTATTTGATCCATGTGCTATGTGTTTGTTTTATTATCCTTATTATATGTTGTGATTATATTGGACCTAGGCGGGTCTTATGATTGATACACTCACATTTGACCATTGGCGGGATTTTATAATGAGGTGATTATGTTGGCCTAGGTAAGTCCTTGTTATTGAGATGCACACATAGTGTCTAGTGGGACTTATGTGTTTGGTAATTCTATTGAGATGATCACATATTGTCTAGGTAAGACTTATGTGACGTGGATCTATTATTGAGATACTCATATCTTGTCTAGGTGGGACTTATATGTTGCGGTGATACAACTAATATTCTTACATATTGTCTATGCAGGACTTTATGTTGAGACGGTGTTTGAAGATCATGTTTTCTTTGGGGTTAAAATGTAAATTATATTAACCAAAGGTATGTACAAGTACACCCTAAGAAAGTAACAAACTAGTGCACTCAACAAAGCATATCCCAACTAAACCAAAAGATGGGTCATATTGGGGATTCCATCCATCTAAGTCACAAATGAGAGATGTAAGGAATCCCCAAAAGAGCATATCCCAAAAGAGATCTACTTGAGGTTCTGAAGAATGGTGCAGATTCCAGGATGCATTTAGCCCTTGAGGCAGTGCAGCCTACAATCTTCCCAACGTCACAACCTCATGCAGCATCCAACAACTTGCAAAGATAACAAATAGTGGGGGAGCAAGCGGAAAAACTAACTAGATATAACCTGGGAGGCACCCCAGCTAGCTATCTAATGTGCAAGAAAGTAAAGTAGAAACAAAGCTACTGCTCCAACCATCCCCAATCCCATACAAATATGAATAAATACAAAGCAGGGGATACATCAGTCTGGGGGATACAAAGAATGCAAAATGTAAAAAAATGTGTCTTTTGATGTTCCGGACCACAGATGCAATGTTGTTCCCAAAACCTTCCATGATCTTCTTGTTCCTCAGGTTCTAGATGTAGTAGACAGTAGCAGCAACAACAAGCTTCCTGGATCTTGACTTCACACTTGAACCCTTGGTTTCCCTCTTCAACCACTTCAAAGAACTCAAGATACTAGTCATTTGCTTGCGCAAACCCAACCAGGACCTCATCTCATCCCGGATTTCGCTCGTGACCCTGCATTTGAAGAAAAGCTCAACAGACTCAGCAGCAGAGTTACAAAGACTACAATCCAGGCCATCCTCAAGGAAAAACATCATATCCTTAGTAAGTAACTTCCCTATAGTTGCCATCCATAAAATAAAACAGTGTTTTGGAGTAGCCCAATGGTTCCAAACCACATTCACCCACCAGACTTTCCTACCCTTAGGTCTGAAATGCTCATAAGAAAGCCTGAGGACTTAGTTTATTACCAGATTTCCAACTATTAAGCAAAAGCCCCCCCCCCCCCCCTCCCTCAAAACCTGCATTCTGGACCAAATTGTCCCTAATATGCAACACATACCTCAAAATGGAAGAGATCATCACAGTAGGAACAAAGGACCAAACATATCTGCCTTTGAAATAATAATGGTCAACCCATTTTACCCATAAGGAGTTCTTTTCAGCATGAAAATTCCACAAAACTCTAGTGAGTAGAGCAAGGTTCCTGGCTTTAAGGTCAAACAAGCCAAGTCCCCCATCATCCTTGGGCAAACAGACCCGACTCCAAGCAACCAGATTTCTCCTCTTTGAATCTGTGGCCCCCAAAGAAACTTCCTACAAAGTTCCTCAATTCTTTTTTGAACTTCACCAATAATGGGAAAAACTCCTATCCAGAAGCAAATAACACCATGTATCACTGATCTAATCAGTTCAAGTCTACCTACATAAGACAAGGTGGAACCCTTCCAACTCCCAAAGTAATTTGCCAATTTCATAAACAAGGGTGCATAATCCACTACCAGAAGCTTAGAGGCAACAAGAGGCAATCCCAAGTACCTGAAAGGCATGGATCCAGCAGATAAACCAGAGATCCTCAACAACTCATCCTCTTGCTCTTCACTAACACATATGTCTTGCTCTTCATTAATACCCCCAAAATACACATTTGTCTTAATGATCATCAGCTTAAACTTTTGGGAGGGATGGTAGTTCAACATGATATCAGAGCCAGAGTCATGGCGACACTTGAGGGCGTGTTAAAGTGTATAAGATGTTAATTATCTACCTCCACATCAACTTAATAGTAGTTCAACACGTTGGGATAGACAGTAGTTCAACGCGTGCATCCGCCCTTGCTCGTCGTTTACTAGTTCAGTAAAAAACAAATCCATTGTTCTATATAGAAACGAATCATACTCACTATATACCGGTTACAATTTTAAAAATATATTATCTCTAATTGTTTAACGACATTTGACCTCTGAAAAGTCGAGTCGCACACCCATCATCGTGGTGCAGTGTGAGTGGCGGTCGATGTTGTAGGATGTCATTAAAGACTCTTTTAACCTTTAATGGCCTTTTAACTGATTTCTGTTATTAAAAATAAATATAAAAAATTAAAAAAGAATATAAAAAAATAAAAAAAAAATATTTATAAAAAAAAAACCCGATTTCTGTTAAAAGCAAATTTTCCAAAATGAGAAGCTAGAACTACGGAAGAACGAAAAATGGGCAGGCACTAGTCCACACACCTGGCTGTGAATCCATATGTTTTGCTTTTCCACCCAAAAAAATAAAAATAAATAAATAAATAAATAAAACACACTTGTGGCTTTGAATCAAACAGGACTCCGACAATCTGGTACACCTACAAGTATATATAAAGGCAAAGGAACAGAAGAGAAACATCATCAAATATCATAACTGATCAATCCGCCAAACCACCGTCGAATAACGACGACGAGGAATAATGGCGGCGGTCTGGTGGAAACCCCTCTTCTTTCTTCCTCTCTTTTTCGTATCGGCCTTGTCCGGTCCACGTCCATTAACCGGCAGACACAGCGGTTCAGGGCTCATAGTTGCATATGACAATCCCCCATTCGTAGAGAAGCCTGCAGGAGTCTCAGAGTCAGCTGGGAACAAAAATGTGACCATATTGACAATGCCAAAAGTAGCTAATCAAGAGACAACCTTTCTTGGTGAATGGAAAGTGGAGAATGAAAATGTAGGTGTTGCTCCTATGCAACTGCAGTTGATGCCCCACGGAAAGATCGTATGGTACGATACTAAAGCCATTGAGTATGATCCTCAGACAGCCACCTACAGGAACTTGAAGGTACACATACATACATATCTATATATCTATCTATCTATACAATATTATTATTATTGTTATCTATTCTAGCTCATGATGGATTCATTGTGTTCAGATTGTTAATGATCCATCAAACACATGTGGAGGATTAGCTTCCAATGGGGACCTTGTAAGCATTGGAGGCTCACAGAAGGCTATTAGGATTATCTCTCCTGCAGAGAGTGAATTCCGTGAAAACCCTGTAGCCCTTGCTGATAAAAGATGGTATGTTGTTTCTTCTATAAATATATCAATTAGGCGGCGGCGGCTTCATACTCATCTTCTTTGATCCTTAATTTTACAGGTACTCTTCGATGGTAACGCTTGAGGATGGTAGCTTTATGGTGGTAGGAGGCCGCAAGGCGTTCACCTACGAGCTTGTACCATCAAAAACCCAACTAAGCTTCCCACAAAAACTTTTCAAGCTCCCATTCCTCATGGAGACAAACACACCAACCCTAGAGAACAATTTGTATCCATTCCTTCACCTTCTTCCTGACGGCAATGTCTTCTTGTTTGCAAACACTAAATCCATCATTCTTGACCCTAAAACCGGTAAGGTTGTCAGGAAACTCCCAGACCTCCCCGGTGGCTCAAGGAACTTTCCTTCTTCAGGGATGTCAGCTCTCCTACCCTTGGATCTCTCTGCTAAAACCATCAAGGCAGAAGTAATGGTTTGCGGTGGTAGCTCTCCCGACTGCAACAGGTTGGTTGTCACCGATCCAAATGCAAAATGGGAAAAGGAATTGATGCCATCACCGAGAGTCATGGGTGATATGTTGATTCTTCCTAACGGACAACTTTTGATGATCAACGGTGCTAAAAACGCACAGGAACCTAACTTGACCCCGGTGCTTTACAGTCCCGAAAAGCCTAACGGTCAGAGGATGAAGGAATTGGCTCCAACAAAGATCGCAAGAATGTCTCATTCAGCTTCTGCTGTGCTACAATGCGGAGAAGTCCTTTTGGCCGGCGGTAGCAACCCGACAGAGGTTAAGGTGGAGAGATTCACCCCACCTTACTTGACCCCAGATTTCTGGAAGATAAGGCCGGTTATTGCTAAAGCTAACAGCCGTACTCTAGACTTAAAGTATGGCGAGCCATTTGAAGAGCATATCAGGTTGAAGGTTAAAACTTTGGATGGATCTGAGATCAAAGTCACCTTGTATGCACCACCTTTCACCACTCATGGATTCTCCATGAACCAAAGATTGATCAGTTTGCCACTTACCAAAGTTTCCCAGGATAACATCAAGGCCATAGCACCATCTTCACCCAAGGTTGCTCCTCCTGGCAAGTATCTTCTCTCCGTCGTTTACAGGGGTGTGCCAAGTGCTGCTCGTTGGGTCACCCTTCAATAAAAACACATGATGGACTCTTCATTGCTTACATTGTAGAAGATGTTCCCAAAGCACAACAAACTTTTCTAAACAATCATCAATTGTAACAGCACAACATCTAAAGCGGCAGCTCATTTCATTTTTGTACTGGACAAGACGATATATAAAAAGTTGTTTTTTATCCTTTCTTTTGTCAAAGATAATTTTGTTATTATGTGTTTTTTCTTGTCTAGAAACCATTATCCACAAATTAATATTATTAACAGGAATCTGGAGTATTGATGTCCTTGATCTGTCTCGTATACATGGCATTGAATATTATCAAACAATGGCCATGAAATGAATTTGAAAACAATTTCATAATGTTAAACTGTTAGAACTACCATCTCTCCAAAAGTTTAAGCTGATGGGAGTTAGATAATTACCATTTACATATTTCAATATAAACGTTTGAACTAAATGAATCCAAAGACGGTTATAACCATTTCATCGTTTGGAGGGGTGTGATAAAAAAACAAAAAACTTCAACAAAAATGCCAAAATGCGTCTTTGTTATGATGCTCAAGTTGAATTACAATATATGCTTGTCTTGCAGCACATGTAACAGAATCAAAAGTTATACATGGGTCAAGAAAAGGCATACCATCTTCTCCGGAGGAGGAACCGCATGATATGCCTAGACTATTCACTTCCAAAACGCCAAAACAGGTCTGTCCAATTTCGCTACCCTGTAAGTTGGAAGATGTAACGCCTCAGAACTCAGGCCTAGCAGCACTATTTGAGCCATAATGGATCCTATAACTACTTAGGTTCGTCATTCTCACTTGGCCTAAAATTGTTAACCCAAATTACCAAGCCCAGTAAGTCTAAGCCTTATATCTTAATACTTTTTCTCCCACTTTTTCAATGAACCCAGCATTCATGCACACAAACCAATCCTATTGAACCCTTTAACCATGGGCATACCTCCCTCTTGAAACAAATTTGCAGAATATAACTCATTCTTCATCCAATGCCCTTAACACTTTTATAAACTAGGCTATTCAAGTAAAGCAAAAGTCCAGTAACCATGCATGTTCTTTTCTGTCCTTCTTAACGTTAGCTTCATGTATATATCTATGTAAAATAACTTATTGAAAATAACAATGTAAAACAAGCACAAAACATCATACTTTCAGTAAGGCAAGCTTACTATAATATCCTCAAAACGTATATCAAATTATCCTACTTTCAGTAAGGCAATATATAAAAAGTTTTTTTAATCCTTATATAGTAGTGACGTCGTTATATGTCTCTAATAACTGGCATTGAATAATTATCAAGCAATGGCCATGATATGAATTTGAAAACCATTTCATGATGTTAAACGCTTGAACTAAATGAATCCAAAGACGATTATAACCACTTCATCATTTGGAGGGGGTGATTACGGGAGAAAAAACAGAAAAGAATAAATAAAAAAAATTAACCAGCACAAAATGCCAAAATGTTTTTTCATTAAGATGCTCAAGTTGAATTACAATATATGCTTGCTTACTAGCACACGTAACACAAAATCATAAGTTATACACGGGTCAAGAAGTGGCATACCATCTTCTCTAAAAGAACCTCATGATATGCCTAGACTATTCACTTCCAAAACGCCAAAACAGGTCGGTCGAATCCAATTTTGCTACCCGGTAAGTTTGAAGTTAAGTGTTCAACTGTTCGAAATCCCACCTGCAATTACACCGATAAGTAATTTAATATATGACGATTCACCATCCGAATTCGAAGTGCTCTCAAAAGGTTGATACTGAAAGTTATCTTTTTAAAGATTATAAAAAATATACTTTGTCTAAAAGTATGTCCTGAAAATCTTGAGGGCCTATCTGAATGCTTTGATAATTACAGGATGCAGTCTGCAAAACAAAAGAAAAAATCAACCTCAAATTGAAGTGTTTCGTTAGTATTGCAGTTAATCAGATTCATTAATGATAAATTCTGATGTCTACATAGTCTTGATCAAATGTACTTTTTCATGAAATGAAACAAGTCTGGCCTCTGAAAATTAAATGTTGTTTCCATAACAAAGTTGAACAAAACATACCTCAGACACATTACGGTTCTTTGAATATGAGGTCCATGGTTGAGGCTCCAGAATAAAAACACCGCCCTACATTCAATATAGTTTACAATGTTGAATTGTGTTGCGTTAAAATACGTTTATTACTCACCCTCCTCAACAGGCCTAAGGTTTTGGGAGAGATGGTAATTCAACAAAGAAATACTTATTATCAAAAGTAGGAGACAATATGAAAAAGAAAATTGTAGTTACAACACACCGGTTGAAGGAGCCTCCACACTTTTGAAAACAAGTTGATTAGTCCTTCGTCGCCCCAGTTCAAATGGATCCATTTTGTTACACTTAAGCTGCAAGATAGAGTCATAGTATAAGAACCGTCAACACGACTAGTGGCATCAGAAACTAAACATCTTTTCAAGCAGCCCCTAAGACTATGAGAGAAAAAGAGATGAAGGATGGACTGCTAGAAACTCGATGAAAAATACCATATCATCACATTTTGAGGACCAAGAATTATAAGACCAGAAAAAGGGCAGTCCTTACCACCAAAGCCTCACTTAAAAAAAATCAAGAACTTGAAAGATTCACAAGAGCTTGCATCCAAAGAAGCATACATACCACAGAATCGCATGATAAAGTTTGTTTTCAGGAGGATGCCAGTTCTGAACGAAATTTCCTTTCTGGAAAGAGACTACATCAAACAGATTTCTTCCTTGATCAGAATTGTCCGTTTTCTTGAGTTGGAGATCACTTGCTTGATGTGTTTTGCAAGTACCCTTATTCACAGAATTCCTTAGAGTCCAATTTGCATCCTCAATTCGAGCTAGAAAGAGGCAAACTGTCATTAGCAATTCAGCATTTGCAAACAAAAACAATAGTGCAAAATTTAGCGACAAGACTTAATTTTTAACAAACATAAGTACATGCCATAGGGAAAAGCAGATAAGGAACTTACAAGAACACACCTACTAGATTGGTGCGCCAATGAAGTACGAAGCTAGAATACATTTATTCAAAAAGATGGTTCAAATGTAAAATGTAAAGGCCATTCCCTATCTACTAAAGGAGGTTATATATCCATCATCATATACCGATTACCGTCACTAAACTCAACATCAAGGAAAAGAAAAGGATCAAAAGTGGAAAACTAATGTAAGGGCATATAGCAAAATATACTAGCTACACCAAATTGGTGAAATGAATCTCAACAACCATCCCCTGTTGGTGCATTGGATCCCCCTTCTCCACCCTAAACCCTCCACCCTCCACCCTCCATCCCCACCTCACTCCACCCTCCTAAACAACATTACACCTCAGGGCCCCCTCCCCCCGTCGAATTTTTGGTCCCCCTTTCGGGAGGCTTATCTCTTTGGGACATATAGTCTGTCATCCGGACATAGCCAAGCCTATTTTTCGGGGACTTCTATCATTCGATGCCTGTTTTTCTCCTTATATCAAACAAAGCAGCAAGGAAGACTAAGAAGCATGGACCTTTTACAGAAAACAAAGGAATGAATTTGTTAAAAGTTACCTCGATCAATGTCAATTCCTAATATACTCCGGCAACAAAACTTTTTTGCTGCAATGAAAATGAAACACAAAAACCAAAACGATCAGTTCCTAAAAAAACAGTGGAAGTTATAATGTTCACCTAATCCAGCAAAATAGGAGATAACAAGCTAGAAATTCACCTATGTTTATCGTTATAACTCCACTATTGCAGCCAATATCAAGACAATCCTTGTCATAGAACCACTCTTTCTTCATGACCTTCAACCTTGGGTCCTCCTCCAATTCTTCTCCAATCTAAAGGAGAAATAGATTATTCTATTCATCAACCATCATCAAATTCAACATCAAGATCATCAGGCCCATTTAGAAAGCGAAAAAAAAGAACATTCAACAAATGATATGAAAAATTACTCGGTAGCCATAGTAGTGTCTGTAGTTGCCGAAGATAGCTACTTCTTTATTTTTCCTCTTCTTATTAGATTTATTGTCGTTGTTAGAAGCAGTAGCAGGTGAACTGTGATGCTCTGCATTTTTGTTCTTCTTCTTTTTGTCGACTGAATCGCCCATCACTTAACTATTTCTTCTTGCTGTCAGAAATACAGAGGCTGGATCGATAAAAGTAAAAGAATGTGTCGTTGTTCTTGTTGTGTCTGCCTGTATATATATATATAGAGAGAGAGAGAGGTGGACGGAGGTAGCACAAAAGATGTTGCTGAGAATGGAAATAAGGTTTTGGGGTTTATGCTTCTATGGTAATGTATTATTTATCTGTTTTAGTTTTTTCCCTCTTGGATTTGCTTGTATTTAGCTTGGAACACCGGGAATTACAGAAATGAAGAGGCAACAGGGTTTACGAGGACAATACAAAAGATGTTCAGTTTATTACTAGTATGGCGGAAGTGAATCGGAGTAGGTAGCAGGGGAGGAGGGAGGCGGGAGGGAGGAAGGGGAAGGCGGGAGGGGAGGGGAGGGGAGGGGGAAGGAGAAGCCGGCGGCGGCGGCTCAACGTTTGTTACAAGAGACGGAAGAGGGCCTGTTGTAATTTTTATATTTGTTTTATATTATTGAGGGTGATTTTGGCATTTCATATTAATTTGGGAACCGTTGCCCTGGTAATAATTTTAGAGAGATGGAGAGAAACTCTTATGGAAGGTTCTCGATCTGTAAGAAGCTTGAGTGAGAAACAGTTATCGTTCTTCTAGTCCTCTTTGGTGAGGTTTTCTCTGTTGCATTTTCAATTCGTTTCTCCATTTTCACCGTAAATTGCAAGCTCTGTCTGGCTTTATCTGCCTTTCTCCTCTTCACTGATCTATTTTTGGCCCCTATTCCTTCAACGGGTGCTTTCCCTTGATTCATTCTTCGCAAGGTTTTCTCATAGATCCGTTTTATCTTGCTGGATCTAAGGTGATGGCAGATGAAATGACGAAAGGTTCGAAGGACGGCTCAGCTCCTCCCCTGAGAAAGCTGAAAATTGAACTACCGGCGATTGTCACGGCCAAATCAAATGAGGAGTGTAAACGCAGCTTGGTTGTCAAAATCATTTCTGAGAAAAGCGTCGGGTACGGTGCTCTTATGGATACTCTCTCTCATATTTGGAAGTGCAAAAAGATCTTCACAATCATTGGCCTGAGCATCAATTTATACCAAATCCATTTCGATTTGGAGCTTGATGCCGACAGAGTTCTCATGGGCTACCCCTGGTATCATGACTCTCACCTAATGATTATTAAGAAATGGCGGCCGGGTATCGAGAAAGAAGAGGGAGCCTTCAATCTAGCTCCAGTTTGGGTCCAAGTTGGGGCTTGTTGCTGGAGTGGGTTTCGGAGGCAGCAGGGGAGGAAATTTGTGAGCAGCTAGGTGTTGTTCTGAAGAAGCAAGTGGTTTTTGGAGGAAGCAAATATGGTAAGTTCGTTAGGTGTCTTGTTGTTATCGACACTTCGCATCCCCTCTTGCAAGGTATGTTGGTGTGCCAGGATGGTATCGAGAAATGGATCAATTTCAAGTATGAACATGTGTCTATATACTGTGCTTATTGTGGGGTAGTCGGGCATAAGTCCTCTTGTTGCTATGCTAAGGTCATTGATTAGAATGCGGGTATTTACAGAGAAGAGGCCTTTGGCCCTGAGCTTCATGGTATTCCGATAAAATCTGTCACCGAGTCCCTTCTTGTGCCTGGCAAGTCTCAAGTGCAGTATATGAAAGGATCTGCTTCGGGTAACCTGTCCCCTGATAAGGCTGATGCTTTGAAGAAGAAAAGCCTCGTCAGGGAAGAATGTCTGAGGCTAACTCCAACTCCAACTTTGATTTGAATCAAGCAGCGGCTAATGAAGGCCAATAGCCTGGGATAATGAAGGAGCAAATGGACAAAGGTAAAAACAAAGTGATGTACTATGGTGAATCCTCACACTCACAGGATGTTCCTATTGTTATGATTGTTGAGGAAAAGCTATCCCCCCGATCCCGGAAATCCTCATGATTGAATGGTACGCGGATGAAGCTGATAAGTTTATCTCGGCCCAGAACTCTGGAGTGACTATTGAGGATGTCACTGATGCCTTAACTGAATCTGAGGTTGCGCCGACTGAACTTTTGATTGTGGGCACGAGAAAGCGTAAACTCAGTCCAAGGGAAGCCCCGCTCATTATTTACCCACAAGATGCCGATTCTGGTGCGAGGGAATTTGTAGCAGACTGTATTGAGGCTGACAAGGATAAGGAATACTTCGATTTATCTGAACATTTTCTCAAGAAATTGAAACTTATGAACACCACAACGTCTGATGCTATTCAAGACGGGGTGGAGACAGCCAGCCCGAAGTGGCTCTCACCTCCACAATGAGGATCATGGTGTGGAATTGTCAATGGGTGGGGAGCTCCTTGACAATATCCCAGGCTGAGGAGATGTGTAGGCTCCACTCCCCAGATGTTTTCTTTATCTTTGAAACGAAGAATCAGCTTAATCTATTATCCAAATTGTGTAAAAAGCTTGGTTTTAGTAATGTACATACTGTTGACCCTATAGGGCTTTTGGGAGGCTTGGCTTTATTTTGGAAAAACGATGCTAATATTCTATCTGTGACTTCTACTCCGTGCACCATTGAAGTCTGCATTAACGGTATGCAACCTAACTCTTTTTGGTGGTTTATTGGTATTTATGCTAGCTCTACCCCTTCTTTGTGAAAGAGTCAATGGAGCTTCTTACTTAATCGAATGTCTCTTTGGGGGGATTGCTTTCTCATTGCTGGAGGTTTTAATGATATCTGTAAAAATGAGGAGAAGCTAGGGGTAGGGATAGAGTGGAGTCTTCTTTTTCCGATTTTAGAAGCTTTTTATCTTCAAGTGGTCTTATTGACCTGGGTTTTATTGGCCACTTTTGGACTTGGAGTCGTTGGGAGGGGGAAGAGCCAATTTTTGAGAGGTTGGACCGAGCTCTGGCTACGGCATGTTGGACCAACCTTTTCAAAAATGCGACAATTTCTCATGTTGATATGGCTTCCTCCGACCACTGCCTCCTAGATATTTGCTGTGTGGGTAGGGGTGTCTCATCCAAGAATAATTTCTTTTTTGATGACCGGTGGGTGGGTAAACCGGGTTTCTTTGATGCGGTTAAGCAAGGGTGGGAGATTCAAGTTAGGGGAACTCATTTTTACCAGGTCCTCTCTAAAATTAAAGCAGTTCGTATGAGGCTTAATTGTTGGAAAAGAGTCAATGCTACGAATTCCGCTATTAGAATAAAGACACTTAAACTCAACTAATAGATGGTGCCCAGTCTTCACTTACTATTGCGGGACTTAATGAGTTGAAAAAGGAACTTTCAATCGCTTATAGTGATGAAGAAAAATACTGGAAATCCCTTTCTCGAGTGCGTTGTCTTAAGGAGGGTGATAAAAATACCAAATTCTTTCACTCGATTGTGTATGGTAAAAAAAATAAAGAGGTGTATTTCTGGCATTTTTCGGCCGTCTGACCATTCATGGTGTTCTTCCCCTACTGATATTGTCTCAGAGTTTCAACAATTTTATGATAAGCTTTTTTCTTCTTCGGGAATCAATGACTCTCTATTGCAGGATTTTGAGGATATGAAGGCTTGTGTCACCCCGGAGATGAATGCTAATAGTTTGCAAGATGTTGACGAAAAAGAGCTCAAAGCGGTTCAAATGCACTCGTCATCGGCTCCCGGCCCGGACGGTATGTCTCCTAGCTTTTTCAAAAATTGCTTTCGCATTATTAAGAACGACTTGTTGAAGGCTATTAACAATTTCCTAAAAAAGGGCAAATTTCCGAGAGAGTTAAATCACACCTGCATTGCTCTGATTCCAAAAAATGTACATCCTTCAGAACCGGCTCATTTTAGGCCCATAAGCTTCTATAATGTAGTTTATAAAATCCTTTCTAAGGTTTTGGCTAACCGCATCAAGGTCTGTTTGCCCTTCTGTATTGGTGAGAGTCAAAATGCCTTTGTTCCGGGTCGTCAGATGTTGGATAGTTACATTGTAGCTCATGAGTCAATTCACTATATGATGCATAAGAGGAAAGAAAAGATTCCTACATGGCTTTAAAATTAGATGTCTCAAAGCGTTTGATTGGGTTGGATGGCCTTTCCTTTTTTACATGCTTAGGAAGTTCGGCTTTAGTGAAAGGTGACTACTCTTATTAAACAATGCATCACAACTGTCATCTTTTCGTTCATTATTAATGGGGAGAGAGTGGGTTTTGTTAAGCCAAGTAGGGGTATTAAGCAAGGGGATCCTCTTTCTCCGTATCTTTTCATCATTTGTGCGCAAGGCCTTAGCCATTTATTAAAGAAAGCTAATTCTGATGGTAGTGTCCCGGGATTGAGAATAGCTAGGCAAAGTCCCCGTATCAACCACTTATTCTTTGCGGATGACTCTCTGATTTTTTCTCGTACGGATGTTAATTGTGCTGCAAACTTAGCTATTATTCTGAATAAATATGAGCAAGTCTCGAGGCAAGCCACTAATATTGATAAGTCGGCGGTCTTCTTTAGTAGAAATACTTCACAATGTAGTAAGCATGGCATTTTTGCTTTATTCAATGGGGTTTCCAAGGTAAGTCATTCCAAGTATTTAGGGCTCCCGCTAGTAGTTAGTAGGTCTAAAAATCATATTTTTAATTTTCTTTTGGACCGTTGCAAAAATAAACTAGATAGTTGGAAGTTTAAGACTCTAAGTCGGGGGGTAAAGCGATTTTGTTATCCTCGTCGTTGTTCGCCATCCCCAATTTAACTATGTCCGTAGTCAAACTTTCCAAAGGAGTTGTTAATAAAATTCACTCCCTTATGGCTAACTTTTGGTGGGGAAACTCTAATAAAAATTTCTCGGGTCATCACTGGGTTAAATGGGAGACGCTTTGTCTTCCAAAATGAAGGGGCGGCCTTGGTTTTAAAATTTGGAAATAGCCAATACTGTGGCTCTGGCTAAGACTCTTTGGAGAATCTATTGCCACCCCAACCTCTTGGTGGCAAGAGTCTTAAAAGGAAAATATTTTTTTAAATCCTCTATTTTTGATTGTAAAGTTCCTTCTTCATCTTCGTTTTTATGGAAGAGCTTGATTTCGGCTCAAAGTTTTCTAAAGAATAATACTTGTTTTATACTAGGTAATGGTAAATCTATTAAAGCCTGGAAAGATCCTTGGATTAGTCAAAATCCCTCTTGTCTGCCTATTTCTCAAGCTCATGCTCACAATAGGGATGCGTTGGTTAATGACTTCTTGTCCAATAATGCGTGGAACAAGGCTAAGTTATTGGAGTCCTTTTGGCAAGTTGACGTGAACTAAATCATTAAAATACCGATAAGTTTAAAGGACACTTCGGATAAGTGGGTTTGCGTTTTTTTCTAAATGTGGTGATTTTGTAACTAAAGCTGCTTATGATGTTTGTCTTCAGCAAAAGTTGTGTGCTCATAATAATTGCTCTATGTGTGGTAATACTGTTAACGAAAAATTCTGGAAGAGAATTTGGGCTATATCCCTTCCCCCAAAAAGTTAAGTATTTTCTTTGGAAATTGCTTAAATTTGTTTTGCCTACTTCGGAGACCCTTTGCAAACGTTTTGGGTTTGATAATTCAATGTGTTCGGCGTGTGGCGAAAGCTCGGAGTCTATTGATCACCTTTTCATTTCTTGTCGCTATGCGCAAATGGTTTGGAAGTTTGCAGGTGTTGCTTGGGAGGAGTTTCGGCTCCAAATGCCTCGATTAGGCATTGGTGGGATGTGGTGTCGGCTAAGTTTCCCGTGGGATATTAAATGACCGAATAATTTTTTCATGTTTCATTCTATGGTACATTTGGAAAGCACGTTGTAATAGACATTTCAATTCCTTGTTTTGGCCCCCGGAGATTACTGCTAAGTATGCTAATTAGGCGTGGTTAGACTTTGAGCAGGCAAATCAAGAGGAGAGGATAGATTCTAATGTTGTTTCCTCCCCTCATGTCTACATCGTACAGACCCTTCTCCAGGTGTGGTTAGGGCCTTTGTCGATGCAGCCTGGAAGACAGAATCTTGCCTTACTGGCTACAGAGCAGCTCTTTTCAGGGAAGATGGTACGATTTTGGAAGCTTGGGCATCCCCGAGATCGGTGGCTAGTTCTGCCTTTGCATCGGAGGCTCAAGCTTTACGCTGGTGTCTTAGTAGATGTCATGCCTTGGGCATTACGAATTTAGTCTATTTTACTGATAATTTGTCTTTAGCTAAATGTAGTGAATTAGGCCAGCCTCCTCCTTTTGACTCTGCGGTTGTTTTGGATGATATTAGGTTGATGATTTCCTGTATTGGATCATGCCATGTTTTGTACTCCGAAAGAGAAAACAACGAGTTAGCGCATAAGCTCGCTGCTTTCTCTTTCAATTCTGATGTTGGCGTCTTTTGGCATGGCTGTACCCCGGTGTGGACATGTATTAGCTGACATTTTTTCATTAATGAATGCTTTCGTCGTTGGAAAAAAAAAGAGAGAGAGATGGAGGGAAAAGAACTAAAAAAAAAATAAATAAAAAAAAAATAAATTACAAAATGAATAAATATGACACACTCATTTTTTTAGTTGTAAAAAGGACAAACAATTTCAGACGGATAAAATTGACCCTGCATAGCGCGTCCTCAGGCTCAGCCGCTCATGTACATGTACATTACATCAGGTTATCCAGCTAGTTTTTTTTTTTTTTGTGTTTTTTCTTTTTTCAAACACCCGTAACTTTTGATTTATAACTCCGATCATCGAATTTTTTCACCAAAATTCATATTTTTTTTGCTCTTTAATTTGAGCCCAAATACGATACCTTTCCGACGTAAATTTTGAAAGCCGAAAAATTATTTGCATTAACTGGAGCGTTTTTCTTATAAACGACCGTAACTTTTGATTTAGAACACCGATCATCAAAAATTGTTTCACCAAAGTTCATATTCTTTTTTTTATCTTCATTTGATACATTTTCGTAGTATTTGAAAGCCGAAGTTAATCGCAACATTTACACTAACACAATATCAGTAAACAGTATCAGTATCAGTATCAATATCAGGCTCATTTAAGGCTTAATTCAAGTGACTACTTCAAGGCACACATATCTGGCTCATATAATGCTCATTTAAGACTTAATTCAAGGGACATAATATCATATAAGACTCATATAAGACATAAGACACACAATATCACTAACAGTATCAGTATCGGTATCAAGCTCATTTAAGGCTTAATTCAAGTGACTACTCCAAGACACACATATTTGGATCATATAAGGCTCATTTAAAACTTAATTCAAAGGACACAATATATGATATCACCATAAGCTCAGGCCCCAAACCACTTGGAATTTAAAAATATCACAAGAGAATAAACCATTGCATCATACCAATCACATTGAGTACAAAACATATATCACCAAGGCCATATGGTGGAACAGTGGAACTTCATACAAATAATGCCCTCTGTGATTTTTTCCATCCTAATGACCTGCAACGATCTTGGGCTATTGCTGTTCTCGAAATTCAAATTTGCCAAACGGAAAGAATTTAGAGAATATCCAAGCACGTTGATCCCTCTTACCCAAAATGATTTATTCCCCTTGTCCTTGGGGATATAATCCTCAATTTTTGAATTAAGCTCCGGTTCTTGTAGTTTTGCTGATTCATCTTGCTTCCCTTCGGCATATTCTTCACTTAGCGTCAGAACTAGTTCCCGGAGCAACGACACCGCCGTGGTCCTGTCACATCCCGACGTGTGAAGCCGGAGAGCAACTACCCAATTTTCTTCACATAAATTGTATATGCTGGCAAACATTAAATCCACTTCACTATCACCAGTCAGCTCGAGATTAAAGTCAACCCAAGAATTTCGATTCAGTTCGTGCTCGAGGATAAGGTTGAAGGAAGAGATAGATTCGTCGTCGTCGTCGTCTTTGATCAATTAGGCTTTCGAGAATCTCAGACGTGGCGGATTTATCGAACGTTTGGATTTGAAGATGAGGGGAGGAAGGAGAGATGTAGGAATAAGTATTTAGTATTGGAGGCGTAATGAAGTTTGGACTTGAGAATAAGGGTATATTCGTCCGGTGGAATTTATTTGTCCTTAATACAATTAAAAAATTGAAACTGAATTATCACTTAATTAAAAGGGAAAAGTGGAATATAAACTAATTTTTCCATAATTTTATAGCCCTGGCGGCCTGGCGTTACCGTCTGCCTCCGTAACAACTGAAAATAAATATCATTTCCTTACATATACAGATCAAGACAAAAGTAATTAATAGAATCATTTTATATTATATTCTACTAATTAAATGAAAAATATAACGGCACTATAAGACATGAAATCCAATTTTGTGTATCTAAAAGTCTGGTTACTAGTTCAGGTGTTATTATAAAATTATTTAGCTTAATTTCATAGCTTAGCATAGCAGCTCCATATGTTTTCTCAGCCAAATCACTTTCAGTTACAACCAATCTCCATTATATAAAGCAACGTGATCTTGTATATAATACAAAATTTATTTTATTATAAAATGAAGTTTGTAATTTAAGGAACATTAAAAACAAAACTTATCTGTATACTTCTTTGGCGTGTGAATCTTCATCAACCCATTCAGCCTTTTTCAAAATCATCGTCAGTATAATCTCGTGATAATAACGTGTTATGAAATAATTCACAATTGATACGAAGTTATTCTATAAGAACAAGAGAATTAGACAAAAGGAATAAGGATTATTTCTTATTACTTTTCTCAACCTCTCACTTGTTACAAAGGTGATGAATATATAGGTATAATGAATACCATGAGAAGTTTAAACTAATGAATACTATTGAATGGTTATGGCTTTTGGAATCCATAACTTATGAAATAAATGATATTAAATAATTAATGTATGTAAATTTTTGGAATGGACATCCACAAATATTGTTTCATAACATAGTGAAGAATATTTAAATTTTTAGTAACTTACAGTAACTTCAAGCGAATGGTCACGTATCATGAATTAACAAATCATTTTTCTTACTTTGACAAAAGTTTTCAAATGCATGGTGTTGAAAATCAAACATGAATGAACATAATGTACATATACAACACTCGCACATTCTTCAGTCTGTTGTACTTCAATGAGAAGAAACGAAGATGAACCGATCTCGTTCTGTAAATCTTTTTTGAATCGAAAAAAATAATACGAAATGTATTTCGGATGCTATGCATAACTAAATAAACCTGCCGCCTTTTAAGGACAATGAATTTCTTATAAAATTGCATTATTATCTTCACCCGTGTGCTAGGATTGTATAGGAAAATAGAGGCAATTCACTACCTTTCAAAAATGATTCAACCGAACATGTACGACCTATATATAGTTGCAACCTCTTCCCTAAAAAAAAAAGAAAGAGTTGCAACCTCTAATCGAATCGATACAATGTCCATATAGATTTTGCATCCATCGTTAAATTTTAATTGAAATTTATCCAACAAACTTAACACATATATCACAGAATCAAACATGACACTCCTCTGTGGTAGGAAAATTCCGATACATGAATCTTTATTAAAACAGACTTTCGAATGACCATCACATATAGAAAAAGGCAAAACTGATTTGTTTAAGATTAGTTGTTATTTATTGAATGAATCTGACACTTTTTAATTCAAGATTAGTTGTTATTTAAATGTACTGCACACTAGCTTAAACTTTTAAGAACTACTTCGGATAAATAAATACTACGGAGGGAGTATATACAAAGACAAGGGGGGTTTGTTTTGGAGCTGACACGTGTCGCTCCCTGATTGGTCCGGCATTTATTTTTTTTTTTTTTTTTTTTTTGGCTACTCCCTTTCCTACTATATAATACATTTTTTTTTTGGCTTCTCCCTTTCCTACTATATAATACATATACAAAGCCCTTTTTTTCTTTTTTTTTTTTTTTTTTTTTTTTTTTTTTTTTTTGTTCCCTCCCCATTCCTTATCAAGCATCATATATATATATCTATTTTTTGTAGTTTGGGTTTTTGGGGACGATAATTTTTTTGATCATCATTTTCTTTTAAATCTCGTGTACTACTACTATATCCTTTCTACATTATATACAAAGACATGGGGTGTGTAACATCATTTTGTTTTCCCCTTTTTGTGTATAACAAATTTTTTTTATCTTCCCCGTTACTGTTTTTATGCATTTATGTGCTTCCCGTTTGACCGACAGTTATTCCCCATAATTTCCTTTGTTGTCGGGGCTTTATATATTAAATTGTGTTGCAGATGTATTGTTCCTTTTTTGGGTTTGTTTTTTTTAAACTTTTTGAGGCACGTGTGCTCTTTTCGTTGCATCGGTTCTTTTGCTATTGCTTTTTTATATCACAGCTTACCACTTTTGATTACCGGTGGTTTATCACTCCGCCGGTTTTTGTATAGCATGCACATCGTGACAAAGACAAGGGGGTTTTGTTTTGGAGCTGACACGTGTCGCTCCCTGATTGATCCGGCATTTTATTTTTTATTTTATTTTTTTCTTTGTTTTTTTTTTTTTTGGCTTCTCCCTTTCCTACTATATCCTTCCTTATAAGAAGCTTGAGCTTTTCCTCAAGCTGGAGGCCACGTCGATGCTTTTCCAATTAAATTCCGTTTGGGTTCTATTTTTTTAGTCCGGTTTGTTGAAAAGGCCCAATCATTTGCATATTCCTAAAGAAACAAATTCCGGCCCGTTAGAAAAGGCCATTACGCAGCAGCTTAGTTTCCAAATAAATACCCTAGATGAAACCTAATTAGCAGCAGCCAGCATCTTTTTCATCCTTTTCTTATGTTTCGCTTTGCGTGCTTTGTTTCCCTACTCTGTAATATGCTCCCCATTTTTAAGGCTATGAAGATAACATAAATTTTGTTCTCTCTAATCATTTCGTCGGTATCTTGGCACGGCGGCCTTGAATGGTGAAACCCTTTTGGGTTTTGCTTCTTGGTTCGCGACCATGGAATACTATCTGTTTTTGGCTATCACAAATCTGAGCTTTCAATGTTCAACAATTCTAATATTTGTTTGTTCAACTTTTTCCCGTTGAAAGCCGTCATCTTTGGTGCTTTTAGGTGAGTTGGCACGCGAAGATAATCTGGGCTTTCTTAACTTGGTGAAGTTATGATTGAAGGTCGAAGGGGTATGTAGTATGTGCATTTTGTCTACTAAATATCTATTATTCACCTTGTACTTTCTCTATTTTTTAAGTAATTTTATTTGTAGGTTGTTTGGCGCTTTCGGTGATTTCATGTATTCGGGATGCATTTGTGAACCCTTCTTCTCCTCACTCTTCTTTGAAGTTTTTAATTTCACGCCGGTGTTGTGAAACTCCTTCGAAGGCTCGTCAAAAGATATGATTGTGGTTTGTGAATTATTTCCTCGGATATTCTGCTTTAGAAGTATGGAATTCGTTGTAGGTTTGATGACATTTGGTTTTCCAACGGGTATAAAGTGTTGTTTTTGGACATTTAACGGTGTTAACTTTCATGTTTTTTTATCCCAACACAGTTTAATGCGGGATACTTGCGGTACAACTTGTAGGAAGCTAGGTTCAACCTATTTTGCTTTTCTTTCTTTTCAATCAGCTCTCGTTTGCAATTGCCCATGTGAGATCGACGGCCGGATTTATTCCGGGTACACTTAATGAGACAGCGATGATGTGTTCAGCCTGTCAATGGTTAATCTCAGATCAAGATCTGTCTAATAAGAAGAAAATCTGGTTTATTTAAAGATTGGAGTTGTATTATCTCATCACTATTTTGCCTAGCCATCATGTAAACAAGGAAAAAATAATTTAGATGTCTTGTCCTTCCATCTTTTGTGGATCGTTTTTTTATAATTGAGTGAATGTTTCATTTTCAGGTTTCAGCCACATCCCATGGAAGAATATTTGCTCTTCAGGTAAATGTTCAGTCTTTTGTCGGCTTTCGTAGTACTCTTCTGTTCTAAGGACTAGGGGAGCTTTGATTAAATTGTTGTTTTTTCTTCATATACAGCCTAATGATGATACCGTTGGTCTGGATGCTTTGATGTTGATCTTTCATTGTTCTTGATCTTTTATTGTTGTAAAGTTGTGATCCTGAAATTTGGTGTTAGCAAAATTCGTGTGTTCTAATGTGATGTAATTGCTGGTGCTCTTTGGTAATTGGTTAGGACAAGACTGGGATAACAATGACTGGGATGATATTAGCCAAGGTTTCTACAAAATCTTAGTTGTGCCTAGGTGACAATGTGCGTGTAAATGTTTATAGATTGATGACTAAATGTATTTTGTATCTGCATTGGCAGACACAAAAGTTGACTTCAAACGTGCATTCATACTTTTTTTTAAAGTAAATTCTTTC
This sequence comes from Gentiana straminea, assembly GCA_036785695.1. Classification (NCBI taxonomy): domain Eukaryota; kingdom Viridiplantae; phylum Streptophyta; class Magnoliopsida; order Gentianales; family Gentianaceae; genus Gentiana; species Gentiana straminea. The sequence goes on along the minus strand of JAVUPR010000048.1, from coordinate 7,290,558 downwards.
TGGTTTTGTTTCATTGTTTTGGTTTCGATTCAGAAGACCGTAATAACGGAAATCTGAATGATATGTTGAATGCAAATAGTGTTATCACAGAGGCTCGGTTTAGGAAAGGGAGGTGTACGAATGGCTCCCGAAGAAGCACTTGCTGAGGTTCTTTAGGTGCTAATATGGTTCTTTGTCTGAACATTCTCGTATGATTGGCTTTCAGTAGTTATATTGATCGAGTGCTAACTTTTTTGCGTATTTCTTTAGGTGCCTCTTGGTTGTGTTACTCCTTTTGCACTTATCAACGGATCAGCTAGGTATATGTATTTTGCAGTGGCTTATTTTCTTTAAAGCTAAAATTTGTATGTGAATGCTTCTTGACATCGGTTTTTTGCATAGATCTTAGGACTCATTTACAGACAAGAACTTCATTTCTCTCTGCTTTACAGAATCTCTACAACGTACAATTTGAATGAAGAATTTATATTTTCTGCAATACTCGTAGTACTCTGTATTATACAGACTTGGGTAGAGGATCTGAATGCTTTGAATCTCTATTTTTACGAAAATTGTATGTATGTATGTCAGATTGTTTTGTACAACCATTGATGCCTGAGATCTCGAAAAGTTCTTGATTTCAATTGGAAATAAACCTGCCTACGTTGATTTAGAGGTTATAATAGTATGCCCTTATGTTTTGTATTATGGCTTCAATTTGAACTTCATTAGCATTTAAATTCACGAAGACCTACATTTCAATCTTTAATCAAATATTGTCTCTATGAAAACAACCTTGAATTTTCTCTTCTAAAATGTATGTTTTTCTAACCCTTTTTCTTTATAGAGCGAAAGGCATATTTATTTACATGCGACTTCCTTTTGATTAAAGATTTCTCTTTGATTGAGAAATGTAGGTCTTCAAGAATTTACATTCGAAACGTTTCGTAAAAATTTACCACGATATTGATGGAATTTTGCTTTTATTTTTTGGTTCATATTTTGTTTTCATTGTGTGTGTTTATCTGTGTGCTTCATTGAAAGAAGAAGAAAGCAGTTTTATCTGTACTCAAGGATGGTGCAAGTTAGCTGATGTTACAAATTATTACATCATGTCACTAAAAAACATCCACTTTTGATTCTACTTATTCTGCGTCTTTGGTACCTAAACTTGTTCATATGCGGACCGGTTGCATCGGTTTCATGAATCTAGGTTATGTATGGTGCTTTCTTCAATCCTTAATTGCCGCTTACTCGTATTGACTTCGCCGGGCGATCCGTCGCCGTGCCTTGCACGGCCGGAACTCACTAGTAATACATATACAAAGCCTTTTTTTTTTGGTTCCCTCCCCATTCCTATATCAAGCATCACATATATATCTATTTTTTGTAGTTTGGGTTTTTGGGGACGATAATTTTTTTATCATCATTTTCTTTTAAATCACGTGTACTACTACTATATCCCTTCTACATTATATACAAAGACATGGGGTGTGTACATCATTTTGTTTTCCCCTTTTTGTGTATAACAAATTTTTTTTATCTTCCCCGTTAGAGCATCCACAATGACCTTCTTCTTCACCCTGGAAAATAAAAATATGTCAGAATAAAACAAATTTTACTACACAATGGCCCATTATAAGCCCCCTGAATTGTTAAAATGTGGTGGTGGTAGTGGGTCTAACCCCTTCCACTCCCACCCTCCGGTGCACAAAGTCCAATGTATTTTTGTTATATAAATATTTTTTCGCAGCAATGAAGCAAACTTTTGCTTTTAATTTATTTTTTTATTAATTTTTAGTCTGCCACATATAAAATATAGTACATGTTTTCTTTTGACTTTTTGATTTGTTTACTTATGCCATAGTGCAAAATTGTTAGAATGAAGGGTGGTGGGTATCAAAAGTTACCAGAAAAAATGGCAGGAAGGCTTTTGCCATTGTGAATGCTCTTAGTGTTTTTATGCATTTATGCGCTTCCCTTTTGACCGACAGTTATTCCCCATAATTTCCTTTGTTGTCGGGGCTTTATATATTACATTGTGCTGCAGATTTATTGTTCCTTTTTTGGGTTTGTTTTTTAAAACTTTTTTAGGCACGTGTGCGCTTTTCGTTGCATCGGTTCTTTTGTCATTGTTTTTTTATATCACAGCTTACCACTTTTGATTACCGGTGGTTTATCGCACCGCCGGTTTTTGTATAGCATGCACATCGTGACACCCCTTTTTTTGGGACGGCCTTTTAAATTTATTTTTAATTTTTCCCTTTTGGTGCTTATCTTTTCCCTTTTTTTTTTAATAATAATTTTTCCCTTTTTTCCTATCAGCGTTTTTATACATTTGTGTCTTTTTTGTTTAACCAAGTTTTTCGTTCTGCCGTTTCCTCTATCTTCAACTTATTATATGTTCTTGCTTAATTTAAGAAATTGTGATATATATTACATTACCAATAGTTTAGTTCTCCAATAGTTTTTGCATAATGTACACGTTCTCCACGATTTGTGCAAACAAATTTTTTCTCCCCGCTTTTCCGTTTTGTTAACGTAGTTAGATGATAGCGTGCAAACTTGTTTCTACGCTTCGTTCATATTATTACTTTTTTACAATACGCAATTCCCTTCAGTTATATATATCTTTGTTTCTGCTTTTACTATATCTTCTTTCCCGTTTCTAACACATGCTATGATGAAAATACACTATGTTAGAATTGCGTCTAATGTAAATTATAAATAATGCACGACCTGAAGCGTGTCCAGCATGTAATACAGTGCAACATACAAAGTAACAACATTTTATTGCTATTGTACTATATAGTGCCATGTACAAAATCAATATTGTTTTTCATACCTACTTAAATAATGTACAGATACATAGTAGCAAAGGAAAAAGGTGGAACACCTTTATTGGATAGTGTGTTAGGTGGGATTAAATTAGTGGGGTGATATTGGGGGGAGGGGGGGTTGCATACCCTCAAACGTTTTTTTTTTCCATAGCACATTAATTGATCCCACCCACCATCGTCGTCCCCTTTCTCTCCACCACTCTGGCCGATGGTTGCTACTACCATTGCTACCGACCGTGCTACCAACTCTGCTCTCACCTACTCTCCTGACCAAAAATCCGTCTGCTTTACCCATGGATTCTGGCCGATCTTCAAAACTCTTCTGTGGCATGCTTAAAACAAAGCCACGAAACCTAGCTATGAACACCTACAGTGAAATCGCTGTTGATTTCATCCACGTATGCGCTGATGCCCATCATTGCTATAAGAAAAGAAACCATCTTCTACCCACTGCTACGGTGAAGCTTTGGTATGAGGCTTCTTCTTTATATTTCCCCACAAGTTTACTTTTTTGCTGTACTATCTAAAAAATCTTTGCACTTGTGATATAACGTTTTATTTTTCTGCCATTTACAGGGGTGTACACGTTTTCGGATTGCAGCTCCTTGAAGTCAAGCAATTTGGTGAGGAAAATCCTTTCGTGTGTTCCAGGTTTGTTCTCCAGACTGTTTCCGTGTACATAGGTTAGATTTGTTTGGGTCCAGTAGATTATACTGTGCCTTAGTGAGGAAATTGTGCTGTTCTTTCTGTATTGGCAAGCTCTGTACTAGGGTTTGTCATTACCAAGTTTTTTGCTTATGCTGGTGTGCTATAATTAGGTGCAGAGAAATTGCATGCTTTGAGTTTGCCTAAATAGATAAAAATCTTAACTTTGAACTCTTTCTTCCTTCTGTTTAATTGCTCCTACCTGCTTTAATCTTTTTTATTATCTTGCAATTAATGAATAAATACACAATGTAAAATTATGTCCTTTCTATCCGCTTTATTAATTAAGAATGGTCAAACTGATGTGGTTACGCTTGCTTAGCAAAACTTAAAAGCACCAAGCTTTATTTATTATTGTCTATCACTTAATTTTTGGATTATATCTACTCGTGGTGATAGATTTCAGGTTAGTTTCACAGTAGGTTATCAGAAAGTTAGTTTTCAGATTTCTTTCACTTAATTACTCTGTCAACTGCGAATCAGTTGTGCTTTCACACTCACACACTTCAAATGTATTGTCCCCGTTTTCCTTTGCACTACATTTTCCTACCCTCTTGTAAATATAGTGCCCATATATGCACACAACCATGTGTTCACCATGTCTCTGGATAGTGGTGCACATTCATCTTCCCTATACACTTTCTTGGTTTCACTATTGAACTGCATGTAGCCTTTGCTTGGGCACTATATAATAGGCATTGTGTTTTCATACTAACCTGGCTAATCTTTTTTCCCAGCTTTTCAAATAAAAGGTGTTACGAGCCCTTTGTTTTGTGAAGACGAAAGTTACTTCAGGTTAGTGTAGTTAGGGGTACTACTGCAAACCCCAATAGTTAAGGGGCCTCTGGAAAACCCCGTAGTTACGGGATCTACAGAAAATCCCACTTTTCCCTGTTTGCATTAGCACTTGCTGGAACTTTTTCGTTGTTCAGCATATAATGGGTTCTACCACTTACTATATTCTGATGTCTGTCATAAGTGTTTATTAAAAACTTCACAGTTTTTTTTTATATATAGCCTCTGACTGTGCGTTAACGGCATAGCCTTGCCTCAGGTAGACATAGTGCATGTTTTTCCTTCCGTGCCTAACTACATCAGCGTTCTATTTGACTCCACGGTCATTTAGGTTTCCTAGAAAACCTATATGCCTGTACGCCTCGTGCTGACACCTGCCTTCTGCCAACTGTGGTACACACTACTTCCCTTAGAGCCTAGCCCTTCTTCCCATCAGTCATAAATGCATAAATGTTCTCCAATAACCATATATGATTATTCAAAGAGATATGGTTACTTCGGAATGCATAGATGGATTGAAAGGGATATGGATTTCCATAGATGTTCTCTTTTAAAAGTAACCGTATCGATAAATGGTTAAAAGAAATATGGTTAAAAGAGATACAGTTATGTTATATTTTGTTGTTTTCCATTCTAAGCATTACCAATCATAAACAACTGTTAACACTTGTATATTGTTTACTACCTGGATGCAAGAAAATATTGTTCCCTTTCCTGTTCTTTTTCCTCCCTTCACTTTGTGTTTTTCACTTAACCATTTGTACTTTATTTGGGTTATTTCATGCATTGAACCTGTGTTCCTTGTTTTTATTTTAATTCCCAGTATATGCACTACAAGTGTGGTTTTCCCCCCCTTGGAAACCCACTTACCTATTTGGTGTTTTTGACAGTTTTTTTGGAAGAGGCTGTTGTGGTTTCTCTGCCTCGTAAACAAGGAAATTGGTTCAGGTCAGTGTAGTTAGGGGTACTACTGCAAACCCCAATAGTTAGGGGATCTATTGCAAACCCCGTAGTTACAAGATCTACAGAAAATCCTGCTTTTCTTGCACACGTTAACACTTCATACTTGTTTGCATCTACAACATATGCAATACTTATGTTCATTAATACTCCAACAATTTTAGTATCAATTTGTATAAGTATTTTGTACATTGGTGTTTTCTCTCTCTAACGCTTTGATAGGCTTAGTTTGATGCTTATAATGAAAAGATTTAGAATTCTGATGCGCTTTGACATAGTTTTATATTTCTGTATAAAATCAAACTAAAAATAAGGTTGACAAATGAAAACAAACAGTGCTGAATGGTAGATTTTCTTTCCTCTCTTAGATTTTCACCAACTTGGTTTTATGTTTAAAATGTTAGATTCTCAGGCTGAATGCTGTTAAGGTTTATATATACCTCTTTAGGATTTTTTATAGATATACATAGGATGTCAACCTTAGTACCATTTGAGCATGAATTAATGTGTAGGACTCATTTAACCTTCTTTTACTGTATTTTGATCAACTAAGCACAAAAAACCTATCAAGATTAATATCTATATAGCTTATACGCTATTCATTGTTAACTTTCTATTTGAATTTGAGAGATCCTGTCTACATTGGAATTCCTCTTAATATAGATGTAAAGTATGTATAGTATTGTTTGTTCAGAAAACATAATAGATTCCCCTTTGCCATGGATTGCTTATACTGAAATTCCTGCTTTTCATCTAGATACTCCAACAATTAAACGATCACAGTTTTTTGTTACTACGTTGTCTAGTTGTTGTCAATACAGACATATAGCAATTAAAAAAAAGCGTTTGGAAAAAACTCAGGAATAAACCTACACTCAATAAACAGAGTAAAGAAACCATTTAGGTATGGTTCAATAAAAAAGTGCAAGTGAGAACCTGTATTCACATAATTGCTAAATCAAATATTGTGCTTACACGTTCTGTGTTACCAAAAATGCAACCATTAGATCTTAACCATGATAATATAATCATTCCCAAAATTCAGCCAGATTATAGGCCCTCAATGCCTTTACCTGTGCTTTCACTTATGCATGCTTTTCTTGGCACTATTCTTCGATTCATGCGGTTGGTAAAAAACAAGGTCTCTGTAACTTGCTTTAGACAAATGCGATGTAATGGTCTTAGATGTGCAGAAATAAACCTGATTCGTGTTTGAAATGTGTTGCATGTTTCAACTATGCATTCGCTGTTCGCTCAAACTCATGCATTAAAACTTTGTTCCTTGTGCTTTATTTTAATTCCCAGTATATGCACTACAAATATGGTTTTTTCCCCCTTGAAAGCCCACTTACCCAGCTAGTATTTTTTTCAGTTTGTTTTCGAAGAAGGTGTTGTGATTCCTCTGCCTCGCGAACAAGGAAATTGCTTCAGGTCAGTGTAGTTAGGGGAACTACTGCAAACCCCAATAGTTAGGGGATCTATTGCAAACCCCGTAGTTACGGGATCTACAGAAAATCCCGATTTCCTTGCACACGTAAACACTTCATACTTGTTTGTACCTACAGTATATGCAATAGTTATCCTTACAGTTAATAGGTTTGCTATGTGGGACTTTCTTTGTTACGTAATGCTATTGTAGGATCCACCTGTAGGTTATCTTCCTATTTTAGGGTTTAGTAGGTAGAGTAATTACTCTTTCTGTGTGAGTAGATGCACCGTTTACGTACTTTCCTCTATGTTTACTTAGGTTGTCTTCAAAGCTGATCTGACTGCGTGACCCTTTCACCCATGTTCTAATATTCCCTCACGCTACTCCACGTTGTTTCACGCGCTATCTGAGAGCTATTCACAGTACCAATACATACAGCTTCCTTTTAGCCTTTGTGCTGCATCTAAGTTGCTGTGTATACACTGTACTGCGCTCTTGTCATGACGTCAAATCTTAGTTGTGGTGACATTTCACCATGTCGTGCTTACAGACAACTAGCCATACTTAGATGGCAAGAAAAAAAAAACAACACAAAAAAAATAAACTCAATCAAACTTTAAATACACTGGATCAAAGTGAAAATGTTCGTTTATGCATTGACAAACCAAGCATTGTAACCAAACCAAAAAAGGACACTCACACGTTAGTGTACGTAAGAGAGTCCATCTTCCACATCTGCAAATCAGCCCAACTGTCTGTTCTGTTGAACCACCTGCTGTTCAAGTTCTCGAGCCGGTTCTTGTGCCGGCCCCATGTTCTTACCAACTATCCATGCAGTCGAGCATGATTATTCAGCTCCTGCTTTGCCTTCGCATGTTTTGCCTGCCCTTCTTTCTACTGGTCTGGCTTCTGGCCGAAATGGACTACCTGTTACGGACAACACAAACCCTGTGCTTGGTGTTGTCCCCAACATTTCTGACATACCAGCCACTCCTATAATACCACCCTAAAAAAAAAAGCCACAAAAAAAAAAAAACTTCGGCCATTACTCTGCTTCCCTCAAACGATGCTTTTCGCAACATCCCGTCTACAACAGACATATTACCTCGTGCACCTACCTGCAGTTCATGTGGGGCAGTCAGATTTGCCAATGAACCTCATACCTCGTGCTGCAATAATGGCGGTATCGCTCTCGTTAATACTCCCCTTCCAAGTGTCCTGGTTGATTTACTGGTTTCAAGGTCTGATGAATCAAAGAATTTCAGATCTTGCATAAGAACCTACAACAACCATTTAGCTTTCACTTCCCTAGGGGCGCACTATGACCCTGATTTGTCCCGCCGGAATAAAGGCATTTACACTTTTAGGGTTCAAGGACAAATGTTCCACTTCATACCGTCTTTATCATGTGAAACTGAATCTGCTAAAAACCTATAGTTCTACCTTCACGATACTGAACACGAGATCATGGATAGGTTGGCACAGTGTCCTAGACTTTATGAGATGTCCCTCCAAAAAATACTTACTGTCCTGGAGGAAAACCCATACGTGCATTTTTTAGGAGCCTTAGACATGAGACTAACCTCAAAGACCATGAGATTTTCTTGTATTGTAACCCAGCCGTTGACCAACGTGTATATAACAAACCTACCTTCGGTCAGGTTGCGGGGATCTTAGTCGATGGTACTGAAAATCATCATAGAAGCATTAAGATATACACTCTTAGTGGTCAATCTCACAAAGATACGGTATTATTATGCCTGCTATGACCCTCTTCAATATCCATTGTTGTTCCCATATGGTCAGTTAGGCTGGCACCAAGGCATCCCAAAGCAAAGGTTGACCAAAAGAGGTAGAAAAAGAGGTAGGGATGAGTTCAATAACACAACACTAGATCCTGCATATGTGTCTGATGCTCAGTCTTTGCTTGAGCATGAAGAACATGCAATGAATGCATTTGTAGAAGACCCTAATTCTGTGTCCATACGTGAGTACTACTGTTACAGATTCCAAATTAGGGAATCTGACCAGTCGTATTTGCTTCACTTTGGTAGGCTTTTCCAACAGTATGCTGTAGACATGTTTGTCAAGTTGGAAACCCAAAGGCTAGACTACTTCAGGTCTCAGCAGGACAATATTAGGCATGAATTCATGCAGGGTGTTGCCGACGCTTTTTCCACCGGCGAAACAGCCTGTGCTAAAGTAGGTCAGTGCGTTGTCCTGCCTGCTACTTTATCGGTGGTCCACGCCACATGAGGAAAAAAATATTTGGATGCTATGGCTTTGGTCAGAAAATTTGGCAAGCCCGACATTTTCCTAACTATGACATGCAATCCTAATTGGCCTGAGATCAAAGAACACCTGAAATATGGTGAATTGTCTCAGGATAGACCTGACATCACTTGTAGAGTATTTATGGCTAAGCTAGAAGAATTGAAAAATGAGTTGTTCAAGAAAAACATCTTTGGCAAGATCGCAGCGTACACATATGTTGTTGAATTCCAAAAAAGGGGCCTTCCCTATGCTCATTTTCTTCTTATCCTGAAACCACAGTTCAAGGTACATCGCCCTGAAGAATTCGACACATTTGTGTGTGCTGAAATTCCTGATAAAATGAAACATCCCCACTTGCATAAGTTAGTTGTCAAACACATGCTGCATGGACCTTGCGGTCTTCAGAATCCTACAAATGTGTGCATGAAAGAAAATGGCACATGCAAGGACTTCTACCCAAAGCCTTTCTATGCTGAAACCAACATAACTGATGATGCATACCCAAACTACCGTAGGTGCAATAATGGGGTTAGAGAAAAAGTCAGGGGTGCTTGGTTAGACAACCGTTGGGTTGTTCCATACAACCCTTACCTGCTCGCTAAATTTGATTGCCATATGAACGTCAAAATCTGTTGCACCATCAAGGCTGTCAAATACATATATAAATATATATGCAAAGGCAGAGATCGCATTATGTTCAACGTGGCCACTCGTGATCAGCATGACCAGCCTACTGACCTTATAAACTAGGTCAATGAAATAGACCAATACAGAAGTGGACGATGGTTTTCAGCGACTGAATCTTTATAGCGCATATTTCGCTTCACGATTACTGAAATGAAACCTCCCATTATCCAACTTCACCTCCATCTTGAGAACTACCAACCTGTAACCTTCAAGCAGCGGGAACTTCTTTCCGCTGTTCTTGATAACCCAACAAATAAGCGAACAATGCTTACTGAATTTTTCTTCATGAATAGGACTGACTCTAACGCAAAAGCAATGAATTGTCTCTATTCTGAATTTCCAGATTACTTTGTCTGGTTAGCAGACAAAAAAAAGTGGAAGCTTCACGCTCGAGGCAACTCAGTTGGTAGAATTGTCACAGTTCAACCTATTGAAGGAGAGCGCTACTTCCTACGCTTGCTTCTGGGCAAAGTACGGTGCCCAACATCATACACCCATCTTCGGACTGTCCATGGACATATTCTCCCCACATACCGTGAGGCTGCCTTAGAGCACGGCCTGTTAGAGCAGAATAACAGCCAGGAACAGTGTATGGCTGAGGCTACACTGTACAACATGCCTCGGGCTTTGAGAAAGCTTTTTGCGGATTTACTGGTGCATTGTTGCCCCAGTAACCCTTCATCTCTGTGGTCTGAGTTTGAATCCGACATGTCTGCCGATTTCACCTTTCACACAAACACCTCAACTCACTTAGTAAGGAGAAAAGTGCTTGAGCATATTAACTCCTACTTAGTTGGCATGGGTAAGAGTCTTACCCATTATAATATACGCCAAGATTCATTTCTAGAAATCTCACTTCACTCCAGCGATAACTCAAAAGATCTTACATTGGAACAAGCCATTGTCGTTTCAGCTTCAGATGTAGCATCTCACCTCTTGCTTAATGCTGAACAAAAAAACTCCTTCGACTATATACTTGCATCTGTCTACCAAAATAAGACGGAGTCTTTCTTTGTTGATGGACCAGGCTGTACTGGGAAAACGTTTCTTTACCGTGCTCTTCTAGCACACGTCAGATCTAAGTCCACATAGCACTAGCTACTGCCACATCAGGCATAGCTGCTGCACTCCTACCCGGAGGGCGGACAGCTCATTCTCGATTCAAAATACCCATTGACCTTGAGGACGCTACTTCATGCAGAATTAGCAAACAGTCCTCTTTGGCTTCACTCATTAAAGAATCAAAACTGATCCTCTGGGATGAAGCTCCAATGGCGAAACGAACTGCTGTTGAAGCTTTGGATAGTTTGCTAAAAGACCTAATGGAATCTGACCTGCTGTTTGGTGGGAAAGTCGTTGTCTTAGGAGGCGATTTTCGCCAAACTTTACCAGTTGTTGCTAAAGGCAGCAAGGCTGAGACTATCAATGCATCATTGATTAGGTCTCCACTATGGCCATGTCTTGTGCACCTCCATCTTTCCACAAACATGCGTGCGCTCTTTGACCCACAATTTACTGAATTCCTCCTATCTGTAGGAGATGGCACCAAACAGACCAAGGACATTGAAATTATTGCACTGCCTCCTCACATTTGCTACACTCAGTCTTCTCCCACCACCAATTTGGAAAATTTTATTTCTCTCATCTACCCCAACCTCCAAGAATCAGGCAATGTTAGTGGCCCGTTTCTGAACCGAGCAATCTTGACAACCAAGAATTCATTTGTCGACGAAATCAATCATATCATCATAGACAAATTTCCAGGCCCAGCCGTTGAGTACATGGGATTTGACGAAACCATTGACCCATCTGACCAAGGCCTGTACGAGGACATGATAAATAGTCGTCCCCAAATGGCTTGCCCCCCCTCCCCCCACAAACTTGTTCGAAACAAAACACACCAATTATCTTGCTGAGAAACATAGACCCAAGTGAAGGGCTTTGCAACGGCACACGTTTGCTTTGCAGGAGTTTCTCTAAACATGTTCTTCACGCAGAAATTGTAACTGGTGATTTCGTGGGCAAGCAAGTCTTCATACCCAGAATACCGTTACAACCAACGAAGGGAGAATTTTGCCCCGTGCCTTACAAAAGGACACAGTTTACCGTCCAACTGTGTTTTGCAATGACAATCAACAAATCCCAAGGACAAACCCTGGATTTGTAGGCGTGTACCTTAAGGAGCATGTCTTTTCCCATGGCCAATTGTACGTTGCTTTGTCTCGTGCCCGTACCTCCTCCCACGTAAAAGTTTTGATCTGTAACAGTGTTTACAATGTATCAACACAGGCACAAACACGCAACGTTGTCTACAAGGAGGTCTTGTGCCGTTACTGACCATGCAGCCTACCCACTGCTCCATTTTTGTAAATACACATACCTGCACACTCAAACACGGGCACTTCTATACAGTTGAACTTGCCTTTAAACTTTGAACCAAACAATCACAGTTAGCGCACTTTTCATATGTACTCGGTCAACACTACTACAACATGCTGCTAAATGTTTTGTCTATTTCTTTCCACTGTTCCTTCAAGCTAAAAGCAGCATGTTATGATTTAAAAACACAGTTTGACCGAAAAAGTTACCACAAAAAATAAAAACCACACTTTCACTCACAACTTGTCATGTTCTCAAATGGAACATATTTTTCTGCCCATTCTCTGCATATTCTTGCCTCTACGTTTGCTACAAAAATATGCACCCCACACATTTCTAATACAACCAGTGACACCTTTGTTTCCTTTTCCGTTTAAGGCCATGCAAAGATCCACTATTCATGCCAACCAGGTTACCCCCTCGTACACAAGAAAATGGGGCGTCCTGGTTCAAGTTATTGAACGCCGCAACCCGAAAAAAAAACCAAATGGCCCACTTTACAGGAACCATGTTGTAACCGACACACAAGTACCTTTCTTCTTTCCTTGTAACTATCTTATTTCATAGTGTTCACGCATTCTACTACTTTGCCTCTATTTACTGCAGGGTACCAAAGTGTCAATTATGGTGTACGATAAGCAGGTGGACTTCTTCGCCCACACACTCCACCCATACAAGCGTTACCATGTGTCCAACACAATAGTCAAAGAAACTCCACCAAACTACAGGTCCCTTCAATATCCATACACCTGGACTTTGCACCGCAAGAACCTTGTGGAGCCATATCCTGAGCCAATTCCACCTCCGCTTCCTTGCACTTTCCCGTATGACAAGTTCAGCGACTTGTACCGCCATGCTGATCAAGACAGTTCAGTCTGTAAGCATTTACTTCCATTTATCACACACACCATACAGTTTTCACTCACACCCTCTTTTATGGCTGAAACATTTATGCCTTTGCACCTAAACAGGTATCAAAGCATTGGTTGTCCAGACTTTGCCACTCCAAGAAAACGATGGTTCATCTTCTTACAGAGACTGCGTTGTCGTTAATGAAGAGTACGTTTACGAATTCTTGCTCTTTTCTACAGCAACAAGTTCATTAACTAACTTGCCTCTGTAAACATTACAATTTCCTTTTTACTGACTCCACTGTTTGACCAGGAAAATCCCTATGATGCTGCACGTTGGGATGATGTGCAATTTGACACTGATGTGAATGTGTATGCACGCTACAAAGTCCCAACATTGATTATCGCGTACGGGCTGAAAGTCATAACACAACACGGTATGCAACGATTTCAACTTCACAATTATACATGTCATCATGTTTCCCCAGCTTCCATTTTTTACTAACATAGTTATTAGTTTATTTTTTTTGTCTAACATTTACAACGCATAAAACTGACACTCCATGCATTGGCACACCATAATTAAACCTATTTAGGCTAAAAATGCAAAGCACATGGCTGCCTAACTAAATATATTACAATGCAGGTCTCTCACTCCGCACAAAGACAAGTGCCTACATCATGGAGAACCCACCATTGGCTGATGATTTGTCTCTAAAGGACTGGTAACCCTGCTCATACGTGAATTTCCCTTTTGTCTACTATTACTGTCTTTAACACATATTACATCCATCCACCAGGTACACTTCACATGCGCAGAGATAACCACACTTGTTGAGAACCGAGCATACCAAAACCCAGCTTATCTGTTTCACCCACCACGTGCTGCTGAAATACACCCATTGAGCTTTGCAGTCTCGGCCATTGAAAATGTACTTACTGCCACTTTTCCCCCCCAATTTCCTTATGTTATTGCCTCCAATTCTACTAACCCCACCCCACAAAACAGGTTAAAACAATCTGGACTGAAGGGACATTGACTTACGTGCCTGGACAAGAACGTCTTTGGATCGAAGCTTGTGAGAAATGTCTGACAGAATTAGATGTGGACTCCGACTGGAAAATTATGTGCTCGTATTGTAAAGAATATACTAATGTCACTGTCTGGTAACAAAATACCTTTCTATGCTTTCACCATTTCTTTAAATTATTGCCACCGTCACTAATCTTGATCTCACTTGCAACATTTTTAGTAATATATGTATCCACACACTTGCAGCTATGACATATCTGTCTTCTTAAACCATGGACCTACAATGGTTGAGGCAACCATCAGGTCACCTGAGGCTGAGAAATTGCTGCCCTTCACAGCCAATGAGCTAAGGCTTGCTGCTGAAGAGGTATACCCCCAAAGATTAATTCGATACCCATTTACATATTGTCTATTTATTTGCAACACTACTAATGTAATTACTCTGCAACATTCAGAACAAGCCACTAACAAAACAGGTTGAGGCAGCTCTCGAAAAGAAACATGTGATCTGCTTCCTCAGATACTATGACCGAGACAACCGAGGCATCGGACTACGCTGTTACCCCTTGGTCAAAATTTATACTGAATCTGAGGTGCATGAATATAAACGCGCACAACAGGCAGCTGCACTTGCTGAGGCTCTGTCAGAAAACACTGCACTGCTGAACACATTGGCTCATCATCGTCTACACTTGCGAGTGTGCTTGATAAGCAGCTTTTTACACCAACCATAAAAGTAGTACTTGAACAAATTGGTGGCCACTTTCACCCGAATCCACACGGTGCATGCGCAAGTTGGTGCCAAACGTACGCTCACCTTTGATGAGCCTGAGACTGTCCAACCAGAAGACCCACCAACACAGCAAGATGCACATGCTATGCCTCCTCCATCAGCAAGTGCCTATACTCAGCAGCAGTCTACCAATCCAACAGAAACCACACCACCAAAGAAGGTGATAAGTTCCTAAAAAGTCGAATAATTATAGATGTTTTGGGCTCAATTTGGTGTCGTGTGTTATTATTTTGTGATGTTTTTATCCTTTTTGGGCTAGATTACTGCGGATGATTGAGTTATTGCAGGATGATTCGAGATTGGAAGAAAAAGACCGAAAAAACGGAGCTAAAGTGGAAGAATTCAAAAACCGGTCTCTGTCACACCCGGGGGTGTGACAGGTTTCTAGAAATACGATCCCGCCAACGAAATGTTCGGATTGGTCGAAACATTCACCAACGTGATTTCCTTCAAATTGGCGTGATTTCGATGCAAAGAGAGAGCCCACACACTAGAAAAGTCCAAGATTGATAGATATTTGATTTTTAAAGATTTTCTTGATTAAATTAATTATGGAAACTTATTATATGATGTAATTATCCCCTTTTTATTCTTTTAAGTCGTGTAATTCAACATTCACGCCTCCAACATCAGATTTTGGGGCGACCATCCTCCTCTCTTCATCATCATCTTCTCCCATCCCCAAGAACAAGGATTTTAGGTTTTAAGAATTCAAGAACGAGGCTTTTTCGAGGTTTGATTATTTATGCAATACTTTGACGGTTTCTCTCTATCTCTTTTCTCCTTTATTCTATTTATTTATTTTTCTTGTCAAAGTATGAAATATATGGTTGAATATTGGAATCTTGATATGTTACGAGAGTAAATATTAGTTTCTTGGATTAGGAAAAGCCCGGCGATGATTATATGGTTTTAAAGATACAATCTTTTCATTGATAAAGGATTTTTATCATGTTTATGAATTTGATCTTGTATGCTTATTCATGTATTTTTCCGGAAATAATATCTCGAAGGAGTGAATGGCCATAGGATTGCATGAGAAACTTCATTCGATTAATTGATGACAGAAAAAGTATTAATTAATCGATAACCTAGAAACCAAGATCAAATCTTTAGGGATTTCTTCAATGAGAATTATGTTATACCTAAAGTGGCCCATAATTATGGTAATTCAATGCATCTAATTTTATTCTTCATTGTAGGAAACTAAATGTAGGATAAAACTAAAAAGTATTAATTAATTCCCACGTTCATGTCCCACGGCGTTGTTTACATAGAATTTCAACAATCTTTCTATCAATATGAATATTCCATTTATGAAGACCAATTATCAAATATTACACGTAAACATTCTTTCGAACTATTATCGTGATTTTACCTAGTTTTATCCTACATTTAGTTTCCTACAATGAAGAATAAAATTAGATGCATTGAATTACCATAATTATGGGCCACTTTAGGTATAACCTAATTCTCATTGAAGAAATCCCTAAAGGTTTGATCTTGGTTTCTAGGTTATCGATTAATTAATACTTTTTCTGTCATCAATTAATCGAATGAAGTTTCTCATGCAATCCTACGGCCATTCACTCCTTCGAGATATTATTTCCGGAAAAATACATGAATAAGCATACAAGATCAAATTCATAAACATGATAAAAATCCTTTATCAATGAAAAGATTGTATCTTTAAAACCATATAATCATCGCCGGGCTTTTCCTAATCCAAGAAACTAATATTTACTCTCGTAACATATCAAGATTCCAAGATTCAACCATATAATTCATACTTTGACAAGAAAAATAAATAAATAGAATAAAGGAGAAAAGAGATAGAGAGAAACCGTCAAAGTATTGCATAAATAATCAAACCTCGAAAAAGCCTCGTTCTTGAATTCTTAAAACCTAAAATCCTTGTTCTTGGGGATGGGAGAAGATGATGATGAAGAGAGGGGGATGGTCGCCCCAAAATCTGATGTTGGAGGCGTGAATGTTGAATTACACGACTTAAAAGAATAAAAAGGGGATAATTACATCATATAATAAGTTTCCATAATTAATTTAATCAAGAAAATCTTTAATAATCAAATATCTATCAATCTTGGACTTTTCTAGTGTGTGGGCTCCTCTTTTGCATCAGAAATCACGCCAATTTGAAGGAAATCACGTTGGTGAATGTTTCGACCAATCAGAACATTTCGTTGGCGAGGATCAGATTTCTGGAAACTGTCACACCCTGGGTATGACAAAGACTGGTTTTTGAATTCTTCCACTTTAGCTCCGTTTTTTCGGTCTTTTTCTTCCAATCTCGAATCATCCTGCAATAACTCAATCATCCGCAGTAATCTAGCCCAAAAAGGATAAAAACATCACAAAATAATAACACACGACACCAAATTGAGCCCAAAACATCTAGAATTATTCGACTTTTTAGGAACTTATCAGAAGGCTAAGGGCAAAGAGAACAAGTCTACACAGACATCGATAAACACTAGCTTATCGAAGCACAAGGCAAATCCAAAGCTTTCGACGGTCCCACACTTCTTCGTTTTAAGGAATCCATATGGTGCCGGAACTAAACGCATCAAAAGCTAATTCAAGGCTTTGTCACATAAGGTTAAGCAGTAAAGACATGATTATAAAGCCTGAAACCAAGCTGACATGAAACAAAACAGTGAAAAACGGAATAAACATGTCAAACGCCCGTTTAACACCCTATGAACGCGCGTTTGCCTTGAACGCCCGTCCACAAACCCCAAACGCCCGTCTGGGAAAAAGGGCCACATCCTGTATCAAAAATTCTAACCTCAAACGCCCGTCTGCCTTGTGCAAACGCCCGTTTGAGCTGCCATGATCGCAAACGCCCGTTTGCCTAGTGCAAACGTCCGTTTGCCTGGGTTTTTCCCAGAACGCTAAAATCTTCGAAACACGATTTCTAATCCGAACCAACCATGTTTACCATCAAAAACTCAGAAAAACAACAGGGAAACACGAATCAAAGTATTCCATATCTTAACATAGACAACAACTAACATAAACGTGATTTCTAATCACCAATCTATTCCAAAACTCAACCTAACATAATACAACTAAAATTATTCATTAGGAAGAGCCTCTTACCTTAATTGCCAGCAAAACCGCAAGCAAAACACCAAGCAACTGCAACAAATGTTGATCCTCAAACCCAAAACCTACTTGATCAGCAATAAATCCTAAAATCCTATTTCCTTTCAAAAACCGAACTGAAAAAGTGCAATAAACCGCAGATTACCTGGATTACTTGCTGCCGAACTATTTTTAGAATAATCTACGCTCCGAGACGATCGTTTCGACTACTCATAGCTGAAAAACAGAGCTACGGATTGAAAGATACGATTTTTTGAAGATCAAACTCAACGGTTACAAAAAACTAGGGCTAAATTGAAAACTTACGAAATTGAGAGATGTTATTTTCCAAAGTTGCATCTCCTCACGCTGATCACTTTTCTCTCTTGCGGCATCTTGAACAGATGAACGGATTGATCACACGGTTGAAGATTACATTATGTCTTTTTCTGGCATCTTCTGCGTCTTATTCATATGTGCGCCGTTCCTCTTCTTTTTTTTTTTTGTCAGAAAATGCGTCCCACACTAATGAATAAATTTGGGGATTAATTCCTTTTTATAGCCAATAATTGAATCATTTATAATTAATAGCTAAATCCTTTAATTAATTCCTTTTTAATTAAATAAATGGGACAAATAATAATTAGGTCGTAGTAAATACACCCAATGACTATTTTACCCTTTTACGAAAAGTCGGGATATTACATTCCTTCCCCCTTAAGAGGAGTTTCGTCCTCGAAACTCGAATGTAACCGAGAGGTATTTGAACTCTGGACTTTGCGAAGCGTTTCGTCTTCTAACTTTTACAGTCTTCGTCTCCTTCCATCATCCTAACTCTTCTGCTTGTCTTGAGGCAATTTGAGGTTGCGACGATCCACTTCAATCTCCTCGTTGACTTGCTGTAAAAAATCTGGTCTCGTATTCTGTTGTCGCTCCACTTCATCCCAGAAACTCATGTTCTTTTATCTCTATCTTCATGAAAGATCGCCAGCAGTACTGTTCCAATTCTTGTACTTCTTGGTCGCTCCGAGAGGAACTGCAATTGCCAACTCGAGGTTTTCATTCTTCATTGTCCTTCCCAATCTTCCGTATTCGTAACCCAAAGATGATTCCGATACCAACAGTTGCTATCTTCATCTAACTCGTGACCAATTGCTGGTTGGTTCTGACCACTCACTTATAACCGGAAATATCTGGATCTTTGCCTTGCTTCTTCCATGAACTCATCAACTGGCTCGAATCTTGCAATCATCGTTCACACTCTATGCTTGCTCCTGCTGACCTATACCCGGAAGGATGAACCTCCCAGCCGAAACCACACTTCTGGCACACTTGACTTCTTTCGATCTCAACTTCCATCATGGCACCACGGACTTGCTGAAGGACTACAAGGATCACAGCTGAAGGACTTCTGAGACTCCCTGTGGGTGGAGAACATGCATTGCCATACTTTCTCTCTGACGGTCTGATCCAATTCTTATGCCAAATAGAGTTAGCTTGGAGAATAAATAAAATTGAAAAGTGACAAGTTGGGTACCAGGGTGGCATGTCAACTAGGTAAGCCAAGGAACGATACAATGCACTTGAAATAAGAAAGGTTGCTTGGGTTACAAGCCAAACAAGATGATTTCGTGTTGGGGAAAAGTTGAAGGTGGTTCCAAACTGAAGAATGAGACATTGTATCATAATACAAGGGACAGCCACCAAAAGGAAAACAAAAGGACACCTTGCAGATGAATTTTTTTTGAGAGAGAGGAATTCTGCAAGATATGGTGGTCTGCAAAGACTTCAGAGGTAACTTGAAATGATGGTAATAAGCTTTCATATAAGCCTTGAGAAAGTGGAGACGTTAAAGGTAAAATCACACAACATAAATCAAGGTAAAGGTGCAAGGTCGAGCACCAGAAGGACTAAAAAGATAGAAATCAAAAGAGAACAAGAATCTCAACATGAAGGATCCATGGAGACAAAACGAGTACACCAAAAGGTCTCAGAATAAAATAAACACTTGTCAATAAGTGTCCAAGTTTGCAATAGTCTAAGAGAGGTTATTTTAGGATTTAATAGAAATAGAAATTCCCTCTAGGAATTGTAAGGGAATATCAAAAGTTTGAATAAGTAAGCGGTAAGCTAGATTTTTAAGTGAAGAGGGAACGACACTTAAGAATTGCTGGATAAGGTTTGATTTCCAAGAATTAATTCGAAGTTTCAAAGGAAGTTTAAACGATTATTGACGATTCAAATCAAAGATTCAAGGTTGCACTACTCGAGAGGAATGGTACACTGCCAAGGAATAAATGCTCAAGGTTATTCCTCATGTGGGAATGAAAAGGTTAAAAAAAATGAAATAGGCTTTCAACCTGTGTAACAAAATTGGAATAGAAACGCCAAACAAAAGATGGAAAGTCAAAAGGTGTATATGTTTCAAGGCTCTAAATGGTCCGAAAGAGATTAAAACTGAAGGGTACAAGGTACAATAATCTGAAATGGAGATCAAAAGTTTAGGAATTCAAAAGTCGATTGGCTAGTTAGGTTCGGAAGGCACCTTGGCAAGGACTACCTTCTGCTTGAACTAGCTTAGCATAAATTGCTGGAAGGTTAAAGATAAGCAACTTGAAAAGGAATGCCATAATGGTTTTAAAAATTCAACTGGTAAGAATATGAGATGCATAGTTTGAAAGAACAAGTAGCATCACAAAATCGACACTACCCTTAGGAGGGAAGCTGAGAATAACACAAGTAAAAAGGATGTTCTGACATAAAAAGGTTCAGTCAACTTTGTACTTGAAAATAAGAATGGGGATGCAACAATGCAGAGTTAGAGGGAACTTGTTTCTTGAGTTGGAAAAGTGAGAAGGTAAGAACTTGTTTAGAAGAAGGGCTTAAGGCGATATGTTTCTGAGGTAATTCATGACAACAAGCCGAGAGGATTTGTTGAGTTTAAAGATCTCAAGTGAGGGATTACATGAGAAATAAAATACCAGATAAGATATGATCACAAAAGGGCTCGAAAAGGGTCAGAACATCAAGAATGGCATGCTGGAGGATAGCATCTTAGTTCTTGTTTAAAACTGCAAAAGAAACTATAACGTTAGCTTTACAAACATCCTACTAAAAGGTTTAACTCAGAAGGAGATCAAACTTCGGGGAACTCCTAAAACATGAAAATCATAACTTACTACCCTCTTAGCCCAAACCCCAAGTCAAAGAGGTGAAAATTCCTTTTAGGTTGCTTGTGTATGAAATTTACTCGGATCTAACATTATTGATTTGTACAGAACGAACGAAGAGGAATTTGAGCACGATCCAAAGAGAAAAGATTTAGACACTAGAGTTTTCCAGGTGATATAAAAATATTGGAATTTTTGGATGAAAATAACTTGGTCAAAGACGGTTATTTCGACGATTGCACAAGCTGCCGATTTTCCAGATTAGTAAACACTGAATTGCATTGCAAATAGAGATCAAACGAAAAGGAATCTAAACTTGATTCCAAAAGGAAAACTGTAGATAAAAGTCTTGTCTGAAACATATCAAAAATGCAGGTCATTTAAAGGTGTTTAACCTGTTCAAAACAGAAGAAGAGGTGAAATTGCTGCTGCAGATTTTCTGGACAGAGTGTCCGGCATAATTATGAATTTTCTGAACAATCCATAACGATTATCGAGTTGATGTAAAAAGAGAAATTGTAGATAAGACAGTAATATACTTTGCTGAAAATTTTCAGAATTTTTGGAGTATGGAGAGACAGTATTATGCTAAAGGGAAAACACGGAAACAAAAGCATTCACTCATGTTGGGTAAATCCAAACACAAGGATGATGAATAATAGATGCCAAAGTAGACCTTTAACACTAACAATTTGAAACGACTAAGGAGTACTAATTACACATGGAGTTCGTGTAGAACCATCTCAAGCAAAGCAAAGGTCTAAGTTGATAAACTCAAACCAAGCGATGGTGAAAAGAGAAAGTGGGGGATTTGTAGAGTTGAATCAAATATCATTCTCTACAAAGTTAGGCCAAGATAAACGTAAACTTAGACATTCGTGTAGAGATGATGAAGAGATTTCAATAGGGGAAAGTAAGGAAAAAGGAAATCATCCAAGAGGACCTTGACTCTGGTAACCGAAGTCTATAAGCCAACTTCCCAACTCTTTCGATGACATCAAAAGGTCCTACGTACCTTGGACTTAGCTTTCCTTTCTGTCCGAACCTCTTGATACCCTTCATTGGAGACGCTCGAAGGTAAACTCTATCCCCGACCTCAAACTCTACAGCGGTCTTCTTCTAACATCGGCCCAACTCTTCGACGATCTTGAGCGACTTTTCGATTTTTCCTTATCAACTCGATTTTCTCCTTGGCTTGCCGAACCATCTCTCGGCCTGTGATATGTTTCTCTCCCACTTCATCCCAAGAAAGTGGAGTTCTACACTTCTACCGTACAAGGCCTCAAAAGGTGGCATTCCCAAACTTGCATGGTAACTATTGTTGTAAGCAAACTCGGCCAAGTTGAGGTAATCTATCCATGATCCTCCGGCATCCAAAACACAAGCTCTAAGCATATCCTCGAGAGTCTGAATTGTTCTCTCTGACTGCCCATCCGTCTGCGGATGAAACGCTGTACTCAAATCAGTCTTCGTCCCAAAAGCTTTCTGCAGACCCTTCCAGAAGCGATTGATAAATCTACTATCCCTGTCAGATACAATAGATAAAGGCACACCATGAAGCTTCACTATATTGTCGATATACATAGTAGCAAACTTCTTTATAGGCATGTCCACTTTACACGGCAAGAAATGGGCTGGTTTTGTGAGTCTATCCACAATCACCCAAATCATGTCATGACCGCCCTTAGTCTTTGGCAAACCGGTGATGAAATCCATCGTGATATTCTCCCATTTCCATTCCGGTACCTCCAAGGGTTTCAACAAACCTCCTGGTCTTCTATGTTCTGCTTTCACTCTCTGGCATGTATCACATCTTGCCACAAACTCTGCGATCCCTAACTTCATACCAGGCCACCAATATCTCTCCTTGAGATCTCTATACATCTTAGTGGCTCCTGGATGTACCGCAAAAGCAATCTTATGAGCTTCATCCATAACCTTCATCTTATTTGGGGAAAGGGGAAGACAAACACAACGTAACGGGGTAAGTACAAAAGTACTCAGTAACGCGTAGAAGATCGTATAACTATGATCTCATAAAGAAATAAAAGCAACGCCGTCTTTTATTAATTCATTTCCGTTATTAACCCTAGCTAACTATCATATTATGTTCATAGCATAACATGAGGTTCCAAAAGGTATCTAACTTAGCTCAAGTTTGTTACATCATGAATAACAAGGGCACTACGCCTAGTAATAGGATGTTGTTGGAGAGATTTTGCATCAATAACAAAAGAAAATTTATAAACCCTAACCTATATGCAAAACTAACTCCTAACCGACCAAAACATCGGGTTGTTGCTAGTAAAGCGTAATGAGTAAGGGGTCGATCCTCAGGGAAAAGGTATGTAGAATCTAATCTTATTAATCCTACCAATTGCTACTCAACAAAAACGAATAAACGAAAAGCAAACATAAAAACGTAAAGAACAATGAGAATAAATCTAACCTAAGAAACATGGGAACAACCAAAGTACAAACCTAAGTGATTTCAATTCTAGTTAATCTCATGATTCTAATTCAGTTTGTGGTTTCACCCTTTCACGAGACACAAATCCCTAATCTCTTAGTGAACTTATCTCTCAAGCTATGAAAGCCTACTTCCGTAGTGAATTCAATTATCTATCTCTCGTCTTTCGAGTGTTGAGGCCGATTTACCAAACAAAACTCGGGTGTAGATTCAATTAACTCTCGTTTTTAAAGAACCTAACAACCTAGGAATCTAACTCATTAACTTGTCATCATTAATGGCTAAAAACCCTATCTTTCTATGGTGATCTAAGGTTTATGCAACTTTCGTATTATAAACATCAATCGTGAACTAATCTTTCGATTCTAATTCACATGGCATACAAATCGCATAGAAAAATACAAACGACTTAAAGCTCATGAAGATAAAACGCTGGAATTAAATAAATTGAAAATCAAACTCACATAGTCTTGAACAATGGTTGAACTCCATGGAAACGAAAAAGAAAAGCTACATAATCTACTCTAATCTAACCTCGGTTCACCCGAGCACAAGGCTCGGGTGACCGGCCTTCAAACTCTCAAGATGCGGTGTGCTCTCTTTTGATGTGAAGAAAAATATTGATGCCCTTAGGGTTGGGCGACGGCATTTGTTTAAATAGAAGATTAAGTCGGTTTAGGCAAAGGCGGCGGCGGACGCTCGTTTGAATACATGGACGCCCGTCCATTTGCCTTGGACGGAGAGTCAACGCTCGTTCGGCTTGCGTCTGGAGACTACGAATGTAAAATCTCTTCTAGGACGCTCGTCCACTTCACCAAACGCCCGTCCACTATTGAACGCTCGTACGCCGGATGGACGCTCGTCCATATTGACTTGAAATCGAATTTCTTGATTTTTCCATCTTTATCTTGATTTATTTCTTTCCTTATCTCTTTTATTCTTCCATATCTTTAATTGATCCTCTTCCATCTCGAATTTAGCCTTTTAGGATCATCTTTTCCATCATTAATTGGGTATCTACAAATATCAAAAACATACCAAAACGTAATAATTTCCAAAATAATATAAAAACATCAAATAAACATAAAAATCGATACGTTTTCATATTTAATCATTAAAAACCTTATTTACTCAATATTTGACTATAAGGCCCGATATCTATGAAAATAATCCATATATGGGGAAATTGATTCATAAAATATATATGAAAATCACTATAATTTGGCCCTAAACAACACCCCCACACTTATCTTTTTGCTCGTCCCCGAGCAAAACAAAACAAAACCAACTCGAGATAAATAAACATCTATGCAAATATGAAGCATATTTATTAACTTAGAAGTTCACCCAAGTGAGTGTGTGCATAGCCATAATAAACTTCCACTAAGTTCCACAATTTGAAAGTTATTCAAACCAAAACTAGCCCGGTTTCCCATCTAAGTTAGAAATATTCAAAAACTATAACAGGCACTTTACAAGACATACATATCCCAAAAAGAAATAGTAGAGAATATCTAAAACATTTCTGACAGACTCAGAGGATAATCCCTACAACATATCCTTCAGTTTATACTGGGGATAAGATTAACGATAACCAAGTCCTTACTTATTCATAATAATATATTTCAATATTTTCACTTTTTTCACACTTTTCTAACACACATCAGAATAAGCTTTTGCCCTCATAGAATAATAGGACATTTCAAGATAATCCCCTACCTTACTCCAATCATAAGGCGACTATAAACCGACGTCGTGAGCTTTTGGTCATCATAGTGGAATAGGACATACGTGGTACACCCTACCGCACCCAAATCATAAACCGACTTCCGACACACACAATTACAATTACGTTTACTTAGAGATTTACGTTTGGCGATGGTAAAGATTATTTTCTAGTAGCACGTACCACGAGCATAACACCTCAAGTAAACAATTTATTACTATTGCAAAGACTTAATCACGTTTCACTTATCACATTCAAACTTACAGATATTCACAGTATGTCATACTTTAACTCTAAATACAAACTACTAAACTTCTCAAGAATTGTACATAAGCAAAGAAACATGCTATAATCATCAAAAATCTCCAACTAAAATGGGGTAGGCTCTCAACATTTAGCTCATCATTTACTATGGCATGTGAAAAAGAGTGTCGGGTGAAACAACTAAAATTACTAAATATACAGAATATAGCAAAAATGATATAAACTCAAGCAAAGATATGCCTTTGTCTACTCGGGACTTAACAAAAATTTGAAAATTAAGCACTTTTCATAGAAATACTAAAAATATGAGCAAACGAAAGTAGACACATAAATCATCTAACCCTTCCCCCACACTTAGATTGCAACTTGTCCTCAAGTTATACAGAAATAATAAATTAGAGAACTTAGCTGATTGGATGCGGCAATTACGGAGGAACCAACAAGAACCGGGATTGCTTGTATAGCTCGATGAGCGTGGAGCATCACGGGACAACCGAATACATCGTGAAAGTGCACAATAGCTAGGAAGAAAGTATCCTGCAGACTTGATTAGTGCAAAAAGAGTCTACGGGGAAAAGATTAGACTTATACAAATAAAGCACATGGAAAAGAATTTATAGAGATATTCAAATTATGCTCACATAAAGATGGACACATATACATGGAAATATCACAAACTCGTAGGCTAGGTGCAACTATATGAAAACAAAGTACAATGCAATCTACATGATATGCAATAATAGAATAATGATGGCATATGGAAAACCAACAGTAACCATCATAAAAAAACGAGGTAGTATTACGGAAACCGATAGTTAACTACACTCAAGAAGAATAAAAGAAAAATAGAAAAACAATGCAACTAGATGACATGCAACTAAATGATATGCATCTATATGATATGCAAAAATAAAGGAAAATAAAAGAAAGAAAACTAGCCCACTCATTTGCAGCATGACATGTATATAATAAACGTCTACCAAATAATGACAGGTTACGATAACCGACAGTGCTGTTCATTACATGCAATGTAGACGCGCTTTAAGACTCATCAAAAGTGATAACATTATGGAAACCAACAGTTAGCTATACTAAACAGATATAACTCATAAGATGCAATGGTAGCATTACGAAAACCGACAGTAGCTACCTATATGAACTATAAAAACAAAGGAAGCACGTAAGTCTTAAAAGCTTAAAAGATTCATCGGAGCGGTATGTAGCATACGGAAACCGACATTAGCTACTAATTAACCATAAGAACAGTTATAGCTTACGAGAACCGACGATCACTATAACATGCCTAGATGAATCATATATAAAGAATTGATCAATTATCTAACATGGATTCATAGATGGAAAGGTAAAAACATATAAGTTCGGGACATCTATGTAAACATCAATTAGCCACGAAAGCTCGAATGAAAAATCCACATCAAATAAAAGCATTGAAAATAAAATCAAGAAATTTAGAACTGGACCATGAGCCGGCGTTTAAAAACCCCGGACGAACGTTCACTTAGCGTTCGGGCGGACGGGCGTTCCACCTTGCGGACGCTCGTACGCCTTGAAAACCGACCGGACGGGCGTTCGAAAGTATAGACGCTCGTCGGTCCTTTAAATCGAACGAGATTGAAAATATTTGAACGGACGAGCGTCCAATACTTCCCAACGCTCGTTCACTGCGATGAAGAAGCGGACGGGCGTCCAACGAACGTACGCTCGTCCATACAACAAGAATGCAAAGCAGGAACGCAGAAAATAACACAGCAAAACCCTAATATTCCAATTCTAAACACCAAGAACGAGGAAGCCACATCAAATTCAAGCACAGACGGTTAGATTAGGAAACAACTAAACATATAAACTTCACGTAAAACAAGTTGAGTAAAAAAACTTTTGCACATTCTTAACCTAACGGTCATCGAAACACGGCAAAATAAAAACTCTCAACTTGGTATACGCTACTTTTATTAAAAACAAAAATAAAACGTAACAAAATCGAGAACTAACAAAACTAGATTCAACATGACACCTATTCCCCGGCAACGGCGCCACTTTTGTTGGAGAGATTTTGCATCAATAACAAAAGAAAATTTATAAACCCTAACCTATATGCAAAACTAACTCCTAACCGACCAAAACATCGGGTTGTTGCTAGTAAAGCGTAATGAGTAAGGGGTCGATCCTCAGGGAAAAGGTATGTAGAATCTAATCTTATTAATCCTACCAATTGCTACTCAACAAAAACGAATAAACGAAAAGCAAACATAAAAACGTAAAGAACAATGAGAATAAATCTAACCTAAGAAACATGGGAACAACCAAAGTACAAACCTAAGTGATTTCAATTCTAGTTAATCTCATGATTCTAATTCAGTTTGTGGTTTCACCCTTTCACGAGACACAAATCCCTAATCTCTTAGTGAACTTATCTCTCAAGCTATGAAAGCCTACTTCCGTAGTGAATTCAATTATCTATCTCTCGTCTTTCGAGTGTTGAGACTGATTTACCAAACAAAACTCGGGTGTAGATTCAATTAACTCTCGTTTTTAAAGAACCTAACAACCTAGGAATCTAACTCATTAACTTGTCATCATTAATGGCTAAAAACCCTATCTTTCTATGGTGATCTAAGGTTTATGCAACTTTCGTATTATAAACATCAATCGTGAACTAATCTTTCGATTCTAATTCACATGGCATACAAATCGCATAGAAAAATACAAACGACTTAAAGCTCATGAAGATAAAACTGAATTAAATAAATTGAAAATCAAACTCACATAGTCTTGAACAATGGTTGAACTCCATGAAACGAAAAAGAAAAGCTACATAATCTACTCCTAATCTAACCTCGGTTCACCCGAGCACAAGGCTCGGGTGACCGGCCTTCAAACTCTCAAGATGCGGCTGTGCTCTCTTTTGATGTGAAGAAAAATATTGATGCCCTTAGGGTTGGGGCGACGGCTGTTTAAATAGAAGATTAAGTCGGTTTAGGCAAAGGCGGCGGCGGACGCTCGTTTGAATACATGGACGCCCGTCCATTTGCCTTGGACGGAGAGTCAACGCTCGTTCAGCTTGCGTCTGGAGACTCTGAATGTAAAATCTCTTCTAGGACGCTCGTCCACTTCACCAAACGCCCGTCCACTATTGAACGCTCGTCTGCTTCAGATGGACGCTCGTCCATATTGACTTGAAATCGAATTTCTTGATTTTTCCATCTTTATCTTGATTTATTTCTTTCCTTATCTCTTTTATTCTTCCATATCTTTAATTGATCCTCTTCCATCTCGAATTTAGCCTTTTAGGATCATCTTTTCCATCATTAATTGGGTATCTACAAATATAAAAAACATACCAAAACGTAATAATTTCCAAAATAATATAAAAACATCAAATAAACATAAAAATCGATACGTTTTCATATTTAATCATTAAAAACCTTATTTACTCAATATTTGACTATAAGGCCCGATATCTATGAAAATAATCCATATATGGGGAAATTGATTCATAAAATATATATGAAAATCACTATAATTTGGCCCTAAACGGATGTACTAGGACAACCTGGGTGCAACCTACTTAGAGACACGCTCTAAGTAGCCCCGGGAATATCGAGTCCCGATAGTGTGATAACCGGCGAATGTACCGACGCTTTATCTAGCCAATCGATTGACCGGCGTGGGTACGATCCTACTTTGTCCGGTCGAGAACACATCGCGATATTGTACTATGCCTTACCAAGCATTGCATGATGTTTAAGATTATTAATCTAGCACATACGTTTGATTAGATGTTTAACTAGCCACTAAGTGTTTTCAAGTAAGCTCCATCACATCTCCTACTCTCGTACTTAGACCACTAGACACGGACAAGGCCTAGCAATTACACAGACATCGATAAACTCTAGCTTATCGAAGCACAAGGCAAATCCAAAGCTTTCGACGGTCCCACACTTCATCTTTTTAGGGAATCCATGTGGTGCCGGAACTAAACGCATCAAAAGCTAATTCGAGCTTTGTCACGTAAGGTTATGCGAGAAATACGCTATTATGGAGCTTTAAACACATAACAAAAAGGAAAACGATCGAGACAAGGTCCCCCGTCCGGACGGATAAACTTCCTGTCCGATACTGAGAAATAGCCGTACGGGTACACACCTCATCCGTACGGATGAACCACCACTCGGTCGACCGAATGGACAGGCTCGGTCGACCGAGCCTCCTCTTGCACCTGTTACGCGTTTTTTTTTCTTGCACCACAGAGGACAGTTTTCTGCACTCTGCGTTTTCTACTCAAATTCAACCCAAACTCGACTTAAACGAATTAAAATCATGAAAAACAATCATACAAATTGCTCTACCACTTTACGAAACCTTAATCATACGATAAGAAAACCACGTTACCTTAAATTGCGTGGTACAACGATCCAAAGCTTCAACCCGTCAAAAGTTTAACCTTTAAATCCAAACGTTAATGGATTTAAGGATTGTTGATATCAAAACGATCATCGTCTCGCGGTGATCCTTTCTCTCTTGATGAGTCTGATGAAAAGAACAACGGATTAGCCTCGAGATTGAAAGCTTCTTCTCCCTTTTTTTTTTGGAACTTGCGTCCCTCTCTCCTGCGCCTCTCTCTTTTTTTTTTGTCAAAAACAACTAGGTTAAAATTAGGATTAGTTTTCTTTTATAATCCCAATTACCTAATTATTTAATTATTTTCCTTAAAAAGAAAATCCTTGTTTATCCTTTTTCTTTTTCTTTTTTTCGAAAATCCTTTAATTAAAAATAACATAATATTCTGATTTTTGCTAAAAGACTGAATTGCCCTTTTTCAAAAATCGGGATATTACATTCCTCCCCCCTTAAGAGGAGTTTCGTCCTCGAAACTAAAACATACCTGGTAGATGAGGGAACTCTGGGAATTCGTTGAACATGTCCGCTTCCACTTCCCAAGTGGCTTCCGTCGGTGCATGATTGCTCCATTGCACTAACACTAACGGGATCACTCGTCTCTTTATCATCCTTTCCTTCCTATCCAGAATCTTTATCGGTTTCTCCACGTATGTTAGATTATCTTGCAACACTTCCGGATCAATCTCAGATTCCACATCCACTTTAGATAGACACTTCCTAAGCATCGATACATGGAAAACATTGTGGACTCTAGACATCGACTCTGGTAACCGAAGTCTATAAGCCAACTTCCCAACTCTTTCGATGACATCAAAAGGTCCTACATACCTTGGACTTAGCTTTCCTTTCTGTCCGAACCTCTTGATACCCTTCATTGGAGACGCTCGAAGGTAAACTCTATCCCCGACCTCAAACTCTAGCGGTCTTCTTCTAACATCGGCCCAACTCTTCTGACGATCTTGAGCGGCTTTTCGATTTTTCCTTATCAACTCGATTTTCTCCTTGGCTTGCTTTGAACCATCTCCGGCCCCGTGATATGTTTCTCTCCCACTTCATCCCAAGTAAAGTGGAGTTCTACACTTCCTACCGTACAAGGCCTCAAAAGGTGGCATTCCCAAACTTGCATGGTAACTATTGTTGTAAGCAAACTCGGCCAAGTTGAGGTAATCTATCCATGATCCTCCGGCGTCCAAAACACAAGCTCTAAGCATGTCCTCGAGAGTCCGAATTGTTCTCTCGACCGCCCATCCGTCTCGCGGATAAAACGCCGTACTCAAATCGCCTCTTCGTCCCAAAAGCTTTCTCGGACCCTTCCGAAGCGACCGATAAATCTACTATCCCTGTCAGATACAATAGATAAAGGCACACCATGAAGCTTCACTATATTGTCGATATACATAGTAGCGAACTTCTTTATAGGCATGTCCACTTTACACGGCAAGAAATGGGCTGATTTTGTGAGTCTATCCACAATCACCCAAATCATGTCATGACCGCCCTTAGTCTTTGGCAAACCGGTGATGAAATCCATCGTGATATTCTCCCATTTCCATTCCGGTACCTCCAAGGGTTTCAACAAACCTCCTGGTCTTCTATGTTCGCTTTCACTCTCGGCATGTATCACATCTTGCCACAAACTCTGCGATCCCTAACTTCATACCAGGCCACCAATATCTCTCCTTGAGATCTCTATACATCTTAGTGGCTCCTGGATGTACCGCAAAAGCAATCTTATGAGCTTCATCCATAACCTTCTCTCTTAGGCCATCCACATCGGGCACACACAAACGGTCTCCGTACCAAAGATGACCACTCTTGTCCAACTGATAACCCACTGTAGGCTTCTCTCGAGCCACTTGCTTCAAATTAATCAACACCGGGTCTTTATCCTGCTTAGCCCGAATCTCATCTAGCAAATCTGACCTTGCCATCAATGGCGCCAAATTCCGAGCTTCACCCTTCCTTTCAATCACTTGAATCTGCATCCTATCCAACTGATCTACGACTTCTTGCA
Organism: Gentiana straminea; assembly: GCA_036785695.1. Classification (NCBI taxonomy): domain Eukaryota; kingdom Viridiplantae; phylum Streptophyta; class Magnoliopsida; order Gentianales; family Gentianaceae; genus Gentiana; species Gentiana straminea. Next base: position 7,258,662 of record JAVUPR010000048.1, on the reverse strand, counting down.
AGGTAGTGATAGCATTAACCGCTCTCCGGCTAAGTGCATCAGCTACTACATTAGCTTTACCCGGGTGGTATTGAATGTCCAAGTCGTAATCTTTCACGAACTCCAACCATCTTCTTTGTCTCATGTTCAGATTTTCCGAGTAAAGAAGAACTTAAGACTCTTATGATCCGTGAAGATCCTTGCCTTGACACCATACATATAGTGTCTCCAAAGCTTCAGAGCAAATACCACTGCTGCTAACTCCAAGTCGTGTGTAGGGTAATTCTTCTCATGCACCTTCAACTGCCTAGATGCATAAGCAATTACCTTTCCTGATTGCATCAAAACACAACCCAAACCTTGGCCCGATGCGTCTGTATATACATCATAGTTATAAAAAACTTCCGGTAATGCTAACACGGGTGCTGTGGTCAACTTTTCTTTCAAAGTCTGAAAAGCTTCCTCACATTCATTGGTCCACTCATACTTAACGTTCTTTTGAGTAAGCCTCGTGAGAGGTGTAGCTATCTTAGAGAAATCCTTTACAAACTTCCGGTAGTACCCAAGTTAAACCCAAGAAACTTCTTATCTCCGTCACTGATGTCGGTCTAGGCCACTTAGAAACGGCTTCTATCTTCGCTGGATCTACCTTAATACCTTCTCCGAAATTATATGCCCAAGAAAACTAACCTGGTCCAACCAAAACTCGCACTTAGAAAACTTGGCATACAATTTGTTCTCCTTTAAGGTCTGTAGGACTATCCTTAGGTGTCCTTCATGCTCTTCCTCATCCTTGGAGTATACCAAGATATCGTCTATGAAAACTATCACAAACTTATCGAGATAAGGCATGAAAACTCTTTGCATCAAGTCCATGAATTTCGATGGAGCATTAGTGAGTCCAAATGGCATGACCAAAAACTCATAATGTCCATATCTCGTACCGAAGGCATCTTAGGTATATCGACACCTTGATCTTCAACCGATGATAACCGGACCTAAGATCAATCTTAGAGAACACCTTCTTACCTTGCAACCGATCGAACGGATCATCAATCCTTGGTAAAGGATACTTATTCTTGATTGTCAGTTTATTCAGCTCTCTGTAGTCGATGCACAAACGCATACTCCCATCTTTCTTCTTCACGAACAAGACCGGTGCTCCCAACGGTGAAGTACTTGGCTGGATGATGTTTTTCTCTAGCATCTCCTTCAGCTGAGTTTTCAACTCTTTCAACTCCGCTGGTGCCATCCTATAAGGTGCTTTAGCCACTGGTGATGCTCCGGCAATCAATTCGATCTCGAACTCTATGGCCCTATCGGGCATATGTCCCGGCAAATCTTCCGGGAAAACTTCGGGAAAGTCCTTAACTACACGAGTCTCTCCTAACTCGGGCCTATGCTTTTCCTTATCTAATGCATAAACAACGAAACCACGCAACTCCTCTTCAAAGCTCTTAAGGCTTTAACTCGCCGAGATAATCGGATAACGACCCTTGCTAGCTAGCTTGTATACGTTACCCGAAATGTCTTAGCCGATTTTCCTGGGGCCTTAAAGATCACCCTCTTACCTCTACAATCCAAGTAGACGTAATTCTTGGACAACCAGTCCATACCCAGGATAACATCGAAATCCGAGAAATCCAACACCGTCAAAGCATGCTGGCACTTGTAAGTCCCAACTCTAATGTCAACTTGGGGTGTGGCTTGAGCACATCTAGTGACTCTGCCCAAAGGTGTGGTTATACATGCCAGAGAGTGAAAGCAGAACATAGAAGGCCAGGAGGTTTGTTGAAACCTTTGGAGGTACCGGAATGGAAATGGGAGAATATCACGATGGATTTCATCACCGGTTTGCCTAAGACTAAGGGCGGTCATGACATGATTTGGGTGATTGTGGATAGACTCACAAAATCAGCCCATTTCTTGCCGTGTAAAGTGGACATGCCTATAAAGAAGTTCGCTACTATGTATATCGACAATATAGTGAAGCTTCATGGTGTGCCTTTATCTATTGTATCGACGGGGATAGTAGATTTATCGATCGCTTCGGAAGGGTCTGCGAGAAAGCTTTTGGGACGAAGACGATTTGAGTACGGCGTTTCATCCGCGACGGATGGGCGATCGAGAGAACAATTCGGACTCTCGAGGATATGCTTAGAGCTTGTGTTTTGGATGCCGGAGGATCATGGATAGATTACCTCAACTTGGCCGAGTTTGCTTACAACAATAGTTACCATGCAAGTTTGGGAATGCCACCTTTTGAGGCCTTGTACGGTAGGAAGTGTAGAACTCCACTTTCTTTGGGATGAAGTGGGAGAGAAACATATCACGGGGCCGGAGATGGTTCAGCAAGCCAAGGAGAAAATCGAGTTGATAAGGAAAAATCTGAAAGCTGCTCAAGATCGTCAGAAGAGTTGGGCCGATGTTAGAAGAAGACCGCTAGAGTTTGAGGTCGGGGATAGAGTTTACCTTCGAGCGTCTCCAATGAAGGATATCAAGAGGTTCGGACAGATAGGAAAGCTAAGTCCAAGGTACGTAGGACCTTTTGATGTCATCGAAAGAGTTGGGAAGTTGGCTTATAGACTTCGGTTACCAGAGTCGATGTCTAGAGTCCACAATGTCTTCCATGTATCGATGCTTAAGAAGTGTTTATCTAAAGTGGACGTGGAATCGAGATCGATCCGGAAGTGTTGCAAGATAATCTCTCCTACGTGGAGAAGCCGATAAGGATTCTGGATAGGAAAGAGAAGATGATAAAGAGACGAGTGATTCCGTTAGTATTAGTGCAATGGAGCAATCATGCACCGACGGAAGCCACTTGGGAAGTGGAAGCGGACATGTTCAACGAATTCCCAGAGTTCCCTCATCTACCAGGTATGTTCTAGTTTCAAGGACGAAACTCCTCTTAAGGGGGGAGGAATGTAATATCCCGATTTTTGAAAAAGGGCAATTCAGTCTTTTAGCAAAAATCAGAATATTATGTTATTTTTTAATTAAAGGATTTTCAAAAAAAAAAAAAGAAAAGAAAAGAGGATAAACAATGATTTTCTTTTTAAGGAAAATAATTAAATAATTAGGTAATTGGGATTATAAAAGGAAAACTAATCCTATATTTTAACCTAGTTGTTTTTGACAAAAAAAAAAGAGAGAGGGACGCATGAGAGGAAAAAGGGGCGCAGCTTTTGAGAAAAAAAGGGAGAAGAAGCTTTCAATCTCGAGGCTAATCCGTTGTTCTTTTCATCAGACTCATCAAGAGAGAAAGGATCACCGCGAGACGAGGATCGTTTTGATATCAACAATCCTTAAATCCATTAACGTTTGGATTTAAAGGTTAAACTTTTGACGGGTTGAAGCTTTGGATCGTTGTACCACGCAATTTAAGGTAACGTGGTTTTCTTATCGTATGATTAAGGTTTCGTAAAGTGGTAGAGCAATTTGTATGGTTGTTTTCCATGTTTTTAATTCGTTTAAGTCGAGTTTTGGTTGAATTTGAGTAGAAAACGCAGAGTGCAGAAAACTGTCCTCTGTGGTGCAAGAAAAAAAAAACGCGTAACAGGTGCAAGAGGAGGCTCGGTCGACCGAGCCTGTCCATTCGGTCGACCGAGTGTTGGTCCATCCGTACGGATGAGTTGTGTATTCGTACAGCTATTTCTCAGTATCGGACAGGAAGTTTATCCATCCGGACAGGGACTGTCTCAGTACTGTTTTCCTTTTTGTTATGTGTTTAAAGCTCCATAATAGCGTATTTACTGCATAACCTTACGTGACAAAGCTCTGAATTAGCTTTTGATGCGTTTAGTTCCGGCACCACATGGATTCCCTAAAAGATGAAGTGTGGGACCGTCGAAAGCTTTGGATTTGCCTTGTGCTTCGATAAGCTAGAGTTTATCGATGTCCGTGTAATTTCTAGGCCTTGTCCGTGTCTAAGTGGTCTAAGTACGAGAGTAGGAGATGTGAGGGAGCTTACTTGAAAACACTTAGGTGGCTAGTTAAACATCTAATCAAACGTATGTGCTAGATTAATAATCTTAAACATCATGCAATGCTTGGTAAGGCATAGTACAATATCGCGATGTGTTCTCGACCGGACAAAGTAGGCTTGTACCCACGCCGGTCAATCGATTGGCTAGATAAAGCGTCTGGTACATTCTGCCGGTTATCACACTATCGGGACTCAGATATTCCCGGGGCTACTGGAGGTGTAGAACTCCACTTTACTGGGATGAAGTGGGAGAGAAACATATCACAGGGCCGGAGATGGTTCAGCAAGCCAAGGAGAAAATCGAGTTGATAAGGAAAAATCTAAAAGCTGCTCAAGATCGTCAGAAGAGTTGGGCCGATGTTAGAAAAAGACCGCTAGAGTTTGAGGTCGGGGATAGAGTTTACCTTCGAGCGTCTCCAATGAAGGGTATCAAGAGGTTCGGACAGAAAGGAAAGCTAAGTCCAAGGTATGTAGGACCTTTTGATGTCATCGAAAGAGTTGGGAAGTTGGCTTATAGACTTCGGTTACCAGAGTCGATGTCTAGAGTCCACATTGTTTTCCATGTATCGATGCTTAGGAAGTGTCTATCTAAAGTGGACGTGGAATCTGAGATTGATCCGGAAGTGTTGCAAGATAATCTCTCCTACGTGGAGAAGCCGATAGGGATTATGGATAGGAAAGTAAAGATTATAAGGAGACGAGTGATCCTGTTAGTATTAGTACAATGGAGCAATCATGCACCGACGGAAGCCACTTGGGAAGTGGAAGCGGACATGTTCAACGAGTTCCCTCATCTACCAGGTACGATCTAGTTTCGAGGACGAAACTCCTCTTAAGGGGGGAGGAATGTAATATCCCGATTTTTGAAAAAGGGCAATTCGGTCTTTTAGTAAAAAATCAGAATATTATGTTATTTAGTTAGAAGATTTAAGAAAAAGAAAGAAAAAGGGATAAACAAGGATTTTCTTTTTAAGGAAAATAATTAGATAATTGGGATTATAAAAGGAAAACTAATCCTAATTTTAACCTAGTTGTTTTTGACAAAAAAAAAAAGAAGAGGGACGCAGATAGGGGCGCAAGTTTAAAAAAAAAAAGGGAGAAGAGGCTTTCGATTTTCGAGGCTAATCCGTTGCTCTTTTCAACAGACGTCTCAAGAGAGAAAGGATCACCGCGAGACGAGGATCGTTTTGATACCAACAATCCCTAGATCCGTTGACGTTGGAGGTTAAAGGTTTAACCTTTTTTTTTTCCAAAGCTTTGGTAGTTTGGATCGTTGTACCACGCAAATTAAGGTAACGTGGTTTTCTTATCATATGATTAAGGTTTCGTAAAGTGGTAGAGCAATTTGTATGATTGTTTTTCATGGTTTTAATTTGTTTAAGTCGAGTTTGGGTTGAATTTGAGTAGAAAACGCGAGTGCGAGAAAACCGTCCTCTGTGGTGCAAGAAAAACGTGTAACAGGTGCAAGAGAGAGGCTCGGTCGACCGAGCCTATCCATTCGGTCGACCGAGTGTGGGTCCATCCGTACGGATGAGTTGCTTATCCGTACGGCTGTTTCTCAATATCGGATTGAGGGCAGAAAGGAGAGCTGTCCGTACGGACATAAAGTTTATCCGTCCGGACAGGGACTGTTTCAGTGCTGTTTTTCTTTGTTATGTGTTTCAAGCTCCATAATAGCGTATTTACTGCATAACCTTACGTGACAAAGCTCTGAATTAGCTTTTGATGCGTTTAGTTCCGGAACCATCACTACAAGAAAATTGGTTTATAACGACGGGAAAATTGGTCGTTATACATCAATTTCCTGTCATTGAAGACGTTTAATGACGGGAAATTCCCCGTCATGGCCCGTCACTACTGCCCTCCTAGCTAAAAGTAAATAGTGACCGTAGAGGGTACTGTCATTTTGTTGATATATAATTAATGACGATATTATATTCTCACTAAAAGTCAATATTAATGAAGATAGTTTTCATCATCGTTGCTTCATTCCCCCTCATTAAAAATAATAATACTAACAATATAACCCGTCATTATTTTATCAATCTTCCATCACTATAATTCTTTTACCGCCAATATTTATATGTCATTAATTAAACCGCCATTAAAGTTAACATGAATATGATGATAAATTATCGTCCTTATTAATTATTAATCCATCATTATGAATTTGTCATAGGCAATACAATGGTTTTGAATTAAAACATTCATTTTCATTATTGAATTACATATATTTGAAAACAATAAATATCGATACACAAACAACATAGCAATGATAGATTTTATTGAAATAATCATTAACATTATCTTGATAGTACTTTAAAATAATAAATCATCTAAGCAACGAGTTCAAATTCTAAAAAAATGCTAAATCAAATCTAATACTAAATGACATGGGTATATGAAAACACCAACACCACTCAAACACCAAAACGTAACATTACCCTATTTAACGAACTTGAAACTACAAGTTGAACTAAAATGAAGCAGGTTCTTCAAGCTTATGCTACAATCAAACCTTATCGAGATTCACAATCTTGTAATCTGGATAGTTGTGAATGAGCTGATATTCAGCATGGTATGTACTGAATCGAACAACCCCTGCAAAATTGATACCAAATGTTTAAGATGGCATTTAATGTATAACAAAATTCTTAACTGGAAATTAATAATCACAAGGCCAGAAGAAAAAGTAAGGGCACGTCCAATGATCAAACACATCTACAATGTCACTTTGGAAAAAAAGATAACATTTACTGTGACAACTAGATGATATCCCATCTACAATGTCACTTTTAGTTGCATGTGCTTCTTGTACAATTATTTTAATAAGAATTAAGTAAAGTTCTTAAACTATGTACACAATATAACATGTTCCCCTGCTTCCTTGCTCCATTTTTTCTCCTTAGATACTTTCAATAAGTGCCAAGTTCTTTAACTGATAAATATACTCGGCGTATAAAATTGATCAAACATAGGAACCACAGGTAAGAACATGTACCTAATCACATCAGACTTACGAACTAGCATCGGCACCTGAAATTCCATTGGTTATATGAACATAAGAGACCGACAACAACAAAGACCAGAGCATTAAGGATTAAACATCGCATCTTTCCTCAACATCATCCATTTTCATATCAATTTTTTGAGCTCTGTTAAAAACATCAAAAGATAAAATTCTAGACATAGAAGAGAAACCGAAAGGGGTGAAAGAGGCAGAACTGAACTCATTGTCAATACGCAATGAAGATTTAAATGATGTAAAACTCACTGGAGGAGATAAACCATAACAAAGACTTGAGCTTCCAACATCCAAGAACTCATCCATGCCACCTCTAAAATAGAGGGAAAAAAGAGCCACATCAACAAAAGAAAAAACATAGTGTCAGTAAATAATCGAAACAAAGCAAGCATAAAATTTGAAGGCACTAAAAGTATACTATAAGATCAGTTGAATATATGTACCAACATAATTCAAAGAGTCAATGAAGTACCTTGTTTCTCTTATCATAACATATTCCCCAAAAATGTCGAACACTCAAAGAAACACTACAATTCTAATGATGTATACCCGAATAATATCCTTCAAGTAAATTACACTACAAGTATAGAAGCAAAGGTGTATTCTAGCTGGAAACAAAAATCCAAATGATGTTCTTCACATCTCACTAAAAGTATCATTCTCTCCAATGGATTAATCAAACGACCCAAGAATACTATAATGCAGTATCAAATATAACAAGTTAATGTTGTTTGATATTTATGTAAAAAGTCAACTCCCATTTGGTTACACATGAACCAACATTTCAAAAGAAATAATAGATAACAATTGGACACAAAATACTATGCAAAAGATAACAATTCATTATGAGCAAAATTCCATATAACCTTGCAAAACATTAATAAATATAAAAAAAGAGTCAAATCAAAGGAAAGCCTTGGTCTTTAGTTTCAGTTGCTATTATTAAATCAAGTGCAAGCCTTCAGTCATGCGTTTATATCCACTATATATCCATGAACGTGTACATTAAAGATATACATCAAATGAAGATGATAAAAGAAATATAGAAGTGGAACATTCAAGCTAACAACTTTTAATAGGAGCTTCTTAAACTCAGGCTGGAGAATTTATTTCTATGATAAGAGACTTAAAAAAAATTGATTAAATTAATACAATAAAGCACCATTGAATTGAAAGTAGCACTTTGAACATTCCATCTTTGAGCTTTCCAGGCACATACTTAACTAGTATAAAAAGAATTCATCCAAATGAGTTTGAACCACATTGCATGAATACAGTTCATAAGCTTAAAGAATCGATAACAAGGAATATACGATGAAAAGTACATACCATTTCCACTTGTTGTTGACGTTATTCATCAGATCTCTGACAATGGCGGGCACGCAATAGAACTTGCAGCTTGTTAAGATCAATGCCAAGAATAGCATGAGCTAGTTCAGGATCTCTATCATTTGACGAGCAAAGTTAGTGTTTATAGACCTTGGCAAGTACCATATCTAGAAAACTAGACATCCATTCATGAACTAATCACGAAACTAAGATGGAAATATTACTACAAACAAATAACTAAGACAAAGAACGACAACAAAAGTAGCTCGATTGTTTGTTTGTAAGATGGCTTGAAGAACATATTCCAAATTAGATCCTCATTTTAACAGAAATTATATAGACAAATGTCTGAAGAAGTAGAGTGAATCATATGAATAAATTTCATCATGATTATTACCTGCAACAATTGGCTCATCATATTGGAGTCCTTTCAGAATTGTTGTTGGAATGCTCAAGGATTCACAACAGAACCATTTGTATTGAGGCCCAAAACAATGGTTGAGCTACAAAACATACTTCACTTTCACAGTCTATTACAACTAATTGAGCAAATAAAGTCAAGTTCATGATCCAAAAGAGAAAAAAATTTCCAACCACTAGCACATAGAAGTTAAATTTGTGAAAATAACGTCAATGAAACACATTTACATGTCCCCTCAAAAGCAAGACCAATAATTTGAACACTCAAATTGTTGCTTCAAATGAAACTACCTGGTACGAAATCTAAGAATCATTGAAAACGGTAGCTTATAATTATGCCAGTAACAATGTTGAAAAGCATAGCTAGGCTAGCTCGGCATAGTAGCTTATAACTATGTTGAAAATTGTTGTTGTTTTGATTACGGGATTTTGCAGATTCACATGGTTCAAACCAATTGTTTTCAGTTACTTGAACAAAAGTTTGCTAGTGCTAATCAATTAAGATTCACAACTACCGTATCAATCAATTGAGAACAACTATATCCAAGATCAGCTAATAGAATGAATCCAAAGATAAATTCACAACATTTACAAATAAAAAATTAGCTCTTTTTCTGTAAATGTATGTTCCATTATTAACTCAAAAGCTTTGCACGAAGTTCAAGTAAGAGCAACTAGAAGGTTGTAAGAGCAACTCCGTAACCAGAACGAGCAATCGAACTAAGTATTCAAGCATCAAAATTGATTTCAAGTGAAATAAAAAGAAATTCATGATACCTGTTTTAGATGACAATACATCGATGAAAGAAAACCAATCGGCCACTAAAAGTAAAACAATCGACGGCGGCAATGGAATGGAATATTACGGAACTAAGCAGAAGACCGGTGGTGTGGTGGTATATAAGAACAGCGGCAGAATAATGGTAGACGGCGGCGCGGCTGAGCCGCCCTAAAATGGAGTTGGTGAAATGGCATATTGGAGGCCTCGCGAATGGATTCCAAGAAACAAGATCTTGGCATCTTTCTGCAACAAACATGAAGAGGCTATTTGATTAAGCAAATTAGGGTTGAATGCCCCTTTTGATAATGATGATCGCAAAAATCAAATCCCGCTAAAAAAAATCCGGTTAATGAATAGATAATTAATTGGATGCCCAATTAGAATTTAAAAAAAAATAAACATTTTGTTAAATGTATAGGTAGTGACCAATTTAAAAATTGGTCACTAAGAGATCACATTTTAATGATACAAAAATCTAACCGTCACTACATTTATAAAAAATTTACTTTTGGTGACTGAAATCTTATCCTCTCACCAAATTTTAGTCATTATTTCTTCATTATTTTGTAGTGCATATGGATCCCCTAAAAAGATGAAGTGTGGACCGTCGAAAGCTTTGGATTTGCCTTGTGCTTCGATAAGCTAGATTTTATCGATGTCTGTGTAATTGCTAGGCCTTGTCCGTGTCTAGTGGTCTAGGAAGAGAGTAGGAGAGGCGAGGGAGCTTACTTGAAAACACTTAGGTGGCTAGCAAAACATCTAATCAAACGTATGTGGTAGTTTAAAATTTTAAACATCATGCAATGCTTGGTAAGGCATAGTACAATATCGCGATGTGTTCTCTGACTAGACAAAGTAGACTGTACCCACGCCGGTCAATCGATTGGCTAGATAAAGCGTCTGGTACATTCTGCCGGTTATCACACCATCGGGACTCAGATATTCCCGGGGCTACTACAGTGTGTCTCTAAGTAGGTTGCACCCAGTTGTCCTAGTACATCCTATTACTAGGCGTAGTGCCCTTGTTATTCATGATGTAACAAACTTGAGCTAAGCTAGATACCCTTTGGAACCTCATGTTATGCTATGAACATAATATGATAGTTAGCTAGGGTTAATAACGGAAATGAATTAATAAAAAACGGCGTTGCTTTTATTTCTTTATGAGATCATAGTTATACGATCTTCTACGCGTTACTGAGTACTTTTATACTTAACCCGTTACGTTGTGTTTGTCTTCCCCTTTCCCCAAAGAAGATGAACAGACTGCTACGGTTGACGAGTTCTTTGACGATGAAGTTTGAGATGAAGCTTTTGAAGACTTAGTTCTTTTAGTTGTTTCTTTCTTAAACAGTTGTTTCACGTTTGAACAATGTTGTCCTTCTTTTTGGTTTAGCTTCTTTTGAGATCTTTTGGGATTTGGATGTTGGATGTTTAGTATTCTTTATTGGATTTAGTTTTTCACAGCATTGATTACCGTGTGTTCGATCTTTTGGTTTCCCCGAGTTGTTGAGTTGTTTTATCTTCCGCGTCGTTTGGTTCTGATGTATGACGTGAGGCTTACATATATTATTGAATTTATTTGATAATATATGTGCCGAGCGCTCTTTCCGGATAAGGACTCTGTGTCCGGGAGCGGGGCGTTACACATGGTTACTGGACTTTTGCTTTAATTGAATATCCTAGTTGTTTAGGGTGATTTTATACGTTTTATAAGGATATATTTTATATCAATTTTCCTCATATGTGGATGTTTTTCATAGAAATCGAGCTTTATATTGAAATATTGAGCAAATGAGTTTTAGAAGTATTAAAGTGCAAAATCGAGCTAATTATGTGATTTTATTGGATAAATATCTTTAGATGTAAGATGTTACATTTTGCATGTTTTTATCGTGATGTAGGTACGCTTGCATGAGGTGAAAGGAGCTTAAAAGATGTTCAAGTGATGATTTGCATGGAAGGAAAGAGATAGAGATGAAGTTGGAATGAAGATCAAGATGAATTTGGAAGAAAAAGGGACTGAACTAGCGTCCAGCCTGGACTGGAGTCCAAAGAGTGGACTGGCGTCCAGGAGAAGAAAGTTGAACAGAGAGTTTGGACGCCGAGTGGACGAGCGTACGCACTTCTAGCGTCCGAGCATCCGGGACGGGCGTCCAAGCTTCGGACGAGCGTCCGTCCACCGCCATTGCGCGGCCGCCTCAAAAGTCTATAAATACGGCGCGATTTCTACCCTAATGGATAGATAATTCGATCCCTCTTGACACACAAACATTGAGAGGAGCCACTAGGCGCCCCGGCCCCCTTTTGGGAGGGCCGGGGTGGCGGTTAGATTAGGTTTTTTTTTTCGTTTTTTTTTTTCGTTCTTGTTCGTCCATGCGATGGCCTTCAAGCCGTGAACTAGAGCATCCATGGTTACTTTTCAGCAGCGTTTTTGATTTCTCTCTTGGATAATCTTGTGAGTGATTTTATTTAGAGTTTGTATCTTTCCTTTGTTTATTTGTTTATGCAATCGATATCGAAAGATGTATTGCTATTTGATGTTTACCGTATGATGAAAATCGGTGTAAACCTTAGATCACCATAGGAAAGATTAGACTTTTAACCTTGACATAACGGAAGTTGATATGTTAGATTTCTAGGTTGTTAGATCTAATAAATCTTGCACCTTGTTTTGAGAGCGTTAATCTCTATAGATCGGAAGATGATGAGATTGATAGACGGATTACTTACGGAAGTAGGAATTCATACCTTTGATTAGGTGAACCACAACTTTGATTGAATCATCATAAGATAATCTAGGGAAGAATTAAGGGTTGCGGGATGGTGGATCATGTTTGTTCTATGTTGATTTGCTTCAGTCATTATCATGATAGTTAGTTTTATTGTTTTCTTAGTGTAGTTTTATTTTATTTGCTTTTGTTCGCAACGATATTTTCTTGGCTTTGGACTGACAATCCTCTATCCAGTTTATTTTCCGTTCTAGTTTAGGTTTAGGAATAATTGTATCAACCTTAGGAGAATTAATTGAACTAGATACCTCGATTCCCTGTGACCGACTCCGGTATAATTGCTATACTACGATCCCTACACTTGGGGAGATACCGGATTTATAAATTTTATTACTTGTTGTTTTTCATTAGATAAATCCGTGACACTAGTTTATTGAAGTGTTAAAAGGAATTGGATGAAGACTTGGAGTTTCTATTCCGCAAATTTGCTTCAAGAGGGAGGTAGCACTATGGTTAAAGGGTTCAATAGGATTGGTTTTTGTTCATGCCTACTGGGTGACATTGAAAAAGTGGGAGAAAAAGTACTAAGATATAAGGTTGAGACATAATTTGCTTGATAACTTGGCTAACCATTTTAGGCCAAGCGAGGATGACAGACCTAAGTAGTTACATGATCGATTATGGCTCAAGTAGCGCCGCTAGGCCTGAGTTGGCGTTACAACTTTCCACTTACAGGGTAGCAAAATGGGATTCAAGAGACCTGTTTCGGCGTTTTGGAAGTGAATAGTCTAGGCATATCATGCAGTTCCTCTGGAGAAGATGGTATGCCTTTTCTTGACCCATGTATAACTTTTGATTCTGTTACACGTGCTGTAAAACAAGCATATATTGTAATTCAACTTGAGCATCATAACGAAAACGCATTTTGGCATTTTTTATTAGAGTTTTATTTTTTATTTTTTTATGCATGGTTACCAGACTTTTGCTTTACTTGAATAGTGGTGTGTCGTTAAACCACCAAAAATAAACACCTCCAACCTCTATAACTAGTATAGTGGAAGCAGGGATCGAATCCTCAGGGAACGGATGATTATTTCTTTCAGAACAAAAATAGAAAAATCCAATTTGTGGTGAATTAACTAAAAGTGCAATAACTAAAATAAAAGTTCTAATAATCGAGAATGTGATATCAAGTAGTGACGAAAATCAATAATAGGAAGGCTCCAGCTGAAGTTGATTATTTCCACCTCGATTTCCTCGACTGATCATCGACGCAAAAATACTCATTAATTTATTAATAAACCGATTCTGATTACCGACATGCGCCAAGTAACCAGCCTTTTCTAAATTCGATAATTAAGACACGGTCATTAATTATACTCTAACCGAAAGACACTCCTAGACACGGTCATAAGAGTTTGGTGTTCCGGCAGCATTAATATTTAAGAGACCCGATTCTGAATATTAACACACACGCGAGTTAATTTTAATCCGGATTATTCACCTTCGTGGTAGCGGATTAACCAAATTGCGAACAAGTACAATCATACCACTCGTCACTTTATTAAAACTAATAAGCAATTACGGACTTATCGTTTCAATTGACAATCGATTAATTAGTTTTATCAATTACCCTGCAGAAATAATTAACCCAACTAATAATCGTGAAGAAATTCTAGCAGAAGATGAACAAATACTAATAAATCAATGAGGAAGAAACATAATTTGATCTCACAGTCAATTACATCGAGTTTTCAATAATTCTTCAACTGGAATAAACGAAATTAAAAACTAACCATTGTTGTGGCAAATACAAAATTATTCATACAATAAACAGTTGATGGTTTGCTCACAGATGAAGGAAATAGAAAAATAGCAGCCGCCGTCCCCTGTAGTCGTACCCTAGGAGCCGATGATATATCCCCCAATTAATTTGCCAAAATTGCATATATATATATATATATATATATATATATATATATATATGCCTTTCCACGTATTCTTTTCCTTTGGCCAATGGGTCCCATGGCCCTTTTAATGATCAACCAATCAAAATATAAGGATTTTAACCAATGAAAAATTTAAAACCTTTTGGCCAATGAGAAAATAAAGTGTTCCACCAATCACTAAAGCTTCACTTAAGATTTGACGTGCAATTTCCTGCAGCAAAGTGAGATAATGGTATGATCATACGATTTCCAGACTCTTTTTTCAACACTTCAAAATCGTCAAAACATGAAACATCTCTCTTCTCTTCTAGCGGTAACATCATCCTTTGGCTACTCCTCTCTTTCACGCATTCCAAGACACAAACACTCATCTAAGTCATTATCACTGTCAATCCTGCAAAACAACACCAAACACCCCGGAAAAGCGCATATCTCCTAAGAAATGACCTCGAAAAAGCAATAAAATCTCAATCAAATATGCTCCTATCAAATCCCCCCACACTTGAATGATGCTAGTCCCCGAGCATCTCACTATTCTCAACTAAGGCATGAAATGCAAATGCAAGATGAAATATGCATGATGAATGATCCTAACATGTATGCAAGTAGTACCAAGAAAATCAAAACACATGACACAAGTCCAACCTTGTCATCCATCTCATATGTCATAACTCAAACAAAGGGAAATCAAACAAAATACTCCACACACTAATGCTCATACGACTCACATTAGCACATTGGTTCACAACTCTTCAAAGCGGCAAAACCAACAAACCTCAACATGTCCTCACGGGTAATCACTCAATCAAATAAATACATAGGGACAATTCACACACTCTCAAAATCAACACACACCCAAGCATTACCATAAGTTTGCATATTGATGACGGAAAAATTCACCGTTATTTTTATAACTTTTCAACCCGTTTCTGATATCATTTCGAGTATTTTTATATCAGTTCGAGTCATTAATTCCTATGTTTCATCTAAATATGTTAGTAGTAGTTATTATATAAAATATCGTATTTTTAGCGTGTTTTTATAGTTTTTGTACCGGTTTAGTAACCGATGTGTCGTGTCGGATTTACGTTTGGTATTTTGGTGGTTCATTGCAGGATCATAAGTGGACCAAAGTCCTACGTAATGACATGTTTTGAGCCTTAAAGGAGGTATGTTAAGGTTAGAAGAAGGTTCCACAAGCTTACGAGTTCAAACGGAGAAATTTTCCTAAGTACTTAAACCGTAATTTATTTTCGATGGAGATTTGACCCAGCTTAGAGGCATTTTCAGGGGTTGACTTCTTAATGAAAGTTGTAGATCTTCACATAATCTTTCCAACGCACTTTGAATCACGTCAATTGGAGGTCTACAACTCAAGTTATGGTCAATTGACTAATCAATTCGGATTAGTAGAAATCCCGAAATATCTTCGTAATACGAATAGCTCATCAAAACGACATTTTCTCGAAGAAGTTTCCTTCATAAAAGTTGTATATCTTCCAGAACGCTTTCCAATGGATTTTGAATCAAGTCAATCGGACTTCTACAACTCAAATGGTGGTCAAGTGGCTAATTGATTCAATTTCGTAAAAATCCCGAAATATCTTCGGAGGAACACGAAGTCATCAAAAAGGCGTTTTCTGAAAACGTGTCCTTCATGAAAGTTGTAGAGTTTCTCGAGACCTTAATTTTGGCATTTCGTTTGCAATTTTTGGAGGTCTACAACTCAAGATACGAATTTTACAAGTTTTAATTGCATAATTATCATATCGAAGGATCCCGAATGTGATGAGTTGTTACACTCATGATGATTCCGGACCGGTCCGGTCTAACCTCCGGCCCGGGCCGGCCTTCAACCTCATTTCTATAAATAGAGGAGCAGCAGAGATCAGAACGGATGTACCAT
The DNA here is from genome assembly GCA_036785695.1 of Gentiana straminea. Lineage (NCBI taxonomy): Eukaryota > Viridiplantae > Streptophyta > Magnoliopsida > Gentianales > Gentianaceae > Gentiana > Gentiana straminea. The sequence continues at coordinate 7,242,556 of JAVUPR010000048.1, read as the reverse complement.
TTATATATATACATAGCGTATATATATATATCTATCTTCTCCTCATTTCTTTTTAATTTTTAGTTTATATAGAGGCCTTATGCCGAGATAATTGTAGAAATAATAGTATCGTTGTAATGCTCGGGAAATTATCGGAAGTTCGGTGTTGTTTGAAGTCGTTGTAATGTCCGGAAGACTACGATCTCGGAATCAACGATTGTAATCGGGTAATTTTATTTCTATATATATATAGATCTATTTCCATTTTCTTCCCTCTTCTTTTTATCTTATTCGGGGCGTATATATATATATATAAGATATATGTATGTCTATGTACGTATATATGTATGTATATATATATATATATATATATATGTTTTATATAAATTAATTAAAATACCGTTGTAATAGTATAGTTATCAATAGTTCGTTGTTTCGATCTTTTATTTACTTTTACGCATTTTACTTACGCATTTTATTTACGCACTTTTATATATATATATATATATATATATATATATATATATATATATATATATATATATATATATATATATATATATATATATATATATATATATACTTTTTACGCATTTACTTACGTATTTACTTTTACGCACTTATATATATATACATATATATAGTATATTTACTTTTATGCAATTATATATATTATTAGCTATATAACTATATATCTATATATATAAATATATATATGTACTTATAAAAAATGAATTCGCTTTTACTTTTCGTCGTTAATATAATTTCCGTTAATCATTCCGTTATTATCGTCAAAATGAATAGCTAAACGTACGTATAGTCGAATTATGTAAAAACGAGTAAAAACGCCCCTAAGGGGGATTAAACGGGAGTTGTGTAGCGCGTAAAATAATGTTTTAATGAGTAATCCACGTCCTAAAACTTAATCGAACGTTTTTTGAATTAAACTGATCATTTAGTTCACCGTCACACATATCGAACCTATAAATGTATTTTGCGGTGAGATGTGGGAAAAGGGGTTTTGGGATCGTTGTGTAGATTCGGCCTAGTTGTTAGAACCGTTTCCAATACAGAGGTTTGTCATCGTTGTTCGAGCGACTCTAAGAGCGTAATCATGTTAGGTTAATCGGTTCTCTAAAGGGAAAATTAATTAACTTCACATAGGGTGTTGAGTGAGAGTTGTTCAGATCTTAACACCAAAATTAGGAGTTGGCACCCGTGGATGTCGTTAAAATTACTGTGGAAAGGAAGGTTGGTTAATACACGCTCCTTGTCAAGTCTTCCCTTAGGGGTAAAAATAACTCGTTGAATCATAATTCGGCTATACCTTTTAATAACTAGAACTACGACCGTTAGTTAATCTTTACTTTTGCACTAGTGTAATATCTCCCTACCATAATCTTGACTTTGAACTAAGTTCTACGTCGACTTTGGTACTTAAACGTTATTCCCCGTGGATTCGACCTTGTTACCATTATACTACCGTTGATTCGATACTCGTCGGTTAAAGTTAGCGCTAGTTATTTTGCTATCAAGAATTTTTGGCGCCGTTGCCGGGGAGCTAACGTTTGATATCTTGTAAGTTGACCGAAAGCCTGGGCTTAGGACGTTTTTATTTTGTTTTCGTGTTGTTTCTTGTTCGTCAGTGAATGACTCGAAGCTCTAAAGAACCTCTCATCGAACCCATCCAAGAAATCGAAGCTTACGCACGTCATAGAAACAGTCAACGCCGAGGAGAAATCCTAGTCGCTAGTCCGAACCCTTTGTTTGAAGAAAAAGAGACATTAGAAAGATCACTTTCTAATTCCTCTACAGAAATGGACGATATCATAACTAGAAAAAACGGTAAAGATTCCATTGATGAACAGAATCTACAGGGGCAAACCTCAACCACTACTGGTGGTAATGCAACAGTACCTTTGCAAACTCCACCGAGGACCCCTCGTCATGAATCATTGAGAGAAGACAACACGGGGCTACGTCGGTTGGGATCCGCACGGTTTAATCGAGAGGCCGAGGATTGGACGGTAAGAGAGGAGGACAAGATCCTCGGGATACGCGAACTTCGGACCCGAATTAGACCAAGAGACGGTAAATCGAGCTCGCGGATGCTTTGGAGAATCATGGAAATCAACGGGGGTTCCAAAACCCGTATAACCCGTATGATCCACCTCCTCGGCGGCCGGTTTATCAGCAACAGATGGCTCAGCAAGCACAGGGACTGAGGGTTTGTCGAGATTACGTCACTATCCCACAGGAAGTTATAGGGCACAACCCAATTAGGGTACCCCCAATTAATGCAAATAACATGGATATTAAGCAAAATATTTTGAACATGTTGGGGGAACACGCCTTGTTCCACGGGAAATCGACTGAGAACCCAAATAGCTTTCTGGATCACTTTCTCCAGATTTGTGGAACAATGAAATATAACGGGGTAAGTGACGAGGCGGTAAAATTAATAGTTTTTCCGTTTGCATTAAGAGGAGCTGCTAAAGATTGGTATGACTCTTTACCAAATGATTCGTTACATACATGGGCTGATGTAACGAGAGTGTTTCTGAAAAAGTATTTTCCTCCGGCGAAGATTCTAGATTTGAAGGAAGGAATCTCTTCGTTTGACGGTCTCGAGGGAGAGACCTTAAAAGAGACTTATGAGAGATTCAGGGGTCTACTGAAGAGATGCCCTCCACACGGGTTTTCTACGGTGGAACAAAGTTATTATATTATTCGGGGCCTTAGAGCCAATGGACCGAGAATAAGGCGAATGCCGCCGGTGGCGGAGATATCATGAATCCGCCGCCGGAGCAAGCTATGAGACGATTGAGAATGCGGCGGATGGAGAAGGACAATGGGGGTCGAGCGAGAAAGAAGAAGAAAGCCCCCTTGGAAAGTGTGAAGTCGCTAAAAGAAGAGCTTGATAGAGAGACGGCCATGCATGACAAGATGCAAGAGATGGTGCTAAAGATGGACCGAATGGAGTTAGAACGAAAGAAGGCACAACAATGCCAACTTTGTGGAGGTGGACATTCGCCATGGAATGTGCATCATCGAAAAAACCCACTTATCCACAACGGTTGACGCCTACTCCGTAACAACGTGCGGTCCGGCAATCGAATGACCGGCGGCGGATGAATGTCTATGCGATGAGGCAAATGGATATGAATCGGCAAGAGTTTGGCCGACAACGGTGGAATCGAACTTTGATAATCGCAAGGGCCTCAAATGGATTATGGTATGGGTGATGGTTCACAACAATATGAAGTGAGTTATGTTGGACAAGGAAACCGGGGGCAATGGAATCGAATCGGCGAGAATCAAGGTTGGAACCGGTCGAAATCGAATTGGAATCGAAACGAAATCGAACCAAGGCTTTAGGCAAAACCAAAGCCCATACAACCGACCTTGGAATCGAACCCCCGTAATCGAGTTCATACCAGAATCAGAATCAAGGCTGGAATCAAAACATTCAGAACCCGCAATCTCAGTCACAAGGCCAACAACAACAGCAGAATCAGAATTGGAACCAAAATCAAGGTTGGAATCAGAATCATGGCCAGCAAAGTAATCAGAATCAGCAAGTGAGCCAGCCATCTTTGAGAAGTAATAATTCTGGCGCCTATCAGCATCCAAACGCTCATCTGCACCAGAATAATCAAAGCAATCAGCAACCAAACAATTCTGGTGTTCAGAAGATGGCCACTGAGATACTCCTGGAGAAATTAGACAGGAATGTTTCTGAGTTAAATAAGAATGCTATAGAGCAAAAAGTGGTCACACATTCTGCCATTCGGAACTTGGAGACCCAAGTAGGACAAATAACCGACACTCTAAAGACAAATCTAGGTGGTGGACTCCCGAGTAACACTGAGAGGAACCCAAAGGTTGTGAATGCTGTGTTCACACGAAGTGGTAAAGAGGTCGGGCTGAGTGACAAAAAGAAAGAATTATGGGTGAAGAAGCGAAAGCGAGAAAGCCGAGAAAGAGAAAGCGAGCTTGATCGTGTGAAGGAGCTATGTATGGTGAAGTCGAGATCGAAGATTTAGAGACCGGCAATATCAAGCGAGAGAATGGAAGCAATAAGGAAAGAATTGGAAGCCACGAAAAGGCTTTGGCCGAGGCAAATAAGAAAGCATTGGAAGGGTTAGCACCGAAGAAAGACTATGTGGTCTTGGACATCAAAGAAGAAGAAGCCTCACCGCCTAAAGAAAGAGGTAAGAAAAACGAAATTCCTCCTCCTCCCCCGATTTCGATGTTAATACTTTACCCTATCCTCCTGGGGAACCGAAAGGACATCCCGACCCGGGGTCGTGCAAAATTTCGAATCTTTTGAGGAAGGTAGAAGTGAATATTCCCCTATTAGAGGCAATTTCGAGCATTCCCCCATACTTTAAGTTTCTAAAAGGAATGTTGTCGAGTAAGGAGAAGATGCAACGATGGTGCAATTGAGTGAGGAATGTTCTCGCAATCTTTGAGAATAAGATACCCCCAAGTTACGGGATAGAGGTAGCTTTACCATCCCAATCACCATTGGCGAAACCGTGTTCAAAAATGTGCTATGTGATCTAGGGGCTTCGTGAGCCCGATGCCTAGAGGAGTTTATGAGAAATTGGGATTGGGAGTGTTAGAGCCAACGGAATGACCTTACGGATGGCGGATAGGTCTCGTTAGGAAACCTCTGGGGTAGGCGAAGATGTGTTGGTGCGGGTAGACAAGTTTGTTTTCCCCGTTGACTTCGTAGTTTTAGATATGGATATGGATTCTAAAACCCCACTTTTGTTAGGTCGGCCTTTCTTGAACACGGGAGAGACCTTGATAGACGTTAAGAGGGGAGAGATTATACTACGAGTCGGGAAAGAGAGTGTAGCCATAAATGTGTATAAGGCAATGAAGCATCCTGATGATGAAAAGAGTGATTGTTTTTCTATTGATGCTATATATCCTTGTATTTTGGAGCACACTAACCTGCGGGGATACCAAGAACCAATGGAAGAATGCCCGATGAAGTCAAGCACCGAGAGGATGACGATCCACAAATGAGAGTTCGGTGTATCATTTGGAGGCAACTCCTTTTGTTGACGCAAGCCGGAATAAGAAGCTAGAGCTCGGTTTGATCGGCAAGCCGCCGAAGCCGTCAATCGAGGAACCACCTACGATCCGGAGTTGAAGCCACTTCCTAAGCATTTAAAGTATGTGTTTTTAGAACTCGATGAATTACTTCCTCTTATTGTTTCATCCGCACTAACCGTTTTGCGGAAGCTAAGTTGATCCACATTCGAAAAAACACAAAAAGGCCTTCGGATGGAAGATGGTTGACATAAAAGGGATCGCGTCTTTGATATCCGCAAGCACAAGATCATCCCGGAAGAAGGTGCCAAGCCGGTTAGGCAATTTCGTAGACGGCTAAACCCACATATGCAAGAAGTGGTAAGAAAAGACGTAGTAAAGATGCTTGAGTTAGGAATAATCTACGCAATCTCCGATAGTGAATGGGTGAACCCCACGCAAGTCGTGCCTAAGAAAGGAGGCATCACAGTTGAGCTTAATGAAAAAGGTGTGCCTATTCCTACTCGTTTAGTTACTGGTCACAGAGTTTGTATTGATTTTCGCATGCTGAATGATAAAACTAGGAAAGATCATTTTCCCCTTCCCTTTATTGATCAAATGCTAGAGCGTCTGAGTGGTCATGCATTTTACTGCTTTTTGGACGGTTTTAGTGGCTATTATCAAATTCACATCGATATACATGACCAGGATAAGACTACATTCACATGTCCGTATGGCACCTTTGCATTCAAAAGAATGCCGTTTGGGTTGTGTAATGCACCCGCGACGTTCCAGCGATGCATGATGGCTATCTTTGCCGATATGATAGAGCATTTCATGGAAGTTTTTATGGATGACTTTAGCGTTTTTGGTGATACTTTTGACGAGTGTTTGTCGAACATTGATAAGGTGCTTGCACGTTGTGAAGAGACAAACTTGGTTTTAAATTGGGGAAAGTGTCATTTCATGGTAACTGAGGGAATTGTTTTAGGACATAAGGTATCGGGGAAAGGAATAGAGGTCGATAGAGCAAAAATAGAGGTAATTTCTAAGCTTCCTATGCCTACAAATCAAGACTCTACGTTCGTTCTTGGGACATGCGGTGTTTTTATCGTAGATTCATTCCAGGTTTTTCCCATATTGCTAGACCTCTTACTCTTCAATTGATGAAGGGAGCCCCCGTGTTTTTGATGCGGCATGCCTAGATGCTTTTCGAACCCTTAAGAAACTTCTTACTTCGGCTCCTATCTTGGTAGCACCCGATTGGTCCAAGGGGTTCGAAGTGATGTGTGATGCAAGTGATTATGCCGTAGAGCCGTCCTAGGTCGAAGGTTGACAAGTTGTTTCGCCCTATCTACTATGCGAGTCATACCATGAACTCGGCTCAACAAAAGTATGCCACAACTGAAAATGAACTTTTAGCTGTTGTTTTTGCTTTCGATAAGTTCCGGTCATACTTGGTTGGATCGAAAGTCATAGTTCACACTGACCATGCTGCGTTGAGATATCTATTTGCCAAGAAGGATGCAAAACCACGCTTGTTAAGATGGATTTTACTCCTTCAAGAGTTTGACGTAGAAATTAAGAATCGAAAGGGGTGTGAGAACGTAGTAGCTGACCACCTCAGTAGGATGGAACAGGGAGACAAGAAACACTCTATTAGGGTTGAAATTGATGATCATTTTCGGGATGAGCAGTTGTTCGTAGTGGATACGATGCTCCCGGTTAAGCGAGGAAATTTCCGGAGAGAGGAAAGAATGGGAACCCTTGGTATGCACCTTTTGTTAATTATTACGAGTGTGGATTTGTAGATCCTGAGTTTGATGAAAACCAGAAAAAGAAGTTTTTTAGTGAGGTAAACCGATATGTGTGGGAAGATCCCTTAATTTTTAGGCTATGTGCTGATGGAATCCCGAGGAGATGTGTTGATGACAAGTGAGATAGTGAGTATTCTCTCGTTTTGCCATGATAAAGAGGCCGGTGGCCACTTCTCGGGCGAGAGAACGGCGTTAAAGGTGTTACAAAGTGGGTTCTACGGCCCACTATTTTCAAGGATGCATATGCTTATGTTAAGATGTGTGATGCTGTCAACGCTCGGGAAGGATTTCCGGGAGAAATGAGATGCCCCGAAACCGATATTAGTGTGTGAAGTATTTGATATATGGGGATTAGACTTCATGGGACCATATCCGTCTTCTTTCGGGAATCGGTACATTCTTGTCGCCCGTGATTACGTTTCAAAGTGGGTTGAGGCAATTGCTTCACCTACTAACGACAAACATGTAGTCATAAAGTTTCTTAAGAAACATATTATATCCCGGTATGGAATACCTCGAGCAATAATCGGTGATAATGGAAGTCACTTTGCTAATAGAGATTTCAATAAGCTTTTAATGAAGTATGGGGTCACTCATAAGTTAGGTACGCCTACCATCCCCGTACTAGTGGCCAAGTAGAGGTGTCCAATCGAGGAATTAAAAGAATCTTGGAGAAGACAAAATTCTAACCTTAAGGATTGGTCAAAAAAACTAGATGATGCGCTTTGGGCACACCGAATCGCGTTCAAGACACCAATAGGTATGTCACCCTACATGCTTGTTTTTGGCAAAGCCTCGCCATCTCCCCGTAGAGTTAGAGCATAAGGCCTATTGGGCGATTAAGAATCTAAATATGGATGACGCATTAATCGGTGAAAGAAGGATGGCCCAGCTTAAACGAGTTAGATGAGTTTCGCCTTCAAGCTTACGATTGTTCGGCGAAATATAAGGAAAAGACCAAATTGCTTGCATGATAAGTTGATCAAACCTCGTATTTTTAACGTAGGTGATGAGGTCCTTTTCTATAATACTCGCCTCCATTTATTTCAAGGCAAACTTAAGTCAAGGTGGTCAGGACCATATACGGTATTACGAGTTTTCGACTCAGGAGCCATCGAGGTAACACATCCGAAGCATGGAACGTTCATCACGAATGGCCTTCGTCTAAAAAAGTATAAGAAGTTACCATTCGATGAGGCTCTTGAGATTGTGCATTTGACTGATCCCGAGCCTTGATAAATCATTTCTGAATCTTAGTCGAGCCAACGACGTTAAACAAAAGCGCTACCGGGAGGCAGCCCGATAATAAAGATAATTTGAATAAGCCTAGTCTTAATGAAATGTAGAATCTGTATGAAAGATGAACACAAAGCACAACCAAGTCTCAGGATGAATGTTTGAATTTCATTAAGAGGGAATGATTAGGGGGTTTTCCCGAAAATCCCGATGGAAAAAAAAAAAGATAAAAATTCAAATGTATCATTTCTTGGACTTAGGTTATTGAACCCGAGGATCCGGGTATAAAAGACTCAATACTCTTTCACACATTTCATTTTATGATCTAGTCTGTTTCAAATTTCTGGTCGTTGTAGTATAGTGGTGAGTATTCCCACCTTAATAAAACTGTGTGTAATAAAAATGAATCTAGGAATAGCTGACTTGACTATGATATATGCTCATGTGATACGTATATGCTTAGATGTTCTGTGTTTTACCCGTGTGGGTTATTTTTCCATCTAAAGCTATATATATATATTGCCTATCGAATTTTCTGACGTGACAGGGCCATTATCTCATTATTCCTATATCCCTGTTCAATATTTTGGCACGAGGACTATGTCCCGTGCTGGCTTTGTTTTGATTGTTTTGGTACAGGGATTTGGGACGTGCTTTCTCATGGATGTTACGGGATTCGATAGCATCTTTTTGCTTGGTTTATAAGCTAAGTCTTCCTCTCTATCTCATTTACACTCGAGAATAATGCAAAATCGTAAGTGGGGGTAGTAGTCCGGTTGGTTTAGAAATGGCGGTAAGTGTTTAAACCCTTAGTTTTTGGATTTTTTTCGAGCATTATTTAGTTGATTAAAATAATCTGTATAAGGTATATATTTCATGGATTTGATGATGTAATGATCGATTTGGATGTATATAACCAATGTGAACCGTAAGTGCATTTTAACCCCAAATTTATTTGTGTAACATGAATTCATTGTTCACGTAAGCCTTTGATATTGAAGCGAAAATTTTAAACTGTATCCATTCAGTATTCTAGTGGTTTATCCTAGAAATAGCGGTAACTTAGTACCTAACTTCTGAACATGCACTGTGAATATCTGAAGGTTTGAATGAGATAGAAAGAATGTCAAAATAAGATAAACTATATATATGTCGGTTGTAGCTACCAATGATTTGAGTGCGGTAGGGCGTTATCACGAAACGTCCTATACCACTATGAGGCTTAAAAGCTCCCGACTGCCTGATGATAGTAGTCCAGCTAGGGTGTTATCACGAAACATCCTATTGCTGGGAATGAGGGCATATGCTACACATAAAAAATAAAAAAATAAAAAAATAAAAAATAAAAAAGAAAAAAGAGTTAGATAGGTATTAATGTATTCGGTCTCACCTCATGACGCTTGAAAGATAGTCGATTTTGGCAATGAGTTCGGATACGTTAGTATTCTATGTAAAAAAAAAAAAAAAAAAAAAAAAGAGAAAAGTTATATTCTGACTATCCCCAGTATAAACTAAATGATATGCATTAGGGATTATCCTAATAAGTACACGGGAGGACTTTGTGTGGAATTGTTACTGCCTATACCTAGGAAAGTCATTAGGACTGTCTGAATGGATATTTGTGCGTTTGCTTGAATTATTCAAGAGAGGATAGTGGAAATTGAAAAGGCTTGTCACACACTCACTCTGTTATACATTTATATTGCGGTTAACGTGTTGTTATGATTCGAATGGTTGCATCATCTGATTGTCATTCATATCTTATCTTCATGAATTTTTCCTCATTCATTTTATTTTTATCGCTTGTTTTGCTCGAGGACGACCAAAAGCTAAGTAGGGGTTGTGATGACGGAAAAATTCACCGTTATTTTTATAACTTTTCAACCCGTTTCGATATCATTTCGAGTATTTTTATATCGCCGAGTCATTAATTCCTATGTTTCATCTAAATATGTTAGTAGTAGTTATTATATAAAATATCGTATTTTTAGCGTGTTTTTATAGTTTTTGTACCGGTTTAGTAACCGATGTGTCGTGTCGGATTTACGTTTGGTATTTTGGTGGTTCATTGCAGGATCATAAGTGGACCAAAGTCCTACGTAATGACATGTTTTGAGCCTTAAAGGAGGTATGTTAAGGTTAGAAGAAGGTGCCACAAGCTTACGAGTTCAAACGGAGCAAATTTTCCTAAGTACTTAAACCGTAATTTATTTTCGATGGAGATTTGACCCAGCTTAGAGGCATTTTCAGGGGTTGACTTCTTAATGAAAGTTGTAGATCTTCACATAATCTTTCCAACGCACTTTGAATCACGTCAATTGGAGGTCTACAACTCAAGTTATGGTCAATTGACTAATCAATTCGGATTAGTAGAAATCCCGAAATATCTTCGTAATACGAATAGCTCATCAAAACGACATTTTCTGAAGAAGTTTCCTTCATAAAAGTTGTATATCTTCCAGAACGCTTTCCAATGGATTTTGAATCAAGTCAATCGGACTTCTACAACTCAAATGGTGGTCAAGTGGCTAATTGATTCAATTTCGTAAAAATCCCGAAATATCTTCGGAGGAACACGAAGTCATCAAAAAGGCGTTTTCTGAAAACGTGTCCTTCATGAAAGTTGTAGAGTTTCTCGAGACCTTAATTTTGGCATTTCGTTTGCAATTTTTGGAGGTCTACAACTCAAGATACGAATTTTACAAGTTTTAATTGCATAATTATCATATCGAAGGATCCGAATGTGATGAGTTGTTACACTCATGATGATTCCGGACCGGTCCGGTCTAACCTCCGGCCCGGGCCGGCCTTCAACCTCATTTCTATAAATAGAGGAGCAGCAGAGATCAGAACGGATGTACCATTTATATATATACATAGCGTATATATATATATCTATCTTCTCCTCATTTCTTTTTAATTTTTAGTTTATATAGAGGCCTTATGCCGAGATAATTGTAGAAATAATAGTATCGTTGTAATGCTCGGGAAATTATCGGAAGTTCGGTGTTGCTGAAGTCGTTGTAATGTCCGGAAGACTACGATCTCGGAATCAACAGTTGTAATCGGGTAATTTTATTTCTATATATATATAGATCTATTTCCATTTTCTTCCCTCTTCTTTTTATCTTATTCGGGGCGTATATATATATATATAAGATATATGTATGTCTATGTACGTATATATGTATATATATATATATATATATATATATATATATATATATATATATATATATATATATATATATATATATATATATATATATATATATATATATATATATATATATATATATATATATGTTTTATATAAATTAATTAAAATACCGTTGTAATAGTATAGTTATCAATAGTTCGTTGTTTCGATCTTTTATTTACTTTTACGCATTTTACTTACGCATTTTATTTACGCACTTATATATATATATATATATATATATATATATATATATATATATATATATATATTATATTTACTTTTACGCATTTACTTACGTATTTACTTTTACGCACTTATATATATATACATATATATAGTATATTTACTTTTATGCAATTATATATATTATTAGCTATATAACTATATATCTATATATATAAATATATATATGTACTTATAAAAAATGAATTCGCTTTTACTTTTCGTCGTTAATATAATTTCCGTTAATCATTCCGTTATTATCGTCAAAATGAATAGCTAAACGTACGTATAGTCGAATTATGTAAAAACGAGTAAAAACGCCCTAAGGGGGATTAAACGGGAGTTGTGTAGCGCGTAAAATAATGTTTTAATGAGTAATCCACGTCCTAAAACTTAATCTGAACGTTTTTTGAATTAAACTGATCATTTAGTTCACTGTCACACATATCGAACCTATAAATGTATTTTGCGGTGAGATGTGGGAAAAGGGGTTTTGGGATCGTTGTGTAGATTCGGCCTAGTTGTTAGAACCGTTTCCAATACAGAGGTTTGTCATCGTTGTTCGAGCGACTCTAAGAGCGTAATCATGTTAGGTTAATCGGTTCTCTAAAGGGAAAATTAATTAACTTCACATAGGGTGTTGAGTGAGAGTTGTTCAGATCTTAACACCAAAATTAGGAGTTGGCACCCGTGGATGTCGTTAAAATTACTGTGGAAAGGAAGGTTGGTTAATACACGCTCCTTGTCAAGTCTTCCCTTAGGGGTAAAAATAACTCGTTGAATCATAATTCGGCTATACCTTTTAATAACTAGAACTACGACCGTTAGTTAATCTTTACTTTTGCACTAGTGTAATATCTCCCTACCATAATCTTGACCTGAACTAAGTTCTACGTCGACTTTGGTACTTAAACGTTATTCCCTGTGGATTCGACCTTGTTACCATTATACTACTGTTGATTCGATACTCTGTCGGTTAAAGTTAGCAGTTAGTTATTTTGCTATCACATATCAATCAAATCTCCACCACTATGCATTCAAATCCAATACACAAATCATGAGGTCTTTCGAAAGGTTGTAACGGGGCTAGGGGTAGAAAATAAGGTAGGGAAAAGGGGTAATATGGGCTAAATTGTCAAGGAAATAGTATGAATAACCAATTCAGTAAGCACAGTCACCAAAATGATTCCAGCTAGACGCATAACATGGCTCCAAAATATCACATCTCATAACTAATAATAGAAGTGCAAACAATAATTTCTAAAGAAGCTTGCAAAAAAAAAAAAAAAAAAAAAATGCACGGAAACAAGCTACTTCTTCAATATATAAAACACTGCTTCATTGTAATCACTTTTTTTTTTTTTTTTTTTTTTTTTTTTTTTTTGCAATTTTCATCACTCAAACAATTTCAGCCATGATCCCAAAATTTTCACTTCTTGGTACATCTTTTTCAACTCATAGATATATTCATACAATCCCTTGACAATAGGGTCAACAAAAAAGGGGATCCCGTAAGAAAAGGCCAGGGGCTTAATTTCTGGAGTTTGATCAAAGAAGGGGTCGGGCCAGACGGGGCTAACTAGGGGGTATATAGTATGGGTAGGCCAACAAAAGTGGGTCAAGAAGGGGCTAAATCCTAGGTGCCTCAATCATTTAAGTGCACTGAACCTGAAAAATGTGGTCTCGAAATGTATGTCAATCCAAATTCTAGAATGACATTGGAATGTGTGGATACCACTCAAAGAAAAAGTGAGCGAGTGCGCTCTTTGGCCAAGTAAACCTCACTTTTAAGTGGTTTTCGTTAAGGTTCAAAGGTTTTACCACCCGAAACTTATAAACAAAAGTTCTAAAGTGAGTGCGCATCAATAAAAGTGTGCATATATTGATTATTTTCCGTTTTATTCTTATTAATCCACACAAGATAGAATCGAAAAGGTCGGTAAAGTATCACACATTCGTATTCATGGTACAGTGGTACTAGAAAAAAAAAAAAAAAAAATTCCTAAAATGCAACTCTAAGCATGAATTTTTTTTTTGTTTTTGTTTTTGTATGTACAAAAAAAATAAAATAGATGAATACAAAATGATGCATGGTCATCTAAAAAAAAATGCATGATCTAATCTAAAAAAATGATAAACATGTATGATGAATGCAACATCTCCCCCCCCCCCCCCACACACTTGAAACATACATTGTCCTCAATGTATGGCCAAATGTAGAACAGAGATACGATAATGAAAAATGACATGATATGATAAATATATCTATATGTATGAGATAAGAAAGGTTGAGACCGAGGACTTACTTGAAACCGGGGGGGGCTTTAAACGTGCTTTGGTGACCGCAACCGAAGAGTTCGATTTGTCTTGTCGGTGATGCCACAACAGTGATGGAAGGGCGATTGGTCCAATTCGTTGGCGGTGACGGGATGGTGAGAGGAGTCAACGAGCCATAGTCGGTCATAGCTCCGGTTTTCGCTTTTAATTAGTGGATTGAGAGTCGGGCCGTGGTCTTTTCCGGCATGGGTTTCGACGGGGCAGTGGGTTTCCGGTGGAGAAGGGGATTGGCGAGAAGGAGAGGTGGTCTCATCAATTGGGGGAATGGAAGGAGATTCAAAAATTACCTGTTGTAATGGCACTATCTGCTTCTTGGCCGCATGATGATGCTCGGTGCCGGAAAAAGAAGCTGATCGGAGTCTGCACTTTTAAAGTTGGAACAGGGGAGGGGAAGGTGGGGTTTGGGAAAAAGGGCCGGGGAAAGACTTTGGGGAAGAAGAAGAATAAAAAAAAGGATAGTTTTTAATCAAAAGATAATGGATGCTGAGTGTTTTTTTTTTTCCCTGTACCTTCACAATCAATTCACATTCAGAGCTTAAACTTCAAAACGGTATGATCATACCATTTTTATTTTTTTCACAACTGCATTTCTCCCATTAATTGACATCCTTATAGCGAAAAATGGTATGATCATACCATTTTGCCCACAACCAAAACTGCACCACTTATTTCCTTCTTCATGAATCGAACACCTGCGAAGCCAAACAACTCAAAACAAAGCAAATTGATTATAATTATTTTTTTATATTTTATTTAGGTTGGGTTGCCTCCCAATAAGCGCCATTCTTTCACGTCTTTGGCTAGACAATGCTATGCCTTCAAGGTGCTTCCCATGCCTCCCAACACATATGTAACTTCCCTAGACTGAATTGTAACCTCGGATTGAAAAGAAATTTCTCTTTTATAGCCAAAAACTCTTTCGATCTTCTCAACATCCAGGTTGGGCTTTCCGTTACTAAAGCACTACAACCTTTTTCCTTCAAAACCAAAATGTCCTTATTTTCTTGTAAATGGATAGGCTCAAAAGGTTCAAACCATTATTCCACTCAAGTTCTATTGACTCCTCCTCATCCTCTTTTCGAGCATCCATACCTTTTAAACTCCTTGGACACAACAAATCAAGCTCCTCTTTCAGAAAGTTCATTTCAACATAATCATCAACAACATTATCATTGACACTAACATGAAAAACAGACTCATGATTGTTCGGGTACTTAACATCATCAAAAATGTTATATGTGACCAACTTATTATCAAATTCAAATGTAAGAGTACCCTTATCAACATCAATTTTGGTCTTAGCCGTTTTCATGAAAGGCCTACCCAACAAAATAAGTGAAGGTTGTGATGAGAATTGATCATCCATATCAATAATGTAGAAATCCACCGGAAAAATTAGCTCATTTACTTTTACTAGTACATCCTCTACCATGCCTTCGGGATATGAATTCGACCTATCAGCCAATTGAATTACAACCCTTGTTTCTTTTAATGGCCCAAGATTCAATTCCTTATACACAGACAACGGCATAACGTTAATGGATGCACCGAGATCAAGCATGGCTTTTTCTATCTTTTTATGCCCTATGATGCAAGGTATAGCATACATACCTGGATCCTTACATTTCGGTGGCAACTTCCTCTGAATAACTGCTGATACATTCTCATTCATCATCACTCTTTCATTCGATTTCAGCCTCATTTTCTTGGTACAAAGCTCCTTCAAGAACTTCGCATACCTCGGAACTTGCTTAATGGCTTCCAAAAGTGGAAGATTAATTTCAACCTTTTTAAAGGTTTCCATCAAAGCTTTATCCTCTTCCGCCTTTTTATCTTTAGCTAACCTGCCAGGAAAAGGTGGAGGAACAACAAATTTAGGATTAGTCTCAATAATATTTTCATTTACCTGCTCAATTGACTCATCCTTCTTTTTATTCTCTTCTTCCTCATATTTCTCCTTCCCGGCTTCATCTTTAGGAGGTGGATTTTGCAATTCCTTGCCTCTTCTCAGAACTACGGCATTCACATTCTCCTTTGGATTGATGACCACTTGTGATGGGAGCTTCCCTTGGTTTTCTTGCAATTGACTTACCATGGAGGCTAATTGAGACATTTGGATCTCAAGACTTCTTTGTCCTGTTCTTGTCTCAGATTGAAATTTTAAGTGGTCTTGCTGTATTTTATGGACCTCTTGTTGCACTTTTTGGACCTCTTGTTGTACGGTTCTTTGCGCAAAGATGAGGTCGATTCTTCATCATGTCTTCCATAGAGGGCCCAGAAGGTGCCGGTGCTTGTGGTTGCTGATATTGCGGTTGGGGCAAAAATTGTTGTTGTGTTCCTTGTGGCTTATAGCTGAAGTTAGGATGATCCCTCCAACCTAGATTACAAGTATTCGAATACGGATCATACTTCATGTGTTGCTGCCCTTGGAAACCACCAACCGCATTCACTTGCTCAGAACTCTTCTCGTGCAAAGTAGGACACATATCAGTTTGGTGCCCCACCATCGAGCATACACCACAGGCCTTCACTTTATGCATCTGACCAGTCGCCATCTTCTCTACCAATGATGTTAACGTGTCAAGGCGTTGGTAAATGCTTGAGAAGTTTGCTTCGTTCACTGTTTGAGCTACATCATCTCTTAAGCCAAACTGCTGTGCATTGGCTGCCATATTCTCAATCAACTTCTTGGCATCTTCGCATGTTTGGTTCATGAAAGCTCCACCGCTATTGCTTTCGATTATTTTCCTTTCCCTTGGCAAAAGTCCCTCATAGAATACTTGAATGAGTAGTTGTTCGGAATCGGTGATGTGGACAACTTGCAAGAAGATGATTGAATCTCTCCCAATAATCAAACAAAGTTTCTCCTTGTTGTTGTCTGATTCCACATATATCTTTTCTGATGTTAGAGGCTCGTGAGGCAGGGAAGAATCTTTCCATAAATTTGGCCCTCATGGCGGTCCATGTTGTTATAGATCCAGCAGGAAGTGAATAGAACCAACTCTTGGCTTTACCCTCTAAGGTGTATGCGAAAGTTCTGAGTTTCATTTGATCCTCGGTCATACCTTGAAGTCTCTGTGTCGTACAAGCCAAATGATGATCCATTAAGTACTTATAGGGATCTTCTACTGCCGATCCATGATACTTAGGTAGTGCGTGCATCAGTGACGCCCTGAACTCAAATGGCTGGTGCATATGGGATGTTGATCGAAATCCGGAGCTGCCATTTCTCTTAACGTCCTTGCAGGCACTTGATTCGCTGCCATTTCTTCAGACTCAGTTTCAGATAAAACTTCTTCTTCAGTCGATGAATCTGCTGTAACCGAATCTAGTGCAATATCAGGTGAAGACGTGGATGCCTCGGGTTGCCTCTTAGCTTCTTTTGCCTCCTTTGTCAGTTTCTTAGCTGTCTTTTCAATTTCTGGGTCGAATATCAATTCTCCTGTTCTGGAAGATCTAGGCATGCACTGAAACGATTAGTGTAACAAAGTCCTAAAAAGAAATAATACAATAGTCGTTCCCCGGCAACGGCGCCAAAATTTGGTGTGTCGTTAAACCACCAAAAATAAACACCTCCAACCTCTATAACTAGTATAGTGGAAGCAGGGATCGAATCCTCAGGGAACGGATGATTATTTCTTTCAGAACAAAAATAGAAAAATCCAATTTGTGGTGAATTAACTAAAAGTGCAATAACTAAAATAAACAGTTCTAATAATCGAGAATGTGATATCAAGTAGTGACGAAAATCAATAATAGGAAGGCTCCAGCTGAAGTTGATTATTTCCACCTCGATTTCCTCGACTGATCATCGACGCAAAAATACTCATTAATTTATTAATAAACCAGTTACAGTTACCGACATGCGCCAAGTAACCAGCCTCTTCTAAATTCGATAATTAAGACACGGTCATTAATTATACTCTAACCGAAAGACACTCCTAGACACGGTCATAAGAGTTTGGTGTTCCGGCAACATTAATATTTAAGAGACCCGATTCTGAATATTAACACACACGCATGTTAATTTTAATCAAGATTATTCACCTTCGTGGTAGCGGATTAACCATCTGCGAACAAGTACAATCATACCACTCGTCACTTTATTAAAACTAATAAGCAATTACGGACTTATCGTTTCAATTGACAATCGATTAATTAGTTTTATCAATTACCCTGCAGAAATAATTAACCCAACTAATAATCGTGAAAAAATTCTAGCAGAAGATGAACAAATACTAATAAATCAATGAGGAAGAAACACAATTTGATCTCACAGTCAATTACATCGAGGTTTCAATAATTCTTCAACTGGAATAAACGAAATTAAAAACTAACCATTGTTGTGGCAAATACAAAATTATTCATATAATAAACGAGTTGATGGTTTGCTCACAGATGAAAGAAATAGAAAAATAGCAGCCGCCGTCCCCTATAGTCGTACCCTAGGAGCTGATGATATATCCCCCAATTAATTTGCCAAAATTGCATATATATATATAGTTTTTTGTCCAGAAGGACAAAATTATCAAAAAAACGGGATAGAAGGACATTGTAATTTAATAAGGACAAAAGTAACATTTATGAAGTAACATATATGAAGTAACATATGTGAAATAAAGTAAATATGAAGTAACAATTGTGAAATACAAAGTAACATTAACACATGAGGTAACAATATTAAAGTAACATTTGTGATTTTTGTCCTTTATAATCATGAAAATGTTACTTTTGTCCTTACAGACCCATTTATCAAATTTTTTGTCCTTATGGCCCATTCCCCCATATATATATGTATATATATATATATATATGCCTTTCCACGTATTCTTTTCCTTTGGCCAATGGGTCCCATGGCCCTTTTAATGATCAACCAATCAAAATATAAGGATTTTAACCAATGAAAAATTTAAAACCTTTTGGCCAATGAGAAAATAAAGTGTTCCACCAATCACTAAAGCTTCACTTAAGATTTGACGTGCAATTTCCTGCAGCAAAGTGAGATAATGGTATGATCATACGATTTCCAGACTCTTTTTTCAACACTTCAAAATCGTCAAAACGTGAAACATCTCTCTTCTCTTCTAGCGGTAACATCATCCTTTGGCTACTCCTCTCTTTCACGAAACACTCATCTAAGTCATTATCACTGTCAATCCTGCAAAACAACACCAAACACCCCGGAAAAGCGCATATCTCCTAAGAAATGACCTCGAAAAAGCAATAAAATCCCGATCAAATATGCTCCTATCAAATAGCCTAGTTTATTGAAGTGTTAAGGGCATTGGATGAAGAATAGGAGTTCTATTCTGCAAATTTGTTTCAAGAGAGAGGTACGCCCATGGTTAAAGGGTTCAATAGGATTGGTTTGTGTGCATGACTGCTGGGTTCATTGAAAAAGTGGGAGAAAAAGTATTATATAAGGCTTAGACTTAATGGGCTTGGTAATTTGGGTTAACCATTTTAGGCCAGGCGAGAATGACGAACCAAAGTAGTTATAGGATCCATTATGGCTCAAGTAGTGCTGTTGCTAGGCCTGAGTTCTGAGGCGTTACAACTTCCAACTTACAGGGTAGCGAAATTGGACAGACCTGTTTTGGCGTTTTGGAAGTGAATAGTCTAGGCATATCATGCGGTTCCTCCTCCGGAGAAGATGGTATGCCTTTTCTTGACCCATGTATAACTTTTGATTCTGTTACATGTGCTGCAAGACAAGCATATATTGTAATTCAACTTGAGCATCATAACAAAGACGCATTTTGGCATTTTTATTGAAGTTTTTTGTTTTTTATCACACCCCTCCAAACGATGAAATGGTTATAACCGTCTTTGGATTCATTTAGTTCAAACGTTTATATTGAAATATGTAAATGGTAATTTGTTGTATAAATTGGCTTTCAAGGGAACAACAATGTCAAAAACAAAACGCAGGAAATCTGAAAACTTGATATAACGTAGAATCGTGATAAACACTTTCCTACAAAAGTTATTTGACCCTTATAAGATGCCTCGGGTTACACAAATACTTTTGTGAGATAAGACTACGTTTCCCTTCACTTTTTGGAACCAAAAGAGAAGAATACTTGAGGAGTTTTGTTGAAGTTGTTTGACTCTCAATGATGATGAAGCCATTGGATCATCTAATCCTATGCTCTCCAAATGATCTAATATATTAGTAGCAAACCGTTCTTACATGTAGACACCCTTTTGGTAAGGTGTTATATGGAAGAATCGTTGAAAACCAGTGAAAAGACACAACAATTCGCAGAAAAGAGTCACAGGCGGGCGCCTGTGAGAACCAGAAAGCAGAGAAAACATCCTGATCAACTTTTAGCTTTGACTGAACCTGACAGGCGGCCGCCTGTCCCTTTGTTTTCCCAAAACCGAATTTTTTGTGTCTTTTGAGTTGTTTTCCGAACTATACTTGATCATTTATACCCGTAAACTCGTAAATACTTATATGAGCGTACACTCCGTACCTCCAAACTCATTATAGCATTCCGAGTTCACCCATCTTTGTACCAAACCCCGATTACATAAATGAACATGGTAACACTTAAATTACCAACAATCCTCCCCCATTTAAGTGTAATCCTTGGTTTAGCTGAAGATCAGTCAAAACATAACAACTCATGCATCAATGATAATGTCACGAAGATTGAATTACCACCTAGTAATATTACACATTTCAAATATTCGAGTATCGGGGTGTGTCAAAGCATTGAACCCCTTTACACGTTTTGAATACTTGAAGATAATATACACATGAGTTAAGATAACTCCAAAAGTTTATTCTTGACACTGATTAAACAGGCCTTGTGTCCATATCTATTCTTGAGCATACAGAAAGCCAACCCTAGAACTTTCTTGAAGCGGCCAAACTTCATACTCATATAGGTGAATCTTTTATTGATCGTGCACCTGCAATAGCACTTTTTCAAAAGACTCATTAAGAAGAACATCTTCAACCTAATCTTGCAGGTCATAGCACACACCTTCGGGACAATTTAATGTGCTCAAATCTAAGACAATAGGCCTTCCACATTGAATTCTGCCTCTAACATTGTATTAGAGGGGAATTGGGTATCCTATCACCAAGATTTATATGGGTTGTAAACCCATCCCGATTACCGACTTTTGTACCAAGTCTCTAGCCAATCCTTTGGTTAAGTGATCAGCTAAATTATGTTGAGATCTCACAAAACAACCATAATCACCCCATGAGTAATCAACTCACATACCGCGCTATGTCTAACGCCCAGGTGTCGCGACTTACCATTATACACTTCACTATATACTCTATACAAGGTAGAAGTACTATCACAATGGATAGAAATGGGTGAAATTGGTTTCGGCCACAATGGAATTTCATAAATCAAATTCCTAAGCCACTCAGCCCATTTTCCGGCTATAGCTAAGGCAACAAACTCGGACTCCATAGTCGAGCTAGTAATACATGTTTGCTTTTTGGAAGCCCATGAAATGGCACCTCCTCCAAGTAAAACACCCAACCACTAGTAGAAGAATAATCTTCCACATTGGATATCCAACTAGCATCCGAGTATCCTTCTATCACAGAAGGGTGTCCAACATAAGTCAAACCAAAATCCTTGGTAGACTTAAGGTACCTTAGCACACGAGTTATAGCACGCCAATGATGGCTGCTTGGATTACTCGTAATCCGCTTAGCTTTCCAACCGCATAAGCAATATCTGGACGTGTGCTAGTCATAGCATACATCAAACATCCTACCACCCGAGAATACTCAAGTTGTAATATCGGATTTCCCGTATTAGGCATGAGTTTCTCATTAGGATCCATGGGAGTATTAGCCGGAGTGGAGTTTTCACAATTGAACTTCTTCAACACTTTCTCAATTTAATGAAATTGTTTCAAAGAGAACCTTTTGTCACTCCGTTTTATCTTGATTCCTAGAATCACATCCGCCTCCCCCATGTCTTTCATAGAAAAACTTGATGACAAAAATGCTTTGCAAAGATCAACTTGATCTTGGTTAGTTCCAAATATCAACATGTCATCAACATATAAGCAGATTATCACACCATTACCGGTATCGTCAAATTTGCTATATAAACACTTGTCTGATTGGTTAAGCTTAAAACCATTAGACAAGACAACTTCATCAAATTTATGATGCCATTGTTTAGGCGCTTGTTTAAGCCCGTACAATGATTTAACAAGCTTACACACCTTATGCTCATTACCAGGCATAACAAATCCCTCCGGTTGTTCCATACGGAAGATAACCTTTCAACACTATGAAAAGGTTGTCTCACAATTTTATTTAACATACAAGTATTACACTTATTCATATTCATGTCAAAAGATGGAATTAACTCATTTTAGACATTACCAACATACGTTTATAATGAACATGTCCCAACCGAGCATGCCACAAAACAGAACTATTAACATCATGATTTGTGATAACAATATTTACAACATCATGCTGAATGAAATATAAAGCTTGACACCGAAATAGACTCATCCATTTCCATTTTATGTTGTGCAAACTGACCCAAAATGCGCAGTAATTCATTATATTGTTCCATTACCGACCTTGAATCTACCATGTTATACTTCATGAAATTACCAACCAAGAACTTTTTACTAGAGGCATCTTCATTCATGTTTTTAGACTCTAGTGAATCCCAAAGTTCTTTTGCAGACTCAACATTTTGATAAATGTCAAACAAAGAATCAGACATACCGTTTAGAATGTGACCTCTACAGATGTAGTCATCATTCTCCCATTTGTTCTTTCTCCTCAGTTCCTCCAAAGGTCCATCATCCAACACTTCAGGCATCGGTGTACTTAGTACATACACCACCTTCAATGTTGTCAACAGAAAACGCATCTTCCTTTGCCATCTTCTAAAATTAACGCCTTCAAACTTTTCCAACTTTCCAAAGTTTGCAGTCATCTCCTTGACAATTGACATTGCAGAAAATCTGAAATAACTTTTGTAGATTGTTGTATAAATTGGCTTTCAAGGGAACAACAATGTCAAAAACAAAACGCAGGAAATCTGAAAACTTGATATAACGTAGAATCGTGATAAACACTTTCCTACAAAAATTATTTGACCCTTATAAGATGCCTCGGGTTACACAAATACTTTTGTGAGATAAGACTACGTTTCCCTTCACTTTTTGGCACCAAAAGAGAAGAATACTTGAGGAGTTTTGTTGAAGTTGTTTGACTCTCAAAGATGATGAAGCCATTGGATCATCTAATCCTATGCTCTCCAAATGATCTAATATATTAGTAGCAAACCGTTCTTACATGTAGACACCCTTTTGGTAAGGTGTTATATGGAAGAATCAGTTGAAAACCAGTGAAAAGACACAACAATTCGCAGAAAAGAGTCACAGGCGGGCGCCTGTGAAGCACAGGCGGGCGCCTGTGAGAACCAGAAAGCAGAGAAAACATCCTGATCAACTTTTAGCTTTGACTGAACCTGACAGGCGGGCGCCTGTGGTGACATGCGGCCGCCTGTCCCTCTGTTTTCCCAAAACCGAATTTTTTGTGTCTTTTGAGTTGTTTTCCGAACTATACTTGATCATTTATACCCGTAAACTCGTAAATACTTATATGAGCGTACACTCCGTACCTCCAAACTCATTATAGCATTCCGAGTTCACCCATCTTTATACCAAACCCCGATTACATAAATGAACATGATAACACTTAAATTACCAACATAATTATCTAACTCCCATCAGCTTAAACTTTTGGAGAGATGGTAGTTCTAACAGTTTAACATTATGAAATTGTTTTCAAATTCATTTCATGGCCATTGTTTGATAATATTCAATGCCATGTATACGAGACAGATCAAGGACATCAATACTCCAGATTCCTGTTAATAATATTAATTTGTGGATAATGGTTTCTAGACAAGAAAAAACACATAATAACAAAATTATCTTTGACAAAAGAAAGGATAAAAAACAACTTTTTATATATCGTCTTGTCCAGTACAAAAATGAAATGAGCTGCCGCTTTAGATGTTGTGCTGTTACAATTGATGATTGTTTAGAAAAGTTTGTTGTGCTTTGGGAACATCTTCTACAATGTAAGCAATGAAGAGTCCATCATGTGTTTTTATTGAAGGGTGACCCAACGAGCAGCACTTGGCACACCCCTGTAAACGACGGAGAGAAGATACTTGCCAGGAGGAGCAACCTTGGGTGAAGATGGTGCTATGGCCTTGATGTTATCCTGGGAAACTTTGGTAAGTGGCAAACTGATCAATCTTTGGTTCATGGAGAATCCATGAGTGGTGAAAGGTGGTGCATACAAGGTGACTTTGATCTCAGATCCATCCAAAGTTTTAACCTTCAACCTGATATGCTCTTCAAATGGCTCGCCATACTTTAAGTCTAGAGTACGGCTGTTAGCTTTAGCAATAATCGGCCTTATCTTCCAGAAATCTGGGGTCAAGTAAGGTGGGGTGAATCTCTCCACCTTAACCTCTGTCGGGTTGCTACCGCCGGCCAAAAGGACTTCTCCGCATTGTAGCACAGCAGAAGCTGAATGAGACATTCTTGCGATCTTTGTTGGAGCCAATTCCTTCATCCTCTGACCATTAGGCTTTTCGGGACTGTAAAGCACCGGGGTCAAGTTAGGTTCCTGTGCATTTTTAGCACCGTTGATCATCAAAAGTTGTCCGTTAGGAAGAATCAACATATCACCCATGACTCTCGGTGATGGCATCAATTCCTTTTCCCATTTTGCATTTGGATCGGTGACAACCAACCTGTTGCAGTCGGGAGAGCTACCACCGCAAACCATTACTTCTGCCTTGATGGTTTTAGCAGAGAGATCCAAGGGTAGGAGAGCTGACATCCCTGAAGAAGGAAAGTTCCTTGAGCCACCGGGGAGGTCTGGGAGTTTCCTGACAACCTTACCGGTTTTAGGGTCAAGAATGATGGATTTAGTGTTTGCAAACATGAAGACATTGCCGTCAGGAAGAAGGTGAAGGAATGGATACAAATTGTTCTCTAGGGTTGGTGTGTTTGTCTCCATGAGGAATGGGAGCTTGAAAAGTTTTTGTGGGAAGCTTAGTTGGGTTTTTGATGGTACAAGCTCGTAGGTGAATGCCTTGCGGCCTCCGACCACCATAAAGCTACCATCTTCAAGCGTTACCATCGAAGAGTACCTGTAAAATTAAGAATCAAAGAAGATGAGCATGAAGCCGCCGCCGCCTAATTGATATATTTATAGAAGAAACAACATACCATCTTTTATCAGCAAGGGCTACAGGATTTTCACGGAATTCACTCTCTGCAGGAGAGATAATCCTAATAGCCTTCTGTGAGCCTCCAATGCTTACAAGGTCCCCATTGGAAGCTAATCCTCCACATGTGTTGGATGGATCATTAACAATCTGAACACAATGAATCCATAGATGACAATAATAATAATAATGTATAGATAGATAGATATATAGATATGTATGTATGTGTACCTTCAAGTTCCTGTAGGTGGCTGTCTGAGGATCATACTCAATGGCTTTAGTATCGTACCATACGATCTTTCCGTGGGGCATCAACTGCAGTTGCATAGGAGCAACACCTACATTTTCATTCTCCACTTTCCATTCACCAAGAAAGGTTGTCTCTTGATTAGCTACTTTTGGCATGGTCAATATGGTCACATTTTTGTTCCCAGCTGACTCTGAGACTCCTGCAGGCTTCTCTACGAATGGGGGATTGTCATATGCAACTATGAGCCCTGAACCGCTGTGTCTGCCGGTTAATGGACGTGGACCGGACAAGGCCGATACGAAAAAGAGAGGAAGAAACAAGAGGGGTTTCCACCAGACCGCCGCCATTATTCCTCGTCGTTGTTATTCGACGTGGTTTGGCGGATTGATCAATTGATATTTGATGCTCTTTCTCTTCTGTTCCTTTGCCTTTATATACTTGTAGGGGTACCAGATTGCCAGAGTGCCTTGTGGCTATGGTAGCTTGATTGAAAGCCATAAGTTTTCTTTTTTTGTGGAGAAGCAAAACAAATTGATGGACAGACAGGTGTGTGGACTAGTCCCCTTTTTTTTTTTTTTTTTTTTCGTTCTTCCGTATTTCTAGCTTCTCATTTAGGAAAATTTGCTTTTTATAGAAATCTATTAAAAAGGCCATTAAAGGCTAAAAGAGTCTTTAATGACATACTGCGACATCTACCGTCACTCACACCGCACCGGGATGATGGGTGTGTGACTCAACTTTTCAGTGGTCAAATGTCCACACTTGATCTCTGGAAAGTCGAACATAAATTATGAGGTTCTACTTTTTGAAGGTTGAACCTAATTGTGGTGCTTCAAAAGAAAATTTGTTGTAAAGTCTAATATCATGTATGATGTTCAACTTTTGAAATCACACTCTCGTTAGGTAGCCCGGAAGTAAATATGATGTGGTGTTATTAAAGACTAAAATATATTGCATCCTTAAACAATTAAGGAATTTTTTTTTTTAAAAATATATTTCCAATTGTGTAAAATAGAGAATTTAATGTATTTCAATTTAAATAGAGGTTATGTAAATTAGAAAAATGTATCACCTAAAATGATGAGATTTCTGGACAAGAATGCCATCGACCTCGTAGTGCATGCTATACGGTGAATATGCATCCTAGAAGATCCAAAAAATAAACTCTCCAAAATGTACTACTAAATAAGTCATAGCCCAAATCATCTTCCAAATTTTGTTATTAAGATGGGTACATCCGGTATATTATTTAAGCTAAGGGGAGTTTTCAATATCTGATACGTATCAACCTGTCAAAAAAGACTAAACTACTTATTGGTTAGACAGAAGATCTGCAACCAAGAGATCATGTGTATTTAATCTTCGCACACTTAAGTATTCATTGCCAAAATTAATGCTATCAAATAAATTTGCAAATTAGTCTTTAAACACTGACATTCATAATAAAAGGGAAAATCGTTGCACAAATTTTTGTTAAAAGTGTCCCACATTGGGAACATGTGATTGTTTCACCATCATATTAAGATATGAACTTTCCTCACCTCATAACTTTGGTTTTGGGATGAAGCTCCTCATCTTATATGTGATTGGGGCCTATGTTTGATTGTTTTCTACACAATTGTATGTATATTTATCATTGTCTAGAAGGCAAGGATGGAGCCAGGAATCGGATCGGGTGGGCTAGTGGAGTATATTCGGACAATCGGATAAACGTAAATAAATAAGATGTTTTGATGACATAAGCTAGTGGAGTATATTCGGACAATCGGATAAACGTAAATAAATAAAATGTTTTGATGATATAAGTTGGATTATATAAGATTTTTGTTGTAGGAATTTTTTTCACGTGTGGGCTTAGCACCCCTTAACCCTTGCTTTGGCTACGTCCCCGCTAAAAGCCGTTCTTTCCTGAATTTGATATAAAAAAAAACCATCGAATTTGTAGCTTATTAAATTTTTTTTTAGATACTTAATCATTTAAATTTTAATTTGAATCGCTTAAATAATCTAAACGCAAATTTAATACTTGGCGTGTAATACTTATACTCCCTCCGTAATAGTCCTGTTTGATTTTTCACACGATTAAGAAAAATATAATTAATACTTTGAATCTTATTAAATGATCCAATATTTTTTACACTTTTGTCATTTTAAGTAATACTTTGTCATAAATGTAAACATATTTAATCATTTAATGAGATTCAAAGCATGAATTATACTTTTCTTAATCGTGTGAAAAGCGTAGTTGCTCCCAAAAAAAAAAATTCATAGTTTCTCGAAGAGCATTATGAATCAATTTATGATACACCGATTGTTAGAGAGGTATATATGCTAAATAATGATGTGTGATGCATTTAACTCATCCTTAAAATATTGTACTACGTACTATATGTAAAGAGGAGTTAGAAACTTAGAATACATCACATATCTCTTGCACCATAATTCTTCTCCAAACATGAGGGATATCGATGGTAATCATTAACTTTGAATTTTGAATTGTAGTCAAACATAGAAGATATATATCGTATAAAAGATGATTTTATTAAAGAGGACCTAAACAAGATGCCAGACAGAAAACAAGAGTAAGTACAAATTAAGTCTCAAGCCAAACATAGATGAAATTTATTCAATATGTATTTGCTGGTAATATTTTCTGGACAAAGAAAAAAAAAAAATTTAAATTCATCTTGGCAGTAATGACTTCGCTTTATAAAAAAAAATAAAAAATTAATGGATAAAAGAACGCATTTTATTTCATGTATCTTGTCCAATACAAAAAAATGAGTTGCCACTTTAATTGTTGAACTACTACAAAATAATAAACATTAAAAATAAATAAATTACATAAGTTCCATGGGAACATCTTCTACATTGTTGTAACTAATAAACAAAAGTGCATCAGACTCTACCGGCACCACTGTCTGGGCCGAACTTTGGATCAGGCCAATTAATCCCAATACCAGAGGCTTTATGAAAACAAAAGAAAAAATTTCGCATCTAAAAACGTATCATTCTTGGCTTAGAGCTTTTATATAATCAACTTTCCTAGGGTCATTTTGCCCCAAGAAAACTGATTCTCAGCTCTGGAATCAGCTTTTCAACGTACGTTTCTATGTATGCAAATGCACCCAACGGCCAGCACTCGGCACACCCCGATAAACTACATACAGAATATACCAGCCCGGAGGAGCCACCTTGGGTGAAGACGGCGCCACCCCCTTAATGTTATCCTGTGAAACTTTCCTCAACCCCAAACTCACCAACCTCTGGTTCATAGAGAACCCATGAGTAGTAAAAGGCGGTGCATACATCGTCATCTTAATCTCAGAAGCAACCAGAGTTTTCACCTTCAATCTGATATGCTCTTCAAACGGTTCACCGTACTTTATATCCAAACTACGAGAGTTAGCTTTCGCAATGACCGGTCTAATCTTCTGAAAGTCTTCTGTTAGATAAGGTGGGCTAAATTTCTCGACCTTAAGCTCCGTCGGATACTTGGCTTTGAAGTTATAGTATTGATGTGGGTTGCTACCTGCTACAAGGACTTGTCCATTTTGTAACACAGTTGAAGCTGAATGATACATTCTAGCAATATTTGTGGGTGCCAATTCTTTCATTCTTTGACCTTTTGGCTTTTCTGGAGTATAGATAACCGGGGTTAAGTTCGGTTCATCCGCGGCTTCCCATGCCGAACAACCTTTTTTCGCACCATTGATCATTAAAAGTTCTCCATTAGGAAGAATTAAGAGATCTCCCATGACTCTTGGTGATGGCATTTCTTCCTTTTCCCATTTTGCATTTGGATTTGTGACGACCAGCCTGTTAACCAATGACGAAGGGAGGAATTTTTAGTTAGGGAATTTTTTTTCAAATATTGATCCTTAATTCCCCATAATTATACATATTTTTTTTTTATATAATGCATTAAAAATTTATAATACGATATATCGTTCTCGATTTCTGATCCGTGTCACACAATTCTTACAGCCGCCCCTGGTCATAACCCCCCTCCCTTATTATGGCGTTTTTAGTGGCATCACGGCAAAACTACTTTCAATACATCACATTGACATTCGACTTCTGAGAAGTCGATGATAAGGTGTGAGGTCCATTTTCTCAGAAGTCGAATGCCCATATTCAACCTCTAAAAAATCTAACCTCAAACCCTGATTTAATGCCAAATAGAAAAAATTGCATGGTGCCACTAAAAAACGCCTCAACCTTTAATGTAGCTACGTCCTTACCTGTTACAGTCGGTCAATGCAGGAACAAATACTTTAGGAGTTGAGTGCTCCGCAAGCTTTAAAGCATCCGAAGGGCTACCACCGCAAATCATTACTTCTGCATGGATGGTTTTCGCAGATAGATCAAGTGGTAGAAGAGCCGACATCCCTGAAGCCGGATAGTTCCTCGAGCCACCGGGGAGCTCGGGGAGTTTCCTAACAACCTTACCGGTTTTCGGTTCAAGAATGATGGATTTCGAGTTTGCAAATACAAAGACATTGCCATCAGGAAGAAGGTGAAGAAAAGGGTACAAATTGTTCTCGAGGTTTGGTGTCACTGTCTCTTTGAGGAAAGGGAGATCAAAATTTTTATGCGGGAAACTCAGTTGGCTTGGTGGTATAAGTTCATAGGTGAATGTATTCCGACCTCCTACAACTATAAAGTTACCATCTTCAAGTACCTGTGATGAAGAGTACCTGTAAAAAAGATCAAAGATTGTAAACAAATACTGTGTTAGACTGAATTATACACGATACATACAGATAAAAAGGGTACTTGAATAGTACGTGTTAATTAGTTCGTAAAATGATCCAATACATCTTACAACATTGATCACGAGTGATCACGAGGTATGGCCTATATATATATATATCATTCTCCCCAGTAATCATCGATCAAGTGACAAAAAAAAAAAAAAAAAAAAAAAAAAAAAAGAGAAACGTACCATCTATTATCAGCAAGGGCAACAAGGCTTTCATTAAATTCACTGTTTGCAGTAGAAGAAAGAATTCTAATAGATTTCTGTGCGTCTGGTTCATTGTTAAAATGTGAGCCTCCAAAGCTTATAAGGTCACCTGTAGGACCCAACCCTCCACATGTGCACCATGGATCATAAAGCATCTGAACAAACAAATTATCATAAAATCACAAATTGTTATGTGTTTACGAGATTTTTGATAATTCAATATGATATATATAGACTTAACGTCTCAGAATTCAGACCTAACAAGTCTGACTTGAATTATAATGGATTCAAATAATATTTAACACAAGATATATGTATGCAGCGTAATTCTGTTGTAGGGACTCCCTATTACACTTAAATGTTGGATTTGTGACACGTGTACAAACAAACAAAATAATTTTGTCTTTTTCTACACGTGGCAGTCATCCGATGGACCGTTCTAATTGGGCATGTACCTTCAAGGTCCTGTAGGTGGCTGTCTGAACATCATACTCAATGGCATGAGCATAGCAGTCCTCCGTTTTATCGACTTTCTTACGGCAAAAATGAGGATCATTCAGAACCCCAGATGGGCCAAGGCTTGTTGTATCATACCACACAACTTTTCCTGTAGGCATCAACTGCAATTGCATTGCAGCTACACCTACATTTTCATTGTCTACTTTCCATTCACCAAGAAAGCTTGTTTCTTCATTTGGTACTTTTGGGTCAGTTAATATCGTTGTGTTTACGGCTGATGCCTGCTGATTGGTGTCTGGCTTCGCCGTCCCCTCCACGAAAGGGGGATTGTCGAATGCCGCGATGAGCCCAGCGCCGGCGTGTTTGCCGGAGGTTGCTGTGGAGGAGGAGGCGGAAACGAAAAAGAGAGGAAGAAGAAAGAGGGTGTTCCACCGGATGTCCATTATTAATTTTTTTATTTTTTTTTTTGGCGATTTTATTTGATATTATATTTTTTTTTTCTCCGGGTATATATATGTATATATATAGTAGTTGCAGTGGCGAAAGACTGCCGGAGAGGGTTGATTGAAAGCCATGAGTTTTTTCTGTGGAGAAGCAAAAGAAATGGATGGACAGCCAGGTGGTTGGATTATATATGCTTGGTGCCTGATTTATATTTCTTTCATTCTTCTACCTTCACGGTTAGGAAATTTTGCTTTAATCTTACTACGAATACACAAATTTTAAAATGGTTCACTAGTAAAAGTGAGGTGAATTACAACCTGGTACCGGCCCAACGGTAAGTACTGTGGTCATTAATCCGGAGTTTCGGGTTCGAGTTCCAGTACGGATAAAAAGTGAAGAAAAAAACACGTGTTTGTATCTATTTATTGAGGATTATTATCGAAGTAAAATCAACAAGTTAAGTTACAATACGTTACAAACAGTTACAACATAAACTAACTAATTCTAACTCAGCACGGTGCCAAGTCTTCAGTTATTCAGCTGACTTGCACTCAACAGACTTCCTTCAGCTTGACACCCCTATCATGCTCAGCTTGCACTCAACAGACTTCCTTCAGCTTATGTACTGTAACACCCCATCATGCTGAGAAAGATGAGAATGGTACATGATCAACTTGCACTCAGCAGACCTACTGTGACACCTCCATCATGCTCAGCTTGCACCCAACAGACTTCCTTCAGCTTATATACTGTAACACGCACTCAGCAAACTTCTTTCAGCTTATATAATGTAACACCCCATCATGCCGAGAAAGCTGAGAATGGTACATAATCAACTTGCACTCAGCAGACTTCCTTCAGCTACTGGAACTTTGGAATAGCTTTGAAATGCCTAACTTGTCCAACAAGTAGGAGAAAATGGGCACGTCTAGAGCATTGGTGAGGATATCAGCAACTTTGTTTTTTGTGTTGACTGGAAGAAGTTTGACTAGTCTAGATTTGACTTTGTCTCTTACAACAAGACAGTCAATCTCAATGTGCTTTTGTTCTTTCATGAAATACATGAATATGGGCAATGTGCACTTGCATTGTCACGGAATAATACATCAGGCATCTGAACAAGACCCTTCAAATCTTGTAGGATGTAAATCAACCATTGAATTTCACAGATTGCATTTGCCATAGCCCTGTATTCAGCCTCTGATGAACTCCTATAGTTGTTTGTTTCTTTGCTTTCCAAGAAATAGAAGCATCTCCTAAAAACATCATGTAGTCTGATACTGATTTTCTTGTTTCAAGGCAACCAACCCAATCACTGTCCGTAAAATCTTTCAGGACAAGATTATTCTCTGTTGGGAACAAAATTCCTTGTCCTGGATTGGTTTTCAAATAGCTCAGCAGTCTATGTGCTACTTTCATGTGGTTTTCAATTGGAGTGTCCAGAAACCGACTCATCTGCTAAACTGCATAGGCTTTATCTGGTCTGATTAAAGTGACGTAGATTAGTTTACCCACTAGTGACATGTATGCAGTGTTGTCTTCCAAAAGTGTTGAATCACCATGTTGTAAAGTCTTCTTGGACTCCATAGGTGTCTTGGCAGGTTTATCCCTAAAAGATTCACATTCTTCTGGAGGTTGAGTGTGTACTTCCTTTGAGAAATGGATATGTCTACATGAGTTATAGCAGCCTCAATACCTAGAAAATATCTCAATATTCCAATGACGTCTTTAATAGTGAACCGTTGATGTAAGGCATCCGACTTGCTGAATCAATTGCTCATTAGGGCTTGCTGCTATTATATTATCTACACATACCAACAAAGCAATAAAAGACTGCCCCGGCCCTTTGATGAATAAACTATGGTCATGTTTGGACTGAACAAATCCTTGTGCTTCCAAGGATTCAGTCAACTTGCAATTCCACTGTTAGCTAGCTTGCTTTAGGCCACACAAAGATTTTGTTAATCTGCAAACTTGATTTGGTTGTTGCAAAACTTGGGGGCAGCTGCATATACATTTTTCATGTAGATCCCCATGTAAGAAGGCAGTGTTGACATCCATCCAATGGAGATGCCAATTATTAGCTGCTGCTGCTTGATGACGCTCAAAATGATACATCTTACGGCATCAGCATTTCACCCATTCTAAGCTAAAAGTAGTTGTTTTCGGCCATTTATATAAATCATTTGTAGTGAATGTCGGGTTCATGAGTCGAGTATTTTGCATTTAACATTCATATTCCTCGATCC
Organism: Gentiana straminea; assembly: GCA_036785695.1. Classification (NCBI taxonomy): domain Eukaryota; kingdom Viridiplantae; phylum Streptophyta; class Magnoliopsida; order Gentianales; family Gentianaceae; genus Gentiana; species Gentiana straminea. Next base: position 7,209,082 of record JAVUPR010000048.1, on the reverse strand, counting down.
GATATTATTTCGTGTATTATTGGACCATTTTCAGGTAAAAAGATTTGGGCCAAGTGCTTGGACGGATTATGGAGCGGACTGGATAGACGAATTGAGCCTAGGGTGCTCCAGAACATTCAGTTAAGTCGGCAGAGCGGAAAAGTACGAAAATACCCCCACAGTTGCGAGAATAATAGCCGCCATTGCCAAGATTCTAGACGCCTCGAGAAACGCTTTTTTTTGGACAAGGGGTAGTTTTTAAGGTTAGCTAAATCGGTTATGCAGCTATAATTAAGAGGCATCAGACCTCGAATTCAATGTACAATTTTCTCCAAAACAAATACATTATGCAATAAAAGTTCTTTTATTCGTTTCTTTAGTTATTTATTTTCTATGAGTTTATATATTGTCCACTGTTAAATACATATTGAATTTTGGAATATTAAAAAGTCTTATAAACTTCTCCTAGTGATTTGGTCCAAGATTTTCAAACATACAAATTTCCATGCGTAGATAGTTGTAAAGTGTTTGAAATCTCTTGGAAAATTGTATTTTTCATTTCCAATTTTTATGAGCATGGAAAATATGCAAACAAGGTTTAATTATTGTGGGGGTAAAGATGGAAAGAAATAATAAATGATGTACTGGAAATGTAAAATGACAGATAAATAAAAATAAAACAATTTCTTGAAAGTGTCAGTTAAAAAAAGCGGAGGGAGTATTCAAAATTGTAAGATTCTTCTTATTTTGAGATTTCTTCAATAGATCTGGTTTTCCATTTAGAGTTTCTTTCTTCTTATTGAGAAATAATGTCGACGTGAACCTTGAATAATCATCAACTACAACTAAATTGTACCTCTTTTCACTTACGCTAGTTGGATCTACTGGTCCAAATAAATCAACGTGTAGTAATTCCAAGATTAATTTAGTTGATTGTTTTGACTTTGACTTGAATGAAGCTTTGATCTGTTTTCTCTTTTGGCATGAGTCACACATACTATCTTTCTTGAATATTACAAATAGTAATCCTTCCATTAATTTCTTCATGGATAGCTAGTTGATAGTCTTAAAATTCATATGATTAAGTCTCTTGTGCCAGGTCCAACTGATATCAGACCTGGTTTAAACCATCAGACATGTTTTTGCAACAGTTGTGGTCCAAACCACAATGTAAACGTTGTTCTTTCTCTTGCATGCCACCACAAGCTTCTTTGACTTCTTGTTTCTGATTTGGCATCCATCTTTGCTGAATTCCACATCACCTTTGTCCCAGAACTGACTAACGCTCATTAGATTAAAATTCTAGCCTTAAACATAAGTAACATTTTTTTATATTTAGCCCATTCTTGATGATCTAACCCTCTTTTTTTGTTATTCTAGGCTTATTATTGCCCTAAAAGCAACTCTGGGACCATCTACAGCTTTAAAGTCCTTCATACAGTGTTTGTCACCTGTCATATGTATGGAACATCCATTTTCAATATACCAGACCACCTTAGTTTCTTATATCTCTTGTTCCATCAAACACAAGTAATCAACTTCTCCGGATGATCTAGATGAGCATCTTTCCTCACTAGAACTGGCTTGATATTGTTGCTTTCTTCAACTTTGGGAGCTCTTCTGCTTTTCTTCTTATCAGACTTGTACTTCCTCTTCTCTTCATATATGCTCTTTCTTTCACTTGGTGCTGGGCAATCAACTTTGAAGTACCGTTATAGAATGGCATCTCATATTGTTTCTTGTCATCTCTTTTGTGATGCTTCTCATATCTTTTGTAATACTCACATTATTTCTGGAATATTTTCTTTTGGATGACTCTCCTTTCTCCTGTCTTCTAGAGAACTTACTAAATTTCTTCATCGGTGCATGCAAATAAACAAAATCTTCATCGGCAAGGCCAATTGTTCTTTCACTTCTTCAGTGTCTTTGTTCACATTGGTATTGCGGTAGTGTTGTTCACAGCTGGTTGCTGAGTTTTTTTGTTGAGGTGCAACCAAGGTTGACACCTTCTGAACTTCACTCTTATGAACTTCTTCATTGTTCAGGTCAAACTCATGAGCCTTCAAGTCAGACATCAATCTGAGTGTATCTGTTTTGTCCTAGTCTATTGACTCTTGCATAGACGTGGCTTTGATCTTCTATTTTTATGGTAATACTTTTAAGATTTTTAGGCAAATCTCCTTTTGAGTATAAAATTTTCCCATTAGGCTCAATTCATCCATGATTGCAGAAAATTTGATATCCATCTACTCTACTGTTTCATTAGGTTTCATCTTGAAAGTTTCAAACTTTTGTGTGGCAACAGTGATTTTGTGCTCCTTGATAGCTTCTAATCCTTCACAGATAAGAATCAATTTTTCCTACATCTCTTTTGATGTCTTGCATTCTTTGACTTTCATGAACATGTTGTTATCCAAGGTTTTCAGAATCATATCCTTGGCAACAAAATGAAGATTAGTTCTTTTTCTTTTTTCCTTTGTCCATTCAGCTTTCGGTTGGAACCATCTCCATTCTTTCTTCAAGTGCAACATCAGTAATGACCTTCATGACGGTTATAGGTCCATCAGTGATAATATCCATCATTTCTTCATGAGTAGCATCAAGATGTGCCTACATACGAATCTTGTGTTCATCAAACTTATTAGTATTGAAAATAGGGATCTTAGACATGTATCTTTGAGATTGGGAATCCATGGTATTTAAAAGTCTTGGTTTGAAAAAAACTTTAAAAACATGATCTCTTCAACACTATAAAGTATATTTGATCATGTTTTTTATTTATTTATAAGAACACTGCTCTGATGCCAATTATTGGTCCAAAAGAAAGGCAAGAACAAATTCAGGGGGTGAATGAACTTGTTTGGTTTTTCAAACTTTTTAAAACATCAGATTTAAAATGTAGAGGATTAAAGCCTTTTAAAACTATTTTAAAGTTGTGTGTTATCAAGTCTAAAATGCAAAATAGAAAAATAAAAGGGAGGAAAGTAAATGTAAAGAAAATAAATGACACCAGGTTTATAGAGGTTCGGGGTGGTGTAATACCTTAGTCCTCTCTTCTATTGTGATATTGGAGGAATTCACTATTGTTTTGTTACACTGGATACAATAGTGTATGATTGTCCTTGACAACTCTTAGTTGCTTCACAATATATATGAGCTGTTAATCCTTCATAACTTTTTCCCAAGGCTACTTCACTAACTTAGCTTTGATGTTCCTTTGGGTTTTCCTTCAACAACTATCACAAACACAGCTTCTTGACATAATCACTATGCTTCAGCTGATGTTAGTCCTTCAAAGCTTGCAACTTCTTCCCAAACTGAACTCCTTGTTGAGTAGATCAAAATTTGAATAAGCGCTCTGAAGCAAGAAGTTGATTCAGAGATGTTGTTGAGTTTTTATGGATATGTCTTTGAAGATTTGGATTTTCTCTACTTGTTGTAGCTAGCTTGATGAAACTTTGGAGATTTGAAGATTGCTAACTCTTGAATTACTTGATATTGCTTTGAAGCTCTTTGAATGTTTGAAGATTGAGTAGAGAATGCCTTGATTAGTGGACATCAAGAGATGTGCAAAAGTTGTCCTTCGTTGTTCGTTATTTGCCTCCAAATTTCCAAGTCCATCTAATTTGCTTCTTCACGGTTGAATTCATCTGTCCACGTATGAATTATCATATCTGATCAAATCTATGAGATTCTAGATCATATACCCGTGGTGAATCTTTGATGAATTATTTGTCATTCCTGGAAGGTATCCGTTGGTTGAGCAATTGTTCTGAAATGATTTTGATTTTTGAACGTTGCTAGTAAGGATAGATAAAGTCCTTGTTTAGTATAGCTGGTAGGGTGTCCCATTTTTCAAAATTCCAATTGTATTGTCCTCTGACATCCTGGAAGCATTAAATAATTACCTATCCTTATCCTTATCCCTTTGATATGAATGTTAATTTTGTCTTTTCTTCATCTTTGATATTTGATCAACATGTATTATCTTCAAATCTGGATATTTGAGTTTGATTAATTCTTTCACGTCTAATTTAAATTTTTCTTTAAATTTGAATCTTCAACATTTGATCCTTGGTATTGTTTTGTCCTTTGATAATCCAACATGTCTTCCTATCAGGTCTGATCCTTCAGGTCTGAACCATTGCGTCTGGATTATTCTTCTGAAATATGTCTATCATATCTGTTTTTCGATCTGATCTTAATTTTCTCTTATCTTATAATTATGTGAGATCAGTATACACCATATTTTATATGCTTGAAGTTTTCATCACATTGCTTTGACTTCAAGTCTTCATAGATATACTTCAAGCCATCATAGGTAGGGATGACAATGGGTACGGGTGGATACGAGTTTGGCTATATCCATACCCTATCCATCAAAAAATTTCTTTACCACATATGCTACCCATCAAAAAATTTCTTTACCCATACCCTACCCATTACCCATGCGGGTAGAAAACTTCAAACCCATACCCTCCCCATACGGATATCCACGGGAATGTGGATATCCATGGATATCTAACTTTATTCTCAATTAAATATCGCATCTCCATATAATAAAGAAAGCCAACTTGCAAATCGAAACAAACGACATAGGTCGATCGACAACTCCAAGTGATAATTTAATTTTAATGTAAAAATAATTGTCCAACTAAGTTGGTTACCATTGCAATGAATATATGACTCAAGCACATTAATGTTCAAAAGTAGTAACACACACACAAAAAAAAAAAAAGATATTAGATCAATATCAAGTCAAAACATAATTTTTTAAAAACCAACACTAAAACAAACACTTGTTATTCAGTCTATTATATATCTATTCTAGCGAGAACCAAAATAGAGACCACTCCATTTAACCATCACTTTCATAAATATCACTATCTTTATCTTCAAGAATAGTCAACATATGATATGCATCGGGTAGGTGAGAGACGTAAAAGTTGTCACGAATGTAACAACGCATAAAGCTTAACAAGCAAAAGCATTAAAAAAACCGTAGCTATCAAACCGAAAAATGTATTATAGTTGAAGAACTAATTAAAGAAATCATAAAATAGAAAGAAGCAAAAACAACCACACAAAAAAACAAGATATGAGAATAGTTCTAAGTTTCTAACCTTTCTATTTCTACCATGGAACACTAAGGTTGCCGGAAAATGCATTAGGAATCAACTAACTCGGAAGAGAAGTCACAACAGTAACTTCCAATCTTTGTAAAATACTACCAATAATTGAGGTATGAATATTAATTGAATTAATATTTATTTAGTTTCTTTTTCGTAGTGACAATGTGACTTTTTATGGTTCTTTCAATAGAAATACTCTTCTGGTCCTTCATACCTTTCCAGAAGTTCCTATATCCGAGAATAAATAGAGGTTCTATCGGCATCCTCCCGAGTTGGCCAATCCCCCAGAAAGCATTCAGGTGTGCTTACGTATGGTCTTTGCAGTGGATGGGCTCTCGACGAACTGGCCGGAGATCAAGGGTAAGCCCAAGAAGAGTTGCTCCTCGCAGGAAAAGAAAGATACATCATTTAACCGAAGTGACGTTTTATTAATTTTCTTTACAAACTATTAATTTTTATACATAATACATTATGAAAAATATAATATATGGTGGGACGGGTGGGTATTATGACAGTAGAGAATACATATCCATACCCTACCCTCTACGGGTTTTGAAAAATCAAACCCATACCCTACCCAACCCTTAAAAATACCCTACCCTAACGGGTAAGGTCGGTTGGATATCCACCGGGTTGGATCAAAATTGTTAACCCTAATCACAGACTTACTTGGATTAATCTGTTTGAATAACATTCTTTTGATCTTCAAATCAGAGTCCGATCCCTCAGTCTTCAATCTTCATTCTTCAATACTGAGTCTAATCCCTCAGTTCTTATGATATTCAATAATCCATCAGTTCTTCTAATCTTCAATACCGTGTCTGATCCCGCAGCCTTCAAGAAAACATAAATGTTAGTCCAGAGCTATTCTAAAAGCTTAGACTTTTGATATCCTTCAAGTAGGGATTTGATTTACCAACGAAGTTGAGATCCTATCAGATTTTCAATTATAGTGATTGTCTGATTAAACCCATATAATATCAGACTTCTAGTAAAACCTATATAGTTCAATCTAAAATCTATCAGGCTTCAACTTACAGCTGGTTTGACCATCATAAAAAACTGAAATTCCTAACATATATTTCTACAAATAAGGGGTCCACACTTTCATAATTAATTCTATTGGAAATTGAGTACCAAGTCATATTTGCTCCATATATTTTTAAATCTGTGTACTTGATATAACATTTTTACAACATTTGTACGATACAATTTTAGAACATTGAGTTTGGGTTTGAGAAGTGTTGGTATAAACGGGGCCGACACTGGATATTTTTGGGCCTTCAGCGGCTTCGTTGAAAGGGGCCTTTAAGTTCGTTTTTTTTTTTTGGAAAAAATTTACAAAAGATTATTTCGACATCACGCTTCTAAAATCTGTAGATACAAAATTTAAATTCATTGAAGTTGGAATTTTTTTTATATATTGTTATCGTTTGAATTTGGGTTGCCGTAACAAAACGGGGTTCAACCTGATGCATATGATGAACGGATGCACCTATGAAATTCGAATTGATGAATCTGAGTTATTTTAAACTTGGGCCTATAATGTGCCCCTTTCTCAATTCAACTAATTATTTTTAACACATTGTATTAGTGGGCTTATACTTGGGGCCTTCATCAATTCAAGTAAAAAAGAATTTAACACATTATATTAGGTCGGTTGTGATTGAATCTACATGATTTTTTTCCTTCAAAACATGTAGTTTCGGGCCCCCGCTGACTGTTGGGCCTTCGGCCGCCGCCTAATTGGCCTTAGCTTTGGGTCGGCCTTGGGTATCAAAGTGACGAAACACACTTTCAGATAATTGATTACGATGTATGATGCATTAATTGATTGATATGCACACTTGCAGATTATTGATCACGATGTTTGATTTATTAATTGATTGAATGAGTCTCACATTGGTCAATTATGTAAAAGTAAGTTGTATCAACAACAACAACAACAAAATTGGTTACGAGACCGGTACTTTCGTAAATTCATGACTCCATGTCACATGCAATTAAGAATTCGTTTTATCTTGCAAGTGTTGTAAATAGGTTATATCAGGTGACATCCAAAATTTTATCCCTGGGCAATACAACTCTTTGCATAAACCAATTATTTCTCTAATGAAAAAGCAAAGAAAAGGTTCTAGTGATACTCGATTTTTACTTCCGTCATCATGAGTGATGAACCCGCACCTAAAAAAAAACTTATAAAACCACGATTATTTTTCCCGAAAAATAACGTCACAACCACTGGCGTTCTACAAAAATAGTCCGTGCTGGTGACATTTTTTTTATTTTTAAAAACAAAATAGGGGTAATGGTGAGTAACATCAATGAGACTGACGTTCCTTAAACAAAATGAAACAAAATGAACGTCGATAGTAACTACGTTCATAGGCACACGAGTAAGCAGTGACGTTCCTTCATGTGATATGCCGAATGATTTATAGTCCTATGAAAAAAATATACGCAAAATATGTTGCCAGGAGTAAAACGCGTGCCAATAGGAAATGAAAAAATAGAGTTCGTATGCCCCTTAGATTAGAAAAAGAGAGAGAGAGAGAGATGAAACATGAATGTGGAAGCTAAATGAATATTTGTACAAATATCATTAATAAACACCAGCTCGACACTTCAACTTACTGTAAAGCCAAAAAAATTCAGCAAATGCTGCCTCACGAAAATCCATTTTAATTGCTCAAATAAGATGGGAAAAAAAAAAAAAAAAAAACATTAATCAGCATATATACAAACATAAATTTTATGGAGATTTAAATGAGAGTCTAAGCTCCAAATCTACTTCTTCATTCCCACTGCTTGATTCGCTTTCATTTCTTCTCTTTATTGAGTCCTGTAACAAAATGATTATTCAAAGGAAATGATTTTCATTAATTGTCTTTAACATAATTGATTTCTTTTGAAAATGGCTAATCAATAATATATATAGTAAAACCTCTACTTGAAGGTCAAAGAGCTGTCTAGTCATGCTTGGTTGATGAAGTTGTTGTGTATCAAAGAAAGCATTGCCAGGAGACCGTCTGTTTTTCAGGAATATTTTCAATAATATGATCAGTTATTAGGGAATAAATTAGACTCGATCTTTAATGATAATGACATGAAATCAAAGTCAATATTTGTTAATGATTTAGCTATATATATTAGCATAGTGTTAATGTGTTAGACTTGCAAAGTATGTTTTAGCATAGTTACACTGGAAATTCTTAGGTGGGGAGTGTATTTTAGAGTGAAGTGACGGATGAAACGATTTAAACTACACAGTTTATATTCAGTTTAAAAACTGACAGTACCGATTCATCCACCCAATCACTCCGCACGAATGAAGGTACCATGTAAGCAGTGGCGGATACAGGATCTCGGGTAAGGAGGGGCAGTAAAAAATTTAAAGAGACAAATAAAAAATTTAAGGGAGGGCAAACAAGATACATAGTACATATATTAGTAAGTTTTTTTGGATTAAGGGGAGACAGTTGCCCCCCTTAGCTGTATGTAGATCCGCCACTGCATGTAAGAATTTCCCAGTTACATGTTACTTGGCTGACTAAATCAGTCACTTGATGTGACAATCAAACGTTTTGTTCTTTTGCCTACAACCTTGTATTTCATGTCAAGACTAAGCACATCAAAATAAATGTACGTGCCCTATGTCGGAGATTAGGTGTTACAAGGCCAATTCGAAGTTAAGTAGAACAAATAGCAGATTGTCTCACTAAACTTCTCTCAACTAGCATGCTTAAACTCGTATGAGACAAATTAAATGTGGTTAATACCCCCTTTCTTTTTTTAATGGGAAAGCCAAGGATATAGATATAAGCATAGTGTTGATGTGTTAGCTTTCTAGTATATGTGTGCTTATTGTGCAGTTGTGTTAGTTCGCTTGTGTAGCTCCCAAGTTATGATTATGAGAGAGGAGAATCTTTCCTAGACATGTGTAATCTCATGTTGTTGTGTTGTAATTGTTGGATTCCATATAAATGATACTCTTTATTTCTATTTAACCGACGTTATCATCAAAAACATAAAAGAAGTGCAGTTAATATTCCGACTTTAACATCAAAATAACTATAAATCCCTTGAATGAAATTAATCGAATAGTATTTTTATTCTATCATGAGTTAATAAATAAAGATACATATAAGAAAAACATAATAAATACTTATTTAAAAATGTAACAGCATCATATAAAAATGAACATATATTTTTGACAACTCTGTCAGTTAAACAAACGGGAATGGAGGGAGTATGCATTATCTGGCCATTCTACATGTTTCATATACTATGGAAGACCAAGTATGTATCTCTATAATCACCGCATAGAAAATAGTTATAGAACACATGAAAAAAAAAAAAAAAAAAAAAAAAACTCACTCATGAATATTAAGGGTAAGAAATAAAAGACGACGACAATGAACTAGTAAAATTAAGACCAAATTATATACCTATTAGGGTCGAGTTGGGAATGTGCAAAACCTATATTGTTTGCCCTTTCAATATCGCTCATGCCCATCTGCAAGCATACAAACACAAGCTAGTTGGTAAAAAGCTTGTGTGCATGTACACAAATTTAAGAACAATCAATGGCCACCATGATTAAGATCTTTGGTAGTCAATTAGAATAGAGGGAGTGACAGCCTACACTGTTTTTACATCATTATCATCTTATCACATATTTTTCATTTGTATAAAATAATTTTAAAAAAAAAAACTTAAAACAATCACAACCACAAGAATATTATGTTGGATATAAAAATAATGTAGATTTGAGGGAACAGTTCTATCATTTCTCATTAGAATATATATCACAAAATTTCATTAATCATTGTTGAAGTGTTGTGTTTAATAAAGATATTAATTATCTATCTCCTATCAGTTTAAACTTTTTGGGAGAGATATTAATTTAACCGTCATTGTGTAAACTAAAGAAATCTATAAAATAAAGAATCAAATGCTCTTGAAGCATAATTAAGTAAATGCATAAAATTGGTATACATGTTCCTTCTTGTATCTATGAATTGGGGAGAAAAAATGTAGGGTTTACTCACCCATGCAACTTACAAACAACTTGTTTAGAATTTTGAAAGAGAAACACACTCTCTCTCTCTCTCTCCAAGCAATGATCAACATAAGAATTTTATATTCATATTCTTCACAAAAAAAAAAAATGTATATTCATATAAGAACCTAGTATCAGTCACTTTTTTTTTCTTCTTCTTTTTCTTGATTTTTCAGACCAAAAAAAAAAAAAAATTTGAAACAAAAGAAATTTCAGAGTTTTTGGGAAGTACTGTTGAGTTGAGGGTTCATACCACAATGCCTGGGTTCCCGGGAAATCCATAAATAGGAGAAGAAGGTTGAGTTGAATATGAGAAGGAGGACGATGAAGATGAATAAACTGTCTGCATTCTCATTATATCTTCCTGCAAATTTTGCATAAACAAAATTTCACAATTTAACCTGACACAAAACCTATATATACATAGAATCCTTTTTTTTTTTTTTTTTTTTTTCCCCGTTGGAAATAGAGACTAATTAATCCGCTCTTGTGTTTTACATATCAGTTAGAAAAGATTAAACTTATTTCATATATATCTTTTCTTATTTTTACAGAAAAAAAAATTCACAAAATACCCTTTAGAGAAGGAGATCCGGAGTCTAGAGTGACATAAATTAATTAACACAGAAAGTGCACATAATATACACACAAATTAAGTTTACTTTGCCACAAAGTAATGCTAATTCCTGTGTTTTATGTGCAATTTTTCTGTGTCAATTAATCTATGTTTTGATCGATCCGGAGCTAGCTAGCTCCGGGTCCGGGGCGGGGCCGGGGCCGGGGCCGGAAGGAGAAAGGGAGAGAGAGCATGCCTGAGAGAGATTAGGTACATAAGGATTCTGCAAAGGAAGAGGAGGAGAAGGAAGGTGGTGGCTGCTGCTTCCGGTACCGCCGCCGCTGCTGCTTCCGGTACCGCCGCCGCCTAATTCCCCATGCAATCTAATTTTCTCCAATTGAGCAACACCAAGACCTCTTTGAGGTTGTTTAGGCTTGTCTGAATTAGTCTTTCTCCCTCCTTTTCTTGATGAAGATGATGATGATGTCCCTCCACCTCCACTTCTACTTCTTTGATGATTATTTGATTCCCCAAAATGACTATTTCCGGCCATAACCTTTATTTTTTTTTCTTCCTGATTTCTTTACTTTGAAGATATAAAAATTCAAAAGATGATCGATCAGAAGAAACCCAGAAGGAAGCTAGCTATAGCAGGAATCAGATCAGAAAGATTTTCTATGGATATATATATATATATATATATATATATATAAATATATAAAGACTTTGATTCTTGTTTTGATGAGTATTTTCTTTGTAACAACTGCCAGTGATTACGAAATCAAAGGCAAGATCTTCAACCCCTTCCTTTAAAGCTGTCAACTCTTTGAAGCTGATCGAGTAATTATTGTAGCATCGCTGGAGATCGGATTGTATCTAGACCTTCGTGATTCAATATTCTATTTTTTAAGAACAATATTCTATTTCTATATTTCTATATATAAATATGTACCTGGATTTCATCCTCCCCTCCCCACGCCCCACTTACACACAGCATGTTTTGTGATGTTTATTATTGTTGAAAAAAAATTGTAAATGTGGGAAAAAATAGTATTAAGATTTAATGACGAGATATAATAAAATTAGTAACTCATGTTAAGTATTTTAGGCCAAGCGAGTAAAACATGTCTATGTAGTTACCAGATCTATTATGGATCAAGTAGCGTCATAAACCCACAGTTCCGACGTTACAGTTTGTATCAGAGCACCAGACGGTACTAAGTGTCACAAAACGAGACGCGGCGGCCGGAGGCCACCTCTAGTTGCCTTAGGGACCTCTAGTTACCTCTGCTAGAGTTATGATCGATGAGGACGTTATAAAAATAATTTGGTTATAGTATTTTTATTTTGTAACCTTTTTTTTATTGCAAAATGCTAATATTGACTATTTGTTCAAAGCAAAATACACACCTTCAAGTCTTCGAAAACAACATTAAGTGCATAGTGCTTGCTTTTCTTGTGATTCAAATTTTTTATCATTTCCCTCAACAACAAAAAAAAAAGTGTTTTATCACAAACATTTTCCATATCATTGTTATTTTATTATTCATTTCGTCATATTAATATGTTGGTATGGCTCCAAACATATTTGTAGTGTTTGTGTCTGATTGTCAACAATACCAAAAGTTTGGACCCATCAATCAATGCCACGTTTCATTATGTTGATATCAGCTGGAGGATATAGACACATTCTTCATAAATTTGAGAATGATTTCCGGAAATTTATGATGGGTTTGGATTGTTGTAATAGAATGGATTATTTAAATATGTTTAAAAGCGAGGGGATATAAAATTATATTAAAAAAAAAAAACAGATGAAATAATGGATGTAATGAATTTTACAACAAAACCTACTTGATAAAAAGTCGACCACCGCCCACCCCACAGCCACACTCCACCCCCTTACTATCGCTCCCACCACCTGCCATCTCCCCCATCATGCCGCCACCACCCTACCGCAATCCTAAATTGTCCACACTAGTGAGGCTATGAAACATGAAGGGTGGCGTAAAGCCATGTCGAAGAAATACGGCACTTGAAGATCGTGGTACGTGGGTCTTACAACCCCTTCACCCCGGGAAAAAGGCGTTGGGGAGTAAGTGGGTGTATACAGAGAAATACGATGAGCATGGCATACTGCAGCGTCTTAAAGCTCGGTTGGTAGCTTTTGGGCATCACCAAGAAGAAGGTATTGATTATACAGAGACTTTTGCCCCGGTTGCGAAAATGGTTACGGTTCGGACGTGTCTTAGTGTCGCCGCGGTGAAACGATGGGATATTCATTAGATGGATGTCCATAATGCGTTCCTTCATGGGGACTTGGACGAGGAGATTTATATGAAGATACCTCCAGGGTTTGTGAGGCCGGGCTCGAATTTGGTTTGCAAAATGCGAAAATCGTTGTACGGGTTAAAGCAGGCACCATGGTGTTGGTTTGCGAGGCTTGCCTCAGCTTTGCGGGACTATGGTATTCGTCAGTCTTACTCTGACAATTCGTTATTTACTTTGACTCGTGATGGTATTCAACTTGTGGTGCTGGTTTATGTTGACGACATGATAATTACAGGAAATGATAAAGTGGCGTTGCAGGTGTTTAAAGCCTATCTGAGCAATTGTTTTAAGATGAAGGATCTAGGGGCTCTCAAATATTTTCTTGGGATCGATGTTGCACGGAACCCGGAGGGGATTTTCTTGAATCAACGGAAATATGCACTAGACATCATCCATGAGGCAGGTTTACTTGGGTGAAAACCTGCCGATTTTCCCATTGAACAGAATCATAAGTTGGCCCTTGCGACTGGGCCCCTACTATCTGATCCTGCATCATATCGCCGTCTTATTGGGCGGCTTATCTATCTCGGGGTCACCAGACCCGATTTGGCTTATTCGGTTCATGTCTTATCTCAGTTTATGCAGGAACCTCGGATTGAGCATTGGGAGGCCGCTTTGCGTCTTGTTCGTTACTTGAAGAAACATCCTGGGCAAGGTATTTTGCTGCCCTCTGATAGTTCTCTTCTCCTCGAAGGTTGGTGTGACTCTGATTGGGCGAGTTTCCCTCTTACTCGCCGATCCTTGAGTGGGTGGTTCGTGTTCCTTGGTCATTCTCCTATATCCTGGAAGTCCAAGAAACAAATCACGGTGTCTCGCTCCTCTACTGAAGCCGAATATCGATCGATGGCTTCTTTAACGTGTGAATTGAAATGGATGAAGCAATTACTAGCCGATCTTGGTGTTTGGCACCCCCTGGTATTTGCCTTTTCTGTGACAGTCAGTCTGCCTTATATATTGCTCAGAACCCGGTTTTTCATGAACGTACGAAGCATATCGAAGCTGACTGTCACTTTGTCCGTGATGCCATCACGGATGGCCTGATTCTTCCTTCCTATGTTCCGACGAAACATCAACTGACGGATATTTTTACCAAGGCTTTGGGTCGACAACAGTTCGAGTTCCTTTTGCGCAAGTTGGGCGTTCGGGATCTTCATGCTCCCACTTGAGGGGGGTATTACGATATGTAAAAGGTTATGGAATATAGAGTTATGGAAAGATTGATTTGTGTATTGACTTAGTAAGGGTAGATTGGGTATTTTGTGTTATGTAGAAACCCTAGTAGTGCCTATAAATGTTGTACTCTATTATTGATTGGGAGATACGAATTACTTTGATCAAATCTTGTCTATTAAATGAGAGGTTTTTGAACTACCACATCTTCCAAAAGCTTAAGTTGATGCGGAGGTAGATAATTAACATTTTATATCAGAGAGAGGAGAGACCCTTGTGAGCCTCCCCTCAAGTGTGGGGTATAAGAGGGGAGAGAGGCCCGTGTGAGGCAATAAGCTGATGGGGAGGTAAATAATTAACATTTTATATAAGAGGGTCGAGAGGCCATATGAGCCTCCCCTTAAGTGTAGGGGTATATGAGGGGAGAGAAGCCCGTGTGAGCCTATAAGAAATGGGAGGTAGTGATGTCGCGGTGGTGCAATCACGAACTACAAGCAATAGGACTAGGTCTGTCGTAGTATATTGAACAACGAAGCAAGAGTGTCGAATCCAAAGAGATTCGTAAGACAAAAATTGACCAAGATTGAGAACAATTAACACAGTCAATGACCACCAGTGGTACATAGAAAACAATGGTGACAATAATACGCAAGATCAGACATGCAAGTGCAATACTATGAGTTTCTAATGCATTAATTCTAACTATGAGTTTCTAATGCATTAATTCTAACTATGAGTCATTAGTTATAATGAAGCTGGATCTCGTCTATAAGGAGTTGTGGTCCAAATTTACCCTAGTGACAATAATTCAAGACTAAACCCTAATAAAAACCTAAAAACAGAGGTGGCGTTTTATGATTTTAGACTGAGCCTGGAATAAGTGGTATCCCAAGTTGCCTACGTATCTTGTGATTGTTCAAGAATCAAGTCTCTCATAGTTCCTTAGGATCGTTTATATAGAGGACATCTCGTCCAAGGTAATCATGTGCCGTGTCCAATAAGGATTTTCTACGCGTTAATCCCTTTAATTTAGGAGATAATCACGGATGATTTGAATGATAGTATCAGAGTCCTAATGGGTAAAGGATCTTCAAGATCTTCCCATAATTTTCTTGTATTATAAGCACGAGTGCTAATATCGGATAAGGGAAGCTCTGGCCGACCTGCGTCGAGCCCCCTAGGCCGTCTCGGCCCGAACTGCTTTTACCCGTCCCTCATGACGACCGATCCGACCTACGGTGGTCTGTACGGGAGAACAAGTCAGACCTCCCACCTGGGGCTTAGGTCTGTCCTTAGGCATAAAGTGGGCTCCTGGACCTTAGCATCTTATTCCTCTCTCCTCATTTAATGATCTGTCAATCAGGAGATGACATGTAGTGAGGGCTAGTTCGACCCTCATCAAGTTATTTCCCTCAATTTATGCATTGATTTTTCCTATGGTGAACTTTAATTCTTTAACAGCTACAGGTGCTAACCCCTAATATTACACTACTTCCATTTGTAAGGATAGTAGGTGCCTATGTGCAATTAACCTCATTTGGTTGTATTAATCCACTCACAATAATATCTAGGGATAGACGGCTCAAGACCGAGGACCTTCCTAAGCAGCTATCGGCAATGACTAGCACGTTTCTAGAGCTCGATCTAGACTATGTCCGAACTAACACTTCACTAATAGTCTGTCATGCTAATTTACGATGACATGCAAATAGGTGATC
Source organism: Gentiana straminea (assembly GCA_036785695.1). Lineage (NCBI taxonomy): Eukaryota > Viridiplantae > Streptophyta > Magnoliopsida > Gentianales > Gentianaceae > Gentiana > Gentiana straminea. The sequence continues at coordinate 7,193,134 of JAVUPR010000048.1, read as the reverse complement.
AAGTTACAAACATGTAAATTAAATCTGTCGATCAGACGTAGCTGGCATCGATTATCATGAACTAGGATTTACTAGGTATTTATATCTAGCGATAAAAACCGTCGAAGATCAGGAGAGCGCAACCACTATTTCATGATTTCTTCACCAACGAGTCAGATATACTCATAAACGGGGTAAATAAACTAAATACTACATAGCAGAACTAATATAAACAATTAAACCATACTAATCACAAGGAAAGAATGACAGATCTATAGCTAGAAAGCCGGGAAATCATACCCTCGATGCCGAGCGTGGATCCTCCGCATATCTCTCCCTTGAAGGAGAACCCGTCGGATCCGTGATTAGAACTCATAAAAAATAAATAAAAGAAAAAAAAAACAAACTTTTATTGCATAGTATATTTGTCTTGAGAAATTTGTACATTGAAACTGAGGCCTGGTGCCTCTTATTTATAGTGTCGAAAACTGACTTATCTAGCTCTTAAAACTACTCCTCGTCCAAGAAAATGCGTTTCCCGAAGCTTCTAGGATGCTCGCAATGGCGGTGGCGTGCTCGCAATTACGAGGGCAATTTCATACTTTTTCATCGACCGACTTAATTCGGAAGGTTCTAGAATGCCCTAGGCCCGATTCTTCACCCAGTCCACTTCATAATTCGTCCTTGACGATACCAGATTTCACCACACCACGTGTCATGATAGAAATAGGGCTAGAAGCTTAACATTAAGGACCAAGAGTCCCTTTGTAGGCCTAAAGGACGATCTCCACCTCCAAAGGATGGGGATGCTCAGGTCGTTCCACGGTCCACCGCAGGTCGGTCAGGACGAGATAAAGGCAGACCTGCCTAGATCGGTCATACGGACATCGGCTGCTCACCGCAGGTCGGCTAGAGAGTATAGTAATAATAACGCGTTTATCAGATAATTATGGAAAGAATCCTTGGCCATTAAGGCTCTGGTCTTTATCGGTTAGTGTAATATTTGAATACCGAGATTATCTCCTAAGATCAAAGGATAATTACGATTTAAGTTGTACTTACGAGACACGAAAGAAAGGTCCATGAAGGACACGGCCCATGGGGGCCTAGGGCAAAAATGTTCCCTATATAAATGTTCATAAGAACTACGGCAGACTTGATTCCAATTCATACTTTGGATACGTATGCAACTTGGGGAAATCCTAGGTTCAGTCTAAATCATACCCCCAAAATTCCTTTCCCCATTCATTTTTTCTTGTTTTTCATCCTTAATCCGATTATCTTTAGATTAAACAGCACAGATTTTGTACCCGACGGATTCCGTTTCGTCGGTCCTCAACACTTGGACCAAATCTCGTTACCTGAAAATAGTCCAATAACACAAGAAATGATACCAATTCTGGGAATATTAATGCAAAATACCAAATACTCGACTCATGAACCTGACATAGATCATTAAACACAAATGGTTCATATTAATGGCCAAAAACAACTAATTTTAGCTTAGAATGAGTGGAATATTGATGTCTTAGGATGTATCATTTTAAGCGTCATCAACTACCCCCCACTTGCCATTTGCTCGTCCTCGAGCAAAGTATCAAGGCGGAATGTACCTCTAAGAGCTATCCCTAACAACTACCACATATTTGATAAACGTTCAGGAAAAACATATGTCAAGCAGCAATTCATAAGCTCCACATTAATCAGCACCTACCAATGCATCAATGTGTCGTGTGATATCTCTCGTGATAGTGCGTTCGTGAAAAGAATCAAATTATAGAGGCCTCACAACCTTAACTTATCAGTGTGCATACTCGCTTTTCTTGTCTTCAGACTCAGGAAAACAACATGAAACCTTAATCAAGCCGGGGGGACTCGGGGACCGAGTACTACTCAAAGGTCCTCGTTTGTTTTTTTCTTAGTTTTTATGCGAGGGTCGTACGTCTTACGTTCCGAATTTGCTTCCCTCATTCCTTATGATTTTCGCATTTCATTTTCATTGTTTGGCAGTTTTTCTGTCGGGTTTTTCTTTTTAACCTCACTCTCTAACAAGGCCGATTTTGTCCCGTTTTACTTTTTGTGGCATGTATAATTGCTGCCATCATCCTACAACAATCAGTTAAAGTATATCCACCGATAAGTATCGATTCCCGGTCTAAGATAACTCTTCGTCTCATCTCAAACACTTCTCACTCAGATTACTTGCTCAAATATTGAATGCAATGGTAAAATAACAATTAACAAGTCACTACTTCATGTAACATAACACATGCTCATTCTTTCATACTAAATTGAATATGCTATGGCTAACTTCAAATCCTTCTTGGGCTCTTATTCTACCGATTCCTTACTCGAGACGTTCAATAGGAAAGCTAAAAATAGTGTACAATTTTGAAAATTACCCCTTTTTTTATTACAAGCTAAGACCGTCTTTACCCCTACTTATTATAAACATTGTCCCTAATGACTATGAATAAAAGAGAAAATAGAAAAGGTACTTAGCTCTGGAATTGGTCGTCCAAGTGTAGTAATAAATCATGGAGCATAACTGTCGTTAATCAGTTCCCAGGCTATCCATCTTCCAAGTATTATCCTGCATTTAAAACACTTCCAGAAGCATAAAAACATGCAAAAGGCAATAAGAAAATAAGGTGGCGGTAATTGGGCATACCTAAGGAATGCGCAAAACAGTTTAAGTCACTTTATTCTTTATTAACCTCGGCAAGACGCGAAAAATTTAACGAGCGTATCACATGAGAATCGCTAAGGAAAAAACCACATATATCCAGAAATGGGTGAAAAAAGGTATATGTGATGAATAAAAACCTTCTCGGTTGTCTTGCTATTTTGTTGACTCAAATAACTAAAAATAATCAAAAGCAAAATAGATAAGGGTTTATCAGAAATAGTTCTGAGTTTATAGTCACCACTTCGTCTATACTTATAGGGCTCCTTCATTCGTGATCCGGGTCGTCCAACATAAAGACTTTCAACTCGGTGTTATACTTGTGCTCGATGTAATGCTTCAGCCTGTGGCCGTTAACAGTGAATACCTGTCCAGAGTGTTCATCGTGTACTACACATGAACCGGAGTTAAAGACCTTTACGACGACATATGGTCCAAACCATATTGACTTTAACTTCCTATAAAAGAGGGGAAGACGCAAATTGTACACCAGCACCTTATCTCCAACCTTAAAGTTGCGGTTCAGAATCCTCTTATCATAATGGCGCTTCGATCTTTCCTTATAAATCTTGGCATTTTCATATGCCCGCAATCTAAACTCTTTTATCGATTTAACTCCAAAAATCTCTTCTCACCGGCTAAACTTTCATCAAAGTTTAAAAACCCCGTAGCCCATAGGGCTCGGTGCTCTAGCTCGACTGGTAGATGGAAAGCTTTCCCAAAGACTATCATGTATGGAGACATCCTGATGGTGGTCATGTATGCAGTTCTATACGGCCAGAGAGCGTCATCTAATTTCGAGGATCGGTCTTTCCTCGTGGGATTAACCGTCTTTTCCAATATCCTCTTAATCTCCATGTTTGTCACCTCGACTTGTCCACTTGTCTGAGTGTGATAAGTTGTCGCAATATTATGTCTCACTTCATATCTTAACATCAACTTCTCAAACAAACTATTGCAAAAGTGACTCCTTCCGTTGTTGATTATGGCTCTTAGTACCCCAAACCTCATCTAAATGTTCTTCTTTAGAAATCTAAGGACAACGCTGGAATCAGTTGTGGGTCAGGCCACGGCCTCCACCCATTTGAAAACATCGTCGACTGCTACCAGGATGTAACGATTAGATTTTGATTATGTAAAAGGCCCAACGAAATCAATTCCCCATACATCAAATAGTTCTACCTCTCAAATAGTTCTACCTCGGGGATACTATGTAGTGGCCTTTCGTTCCGCTTAGAAATGTTCGCGGTCATTTGGCAGGAATGACATGCTCCTATAAACTCGTAAGCAGATTTAAAAATTGTAGGCCAATAATATCCACACTGCAGTACCTTTGCTTATGTCATATCGGGCCCATAGTGGCTCCTACTTCTTTTGACTGACAATATTCCAAAATACTCGGGATCTCATCATCATGGACACATCTTCTCAGAATGTTATCAAGGCACATATTGTATAAATAATGACCATCCCAATAGTAGTGCTTCAGCTTATGCATCACTTTCCTCCTCGGTTCCTCTCTCCTCACTTGTGAGAAGACTTCCCTAAGTGCAAGTAAAGGTCCATTCTGTTGGAAGTAGCGGCCGAAAGACAATTTATGTAATTGTTTTTATAATTAATAAATGACAGATTTATTCTCATCTTATTATTTGCTTCGTGCTTATATTTAATACACTGCTGAAACCCCAAGTCGTATCATATGTAGCCATATAACTTAGTGTGTGTCACACATGAGGATTAAGTTTATGGTGATACACTTGAACTATTAGTCCGTGGTGAAATTAGTCAAAGTATGGGGTCTATTGATTAAACCACCAGTAATGCGCCCAGAACACCTTATGGTGTGACCGTCTTATCCGGACCGTCGACATTGGTTGTCTAAGTGGGGCATTTATATATGATGTAGTCATATAGGACTGGACCAATTTAATCTGAGTTTCTCATATAATTCTGTGATTGAGAAATCGTATTGAATCACAAGATGATCATATATGGATTAACCTTAATCCTGAAATGATTGCATACTCCTACTGGTTTCAGGATAGGGTTTGATGTGTTCGTTAAGAATCGCTATGAGGCACGGTCCGAATCCCTTTCACGTTGGCACTATTTTGGAATGAGTGAGAAGTGTGTGTCTCACAGATATGGAATCCATTCATTCCTGCAGGAAGTAGAAAGACAATCTCCTTATTTGTTAATCCTAGAAACTGATCGATCCGCGGAGTTCGTATTGGTTATGAACTAATTGATCACTAGTGGGTTAATGGTAATTAAGGATATGATGTATTGAAGAAAGTTTACGGGAATAATCCCGCTTCATTACGGATAGTCTATGGAGGGTTAGTTTATATGTAATGATTATATCAATGGACACTTATCGACTCGACTCGACGTTTTGAGAATAAGTTATATCTATAATCGATAGAGTTCAGTTTCGGATTTATGGTGGCGTAATTCCGGAATTAATGAATTGAGTAGAAATATTATGTTCGATGAATATTTTATTTAATTTATTGTAGCTACTAGTTATAGGTCCATGGTCCCCGGGTTGGCTCCTAACACGCGAGTGTTTTTCCATTTTTTGGAACCTTGAAAATAAATTAAATAGTTGGTCTATTTAATGAATATGCAATATTATTTATTTGGTAAATAATATGTAAAATAGAAAAGACATTTTCTATTAAAATAATGACTTAAAGGTGGCGCCCCAATGTGAGAAAATTAGGAAAAGAAATTTTCCTAGATTATGTCACAAGTGTAATTAGTTAATTATTTATTTGTTAGATAATTAATGAAAAAGAGATAAGAGATTGATTTTTTGGGAATTATCTCTCATCTTATGGCAAATATCTTTTCCTTGTGGAAATAGGTAATTGTGGTGTGAAAATGATAACTCTCTTGACTAGTTATTTTCCTATATAAAGAGAGTTCCTCCCAACACAATATTCATTGATAATTTGCGCCACACTTAATAAAAAAGAAGAGAAAAATTAGTTTCTTATTCTAGTCATTAAGTAAAAAAAAAAATATAGGGTTTTTCTTGAGCATATTCGAGGAGGTTCTACGGCGAGGATCGACGTCCACCAGTCGTCGCTAGGAGATACAATCCATAAGACTGTGGCTTCTCCCTCTCTGTCGATTTACTAATCCTCTTCAATTAGGTAAATCTTCAACCTTCTCATAGTTGTATTAATTATTTATGTGGATCATATCGTGGTAAAATCGCATGCGAATTTATTCGTAACTTCCGCTGTGCATGATCGAGCGTCTCGATCGGTGTTATGAATCAGATCTCACGATCCAATTATGGATCGGATCGGGATTCGGGTTTCTGTATATCCAGCACATTCAACCTTTGAGCGGTGAGCAGGACTGCTGAAGAATTGGGGCTGGAATAACTTCCAGTGGACTGATCAGCAATTGTCAAGGCTGATCCGGATATTGTGCTTGAAGTGGCGGAAATTTTCAATTCTCTAGTCATGGCTGCCCGGAAATTCATGATTACCAAATGATCGTGCAACCATGCTCTAATACCATGTAGAAAAAATAGAATAGGAAAGAAGGAATTTTTATTAATACAATGAAAATATAATCATTACAATGAGTCTTCCCCTACTTAAATAGGTAATAATCTAGAGTCTTGAGTGATTCAAATTCCTTGATCTTAGAAATAAAATGAAATCAGACTTTCCATAAAAGGATACAAACATAATCACATAAAATCAAAGATAAGTGTTGAATCCCTAAACCCTAATTAGGAGCAGAATATTACCCATTCCTTTGATTATTAAACATACTTTATATAAAATAACTTAAACACACATTATTCAACAAGAATTTTCATCGAAAACTACATATCTGCTGAGAATAACTCTGTTTTCTGCTGATGACCAAATTCTATAACCATTCACCCCATCTCCATACCCTACAAACACTCCCTTCTTGGCTCTTGGTTCCAGTTTCCCTTCACTGACATGATAGTAAATTGTGCTCACAAAAACCCTTAGGCTTGAGTATTCAGCAAGCTTGCCTAACCACATCTCAAATGGTGTCTTGAGATCGATCCATGTGAGGTCTCTTATTGATTAAGTAGCATCTTTTGCTTACAGCGTTTGCCCGAAATTACCTTGATAAACCAGCATTATAGAGCATGCTTCTTTCCCTCTCCAGAAGTGTTTGATTCATTCTCTCAGGTACACCATTTTCCTAAGAAGTATTCCATATTGTATGATGCCTGGTAATACCCTTAGCTTTACAGAATGTATAAAACTCACACCAGCAAAATTCATGACCATTATATGTTCAAAGCCTCTTGATCTTCTTGTCTGATTCTCCACTAGAGCCGATCCGCTTCTTGAAACTATTGAATGCCTCAGTTTTGTGTTTCATCATCACCACCCAATTCATCCTTGAATAGTCATCTATGAATGACACAAATATCTACGACCACCCAATGATTCCACCATTAATGGACCCCATCATCAGAATGGATATAATTGAGTGATGCATTTGTACTATGTATGCTTACTGAGAACTTGCTTCTATGTAGCTTCCCAAGCACACAGTGCTCACAAAAGTCCATATTCTTGACCCAATATCGCCCAAGAAGACATGCTGAAGAAAGGCCCTGCATTCATCTTTCACTTATGTGACCAAGTATCATGTCCCACAACCTTGTCTGCTATGATTGGTGAACTGCTGAGGATGCCATAGCAGCAGAGCCAGATACAGTAGAGCCTTGCAGTTGTACAAGGTTCCCCTCTTGATTTCTTTAAGGACCACAGCTGAATCTTTGTAGACATTCAACTCTCCACCTTCTCCCTTGAAATTGAACCCCTTGTTGTACAAAAGACTAAGAGATACCATGTTTTGGTCATCTGTAGAACATGTCTTACATCTTTCAGTGTGCAGAATCTGCCTTCCTCTGTCCTCAACTGAACTAAGCCAATTCTCTCTATCTTGCAGACCTTGTTGTTTTCCGTTTAAATATGACCACCATCAACATTCTCATAGGTAGAAAACCTCTCTCTGTGTGGACAAATGTGATAGGATGCTCCAGAATCTAGGATCCAAACATCATCATGATGGGTTGAATCCACAACTACTAGAATCAGATCCTCATCTAAGTGCTCGGCACCCACAGATGTTTTGCCATAATTTCTCTCCTACTGTCTTTTTTCTTTGGACAATTGGACTTCCAATGTCCCGGCTCGTTACAGTAATTACATACATCTGTGGACGTGTGACCTTTGGGCCCTGTCTTTTTGGATTTCTTTTTCCTAGACTTCCCATGCCCCTTCCCACTACGCGCGACTACTAATCCAGCAGCCTACTGTCTGTGCCTGCTGCATTGTGTCTTAGCTCCATTGCATGCAAGGTGACCTTACATCCTTCAAAGCCACTATATCCTTCCCAACTATGAAGGACTGTACGAAGTTCTCGTATGCTACCGGTAATGACACCAACAGGATTAGGGCTGCATATTCATCTTCAATTTTAACATCAATATTCCTAAGATTAAGTAATATAGTGTTTAGCTGATCAAGATAATCCCTCGGCTGAGCCCCCTCATGCATCCTCAAACTAAACAATCTTTGCTTTAGCAGCAACTTGTTGGTTAATGACTTAGTCATATACAGGCTTTCAAGCTTCAACCACAAGTTGGCGGTTGTGTCTTCCTCAACAACTTCAGTGATAACATCATCATATAAGCACAACATGATGGTTGAATGTACTTTCTCTTCTAGACTGGCATAATCTACATAACTGGCATCTCCTTTACCAGATAAAGGAGTTCACAACCCTTATTGCTTTAACACGGCCCACATCTTGACTTGGCATAGACCAAAATTGTTTCTCCATGTAAACTTTTCGATTTTTTACGTTAACTGCAGACATCTTTCTTGCCAAAGAACAGAACTTTTATCACAAAATCCTAGCACTGGTGAAGGTCTTTGTAAAGATAAAATTCGTTCATAGATAATTCCCAAACAGAACCTGATCGCTCTGATACCAATTTGTTATAACCAAGGACAATAGAATCCAGATGCAATATGATAAACACATATGCAATAAGATAAACACAGATGCAATCTAACATAAACAATCCACAAGATGAACGGAAACAAGGAGAACGTAGGATTTGATATGGTTTCCGGCGTTGAGGACTACTCCACGGACAGAAAATAGATAATTTATTATACACTGAATTTCAGATGGATTACACACACTACATTGATTACAACAGTTGGTATTTATAGGCACAATTCCCTAAACCCTAACCGCCAAAGGATCTCTGTCGGAGTTTTCATAAATGCCTCAGATGTGGGCCCAGCATCAGCTGACTCAACCAGATGAAACTCAGACTGCTGACTTTACCAGCTGACTTTCAAGAATTGAACACACTTACTCAGTTGGTCATCACTCAGCTGACTAATAGATTAGTTCCACCATATTAGAGATCAAGTTAGACTTTGCTGACACCGTGTGATCGAGCCTATAAGAAAGAAGATAGGGTTAACACTTGTAAGTATAATTTTTTATTCTTTTTTGCAAATTGTGGTTTTGAACCTAGGACTTTTCGTTCTGATACCATGTTGAGCTACCATCTCTCCCAAAAGTATAAGCTGATGGGGAGGCAGATAATTAACATTTTATATATCTCAATAAAAAATACGATCATATATACAGAATACGTCGACTGCAAACTTACTTATATGATTAGATGGACCTCATATGGCTGCTACTGGATATGTGATCAGTATTATAACTCAAATAACTACTCACGTTCTCGGTGGTTAACATTTGGTCAAACTAACACGATGAACTTATATGATTATTGAATTCTCAAATAACTACTCACGTAATCTCGATCTCCAAGGCACGTGGTTAACATTTCTCGGTCAAACTAACACGATGAAAAACTTATAATGATTATATATAGATGGTACCATTATGTCCCGTGAACAAGCACCAACGAAATGATGTGTCCCAATGAAAAAATCCCTCACGTAACGTAACTCGTTAGACTTAGAGCCGTATCTTGTTAAAATATCTAACAGAGTTTTCTTAGCATAAACTTGAAAGGATATAAAAAGCAAAGTAATAATAAAATATTTCTTTCTCTTAAACAAAGAACTGATACATTAAATAGAGGGGATTCTGGTGTTAAAAGTTTGATTTGTTGAGTTGGATATATATGGATGTGCAGAAGAAGCTACGAAGCAAGAGGACTGAGGAGAATCCTTATTTAATTAATCAAGGATATCTACTTTAGATTTCAGACACATGTACTGATCCTGATTCCAAACCCTTTTTGTCCTTTTTTTTTTTTTTTTCCTAATCTTTTGTACAGTATTTCTCTCTCTTCTTTTTTTCTCGTTTATATTTAGAAAATTGTCATTACCACAACGGTTATGTAACAACGATAAATATACAATTGTGATGTTTTTATCGTATTGACACAACAGACTTAAAATTTGGATAAATTAATGGATGGTAGATGATTAAATACGTTACGTATCAAGAATACTTTCCACTTCCACCTCTAGTTCTGTAGCTTTTGTTGCTGTCTTCACAGTTTCATGCAAGAATATTTATGGAATTTTTTTTTTTTTCTTTTATTGTAAGAACAAAGGACCTGGTGAAACATGGGGGATATGATAAATTAATATAATATTAATAAAAAAAATATTTGTTTGCTTTAATGTAATAGACATTGAGTGTGAACTAAGTTTATAAGTCAACATGATTGAGATCGTGGACCACATTGATTCCCATTAATCCTTTATATAGGTTGTATCATTGTATGTACTGTTCCTTGATTAAATATTGCTCGTGAATCCTGTGTTCAAGATTTTCTCTTATTAGGCAAGAAATTCGGATTATTATTATTAATAAAATTAAAATCAGAGGGATTATTGACAATATACCGGAATACCCTCGAATAAATTAATTGGATAATTTGATCCTTTTATGATACCAACAATTGAAAAGAAAGATTTTGTTGATGATTTATGATTACGTCTTAAAAATCGTCTACTTATTCAGTAGTATATATGTATAGGATCAAGTTATTAACAATATGGTTTTGAATTGTGAGGAAGCTGAATATTTTATAGGCCACTCTCGTTTGGAATTAATGTAAGATCATTGATTTGTAGGGCCAATCTAGTGTCAATCGTGAGGCAATAATAGCGTAATTATGGGAAGTAATCAAATATGGATTGTGGCGTTTAAGGAGGGATCAATCGTGAGATGATGCCCATTAATGCGATATAACCGTTTTTGGAGGTCTGAGGAGATGATTCTGCTTAGGAGTGATCTAAATGGCCTGGTCGGCTAATAAATGATGAGATGAGGTCGGTTGAACACCATGAACGACCCGAATGAAGTCGGCTTGTTCGTGAATGGATCCGTCGGACCTAGTGTCCAACTTTGGGCTGAATTTCATAATAGTCCATTAAGCAATTTGACCTTTTTGAGACCCGATTTAGATGGTATGTATAATTCCTGGATTCTACCTATGCCGATTTTTTTTTTTCTTTAGTGCTTAAATATGTTAGTTGAGGACTATGTTCTACGGGTATACGGATGCATGAATACGGGTATATGTGGAACATATGTAAATGTTAAAAATATACAAAACCAAACTATACATAATGAAACTTCATGAATCAAATGAATATAAAAATTGTAAAACAATACAGTTATTTTTTTTTTTTTTTTTTTTTTTTCCCCCTTTATTTTGAGTAGCTTTTCATTACTTTCTTGGTGGGTTGTCTTTAATTTCTAACAAGGTTCGACATTTTATGTGTATAAGTTACAAATAATCATATTTGCAAGACCCTATAATGGCATGAAATGACTTCCATTTTATTCTATAGATTTAATTTATTTTAAAGACACCACTACAAATATTCTAATGAACCAACGTGAAGACTGCTTAGTGAGAGATGCATTATCAGTCAAAATATGGCATATAATATGGAAAATATGTTTCTAATACTTTGAGTATAATGTATTTTATTTAATTATTTACATATATAATTACGAATCTTCACATTGCAAACGGTCTCCTATAACAAAACTAAGAAAGTGTAAAAAAAAAATTAGAATGTTGATAAAGCAAGTATGGCTTGATATATAGTATATGATCAATTGAATTAAATGGGGCTAAATTCTTAGCAAGTATGGCTTGATATGGAAGGAGACACTGGTTCGATCCGTAGATTTAGGTATTTCGTCTCAATTGAATTAGAATAAAATGGTTGGGAAAAGAAAATAGTATTTGACTTCAACACCTTAATTTTAATTTTCTTTCAACAAAAACTAGCTAGTAATAATTTCCATATTCAAAAGAAATAATGAGACATGGTCTGATGGTTGATTATATTATGTTAAACTATCACTATCAAGAATATGTATTGTGAAAGCCCATCCCATGTAACAGTGGCAATTTAACATTTTCCTTCCCAATGTCTTGTGTCAAACTCCTCAATAGTACAAGTGTATAAGTGTTGTATGTAAAATGGTTGTACTGAATATCATACATCATATATATTCTTTTATTATTTCTATTATCTTTCACATAGTATAGTATGATGTGTATAAAATTTAGGGGGAAGGGGCTACAAGGACAAAAAAAACACATAAATGGGTCTGCAAGGACATTCTTATTTTTCAGCTGTTATAAAGGACAAAAACAAAATATTTGGACAAAAATACCCCTTGTTACTTTTTACCGTTCTACAAATAGTAACGGTCAAAACAAAATAATATTTTATAAAATGTCGTAACATCCAATGAAAAAGTAATCTAAAAACAATTAGTAACAAAATTTACCTTATTTGTTAAAAAATAGTAACGTACCGTAAAATGTCGTAACGGAGTAATGACCCGTAACATTAAAATGTCGTAACATCCATAAACAAGTAGTAACACTTAAAAAATGTAGTAACAACCCGTAAAATGTCGTAACGGTCAATAAACAAATAGTAACGATCCTTAAAATATAGTAACGGCGAAGAAACAAGTCGTAACGTCCGTAAAAATGTTGTAACATCTCATAAACAAGTAGTAACATCCCATAAAAATATCGTAACATCAAATGAAAAGTACTAAAAGCCTAAAAAAAATTAGTAACAAATTAAAAATGCCGTAACATCCAATGAAAAAAGTAGTAACGACCTTAAAACAAGTAGTAACGTACCCGTAAAATGTAATAACAACCCTAAACTTTTTCAAAAAAAAAAAATAAAAAAAATTGCGTACCGCTTCCCCGGCGTTCAAATCCGACCGTTAAGCTCCGGCGGCACGGCCGTCACCCCTCTTTCTCCTCCCCAACCCCCGCTTCTCCTCCCCAAATTGTTCAAACATTCAAATCTTCGATTCAATTAGCACAAAAATGGCGAGCTTTCTTTCATCAAGCCTTCCATATCCGTTTTAAAGAAACGTGGTTGTTCAAATCGCATAGAATCAGCAGCACCGGCCATTCGAAATCGTAAACGATTTGGTTGCGATAAAAGCAGTGATTTCGAATTAATCCCTTCCAGAATGTCGGAGGATCCGTTGCAGGGAAATTTCGAATGAAATTGAATTACAAACGAATCAGGTTGAATATGGAAAGATCAAAGTTGATTCGATTACACAGCTTATGTGGTAGGAGTCAGAACTTGATTTTGCAATCAAGATTTAGAAGGCACCAGAGATGAATTTGGGCGGAGTTGCTGCTGTTGCTGTTGATGGACGGAGGAAGAAAGGAAAAAAAAAAAAAAAAAAGGAGGAAGTTTCCGTTGTTGTTGCTGTTGATGGACGGAGTTCCTGCTGTTGCTGTTGATGGGCGGAGATGAATTTGAAAGGCCGGTGTTGCTGCTGTTGCTGTGATGGACGGAGGAAGAAAGGAAAAAAAAAAGAGGAAATTCAGATTTATTTATAAAAATAAATAAAAAGGGTAGTGTGGTAAGTTTATATTGTTTTTGTCCTGATTAATTTCCAGTGTCCTTCAAGCCTGATTAATTACTAAATATGTCCTTCCTGCCAAAAACCTATAAAATTTAATATTCTAATGCATATCATTTTATACAATTTCCATAAGATCATTGTACTTTAGAATCTCCCACATGCATCTATTTTTTATACCAGTTTGAAATGATGGTATATATATATATATATATATATATATATATATATATATATATATATATATATATATATGTGTGTGTGTGTATAGATTGTTGTAATATTATTCATCATGTTATACGTAATTCGGAATTAATTTAGCAGACATAACCTTAATCAATAATTTACAGTATAAAAATAGGACATTTCATTGATTATTTGCACAACATTTATGACAAATGACTTACTTAGATCCATTATGTTTTTCTGCAACCAATGCACACTACCTTTCTTTTCGTTCTTTTGATTCCACTTGCAGAGTACCAATTAAAGCCAACATTATTCTTAGAAGAAAAAAAAAATCTTTAGAGAAAATCTTTTATTTCAACTACGTTCGTTGAGGGAAATCTGTGAGAAATCAATTTCTCTCTCTTATCTTTTCTATATTTCGGTTTTCAAAAGCAGTATATGAGAATTCTTAATGTTATATGATTCTCCTTATGATATATCCGAATCGGAATGGGGTCATGTTCATCTAGATTGGGCCTATTATCATGGCCCATCAACATAGATATTGGGCCTCTATCTCCTTTGTCCGCGGCCACAAGCTATCTCATACCCGCTATTTTACGAGCCGGGTTCTAACCGCCAGCAGTAAGATGGAACCTATCCGCTAGTCGTAAGCCGGACCCATCCTCTCCGTGTGATTTCTACCCATAAAGGCCAAATTGATTTCAAGACAAGGCAAATATGAGTCCGTTGGTCGCCATACTTATCAATCCAGCTGTATTCTGCTCGCCATGCTTATCGATCCAGCTGGCCACACCAGCTGGCCCCTCCTGACAGCTGGCTAGGACACTTGTATTGCATGCATATTTATCTTTAATTATGTAATCTTAATTGTCTTGTCGATGAACAGTAAACCGACATAGTTTTTTAGCCTATAAATATGGGATCACAATTTAATAGAAAAGGGGATCCAAGAACTAATATAAGCAGATACACTTTGCCCAATTTGTCGACTAACTCAGTTGTTCTTCACAAACACTTATCCGCCACCCATGTTCTTGTCCACCACCATACTCTCACCGGAGAAATCACTCATACTAAGCCTCTTATCCTCAAGATAAACACTGTTACCGCAAATCTGGTGTTCGGCGCAACATCAGTTGGCTCCGTTACCGGAAAAATCATCATCATTCAGCTTTTGGAGATCACTTGCTCCACCATAAAGACGATTTCACGGTGTCTCAGGCGAGGTTACCATCACCTTCAGTCCATCGGTCACCAAAGCTTTGATCTTCTGGGATAATCCAGCCCAGGAACCGCTACTCTCCTCATCTCAGCAACATACACAGAGAAGAGATCATCAAATTCATTGCAAACTCACACTTGAGTCCATCTTTAATACCCAAGTTGGTTTATACACCCTTTTGTCGGTTTCAGATCTTCAAGTAATAAGAAAGTTTGGTCATTTAGCTGCAAACCGCCTGGAAAACACAACACTTTTCACCTTAATATTTTGAGCCAGAAATATCTAAAACCTATAGCCAAAATATCTCCAGAAAAATACCCACAAAATACCATAAACCATGGCTGGCGGGAAAAACCTAAACCCAGCAACACCGACTAAGCCAGTCAATCAAGGCCCGCCACGTGGAGCGAGCACGCTGCGTGGAGAGGCTAGTAGGAGGGTTATGTCTGATGGGGCAGATGCCAGACTTGCCCTCACGACCGACATGCTGGCATACATCCGGGAAAGGACCAGAGCTCGCAAAATACACGAGGAAGCGATCAGGAAAAATAAAGGAAAGGGGATCGCTGGGACTTCTAACCCAAATAACGAACAAGAGGCTGTTTCAACAGGGGGAGCGTCCCCACAGCAAGACTCGTATAAAATAGCTCTACAAGCACATATGGAGTATGTAGAGGAGATGCGAGTAGGAAATGCATTGCTGATTGCTGAGGAACTACCACCCCAACCTATCCGCAAGTTCAATCCTCCTCAACCCACGTAAACAGAGCTACAGCCAACTCTCATTCCCCCAAAAACAGTTCAACCCCAGCGGTCAGAAATGGAAGGAAGCAGCCATGCAACTTCACATCCAAGGGGATCCAAGAACTAATATAAGCAGATACACTCTGCCCAATTTGTCGACTAACTCAGTTGTTCTTCACAAACACTTATCCGCCACCCATGTTCTTGTCCACCACCATACTCTCACCGGAGAAATCACTCATACTAAGCCTCTTATCCTCAAGATAAACACTGTTACCGCAAATCTGGTGTTCGGCGCAACATCACCTTATATGATAGAGAGAGAGAGAGGTGGTTCCACATTTATAGGAACAAAAAAAATGCTTACTCCATCATTCCATCCACTCACCCCACGTTTCTAATAACTGCCAACCCAATCAAACATTACAACATGGATTCTTTAATATTAGAAACCATTATTTTATTAATTACATATTCCAAACATTTATATCAAACGTTAACATATTTAATCTAATAAGTTATATGGTCACATAATAGAAGAATAATAAATTACTCTTACAATCTCCCACTTTGCCCATATAACAATGAGAGGCCTATACAGAATTACCTTTAAGTGCACACATTATGTTAGATTGTATTTTGAATACGTATACATTAAGGTAAAGCTTAAATGATGGATTTATTTCGGTCATGGCGGTCGACATTTCTTCAAACCATCTCCAATTTAACTTATGTTGTAATATTGAGTGAAACTGTAGAACTCAAAATAATTTATCATCTCACTAAAATGTATACTTATAACGGTTATGATGATAAAAGGTAATGAATGAGAAACAAAATAACTTTGATGGAATTCACAAACAAAAATGTCGAAAAATCGATAATGAACAATCTTCCCATAATGTACTGAATCAAAATAGCAAGACTTTATCAATAATACTCATATTCTCTACATGGCCAGAAAAGGCCTTTGGCGCCAGTCCCTTAGTTAGTGGGTCTGCAACATAGAATTAGTACCAATATGTTCGAGTGATACTGTGTATTTCTTCACTTCCCTTTTATCAGCCCAACACTTTAACTCTGTGTGTTTTGCTCCTTTTGATTACTTGTCATTCTTTAAGAAAAATACTGCGGCAGAATCATCACAATAAATTTTCAGCGGCTTAGATACAAAGTCAACAATTCCAAGTCCCGAGAAAAAATTACGGAGACATTTACCCTGAATCGTAGCCTCGAAGCATTCCACAAATTTAGCCTCCATATTGGACGTTGCAAAAGTGGTCTGGTTTCCACTCTTCCATGATACCGCTCCTCCAGCTAACATAAACAAGTACTTGAATGTAGATTTATAACTATCCTTACATCTAGCATAATCCTAGTCTAGAAATCCCTTCATCTCAAATGAATCGAATCACCAATAAATCAACATATGATCCTTGGTGCCTTGAAAATACCTAAAGGTCTTCTTTGCAGCTTTCCAATTGTCCATACCGGAATCGCTGAGGTATCGGCCTAACATACCCACAGCCAAACTGATATCAGGCCTCGTATAGGTCTAAGGACTGAGCATACATCAGACTCCCAACCAATGGTGTATAAGGGATTCCTTTCATTTCATCTCGTACTAGCTCATTCTTAGGACATTGCAATAAACTGAACTTGCCTCCCTTTTGGATGGGAAGTGGGAACCACTCCAACAGAGCAATTTTCCATATGAAACTTCTCCAAGACTTTTGAAATATAGGCCTTTTGTGATAGTCCCAAAATCCCTTGTGATCTGTTTCGGAATATCTCTATTCCGATCATGAAGGATGCTTCAACCATATCTTTCATTTCAAAACTCCTAGATAATAAATTCTTTACCTCGTGTAACATGTTCACATTATTAGCAGCTGTCAAAATATTGTCAACATATAGGACAAAAATAGCATAATGACTCCCACTGTTTTTAATGTAGATACACTAATCGACAATGTTTTCTACAAAACCATAAGAAGTGATAGTATCATTAAATTTAAGATATCATTGGCGGGTTCCCTGTTTTAGACTGTATATTGACCTATTCAATTTACGCGCCAGATTTTCAATTCCCGTGTCCATAAAACCTTCAGATTGGCCATGTAGACCTCTTCCTATAGGTATCCACTAAGAAATGTGGTTTTCACATCCATTTGGTGAAGCTCCAAATCATACTAAGCCACCATAGCTATTACGATTTTGAGAGAATCTTTCTTTGAAATGAGAGAGAAAGTTTCCTTGTAGTCAATGCCATTTTTCTGGGTGTAACCCTTGGCAACTAGTCGATCCTTATACCATTCGATATTACCTTTGGAGTCATGTTTGGTTTTTGAAAATCCATTTACACCCGACCCTTTTCGATCCCTTTGGTAAATCTACTAAGTCCCAAACTTTGTTATCATTCATTGATTTCAATTCTTCCCTTATGGATTTGACCGATTTTTCTGAATCATTGCATTTCATGACTTGTTTAAATGAGATTGGATCTTTATCAATGCCAAATTTGCCAATGTCACATTCATGTTTTAGATCATACACCACGTAGTCATCGGAAATGGTCTCAAAAAAAGAGCAAGAAAAAATAAAAATAAAAAATGATGAAAGAATTTTTAAATTTGGAGTTCTAGATTAAGAGATATGAGTGTTTAAAAAATATGATAAAAAAATGTGTTGTTTTTTTTTTATAAAAAAAATTAGTTTTGTCATTTATCCAAAAGTTTTAAAAAGTTGTCTCTCTAATTGATGAAATGTCTTTGTTTTTCTCTCCAAATCCTCCATAAAATTATAGAAATTATCATTTTCCCTATAAAAATATTTGGATGTCCGATTACTTAAAAGTATTCCAAAATGTGTCACTTTACCTAATTTTCTATTAATAGTATTTTGGGTTGTTGTTGGTTGTTGAAGTATATTTTATCATCAAATAGATAATATAACTATTTTATTTTCAAGTCAAATGTTGTACAATGCCCTTATTTGATTCTACAAGAATTCAATTCAAGTTTTGATCTTTGTAATAGACTATAATTTTTTTTTTTGTGGATATTAGTTATAAGGCCATCGTTAGAGAATTAATGATCATTTAGGACATTTCGAAATCTTATTTAGTTATAAGGACATTCTAATTTTAAGAAGGAAACTTATTTAGTTATAAGGACATTCTAATTTCAAGTGGATAAAGAAGAAGAAGGAAGGAAAGAAAAAAAAAAGGAAGCGCTGGATCGTCAATATTCTAAAGGATACGGTTTGATGTCTGATGCATTGACATTGATGTCTGATGCAGGGACATTGATGACTTATGCAGTGACATTGATGTCTGATACAAGGACATTGATGACTTATGCAGTGACATTGATGTTTGATGCAGGGACATTGATGTCTGATGCAGGGACATTGATGACTGATGTAGGGACATTGATGTCCGATGCAGTGACATTGATGAATGATGCAGGGACATTAAGCTAAACAATATCGTCAAATGATTCAAGATCGTGTTAAAGAATTGAGGGATTCCACAATGAATCCAATTATCAGGAGGGCACAAACAACGTGTGGCCATTATAAGAGTCATAGTGAAGAGTCTTTGTAGTTTCACCAAACTTGTACTTCTATCCATATTAAAAGCTCCGCATTTAGAGAAATGCAAAACAAGAGCAGAGCTGACTGATGCAGTTGTTATGTTTTATGCAGTGACATTGATGTCTGATGCAGGGACATTGACGACTTATGCAGGGACATTGACGACTTATGCAGTGACATTGATGTCTGATGCAGGGACATTGATGACTTATGCAATGACATTGATGTCTGAAGCAGTGACATTGATGATTGTATTTATAATTAGATAACTGATGCAATGATATTGATGTCACCGCATATACAACTTGATACACACATTTGATAACTTTGTAAAGTAACTTTATTTCATTGTTATCTTTAAATATTTGATTGATGTTGGTTTATTTGATTAGTGTTGGTTTAAATTTTCGATTACTTTGTAAAATAACTGTATTTTTTTTTTTTTTGGTTTAATGCATATTTTTACAACCAAAGGTATGCATAAATTGTTACAATAACATGTCACTGCATAAATCGTTACAATAACACGTCACTGCATAATTCGATACAATAAGACATCACTGCATAGATCGCTACAATAAGAAGTCACTGCATAAATCGCTACAATGAGACGTCATTGCATAAATCGCTACAATGAGATGTCACTGATCAAGGTTGTCAATGGATCGCGGCGGTCAATACATCATGGTAGCCAATGAATCGCGGCGGTGAATGCATCGAGGTGGTTAATGGATCCCGGTGGCCAATGCATCCGGGTAGGTGATCAATGCATGACGGTGATCAATACGTCACGTCGATTTTTATGAAGAAAAAAATTGATTTTATGAAATTTATTCGGAAAAATATCAAATTTGATTTTAGAATAAAGAAGACGAAAAAATATGAATTTTAGTGAAAAAATTATGATGATCCTAGTTTTAGATCAAAATATATGACATTTAGAAATATGGTGAAATAAAAAATATAAAAAAAAAAATCCACCCACACGTTCAGTAAGTTATTTTTTTTACTTTGAACGTTTTTCTTTTTTTCCTCCTTCGTTTTTTTCCTTCTTCCTCTTTATCCACTTGAAATTAGAATGTCCTTATAACTAAATAAGTTTCCTTCTTAAAATTAGAATGTCCTTATAACTAAATAAGATTTCGAAGTGTCCTATTACCCCTAATAAGTTGAAAATCAGTCTTTTTAAATAATTGGCCTTTTTTTTTTCTCGAGAACTTGTGATTTCTGAAATGTTAAAAAATGGTAGGTATATCCGGGACCTTATATGATTGGGCACTTATTAAAAACACCATAGCTAATCTACGACAACATCACATTTCAGTCTAGGTTGAACTTTACAGAGACAAAAAAAATACGCATTCGACTTCTATAAAATTGAATGTTGAGATTAAATTCGACTTTCTAGAGGTCGAACGTCATTATAACGCACTAAAAGTAGATCATTTGTGGTGCATTTAACATGCCTACAACACACCAAGTAGAATGGTACAGTATTTCTAATACATAGTTGAAATCTAATTTATACAACAAACAAAAATTTGAAGATTTATGTCTAAAAATGGAAGACTTGTGTCTAAAATTCTGGACATTAATAAGCAATGTCTTCCTTTCTTTACCAGGAATAAATATAATATATATATATATATATATATATATATATATATATATATATATATATATATATATTAGCATCAAACATTATTAGGAACAAAACGCCAAAGGTCCACAGCAATATCAACTTCCTTTCTCTTGTGAAACTTGTACATCTGTGGCACGTCAAACCTAAGCTGAAATTTGCACAAACCAACCAACCCAGTCATCAAAATCTTAGCATCAATTTTGCACTAACAAACAAATTTTTAGATGTTATTGAAATGCAGATTGTTAGATGCAACACAACTAGGAAATTCTTGTGTGGTGCCTGCATTCGTGTGGAGACACCGAGTGGTTCATTCGTGGACCACAGAGTTTCATTCCACAAATGAAACTGTGTGGTTCGGATTGAACCACACACGAACAGAGACACCACACAAGTATTTCCCCATTCAACTTACCGTGACGCCTCGTAACCGCTAGCACTACACACATTCACCTTTTCAAAAACCGATTATATGGTCTATAATCGATTAAATTGGGTGTGATGCATCTAACAACCCTCGTTGTAATACTGCTAGTCTGCTACCATAAAAAATGTAAAGAAAAGCACTGTTTATTTACCTCACATAAAACTTCAGCACTACGTGCATTATAATCTCGCATCGCTGATCTTTTCACATGCTGTCATCAACAAATGATACTTAAAAGTGAAAAAACTGTATAAAAAAGACTCATGTGACATTGTAATGCAATAAAGACTCCATACCTAAGAATCTCCTGTAATCCTTGTATTATTACTACACAAAGCCTATTCGTTAACGTATGACTTTCACTTTTTTCACAACCCGAATATCTATCAACGCCAAATAATAAGAATACAAGACACAAAGCCTATTCGTTAACGTATGACTTTCACTCTTTTCACAACCCGAATATCTATCAACGCCAAATAATAAGAATACAAGAAACACCAACTCACATCTCTTGTTGAAGTCTTATGTAAGGAGTAAACTGCCCCAGAAGCAATCTGATAAAAATAAGGGACATGGGGAATTATACCTGCTAAGTCAATAAAATTTATGTAACAAAATAGAATGACATAGCACGAAGCGAAAGAAGTACAAAAAGCACCTCTACCTTTAAAGCCACAGAGAGGAAATCCATGTCAGCTCCTTTTCTTCGGGTTCCGAAAGGAGGATTCATAACTATAGTGTCAATTACTTGACCTATATCAAGATTTACACAGGTAAAATGTTACACTAGATTCCCTTGCTAGTATGTAATTGTTAACAACAAAATAAAAAAAAGGAAATTTGACACGGAATTTCTTGTAGCATAAACAACAAGGAATAGTGCTTCATGCATGTCTTTGTTCTGATCAATCTATTGAGAGACAGATTAAATGGAAAACAGGAAGAAGAAAGAAAAAAAAAAGCCAATTAGCAGTAACGTAAAAAAGATTGAAAGACAGAACCTTGCCATCTTAAGTTACGGATATCGCATTGAACAAGCTCCATGTCTAGCTGCATCCACAATTGACAGGAAACACAGTCAAACAGAATAAAAATTCACAACTTGTAAGAAAACTGCAAGATATTGGACAACCATACTGAGAGCAAGTGCATCAGTTATTTATGACAGATTCTTTACTTTATGGACTCAAATACCACTTTTATCTATTTTACAGAATCTCTATTTGGAAAAAAAAAATGCATCAAAATTGTTGCAACGTATAAATTGAACAGAGAATTTGCATTTGTGTAGTACATATGCAGTGCAAAATTCAGTGATCAGTATTTTACTGATCCAGATCTGAGTAGAGACTTTGATGCATATGCTATTAAGTGGAACTGAATGATTTCAATCTCTATTTCACAGATTTACCTTGTTTTACATAATCTACTGTAAGTCTCTAAGATCGACAAATACACAGCATATCTACATAGACTACATGAAGAATAAGTGAAACAATATGAACCGTTAAGCTATAGGCAGGTAAACAATTCTAGTTTTCGGCTCAAGGCCTGTTTCATATTGTTTTTAACATACATAGAAGCTGCAATAATTGTACAATGTATTGAACATAGGGAAGTACCTCAAGATCATCAGCATTTTCAGATGCGATTTCAAGGGAATCAGTGTCGATATCAAACCCGACCACATGCCTGATCAAGATAAACAAACATTATACTAAACACTAACGAAACAGTTCCAAAAATAACTGTATTCATCAACAAAAAGCAATAAAGAAACAACAAGAACAACCAATCACTTAATGAGCAAGAAAGGCTTATAAAAAAAGAATGAGCCATGCTACTGCCACAATAAAATGTCACAATAAGCATAGCACGGTATCGTATGGGTCTCGCAAGGGAAGTTCTTGGATGGTATCTCCGTTTGTGGAGAAGTGACAGCTAAACCAATCTGGACCACAATTTGAATCCAGTTTACAAACAGACGGTGCAGATTCGCCATACGATTTCACTCGACATGTGCGGGTGCACCCAATAACTTCCCGTCTCGCAAAGCATAGCAAAGCACACTAGAACATAGCACGCAATACAAGGCATAACTATAAATAGAGATACATCGCAGTGGCCTTTTGCTCATGATGCTTTGAGATGTTTTACTAATTACTATGCTTGTTGTTGCATTTCGTTTAGTTGTGGCGGTAGCGTTTTTGAGAGTGATGAGTATTAACTGGGCACCCAAGAGAGCAGAAGCAAGGCCTAAAGTACCACAACCACATCCAAAATCTGCCACCACTTTATCAGTCACATCTCCATATGAATTTTCCGCCTACGGAATAACAAAATCAGATTCTCCATCATCAACGCCATTTAAAAAAAGAAGAAATAATAAAAGGTGCAGAACACGATTCAAAGCCAAAAAGGAAACAGAGGAATCCCCCAAAAAGCCAAAAGGAACAAGAGAATCAAAAGGGAATTACAGTGAATAGCATCCGAGAAGCTATGTGGGGTCCAGTAGGATATTGTTCCAATTCAATCTGTGATAGTGGCAATTAAGCACATGAATCTCGCAGCAAAAAGTGAAAAACAGAAACATTTACAAGAAATTGCAAATGAAATGCTCAAACTAGGTATGAAGTAAAAATTAAAATTGTGCACCTTTGGACTGGAGAATTGCTCGAGAGAACCAAGTAAACCTTCTAATTGCTTCAGCTTCATTTTCAACGATCGTCAGGGGAAGAACCAAGAAGGATTTGGCGTGGAGCAGATTAATGGAAGCCGAACAGTGGGTATGCTCCAAATTCAAGCCTTCAACCTTCAAACCAAGTAATTTGTAAAAAAAAAATCAGGAAAAAACAAAATTTCTCTTTATTCCCGATAAGAACATCGACTTTAGGTGTATTAGTGCGAACAAAATAAGCAAACTATTACGAATCATCAATGCAATCTAATTACCTTTTAAAATTATCATTAGTTATGACACTTTGCATTATATATTTTTAAGGAATTCTTCATTTAACATTTTTAAATATTACATACATTTATTTTTTTTAGTTTGCATAAATCTCTATCTAAAATTAAATGAACCAGACACCCTAATTTACGGAATTTGAATGAATGATGTGGATATAAAAGATTTACTGAATTTAAATGAATGATGTAGATATAAAAGAGATTTTATAGACTCTAAATGAATGCGGCTTTTTGTGGAGAAAATATTATAGAGTCTATATTCAAGGTAAGAAAATCTACTGCCAATGATAGAACTAGGAATTTATCGTCGGGTAGGCTGAGAATTTTTTTTTCAATGTTATTTATACGGCATAATTTTCTGAAAAAGACAAATTTATTTATACTTTATGATGTATTTTTTTTTACTTCCCTTACAACACTACAAAAGTGTGATGTCAATTCATTTGATCTGACGTTATTCACACATGACATTTCTATAACTATAACATCAGTGTTATCACTAACGTTATTTTCATGGTGCTTAAAATAATGTTTTGAGTGATTGAAATGATCTTGTGTCGGAAATAAAAGTGTGATGTCAACGGAATCATTTTTTTGTTGTAACATATACTTTTAGTGGCTCAGGTTAGGTGGGCTGTAAGGCTAATTATCTAGTGGACTGATGAGTTGGTGAGCTGGACATACATACTATATAGGAAGAAGAAGAAAAAAGGCCCAGGTGGGCTTAGCCCCCTAAGCCCATAATGAAGCTCTGCCATGTCTGCTACAGTGCTCATATGATATTTCAACTTATGGTTATGAAAAGGTCTAAGATTTGGGTAGCACCATCATCCAAAGACTTTAAACATAGAATAATATGGTTAAGTTTTAAAAAGAACCTCATGATGAGAGATATACTCTAGGACATTCTTGGCAGGATATTTATGACTCTTACAACTTCTTGAAAACTGTCCTACCAAAATTTTAAGAGGATTGAAGCTTGTGCAATAAGAGTAAGACCAAATTGACAACATGTTTGTGCTTTCTCGTAGCCCTTCTAGTTGGTGAGCATTAGGACAAGGGTGTCTAAACAAAATGCCATTATATTTGAGGAAGGATTCAAAAATTATGTATTCACCTCCTCAATCAGATTGGACATATTGATAGTGGCAATAAACTGATTTTCAACAAGTTTTTCGAACTGTAAGAAACATTTAAGGTTTCTGACTCCAATTTTAAGGGATAGATCCAAGTATATCAAGAATAGTCATCTAGAAAACATATATAATAAGTGCATCCTTATGTGGATGAGATATGAGTTGGTCCCAATAAATCGGAATGAATTAGGCATGAAATGTTTAGAGGTGTGTGAGGTGGATTTACAATACGGAAGAGCATGGCCTCTCAATTAGACAAGCTTCACAGAAAAATAATAAGTCAGTCTTTTCATTGAAAGACGCATTACATAAACTCAGAACCTTACTAAGGATATATTTTGAAGGGTGGCATGGCCTCCAATGACACTAGACTGGTTGACTTAAGTTGAACAAGTTGATTTTGGAGAGATGGGTTTGGATTGAAGGGACATGTGGTCACTGTAAATATGCTTAATCTGATAAAGTCCATCATTGAGTTTCCATGTCAGCAAGATGGCCCATGTTCTCTCCCAACAACCCTTAACAAAGCAAGTAGTTGAATTATATTCAACAATACAAGATTATCAAATGTTAATCTAGAATGCTCAAAATATGCTTAGTAATACAAGGAACATGAAGACAAATATTAAGGTGCAAATGTGTGTTCTTTAAGGTGGATAGGGTATATATTGACTTGTGTGCTTAATAGCTAATATCTCACCATTTCTCACTGTTAGAGCATCATTTCCACTGTAGCCATCCTTCATGTGCATTCCATTCAGGCCTGAGGTTATGTGGTTGATGGCACCACCATTGTCCATATATCAATTTGAGTCTTCCAAACATTGAGGTGAAGCCATAAAAGTTGTTGATGCCTTGGTGCCAGTGTTGTTGTTGAATTCTAAATCAAACTTGTTCTAACAAGCCATTATGTTTCTAGTTCATTGACATATACCACCTCTTCCTTCCCTGGAAGTGTCTTTTCCTTTTCCAAAAGTATTGTGTTGATCAGATCCTTTACATGATGAGTTGAATGAAAGTGGTTTAAAGGTAACATTTGTTGAAACCGGATATTGATCACATGAGGTGTAGGATTAAGCCTCACCACCAAACTTTCATGAGTTGTCAACTGATCTTGGACTTCTTGACAGGACAATGAGCTAACCCTTGAGGTTATATTAACTATGACAGATTCATACTCTCTGTCAAGACCGCCCAAGGTTGCCGGATCAGTTTTGAGTTACTAAATAGGTATTTAGCCGAGGCAAGTTTGTCAAAATATGATTTCATCAAGACTAAGTAGTCAGCCATGGATTCGGTACCTTTGCTTGATTTAATTAGGGCATCATTGTATTCTAGCACACGAGCTTCTAACTAATTTTAAACGACACTTGTAGGTTTCTCCAAACTTCATGAGTAGTTGAACATCCTACTAATTCCCCAACCAAGCAACCAGCCCATAAGTTGGATTTGGCACAATTTCTACCACATTTCATAAGGAATAGCTCATCCTTAAACAAAGTTGGTTTGGTTTTGCTCTGATACCATGCATGAAAATGGAGCTAAACTATATGAAGATAAATCATCTGAGTGTAGCATTCATTTACAGAGAATTCAATTATCGCAAAATCTTCTATAATGATTAGGTTATCAGCCTAAGTTTTCTTGTATATTATAGTAGTATTATAAGAAAACCTAGGGAGAAGATAAGATTATAGGGAATATTCTTCTAACTACCAATACAGAAGTAACAAGAGCCACCACTAGAATAAAGCCAAGTGTAAGCTATTCTTAACATGGAATCGTGTTATTCGGTCGTTATCTTTTTTGTTCCATTTGGTCCGAGGTATACAATGTCAAGTGTTTTAGATGACGATTCTAATGTATAATCATTATACATTTTAGGTATTTCAAATTCCACCAACCATAATTATTATTTTACAGCATAGTTTTCATATCGTCGAAAATTTTGTGATTTATTAAAATGACATCATAAAATATAATTTAGAATGTTTGTTCTTATAAAAATTAAAATGATTGTGGCATCCTTGTTGTTTATAAGAATGCTTTCAATGGCATTCTTAGAACGGTGGTAAAATCAAAGTAAGTTTACTTGAAAACAATGTCGTTTGGATGTATGGTAAAAATAAAATCGATGAATTAAAAAATGATTTCACGTGATATGTTAATATCATTGATAATTTTATATGATTCATTGATCGATTGATAACTCTGTAATCAATGTAAAAAAGTGTATTCATTCACATTATCAGCCTTCTCCGGAACATTTGGAAAGGGAGGTGTGCTTCTATTTTCGATGGAAACCCCCCTTGATTAACTTCATTATTAATCAATCCCTATCGAAGGCCGTGAGGAATATCTACAAGCCATGACGAGGACTACCACCGCTAGCCCGCTACCACCCTTTAACACAATGTGGTACCGCCAAACCCGAAGCAAGTCAAATTTAACGTAAATGCGGTGTTTGGTGACGGTAAGACTGCAATTGGGGTGGTTACTCCGACATAGTAAATGAGATGTTCTAGAATGTTTTTTTGAACTTTTTTATTATATACTATTATTTTGTATATTTCCTTTGGTTTTTTATAACTGTCATTTTTTTTTTTAATTTTTTTTTTGTTTGTAAAACCTCAGAAATTTTATTAATGATGAAATTAAGTTTTACATGGCCAACCCCTGGCCTTACCTCCAAAAGAAAAAAGCGTCATCAATACATGTTTATCACCTCCTTAAACCCTTAGTCCAGAAAACCCATTGTGGGAAAAGCCGGGTGCTAAGGGAAGAGTATGATCTCCCATGTATTGGAACCAAAAAAATTAAAGAGAGCTATTACAAAAGATCTACAATCAAGAAACAGCAAAAACAAAGAAACTGCAAGCATCCATCATCTTTAGCAGTCTTTATCCAGGCACTTCCAATAACATATTATCAACAGCATGTCCAAGCTATGATCCAGATTTTTCTGGGGCCAATGGAAGTCCAATAAGAGTACCTACAAAGATGATCACAAATAGCCCCTAAAATGTACCACAGCAACCAAATGACAGATATATAAAACCAAGAACTCAAAAAAGAGAGAAACAACCTGTTTGCACCCCTCAACATTATGAAGGGTGCGTCCAGGGTGAGTACGCTTTGCCCTGTGGCCATGATATTCATCCTCTTTACTGCAGGCCTGTAAAAAGCACCACAGAATAGCAGTAGAGTAAAAGCAGAGGTCCAAACAGAGCTACAAGAGTAAATGTTACAAAACCACCTGTCATTAAAAGTTGAAACTCAAAAAAAAGAATTTAAGGTATGATGACCCTTAATCCAAATGCTTTCCAACAATATATATTATGCTGTACAAATCTAGCTAATTGTCTGTAGTAACCGGTCTCTACCATAGGAATTTTTCATCTTCTGAAAATGCCATGAGACTTGGACGTCTCTATTCGATTAGGGAAATGGTGTACACTACAAATTTGTATAATGCATTTTTCACTATATTTTTATTTTCATTGATTAATATGATGAATTATTTAATGTAATGATTCCCAACAAAATCAATGGTGTTGATAATGAGTAGTGGATGTTCCTTGACACGTTTTGCAGCACGGTGTTATCGTGACTCCATACCATAAATAATTGATTTTTTTAAAATCGATTCTAAATCAATAATCAATTTTCCCTGAATTGCAGAAAGTGAAATCTAAGATCTAAAATCGACTGTGAAAAATTCAATTATCAATGTGGTGCCACTAAAAATGTGCTTTGTTGTAATTTCTTTTACACTCAAATTTCAATATGGTTTTGGTTGATTCACTTTTTTAAATAGAAAATGTTATGAAAATGGGGTTTCATAAGTAGAAATTCAAGCATTTTGCTTTTAGGCATATGCTAAAAAGTTGGATTATTTATTATAAAAAGTGCGTAATATAGTAGATGTAGGATTTGTAGGCTTGTAGGATGTTTTTTTTTTTTAGGTCGAAAACCGGATATTTTATTAGAAAAAATTAATTTTACATAATATACATCTCAACAGAGTTTCTAAAAGACTACCAAAGAAGAAAAAGCATATGAGGAAACTACACGTGTTACAGTCAAGCTACTTTAAGATCACGAGCTTTACGGATCGCATCCTAAATAAATACCGTCTTCGGGGGGCGCCGAAGATTGTTATCGTGTATGAACTGATTCCGCCAATACCATATACTCTGAATAAGCTCGCGGTAGAGAAATTTCCAGAATTCCATGTTGTCATGCTTGTAGGATGTTTGTAAAGTTAACATTGTGTTTCTTTTTGCAGTTACAAAAAAGGATTTGTAGACTTCTTTAAGTTTTATCAAATGTAATCTCTATTAGAAAAATTTACAAGCCAATAATTGTCCTCATGTAATATTTCGATTTTCGAAAAATGGCACTCGTGTCATTTTGCGAAACGAAATATTATTATTCTTTATATTTTGTGGAGTTAAGTATTTTGTTAATATATATGTATATAAGTTGAATATATATATATGTATTTTGGGAAAAATCTGATTTTAAGAAATAGGGAAAAATAATAAGAAATTATTATTTTTGGGATTTTCTATTTAAGGAAAATAAATCCCATTAATGTCTTATTACTTAGTGATATACACCGTTATGTATTGCAGTCATGCATATCACATTGTGTACCGTTACGCATCGCAATCATACACAATTTATTATGTTCTAATTACTTAGTGATATGCACCGTTATGCATCGCAGTCATACATATCACACTGTGTACCGTCACGTATCGTAGTCCTTCCTTCACGTTCATTACCTAGTGATATGCACCGTTGCGTATCGCAGTCATGCATATAACAGCGCGTATCGTTACGCATCGCAGTCATACACAATCTACCATAATCTTCTTTACTAAGTGTTATGCACCGCTACGTATCACAGTCATACATAACACGCTGTGTACTGTTATGTTCCGCAGTCATACACATATTATCATAAAATAGTATCATGTTTCCCGTACCATAAATAAACTACCACGAGTGACATATTTGAAGTAGCCCGACGACTAACATGCATATAAAATTACTAAATGACATCAAAGTAAAATAAATTAGTAATACTAATAATTCATGTTGACCGAACGTGATAGTGTACTGTGTACAGTGCGATAGACAGACAGTCGCCTGGGACGAAATCCGGAAACTGAAACTCAATGGTGTTGATAATGAGTAATGGATGTATCACTAACATGACTCGGAAA
This sequence comes from Gentiana straminea, assembly GCA_036785695.1. Taxonomy (NCBI): domain Eukaryota; kingdom Viridiplantae; phylum Streptophyta; class Magnoliopsida; order Gentianales; family Gentianaceae; genus Gentiana; species Gentiana straminea. The sequence goes on along the minus strand of JAVUPR010000048.1, from coordinate 7,162,343 downwards.
ACAACCCCCACGGCCAATTATTTAAAAGGACTGATTTTCAACTTATTAGGGGTAATAGGACACTCCGAAATTTTATTTAGTTATAAGGACATTCTAATTTTAAGAAGGAAACTTATTTAGTTATAAGGACATTCTAATTTTAAGTGGATAAAGAGGAAGAAGGAAAAAAAAAAAGGAGGGAAAAAAAAAGCGTTCAAAGTAATTAAAAAAAAAATTTAACAAAACAAAAAAAGAAACTTACTGTGCGTGGGTTTTTTTTTTTTTTTTTTTTTTTTTTTTTTTTTTTTTTTGTTTTATAATTCACCATATTTCTAAAGGTCATATATTTTGATCTAAAACTCGGATCATCATAATTTTTTCACTAAAATTCATATTTTTTCGTCTTCTTTATTCTAAAATCAAATTTGATATTTTTCCGAATAAATTTCATAAAATCAATTTTTTCTTCATAAAAATCGACGTGACGTATTGATCACCGTCGTACGTTGCCACCTACCCGGATGCATTGGCCACCGGGATCCATTAACCACCCCGATGCATTCACCGCCGCGATTCATTGGCTACCATGATGTATTGACCGCCGCGATCCATTGACAACCTTGATCAGTGACATCTCATTGTAGCGAATTTATGCAATGACGTCTCATTGTAGCGATTTATGCAGTGACTTCTTATTGTAGCGATCTATGCAGTGATGTCTTATGTATCGAATTATGCACTGACGTGTTATTGTAACGATTTATGCAGTGACCTGTTATTGTAACAATTTATGCATACCTTTGGTTGTAAAAATATGCATTTAAACCAAAAAAAAAAAAAAAAAAAGAAATACAGTTATTTTACAAAGTTATCGAAAATTTAAACGAACACTAATCAAATTAACCAACATCAATCAAATATTTAAAGATAACAAAGAAATAAAGTTACTTTACAAAGTTATCAAATGTGTGTATCAAGTTGTATATGCGGTGACATCAATATCATTGCATCAGTTATCTAATTGTAAATACAGTCATCAATGTCACTGCTTCAGACATCAATGTCACTGCAAAAGTCATCAATGTCCCTGCATCAGACATCAATGTCACTGCATAAGACGTCAATGTCACTGCATAAGTCGTCAATGTCACTGCATAAAACCTAACAACTGCATCAGTCAGCTCTGCTCTTGTTTTGCATTTCTCCAAATGTGGAGCTTTTACTATGGATAGAAGTACAAGTTTGGTGAAACTACAAAGACTCTTCACTATGACTCTTGTAATGGCCACACGTTGTTTGTGCCCTCCTGATAATTGGATTCATTGTGGAATCCCTCAATTCTTTAACACGATCTTGAATCATTTGACGATCTTGTTTAGCTTAATATCCATGCATCATTCATCAATGTCACTGCATAAGTCATCAATGTCCTTGTATCAGACATCAATGTCACTGCATAAGTCATCAATGTCCCTGCATCAGACATCAATGTCACTGCATAAGTCATCAATGTCACTGCATCTAAAAAAAAAAAATCATCAGCTCCAGCGCTTCATCTTTTTTTTTTTCTTCCAGCGCTTCATCTTTTTTTTTCTTCCTTCCTTTTTCTTCTTTATCCACTTGAAATTAGAATGTCCTTATAACTAAATAAGTTTCCTTCTTAAAATTAGAATGTCCTTATAACTAAATAAAATTTCGGAGTGTCCTAAATGATCATTAATTCTCTAACGACGGTCTTATAACTAAATTGCACAATAAAATATTACTATCATAACTATTTAGATATAACAATTTACAAAAATATTGCTTCAAAAAACAAATTTACACAATATGTTTTTTTACATCAATATTTATGATATTGTATTTATTAATCTTGATGTAGAACAACACTGAATATTTCCATCCTTAATGCAAGCTTTAATATCTATACTTTTTTCCTTTACAAATAAAATAAAATAAACTTTCAAAAAAAAAATAATAATAAAATAAAGAAATTGATCAGAAATTATTATATTATACATGGTTTAAATTATAACAAATTTATTCATCAATATATTTCGAGCGATTGATGTATTATTTTAGCAATTAAAGAATTTTATTAATCGTAATTGACAATAGAAGAGACGATTACATAGGAAGGGGGTGAAGCACCCGGATAAGCACAACATTAATTAAATTCAAAGGCTTCATTTACCTCGCAAGCTGATTGATAACCCGTTTTAAGATAAACCATTAGACAAGTAATAATGCCAAATTAATATATAAGAGCTTCTCTTAAAAAATATATATATATAAGAGCTTCTCTTAAATTAACCCTTAATTTTCTTAGTCAATTCCTTTTTATTGCAACCGAGTGGATGTTTTGAAATGTTCCACAATAATAACTACACATTATATACTACCTTCTTAGTAATAAGTTGTGGAAATGGATTTTTTAGACTACAAAACAAATTGCAGTTTATTGTCCAAAAGTTCAAAAGGGAACAATAATAAAAATCTTCAAATCTTTGTGTACTGTCTTCTCTAAATTGCCCTTAGTGCCAAGAGATTATATTCCATAGCTAAATTGCTAACAATATTAAATTATATAACCGTTTAACTTTTAAATTAATTTGAATTTTTTCCAGTGACGACTTTTATTATAATTTTTAGGGGCCAGAGGCCATAAGGACAAAATAAGATACAAAATGGAAAAAAAGGACAATAAAAAAAAATAATGGTTGAGAAGGACAAAACGCGCATTCTTACGTGTGTTACTACATGTGGTTGTAGCAACGTGTAGTAACACATATAGTAACATGCGGGTTTTTGTCCTTCTCAACCACTATATTTTTTTCTTGTCCTTTTTCCTCATTTTAGATCAAAAACTGTCCTCCACAACCTTTAACCTTAATTTTTATATGTATTTTTGAATTTATGTATTTGGCGGTCTATTGTCACGGATTTTATCTAACAAAGCAAACAAGTAATAAAATTTATAAATCCGGTATTCCCCAAGTGTAGGGATCGTAGTATAGCGATTATACCGGAGTCGGTCATAGGGAATCGAGGTATCTAGTTCAATTAATTCTCCTAAGGTTGATACAATTATTCCTAAACCTAAACTAAAACGGAACATAAACTGGACAGAGGATTGTCAGTCCAAAGCCAGGAAAATATCGTTGCAAACAAAAGCAAATAAAATAAAACTACAACTAAGAAAAAAATAAAACTAACTATCATGATAATGACTGAAGCAAATCAACATAGAACAAACATGATCAACCATCCCGCAACCCTTAATTCTTCCCTAGATTATCTTATGATGATTCAATCAAAGTTTTGGTTCACCTAATCAAAGGTATGAATTCCTACTTCCGTAAGTAATCCGTCTATCAATCTCATCATCTTCCGATCTATAGAGATTAACGCTCTCAAAACAAGGTGCAAGATTTATTAGATCTAACAACCTAGAAATCTAACCTATCAACTTCCGTTATGTCAAGGTTAAAAGTCTAATCTTTCCTATGGTGATCTAAGGTTTACACCGATTTTCATCATACGGTAAACATCAAATAGCAATACATCTTTCGATATCGATTGCATAAACAAATAAACAAAGGAAAGATACAAACTCTAAATAAAGTCACTCACAAGATTATCCAAGAGAGAAATCAAAAACGCCGTTGAAAAGTAACCATGGATGCTCCAGTTCACAGCTTGAAGGCCATCGGCATGGACGAACAAGAACGAAAAAAAAAAATGAAAATAAAACCTAATCTAACCGCCACCCCACCTCCCAAAAGGGGGCCGGGGCGCCTAGTGGCTCCTCTCTAATGTTTGTGTGTCAAGAGGGATCGAATTATATCTCCATTAGGGTAGAAATCGCGCCGTATTTATAGACTTTTGAGGCGGCCGCGCAATGGCGGTGGACGGACGCTCGTCCGAAGCTTTCGGACGCCCGTCCGGATGCTCGGACGCTAGGGCGTACGCTCGTTCACTCGGCGTCCAAACTCTCTCGTTCAACTTTCTTCTCCTGGACGCCAGTCCACTCTTTGGACGCCAGTCCACCCTGGACGCTAGTTCAATCCCTTTTTCTTCCAAATTCATCTTGATCTTCATTCCAACTTCATCTCTATCTCTTTCCTTCCATGCAAATCATCACTTGAACATCTTTTAAGCTCCTTTCACCTCATGCAAGCGTACCTACATCACGATAAAAACATGCAAAATGTAACATCTTACATCTAAAGATATTTATCCAATAAAATCACATAATTAGCTCGATTTTGCACTTTAATACTTCTAAAACTCATTTGCTCAATATTTCAATATAAAGCTCGATTTCTATGAAAAACATCCACATATAGGGGAAAATTGATATAAAATATATCCTTATAAAACATATAAAATCACCCTTAACAACTCCCCCACACTTAAACCTTGCTCGTCCCGAGCAAGACAAAACAAAATCAAGACTCGAGACATATAAACATTTATGCAACCATAAAGCATATTCAATAGTTTAGAGGTTCACCCAAGTGTGTGCATAGCCATAACAAATTTCCACTAAATCCACACTTGAAATTGATTCAAGCAAAACTAGCCAACATCTCATTTAGATCAGAAATATAAAAACGATTATAACATGCACCTCACAAAACATACATATTCCGAAAAGAATGATAAGGAGTATTTAAGACCTTTCGACATACTCGAGAGGATAATCCCTACAACATATCTTTCAGTTTATACTGGGGATAGTCTGAAGATAACAACGGTTTTCAACCATCTTTTCACAATACTATTTGCTAATTTTTCTTAAAGTTCTCTTAATTACACACGTATAGCATATGCCCTCATTCCCAACAATAGGACGTTTCGTGATAACACCCTAGCTGGACTACTATCATCAGGCAGTCGGGAGCTATTAACCTCATAGTGGTATAGGACATTTCGTGATAATGCCCTACCGCACTCAAATCATCGGCAGCTACTTCCGACACTTATATATATTTTATTCATATTATTCATCTTAGAGTGGTATTCAAACCTTAAGATATATCCCTCCTATCACAGTCAAACCTTCAGATATTCACAGTATGTCATACTTTAATTCTAAACACAAAACTATTAAAATTTTCAAAATTCGTATGCAAGCAAAGAATCATGCGATAATCATCAAAAATCTCAAATCAAATGGGCATAGCTTTAAATTATAGCTCATCATTTACTATGGCACGTGAAAAATAGTGTTGGGTGAAACATCCAACTTACTAAACATGCAAAACAATGCACCAATGATATAAGAACTCAAATAAAGATATGCCTTTGCTCACTTGGGACAAAACAAACAAAAATTTTAAAATTTAGCACTTTTTCATAGAATTATAATAGTATGGCAAATGAATGTAGATACATAAAACTATTCCCCTCCCCCACACTTAAATTACAACATGTCCTCATGTTGTGCAGAATTAAAGAAAAGAATAAAAGAACTTAGCTGATTTGGTAATGATATGAAGATAGGCTGAAGAAGGATAGAAAATCGATCCGCGTTTCCGAGACACGAGATGTCATAGGTATTCCTCTCCAGATTCACTTCCAAGGCCAGCTTAACAAGAACAGCTAAAAATGTACATGCACCACTTGAAAAACATGGCAGTATCTCGGGGAACACGGGGGAATATAACATGGCAAAAATAATTATAGACAAGAAATAAGCACATGATATAATGGCTCAGATGGAAAAATCACCTCACAGGGAAAACACAGGACATCTAAGCGTCAAATATAAAGCCACAGAAGCTTACAATACAAATAAGGCCCAACATGTGCATAAAGAACTAAGGATAGAGGACACTACAAAGTAGCAGGGCTAGGTGCACTAAAAAGATAAATAAAAATAAAAAAAGAAAAACAGAAGAAAATACAATGCAGCTAAATGACATGCAACTATACTAAAAAGGCAAAACGAAAATAAAGAAAATAAACTAGCCCAACTAATTCCATAGATGTCGCCCTAATCTAAGCATGGTCAAGAATATAAACGTCTACTCAATAACGCCACAGAAGCTCAACAAAATTCGATTATGCAAAGCCACAGAAGCTTGCCATGTGAAGTGTAGACGTGCCTTTAAAAACCCTAACACCTTAGATAGACGACAAAAGGAACAGCATAAGTCAAATTTGGAATCACGTCTAACTAGGTGAATTACTCAACATGGATTGCAATAGATGGAAAGAGAACCATAACTGTGAAAGAACAGGACATCTACGCATATACAAAGGCCACAGAGGCTCACATTAAAACATCCAAGTCGAATAATGAAGCATGTATATAAAAATTAGAGGATAATATATAAATGAGGTCAAATATATAAACGTCTACCAAATAATGACAGTTTACGATAAACGACAGTACTATTCATTACATGCAGTGTAGACGCGCCTTAAGACTCATCAAAGGTGATAGCATTATGGAGAACCAACAGTTAGCTATACTAAACAGATATAACTCATAAGAGGCAATGGTAGCAACGGAAAACCGACATTAGCTACTAAATAACAATAAGAACAGTTATAGCATACGAGAACCGACATTAACTATAACATGCATGGATGAATCATATAAATAAAAATTAATCAATTATTTAACATGGATCCGTAGATGGAAAGATGTACACATGCAAGTTCAGAACATCTACGTAAAAATAATTAGCCGCAGAAGCTCATATGAAAGTATCCATGTCAAATAAAGCATATATCAAAAACAAATTCTATTCACTAGAAATTGATACACTGGACAGACGTTCAGTCAATCCAGACGGACGTCTAAATCATATTCAGGGCGGACGGGCGTTCACTTACTATGGACGCCCGTTTAACTCAGCAGAAAAGCACAGCAGACTCGACCTATATCAGAAGACAGCGGCAACCCCAGAAGTAACCTAATACAATATCATTAAAACAGAAACCCTAGTGTTTATTGAAAACAAAACTATGAAACCTAAATTCACGTTTCATAAATTGAGTTAAAAAAACTTTTTGCACATTCTTAACCCAACGGTCATCGAAACACGGCAAAAATTAAAAAAAAAACTCTCAATTGATTTAACGCTACTTTTATTGAAAACTACCTAAAAAGATACGGAAACAGAAACCTGAACCTAAACTACGAAAAATTTAAAACAGAAAAACGGAAAACACTAAAAAAAAGGAAAAAAAAACGTGTTGAAATCTTCTGAGCCCAAAATGGAAGGGAAAACAGTGGATTTTGACCTCGAAAACGGTGTTGAACGGCCTACGGCGTTCACCACGTCGTCGGCGTCGGAACGAGCTTTCCGAATTGGGGTCCTGCGCGCCAAACGGACACTCGAGCCAAAAGTTATGGCCAAAATACTAACGAGTGCTAAAACGATCCCTTTTATCCAAAAAATTTGACCGCGAAAAACGTGGAGTCAGATGATTCAACCTCAGAACCCTACCTACGAAACCTACCTACGACAAACAGAAACCCTAAACCACGATATCTACCTAAAACAAAAATAAATAAAAAAAAAAATCGAGTGACGACGGGCGGACGGGCGTCCAAGTTCTTTGACGGACGTCCGCTCGGAGAAAGAACGGACGGGCGTCCAAGTTGCGGGACGCTCGTCCGCACAGGGCAAAACACAAATAGAGACGATCAGATTTGGACGGACGGACGTCCAATAGCTCAGGACGCCCGTTTACGTTCAAACTGAAGCACATAAACGCTGCTAAACACGAAAACAGGTCCAAACAAAACACGAAAACTAAACAAAACCCTAATTGGAACCTAAACACAGACCTATGAAAAATTAATAATCACTAGATAACACAAACTACCTACAAAAAACAAAACAGAACAACTTTAGAAAAAATTAATAAGAAACTAGACGACCGTACCGATTCCCCGGCAACGGCGCCAAAAACTTGTCACGGATTTTATCTAACAAAGCAAACAAGTAATAAAATTTATAAATCCGGTATTCCCCAAGTGTAGGGATCGTAGTATAGCGATTATACCGGAGTCGGTCACAGGGAATCGAGGTATCTAGTTCAATTAATTCTCCTAAGGTTGATACAATTATTCCTAAACCTAAACTAAAACGGAAAATAAACTGGACAGAGGATTGTCAGTCCAAAGCCAGGAAAATATCGTTGCGAACAAAAGCAAATAAAATAAAACTACAACTAAGAAAACAATAAAACTAACTATCATGATAATGACTGAAGCAAATCAACATAGAACAAACATGATCCACCATCCCGCAACCCTAAATTCTTCCCTAGATTATCTTATGATGATTCAATCAAAGTTGTGGTTCACCTAAACAAAGGTATGAATTCCTACTTCCGTAAGTAATCCGTCTATCAATCTCATCATCTTCCGATCTATAGAGATTAACGCTCTCAAAACAAGGTGCAAGATTTATTAGATATAACAACCTAGAAATCTAACCTATCAACTTCCGTTATGTCAAGGTTAAAAGTCTAATCTTTCCTATGGTGATCTAAGGTTTACACCGATTTTCATCATACGGTAAACATCAAATAGCAATACATCTTTCGATATTGATTGCATAAACAAATAAACAAAGGAAAGATACAAACTCTAAATAAAATCACTCACAAGATTATCCAAGAGAGAAATCAAAAACGCTGCTGAAAAGTAACCATGGATGCTCCAGTTCATAGCTTGAAGGCCATCAGCATGGACGAACAAGAACAGAAAAAAAAAAACGAAAATAAAACCTAATCTAACCGCCACCCCGCCCTCCCAAAAGGGGGCTGGGGCGCCTAGGGCTCCTCTCTAATGTTTGTGTGTCAAGAGGGATCGAATTATATCTCCATTAGGGTAGAAATCGCGCTGTATTTATAGACTTTTGAGGCGGCTGCGCAATGGCGGTGGACGGACGCTCGTCCAGAAGCTTGGACGCCCGTCCAGATGCTCTGGACGCTAGGGCAGACGCTCGTTCACTCAGCGTCCAAACTCTCTGGTTCAACTTTCTTCTCCTGGACGCCAGTCCACTCTTTGGACGCTAGTTCGGTCCCTTTTTCTTCCAAATTCATCTTGATCTTCATTCCAACTTCATCTCTATCTCTTTCCTTCCATGCAAATCATCACTTGAACATCTTTTAAGCTCCTTTCACCTCATGCAAGCGTACCTACATCACGATAAAAACATGCAAAATGTAACATCTTACATCTAAAGATATTTATCCAATAAAATCACATAATTAGCTCGATTTTGCACTTTAATACTTCTAAAACTCATTTGCTCAATATTTCAATATAAAGCTCGATTTCTATGAAAAACATCCACATATGGGGAAAATTGATATAAAATATATCCTTATAAAACGTATAAAATCACCCTTAACATCTATGATGTCATTTAACTAGAAAGTAACGTCAGCTAAGTCGTTAGCTATATAATGGTGTAAAAGGAGTGTCATTAGGTCATGTTGAATGTAATAGTCTAATCTTCTTCCTTATCAATAAAATTTCCTCTCCTTCGTCCCCCTAATTCTTCTCCTTCATCTTGATTTTCTGCAATTAATTTAGATTTCTAGTCCATATCGTGACATTTGGTATCAGAGAGCACCGATTCTCCGACTGTGGAAGAAATGGCAGAATATGACGACCCAGAGGGCATCATCGAAGAACAATTAGCGCAGCAACATCAAAGTATTAGGGAAATGAAGAACTCTATTGATTCATTCAGGGCTGAAACATCCAGACATTTCGATGAGATTATGAGGAAGTCGGATTTGATTATGGATATGCTTCGGAATTGCGCAATTATATAAGGACGCCGACGTCTCCAACTGATTATGGATCCGAGTTCTCTATCATGAATCTGCAACCAGATAGCACCAATGGTGACGTTGCATCTTGCGATGAGGGGAGTGAGATCGAAGTGCAACAGGTCGAAACCTTCATTTTACTACTCCAATCGCAGGTATTTCAGCTGCTAGTACTTATACAACTAGATTCGAGGAAACAACAGATGAGTTCTGCAGTTGGAAAGAAAAAATGGAAGAACAAAATTATCTGGCCGATGAGCAATCTTATGTCGATGATTTCCTTGGTTGGTTGAAATGGGATCTTACAGTAAGAGTATGGTCGTATGACTCGAAGCCGCGAAAATTATCTGATGCCTTCTATCGGGCACGATTTGAAGAATCAATAATTAAGATAAAAGCCAATCTGGATAAATGGAATACATCCCCTGACACAGTTACATCGGAATCCATTTCAATGGTGCCCGACAAATCTAGCTCCCAAATGGCTGGGGAAGCATTTGATGAAGGTAGAGAGATGGAAGCAACCAAAGAAGATCTCGACAGAGTGCTTAATACAAATCAATTTCCATTTCCAAAGGCTGGGAATGAAATGGTTGATGAGGCGAGGCATTAGGTGTGATGCCCGAAAGACAATTTTTGTAATTGTTTTATTTAATAAATGAATTGACGTTATTATTCATATTTATTATTCTCATAATCACCGATGTGACAATAGTATTTACACTACGAGAAAACCCTAAGTATATCGTTTATGTAATCACTTAACTCGGTGTATGGTATATACACGGGAGGATTGAGTTAGTGAAGATGTACTTAAAATACAATTAGCCCGTAGTGAAGTTAATCGAGAGTATCGGGTCTCTCCTTTAACGTGCTATTAATGCGCCCGAACACAATAGGTGTGATTGTCTTATCCGGACTTTCGGTTAAGAGAACCTAATGGGGCATTTATATATGATAGATATATCATATAGGGGTGGACCGATTTGATTAGAGTTCTCGATATAATTCCGTAATCGAGAAGTCTTATCGAATCAATGGATGATCATATTTATGGATATATCTTAATCTGAGGTGATCACGATCAACCGCTTGAATCGGTATGAAGTTTGACTTGACGGTTAAGGATTACACCGAGTCACGTGGTCCGAATTACCCCGTCTTGGCATTGTCTTGGATTGAGTGAGTAGTACGTGTTATCACGGATACGGAATCCATTCCTTCCATTTATGGAAGTAGATAGAACAGTTCCACTTATTTGTTAATCCTAGAAACGATCGATCGTACGAGTTCATATTACACCTTTGATTAGCTACCGGTGAGTTGTATGAATTAATTGATCACTAGGGGGTTAATGGTAAATAAGGATAAGAGGTTCTAAAAAGGGTTAACGGTAACTTCCCGATTTAGAATGAACGATCTATGGAGGATTAATCCATATGTAATGATTATATCAATGGACGCTTATTATTATTCTCGTGAGGAGATAAATATAATCTTGTAATCGGAGGAGTGCGATCACGGGATTATGGTGGCATATTCCTGTGATTGATTTATCGAATATAATTATTCTATAATTATTTATTTGATTTATCGGAGCCGGCGATTATTAGTCCATGGTCCCCGACGTGCCTCACAATATAGCATAGCTATTCTCGGACGTCGAATCCTAATAATATTAATTTAGTTCTTGTTGGACTTTATTAAAACGATATGTGAATTAATTGTTTAGTGGACTATTAAAATAGTTGGGCTAAATAATTAAATACACGGAAAAGACATTTTTCGTGGACTTTCGCCCAATGGTGTGTTGACCTTTTTTTTTTGGTCAAATATATTAAAAAGGTGCGTGGACCTTACTTTGAAAGAAAGGTGCGCATGCATTTTGTGTTATTATTTAATTATTGGAAAATTTGTTTTTCTTGGATAATTATTTAATGTGTGATTTATCTTTTATTTGTTAAATGATAATTCATGAAATATTAGATAATAATATGATTTATCCTAATTTGTTTGGGATAATTATTTTATTTATCTTTTATTTGGAAAAAGGATTAATGTAATAATTATCTCTTAATTATTTAATCCTTGGAGGACAAGGATTACTCTCTCTATATAAAGAGAGTTCTCCCAAGCCTTAACACACACATAATTTCGACTTTCTTAGAGAAAGAAGAGGAAAAATTCGGCCAAGGGGTTTTGGGGAAAATCTTGGAGATTTTTCCGGGTAGCATATCGGAAGGATTCGAGACGAGGATTTCCTTCCACCGGGAGTTGCTTGGATCACACGATCGGAAGACGTGTGTGCTCTTCACATCTTCACATCCATCCTTTGCGGTTCTTCAACTTGAATTTAGAGATTCGAGAGGTATGATCTACATCCCCCTTGTAGAATAGATCTAGTTGTTTTATTACGCATATTATATAGATCTAGATCCATAAATCGCTTCCGTTGCGGATGATATTACTAACAGTGGTATCGGAGACCATGGTGATCTATATTTATACGTATAAAATATTAGATCTAGGAGTGGTAAAACATGTAGATTTTTTGTCCCAAAATTTTTTTTTAAAAAATATAGGGGCCGACGCATGTATTTTTTTTTTTTTTATGTTATGAATGTCTTGGTTGAAGAGATGGATTGAGGTTGGTACTGTTTACTCGTTAGATCTATTGTAGCTCCTTTGTTTAGCAACAATTGAGCATATGAATTGTATTTTTTTTTATGTCTTTCTTTTCGAAATTTATGTAAAAAGTAGCATCTTTTATTGTTATTTTGATTATCCGGGCTGGAAAAGATGAAGATCTTGCTGAAAAATTGAAGATCAAGACGAAACCCAAGGTATGAACGAGGAGAAACGGATGAATTTTATTAAAAATCTGCTACAGGACTTTCTGCGACGCTGAAAAGCGTCACTAAAAGTCCTGTTTAATAAAAATATGCGGCTAGGGTTTATTTTTTGTTGCGGCTGCATGAAACTTTTTTATGTGACCTAATTTTTTTTTATTTTTTTTATGATCTTTCAACTGCCGCATGAAGAAAAAAAAAAAAAAAATTTTTTTTTTGGAAAATAAATTAAAAGCACCGCATGTAACATAATAAAATTAAATATATGAATAATTAAAATAAATTGGATTTATTTAATTAAAAAGACCTTTTCTCCTCTCGGGTGTTCGTGGTTCGTGTTCCGGCGGTTTGAGTTCAAGATTCGAAGATCAAGACTCGAAGACAAGAAGATTGTAATTTATTTTTCCTAGGATAGATTAGTTACGGGGGTACCAACAATCCATCTCGGTGTTTAAATTTCCGCAATTTATTTTTTATGTGTTCGATCATAAAATAGATATAAAAACGGAATTGCCATGACATGCATCATATCATAAATCCACTCCATGCATACATGTAGAATTTTAATTTTGGTAATTAAAATAGGCATGTATTCAAACTCGTGTAATTAGTTGAAATTTAATTAATACGTGGTAATTAATGAATTTAGTAACTAATTAATGATCCGAGGACGGGTTATGAAATCGTTAGCCTTTCGGTGTGTGTTCTCGGTGAACCGCCTTAAAGCTCAAACGAGATCACGTTTTCAATTCGTAGTGTCTACGAGATTGAATGATGGTAAAAGAACAAAAAAAAATCTTGGATAAAAACGGTTCGCTTATAGGTTGGGTGGTCAACTGAGCTTCGCTCGAACGACTTAACCCTCCTAGTGTGATGTATGCACGGGGTCCGGCAAGACTAAGCCAAAACCGAGAGCGGAGGGGTGATTCCTTCTAATCTCGATAGGGCTCTCTTGACCCGACTTCGTCCGGCCCATCACGTATGTTCCAACGAATAGGACGGGTAGGCTTGCCTACGTTACCGACACCATTCGGAATCCTTGATTTGATGAGCTTTTATGATAACATCAAAAAGACGTGGTTAGTTAACCCACAACCACTTCCAAATTATTGAGTGGGAGCGGGGGAGGCGACAGGCCAACCCCACGGCCTCTCTTATAGATACAAGTAAGTGAGAGAAGGGTGACGCCTCGAGGCGCTTTGATTTCGTCCCCCTAAGGATGGTGTTCGCCCCTATCAACATTCATGGCTTGGTCTCCGAAAGGATAGGTTTTCTGGGTACTCGTCGGGTCACTGACCTATCCTAAGACGGCATACTCGGGGCGTACCTAAGAGAACCGATATAGTAGGTCACACTCATCATGGGTATTTTTGGAAATATCTAGGCTGAAAAAGGAAGGTAGTCAATGAATAAAGGGATGTTCGATTCTCGAGGGATGTTCGATTCTCACAAGTTGTTCATTGATGAGATTGTCTCGATTTAACCGTCATCTCTTTGACCTACCCTAAGGCGGCACTGAGATGCGAGGTTAAAACCTTGGAATGGTAGAGTAGACTTAATTTTTAGTTTACAATTCCTAAAATTTAATATAGTAGTGTTAAACTTGAATTAATTTATGTCATTTTATTTACAGCATTATCCCTTACTAAATTGCTTAAAATTTATAATTGACTAGTATTGACTTCGTTAAAAAGTGGAAAGTAACTAGGACGTTGAACTAGTTAATCGATAATGCAATTAATTTTCGAAAGAGATATTTTCTCTTAAGCCTTTTAAAAACCGAGTGACATATAGGTATGTCACCGGTGTCATTCGTGTCAAACGGAAGACAAACTTAGTTTGATCAAAGGTGATTTTGGACTTTGAAATTCTTAGTGAATTTTGAGTGTGTAGTGATTACACGAGTAATTTTCTAATTGAAAAATTGGAAAATCATGAAGTATCGCTAGTTGGACGATATTTGGAATCGATGAACTAGTGGGAGCTTTATGATTTGTTGTTTTTCTAGAACATTAGAAAAGTGTAATGACTACACACGTAACCGTTCTAATTGAAAAACCGGAAAGTCATGAAATGTCGCTAGTTGGACGATATTTGGAATCGATGAACTAGTGGGAGTTCTATGATTTATTGTTTTTACGGAAATATTGGAACTATGTGCGAAAGATTTTCAAATCGAAAAAATCGGAAAATCATATATAAAGCATTGCTCGTTAGACGGTATTTGGAACCGATAAACTAGTGGGAGCTTTAATATGATTTGTTGTTTTTACGGTATATTAGAAAATCCGAGAAGTCCGGACGAGTAACACTCGAAATAGACATCCCACGGTTCAAGAGTAGTGTCTACTCAAACGAACCGGCGGTTCAAGATTGTTTCCATTCACGGAAAGTCAAGAATGGGAGAATATGTCTAAAAGTGTTAGTCATCTAAACTGAGAAAACTTTAAGGCTGAACCGAAAAATTGATTAACTGAAAATCATAGGATAAGGACAGTGATTTGGGATCACCAACCTATGAATCCTTGGCGATTTTCTCGAGCTAAGTTCTTTGGAAGAACAAGGCGGCATTGCATTTAACGATTAAAGGAGTAAACAACGGGCGAGTTAATTTTAGCTAGAATAGTGGGAGTGATATAAGGAAATGAATCTCGGATTCAATCCTTGAATATCGCGGAAAATTTATTTTCAGTTTAAGATTCGTTGGAACGAATGGATTTACCTTATATTCGATAATTTGTTTGTCGTATAGAAAGTGAATATACCATTTGTAGTACGAATCCAAGACTCGGACTTTTGTTTGATAAAGTCAAAACCACTTAGAATTGCTAAAATATGTATATAAAACACATCTTAAGAACTATTAAGAGCAATTGGTTTCTATATTTAGATAAACGCTTCTTCATATTCCATAGTTAGTGCATAGTCCCAAAAAGACAAGACCTGAAGACTGGCTCAGGGTGATTCCGTTCTCCCAGTCTGGTTATATTGTCTCAAAGGTTCAATGACTAAGTTTCCTTTCAATCGGAAAAGGATAATGGTTATAAAGAAGTAACATAGCTTGTTCATGACGACCTTCGGGGTCTGATGAAAGACACAAGCTAGTAGGAGCTTCCGAGTAGTGACTTCTTGTCTGATAACTATTCAAACACTCCGGTAAGTTTATCCAAAATATTATGAGGTTTCTCTGTTTTCAACGAGAGATAGAGTATTCTATACTCGAAATGGGCCATCACATAGTCCCGGGGACGATGCTCGGCTTTGCCTCGTAGTGAAATGCTTTCACTAAGTGAGAAACCGTTAAATTGCCTTATATATTTTTTAGATGTGCTACAATACAACTTTGCTTAACTCAATAAAGATATTGGAAGCGAAATAACGGTTTACATTGAAATGTAAGACCGAGAAGTCTACCTAGAATATGCTTTGGAATTTACGGATAAGGTGTGGATTCGGTTCACCCCACTTCCGTAAATATAAGCATTTAGCACACGGTGCTTGAAGGTAAGGCGGGAATTTCGTGCATACGTTCGGTCAATGACCATTCGTGCTATATCTTTTTAAACTATTGAGTATAAAGGTTAGATATAGGATTCTTGAAATCGGGAAGGGACAGTTATACTGTTGCATCCTTTCTGATAGAATCCATGATCAGAAAAACCTTGAACCTTGAAGTACGTTTACTCAAGGTAGTTACTAACTGATTAAAATCAGACCACATCCAACATCGGTTGTTGGTGATAACACTAGATACTACTAAACTAGATCAGAATTTCGATCCACCCGAATGTAGTGGGAGTATGGTTTATCCATCACCCGTTACGAGTTCTGCAGACTTTGTAGTCTAAGGATCGATCGATGACCTATGCTCTTTTGTGAGCAGTATAGGATTCTGATAATAGAGGTTGGTTTACAAGCCATAACCCTGTGAATGGAGTTTGGTACTCCGGAGTTACATTCGTACTCTTGTAGAACCACCGAGTGTCTCGGGCCCGGTGGGAGTAATTGGATCTACACGGAAAAGAGTAGAATGAATAGGAAAGTTTATCTTTCGAGCAAAGCTTGAGTGGTCTAGGGGTAATTCCCTAAGAAGTAGAGAGTTAATCAGACATTGAACTCTCTTACCACTTAGTATTGCTTGATTTCGTTCAAAAGCCAGAAAATAGGGGTGATTCCCTGAGACTTTCTTGCCAAACAAACGGAGACTGGATTCATTCGAAACAGAAGGGTATTGACTTATGAACTTATGACAGGATGACTGTCAAGGCTTATGTCCTTTGTGGATAAAAAGCAAACCTCTCGGTCATTGGAAGTCATATATTTCTACAATATGTGGATTTGACCCAGAATATTGATAAGTCTTTTTTGTAGGCGGATATCAATTTTAGTACGGTAGTGAATATATAAATATATATTAGTGTTTGTGAAGGATAACAACTTTGCACCGAGTTGGAATCAACATGGGTGTGTTATACGAAGTCGAAATACGACAATACCACAATTCTACGCAACGAGAGATTTGGACAACATTCTTAAGAGTTTGACTCGGTCGAATTCATTAGAATCAGTCACTTGTTTCCCATCCATCTTATTGGTTAAGATGATGCATCTGTGTATGCAACATTCAACGAGGAAGTTCTACCCTATGCCTCAGGAATGACTCTCTAAATCTTCGGATCAAGAGAAATGGGATAGATTCTCTTTCTAGTAAGAGATGGTCAGGTTATTGAACGTCGAATTTGATCGAATCTTAGATTCGGCGGTTAACAAAGCAAGTTTAGTATGTCCTTTAGTATCTTGAGAGAACAAGGAATAATATGAGTGATACACTGATTTTGACTTTAAGTCAGATTGAGGATGATCGTTAAGTTGATCTCGGGCTCAGTGTTTACTCGGTACCACATGATTTGATGGACCGGTAACGTTTCGATTCTACGGATCGTCTCGAGCCGACAACACGACTAATCATTAAGACCCGCTGACATTTAGATGTAGGTACTCCCCGAGTCAACGACCTATCCTACGACGGCATACTCGGAGTGTATTTTGGAATACGAAATGGTTATGATATGCTTAATGGGTACTAGAATACGGGATGGGTCTCCATTGCTTTAGAGCAAGTGGGAGATGTAGTTTGTTGTATTTTAAATAATAGGGTGTGCTCTAAAACAATTAATCACATGCTTTCGTGCAAGTGGGAGATTGTTAGGTGTGATGCCCGAAAGACAATTTTTGTAATTGTTTTATTTAATAAATGAATTGACGTTATTATTCATATTTATTATTCTCGTAATCACCGATGTGACAATAGTATTTACACTTTGAGAAAACCCTAAGTATATCGTTTATGTAATCACTTAACTCGGTGTATGGTATATACACGGGAGGATTGAGTTAGTGAAGATGTACTTAAAATACAATTAGCCCGTAGTGAAGTTAATCGAGAGTATCGGGTCTCTCCTTTAACGTGCTATTAATGCGCCCGAACACAATAGGTGTGATTGTCTTATCCGGACTTTCGGTTAAGAGAACCTAATGGGGCATTTATATATGATAGATATATCATATAGGGGTGGACCGATTTGATTAGAGTTCTCGATATAATTCCGTAATCGAGAAGTCTTATCGAATCAATGGATGATCATATTTATGGATATATCTTAATCTGAGGTGATCACGATCAAGCGCTTGAATCGGTATGAAGTTTGACTTGACGGTTAAGGATTACACGAGTACGTGTAGTGAATTACCCCATCTTGGCATTGTCTTGGATTGAGTGAGTAGTACGTGTTTATCACGGATACGGAATCCATTCCTTCCATTTATGGAAGTAGATAGACAGATTCCACTTATTTGTTAATCCTAGAAAGCGATCGATCGTACGAGTTCATATTACAGCGATTAGCTACCGGTGAGTTGTATGAATTAATTGATCACTTTAGGGGGTTAATGGTAAATAAGGATAAGAGGTTCTAAAAAGGGTTAACGGTAACTTCCCGATTTAGAATGAACGATCTATGGAGGATTAATCCATATGTAATGATTATATCAATGGACGCTTATTATTATTCTCGTGAGGAGATAAATATAATCTTGTAATCGGAGGAGTGCGATCACGGGATTATGGTGGCATATTCCTGTGATTGATTTATCGAATATAATTATTCTATAATTATTTATTTGATTTATCGGAGCCGGCGATTATTAGTCCATGGTCCCCGACGTGCCTCCAATATAGCATAGCTATTCTCGGACGTCGAATCCTAATAATATTAATTTAGTTCTTGTTGGACTTTATTAAAACGATATGTGAATTAATTGTTTAGTGGACTATTAAAATAGTTGGGCTAAATAATTAAATACGCGGAAAAAGACATTTTTCGTGGTACTCGGCCAATTGGTGTGTTGACCTTTTTTTTTTTGGTCAAATATATTAAAAAGGTGCGTGGACCTTACTTTGAAAGAAAGGTGCGCATGCATTTTGTGTTATTATTTAATTATTGGAAAATTTGTTTTTCTTGGATAATTATTTAATGTGTGATTTATCTTTTATTTGTTAAATGATAATTCATGAAATATTAGATAATAATATGATTTATCCTAATTTGTTTGGGATAATTATTTTATTTATCTTTTATTTGGAAAAAGGATTAATGTAATAATTATCTCTTAATTATTTAATCCTTGGAGGACAAGGATTACTCTCCTATATAAAGAGAGTTCTCACAAGCCTTAACACACACATAATTTCGACTTTCTTAGAGAAAGAAGAGGAAAAATTCGGCCAAGGGGTTTTGGGGAAAATCTTGGAGATTTTTCCGGGTAGCATATCGGAAGGATTCGAGACGAGGATTTCCTTCCACCGGGAGTTGCTTGGATCACACGATCGGAAGATCGTGGTGCTCTTCACATCTTCACATCCATCCTTTGCGGTTCTTCAACTTGAATTTAGAGATTCGAGAGGTATGATCTGTTAGCATTCATACAACCAAACAAGAATTGAAAAGGAGAAGATGAATCTTTGGAAGCTTGTGATATTACAATGAAAAGCATACCTAGTAGAATACAAGAGAGAGGCTTATATAGTCGGGCACAAAGCAAAACTAAAAGGAAAAAGACTAAAAAAGCCCTTAAGGCTAAAATACTAATAGCTAATATAAATATATATGCTAACATCCCCCCTCAAACTCACGATGGTACAGCAAGAAGCATCGAGAGTTTGTCAACGAAAAATCTATGACGCTCGACAGTGTGAGACTTCGTGAAGAAGTCAGCCAACTGCAAGGATGACGGAGTAAACGGTAGAGAAATGGTGCCGTGATCCAAATGATGCCGAGTGAAATGACAGTCAATCTCAATGTGTTTGGTGCGCTCATGAAACACCGTATTGTGAGCAATCTGAATGGCACTCTTATTATCACAATACATAGGAGTGGGGTCGAAAAGAGTAACTCCCGTGTCGGCCCGGTAACCAACGCAACCATATAATCTCGGCCGTAGTGGAAGCCATAGCACGATACTGCCTCGGTGGAAGAACGGGAAACTACATCTTGTTTCTTGCTTTTCCACGAAATAAGAGAATCACCAAGAAAAATACAAAACCCAGTCGTGGACTTCCGAAAAGTCGGATCACCGGCCCAATCGCATCGAGAAAAAGCACGAAGCTCCAAGGAAGAAGTGGATGGAAACAAAAGACTCGGTAAAGAGATCCCCGTAGGTAACGCAAAATACGCACAACGACGGCCCAATGTACGGCGGTAGGTCTTTGAAATAAATTGACTAACAATGTGAACAGCATAGGCAATATCAGGGCGAGTGATCGTCAAATAAACAAGACTGCCAACAATGGACCTATACAGAGTGGGATCTGGTAGAGGAGTGCCATCATCTGGAGTATACTTTGCGTTCAGCTCGAGAGGAGTGTCAGAGGTGCGAGTGTCAGTGAGCCGTGCACGGTGAATAATATCAGCAGCATACTTGGACTGAGAGAGGAGGTAACCTCGTGGTGAGGAGGCAACTTCAATTCCCAAAAAATATCGTAAAGGGCCCAAATCTTTCATCTCAAAGCAACGGGACAAAGTTGCTTTCAAATCCACAATACCATCAACATCATCACCCGTAATAATCATATCATCAACATATAACAAAAGGAGAACACGACCAGCAGAAGTCGATCGAACAAATAAAGCAGAGTCATAAGGGCTAGAGACAAATCCAAGGAGATCACAACCCGAGAAAATCTATCATACCAAGCCCGAGGGGCTTGTTTAAGGCCATACAACGCCTTCAAGGCGACAAACTGTACTGGAGCATGAGAAACACCTGGTGGGGGAACCAAATACACTTCTTCCTTCAAGTCGCCATTCAAAAAGGCATTTTTAACATCCATCGAGATATATGCCAGCGACGAACGGATGCAACGACAACGAGGACACGGACCGAAGTCATCTTGGCAACGGGAGCAAAAGTCTCCTCATAATCTAAACCATACTCTTGAGCAAACCCCTTAGCAACTAAGCGGGCCTTGTATCGCTCAATAGAACCATCGGATTTCGTCTTAACTTTGTACACCCATCTAGAACCAATAGTCTTTTTACTGCGGGAAGATAAACAAGGTCCCAGTACCGGTCTTGTCTAAGGCGAGACGAGTTCCTCGGCCATAGCATTTTGCCAATCACGGGAACGAACGACCTCCTTATAAGAGGAAGGCTCGGAGATAGGATCAATGGAAACAAGAAAGGAAGCAAAAGACTTAGAATAACAAGAATAGGCAAAATCGGAGTAGCGAGTAGACTTACGTATGCGTACTGGATAGCGGGGCTCAGCAAGATCCGTCGTCACAAGCGGTGATTGGGTAGCCGTATCAGGGGTCGGAGAATCATCAATAATAGGTGCAGTAGGAGGTGAAGAGTCAGACGAGAAAGGATCAATGTGAATAAGATCAGATTTAGTCAAGTTGTGGGTGCTGGCGGGAATGGTAAAGAAAGGGATATGCTCAAGGAAGGAGACATGGCGAGACACGTATAGTTTTCGAGAGGAAGGATCATAACAACGATAACCTTTTTGACCTATACCATACCCAAGGAAAACACATATAGCAACACGAGAAGAAAGTTTGGACGGTTACACATGTGGACGAAGAACAAAGCAAGTGGAACCGAAGACTCTTAAGAGAGAATAATTAGGTGTTTGACCAAATAATTGTTCATAAGGAGAAAGGCGAGTTATGAGCGGTCGGGATACGATTAATAATGTAAGCGGAGGTGAGGACGGCTTCTCCCCAAAACTCATTTGGAACAGCGGATAGCAACATAGACTGCGGTTTCAACAATATGTCGGTGTTTTCTCTCGGCAACACCCATTCTGCGAGGGGTATCGGTGCATGAAGGCGATGCACGGTACCTTCGAAAAGAAAAAGATCGAAAGGGTTCCACTAGTGTATTCCCCACCCAAATCAGAACGGAAACACTTAACAACAGTGGAATGTTGGGTTTTAACATAGGCTTGAAAATCAGTATAAATCTTAGTGAATTCAGAACGATGTTTCATCAAAAACACCCAAACATAACGAGTATAGTCATCAATAAAGGACACATAATATCTAGACCCCCTTTGGTAGGAATAGGAGCGGGTCCCCAAACATCGAGTGGACTAAATCAAAAGGCGCACAAGATTTTGATGAACTATTATGAAAAGGCAAAGCGAGAAAATTTCCCAAGTTTACATCCACTACAATCGAAATATCATGAGATTTCAAATCACCCAAAACACCGAGTGTTACACAAAAATTTCAAACGAGAGTGTGAAACATGACCAAGTCTAGAATGCCATAAAAAATACTTAGAGGATGAGCTGGTTAAATGAAAAGAAGATAAATCAACGAGAGGTGGCGGTACATAGCCGTGCGAGTACGCGGCTCATCCAAAACATATAGACCCCCATGTCTACGGCTGTCCCCGATCGGCCTCTTGGAATCGGGATCTGCACGGAACAAGAAGTGGAAGAAAAATGAACATAATATCCGAATCACATAATTGACCAACGGATGCAAGGCGAGAGTAAGTTTAGGGATACAATAGACATTTGAGAGAGACACGTGGGGAGTGTGAATAGTGCCAATGCCATCTAATGGCAAATGTGAGCCATCGGCGATAACAATAGTAGGGGAACATGAGTCGAGAAGACAAAGATGTAAACTTAGATGAATCGGGAGACATATGAAAAGAAGCCCCGAGTCTAAAACCCATAGGATGACGGTTTACACGAGGGATTTGATGAAGGCAAACTTGTTGGAGAACGAGTAGTCATGGCAAAATGCGGGCGGCGGGACTGTCGACCGAGGACGGAGGCGAGAGTAGCAAGGAATCTACGAAAGCGTGCACGCAATGGCATCCATAGAAGGATTCGAGAAGAAGCCACATCCAAATCACTTGTAGGTGCGGCCGCGGCCATATAAGATGACCCACTACGGGTCTGTCCCTGTCCGGTACCCTGTGTGCGTGGCTGTCCACCATGGTTCTATTGCTGAGACTTATCACCAGACGTCGAATTCTTCAAGGCTAATACAGGGCACTGGCTTTTCCAATGTCCAGACTTCTTACAATAACGACACTCATCCTTTTTAGCGATGTTTGTCCGAAACTGTTGAGATGGTCTTTGCTAAATCGGATGCGAAGGGGCGGTTGGTACCTTTTCGGTTTGTGTTTTCGAGACGAGTTTCTTCGACTAACAACTCGTGAACCACTTTGAATCGACAGAAGGCAAGGGATTACGATGCATAATCGAAGCACGACAGTGCTCATATTCTAGACGAAGAGAGTGTAAGAGCTGAACAATACGCGATTCCTCCCGATGAACAATATAAGGTTCAAAGGCCTTCAATTCAGCAGACTCTGTCATAGCCAGCGATCCCAAAGAGCGGTGATTTCGGCATAAAATTCTGAATGCTGCGATCATTCTGTGACAAAGCACGGATTTCCCTTCTAGCGAAAACGAACGGATATATTGGTGCGCATAAACGGTCTTCCCAAGTAGTCCCAAACCTCCTTAGCGGTTTCATACTTAGCCAATTGCACACCAATCTTAACATCGACGAAATTATTAATCCAAGTAATAATTTTTGAATTGGCACAATCCCACTTATCAAGCAAAACGGCATAATTATCGGTACTCTTGTGGGAGCTTTAGTAACCCCGAAATATATTTCCACATTTCTTTCCCCCGAAGAAATTTTTTCATCACATAGCTCCAATATGAGTAATTTTTACCATCCAAACGAACACCAATTGACTGCAATGAGTCATCACTAGGGGCCATTGGTGAACTGAAAAAGACCCAAAAAAAAAGGCACAAGTCGAACCTCAAGCAAATCGGACAATACTACACGATGGCCGGAACCCCAAACAAATCGATGCAAAATCGGAACCCCAAACAAAACGAAACAAAATCGAGACAAAAATCGATGCAAAACTGAATCAAAAACTCACCAAAGCGACGGCGGCAACGACCATATAGTCTCTGATACCATGTTGGGCTTTAGATGATTATAGTCTCTGATACCATGTTAGCATTCATACAACCAAACAAGAATTGAAAAGGAGAAGATGAATGCTGGAAGCTTGTGATATTACAATGAAAAGCATACGTAGTAGAATACAAGAGAGAGGCTTATATAGCCAGGCACAAAGCAAAACTAAAAGGAAAAAGACTAAAAAAGCCCTTAAGGCTAAAAAACTAATAGCTAATATAAATATATATGCTAACAGGCCGTTCTTAGTTGGGCAAAATGCCGGAAATACATGATATATTGACAAGGGAAGTGTGGGGCTTCCTTTGATTGATCTGCAATAAGTTTTTGGCTCTATGGGTGATACAACCGTCAGTGATTTAAGTATGGGTTCAACTAAGGCAAGGGTTGGAGAAGTGACATCGAATTTGGAAATGCTTTTGGACAAAAACGTTGTGGAGGAGGATGCATACAAAGCGTTCGATAAAATGTCAAAACTGACTTCAATGGAGCAGAATGACAATATTGTTGGTCTTGAAGATTTGATATTACCAATTGTCGAATTGCCAAGAGTGTTGATTTATGGAAGTGAGGTAACAGAGGTAAATTCATTTAATAGCTCATCTAAGTTGCAATTTGAAGAAGTATGCATGTTTGTAACTATTAAGAATCGGTGGATGAATGCGGTTTTTTGGATTGATGGAATATTAATGTTTATATTTGATCCCGGTGGATGTTCTTTGCCCCAAATGGGTAGTGATCCTTTTGAGTTTAATGGTGAAAAAGGAGAATTTCGTTTCACAACGATCGGAGTTGATACACTTGTTAAGGCTATCACACATAAATGCTTGATTCTAAATGCCTCTGTTGGTAGGGATGTAGTTATGTACCCATATAAATTGGATGAAGAAGATGTTTATTATAATGGGGTGACATGGTACAATCTTGATATAGTGAAGTCAATGTTAATCATACATGACTTATGCATTCAAAGGTATCATGGGATGTATATGCCGAATGATAAAATGCAGGCATGTACGGCTATATTTGGCCTCCACAAGTGTGATGTAAATGGGAGCCTGCTGGTTTTAATTGCTGCAAAATCAATCCCTCATTGGGTAGCTCTTCACAACATTGATGTAGTGAAGCCAATCACTCCTAGTGTAACTGGTGCTCAAGTCCTTCAGCAACTTATGTTTCCAATGAAGGTTTACGGTATCTTGGTATTGTTGAAAGGTGAGGATTCGGCGCGGCATATGGTTGTTGGAGCTGTTCTCATACAAGTTAAGAATGGCAAGAGCCTGTGGAGCAAGGGAAGGAATATGAAGGCTAATCATGCAATACACCTATACTTATGTTCAAGTTCAACAGCAAGCTGCATGGATCCTATAGCTGAACTAATAGCTACCATGCTGACATCAAGCTTTACAAGGACCGGTATGGTGTTTCCGCATCTCGGAGAATGTAAGAGGGTTCTTTCTTTAATTAACAATGATCTAATGTTTTTAATTAGTCTGAGTAGAAGTTCTCTCTTAAGAGCTTGGGATTGGAATGATCTTTTCTATCATGGCTGGAGGGATATTTTTAAGCTTATTGCTAGAGCATTTTTTAGTGTGTTTGAACACTTGGTTTCAATTGGTGTAATTGATGTTGATTTGCAAACCTACGTATGGGAACCGGGACAATATATGATTCCTTACATCCTTGAGGACAAGGATGTTTTGAAGAGGAAGGGAATAGGGATACAAATGGCATTGAAACAAGATGAAGAGCTGAATGGTATCCTTACAGAGATAGACCTGAGCTTCAAAGAAGAATTCTATATTCCGGCGATCGTGGTTCCCATTGGTTGGTTTTTGGATAGTAAAGGAAAGAATTTAGGTGAACTCTCTGTTTCACCCCTTAAGAAGTCAAGCGTATGTTTACTGAAGCAAAATGTGGTGGAATTGATTCAGAAATTTCATGAACTCTTTATTATTGATTTGGATCATCTCCCCACCTCTGACAAAGAATGCAACCAAACTGCATTGGCTGGATTGGAACCACTACTGCAAATGGTATCAATTGATGTTAGCAAGGATACAGAGGATGCACTCAAAGACAATGATGCGACGATGGATACTTTTGTTTGGGATCCCGGCCTTGTTTGGGCTTTTCAGTTGGTTCCAATTGATGAAATTGAAGTCAATTTTCAGACCTTCGTTTGGGATCCCGGCCTTGTTTGGGCTTTTCAGTTGGTTCTAATTGATGAAATTGAAGTCAATTTTCAGACCTTCGTTTGGGATCCCGGCCTTGTTTGGGTTTTTCAGTTCTCCACCTTGAGGACAAGGTGGTTGTTGAGGGGAAGGATATGTCACGATATTGATTTTTTATTATAATTTTTATATGTATTTTCGAATTTATGTATTTGGCGGTCTATGATGTCATTTAACTAGAAAGTGACGTCAGCTAAGTCGTTAGCTATATAATGGTGTAAAAGGAGTGTCATTAGGTCATGTTGAATGTAATAGTCTAATCTTCTTCCTTATCAATAAAATTTCCTCTCCTTCGTCCCCCTAATTCTTCTCCTTCATCTCGATTTTCGCAATTAATTTAGATTTCTAGTCCATATCGTGACAGTAGTAATTCTTCTAACCAGTTGAGCTAATAAGAGATTATATTAGAATTTGTCTGAAATAATATACATATATGATCTTTAATACTATTAGAGGAGTATATTAGTAACTTCACATGAAAAGTTGAATGGGGTCATGCACCCCTCCTTGTGTACATTGGGTCTGTCCCTGTTTATTATACTATTGTTTCAGGCAAAACGTTGAAATCATATCAAAGTTGTCATCGCTTTCCAACTCTTATTCGATCATAATGGTGTATTATATTGTAGTATTAGATTTTTATTTTACTTTTTTTTTTTAAGGCCTCCGGCATCCGGAACCAACTGGTCCGACTAAATCGGAGTTCGGCGCGAGTCGTGCATGCAGAATCTGACTATTACTTATAGGTAAGGCATGACAAAGAGTTTTTTCAACATGTCGCTTCAGAGGAGAATTGAATCGGTGGCCTCCCTAGGTATTCTAAAATCATTTATCATTTGAGTCAAGTTACTTGGTTTTGTTATATTAGATTTTGTTAAAACATTATTTTTTTTTCATAAATTTGATATTCCTCTGATTACATTATGATTTTTTTTTCGAGGGGTTAGAGTTTTTTTATTTTATATCTCAAGAAAAGAGTTTTTTTTTATTTTAAGGGGTACATTATACAGTTTTTATTTTATATTTTTGCATTAAGACTTAGACTAGATAAATAAATAAAATAATAAATAATAAATCAAGTTATTATTAGAGATAAAGAGCCAAAAGTCCTCTTTTTGGCACGAAATAAAAAAAAATAGGACACACATATTTTTTTTAGTTGCGAAAAGACAAACATTTTCATAAGGACAAAAATAACCCTCGCGCGCGTCCTCGCCTACATTATACATGAGTACGTTGATCGCCTGATCTGTTTGTTTCTGTTTTTTTTTTCAAACATCCGTAACTTTTGATTTACAACCCCGATCATCGAAATTTTTTCACCAAAATTCATGTTTTTTTTTGCTCTTCAATTTGAGCCCAAATACGATACCCTTCCGACGTATATTTTGAAAGACGAAAAAATATTTTTATTAACTGGAGCGCTTTTTCTTATAAACGACCGTAACTTTTGATTTAGAACACCGATCATCAAAATTGTTTCACCAAAGCTCATATTTTTTTTTATCTTCATTTTGAGACCGCGTTTGATACATTTTCGACGTAGTATTTGAAAGCCGAAATCACAGCATTTACATTAACACAATATCAGTATCAGTATCAGTAGTATCAGTATCAGTATCAGATTATACAAGAATATGCAGGAGAACATTCCACCAGACTGTTAACAAACTCAGCGGATTAATAGCAAGTACAACAAACTATAGATTTAGTACAATATGTACATCGATTAACAACATGAAAAATAAAGAAAAAAACGAGATTTACGCTTGTTTAGTCTCTATTTACCATCATCAAAGCTATTTAATCACCCGAATTTGTTTGTAAGGTCTTTATCCGAGAGATAAAGATCATTCTCCAAATGCAAAATCCGGATACACTAACACACCGTGTTAAATTGGTATATGATACAATTCGAAGAGATAGAATCATTAACGAGATAACTTGATTAAGGTGTGGTGTTTATAACATGCGAGTTCGGTAGTTAATCACTTGAATTAAGCCTAAAAAGTACATCGAGACTAAAAGGTAATACATAGAAGATCGGTACAACGGACTATAGTTTAGTACAATAGGTACATCGAGACTAAAAGGTAATACATAGAAGATCAATACAAGTCGAAACGATCGAACTATCGGCCAAATTATAAGAAGGATATTCTAGTTCAAAGAACTAAATTATCATGCCCGGAATTCACAAGGTCTTTGAATTACAAGTTCGATAAGCCTATGAACTAGGCCTATCTATTACATGATGATACAATGTAGATAAAAAACTTCAGCACGCCAAGGCACATAGTAAGCCTTTGAACTAGGCCTATCTATTACATTAAGGCACACAGTATCGGTATCAGTATCAGCAGTATCAGTATCAGTATCAGGCTCAAAAGGACTCTCCATTCGGTTTTTTGTTGCAAGGTCTATGTCCCCCAAATCTAACAACGCCAATAGCATAAGTAGAACCAACATGAAGCATATTAGCCCAAAAATCAAAATCTTGCTTATAACCACTAATCTTGAACGAATGACGGCCCATACGGTATAAGGATCTACCCCCTGGATCGAATATAAGCATCGACATCTTTCCGAACAAAAATGCAATATCAAGCTTGGAAACAAGAATGACATGTGAAGTAGTCATTTCATACTTTTCCGTATTTACAAACTCAGCTACTCCCTCAATCCGTGGCTTGGATGAATCGATGATTAAACTAACCTTTTTTGCCTCATTTTCACGACCAAATAATCTCAGCATACCAACAACCGGAAGCACCAATGCTTCATGACTACCAATTCCTATGTTTGGTTCAAATGGCATTTCGTCGAACACGTGTTGGGTATCTCCCAAATGTTCATTTTGAGACCTCGTTTGATACCTTTTCGACGTAGTATTTGAAAGCCGAATTTAATCACAGCATTTACACTAACACAGTATCAATATCACTATCAGTATCAGTATCAGTATCATTTAAGGCTTAATTCAAGTGACTACTTCAAGGCACACATATCTGGCACATATAAGGATGATTCTGTTTCTATCTTATATTGCTCAAAGGTGTTTGATAAATTAGAAACAACTGATTTAGCCTTCTCTTCAGTTGAAGATGCATCTTCTAATTTGGCTCTTGCCCTTAAAAGCTTTGCACTCAAGCTCTGTATTGACATTTCTGTTCTTTCTTCTCTTCTTTTTACTTGTTCTGTTTCTTCAATAGCCTCTTTCTTGAATACTTAAAAAGAAAAATGTTTAAGTAACTTAAGCTGTTGTGCAAAGGTGGAGTGTAACATCAAAGATATTTAAAGACTCATGTAGCCTGTGTTAACATCAAGCATATATGCTCCAAAACTTCCAAAAACAAAATCATGTTTCCAAAGTGAACATGGAAAAACACAATAGTACACTAATAATGATAACGAAATCCAATTAAATCTCACCGGAATAAATAATCAGAAAAAAAAAAGTTAAGCAGTAGTACTTACAGTGAGGCAAGTATGTCCGTCTTGAACGACCACCGCACACTAACATGAGCATCCCAATTTCATCTATGCGGCGGTACCGCCATAAGCGTTGTCTGCCATCATATTGAGATTCACGGTTGCATCACATTCATATAGCTCTTTGTATAGTTTGTCACCTTACGGAATCCCGGAGCGGCTCGTCCGGAAACTAAACGATCACACGCAAACAACATTGGCCCTATTATGCTTCAAAAAATTGATGGTAGAAGGAAAAAAAATTGCAATGGAGTCGGTTAAAATTATGAGAGAGGATGAAGTCTCTACACGTGAAAGATCAAAATTGGATTTCAAATCCATGGAGTCGAAACCGGAGGAACTTTGAATTGAAGTTCGAGTTTGTTCGAACCGGAAATTTGGTGGTGACGACGACGGCGATGGCGATGGTTGTAGAGTAGTATTCACCGGCCGCCGGTTTCTTTTTTTCATTCAATCGGATACATGAATGAATACCTGGAGAATAAGCACAAGAAATGCAGCTGCAAGAAGCGGCGGAGAGGTGAAAGTGGGTGGAGGAGGAGGAGAAGGAGAAGGAGAAATGGAAAGAGAGAAGAAAAAGTTTTGAACATGGCGGAAGCAAAGCAATTGTAGCAAAAAAGGATGGTTTGATTCAATTCAGCTTTAGGGTGCGTTATATGAGGGGTATATTAGTCCGACTGAAATTATTTGTCCTTATTACAACTAAAAATTTGAAGTTGGATTAACACTTAATTAAAGGAGAAAAATTGGACTATAAATTAATTTTTCCTTATTATTATTGTTATTATTTATTTTCTTGGAAAAGTTATTTATTTATTTTTGAAGAATAAATCAAGTTATTCTTGTAGAGAAAAAAAAAAAAAAAAAAAAAAAAAAAGAGGGTAGGTTGGTAATTTACGTTAGGCCGTCCAAAACATTTTCGCGCCAGCCAAAATAGCAGGTAATTTTCCGTTATGGCCCTTTTCGAAAAACTTTGCACAGGAAAAAAGATTCTTCAGCTTCCTCTTCCTCCATTTCCTTGGGGGACATTTCACTCCCAACCACCACTCCTCCTCCATCATCCACCGCCATCGCCGCCGCAATGTCAATGCCGGCCGCCGACTCAACCCAAATCCTCCAACACACCACTTCATTTCTCTCAGACGTGCTCTCAAAGTCCGACATACGTCACCGTCTCTTCTCCACTTTCCTCCATAAGCTCCCATCTTCCGATCAAAACCTTCAGAAGCCTCTAAACCTTGCTTCCGAAACACTTGAAAATGCACTTTCGACTTCTAATCCGTCAATCAAATCTTCTTCTCTCCGGTTGGCGGAGAAGCTGCTTCTATCTTATGCAGCTAACCCGTTTTCTTCGTTCCTATTGTCGCTGATTTACAACGTTTTTAACCGTTCTAATGATGCTGCCTTGAGTCTGCTTAATGTGTTTCAGATGGATCCTTCGTTTGCGAGGTTGGAAATTGCGCCTCTACTGTTTGAGGAATTGTTTCTTATGCATTTTCTTCCCGTTCTGGAATGGTACAATGAACAGAGGTCTCAGATTTTGTCTACTTCGACAAGGTCTATAGCTAAGGGATATGATAGTGATGATCAATCAGTAGTTGTTTCTCCTAAAAGGTTGTTGAAAAACATGAACGGAGGCCAAGCTTCGGGTTTAAAGGATTTGGAGAGGTCTTATGAGGAGATACTTGATGAGAATTGCAGGGTATTTGCCGGCTATTTTAGGCAGGTTTTGCAAAACGATAATAGAAATCAAACTATTGATCCGCCATCAGTGGTGTTGCAAACTGGTGATAGTGAAAATTCTGGATATCAAGAAGATGAAAAGATTCAAAGGAAGTATACCATGAAGAACGGACGCAATAATGTAGTACTTCTCTCTGTGAAGTACTTTGATTGTGCAAATTAATAGCTAATTAGAAACTCAGTATCCATTTTATCTTTGCTTAATACCTTTATAACCCAGATTAAGCTTGCTTATCCAAGTTTCACCTAGTTCATACCTATTAAATTATATCTGAATTCTTGAGTTGATTGGAGTAATATATATCTTCCATGAATTGGACGAGTTTGACAATTTGAAACTGAATGATAGTACTATGTTATTGTACTAAATTTTTCTCTCTTGCTGAAAAAATGCAGCCAATATGGTCTGAAAGCGACCAATCTGGAGAATTTAACAGCAACAGGCCTCAAAGCCTATTCAAGTTTCCATCGTTATATCCTGAAAGAGTCTCTCCAAGAGTACTCACAAGACAAGAACCACCAGGAATGTCAAGATTAGCTGCAAATTTTACATCTGACCCGGAGCTCGAATCTTTTTCAAATGACAACTATAGTGACCCATGTTCATCAGGTTCTGATGCTGAAGTAGAGGTAGAGTTTTCTTTTTTGTAAATGACTAGAAGTAGAAGATTATTGTTAGTTACTCAATTTTATTCATAGCTGCCATCCAATTTATCTTGTAGGTGAATAATAGTTCAAGGTCATTCAGTTCTAGTAAAATCCGAATCAGGACATCGAAACAACGCAATCATGCGGAATCTAGCCGGTAGGCCATATACAGATCTCCTAAATGGCATGGCATTGTCTTAAAACTAACCTTTTTTTTTTCCCTTCTATTTGTGTATGTGATTCAGGTCTCCTCTTCATCACATGGAAGATCACACTAGCTATCAACCAGGTGGTGGTAAGCAAGTCCTTCCAAAAGACTTTGTCTGCCCAATTACCAGTCAAATCTTTGATGATCCAGTGACTCTTGAGACTGGTCAAACATTCGAACGAAAGGCTATCCAGGAATGGCTTGATAGAGGCAACTCTACATGTCCAATCACGCGCCAGAACTTGCAAATCGCTCAGCTTCCTAAATCTAACTATGTGCTTAAGCGTCTCATCTCAAGCTGGCTGGAACAGAACCCAGATAAAGTTCTTAAACTATCAGAAACACCACGTAAAGAAAACCGATCCCAATCCAGCCCATCAGTCCGTTCCCCTTCAGTTAAGTTTGTGACAAGTCAAGCCACGAAGAACAGCAAATATAACGAGATATCACAAGCAATTACCAAGCTTTGTGAGTCAGAAGTTTTAAAGGAGTCTGAAATGGCTGTTCTTAAAATAGAGCAATATTGTAAGGAATCCAAAATGGAGGTTGATATTTATAACATGCTTTCAGAACCTGAAGTGATTAGTGGTTTTGTCGAGATTCTTTTCAATTCAGTCGATCCTCAAGTACTAGGGGCGACTGTATTACTCCTATCTGACCTTGGATCAAGAGATAAAAATGTTATTCAGATGCTGAGCAGAGTTGATTCTGATATCCAATGTATTGTTACTCTTTTTAAGAAAGGCTTGCTGGAGGCTGTTGTACTGATTTATCTGTTGTATCCCTTCAGAATGAGCCTTCATGAAATGCACATGGTGGATTCTCTTTTGAGAGTTCTCAATACAAGTGAAGAGGAGTTATTTCCAATGTGTATGAATCCAAAATCAGCATCAGTGCTCCTTCTTGGGCAACTCATCAAGAGTGCAGATGATGTGCAGACATCCGATATTATTCGAAGTGTGATATCGGAAAATGCTATTGAGAGCATTGTAAGCTGCTTAGACTCTGAAGCTAGGGAGGAAAGGATGTCGGCTCTGTCCATTTTGTCGAGATGTATGCTCGAGGATGGCAAGTGTAGGGATACCGTTGCCAGCAAAGCTGAACTAGGTCCTATCTTGGAGAGCCTGAGGGGAACTAAAGATGGTGAATGGTTTGAGATAGTGTTGTTTCTCTCAGAAATAGTTAAATTGAAAAGGTATGTCTGTATGGTTCTAATGAACTTGATTAGGATAACTCTGACTAAAGAAGCTCTTTTTGTTAAGTAACTAGTTTGTCAATATTCTATATCTCCAGAAGGACGTCTAACGAGCAGATTTTGCACTTCATAAAGGATGAAGGTACTTTTAGCACAATGCACACCCTACTAACGTGTCTACAAATAGCTTCCTTGGATCGACGTCCTATCTTGGCTGGTCTGCTCCTCCAACTTGACCTTCTGGTAGGCCTTATATTTTACTCGTTGCACAAAGATATGTACTAGCATATGTCTGAAATTGCAAAATTGGTTAATTTTTTCTCAACTGTTTTACCTTGCAGACTGAACCTAGAAAGATGAGTATCTATCGAGAAGAGGCCATTGATGCTTTGATTTCTTGTCTTAAAAGTCCAGAACTCCCTGCTGCTCAATTAGCTGCAGCGGAAACTATTATGTTACTCCAAGGAAGATTTTCATATTCTGGAGAACCTCTTGCACGAACTTTCCTTCTTAAACGTGCAGGACTGGTCAGAAGTTTCAAATCAATGATTTTAAAAGATCACCAAGGAAGCGCGTCTGATGATGAAATGCCGGTTAGCTTTATTTAGTCAGCCTTAATATATTAGGTATCTAAGGTACTCTACGATGCATGGATACTTTTGTTTGGTAGCGTGTCTTGTATCCGATATGCATCCAACACAGATACACATTAGATACTTAGATACACACCTGGGGCAAATTTGTAACTTTTGAAAGTTGGATACAGGATTCGGACATGCATATCCATAACTCAGAAATGTGAAATAATGACCCATGTTCAAAATGGAGTGAATACAGCCCGACAATGAATGAAAAGCTGTCAAATCGATGATATACTACCCAAAACAAAGAAAACCACTAAAAAAGTTCTATTTTTTGTGATCTAATATTTATTATTCGGTCCTTATACTTTCATTATGTAGAGTTTGGTCTCTACATCTTAAGTATTTAGGCATATGCCCTTTGTACTTGTAACCTATATTTTTCAAAAATCCCGCACGCACGTATCCGTACATGTGCAAGCTAGTAGATACTGTTATCTCTTATCTCACAAATAAAGAGAGAAACAGTTCAGCTAGTTGATTCTGAAGTCCTTTTGCCATTGCCAGTTTCTTATTCAGTAAAAATTTACAGGATGATGATAAAGTTGCAGATGGTTGGGAGAAGAAAATGGCGCATGTCCTCGTCAGCCATGAATTTGGCTTAGTGTTTGAGGCGTTAGCTGAAGGCCTAAGAAGTAGAAACGCGGAGCTATGTTCAGCATGCTTTGTATCAGCTACTTGGTTGGTACACATGCTTACTTTTCTTCCTGATACCGGGCTAAAAGGAGCAGCAAGAAGTTGCTTGCTGAAGCGTTTTGTGTCAATATTTAAGTCTTCAAAGGACAATGAGGATAAAGTCCTAGCCATGCTTGCACTTAGCAGCTTCATTTCGGACCCTGGTTTGTGGAATTTTATAAACTGGAAATAGAAAATGCTTTAAATTGTTTTGGTGGTTTACAATATTCTTTCCGTTTGAAAACTTTTTTAAAGTCTAAATATGTTACTAAATTACATATTTTAAATATATGCATCCCTTTTAATTTTTATCAGTGAAGAGATTGATATGGTTTGATTTAGATCTTTTAGCACAACATGCATTTACATTGGTAGTATATCTCTCTCACATTTAACATTTCAAACCTCAGAGGGGCTACAGGATCTTTCTGCAAATATCAAAGATATCTTGAAGGGCTTGAGAGAGCTCAAAAGGTCTTGCTCTTTGGCAATTCGTATGCTGAAAATCTTGTCTGAGGAACATGAATCTAGTTCTGTAAGTTATATTTACTGTCATGGGTAATTTTTTATTTGGATTAAATGCAATTACTGAATATTTATTTTTATATTTTCTTGGGTTGTAGGATATATGGAGTCACAAAGAATTAGTTCAAGAAGATTGCAGCAAAAATGGGGAGGTTTTATCACTTGCTAGCTGTAAAGACAAGGTTTTCTCAGGTCATTCTGATGGAACAATAAAGGTTAGTCAGTCTCAGTCAACTATTACCACGGTTGAACGATTTTTTTTGCCATTACCCCATGTTATAATGTCTTCTACCTTTTTACATGATATCCTCATTATGCTCTGAACATTTCTTCAGCACATACTGTTTAATATAGATTTGCTGGTACTCGTGTATTTTTAAGGTATGCTAGAAGGAAAGGATACTCAAACATAATGTATTCATCATTTTCAAGTGTTTTTGTCAATGTAATTGCATCAAATGATTCACTCATTCTATATGTTTGTATTTGCTCATTCAATCGTTTTTGCATCAAATGAAAGAAGAGGAAGTTCATAATGTTATAGTGTATTATTTCAACTAAGGGTATTGACACTTGTGGTCCCCTAGCTTTGCTTATTGACTCAAAACTAGCCCCTATCTTCCATTACGACACTTTTTACCCCTAACTGTGCATTTTTGTCACACTTTTAGGACACTTAACGGAAGCACTTAATTGATTTACGTATTGCGTTCACCTGTGTTGTATGTGCCACATGTCACCATACTATTGGTTGCGAAATAATAAAAATAAAAAAGGATAGGACACTTTTGGTCCCTTATATTTTCTTGTTGTCTAAGAATTAACCCTTGTATTTCATACTGACAATTTTCACCCTTAATTATATTTTTTGTTACGCTTTTAGGGACATTTAACGGATCTGATCCATTGACTAACGTCTGACCAATTGTCAGCCCCGTTAAGTGTCCTAAAAGTGTAACAAAACTGTATAGTTAGGGGTGAAAAGTGTCATAATCAAAGATAGGAGCTAGTTTTGATATCATGAGAAAAGACAGGGGACCAAAAATGTCATTATTCCTTTCAACTATGAAGGAAAGCATCATTGTGACACATTATTTTGTATTGCAATATTATTGGTTCAACTGAATGTCTTTACTTCCAACTCAAGGCCTTTGTATCTTTTAATTTTTGATACTTAAGGTATGGACTGTGAAAGGTGGAAAATTAATTCTTCGTCACGAAAATGAAGAACATGGCAGAGCAGTTACAAGCCTGGCAGTTTTGCCATCAGCTGAAAGGCTACACAGTGGTTCACATGATAGGACTGTGAGGGTAATGAAAAATATTTCTTCAACCTTATGTAAGCATGACAACTTAGCACCTCTCATATTCTCATATAATAACTGTAATTGTAGGTATGGTCCTTTGGTAGTAAAGGAATGCGTTGCGAACAAGTTCTTGAGTTGAAGGATTACGTTAACAATGTTGTTGTTTCAAATAGCGTATTATGCTTTACCCCTCAGGGCGCTGGCGTCAAGGTACAACCTCAAGCTTTCGCCTTTTTTTTTCGGGAACAGAAAAATTGTATGGTCTCGGCTCTCGTCACTATCTCAGTTTAGATGTATGACAGATTGCCCACCAAAATAGCCCTATAACTAATGGTAGGAATCATACTCAAGACCATGTGGAAGAAGTGACTCGTTTTTACCGTTGAGCCAACTTGCGTTGGCGAAGCTATCGCTTTCACGTTCAAAATAAACACATTTTTCTTTCCGGTATAAATGTGAAAACTAGTTAACTGCTTTTATGCAATTTACTGTAAATATTGTTTCTCTAACACAGGTGCTCTCATGGAGTGGAACATCTAAGACATTAAATTCCGAAAAATACATCAAGTCTTTGGCTTTGGAGCAAGGGAAACTCTACTGTGGGTGTCTGGAGAATAGCATTCAGGTGCCTAAAACTTACGTTCTATATCTAATGATCTGTGAAAATCGAAAAAAAAAAAAGCAAACCAAATTTCACGTTCGTCACATCATCTTCGATTGTTTTGCAGGAAGTGGATTTGGCCACAGGATCAATCAACACCATCCAGAATGGCTCAAGAAAATTACTCTCAAAAGGAGTCCCTGTTTACGCTATGCAAGTTAGTGATGGGCTTCTGTATTCTGCCACTGCCCCCTCAGATGGAGCTGCTATAAAGGTGTGCTTCTAATTGAGAATTGAGCTGATGATTTATATTTCGACAAAAAATACTAAGGCCCCTAAACTATCATGATCATAACATTTTTGCTCATGAATTATGTTTTAACAAACTGTCCCTTAATCTATGTTTTTATAACAAATTGGCCCCTAATCGATCTCTATCGTATATATTGGCCCGTAATCAGTTAAAAATGATGCGTATTGCCCATCTATAGTACGAAAAAAAAAAAAACATTTTTTGATCGCAGCAATACATAGCTCTCGTTTTCAGGAGTTCAACGCAACAAATGACATAAAAACAGATTTCAAAATCATCTGCAACTCGCAGTCAAAGTTGATCTTGTATTGCAGTAAAAATTGATCATGGGGGCGAGGATTTTGAAGTTCCTTTTTTGACCCTTTTGTTGCATTGAACTTATGGAAATAAGGGCAACGCATTGGTATGATCAAAAGTAATACATACTGATCCGGGGTCAGTTTTTTACTGAAAAGAATTGTTTAAGGGTTAATATTGTTTGAGATCGTAATAGTTTAAGGGCTCCAGTGTTTTTTGCCCTTTGTATTTCATATGTTACACTGATAATCAAGCTTTTATAATCATGATCGTATCGATCTTTGTTGGTATGAAGTAAAGCTATTAGATTAAGGTCTTATATTGTGATGTAGATATGGAGCCTCTCAAGTTACAAGATGGTGGGATCATTGCCATCTACATCAGAAGTCCGCTCGATGATTTCGAGCTCGGACCTGATCTATTTAGGGTGTAAGGGTGGACTAGTAGAGGTGTGGTGTAAAAAGAAGCAAACAAAAGTAGAAACACTACACACTGGTACAACTTCTAAAGTTCTATCCATGGCCTTGACTTGTAATGAAGAAGTTTTAGTTGCTGGAACTTCTGATGGCAAGATTCAGGTATGTATATATATAATCCCTCCTTCCCGAAATATAAGTTTTATTTTTATTTTTTTAGAATACTAATAGAGTATCTATTATTTTATTTATTGATGGCACCGATAGAAGAAGCCTCTTAATTACATTTTATCAAAAAAATTAATCTGTGTGAAAACTTTTAAAGTGACTTATGATTTGATACGGAGATAGTATCATATGGAGTTCTTCTGCAATGTGCTTCCAGAAGTTGAAATGAATTTATGTTTTCCGAATGCGTTCAGGTCGTGGAAAATAAGTTGTATTTATAGCTAAAGGATACATTGATTTTGCAGGCATGGGGACTGAACTGAAGGCAGAGATGTAAAAATATTGAAGAGTACTGAAGATCAGTATGAAAAAGAAAACCAATTAATTAAACTTTGATTAAATTTCTTTTCTTATTCATTCTTCTCTTTTAGGTGTACAATTTTTTAAAGTAGCTTTACAAATATATATATATATTTTTTTTGGACAAATAGTTGATTAACAATGTGTATAGTTGAAAGGGGCAAATAGTTGTCTTGCTGGAGGGGTTTGCATTGAATTGATGGGTAATTTGTAAATATCCATCCAAAGCACTTGAAGAAAAGAGCCTGGAAGCATGTTATTCAACCTGAAATAATGACTTAAACAAAACCATTCAGACCTTTTTTCTTTTATGGAAAAAATAGAAAGAAAGAACATTTGGACAGTGACTTTATCAAATAAAACATTACTATTATTCATCTTGAGTAAACTAAATTTGGTCTTAATTATTTTTTCTCTCTATCGCATCAACTTTATTCGACATGAAACCGATATAAACTATAAACCTTTCAATCCAATGATATCTTCACAATTTAGAATCATTTGAAAAGGCCCCATAATTTGCAGATGACAGCCTCGTCTTCGTTGAAGCCACCAAAGAAGCATGTATGGCAGTCAAAAATATCTTGCATGATTATGAGATTTTATCGGGTCAGAAAATAAATCTTCAGAAATCCTCCATATATTTTAGCAAGGCGATTACTTCAAGTGCAAGATGAGTTGTCGTCCCTACTCGGCATTCCTATAATTAAACAGTGGTGTAGGAAAATACTTGGGCTTACCGTACATTATTGACAGGTCAAAAAAAGAGATTTTTCTGTATATAAAATAGCGAGTGCAGAAGAAAATTTGTGGTTGAAAATGTAAATTGTTATCTTCAGCTGCGAAAGAGGTGTTAATTAAATCCATCATTCAGGCAATACCCCAATATGTCATGCAATGCTTCGAGTTACCTAAGTCTCGAATTATCGACTTAGAAAAGTTAACAAGACAATTCTTCTGAGATTCTTCATATGGGAAAGATAAAATTCATCGGAAGTCTTGGAATCATTGTTGTAAGAAAAAGGCGGAAGGAGGTCTCGGATTTCGGGATCTTGAGTGTTTTAATCTAGCACTCCTAGCGAAACAAGCATGGAAAATCCTGGCTACGCCTGATTCCATTTCAGCCCGTGTCCTTAAAGCAAAATATTTTGATAATCGCGACTTTAAAGACGCTACCCCCACGAGAAACCCCTCATTTATCTGGAAAAGCATCTTAAAAGGGAAGAATCTCCTTTTTCATGGGTTAAGATGAAAAGTTGGGAGCGGAAAAAATATTGATATCATCAATGATGCTTGGCTACCTGTTTTACCTTCATTCCAAGCGCATCCTAATGAAGGAAAGCTACCCAACCGCAATCTAAGTTGTCTTATTAACTCATTTACTCGCCAATGGAGACAAGATTTGATCTGGGAGGCCTTCAACCCATTTGAGGTGGATAAAATCATGTCTATTCCACTTTCCTCAAAAGCCAATGAGGATAAGCTGATATGGCACTACTCGAATAATGGGATCTATACTGTTAAAACTGGGTATCAATTGGCTCATGAGCTTAAATTTTGGGGGTCAACATCTCCGGCCTCAACATCCTCACACTCATGCACTAGACTCTGGACTAGCTTGTGGACATTGAGAGTAAAGCTGTGGATTATTCACTTTATCTGGAAGCTTCTCAACAATATCTTGCCCACGGAATCCACACTACGGTCCAGGGGTGTTGGCACGGGCTTATGTCAAGTATGTTTACAACATGAAGAAACAATTTGGCATTGTCTTTTTGAATGTCTAATCCCACAATACATTTGGCGCAATCATCACCTTGGTGAGTTTTTCTCCAAACTTAGAATACACTCATTTCTTGATTGGTTTGATGAAATGCTCAACTTGAACAATGAATCCGAGCTACTCCATGTAATCTACCTGTTATGGAACATCTGGAAGACCATAAATGGGCATATTTTTCAAGGTGAACCGGTGCACATAAATTCCATTTGCAATCGTTCGGCAATTGAGGCGGATGAATATACAGAAGCTATCACGAGACAGCTAGATATCGCCAAGGGCGGGAACTTTGACACTGAATGGAAGCCTCCACCCACAAGCGCCCTCAAGTTTAATTTTGATGCAGGTTTTACTGAGTCGTCAACGGCAGTTGGTGGGATACTTCGTAATAGCCAAGGAAAAATAATTCGAAGCTTCTCAAAAAAATTGGAAGGAAGATATGATGTCTTGATATGATGGATTGTAAAAAACTTATGCCAACTTTCATTTCTCTTTCTTTCTCTTTTGTTAGAAGGCAAGGTAACATGCCTGCTCATTTTCTTGCGAGGGAAGACCTCAATCTTGTTGGTTGCCTAAGAATTTATACGTTTTATAACGTTGTATTTTATGATGTTTTCCCCCATATGATTTGCATTGTGGTTTTAAATGATTTATTAAGCAAGTGAGATTTTAATTAGTTTATTCGCAAAATGAGGTTGTGTAGTGTTTTGATTATGGTTTTATGAGTATTTGGATTGTGTTACGTTTTGCAATGTCTTGTTGTAGTTGCCTAAATTGATGATCAAATGTTGATATAATTCGAGCTAAATCGAGATAGAGATGAGAAAAGAAGGATAAAGATGGAAGAAGGAAGAGATAATGCTCAAGAGATCGAGTTCCAAAGATCGATGGACGAGCGTCCACGGTCCGTCCATGGTGGACGGGCGTTTGCTCAACCGAACGAGCGTCCGTAATCATATTTTACATTCGGGGAGAGTTCGTACGCGTTCGAACGAGCGTTCATTCTCCGTTCATGAGGCCGGACGAGCGTCCAAGATAGTGGACGGGCGTCCACGGCACCGACTCGCCGAAACCGACCTAAAAATCTATAAATAGGCGCGATTTCCCAAACCCTAAACACACAATTCGAACCCTAAATTTCTAGGGGCGCTTTGGCTGCGATTTTACACTTTTTATTTCCGCTTTATGCAACTTTAAATTCGATCAAAGTAGGCTAGTAGTATGTTATTTTTCTCGCTTTTCCGGGTTGCCGAGGATGCTCGCAGGCTAGAACCTCCTTCAAACGAGAATTGTGAAGCCATCGCATTGAATTGATCTATTTATTTCGACTTTTTCTCGTGAGTATTTACTACGGTTGTTTCTTATCTCTCGCGTATTCTTGTTTTAATGCAATTATATTGGAAAATATGTTGTATGATTGATATGTTATTGTTTGATGGAAGTCTTGAATAGCATAGATCACCATAGATAAGAATAGTTCATTAGATCTACATTAACGGAAGTTAGTAAGTCTAAAAACTAGATCGTTAACGTAAAAGTTGACACCTTTGATCTTTTTAACGTGTTAATTTAGTGTTGGAAGATACTAGGTTAATAGATGGATTGCCTAAGGAATTAGGAATTCATGTTTAGGTAAGGTGAATCACAACCTAAGTAAATACCACGTAAAATCGAGATAATAGATCAAAGCATGTTGATAGGTGGATCAATCCTCGTTTGTCTTTTATAAACTTGATTTACAACCCTCGTAGCTTAGTTTAGATCGTTAATTTATTTTTCCCGCACTTTTAGTTTATTTTCTATCGCTTTCAATCTCTCCTAGCATTGGATTAATCCCCCTGTCTAGTTTATTTTCTGCACATTTGTTTAGTATAATCCACTGTTTAGTTTAGTTTCGTGACATAATTAGTTGAAAACAAAAGCTAGGATTAACAACTGTCTAGTTCCCCGTAAGATCGACCCGGCATAGCCTCTTTACTACGATCCTTGCACTTGAGGTTAACCGGTTTATTACTTGTTGTTTTGTATAGATAAAATCCGGGACAAGTTTTTGGCGCCGTTGCCGGGGAACCGGACGGTTGCCTAGTTTTTGTTTTTGTTTTTTTTTTAGTTTGTTTTAAATTCTTGTTTTTAGGTTAGATCTTTTCGCCTCTCGTTTGTTGTTAGTAGTTTAGTTGTTTTTGTTCGTTTATCCGTCGTTTTATTTGTATTTCCGTGAGTAGTTAATATAAAATTTTTTGCTTCTAGTCTAGACTCGTTTTTCCGTGTTTGTACTCGTTTTCTAATCGTTTCTCGCCCGCTTGGACGAGCGTCCGTTGTACTAGACGCCCGTCCCGCTCTTGCTCTAGTCGGACGAGCGTTCATACCTCCGGACGCCCGTCCAAAGGAGTTCGAAAAAAACGGACGAGCGTTCATATTTTGAACGCCCGTCCATTCTCGAAAACTAGTCGACGAACGTCCGCTAATTGGACGCCCGTCCGTCCCGTCTCGCCATCGCTTTTATCTTTATTTCAATTAGGTTTTCTGTTTTTCGTAGGTAAGTGTCGTAGGTAGGTTTCTTAGGTTGAATCATCTGACTCCACACCTTTCACGATCAAATTTTAGGATAAAAGGGTCCGTTTTAGCACTTGATAGTATTTTGGCCATAACTTTCGGCTCGAGTGTCGGATTGGCACGCAGGACCCCAATTCGGAAAGCTCGTTCCGACGCCGACGACGTGGCAGACGGCCGGAGGCCGTCCGACACCGTTTTCGAGGTCAAAATCCACTGTTTTCCCTTCCATTTTGGGCTCAGAAGATTTCAACACGTTTTTAGTGTTTCCTGTTTTTCTGTTTTTAAATTTTTCGTAGTTAAGTTTCGTAGTTTTTGATTCCTCTAGGTTTAGTTATCCTTTCCCTCTCGTCCGATCCGTCCTTTCGTCACTTTCTATCCTTTCTTGCTCAACACCTTGAGTTGGTGTTCGGTTTATGCAAACTCGTAGTCATAAGGGACCACTAATCTATTCCCCGACCCCGAGCGGACCATAGTCCGACCCAATAGGCGGAGACTTCGTTTCGACGAAGGAAACGCTCTAGATCAAGAATTTGAGCAATATCTTTCAGAGAAATCGAAAGAATAGTAATAATGGCGGCGGAAGATAGACGGACGTTGGCCGACTATGCCATGCCCGGTACAAATACCATAAACCCGGCTATCGTCATGCCTACCATTGCGCTCCAAACTTCGAGCTTAAACCCGGACTTATTCGTAGATGATGCAAAGATGCATCGATTTTTCACGGCTATCAATCCGAAAACCCCC
Organism: Gentiana straminea; assembly: GCA_036785695.1. NCBI lineage: Eukaryota > Viridiplantae > Streptophyta > Magnoliopsida > Gentianales > Gentianaceae > Gentiana > Gentiana straminea. The sequence continues at coordinate 7,118,272 of JAVUPR010000048.1, read as the reverse complement.
ACACTCACTTACACACATTCTTGCAAATATGCGGTACTACCCGTATCCAAGGTGTAAGTGATGATGCCATCAAGCTCAAACTATTTCCATTTTCCTTACGGGGGGAAGCACTCGAGTGGTATCACTCCCTCCCCTCTCGAATCCATCACTACGTGGGCCGAGCTCGAGAAGGAATTTCTAAGTCAATACTTTCCTCCTTCAAAAACAGCCCATTGTCCGAACGAAATCTTCACATTCCGTCACCGGAAAACGAGTCATTCTTTGAGGCGTGGAAAAGGTTTAAGTCTCTCCCGCGCAAGTGTCCCCATCATGGCTTGCCAAAGCAAAGGCAAGTCCATACTTTCTTCGGGGATTGACCGAGCTCACCAAGGGCATGGTCAATAGTTCCTCCGGTGGGGCATTTCTCAAGAAAACACCCGATGAGGGGTGGGCGCCGTTCGAGGACATTGCCAAGTACAATTATGCCCCCTCTTATCAAGCCGGTCAAGCACCTCCTCCGCCTCCCAAGGTCGAAGAGGTGACTATGCAAAATCTCGTTGCCATGTTGCGAAGCAAATGGCAACCTCTCAAATGACAACCGCTCAAAGCTTCTCAAATCCGAGTTCTCCGGCTCCTTCACCTTCACGAACTCTCAAGTTCTCGTACCGTGAAGCTTGTCCGTCGACCGGCCATATGACCGGCCAATGTCAATTTTCTTCCCCCTCTCGCTCGCAAGTCAATGTTGTTCATGACTATGGACATCATAATCCAATCGCATGCCAAGTATGTGATAGCACGGGGCATATCGCTCGCTTCGTCCCATGATTGGGCGTAATGCGGAAGTCAATGCTTTCTCTCGGCCGTACAAATCGTAGATTCAATAACCAATTCTCCGGCGTAATCAGCTTTCCAAAACCAAGGGTTTAATCAATCTTCGGGATTTAATCCTAATTCGAACTTCAATAAAACCCCGGTATTAATCGAACCCAAGCTATAATTCTTCCAATCCACAAAGAAAGGTTCAATCGAATTGGCCCGCCAATTCTAATTCTCGCATTCCAAAGTCGGCCAAGCCACCATTTCCCGTAACTTTCAAAACTCTCAAGGCACCTCCCACCAGGACGATATAAAAGCCGAATGGAGTTCATTTCGGGAGGAGCAAAGCAGACGATGAAAAGCCTTGAGAGGCAAATCGGGCAATTGGTCGAGCGCTAGCCTCTGACCGTCGTGCGCTGCCCGCCTTCACGGAAAAGAATCCAAGAGGCGGTCAAGTCGCTCAAGCCGATTTAAGCAACAACCAATGCACCGACCTCGTGCCAATAATGCAATACGGTAAAGAGGAGGCCGGTGCGATGAACTTAAGAAGTGGTTCTCAAGTTGGTGGTCCCCCCGGCTTCCAGGGAAACCACTAGCCCCTCCCCGCCGCCGATAAGGCAGAGGGGAAATTGAGCACCCATCGTCCCCTTGGCCGCAAGGCAAATCGTGGCCGATCCCCCGATAGAAGAAAGAGTTGAGATCCCTCGTGGCCGATCCCTTGAGGAATAAAGAATCGATCGGATATCCTCGTGTGGCCGTTCCCCCGAGAAGTGAAATAATTGAGGATCCTCGTGGCCGATCCCCGAGGACCGACGAGTTAAATGATAGTCGTGGCCGATCCCCCGACTAATAAAAAGTCTTCGAAAAAGTTGTAAGGTGGAAGGACATGGAAGACAAAGCTTAGTGCTTCCTCAAAGAAAGTATTTTCCGAGAGTGAGTTGAAGAAGCTTCCATTTCCACCGAGGAAGAGCAACATCCCTCCGAGTGAGGATAAGAAATATGAAAAGGTGCTTAACCTTTTGAAAAATACTCGTGTAAATCCGCCATTATCCGAGGTCTTGGTCGAGATGCCTAAGTATACAAAATTCATCAAGGATGTTGTGTCTTCGAAGAAAAAGTTAGCGTAAATGGATCGTGCAATTGGTGAGGATTGTTCAATGATCAATTATCCGACTTACCAATCAAAAGAGGTGACCCCGGAAAATTCGTGCTCACATTGCGTACGGGGAGGCTTAGTCTTTCCAAATTCTTTACGTGACTTGGGTGCATCCATCGCTTGATGCCATTATCTATGTGTGCAGCAAATTGGGTTTACAAAGTCTTCTAGAACCCACTTCCATGAACCTTCGCTTCGCCGATAGATCTTCTAAGAAAGCTTTAGTGGATTCGAAAGACATTTTAGTCCAGATCGATAGATTTACCTTTCCTGTTGATTGGTACGTCTTAGATATGGGAAAAGATGAGAATGTCCCTCTGATTCTTGGAAGACCTTTCCTATCTACAGCTAGAGCCCTCATCGATTGTGATGGTGGGAAAGTAACTATCCGAGTTGGTGACCAAGAGGTGAGCTATAGCGTTTCTAAATCTATTCAAGTACCCTCCGGTTCTCCAACCGGCTTTTCCATTGAGGAGACGTCTGATGACTTCAATGACTTCATGGGTAAGCAAGTCTTGGTTGTAGAAGCAGAATATGAGCGATTGATCGATAATCTGAATAATCATGGTGTGGTCAATCTAGACCAGTTAGCAGCTGATTTTGAGGAGGGGCTAAGAGAAGAAGCTTTGGCAGTAGGGCCACTAAGTAAACTCAACGATGTTGAGTTGAGGAGTGGAGATCTTAAATCAAGTCTAGAGGAACCCCCTGTAGACTTGGTTCTGAAGCCGTTGCCTAAACATCTTAAGTATGTATTTCGAGAGAAGGTGACAAGCTTCCTTGATCATCTCTCGCCAAGCCGTCTCGAATAGAAGAGCTTAAACTCGTTAAACGTCTTGCGCAAAAATGAGAAAGCCTTTGGATGGCGGGGGAGATATCCGAGGGATATCTCCCGACATCCGTATGCACAAGATCAAGACCGAGGAGGGTGCAAAACGAGTTAGACAAATTCGAGAAGGCTTAACCCTCATATGCAAGAAGTAGTCAAGAAGGAAATTATAAAGCTTCTAGATATGGGTATCATTTACGCCATTGCGACAAAGAGTGGGTATCCCCAACTCAAGTAGTTCCCAAAAAAGGTGGAATTACTATTGAGAAGAATGAGAAGGGAGAAGAGATAGCATTGAGGCTCGTTACAAAGTATATGTGGTCCGTATTGACTATAGAAAACTCAATGAGGTCACACCGAAAGATCATTTTCCCCTTCCATTCATAGACCGATGCTTGAGCGTCCGGCGGGGCACGCATTCTACCGTTTCCTGGATGGATATTCGGATACTTCCGTATACCCATCGATCCTATTGACCAAGAGAAGACTACTTTCACTTGCCCTTATGGGACATTCGCCTACGTACGGATGCCATTTGGTCTCTCGTAATGCCCCGGCCACCTTTCAAAGGTGTATGATGGCAATCTTTGACGGGCTAGTTGAAAAGTGCATGGAAATTTTTATGGATGATTTCTCGGTCTTTGGTCAATCCTTCGATGATTGCCTCGATAATCTTGATCGTGTGTTGTCTAGATGTGTGGAAAAGGACTTAGTGCTCAATTGGGAAAAATGCCATTTCATGGTAGATGAAGGCATAGTTCTTGGCCACTGTGTCGCCCAAAGGTATAGAAGTAGATAGGGCTAAGGTAGAAGCTATTGAGAAGATGAGTTATCCTAAGAATGTTCGGGAGGTCCGAGGTTTTCTCGGACATGTCGGCTTCTATAGGAGGTTCATCCAGGACTTTTCAAAGATTGCCAAGCCCCCGTCTACTTTACTCAAAGAAGACGTTACTTTTGATTTTGATGAGAATTGCAAGCGCGCGTTTGAGGAGCTTAAGAGTAGACCGATCTCTCGCTCCAATTCTTATATCGCCGACCGGAACCTACCCTTTGAGCTTATGTGTGATGCATCCAACTATGCCGTTGGTGCGCTCTTAGGGCAAAAGCTTAATGGAAAGTTCCACCTATCTATTATGCCGCCACACACCGAATCCTTCTCAAGTTAACTACACGACAACCGAAAAGGAACTATTAGCCGTAGTCTTTGCTATGGATAAGTTTCGTAGTTACTTGCTGGGTGCTCAAGTGATTGTGTGGACTGACCACGCTGCTTTGCGATATCTCATGACCAAAAAGGATGCTAAACCGCGCCTACTGCGTTGGATACTGACCCTACAAGAGTTTGACGTTCAAATTAAGGACAAAAGTAGGGCGTGAAAATGTAGTGGCGGATCACGTTTCTAGAATGTTAAGTGAGGAGAAGGGTGATCCCGATGATATAGATCTTTACTATCCTCTAGAAAACATTATGTTGATAGACGGTTGTCCTCCCGTTGTTCCATGGTATTCTTCCATTGTGAACTACCTTCATGCCCGTTATCTTGATCCCGAAATGTCTTATCAAGAGAAGAAGAAGTTCTTCTCTCGATATGAAATATTTCGTTTGGGATGAACCTTATCTTTTTAAGATCCGTAAAGATGGTTTGCTTAGAGATGTGTTCCGAATCCGAGCAACGTGATATTATTGAGCAATGCCACGGGGACCCACCGGAGGTCACTTTGGTCCTTGGAAAACCGTTGCGAGATCTTTCAGTCCGGTTTCTATTGGCCTACAATTTTTAAGGACACGTGCTTTCGCAAAGCTTGTGATAGATGCCAAAGAACCGGTGCTCGACAAGGCGGTTTGACATGCCTTTGAAACCCATCCTCGAATGCGAAGTCTTTGATGTATGGGGTATCGATTTTATGGGACCATTCCCATCATCTTGCGGTAACAAATACATCTTAGTCTCGCGTTGACTATGTTTCGAAATGGGTGGAGGCAATTGCCACTCCTCACAATGATCATAAAACGGTCATGAAATTTCGAAGAAGAACATCTTTGTGAGGTTTGGATGTCCACGTGCCTTGATCGCTGTGATGAAGGGACACACTTCGCAACCGACCTTTGGAAAAAGTCCTCGAGAAGTATGGTGTTCGCCATAAACCGGCACACCATATCATCCGATGACTAGTGGTCGTTGAGCGAAGCAACCCGAGTCTTAAGAAAATCCCGGAGAAGACGGTGAATAGTCATAGAAAAGACGGAGTTTGAAGTTGGACGATGTACTTTGGGCATATAGATCGCCTATAAGACCCCTATGGGTACATCGCCATATCAAATGGTCTACGGGAAACCATGTCATCTCCCGTCGAGCTAGAGCATACGAGCTTATCGGGCCACAAAGTTTTTAAACTTTGATGCCCAAACTTGTGGACAAACATCGACTTCAGCAGCTACACGAGCCGGACGAGTTCGACTCCAGTGCATACGAAAGTGCCAGGATCAAAGAAGATAAGATGAAGCTACTCCACGATGCTAAGATTAAGAAGAGAGAATTCCAAGTCGGCGAACAAGTTCTTCTTTACAATTCTAGGTTACATTTGTTTCCCGGGAAGTTGAGGACTCGTTGGTCCGGTCCTTTTGAGATTCTCCAAATCATTCCCGGAGGCGTTCTAGAACTTCGCGGTTATAGCGGCGAACCGTTTCGAGTTAATGGACAAAGGTGCAAGCACTATATCGGTGAACCTAAAGAGAAACCTTTGATTGTTAAATTTCTCGATATTCTCGGATGTGGTGTTACTCAAGTCGAAGGATTTGACGAGTTGTCACCCGACTTGTTCTCCGAGGATGACGGTAGTGATCCGTCTGAAGAAGTTCTAGCAGGTAGTGCTGATATGGAAGAGTTTGAGAGGAGCGACAACTTAAACGTCATCGAGGAGTCGGAGGAGAAAGAACTCAACCATGGGGAAACTTAAAAAGGTATGGAGAGCGTTCAAAGATTTAACCCCATGCGTTAGATGTCGTTTCGCAGCCCACACTACGGACCGGAGCTTAAACGAGGTAGTGGGTCGGCGTAAAGGTTAAATGGCCTGATCCAGGCTGAGCTTCAAATGTGTCGAGCTAACGACAATAACCAAAAGCGCTACTAGGAGGCATCCTAGATATCCCTTATTATATTAGTTTCTATCTTTAGTTGTTTTTCGTTGTTTTAGCTCAGTTTTATTGGGATTGTGTTTGTTTTTGTCACGGCCGTCCCGGTCCTATAAAGGGTCGAAGTGTTGTTTTGCTTCCGATTTCCTCTTATCTTTATCTCTATCACTTTTGTTTCATATGATATAATTTCCCCCTATCCCCCGAGGTACGTTTTGTGTTGTTTTTCATGTATGCAGGATACTTGCGATAGCAATTGTGAGTTTCAGATGATATCAGTTTTCCGGTGGATGGTCCACGCCCATCGATTTCCTCAAGCATTTCGGGACCATGGCCACTTCCGGACTTGCCACTTTCGAACTACAATCGCCTAAGTACTTTCTTTCTTTTTTTTTTTAATCGCGCACAACATGAGGACATGTTGTCATTTAAGTGTGGGGGAGGGGAATAAGCTATATGTATCTACACATTTGCTTACATGATATTATTTCTATGCTAAGCTAAATGAGCCAAATTTTCAAAATTTTTGATTTGTCTCGAGTAAGCAATGCATGTTTTTGTTCGGTTTGTTATATTCATCGATGCCTTATGCCATATGTTCCATAAGTTAGATGTTTCACCAAGATTTATTTTTCACGTGCCATAGTGAATGATGAGCTAATTTAATAAGTTATACCCCTCTTGGACGAGTGATTTCTGATTGTCTTATAAGTCGTGTGCTTAGTGCTACGTACATATCGTGAGACTTATGATAGTTTGTATTTAGTTCCAAGTACGATGTACTGTGAATATCTAGAAGTTTGAATGTGATAAGTAATACGTAGCTAATGTCCTTTGAAAAAGTTGAGTTAATAATGAAATCAATGGTGTGTGTCGGAAGTCGGTCGATGATTTGAGTGCGGTAAGGCATTATCTCGAAATGTTTTATTCCACTATGATGACCAAAAGCTCACGACAATGTAAGAAGTCGCTTTATGATTTGAGTAAGGTAGGTATACCACGTATGTCCTATTCTCGCTATGATGAGCAATAGCTTATTCTGATGTGTGTTTAAATGTGAAATCAATTGAATCAACTTAGGAATTGGTATGAAAAGAATGAAATGAGACTTAGTTATCGTTAATCTTATCCCCGCATAAACCGATGGATATGTCAGTAGGATTATCCTCTAAGTATGTCGGAAAGGCCTTAAATGTGTTCTATCATCTTTTCCGGGATATGTTCCGTTTTGTAGGGTGCATCTTATAAGTATCTTTTATTACTAGTTTGAAGGGGGTATTAGCTAGTTTTGCTTTGAGTTTTTCAAGTTTGGATTTAGTGGAAGTTCTCTATGGCTATGCACACACACGATGGTGAACTTCTAATTTATTGACTATGTGGTATATGTGTTGAGGTGTCTATATTCTTTCCGAGCCTTTATCTTGTTTTGTTTTGCTCGGGACGAGCAAAGTTTAAGTGTGGGGGAGTTGTTAAGGGTGAATTTATACGTTTTATAACGTTGTATTTTATGATGTTTTCCCCCATAATTCATATGATTTGCATAGAAATGTGGTTTTAAATGATTTATTAAGCAAGTGAGATTTTAATTAGTTTATTCGCAAAATGAGGTTGTGTACGTGTTTTGATTATGGTTTTATGAGTATTTGGATTGTGTTACGTTTTGCGATGTCTTAATGTGATGTAGATACATGTTGGAGGCTAAATTGATGATCAAATGTTGATATAATTCGAGCTAAATCGAGATAGAGATGAGAAAAGAAGGATAAAGATGGAAGAAGGAAGAGATAATGCTCAAGAGATCGAGTTCCAAAGATCGATGGACGAGCGTCCACGGTCCGTCCATGGTGGACGGGCGTTTGCTCAACCGAACGAGCGTCCGTAATCATATTTTACATTCGCAGAGTTCGTACGCGTTCGAACGAGCGTTCATTCTCCGTTCATGTAGGCCGGACGAGCGTCCAAGATAGTGGACGGGCGTCCACGGCACCGACTCGCCGAAACCGACCTAAAAATCTATAAATAGGCGCGATTTCCCAAACCCTAAACACACAATTCGAACCCTAAATTTCTAGGGCCTTTGGCCGCGATTTTACACTTTTTATTTCCGCTTTATGCAACTTTAAATTCGATCAAAGTAGGCTAGTAGTATGTTATTTTTCTCGCTTTTCCGGGTTGCCGAGGATGCTCGCAGGCTAGAACCTCCTTCAAACGAGAATTGTGAAGCCATCGCATTGAATTGATCTATTTATTTCGACTTTTTCTCGTGAGTATTTACTACGGTTGTTTCTTATCTCTCGCGTATTCTTGTTTTAATGCAATTATATTGGAAAATATGTTGTATGATTGATATGTTATTGTTTGATGGAAGTCTTGAATAGCATAGATCACCATAGATAAGAATAGTTCATTAGATCTACATTAACGGAAGTTAGTAAGTCTAAAAACTAGATCGTTAACGTAAAAGTTGACACCTTTGATCTTTTTAACGTGTTAATTTAGTGTTGGAAGATACTAGGTTAATAGATGGATTGCCTAAGGAATTAGGAATTCATGTTTAGGTAAGGTGAATCACAACCTAAGTAAATACCACGTAAAATCGAGATAATAGATCAAAGCATGTTGATAGGTGGATCAATCCTCGTTTGTCTTTTATAAACTTGATTTACAACCCTCGTAGCTTAGTTTAGATCGTTAATTTATTTTTCCCGCACTTTTAGTTTATTTTCTATCGCTTTCAATCTCTCCTAGCATTGGATTAATCCCCCTCGTCTAGTTTATTTTCTCGCACATTTGTTTAGTATAATCCACTCGTTTAGTTTAGTTTCGTGACATAATTAGTTGAAAACAAAAGCTAGGATTAACAACTGTCTAGTTCCCCGTAAGATCGACCCGGCATAGCCTCTTTACTACGATCCTTGCACTTGAGGTTAACCGGTTTATTACTTGTTGTTTTGTATAGATAAAATCCGGGACACCTAGAATGAGGTTCTTCTCCTCCTCCTCATATAATCCGTGCTTGTATAACGGACTGTGTTTAATCAATAAATAAAATGCTTTTACCCCTAAAAAAAGAAAAAGAAAAGGCCCCGTAATATACGTATTTTTTCATGTCATAATATTAATTTTTTTTAAAAATACAAGTAGAACATTTACTACATTTTTCCTTTATCTTATCCGACCATATATATATATATATATATTAATGGTAGTTAAACGGTATTTTACACTTTTATGGCTTGTTTGTTTTGCATGTACTGATTTTATTTCATTTTAATGTTTGAGTGTGATTATAATGTAATGCAATGGAATGAAAAAAAAATCCATTTTCATTAACTCTGGAAATAGATGTAATGGAATAAAAGTCGACAAAACACGTGGGTGGTAAGAGTGTTGTGGGGTAGTGTGGGTGATGGAGTCGGAGAGGTATGTAGGGTATGGTAGGATATATGGTAGGAGAGGGTGGGGTAGGGTGGAACAGGTTTGGTAAGGTAATGTGAGTGGTGTGGTGGTGAGAAATGGTAGGGTGGGGTGGATGGTGGGGTAAAGTACAGTAGAGTGGTGCCTGAATGAGGTAGGGTAAGGTACACTGAGGTAGCATATAAAATGGTAGGGTGGGGCGGTGAGTAAGGTAACGTAAGGCAATGTTAGGTAGCTAAGTGGAAGGGTAGGTTATATGGAGAGGTAGGGTGTAGTAGGTGATGGGTATAATAAATGGTAGGGTGAGGTGCGGTGTGTGGTGGATGGGCATGTGAGGTAGAGTAGGTTGGTAGGGCCGGGCGGGGTTGGGTATGGTGGGTGGTGGGATAGGGTTGAGTATGGTTGGGTGGAACGGGTAGTAAGGCAAACTGCAGTGAGGTACTGAGGTGATGGGTAGAGTGGGTGGTAGGAAGGGAAAGTTGGGTTGGTTAATGTAAGGTGTTCGGGTAAAGTGTGGTACGATAAGGTGGGTGGTATGGTTCGGCTACCCCAGCATTCCCTACCTAACCTTACCCCACCCCACCTTGGCTAACTCTACCCCTTCCACCTTACCTTAGCTTATGCTCCCTACCCCACCCCCACCATACCTTACCCAACCACCCTGTCCTACTTATCACTTGGTGTATCATCTATTACGATATTTATTTCATTTCATTATTTCACTTTCCAAACGCATGAACGAAACTAGTTCATTTCATTTCCTTCCATTTCATTCCATTTCTCCACGAAACAAATATGTCGGGATTAAATTTTTGGACAACCATTCCTTTCTTAATGAGAAATGTTTGTGTTACAACAAAGTATCACAACACATTTTTGCATCATTGATTTTTGTTCAAAACTATGTTGTAGTAATTTGTTGTGACCAATTTATTGTGGCAGTATTACTATCCTTTCTTAATATGTGTTTAAACCACCACCCCCCCCCCCCCCCCCCAATTTTGAAATAGGTTTAGTATTCTTAGCAACGCCCTTGAATGCAACTCTATATGCCCTTGAATGCAACTCTATATTTTCCCATTGCATTAACGATACGATTGATGATTTCTAAGCAAAATAACCATTGCAACTCTATATTTTCCCATTGCGTATCTGATCAAGGCTATAAAACGTAATTTTTTTATAGGGGAATTGACTATGTAGTCTCTTTCCAACAATTTATTGGCCATTTGGCCTTTGACCAATTTCCAACTTTAAAAAAAAAAAGAAGCTCGAAAAGGTAATAAAATTGGAAACTTCCTAAAATGCCCTCTTTCATTCAGCCCCAAATCACCCATCTTTCACACGGATTCAAAATTTGAATGTCCAATTCAAATTCTTATCCTTCAAATCCCCCACCCCCCTTCTCATTTTTCGGCATAAACATTGAAACTTGTTTTGTCCAAGTCGTCATCTTCTCCTTCAAAGTCCCCCCATCCCTCCTCGTTTTTCTCGCACACACATTGAAACTTGTGCTATCCAATTCTTCATCTTCTCCTTCAAAGTCCCCCCTCTCCTCGTTCATCTTCTCCTTCAAATCCCCCCCCCCCCCCCTCCCCATTTGGCGGCACACGTACATTCAAACTTGTTATGTCGAATTCTTCTTATTTTCCTTCAAAGTCCCTTCCACCCATTTGTTAAAAATGTAGTAATGCTACACATTTCTCTGTTGGTTGACTTGAGTTTTTGTGGTTTTTCACTGATAACGAGTTTGAATTTGTGTTTTCCCTGGTAACGAGTTGAAATTTGTGGTTTTCACTGATGACGAGTTCAAGATGGAAAGGCCAATAATGGGACGGAGAATGAGGTTTTTTTCTGATGTAAATGCCGGGTATATTTCGCTGATTTCTATTCTTATTTGCTGATACCGGTTCGGGTGTGATTTCAGGTTACCTGGTGATAAAGCCGGAGTTATCACAAATGGGTTGAGTTGATTTTGTTGGAAGTGAGTGATTTTTACGGTGAGACGCGGTGGTGCTAAAAAATATGAAGACAACAAAACAGTAAATAGGCGAACTCGATTGTCAACAAATTGACAGAGGTTATCTGCTTTTAGTATTAATGACTTGTCCTTTTCAGGAAACAAATGCCGCTATTTATAGGGCTAAAATTCGGCGGTTACAAATGACAGTAATTGAAGCATAATTATATATGATTAACTACGTGGCTGATGTGGCAGCTTCTGATTGAGCGAGCTTGCTCATAATCGTTGCGGGTTCTTCACCTGTAACCGTCGTGCATGAACTATGTTGCCTATTCAAGCGGGCTTGGTCCGAGCTGACGGGTTGCATGCTGAGGGGCGAGTAGATCGGCCCCAGTGCTTCGTGCCGACCGTAAAGGAGCGGGCTGGAGGCTTTGCCGATCGACGCCCGTTTCTTAGCCAATGATAAGAATCGTAGAGGCATAAGGCAGGCTGGATTGTATCCGGCTTATGAATGTGCGAACTAACTGGGCCGAGGACCCTATTCATTATTGGGCCTACCTACGGGCCCAATGTGAATCCGCGGGCTCTTTTCCAGGCTTGACGTATCTATGACCCCTTACTCATTGACATGTTTCATTGTGCAAATGACAGGCATGTAGTAAAGTTGTAGGCGACCTGATTTACCATATGCTGAGATGACTGCTATAGAGCGACCTGCTAAGATAGCGTAAGGCCTGTGAGCGTAGTCATGGTGTCGTGCTGAGATAGCGACCGGGCTAAGTGCGTTATGCTAGGAAGCGTATAGCCACAAGGTTCCGTGCTATGGAGCGACCATACTTGTCAGCGTTTATGGCTCGAAAGCGACTTGATGAGAGGTGTCGTGCTGAAGCGTCCGGGCTTAGATGCACTATGCCTAAAGACAAATAGCCGCATGATGCCGTGTTGTGGAGCGACCGGACTTAATCAGCGTTAGGCACGAAAGCGACTTAGCTGGAGGGTGTCGTGCTGAAGTGACCGGTCTTGAATTTGTCAACTTTGATAGTGAGGGCCTTTGAGTGCTTTATATCGACCTAGGTGAATAACCTTGTTAAGGTCGCGCTGAGGAGCGAATTGACCTGAAGTGATGACAAGTTGAAGGAGTCGGTGGTGTGACCGTGATCTTGGGGATAGTCACAGTACTTGGCCATATCACGTTCACCTTGCGAGGAGCAGGCAGCTTGCCCCTAACTTCATTCATAATCTGTTCAATTGGCGCGTTGAAGGGCTTGAAGTGCTCCTCTTTAAATTTTTTGGGTTTTTTGATGTCCCAATTTCAGCTCACATTCTTCTTAGGCGGGTTGGGCTCGGCAATTTCCTTGCCCTTGTTTGATGATGATGGAGCGGGCTCAGATGCACTCCATTTCCTGGCAAATGAGAGCATTTCCTGAATAATCTATGGTCTTCGGACAACGAACTTTGTCTCGAGGTAACCTTTCGCTAAACCGGTCTGGAAGCTGGTCATAACCACATCATCGTTCAGACCTCTTGTCAGCTCATGAACTTTGGTGAATCGTTGTAGTAACTTTGAGTCGATTCACCGACCCCTTGTTGGATTTTGTACAGGTTGACCTGTGTCTTCTTCGGCTGACCAGCTGATTTAAATTCCGCAATAAGCTTAGTCTACAGGTCGGACCAGGAGTAGATTGACTTGGGTGGCCGATTGCGGATCCATGACGCTGCATTGTCCTGCATGGCGCTTACAAAGGCGATGCACTATACAGACTGATTTTTTGTTGCCAGGGAGACCTTACTCTGAAATGATGAGAGCTAGTCATACGGGCAGGTCGTCCCTGCATAACTTTTGAAAGCGGGGGAGTGGACCCTCTCTGACGCTTCGTCAAGTATCCGATCGCCGGGGACGCAGGTTCCCCAATATAGGTTGTCCACTTTTCCGATCTTAGCTTTCTGCAGGTCCTCAACATGCCTCTAAAGTCTAGCAACCTGATCCTCAAGCACGCCCGAGCCGGAAAGTTTGGAAACGTTATCTGACCTGGACCGGTGGTGAGACTCGTCCTGACGCTCCTCAATCTTGCGTGCACATTGCGGGGGTCGGACTGAAACTCATCACTCTCTTGTTCCAGGGCCACGACACGTTCACCGCGCCTAGGTCCGAGGTGAGCCAGAGCCAACTTTCTCTCGGGAGTCCGCTCAGTAGATGAATGACTACTCCGTTCCCATCCAGATCCAACTTTTGGTGCGTAACCACCTCTACGTCCGGAGATGGCTCGCGAGTACGTCTTGTCGGGATGTTCCCATGACCTATTTTCATGATTTTTGGCTGGTGGCGGCCTCAAAGCCTCTTTAGACGTGTTTTTCCGTCCAGAAAATACCGAATGTCCCTTTGGGCCGGATCACTTGGTGTCGGAGGCGACACAATTTTCAGGCCATCTTGGGACCGGTGTGCTTGAGTGCGACACCATTTGTCCCTGCGGCGAGCAAATCGGTGCTTTGACCGGTTTTCTTAGCAGGTGGAAGAGGTTGACCATCGAAGATAGGTGCGCCGGCGGATATGGTTTTAACCATCGTGTTCTTCGGGGAAATGACGATACCAATAGAGGTTTGCAAGATGCGCCGGTCACGAGGTGTAGATCTGAAGGATCCGATGAAGATCAGATGGATCGGTGCTTAGAACGATGAAGATCTGGTGAATCTGGGGTAGATCTGATATAATATCTCTGAATCTAGGAGATTCCCGCCGGAAAACAAAAAGTTGGATGTTTTCCCTTGTTGGAAACCAAACAGGTGGCTGTTTTGAACTCGTCGGAGCCGCCGTAAAACCAAATTTTGGACGGCGGATTTGACCCAAAAATGCTAAAAAGTGTAATTTCCCAGCAACAGAGCCAACTGATAACTTCGGAGTTATCACAAACGGGTTGAGTTATTTTAGCGGTGGTTATCTGGCGGAATTGAGTGATTTTTCTGGTCAGACACGGTGATGCTCAAGAAAAACATGAAGATTATATGAAGACTTCAAAGCAGTGAATGAGCGAGCTCAACTGTCGACAAATCGACAGAGGTTATCTGTTTTTAATATTAATGACTTGCCCTTTTCAAGGTATAAATGCCGTTATTTATAGGCCAAGAGTCGGCATTTACAAATGATAGCAATTAAAACATAATTAAATATGATTAACTACGTGGCTGATGTGTCAGCTTCTGGCCGAGATCCAATACATCGGTACTCCCCAGTGTCCCCACACCTTGCCGATACTCTTTTTTTATTTTTGAAGATTTGCCGATACTTTTATTTACGTTTAAAAACATTTATATTTTCTGTCCAAAAAAAAAAAAAAATTTACTGTACATTTTTTTTAGTTTAGCGCCAATACCTTAATTTTATTTTATTTTAGCGCCGCTGTACTTTATCTATTTATTTTTTGAGGAATATTAAAAATTAATTAAGATCCGTTCTACCAGATTATAATGAAACTCCTATTGTAAGTATGTTATAAAATCTTCGATTTCAGGAACCGTATGGTCCGGATAACGGCATAAAGTCCGATTATGAATTTCAGCCGTAAGATCACCCCACTCATCTAAGCCGTTGGATTAGTTTCCCGGAAAGAAATCTCACCATCTAAATTTAAGAAATTGAATTTTCAAAATCTAAGAGGGAGCTATACAAATACCAACACCTACCAGTTCAATTTCTTTGCTTCCTCCCGGAAGAATCCCTTTTCTTTCCTTTCCAGTTTCCATCAATCAATAATTTCAAATCTTGAATATTAACGTCCTTTTAGAGATCGGTTGATTGTTCGGACAATTGTTCCAGTCGACGTTGGATGATTTTTCGGTTTTTACTTTAAAAATTTTCCGAATCTGGTGAATGGATTTTCGATTTTGATTCATTTACTTTGAATAATTATTTTTGAATTTTTTCGAGAAATCAGTGATTGCTGCTGCGGATGCTCGTTAGTGAATTAATTTTGTGGTTTGAATTTGAGAATTTTTTGAATCAATTTGCTGAGTTTTTTTTTGTCTTTAAGAATGGAGAAAAGGGAGGGAGGAGCTTTCCCTCCAAAAAATACTCAATCGGAGAAAGTTGAGCAGCAGAATCAGCAGCTAACGTCTTTGTCTACAGATTTGCCGGAAAAGAAGCTAGCCAGGCAACTTGATTTCACACGGTACACCGGTGCTACAACGGTGTCGGAGTCCGCTGCTGCGGCCTTGCCGGAGGAGCATCCTCAGCTACTGCCGGCGGTTCCAAACCCAAACCAACCGCAAGCTTTGAATTCGTTCCAACTATCAATGGCACATCTGCGGCCGTCGTTACAGTTAATGCCCGTACAACAAACTTCAGACCCATCAGCTCCTCATACTTCGATAAGGCATATGTGAGTCTCTCCCATATTTATTTATTTGTTTTCCGTAAGTTTTTTCCACAGATTTGTTTATTTATTTTCCGTATGCTTTTTCAATCTGTGAAAATGAATATTATTGTCTAAATCCTCTTTTTAGCTAAGTACAGCAATTCTTATCTTATCTCTGAGCCCTGAGGTTGATGTGGATTGATTGCTGCCAAAAATCTTTTTTTTTTTCCATGTGTTTTTTTGATGGTATAAATCTACCTCTTTTGCTTCCAGGAAACTTGAGTCCTCGCCAAGATTAGGACGAAGACCGAATCCTGTTGAAGCTAAGGATGGCACACCCAAGAAGCCAAAGCAGTGTAATTGCAAAAACTCAAAATGTTTGAAATTGTGAGTAACATTTGAAGTGTTTCTGGAAACTTTTTCTTATGCAAATTGTGATCCTTTTTATGTTTTGCCGCCTCTGCCATAAATAAACACGCGAGACAATTTGTAAGGACAGTATGCTCCTGAGAGATTTTAGAAAACATATACATCGCTCCCACTCTGTTTTGTCTGTTATTTGTTTTACTATCTTTTTGTGATTATCACACGTTCTCGTCTGTTAAGCGATTTCAGCACATTTGCTTACTTCCTTCAGGTTTATTTTGTTTGTTAGCATTATGATTGATGTAGTTTGTGTGCTGCTCCTTGGTGCTTCTATTGACAATTGACTACCAGGCATTCTATTAATCTTTATTGGTATTATTTTGCTTCGAAGTCCTCTTGAAATGATAACTATAGTTCTGTTTTCCTCGTTATTCTTTTGCTTTTAAAATTCTTGAAATGACTGCTATAATGGGTCAAGGTTGCGAAAGCAGCATTTAGTTATTTTCAAATGCATCTTTGTTATATTATTTAAGGTTGACTGCTTATACTTGTTTCTGATTCGCTTACAATTAATTCCTTCGCAAATTTGTATTAAATTGGAGGTATGATTTTAGTGAAACTTTTATTAGTGTTTAGAGGTGTTATAGCTAATTAAGTGCTGACTTACATTTGATGAGTGCAATTTTATTATCAGGTATTGCGAGTGTTTTGCAGCTGGGATATATTGTGATAATTGCAATTGTGTAAATTGCCATAATAATGCTGGGAACGAGGAATCTAGGACGAAAGCTGTTGAAGCCATCTTGGAGCGTAACCCCGATGCTTTTAGACCAAAAATTGCTAGTAGTCCGCTTGCAGTCAAGGTATGGTTTTGGTTTTTTTTCTTCGTAAAATTCGTAATTTATCTGCTACAAGTATTAAAAAAACGATACATTCCCAAGTCTAAACTTTTCCATAAGTGATTGATCAATAAGTGGATCGCACCTAAGACAAAACCTGTCATTCTCTTTCTAACTAGATTATGTTTCTTCAAAGGGAGCTTAATGTATCTTTGTACTATTATTCCTCATGTTGAACCGAGACATTAAAAAACAATTTTATTGTCATTAGAGTAAACTTTCCCTCTATGCATTACCTATTATTATTATCTACCTCTGTGTAACTAAAAATCGCTGCATCTTTTCCTTTCAATGGATCTGTAAAATGGTAAGCCAGAAGTAATTCGGTAATGAAAAAAAGAAACTTGATGTATTGTTTTCTCGGTGAATTACAAAGTCAGGAATAGTAGTTTAAGGTGTATATTGAAGTCATTAACTGTGAAAACAGAAAAGGTGTTAATTACATTTTTTTTGTCAGTAAATCTTTTGGTTTTAATTTCAAAATGTTTTATAATATAAAACTTGCCAATTTAATCTGTTGTCTATTTTTACCTTATTCTCTAATAAATATTTTAAAACAGGAAGAGGTTAGAGAAGGTTTAATCATAGGAAAGCATAACAAAGGATGTCACTGCAAGAAGTCTGGTTGTCTTAAGAAATACTGCGAGTGCTTTCAAGCCAATATTCTTTGCTCTGAGAACTGCAAGTGTTTAGACTGCAAAAATTATGAAGGAAACAAGGAAAGGCAATCTCTCTGCCATGAAAATCATGCCAATAACACGGCACATGTGCAGCAGTTAGCAAATGCAGCCATCAACGGTGCCATCGGGTTTACTGGCTATGAATCTCCTCCATTGTCCAAAAAAAGAAAAGGTCAAGAGCTCTTTTTTGGTGTTGAAGATAAAGATCCTCTACACAGGATGGGGCAATTTCAGCAGGTTTGTCTTAACATGTATTAAAGAGAATAATTTCACATGATCTTTGATTGATATGATGAACTAGGTTGCATGGATACAAATGCGTGGGTGTGGATGGAATTTAATGCATATAATAAAACTATAAGGGCCAAATTATACATATATAAAGACCTAACATAAAGCAATATGCAGTGGTTTCCTCATTTTTGGTAGTTTTTCTTCATTTTGCTCAGCTTTTCATTAATTTTCTGGTGTTTTTTCTTCAATTTCCAACAAGGTTCTTCATTTTACGTATCCAAGCTACATAGATGCATATCTCCCATATCCAACTTTTTAACAATTGCAAATTCATCTCAAGCGTGTATCTAGAATATTTGATGTGTATCTGTGTCGGATGTATACCGGATACATGACACACTACCAAACACAATTGTCTATGCATAGCTGTGATGGAGTAGCTTCTGTTGTGATTTCCTGATTAAACTTTCTAACATATATTAACTTCGTTTGCTTTCTATTGCTCATCTTTTTATCTTTTTCTGTTTTCATTTCCCTCCTTGTTTACGATTTACTTGTCTCAGTCTGCTGCTTCCTCGTATAATTTCATCTGATTATACAGTGCTCGTGGAAACTACTTGCAGGGAAAATACACGCAGAGCCATGTGACATCATCGACCGGTGCCCGTGTTCCTGCTGGAATCAGCCCTTCAAAATATACATACAGGTAGAAATTATTTCCTTTGGAGAACTATAATATGATATTGCTTCAATCAAATATTAAAGTAAAGTTTTAGTGGCTTAAGGTCTCTCTTATCTGGCATCATCCAACCACAAGACTTGAAGGAACTTTGTTCTGTGTTGGTTGTATACTCTGCAGAAGCTGCACAAATGCTTGCAGGTATAAAATCTAGTATAAAAAAAAATTCAAATCATGAAATTTTATTATCACATCTGTAACTTATTTCTTACTATTTCCATAAATGTTTTTCTTGAAATTAAAAAATAATAAAAACTCATGATTCAGCTCAAGACCACCAAGAACAAGGCCAAAACGATGACGGTGCTTCGGGAAATGCTTCAGTCAATAATAGTATGGAAATATCTCATCCAGATAAAGTAACAAACCCTGGAGAACCACCTGTTAAATGTGATGATGACGTGTCAGAAGAAAGACCGATGTCTCCTGGAACATTGGCGTTGATGTGTCATGAACAGGATACGATGTTTACTACAGCTGCTGCTTCTTGCTGTAATGGCTCAATTGCCCCTGCTAATAATGTCTGTTCCCAGCTGACAAATGGTCAAGAAATGATTTCTGAATCCTATGCTGATCAAGAGAGGATCGTTCTGACGAAGTTTCGTGATTGTCTTACAAGACTCATAACCTTTGGGGATATTAAAGGTAAGTTTCTATTTGTTTTTCTCAATCATATTTTGGAAGCTGACTTTGTTAAACAAGTGATTACACATTGCCTGGTTTAATTTGTGTCTTAACTCTTAACCAAGAAAACTGCCTAAGAAATACTCACTCCGTCCTAGAATACAAGGCATTTTAGCTATTTAATTTTGTCCCTTATTTTATAAGTCATTCTCACAAACCAACGCAACATTTAATGCATCGTTTCCTATTTCAACCCCTATTACAACTCATTAATATGTTGTCTTTTGTTATTCCAATGCGTAAAACTCATTTAATAACGAGGGATATGTATATTACAAATTTACAAAGTTTTACGGTATCTATTGCAAAAGCTCCAATGACTTGGTTAAATATTTGATATTGCAGAAAAAAAAGTTGTCTTGACGCGAACGGGTGATCAAAGAGATGTAACTAGCAATGGTGTTGGTAGAGACAGAACAGGAACAACCCACCAACCAACAAGAACCCCGATGTAACGGTGTAACGGTAATTCCAAATCTACCCTTCCAACTGTTGAAAATGGTGATGTGAAACCAAAAGATTGACAGGGGGGTTGTTGTATATACAAATGGCTGGCAGTATGCCTGTAAAAGTAGGCCATTTTCCATTAGTTAGTTATTTGATTTAGGAGCAAAATCTTAGACATATATAATATTCATCAAAATAAATGAACCTTCCATTTAGATTATGCTTTTTGCCTTGTTTAATATTTAGTCTCTAAGGCAGTATGTAGGTTTCTCTAATGTCACAACTGGACTAGGGATACTTGAAAGATGTGTCTGAAAAGTTGAAAATCCTTAAATTATACTCTCTCAAAACATACTACTTTTTTTATAATAACATTTGCTGCATAATCGTCATAGAATACTTTTAGAGCATATGTGCCAAATTTTATCTGTTTATGCATGTTTTTCAAATAAGAATTACTTTTTTTAGTTATATTTTTTCAAGTTTACCTTTTTTTTTTTTTTTTGGCCAGACCGAGTTTCGAACATTTGCTGCATAATTCATAGAATACTTTTGGAGAATACTATATGTGCCTGGCATTATGGATTTGTAGGTACAATGATGTAGTAAAGAGCTTGTAGTTGTGATGGAGATTAATTTTATATTTTTATTTGTAGTAATCCAAGTCTGTTATATTTCAACTTCTGCATTTATACTTATAGCACACCTCAAATAATAATGCCGAATGGTTTGCATCCAAAAATTACTGTTTTTCGGGTTGGGTCATTAAAACTTAACTCAACATATTTTCTTTTATATATTTTCACGAGCCCAACTCAAACATCTTAAAATTTAACATTGTTTTTTAGCTACTCAAGTCCAAGCTTGAAAGTGTTCAAAACTTTACTGAGATATAATTAAAACTTGATCGAACCGACATTGAATAATTTTTTTTTCATAAAAAAATTAAAGGTACCTATATGACACCATGCATTATGTTTGCAATGATGAATCTACTATGCCACAACATATTGTATTTTTATTCCAAACCTGAATCGATTTTTCGAATGTCGATTCAAAAATCAACTTGTTAGAAGTCAATCCTCCTTAACTGGAATCGACTTTGGAAATGTCAATTTTAGAACAGGACTTTCGAAAAATTGATTCTTATATACGATGCAAATAACCGTCGGATACCACATGTATTTGGGTGACTTGTATATTTACCGGAATGCCATAATTAAAAAAATTTCCCTCCATTTACACAAAAAAAAAAAAAAACAACATAATTTTTCAATTTTCCCTGTAATAATGAAACTGTTATAAAGTTAACTTCAAATTACACAGCATTGTGGTAAATGATGTTTATTCTCGTAAAACATGTGGTGAAATTTTAAAATACGCGTTGTGTTTTACTGTATCGTATTATGTGAAAGAGAGTGATGTTTATTCTCAACCGTTACCATAAAAATCTCTCAAACATGTGAGTGTATCGTAATAATGATGTTTATTCTTGTAAAACGTACGTGTATAGTAGTAATAACAATGATGTTTATTCTCGTAAAACGTATGTATCAAAATCATCAATCTTGACAATTTGCAGATGATTTTCCATCAACCTACATACGTGACTTTGTTGCTGTAGATTTTGTAACAGGTGCACTCTGCATCCCAATAAAAAAAGAAAAACATATTAATCAAGGCACTGTTGTTATTGTCCCACCACGACATTTTAAAGGTTGATTCTAAACTATATAATTGCAAAATTTGATAAGTTGGGTGTAGTGCTGGCAAAACTGTCACACAACACAATGTGGCAACACATTTTCGACAACTAAGAAAGTCAATTATATGGTCTATAATCGGATTTATATTTTGGGTAGCCTATAATCAACTTTTGAAAGGTTGTCGATTATATACTCTAGGATCAACTTTAAAAAGGGAGACTTTATTTAAACCACATCAAACTTACATGGTGCATCATATTGAATCGATCTTTTTAAGTTAAATCTTGAGTTAAGAATCGACTTTGTTGATTCTCAAATTCGAACTCAGAAAGTCGACATTTCACTCAAGATTCGACTTTTAAAAGATCATCAAATCAATGTGGTGCATGGTAAGTGTGATGCAACGGTAAAATCACGGTGGTGGTGTAAAAAGCAAACGAAGATTCCCCTTTGAAAGTGTGTGGTGTGACGGTAAGTTCACCGTGGTGGAAATGCTAGGAGTGAAGTATAAAGAAGAGAATATTTACCAATGGAACTCCACTTTTAGCTCTATCTTCTAGATAACTTGATGGCTTATAAAAGTCACCATAAGTCTCTGACCATTTCTTGAGACTTTGATATATGTAATCAGCCCCAACTGTGTCCCCCCAGAATATAATACCACCACTGCCAATCAACACAGTAAAAAATTCTCAACATAAAATAATGATTAATTGTTCCTTGCACCATAATCATAAGCATATTCATAGCAGATATGTTGCACTCCCTCCGCACCAAAATAAATAAGTCATGTTAAGTGTTTTCACACGGATTAAAAAAGTGGGAGATTGTCGTAAATTTTAAGGACAAGTTTAAAATACCCTATGGCTATCATTAATGCAAATAGTCATAAAGTGGTTAGATTGATAATAAATTGGAGGCAAGATGAAGAAAAAAATAACAAATGCTTTATTGGGATTCTATAATGGCTTGTATTATGGGACGAAAACACGAAAAGCTAAAATGATTTATATTATGAGACGCGGGAAATACAATTCAGGGGTGTTTTAGCATTCTAGACCATTTTGTATCTTGTACTATCTATCAAAGAAGATTTAGAGTATAAACAAATCAGCACCACAAGGGTCCCAGTCTAAACACCGAAACTGCGTCCAAGCTAGGTTGCACAGATATGGATATAGATATGTGGGTATATATATATATATATATATTGTGTTTCTCTCTCGTTTCTTGGTGATTTTTATTCATTTTAGGCAGCATTTCATTACGCTTAGGTCCGTTTCTCTTCAAAAATTTTAAAAGGATTCATCATTTCACGTATACTGAGTTAAGGGTATGCACATCCCGTTCCCATATCCAACTTCTAAAATTTTGGAAATTTCGCCCCAGGCAAGTATTCGGTGTGTATCTATGCTGGATAAGCATCGGATACTAGACACATCAACTAGGGCTGTAAATGAACGTCAGTATTCGATTCGATTCGCTGTATTCGGCTCGAAAAAAGCTCGATTCGAGTTCGATTCGAACCTTCGAACGTCGAGCCGAACGGTAGGTATTTGATATTCGTCTATCGAGCCGAACCGTATCGAACACGTTCGGCTCGAACTATTTTATATTTTAAAAAAAACTATATATATATATATATATATATTATTAAATTAAAATAGAAAATCAAAATCAAATTAGGGTTAGAAGAAGAACCCTATATATATATATATATATAATTCTCTATTCTATTACAAATGGTTCGTTCGAGCCGAACATGTTCGAACGGTTCGAGCATGTTCGAGCCGAACCGGACCGAACATGTTTCCTAATATTCCAGTTCGAACCCGAGCCGAACCTTGCTAAATTAAGGTTCGATCGGTTCGAGGGCTCGAACATTGATTTTTCGATTTCCTATTTTAATTTATATATATATATATATATATATATATATATATATATATATATATATATATATATATATATATATATATATATATTATATAGTTTTTTTTTAAATATAAAATAGTTCGAGCCGAACGTGTTCGATACGGTTCGGCTCGATAGACGAATATCAAAAACCTACCGTTCGGCTCGACGTTCGAAGGTTCGAATCGAACTCGAATCGAGCTTTTTTCGAGCCGAATACAGCGAATCGAATACTGACGTTCATTTACAGCCCTAACCACCGGTCCTTATAATTACGAAGGTTGTATCAAGTGGCATGCATCATATCCTTCCATTATTACTCTCTTTCACATAGTACGTGTGGAATGGGAAAGAAAGTAAAAAAAATGAAAGGGTATGATGCATGTCACTTGGTGCAACATTGTTACAACGGTTGAACCATAAAATGTCTTAGTCCATAAACGATTAAATGCAGTTTTTGTCAAGTAAAGATGCATACAGAGAAGCTACAAAAACTACATCAAACTCACCGGTAAGAGGGGAAACTCATGCCAAGAACAGATGCAACGTCAAGATCTGAAGCTCGAATTACGATTCCTTCTTCAAGAACACGACATGACTCATTCACTACAGGAAAGAGAATCATCTCCACAATCTCTTTATCTGTTACTGTGATAGGCTGTCAATAGTCCAGGAAAAAGTTACCATTTACCAAATCATTCACTCACATAAACAAATTTACAGCAAAATAAGGAAACTCTTAACTGGTCAACATAGTCTGATAAAATATGTCCTGTGGGTGCTACTATGATTAATTCCATCAATTAGGTTATATACTAGGTTGCACAGGTACGAGCTTGCAGTGGCGGATCTAGATTTTTTTTTCAGAGGGGTCCATGATTTTTTTTAATAGGCAAAATGTAGGTAATTATTTTAGAGGGGTCCGTGGATCCCAATTAGGTATATGTGGCTACGCCTCTGCAAACTTGTAGCATGGATACGTGAATACGAGATACAAAGGTGCGAGAGATTTGATGAATATAGGATACAGGTACAAATGGGATAGGCGTAACTATACCAAATTGTACATAATAAAACTATAAGATCAAATTAAAGCGATTGTTAGTGGTTTTTCTTCATGTTTGGTAGTTTTCCTTCATTTTGCGTTTCTTTGGCCTGCCTTCAGTTAACAACAAGGTTCTTCATTTTACGTATCCGAGTTATGAATCAATATATTCGGATCACCTATCCAACTCTAAAAAAATTGCAAATTTGCCCCTAGGGTGTATCATAAGTATCCGATGTGTATCCATGTGAAATACGTATCGTGTCAAATACACTACCAAACAGAAGTATTTGTGTATAATAGGTTATGTACCTTTCCTCCGGGCATTACATTGGCAATCCTGCGTGATTCGTTTATAATTTCTAGAACTGATGGATCAGGTTTGGGCTTGCTCCCCTTTTCATATTTGTAATATCCTTTTCCATTATTCTTACCTGAAATGCACAAATTTGCACAAGATTAGAAAGCAAATATCTGGGGAAGAAAGTACTATATCCACGAATAAACGTCGAGTGTTGTTACCATTTCGACCATTTTTTATTAGAAGTTCAGTCAAAGGAGATAAAAACAAGCGACCATGAAAAGCAGAGGCATAGATTTTCGTCGTGGCAGCTGCCACCCCGTATCCAGCAACATCCTGAAGCCTGCAATCATGAAAACCCGACTTTAACAATGTTAAAACGCTAGCATTATTAACATGGGATTTAAAGCTTCAGCTAAGTTAAGATCAAACATGCCATCAAACTAAAGTTAAGATCAAAGGAAAGAAAATTACTGAAATGGACCGAGCGGAAGGCCAAAATCGTAAATCAGCTGGTCGATTCTGAATGGATCTACACCCATATGGAGCAAAAGCTGTGCACCCTGGCTATAAGGAAAGAATGCTCTATTGACAGCAAAACCCGTGCAATTTTGCACTACAACCGGAATCTTCTTTATTATCTTTCCAAGAGTCATAAGGTCAAGAATGACTTGTGGCGATGTCTTTTGAGTCCGTACGATTTCCAATAGAGCCATCACATGTGCAGGACTGTTCACACAAAACATATACAAAGAAAACAATTAACCTCTCATACGTGCAATGCTCATTCATAAGCACAACACAAAGTTTTGTAATATGGATCGTATAAACTAAAGAAGAATAATACGTATACTAATTAGACATGAAGATTTTTAAAAAAAAATTAATCCAAACCACTGAAAGTCCCTTGTTGGTTACTAGTTTTGGCACCAGAACCATGCTGACTAGACAAACACGGGAGCAATACAGACATTGCAGTTTCTATTTTATCGATGCACACCGTGTTGGTTATAACCTGAAAAAATGTGCGCCCACAATTCGATCCTGAGATTTGATCTTTTCTCCTATTAAATTCAAATCAATAGTAGATGTATTGGTTGCTAAGATACAATGTGCAGGGCAGGCTTTCTCAATATCCATAAATATTTTCTGCTTTAAATCGACATCCTCGATTACAGCCTGCAAGCAAACATTAAAATGAAGATGAACAAAAGACTGGCACAAAAAGGAATATAAATATTTAACAAATAAAAAAAGACAGCTATTTCAGAACTTTTGTGCATAGCTATCTTTGTAAACACGAATTTTGTTTTATTGCTTCAGAGCGCATACCTCTATAACCATATCCGCATCCCTGAACTCAGAGTAATCTAGCACACCCTTTATAATAGAAAGGGCTTTATCTGCTTTATCTTGTGCCAACTTCTTCCTTGATATCATACTCTTGATATTACCTGCAAGAAACGGTATAATGGGCAACATAAAATCTGAAATGAACTCAATGTCCACCCAACCCTTTTCTATCAGTTCATAGTACAGAGATACACGGATCCCAGATAAGTTGGTGTGGGATTTTCTAAAAATATATTGGATATGGGTATAGAGGGCATATGCGTAAATATATATGGACCAAATTGTACAGAATAAAACTACAAGGACCCAATAATAAATATTAGAACGCATAAAATAAAACAAATTATAGTGGGTTTTTTTTCCTTTCATTTTTGGTAGTTTCCACCAATTGGGACAATTTTTCATTCATTATTTGGTGGCTTTACTCAATTTTGCACATGGTTCATTTCGCATATCCGAGTTACGGATACACACATCTGAATCTCATATCCTACTTTAAATTGCCTCACTTGTGTATCCGGAGTATCCGGTGCGTATTTGTGGCGGATACATATTGTATACGGAACATGCTACCAAACAGAAGTATACGTGCATAACTTCTCTATATATCTATGTCCTTTCTTGTAACTCTCCTTATCTATAATTTCATACATATTCACTACCTAAAAATGGGGTTTCCCTCCATCTTCCAATTCAAATTAAGTTTCTAACTAAGCTCGGCTTTCAAAATCAAGCATACAACATGTACCTTCTACAGCCTTTATGCCCTTGAGAAGATATTCATTGTTTATTTCTTTAAGAACAACTGGGATGTTGTTCAAAATTAAAGCTGTAGCTATTCCAGAACCCATAAGGCCGCCACCAATGATGGCAACTTTCTTGATAGGCCTTGGTTTAAGCCCAATATCAGTAACATTTGGCACCTGCAATGAGCAAAACATGAAAATCAAGTAGATTGGGATGCGTGTCATGAAGAGAAACTGTTCCAAGTCACCGTCTTGCACATCAATGCTCAATCACATATAATGCAGACCAACAATCCCTTACCCCAAACTAGGTTCTCGCATGCAGACGAAAGAAATAACTAGAACACAGGAATCATTTGATAATAGTCCTTGCCCCTACTTTTAATTATAACACGGTTAAACAATTTTTTACTTTTTCAATGTCATAAAGAACGGAAACTAAATAAAACAACTTCAGTTCCCCAATCTAGGAAAACTCCAACAGCCATGAAAAGTGCTTGCTGTACGTGGAGTGCATGAAAATCGGATTGACTAACACAATTTGCTAAATAAATCGTTAGTATTACTGAGGATAGAAAGAGTCTTTTAAATGGACGAGAGAATATTTAAATGTTAAGAGAAGGATAACTTTGTCTATTAACAATATATTTAAGACACATTAATCACTTTGTTAATACGTGTGACTACTCCAAAAGTGACTGATAAATAAAAACAGAGGGAGTAACTAATTTTATATTCCTAACAATAACATAACTCGGTACATATCTCACACCTGATGATTCTCTTTGAATGCATGTGATTTTGAGAGACTTCTATGAATATCTTTTGTGCAACTAAAACTCAGATTAGATAGCTGATCATATTTATACATTTCACATTATTGACTCTGTGTAACTATTTGCAAGAGATTAAAATCACCTTTGACACGGCACGTTGGGCAAAGAAAACGTGAACGAGACCTTTTGAAGCGTCTGACAGGACTAGGCTTTTGCATTCCATCTCCTGCCCAAAATAATACAGAAAATGGTCAAACAAACATTTAAACTTGTTACCCTGTCATAAGTCTGATAGAATTTTTTTCAGTAAAGTGTGTTTGCCATGTTCAGTGCAAGCTTTAGCGTCTATATATTATCCTTCCTACCAAAAAACACTAGAACAAAGCAATAAAGGGTGCCAGATATTACAAATATAGCCAAAGACAAGAAATTTTTTTTAATACTAAATCTCAGGACATATGAAAATATTTATTCAGGAAACCAAGTAAAAAACTGCAAATAAAGATAATAGGTGACAAAACTATGGGAGGAGGAAACATGTCTAGAAAAGCAAGTTTAATCCTGGAATCCTCCTCCACTGAAGAATATTGTAGCTACATATGAAACAAATACATGAGAATGAAAAAGACTACCTTTAAAATCCCACTGTATGATCCATGAATAACACCTTCCTCAATACAATCAAGGCATGCTTGGTGCTGAGGCATATTTCGGGCAGTCTGTTTAGCTTCTTGTCTTGCCTTCACCAATATATGACGGGCCTCAGAAATGGGAGGAAGTTTATCAGTTCTATGAAGAGTTCGCAACCAAGGTTTGCGTCTTTCTGCAATGTCCAGGGCCCACTTCCGAGATAGATTAACCAGATCACCAGAAAATGTAACTGCATCAACTAAGCCAAGCAGCTTCCCTTCTTCAGAAGTTATTGGTTTAGAAGACTGCCACAAAATCATTCTATGTTTAAGACGAAGATACCTCAAAGTGCATTTTTCAGACTTCAGCCAAAGATCGCAGTATCTCCCAAAACCTTAGTTTCATTATGGTTTTTGAATTGTGATCTCCCCAAAAGCTTAAGGCATTTAGGGGGGGGGGGGGGGGGGGGGGGGCTTAACACAAATAGCGTTGTAAACAAAGGACCCAAAGGCAAAAAAATGGTTGGGCAAACATTGGACATAGAGTGCCAAATAAGAGGCCAATACGTGGACAATACAAATAGGGTGACAATGTAGGTTTGAATCCATGACGTCGTGCTCCAAGATCATGTTGAATTATCATATTCCTCAGAATCTTAAGTTGTTGGAAGGTGATTAATCTAAACATTATAGAATTTAACAATAACATATACATAACCCATGGACAAATGTATAGTCAAAAACTAAATGACTTTCTCAAAAAGGGTGTGCTAATTAGTAATAGTGAAGCAAGATAAGAGATAGTGATTAGTAAATAGTGAAGTGATTGGAGGCAATAGGTTTCTGTCCATAAAAATTAATGAAGGAGAGAGAAAAAGGGATTGGTAAACAATACAATTTGTCAAGCCTCGTCTCCCCCCTCCCCTGATTTCATAGCTTTTCTAATTATTGAATCCAATAAGCTACCATATGAAGTACTGATTTCACAAAAAAACAAGCAAGGCACGATAGCAATTTAGAATTTTACAATTCACAGCAATGAGAATGTTTTCTTACTGCACCAACCCATTATGGAAAAGTTGTCTTACCAGCATCATCTCAATTGATTTTTGTAATCCAACAAGTCTGGGAAGACATTGTGTGCCTGCATCATTAAAAACGTGCATCATTAATTCGGAAAAACATTCAAGGAAGAATCCCAAAGATCTTTAGTTGATTACAAACCTCCAAGGCCAGGTATAACTCCAAGAGTTAGTTCTGGTAAGCCAAGTAGTGCCCTTGGTGCAGCAATGCGTGCATGACAAGCCTGCATAGTATCGACGAATAACAAGGCAAAGAAAAGCCAATCTTAAGCCCAGAATAGAATAAAGACGATCATGACAAAAGAGCCACCAACCATTGCCAATTCCAGACCACCCCCGAGTGCAAGCCCTTCTACAGCAGCAACAACAGGCTTTTTCCCATCTGAAATTATAAAGATAAGTAGATTATAATATGAAGGATTAGACAATGCCAAAGAAATTAGCTTCATCATAGTTGACGTTTTAGACCTCCTATTATGTTGACAAAGAGATCGATAGAGAAGTCCGGTGTAGCAGCGGTCTTGCCTGTAAATTCACTCATATTTTAATTGTTATGATATGAAGTTTATGTTCAAAACAATAACCATGGAAACTACAAATGAAGCATGGAGTAAGCACATACCTGACTTTTGGGAGGTGCCAAAGACGTTAATGTCAAAACCTCCGGAAAACCTCCCTCCGTTTCCTTCAATGTAACAAGATAAATAAATCATTATGGTTGCTAGAAGAAAAGACATTCCTTCCCACAAACGAAACAATCTATGTTATTCTAGCCCATATTATAATTCTCCACTGCTACATGAAGATACATCCGTAATCCTATGAATCAAATCACCATATCTATTTCCTAGACAAAGACACACGTTGTATTATGATTGCAGTACCATAACGGGGAATCGTCACAAAGCTATGCACATGCAGTGCAGATCACATTTCAGAATGGAATTTTCAAAGAAACCACCCATCATAAATTGTACATAGCTTTCGACACAGTACCACCAGCAAATGCAAAACTAAGATCTTACTAGGTGTTTTTATCTATCTCTAAGTCATTTTATCACATCAGATGTGACATGAATCAACAAACTCAGTGCAAAATCAAATGAAGAGCTCTAATCGCTTCAAATCATCATGGAAACACACAACCAACCAACCAACCTCTGCTTTATCTATCGAACCAAAAATCAAACAAACACACAAACTTTACTACGATCAAAGTTTTGCCTTGCCTGTACACATTATGGTTAAGTTAATGTCATTCCTTTAAAATCCAAATAATAAATCATACTATTTCACACTGTCAAAAGCCTCAGAACATAATGATTGAGAACTTTACTTCGCTTAGTCTACCAGGACAAATCAAAAGATGTATCAAAACAGAAATTTGGTGCATTAAAACACAAGGAAAATGATTCGCTTAAAGTTCAAAAAAAAAAAAAAAACCTGTGATGACTAACGCTTTAACATCGTTTCTGATCATTGCCTCTTCACACTTTGCCTTTATTCCCTCCAATACTAAAATACAGCAACATAATCATTTTAATACAGTATGTATAATTAAAGCTCTATAAACAAAACAAGCAAGCAAGTGGATCTAAGTACCAGGAATAGCAAGGGCGTTGACAGGTGGATTACTGATGGAGATAACAGCAACACCATCGTTTCCAACTATCATTTTCACCCGAGGATCCGCCATTTCTTCTTCAACTTCGCCGGCCGGAGGAATCCAAAATGTTCAAAGCAGCTGCTACGAAATTCAACTGCAAATGGCTTTATTGACTTGTATTTCGTCTTAGGCAGCTGAAGTAAATTAAAGTTGCCGAAATCTGTACCAGTGTTATTATAAGTACAATTTAAATAGATATTTTAGGTTTTTTTATCTGATAATGGCAACTATTATATTTCAGAATGGAATTTTCAAAGAAACCACCCATCATAAATGGGTCGTTTACTATCTAGGAACTTCTACAATAGGAAACGCCTACGCGTGGCGAGAATCTTGTCACCATACGAGTTTTACGAAGTGGAATACACAAATACTGATCTTAGTGTGTGAAAATCGTGTGATCCAAAAACTATCACATAGACAGTTCCCTAGTAGAGAGTCCATAGGATATAATTTTTCATCATAAATAGACATAGATATTTTATTAAAGAAGAATACCTTCTTTTATCGGATATGGCAACTATTATTATTATTATTTTAATAGATAGTAGTAATGTCTGACAGCGACAGCTGGCGAACTTTAGCACGTAATAAATGAGAAAATTCGGTAACATCTCTTTTGAATTTAAAATACCCGCTGTGTTTTGTATTTTATACACTTTAAGGTCAAAATACATGTATCTGCATCACCTAAAAATATTCCCTTAATTTCAAAAAATAAAAATAAAAAAATAAAAAAATTCCATAAGTAATCAGTATCATTTATTACCATAAAATTATCACGATTGTCTTTTCGGGGCATTTAATAAAATTGTAACAATCTCACCCTATAATTAAAGGACAAACACATTTTACATCATTGCGAATGGTGTCCTTGACCAATCTTTACAAAAATATTGTTTTTTACTTATAAAAGAAATTAATTAATATAATAATAATAATAATTATTATTATTTGAACATATGTCTTGGAAAAAATAGCTCACGGTGAGATTTAACTAAAGTGGTGAGCAGTCCATTTTGACATTAATTTTTGATAGTATACAATACAAATTAACGAGAGACTTTGGTATCAATAAATACTACTTAATGATTAGATAATTATAGACTTTTGAATTTGTCGATTCGAACGCCGGTGAATAGGAAATTAATACTTAAAGTTAGAGGAAATAATGCTTATTCGAATCGAACCAGTTTATTTGAACTATTTGAACTGTTGCATCTATGCAATCAAACTAAACCGAATTGGTGCGATTTTCACACTGAATCGGTGTCATTTGAAATATTACAGTCGTTGGGCTCAAGAGATGCATCAGTTCAGATCATAAAGTTGCATCACTTCTATTGAACCAATACGTAGAAAAGATGCACTCTTTAGTGGAATGTTGTTTTTCTTCTATAAATAGAAGTATTCCCCAAATGAAAAAGATAAAAACAAAAACAGTTTCTTTACACAAAAATTCTGCAGATATTTTTGAACAACATATTTTTATACTTTGCATTTTTCGAAGTCAAGAAGAGATATTCATGTTAGGCTTTCGAGTACACCGTTTCTGATTCATTACAAATGACATATGATCAATATGTAAGGATTGTTGTATAATAAGAGACGATTGCGATTACCGTGGTCACGAATTCGACGCAAATTCGTCTTAAGGATAGAGTGTTAACTCGCCTCAACCCATAAGTTTTCGTTTTTTGTCCTTCACGTTTTTGTCATTTCAATAATTTTTTTTTGAAGGGAGTCATTTCAAATTTCAGCATTGTGTGTTGTTTAATATATGTCTAAATTGGAGTTGATTGTGCCAAAACATGTGTATCTGATTAAAGCTTTATTTGGAAATTTTAAAGATAATGAGTAATTAAAATTGTCAATGACGCTTAGCTCCAGTGGTTAAGCGCATATTTTGACTTTGGAGTTTATTGAAGTTTCATTGTGTGTTGTAAGAGGTAATTGTCCATTATATGTGATAATTGAAAATGGTATAGTATGAAGCCAACAAGACATTGACTCAGCGGTATATGTTATGATTCTTAACCCGGAGGTTACGGGTTCGAGTCCCGGTGAGGATAAAAAGTGTGCTTGCGTGTGTAAAAAATGGTATAGTATGAAAAAAATTGAAAATGAAACTACATCAAATAAAAAAAATACAAAAAATCTATATATCTATATATCTATATATCTATATATCTATATCTATATATCTATATATCTATATATCTATATATATAATATATAGATGAGCCAATTTAACCCAATTACCCAATTACAAGGATCCGACCCGGTAATGTCAACACGCGGATCTCAGGAAAAAAGAAAAACCCTTTCCTTTAGCGCCGCTGTTTATATCTCCATCATTTTCATCGGATTTTTTTTCAAGAGAGATCGATTTTTTCCCAAATTCAGATCTCAACAACTCTACGTAAACATTGCTCATTGGTTATCATCTTCCCGTAGATTGCTCAATTTCTCCACAACTTTAGCCACCACTTTGCTCATTCAGTTTTCAATTTGAAATGCTTTCCATCAACCATTTTCTTCAATCCGTTTCAACCTGTCAAGGAGGAGTTTAATTGCGTCAATGATCTTAATTCTAGGTAATTCATTTCTGATTCTCTATTCCCGAAATCTAATATAATACTAATTTTGGTTATTTCTTATTAGGGCTGTTTTTTTTTCCTTGAAGAACCATTGTAGGGTGATTCATTTAAATGCTTTCCATCAACCTTTTTCTTCAATCCGTTTCAACCTGTCAAGGAGGAGTTTAATTGCGTCAATGATCTTAATTCTAGGTAATTCATTTCTGATTCTCTATTTCCGAAATCTAATATAATACTAATTTTGGTTATTTCTTATTAGGGCTGTTTTTTCCCTTGAAGATCCATTGTAGGGTGATTCATTTTCTCTTCCGGGTTCAACTTAGACTACACTGCTTGCTACTTTCTATGCCTTTCTGTTCAGGGAGAAACAAATAGCTGCAATGTTTGGCACCTATTATGGTTAAGGTTTGGGAAATTAGTGTAATTTTTTCGGTCTGTAATCTCATTGATTTTGTTATTTCATATTTTTTACGTTTATGATTCGCTCTTCATTGAGTTCTTTTTAGATTATGTTATTTCAGCTTTTTTTCTCACATCATTATCATGACTTTCATGCCGAGTGGAGTTATTAGCACACACTAGACGTGCATAAGTCTTCAACCCACCACAATTTCGACCAAGAGGTAGAACTTCATTCATCAGAGCAAGAATCATTCTTCTTCTTTATTTGATTTGGATGAAAGTTAAATGGACATACATTAAGCGCTTAGCTTCTTGATTAGGTCGTTGTGTACTTAAGGACAAATTTTATGACACAACGGTCTTACCAAGTGGATTGATGACATGGTAAAACAACTCCATTAAAATTTTGACAAGTCACATTTGTGGACCCCATATACAACTCACTCCTAAAAATGACAGGCCTTGACGGAAGTTATCACTTTCCGTCAGATTCAAAATTGCATTCCCCTCCAAATTTATTTTTCCCACCTCCACGTCTAAATCTGCTAATACTTTATTTTAGTTAATTTTTTTCTTTTAGGGAAACCACTTTTCTCTTTCTGCTTCAAAACTCAAATCTATTAATGCTTCAAAACTCTTCCTCCATTGTTTCAGGTTTGATTTTTTATTTTAACCCCTGCGTCTATTTTTCAACATTGCCCCTCTAAAAATCATTTCTTTTACTAATTTCCTGTGCAGAATCTTGAACCGACTTTAGGGTCTTCATGCTATCAGAAATAGGAGGAAGATAAGCTCACCATGATTGAAACCGAAACCCCCATCTCGGACGGATTAAAAGACATGAAAGATTAACTGTGAATTAAAATTTGATACTTGATTTCACATATATATCAATGATCGATGATATATAGAACTATGAGTTTTATGGTTCTCGAAAAACGTCAGTAGGCAAGATCCCAAAAGCGCATATGTGAAGCTGTAATTAAGAAATACATGGATTAAGGAGTCGATCCCGCCCCCGGGAAGGTAATTTTTTTATTTTGCTATATCATATTTTCAAGATCATTGATATTGAAGGCTTCATTAGTGGGGTTTTTTCCTCAGCACTCAGATCATTATGGTATGTTTTTTGACTGATGAGAAGCGTGCCAAAACACACTTTTGCACATGATCATCGGGGCTTACATCACGATCAATAGGCATTACATGATAATCAATGGTGGAAATGTTTGCCGTGTCTTTATCGAATTTTCGAGGCCTTTTTTTGTGGTAATGGTAAATAATCAGAAGTGACCCTTTGGGATTATCGATTCTATGGTGTGAAGATGATGGAAAGATAGATAGTAAGCCACCAAAGAATGGGAGAGGATTAAGTTATTTATGAATTATTGTTGTCTGCATCCGTCTGTGGTTATCTAATGATTAATCAGCATCCACCTTATCATAATTTATTTGTCATTTGTTGAGTTTCAATAAAAGATCTTAACTTGGTGCTTTAATCATTTGTCCCGGTTGCTAGGGTCTGGGATGAAAGTCTTTATCTTTGTTAGACATTTCGATCATACGATTCAAGAGATGCAACATCCTTACGGTGACTGCAATGGTAAGGACGGGTGCCCTCACAAGAGGGTCGTGCGCGATGAGAAGAGTTTGGAAATCATAGTGGATGAGGGTATGCAGCAACATACTATATTTGTTGTGAATGCTAGTGAAGCTTTTGATACCATTACTTGGAGACCTGGTTTTTGTTTTTCAACAACAATAAAACAAAAATCATAAGTTCAAACGCAAAGGATTTGATTAGTGCAAGTCTTTGGATGCTTACTTACCTGTACGATCTTCTCAAGAATTATTCTTAAATGTAGTTGGATGAGTGTGATATGATATCTGTGTGGATCGATGGGTTACAAACTAGATATTCTTCTTTGAAGGATGAGCACATGTATTTTCGTATCATAATTCTATACAACATCGAGACTTTGTCGGTGTCAGCGATAGTGAAAATCAAATCATTTTTATAGTGGATGAGGGTATGCAACAACATACTATATTTCTTGTCGGTTATGTTGCAGATTGTCTTTCATTTAACAAGTAACCTTTGATTTCCAGGAACAACTGAAATTGATCTAAGGTTTTATATCTTCTATGAATTTGTCCCGACTTGACTCATATTTTTGTTATATGGTAAATTGGTGGCCTAATATTAGCTGCAACAGGCAGATCAAATAAGTGAAGCATGTAACATGCTCTGGAAGAAGAAAAAATAATGCTTATAGCTTACCAACAATGTTGCAGGTGCTTGTTTGCCTACTACATAAAGCACCAATTTTCTATATAATCAGCATATGCAAACCACTCCACACATACTTATCAACTCTAAATTCAAATTAGACAAGAACAAAGTTTCGTGGGCACAACCGTGCCAAGCATCGTTACACCAACTAGTTACACAAGAATTTAGAAGAATATAGTCGATCACTTTTTAATTCAACTTCAATCACTTTGAAATTCTTGACATCAAAAATCTAACCGAAAAAAAAAAAAAAAAAGTGCAGCTACATCTTGTTACACATTTACATAATGCTAAGTCCACAAAACGTTGCATCAAATCAAGCCAAATGGTTGGCAATTAAAATACAACTTAAAGAAACAAACTTCAAAAGTCCATAGCCAATGTTCTTCCATTAGGTTACTTGATCTTGCATGTCAAATGACGTATCTTGATCCACGGATCTATTTTGTGCAACAACATTGGGGGCTGAAACCTATTGAACAAAAACTTCCAATGAGTAAATTAAATTTATGTAAAAGCTATACATATCATAATAGCAAATTTGTACAACTTAAACCTGACAAAAAAGAGTTGCAAATTCCATATTTGAACTTTGCTTAAACTGCACATGTACGTCATCAGTAGTAAGGCATACAAGCAAATAAATTTTCAACAAATATCTAAAAGTAATAAATGTCTTACCAATGCACTTCCATAAGAGTGTTGTTCAAAGGTACTTGGCATTCCTATGCAAGTGTTGCTCAAGGGCACCTGAGATAAAGCAAATGATCCTTGCATAAAAATTAGATAAGTACAAATATATTCATAATCAATAATCATGATCATAAGAACAATATGAAAACATTTACGTACCTGCTGTGTTGTGGATATCATATTTTTTTCATCCACCTGTTTTTTTTGTTATCTTAGGTGTAGTCTTTTTTCTTTTTTTTTTTCAATTGCACTTTTCATCCGTAAATTCGGTGCCCCTTTTCTTCTTCTATTAATTGGATCCAAAATCACTTCCTCTTGAATACAACCATTATTTTGAGTATGATGCACCATTTCTTCACATCGATCCACATCAACAATGCGGTTTTGATACTCAATAATTTCAGCCCTCGCAAGATCCAAATATCTATTGGCAATCGCCAGTGTATGTTCATCAGAAGCAGCTAAACTCATTATAGCAAATGATTTTCTTGTCAACATGCTATGTCTTGCAGTAATGGAAGAAGAGGAAGTGCATTCATTTTTTTGCACATATTCATGAAAAGCTACACCTTGCTTTGCCGCTTTTGTCCATCTCTTTTATATGTAATTAGATGGAATTAGTGATAATCCCACATTAAATTGTAGAATTCTAAGTGCATGACTACATAACCATCCCCTTGTTTCAAACATATGACAAGAACAACTAACAGTTTCATCTTCTGTACAATATTGCACGTTGTAAGTGTTAGAAAAAATGCGGTAATACAATAAAAAGGATGATCTCCAAGGCACGTTAAACGCTTCTTTAAAGAGATGTTTTTACGATCTCTCTCAGGATACAATGGAGTACAACTTTGGAGACACTATATGTTTATACTGATGATGCTTCTGAATGAAAAAACGTTCCCATACTGAATGCCGGAGTTCTCTATATATAGACAAGTAATCGATATGGTACCACTTCGTCTTCAAAGGATATGTCCCATGAACAAGCACCAACGAAATGATGTGTCCCAATGGACAAGCACCAACGAAATGGTGTGTCCCAATGGAAAAAATCCCTCTACGAAAAGGTATGCATTCGCATGGGTTCGTTTAGGTTTCGGGGGCGTTGCCCCCGAGCCCCCACGGGGGCGCCGCCCTCGACCCACCGCGACCTGACCGGGCCCCGACTAACTCAGCGTGCAACGACACAAGTGAAACAAAAATAAAAACTGACTTTGTGAATAAAATATCTAACATTTTCCCCCTATTTTTTCACAAAAAAAAATTTGTATGTAAAAAACGGCTGCATCACCTAAGTGACTGCCTACGTACCCTTTTTGGGGATCAAGCCACCGTAGTTCATGCAGACAAGGACTAAGCATCATCGTAGGAAATCATACATAAATGAAAGTAGCTTTTGGCTTTGAACTTCCACTTAGTGTAAACAACTCAAAGTCACATCAGGGCGCTATGGTGAATAAATCTTGAACCAAGGACCCTATCATGATGTTACCGGAGTTATCACACATACTATTCCGTTAAAAACAGTGTCTCTTCATTCCAACGCATTAATGGCCATGCGTACATCCCGAGATTCATGAATGCTTTAGAGACGGTCTAAATCTCATAGAAAACGGCCTGACTTTCACACTCACATAGGTAAGTTCTTTTAAAGTGATACTGCGAGTCACTTTTCCCAATGACAGAACTTATTAAGAACTAATTTCAACCTTTACCATGCAGTAATTACTCACACTAGAGATTTTATGAATGGGATCTATTAAATACTCTAGCGCATCAATCTAGTTAGACTTTAACTTGTTTGTACCCTTTGAACTCTGTTTATTTTTTCAAAACATGAGTAGGGTTCCCATTAAAGCTAACTAATGTTTCATAGACCTTAATCCCATTAAAGCTGACTAATGTTTCATGAGTAGGGTCGAACCCCGACTAACTCAGCGTGCAACGACACAAGTGAAACAAAAATAAAAACTGACTTTGTGAATAAAATATCTAACAGTAAGCACGTCCCTCGTCTCCTAGCCGTAACACAAATTCCGTGTGATTTCCAATATTTGATATACTCATAATCTTGAGTTTTGTGGCTTCTAAAAATTCAACTTCAAATTTCTTAAAGATGGCAAATGTGAAAACACGACCAGCATGGTCTAAAATTCCAATTCCATCAAGTACAGATTTTGGCTTACCCCGGCTTATAAAATCATGACGAGCTTCTTTTATTCGCATCGATTGACTCTTTCCTCATAGCGAGTAACAAATTCAACAAGTGTCAAAGCTCGACAAGAGAAATCATTGAATACTCTATTTGTGCTCTCACTTCTTTGAGTTGACTTAATATCCGCAGAAAAACAATCACGATTGAAAGCTGGGCTCCATTTTTCTTTCAAGTCATATAACTTGTTTAACCAACTATTATCCTTAGTATTCCATTTCTCTGTCATATCTATCCAAATAGAGTCGAATTCAGCTTCTGATTCACAACTCCATAAAAGTTTATTAAAGTATTTATCTCTAAATTCGGGTTTCCCGAAAAGATGCGGAATCTTTTGTGCTGCATTCTTCTCTATGTGCCACTCACATAGACGATGGCGTGTGCTTGACATTGTTGTCTTAACGGCCTTTGCCATCGCTTGGTCTTGATCCGTAAAAATAGTGAGTGGTTGTTTACCTCCCATTGCTTCCAAAAAAGTTTGGAATAGCCATTGAAAAGAAGTAGCCGTCTCATCCCCCATAAATGCACATCCAAAAAATATATTTTTCCAATGATTGTTAACACCAACAAACGGAGCACATATCAAATTATACTTATTTATTCGGTAAGTAGTGTCAAAAGTAACAACGTCACCATAACACTCATAATATAACTTCGATACACCATCCCTCCGTAAAAAGTTGCACAAATGACCATCATCATCAAGTTGGAATGTGTAAAAGAAGTCCGGGTCCCGGGATTGCATAAATTTAAAACGGTCAATCAAAGATTGTGCATCCCCTATGCCTAACAAGCTTTTTCTGCGTTCTTGGTTGAAATTATGAACATCTTCTTCTATAAAGCCAAGGTTTTCAATACCACCAGCCTCTTTAGTCATATACCTGAATGCCACCGTAGGACGTACCCCTGAATCTATCAAAGATCCAATAATCTCCTTACTAGATTGTGATAATTTACGACCGGACGGGATGCAATATTTTTGGCCATCCTCAACCATTTCATGATTGTGAATGTCATTATACTTGGATACCACCCACAGGCCATCAACTATTTTAAATTGAATCTTAGCCTCACAACCACATCTATAATCTAATCTATGTCTAATTCTTCTCTCATCTGGATCTGGCGCACGAGTTGCTGACTTTCCTTCACAAGAACAAACAAATTCACATGTAGTTAGAGTACCTGTTTTGTTGAATCGCTTATTTGCCTTTCTTACCCCGAACCCCTTTAAGATGCCATAGGCATTGTAGGCATTGTAAGCTTCAACTTCATTGTTAAAAGTCATACCAACCTTAAGCTCCATGTCTTTTCCTACATTTTTCATGACTGCAGATGAAACTTCATGGATGTGTTTGTCTACGCAATAAAGAAAGCCATACACAAATATGGTGAGAAAACAAAAATTATCAAACACAGTTCATCCATAAAATAAATAACAAAAATGATACCTTGAATTTGTGCTAATACTTGTCCAATATCTGTACCTATACACCATTATAGAGAAAACAAAGAGCAGACATTGTTACGACCCTTAAAACAATCAATCTCCACTCCCAAAAAAAAAATCAAACAGAATATTTTAATCGAAACACTTCAAAGTAACTATTTAAATATGTTTCTTTCTTGATATTCATGGCATATTCAGCTGTAGCAAATATCCCGTTATGCTAAGACATGATATTGGAGAATGAAGAAGAAAAAATGTTTACATAAATAACAAAGTATAACTATATCACGTAACCAAAAAGACACTGCAGTTCTATATATCATCGATCATTGATATATATGTGAAATCAAGTATCAAATTTTAATTCACAGTTAACCTTTCATGTCTTTTAATCCGTCCGAGATGGGGGTTTCGGTTTCAATCATGGTGAGCTTATCTTCCTCCTATTTCTGATAGCATGAAGACCCTAAAGTCGGTTCAAGATTCTGCACAGGAAATTAGTAAAAGAAATGATTTTTAGAGGGGCAATGTTGAAAAATAGACGCAGGGGTTAAAATAAAAAATCAAACCTGAAACAATGGAGGAAAAGTTTTGAAGCAGTAATAGATTTGAGTTTTGAAGCAGAAAGAGAAAAGTGGTTTCCCTAAAAGAAAAAAAATAAATAAAATAAAGTACTAGCAGATTTAGACGTGGAGGTGGGAAAATAAATTTGGAGGGGAATGAAATTTTGAATCTGACGGAAAGTGATAACTTCCGTCGAAGGCGCATCGTTTTTTAGGAGTGAGTTGTATATGGGGTCCACAAATGTGACTTGTCAAAATTTTAATGGAGTTGTTTTACCATGTCATCAATCCACTTGGTAAGACCGTTGTGTCATAAAATTTGTCGTACTTAAGTTGTTAACTATCAATTTTAGGTTTTATTTATTTATTTATTTTGCAAGGAATTTTAGGTGATTTGATTAGTATTCTTTTTGATAATGCGTTCTTCATACAAAAGTTTTTCACTTTTGATCACACTTCATTTGTAATGGTCGGTTAGTTTTGATTGTTGTTAGGTGAACTCCAAAATGAATTCCTCGCATAATGAGCGAATTCCATGCCAATCTTGCCGTAAGTAGTTCTACGTCTTACCGTATTAATTAAGTTGTTTAATTGTAGCGTATATATGTATATGCGTAATTCTAGGTTTGTGTGGTTCTTATTTGTGTTAGACATAGTTGCATTATTGTGTGTTATGTGATGCGACAATATATTTCTCTTTCCAGGTGAACTATGTGATGTGATGCAACATTATATTACTTCTCATCTTGCTCCTAAATTGAGCAAGAATGAAGTGGGAAATTTGCCTTTGTCGGGAAAAGCGTGAATCTCCTTGCAGACTTGCAGCGTGTTTGACACAGGTATGTTGATGTCAATTTTTGTGGGTTTTTTTGTTGTTGTCAATTTCGCTGAAGCCTTGATATAAAAGAAGATTAAGGTGTGTATGTTTTTATTGTATAATTTTGTAGAATGGGACAAACAAGTGGAGAATGATTATAGTATTTTTAATAATAAAACATGGTTGCATTCTTAGTATTTCTTTGTATTTCACATATCCCGTGTGTGGTACTTTCTGAGGAAATAAGGATTCTTCTTTTGAAGACTCTGCAGCAAGTTAGAGCTACCATGTTCCAAATTGAGTTTCATATGAAAGCATCCCTCCTGAATCAAAGCTTGCTGCTTACTTGGATTTCTATTGCAAGTTGAATGATGAACCGTGTCAAATTGCTAAGCATCATCCTCCAATGTTGAAGGTTTGTGATTTAGCTTTTTGGTGATGATTTGTATGATCTTCTATTGGGAATCATTGACATTGAGCATTAGTTTACCTGCAGTTATTTCCAGGAAGCTCAAAGCAGTAGCATTTTTTTCTGGCAAGGATTCAAAAGTGAGAACTTGCATTGAGAAAATATAGGTTCATACTTGGTAGATTTATGTTTCTCTGTAGTTCCTTGGTTTCAATTAATCAGAATGAAGTTGGTGGCATTCTTTCTCTGCCCTATGGTTCTTCTATAAGTTTCTTAGGATTATAAAATTGTTGATGTATAGGTTTTCTCATATACGGTCAAAATCAGCTCAAGGTTCTCCTTTAATAATTGATGCTTAGCACTATCTAAAATTAATATTTTACAAAAATTGGTCTCTACCAATTCATTCAGGTCACTGAAAATTTTCACTCCAGTATTTGTTGAAGGTTCAAAGCTATGTATGCAGGAGCACAAGTCTTAAATTTTAAAGCAGATACGCGGAAGAAAGAACTGTTATTTAGACCTATTTTTTCAGTGTTGATAACGTATCATGGCTTTTGGTGCCTTTAATTTTTGCTGTTTCTTTCTTTTCTTCTTTTTCTAATGCCGTTTGCTTCAAATTTCCATTGATTGATGATGTTTTTTTTTTTTGTGCCTTCAATGACTGAAGTTTGTCATTTTTATAATATGTTGTTTCGTTATTATTTGATAGTTCAAGTGTTTTTTTTTTCCTTCCATGAATGAAGTTAGTTTTTTTTAATATGTTGTTTTGTTATTATTTCTTCTTCATTGATGACATGATAATGATCACATTTTTCAGGTGAAATGAGAGGGAATTTAGGAAACTAGAGATTTAAAGTGTTGTAGCTCTTTGAAATCTTAGATTGAAATCTGAGAGAGCAACAATGCAAGTGAGATGGCCAATCAAATGGTTTTTCCCTTAAGTGCTTCGTTGTCTAAGTTTGAAAGCATGACCGACATTTTTGTGATTAAATCGTTGTTTGTAGGGTTTATTGTGTGTTGGAGAGGGGGGGGGGGGGGGGGGGAAGACTTATCCTCTAATAGCAATATGCAAAGATGGCGAACATGTTCATATTGGGTAGTGCGGTTCATTGTGAAAGACATTGAGGTTCAATGTGTTCAAGATTATTCTAGCTAGATCCTCTATTAGTAGAAAGAAGGATATTGTTTGGTCTTTCATGTTCGTGAGGTTTTTAGCCTATAAAAGAGGGCATTTGTGATTAATGTTACTTATGATTAGCCGAATGTTTTTGTATTTTTTTAATGATAATGAAGGTTTGGCTCTTTTACATATTGAGACATGAATGGTCATAATATGTTTTTTGGTTTGTTATGAAGAACTGGATGTAAATCTTATGTAGGATCTTTGTTGACCGGTGGGGGTGGGGTGGAAAGTGGAGCGAGCGATACAATCTTCAAACTTATAATATCATTATCGGTGCGTTATCACAACAAATAATGTCTATATTGTGGTACTTAATGGGAAAGAGTTTTGAATGAAAAAATGTTGAGCATAAATCCAAAGGTTCTCATTGCCCTTTTCTTAGAGTTCCGTAAATGACGTAAATCGAAGGTTATGGTTCAGTGATACAGTTCGAATACAATTTATCTTTGCTTTTACACCTTGGCTCAAAAGTAAGACGTGCACATCTCAAAGACTCACTATAGCACCCAGGTGCACCCTACTCTTACACAATTGAGCTATGCCATGGAGGCAGAGTTGATTTGTTTTACAACTAAAATACAACAACACTATGAACTAATTTATTATGTTTCTTGACGACCCTTATCATAAACGTATTTCATAGTTGTGCACCTATATTGATTTAATCAACGCATTATCGTTGGAGTGGAGTAGGACGTCTTATGGTTGGTTTATGAGCAGTGTCACGACAAAATGTTCAAAACAAAGTGCACAATATATGTTTGCATCATTGATTTTGATGTCAGACCTATTGATTAATATTAGGTCTTACAAAAATCAATGGTGTAAATGTGTGTTATTGCACTTTGTTATGAATATTTTTTTGTGTGACACAAACATTTCTTTTGATTATCGGGTTAAAGCAACCCGTGCATTATGCACGGGTTTGTTGACTAGTGACAATAGATCTTTCTACACATTTAGCCCCTTGATTAATAGTT
Organism: Gentiana straminea; assembly: GCA_036785695.1. NCBI lineage: Eukaryota > Viridiplantae > Streptophyta > Magnoliopsida > Gentianales > Gentianaceae > Gentiana > Gentiana straminea. Next base: position 7,073,755 of record JAVUPR010000048.1, on the reverse strand, counting down.
TTTCTACATCTTTCCTCCACAGACATGCATCCGAAACCCACAGCCTGAATCCGACCTCTATTATCACGCGGCGCAACAATGCAGAGGAGAAGACGGTCACCAGCCAAAAACGCCACCACCAAAGTCTGAAAAACACAAGAGACGGCTCCAGATCTGCAATTAAACAGGAGGAAAGAGGGAAAAAAGGAAAGAGATCTAAATCTAAACAAAAGAAACGAAAAAAACTCAAAAGAAAGTAAGACGACAACCGGCACCGGCCGCCGAAAGGAGGGGGATGTGTAGTGAGAGAAGACACAAAAATAAAACGACACAAAAAGAAAAGATGTAGATAAAAAATATTACTCGTCTTTCATTATTCAAATTTAAGGGGCATCTATAATATAATTTTTGGCGTGAACAAAATAAGTGTTTGAAAGCATAATTTACACAAAATCAATCACTATCAATAGACAATCCAACAACTATATTATTACATAATTCTCGTCTTGGATGTATATTGAACAGACACGACATATATGATTATAACCTTACAATGAAATAACCAGTGGGAAAAAGTTCTTACTCAAATGAAAATGGTACGTATATATTTGTGTTTGATTACTCCTCGTGATGAATACATATTTTGAATCAGTGATCGTCGATCTTCTTCTCGAAATGTTGTAGTTGACAATGCATCTCTGAATAAGTCATTTGAACTGATTGTTTGATCCGAATTGCGTTATATATTGGCCATATTCCTCATTTTTTTGGTAGATGATTAGGAGAGGAAAAAAAAAACACTTTTTGAAAGATTTTTAAGTAAAAGGATAGCATAATAAGATTTATAGGTTTTTGTCAAGAAGACATATTAATGAAAAAATCAGGATTCAAAGAAACTGATAATTAATCATGACAAAAATAGTGTAAGAGATTGTTTGTTAAATGAATTCAGTACTTATTCTGAATATGTTAAGAGGCGGTTAGGTTAAGATTGTTTGATAACAATTAAGGCACCACTTAATCAAATAAGATGATCTGAATTTACTTTGAATTTACATTAAAAAAATTAAGCGACCGGAGGACTACTTAACGCTGAATTCTATTTCATAAGGCATGAGTAACCCGCGTTCTCCACCCATCACGTTAACAATAACTAACCAAAATTTTTTTTGAACTAAAAATGTAGCATAAATTGCACGCTTAACTTACACAAATTTTACTATGGTCCAGGACCAAATCCTACTTGGTGTGCCCAACCAATAGGAATTCAACTTCCACCAATGGAATCCTATCTGTAAATCTTTCCACCAATATATCCTTTTGAAAGTGCTGACTTGGTGGTCCAAAAACTTGCACCTGGACCACCATAAAATTACTGCTTAACTTATTATAAAAAATAAATAAATTATACGTTTAACTATATTTGGATTTCAGATCAGTAAAATTATCAAACACTCTAAACGGTTTCAGCACGTAAATGATTCAGTTACTTAATGTATTCAGACTTCAGTATTCATACTTTAGACCTCAGTTTTCAGTCTTCAGATTTAACAAACGCCTAAACTTCCTAAATTACCCCCTTTTGACTTCTTGTTCGCCAGTTGTCATACAAGATATTAAAAAAATATGTAGCCTACAAACAAATTAGGAGGTTTTATTTAATTAATTTTTGTCATTTATTGTAACTGTCAATCTATTTCCACGATTTTAGGGAAACATTATCCTTACACTTTTTTGAATTCATTGTTGTAAAAAAAAGTATTTATTGTATTTGGAAAACAAATTTCATTATTTTTTACATTCATTATCACTACACAATTTTGATTTTAATGGAAAAAAGCTCACTTCAACTAAATTTTTGACGCAAAAAATACTTTACCTATATTCTTCTATCCATATCAGTGTTACTACATTTGTTTTGCCGTAACTACATCTATATTTTTTGGATGTAACTACATCTATATTATAGGCCGTTACTTCTTCTTTTTCAATTGTTACTACATTTTTTTTTTCTGTAACGACATATATTTCATTTGTTGTTAATATTTCTTTTTTATGTGTTAATATTTGTTAATATTTTTTTTTGTTGTAACTAGGATTTTTATTTATCAGTGTTACTACATTTTTTGCCGTAATTACATCTATTTTATTGATTTGTTATATTTTTTTATTGTTACTATATTGTTTTGTGCTATAAATAAATGTATTTTATTGGTTGTTACTACTTATTTTTCAAGTGTTACTACTTTTTTTTTTATGTAATTACATTTATTTCATTGCATGTTAATACTTCTTTTTATATGTTACTACTTCTTTTTTGGATGTAACTACATTTCCTTCACCAGCGTTACTACATTTTTTTTGTTGTACCTATTTCTTTTTTATTGGATATTACTACTAATTTTACTGTGTTACTACATCTATTTTATTGGATCCTTAAAAGGTGAGAAGCATTTTAAAAGAGATTTATGTGACTTTATATTTTTTTTCTTACGTGATTTTATTTTTTTCTTTTGAATTTTGGATAACTGTTTTTTTTTTTGAAAGATTCACTCCTCTTTAATTACTCCACCTTTAATGGCATGTTTTTACTGCACCGCATTTATTGGCAATAACTCCAAATTGCACAAAAGATAAAAGAATGGTATTCTAGTCTATCTATTATCATTTTGTTTTTTTTAATCACAAAAAATAAAAGATGTTCTTGGATCTCCTTTTATAAAATTGGATGTCCTTCCGGTCCTTCTCCCTAAGATTTATTTGGAGAATGACAATTTCTACAAGAGGTATGGCTTAAAGGGGAAAAAAAAAACCAGCAACGGTGCTGCTTGTTGTAGTATTTTTTTTTTCTCTTTCCGTCTTTTTTAACACTCATTTCTTTTGATATAGATCTCCAACATGATGAAAATGTCATCAATTTTTCATTTTATTTTTTTATGCTCTTCGTTTTGAGACTTGGTTCGATAGCATGGCATCGTTTCATGAGATTTACTGTCGAATTCACTGGTGAATTTCAAAAACAGTGATCTCGAACAACAATAAATTTTGACAATGAATTTTCGGAAATTACGTCGGAATATGGTCATTATGGTCTTGAAATAAAGGGAATGAAAAAATAAAAAAATTTGGTGAGAGAATTAATAATTTTGAGTTGTTGATCGAGAGATACAAGTGTTTAAAAATGATGAATGAAAAGAAAATTGTATTGCATCTATGATGATACACAACAATGATCGGTGTATTCTAGATGTCCAAAATCTCCGAAAAGTATACCGGGTCAATTGTAATATAGCAAGGGTGAAAATGTCGTATCCAGGGATGCCGGTTAAGTACCAAAATCACTTGCTCGTTTGGTTCAGGCAACAAAGACTAAAAGAGACGACTTTATGCAAAAAATGAGCAATGATGTCACTCCACCACTCACCACCTAATTGCCACCAATAGAGAAATTAAAAGAAATGATATCTCTGTCCCAAAATATAAATCCATTTAACTTTTTGGGTTTGTCTCATAATATAAATCCATTTAGAAAACCAATGAAGCATTTATTAAAATTTTCTTCTTTTACCTCATTTATTATATACTCACTCATTTTTCACTATTTTGCATTAATAACAGTCAAATGTCATTTTAGATTTTTTATCTCATTAAAATTAATGACACATAACCAATATAACTAAATTTCTTAAACTGTGTGAAAAATCCAAACGGACTTGCATTTTGGGACGGATGTAGTAAAATCTAAGGCTAGCCAAAACAATGGTCATAGTGATGGAGTAATTATTGTGGTCTTGTTTTAATTTAATGGTGCAAACCTTTATTCTAGTGATTGCCTCTTATACAAGTGCTTGCAATTACTCTATGTCTCCTCCTTGGTCTAAAGATACTTCAAACCTAATGCTTCAACATGATTAGGCTTTAAGGTTGCATAGACAAGCAATAAACCCCGCGTAAGAAACCGAGCTCCGGTGAAGGTCGGTTTTATATCGGCCTCCTTACCCCTTTTCCCACACAAAGAATCTTCGGCCGATATCATCTAAGTGTGTGTATTAATGCTAGGCAATGAGTCTAACACAACTAACAAGTGTAAGTAATTGATTTACCCATTCTTACAAACTCAAGAACCACAATATTACAAATCACATTTTTGGGGTTAGATCTACACTTCATCTTCATCTTCTTCAAATTGACTTTTACACCAATCCAAGAAGATGAAAAATCCGGATAGAAATCTAATTAGAACTAACACAAATCAAGAAGAAATTAAAGAACAATAAGCTAAATAAAAGATTACTCATGAAAATTCATCTTCACTGACTCCATCTTCTCCAAGTACAAGAATCACCTTACATTATTAATGAAAAGACGAAGCTTTGAGTGAAGAACTCCATGAGAACTTTACTAATCTAGATATAAAATACTTTAATTACATTAATTTATGTTAGAGTGACCTCCTTAAGGTTCTTTAATGGAGAATGGTGGCTTCTAAGGGTTTGAGGGAAGGGGGAGATGAGAAAGTTGCTGCGAATTCGCGTTTTATAAAGTAAAACGCGTAACGAGCCGAGCTGTTTGAAGTTCGGCTCGAATATGCGATTCGGAGATAAAATTTATTTTTGTATTAAAATGATGTAGTTTTGCTGTTAAAAAAATGTAAAAATACACTAATGCCTCTGATGAATCTTCAAAGTTGTTCCGAATGTCTCCAGTGGAAAAACAAATTGTATCCATCGGTGCTTTGAGCTAGGGTATGGGGTTATCCGATTCCATAAAGTGTCTAGCAATAAGAGTAATTATACATACCTAGTGGTGGCCAAATGCCCCAACCGACCCCCCCCCTTAACCGGAACCGCCGGTTTTGGTTTTTTCCGGTTTGGGCCGGTTGACAAACCGCCGGTTGGTCTGAACCGCCGGTTGACAAAACCGGCGGTTGACGGTTGAAAACCGCCGGTTGCCGGTTGGTGCCGGTTCACGGTTTTGCCGGTTTGCTCCCGGTTCCGGTCACGGTTCAGATCACGGTTCAGGCCATGGTTTTAATATTTCATAAATTTTTTTTTTTTTAATTTTTTTTTTAACTTTTTCATATAATACTTATTATTTTCACTACAATAACAATTATTATTCTTTTTACTATAATTACTAAAACGATTGTAATATAATATGATTTTTTTTATAAATAGTTTTATATTCGGTTTTAAATATAATAGTAATATTGTGTTATTTTATTCGGTGTTAAAAATAATATTAATATTGTGTTATTTTATTTATATGTAAATAATTTTATTTTAAAAAATTATGTTATTTTTTCAACGCTTGTACCGGTAATTCGGTTGCCTACGTATTTTTTATATGTAATCGTGTCGGAGGCACAACACATGTAAAAAAATCAAAGCGAACGTAGTTCTTATTGTTTATTTTTTAGTCTTTTATAGTTTGTTTTAAAGGTTTTTATAGTAATAAGAACATGTATATCGTACCATGTCTCATGATCTATATGTTATATAGTATAGTTTAAAAAATGTAAATGTGATTATAAAATAAATTATTTTTAGATTTATGAAATTATAAAATAAATTATATAAAACACATAAAACTTGAATAACAAATAAAATAGGTTCATTGAATAACAAATAAACTTGAATAACAAATAAACTACATCATACTCTTTTATTCGTATAAAATAGGTTCGTTGGGTCCAGAAAGGTTGTCCGTATCATATTGCGGTACCCTGAATTCTCTGGCAAAAGCGGTGATAAGAAATGGAAAGAAAATATAACCATCGCCTGCATGGCCCATAGCTATCTGGCCAATTCTTTCCACGATGTATTGGCCTACATCTATTAGCTCATTCGTAAGAAAAGCATACGCAATGATGTACATCTCAATGGTCGGTTCAATGTGGTTTACAGTACCATGAAAGTGATAGGCAAGAAACAAAATCACCATCCGAACGACTTCAGGGGTCCATCTACGAGGGTAATGTTGACCGCTCCTTCTAACCATAGGTGCCCAGAGGTGAGTCTCACCAAAATGTCGTACCATGTTAGCATGCAATCTTTCAATCCAATGGAACGGTCTGAAAAAATCAACATCACGAGGGATATCTTCAAGTAAATAATACCGGTTGATCCAACGCGGTGTGAATTGGACGCGTACACCACGCCATGTGAATTCTCTTGTTACATTTCCTGTTGTAGCAATAATTGCGTAGAACTCACGAACGATTGAGCGATTCATCTCATAACTGGGGTGGGGGTCAGTGACGAACCCATACCACCCTACACTTTCCACCAATTCCGTAATCTCAAAAGGTAGACTTTCCCATGCCAATCTCCGTTCACCAACAATAGCTCTACCCATCCAGTTTTCACGGTACTCGATAAATTGATCGTATGATGTGAATCGAGTCTCGTAAGGATGTTCGTCCCATGGCACACCACCGTCATCCTCATCGGTAATTATAGGGGCATGTGGATTATCCATTGTTAAATATTAAAAATTAATTATCCAACTATCTATTCAGACTATAAGAAGTATACGAATAAATCAGAACAACTTCAAATAAGAAGTATACGAATAAAAAAAATTAAATTAACTAACCAATTTTACTTATAACTAAAACCGAATTGAAGTAACGATTAAATCAGAACAACTTCAAATTTCGGTCTAGTCAAGTAAATTTGATTATAAAATTAAATTTTTTATACACTTGTAAATAAATTAGTTGAATAAAATACAAACAAATTTACTTGTAACTAAAACCGTATTGAAGTAACGATTAAATCAGAACAACTTCAAAAATCGGTATCGTAAAGTAAATTTGATTGTTGTTTTTAACAACTAAACCAACTTGATAATCAAAGAAATGAGTAGAAGATGTAAGATTTTAGGGAAGAAGATGTAAGAATGGTGTAGGAAATTTGAAATGGATTTGGGTAGTATTTATAGAACTTTTTGAGGTGTTTGGAAAAAAAAAAAAGCCGTTACAAAATACTACCGTTGGGCCGGTTCAACCGGCGGTTCCGGTTCCGGCCGGTTTTGCCCGGTTCCGGCTCTTTCCGGTTCAACCGCCGGTTCCGGTTCCACCAAAACCCCAACCGTACCCTAACCGCCTAACCGCCGGTTCCACCAACCGCCGGTTAAGCCACCAGCCGGTTACCTAACCGCCGGTTCCGGTTAACCAACCGCCGGTCCGGTTATTTTGGCCACCACTATACATACCGCATTGGCAAACTAGACCCATAGGATATAACCATTAATTTACATCTCGCATGAAATTTTAGGGATGGACAAGTGGTGGCCATTTTGGTTTGGGGTCAACTTACTAACTTTGGAAATTGAGTAGTGATATTAGCCGACCTAACCATTAGGCGGCTCAGATGACTATCTTAGGCCCACCAACAGGCAGGGGCCACCAAATACTCGTTTTAATAAAATAAAAAAACTTATATTAGGCCCAACCCAATCATCCGATGTCTTTGTGTATTACAAAAATTCTAATTTATCCAATCAGCCCAATATTTTTATATATTAAAAAAATAAAAATTTATAATGATAAAAATATTGGGCTGATTGGGCCTGCCTTAGCCCAATAATAAAACACAAGTTGCTCTTGCCTCATTATCCGTTTTTTATTTAGGGCCTCAACTTACAAACCGCCTAAGACACCGATTTTTGTAGGGCCAGTCCTTATATTATAACAATTATTTTAGGGAAGTGATAGAGCTACTCCCTCACGTCTACACCATTTTTACACCATCATCATCTCACCACATGTTTTTCACTTGTCAAAGAAATTTAAAAAAATTGAAAAAATCCCAACCACAAGATTATTTTGGGAGTAAAAATGGTATAGATTTGATGGAGTAACTCTATCATTACCCATTGTTTTAACACAACGAATACCACAACATGATGTGTTAGAGAAATCACTCATAATACGACAGTGGGCCCTTTTTAAATAGTGTATCATCATCGAATGTCATATGGCCACATGTAAAATTGGTAGTGTTAGAAATAAGCGGTTCTATTGACACCACAAAATTACTATTGACACTTTTTTATTTATTATTTTCATTTACTTCCGTCACCACACATGTATTGCTTCCTTTTACTTTCGACACACACTAGGAAGTTAGTGTGACTGATGTTTCTTTTCGATAATAATGTCAGCGGATTGATGTTTTTCACCAATAATACATTTATAACTATAATGTCAGTCATGCCACTGACGTTGTTAAAACCAACGTTATTGCCAATGACACGTGTATCGAAAAATAACGTATGTGTCATTGACGTTATTGTAAACAAAAATAATCGTGGTATTCGAAGTAATTTTTTGAATGCCAAAAGAAAATATAGTATCAACAGTGAAACCGTGGTGTCAATAAAAGCCGTCTAGAAATATTGCGACTCTATAAAAAAAAACAAAGTAACATTGTGACACTAATATTACTCCAGTGAGTAAAAAATTAATTGTGCACTTTTTCTTTTTCACTCTCCTACTTCAGCTTTCTTAAATCTTTTTCTTTTCTTTTGTGTAGTAAAAGTTGTATTGCGTTTTTATTTTTATTTGCTTAATAAAATGAATAACGAGGAAAACTAAATGCGGTTTAACATATAATTTTTTCTATAAAAAAATGTGTTATTTGTTTATAAGGACGTGTTTTGAGACTTAATTAGGCACTTAACATATTTAAAAGATCATTAGTTATAAAGACACAATTTAAATAAACTTCCTACAATACCCCTCCTAAACCAATGCTGATTGCAAAAAGAAAATAAAAAAAAATTAAAATCAAAACAAAACCACAACAACGATCTTTCTTCCTCACCCTCCCCCCTTCTTCCTCTCTTTTTCTTCCTCCCCGTTTTTTTCCAGATTTTTTTCCCGTTTATTTCTTCCTCCCCCATCTGCAATCTGTTCCACCCCCCCGCCCCCTCTTCTTCCGGTATATACATGATTTGCTATTTTGTTGGTTCTTATTGCAAGCTACAATTTACTATCTTTTTGCTTATGATTGTGAAGCAGAGAGAAAGCATGGTTTTATCGGGTAGCTATTTCTGTTCATTCTAGTGGGTTCTTTTTCATTTTGGACAGTTTTCCATTGATTTTTCAACGGCTTTTCTTCAATTTTCAGCAAAGTTTCTTCAATTCACGTGTCCGACAGTCCGAGTTATGGACAGTGGACGTTGGACAGTGGACACCAATAATTTACCCGTCTTAAATGGACAATGGACGTTGGACATCTTCGCAGCATTTATTTATGAATAAGAAATCATAATAACATTTACTAATGATCAAATCTTCAACTTCTTCAACAAAAAAGAAACACAGGATACAAAAACTAGAAATTCTGGGATTCAAAAAAGCACTCATACTGGTGCTGTTAACGAGCCGAGTCGAGTCGAGTAGCTGAAGTTCAAGCTCGAGCTCGTTTGTAATCGTGCTCGTTCGAGCTCGTTTGTAATCGTGCTCGTTCGAGCTCGCTCGTTAACACAAACGAGCCTAAAATCCGTTCGAGCTCGGCTCGATAAGTATGAAAAATGTTCGAGCTCGAGCTCGATATTAAGCTCGCGAACAAGCTCGAACTCGAGCTCGGCTCGTTCAATAGTATTTTTTCGATCTTGGCTCGTTCAATAGTAATTTTTTTCGAGCTCGGCTCGTTCAACTACAAACTCAATGTGTAAAATGTTATGTGTATATATTATTTATATATATTACCTAAGTTCGCGAACACTAATGAGCTTTCACGAGCAGGGCTCATGTTCGCTCGTTTAGTAAACGAGCAGGAGAAACTGCTCGAGCTCGGCTCGATACCATTAACGTACGAGCTTGAACGAGCTTAAACGAGCTGAGTTCGAGCTTTGTTCACGAACGCTCGGTTCGTTTAACAGCCCTACTCATACATGCGAAGAAGGACATCGATGGTAAAGGTTATTTTTTTCCTTTCTTTTTTTTGAGGAATGATCCGGACACAACCGTTGCGACACAACGAGTGTCACATCATGTATCGACACCGTTGATCATGATGTAATAATGATCAATTAGTTTAACATGCATCACCTTGAAACAAAGAAAGCAAAGATATACGTTGATGGTGGGTTTGTGTATGATTTGGCGATGTCACTGCATAAATTGTTGATGTCACTGCATAAAATGCCAATGTCACTGCAGAAAATTGCCATGTCCCTCGCATAAAATGTGATGTCACTGCATATCTGATTGCCGATGTCACCGCATAAATTGTTGATGTCACGCATATATGATTGCCGATGTCACCGCATAAAATGTTGATATCCCTTGCATATATGATTGCCGATGTAACTGCATAAAAATATGAATTAAGGTGAAAGATTTATGTTGATCGTAGTTTTATATCAAAAGATATAACCATTTGAAGTCGATTATATGAAGAAAATAAATCGAATTTATGAAATTAAGTCGGAAAAATATCAAATGTCATCACGGTGTTGTTTTATCAAATGTCACTGCATCCCGGTGATCACTGCATCTCGATGGTCTCTGCATCGTGGTGTCTTTGCATCGGGGGTGGCCACTTCATCGCGGTGTCTCTGCATCGGGGGTGGCCACTGCATCGCGGTTTCACTTCATTGCGATTTCTCTACATATATGATTGCCGATGTCACTACATAAATTGTTGATGTCATTCATATATGATTGCTGATGTCACTGCATAAAATGTTGATGTCACTGCATAAATTGTTGATGTCTCGCATATACGATTGCTGATGTCACTGCATAAAATGTTGATATCACTGCATATATGATTGCCAATGTCACTGCATAAAAATATGAATTAAGGTGAAAGATTTATGTTAATCGTAGTTTTATATCAAAAGATATAGTCATTTGAAGTCGATTTTATGAAGAAAAGAAATCAAGTTTATGAAATTAAGTGGAAAAATATCAAATGTAATCACGGTGTTGCTTCATCAAATGTCAATGCATCCCGATGGTCTCTGCATCGTGGTGTCTCTGCATCGCGATGTCTCTGCATATATGATTAATGATGTCATTCATATATGATTGTTAATGTCACTGCATAAAATGTTGATGTCACTGCATATCTAATTGCCGATGTCGCTGCATAAATTGTTGATGCATTCATATATGATTGCCGATGTCACTGCATAAAAGTATGAATTAAGGTGAAAGATTTATGTTGATCGTAGTTTTATATCAAAAGATATAGCCATTTGAAGTCGATTTTATGAAGAAAAAAATCAATTTTATGAAATTAAGTTGGAAAAATATCAAATGTCATCACAATGTTGCTTCATCCCGGTGATCACTGCATCCCGATGATCACTGCATCCCGATGGTCTCTGCATCGCGGTGTCTCTACATCGAGGGTGGCCACTTCATCGCGGTGTCTCTGCATCGGGGGTGGCCACTGCATCGCGGTGTCACTTCATCATGATGTCTCTGCATATATGATTGCCGATGTCACTGCATAAATTGTTGATGTCATGCATATATGATTGCCGATGTCACTGCATATATGATTGTCGATGTCACTGCATAAATGGTTAATTAATCGTGGTGGTGACTGCATTGCGGTGGTCAATGCATTGGGGTGGTCAATGCATCGGGTTGGGCAATGCATCGTGGAGGTCACTGCATCGCGGTGGCCAATGCATCGCGGTGGTCAATGCATCGCGGTGTCTATGCATCGCAGTTGTCATTGCATCGCGGTGTCACTTCATCGCGTTGGTCAAAGCATCACGGTCACTTCATCGCGTTGGTCAATGCATCGCGGTGGTTAATGCATCACGGTGGTCAATGAAAAAAAAAACAAAGAAAAAAATAAATTTTCACTGTCCGCCGAACGGAAAAAAAAAAATATATATATATATATATATACAGCAACAACAGCGTCCAGGTGAATGGAAAAAAAAAAAAAAAAAAAAAAAAACACAATATACACAGCAACAACAACAGCGTCCAGCTGAGCTAGCGTCCTTTTTTTTATCTTTTTTTTTAATTTTTTTTTTTCATTAAGGGTATTTGGGTCTATGTACCTAATTTTTGTCCTTATAACTAAGTGTTTGTTTTGGATGTCCTTTTTGCCTAATTAAATCCAATATGCGTCATTTTGAATAATTGTCCCTAAAAAAATTTAACATCTTAACTTTAGTAAACTACTACTACTACTACTAATTTTTGAAAATTTTGATTCTTTGGAGCGAAGTTTTTTTTTTTTTTTTTTTTTTTGAGGGGTTTTGAGCAAAGTTACATTCTTTGGAGCAAAGTTACAATAAATTTTTTCTCAAGTTACAATAAATTGGAAGTTGCTGACTCGGAAAACACTTTGAAATGACCGTTTTTTAAATTTAATAATAAACCAATTAAAAAAACAAATATAAAAACACAAGTTAAAAGAATTCCAAAACATCACTGTTAGCATTACAGCTCCGAGTTAAATCAACTTTGAAATCGTCAAGCCGACTGCTAAAATATGTTGGAAATTCCAGCTGCAGCTGGCTAATAAATAAACAAAACAGAATATTTTAAACAGTGAAAATATTTGAGTTTGTGTTTGTTTCCTATACGAATGAGCTCGAGTTTGTTCTTTCGATATGTTCGCTATTCTATTGCTTGATCTCTAACCGAGTTCAAACAAACTCACTTAATTACCTATTTACAACTTAGGCAACGATGTTCTTCAACCTCTGCTTTCAAATCAAATGAAAAATGTGTTGGGATGTATTCTTAGTTTTGAACTGTTATATTATATAGAATAATAAAAAGATTGATAAAGACAAAGGTGATGTGAAACGATTTAGGGTTACCAGTTTGAGTTTATATAAATCTATATATAGACACACAAACTTAAACGGATTATGAGAGACCTCATGTTTTTGTTCATATGAAAAACAAATATAGTAGTATTTGAGTTTGATTCGTTTATTTTAACAAACAAACAAACAAAAGTTTATATGAGTCGAGTTTGATTTTTTTTTTTTGAAAGGGCGAGTTTGAATTTGTTCACTAAAGGTTCTGCTCGTTATCAATCAACTTTATTAATACAACACTTTTTTATTTTTATCATATTGCATTATTTGTTCGATTAAGTATTTGCCCTTGTCAATTTGCTAAGCAAAACATAATATATTCACCACAAGCAGGCCGTGGCCTCCCAAATAATATTATGAAAAATGTAAGAAAAATGTTGGCAAAAAAACAATAATGAAATGCCAGCCAAAAAAAACAACAAGCAGACAAGAAAAATTATCCTCTCTCTCTCTCTCTCTTTTTTTTATTTTTAAAATTTTAAATTTTTTTTTTTTAATTTTATTTTTTGGGTTGGCATAGGTATTCAATATCATATGATGTCTGACAAACATAGCATTACGTCCTGTTGTCATTTCATCGTGAACAATGTAATTTAGCCTTTGTAAAACCCTAATTTTTTTTTTTTGAGGAAATACCCTAAAATTTTAAATAGCATCATCATCGGAATGTTATAACATCGCGATTTAAATAAGTTCTCGCATTTGCGGTCACTATGTCATCCCGACCACACACCGCATATAATAATTACATTCTATGGTCGTGTGGTGTGAGAAAATTAGAAAGCGGAATACAAAATCTTCGCAATGCGGTGTCACTTCAACATCGCGGTGTCTCTATGCATCGCAAATGTTATAACATCGTGGTGTCTCTACATCGGGGGGTTTGGTCACCGTTCATCGCGGTGTCTCATCCGGCTCGCATCGTGGTGTCTCACTAAACTCTAGCATCGGAGGTGGGCAATATTTTTTTCCGTATCGAGGTGATCAATGGATCGACGTGGTCAATGCATTGTGGTGTTACTTCATTTGATAACTTGATTTAACCATTTAAGATGAAGCGACGATCATCAACTCAAACAATTTTGCAACCTTGACCTTAGATAAGCCTGTGAACATTGCTTGGATCTTGAATCAACATGTTGGGACAAATTACCCACACTCTTAATGTATAAAGAAATAAAGTTGCGCCTTTACCAACACCAATTGATTTTAGTACAATGGTAAGCGCTTGATCTTAACATGGTATCGGAGCCAGAAGTCATGAGATCGAACCCTGATTGGAATATTATTTAAAAAAAATTGTGCAAGTGTTGGGAGAGATTGCCCACACTTGAAGGAAGCGTTGAGACAGATTGTCCACACTCAACACTTGAGGGAGGGAGGGGGGGGGGGTGTTGGGACAAATTGCTTACACTCTTAATGTATAAAGAAATAAAGTTGCGCATTTACTAACACCAATTGGTTTCAGCACAATGGTAAGCGCATGATCTTAACATGATATCGGAGCTAGAGGTCATGAGATCGAATCCTGGTGTAAACATTATTTTGCCTATTTGACATAGCCTTGATATGGGCCCACACTTGAGGGGCGTGTTAAAGTGTATAAGGAAAAATAGTAGCACATTTGCTACCACCAATCGGTTTTAGTACAACGGTAATTACTTGATCTTAACGCAACAACACCTATATCATCAATAAGAACAACACCTATATCATCAATAAGAATATCAAATTTGCCAATCATGCATGTTAATACATTTGGAAGCATAATTAAATCTTATGGTTGTGATTGGAGCAGGCTGCTGTCTTTCACCTTATAATTAAATTAGTATAATCATATATGGATGTTTACAGCTATTATTATCTTACTTCATTATTCAACATTTCCCTAGTCAAAATAACATATGATTCTTTAATAATAATATAAAAATAAAATAAATATAAAGGAGAAAAAGAAACTTTACTTTCAACCTCATCTAATTACACCAAAAGATGGTGGCTGTTGCCTTCCAAGTTCCAACCCAGAAAATGGACAAGGTTTGGAAAATATTATTGTACTATAGAAAATGTAAATCATTCCATTTGTTGCATTACATCATCAGACAATTTTATTTTGTTTTTGTTAAAGTATAGGGATCATTGTGTAGTTACTATAAATGTGAGGGACCTAAGTACTATTATTGTGGACACCTGGCAGACAGATATGTAGTTTGTTAGATATGTTTTGTAAAAAGGATCTATGAGTTGAAATAGTTTCTTAAACCCAATCGGGTTGGACCGGATTCGACCGGGTCGGATCATTTCTACTATTTTTTTTTAATGTTTATACATATATTAAATGACTTTTCTGTTATTATATATTCTGTTCATTTATATGAACCAATTTGTGATTCTATATATGATAGCGTCCTTAGTGTCAAACTGTGAAAGAGAAACCATGATAGTGATTATGGTTGATGAGATCTCGACTCACTTTAAAAGGTTTGATACTTAGATGTCTCTAGTCGTATGTGCTATTAAACAGGACATTACTAGTACGGTTAGACTAACACGTATTAGATGTCTTCTATCTTATTGAAGATAGGGATAGATCTTGTCTATCAAAGTGTAGAAACACTTGGACTGTACGCGGACGTGTATTAGAGAATGCGTACGTTAGACTGACCCACTTACTTTATTAAGTGTCACATTATGTGGCGGTTGTGTAATTATCCTGAGACCGGAGTCTTCATGGCATCACGGTGTGGATTGTCATGCTTTGACACTATTGAGGTTTCTCCTAGCCATGGGGCGATCATGCGGTAGTGATTGTGTGTGATACTGAAGCATGTGTAGGATTCATGTTGCTCGTCCGGAAATCGCATACCCAGTGATTAGGGGTGAATATCCGAAAGAGCCTTCTTATGAGGAATGTCTTACTCTCGTGAATCTTTGCAAAGTGGAAGTATATGAGTTACTTCGAGTTAGCATGCTATCCATATTATAAGTTACGGTCGTTGATGCTTGACACTCGACCTACGACTGTACGGATATTATTACAGCGATAGAATTCTATTTACACAGTAACTGTTTCACATGAAAGGTAGTAGTCATTGCATTTGACTCTTCCGTTGATTGGGGGTCACGGTGTGTTTCTAGACGCTATTCCGTGATCGTTAGGTATGAAAGGCATTTTCGTAATTTGCACTTTGTGTCTACGGCCAACATATTTGGAAGCCTATCGGGTCACACATATAAGAACATCTTGCCATATTAAATGCGGTTATAGTTGATGACCAAATAAACAAAGTTTTATCTCGACTATATAGTGTTATAGTTATAAATTAATATGGTGATATTTATTTATTATGAATAAATATAATACAAGATATTAATTATGTTGATTAGTTAAATATCATATAATGTATATTTATATGTTGAATATATATATATATATATATATATATATATATATATATATATATATATATATATATATATATATATATATATATATATATGTGTGTGTGTGTGTGTGTGTGTGTGTGTGTGTGTGTGTGTGATATACATGTATTTTGCAAATTAATTAATCATAGTATTATATTAATTATGAATAATCCGGATGCCAAAATATTGGCGTAAGGGGGGGGGGGGGGGGGGGGGGGGTGCAAATTTAGTGTATAAAGGATACACTTGGATTGTGCAATTTAATTAATAGTATTACCCTATATTGATATTAGATATTATTGACTATAGATTTGCACATATGTGTAAATTGATTTATGGTAAATATAATAAGATATATTCAATATAAGATATTGTCAATATATATCTTGGAAAAATATTTAATATAAGATATTGAATATTAATAAGATAAATCAATCAAATATATTTTCCTTATTTTATTAGGAAAAATGTTTTCTTTCTCCTCAATCTACTAGGAAGCTTCTCCCAATCAGATTGGGATCTAAAAGTGGCGCCCCAACACCTATATAAGAAGGGGTTGGCTAGCTCTTTTGTACATCAAAATTCCAAGAGACTCATAGTTCTTGTGAAAAATATGAGAGCTTCTTAGAGAGAGATTTGAGAGAGAGAAAAGGTCGGTCTAGCAACCGAGTTTTTCTGGTAGCAATCCATGACGGGATTCCGGCGGGCTGTTCGTCGGTAGAGGCCGAACGCTTGGGTGGCTCCATGCACCACTACTCTCCTTAGACGGTCAAAGCGTCGATCTTTTAAATCAAGCAAGGTAACCACCGTCTACTATCTTATTATGTTTGTTGCTTAAACAAAGTCGATCCTGGTTAAAGGAAATAAAATTTTGAATTCCGCTGCGTTCCCGCGTAGATTTCCTTACACTATGATCCCTGACTCTAAAATCTATGGCAATTATTATCTAAACTTACCCTTGGAGATTTTGTCTTGGTATCAGAGCTTGGCCAAGGCCAACGCCCTTCCTCTGCCGGTTTACCACCGGCGAGTATCGATCCTTCTCTTCCATCCGCAGCCACTGGAGTTGCTTAAGGCCAAACTTTATCCATCAGTTCAATTACTACCCCCATTCCTCAAAACACCTTTCCGGTGACCCAACCACCGCTTGTCTACATTACTTTACCTATTTCCGGCATAACCACACACATGCCATCCATGTCTCTGTCGGATCTCAATTTGTCTCATGCTGATACGCCGTATACCAGTTTCTCTCATGGTTTTTCCCGTGGATCTCTACCCCCACTTCATGTGTTTATAAATATTTCACCTTCCTCGGAAATAATTGTCAGGTCTGCTCCGTTTGGAGGTCATCTAAACCAAAGTTGCATGTTAAATTGGATCGTACCAACTATCTCTTGTGGAAATCGACAATTCTACCGATTGTTCGTGGTCATCAGCTTGAAGGATATCTGCTGGGCACGCAGGTGTGTCCACCACAATTTCTGAACTCTCATGTGTATGGACCAACCCTCAATCCGGCGTATGATGACTGGATCACCGCAGATTCTCTACTTATGGGTTGGCTGATGTAATCCATGACAGAAAATGCTCCCATGGAAGTCAAAGGCTGCACCTCCACCAAAAGGTTTGGAATACACTTTAAACTCTGTTCAATAACAGATCTGAGGCCCGTATGCTTGAATATAAAGGTGCTCTTACCAGAACTGATAAAGGCACTAAAACTATGGTTGAATATCTGGCTCTAATGAAGTCTTATTCAGCTGGCTACCTTATTTCTAATGCTAAATTGATTCTGGCAGCCTTGGGTGGCCTTAGATAAGACTATGAGTCAGTCATTGTTAGTATCTGATCACGTGTAAGTCACTAACGTCGATATTACTAGCAAGAATACTAGGTACATCGTAGTATAGTAAATACGAGTCAATGTCGATCCCACAGAGACAATGCAACTCTAAGTATAAACGATTCTAACCTAATTAAAAAGCAACATAGAGGCGGTCATGGACCAACAATAAACATAAAACAAACTTGGTATTCATCTCCCTCTCCTGAATCGGGTTCTGGTGGTGCTGATCCCTAAAGTATCACCGCCGGAATCCATAAATCAACTGAGGCCAATTGCGCTGGCGAATGTGCTTATTAAAATCATTACCAAAGTTATCGCTGGCCGCTTGAAAATTCTTATTGGAAATCTTATCCCAAGTAGCCAGACTGCGTTTATCCCGGGGCGTCAAACTTCGGATAATGTGATTGTAGCACAGAGGCATTGTATTCGATGAATAAGAAAAAGGGCAAGAGGGGGTTTATGGTGGTTAAAATTGATCTTGAAAAGGCCTATGACAGGGTGAACTGGGATTTCATCCGCCGGCTGATGGGTATGATGGGATTCTCGGAACATATAACAGAGTTGATTATGTTCTGTATATCCTCAGTTTCTTTATCAGTTTTATGGAACGGAGTGACACTGGATGAGTTTCAGCTACAACGCGGTCTTAGAGAGGGAGATCCGGTGGCACCATATCTGTTTGTTTTGGTGATGCAGGTACTGAGCACGTTGATTGATGAATCGGTAAGGGAAGGGGCGCGGAAGTCCTTTCGCATTTCAAGAGGAGGGCCGATGGTTTCCCATCTATTCTTTGCAGATGACTTACTGCTTTTCGCAGAAGCCTCGGTACGCCAAGCCGAAGTTATGGAAGGTGTGTTGCAAACTTTTTGTGCGTTCTCAGGGCAGAAGGTTAGTGTGAGTTAATCAAAGTTCTATGTATCACCAAATGTGGGAAACTCCGTAGTAGAATCGATATCCCAACGACTAGGGATGGCCCGCTGATGTCAGGTCAAGTAATAAAAATACTCGATACCTAAATGACACACTATCAAGAGAACTAGGTTCAATCGTAGTATAGTTAGATAGAGTCGAGGTCGATCCTACAGAGACTCGGCTTAAACGAAATATAACTTATTAAACTAAAAGCAAATTAAAGGCGGTCTCCGACCAACAATAACGTAGAATTAAAATTGACACAATAGAAAAACAAACCAAACAAAAGACACAATGACACTAAGACAATTATTTTTATAGGTTTTATAAACGATTAACAAACGGTATTGATAACGCTTGTAGTAATTACTCCCCCATGCTATGTAGATTGACGACGAGACAAAATAAGACATTTAAGATTAATTATTCTGACTACGGGAGTCATCCCCTAAAATAGATCTAGCTCCGGGTAGTCCATCTGGATCATCGTGTCTCCATTACGTGACTTCACATTTTTAGTCTCCGTCTCATATAACTTCTGACACAATTACAAAACTAGGGATGCCGGTATAAACCGTAACCTCATCTAAGCAACATTCCTATGGTTGGGCGTACTTCTTAGACACCGATTCAATCTCTGTCCCAAGTAACAATCACTTTTTGAGTCTCATGTTAAATTACGATGACAAATAATTAAGTTGATCAAGTTTAATTACTCGTTTTAATTACAAAGCAGAGAACCTGACGTAGTCGAAGCCGTTCACAGACAAACCGGAAACATCACAGAACTCGCTACCAGCGAGACAGGGGCTCGCTGCCAGTGAGCTCAACTCTGTACCAGGTCTGCTCGTGAAACGTCTTCTACGTCTCATATCTACATAAACATGGGTTCGTTAATTAACTACATCACGAAATCAATACACAAAACGACTACTCCATCACGAAATAATATAGATCTACGAATAAAGATTGCATAATTGAGTAGACATTACCCTCGAAGACGAGCGTGATTCCCACTCCTTGATACGATCTCTAACCGGCGAATCTAACGGCTCCGTAATGAACGAACATAAATACAAACTGAGAACTTTTATAAAAATGAAAATATTGTATAATGGTGTGTATTCTAAAGTATGGTGAAATAAAATTCGTGGCTGCTGCTTATATAGAGTTTTCAGCCGACCTAAATATGCATTTAAAAACCCTAAAACGCGTAGAGATAACTCCCAATCAATCCTCGAGTTTTGGTCAACTCGCTCCCAGCGAATAGGGGTCTCGCGGCCAGCGAGTCCACTTCATTCTGATTGGCTCGCTGGCTTTTCTTGCTCCTTACTCCACTTCTCGTCCTGCTTCGATATTTATCTTTTATTCAATCCGATTATGCATTGATTTATCTTGAGATTTACTTCCTCCGATGGTAGATATCATCCGATTCATCGTAATCTATAAAATCAATAATTATCGCACAATAAATCATATTTTAATAATAAAAATAGGTAAATACCAAATTATATCTTATAAATCACACAACACTAAATAATCATTATAAACATGTGATTTAATATAAAATATATATTATTAAGCTCGATTTAAGGACAACGTTGATGACTTTTACGTTTATAATTTGACCGTCATCACCCGCACTTACGACTTGGGGAAATATTTGGGTATACCGTTGATCAGTAAAGGGACAAAGGCTAATTATGGGTTTATTGTCGACAAAGTCCATGCGAAGCTTCAGACATGGAATGCGAAGGTGCTATCTCGGGCTGGGCGCAATATCCTCATACAGTCAGCCCTAATGACCATATCGTATTACATGCAAACGGCACGCATTCCGAATACTGTTATTGAGGAGATAGAAAAAGTGGCACGTTCATTTCTCTAGGCAGGGGATGACCAGAAGGCGGGAATGCATTATGTTGCTTGCGAGAGACGTCTGCCTGCCGAAAACCATGTGGGGGGTCTCGGATTACGACGATTACGCAATATGAACACTTCTCTCCTGGCTAAGGCGGCATGGAAAATACTGGTAGGTAAAGATGTGATATGGGTAAGGGTGCTAAGAGCCAAATATGGTAACCCATTGGATAAGCCCAAGGCAAACTGTTCCCTACTCTGGAGAAATATATACGCGGCTGCGGAGTGCTTAAAGGAGGTTTTTAATGTCACTGTGGAAGGACGGGCCGAGTGGTTGGAGGCACCGTCCAAAAAGTTTGACGTCTCGAGTGCGTATAATGCACAACTGGATATGATGAGCTCGAAGGAGGATGATAAAAAGTGGAAAATGGTGTGGGCCATTAAGGGTCCACAACGAGGAAATATGCTTCTTTGGCTCTTTCGTCATAAAGCATTACCTACGGCAGAATTACTTGCACACAGACATATTTTACATAATGATATTTATAGGGTGTGCCAAAGCCATACAAAAAATTTACTACATGCTTTCCGTGATTGCGGCTGGATCTATGATGCGTGGAAAAATGTGGTAGCTCCGGCGCACAATCACCGGTTCTTTGGAAATACGGATAGTTGGGAGTGGGTGGATGATTGTCTAAGCCTTCATATGCATGGGAAAGACGATACTGATCATTGGAGGTTTGTGTTCCGTGAGATTATGATGGGAGTTTGGTACTGGCGAAATCAAGAGGTGCATCAAACGGGCGCCCAACGCCCACCGATGGACGTTTTTGTATCACAGGCAGTTCGCAGGGCCAGGGAGTTGAAAATTGTTGGGGAGATTTTGCATCATTAAAACAAAAGAAAATTTATAAAACCTATACTACCATGCAAAACTACCTCCTAACCGGCCGAATACCGGGTAGTTGCTAGTAAAGTTGGATAAGTACGGGTATCGATCCTCGGGGAATTGGGGTCGTTGAATCTAACTTCATTAATTCCTCTTTATTAACTAAACCTAAACCTAAACTAGAACGGAAAAATAACTGGACGGAGGATTGTTAATCCAAAGCCGGGAAATATAGTTGCGGACAAAATAAATAAAACTACATCTACGAAAACAAGAAAACTAACTATCAACCGACCAACCATAAACAAACCATGATCAACCTATTTCCAACAACCATCACCCCACCGAAATCAGTCAGATAGACAAACATTCATTCATTAGTTATCTTGGATTATTATCTTTTCTAATGAAGCGTTTCCTCTTCCGATTTATCACGCCATTAATTAGTTTACCTTCCGGTCTTAACTAATATCGATACGAATCAAAGATATGGATTAAATCCTAATCTAACAACATTATCCCTCAACTTCCGTTTGTTGGAATAATAATTGTCAATCTCTCTCAAGGCAATCTAACGAATCTATCAACTTCCGTTATCTAAATTCGATTAACATAAACCATACAAAACATGAAAGAGAACAAGAACAACGCAATGAAATAAACACATGAAAAATCTCATCTTTCCGGTAACGGTGACATCCCTCAACTTCAATCTAAGATAATCTTGCATCGAATTAATTAAATTGTGGTTCTCTCGTAAACCTAGATATTTAACCTACGAACTTCCGTTATGTATAGATTAAAAATCCAAACTTTCCTACGGTGATCTAAACTACACCGACTTCCGTCATACGGTAGCATCAAATCATGCAATCATCTTCCGATTTATATGCACGATACAAATAAACACATGAAAAGAAACAATTATAATTAAAGACTTACAAAACATCCATTAAAAAGAAATAAGGTCTTTGCTTTGCAAAAAGGAAGCTTCAAGCTCCATCCATGGTCGCTCCATGCGGCAACAAGAAAGACTTCGAAACACGGAATTGAAATAACACCTAATCTAACTAATCTCCGGCCGGCCAAGCGGGGAGCTCGGCCGGCCGGATCGTCGCTCATCGAATTCTAGGGTTTCACCAAGAGCCGCTGCGTATTTGATAATGAATTAGGGTTCAACAATGCGCTGTATTTATAGCAAATTGAAGTCGGTTGCTACAGTAAACTGGCCGGACGCCCGTTTGATCACAATGGACGCTCGTCCAAGCTAAACCAGACGGAAGGTGGACGTTCGTTTAACTGCAGTCTGAACTCTCTGTATCAAAATTAAGCTCCTGAACGCTGGTTTGAGAATGGACTCAAACTTCGAAAATTCATATCTTGAGTTGTAGACCTCCAAAAATTATGATCCGAACGTCATAAAAAAGCTCTCGGAAAACTCTACAACTTTCATTAAGGACTCTTCTTTAGAAAACGCCTTTTTGACTAGCCCGTCGTATTACGAGTCGTTTTCGGGATTTTCCCAAGCTTTATTTCATCTTCATCCTCTTGTATCTCTTTCTTTCCACTTTAATCTTCAATCAAACATCATTTAGACCTCTTCCATTCCACATTTGTGCACCTAAAAGATGACAAAACCGAGCAAAACGTAAAACCATACAAAATAGATAATAAAACCACGATATTTACTCGATTTTGCATTTTAACTATTCAAAACGTCATTTGCTCAATTAATCGATTATAAGCTCGAATTCTACGAAAAACATCCATATATGGGGAATATTGATATAAAGTATATCCTTATAAAACGTATAAAATCACCCTTAACAAAAATAGCTTGGGGAAGATAATTAGTCTATTTGTTGCAATTTATTATGTGCGGCTTAATTAGCGTTTGAACTATGTGGCGTGCGTTGTACATATGTTTTTTACAAAGTTTTTAATGAAGATCCGGTTTACACAAAAAAAGAAAGAAAGAAAACAATGCATTCTTTTGCCCTTGAAAAATCTAGTTAATTAAGGTCTTTGTCTATTAGCCGTCTTCATTTATTTTAATATTTTTACGTTGCAATCAACACAGATCTACAACTAGATGATCAATATGAAATAATATTAAAATAAATGAAGACGAAAGCCAATTCAAGTATCTGCTGCAGTGAAATTGTTAAGGGTGATTTTATACGTTTTATAAGGATATATTTTATGTCAATTTCCCCCATATCTGGATGTTTTTCATAGAGATCGAGCTTTATATTGAAATATTGAGCAAATGAGTTTTAGAAGTATTAAAGTGCAAAATAGAGCTAACTATGTGATTTTATTGGATAAATATCTTTAGATGTAAGATGTTACATTTTGCATGTTTTTATCGTGATGTAGGTACGCTTGCATGAGGTGGAACGAGCTTGAATGGTGTTCATTTGAAGATCTAAATGCAAGTAGAAGAAGAAGGAAGAAGATTGGAGCTCAAGTTTGAAGTTGAAGTGAAGATGGTGGACGAACGTCCAAGGACTTGAACGAGCGTTCAACATGAAGTTTGGGTGGACGGACGTCTGAAATACTGGACAGGCATCCAAGAGAAGCTGTTCGATACATGATCTTATCTTATCTTATCTTCTTATCTTATCTTATCTTATACTACTTTAGAGAAAGGAAGGCTTTCAACCCCTTCCCTCCACGTGGTTGAAGGATATGTCTCAAAAGAGTTGCCAAAATGCCTCCACGTGGCTGCAGTTGTCTCAAAAAAGTTGTCAAAATCCTTCTTCTGAGATTTGTATGTGTAATATTATGTGGGTTTTTTTCGGCCACCCAAGCCTTCTCTATCGTTTGCCACCGTTTCTGTGTGCTTCCAGAGCCCTCTTTCCAGCTGCCGTACGCTACCCACCGGCACTGCCGGTTGCTCCACTATTGTCGAACAGTGGAGTGGTGGAGTTGGTTTGTTTGACAGCGAGAAGGTGCCAGATTGACATTTCCACATGCATATGCGTATGACCGAAGATGGAGTTTGGTTAGATTCAATGGATTTGGCAGATTTAGTTGGTAACTCTACTGTGATGCAACTTCGTTTGTGCTAAGATTTTTTCAGCTTCGCTATTTGCAGCTTCGTTTGTGCTAAGATTTTTTCTCTGTTTTTCGGTCAGATTTCTATCATAAACACAGCTCAAGAACATCTGTATTTCTTCATCAAACATGAGCTCTAACTCAGCTCCAAGGTGTTCAGAAGAGCATCCTCCAAGGCGTGAGCCAGGTAAAGTACCATATTGTCTAATTCCAAGTTTACAGGTGATAGCTATTGGAAGAAATTGTGTGAATCTATATTTGTATGAAATTGTGTGTGTGTGTGTGTGTGTGTTTTGAGGAACCATGCATGTCAAAATCAAATTGACTTTTTTCTGTTACATGTTGGGTTTTCATGTTTATACCTAAAGCTTCATATAATTGGCTCAAATTTTAGTTGAAGTATGAAGAGTTTACGAGATTATTGTTGATTGTCGAGTCATCACTTTTGAGGAACCATGTGCTTATGTTTACTTCTACTTCATTCTTACTTTATAAGACAAGCTTCTTTATGTTTGATACTTCTTCATGTGTATAACGGAAGAGAAAGCCATCATAGAAGAGTATGTTCTCTAAAATCCTCAAAATTAGAAGTTGTAATATCCTTTTTTCTTTCTTCTTATTTGTCACTCTTCTTTCAAATTGTAGGTGTTCTTTATTTTCACCTTGTACAACACTTCTGATCACAAGGATCAACTGCAGGTGTCCTAATATTTTCATTCTATTTTTTAACTTTATGTTATGAAGTGCAGTGTATGATCAATAGAGTTGATTTTTGTAGTTGGGAGCAAGTTGTTCGGAAGAAGCTGCTAAATGGATCCGCTCTTTACAAAGTGCTGCACTTAGCTCTTTAACGGACTTTAGGCTACCTTCAGTCAGAAGGTTGCTGCCCGTTCGTTGTATTAAATTGTTATGCTCATAGTCCTAATTTTAGTCAATATATCAAACTATGTTATTCCTGCAGATTGTGTATGTCAAGAAGAAGGGCCAAAAATGTTTCAGACCCTTGGAAAATATTCGGATGCCATAATGGTATTTGTTGGAAATATTATTTATGTTTTGATGATGGTTCGTCACGTAATTAGACAAATCACTTACAACCCATGATGATGAAGTCGTAACTAACTGTTATAGTGCATAATGAAAGAAGAAGCAAGAAATGGTCTAGAGATAAATGTATAAGTTCTATCTAGAGTCTGAACCTTGTATAGGTTGTTTCAGACAAGCACTGTAATAGAATAGGAACTAGACGAACAGCTGGGTCAATTCAAGGAAACTGAGTTATAATAAGAAAACTGAGATATGCATCTAAAGAACTGAGGGCTCAAACTCAGTTATGCAAGAACTAAAGATGACAAGTTCGCTGAGGGACACAGACTCAGTTGGCTTATCTAGAAGACTGAAGAACTGAGGGACACAGACTCAGTTGTTGAAGATTGAAGAACTGAGGTGGCAAACTCAGTTAGAAGCTGATCAAGTCGTGACTATAAATCAGGATTCACAAGTTTGTGGTGACCGAAAACCGAATTATAGATCATGTATAACCGAATAATCTTAAGGACAAAGATTATCGCTTACCGGGAAAGAAGAAACGATTGGTGTACTCGACTTAGTCAATTAAAGTCGGATAGTAAGTATACAAGGTACTCGAGTTTTGAAGAAGAGTAGAAGATTGAGTTAAGGCTTTGTTATATTCAAACTGAGAATACGACAAAAGATCGTACATATGAACGTTGGCAAAACGACAAGTGTAACGGCTACAAGAGCTACTGATCGTTACATCACCCCTATAAATATACATGAGAATCACTCTAAGAAACAGAGAGATGAGGATCAAAAAAAAAAAAAAAGAAGAGCTTTACAAGCATATATTCAAAGATCCAAATCCAGATCCATAAAATCAGATAAGATATATCTAGAAAAAGGGAAGCCAATGGAATTGCCTTGAAGACTTCAAAGAAAGATCCAGTAACCCACAAAGGGGAAAAGAAGGCAACTTGGAACTACAAAGTCAGATCCAGACAGCTCACTGAATTAATCCTTGATTAATTCTAAACCTAACCTTTGTGAAAAAGGGTTGGCTGTGCATAGTTTGAGAAGAGCAATTCTACCTTTTCTCTTACGGTGTTGCTTCACGGCATTTGGTGCGATCTGCGGGCCGTGTGTATATGTGGTGAGTGGTGAAGGAGCAATTCCACCTCCGAAAGATCAGTGTGCAGAATGAAGGGAGCAATCTCACCTTTCTTTATTTTGTGTAGACAGTGAAACCAGGGTGTCGTGAAGGACTGTCACAATGCTAGGATTTTGTAACGGTTATCTCATTATTCTAGTGATACCTCCTACACCACAGGAGAAGGGGAGACGTACGGGATTACACCACCCGGAACTTCCATAAACAAATCTTGTGTTGATTTTCTTTATGCATTTGTGTTTGTTTTATTTATGGCATTATCTCTCAGCAAACACCAGACACTGAATTCTCACAAACTGATACATAGAAGGTCTAGATTTCTGTTTACACATCTATTGCACTAAAGGCTATTACTTTATCCGCTGCCAGTTAACAAGACTGAATATAAGTCAGTTTTGACTTACAATTAGTTAAGCTAACTGAACTCCGCACAAGTTAAGGGACAGGAACATAACTGAACTGGAAGTCAGTTTGAGTTTCAGAGAAACTCAGTTCCTGGGGCTTTTACAACTTAAGATAAGTTTTTGGTGACAAGTTTATTCACCCCCCCTCTAAACTTGTGTTAGCCTTTCCAAGGGACCAACAATTGGTATCGGAGCAAATCTTCCTTCTGGAAGAGATCCAAGATACATTTTAAACCAGTTGTTGAAGACCCCTCACTGCATCAGTTCATATAGTTTCAATGTCTACATCTAAAGCTAGAAGTTGGCTTACCCATCCCTTAATTAATTGTTTGCAAAATATATCGATTTTCGGGATCAAATGATCGAAAGGTTCGACGACAAATCTTTATACAAATCCGAACCTCAACTCAATGATAAAGTGGATACAAACTTCAATGATCACCTTAAAGAATCCGGAGGAGTTCCATCACCGAGAGACCTCTCAAAAGAAGAAGGAAAGGAATTGTTGCAAATAGATATTGATATAGAAGACTCATTACGAAAAAAAGAGAATGTACAAACTATATCGAATCATCAAGAAAAGGTACATTCTTCCACTCGGTTATCACTTGCTGAACTCAGTCAGAGAAACTCTAATCTTGTCAAGTTAACCGAAAAACTCTCCTTGGAATTGGAACAAAAAGACAAAGAACTTGACAAAGCAAAAGATTGGAATGAGTTTCTAGAAACTGAGTTGTCATATTTTGCTGAAAGGACAATGCTCAGCAAAGTTGACAAAGGCAATGATAATCCCCCACCCCTACCCAGTCTTGAGACTTCAAAAAGTAAAAATCTTAGAAATCAAGATACTGGAAGACCTAGTAGATTACACAAAGAAATTAAAAATGTTAAATCTAAAAGAATCCTTGTGAAATCAACTAAGGTTGAGCGTAATGGTTTATCTAGAAAAGAGTTGAGAAGGTATAATTCTCTCAACCAAGAAACTGGAAGTAATACTTCAGTAACTAATCCAGCCGGACCCAAGAAGATATGGGTACCGAGGAAAACTTAAACTTTTTTTTGCAGGAAAAGTCAGTTTATATTGCAAAATCCACAGAAAACTGACTTCCATACAAAACTGAGACGGCAAAAGCTGATGAAGGACAAAACTGTCAAAGAAGTAAAGACTTTCCAGCTACCATCGACGTTTGGGCCGACATGGCAAATCACTCGAAGCCACGTGTCAATGGGAGAAAAAGTAGATGTACATCCCTACATAATCTCATTGATTGTGACACGACTCTCATTTTGAAAACGATTGAAAGACAAAATCTTGACGAAATCCTGCTCTCCCAAAATCAAGCATTCAAGAATCCCAAATTCAAAAATTCAATGGAGCAATACAACATTGACGAAGGAATCACAACAAGCCTGGACGCATTCTATCAAAAATTCTCAAACTCCAATCTTTCAATTCAAATTGCAAAGAAGATTAAAAAGATTCGAGGTTTGGAGAATTTGATTGATACAAAGGTCTCTACCTTATGCCCAGACGGCATTAGAGATTTCTACAGGAATGCTGAAATCACCAACAATGGAAGAAGCTTCAAAACGACTGTTCAAGACAAAAGCTTCATCATTGATGAACAATTGCTTTCCCTGGTGTTCCATCTAGATATAATTGGAGGCTCTTCATCCTTCACCTTTGGGAAAGAGGAAAAAGACAAGCTTTGGAACATCACTGCAATTAATAAGAAAGAGAAGAATTTCAGTGGCTCTATATATCAGCAGAAAGGAGAATTCGCATTCCTGACAATTCTTCTGACCAAAAATGTCATTGGTCATGCTCGAAATTTCTACACTCTCTCGGCGGACAAAATGAAATTGATTTATGCCATTTGGTTTGAGGAGATATTTGATTGGAACAAATTTATACTCAATCGCTTGATAAAGCGATTTCGATGAGAAGCGAGAGAATCAAAGAAAGTAAGGAAGGCTGCCGGAGAATCATTCTTACCGAAAAAGGGTTTTACCTATCCAGTGCAAAGGATACTGGATCATTTGTCCATTCCTAAATCCACACCAACTGAAGTGAAACAGAAGTCAGTGTCCACTGGGACAAAGAAGAGAAAAGCTACCAAAGAAGAAGAGTGGAGTGAAGTTTCAGACTCCAGTTCAAGCGAGACTGTGAAATTGAACGACAGAACCCTAAGAAGACAGAAAAGAATGTTGAACAAGTTTCGAGCACGTAAAGCCGAAACTAAGGAAGTAATTGAGATTGAGGATGAATCGATGAAACCGAAGAAAGCAAGCATGAAGAATCAAGAAAGCATGTACGAAGAAACCGAAGAGTTCGTTAATAAACTTGAAGAAAGTGAACAAGATGGAGATGAGGAATGTGTAGATGATAAAGAAATTGGTGAAGAAGAATCGAAAGAGTTGATGAAGAATGCGAAGAGAGTGAATTTCCCACTACTATGTTTGGGGAATACACCGAAAAACGAGAGAGAAGTTTGTGGAAGATGCAGAGTTTTGTGAAACTGAGTATGAAAAGGAACTGACAGTTCATGATACTCACTTTTACTATCCTGAAACTGGCTCCTCATCACAAACCCATATAGCATCCACAAACAAATCAGCAATTGAAGAAACTCTGGTCCAAGAAACTGAAGCTGAGAAACTGAAGAATCTGAAAGAATTTATTGAATGCTTAATACAAAATCTACAGGGGAAAATGTTCAATCTGCATGAATTAATTGGAAGAATACATTACTCAGGCCTATTTGAGTATTCAAACATCATCACCTTACGTAAGTTATTTGAAGATTGCTATCACCTATCTTCAAACAAGGGGAAAGATGAAGCTGTAGGTGATGATGCAGCTAAAGAAGAAAAGATCGAAGAAGCTTATGCCGGACAAGCGATAGAAGATCAAGACGGACAAGTAGATACGATCTACTAACTACTCAACTTGATGAAGAAGCAGTTGACAACATGTTTGAAGAACTGATTGCGAAGGAGATTTTAAAGACACAAGGATCGAGGATGATGAAGATAATGCAGTTAAAGCAGTGCTGAGCATCAGAAAGAAGCTTGTAATTTGTGTCAAATTGCTTGAGAAACTGGCAAATAAAGAGACACAAACTAAGGGGGAAACTGAAAAGAAATCAGAAAAGAAAACTGGAAAAGAAAGACTTAACCTCATTTCAGAAGAAGAAAAAGAGTAGATGAACGAGGAGATCAAAGAAATCCTGATCAAGATAAAAAACAATGATAAGGAAGAAGCCAATCAATTGCTCAATGAATATTTAGAGATCAAACCTAAAGATGGCGAATCAACTGAAGAAGGAAAAGCGAGAAGGCTCCTAGAAACTAAAAGGAGTATCTTTGTTGGTGAAAAACTGTTGGCTTTTGAAAAACAGATGTAATTTAATTCAGTTATAACTCAGTTTGTCTCTTGTAATAAACTCAGCCGTTCTAGTTTGCTCATTTGTTTTGTTATGATTTCTTGCACTATTCTTTTATTATTGCTTTTAGGGAGGGTTATGATACATCATCAAAAATAGGGAAATTGTTGGACATATTATTTATGTTTTGATGATGGTTCGTCACGTAATTAGACAAATCACTTACAACCCATGATGATGAAGTCGTAACTAACTGTTATAGTGCATAATGAAAGAAGAAGCAAGAAATGGTCTAGAGATAAATGTATAAGTTCTATCTAGAGTCTGAACCTTGTATAGGTTGTTTCAGACAAGCACTGTAATAGAATAGGAACTAGACGAACAGCTGGGTCAATTCAAGGAAACTGAGTTATAATAAGAAAACTGAGATATGCATCTAAAGAACTGAGGGCTCAAACTCAGTTATGCAAGAACTAAAGATGACAAGTTCGCTGAGGGACACAGACTCAGTTGGCTTATCTAGAAGACTGAAGAACTGAGGGACACAGACTCAGTTGTTGAAGATTGAAGAACTGAGGTGGCAAACTCAGTTAGAAGCTGATCAAGTCGTGACTATAAATCAGGATTCAGACAAGTCTGTGGTGACCTGAAAACTGAATTATAGATCATGTATAACTGAATAATCTTAAGGACAAAGATTATCAGTTACCAGGAAAGAAGAAACTGATTGGTGTACTCTGACTTAGTCAATTAAAGTCAGATAGTAAGTATACAAGGTACTCAGTTTTGAAGAAGAGTAGAAGATTGAGTTAAGGCTTTGTTATATTCAAACTGAGAATACGACAAAAGATCGTACATATGAACGTTGGCAAAACGACAAGTGTAACGGCTACAAGAGCTAGTGATCGTTACATCACCCCTATAAATATACATGAGAATCACTCTAAGAAACAGAGAGAGGAGGATCAAAAAAAAAGAAAAAAAGAAGATCTTTACAAGCATATATTCAAAGATCCAAATCCAGATCCATAAAATTAGATAAGATATATCCAGAAAAAGGGAAGCCAACGGAATTGCCTTGAAGACTTCAAAGAAAGATCCAGTAACCCACAAAGGGGAAAAGAAGGCAACTTGGAACTACAAAGTCAGATCCAGACAGCTCACTGAATTAATCCTTGATTAATTCTAAACCTAACCTTTGTGAAAAAGGGTTGGCTGTGCATAGTTTGAGAAGAGCAATTCTACCTTTTCTCTTACGGTGTTGCTACAGCATTTGGTGCAGTCTGCGGGCTGTGTGTATATGTGGTGAGCTGGTGAAGGAGCAATTCCACCTCCGAAAGATCAGTGTGCCATTTTAAGGGAGCAATCTCACCTTTCTTTATTTTGTGTAGACAGTGAAACCAGGGTGTCGTGAAGGACTGTCACAGTGCTAGGATTTTGTAACGGTTATCTCATTATTCTAGTGATACCTCCTACACCACAGGAGAAGGGGAGACGTACGGGATTACACCACCCGGAACTTCCATAAACAAATCTTGTGTTGATTTTCTTTATGCATTTGTGTTTGTTTTATTTATGGCATTATCTCTCAGCAAACACTGAATTCTCACAAACTGATACATAGAAGGTCTAGATTTCTGTTTACACATCTATTGCACTAAAGGCTATTACTTTATCCGCTGCCAGTTAACAAGACTGAATATAAGTCAGTTTTGACTTACAATCAGTTAAGCTAACTGAACTCCGCACAAGTTAAGGGACAGGAACATAACTGAACTGGAAGTCAGTTTGAGTTTCGAGAAAACTCGGTTCTCGGGGCTTTTACAACTTAAGATAAGTTTTTGGTGACAAGTTTATTCACCCCCCCTCTAAACTTGTGTTAGCCTTTCCAAGGGACCAACAGTATTGTAGCATCAGTTTTATTTTATGTTTTTCTTTCTTGAAACGTGTCACAACATATATTTTTCCCTGTTTCGTGCCTAACAGGTTTAAGGTCGTTTAAGGAAGCAAAAGAACAGGATTCTGGACGGAGGGTGTTAAGGTTATGTTTTCAGTGATTTGAAGATAAACTGATCAGAAATGAGGAAGAAAAGGAGTTGGTTTTCAGCAGTGAAGAAAGTCATGATCCCTGAATCTAGAGAAAAAGACAAGGAAAAGGTAATGCATTTTATAACATCAAGCAAAGAATAAGAATATCTAATGCTTTTCTTGGGAGATTGTTCATAAAGATCTAATTGTTGATATTACCAGTTCTGTTCTGGGAGCTGCTACTGAATGCAAAAGGATGTCTGTTTGTTTAACTTCTTGTGCTGTTTCTTTTCTCATGTTTTACAAAAGTGGAATTGTCTTTTTGGGAAATGACGGTATTAAACCTATATATTAGGGTCCAGGTGAATGTACTAGGGAGGCATCTCTATGTCGATACTGCATGTGATCTTGGAAGTTCTAACTTTCTCGTAAGAACTTTGCCCTGTGTATAAATGTTGCATAGTTTTATGTATTCAGTTAAGTCGAATCGGTTTATCCGAAGGGCTGTTCTTATAACGTATGGTTTTGTTTAATCCTTGATTTGCAGGATGAAGAAGATTTAATTATTAGAAATGATGAGCAAAAGTTTCTGGCCACTGCAGATTTCCTTTCTCAACACGAGTTGCGCACGATAATCTCAAATATTCATACTACTACTTCTGAAGTGCTCAAGGGGTAAGCCCTCTTTCTTGATATAAAGTCTATGTTGTCTTGTAACAAAATGCACAAAAAGAATGTTGATGTTCCTTTTTAAGAAGAATTTCATATGCCAATCAAATTTTCAATGGGGATATGTTTTCCTTTTATTTACTGTAACCAGTGTTCTAAAAATCGCCCTGGGCGATCGCCTAGGCGCCGCCTAGGCCCTGGACGACCCCCGGGCGTCCTCGACTTGGCTCTAGGCAATTTATCTGGGCGCTCAAGTGTGCTGGGCGATTTTTTGGGCGTTCCTGGACCCTTCTAGGCGCTCCTAGGCCCTTCTGGGTGCTCCTAGGCCCTCCTAGGCGCTCCTAGGACCTTCTAGGCGCTCTTAGGCCCTTCTAGGCTATTAGGGTTCCATCTGGGCGCACATCAAGTTTTCCCAAGTGTTTAGACAAGAAAGAGGCATAAAACCCTAAAACCCCCCTTAAAACCCTAAACCCCCTCGTAAAAACCCTAAAACCCCCCGTAAAAACCCTAAAACCCCTCTTAAAACCCTAAACCCCCCGTAAAACCCCCTTTAAAACCCTAAAACCCCCTTAAAACCCTAAAATCGCCTAGGCGCCCCTAGGCGCCCCAGGCCCTAGGCGCCCCTGTAGCGTACCGACTTCGCCTAGCGAGTTTTAGAACATTTGTTGTAACAGTGTCTTTTCTTATTTTCTTGTTCTCTTTTTAATTAGAAATTTATGATTTAATTAAATCTGAAGTTTATTCAAGTTGACTTTAAGAATATCCTAGAACTCTTTTTGTTCAAAGTGAGCCTGTTTTAGGAATCTGATATTGAGACTGTATGCTTGTGCAAACTTGTCTTAGGTTCAGTATGTTGAAGTAGTGTGACTTAACTAGAGATTGCATTTTAGTTTGACTATGTTGATGTTAAATGTGTCATTATTTGGCTTGAATGCAAGCATATAATGACATCATCACACAAATCTACAATGCTGGTGAAGATAGGCTGATAGGGCTTTGCAAGGTGGTGAGTCTACTTAGTAATTGAGCATAGAAGTATATTATGTTCTTAGTAATTGTTGATATTACCAGTTCTGTTCTGGGAGCTGCTGCTGAATGCTCGGGTGAAAGAGGAGCAGGGTTTGGTGGTTGGAAGAGATGAAAGCGGCGGCGATAGTTTTAGGAAGGAGGGTTTGTTCATCCCTTCAATTTTTCTCTACTTGGTTTTCATTGTGCGCTGTATTTTACGTCTTTGGTTTTCATTACAACCGGTCCAAACTCCAAATTGTGTCTGTGATTAAACCATTCTTTTTACAACATTATCCGGGGATGTTAGACACTTTCTCTAATATGTAATCAACAGTTTGTAATCTATCGGTCAAAACTGTTTCATTGATTTCAGTACAGGGCAAGGAGCAAAAGAGTGTCTTTTTGTTAAGTGGTTTCAACCGAAAGGTTTTGTTTGTGAATTTGGGGAGTCAATTTGTTCCAACAATGCCCATCAAGATATATGTTGATCATAGTCATGGACTATGTATTTGACTAAGTTTTGTGTTTTACACATCACAAGGATGCACACTAATAAATCAAAGGTATCTATTAAATAATGATTAGTTTGTCAGAATTATAATTTAATTACAATGGAGGTTTCTTTCGGGAACTTAAAGTGAGAAATTGGATGGCAACTGATTTTTAAATAATTTTGATGATGGGGTTTGAAACACAGATGCACTTCAAAGCAGAAAGTAATTGCGTTATTATTTTTGTGGTGGTTGTAGTAAAAAAATATTAAAAATATTCTTGTAGTGCCAAAAGTAATTTAAAGTGTGCCGAAAGTAAAATTGTGGTGTCGATAGAAGCCGCCTATATTTATAAAGTGAATATATTGTATTTATAATTTTTATAATAATAAAGGGGCTATGCCAATTTTTTTCCCCTCGTGATGCTCCCTTTAAATTTCAAAAGCAGATAGTTGCATAAGATGACTGTAAGAAACATCATAAAAATTTAGCCAAAAAAGCCAACACAAAACCGGAAAACGCAGAAACTATATTGTAAGCAACTTTTAAGCTTTATCAAACTAAGACCATATATGTATGTGTTATATTCTAAAACCGGTGAGAAAAATAGAACAATACTGTGGTTAAGTCATATCCAAAATGTATTATCCAAACCAAGTTTTATGTCTTATATTTTAATATTCACTTTCAAGCAATGTTTCTATACCGAGGGCATTATCAAGGTCTTACGGTGCAAGGCCAAGAAATGCTAGTACTAAATACAAGTTAACAAGGTAACGTCAAACGCAGAAATGAAGGCCATATATTTTTTTTAATGCCCCATGTTTTTTTTTTTTTATTTAATTAATGCCCCATGTTGAATGTGATATATGTCCGTCCCTTATTGAAAACTTGCTAGTTTTTTTTCTATCATATTAAAAAATGTATTTCTCCGAAGACTTGTTTCTTTTTCTTATATATTGATCGTGTCCGGTGTAAGCGAGTTGTTGAAATATATAAAAATGCTAATTATTACCTTCCCATCCGCTTAAATTTTTGAGAAAAATATAATTTAAAATGGTATCAGTTGGATACATGTTAGAGTATATAATTTTTTAAATTTTTATCTCCCCATTAGCTTAATATTTGGAAGATATGATAATTAAAAATGAAGAAGTTGAATATGGTATTTGTCCCACATTAAAGACGTATTAAATATTAAAAAATGTCCTCTTTCTTCGAAACCTAAATTTTGAGGATGATAATCCCCTTGTTATATGTTGTTGGGACGCAACATTAAATTGTCATATTAGACAAAATGTTTCGCCTCTTAAAATTAGCAAGTTTAAAATACCATTATTGTTATAAAACTAATATAAGAAAGAACAGAAACAAAGTAATGAAGAGAAAGGAGAAATACTTGTGTATTATTTCACTGATATCATGGGGTATTTATAATTGAGATTACAGTGTGAATACAATACAATAGATAAACCAGAAAATCTTGTAATCAATTTGAATAATA
Organism: Gentiana straminea; assembly: GCA_036785695.1. Lineage (NCBI taxonomy): Eukaryota > Viridiplantae > Streptophyta > Magnoliopsida > Gentianales > Gentianaceae > Gentiana > Gentiana straminea. The sequence continues at coordinate 7,037,286 of JAVUPR010000048.1, read as the reverse complement.
GATAAACATATTATTGTCTTTTATAACACTCCCCCTTGGATATCTATTATTCAACAAACAATAGATATGATATGCCTCATTAAAACCTTACTAAGAAAAAACCCAGTGGGAAAAAATCTTAGTTAAGGAAAAAGAGTACATATTTATCTATGTTGATTTACTCCCCCTGAACTAAGCATCAATTAATGTCTTTCAACGTCGCATCCCAATGCTCTTCACCGGTCTTTCGAATGTTGCAGTTGATAATGTCTTAGTAAATAAATCTGCCAGGTTGTCGGTTGATCGGATCTCGTTGCACATCGATTTCCCCATTCTTTTGCAAATCTATTATGTGGTGAATTAATTTCTCAATCTGAGTTGCATAACGTATATGTCATGCACTATTAACTTTGCTAGAAAAACCCAGTGGGAAAAAAAACTAGACAAGGTAAATAGTTCATGTCATATGCGTTTTTATGTGTTGCACTAACTGCCTCGTTAAAAACCTTTAACTAAGAAAACCCTGTGGGAAAAACTTGGTTAAAGGGAAAAAGAGTACAGTCATTATGCTTAAAATAACTTTGAAGTTGTCGCTCCCCCTGACGACAACATCTACTTTATGTACGCATTAAAGTATTATAAACACATTCTGGTTCCAAAACGGATGTAGAAATGATTTAAGTGAACAATTTTTCTAGATTGTTACTAGAGCGCACTTTGTATATCCGTACCTTCTGGACTTCATGTAGATAATTGAATGTAGGGGCTAAATACTGTCATGCCCACTACTCATTCGGGCAACACATGGAACTCAGTCAGCACTATAATTATAAAAACAATGGAGAAAGTAATACAATCGCAATTGCATGCGTATATTCCACTCTCACACGTCGTAGTGCTATAAATTCATGACACAAAGTTTGAGTTACTTATATATTCTTTCCTCAATAGAACTATACTATAGTCATATTACATTCAACATGAATGTTAATGATATTTTTAACTTAATAGTATGTATGCTGTGATTGTCATGTTAACTTGTTTCTGAAATCCACCAAGAATTTTCATATTAATGTCCAACGACCCATAAATATGTGGTCATGACATATGAAAACTCAACATTACGCGGATATACTAGTTAGCGGAACATAACATTATCTATAATGGGAGAATATATTTGATCATTAACAAACAAATATTTCTAATTCAAACTCAACCTCAATTGCTTATTTCATTTTTACCTAGTCCGAGTGTTTCGGCACTCGCGAATGACTTAGTACTTGGATCCGTATATAATAATAGCAATTAAAGAGGCAAATATGTCGTCGACGACTATTATATTTTATTATAATTTCTCCCATAAAATTCATTGCTAATTCGATATTAGCATAAACCATTTCCTTATCAATGTATGGATTGGTTGTTCCGCAACCCCAATATTTAATCATTTGATGCACGTGCAATTTTTGTTTTGGGGTTTTCGTCTACAAGACGAATCTCTTTAAGAGATTTCATGAGTGACTGAATATCAATAATAAATTGATCATTCTTCCGCGGATTTTTATCTTTAACACCGATCGGTCTTCTACGCTTCTGACGTAGAGAAATATCTTTAATCATACTGTTGGTGCATTTATAAATAATCACTCATTTAATTTCAATATAGGTATCCGGCATATTACTTGTTAAATACTACAAGTAAGATTATTTTCGCATTCGATTAAACCGATGCGTGGAAGATCGTTTATCTTGTTAAAATTTCTCGGCATTCTTTTATTCTAACATGAGATTTTCTTTATCTCCCCCTAATGCCGAGAATCGATCTTCATCGAACATGTTGCACCAGGCTATACATTGATGCTATTTTATTCGCTTCATGCGATTTACACATAAAGACATAGTGGTTTCAATTAAATATCTCATTCTATGAGATTTTTGAAAGCAATATCTCTCTTGCGCTTCATGCGTTTAATATATGACTATGTGATTTTAGATTCTTCAAGAATCGTTCGAAAAAATTCACGTTATATTTAGAGAAATCACTAGAATGAGACAACGAACTTTTGGTTCGTTTCTCCCTCTTTCTCGGAAAATATTTGATATATGCAAAATGTGCATAATCTACCCTTCGTGGGTTTCATGTAAATGAATAATATATGAACTCATGGTTCATATATGTCCATATTTGTCACGAGATATAATGGATTTTCCTCCTCTTATTCTCGGACAACACTTTTTCACAATCGGTATCTAGAAATTTGCAATTACCCGTGACGGATTCAACATTTTAATGTTAGAGATCCTCTTATGCGGGTATCAACAAATTTCTTTAATATTTTCCGATTTGGGGAGAAGCATTATCTCCTTTAGAGATATTTTATCAATTCTCACAATGCTTATTAGGATGATTAAGTCAACCAGATTTTGAAATTAATAATAATAATATTCACAATTAAACAACACAATGTATCATGTAAATGATAATATTGTCAATCAAACAGCACAATGTATCACGATTCCTAAGACAAGCAATTCATATGGGATCTATTACTAGAACAACTCAAGGAATCCTCGATAACTGAAAAGTCGGTAAAAATTATATGTCAATAGACACTATATTACCAAAATGTGATTACTTACATAATAAATGGCAAAGCAACTTTTCTCGACTAAATGCATGTTTCTATCGTATATTATGAATAGATAAATCATGCATTACATAGAGCATAGTATTAAAGATGATTTGATCTAATAATGTGTTCAACTTCTCAAAAGTAATGACAATGAGTTCAAATATTTCTAAGAATTAAGTAATAGTCTATCAAATTCTAAAACATTTTAGTGAATTAATATGATAGAAATGAATTGTTATATTGAAGAAATCTTCACCGTTGATTAGAAAATTGTATTAGTATAAATCGATTTTCTACAAATTGAGAATATCAATTGAAACTGTGTAAATCTATTCTTATGCAAAAGGTGTATGAACTAAGATGCTCACGAAAATTGGCATCGAAAAATACATTTTAAGTTCAACACATTTAATCATTTTATTTAGCCATAAGCGAAAATCAAAACGATCATTGAAAATAGAATAAAGTCTTATCAATAGACTAAGTGTAGAGCATCCTAAACAAAGAGTTTTGGATCTATAATTATTATTATAACACATTAACCCATATCATATCATTTTCAATGCAGCTACCATTTCACATTAACCCATATCATTTTCAATGTAGCTACCATTCGAGTTCACTTAATATTGCTAATATGGGAAGAGTATTTTATATGTGTCAAGAAGAATTCATCTTAATGCCCATAAATAAAACCAACCTATCGTATATGAAGATCACCATTGTATTATTAAAATAAAAATTACCATCAAAACTGTGTCAACTTAGAGGAATTACATACCACAAAGAGAGGAATTGCCAATCATCGAGAAAAATGATTAACAGAAGCCAACTAACTTCAAGTTGCGAAGTCAACTAACTTCAAGTTGTGATATTAGTGGTATATCAAAATCAAATAAATAAATCCACAACCTCAATTTGACATAGTGACATATTAACCAAAATACGAGCTGTGACATATTGGCATATTAACCAAAATATTGGCATACTCCCAATAATTAATATCTGGCCTTGTCTTAATTAATGGATGGCATTTTATGCATTTTCTATAGTTATTAGCTGGCCTTTTCTATAATTAATAGCTGGCCTTTTATGCCTCTTTTTTTTTTTTTTTTCAATCTTTTCTATTTGTGACGGCATTTCAACCAAAATATTGGCTTTGTCTTAATTAATCTGGCCTGGCCTTATCTCATCTATGTTATGATTGTCATTGTAATCGGAAACTTGTCATTGTGATTGGAAACATATTTTTCACGACCGCGTCCACGACCACGGCCTCTACCACGATCTCCACTGCGACCACGTCCACCGCCAAAAGGGCCAAAATTTGAAGATTTTGTCACATTCACTTCAGGGAATGAACTTGCACCAATAGGGGTTTCATATCCCACACCTATGGTAGGTGTGGCCTGGTCTATTTTACAATCGGTAGTGCCACTTCAAGGGCATACCATTACGATAAAATGATAATCATATAACTTTATTGATATATTCAGTAGATTTTTATCTCTAAATTTCAGATCACTCGTGGAAACATTTTTTAATGGAGTTCAGGTCCTTAGTTATTTCTGTGAATAACATCTCCACGTTTTTGCTATGAATCTCAAGTTCACTTTTAAGAGTATTTGGCATGTCTGACGTTCAAATATGTGAATATCATATTCACTTTCGTCAACTGACGACATGTCCGTTAATGTGAATTTTATATTCACTTTTACGAGCTTTATATTTTCATATGGATTTCTGGTCCATTATATACTCTTTTCGAATATTGATCATCTTTATCTCCATATCCGGGCACAATCCGTATATGTTGGGACCTAATCACAGGATGCAGGGTCTTATCTCTTCGAAGCACAACAAATGGTTAAGAATAATGAACGGATTGTCGTTAATTGGTCGAGAATAATGAGTTACCGAAAATAACTCATTATTTGATTTCATTATCCCACCATGTGGACCTTTTCTCATTTATGATATAACCACTATGAATTTTAACTGATATTGCTACTTGGAGCATATCATCGTCGTTAAACGTGAAAATTTACCATGGCGGTGATCATTGGATCTCATTATATGTATACAATAAAGTCCTCATCTTGGAACTTTGATCACTCGCGGAAGCATGTCTTTTTCAATAGACTCCCGGTCCTCTTTTATTTATGTGAATGACATGTCCATATGTGAATTATATTCACTTTTATGAGCTTTTAACATTCAATGATAGACTTCGAGTCCGTCATATGCTCGTTTAAAATAATGATTACCTTCTCATATGACTTTATCGTAACCATGACATGATCAATAAGATCATGACCGATAACATCAATTATTATATCCTTATATCACATATATGTATCGTAAATTTACCAATTATATATATCAAGATAACATAAGCTGAATATAGCAAATTACCTCACCAAATTACCGATATGATGGTTGAAAATAGATCTTTTCTCCTCCGGTGTCTTCTATCTCGAACCAATCAAATAAAATTATTAAGAAAATCCTTTTATCATTATATATTTTTAACCGTGATTAACTAGTGATTATCGTGTAATTATAAAATACAATATGCTTAAATATTAAACATTAAACACAAGCTTCCCTTTTATTTTATTTTTGACAACTCGGCAATCATGTCGTTGGTTCAGAGTTTTGATCCATGATTAATATACTTGATCCATAATTAAAATACATAAAGGAAAATCATATATATTGTATAAATCAAGTAAGGCATGACGTCAAAAATTATTTCAATTAGATGAAAGTTAAAGAGGACTTATTCTTTCTGCACTAAAGATTCCGATTGCAATGTTTGTTGATCATTGGAACAACCGATCGACTCGGCAACAAAGGTCAGAGACTCGTGCTGATAACGTGTTATAAAACTAATATAAGAAAGAACAGAAACAAAGTAATGAAGAGAAAGGAGAAATACTTGTGTATTATTTCACTGATATCATGGGGTATTTATAATTGAGATTACAGTGTGAATACAATACAATAGATAAACCAAAAAATCTTGTAATCAATTTGAATAATAGATAAACATATTATTGTCTTTTATAACAATTATAACATTTTATACTTTTTTTCATTCTTTCTATCCTTAATTAATTTGGTGATGACACATCCACAGGTAAGTTGTTTATTATTATTATTATTATTATTATTATTATTATTTTTTTTTTTTTTTTTTTTTTTTTTTTTTTGAGGGAACCACAAGTTCACTACATATTCCATAACACACTTTAATTAATAGAAAGATTATGTGACTAAGTACAAGGTGTATCGATCTAGTGGTGAGCTAGACTATAACCTGACATGAAGACCAATGTTCGAAACCCGTTAGGGGTAAAAGAAAAAAAAAATTATGTGACTAAGTCTGTAGTACGCATATTATTTTCATTATCATTCAACAATTTTTTTCATTTTTACATTAACTACATTGATGCTATTCAAAGGTTTCTTCCAACAAATTGCCTAAAATTAATTACATGCATCAACTTTTTTTTTTTTTTTTTTTTTTGAGGGGTGCATCAACTTTCTTAAGATGCGTGAAAAACTTCCAACATGACTATTATTTATTTAGGCCTTAGGGAAGGATGTAGTATTTAAGTTGATCATCGTCTTCAATTAGCATATGTCCTTACTCTCGGTGGCAGAGCCTAGTGAAGATAGGAGGCACACCGCACATCCATTGAATGTTTTTTTTTTGTTGGTATTAAACGATATAGTTTTATTGTTAGAAATATACGCATCAATCTTGACTCTAGTAACCTCTTTAGTTTTTTTCCGGTGCCCTCCCCTGGCTTCAACTTATGAATCCGTCAATGAAGTGGCGGATCTAGGTATTTGTTTCAACGGGGTCATTGGAGCCTAAAATTATATTTTTTACCATAAAAAAAATACTCTTTTAACACTAAAAAATATTCTCGGTTTTTATTATGTTGAAATCAGAGAATGAAAAACATGGAAAAGAGAATGAGAAATCAATACATCGAATGAATCTCCAATTGAATGTTTACGGTGTTCATGACTTTGATATTTATCCTACTGAGCTAGAAGTAATTGCTACTAACTGACTATAACAAACTAACAAACTAATTGGGCTACTACTCCAACTTGCTGTTGCATTTCTGTTATTTGCAACACCCCCGCTCAAGCTGGGGTGGGGGAAGCATATATGTCTTGTGCCTGGAAGGATTGTAAGGCTCTTTGTAGGCAGGACTGTCAAGTGGTTTAGTGAAACAATCAGGTAGTTGTTGAAATGATGAAATAGGAAACAACTTCTCCAACCCAGCTTGCAATTTTTCTCTAACAACATGGCAATCCACTTCAATGTGCTTCGTACGTTCATGGAAAACTTGATTGGAAGCTATATGCATAGCACTTGGATTATCACAATACATGGAAATAGGACTTCTAACTGGAATCTGCAAGTCTTCTAGTAAAAATTTGAACCACTGAATTTCACTAACTGTAGCTTCCATAGCCTTATATTCACTCTATGCTGAACTCCTTGGATACTGTACTTTGCTTCTTTGCTTTCCAGGGTACCAAGGCTGCCCAATCTGAATCAGTGAAGGCTGTAGGATCCAAGGAACCCTTTGCTCTATAGAAAAGGCCTTGGCCAGAATGTTTTTTTGATGTATTTGAGGACTTTGTAAGCAGCATCCAGATGATGTTGTGTAGGAGCATCAAGAAATTGGCTGAGCTGTTGCACATCATATGCTATACCTAGTCTAGAAAAGGTCAAGTAGAGCAACTTTCCAACTAGCTTTCTATACACAGAACTGTCTGGTAGAAGGGGAGAATCCCCATGTTGCAGCACATGTTTAGTGTCCATAGGAATGACTGAGGGTTTGGCACCAAGAACACCAAACTCATTAAACAGATTTAAAGCATACTTCCTTTGAGAAAGAATCAGACCTGCAAAATTTCTAGCTATTTATAAACCAAGGAAATAGCTTAGTTGACCTAGGTCTTTAATTTTGAATTGATCATGTAGAAACCTTTTGACTTGAGTAATTTGATTAAGATCATCACTAGCCAGTACTACATCATCCACATAGACTAAAAGGGCAATGAAATCTGCACCAGATCCCTTTGTAAATAGGCTATAATCACTCTTGGACTGCCTAAAACCTTCAAGTAAGGCTGATGTAAGTTTGGCATTCCACTGCCTACTAGCCTGTTTAAGGCCATACAAAGACTTGGTGAGTTTACAAGCTACATTATGTACTGTGGTATGAAATCGTTGTGGCAATCTAATATAGACTTCTTCATGTAAATCACCATGAAGAAATGCATTGTTGACATCTGTTGGTGTACATGCCATTGATTTGCAGAGGCTGCTTCTAGAAGTGTCCTGATGGTTGCCATTTTGGTTACAGGAGAAAAGGTCTCTTGGTAGTCTATGCCATACATTTGAGTATACCCCTTTGCAACCAACCTAGCCTTGTATCTCTCAACTGAACCATCTGGCTTATACTTGATCTTGTACACCCACTTGCACCCAATGGCTTTCTTATTGGGGGGTAAAGACACAATTTCCCAAGTGTGATTTGCTTCAAGGACTGCTATCTCTTTCTCTATGTATTTTTGCCACTTTACATGTTTATTGGCCTGGTTATAAGTAGTAGGTTCTCACTCTATCTTCATTGTAGACAAAATGGTTATAATCAGGAGAAAGACTATTATATGCCAAAGAAGGAGTAAGATAATGTGGTGATCTCAAACTAATTTGGGAACATACATAATCCTGAAGATGTATAGGCGGTTGTCTCACTCTCTGTGGTCTACTAGATAGAGGAGGAACAACAAGAGAAGTGTGAGAATTAGTAGACAAATCATCAATGATAGGAGGGCTGCTAGGCACATGATTCATGTCTGGTTGTCCTATGTGATCAGCAACATGAAGAGGAGGGCATGGTGCTGGTAAACATATGTCCTCCAAATCACACGTAATGGACTGCTCTCTATGGTGTTCAAAAGAAAAGCATTTTTCATGAAAGACCACATTTCTGGAGATATAAATGGTTCAAGAATCCAAGTCATAGACCACATAACCCTTGGTAGTGTAAGAATGCCCAAATAAACACCAGCATCACTCCAAGGGGTGAATTTAGACATGTTGTGCTTTATAGTTGAAATATACACTAGACATCCAACCACCTTGAATTTGCTATAGTCAGGGGCTTTACCATATAATTGCTCAAATGATGTCTTTCCATGCATAATATGAGTTGCGTTGCCATTGATTAACACATCATCATGCATAACACAATATCCCCAAAAATGAATAGGCATAGAGGCTTGAAATTTTAAAGCCCTGGCTACATTCAACACATGTTAGTGCTACCTTTCAACTAGACCATTTTGCTAAGGGGTGTGTGTGTGTGTGCAAGATGTTTGATGTACAATCCCTTTTTCAGCATAAAACTCTGGCATGTTAAACTCACTACCATTATCAGACCTGACAATCTTTATATGAGCATGAAACTGTGTAACAACAAACTGACAAAACCCTTGCACAATACTAGCCTATGATTTATTGTGTAAAAAATGTATCCAAGTATACCTACTGTAGCCAAGGGACAGACAAGGCAGATTGTATCTTGTGGAACTTGGATATCAGGCAAAAGTTGTGCAAGAGTCTTCAAGCTTTGATGAGATGGATGGCCAAGCCTGTAGTGCCATAACATATCATTTGTGATGCTTGATAAATTCTGAAAGGATTCTGTATGACACCTGCTAGTGTATGACTGCTGCAACACATACAAACCTCCTTGCTTTTTAGCTAATCCAATCATCCCAAGACCTGGATCCTGTTTGTAACATCTGGTGGATACAAAGGAAATTTGCAGTCTGGGATTTTGTGTAAGTTTGCTGAGTGAGACAAGGATAAAATTAAAACTTAGAACACATAATACTTTAGTCAATTTCAAATTGTATGTCAATTGTACATCACCAATGTGTGAAACTAACACATCTTTTCCATCTAGAAGATTAACATAAACTTCTTTAATTGAGTGATACTGGCTAAAGTGTTGTACACTAAACACTATATGATCTGTTGCACCAGAGTCCAGAATCCATACAGTAGAGGAAGTACTTGTATAGAGTTCATTTTCTTGTTGATAAGAAGCTGATAATACTGAAGCATGATTCACAAAGTGTTGCTGCTCTGTAGAATCATGTTTCCCAGCTAATAACTTCTTGAATTGTTGATATTCTTGCTGTGTAAGAGTCACTGAATTACTAGTATCTGAATCTGATTGAACACTTCCCTGAACAACATTGGATTCCACCAAATCCACTCTACTTCTGGGCTTTAAACCGGGGGACACCCATGCTCTCTGTAGCATTGATCCTCCACATGCCCTATTTTGTCACAACAAGTGCATTATGTCTTTTTACCAGATTGACTACCAGTTTACTTCTTTTGTGTAGTCCCACATGCACCATCAGTAGTTGGTGCACCAGATTTATTGACATTATTTTGAATACTCTACCCATTGTGAGGAACATTTGACCTACTAAACATCACAATAGAATCCCCAAATTGTACTGTTTGGCCATTATGACCTCTCTGTCTCTCAAATTTGAGTGCTAATCCAAATGCTACTTTGATATTTGGTATGGGTGACATGAGTAAAATATGAGACATGACTGGTTCAAAGTGTTCGTCTAGTCCTCTCAAGAATCTAATGACATATTTTTCTTCACTATAGCCAATAAAAGTCGGAATAACCTGGCAATTGCATCTAAGAACACAAGTACAACTAGGTGTAGGCTTTAAAACGTTGATTTCATCAATCAGAATCTTCATCTTGGTAAAATACTCCGTTGCAGTGGATCCTCTTTGTTTTGTACTATGGAATTCTTCTAACAAATTAGACAAACTAAATGAGTCAAGATTGGCAAACCTGTCTTTCAAGTCGTCCCAAACATCTTTCGCACTGTTGATCCACAGTAAACTCTGCGCAATCTGCTTTGCAACTGAGTTCCCGATCCAGGTAGTCACCATAATGTCACATTGTTCCCAGGCATTGTGCCTTGGATCTTCATTTGCAGTTCTCTGCAATGAGCCATCTATGAAGCCTGCTTTATTCTTCATTTTTTTATTTATTTTAAGGAATAACTTTTATTGATGAAAAGGGAAAAAAAGAAATTACATGTGGGTGTCGCCTTAGTTCGCGGTCGATTCCACAAAAACACAAAGCAATAAAAGACATTTAAGGAATTTAAGCATTAATAGTAATCGTAGTCTTCATCATATTTCCGGTAACTTTGCTTCCTTGCTCTTGTCGTCATCCCTTTACAAGGTGCTACAGTCGAGAATCCTTCGGTCTCAGAAGCCGTCTGCCATTCATCGTATTGGTGAAAGGAAGAGTTTAGATATTGGTTTGACTCATAATCTGAGGTATCGAGTTGGTCTATTACTTTATCCACGTCTGAGCTGCAGGCGAATTTATCATGTTGGCGTGAGCGTCTCTTGGGTGATGTCTTGTTTTTCTTTTTGCCTCGGCTCTTCTGTTGTTGAGCAGCATCAGGTTCACTCCCCCCCTTCATAGCTAATTCAAGATAGGTAGGGGTCGGGGATTCTTTCTCTCGGGGTGATTGATATTGCCGAATCGGGAATTACCCCGGTAGCATCAAAGCGGGCTGCAAGCAAGGTGGAATGGAAAGCTCTTAAGGCGTCGGTCGATATCCGGGCCCCGGTCCCGTATTCTTCAAGATCGGAGCACTATGTTGTCCCTTATCTACCTGAGGTTGTGCCTTGCTCGTAGGATATTCAAAAGATTTAGCACTAGGGTCCAATGTCGTGGTCTTTTTCTTTGCCTCCTTGCTAACGGCTGAGGGTTCCTCAACCACGATTGATTGTGCATTCTTGACTGTTTGATTTGCATCGAGAGAAAGGTGAGTTGTCTCCACTAACTCTTCTTCAACAAGAGATTCAAGTATGCTAAAAGTATTATGTGTGGTGGTGGTATCCACAGGTTGCGAAGGTGCCGCGGTTGGAGGAATAGCATTGCCCGTTGAAGTTTCCGCTGCTGTATTCACACTACCGGTGTGTATGTCTGAAGGAGCTATAGGAGTAACAGTACTATGTTGCTTCACTTGATAGACCTATTGGGGTTTGCTTGGATTTGTTTCAGGAACACGCGTATCGGACCTCTTCGTGTGACTATTATCCTTATTTGTATTCTTCCGTAAATTTTCTGATGGCGGATTTTTCCTTTGACATTTCGCTTCTGCATGGCCAATGCGATGACAAAAAGAGCAATAATCGGGCCAAAACTCCGCATTAACTTCTTGCCAATGCCCAGTATGCACATCCTCACCCAACCAGATACGAGTACACCGCGGTTTTAGAATATCAACCTCAACAAGAACCCGCGCAACCGACGGTCTCCGCATATCAGATGTGGCCGCATCTGTTTGTAGAGGTCGACCAATCAAACTGCCAATCTTAGTAACATATTTAGAATTAAAGAAAGGAAGTGGTAAACCTGGTAGTTCAAACCAAATGGGAACCAAGGAGCAATCTGCATTACAATGGAAATCAATTGTCCATTTCGAAAGCACAAACCGGTTAGCTCCCATAAACCATTCACGTCGCGTAAACAACCTATTATAGTCTTCTTGACATCCCGGATGGACCAAAACATGTTTAGTATCTAGCAAACCAATTTTGCATGTAGCCTTTAAGTCGAGGCGTAAAAAAATTTACGAATGTCATCAATACGAGGCTCGTAATCGGAAAGCGAGCTACCAAAGCATTAGCAAAAGGCCGTGAGAGTACCTCAAGTTCGTTACGTGAGACGAAGAGGGCTGGTTCCCCTTTGCACGTCCCATACACCCCAAAATCTGGGATATCTGGTGTTGAATTCCCTATTACTGCTGCATATGACTTTACAGGCTGACTAAGGGAATCCGGCGGCTTGAGAGGTTCAGCAGGCTCCGCCATCTCCTCCGGAACATCAGCAGGAGAGAAAAGCCGCCAAACCCTAGCACCAAAACCTTGCTCTCGTTGATGTACAGGTCGTCGGGTCGACAGCAGCCACTCTAAGAAGCAGCGGACAAGAAACCCTAAAACGCAAACCACAACACCACAAAACAGAAGCCAAGAACCGATGAAAGCAGATAAACGGACAGAGAACCGATAGAACAGAGGTCGAGAGAACGCCGAAGAAGCTTATTGACGTTGAAGTTCATGAACGCCGAAGAAGCCATGTACAGTCGCCGCCGCCATTCACTGGCCACAAACATGCCTGCTTTATTCTTCATAATCAGCACTTGCCTAGCCGATCTACTCCAAGAATGGAAGTTTCTTCCATTCTCATCCAGAATTGGTTGAACTAACACCAACGAGGGGTTTTCGTTTGGATGTATGTAAAAAGGACTGAAGGCTGGGATAACATCTGGAATAGGCTGAGCTTCCATTGATAACTTCGAAGAAGAAGCTCTTCAATCGAAAAATGAATCAACTGGAAAAGAAGAACAATTCGTGGAAGAGAAATTTCTCTGATACCATGTTGAAATCAGAGTATGAAAAACATGGAAAAGAGAATGAGAAATCAATACATTGAATGAATCTGCAATTGAATGTTTACGGTGTTCATGACTTTGATATTTATCCTACTGAGCTAGAAGTAACTGCTACTAACTGACTATAACAAACTAACTAAACTAATTGGGCTGCTATTCCATCTGTTATTTGCAACACAGTAGGGTCATATGACCCTCCTTGGATAGACTCGGTCTGCCACTGCGTTAGTCTCCTCTCGTATATGTTGTTAAGCCTAACCGTATTACTTTGTCATATTGGAAAAAAAAAATATTTTTATTATTGTGTTAGTATTAGTGTTAATATTAATATGGAATGTGTCTTTTTATTAACCAAAAGGGTTTTTATCCTTGTGGTTTAAGAACAAACCTTCTTTAGTCTCAATAGGTGGAGGTTGGGAGGTTCAAATGTTGTTATTAGCATTTTTTAGCCTTGTTTTTAGCTTATACTAAGACCAGCCCAATCTTTTTTTAGCTTTGAAGTTTATATACCAAAATCACCCTGAAAAAAAATTATGGTTCTGCCACTGGTTTAATAATCGTTTGCATTCGAGTTGTCATATATATAAATGTTGATATAAGAAAATGAAGTGACATATCTCTGTAATGTGAATCGATATACCTCAACGAAGCCGAATAGTCAAGAGTTATAGCTCGTATGCCAAGTGAGATGATTGTTTTGTTGTGTCTACTGTCTGACATTCGTATGTTGATCATATTTCTTTCATTTTCACAACATGAGATATTACAATTTTTATTTATTTATTATTATTTTATGGTTTGGAGTGGGTGTGACCTCTTCAATGGCGTATTCTGTCAATAGAAAAAGCCACAGGACGGTCCTGTCCAAAAAAATCAGTTGTAAACAGTGCATTGATGAATACAAAACAACCCATTAGATTCAAGACTGACTCACACAATGTCGGAGTATATGCTGTCAATTAATTTTTTTTTTGTTTTTTATTGTTTCTTCAGAATTTCGGAGTACCTATTTCACACAATCATCCGATCACTAAAAAATCCCTCTTCATTATTAATCCACTTTAAACAGATATCTAGATGTGCCCAGAAGCTGATAAATACTTGTTTCTAAAGAAAAGAAAAGAAAAGAGCTTTTGATCTAAAAGAGTTGTTAAAAATGTTAGGGAAGCTACAAGAAGCTTCTTCACAATACATGTCAAAGTTGAAAAGAAAGCAAAAACAAAAAGCCAGTGGCGCGATGAAACCGGATTCTTTAGGCCTCACAGATAGCAGAAGAAGCTCTGATCTTTTTGGATATGGTGATGGTTGTTATTACAAAATGGAGTCTCACAAGTCAAAAGATTGTTATGAAGAACTTAGGGAAGCCATAACAGAAGGGCTAGCTAAACAGAATTTATTGCCCAAAAGTTGTAATAATCAAGAAAAAGCTTATTTTGATAGTAGTACAAAAAAGTTTGATTTTTCTATGGATTTTTCTTCCACTAGTTCTAGCCCATCTTCAATGTTTCATTCGCGCGAATTCGATGCTTCAGACAGTTCTTTTCAATGTTCATTTGAAGAGAAAGCTAAAGGGCCATTATTATATCATCATCAAAAAGCTTCAACATTTACTCAAGAAAAGCTGTTGGGAAATTACAGAAAGAGCACTTTTTTGGATATGGATTTGCCAAAGCATAAAATGGCTCAATTTTTTGTTGAGAAAGTGGATTCGTCACCACAAAGAACACTTGAAGAGCTGATTCAAACAGTGCAATTTAAAGGGCTAGTGACAAGCCCGGTTATTGATCGACGATCCGATCATGGAAGAAAACAGCTATCAAGAGTTCATGATTCTCCACCAATTGTCATTATCAAGCCCAAAAAGGTTTCTTCTGGCTTTGTAGAAGAAGATCTTTACAAACACAAGTTTATAAGTCAAGATTTCGATATTCAAGAAATTTTAAAGAACCTTAGATTGAAAGTTCCAAAAATTCAAACAAAAACAATAGATTCTTTGGAATGTAGTAATACACTAATTGTACCAAATAGTTCAATTACAGAGAACAAGAAGGCTGTACTTGAAGATCAAGTGAGCATTTCGGCCACCACGCACCTCCTCGTAAGTTATCGTGTTATCTTAATTACCTCTAAAATCCCTTGATTATTGCTTAAGTGAAAAGATAGGATATGGATTGGATAGTGCATTGGATTATGATTATTTGTTATAAACAGAGGGTGATCATATGTTGTGTTAATGCAGGATGAAATGAGATTAATGGATGAGGCTATCCAAATAAGCCCTCATAATGATCATGATCATGTGTATGATCCGGAAGTAATAAAGCTTACAATTTCTGAAGAAGTCTCTGCTGGTGATGAAATGCATAATACCTCCAGAAATCCAGGTAAAACAATGTCCTGATACGTAATAAATATTATTGAGATATAAAGTTGACTCAAATATTTAAGATATAAATCGAAAACGATAAGCTTAATTATTTAAGATCTTCGTTATGACTCAAATATTTCAATCGTTTGGTTTCCAAGGCTCTAGGTCACTATATCTAAACGGGGTTTTCTAAGGGGGGGAAAAACGATTTTTAAAGGATGTGACATATGTTTAGAAAAAATATAACAGGTGCCCAACTTTTATTCATTTTTTTTGGGTCTAGGCAATGGCCTTGTAGGCCTATGTCCAAAGACGAGTGTGGAGACATAACTCTCGTGGTGGGGTCTAAAATAAATTTAGGCGCTATATTTTCATCATTTTAAGGGTTTATAGGATATGACTTTGTAGGCTTATGTCTCGGGATTGGTATGCAACCGTAACTCTCATGATGGGGGTACATCTAGAGTTCTATGATCAATAAGGTACTTACAAGGACAAATTTTTTTTAGCAAGGAAGAATATAATATCCAATATCAAAAAATTCCTTTTAGGTCAAAAGAGGACACGATGTTGAGTAGTTACTCTATTTATTAGGGTTCTAGTTGCTTCTTTATACCCGAATTCTAAGACGTTGCATTATCAATTCAACTAAATGACATAAAAAATCACAATCATCAGTTTTTCATTGTGAAGTTTAGTCATTTGAATTCTTTTTTCTTGAACTGACAATATAGGTCTAATGTTTTAGCAATGCTAGTCAATTTCATGGCTTAGCCTATTGTGTATTCAAATATTAATTGTTCAATAAATCCTTTTGCTATATGATTTCTTCAACTTTTGCAGATTACAACAACAAAACTCAAACCCATCTCAGTGACTTGAATTCATTGATCAACAAGCAGAAAAGTGACAGCAAATCAAGAAATCTTCTTTTGGATAATCCATTATTCATCAATAAAGTTGAAGAACTCTTTTACACCAACACTCACAAACTTCCCTCAAGAAATAACAACCCTCCAATTTCTTCCCCTTTATTACTTGATTGTGCAAAAGAACTTCTTGAAAACAAGTCGTCACTTCTTCAATATACAGGACCCATTATTACTCAACAATCCTCAAAGATGTTCATCTTTCTTGACCAATTGGTTGATGAGATTTGTGATGGGATTGAAGATTTGAGAAAGTGCCACATGAATATTGGTGAGAGATTTGGAGAGGATACTCTTCCTAAAGTGTTGTATAAGGACTTGTGGGGCAAAGGGGTTGTTAATGGAGGTTGGGATTTGGGGTGGAGGAAGGGGTTTAATGGAGATGAAGTTGAGGGTATTGTTGTCAATATTGAACATGAAATTTTGAATGGAATTATTGAGGATATAATTGTAGATATATATAATTAAAGGATGACGAGTTAGAGAATAATATTTTATTGCCATTGCAATTAACATTATACTAGCTAGTAAGCTCACTTTTATAAGTGGCAATTAACATTATACTAGCTAGTAAGCTCACATATACATATATATATATATATATATATATATATATATATATATATATATATATATATATATATATATATATATGTATGTATGTATGTTTGTATTCCATCCATAGTAAAATGATGTTATCAGCTATCACTTCATTTTCAGCTTTCGTCTACGATTCTTTGATCTTTCTTCGAAAAAAAGAATCCGTGTATGTTTTTTTTAAGTATGACTATTTCAAATATGATTATTATCTCTATATGTTGTTGGTTTGTTATATGTTGTTGGACTCTTAATTATTAAATTTTAACGTATTCTTTCCTAAAAAGTGTTTTCTTTAATGATTATTGATATTAACATATGGTATGGAACTCGAATTTTGATATATACATGTGTGCGGATTTTATATCATAAAAGCTCTATTATAGATGCATGTTTTATGGATGAAAACCCGAAACCAACCTAAACCAACCCGAAACCAACCCATTGGGTTTTATAGTCAATTGGTTTGGTTTGGGTTAGTTTTTTCTTGAACCAACCCGATTTACACTATGTAAAAACCCAACCCAAGTCGACCCAACCCAACTCAAGCTCAGCCCTACTACGCACGATACTGCTCATCATGAAAGCTTCATATGCAACCTTCTAGCGATACATACACTAGTAGCCATGGGCTAGTCCTGATAGTATGTATGTTCGGCAGAGTCCCTTCACTCTTAACGATCGTCTATGGATCACCGAAGTTATTCCCTTTATCTAACCACACCACACATCGCGATATTGTCATGTGGCTTATCGAGAATAACATTGATGTTTAAACTTTCAACTACACAAGTATGTATGTTATTGATAATGCCGGAATTATCAAAAATGGGTTTGGATTGATTTGGCGGTGGATATCTGGCGGAAATGTGTGATTTTGCCGGTGGTTTACGGCGGTGCTCAAGAAATGTTTGAAGACGAGCTGGAAAGTAAAAGTGGCGAGCTCACTGTTGACAAATTGGCAAAGTATATATGCTTTGTGTATTAATCTGTCCCTTTTTGAGTTACATGTGCCGCTATTTATAGGCGTGCGGTTACTAATGAATGTATCAAGATACAATTAGACATAATTAAGTACAATTAACTACAAAGCTAGTGAGGCAGGCTGTGAGAGGGCGAGCTTGGCACTTAGTGTTCGGAGGATTTTGCATCACTAAACAAAAACAATTTATAAAACCCTAACCTATATGCAAACTAACTCCTAACCGACCGAATATCGGGTAATTGCTAGTAAAGCGTAATGAGTAAGGGGTCGATCCACGGGGAATTGGGTACATTGAATCTAATTTTATTAATTCCTCTAAATTATCACTCAAGAAAACAAATAAAGGAAAAACAAACATAGAACAAATAAGATAAATCTAAGCTAAGAACAATAAAAACGACCTAAGCTAAAGATACATAGGATCAAACGAATACAAACTAAGTGATCTCAATCCTAGTTCATCTCATGATTTTAATTCAAATTGTGGTTTCACCTTTACACGAGATACAAATTCCTAATCTCTTAGTGAATCCGTTTCTCAAGCTATGAATTCCTAATTCCTTAGTGAATTCAATTATCGATCTCTCCTCTTCCGAATGTTGAGACCAATATTCCATACAAAACGAAGGTGTAGATTCAAGTTAACTCCCGTATTTTAGAATCTAACAACCTAGATAATTAACCGATTAACTTGTCACGAATTAACGATTAAAGATCCTATCTTTCTATGGTGATCTAGCCTAACAACGATTCTCATCGGCGTTAGACAACGATTAGTAAACAATCTCTCGATATAGTTCACACAATAGCATCATAATCATAGAAGGATACAAAATAAATTAAAGATCATAAAAATAAACTAGAGATTGAATAAATTAAAAAGAGATTAAACTCACATAGTTCATACAAGGGTTGATCTTCAAGCATCAACGATGAAAAAAAACGAGAAAAAAAAACATCCTAATCTAACCCGGATCACCCGAGCACAAGGCTCGGGTGATCGGCCTTGAAACCCCTCAGAAGTGCGGCTGCCTCTTTTTTTTAAGGTGAATGATAGTGTGTTTTTTTTTTGGTGATGGAGGTGTGTATATATAATGGGAGGTGTATAAGGGAGGCATCATTTGAGGGAGGCTAGGAGGTAGCATTTGAGGGAGGTGTATAAGGGAGGTAGCATTTGAGGGAGGTGAGAAGTTTGTTATGGAGGCTTGGGAGTAATGATGAGTTTGTTGGGGAGGCTAGGAGGTTGTTATGGAGGCTTGGGGAGTAATGATGAGTTTGTTGGGGAGGCTTGGAGTAACAAATAAATATCCCGGTTCGTCCATTTTTTCCGCTGTTTGGAGAAAAAAAATCATAACTTGAGTTGTAGACCTTCGATTGACGTGATTCAAAATGAGTTGGAAAGGTCATTTCAGTATCTACAACTTTCATCAAGACCTCGTCCCCTGAAAATGCCTCTAAGTCGGGTCAAATTTCCATCGAAAACAGGTTACGGTAGAAGTGCGTTGGAAAATATTGATCCGTTGATCTCGTAAACTCGTGGCATCTTCTTCTCTTCCTCAAAAATCCATCTTTTAGGACTCAAAATATGTTGTTACATGGGATATTTTGAAAGCCTTAATCACCAAGTTTGGGGTAGAAAATATCCAAGATATTTTTCCTTGCAAGCTAAGCACATGGGGTGATCATTCAAGCCTTGGACGCCCGTCCGGTAAGTTTCTGAACTCTCTGATCTGATTTCGCTCCAGTGGACGCCGCTTCACTTCTTTGGACGCCTTGATCCAGTGAAGATCACAAACTGGATTTCTTTCCTTAATCTTCCAATCTTCCATAAATCTCTTTAGCTCTTTCCAACTTCGAATTTAGCTCTCTAAAATCATCTTTTCCATCATCAATGAGTATCTACAAGAGGATCAAACATACCAAAGCGTAACATAATTCCAAAATAATATAAATTCATCATTTAAGCACTTAATTCGTTACGTTTTGCAATTTAACTCTTAAAAACATCATTTACTCAATATTTCAATATAACGCTCGATTTCTATGGAAAACACCCATATATGGGGGAAATTGATAGAAAATATATCGTTAAAAATCATACAATTTGACCCTAAACAATACCCCCACACTTAGCTTTTTGCTCGTCCCGAGCAAAACAAAACAATAACATAGCTTGAGATAAATAAACATCTTAGCAAATATAAAACATATTCAATAGTTTAGAGGTTCGCCCAAGTGTGTGTGCATAGCCATAATAAATTTCCACTAAATCCACACTTGAAATTGATTCAAGCAAAACTTGCTAATACCCCCTTCAACTAGAGACAAATGACACTTACAAGATGTACCCTACAAAACGTGATATATCCTGAAAAATATGATAGAATACATCTAGGACCTTTTCGACATACTCAGAGGATAATCCCTACAGCATATCTTTTAGTTTATACTAGGTATAAGATTAACGATAACCAAGTCTTTAATTATTTTTTTTTTCATTCACTTTTATACGCACAAAAATACATTTATAAAAGACTCGCAAAACCGTGGGTAAACCAACCCTCTAACCGGCAGTGGACCGAATCGATTGTTAGAATAGCTACAGGAGTACGAGGTCGAACCCAAGGGATAAGTGGTTTGTAAATACCAAAGTGAACGTGTTTCTTATTCTAGGCGGATAAACAATTAAAACAACTAGAACGCACCATTGTTTCACCACCCCACCGAAATTAACAAGAAAGGCACACTCATTCGTAAGTCTTGGATTATAATCTACTAAAGAGGCGTTTCCTCTCTCGGTTCATCGCCTTTTAATTAGTCCCCCTTTCGGTACAACTAAAGCATTTATGGATCAAAGATTTGGATAAAAATTATCCTAATCTAACAATATTCTCCCTCAACTCTCGCTTGTTGGAAAAATATTATCACTCTCCTTCACGGTAATCTATGAATTTATCAACTTTCGTATGTTTAAATTCGATTAGCATGCAACACACGTATTGTTCATACACATTGCACTTTAAACAATTCTAAACATGAAGGAAGAACAAGAAAGCTTACGAAAAATGCATAAATCCTTATTTATTCCGGTGATGGTAGTTTCACCAAGGTGGTTCCAGCATTACAACAGTACTACTTTATTTATTTATACACATATACATGTATATATACATACATAGACATATGTATACATCTACGAATCCATGTTAAATAATTGATTTACTTTAATATACTTGATTCATCTATGCATGTTATAGCTAATGTCGGTTCTCGTATGCTATAACTGGTCTTATTGTTAATTAGTAGCTAATGTCGGTTTCCGTATGCTACATACCGCTGTGATGAATCTTGTGAGCTTTGAGACTTATGTGCTTCCTTGTTATTTTTATAACTCATTTGGGTAGTTACTGTCGGTTTTCCGTATGCTACGTCTTTGGCCATATGAGTTATATCTGTTTAGTATAGCTAACTGTTGGTTTTCCATAATGCTATCACTTTTTATGAGTCTTAAGGCGCGTCTACACTGCATGTAATGAACAGCACTGTCGTTTATCGTAACCTGTCATTATTTGGTAGACGTTTATTATATACATGTCATGTTGCTAATGAGTGGGCTAGTTTTCTTGCTTTTATTTCCTCTTTCGATTTATCACGCCATTAATTAGTTTACCTCTCGGTCTTAACTAATATCTATACGAAGCAAAGATATGGATTTAATCCTAATCTTAACAACATTATCCCTCAACTTCCGTGTGTTGGAATAATAATTGCTAATCTCTCTCACGGCAATCTAACGAATCTATTAACTTCCGTTATCTAAATTCGATTAACATAAAGCATACAAAACATGAAAGAAAACAAGAACAACCTAATGAAATAAACACATGAAAAATCCTATCTTTCCGGTAACGGTGATATCCCTCGATTCAATTCTAAGATAATCTTGTGTCGAATTAATCAAATTGTGATCCTCTCGTAAATCTAGATATTTAACCTACGAACTTCCGTTATGTATAGATTAAAAATCTAATCTTTCCTATGGTGATCTAAACTACACCGACTTCCGTCATACGGTAGTATCAAATCATGCAATCATCTCTCGATTAAAATGCAAGATACGTATAAACATAGAAAAGAAACAATTCAAAACAAAACTTACAAGATCATCCATGAAAAGAAATAAAAGTTGCAAATTTGGAAAAAGCTTCACATAGCTCGATCATGGCTTGCCTTAGCCTTATTCATCATAGAAGAAACGAAAAACAAAAGAAATAACCTAATCTAACCTCGGATCACCCGAGCACAAGGCTCGGGTGACCGGCCTTCAAGCTCCAAAGTGCGGCTGCTCTCTCAAGAATATGTGTAATGTCTTATGTTGTTTTTTTTTTGTACTCTCCATGAGAGATATTATATAAGGGAGGTGCATAAGGGAGGTGTCATTTGAGGGAGGCTAGGAGTTAGGCTTGGAGTTTGTTGGGAAGGTTTGGGAGTTTGTTAGCTAGGCTTGGAGTTTGTTGGGATATGGTGGGTAGGATATGGTGGGTAGGGGTGGTGAGTCACCAAAGTTTGTTGGGGAGGAATCATTGCAAGTAACATGCAATATTTTGAGGGAATTAAATCCAACTCGTCCATAATTGAGCTGTTCGGGAAAAAAAAATCATAACTTGAGTTGTAGACCTCCGATTGACGTGATTCAAAATGCGTTGGAAAGCACATTTTAGTATCTACAACTTTCATCAAGACCTCGTCCCCTGAAAATGCCTCTAAGTCGGGTCAAATTTCCATCGAAAAACGAGGTTACGGTAGAAGTGCGTTGGAAAATATTGATCCGTTGATCTCGTAAACTCGTGGCATCTTCTTCTCTTCCTCAAAATCCATCTTTTAGGACTCCAAAACATGTCTTCTTCACCAAATATTCCTTTTGTCTCCAAAATATTCTCTTTGTCTCCTCTTAGCTTCAGTTAGGCAAAACTCTCGTCTCGTGATCCAGTCTTCAGTTCCGTTTCCACAGTAAATCTTATCTTTTTTTCCTGAACATAAAGAAACGAACCACGAGTATTTCTGACAACAACAGTTTTAACAGTACAGTATATGTATACATATATATACATACATATATAGGTATATATATATATATATATATATATATATCATCAAAGGAAACGAGAGAAAGAAAAAACAAAAGAGACAAACAAAAGACAAAGGGAATATTTGGGGGTCCCAAGGAATATTTTTATTCCTTTGAAGATATATATAAATATATGGATAGATAGATAACTACTACTTATACATTTTAGTAATTATGACTTGAGTTGATATAATAATGCTCAAAATCCGAACCTTATCATCTTTTAATCATCTTTTAGATCGAAAATATGTATCTACAAGAGGATCAAACATACCAAAGCGTAACATAATTCCAAAATAATATAAAATCATCATTTAAGCACATAATTCGTTACGTTTTGCAATTTAACTCTTAAAAACATCATTTACTCAATATTTCAATATAACGCTCGATTTCTATGGAAAACATCCATATATGGGGGAAATTGATAGAAAATATATTGTTAAAAATCATACAATTTGACCCTAAACACTTAGCCATTTGTAGATTCTTCGTCTTGCAACCGTCGTGTCTAAACTCTGTTCGCCTTAGTAGAGCGGGCTTGGTCCGAGCTGGCAGACTGCAGATTGGAAGGCGGACTGACCGGCCCTAGTGCTTCGTGTTGCCCCGTATATGCCGGGCTGAAGGCTTTGTTGATCGACGCGCGTTGCCTGGCTAATGATGAAAATCGTAGAGGCATGAGACGGGCTGGATTATACCCGGCCTAGTCCGGCTTATAGAGGTGTGAATTATTTGGGCCGATGACCCTATTCTTTATTGGGTCTACGTCAGGACCAATGTGAATCCACAGGCTCTTTTGCGGGCTTGGCGTATCAATGACCCCTACTCCTTGACCCTTTCATTGTACAAATGAAGGGCATAGAGTAAAGTTGTTGGCAGCTTGATTTACTATATGCCGAGATGACTGCTATGGAGCAACCTACTATGTTAGCGTAAGTCTCGTTAGCGTAGTAAAGGTGCCGAGCTAGGGAGCGATCGGGTTTAGTCAGCGTTTGTGGCTCGGAAGTGTATGGCTGAAGGGTGCCGCGCTATAAAGCAGACAGGCTTTAACATCTTTTATCACTCGAAATCAACTTGCTGTGAGGTGCCGCGCTATGAAGCAAACAGGCTTAGGTGCGTCATGCTCGAAAGCATAAGGCCGCACGGTGCCATGCCAAAGCGAATGGACATAGACTTGTTGACCTTTGATGATAGGCGAGTTGTTCGACGTAGTTCTATGAGCCGACCTAGCCACGTCAAGATCATTCCGTGACAAGGGCGACCTGATTTTTGACAATAATAACGGTCACATGAGGGTTGTGAAGCATTGCCTCGATTCCATAACTGATGTGACTGCTGATTCGAAAGGTCACGTTTCGGATTGGTTGGCATATCTCGATAACCATTCCGCATTTAATTTTTTGGATTTAAAACTGAGGCGCCCGTTACTTCACCCACTATATAAGGGGTGGAGTCCAAATCTTAAACACTTTTGCTATTTCAAATTTTCGTTCAACAAAGAATCTTGGTGAGATAATAGTGTTGTCCAGCAGCCTACAAGAAGTTTCTGGCAAGTTTTCGAGGTTTCTGTCCGATTTTCAATCTCTCAACCCAAATTCTTCGAATTTCCAGGTAATTTCTTTCGATTTTTTGCTTTTGTTGTTTGATATTGTTTCGAACCTTTTCATGCCCGTTTCTGTAATTTTTGTTGAATAAACATGTTGCTTTTCTGATTCCGCCCTTAGTTAGGCTAGAATTCACCTGTTTTTGGTTGAATCTGAGTCGGAGGGGGTCTTCAATGTCTGACAGCGTAATGAAAACCACCTCGGTGGTCCCTCTTTTTTCTGGTAGTTTTATGGTTAGGGTTCCGACCCTATAATTGTGAGAAATAGAGGGGCGATGTGTTGGACACATGCGTTGCGGCCCGACTTCCAATTTTAGGCGACTAACTTTCCACTTCGCCCTTCTGTTTTTTAGGGTGTCTTCAGAGTCACATACCCAAAGTGACGAGGAGGTAAGCGATGGAGGATCTGTAGGATAAGCTGAATCAAGAGAGCATGGTGAAGTGGAAGTAAGCGCAGGAGGATCCGAAAGGGAGACCGAATCAAGCGAGTGCGGCGAGGTGGTTCAAAAGTGCAAGGCAGCGAAGCTGACTAGCCTCAAGGCAATCCGAGAACTAAGATTGCAAGAACAAATTGACAAGGCTGGGGGGCCGATGGAAGGAAATTTGGGGGTCTCCAAATGCTACTGCTTCTTTGACCGAATTTGACAAATTCTTAGATTACCGGTTCGCCGTTTTCGACGGGGACGACGAGTCCCGGAAATTTATAAGGGAGGAGAAGGATTTCGTGGTACTCCATTATGACCACCTCGTTGCCGTACTTTGACCCCCATTCGATGCTTTCTTCGTACAACTTCTGACGGACATAAAGGCGATGCCCTGCGACCTCACCCCAAGAGCGGTGAGGGTTATAATGGATTTTATAGTTCTGAGCCGACTGATAAGGCGTGAATTGTCACTCTCGTTCCTGAAGCATTTTTATACTTTTGTGAGGCGCAAGTCGGATGGGCAAATCTCGATAAGGAGCCCGCCCAAGAAGGCCAAGCTCTTTTTTTACCTTTCCGAGAAGGAAAGGAAATGGAGCAAGTGGTGCCTACGAGTTGAATTACGGGTCGGTTGGCCGATCCAAAAGTTCAGAGTGAGATCGCCGAGCCTAAACGCTGTGAAGAAGTTCATGGTGCAAGAAGATGTAGAGCAATTTGTAGTGGCCTTCAAGAAGATGCTCGGTTGGATTAGCGGGCTCAAGACTCAAGAACGGGTTTTCAGCTAAAGGGCTCTGGTTGATGTCGATGGGCCTTATTGCAAGCGGGCCGACATTCATGGTCCTGCCGTAGAAGGTGTCGAGCTGCTCTTTGAGGTCGCACCGATGATCTGCGATCCAGATTGGTATGCATAATGCCATTTTGAGAAGAGTATGCCCTCTAACTGCAATGTCTTCCGGGGTCGACCTTCGAGGCGGACTCAGTGTAATTTCACCTTTTATTTTGCATTTTCCGCTTTCCATACTTAACATTTTTCATCTTAAGTAAAAGTTCCTTGCTGATGACGGTCAAATTATACCCGTAAATGTCATCAACATTATCCTTAAATCGAGCCAAATAATATATATTTCGTATTAAATCACTTGTTTATATTTATTATTTAATGTTAAGTGATTATTAATATGATTTTTGGTATTTAGCTATTTTTATTATTAAAAACCGATTTATTGTGCGATAATTGCTGATTTTGTAGATCGTGATAAATCGGGAAGATAAATATCGCGCAATTGAGAAATCTCAAGATAATGAAGAGGAAAATCGGAGCATTAATCAAAGGATAAATCAGATCAGTTCAAAAGAATGCAGTGGGGAACAAGTCAGACAAAGAGACGCGTTTAACACGTGTAAAAAAGGGCTCGGTCGACCGAGCCTATCCATTCGGTCGACCGAGAGAGTCGGCTCGGTCACTTGAAGTTTATCCGGCAGAAATCACGTGTATATCTTCTAGATCCTTCCTAGGTCGGAAAAAACCTCTATATAAGTAGCAGCTACGAAATTTGTAAAAAGACACCAACACACACCTTAGACATACATACAATACCTTATACCTTTTTATCAATTACATTCATAGCTTTGGTACGTTACAATGTAGCTTTCCAGCAATTTAAGGGCTGAAATATGTAAGCCTTTAATTTTCTGTTGTTTTTATTTTAAGTAATTAATCCCTCCCAATTATGTTTTATCGTTTGAATTAGTTAATCATAGCTAGATAATGTAGATCTAGGCTATGACGTTAGGGATGTGGCGACTCCTTGTCTATGGGGATCCCATAACCTACGTCATACACTTAGTATTTATTCATGAATCTACTTGATTTAATTAATGCGTATCTAAGTTAGTTTATATGAATGCTTTACGAATTACTGTTTAATCCGTTGTGTATGATGAAACGCTGAGAGATATATTCAGGGATGCAATCTGGAGGCAAGGACCATTCGGTCGACCGAGTGTCTGTATTCGGTCGACCGAGCCCTCTGTTCATCCGTTAGATAGCCATGTCTTTATGGTTAGGTTAACTTAATAGAATTTATTATCTCAGTAGGTATGGCTATGGCTACGTTACTCGCTTAGTTTAATTAAAACGTGTAAAAAGGAAATACCAATATAAAACTCTTAGGTAGGCTTATGAATTGCTCTTCACGGACGTTCAGCGTTATCTAGGTAGGTTTATATTTGGGAATTGCATGCACCTGATTATACGTACGTCGTAGATTAGCATGAGACTATAACTTGGTAATTGCTAGTTGGACGAGAGCTTGAGTAATCGCTTAGGAAGTACGCCTAACCATAGGAATGTTGCCTAGACGAGGTGTACGATTAATATCGGCATCCTTAGTGTCGTAAGCGTGCAAGTTATACGAGATGGATACCCAAAAGGTGAAGTCACGTAATGTAGCACAGTGATCTAGCAACCTAACCGGTGCTAAGTCAAGTTAAAGAGGATGACTCCCGTAGCCAATCTAAGATAGATACAAACGGATTGACAGTTAATAAGTTCAGTTTATTATATAAATTATCTAGGTCCAAACGATAAAGACTATAATTGGGGAGGTTAATTACGTTGTGTCGAGTCGTGTCTTTACCTTTCGTGTCTTATGTTTGTCGTAGACCGCCTCTATGTCCTTGACATGTTTAATTAATTTTTTGTATATAAGATGATCCACAATTGGTTCCCTGTGGGATCGACCTTGATTCACTATAGCTATACTACGATGGGCCTAGTCCTCTTGCTAGTATTGGTTTATGGTGGTCAAGTATATTATAACCTGATTGACCCCGATCAAGTTTTTGGCGCCGTTGCCGGGGAACCAACGGTCAATTTTATATATAAATAAATTTTTATTCATGTCGATTTTTCTATTTTAGAGTCTGTTTTTGAGTCCCTCTGGTTGTCTGCTATGTGTAAAAATTCCAGAATCTGGAACAACTGGTTTCGCTCCCAGCGAGACTGCCTCTCGTTGCCAGCGAGCCTGGTTCTATTTTCTGGGACTTCGCGTGTCTGTTTATCCCCATATGTCTAATCCGTAGGTCTGATAGCAGCATGGGAAACCATGTTAAAATCAGTCTACGGTCTGTTTTGTTTTTCTTCTGTTTGCATAGACCAGAGAAGCAATAATCTAAGTCAGTAATTTTTCGCGGGCGCTGAGAAAATAACCCAGCAAACATGTGGAGCTACGAATCTAAGATGGGAAAAGCGATGGAAGCAATACCTTTAAAGCACAAAGATGGCTCCGGAATTTTTTTTTAAAGGCTTAAATTCTTCGTGGTACAATGTTGAAGGCAAGGTACTACCTTTTTGCTTATGTTTTACTACCTTTTGGTTTTTTATTGAGCATAAGTTAGCCTATACATGAACCTTAGTATGAATCTTGGCCCGGAGTGGTTTGTAAGATTAATTCTATTAGTGTGGAAGGTTCTGCCCCAAATCTGTCTCATCTAGAGGGTGTAAGTTAACATGTAGTTGTTGAAAGGAAGTAGTGAATAAAGAGTTCCTCGTAGTTCTGTTAAAATCTCTTTGTCCTATGCATGAGATTGCTTCTACTGGCCAGGGGAGCAACAAATTGTGTAGTTTAAGCATTCACAATCTAAAGAAGACGTTGAGTTTTGAGAGAACACCATCTTCTGCTTTCATTGAGTTTTATGGTGATGGCTTCTCGGTGAACCCACCTTAAACAGAAACGAGATTACGCTTTGGGTGACAATTTAGAAATCGGAGACTCTTAGTACATGGGTTCGGAAATGGTCTAACCATGGCTGGGCGAGTTCAACCGAGCTTCGGCTCAATCGACTCCCCTCCACGTGTGATGTACGTTACAAATTGTTCAACAAGACTTAGCATAGCCGATAAGCCTTCGGGCTAAACGGGGCTTAATCTTGACGGATTGGCCCGAACCGTCACATATGTTCCAACGAATAAGACGGCGTAGGCTTGCTTACATAACCGACCTTATTCGGAGTACTTTGATTCATTGTTTCTTATTGTCAAGGCCAAAACCGTAATTTTAACCGAGTTTCTTAGAATTCACTAATTCCTAAAACGAGAGCCGAGGTAAGAGCTTTGGATAAATGGTATGGATAAATGTCGTTTCCTAGGTCTCACAACCAAGGGAAGGGTATTAATCCGCAAAAGCAACAAGCCCACCTCTTATAGTGCTCAGAGGGGTCAATATCTAGTGATCCAAGAATAATGACTGATAAGGATAATTAATTTTTGGAAAGTCGAGCTGAGGACTTTAAACTCAGAACTACTTCTTTGAAACCCTTAGGATTTCTTTTTAGGATTTTAGGTTTTGTTTTCTTTGAGTCCAATAAGAGTAACGTGACATATGTTGAGGTTTTTTATTTTGCCGTGTTCCGATGGCCATTGGGCTAAGGATGTGCAAAAAAAATTTACTCAATATAGGCCACGTGAAATAGAGTTATGTAGGAGAGTCGAGAAATTGCTAAAGAAAAAGGAAATTTAGCAATCCACCTTAAGATGGAAGCATTAAGAGAGCTTGAGAATTACTGAAAATGTAACAGAGAATGATTGGTGTGAACAAGAACAATTTTGGTCAACTTCTAAAACCTTTTAGAAAGGTGATCCAAGTGAAAATCCAAAGTAGTGTGCAATTCATTCTGCAATTATCCTTATCTTTCCCTTTACACTTTTTCACCTTCAAACTTTTCGATCCTCTCACCAATCTGCCCTGAAAGTTCACATTTCTAACCATTCTTTCATCGCCTCTCTTTCTTTCCATCCGTTTCGCTCTCCCACCCAATCTCAATGCCTTAACCATTTTCAACCCACCCATAAACACAATTCTTACCCGTCCTTTATCTTTTCTTCCCATCCTTATGTGTATCTTTTTCTAAACCCATCATACTCTCAACCTCCATTTTGTTTACAAAATACCTTTGCGTTGCGGAATTTGAAATATTGCTAAGCTTTAATGATTATTTTTTATCATTTTGATTTTCATGATCCTAGTTGGGGTAAGTGTAGCTCTGACCCTAGCTAGATTTTAAAGGTTTTTGGTTCGATCAAAATACAACCTATCTTTCTAACGGAAGTTTTAAATTGCACACTTTTTCCGTATATTCCGGCATTTCTAGATGATAAGTTTTGTTCTGAACTATCACACCGATCCGACCTTGTTGATGACGGTTATGACTTTTACGTGATACATTGGGTTATTAGTAATTTCGAGGAGTAG
This sequence comes from Gentiana straminea, assembly GCA_036785695.1. Classification (NCBI taxonomy): domain Eukaryota; kingdom Viridiplantae; phylum Streptophyta; class Magnoliopsida; order Gentianales; family Gentianaceae; genus Gentiana; species Gentiana straminea. The sequence continues at coordinate 7,006,830 of JAVUPR010000048.1, read as the reverse complement.
TTACATCTTCCTAAAGTTGTTGATATCCAATGCAAGCGAGAAGTTTCTGCGCTAAGTATTCAATTTTATCTTTAGCCTATAGGTCGCATTGCATCTGTTATACCTTACCAAGTTTCTCTTTTCCTGGATTGAATACCTTTTCGATCGAGTCACCCTCATGTTTTCCCACGTCGGGTAATGCTTTTTGATCTTTGTCTTCTCCACCCGGTTTTAAGAATATTTAGGCGGTGGAGGTTGTAGATGAAGACCACCATCTTTAGTTTCTTGTTTATTCTTCTTTCTATTTAGTATTTCTCTTTTTGGTTTCCCTTGTCATTGGTTGTATAACGTACAGTGGCTTAAACTGTTTTTAGATAGTTATATCTAATTACAGCCACTTTATTCTATAACTTCCATAAGACATGTTATTAACGGTTTCGTGGAGTTTGTCTGCTTATACAGGTTTTCACTTGCTTCTCCACAACGTGCTGACATTTACTCCGATATTGTTCCTTTACTTGAGAGCCGTTTCCAGAGCTAAGTCTTTTTCTTAAATTCTCATTTTTATTTGTCATTGGGGACAATGCCATGTTTAAGTGGGGGGTAGGAGACTTAGCTATGTTATGATTGAAATTTGAATGAAACGGTAGAAAAATTGAAATATTGAAAATTTGAATACATACCATATTATGTATCTCGTACCCTTAGAATTGTGAGTTCCTAGCTAAGAATTGATAGGAAAGGAACCAAGTTTCATGAGTACGTGATCATTTTATACTTATGTTAAGTAAATTTAAGGATATTCATGCCCGTTTTTGCAAGTAGTTATTTATTATTCAATTGCTCAATCTGTGAATCGATTATACCGCGCAAATCATAATAACTGGAGAAATTATGTGTACATTGCATAGATGATTGGTTATGTGAACTTAGTATCAATATCTATCTGCTGATGCATTCTTATATTTTAGCCATTAAAGCAGAGTAATAAGCTTGAGACGTACTGTGTTTTAGCAAAATGTTAGACACTCGGGCTTGTAGTGACATTACCAAAGTAGCCCCGCGCTTGTGGTAATATTCGATGCTATACATGATCTAAGATAGGGGGATACTCTAAAAAGTTTTCTTCCTTGAGATTGATAGTATTTGAAAAATATGAAGAATTGAAGAAATTCAACTTTTAAAGAGGCTTTGAGTAGTACTCGGTCTCCAAGTCCAAAAACCCTATAGATACGCTCTTGCTTATTGTTCTAGTGCTCTAACCATTGCGAGGCATAAGAAGTATGAATGCTGAGGTTGGTAGGTTGAGATTGCGAATTTAGCATAAACTCTAATCTTGCCACGAATATATAAAACTAAATGCACATGCACACATCACTTCGATTCATAGTAAGTAGTGAATAATGGATATCTTATGAGCATGACTAGTATGAGTTGACTTGAGTTTCTTGTGTAAGTATGATTTGACCATAGAAAATGTTGTCTTGGGGAATGACTTATTGATGCTTTGTTCGGGACGATCAAAGTCTAAGTGGGGGGTAGTTGATGACGGTCAAATTATACCCGTAAATGTCATCAACATTATCCTTAAATCGAGCCAAATAATATATATTTCGTATTAAATCACTTGTTTATATTTATTATTTAATGTTAAGTGATTATTAATATGATTTTTGGTATTTAGCTATTTTTATTATTAAAGACCAATTTATTGTGCGATAATTGCTGATTTTGTAGATCGTGATAAATCGGGAAGATAAATATCGCGCAATCGAGAAATCTCAAGATAATGAAGAGGAAAATCGGAGCATTAATCAAAGGATAAATCAGATCAGTTCAAAAGAATGCAGTGGGGAACAAGTCAGACAAAGAGACACGTTTAACACGTGTAAAAAAGGGCTCGGTCGACCGAGCCTATCCATTCGGTCGACCGAGAGAGTCGGCTCGGTCACTTGAAGTTTATCCGGCAGAAATCGCGTGTATATCTTCTAGATCCTTCCTAGGTCGGCAAAAACCTCTATATAAGCAGCAGCTACGAAATTTGTAAAAAGACACCAACACACACCTTAGACATACATACAATACCTTATACCTTTTTATCAATTATATTCATAGCTTTGGTACGTTACAATGTAGCTTTCCAGCAATTTAAGGGCTGAAATATGTAAGCCTTTAATTTTCTGTTGTTTTTATTTTAAGTAATTAATCCCTCCCAATTATGTTTTATTGTTTGAATTAGTTAATCATAGCTAGATGATGTAGATCTAGGCTATGACATTAGGGATGTGGCGACTCCTTGTCTATGGGGATCCCATAACCTACGTCATACACTTAGTATTTATTCATGAATCTACTTGATTTAATTAATGCGTATCTAAGTTAGTTTATATGAATGCCTTACGAATTACTGTTTAATCCGTTGTGTATGATGAAACGCTGAGAGATATATTCAGGGATGCAATCTGGAGGCAAGGACCATTCGGTCGACCGAGTGTCTGTATTCGGTCGACCGAGCCCTCTGTTCATCCGTTAGATAGCCATGTCTTTATGGTTAGGTTAACTTAATAGAATTTATTATCTCAGTAGGTATGGCTATGGCTACGTTACTCGCTTAGTTTAATTAAAACGTGTAAAAAGGAAATACCAATATAAAACTCTTAGGTAGGCTTATGAATTGCTCTTCACGGACGTTCATCGTTATCTAGGTAGGTTTATATTTGGGAATTGCATGCACCTGATTATACGTACGTCGTAGATTAGCATGAGACTATAACTTGGTAATTGCTAGTTGGACGAGAGCTTGAGTAATCGCTTAGGAAGTACGCCTAACCATAGGAATGTTGCCTAGACGAGGTGTACGATTAATATCGGCATCCTTAGTGTCGTAAGCGTGCAAGTTATATGAGATGGATACCCAAAAGGTCAAGTCACGTAATGTAGCACAGTGATCTAGCAACCTAACCGGTGCTAAGTCAAGTTAAAGAGGATGACTCCCGTAGCCAATCTAAGATAGATACAAATGGATTGACAGTTAATAAGTTCAGTTTATTATATAAATTATCTAGGTCCAAACGATAAAGACTATAATTGGGGAGGTTAATTACGTTGTGTCGAGTCGTGTCTTTACCTTTCTTGTCTTATGTTTGTCGTAGACCGCCTCTATGTCCTTGACATGTTTAATTAATTGTTTGTATATAAGATGATCCACAATTGGTTCTCTGTGGGATCATTAGTGTTGGGGAACCAATTGCCGACCTAGGAAGATATACACAATTGGTTCACTATGCTTATGACATTTTGCTAGAAGTCATTTTGTTGTACTAACGAACTCGTCATTTTTGCAGGTACAATGAATGTGACGAAGCAACGCAACGAGAAGGCGAGGCTCACCATAATTGCTTAGGCGGAAAGAACTCAACGGCTTCAGGAGAGCCAACGTGTAGAGGCACCCATTGCACCTCCTACTCCCAGGAATACGGTCAATGGAGTAGATGTTGTTGATCTTGCGGCCCAAGGGTTGGCCGGAGTAAATATTGAGATCAATCCCACTGCCGTGGAGAGGCAGGAAGGCGAGATCAAGTGTTGAGATAAAAATCAACGAACCCACTGCTGCTTCTCCGCCTACTGCGCTGGTCATAACCGACAGCCTTGATAGCGAGGCTGAGAAGAACCATCCTCCTAAAAGAGCCAGAACCAAGGATGGCGGAGGCTCGAAGGCTATTGCTAATCCTTCCGATATGTATAAATCCCAGCCCGTTGATCGGACCAAGGGAGATGCTGCTGGGGTTGCTGACAAAGGAAAGACGATGATTGTTTTGACGTTGAAGTCAAAACGGGCACATGTTGATGCTCAGACTACTGGTTTTCTGCCTCAAGTTGAAGGTGCCATGTGGAGATGCTACTGGGTTTCCCCCACAGGATCTCACTGAAGCGGTTTTATTTGCCGATTCTATCGGAAAAGTCCTCAAGATGAAAAACATGAAGTGAGGTATGCCGGATGATGTAAATCCAGCAATTGGCAATGGGATTCTGTGTCGAGTTGTGATGACGGATCATACCAACCCTAGAACTGGCCTCATGGGGAAATTCGACGACCTATCTGGATTGGCTGGTGTCGTCATGAGCACGGTAATTCCTCTTCTACACTTGTCTTTTATTTTTGCTTTCTATTTATACCATAACGAATAGACATGTTTAGCTTTTCTTTGTTCTAGCTGGGCACTGGCATAATACAAGACACAAGGATTCACGAGGAGTTGGTCAACTAAAGAGACACCGTAATCCTCAAGCTGAAAAATTCTGAGGGCGCTCTGGATGACGTGAACATGCGACTCGCCACTGCTGAGAACCAATTCATCGAGCTGAAGAAGCAAGATGAGAGGGAGAAAATGGAGGCGCAAGCAGAAGCGGTCTGCCTTTAGTCTATTAATGAGGAAAATGAGCAGAAGGCCCAAAAGTTTGTGAAACTGATGAAGAAGTTGCGGGCCGAGGCATACAAGGCCCGTGAGCTATGGACGAAAGGGCAAGAAAGCATTGCGATAAACAAGAAGCTCGAGGATGCCACGGGTAAGATGGCGAGCAAGCTGGTTGAGGCAAGAAATGAAGCAAGTGTTGAAGCCGTCGCTGCGTATAAGATCTCGGGAGAGCATGGGAAGGAGGTAAATGATTTCATGCTGAAAGGCTTCGACCAGGGTTTCTATCATATCGTCAGGTGTCTCAAGCGGACTCAAGGTGATGAGGCCTTTAGTTTGGTGACACTACGGGATTATGGATTCTTGATGATCAGAACGATCCCACTTTGAGGGTTTATCATCCTGAGATTCTTTACACTGATGCCGAACTGGCGAGCTTTGCCGACGAGCAGATGAAGGCGGAGCAAGAAGTATGGAATCCGCCCCTTAAGGAATGAGGAGAACCTAACGACATTGATTCAGGGGGCGTTGAGCCCTGCACCAACTTTGGAAATTTCTGGCGAGACCCTGGAGGACACTGAGATGATTGATCAGTTTCTAGACCGTGCTATGTCCTCGGATAACCTTGGAGATGGTCAGCTGATGCCCGAAAATACCCAGCCGTGACTTATGTTTTCAACTTTGATGTTGTAATCTGTAGACTTTTTCATTCGTCATCCCAAAACAATATCTTGTAGTAACTGTTATCATTTGTATTCGACATTGAATGTGACCGTGCATTTTGGCCTTCAATTTATGTTGACTTCTGTTTGCTTTAATTTTCTGCTGATTGTTGAGCTCGACTGATATTGAATCTGTTTGAATGCATGTTTTCATGATTGTCGATTCTTTTTTATTTTTGTCGATAATTTTACCAACTTTCGAGTCCTCCACCTGTATAACCCAACGGACTGACAGTAGTATGGCCCCCTTTGTTTTGGACTAGGTCGAAGGTAGAAATCAGTCTTTTATTCCACGTTCGGTGGGTCGAGTGTTGTTCAAATTAGAAAGTGTAATTATTAACGTTGTAGAAACAAAAATAAATGCTCATAAGCTCATCCCACCACGTCCGGTCGAGTGAGTTGTACAGAGTAAGATAGCTCGTCCCGCCTCATACGGTCGGGTGAGTTCTAGAAAAGAAAGCGTAGTCACCCAAGTTGTATAAACGAGAGTGAACGCCATTACCGATGCTGATTCTACATGTAATATCTCTTCAGATTATCCGCATGTCAATGCCTATTGAATTCGAGCCCGTGCTTGTCTTTCAAAACATAAGTCCCTTTTTTGATTTCTTTTGATACCTAGTACCTTCCCAATTCGCTGAGAGTTTTCCTTTTTCGGCGGTGTCCGGAGGATTCTATTTTGAGGAGGACGAAGCCGCCTACACTGAATGAGTGATCGTGTATTCTCTTATCATGATGTCTTTTGGCGATTTTCTTATAGTTGAGTAATCGACTATGAGAGCGGCGATGAGGCCATTTGTACTCTTTCGACGGTCCGGAACTTCAACTCTTATAAGAATTTATTCGGTGCCGGAACTAAACGCATCAGAAACTTATTCACGGCTTTGTCAAGTTTCTTTAAGGTTATCATGTCATTTAGTATCAAACCAACTCAATTCTAAGTCCTAAAACCCAAAACTGCATAAAAAGCATATTGGCGTGCGCTAAAGCCCTTTGGCGCACGCACTGACACACAACTGAACACTGGAAATCATCATGTCCAGCCTTGGCACGCGCTAGAGCATCTTGGCGGGCGCCAATACTCACATGAGAATCTGCACAGATCTCTGCTCATCTTTGGCATGCGTTAATCCTCTTTGGCGCGTGCTAAAGTTGCAGCAGTGTTTTGTTAAGTCTCCATTCCTTATCGGTGCTCGCAAAAGCTATTCAGCGGGCGCTAAAACTCTCTAACATCCTGTTTAACTCTCTGCTCACCCTTGGCGCGTGCCGATCATCTTTGGTAGGCGCCAAAAAGGTCGAAACATCCCTAAACTGCAGATTTTCTACACAAACAAAATTCAAACCCAAATCAAACACTTTTGCAACAAAATTAACGCAACAACAACAACACAACTTCACCAAACAATTACCAAACATTATAAAACATTAAAAACTCAATAGGAAGACCCTCTTACTTGGAATGCAAAGCAAACAAAACAAATTTAAAAGAAAAACTTCAAACACTTTGATTCTTCAACCCAAAACCTAATTGATCGACAATTAAACCCAAATTAACTGTGATCAAAGGTTTCTAAACAATCTAAGCTGCGAATTGAGAAACTTAAAACACTAGAAAAGGTTCAGAACTTGAAAGGCACGGTGTTCAGCAGTGTTTGATGACCAGGCTGTTTATGTCTCTGCGGTTTGTACGCGCTCTTTGGCAGCATCGATTGAGTATGTGGAGGCTATGGCACTTTATCGCACGCAGGCCCCGGGCCCACATCTGGAAACAAATGGGTGAAGCCATTGGAGGGGGTGATAAAGGGTAATGTAGATGCGTCAGCTACGGAGGCATTAGAATCATTTTTCGTGACTCTATCGGGGCGGTTCTGCATTCCTTTGCGTACCATTTTGATCCGGTGACCCGATTGAATACTTGGAGCTAAGGCAATTTCCCTGGCTCTTGAAGAGGGTAGCGATTGGAGATCTAGAGACTAGTCGTGGAGAGCGATTGTTTGGCGTGTGTTGCGCGTCTCCGACGCCATATGGAAGATCTCACGGCACATGGGTGTCTAGTTAAGAACTGTTTAGCTCTTTTATCTTCTTTCTTATCTGTTTCTTTTGCTTTTATTCGGCACGTGGGAAATGTCCCTACGCATCTTTTAGCTCGACATGCTTTGTTTGTGTCTGCCCGAACATCTTGGGGAAGCTCTCCCCCTGGTGACGTCTTGACCGCTTGTTTGGCGGATTTAGATTAATAAAAGTCCTATTTCCTCAACAAAAAAAAAAGTTTTCCGCGTACTCTTTTCTAATAATCACTTAAACTATACTTTGAGTCTTTAAAATAGTATTCCTGCCGTCCCGTAATGTACGACGTTCTAGTTTATTCACACAATTTAATAAATATCATAATTGAATCACTTTAGAATATTTAAAGACAAAATTTTGCTTGTTTTTTGATATTGTCTTATTACAGTGCAGTGTTTAACGTAAAAGTTGAAACAAAACATTTAAAATATCATTGTTTTGTGCAAATGACTTATATTTCGGAACACCACAAAATCCTATAAGGTTCTGTATTACAGGACGGAGGGAGTAACTTATAAGGTGATACCTAGTTTCATATCATTATTTACTTGAATATCAATTATCAAATGTTATATTTTTTATGATATAATATATTACATACTATCATATACATAGTTTGTCGGTTGAACCGGTGCCCCAACGGTTGAACTAATGACCCGGTGATCCAGTGTCTTTGCCGGGTCTAATAACTATGCATTCAACCTTTAGAAAATCGAATATTGGCCTCAGATTCGACTTTCCAAAGGCCGAATTAGCATATTCAACCTTTGAAAAAAAAGCCCAAGGTCCCGATGTGATATCGTTTTAGATCTGTTGTGATGCTTTTAACAATCTCTTTTTTTGTTTCAGGAAATATTTGTTACACAACAAAATATTTATAAAAAATGCACAAAACATATTTATATCATTGATATTTATGGGACACATAAAAATCAATAGACACCACATCAAAATTATTTGTACAAAAATATGTAATACACTCTCTTCTGGAGAGATTTTATTATGCAACGGGCCGTATTATAAAATTTATCCTCGGTTGCGGCTATTTCGTTGTGCACTATCTTTACTAAGAATAGATGAATTACACATAAACAATATAATATTCGACTCAATTGCACATAAGTAACCTAAAATACATATTGAACGTAACCAAAAAACTTATGTGTTTATCTATGTACACAAACATGCAGGGGTAGAGCCACCATTGCAGGTTGCTGGGCGGCCGACACCGTAAACAATATTCATAGTTATAAATAGTAATGATATTTTTTATAAGCGCGTATCTATATGAAATTGACCCATTAAATTTTTATGTATTATGTATTGATCCACTATATATTTTTATGTTTAGATTCATAATTAGTGCTATAAAATTTAATATACAAACCATTTTTTTCGGGGACAAACCTATTTTGAAAAGACAAAAAAATTTGACAAGTTTCTGACCCTAATCGTAAAATTCGAACTATATATTTTCATAGATTTGTATATGTTTATTTAGATCTATAGTCAATGTAAATATTATATTTATTTTGATGCTATTCTTGATTTATCATTCCGTTGTGTAGTAATTTGTGTTGTATATTGATTATGAAAAGTATTACAATGGTACAGTTTATATACTAGTACAAGGTATGGGTAAGACGGTAAATACATAATTACAATTAGGTCATAAGTAAAACTACGTCGTATCAAGAATGTCTTCAACACGCCCCCGCAATCCCGTGGGTAAAGGGTAGACACGGAGATTGGTCTTCAAGGCCGCAAAGCGAGGATTGCCCAATGGTTTGGTGAGAAGGTCCGCAAGTTGATCTTTCGATGTAAGGAAGGCAACAAGTCGGTTTCTTGGCCGCAATAAGCTCTCGAACATGGTGAAAATCAATCTCGATATGTTTAGTGCGAGCGTGAAAGACAGGGGTTGTGAGCCAGGTAGGTAGCACCAATATTATCACACCAAAGAGTCGGAATAGGCGTAGAGACGTGCATGTCGGTGAGAAGACTTCGAATCCATTGAAGCTCGGCGGCAGTATTGGAGAGGGTCTTGTACTCGGCTTCGGTGCTGCTTTTGGAAACAGTAAAATGCTGTTTGGAGCGCCAGCTGATAAGGTGATCACCGAGAAAAATACAATATGCACCAATAGAGCGCCGATTATCAAGGTCGGCGGCCCAATCGGAATCCGAGTAGGCACGTAAATGCAAGGTCGAACGACGGGAGAAAAAGAGACCCTCAGAGATCGTAGCCTTTAAGTAACGGAGAAGTCGTTTGACCGCTAACCAAAGGGCCTCGCAGGTGCATGCATAAATTTACTAGCCTTGTGAACCGCAAAGGCAATGTCGGGGCGAGTAAAACTGAGGTATTGGAGCCCACCAACAACCGTGCGATACAAAGCCGGATCCGAAAAGAGAGGCCCAGGGTCATGATGTAGTTGAGCCGAGGCAGCCATAGGAGTGGAGCACGGCTTGGATTTATCCATATTCGCTTTCTGCAATAAGTTGAAAATGTACTTACGTTGAGTGAGGAACAGACCGTCCGGGGTGTGAAGTGCTTCAATACCAAGGAAGTAGGAGAGAGAACCAAGATCCTTAACCGGGAAATGGGTGCCAAGAAACCGAATAACCTGTTCAATGTGAGTCGGGCTGTTGCCAGTAATAATAACATCATCCACATAAATAAGTATGTAAAGACGGATGGAGCCGCGAGAATAAACATATAAGGATGTATCAGCCTTGAAACCAACAAAGCCAAATTGCATGTGGACATCAGTAAAGCGGGAGAACCAAGCCCGGGGTGCCTGCTTAAGACCATACAGACTGCGCTTCAAGCGACAAACATAATCAGGGTGTTCAGGATGAGCAAAACCCGGCGGTTGGGCCATGTAAACCGTTTCAGTGAGGTTGCCATGAAGAAAGGCATTTTGAATATCAACTTGACAAAGTAACCATCCCTGTGAAACAGCAAGCGATAACAAAATACGAATAGTAACAGGCTTAACAACCGGGCTAAAGGTCTCAGAGTAGTCAATGCCCGGTGCCTGATGAAAGCCCTTGGCAACCAGACGAGCCTTATGTCGTTCAACGTGGCCGTCCGCATGAAGCTTGGTGCGAAATACCCATTTATTCCCCACTACATTCATATTTGGGCTATAGGGGACAAGTTCCCACGTGTTAGTACGAAGTAGAGCATTGATCTCATCCTGCATGGCATCGCGCCACACTTTGTGTTTAACAGCGTCAGTGTAACAAGGTGGCTCAGAGATGGTAGATGTGGTAACTAAGGCCTTTGGTAACGGGTAACGAATAAAGTCAGGATTGTGTTTGGGCTTTAGGGTGTTTGTGCGAGTGCGAGTGGTCATAGGGTGAGGGGGAGGCGGAGGTGGCGGTGGGTTTAGCGAGGGGGAAGAGGGTTCGGCTATTTGAGGTGATGGAGAGGGTGTTGGGGTAGGGGAGGGGTCGATCGGAGGAGAGTTAGGTGGGGAGGGGTGAAGGATGTTGGGTAGGGAGGGGACGGTTGGGGGGATAGTCGGGTTGGGTGGGTGGATGTGTTTGGTGGTGCGAGGGGCAGTGGGATGGGGTGGTAGAGATAACGGTAAAGGAACGGTAGTGGGAAGTGGAGGAGGTGTGGGTTTTTGGGCCGAGTAGGGAAAGACGGTTTCATCAAAAATCACGTAGCGAGCGATGTAAACACGACCAGAGGAAAGATCAAGACACTTGTAGCCATGGTGAGAGGGATTGTAGCCAAGGAAGATACAAGCTTTTGAGCGGAAGTCGGTTTTATGGCGATTGTAGGGTCGAAGGTATGGAATACAGGCACAACCAAAGACACGAAGGAAAGTAAGGTCAGGAGGACGGTGATAGACAAGTTCGTAAGGCGATTTATGTTTTAACACACGAGTAGGGAGACGGTTGATTATATAAGTGGCGGTAGTGAAGGCATCTTCCTAATAGGGTAAAGGAAGATTAGAGTGAGCGAGGAGGGAAAGCCCAACCTCGGTGATTTGGCGGTGTCGGCGTTCAATAGCACCTACTTGTTCGTGGGTGTGAGGGGCAGAGCGACGATGGTGAATGCCCAATTCAGTTAAGGTACGTTCAAAGTGGCGATATTCGCCACCCCAATCTGTTTGAATAGATTTAAGCTTGGTATTAAAGTGACGTTCGATGAGTGCAAGGAATTTCGGGAAGAGGGATTCAACATCAGATTTATGCTTAATCGGGTAAAACCACAAGTATTTGGTATAGTCATCGAGAAAACTAACATAGTAACGATTACCATAAATGGAAGATTCAGTAGGACCCCAAACATCAGAATATATCAAATCCAAAGGTTGACAAGAAGTAAAATCAGAAGTGTATAAAGGAAAACGATGGCTTTTAGCAAGTTGACACGGAGCACAAACCGCATCCGGTAATTTATTTGGAACAGAAATAGATAAACTACGTAAAGCCTGTTGAAGAACAGGATAGGAACAATGACCGAGACGGTAGTGCCTTTTGGTGAAAGGACTGGAGACTGTGTGATGAGCTTGAATGGGCCGAGAGGGTGGACCGTGGGAAGTGGTAGAGACCGTCACGAACAAAGCCTTTAAGCAGAGTGATTCCCGAATAATCCTTGACAAGAAAAAAAGAGTCGTGAAACTCAAAGTAAACAGAATTATCCGAACAAAAACGTTGAACAGATAAAAGATTTTTGGTGAGGACAGGGGAAACAAGAACATTGGATAAGTGATATGTGTGAAAAGTAGAGGAACCAAAGTGAGATATGGGCAAACCTGAACCATCGCCAACATGAATTTGATCAGTACCGTCATAGGGCTCAGAGGTGACATTTAAATTGCGGAAATCATTGGTGAGGTGATGCGAGGCACCAGTGTCAGGAAGCCATTCGGAGTTAGGGTTGGAGTTGGGGTTACTGGCATAGGCTTGGGGGGGACGAGGGTTACGGGGAGGCTGTGATGCGGCTGCAGGATCAGAAGACTGCTCGTACTTGTAATAGCATGCATGGGCAGTGTGGCCCGTTTTAGCACAAATTTGACACGTAATAGAAGAGTCATTACCAGAATTTTGTCGAGGAGCACCGTTGCCGCGTCCAGTGCCGCCGTTGCCACGTCCACGATTGCCACGTCCACGGTAATTTGGTGAATTGCCCCGACCTCGGTTCGAGTTGACTTGCTGTGGGGCGGATTGGGAGTTGTTGCGACTGTAGAGAGCATGCACAGTATGTGCCGGAGGAGGAGCACCCACGGCTAAAGGTTTGTGGTGGTTTAGCCAAGCCTCTTTTGTAAGTAGAAGAGCATACAGTTCATCAACGGTAATGGTCTCGCGGGTCGAGACGTGGGTAACGAAGGATTCATATTCCGGACCAAGGCCGGCAAGAAGATAGGCGACAAAGTCATCTGGTGGAAGAGGGTGGCCGGCAAGATGGAGTTCGTCGGCAATGTTTTTCAGTTTAAAGTAGTATTCGGTGGCGGTGAGCTCGTTTTTCCTGGTTGAAGCGAGCTGAGTGCGCAAGTGTACCGACTTGGCTCGACTTTGGGATGCAAAGGGGGTTTGTAGTGCAGTCCATATTGCCGCCGATGTGGTGGCGGTGTATACCTGTAAAAGAACCTCATCGGAGAGAGACGAGGTGATAACCGATAGAATCATGTTGTCAATCTTAGTCCAAGCCGCAAGGTGGGTGGCGTAATCAGGGTTTGGTGCGGCCTGGCCGTCGGTGATGATGGTCGGCGAAGGTGGTTTGATCGAGCCATCAACGAAACCGTAGACTCCTTGGCCTTTTAGATACGGTAGAACCTGTGCTCGCCATAGATTATAATTTTGACGAGTTAACTTGGTGATGTGCACTGCGGATGACGGAGTAAAGGACGGGTAGGGTGCAGCAGTGTTGGCGGCAGTGTTGGCGGCAGCAGTGGTGCCGGATTCGGTATCGGACGACATGGCTTGTGGAGAAAGCTAGTGCTGCGCGGCCGCGTGTTTGTGTGTTGGCGGGTGAGGAAGCGTACGCCGCCGCCGTCGTTGAACGCCGGCGTGGGTATGTGCCGAGAAGAAGGTCTTTGCCGAAGAAGATGGTGGACGGCCGTAGGGTTTTTTTTTTTTTTTTTTTTTTTTTGGATCAACCTTGCTCCGATACCATGTAGTAATTTGTGTTGTATATTGATTATGAAAAGTATTACAATGGTACAGTTTATATACTAGTACAAGGTATGGGTAAGACGGTAAATACATAATTACAATTAGGTCATAAGTAAAATTACGTCGTATCAAGAATGTCTTCAACACACGTTGTCTTGTCATTATCATATACATCGCATTAAAAATATAGTTCCGCAATCAATCATTTCTTTTTTTCAATTTTTATTTCAACTTTTGATGATCTTGGCATCGAATAACAATCCAGAAGAACGCTTCTATATTATCTTATAATATAATAATTTAAAATAAATTTCAGTTAATTTTAACCTTCTAATAAACAATGTTGCTCGATGCATAACTCAAGTTCGGGTCAAGTTCTTAAAACCATCGGTTCGAGCTTGTCTTTCAGAAATCATGTTTGAACTAGAAAATTTATGATATGCTCGACTCGTTTATAATATTATTCTATTTATGTATATTTAAGCGCGCTCTAAATGCAAATTAAAATGATATCTTATAAGTTAACTGGTTGAATTAAACTGAAAATTAATTTGCTGTCCAATGAATGAAGTTAGTTTCAGCTACCTAAGGTCTGTTAGTAAAAAATTAAAACAATTTTGACCAGAACGAAAAGTTGCTATTAATTTTAATAACTGACTTGAATCATCACTTTGAAGGAGCAATACACTTCAATGGGAAATTCAAACATAAGAGTTTCTTTAATGCATTCATCAGTAAAAGCATAATGAATGTACGAGATTTTTTTTATTTTTTTATATATATATATATATATATTTTTTTGTCTGAAACGAAATACCTATAAACTACGGGGGATGGGGATCGAACCCATGTATCCCTCTACTGGAGCCTGGGTAGGCCCTAGTGGAAACCACTAGGGCATGTCACTTGGACAATGTACGAGATAAACAAACTGTTCTTTGCTACGTAAAGATAATACCACATACGACCGTCGTATAAAAATTATATCATATCAGATACATAATATATTTTTATTTGTTATCTCTTTCACACTAGCCTGTAGGAATTATGAAATAATGTGTAACTTTTAAAACTCGGGCCTAGTGGCGTGCGCCCTGCTCGTCAGGACCCTATCTTAGGATTTTAAAAATTGTCTCTCAGAACGTGACAATCAGTTCTATCTGGTAGTCAGATCTGACGTGAGACTTAGATTTTTCGAGCTGTTGGCTCTAATATCATCTTCAACGGCAATATATTCAAATACTTAGGTCAATCGTCTTTCCTTGGCCTAAAATGGTTAACCTAAGGTAAAAAGTTCATATATATCAACTTTTCATCTATTTAGTGTTTCTCTCTTTTTCTAATTTGAGATATTTCAAGTAAATATTTAGATAAGTCAAAACTTGTATTGATTTGAAACCATTACACCATTCTTATACAGCTTACAGGATAATCATTGGTACAAATCTTTCATATATATTGTACTAGATTCTGTTACTAAACCAATTCCTTAATGTGCCACCTATTACAGATGTGTCAAGACAGTATTACCATTTATACTCTAACATCCCCCCTCAAACGAAAGGGAGCTTTGACCACTTGAAGTTTGTCTCTAAACTGAGCAAATTTGCTGATGGACAGAGGTTTAGTAAACAGGTCTGCTACTTGATCTGCAGATGGAATGTGATTAACAGTGAGCTTCCCTTGTAAATCATATCTCTCATGAAGTGAAGATCAATTTCAATGTGCTTGGTGCGATTATGAAACACAGGATTGTAAGCTAAGGACTGAGCACTTAGATTATCACACCAAATGAGAGCAGTTTTTGGAACTGGAATAGATAATTCTGTGAGGAGTGATCTGAGCCATTGTAATTCTGCTGCAGTATTGACCAGACACCTATATTCAGATTCTGTACTGGACCGAGAGACAACCCCTTGTTTCTTTGAACTCCAGGATACCAATGATCCACAAAGATACACACAATAGCCAGCAATAGATCTTCTATCACATGCCCAGTCAGCATCAGAGAATCTAGTGAGTGTGATTCTCTGATCAGGAACAAAGTGCAGAGCATAATCAATGGTGCCTTGAACATACCTTAGAAGCCTCTTTAAAGCATACCAATGGACTGCCCTAGGGTGCTGGATGTATTGACTGAGAGTGTTAACAGCAAAAGACAAATCAGGTCTTGTAAATGTCATATATTGTAGAGCTCCCCAACCACACTTCTGTAGAGTGTGGGGTTGTCCATGAGAAGAGTAGATGTGTTGCTGAGATCAGTGCCCACTGTTATAGGAGTAGGACATGGTTTGAGATTGGTGAAGCCAAGCTTTTGAAGAAGTTGTGTGGCATACATATGCTGACTCAGGTACAATCCAGTGGTGTCCCTGTGGACCTGCATTCCCAGGAAATGACTGACTGGTCCAAGATCTTTAAGTGCAAACCTGTTGTGGAGCATGTGAAAAAACCGAGGGATAAGGTTAAATATATTCCCTGTAACCAGAATGTCATCCACATAAATTAAAACATAAAGTAGAGTAGTGCCCTTCTTAAGATGAATAAGGAGACATCTGATCTGGATTGAGTGAATCCCCAGGCAAGGAGCTGTTGTCTGAGTTCTTCAAACCAGGCCCTGGGGGCCTGTTTCAGGCCATATAGAGCCTTTTTTAAGCAGCATACATGATTAGGTTTGGAAGGGTGGATAAATCCTTCAGGTTGTGGCATGTAAACAACTTCCTTGAGTGTACCATTTAGGAAAGCATTGTTTATGTCCACTTGATGGACAAGCCAGTTGCAGGAGACAGCGAGAGCAAGAATCACTCTGATAGTGCTAGCCTTAGCCACAAGGCTGAATGTCTCTGTGTAATCTATGCCTAGTGTTTGGAGGAATCCCTTGGCCACAAGTCTGGCCTTGTGTTTTTGAACTGTGCCATCAGCATTTAACTTGAGCATCCATTTATTACCCACCAATCTCTTCTTGGATGGGGAGGGACAAGTTCCCATGTGTGATTGGTGATCAAGGCCTTGTACTCATTTTCCATAGCTGTTTTCCACTCAATCTAATGTAGAGCATCTGATGCTTTTGTTGGTTCATGAGGATATGGGGAGGCATTAAGTGTGGCAAGATAGGAAAAGGTTTTTGGTTTGGAAATTCCACTCTTTGATCGAGTTTGCATAGGATGTGGAGGAGGAACTTGTGGTACTATAAGGGGTGGTGAGGGTGAGGGTGAGGGGGAGGGGAGGGTGAGGGAACTGGTGATGGAGAATGTGATGACAGTGGTGAAATTGGTGAGGATTATGGGAATGGGGATGAATGTGGTGGTGATTCTGTAACCCTAGGTACATGGGAGCTATCATTAGTGGTGATGTGTGGTGTTTGAGCTGTGGGACTGATGCTGCCAGTTGGTGTTGCTTTTCAAGATGATCTGTATCTGTGGGAGACACCAAGGGAATGGACACAATAGGACCTGACACAGGATGTTCACTGGACACAAAAGTGGGTGTTGTGACTTTGGTGGGAAAACCTGTCATATAAGGAAAGTGATATTCATTAAAAATGAAATCTCTGGAAATGTATATCCTCACAGAGGGTTCAAGGCACAGATACCCTAAAAACACACACTGTTTTGTATGAAACTGAAATTTGTGGTGTTGGTATGGCCTGAGATAGGGATAACATGCACAACAAAACACTTTTAGGGAATGGTAATCAGGTTTGTGTCCAAAAAGGACTTCTGTAGGAGATTTTTGAGACAGGACAGGTGTAGGGAGAGAGTTTATGATGTGGACAGCCTGTCTAAACCCTTCCCACCAAAATTTGAAGGGCATTGAGGCTTGAGCAAGGAAAGTCAGTCCTAGCTCAACTATATGCCTGTGTTTGCGCTCAGCCCTTCTATTTTGGGCATGAGCATAAGGGCAAGGATGCCTAAAATGGATTCCAGTCTGTTTAAGAACAGGTTCAAAAACAATATATTCCCCTCCCCAATCAGATTGAAAGGTCTTTATCTTAGTGTCAAGAAGGTTTTCAGCCATGGATTTAAACTCTAAGAAAGCTTTCAGAGCATCAGATTTTAGTTTGAGTGGATATATCCATGTGAATCTGCTATAATCATCCAGAAAATGGATATAGTAGGTGTATCCATTTGTGGATCTGACAGGAGAGGGTCCCTATAGATCAGAGTGAACAAGCTCTAAGGGGTGTGTTGTTTTAGAGTTAGAAACATTATAAGGTAAATTATGGTGTTTTCCAAATTGGCAAGCTTCACAAAAAGAGTTCATTTTATTCATAGGAAGGTTACACTGTTTAAAAACTTGGTCAATGACCTTACTAGAAGCATGACCTAACCTTCTATGCCACGGAGTGGTTTTTTCTTGGGAATCAACAGAACAAATGTCACGGGTTTATCTAGCACAGCAAACAAGTAATAAATATTTATAAATCCGGTTTCCCTCAAGTATAAGGATCGTAGTAAAGAGGTTGATACCGGGTCGATCTTACGGGGAACTAAACGGTTGTGATTCTAGCTTTTGTCTAACCTAAACTATGTCACGAAACTAATCTAAACAGTGAATAAAAATCGAACAGAGCAGAAAATAAAACTAGACAGAGGATATAATCCAAAGCTAGGAAGAATACGTGCTTTGCGAACCAATTTAAACTAACTAAACTAAGATGCAAATAAAAGTAAACTAACTAAACGAATTCAAGTTTTAAGGATTGATTCAAGTGTATAATGAACAAACGAGGATTGATCCACCTATCCAACAAGCATTGATTTCCTATCTCGATTATATTGTGGTTTTTAGCTAGGTTGTGATTCACCTTATCTAAACATGAACCCTAATTCCTTAGAAAGTTCATCTATTAATCTATTATCTTCCAATGCAAGATTAACACGTTTTCTAACCAAAGGTGTAAACTTTATGTTTATAATCTAGCAATTAAACCTATTAACTTCCGTTACGATAGATTCAAATCACTACTCTTATTCATGATGATCTAGGGTTTATTAAGATTTCCATCAACAATAAACAATCACACATGCGAGATCTTCCGATATAAAAGCAATTAAACGTAATAAACATGAATAAGAAACAACCTTTAAATAAAAACTCACAGTATAACCGAAGAAAACGAAATCAACAATCGTTGGATGGCTTCACAATACTCGTTTGATGAAGCTTTTAGCCTCTGGACATCCTCAGCAACTCAAATTTGTATAAATAGTGCATAAAAAGTAACTAACTTAATCTAGATCTAAAGTGCATAAAAGCTGGAATAAAAAGGAGAAAAACGCAGCCTAAAGCCGCCCCTAGGTTTAGGGTTTCGAATAATGAGTGTGTTGTATCCTTGTGTGGAGAAAACAGCCGACTATATATAGATTTTAAAGTCGGTTTCAGTAAGTCGGCTACCGGACGCCCGTCTGGATCCTTGAACGCCCGTCCAATCTTCTTATGAACTTCAAATCGGGCCGAGTTATGATCAAACGCTCGTCCAACCAGCGTCCACCTCAGCGTCCAAACTTCCTGAATCAACTTTCCATCCCTGGACGCTCGTTCGCCAAGAAACGCCCGTCCACCGGACGGGACTCGGACGCCACCCAACATGACTGAATTTTGATTTCTTGATCTCTATCTCTTTTTCATCTCGTCAATTCCTTCGTTATCTCTTTTAATCATCATTTGAGCCTTGAAAGATGCATCTACATCATATAAAAACACCACAAAATGTAATATCGCTCAAATAATCGTAAAATCATAATTAAAGCACATAAATCAACCTATTTTCCAAGTAACTCTTCTGAAATATCATTTACTCAATATATTCATTAAACACATGCTTCTTATGCAATTTAGTACGAATACGGGGAAAAATATCATAGAATATAGCGTTATAAATCATATAAAATCACCCTTAACAACTCCCCCACACTTAAGCTTTTGCTCGTCCCGAGCAAAACAAAACAAAAATTAGGCTCGAGAAAAGAACGTACATCTAAACATACATAACACATATCCAATAAATCGAAGTTCACCATTGTGTGTGTGCATAGCCATAGAAAACTTCCACTATATCCAAACTCGAGAAACTCAAAGCAAAACTAGCTAATACCCCCTTGCGTACTAGTAATAAATGACACTCATAAGATGCACCCTACAAACGTGATACATCCCGAAAAAGATGATAGAATATATCTAGGGCCTTTCTGAAATACTCAGAGGATAATCCCTACATCATATCTTTCAGTTTATACTGGGGATAAGATTAACGAAAACTAAGTCTTATACACATTTCATAACACTTCATTAATTGATTTAACTTTTTCACTTTTAAACACACATCAGAATGAGCTATTGCCCTGTCATAGCAGAATAGGACATTTCAAGATAATCCCTTACCGTACTCAAATCATAAGGCAACTTCTTCTGACTGTCGTGAGCTTTTAGTCATCATAGTGGTATAGGACATACGTGGTATACCCTATCGCACTCAAATCATCGACTAGCTTTCGACACACCCAATTAATTCATATTTTTTCAACTTTTTCATTTGACAATAAGTTACGTGTTACTTATCACATTCAAACTTTCAGATATTCACAGTATGTCATACTTCGGAACTAAATACAAACTATCATAAGTCTCGAGATATATACGTAGCACTAAGCACATGACTTATAAGAAAACAAAAATCACTAATCCAAAAGGGGTATAACTTTATAAATAGCTCATCATTTACTATGGCTCGTGAAAAATCGATCTCAGGTGAAACAACTAACTCATCAAACATATGATATATAGCTTACATGACTATAAAAATAGCGAACATTGAATCGAATTGCCTACTCGGGACAAAACGAAACAAAAGTGTCGTAAAATTTCGAAAATTTTAGCTCATTTGCATAGAAACAAGACGAATTAAGCACATGTGTAGACATATCGAAACATTCCCCTCCCCCACACCGAAAAACTCAACATGTCCTCATGTTGTGCAGATCGAAAGAAAAAGGAAAAGACTTAGCTGATTTAAATCGAAATGCGAATCGTCGGTCAGGCCGGAGCCTACATAATGACACTTTAGAATGCGTAACCAGACAATGTAGCTCGACGAAACCGCTAAAAATATACCTGCACGTCTTGACAAACATGGAACCATCTCGGGGAAAACGGGGAGTTATACCAAAATGAAAAGAGATATCAAAAATGAAGATAAAGCAAAAGTGAAAACATTCAATACATCCAGAAAGTATAAACACAGTAGAAGTGAAAGTACTGGTGCCTTATGGCTTACATGATCCATCGGGAAAAGTAACAGTAGCAATATCAAAATTACAACGAATCATATAAGAAAAAGTATCAATAACATACATCCATCGGAGCAAAGAAAAAGAAAAACTAGAATCGAAAATAAAATCAAGACGGCTCGGTGTCCCGAATCATCGGGTGGAGGATCGGAGGAGGGTCCGAAGGTGGTGCCGTATCCCTAGCCGCCGAGTCGTCGCTCCTCATCCGAAGATGTCTCGTAGTCGTGTAGAGCATCCGCAATGACCTGCTCGATCTCATCGGCAAAAAGAAAATCAACGGAGCTCGGATTGAATGTCCTTTCGTCCCTCGGGGCAATAGGCCCTCACGTACACCGAAGAATCGATAAAATACTAAAGTGTGTCCCGGATATCACTCGAATTCCCGGAAGCCGTTGGCCATGCTCAACCGCATCCTAATCGCGGGAGATAAAGTAGGAAGGGAGGATGCACGAGGCGGTGCCGAAGAACCGGGCTCCCGAGGTATCTCCGTCTCGGTCCGTCCCGCGGGCTTGCCTTTTTCTCGCTGGATCGGCCTTGGATTCTTCGGTTTGTGATCGGCTCCATACTCAGGCACACCGGCATCGATACAGAGACTGTGGATCAGGTGAGGGATAATCAAGCATCGGGTATAGATCTTCTGATTAATAGCCACCTCATCATATAACGCCTGTCCCACATCCACGTTCAGTCCAAATGTCAATGCGTATAACATGCCTAGGTCACCAATGTGAAAGTGCGTCAAGTTGTTCTTAGGCAACAACCGATTAGAATAAACCGACACCGGACCTTCCAATCCTCCGTCCGGTCGTGGTAACCAACTCCTTCCGGTCGCCTCCCGGCCTTAATGTCCATGCCACTTCCGGACACACTCGAAGTCGCAACTCCTCCAAAGGATCCTGCCCCAAACTCTGCCTATGTACAATCTCTTCCTTGTAATCCATCCCCTCGAAAGCCGCTAAGTTGTATTTCTGATTGATCACTTCCGGTGTAAAAGGAACTGCTACCCCTTGTTAAGGGTGAAAATCTATGTTTTATTATGATATGTTTTACGGTATTTTCCCTCTTAATTGGATTAATTGCATAATAAACGGCCCTTATATGGAAATGTTGAGCATACTAGGTTTTTAAGGACTTAATCTCAATATTGAATAAATTATGTGTTTTCATCGTGAATTATAATTAATTGGACTTTATTACGCTTTGCGATGTTTTCCATGTGTTATAGGTATGTTCATTGTGCTCAAATGGTGATCAAAAAGGGTTAAAACTCGAGCTATAAAGATTTAAGAAGAGATAATGATGAAGTGAATTGAAGAAAAGAGATAAAGATGCAAAAATCGCATTCAAGTCATGCTGAACGAACGTCCATGCTCCGTCCATATCAAACGAGCGTCTGAAATATCAAACGAGCGTCCAAGGTGCTAAAAGTGATTCAGAGAGTTTGAACTGAGATCGAACGGGCGTCTGAGGAGAGTCTGAAATATCAAACGAGCGTCCGCCATCTTGAACGCTCGTCCGTCCGCCGACTCAGCCGAGACCGACTTAATCTTCTATAAATACCTGCCTATTTCTGCACCCAAGGGAACACACGATTCGACACACATAAACCCTAATACCTAGGGGCGGCTAAGGCTGCAGTTTTTACATCTTTTCCTTCACTTTTATGCAAATTAGATCTAGGTTAGTTTAGGTTACTTTTTATGCTGTTTTTTATACATTGCTGAGTTGCTGAGGATGTTCAAAGGCTAAAACCTCCATCAAACGAGAGTTGTGAAGCCATCAACGTGAATTGATCTGTTTATCTCGGTTATTATTGTGAGTATTTATTTATGGTTGTTTCTTATTCATGCTTTACTCATGTTTTTAGTGCATTATATCGGAAGATTGCATGTTTTCGATTGTGTTTATGCTTGATGGGAGTCATGTTAAACCTTTAGATCACCATGAATAGGAATAGTCTCTGAATCTATAATAACGGAAGTTAATAGGTTCGATCACTAGGTTAAACATAAAAGTTGACATCTTTGGTCTTTTAAACGCGTTAATCTAGCATTGGAAGATACTAGGTTAATAGATGAAATACCTAAGGAATTAGGATTTCATGTTAAGAGAAGATGAATCACAACCTAAGTAAATACCACGTAAAATTGAGATAGGAGATCAATGCATGTTGATAGGTGGATCAATCCTCGTTTGTCTTTTATAAACTTGATTTACAATCCTCATAGCTTAGTTTAGATTAGTTAATTTATTTTCCCGCACTTTTAGTTTATTTTTATCGCTTTCAATCTCTCCTAGCATTGGATTAATCTCCTCTCGTCTAGTTATTTTCTCGCATATTTGCTTAGTTAGTTATTCGTTAGGTTAGTAATCATGACAAGAGTTAGTTAAAAACAAAGGCTAGGGTTAACATTCGTCTAGTTCCCCGTAAGATCGACCCGGCATAGCCTCTATACTACGATCCTTGCACTTGAGGTTAGCCGGTTTTATTACTTGTTTATTTTGTATTAATAAAATCCGTGACAAGTTTTTGGCGCCGTTGCCGGGGAACCGGACGGTTGCCTAGTTTTTGTTTTTGTTTGTCTTTTTCGTTTTCTGTTTTTAGATTTGTTTTTGTTTCTGTTTTTTTTTTAGGTTTGTTTTTAGTTTAACTTTTAGGTAGTTAGGTTTTTGGTTTAGATTTTTAGGGTTTGAAGTTTTTAAAGTTTTTGTGATTAGTTTCTTCCCCTCCTTTTCCTGCTCTGTTTTCTTTCTCTTATCCCTCTCTGTTTCTGCAATCGTTTCTGTTCTTGTTCCCGGGAAATTTTGCATATGAACGAGCGTCCATACCTATGAACGCCCGTCCACCGTAAAATTTCAATCCCGTATCAAGTCCCGACCTACGTACGAGCGTTCATACATTTGGACGCCCGTCCAAAAATTCTCGAAAAAAATCGACGAGCGTTCATATTTTGAACGCCCGTCCGTCCGCTCTCCTTCTCTTTCTTTCTTTTTCTTTTTCCTAGGTTTTGGTAATAGTTCTAGATTTCAAACCTTTTAGATAGATTCTTAGGTTTCCTTTTCGTAGTTTAAGTTTTTAATTTCGTAGTTTTTAGGTTTTGTTCAATAGAGTTGGGTTTCGGTTTATGCAAACTCGAAGTCAGAAAGGGCCATTACTCTTTTCACCGACCTCGAGCGGACCATAGTCCGACCCAATAGGCGGAAACTTCGTTTCACCGATCCTTCGGACGAAGGAAGTTCAGCCAACCAAGAAATTGAACAAAAGTTGATAGAAGAAATCGAAGAAATAGTAATAATGGCAAAGAGAGGATCGACGTACGTTGGCGACTACGCCATGCCCGGTGCGATCACCGTCAACCCCGCTATAGTCTTGCCCGCCATTACCGCTCAAACTTTCGAGCTCAAGCCGGGCTTATCCGGATGATGCAAAGCATGCATCAATTTTTTACGGCTACCAATCGAGAATCCGCATACCCACTTACACACGTTCTTAGAAATATGCGGTACTACCCGCATCCAAGGTGTAAGTGAGGATGCTATCAAGCTCAAACTTTTTCCTTTTTCCTTAAAAGGGGAGGCGAAGGAATGGTATCACTCTCTTCCTCCTGAATCCATCACTACAAGGGCTGGACTCGAGAGGGAGTTTTTGAGTCAATATTTTCCACCCTCTAAGACGGCCCATTGCTTAAATGAAATTTTCACATTTTCTCAGAAGGAAAATGAATCGTTTTTCGAGGCCTGGAAAAGGTATAAATCTCTTCTTAGAAGATGCCCCCATCATGGCTTGCCTTTGGAGAGGTTAGTCATTACTTTCTTTAGCGGATTGACCGAGCTCACCAAAGGCATGGTCAATAGTTCATCCGGCGGGGCGTTTTTGAAGAAGACTCCGACGAAGGATGGGCATTGTTCGAAGACATTGCCAAATATAACTATGCTCCATCCTATCGTGCAATTCAAGCTCCTCCTCCTCCTAAGGTGGAGGAAGTAAATGTTCAAAGTCCGATTGCCATGCCGCAGCAGGCATGGCCAATCCTCAAACTCCGAATCCTATGAATCGACTCCTTCGTTTCCGCGTAACCCTCGTGTTCCGTATTGCGAATCTTGCCGTCGACCGGTCACGTAAATGGCCAATGTCAATTAAACCCCAATTCTTCATACCAAGTCAATACCGTCCATGCCGATGGACAAGACACTCGTGTCCAATGCCAAAACTCGCGACAATATGGGGCATACTTCCGCATTCTCGTCCTATGAATGGGCGACGTGCGAAGTAAATGCGTTCTATGGCCGAACACCCAAAGATTTAATCAACCATCCGGCCGAATCAATTCCGAGCCAAGGGTTCAATCAAGCTTCCAATTTCAATCCGAATTCGAGTTTTAATTCGAATTCAAGTTTCAATAAGAACCCCGGTTCCGCTCAAAACCAAAACTCTAATTTTTCCAAATCAAACACAAAGGTTCAATCGAATTGGCCTTCTAATTCCAATTCTAATTTTCAAAATCGGCCCAAATGCCCATACTCTTCAAACTTCCAAAGACTCTCAAGGTCCCTCGAATTCAAATGATCTTAAGGCCGAATGGAACTCATTCAAAGAAGAGCAAAACAAGAATATTCAGCTCCTAATGAGTACCAATAAGAATCTTGAGAGACAGATAGGGCAGCTGGCTGAGCAATTAGCATCAAGACCCCCTGGGCATCTGCCCAGTTTTACCGAGAAAAATCCTAAGGGCGGTCATGTTGCTCAGGCCGATTTGAGCAGCAGCCAATGTACTGACCTCGTACCGACAATGCGATGGACAAGAGGAGGCCGACAATGAATTTAAGAAGCGGTACACACCGAGTGGTCCCCCCGGCTTCCAGGGAAACCACTAGCCCCTCCCCGCCATTGATAAGGCAGAGGGGAAGTTGAGCACCCATCATCCCCTTGGCTGCAAGCAAGTACTCAGGTGGCTGATCCCCTGATAGGTGAAAAGGTTGGAAATCCTCGGTGGCCGTCCCCCCGAGGACCGAACAAGTTGAAAACCCTCAAGTGGCCGATCCCTTGAGGACCGAAAAAGGAAAAGGAAGTCGGTGGCCGATCCCCGACTACGAAAACTTCGAAAAGACGGTTCGGTGGAAGGATTTGGAAGACAAAGTCGCCGCACATCCTCAAAGAGAGTCTTTTCCGAGAATGACCTGAAGAAGCTTCCGTTTCCACCGAGGAAGAGCAACATTCCGTTGGTTGAAGACAAAAAGTACGAAAAGGTACTAAACCTTCTAAAAAATACTCAGGTGAATCTGCCATTATCCGAGGTCTTGGTCGAGATGCCTAAGTATACAAAGTTCATCAAGGATGTTGTATCTTCCAAGAAGAAGTTAGCAGGAATGGATCAAGCAATTGGTAAGGAGTGTTCTATGGTCAATTATCAAGACCTACCAACCAAGAGAAGCGACCCAGGCAAATTTGTGCTCACATTGCGTATGGGAGGCCTAGTCTTCCCGAATTCCTTATGTGACTCGGGTGCATCCATCGCCTGATGCCATTGTCCGTTTGCAATCGCCTTGGTTTGCGAATCTTCTAGAACCCACTACCATGAACCCGCAGTTCGCGATAGGTCCTCTAAGAAAGCTTCGGGGATCCTAAGGGACGTATTGGTTCAAATAGATAGATTTACCTTTCCGCTTGATCGGTACGTCTTGGATATTGAGAAAAGTGAAAGTGTCCCTTTGATTCTCGGAAGACCTTTTCTATCTACAGCTAGAGCCCTCATCGATTGTGATGGTGGGCATGTCACCATTCGAGTTGGTGACCAAGAGGTGAGCTATAGTGTTTCAAAATCTATCAATGTACCTTCTGGATCTCCAACCGGCTTTTCCATTGAGGAGACTTCTGATGATTTCGATGACTTCTTGGATAAGCAAGTCATAGCTGTAGAATCAGCATATGAGCGACTGATTGATAATCTGAATAATCATGGTGTGGTCAACCTAGATCAGTTAGCAGCTAAATTTGAGGATGAGCTAAGAGAAGAAGCCTTGGCAGTAGGACTACTAAGTAAGCTCAGCGAGGTTGAGTTAAGTAGTGGAGATCTTAAATCAAGTCTAGAGGAACCCCCTGTAGACTTGGTTCTGAAGCCGTTGCCTAAACATCTTAAGTATGTGTTTTTAAGAGAAGGTGACAAGCTTCCTTTGATCATCTCTCGCCAAGCTATCTCGTATAGAAGAGCTTAAATTGTTAAACGTCTTGCGCAAAAATGAAAAAGCCTTTGGATGGCAGGTGGGAGATATCCGAGGGATGTCTCCCGACATCTGCATGCACAAGATCAAGACTGAGGAGGGTGCAAAACGAGTTAGACAGCCTCAGAGAAGGCTCAACCCTCACATGCAAGAAGTAGTCAAGAAGGAAATTATAAAGCTTCTAGATATGGGTATCATTTACGCCATTGCAGACAATGAGTGGGTATCCCCAACTCAAGTAGTTCCCAAGAAAGGTGGAATTACTATTGAGAAGAATGAGAAGGGCGAAGAAATAGCATTGAGGCTCGTTACTGGATACAGAGTATGTATCGATTATCGAAAGCTCAATGAGGTCACACTGAAAGATCATTTTCCCCTTCCTTTCATTGACCAGATGCTTGAGCGTCTGGCGGGGCACGCATTCTACTGTTTCCTGGATGGATATTCAGGATACTTCCATATACCCATCGATCCAATTGACCAAGAGAAGACCACTTTCACTTGCCCTTATGGTACATTCGCCTACATGCGGATGCCATTTGGTCTATGCAATGCCCCAGCCACCTTTCAAAGGTGTATGATGGCAATCTTTGACGGGCTAGTTGAAAAGTGCATGGAGATTTTTATGGATGATTTCTCGGTCTTTGGTCAATCCTTCGATGATTGCCTCGATAATCTTGATCGTGTGTTGTCTAGATGTGTGGAAAAGGACTTAGTGCTCAATTGGGAAAAATGCCATTTCATGGTAGATGAAGGCATAGTTCTTGGCCACAAAGTGTCCGCCAAAGGTATAGAAGTAGATAGGGCCAAGGTAGAAGCCATTGAGAAGATGAGTTATCCTAAGAATGTACGCGAAGTCAGAGGTTTCCTCGGACATGTCGGTTTCTATAGGAGATTCATCCAAGATTTTTCCAAAGTAGCTAAGCCCCTATCTACTCTGCTCAAGGAAGACGTTGAGTTCAATTTCGATGAAAACTGCAAGCAAGCGTTTGAGGAGCTCAAGAATCGGTTAATATCCGCTCCAATTCTTATTTCACCTGACTGGAACTTACCCTTTGAGCTTATGTGCGATGCATCCAACTATGCTTGTTGGTGCGCCTTAGGGCAAAAGCTTAATGGAAAGTTCCACCTATCTATTATGCCGCTCACACACCGAATCCTTCTCAAGTTAACTACACAACCACCGAAAAGGAACTATTAGCCGTAGTCTTTGCTATGGATAAGTTTCGTAGTTACTTGCTAGGTGCTCAAGTGATTGTGTGGATCGATCACGCCGCTTCTGCGCTATCTAATGACCAAAAAGGAAGCTAAACCGCGCTTATCTTGCGTTGGATACCGACCCTCCAAGAATTTGACGTTCAAATCAAAGATAAGAAGGGCGGTGAGAACGTAGTGGCGCATCATGTCTCTAGGATGATAAGTGAGGAAAAGGGTGATCCCGAAGATATAGATCTTTACTTTCCTCCGGAAAACATCATGTTGATCGATGGCCGCTCTCCCGATGTTCCATGGTATTCGTCCATTGTGAATTACCTTCATGCCCGCTACCTTGACCCCGAGATGTCGTATCGGGAGAAGAAGAAGTTCTTCTCGATATGAAATATTTCGTTTGGGATGAACCTTATTTGTTCAAGATCCGCAAAGATGGTTTGCTTAGGAGATGCGTTCTCGAATCCGAGCAACGAGAGATAATCGAGCAATGCCATAGTGGACCCACGGTGGTCACTTTGGTCCTTGGAAAACGGTTGCGAAGATCTTCCAAATCGGTTTCTATTGGCCTACGATCTTTAAGGATACGAAGCCTTCGTAAAGCTTGCGATAGGTGTCAAAGAACCGGAACTCGACAAGGCGTTTCGACATGCCTTTGAAGCCCATCTTAGAGTGCGAAGTCTTTGATGTATGGGGCATCGATTTCATGGGACCTTTCCCATCATCGTGTGGCAACAAATACATCTTAGTCTCGCGTTGACTATGTTTCGAAATGGGTGGAGGCGTAGCCACTCCTCACAATGATCATAAAACGGTCATGAAGTTCCTAAAAAAGAATATCTTTGTGAGATTTGGGTGCCCTCGAGCCTTGATCAGTGATGAAGGAACGCATTTTTGCAACCGACCTCTAGAAAAAGTTCTCGAAAAGTATGGTGTACGCCATAAAACCGGCACCCCATACCATCCGATGACTAGCGGTCGTTGAGCGAAGCAACCAAAGCATCAAAAAGATCCCGGAGAAAACCGTGAACAAGCCATCGCAAGGACGGAGTCCGAAGTTGGATGATGTATTATGGGCTTATAGGACCGCCTATAAAACTCCTATGGGTACATCTCCATATCAAATGGTCTACGGGAAACCATGTCATTTGCCTCGTCGAGCTAGAGCATAGAGCTTATTGGGCCACAAAGTTTTTAAACTTTGATTCCCAAACTTGTGGGCGCATCGATTGCGGCGGCTTACATGAGCCGGACGAGTTCGGACTTCGGGCATACGAGAGTGCCGGGATCAAGCAGATAAGATGAAACTACTCCATGATGCGAAAATTAAGAAGCGAGAATTCGAGTCGGCGAACAAGTTCTCCTCTACAATTCTAGGTTACATTTGTTTCCCGGAAAGTTGAGGACTCGTTGGTCCGGCCCCTTCGAGATTCTCCAAATTATTCCCGGAGGCGTTCTAGAACTTCGTGGTTATAGTGGTGACCCGTTTCGAGTCAACGGTCAAAGGTGCAAACACTATATCGGTGAACCTAAGGAGACATCTTTGATTGTTAAATTTCTCGATATTCTCGGATGTGGTGTTGCTCGAGTCGAAGAATTTAGCGAGTTATCACCGACTTGTTCTCCGAGGATGACGGTAGTGATCCTTCGAAGAAGTTCTAGCCGGTAGTGCCGATATGGAAGAGTTTGAAAGGGAGCGACAAACTGAAGCGTCATCGAGAGGACTCGCAGAATGAAGAGGTCACCCGTGGGGAGGTTCAAGCGTATGTGGAGGGCTATTAAAAATTTTCCCCCATGTGTGAGATGTCGTTTCGCAGCCCACACCGCCGATCAAGGCTTACACGAGGTAGTGGCCGGCGTAAAAGTCAAGTGGCCCGATCCAGCCGAGTTTAGACGTGTCGAGCTAACGACATTAACCAAAAGCGCTACTAGAGGCATCCTAGATATCCCTTATTATATTAGCTAGGTTCGTTCACGCTATTAGTGTTTTATTTATTTGAGTTTTAGTTTGATTAAGTTTTAGCTAACTAAGTTGTTCTATGGTTATCCGTCGCTTAGTGTGCTTTTAGGTATGGACACGGAGTTCTTCCCGAGGAGTTCCCCCTCATTAGTCGGATCCCGCCGATCACGCATAGATGATGGACCGGGAGGCACTATAGTTCTTCATGTAGATTTTGACATTAGCACCCAGGTTAAGACCATCACGTACGTTATCATTGTTCCACCATGTTCGGGAGGCAGCGAGTTCACGACTGAGGAGTTGCAGGAGGCCATAGGACGTCCTTACACGATCCTTAATGATCCTATGCTGACGGATTTGGCACTGGTGCTGCAAGCTGAGCATTTTAGAGGTGTTGAGGTAGCTGGCGAGGATTGGTGTTTGCAGGATGAGTACGACTTTCCTCCAGCTGTCGACATGCTTCGACGTCTCATTCGCTTAGTGGATTGGAACGAAATCTACGCGTACTAGTGAATCCTTAGTTAGTTTGGTTTTCGTCGAGCCCCGACGTAAAACAAGCGCTTGGTGGGAGGCAACCCACTCGTTTTAGTTATGTTTTTAGTTACTTCTAAGCTATTTTAGGTCTTTAATCTTTCATCATTGTACTTTTGAATTCTATTTGACATTAATAAAAATTGCACTTCAATTTTAATTTAGCTTATGTGTGAACAAGTTTGATTTTTATCACTCTCTCTCGGTGGACGCCCGTTCATGAAAATGAACGCCCGTCCGTATTGCTTGTTTTTATGGACGTTCGTCCAAAATGTTGGACGCCCGTCCGCAAAAATCCCTCATATCCCGTATGTAAAAATGCCTCATGGACGAGCGTCCGAATTTTTGGACGCCCGTCCGGCTCATGCGACTACTAGTGAACGCCCGTCCGTAAGGATGGACGAGCGTCCACTCGAGCCTATATATACCGTTCTAGGCGTGAACCCTCATTTCTCCACGATTTTCAAAAGAGAAACCGACTTTCCCCTTCTCCAAACCTAAAATCTTCATCTCTCGAACCAAATTTGGCGATTCTTGTTGCAAAAGAACGGTCTTTGCACCATCTTTTCATTTATCCACCCATTTCCTCCAACAATCAACAAGATTTGAAGAATCGTAGTTTATTCAAGTGCGGCCATTTTGACAAAAGTTGGCATTTTGGTGGCCAATCTTGGTGTTTCGGGCTTCTACTCTTTTCAATCATCATCCTCGCATAGCGTTGGGTAAGTCTATAGCAACTTTTCTCGTTTCCATTCAAGTTTTTGTGAGTTCGATCTTCGGCTCGACTCATTTTCTTGAATATGCACTCATACGGTTATATTTTCTCGTTTGTTGCCCTTTTTCTTCCCCGAATTCGGTTGTGATGATGATGTGGTGCGTTTGTGGTGGTTGTTGGTGATATGCTTTGTTTGAAATCCCGATTTGGACGATAAACGGGTAACCATTTGTGTGACCGGTTTAGTTTAGTTATAAGTCCGACAATGGTGCGTAAGAAGGAAATTGTGAAGCGTTATGGTAAAGGTTTGGCCAGGGGAGAAAGGTAAACGGCAACGTCCTGAGTTTGATCCGTCCGAATTGGACCCTAACAGAGGAGTAGTCTTTCGAGATCAACCGCCTAGAACATCTCAACGAGCAAGAACCAATTTAAGAGATGATCCCCCTTCCGATTCTGAAACTGAGGAAGATGATGAGGTCCCTCTCGTTAGGATGTCTCGAGGCACTCGGGGTGGTGAATCTTCTAGAGCTGAGGTTGGTACTGAGGATGTCGTTGGGGAGGAGGCTGCAACCGAAGCTACACATGCACCCCCTAAGAAGAAAGCTAAGAATGTTGCCCCTCTTGCTATGCCCCGTCGATTCGTCAATCCACGAGCTCATAGTGCCTACACTAAGGATTATGTGACCCGGAGTATGATCTTTGACAGAGAGGTCCGTACACAACAAGTTGATCCCGCCTTCGTGAAGATGTTAAAGGCTCGGAAATGGGATGAGTTACGAAAATTCCTCCTACCCCGGTCAATGATTCTATAGTGAGAGAGTTCTATGCGAATTGTTCGAGACGGATTTGGATGACGGGTTTGTGATGGTCCGAGGTGTCGTGGGTGCCTTTTTCCGCCAAGGTGATCAACCGGAAATATAAGTTGCCGGCGTTTAGCGGCTTGGATTACAAGGAGGAGATCGCTAGACGGCAAAATGAGGAGGGTAAGGATCCGATGGAGGAGCTGCGATTGAAAGTTTGTCCGGATGTGGCGTGGGTGTTGAGACCGAATGGTGATAGGAAGGAGTTAATCACCACGACTTGGACTGAGGATTGGCGGGTCTACTGTCGGTTTATCCAGAGTCGGTTGATTCCTAAGAATAATCTCACACATTTCTATATCAGTGATCTTGGGATGTTGTATGCGTTGGTTTTCGGGTTGAATGTTGATGTTGGTCAAGCTTTGTTTGATGACATTTTGGCAAACCAGAAGGTATCTACCCGGAGTTTGATAGTGCCCCATTTGATACATCAGTTATGTTTGGATGCTGGGGTTGCTGAGTATACATCGGACCACAAGACCAAGAGTTACCCCCTATTCGTAGAGAGGCGTTCCCGTTTCGAGCCTCGGTTCCACTTCGGCACCGCCTCAAGCCTCGCTTCTTTCTGGATTATCTTCTTCCGAGATTACTCGGCATAGTATGGCTCATAGTTTGAGGGCGATGCTGAGTGACATCCGGGATGGCCAAGATAATATTTTGTCGGTTTTGGAGTGTATCGTTGATGGACGGCAACCGAGAGATCGGCGGATATTCAGTGCAAGTAATATGGATTATGTCTTCTCCGAGCAGATAGAGAGGGTGATAGCTGAGGTGGTCAAGATGGAGGAGAAGCCCGAGTCAGATGACGAGGATGAGCCCCCGGTAGAGCCTGCTACTGCGTCTACTACGCAGCCTGAGCCTACACCGACGCCGTCCACTGTTGCTGTGCCTACTCCAGATCCTCCTCATGTTGATGTTCCTGTTGCTGAGACGACTCCGGGGCTACCTTGAGTTTTTATTTGCGTTACATCTTTCGGTTGTTGCACTTGTTGCTACATTTCATTCGATTTGGTTGTACTTATACATTTTGCTACTTTCCTTTTGGGTGCCTCTATGATTTCGTACTTTCAATTTTTCTAGCGTCCGTTGACTTACGTTATGTAAGTTTGTCTAGCAACGTACTTGGACCGCAATTTCGTCGGTATTATGATCATTTTATTTGGTTAATGCTTGATGTTATGTCTCTTTCATTCGGTCCTTTCGCATTATTACGTTGTTATACCCCGTTTCCCCCGAGTTTTCTCGTTTTCTCGCGTGTTGCGAGTTGGTTTTTGTCGAGTACTCGTTGAGTTACGTTTGGCCGTTTTTCCACGCTTTTTGCGGGCGTTGGCCTTTTCATGCTCCAGCCTGACCAACATCTCGATCTTTCTACGCAAATCCAAATAAGTTTCTTCTCATTTACCTTTCTGCACAACATGAGGACATGTTGAATTTTTAAGTGTGGGGGAGGGGATAGTTCGAGGCGTATACGTTTAATTACTACGTTAGTTTGTTTATTATGCAAACAAAATTGGTCAATTTTCAAAAAAATTCTACACTTGTGTTCTTGTTTTGTCCCGAGTAGGCAATTCAATGTGAAGTTCGTTGTTTTTGCAGTCATCTATGCGATATTTCATATGTTTGATAAGTTAGTTGTTTCACCAGAATTACATTGCACGAGCCATAGTGAATGATGAGCTATTTTTATAAAGTTATACCCCGTTTTGGATTAGTAGTTTTTGATTATCTTATAAGTCATGTACTTAGTGCTACGTATATATCGTGGGATTTATGATAGTTTGTATTTAGATCCGGAGTATGAGATACTGTGAATATCTGTAAGTTTGAATGTGATAAGTGAAACGTGATTAAGTCTTTGCAATAGTAATAAATTGTTTACTTGAGGTGTTATGCTCAGTGGTCTGTGCTACTAGAAAATAATCTTTTCCACTGCCAGCCAGAAATCTCTAAGTAAACATAATTGTAATTGGGTGTGTCGGAAGCTAGTCGATGATTTGGGTGAGGTAGGGTATACCACGTATGTCCTATTCCACTATGATGACCAAAAGCTCACGACGCTTAGAAAAAGCCGCCTTATGATTGGAGTAAGGTAGGGGATTATCTCGAAATGTCCTATTCTACTATGAGGGCAATAGCTTCTTCTAATGTGCGTTTAAAGTGAATAAGCTAAATTAACTAAAGAATTGTTGCGAAATTGAATATAAGACTTAGTTATCGTTAATCTTATCCCCGCATAAACCGATAGATATGCTGTAGGGAGTATCCTCTGAGTATTTCAGAAAGGCCCTAGATATATTCGATCACCCTTTTCGGGATATGTCACGTTTGTAGGGTGCATCTTATGAGTGTCATTTATTACTATTCTACGAGGGGGTATTAGCTAGTTTTTGCTTCGAGTTCCTCAAGTTTGGATGTAGTGGAAGTTTTCTATGGCTATGCACTCACACACCGGTGGACATCTAAGTTATTGGATGTATGTTATATTTGTTTAGATGCATGCTTTCCCTTCTCGAGCCTAATTTTCGTATGCATGTCTTGCTCGGGACGAGCAAGAGATAAGTGTGGGGGAGTTGTTAAGGGTGAAAATCTATGTTTTATTATGATATGTTTTACGGTATTTTCCCTCTTAATTGGATTAATTGCATAATAAACGGCCCTTATATGGAAATGTTGAGCATACTAGGTTTTTAAGGACTTAATCTCAATATTGAATAAATTATGTGTTTTCATCGTGAATTATAATTAATTGGACTTTATTACAGTTTTGCGATGTTTTCCATGTGTTATAGGTATGTTCATTGTGCTCAAATGGTGATCAAAAAGGGTTAAAACTCGAGCTATAAAGATTTAAGAAGAGATAATGATGAAGTGAATTGAAGAAAAGAGATAAAGATGCAAAAATCGCATTCAAGTCATGCGAACGAACGTCCATGCTCCGTCCATATCAAACGAGCGTCCGAAATATCAAACGAGCGTCCAAGGTGCTAAAAGTGATTCGAGAGTTTGAACCGAGATCGAACGGGCGTCGAGGAGAGTCGAAATATCAAACGAGCGTCCGCCATCTTGAACGCTCGTCCGTCCGCCGACTCGGCCCGAGACCGACTTAATCTTCTATAAATACCGCCTATTTACGCACCCAAGGGAACACACGATTCGACACACATAAACCCTAATACCTAGGGGCGGCTAAGGCTGCGGTTTTACATCTTTTCCTTCACTTTTATGCAAATTAGATCTAGGTTAGTTTAGGTTACTTTTTATGCTGTTTTTTATACATTGCTGAGTTGCTGAGGATGTTCAGAGGCTAAAACCTCCATCAAACGAGAGTTGTGAAGCCATCAACGTGAATTGATCTGTTTATCTCGGTTATTATTGTGAGTATTTATTTATGGTTGTTTCTTATTCATGCTTTACTCATGTTTTTAGTGCATTATATCGGAAGATTGCATGTTTTCGATTGTGTTTATGCTTGATGGGAGTCATGTTAAACCTTTAGATCACCATGAATAGGAATAGTCTCGAATCTATAATAACGGAAGTTAATAGGTTCGATCACTAGGTTAAACATAAAAGTTGACATCTTTGGTCTTTTAAACGCGTTAATCTAGCATTGGAAGATACTAGGTTAATAGATGAAATACCTAAGGAATTAGGATTTCATGTTAAGAGAAGATGAATCACAACCT
The DNA here is from genome assembly GCA_036785695.1 of Gentiana straminea. NCBI lineage: Eukaryota > Viridiplantae > Streptophyta > Magnoliopsida > Gentianales > Gentianaceae > Gentiana > Gentiana straminea. Next base: position 6,971,058 of record JAVUPR010000048.1, on the reverse strand, counting down.
AAGTAAATACCACGTAAAATTGAGATAGGAGATCAATGCATGTTGATAGGTGGATCAATCCTCGTTTGTCTTTTATAAACTTGATTTACAATCCTCATAGCTTAGTTTAGATTAGTTAATTTATTTTCCTGCACTTTTAGTTTATTTTTATCGCTTTCAATCTCTCCTAGCATTGGATTAATCTCCTCTGTCTAGTTATTTTCTGCATATTTGCTTAGTTAGTTATTCGTTAGGTTAGTAATCGTGACAAGAGTTAGTTAAAAACAAAGGCTAGGGTTAACATTCGTCTAGTTCCCCGTAAGATCGACCCGGCATAGCCTCTATACTACGATCCTTGCACTTGAGGTTAGCCGGTTTTATTACTTGTTTATTTTGTATTAATAAAATCCGTGACAAGTTTTTGGCGCCGTTGCCGGGGAACCGGACGGTTGCCTAGTTTTTGTTTTTGTTTGTCTTTTTCGTTTTCTGTTTTTAGATTTGTTTTTGTTTCGTTTTTTTTTTAGGTTTGTTTTTAGTTTAACTTTTAGGTAGTTAGGTTTTTGGTTTAGATTTTTAGGGTTTGAAGTTTTTAAAGTTTTTGTGATTAGTTTCTTCCCCTCCTTTTCCTTCTCTGTTTTCTTTCTCTTATCCCTCTCTGTTTCTGCAATCGTTTCTGTTCTTGTTCCTGGGAAATTTTGCATATGAACGAGCGTCCATACCTATGAACGCCCGTCCACTGTAAAATTTCAATCTTGTATCAAGTCCTGACCTACAGACGAGCGTTCATACATTTGGACGCCCGTCCAAAAATTCTGAAAAAAATCAGACGAGCGTTCATATTTTGAACGCCCGTCCGTCTGCTCTCCTTCTCTTTCTTTCTTTTTCCTAGGTTTTGGTAATAGTTCTAGATTTCAAACCTTTTAGATAGATTCTTAGGTTTCCTTTTCGTAGTTTAAGTTTTTAATTTCGTAGTTTTTAGGTTTTGTTCAATAGAGTTGGGTTTCGGTTTATGCAAACTCGAAGTCGAAAGGGCCATTACTCTTTTCACGACCTCGAGCGGACCATAGTCCGACCCAATAGGCGGAAACTTCGTTTCACCGATCCTTCGGACGAAGGAAGTTCACCAACCAAGAAATTGAACAAAAGTTGATAGAAGAAATCGAAGAAATAGTAATAATGGCGACGAGAGGATCGACGTACGTTGGCGGACTACGCCATGCACGGTGCACCATCGTCAACCCCGCTATAGTCTTGCCCGCCATTACTTGCTCAAACTTTCGAGCTCAAGCCGGGGCTTATCCGGATGATGCGGCATGCATCAATTTTTTACGGCTACCAATCGAATCGAGAATCCGCATACCCACTTACACACGTTCTTAGAAATATGCGGTACTACCCGCATCCAAGGTGTAAGTGAGGATGCTATCAAGCTCAAACTTTTTCCTTTTTCCTTAAAAGGGGAGGCGAAGGAATGGTATCACTCTCTTCCTCCTGAATCCATCACTACATGGGCTGGACTCGAGAGGGAGTTTTTGAGTCAATATTTTCCACCCTCTAAGACGGCCCATTGCTTAAATGAAATTTTCACATTTTCTCAGAAGGAAAATGAATCGTTTTTCGAGGCCTGGAAAAGGTATAAATCTCTTCTTAGAAGATGCCCCCATCATGGCTTGCCTTTGGAGAGGTTAGTCATTACTTTCTTTAGCGGATTGACCGAGCTCACCAAAGGCATGGTCAATAGTTCATCTGGCGGGGCGTTTTTGAAGAAGACTCCAGACGAAGGATGGGCATTGTTCGAAGACATTGCCAAATATAACTATGCTCCATCCTATCAGGCAATTCAAGCTCCTCCTCCTCCTAAGGTGGAGGAAGTAAATGTTCAAAGTCTGATTGCCATGCTGCAGAGGCAGATGGCCAATCCTCAAACTCCGAATCCTATGAATCAGACTCCTTCGTTTCCGCAGAACCCTCAGGTTCTGTATTGCGAATCTTGCTGTCAGACTGGTCACATAAATGGCCAATGTCAATTAAACCCCAATTCTTCATACCAAGTCAATACTGTCCATGCTGATGGACAGTACACTCAGGTCCAATGCCAAAACTGCGACAATATGGGGCATACTTCCAGATTCTGTCCTATGAATGGGCAGAATCCTGAAGTAAATGCGTTCTATGGCCAGAACACCCAAAGATTTAATCAACCATCTGGCCAGAATCAATTCCAGAGCCAAGGGTTCAATCAAGCTTCCAATTTCAATCCGAATTCGAGTTTTAATTCGAATTCAAGTTTCAATAAGAACCCTGGTTCCGCTCAAAACCAAAACTCTAATTTTTCCAGTCAAACACAAAGGTTCAATCAGAATTGGCCTTCTAATTCCAATTCTAATTTTCAAAATCGGCCCAGCCAGCCATACTCTTCAAACTTCCGGCCTCTCAAGGTCCCTCGAATTCAAATGATCTTAAGGCCGAATGGAACTCATTCAAAGAAGAGCAAAACAAGAATATTCGGCTCTAATGAGTACCAATAAGAATCTTGAGAGACGGATAGGGCGGTGGTGAGCAATTAGCATCAAGACCCCCGGGCATACGCCGCCGCTTTACCGAGAAAAATCCTAAGGGCGGTCATGTTGCTCGGGCCGATTTGAGCGGCGGCCAATGTACCGACCTCGTACCGACAATGCGGTATGGACAAGAGGAGGCCGGTACAATGAATTTAAGAAGCGGTACACGGTGAGTGGTCCCCCCGGCTTCCGGGAAACCACTAGCCCCTCCCCGCCATTGATAAGGCGGGAGGGGAAGTTGAGCACCCATCATCCCCTTGGCCGCAAGCAAGTAATCGTGTGGTGATCCCCATAGGTGAAAAGGTTGGAAATCCTCAGGTGGCTGTCCCCCTGAGGACTGAACAAGTTGAAAACCCTCAAGTGGCTGATCCCTTGAGGACTGAAAAAGGAAAAGGAAGTCAGGTGGCTGATCCCCTGACTACGAAAACTTCTGAAAAGACGGTTCGGTGGAAGGATTTGGAAGACAAAGCTGTCAGCACATCCTCAAAGAGAGTCTTTTCCGAGAATGACCTGAAGAAGCTTCCGTTTCCACCGAGGAAGAGCAACATTCCGTTGGTTGAAGACAAAAAGTACGAAAAGGTACTAAACCTTCTAAAAAATACTCGGGTAAATAACTGCCATTATCCGAGGTCTTGGTCGAGATGCCTAAGTATACAAAGTTCATCAAGGATGTTGTATCTTCCAAGAAGAAGTTAGCGAGGAATGGATCAAGCAATTGGTAAGGAGTGTTCTATGGTCAATTATCAAGACCTACCAACCAAGAGAAGCGACCCGGGCAAATTTGTGCTCACATTGCGGATGGAGGCCTAGTCTTCCCGAATTCCTTATGTGACACAGGTGCATCCATCGGCTTGATGCCATTGTCCGTTTGCAATCGGCTTGGTTTGCGAATCTTCTAGAACCCACTACCATGAACCTGCGGTTCGATAGGTCCTCTAAGAAAGCTTCGGGGATCTAAGGGACGTATTGGTTCAAATAGATAGATTTACCTTTCCAGTTGACTGGTACGTCTTGGATATTGAGAAAAGTGAAAGTGTCCCTTTGATTCTCGGAAGACCTTTTCTATCTACAGCTAGAGCCCTCATCGATTGTGATGGTGGGCATGTCACCATTCGAGTTGGTGACCAAGAGGTGAGCTATAGTGTTTCAAAATCTATCAATGTACCTTCTGGATCTCCAACCGGCTTTTCCATTGAGGAGACTTCTGATGATTTCGATGACTTCTTGGATAAGCAAGTCATAGGCCGTAGAATCGGCATATGAGCGACGATTGATAATCCGAATAATCATGGTGTGGTCAACCTAGATCAGTTAGCAGCTGAATTTGAGGATGAGCTAAGAGAAGAAGCCTTGGCAGTAGGACTACTAAGTAAGCTCAGCGAGGTTGAGTTAAGTAGTGGAGATCTTAAATCAAGTCTAGAGGAACCCCCTGTAGACTTGGTTCTGAAGCCGTTGCCTAAACATCTTAAGTATGTGTTTTTAAGAGAAGGTGACAAGCTTCCTTTGATCATCTCTGCCAAGCTATCTCGTATAGAAGAGCTTAAATTGTTAAACGTCTTGCGCAAAAATGAAAAAGCCTTTGGATGGCAGGTGGGAGATATCCGAGGGATATCTCCCGACATCTGCATGCACAAGATCAAGACTGAGGAGGGTGCAAAACGAGTTAGACAGCCTCAGAGAAGGCTCAACCCTCACATGCAAGAAGTAGTCAAGAAGGAAATTATAAAGCTTCTAGATATGGGTATCATTTACGCCATTGCGGACAATGAGTGGGTATCCCCAACTCAAGTAGTTCCCAAGAAAGGTGGAATTACTATTGAGAAGAATGAGAAGGGCGAAGAAATAGCATTGAGGCTCGTTACATCGGATACGAGTATGTATCGATTATCGAAAGCTCAATGAGGTCACACCGAAAGATCATTTTCCCCTTCCTTTCATTGACCGGATGCTTGAGCGTCGGCGGGGCACGCATTCTACTTGTTTCTGGATGGATATTCGGGATACTTCCGGATACCCATCGATCCAATTGACCAAGAGAAGACCACTTTCACTTGCCCTTATGGTACATTCGCCTACAGGCGGATGCCATTTGGTCTATGCAATGCCCCAGCCACCTTTCAAAGGTGTATGATGGCAATCTTTGACGGGCTAGTTGAAAAGTGCATGGAGATTTTTATGGATGATTTCTCGGTCTTTGGTCAATCCTTCGATGATTGCCTCGATAATCTTGATCAGGTGTTGTCTAGATGTGTGGAAAAGGACTTAGTGCTCAATTGGGAAAAATGCCATTTCATGGTAGATGAAGGCATAGTTCTTGGCCACAAAGTGTCCGCCAAAGGTATAGAAGTAGATAGGGCCAAGGTAGAAGCCATTGAGAAGATGAGTTATCCTAAGAATGTACGCGAAGTCAGAGGTTTCCTCGGACATGTCGGTTTCTATAGGAGATTCATCCAAGATTTTTCCAAAGTAGCTAAGCCCCTATCTACTCTGCTCAAGGAAGACGTTGAGTTCAATTTCGATGAAAACTGCAAGCAAGCGTTTGAGGAGCTCAAGAATCGGTTAATATCCGCTCCAATTCTTATTTCACCTGACTGGAACTTACCCTTTGAGCTTATGTGCGATGCATCCAACTATGCTGTTGGTGCAGTCTTAGGGCAAAAGCTTAATGGAAAGTTCCAGCCTATCTATTATGCCAGTCACACTGAATCCTTCTCAAGTTAACTACACAACCACTGAAAAGGAACTATTAGCCGTAGTCTTTGCTATGGATAAGTTTCGTAGTTACTTGCTAGGTGCTCAAGTGATTGTGTGGACTGATCACGCTGCTCTGCGCTATCTAATGACCAAAAAGGAAGCTAAACCGCGCTTACTGCGTTGGATACTGACCCTCCAAGAATTTGACGTTCAAATCAAAGATAAGAAGGGCAGTGAGAACGTAGTGGCAGATCATGTCTCTAGGATGATAAGTGAGGAAAAGGGTGATCCTGAAGATATAGATCTTTACTTTCCTCTGGAAAACATCATGTTGATCGATGGCCGCTCTCCTGATGTTCCATGGTATTCGTCCATTGTGAATTACCTTCATGCCCGCTACCTTGACCCCGAGATGTCGTATCGGGGAGAAGAAGAAGTTCTTCTCTGATATGAAATATTTCGTTTGGGATGAACCTTATTTGTTCAAGATCTGCAAAGATGGTTTGCTTAGGAGATGCGTTCCTGAATCTGAGCAACGAGAGATAATCGAGCAATGCCATAGTGGACCCACGGTGGTCACTTTGGTCCTTGGAAAACGGTTGCGAAGATCTTCCGAGTCCGGTTTCTATTGGCCTACGATCTTTAAGGATACAGAAGCCTTCTGTAAAGCTTGCGATAGGTGTCAAAGAACCGGAACTCTGACAAGGCGTTTCGACATGCCTTTGAAGCCCATCTTAGAGTGCGAAGTCTTTGATGTATGGGGCATCGATTTCATGGGACCTTTCCCATCATCGTGTGGCAACAAATACATCTTAGTCTGCGTTGACTATGTTTCGAAATGGGTGGAGGCAGTAGCCACTCCTCACAATGATCATAAAACGGTCATGAAGTTCCTAAAAAAGAATATCTTTGTGAGATTTGGGTGCCCTCGAGCCTTGATCAGTGATGAAGGAACGCATTTTTGCAACCGACCTCTAGAAAAAGTTCTCGAAAAGTATGGTGTACGCCATAAAACCGGCACCCCATACCATCCGATGACTAGCGGTCAGGTTGAGCGAAGCAACCAAAGCATCAAAAAGATCCTGGAGAAAACTGTGAACAGTCATCGCAAGGACTGGAGTCTGAAGTTGGATGATGTATTATGGGCTTATAGGACCGCCTATAAAACTCCTATGGGTACATCTCCATATCAAATGGTCTACGGGAAACCATGTCATTTGCCTGTCGAGCTAGAGCATAGAGCTTATTGGGCCACAAAGTTTTTAAACTTTGATTCCCAAACTTGTGGGCAGCATCGATTGCAGCAGTTACATGAGCTGGACGAGTTCAGACTTCAGGCATATGAGAGTGCCAGGATCAGCAAAGATAAGATGAAACTACTCCATGATGCGAAAATTAAGAAGCGAGAATTCAGAGTCGGCGAACAAGTTCTCCTCTACAATTCTAGGTTACATTTGTTTCCTGGAAAGTTGAGGACTCGTTGGTCCGGCCCCTTCGAGATTCTCCAAATTATTCCTGGAGGCGTTCTAGAACTTCGTGGTTATAGTGGTGACCCGTTTCGAGTCAACGGTCAAAGGTGCAAACACTATATCGGTGAACCTAAGGAGACATCTTTGATTGTTAAATTTCTCGATATTCTCGGATGTGGTGTTGCTCGAGTCGAAGAATTTAGCGAGTTATCACCATACTTGTTCTCCGAGGATGACGGTAGTGATCCTTCGAAGAAGTTCTAGGCGGTAGTGCTTGATATGGAAGAGTTTGAAAGGGAGCGACAGTGAAGCGTCATCGAGGGACTCGAGAGAATGAAGAGGTCACCCGTGGGGAGGTTCAAGCGTATGTGGAGGGCTATTAAAAATTTTCCCCCATGTGTGAGATGTTGTTTCGCGGCCACACCGCCGATCAAGGCTTACACGAGGTAGTGGGCCGGCGAGAAAAGTCAAGTGGCCGATCCAGTGAGTTTAGACGTGTCGAGCTAACGACATTAACCAAAAGCGCTACTAGGAGGCATCCTAGATATCCCTTATTATATTAGCTAGGTTCGTTCACGCTATTAGTGTTTTATTTATTTGAGTTTTAGTTTGATTAAGTTTTAGCTAACTAAGTTGTTCTATGGTTATCGTCGGTTAGTGTGCTTTTAGGTATGGATTACGGAGTTCTTCCCGAGGAGTTCCCCCTCATTAGTCGGATCCCGCGATCACGGTAGATGATGGACCGGGAGGCACTATAGTTCTTCATGTAGATTTTGACATTAGCACCCAGGTTAAGACCATCACGTACGTTATCATTGTTCCACCATGTTCGGGAGGCAGCGAGTTCACGACTGAGGAGTTGCAGGAGGCCATAGGACGTCCTTACACGATCCTTAATGATCCTATGCTGACGGATTTGGCACTGGTGCCGCAAGCCGAGCATTTTAGAGGTGTTGAGGTAGGCGGCGAGGATTGGTGTTTGCGGGATGAGTACGACTTTCCTCCGGTTGTCGACATGCTTCGACGTCTCATTCGCTTAGTGGATTGGAACGAAATCTACGCAGACTAGTGAATCCTTAGTTAGTTTGGTTTTCGTCGAGCCCCGACGTAAAACAGAAGCGCTTGGTGGGAGGCAACCCACTGTTTTAGTTATGTTTTTAGTTACTTCTAAGCTATTTTAGGTCTTTAATCTTTCATCATTGTACTTTTGAATTCTATTTGACATTAATAAAAATTGCACTTCAATTTTAATTTAGCTTATGTGTGAACAAGTTTGATTTTTATCACTCTCTCTGGTGGACGCCCGTTCATGAAAATGAACGCCCGTCCGGATTGCTTGTTTTTATGGACGTTCGTCCAAAATGTTGGACGCCCGTCTGCAAAAATCCCTCATATCCTGTATGTAAAAATGCCTCATGGACGAGCGTCTGAATTTTTGGACGCCCGTCCAGTTCATGCGACTACTAGTGAACGCCCGTCCGTAAGGATGGACGAGCGTCCACTCTGAGCCTATATATACCTGTTCTAGGCGTGAACCCTCATTTCTCCACGATTTTCAAAAGAGAAACCGACTTTCCCCCTTCTCCAAACCTAAAATCTTCATCTCTGAACCAAATTTGGCGATTCTTGTTGCAAAAGAACGGTCTTTGCACCATCTTTTCATTTATCCAGTCCATTTCCTCCAACAATCAACAAGATTTGAAGAATCAGAGTTTATTCAGTGCGGCCATTTTGACAAAAGTTGGCATTTTGGTGGCCAATCTTGGTGTTTCTGGGCTTCTACTCTTTTCAATCATCATCCTCGCATAGCGTTGGGTAAGTCTATAGCAACTTTTCTCGTTTCCATTCAAGTTTTTGTGAGTTCGATCTTCGGCTCGACTCATTTTCTTGAATATGCACTCATACGGTTATATTTTCTGTTTGTTGCCCTTTTTCTTCCCCGAATTCTGGTTGTGATGATGATGTGGTGCGTTTGTGGTGGTTGTTGGTGATATGCTTTGTTTGAAATCCCGATTTGGACGATAAACGGGTAACCATTTGTGTGAATGGTTTAGTTTAGTTATAAGTCTGACAATGGTGCGTAAGAAGGAAATTGTGAAGCGTTATGGTAAAGGTTTGGCCAGGGAGAAAGGTAAACGGCAACGTCCTGAGTTTGATCCGTCCGAATTGGACCCTAACGAGAGGAGTAGTCTTTCGAGATCAACCGCCTAGAACATCTCAACGAGCAAGAACCAATTTAAGAGATGATCCCCCTTCCGATTCGAAACGAGGAAGATGATGAGGTCCCTCTCGTTAGGATGTCTCGAGGCACTCGGGGTGGTGAATCTTCTAGAGCCGAGGTTGGTGCGAGGATGTCGTTGGGGAGGAGGCTGCAACCGAAGCTACACATGCACCCCAAGAAGAAAGCTAAGAATGTTGCCCCTCTTGCTATGCCCCGTCGATTCGTCAATCCACGAGCTCATAGTGCCTACACTAAGGATTATGTGACCCGGAGTATGATCTTTGACGAGAGAGGTCCGGACACAACAAGTTGATCCCGCCTTCGTGAAGATGTTAAAGGCTCGGAAATGGGATGAGTTACGAAAATTCCTCCTACCCCGGTCAATGATTCTATAGTGAGAGAGTTCTATGCGAATTGTTCGAGACGGATTTGATGACGGGTTTGTGATGGTCCGAGGTGTCAGGGTGCCTTTTTCCGCCAAGGTGATCAACCGGAAATATAAGTTGCCGGCGTTTAGCGGCTTGGATTACAAGGAGGAGATCGCTAGACGGCAAAATGAGGAGGGTAAGGATCCGATGGAGGAGCTGCGATTGAAAGTTTGTCCGGATGTGGCGTGGGTGTTGAGACCGAATGGTGATAGGAAGGAGTTAATCACCACGACTTGGACCGAGGATTGGCGGGTCTCTTGTCGGTTTATCCAGAGTCGGTTGATTCCTAAGAATAATCTCACACATTTCTATATCAGTGATCTTGGGATGTTGTATGCGTTGGTTTTCGGGTTGAATGTTGATGTTGGTCAAGCTTTGTTTGATGACATTTTGGCAAACCAGAAGGTATCTACCCGGAGTTTGATAGTGCCCCATTTGATACATCAGTTATGTTTGGATGCTGGGGTTGCTGAGTATACATCGGACCACAAGACCAAGAGTTACCCCCCTATTCGTAGAGAGAAGGCTGTTCCCGTTTCTGAGCCTGGTTCCACTTCGGCACCGCCTCAAGCCTCAGTTCTTTCTGGATTATCTTCTTCCGAGATTACTCGGCATAGTATGGCTCATAGTTTGAGGGCGATGCTGAGTGACATCCGGGATGGCCAAGATAATATTTTGTCGGTTTTGGAGTGTATCGTTGATGGACGGCAACCGAGAGATCGGCGGATATTCGGTGCAAGTAATATGGATTATGTCTTCTCCGAGCGGATAGAGAGGGTGATAGGCGAGGTGGTCAAGATGGAGGAGAAGCCCGAGTCGGATGAGGAGGATGAGCCCCCGGTAGAGCACACTCTTTGCGTCTACTACGCGGCTGAGCCTACACCGACGCCGTCCACCGTTTGCTTTGTGCCTACTCCGGATCCTCCTCATGTTGATGTTCCCGTTCTTTGAGACGACTCCGGGGCTACCTTGAGTTTTTATTTGCGTTACATCTTTACGGTTGTTGCACTTGTTGCTACATTTCATTCGATTTGGTTGTACTTATACATTTTGCTACTTTCCTTTTGGGTGCCTCTATGATTTCTGTACTTTCAATTTTTCTAGCGTCTGTTGACTTACGTTATGTAAGCTGTCTAGCAACGTACTTGGACTGCAATTTCGTCGGTATTATGATCATTTTATTTGGTTAATGCTTGATGTTATGTCTCTTTCATTCAGTCCTTTCGCATTATTACGTTGTTATACCCCGTTTCCCCCGAGTTTTCTGTTTTCTCGCGTGTTGCAGAGTTGGTTTTTGTCGAGTACTCGTTGAGTTACGTTTGGCCGTTTTTCCACGCTTTTTGCGGGCGTTGGCCTTTTCATGCTCCACCCTGACCAACATCTCGATCTTTCTACGCAAATCCAGCTAAGTTTCTTCTCATTTACCTTTCTGCACAACATGAGGACATGTTGAATTTTTAAGTGTGGGGGAGGGGATAGTTCGAGGCGTATACGTTTAATTACTACGTTAGTTTGTTTATTATGCAAACAAAATTGGTCAATTTTCAAAAAAATTCTACACTTGTGTTCTTGTTTTGTCCCGAGTAGGCAATTCAATGTGAAGTTCGTTGTTTTTGCAGTCATCTATGCGATATTTCATATGTTTGATAAGTTAGTTGTTTCACCGAAATTACATTGCACGAGCCATAGTGAATGATGAGCTATTTTTATAAAGTTATACCCCGTTTTGGATTAGTAGTTTTTGATTATCTTATAAGTCATGTACTTAGTGCTACGTATATATCGTGGGATTTATGATAGTTTGTATTTAGATCCGGAGTATGAGATACTTGTGAATATCGTAAGTTTGAATGTGATAAGTGAAACGTGATTAAGTCTTTGCAATAGTAATAAATTGTTTACTTGAGGTGTTATGCTCAGTGGTCTGTGCTACTAGAAAATAATCTTTTCCACTGCCAGCCAGAAATCTCTAAGTAAACATAATTGTAATTGGGTGTGTCGGAAGCTAGTCGATGATTTGGGTGAGGTAGGGTATACCACGTATGTCCTATTCCACTATGATGACCAAAAGCTCACGACAGTTAGAAAAAGCTGCCTTATGATTGGAGTAAGGTAGGGGATTATCTCGAAATGTCCTATTCTACTATGAGGGCAATAGCTTCTTCTAATGTGCGTTTAAAGTGAATAAGCTAAATTAACTAAAGAATTGTTGCGAAATTGAATATAAGACTTAGTTATCGTTAATCTTATCCCCAGTATAAACTGATAGATATGCTGTAGGGAGTATCCTCTGAGTATTTCAGAAAGGCCCTAGATATATTCGATCACCCTTTTCGGGATATGTCACGTTTGTAGGGTGCATCTTATGAGTGTCATTTATTACTATTCTACGAGGGGGTATTAGCTAGTTTTTGCTTCGAGTTCCTCAAGTTTGGATGTAGTGGAAGTTTTCTATGGCTATGCACTCACACACCGGTGGACATCTAAGTTATTGGATGTATGTTATATTTGTTTAGATGCATGCTTTCCCTTCTCGAGCCTAATTTTCGTATGCATGTCTTGCTCGGGACGAGCAAGAGATAAGTGTGGGGGAGTTGTTAAGGGTGAAAATCTATGTTTTATTATGATATGTTTTACGGTATTTTCCCTCTTAATTGGATTAATTGCATAATAAACGGCCCTTATATGGAAATGTTGAGCATACTAGGTTTTTAAGGACTTAATCTCAATATTGAATAAATTATGTGTTTTCATCGTGAATTATAATTAATTGGACTTTATTACAGTTTTGCGATGTTTTCCATGTGTTATAGGTATGTTCATTGTGCTCAAATGGTGATCAAAAAGGGTTAAAACTCGAGCTATAAAGATTTAAGAAGAGATAATGATGAAGTGAATTGAAGAAAAGAGATAAAGATGCAAAAATCGCATTCAAGTCATGCTTTGAACGAACGTCCATGCTCCGTCCATATCAAACGAGCGTCGAAATATCAAACGAGCGTCCAAGGTGCTAAAAGTGATTCGAGAGAGTTTGAACCGAGATCGAACGGGCGTCCGAGGAGAGTCCGAAATATCAAACGAGCGTCCGCCATCTTGAACGCTCGTCCGTCCGCCGACTCGGCCCGAGACCGACTTAATCTTCTATAAATACCTGCCTATTTCTGCACCCAAGGGAACACACGATTCGACACACATAAACCCTAATACCTAGGGGCGGCTAAGGCTGCAGTTTTTACATCTTTTCCTTCACTTTTATGCAAATTAGATCTAGGTTAGTTTAGGTTACTTTTTATGCTGTTTTTTATACATTGCTGAGTTGCTGAGGATGTTCAGAGGCTAAAACCTCCATCAAACGAGAGTTGTGAAGCCATCAACGTGAATTGATCTGTTTATCTCGGTTATTATTGTGAGTATTTATTTATGGTTGTTTCTTATTCATGCTTTACTCATGTTTTTAGTGCATTATATCGGAAGATTGCATGTTTTCGATTGTGTTTATGCTTGATGGGAGTCATGTTAAACCTTTAGATCACCATGAATAGGAATAGTCTCGAATCTATAATAACGGAAGTTAATAGGTTCGATCACTAGGTTAAACATAAAAGTTGACATCTTTGGTCTTTTAAACGCGTTAATCTAGCATTGGAAGATACTAGGTTAATAGATGAAATACCTAAGGAATTAGGATTTCATGTTAAGAGAAGATGAATCACAACCTAAGTAAATACCACGTAAAATTGAGATAGGAGATCAATGCATGTTGATAGGTGGATCAATCCTCGTTTGTCTTTTATAAACTTGATTTACAATCCTCATAGCTTAGTTTAGATTAGTTAATTTATTTTCCTGCACTTTTAGTTTATTTTTATCGCTTTCAATCTCTCCTAGCATTGGATTAATCTCCTCTGTCTAGTTATTTTCTGCATATTTGCTTAGTTAGTTATTCGTTAGGTTAGTAATCGTGACAAGAGTTAGTTAAAAACAAAGGCTAGGGTTAACATTCGTCTAGTTCCCCGTAAGATCGACCCGGCATAGCCTCTATACTACGATCCTTGCACTTGAGGTTAGCCGGTTTTATTACTTGTTTATTTTGTATTAATAAAATCCGTGACACCCCTCGAACCACAACTACCTTTTTCCCCAAATCGGTTTCCGAACAGTTAGCATAAAATTCCCGAACTAGGGAGCTATTCACCGGGGTAGTCGGGATTGTCAGCAAGGTTTCCCATTTCCGATTTAACGAACCCCGGATCAACATCGTCCTCGAGAAATAATGCTGTTTATACACATCGTGAGCTCTAGGGTTCACGAACCGACGAGGTAATGGCATAGGAGGTACGGTTTTGGATTTCTTTCTACAGGAGGGGCAGCCCTAGGTACAACCGGTTCCTCTTCCCGGGTAGCATCGACGGTTTCCTCGGCCACTAGATGAACCTCCACCTCTCGAACTCTAGCATCCGTACCAAAGGCACATCGTCATCGGTCTCGAGTCGAGGTCGGCTCATCTCTCAAAGTAGCCTTAGTTTGGGTGGCTCTAGGAGGTTGTTCTCGTATACTCACACCCCGGTTAGGATCGACCAAAGTAGGATCAAACTCCTTGCGTTTCTTTCCGGCCTCCCTAGCCACTTCCTTTCCATGCCTCTTAACCACTCCTTTCTTATGAACCATATTCAAGCTTAGACTAACCAAAACAACCCCGATTCACAACAAGATACCCGTTTAACATCCAAAGCGGGATTTCAAATCAACCAAACCACAACCACAACCATAACCATCACCAAACAACCCCAATGCATCACCCATCACAACACCATATCACCAAAACAAAGCAACAAGAAACAAAAAAAAAACAGAAAAAACCGTATTAAGGCAATATTCAAGTGAACGAGCCGACCCGAAGATCGTACTCGCAAAAACGTGAATAAAAACTAGAAATTTTGCTACGAACTTACCAAGTAGGGTGAGTGGATGTTGATCGAGGTGAAAATCAATCCAAACAACACCAAAATGGACTCCAAAATCGAATTTTTCTTCTGAAAAGTCGGACTTGAAGGGGGCCTGATTCTCCAAGAATATGGTTTGTTGGGGAATTTGGTTATGAAAATCAAAGAGAGGGGATCAAGAGCGGCCTGTAGCACTTGGAATCGCTCAAAATGGTTTAGAAATGAAGATTTTTGGCCAAAAAGAGGGAGAGGAAACGGTTTGCGATTTGAAAAACTGAAAAGTGAGGGTTCATCGAAGCAGGGGGTATATATAGACAGATGTTGGACGCTCGTCCAACTCAGTGGACGGGCGTCCACTGGGAAATCAGATGAACTGGATGGGCGTCCAGTTCAGTAGACGCTCGTCCAAGAGTTTAAATCACATACAGGATTTGAGGGAAAATATCGGACGGGCGTCCAGGCTTTGTGGACGTCCGTCTAAGGATTTGTCATAGCGGACGGGCGTCCAGTTTTCTGGACGGGCGTCCCAGAAGGCAAAAAGTACAAAAATCATAAAATTCCATATAACCCAAATTCAAAAGTACATCTCTTATTAAACTTAATTAAAACTTCAAAAATACAACTTTAAATCAAACAAAGTACATAAAGTGACTAGAAAATAAAGAAAAACAAATGAAAACAGTGGGTTGCCTCCCACAAAGCGCTTTTGTTTTACGTCGTTTGCTCGACGAAACAAATCTAACTAACGCTAGTCTGCATAAATCTCGTCCCAATCCACCAAACGGATGAGACGACGAAGCATATCAATAGCAGGAGGGAAATCATAGTCGTCTTGTACACCCCGCCATCTCCGGCTACCTCTAAACCTCTAAAATGTGAATCCCGTAGTACCGGCGCTAGATCCGTCGGCATAGGGTCATTTAGGATCATATATGGACGTCCTATAGCTTCCCGTAGCTCCTCGCAGTGAAGTCACTACCTCCCGAACAACGGGGTACAATGAGAACATAGGTGATGGTCCTCGTACGGGTACTAAGCTCAAAATCTACGTGCAAGACTATAGTGCCTCCCGGTCCATCGGCCATCGTAATCGGTGGAATCCGACTAATGATCGGGAACTCCTCAGGAAGAACTCCGTAATCCATATCTAAAAAGCACACTAACTGACAGAGATAAATAGAAAAACTCAGTCAGCTAAAACTTAATTAAACTAAAACTTAAATAAATAAAACACTAATGGCGTGAACGAACCTAACTAATATACTAAGGGATATCTAGGATGCCTCCTAGTAGCGCTTTTGGTTAATGTCGTTAGCTCGACACCGTTGAAAACTCGCCTGGGTCGGGCCATTTGACTTTTCTCGCCGCCACTACCTCGTGTAAGCTCGATCGGTAGTGTGGTCTGCGAAACGACATCTCACACATGGGGTGAAATCTTTAATAGCTTTCCACATACGCTTGAACTTCCCCATGGGTGACCTCTTCATTCTCTCGAGTCCTCTCGATGACGCTTCAACGACGCTCCCTCTCCAATTCTTCCATATCCCAACTACCGGCTAGAACTTCTTCGAAGGACCACTACGACCATCCTCTCGAAAACGGGTTGAGTGAAGACTCGTCGAATTCTTCGACTTCCGTAGCACCACACCCTAGGATGTCGAGGCAACGGACATTCGAAGGTCTCTCTTTAGGTTCACCAATATAGTGCTTGCACCTCGGCCATTTACTCGAAACGGGTCACCACTATAACCACGAAGTTCTAGAACGCCTCCGGGAATGATTTGGAGAATCTCGAAAGGGCCGGACCAACGTGTCCTTAACTTTCCGGAAACGAGATGTAACCTAGAATTGTATAGAAGAACTTGTTCGCCGACTAGAAATTCTCTCTTCTTAATCTTAGCATCGTGGAGTAGCTTCATCTTATCTTTACTAATCCCGGCACTTTCATAGGCTCCGGAGTCCGAATTCGTCTAGCTCATGTAACTTGCCGTAGCCGATGTTGTCCACAAGATTGGGAATCGAAGTTCGAAACTTTGTAGCCCAATAAGCTCTATGCTCTAACTCGACGGGCAGATGACATGGTTTCCCGTAGACCATTTGATATGGAGATGTCCCCATAGGGGTTTTATAGGCGGTTCTATAAGCCCAAAGTACATCATCCAATTTCAAACTCCAGTCCTTTCTATGACTGTTTACCGTTTTCTCCAGGATTTTCTTAATGCTCTGGTTGCTCCTTTCAACCTGACCACTAGTCATCGGATGAT
Source organism: Gentiana straminea (assembly GCA_036785695.1). NCBI lineage: Eukaryota > Viridiplantae > Streptophyta > Magnoliopsida > Gentianales > Gentianaceae > Gentiana > Gentiana straminea. Next base: position 6,954,499 of record JAVUPR010000048.1, on the reverse strand, counting down.
ATGGTGTGCCAGTTTTATGACGAACACCATACTTTTCAAGTACTTTCTCTAGGGGTCGGTTGCAGAAATGCGTCCCTTCATCACTGATCAAGGCACGTGGACATCCAAACCTCACGAAGATATTCTTCTTTAGAAATTTCATCACCGTCTTATGATCGTTGTGAGGAGTGGCTTGGGCCTCCACCCATTTAGACACGTAGTCTACGCGACTAAAATGTATTTATTACCGCAAGATGATGGGAATGGTCCCATAAAATCGATACCCCATACATCAAAGACTTCGCATTCGAGGATGGGTTTTAAAGGCATGTCAAAACGCCTTGTCGAGTACCGGTTCTTTGGCACCTATCACAAGCTTTACGAAAGCTTCGTATCTTTAAAGATCGTAGGCCAATAGAAACCGGATTGAAAGATCTTAGCAACGGTTTTCCACGGACCAAAGTGACCTCCCGTGGGTCCACCGTGTGCCTTTGCTCAATAATATCGCGTTGCTCGGATTCCGGAACACATCTCCTAAGCAACCCATCTTTACGAGATCTTGAAAAGATAAGGTTCATCCCAAACGAAATATTTCAAATCGAAGAAGAACTTTTTCTTCTCCCCGATAAGACATTTCGGGATCGAGATAACGGGCATGAAGGTAGTTCACAATGGAAGAATACCATGGAACATCAGGAGGACAACCGTCTATCAACATAATGTTTTCTAGAGGAAAGTAAAGATCTATATCATCCGGTTCATCCTTTTCCTCATTTAACATTCTAGACACGTGATCCGCCACTACATTTTCACTGCCCTTTTTGTCCTTAATTTGAACGTCAAACTCTTGTAGGGTCAGTATCCAACGCAGTAGGCGCGGTTTAGCCTCTTTCTTAGTCATCAGGTAACGCAAAGCAGCGTGATCAGTCCACACGATCACTTGAGCTCCTAACAAGTAACTACGAAACTTGTCCATAGCAAAGACTACGGCCAGTAGTTCCTTTTCAGTAGTAGTATAGTTAACTTGAGAGGGGTTCAATGTGTGACTTGCATAATAGATAGGCTGGAATTTCCCTTTGATCTTTTGCCCTAGAACAACACCAACAGCATAGTTTGATGCGTCTCACATAAGCTCAAATGGTAGGTTCCAGTCAGGCGATATAAGAATTGGAGCAGATATTAAACGATCCTTGAGCTCCTCAAACGCTTGCTTGCAGTTCTCATCAAAATTAAACTCAACGTTTTCCTTTAGTAAAGTGGACAGGGGCTTGGCTATCTTGGAGAAGTTTTGAATGAACCTTCTGTAAAAACCGACATGTGCAAGAAATCCTCTAACTTCCCGCACATTCTTAGGGTAGCTCATCTTCTCGATAGCTTCTACTTTTGCCCTGTCAACTTCTATACCTTTGGCGGAGATCTTGTGGCCAAGAACTATTCCCTCATCTACCATGAAATGGCATTTTTCCCAGTTCGGTACTAAGTTCTTTTCCACACATCTGGATAACACTTGATCATGATTGTCGAGGCAATCATCGAAGGACGACCAAAAACCGAAAAATCGTCCATAAAGATCTCCATACACTTCTCTACAAGCCCGTCAAAGATAGCCGACATACATCGTTGAAAAGTAGCCGGAGCATTGCGAGAGACCGAATGGCATTCGTCGTAAGCGAATGTACCATAAGGGCGGTGAAGGTGGTCTTTTCTTGGTCGACCGGATCAATGGGAATCGGAAGTATCCCGAATATCCATCTAGGAAGCGATAGAATGCGTGCCCCGCCGTACGCTCAAGCATCGATCAATGAACGGAAGGGGAAAGTGATCTTTCATGGTTACCTCATTGAGCTTTCGATAATCGATGCGTACTCGTAACCGGTGACAAGTCTCAATGCTATCTCCTCTCCCTTCTCATTCTTCTCAATCGTAATTCCACCTTTCTTGGGAACTACTTGAGTTGGGGAAACCCATTCACTATCCGCGATGGCATAAATGATTCCCATGTCCGAAGTTTAATGATTTCTTTCTTAACCACCTCTTGCATATGAGGGTTGAGCCTTCTCGAGGTTGTCTAACACATTTTGCACCCTCATTTGTCTTGATCTTGTGCATACGGATGTCCGGAGATATCCCTCGATATCTCCTACTTGCCAACCAAAGGCTTTTTCATTCTTTTTCAAGACGTTGATAAGTTTCATTTCCTCTAAACGAGAAAGCTTGGCAGATATAATTAGTGGAAGCTTGTCACCTTATCTTAAAAACACATACTTGAGATGTTTAGGCAACGGCTTTAGCACTAAATCTGCAGGGGTCTTCTAAACTAGACTTGAGATCTCCACTTTTCAACTCAGCATCGCTGAGTTTACTCTGTGGTCCCACTGCCAAAGCTTCTCCTTCAAATAACTCTTCCTCAAAATCAGCTGCTAATTGGTCTAGATTAACCACACCATGAGTATTCAGGTTGTCAACCAATCGCTCATATTCTGCTTCTACAGCCATGACTTGCTTATCCATATAATCGGTAAAATCATCCGTCATATAATCAATGGAAAAGCCGGTTGGGGGTCCGGAGGGTACTTGAATGGACTTTAAGACATTGTAACTCACCTCTTGATCACCTACTCGGATAGTCACTTGCCCACCATCGCAATCGATGAGGGCCCTAGCAGAGATAAGAAAGGTCTTCCAAGAATCAGGGGAACGTTTTCATCTTTCTCCATATCTAAAACATACCAATCGACTGGAAAGGTAAATCTATCAATCTGAACCAAAACGTCTTTTAGGATCCCTGAAGCTTTCTTAGAAGATCTATCAGCGAATTGTAAACTCATAGTAGTGGGTTCTAGAAGGCTTTGTAAACCGAGCTGTTTGCATACAGACATTGGCATAAGGCTTATAGAGGCACCTAGATCACACAAAGAATTAGGGAAGACTAAACCTCCCATTACTACTGTAAGTACGAACTTCCCAGGGTCACCTCTTTTAATTGGCAAGTCTTCATAATTAATCATGGAACAATCCTCGCCAATTTGCCTTTCCATGCCTGCTAGTTTCTTTTTCGAAGACACAACATCCTTGATAAATTTTGTATACTTAGGCATCTCGACCAAGACGTCGATAATGGAAGATTCACACGAGTATTTTTTAAAAGGTTTAGCACCTTTTCATACTTTTTGTCCTCAATCAAGGGAATGTTGCTCTTTCTCGGTGGAAATGGAAGTTTCTTAAGGTCATTCTCGAAAAAACTTTCTTTGAGGATGCACTTACGCTCTGTCTTCCGCATCCTTCCATCGAACAACTTTTCTCGTATTTCTTAGTAGTCGGGGATCGGCCTCCGACTTGCGATTGCTTTTTCGGTCCTCGAAGGGTTCGGCCACTTGAGGATCACCAACTTCTTCACCTCTCGGGGATCGGCCACCCGAGTTTTCTCTTGCGGTTGAGGGGAGTGTAGGTGCTCGGCTTCCCTCCCCGCCTTATCAATGGCGGGGAGGGGCTAGTGGTTTCCCGGATGGGAAGGACCACTAACTTGAGTACCGCTCCTTAGATTCATTGCACTGGCCTCCTCTTTACCGTATTGAATTGATGGCACGAGGTCAGTACATGGGCCTTTGTTCAAGTCAGCCTGAGCAACTTGACCACCCTTTGGATTCTTCTCAGTGAAACCGGCGCACCGCCCCGGGGGTCTAAAGCCAGCGCTCTCGGCCCGCTTGCCCAATTTGTCTCTCGAGATTCTTCATTGACCTGCTTTGCTCCTCTAACTTGGCTTCAAGATTGTTAGATTGGGAGGAGCTTTGAGAGTTTTGGAGATTTGGGGCATAGGGCTGGCTGGGCCGACTTTGAAATTGAGGGTTTGAATTGGAAGGCAACTTTGATTGAATTTTTGCGTAGGATTGGAAAAATTCGAGTTTTGATTCTCATTAAACCCAGGGTTTCTGTTGAAATTCTGATTCGAATTAAAATTCGAATTAGGATTGAAATTTGAAGATGGATTAAACCCTTGGTTTTGAAAATTGCCCTGGCCAGGAAACTGATTGAACCTTTGATTGTTCTGGCCATAGAATGCATTCACTTCCGCATTCTGTCCGTTCATAGGGCAGAATTTAGAAGTGTGCCCCACCTCGTCACAATTCTGACATGTGACTTGATTGTACTGTCCATAGTCATGAACAACATTTACTTGATAAGGTGCAGGGGGATTAAATTGGCACTGGCCATTCATATGGCCCGTCTGACAGCAATTTTCACAGTACAGAACCTGAGGGTTCTGTGGAAAATAGGAAGTTTGATTTATTGGATTTGAAACTTGAGGTGGTACCATCTGCTTCTGTAGCATGGCGATCAAACTTTGCAAATTGACTTCCTCAACCTTGGGAGGAGGAGGTGCTTGAATTGCTTGATAAGAGGGAGCATAGTTATACTTTGCAATGTCCTCAAACAATGCCCATCCCTCATCAGGCGTTTTCTTAAGAAATGCCCCACCAGAAGAGCTATTAACCATGCCTTTTGTAAGCTCGGTCAATCCACTAAAGAATGTATTGACTTGCCTTTGCAAAGTGGCAAGCCATGATGGGGACACTTTCGAGAAGAGACTTGAATCTCTTCCAACATTCAAAGAACGACTCATTTTCTTTCGATAGAATGTAAAGATGTCGTTCAAGCAACCGGGCCGTCTTTGAAGGCGGAAAGTATTGACTTAGAAATTCTCTTTCAAGTTCGGCCCGGTGGTGATAGATTCAGAGGGAAGAGAGGTGTACCACTCTTTAGCCTCTCCCTTCAAAGAAAATGGGAAAAGTTTCCGCTTGATAGCGTCCTCACTTACACCTTGGATGCGTGTAGTCCCGCATATCTCTAGGAATGTATGTAAGTGGGTATGCGGATTCTCTGATTGATAACCATGAAAAATAGATGCATGCTGCATCATCTGAATAAGTCCTGGTTTTAACTCAAAGGTTTGTGCAGTAATGGCTGGGATCACAATAGCCGGGTTGACTTTGACTTCGCCTGGCATGGCGTAGTCTGCCAACGTACGTCTATTATTAGCGGCCATTATCACAAAGTCAGTGATTTCTCTTGCTAGTTGTTCTTCAAGATCTCGCTCGGCTCGTCTCGCGGTAACCGCGAACGAAAATTCCGCCCGTTTGGCCGGACTACGGTTCGCTCGGGTTCAGGGGTGTATAATAACGGTCCCTTTTGACTCCGAGTTTGCATAAACTGGACCAAAAACAAGTGGAACGAAACCTAAAAGCTAAGAAAGTAAGAGCATAAACTAAAATTAAAAGCCTAAAGAAAAGAACGGGAAAGAAGAAAAGGAAACAAAAGTGTTGAAGAAAACAAGACCAGACGGACGTCCAGATGAAATTGAGATCGGACGGGCGTTTAGTGATCCAAACGCTCGTCTGACAGACGGAATACCTGAACGGGCGTCCAAATAGTATGGACGCTCGTCTAAGTGAATAAAAACAAAGCACAATTGATGATTTTCCAGCGGACGGGCGTCCAATATCCTAGACGCCCGTTTGGTAGCGGGAAAACTAGAGCAGAAACAGGAATTTGCAGAGAATAAAAGAAGGTAAGAAAGAACGACAGAAAAACAGGAAGACAGAAGATCTAAACTCCAAGAAAACTACTAAGGGAAAGTCTTAAACCCTAACTATCTACTTAGCAACTACCTAAAACAATTATCAACTAAAAACAGGAATTTAAAACGAAATAAAACAGGAAAAACAAACAGAAAAAAAAAACAGAAAACAAAAACTAGACAACAGTCCGGTTCCCCGGCAACGGCGCCAAAAACTTGTCACGGATTTATCTAGCACAGCAAACAAGTAATAAATATTTATAAATCCGGTTTCCCTCAAGTATAAGGATCGTAGTAAAGAGGTTGATACCGGGTCAATCTTACGGGGAACTAAACGGTTGTGATTCTAGCTTTTGTCTAACCTAAACTATGTCACGAAACTAATCTAAACAGTGAATAAAAATCGAACAGAGCAGAAAATAAAACTAGACAGAGGATATAATCCAAAGCTAGGAAGAATACGGGCTGCGAACCAATTTAAACTAACTAAACTAAGATGCAAATAAAAGTAAACTAACTAAACGAATTCAAGTTTTAAGGATTGATTCAAGTGTATAATGAACAAACGAGGATTGATCCACCTATCCAACAAGCATTGATTTCCTATCTCGATTATATTGTGGTTTTTAGCTAGGTTGTGATTCACCTTATCTAAACATGAACCCTAATTCCTTAGAAAGTTCATCTATTAATCTATTATCTTCCAATGCAAGATTAACACGTTTTCTAACCAAAGGTGTAAACTTTATGTTTATAATCTAGCAATTAAACCTATTAACTTCCGTTACGATAGATTCAAATCACTACTCTTATTCATGATGATCTAGGGTTTATTAAGATTTCCATCAACAATAAACAATCACACATGCAGATCTTCCGATATAAAAGCAATTAAACGTAATAAACATGAATAAGAAACAACCTTTAAATAAAAACTCACAGTATAACCGAAGAAAACGAAATCAACAATCGTTGGATGGCTTCACAATACTCGTTTGATGAAGCTTTTAGCCTCTGGACATCCTCAGCAACTCAAATTTGTATAAATAGTGCATAAAAAGTAACTAACTTAATCTAGATCTAAAGTGCATAAAAGCCGGGAATAAAAAGGAGAAAAACGCAGCCTAAAGCCGCCCCTAGGTTTAGGGTTTCGAATAATGAGTGTGTTGTATCCTTGTGTGGAGAAAACGACCGACTATATATAGATTTTAAAGTCGGTTTCGATAAGTCGGCTACCGGACGCCCGTCTGGATCCTTGAACGCCCGTCCAATCTTCTTATGAACTTCAAATCGGGCCGAGTTATGATCAAACGCTCGTCCAACCAGCGTCCACCTCAGCGTCCAAACTTCCTGAATCAACTTTCCATCCCTGGACGCTCGTTCAGTTTCAGCAAACGCCCGTCCACTGGACGGGACCTGGACGCCAGTCCAACATGACTGAATTTTGATTTCTTGATCTCTATCTCTTTTTCATCTCGTCAATTCCTTCGTTATCTCTTTTAATCATCATTTGAGCCTTGAAAGATGCATCTACATCATATAAAAACACCACAAAATGTAATATCGCTCAAATAATCGTAAAATCATAATTAAAGCACATAAATCAACCTATTTTCCAAGTAACTCTTCTGAAATATCATTTACTCAATATATTCATTAAACACATGCTTCTTATGCAATTTAGTACGAATACGGGGAAAAATATCATAGAATATAGCGTTATAAATCATATAAAATCACCCTTAACAACAAACAAGAGATTCTAGGGGTCCAACATGAACTAAAGACTCACTAGACTCAAGAACAGACTTATTAGGCTTGGTTTGAAAAGCTAACATGGACTTGGATTGAAGAGAGCTCGAGGGTTGATCACAAGAGGACTTCAATTGATACAGACCATCTTTAAGTTGCCCTTCCAGCAGCACCATCCCTGTGGCCTTGTCCTTCACATAACAAGCAGAGGAGTAAAATTCAACAAGCACAGGGTTATCATTAGTTAATTTTGAAACACTGAGCAAATTTTTTGTAATTTCAGGGACATGTAATATGTTTTTAAGGGAAAGACTAGTGTGTGAACCACATAATTTGGATTGGCCAATATGTAAAATGGATAAATGGTCACCATTACCTACTGTCAAAGCATCAGATCCTTCATATCCAGAATTGATGTGAAGGTTGTTGAGATCAGCTGTGACATGGCTTGTTGCTCCACTGTCCATATACCAGTTTGCATCACTCACAGTGTCAGAAGAAACAATGTAGGCACTATTGTTCCTGTTGGAGTTTGAGTTGTTGTTTCCATTGCTAGGAGTTCCAACATTGGAGTCAAACCTACAACAAATATCCACAGCAATGTGTCCAGTCTTGTTGCACACTTGACAGACTGGTCTGTTTGCACCAGAATTTCCAGGTGTCTTGCCTCTTCTACCCCTAGTGCTTCTTCCTCCTCTATTACCTCTTCCTCTGCCTGCATTGGAGTCCTGAAAGCTGTTTTGATTTGCATTCCTGTTGTAGCTCCTTCCTCCTCCAGACCTTGTTGCAACATTTGCAGAAATTTGCCCCAATTCAAGACTGGTATGGATTAAAACGAGCCAAAAGTCTTTCATGAGTCACCAACTGAGATTGGACCTCATGCCATATGAGGGAGCCAATTCTTGATGTTATGTTGACAATCACAGACTCATACTCCTTTCTGAGACCTGCAAGAGTGGCAAGGATGAGTTCTCCTTTAGTAATGGGATATCCTGCAGCAGTTAATCCGTCTGAATATGATTTCATAAGAGCAAGGTAATCCATCATGGATTTGGACCCTTTTTCAGTTCTTGTGAGAGCTGACTTGTACTCCAACATACGAGCTTCAGATTTGTTGTTGTATAAAACCTCCAAACAGGTCCAGATCTCATTTGTGGTTACACATCCTATTACTTCAAGAAGTGTTTCCTCTTTTATAGAACTCATAAGCCATCCTACCAGCAGTTGATCTCTTGTATTCCATTCTTCATATGCCGGATTTGGCACAGTACAGGGCATACCGGTGACGGGATTGAAGGTAGCTAGAACCTCCGGTGGCCGTGGTTTGGTCCCAAGGAGATGACCATCGAGTTTGTGACCTCTGATAATAGGGAGAATGGTGGATTTCCACAAGAGATAGTTGGATCTATCCAGCTTGATTGTACAGATTTGGCTCAGATTGTCATTGAAAGGAGTAATGCTGCTGAGAATAGGATTCTGGGTTAAGTGAGGAGTGATATTTGTTGTAGGTGATGCAGTGACCGAAACAGACTGCAAGAATGGTGGTGGTTCTGGAAGAGATGATTGGAGAAAAGAGGTGGAAGCGTAATGATGAGGTATGAATGCAGAAATGGAAGGCCCTGGATACTGGGTTTGAGGGTTAGGCATTGTAGTGAAAGTGTATGTGGGAGCTCCAGTGGTGGTGGTAGCTCCAGTGGTGGTAATGGAGTGAGGCGGTGGAGCTGCTATTCCGGTGGTGGAAGTTGGTGTTATGGAGAGAGGAGGCGGAGCAGTGGAGATAGAAGGCGGAGCTGCTGCTCCGGTGGTGGATTCCGCCATAAACGACGTGAATGCTCTGATACCAAGTAAAGATTTAGATAAGACAAAACTTGTATTGATTTAGAACCATTACACCATTCTTATACAGCTTACAGGATAATCATTGGTACAAATCTTTCATAGATATTGTACTAGATTCTGTTACTAAATGTAATATTCCGATTTTCGGGAAAGGGCAGACGTGTCATTTTGCGAAAACGAAATATTGGGTTCGGTTCCTTTTATTCGGAGTTTAAGTATTTGTTAAATTATATATGTATATTTCGAAATATATATATGTATATAGTTAAGGAAGATAATAAGATCTTTATCCTTTTTTTGGGATTTATCTTATTATAAAGGAAGATAATAAGATCTTTATCCTTTTTTTTGGGGATTTATCTTATTATAAAGGAAGATAATAAGATCTTTATCCTTTTTTTTGGGATTTATCTTATTATAAAGGAAGATAATAAGATCTTTATCCTTTTTTTTGGGATTTATCTTATTATAAAGGAAGATAATAAGATCTCTATCTTTTTTTTGGGATTTTCTATTTAAGGAGAATAAATCCCCACAATTCTTATAACCTATTAGAAATCAGATTTTTCTCCGCCTCCTTATACTCTCTCGCGTGTGTGAGCCAAAAATTAGGGCCGAGAGTTTTTCAATCGGTTTGTTAAAGCAATTCTTGACGGTTTTCGGATCGAGTAGAGCGCCGGAATCGTTGTGAAGAAGGCAACGTTTTGATTGCGAAAGTTGAAGCTTTGATAAGAGAAAGATCGGTTTTAGCTTCAAGTTTCTCGAGTTTTGCTTTGTTGGAATAAGCTTGCTAAAGGTAAGAAGCTCTTCCTACAATCTAATTGTGGTTTAGAGTAGAATAGATCAGGTTTTGGATGCATATTGCATCAAGTTTTAAGCTTAGATGATGTTTAAGGATTAAGTTTTGTTTTGGATCTTAAAAGACATGTTTTCTACTGTTTTTCTGCTATAATTCATGTGCAAGATGTTTGGAAACAAGTAGAGACCGTTAAGGGTTGGAAAACAGGTTTTAGGGCTTTTTCTGCGTAGGATGCGTACGCATTGGCTAGCAATGCGCACGCATTCCTGATGCAGGATTGCTTAGAATAAGTGCAGCAGGGATGCGCACGCATTCTAGAATAATGCGCACGCATTGCCCCAGTTTTCTATATAATGTTGTTTTAAGCTATGTTTTGAATTTTAAACCTTAATTCATGATTAAATAACATTAATTGAATATGAACAAGCCCCGATTGAGTTTCTGATTCGTTCAGTTAAAACACCGAATGTACTCTTAAAGGGAGTTGAAGTTCGGATCCGTCGGAAGGGCATGAAAGGGCTTGTGCTTTGATGAACTAGGGTTCATCAATGTCTCGTGTAATTGATAGGATGTGATGTCTAGTTGTCTAAGTGAGGGAGTAGAGCCGATAAGGGAGTATTATTCTGAAAACACTTAGGTGACTAGTTAATTCACATTAATAATTACATAAGTGTAGTAAAAGCTAAAACGTCATCTATTCTTGGTTAGGCACTGATTCAAATCGGCGATGTGATACGTTCATAAAAGGTGGACAACGCTACGGCTCAAAAGGTGAAGGGTAGTGGAGGAAATCCATCGAACGTATATGCATACCGGGGAGATCCCGGGACTACCGGTACTAATCACCGTAGTTGGCAAGTACATCTCGTGGTGGAATTTTCACCATGCATTGTGTCCTTGAGTAATGATGTAACAAAGATAAGCTAAGTTAGAAACGTATAGTCACGACGTGTCGATGGGCATGTAGTGAACCCTAGATCGAGTCGGTCACGAAGGCAAATCTTTTAATAATAAACCTTAATCATATTGTAGCTTCTACTTCTTACTTTGTACATTGTACTTACCTCAAATGCATGTTTATTTATGTGTTTGGGGGAGAGAAGACGAACAGGTAAATGATGAGTTCGAGGAGAACTTTGATGACGACGTTTGAGGACGCCGGAGTTGAAGACTTTGATTAATTATTATTCATTTCCTTATTTATTTCCTAGATTTGGATTATTATTGGATTTTGTAGTTTACTTTTAGTACTTTGGAATTCGTACTGTTTTGGGATTCGTTGGTTTTGTTTCGGATGTAATAACTTTACATTTCCTTCTCTAGTTCTTGAATTTCTATTCTGAGATGTTTGAAAAAAATTACCCGAGTCTTTTTAGCTTCCGTTTGCTTTTATTTGATACGACGTAGTAGAGGCTTACGTGTAATATTGTTTATTTAATATTATGCGTGCCGAACGTTTCGATTTCCGGATAAGGACTCGGTGTCCGGGAACGGGGCGTTACAGTTGGTATCAGAGAGAAGCGTCTTTTAGGCTTTCTTTCTATTAAGATAAGTTCTCTTTAGACCTCTTAGTAACGATTTGGTTTTCGTTGATCATCGGGATGGTGTTCACGAGAACCGGAGCGGGTGCGAAGCTTCGGGAGTACGTCGAGAGAGTCCTACGCCGCCAGTTAGAGGCGGTTTCGTGAGGCGTAATCCTTCACCTCACCCGAGCCCCACTCCACCCCCTCATACTGCAACCCCTACACCACGATCTCAGCGGAGTTTGTCACCGCGACCTCATCAGGAGCAACACCCACAATGGCATGTGGGAAGTTCGGTTTAGTTTTCCTTGGTAAGTGACGTTCCAGTGGGTTTAGTACCGCCACCAGCAAGTCACCCTCCACCAAGGTACAACTACATCTATGGAGAACCGGGAGAAGCACCTATACGAGTCAACGTAGTGGGAGACATTCCACCGCCTACGTACCCCCAAAGAACTAGTATCTATCCCCCAAAGCCAGGTGAGCTACCCTTCTCCACCAAAGTGTTTTCTCATCGGCGGCATCGGACCTTTTACCCTCCTCCAAAGGGGGTCATACTCCTCGACCTCTTGTACCACCTCCACCCCGTTTTGACCATCAACAAGGTCTTGGTTACCCACCCTATGGTTTCCACCAACACCAAGACCGAACAAGAAATACCTTTTGGATATCCTCCAGTCTATCCACAAGCCCCACCAGTTAGACCGGCACCTGAGCAAGCACCACCGATTGACTGGTATACGAGATTAAGGAGGAACAAAGTTCAAGACTTCTTTGGGAATGTCGAGCATTCGAAGGCCGAAGAGTGGATAAGGAGTTTTGAGAAGGCATGTAGGAACATACATGTCCCTGAGACCGAGATGGCACAGTTGGCGGTTAGTTTCCTTTTGGGTGCGAGTGAAGCATGGATAGATGCTATACGGAGCGATAATGGTAAAGTGACGGATTGGGAAAGCTTTAAGGCAATGTTCTATAATGAGTATTTTCCAAAGAATACAAGGTGCGGACGGACATGGCAAGTCAATTTCTAAAGCATAAGCAAGGTAATTACATGACAAGATCACAATACACCAACAAGTTTAACGAATTGGGAAGATTCTACCCCGAGTTGATGAAGGTAGAAGAGAGGAAGATGGCCCTATACAAGGAAGGGTTATCATATCGATACGATCCGGCATGTTGGGTTTCACGACCAAGAACATGGCCGAGTTGTTGAATAAGGCCTTAGAGGTTGAGACATTCGGGAAGAAGGCCACCGTTGTTATCGGGAGCAAGAGGAATTTTGGAACAAGCCGGGGCAATAGCCGGGGAGCACCCCAACAAAATTTCAAGAAGACAACGGCCCCTACAGCGAGTAAGCCACCCACCGGAGCACCTTTATGCTCTAAGTGCAACAGAATTACTCCGGTGAGTGTAAGGCTAATACAGGAGGCTGCTACTACTGTGGAGATTTAGGACATTTTGCCAAGATGTGTCCCACGAAAGGGAGTTCGAATATTCCGAAGCAAGGAAGTGGGAAAGGCGGCCCAAGTCGCCCAGTTCGAGTCTTTGCAATGGATGCTGAGATAGCAGAACCGGACGATAATGTTATTTCAGGTACCTTTTTGTTTAATTTAATTTATTTGAGTACTTTTATAGCACGATTTAAATCATGTTGTATTTGTATTTAAATAAATGAATTTACATCCTAGGTACAATAATATTAGACAACTTAGCAGTTACGGCGTTGTTTGATACGGGAGCGTCTAATACTTTTGTGTCAACTAAGATAGCTAAGAAGCTTAACTTGCCAATGGAACCTTTAAGAAATACTTTGGAGATAACAACACCTTTAGGGAAGGTGACTAAGGTAACCAAGTTGATACCCCTGGTAGAGGTTCGAGTTGGAAAGTATTGTTGCAAGAGTGACTTTACGGTTTTGGACTTTTCGATTTTGATGTGATTCTTGGAATAGATTGGCTATCCGAGAATTTCGTCCACTTGGATTGTAGAGAAAAGAGAGTGACCTTTAAGATACCGGGAAAATCGATAAGACTTATCAAGGTAACATTTACAAGCCTAGTAAGAAGCGTCACCCTATAATTTCGGCGGTTAAGGCTATAAGGGCTTGTCGAAAGGTTGTGAAGGCTACTTGTTGTACGCAGCTGATGTGGAGCAGTAAAACCTAAGTTAGAGGAGACCCCGTAGTCAAGGAATACCCCGAAGTGTTTCCAGAAGAGTTACCGGGAAACATGCCGGATAGAGAGATAGAATTCGAGATCAAGTTGATGCCAGGAGCGGCACCAGTTGCTAAGGCACCCTATAGAATGGCACCGGCTGAATTGAAGGAGTTGAAAGCACAGCTCAAGGATATGCTTGAGAGGAATATAATTCAGCCTAGTACTTCGCCTTGGGGAGCCCCAGTGTTGTTTGTTAAGAAGAAAGATGGTAGCATGAGGATGTGCATAGACTATCGAGCGTTGAATAATCGACCATCAAGAATAAATACCCTTTGCCGAGGATTGATGATTTGTTTAACCGGTTGCAAGGCAAGAGAGTGTTTTCTAAGATTGATCTTAGATCGGGATACCACCGAGTTGAAGATCAAGGTAGCGAGATATACCAAAGACAGCTTTCAGTACGAGGTATGGACATTATGAGTTCTTAGTTATGCCTTTTGGACTCACTAATGCCCCATCTGCATTTATGGATTTAATGCAGCGTGTTTTCATGCCATACTTGGATAAGTTTGTGATAGTGTTCATAGATGACATCCTTGTATACTCCAAGGATGAGAAGGAATATGAAGAACACTTAAGGATAGTGCTGGATACATTAAAGGAGAACCAGTTGTATGCCAAGTTCTCGAAGTGCGACTTTTGGTTGAATCAAGTGAGTTTCTTGGGTCATGTCATTTCGGAGATGGCATCAAGGTTGATCCCGCGAAGATTGAAGCGGTTGAGAAGTGGTCCGGACCGACTACCGTTTCGAGAGGTTAGAAGTTTTCTCGGTTTGGTCGGCTATTATAGGAAGTTTGTACAAGACTTCTCAAAGATAGCTACACCACTTACCCGGCTCACTCAAAAGGATGTGAAGTTCGAGTGGACCGGTGAGTGTGAAGATGCTTTTCGGACGTTGAAAAAGAGGTTGACTACGGCCCCGTTTTGGCGAGTTCCGGAGATCTTTGATAATTATGATGTCTACACGGATGCTTCGGGACAAGGTTTAGGTTGTGTGTTGATGCGGGGAGGGAAGGTAATTGCTTATGCATCCCGACGAGTTGAAGGTGCATGAGAAGAATTACCCAACACATGACTTAGAGTTGGCGACGGTAGTGTTTGCCCTAAAGACTTGGAGGCACTACCCGTATGGAGTTAAGGCCGGGATCTTCACCGATCACAAGAGTTTGAAGTATTTCTTTACCCAGGAAAATCTGAATATGAGACAAAGGAGATGGCTGGAGTTCGTAAAGGATTATGACTTGGAGATTCAGTATCATCCGGGTAAAGCAAATGTAGTGGCTGATGCCTTGAGCAGAAAACTAGTGTTTGCAGTATCGAGTGTTGAAGACGTTGCAGAAAGGTTAGATGGGTTGAGAATCCGAAGCTTTGATCGATTGAAGACCGACGGTTTATGGCACCATTGTTAGCAAGGTCGAGTTGATGGATGACATTCGGGAAAAGCAAGATGAAGACCCGGTGTTGGTTGACTTGAAGCGAGTTGCAAGGGAAAAGCCTACGGTTGGATATGTGTTAGATAAGAATGGCAATCTTTGGTACCAGGATCATTTGTGTGTGCCTAAGGTTGGTGATTTAAGACAGAGAGTCATGGAAGAGGCACATAGGATTGCTTTCGCAGTTCATCCAGGAGCTACTAAAATGTACAGAGACTTGAAGGAAAGGTTTTGGTGGCCCTCGATGAAACTGGAGATAGCCAAGTTCGTTGCAGAGTGTGATACTTGCCAGAAGGTTAAAGCGGAACATAGAAGACCGGGAGGAATGCTTAAGCCATTGGATATCCCGGAATGGAAGTGGGATAAGATCACTATGGACTTTATCACCGGTTTACCTAAGACGAGAGGCGGTAATGATGCGATTTGGGTGATTGTGGATAGATTGACCAAATCCGCTCATTTCTTACCATATAAGGTCGATATGCCCTTGAAGATAATGACGACACTATACTTGGATAATATAGTGAAGTTACACGGAGTACCTATCTCGATAGTTTCGGATCGTGATTCGAGGTTCGTCAGTCGGTTTTGGAAAAGTTTACAAGCGCTTTTAGAACCAAGTTGGATTTGAGTACGGCCTTTCATCCTCAGACAGATGGACAATCTGAGAGAACCATCCAAACACTTGAAGATATGTTGAGAGCTTGTGTGTTGGAAGTAGGTGGATCATGGGATGATTACCTACCGGTAGCGGAGTTTGCTTACAACAACGGTTATCATGCAAGTATTGGCATGCCACCGTTTGAAGCATTATATGGAAGAAGATGTAGAACACCGTTGTTTTGGGATGAAGTCGGGGAAAGACGAATCACCGGGCCAGAATTGGTTGAGCAAGCTAAAGAAAGGGTTCAGCTGGTCAAGAAGAATCTGAAGGCGGCTCAAGATAGACAGAAGAGTTGGGCAGATGTTAGAAGGAGACCTCTTGAGTTTGAAGTTGGTGAAAGAGTTTACCTACGAGCTTCACCAATGAAGGGAGTGAAACGTTTTGGACATAAGGGAAAGCTAAGCCCGAGGTACGTTGGACCTTTTGAGATTCTAGAAAGAATTGGACCTTTGGCTTACAGACTCAAGTTACCAGAATCCATGTCGAGAGTCCACAACGTGTTTCATGTCTCAATGTTAAAGAAGTGTTTGACCAAGACGGATATTGAGACTACCGTTGATCCGGAGGGTCTTCGGGATAATCTTTCGTACGATGAGACACCGACCAGAATTTTGGACCGGAAGGAAAAGATGATTAAGAGACGGTTGATTCCTTTAGTTCGGTGCAATGGAGCAATCATTCACCGGATGAAGCTACTTGGGAAGTTGAGGACGATATGATCGGCGAGTTCCCGATTTTATGGACTTACCGGGTATGTTTTAAGTTTCGAGGACGAAACTCCTTTAAGGGGGAAGAATGTAATATTCCGATTTTCGGGAAAGGCGTACGTGTCATTTTGCGAAAACGAAATATTGGGTTCGGTTCCTTTTATTCGGAGTTTAAGTATTTGTTAAATTATATATGTATATTTCGAAATATATATATGTATATAGTTAAGGAAGATAATAAGATCTTTATCCTTTTTTTGGGATTTATCTTATTATAAAGGAAGATAATAAGATCTTTATCCTTTTTTTTTTGGGATTTATCTTATTATAAAGGAAGATAATAAGATCTTTATCCTTTTTTTTGGGATTTATCTTATTATAAAGGAAGATAATAAGATCTTTATCCTTTTTTTTGGGATTTATCTTATTATAAAGGAAGATAATAAGATCTCTATCTTTTTTTTGGGATTTTCTATTTAAGGAGAATAAATCCCCACAATTCTTATAACCTATTAGAAATCGATTTTTCTCCACCTCCTTATACTCTCTCGCGTGTGTGAGCCAAAAATTAGGGCCGAGAGTTTTTCAATCGGTCGTTAAAGCAATTCTTGACGGTTTCGGATCGAGTAGAGCGCCGGAATCGTTGTGAAGAAGGCAACGTTTTGATTGCGAAAGTTGAAGCTTTGATAAGAGAAAGATCGGTTTTAGTCGTTGTTTCTCGAGTTTTGTTTGTTGGAATAAGCTTGCTAAAGGTAAGAAGCTCTTCCTACAATCTAATTGTGGTTTAGAGTAGAATAGATCAGGTTTTGGATGCATATTGCATCAAGTTTTAAGCTTAGATGATGTTTAAGGATTAAGTTTTGTTTTGGATCTTAAAAGACATGTTTTCTACTGTTTTTCTGCTATAATTCATGTGCAAGATGTTTGGAAACGAGTAGAGACCGTTAAGGGTTGGAAAACAGGTTTTAGGGCTTTTTCTGCGTAGGATGCGTACGCATTGGCTAGCAATGCGCACGCATTCCTGATGCAGGATTGCTTAGAATAAGTGCAGCAGGGATGCGCACGCATTCTAGAGTAATGCGCACGCATTGCCCCAGTTTTCTATATAATGTTGTTTTAAGCTATGTTTTGAATTTTAAACCTTAATTCATGATTAAATAACATTAATTGAATATGAACAAGCCCCGATTGAGTTTCTGATTCGTTCAGTTAAAACACCGAATGTACTCTTAAAGGGAGTTGAAGTTCGGATCCGTCGGAAGGGCATGAAAGGGCTTGTGCTTTGATGAACTAGGGTTCATCAATGTCTGTGTAATTGATAGGATGTGATGTCTAGTTGTCTAAGTGAGGGAGTAGAGCTGATAAGGGAGTATTATTCTGAAAACACTTAGGTGACTAGTTAATTCACATTAATATTACATAAGTGTAGTAAAAGCTAAAACGTCATCTATTCTTGGTTAGGCACTGATTCAAATCGGCGATGTGATACGTTCATAAAAGGTGGACAACGCTACTGGCTCAAAAGGCTGAAGGGTAGTGGAGGAAATCCATCGAACGTATATGCATACCGGGGAGATCCCGGGACTACCGGTACTAATCACCGTAGTTGGCAAGTACATCTCGTGGTGGAATTTTCACCATGCATTGTGTCCTTGAGTAATGATGTAACAAAGATAAGCTAAGTTAGAAACGTATAGTCACGACGTGTCGATGGGCATGTAGTGAACCCTAGATCGAGTCGGTCACAGTAAGGCAAATCTTTTAATAATAAACCTTAATCATATTGTAGCTTCTACTTCTTACTTTGTACATTGTACTTACCTCAAATGCATGTTTATTTATGTGTTTGGGGGAGAGAAGACGAACAGGTAAATGATGAGTTCGAGGAGAACTTTGATGACGACGTTTGAGGACGCCGGAGTTGAAGACTTTGATTAATTATTATTCATTTCCTTATTTATTTCCTAGATTTGGATTATTATTGGATTTTGTAGTTTACTTTTAGTACTTTGGAATTCGTACTGTTTTGGGATTCGTTGGTTTTGTTTCGGATGTAATAACTTTACATTTCCTTCTCTAGTTCTTGAATTTCTATTCTGAGATGTTTGAAAAAAATTACCCGAGTCTTTTTAGCTTCCGTTTGCTTTTATTTGATACGACGTAGTAGAGGCTTACGTGTAATATTGTTTATTTAATATTATGCGTGCCGAACGTTTCGATTTCCGGATAAGGACTCGGTGTCCGGGAACGGGGCGTTACACTAAACCTTATCCTTAATGTGCCACCTATTACAGATGTGTCAAGACAGTATTACCCTTTATACTCTAACATTTCAATATGTCGGTTAATACAACATTCGCCCCATGGGCATATCTCAGTGGTCAAATTGTATTATTGTACCGACAGTCTTGCTGCCTTTGAGCCATAGCGTGAAAGTTAGATACTCTTTACCGACTTCTCCCCGCAAAAAAATGTATTGATAGTCTTTGCAAATTGAACCATTGAGGTGTAACATTCGATTTACACCCTCCACGAATTCTAGGGGCAGAGCAATGGGAGCCCTCTGGGTTGGGGCTCGACCTTTTACTTATTTATTTAATATAACATTCTTACCACGTTTGTACCATAAAAATATATTGTTGGGGAAATTTAAAAATCGAGCCATGTTAGGATCTGACGTTATTTTCTAGGTTGTGGGGAATCCGACAATATGAAATCGGGTTGTTAGGAGTTATTTTCTATGGGAGAAAACATATGTCGTAGATAATATCTAATGGTTGGAAGTTCTAACCGCAGAAAAGCATGATTTTGAATTTCTAAGAGGCGGGCTTATTACACTCACATAATATGAAGGGAAACAACTTTCTATTATATAGTATAGATGTGGGGGACGAGCCTCTCCTCTCACAAATTATCTAACGACGAGTCACTTACAATTAGATATTATCTACGAGAAGCAACAATCCTTCAGATGTTGTATGAGTGTAAGAGACTCGCTCTTTAGATATATCTAATTGTAGAGGCTCACTCCGATGATAATATGTGAGTTAGAGACTCATGCCCCGTATATTATTTAAGAGAAAGTTGTTTCCTATAGATAATATATAAGAGATACCCGTCCCTCACATATTATTTAAGGGAAGATTTTTTTCCCAAAATATGTGGTGACGAGTCTCTTCACTCAAATACATTTTACAAGAAACACTTAGATAATTAGCATTTGAATATATATTTGGGTAAACTCTATCACTATATATTATATAGTGTTAGATATTTCTTTGATAAACTAAATATTTATTATTGTTTGCATTGGGGTTGCCGTAACAAAATGGGATTCGACCTGTGAAAGTCGATCTAATGCAGCTATGCAATTCGAATCCATGCACATTTGTGAAGTGGTGTACATGTACAAGCGAATGCATGCACCTGTGAATGGAGATGACCATTACCATTTCACGTAGGAGTAAATCATTTCATTTATGATGTACCTTTGACCTATAAAATACACCAGATGCAAATCATTTTCTAAGTTCGAAAGCATCATCAGAATTTTCTGAGTGTCATTGAGTTGATTCAAACAAATCCCCTCTAATGCATCCTGAGTATTTTCTTGTAAACCCCAAATGACTTTGTAAGGCGAAATATCTCTTAAAAAGTCAAGGCATATTGCGTGTCTTGGTGTTAATTTTTCCAACAATTCGGAGAAATATATTTTTTTTCCATAGATTTTAGGCTCGGATAACCCGATTTCGTAACGTCAAATTCCCCGTATCCTGAAAAAAAAAAAATAATAATAATAATCAAGCCATGGCGTGATTTCCATATTTACCCCCGTTCTTGATGTGCAGCTACCTGGTCTATAGGTAACTGGTAACATCGGTTACAGTGGGCTGAGTCAACAATCTGGCCTATGAAACAGAAGGATCCGAACCAGTCTAAAGCATTCTGTTCGGCCGTTACACACACAAAACAGATAAGCACAAAACTCGTAACTTATCACTTTTTATTACTTCAGTTTTCCATCCTTTCTAGCTCTCCTCTTCTTGAAGAACACATTTCTTCTTCTTTTGATAATGCTGCATGTCCTTCATCTCTGTTTTTATCAATCAGATTGAAAAAGCTTTTTTTTTTTTTTTTTTTTTTTTTTTTTTTTTTTTTTTTTGCAGAAAGTAAGTGTGTGTGTTACAATGGTGGCAGCCAAGACAGAATGGGATATTACAAGTATAACCCCATCATCATCCCCTGCTTCTCCAAAACGACACACTTATTTCGTACAAAGTCCTCGAGATTCCCATGATAAATCATCCTACGCATCTGCACAAACTCCTCCGGCTTATTCGAGCAGCAGTCCTATGGATTCGCCTTCACATCCTTCTTCTACTTATTATGGAAGGCCTTCAAATCCAAGGTCTTCTTCAGCGAGCCGAATTTCGGGTTGGTCGTTTACGAGATTGAACCGAAAAAGAAGCCCAAAGAATTGGCATGTGATTAAAGAAGAGAATGATTCTGATGACATGTATGGAGATGATGGAGATGAAAGAAGATCTGTTTTTTGGGTTGCTGTTTTTGGGTTTTGTTTGGTTTTTGGTGCTTTTTCTTTGATCATTTGGGGTGCTAGCAGACCTTTCAAGACTCATATCATCATGGAGGTTTAGTCTCATTCTCAATTTTACCCTTTTAAAATTTGGAAACCGATACTGTCACAACAAAATCCCACAAACGTAATCTTAAAATCTGTTTTGCTACATTATACCTATTTGAGTTTTATATCTTCGACCTTAAAAAGCCGATTATCATAATCACATGCACTATTCAATAGTCGTTTATGAATGTGTATGATGCAAGGACGTTTTATGTTTGGATACATGTCTTGTATTCGATATGTATCCAACATTATATATGCCGGACATGCAGTACATCATACAAAAAGGGCAAATTTGCGATTTAATTTCTATAAAGTATATAGGTGATTTGGATATGTATATTCATAACTAAGATATACATAAAATAAAATGATGAACCATGTTGGAATTTGACCACTTACCACCAAGAAATTCATGAAAAGGTAGCCAAAATATTGAAATTTCACTAAAAATTGCTTTATTTTATGATTTTTGTATCTGTACTTTGATCCTTACAATTTTGTTATATTTAGTTTGGTTCCAATACATTTAATATTTACTGGTAAGGGCACCTAGAACAAATTCAAAAATACACTAGGGCATTTGTATTATTTTTACATCAATAAAACTATCTCGTTTTAATTATATATATATATATATGTATATATTGTAGGAGCCCGAACGCAATTAAAATAATTAACACGAATTAAACAACAATTTTATTGAAAATAAAACGAATTACAATTGAAAAAAGAAATATACTAAAATAAAGGTGGATACAATAACTCCGAGACGAGTAGAATGACACTCTGTCCTTAAGACAAATTTGGTCGGTGTGTACCGGTTAAAACCAATTGTCTCCCGGGATAACTCGGATTCTTGATTCGTATAGAGGTACTTCTTACACGAACCTTCAACGAACTCTTCTAGTGCTCGAATCTCTTCTTCAAACTCGTATGCAACTATTTCGAACTATATGAATGTATGAAGCTTTTACGGTATTGTATTTCGAATGTGTGTATGTAGCTTCAATCCATATGGAGGCTATATATAGGAGAGGGGGTAATTTGGAATGAATTAATTACGCCGTTTCATCGATTCTGACAATGAATTACCATAACTCATCTTAATTACGGCCGTTTCATCGATTCTGACATGAATTAACCATTAATTATTCTTTGAACCGAACTATGTTGGATAACCGAACCGAGCCGAACTCAATCTTCGACTCAATCGAATGTATATGAACCGGACCAAGCCCAATTAACTTTTGTATAAAAAGTTTAACACAGGCCTGGGCCTAGGGCCCTCAGGCCCAGAAGGCCCATTCCCCAAAGACCAAGACCAAGGTCAAGGTCAAGGTCAAGGTCAAGGTCAAGGTCAACGGTCAACGGTCAACGGTCAACGGTCAACGGGCACGGGCACGGGCACGGGCACGGGCACGGGCACGGGCGGGCGGCGGCGCGCGCGCGCGCGTGTGGCCATTTTAGCAGAACGTCTGACTGCTAAAACCAACCCGCTATCTCTCCTTCTTCTAGGAGCTTATACCACATATAACATTCTTCCCACATATATCTTGGAAAACATTTCTCCCTTTTTCCAATGTGGTACACGATTTAGTTGAATACTCTTCAACTTCCACTTCCAACAAAAGTTCTTTCAAACACCCGACTTCAAGCGTTAATTTCTCATTCACTCGTACTCCGAATTGAATGATTCTAAATCTGAATTCATCTACGACTTACGTAGTTTTCGAATTATCAAAACATTGTATATATTCTATACAAGAATATAATCAAATTAAGCTTGCAAAGTCGTACGAATAAAATGATTATAAAATCATTTTTATTCACTTTAATTCAATTCCACTATTTTCTCCAACAATCCCCCACATGAATGGAAATTAATGCAAATGCGGACCGAAGAGATTCGACGAGAAAACATTGCATCGGGAGAGGTAGCTTCGGCTTTGAACCCGCCCTAGTGAAGTACTATCGGATCTACTCGGCTAATCGGTGAACTTAAGTCTTGAACTGTTCGGCCTTTAGTGTAGAACCAGACAATAGCACTCACACAATATTTCCCTTAGCTCTGTACTTGGTTCTCTTGACTGGATTCATTTTGGCCCTGAATCACACCTGGTTTCAGAAAGTGCTTTAGAGAATTCTAGCCTCTGAATTCTCATAGAAGCGGCCCCACTTCGCACTTACATAGGTGACTTCCTATCAAGAGTATTACGCCATACCCCACTCGAATTTAATCAAGTTATAGGAATCATTAAAAGTTTTCACTTAACCTTCACACTCCCGGCGACAACACTTTTATTCACGGAATGGGAAAGTGTTCATCGACGACTTCATAACTTAGTTGTCCCCTTGAACCAAGATCTTGGGATCTCCGATCAACATGGTAGGGTTACCATTACAAAACTTAACTTTCAATAGGCTTAAGTCCCATTCCGAGGGTCAAAATTGACATCGATCTCTAGGTAAACCTTTAGTAAGCGGATCCGCAAGATTCTCCTTCGATTTTACATAATCGATGGAAATCACACCACTAGAGATCAAGTGTTTAATGGTATTATGTCGTCGACGTATATGTCTAGACTTACCATTATACATACTATTTTGTGCTCGGTGTATAGCCGATTGACTATCACTTGTGTATGCTAATAGGAGCAATCGGTTTTGTCCAACAAGGAATGTCCTCTAGGAAATTTCGAAGCCACTCGCTTCTTCCCCGAAACTTTGTCCGGTGCTATAAACTCGGCTTCCATTGTGGAACGAGATATGCATGTCCGCTTTGTGGACTTCCGGGACACCGCAAAGCACCACCAATCATAAAGATATATCCAAGCTTGTGGATTTTGACTCTTTAGAATCGAAATCCGGTTGCATCACAGTATCCTTCTAATACTGCTGGATATCTTGTGTAACGTAATCCCAGGTTCATTGTATATTTCAAGTACCTGAGTACTCTCATCAGCGCTTTCCAATGATCCTCACTGGGATTACTTGTAAACCTGCTCAGTTTGTTCACAGCACACGCAACATCAGGTCTAGTACAGTTGGTTATGTACATTAGACACCCTATAATCTGTGAATATTTCAACTGAGACACAGGCTCACCCTTATTTTTGACCAAGTGAAGACTTAAGTCAATGGGTGTTTTCATAGGACTTTCATCAAAAACATTGAATCTCCTCGAACGGATTCAATGTAGTGAGACTTGTGATAATACTAGTCCCTCAGATATTCTGGAGATTTTAATCCCCAAAATTACATCTCGCTTGTCCCATATCCTTCATATCAAAATTGCGTGTCGAAACTTTTTGGTATTCATGATGATATCATGAGTACTTCCCATAATCGCATATCATCAACATATAAACACACTAACACATAAGCATTAGGTGTTTGTTTGATGTAGACGCATTTGTCACACTCGTTAATTTTAAACCCATTAGATAGCATAGTTTGATCAAACTTTAGATGCCATTGTTTGGGTGCACTGTTTCGATCCATACAAAGACTTAACGAGTCTACACACCTTGTGCTCTTGCCCTGGAACCACAAACCCCTCGGGTTGTTCCATGTATATCTCTTCTTCTAATTCACCATTTAGAAATGCGGTTTTAACATCCATTTGATGGATCTCCAAGTTATAGATCTGCAGCAAAGAGCAATAAGAACCCTTATAGAAGTGATTCTCGTTCGGTGAATAAGTATCAAAGAAGTCAAGACCTTCCTTTTGTCGATAACCCTTGGCTACCAACTTGGCCTTATACTTATCAATAGATCCATCGGCCTTAAGCTTCTTTTTTAAAAATCCACTTACACCCGAGTGCTTTACTTCCCGGTGGAATGTCAACCAATTCCCAAGTGTGATTTTGCATAATAGAATCTATTTCACTATTAATAGCTTCTTTCCGTAAAGGTGCTTCGGATTAGACATAGCCTCGGCATATGTCCTTGGAGTATTTTCTACCATGTAGGTTAGAAAATCGGCCCAAAAGACGTTGAAGTCCTAGCCCTCTTACTCCTTCGAGGTTCCACTTCCTCGTTTTACGGAGTACTATCCCCCACATTTTCGTGTACTCTCTTATTTGAGTCTTCATTGTGTCTTTCTTTATGTGGAAAAACATCCTCAAAAAACACCGCATTTCTTGACTCCATGACCGTGTTTACATGCACATCGGGATTGTCGGTTTGTGCACAAGAAATCTATATGCACTATCTTGTTATGAGCATACCCAATAAATATGCAATCTATCGTTTTTGGCCCAATCTTAATCTGTTTAGGCTTAGGCACTTCCACCTTTGCTAAACACCCCCACACTTTCAAGTATTTATAACTTGGTTTGTGGCCTTTCCACATCTCATATGGAGTTTTATCCATCTTTTTAGACGGAATCCTGTTGAGAATTTTATTGGCGGAGAGAAGGGCCTCCCCCCACAAGTTCTGAGGTAACCTAGAACTAATCAACATAGCATTCATCATCTCTTTCAGAGTACGGTTTTTGCGTTCAGCAATTCCGTTAGATTGAGGTGCATATGGAGCAGTAGTTTGATGAATAATGCCCGAATCTAGACATATTCTTTCAAATGGCGATTCATACTCTCCACCTCTATCACTACGAACCTTCTTGATTCGTCTGCTAAGTTGATTCTCAACTTCATTCTTATAATTTTTGAATGCCTCGATAGCCTCATCTTTGCTACTTAGCAAATATACATAACAGTACCTTGTACAATCATCGATAAAAGTTACAAAATACTTTTTACCGCCTCTCGATTGCACAAACTTTAAGTCACACAAATCAGTGTGAATTAATTCTAACGGTTCTGTGTTTCTTTCCACGGATGGAAACGGCGCTTTAGTCATTTTAGCTTCAACACAGACTTGGCATTTTGCAGTTTGATTAACTTTTAGTTTAGGTAAAAAATCCAAATTCATCATTCTTTGAATTGATTTATTATTAACGTGTCCTAAACGATTATGCCATAAAGTATAAGACTCAATCAAGTACGCAGAAGTAGATGCATTTTTATTAGCCTCACTGGGCACAACATTCTTTGGCATAATAGCCATTACATTGAGTTTAAATAAACCCTCGGTAAAATAACCTTTACCCACATACATATCATTTTTGGTCAAAATGACCTTGTCATTACCAAATGAAAGTTTAAAACCATTCTTATTCGATACCACCGGATATCGATTTCTCACGTATGTCGGGAACATGGAGAACATTTGTGAGGGTCGGCTTCTTTCCCGAAGTCATCTTCGAATCACATTTCCGGTTCCTCGAATGGTTGACCGAGCGAGTTGCCCATCCACAAGCTTCTCACCATTTCCGGCCTTGTAGGTTGAGAAGACATCACGATCGGCGCGAGACATGTTTAGTGGCCCCGTGTCCACAAACCATTGTCTCGGATTACCCACGGTGTTGCACTCTGTCACCATTGCGCGAGAGATTGTCATCATCCTCGGTTTCGACCATATGAGCCTTATGGTTGTAAGGCTTCTTTGATCGGCGATCCGCGGCACGGTGCCCTTGTTTGCCACGGTTGTGACACTTGCCATTAAACTTGAATGGCGGCGGCTTATCCCCCGTCGGCTTCCTTGAAGATTCCCTGTCTTCTTAACCGATTTCTCGGCTTCTTCCTTTTCGATTTCGACCTCGGCGACGTTAGCCTTCGCTTGTCCAACCGACTCGAACGTCTCTTTTCGGATGCTCTATTGTCCTCTTCAATACGGAGGCGAACAATCGGATCATCCATCGTTACCTGCTTCCTCTTATGCATCGATAGCTCTTGTACTCCTTCCAAGAGTCGGGAAGCTTCTCAATGACACGAGGCCACTTGAAAATTCTCGTTGATTTTCGGATCTTCTCGTTATCATCTCGGATATCGAAATTTGCAACTCCTCCACTGTTTCACAATAGGTTTAGTATCGTTCATTTCAAACTTTAAAAACCTACGACAAGAAACTTCTTGGCACCGGCATCCTCTGTTGTGTACTTTTTCTCTAAAGCTTTCCACAACGATTGAGCCGAGTCATACGTACGATACACCATACAACATATTATCCAAACCATTAAGAATGTAATTTTTACATAAAAAATCACTATTCTTCCGAGTTTTCGACTACAAGAAAAGCTTGTCTTTTCGACGATCTCGGTGGCACCACCGGTGGATCTTCGATTAGCATTCTCGCTAATCCAAGTGTTGTTAAGTAAAACAACATCTTCTTTGCCAACGTTTGAAGTTCGATCCGTTGAACTTCTCTCGGCCTCTCGTGGTTAGCACCGGTCCACGGTAGTTGTACGTGTCATACTTCCCGAAGTGTGGGAAGACTTGTCCTCCGTTTGGCGCACCGGCCGGAGTAGGAGTGATTTGATCATCGGATGCCATTTCGTTCAAGACGGAAAATAAACTTTTATCAGAAAAGGATAACTGATAATACAACACGTAGGTTTTTCACCCAAAGAAAACAATGTGAAGATTGTTTTGACTCGTCAGAACAAGCTCGAGTTTGTTTCAACTCGATTCTCCAACAATGTTTGTATTTTAATCTTGTTTTAACGTGGTAGTTTTTACCAGAAAACACCAAAAGGAGGTGGACCGATTTTGCCAGAAATCGATACCAAAAAGGAAGTGGACCGATTTTACCAGAAATCGATACCAAAAAGGAAGTGGACCGATTTTACCAGAAATCGATACCAAAAAGGAAGTGGACCGATTTTACCAGAAATCGATACCAAAAAGGAAGTGGACCGATTTTACCAGAAACCGATACCAAAAAGGAAGTGGACCGATTTTACCAGAAATCGATACCAAAAAGGAAGATTTAACTAATTATAAAACGAAATTTGAAGTTTCGAAGTAGGCGAACCGTTCGAATAAGAGACACATGTTCGATAAACGAGCCGAAAATTCGAAATAAGCCGAATTAATCGGTAAACGAGCCGAACGATCGAACCGAGCCGATCGAATCGAATTCGATTAAAACAAGTTTATTTAATTCGTCTAAACTCGAAAAAATTGAGTAGAAATTCGTATAAAAAATTTCGATTACGCACGGGTTAAAATCGAACATCGGTTCGAAATTTGTCTTAAGTCAGTAGGAGCCCGAACGCAATTAAAATAATTAACACGAATTAAACAACAATTTTATTGAAAATAAAACGAATTACAATTGAAAAAAGAAATATACTAAAATAAAGGTGGATACAATAACTCCGAGACGAGTAGGACACTCGTCCTTAAGACAAATTTGGTCCGGTGTGTACCCCGGTTAAAACCAATTGTCTCCCGGGATAACTCGGATTCGATTCGTATAGAGGTACTTCTTACACGAACCTTCAACGAACTCTTCTAGTGCTCGAATCTCTTCTTCAAACTCGTATGCAACTATTTCGAACTATATGAATGTATGAAGCTTTACGGTATTGTATTTCGAATGTGTGTATGTAGCTTCAATCCATATGGAGGCTATATATAGGAGAGGGCGGGGTGGAATGAATTAATTACGGCCGTTTCATCGATTACGACAATGAATTACCATAACTCATCTTAATTACGGCCGTTTCATCGATTCTGACAATGAATTAACCATTAATTATTCTTTGAACCGAACTATGTTGGATAACCGAACCGAGTTTGAACTCAATCTTCAAACTCAATCGAAATGTATATGAACTGGACCAAGCCCAATTAACTTTTGTATAAAAAGTTTAACACGAGCACTGGGCACAGGGCCCTCGGAGCCCATTCCCCAAAGACCAAGACCAAGACCAAGGTCAAGGTCAAGGTCAAGGTCAAGGTCAACGGGCACGGGCACGGGCACGGGCACGGGCGGGCGGCGGCGCGCGCGCGCGCGTGTGGCCATTTTAGCAGAACGTCTGACTGCTAAAACCAACCCGCTATCTCTCCTTCTTCTGTGAGGAGCTTATACCACATATAACATTCTTCCCACATATATCTTGGAAAACATTTCTCCCTTTTTCCGATGTGGTACACGAGTTTAGTTGAATACTCTTCAACTTCCACTTCCAACAAAAGTTCTTTCAAACACCCGACTTCAAGCGTTAATTTCTCATTCACTCGTACTCCGAATTGAATGATTCTAAATCTGAATTCATCTACGACTTACGTAGTTTTCGAATTATCAAAACATTGTATATATTCTATACAAGAATATAATCAAATTAAGCTTGCAAAGTCGTCGAATAAAATGATTATAAAATCATTTTTATTCACTTTAATTCAATTCCACTATTTTCTCCAACATATATATATATATATATATATATATATATATATATATATATAATGCACCGGGGACATTAGGCCTTTATTATGCAATGCAGAGGTTGAGTATTCATAGTTTCGACATGGGAGTAGGGACTGATAGAACAGGAGTGCCAACAAAGATGATGAAAGTAAACTGTACAGCAACCATGTCTGTTCATAACCCTGCAACTTTCTTCGGCATTTATGTTAGCTCGTACCCGGTTGATCTTTTCTTCTCTGAGATAACGGTTGCCACAGGCGAGGTACGCTCACTTCTCTACAATTATATAATGGTGATATGATATCTTAGAGCATTTGCAGTAGATATATATCATAAAAATGAAGGCGGTATATTTATACTATAAGAGCACTTACACTGGATACCGTAAGTGTACTTGTAGTAGATACGGTAAAACAAGATGAATCTGTATTACAGAGATACTGATTCATTTCAGTTTGAATATAAATTCTGTAAAATAGAGAAAAATTATGTTTGAGTCTGTAAAAAAAAAATTTTAAAAAAAAAAAAAAAAAACTGAAGCAAGTCTAATATACAGTGGTAAGTTGATTTATGCTATATGTATATTCTTATACAGCTAAAGAAATATTTTCAACCAAGAAAAAGCTCAAGGAAAGTGTCAATTAACCTTGATGGACATGAAGTTCCACTGTATGGAGCTGGAGCAGCCTTAACAATATCTGATAATAATGAAGGGGTTCCATTGAAGTTGGATTTCACTGTGGAATCTTGTGGTAATTTGGTGGGCAGTTTGGTAAAGACAAAGCATCATGCTCACATTTCTTGCAGCTTAAAGGTAGCTTATACAAGGGGAAATGAGATCAAATTTCAAGAAAGTTCTTGCATGTATTTGTAGTTTGATTTAGTCATAAATTAAACACATACATACAATAAAGGAACAAAAAGGGTAATTGATTAATTGTCAAGCCATATATCCTGCATTAATTCGTTTTTCCGGAGTCAATTGATAAAGTGCATTTTTGTTGTTGAATTTAACTCCATTTTAATTTCTTTCTCATGCTGCTTCACTTTAATTTCTTTCTTTTTCCCTTTAATATAGAAGACTGATGCAATGTTGGGTAGGCTTCATTCCAATGGTATTCAATGGCAAGGTATATATAAGCCAATGTGGAAGAGGAATGGAGAACATGGCTCATGATTCCAGTTGTGAAATAAATAATTGAGGGCCGATCGAGGCTTTATCGTTACATAACTCCTGCGCAAGTAAAATAAGAAGTAAACGACGAAGCCAATAAGAAGAGCAATTGTTAAACTCGAGCTAGAGACCTGCTCGTGGCCTCTAAGTATAGTACACTCCGGAATAACTTAATTTCAAGCACCGGTCGAGCCTAGAACGTGCCCTTGGCCTAAAAAATGACTCTAATCTGATTAACGAACCTATATATGAACTATCTTAGGGTCTCAAATTCCTACTTTATAATGCGCATATAAAGTATCATCTCATTTTTCACATGTATTAGGGTCTCGAATTTCTACTTTATAATGCGCATATAAAGTATCATCTCATTTTTCACATGTATTCAACCTTAAAAAAAAAAAAAAAAAAGAGGGAAGCAATCTTAATCACAAAATCTGGTTTTATGTGCACATTTTTATACACTTATTGTGTGCATCTATCATTTCAGGGGCACAAATTTATAAGGGTCAGACATATATACAAGTTACTATAAATGTAGGATGTTGATTGTGTTCTAATCACGTCATCTGTTGTGACTTTACGGTGTTGTGATGAGATACCACCATAAAATATAATACAATAAAAACAAAAAAGATTGATTTTGAGATGCATATCTATCATAGTTTTTGTAAAGTCATCCAATTCGGTGTTGCCAAACTGCTCTCGTGTATTAGTTGCACGTCCATCCGGAAATATTGTTCTACCAAATCATTGTTTCATACATATTTGCAAATCTCTCACTTAAAATGATCAAATTTATTTATGGCATCAATGCCATAATCAAATTTTCCATACTTTTTTTTTAGAATTAAGAATCGATTTTTTACCGATCTATTGTCATAGATGGACCAGGGAAGTGAATAACGACACTAATTTATCTCACCGTTGTAGTAAGGTATGATTGTGTATATTTACAAACACTCGCTATAGTAAACATCAAGTCGCTTTGGCCGAGTGGTTAAGGCGTGTGCCTGCTAAGTACATGGGGTTTCCCCGCGAGAGTTCGAATCTCTCAGGCGACGTTTATTTTTTCCAAATTGTATTTTAAACTTTTCTGCTCTAGTTTCTTTCTTTCTTGTTTTTTAAACTCTCCAGTTTCTGTTTCAATTTTTTTTTTTTTGTGTTTTTCTTTCAGGCCGCATGAACTTCGGATTTTAGGTGTTCGTCGGGATTAATCAAGATTATGGATAGCACTGGTGATAACTAGATGTTCTTTTTATTTTTTATTTTTAATATAACCGTTATAATTAAAAAGATAAGACAATGTGAAATATATATAAGAAATGTTATTTTCAGGAATGTTATTCTTTTGGAGTATATTTTTCCAAGTTTCCCATATATATATATATAAAAGGCTGTAGGTGGTCTTTGTGAAGAAAAATATATGTCATATATCCCTTGATATAAAATTTATATAACGTTTACACAACAAAATATTTTTATTTAGGTACACTCGATTGCTAGAATATCTAAAATTTTATGAATTCTGGACCATTTTTGAAACAAAAGCATAGTTTTATTAGTTCAATGCCACACCAGTGACGGACCCAGGATTTTTTATCAGTGGGGGCCGAATTCTCAGGATTTGATCACTTGTCTACATGCTTAATACTTAGAAACCATACCAGTTGAGCTACAAGAAGAGTATTGTTAGAGATGTTCGAAAATATATACATACACAGGCATTTAATATTATTGGATGAATATACTAGTAATTTCACACCAAAAATTGAGTGGGGGCCATGCACCCCCCCTCCTCCATGCTGGGTCCGTCCCTGTGCCACACTCCTCCTGCTTTCCAAAACTCTTTCTCGAGGTTAGTATATGATACAATGAGAAATAGAGGCATAAATGAGTCAAGCGATTCGTGAGCAGTTCGAGTTCAGCTTGACGTTCTGTTTGAATAGTTTGGTTCTATACGGTTAGGAATCGAATAGGCTCAACTCGAATACGGTTCAAGTACTAAATAAGCCAATCTAAGGGAATCTCATACTCGACTCGTTAACTCACGATCACGCTTGGATTAGAAATATGTGTGAAATTTATGTATAAACTGAATAAACATTTGTCAGATATTATGTTTTACTACTCTTATATGTATGTGTGATTTAAATTGATAATTTAGATGTTTTATTTAAGAGATGATTTTATTTTAGCATATTCATTTATAGACTAGAATTTATCAAAATTATTTTATATTGGTCGTACATTTTTTTAATTAAAAGCACATGTTTTACTTAACTTAGATCAACTTAAATTTAGCTCGAGTTTGTTTCGAGTTCGAAGATGCTTGAAATCATGTTTGAATTTGATAGTTGTGTCAAATTCGTGCTTGGACTCGAGTTTATAGAATTTGATGTACGCTCGACTCGATAAACTCAATTCTCAATTCGACTTAGATCGTTAACACCCATAAGAAGCATGTATGGCATGTGACATAAATTGATCCCATTTAGTTGTGAATATGTTAACTTTAGCATAATTAACTAGTTTCTTTGAGAAAGTTGTTATTGACACCATAACAAATCTATTGAGACACAACAAACATAGACGTTCGATATCTTAAAAATCGATTATTAATTTTTTGAAGGTAAAACAAAAAGAGAAAAAAAATTACTTATAAGTTGTACGTTAATTTGATTTTACATATGTCGAATATCAAATATAAATTTCTATAAAATTAAACATAACTCGAAATGTGATGTCACTAACGACGTCATTATCGTAAATTCGTAATGTGTTTAAGCCTAAGTCAACGGGACTTACATTTTGGTGCATGATTCTCGAATATCTTATCCCAAACCCAATGGGCTATGGCCTTGTATTCGTTACCTATGTATACTGCCCATGTGTAGGTTTTTTTTTTTTCTTTTTCTTTTTTCCTTTCAATAGAGTTGGGCCAATCACATGGATTTTGTGAGCCTATTTTTTAGATCAAATCAAACTCAGGGTTTATAGAACGAAAATTTATATAGGCGTTTATCGGCACCATATTTTCCTTTTGAAACCACGTTTACTCTCGATATTCTTTAAATTACTTTTGATACCTTCATAATATTTTTATTATTTATTTTACTTCAAACACCACCAAAAAAATAAAAAATAAAAATACTTTTTATACCACAAATCTTAAAAAAAATACAATTGAATCCTTTGATAAATAAAAAGAAATATCATAATTTACAATTATTAACCTACATCCACAACAATCCACAAACTCGATTTTCATTCAAATCATCATCAAAATTCATTTCTTCATTACAAAAAAAAAAAATCCAGCTTCATCATCATCATCATCAACATTAATCATCTTCATCATCATCATCAAAATTCATTTCTTTATTCACATTAACCCAAATACTACAACCTTCTTCATCACTTCAAAATCATCAAAAGCCATATCATTTTGAAGCTATATGGAAGCACAAATGGAATCAAACTTGATAATCTTGAGCATGTCATAAGATAACACTGAAACAACATGCTCAATGGCTTGAAACACCATGAATTATGAAAAAAAAATCAAGCTTTTTAGAGTTTTCTGATCGGCTTTTGGATTTCTCCGGTGTCCCAGCAAACGTTAGTATGACTGACGTTCGTTTACAAGATAAACGTCGGATATTGTGATGTTTTGGACTCCAGATCTGAATATGGCTCTGTTTTTCCATCAACTTTGACATTGGTCTTGCAAAAGAAACGTCAAACATGGTGACGTTTTTCTCAACAAAACAGAATTTCTCTATTCTCAAAACGTCAGCAAACCTGATGTTGGTCTTACAACATGAACATCATATCGGGTGACGTTTTGGACCCCGGTACTGAAAATATTTGTGTCAGTATATTTTCATTATCCAAACATGAGTCAAACAATGATCTAATCATGATACAAACAATGATAACGACAAATATCCAAACAAGATTCAATCATTGATAAAGACAATGATTCAAACAATGATAAGTACAAATATCCAAAATGTAATCCAAACATGATTCAAACATTTATAAACAATGGTCCAAACATGATTCAAACAATGATAAAACAACTAATATCCAAACGTAATTCAAACATTCATAAATACAATGATTCAAAATGCCCAAACAAAAAAGTAACGAGTTTTAATGACACTATCCCTAAAAAATGATCTTCAACATATAAAGAACCCTACATTCAACACGATATGATCTTCTGTAGGCCGATCATCGAGTTCAAAGCAACATGTATCTCCAACTTTGAGCTCACTGTCCCTCAAGAAATCACTTAACCTTGTTAGGGGAGCTTGTTGATGGGGTGCAACACAAGCTACAAGTTTAGCCGGCCATGAATCCCCTGTAGTACTTCGTAGCTCTACAGTCTTGCCTCGCAGCATGTCATTTGATCTAGCAAATGATATAGGAATATTTTACCAATCACAAACATAATTAAATAGTGTTGAAAGTGAAATAAGGGAAAACATAAAACAAGAAAACAACTAAAAAGATTTTAACATATCTCACAACATAACCATGTGAAAAGGCCCAGTTTGCTAGTGTCTTCTCAAAGCAGGGATTCAGATTTTGGTTAGATCGTCCTGCATCATCATCTTCACTTTCGGAAGTAGAAAAATTCTTCTCACAGGAAGTGTCATTAAACACTATAGTATCGAAATTTTGAAACTCCTTTTGTCTTCAAACACAATGAACTCCCGCTCTTTCAATTCATGAGCCGCTATGTATTCCTCCCAACCGTCTCTAAAGAAACGACGAAGTCCATCGTCGGTCACTCCAACGCTCACTTCCCATGTCCTTATGCGGGCGGCTATTGAGAACATCCCGCAACGCGTCGTTCAAACTATGAACGAATGATGGAGGTAGTTTCTATAAACAAAGAAACATATCATGTTAGATCATCGTAATATGAGCGATAAAAATGTAAGTTAATTAATAATGACGTACTAAACTTGTTTTGAAATCGCCCATAAGAACTTTGAAGAAACGCTCCATTTTCCTTCACTCGAGATTAAAAAGGAATGAGGATTCGAATTTGAATTAGAAGCAGTCCGCATGCCATTGCAAAATAAAACAACATAAATACTCAAGTCAAACATCATCAATCACACAAGAGAGGACTGGTACGTTAATCCATACTACATACCTTAAATTCTTGTACGATCAACATGTATTGCTTTAATACCTGAAGTTCTTCTATTGTGAATTCTTTTAATTGTTCGTCGACAGACCCCTAGTTTTCAATGTGAGGTAAACATCATGTTTTTTACGTAGATAATGGTTAGCTGAATCAGCCCATTAAAAATGAATATCCTTGGCATATCAACTTATGAAAGTTATTATCAAATGGATATCATTGGTCATTTCTTAATGGAACTGATTTAGGTAAGTCAGTCTACAAAAAAACAAAAAGATCCCAAGGCTTCATAAATGGATGACAATCTGTTAAAGCAAAGAAATCCAACGTTTTTATATTATCGGGTCCACTCAACACACTTAATAAGTAGAACTTCTCATAACATTTTCCAAAGATGGGCAAAACACGTCTAAGTATACTTTTCATTAAAACTAACACACTTACATGCCAAAAATTCTCTCATACATACTGTCAATCACACACTAACACAATTCAAGTCAATCACATACAATGCTATTCACATCATCATTTCTTTCAAAACACTTCTCATAACACTTTTCAGTCCACTTTTTCATAACGCTTTATGAATAAATTGATATTTTGTTTCTGTTCTTTAGATGATGGTGACACTGACGTTGTTGATGCAAACCAACGTTAGAGTTGTTGACGTTGTCATGAACGTTAGTGATCCTGAGGTTTGAATGCTAAAGAAACGCAAAACTTTGCCCACATTAGCATACTTCTTTCAAAATTCACAGAGAAAACCGTAACGTCGCCAAAATAACGTTCCAAGTAAATAAACAATGTCGGTGAGGTTGACGTTACGCGAACGCTAGCCACTTAACGTTGGTTAATTTGTTACGAAAATGTCAATATTTGCAACGTTAAATTACTTGCCCCATTTTTTCCGGGTAGCTCATAACGTCAGTTGTCTTTACGTTGTTCACACACAACCAACGTCAGTGCCTGCTACCGGTGGTCCTCCTAAAAAACGCAGCGACGTTTCGTTCTCGGCGGAAAAAAAAATCAAAACCCAACCATTAAATCCTTTGCTTTTTACCAAATTACCTCCGAAATGCAAACAAAACACGATACTTACATGATGTTGTTCTAAGCTTGATTCTTGTAACCAATGCTTCACTTGCGGTTTTCCGGCGAAATTCTTATCTTCTCCGACGTCTTCTCCAACGAAATCTCCAGCGAAATTCTTAGGGTTGTGTTTTCGTTTTGTTTCAAATGAAAAGAAAAAAGAGAAGCAAGTATTAAAAGGTAGGGGGAAGTTAAATGAATTAAAGAGTGTTAAAGTATTAAAAGTGTTAGTTTATAAATTTTAAAACATGAAGGACTAAAGTTTAAAGTTTTTAAAAGTTATTAAAATAAAGGGTGCCGTGAGTGATTTAGTGGTGTATTGAAGTAAATCGGAAAAAAGGGCACCGATAAAAAAACGTGGTGCCGATAGAAGCCATCTTTATATATTCATTCCATTTATAGTTCATTTTTATCATTTTTAAAATCAAACCGTGGTGTTTGTTGATTGATATTGGTTTATCATAATCATTAACGGATGATGTATCAATGCTAACTTTAAATTTAAATATAAAAACCTTAGTCAAGAAAGTAATGAATTAGTGCCGTCAAATTGGGGGTGTTCTTGGCTTAGATACTACTCCGGTGAGCCGAACCATCCGAATGAAGCTATAATTATTACGCCCACGTGTACAATCCAGGATGAACCGATCAATCAAATTACAACTATGGTGACCCATATGTGTCTCATGATTGATATAATTTTCAGCCGCCTAGTGAACTTGAAAGTCATGTGTCTAGTTAAAGTGGGAATATGCTCCCACATACCTCAATCTATGGTTTTCTTTGTTTGTTTATTGAGCGAATCAATCTAAGTTGAGAAATAAGAAATCAAAATCAATCACGTTCAATTCAATTTAGTTATATTCGGTTTGGTTCGGTTTACAATACAAGACTATCGCAAATCAAATATAATAACTACTTTGATATAATAACGCACAATTACACAATGATAGACAATTTTATGCGTATATAGTTATTTTGTTCATTATGTCATTACATGAAATTCAACGGTAACTTGCATTAACAAAGAAAGGAAAACATTAAATCGGAATGTATATGCGCAATTATAATGGCAAAATTTCGTTGAGCTTCCCAATGAAAATATGAAATTGGATGGTGGATACGAGGTAGTTATATGTAGGCTCTTGCCATTCAGCAGCCCCATTGATTGACATAGTCATTACTATTAATTGAGGATTCTTCAGTTTAGTCTTTGAAGGAAACTCTTGGCGGTGTACCACAAGTTGACAACAAAAGAGAGGACTTATCTTACTCTCTCTTTTTTTTTTTTTTTTTTTTTTTTGAAAAATTATCTTACTTAAGTAGTGTCATTAAGGATTGTAAAATTTTACTTCATGTTTTTTCTAAATACAGTTTCTCTTTAGTTAAGAGAATTGTTAACAACAGCTCTTGGTTACGAAATGTTTATCTTTAATGATATTTAAACAATCGACAAATTTCAATATACTACACCCGTAGTAAATAAGCAAATCTACTTGTTGATATAATATTTACGTTGAACTTCTATATTTACGTGTGTACGTACATATATATATATATATATATATATATATATATATATATATATATATATATATATATATATATATATATATATATATATATATATATATATATATATATATATATATATATATATATATATATATATATCAGTTGTTGATTCCGGTTTTTTTGTCCTTACCTTTTAAAACCAAAATCTAATCAATCCAAATTATCTCATTCGATTTTTTATCGTTTCAGTTTTCATAATGATAAAAATCATTTAAGCCATTCAATTTGTAGCGGTTTAAAAAATCATTAATACAACACATTTTTATATCATTGATTATAATATGAGACATATTGATTCATGTGAGCTCCCATAAAACCAATGGTGCAAAAGTGAAAGTGATACTTTAATATGACTATTTTATTATAACATAAATATTTATCGTTACTATTGTTTATATAATGATTCTTGAGTCATACATCATAATAAAATATGAAAAACAGGTTATGTCACTGGGTGTGACCATATAAATATGGTAAGCACATGAACGAACCTTTGGATACAGGACTAGAGCAAATCAAATCCTTAACTTAATCGAAGGATTCAAAATTCAAGCACATCAACGCTAGGCTAGGAGGAGAGATGAATCCATGCTTGCTTACAAATAATCTGTCCATTTGCTTTTTGGAGGGATTTGACAAATCAAGAAGTCCCGTGAAGACTTTTTCTTCTATTTTTGTATTTGTGTATTTGGAATTTTTCTTGAATTTCAAGATTCTCTTGAAAATATGGAAGGTGAAGCCTTGACATTGTATATAATAATAGAAATAGAGTATTGGGAAGTGATTTTATAAAACATTTATAAAATGTCTGGTTTTTTAGTGTCTGTTGGCACGTGGAATTTTCTAAGAAGACAAGGATTTATTACAAAAGAATGGTTTGAACTAATGCATATATCTAAGGGAAAATGATTTTATAAATATAGAATTAATTAAAGAAATGATTAATTGAACCACTTTTAACAAGATAGCTGGAGGAAAATGTAGCTTAATCAACAACAGTACTGCACCCCCACAATATATATACACAGAAAATCATATACAAACAATAGTTTTGGATTATTGTTAAGCTAATTAAGTAATATTATGATGAGTGAGGTATCCTAAATCTTAGCCTTAGATGATATGACATTTTTTAATGATCTAAAAAAATGCGATTCTACTATTACATCAGATCAGATGATACAATATATTGTAATATTCATAATATCAATCTAATTGTGAAAGTATTAGTTCTCAGGGATAAATATGAGAAATTCTTACTCGCACAATTCGTATTTACATTGTACACTTAGATACTTTATATGTTTGTGCAAATATTATTTTATCTTCTTATTCACATGTCAGCTATTCATGTAAATCAAGATTCTCTGGATAAAAATGTCTTCATAATAATTATATGATTTTCCAATAGTAAGAAACACTTGAGTATTCATTTCATTTCATTTCATTTCCATACTATGTAGTATAAATAATTATTACTACTCACGCACTACTTGAAAGCTTCACTTGAACACTGCTTTCAAAAGTTGTCATGAAGGCACTTAATTTTCAGAGCCATTATATATATATATATATATATATATATATATATATATATATATATATATATATATAGAGAGAGAGAGAGAGAGAGAGAAGAGCAAAGACAAAGAAAACGTTAGGAAAACCTAAAAAAGGGGTATTGTTTTGTGGTGGCATGTCGTGTAGCTAATTTCCTCTTCGAAAAAGAGAATCTGAAATGTAATGCATGCAAGATCTGTACTGTAGCTTTTGTTTTTGATTTTTGATCCTATATATCAATTAATTAAAGAGAAATGCCGGCCAGTGTAAGTGTAGTAGTACACATAATTGTGTTTTCTGTGATTGGAAGCTTCTCTAATTCAAGATGCTCATCATGAAAATAAGGAAAACTCACATGTATTTTATGTTTAGTATTACTTTTGTCCCGGACAGGGGCGGCTTTAGGAATTTAGTGATACGGATCGGAATTTTTACAATTACTAAAACGTGATACGGATCGGAAAATTTAAGGACACATATTTTACAATTACTATTTTTTATAGCGTAATTTTACATATTATAGTTTAATACGGTCGACAGGTGAATAGTGATCAATATATAAAAATAAGAATTTCGACGATTGAATTTCGTCGGTGAATTTAAACAAAGGTGAATTTCGAACACAAGTGAATTTCGACGATCGGTTTCAAAAAACACACATTGTAAAATATTTCGTGTATATAAAAAAAAATTCCATATAAAAAAAATTCCACTGTAATATTTTTTTTAGCGGATCGGGTGACCCAAATCCATATACATGGCGCCGCCCCTGGTCCCGGATGCTAAGGACATGACTCAGTAGTAAAAATAATAATAACTGTTGATACGGTCAGACTTTTAGGTTTGGGCCCACCTTTTTTTAATCAGTGTTACTTTCGTCCCGTAATAAAAAGTGTTTTTTGAGAAAATATGCAAGATATTCCCATGATTGTCGCGCGCAAGAAAGCCTTCATATGATCTTTGACGGCCTCATCAATGTTTATTTTGACTATTCCCGGAGGAGGAGGTTTCTTTTCATGGCGAACAATAGGTGTATTATGCTTCACAGCCGTAATTGCAGTCATGTACTCCGAGGCTTCTACATCAGCTTGATGTAGGAGGGAGGATATATAAACTGCTTTATTGTCATATAACCCAACGCGTCTCATTTTTCCAAACGTGCCAGAAGGTACAAACGATTTTAGCTTGCCCTAAATCATCTTCTTTAGGGGATAAAACATCCATAAAATCATAAAAGGAGGATATTCGTAGCAGAGTCTAATAGCCACCCTCCTCTTTTGCCTCCCACATGGCCTTTGGGATGTGGCTATTAACAGATATACAACAACACAACAAGTATTACTAAAAGGGAAGCCACCAATAATGGCAAGTTACCAAAAAAAAAAAAAAAGGCAAGCGGCAAGTCAGCAGCAAGTCAGACTCGATCAAGCATTTATTCAAACACTTGAAAGGCAGATAATGTTAACATTTAAATTCAAGTGAAATTCAAAATAAAGATGCCACAAGAGTTTGAGCAAATTCAGATATCTGTGAAAGGAGAGATAAGGCGGCACAAATTAATTCACAGCTATTGGTTTGACCACATACAGAGCAATGGATGATTCAAGTGACTAGGGCTCCTAGGATTTATCTGTTAACTTATGTAGTGATAATTTAGTTCAAATGTTTATCTCAACTCAAACATTTACCTGTAATTCAAAGTATTTATCCAGAACAAAGCCTATGGCTATAAAGATGTAAGCTGCCGGGCATCAATAATTCAAGAAAGTTAATACAAAAACACAATTCATACCTTTATGTTTATCTTTTTCTTCATGGTATCAAAGCCTATTGGTGCTTGATCACCAACCATACTATAGAATACCATGTAAACTCTATCACTAAATGTCTCAAATTTCATATCCCTGAAACTTACATCCAAAAACTACCCCTTATGGCGTGAGCAAGCACTTGCTTTAGCAGAAAGCCACGATCTAATCAGCCATCTAACCAATAAAACACCTACACCAACAAAATACCATCCATCAGGATCAGCAACACCAACAGGAACACCAGGCAGGGACACTGCATCACAAATTACAGATAGCAGTCATTCTACTGCACAAAATTCAGTTCTGAATTTATAAATTGGAGGAAATATGACGGGTTGCTTCGTGGATGGCTTATTGGATCACTATCAAAAGAGTCTCTTGGATTGGTTATTGGCCTGGACTCTGCTCATGCTGTATGAGAGGCTCTCAAGGGAGCATATGCTTAAAACTCACAGGAAAGAGAGTTAAATCTCAGACAACAAATTACATATTTGAGAAAGGAGGATGACATATCCATTGATGAGCACATCCAATACTTTAAAGGCCTATGTGACAGTTTGGCTGCCATAGGAAAACCTATTCTTGAAGATGAAAAAGTCTACTTCCTACTCACCAGCCTTGGCCCCCAGTATGAAACATTTACTACAACCATGCTCAAACCTCCAAGGCCTACTTACACAGAATTAGTGTCACAGTTGCAGAGCCTGGAACAAAGGAGATTTTGGTTCTCAGTCAAGGGTCCAGACACTCAGCCATTATCTCATATGGCCTTCTATGGTCAAAAATCACCTTAGCAGGCTCATAACACTCCCAGATTTACCTCCACAGGAAGAGGATTCTAAGCTCAGCAATCCAAAGGCATATATGATGGAATTACTACCCAAGGTAAGGTGTTTAAAATGATGACAAGAGCTGAAAAGGAGTAGTACAAGACTGAGACTTGCCAATATTGTGGAGTAGCATGACACATTGCACAGATCTGCTGGTGGAAAAATCAAAACCAGGACAGCAGCATACCAAAAGCACTCTCAGCCCTCACTTTGGACAATACCATAGCAGACACTGAGTGGATCATGGACACAGGAGCTTCCAACCATATGACAGGTAATGCATCTATTCTACATAATGTATCAGCATATCATGGCTCAGATTTAGTGCAACTAGGAAATGGAGCAATTTTACATATCACAGGCATAGGTGAAATTCATGTACATAACACTGACTCCAATCCTATAATAATTAAAAATGTTCTCTTAGTTCCTGCCCTGAAAAAAAAATCTTATCTCTATCAGACAATTAACCACACAATACTCTACAAATTGTTTGTTCACTAACACTGATTGTGCTCTCAAGGGAAAGACAACATGTCAGGTATTGGTGAAGGGGCATCTTAAAGGGGACCTCTACACCATCCCTAGCAACTTGGAGGCCAACTTCTCACACAGATTCAGATCATGCACTATTAAGTTATGGCACCAAAGACTAGGGCATATCCAGTTTCCTACAATTCAGTTTTTGAAGAATAAAGGCCTTGTTGAGGTTTTAGGGAAGAATAAACAGGAGCATTTATGTGAAAGTTGCCAACTTGGCAAACTTAGCAAACTCCTCTTTAATCATTTAAAACATGTTAGTTCTAGTAGTTTTGAATTATTACATTGTGACTTGTGGGGCCTTGCCCCAGTTCAATCTTTCAGTGGTTTTAAATATTATGCCTGTTTTCTTGATGATTATGCAAAATATATGTGGTTCATTCCTTTAA
The DNA here is from genome assembly GCA_036785695.1 of Gentiana straminea. Classification (NCBI taxonomy): domain Eukaryota; kingdom Viridiplantae; phylum Streptophyta; class Magnoliopsida; order Gentianales; family Gentianaceae; genus Gentiana; species Gentiana straminea. The sequence goes on along the minus strand of JAVUPR010000048.1, from coordinate 6,910,957 downwards.
AACATAAATCAGACTTCTATGATGTGTGTGTTTCTTTTGAAAAATATGTTCAAACACAGTTTAGAAAATAGATTAAACAGTTTCACTCAGATGGGGGGGGGGGGGGGGGGGGTGAGTTTATAAACCACAAACTAGCTACACACTTCACTCACCAAGGCACAATTCACTTAATATCCTGTCCACACACTCCACAGCAGACATGAGCCATTGAGAGAAGACATAGGAGTATCAGAGAACTAGGGTTAACAATGATGTTTCATAGTAGAACACCCTTACACCTATGGGTTGAGTCCATCTCCACAGCTGTCCATATCCTTAACAGAGTACCATCATCCTCCATACAATTTCAATTTCCCTACTATGTCCTCTTCAACAAAAAAACCCAGATTATAGCAGTTTCAAAGTCTTTGGCTCTAGGTGTTACCCCTACACTTGGGACACAAAGAAACACAAGTTTGAACCTAAGACTCTTCCCTGTGGGTTTGTAGGATACAACAACCAATATAAGGGCTACAAATGTTATCATCCCCCCACTAAGAGGTTCTACGTCTCTAGGCATGTTTCCTTTGATGAAACCCTCCTTCCCTTTCTGTCTGCATCTACCATCAATAACCTTATATACTTAACATATTTGATTTCTGGCTACCCTCCACTAAGTCCACCATCCCCACACCAGAACCTGTTCAACCATCCTCAACACAACCAATAGATCCTGAGACCTTATCCATACCAATCCCCTTAGATCCAGTAGATACCCCTGCAGTACCATCTCCAGAACCTATGTCAAACACAAAACCATCCTTTGCATCTAAGTCTAATCCCATTCGTGATTCACCAATCTCAGATCACTCTCCACATGAACAAGACCTAAAACCTTCATCTCCCACATCCAGTGGGCCTACTTCTACCCCAGACTCCCCAGATCCACCTCAATCCCACACGTACCACCCTATGACAACTAGGGCTCATCGTGGAATTTTCAAACCTAACCCCAAGTATGTTCTTACAGTTTCCTATGCCTCCATTCCCACAGAACCAAAAATAGTCAAGTCCGCCCTCAAACATGAGGGTTGGTAGGCAGCTATGAAGGAGGAATTAGATGCCCTGCACCACAATCACACTTGGCACCTTGTCCCTAGGTCACCACATATGCATGTTATAGGATGTAAATGGGTCTTCAAGGCTAAACTAAAACCAGAAGGCACTCTAGAAAGGTTAAAGGCCAGACTAGTGGCCAAAGGGTATAGCCAAAAAGATGGTCTTGATTATACTGAAACCTTCTCCCCTGTAGTAAGGCCTAGTACCATCAGACTGGTTCTCACAATTGCACTCTCCCATCAGTGGTCAGTTAGGCAACTAGATGTCAAAAATGCCTTTATGCATGGACACATTACAGAAGACATTTACATGGAACAACCACCAGGTATGCTTAATTCTCAATTCCCATCTCATGTGTGCAAATTGGACAAGGCACTGTATGGCTTAAAACAAGTCCCTAGGGCTTGGTTTGATAAGTTCAGTGCTTTTCTCCTACATTATGGCTTTACATGCAGTCTCTCTGATCCATCTCTCTCTTCTATTATCACTCTAATCAAGGCACTCTAGTGCTTCTCCTTTATGTGGATGATATACTTCTTACAGGTTCCAGTGAAATCCTAATGCAGACTTTCATAACATTGCTACACAAGGAGTTCTCTATGAAATATCTTGGCCTCATTCATCACTTCCTGGGGGTTCAAATTCAGCACACATGTACAGGCTTCCACCTCAGTCAGGCTCATTATGCTACCACTATCCTGGACAATCTTGGCATGACCGATTGCAAGCCTATGAATCACCTATGGATACTAAACTCAAGGATCCAGATGATTCTCCTCCAATTGCAGATATCATATTATACAGAAGCCGAGTGGGGTCACTACAACATATCACCTTCACCAGGCCAGACATCTCATTTGCAGTCAAACACTTGTCCCAATTTATGCAAGCTCCAAGTCAGGAAAACTTACAAAGGGCACACAGATTACTTAGATATGTTAAGGGCACCCTCACCTTAGGCATATCCTTGCAAGCTTCTCATTATCTCAGGCTCTATGCCTTCTCAGATGCAGATTGGGATGGTTGCCCCATCACTAAAAGATTTGTTACAGGCTACTGCATCTTTTTAGGCCCCAACCTAATCTCTTGGTGTGCCAAGAAACAACCTACAGTCTTCAGGTCCACCACAGAAGCTGAATACAGAGCCATGGCACACACAACAGATGAACTCACTTGGCTCACATACATTCTAAGAGAGCTCCATATTTCACTCCCTTCTATTCTAGCACTGTTTTGTGATAACCTCAGTGCTCTCTACATGACAGTTAACCCAGTTTTTCATGCCAGATGCAAACATATAGAACTAAATTATCACTATGTCAGAGAACAGGTAGCCCGAAGACTCCTGGTCACCAAACATATCCCTACTCAAGCTCAACTGGCAGATATATTAACAAAGTCTCTGCCTAAGTTCGACTTCACACGCCTCAGACCCAAACTTGTCTTGGTCCCTAGCCCTAGCCTCGTTTGAGGGGGGGGGGGGGTATTAACGTATATACAAAGAAGACAACAAGTATTACTAAAAAAGGAAGCCACCAATAATGGCAAGTTACCAAAAAAACAGGCAAGCAGCAAGTCAGCAGCAAGTCAGACTCCATCAAGCATTTATTCAAACACTTGAAAGGCAGATAATGTTGATATTTAAATTCAAGTGAAATTCAAAATAAAGATGCCACAAGAGTTTGAGCAAAGTCAGATAACTGTGAAATGAGAGATAATGCGGCACAAATGAATTCACAGCTATTGTTTTGACCACATACAGAGCAGTGGATGGTTGAAGTGACTAGGACTCCTATGATTTATCTGTTAACTTATGTAGTGATAATTTGGTTCAAATGTTTATCTTTATTCAAACATTTACCTGTAATTCAAAGTATTTATCCACAACAAAGCCTATGGCTATAAAGATGTAAGCTGCCGGACAACAATAATTCAAGAAAGTTAATACAAAAACTCAGTTCATACCTTTATGTTTCTGTTTTTTCTTCAATGGCATTCAAACAAACAATGCAAAGTGGTTTCCTTTCTCTCATTGCGTATATTACACACTCCGTTCCAATGCCTCGAGTTGTCGAACAACGTTGGTAACGCATTATGAATGAGTTTCCAAATAAAGTGTGTGATGCGGGGTTTAACATTAAGATTCCAGAGTTTATTCCAAAAGCTTTTCGAAGAAGTAGATGGGGTAGTTGTGGTACCTTCGGTTTCAAGAGACTCTCGATTGAAAGCAAGACGGTACCCGTAACGGACAATGTATATCCCATAGCTGGAGTGGTGCCATATGAGTTTATCTTCTGAACGACTCCGAGATATGATAGATGGATCAATATAATTTTTCCAGCCTCGAAAGTATTGAAAGAGCTTCGGGTGATATTTATTTGTGTTATTTGTTTATAAGGACATGTTTTGAGACTTAATTAGGCACTTAGGACACCCAAAAAAGATCATCGTTTATAAGGACATTTTCTATTTAAGTTTCCTAAATTACCTTTTTCTTCTATTATTTTACCCACGGACAGCAAACCAACAGCAGCAGCAGCTCGTATTCATTACCCAAATCCCTAAAACCTTCAAGCCACAAGATGACTACCCGCTTCAAGAAGAATCGGAAGAAGAGAGGCAATGTCAGCGCCGGACATGGACGTATCGGCAAGCACAGGAAGCGTCCCGGAGGTAGGGGAAACACCGGAGGTATGCATCATCACCGAATCCTGTTTCTTCTTCCAATACTGATTATCTGATTGTTCTGTTTTTTGGAATATTTAATTTTGTTCTGCTTGGTTAATCTACCACCAGTGAGTGTCGAGTTTAAAGTTTTAGCTGTGGAATCCATTAACTTAATTATCGTAGATGAAATATGGGCTGTGTCTATCTTTTGCAGATTGTGTATATTGGAATTCCATTTGTTTTGTTGCATTTCTTTAGTTCAACAAATTGCAACAAATTTCATTTCTTTAATTCCATTTCTTTGTGAGCTGGTTGGTTATATGAGTCAAAATATTGTTGAATTTTGGCACACTGCAAGAGCTTTACCTTTTTCGCATCCTGTATATTTTGTTTATTTTGATTTGATTTTCTTGTTTATGCTGCTTTTATGTTTTTGTTTCTTGATCTTGATGTCACTGCATATGTCACTGTATATACAATTTACTAAGTTTTTGTTTTTGCAATTTGGGTGTTGATGTCACTTCATAAAATGTTGGTGTTGTTGTGTATCACTTCATAAGGTGTCATTTCATAAAACAAGATATCAGAATAAAGAGGACGAAAAAATATGAATTATAGTGAAAGAATTATGTTGATCGGAGTTTTATATCAAAAGATATAGCCGTTTGAAGTCGAAGTTATAAAGAAAAAAATCGATTTTCTGAAATTAATTCAAAAAATGTCAAATGAGATATCTAAATAAAGAGGATGAAAAAATATGAATTAGGGTGAAATATTTATGTTGATCGGAGTTTTATAATTCGATACCCCTTGGCTCGAGCTCGAATTGACTAAAAAAGTTTGGGCTCGCTTGAGCCATAAAAAGGCAACATCGAACTCGACTGGCTAAGTACTCGATATAGCTCGACGCGGCCCATATGGAGATCATGATTGTGTTGCAACCTGCAAGAGAATGTGGAGTTTATGCCATTTTAAATCAATGGCTTTATGTTGCAAATTTCTGTTCTGTTTTTATGTGTTTGTTGTGCCTGTTTTCATGATGTTTTTTTTCCGTGCCAATGCTGTGTGCAGTGCATTACAAGAGGTTGAAGGGCATTCTTGAGTTTCCAAAACACCATTTTGCTGATGAATGCCACTGGTTACCGGAGAATATCTTAATAGATAGTCATTTTAGAGTGTATTTCCTTTTTCATTTTGGACATGTAGACGGGTTTATGATGTTTGGCTGTTACAGCTCCTTCTGGTACTACTGGTTTGAATGAGGGTTCTTATTTGCAGAAAAAAGTGTCTGAGAAAGGAAAGAACAATTTATGTATGTATGATTGGTGTAGTGACATGAATTTGATGGTAGGTTTGTGTATGATTTGTAATAAAATTGATGGAGTGACATTAATGTCACTGCATTTTCTATTTTTCTTAGCGTTATTACATTGAAGCCTTTTTCTTTAGTTGTCATTTCTTTAGGTATAATCACTTTATAGAGTATACATTCTTGAAATTCAATGGCATCATGCAATCTGTAGAATTTCTTGTCATACGATGCACAATGGCTTAAAAACCACATTCATAATGACCGAACTCTTGGCCGATATCACTGCATAAATTGTTGATGTCACACATATTTATTGTCGATGTCACTGCATAAAATGCCGATGTCACTACATAAATTGCCGATGTCACTGCATAAATTATTGATGTCACTGCATAAAATACCGATGTCACTGCATAAATTGCCGATGTCACTGCATAAAATGTTGATGTCACTGCATATCTGATTGCCGATGTCACTGCATAAATTGTTGATGTCACGTATATATGATTGCCGATGTCACTGCATAAAATGTTGATATCACTGCATATATGATTGCCGATGTCACTGCATAAAAATATGAATTAAGGTGCAAATTTTATATTGATTGTAGTTTTATATCAAAAGATATAGCCATTTGAAGTCGATTTTATGAAGAAAAGAAATCGATTTTATGAAATTAAGTCGGAAAAATATCAAATGTCATCACGGTGTTGCTTCTTCAAATGTCACTGCATCCGGGATGGTCTCTGCATCGCGGTGTCTCTGCATCGGGGGTAGCCACTGTATCGCGATGTCTCTGCATATATGATTGCTGATATCACTACACAAAATTTTGATGTCATTCATATATGAGTGCTGATGTCACTGCATAAAATGTTGATGTCACTGCATATCTGATTGCCAATGTCACTGCATAAATTGTTGATGTCATGCATATATAATTGCCGATGTCACTGCATATATGATTGTTGATGTCACTGCATATATGGTTAATTAATCTGGGTGGTGACTACATCACGGTGTTCAATGCATTAGAGTGATCAATGCATCGCGGTGGTCACTGCGTCGCGGTGGCCAATCCATCGTGGTGGTCAATGCATCGCGGTGTCACTTCATCGCGCTGGTCAATGTATCTCGGTGGTCAATGCATCACGGTGGTCAATAAAAAAAAAAATCAATGTCCGTCGAAAAAAAAAAAGAAAAAATAATCTTTCAACGTCCAGGTGAAAAAAAAAAAAAAAAAAAAAAAAAAACCTCATTAAGCATCCAGGTGGTGAAGGGAAAAATATAAAAAAAATAAAAGAAGAAAAATCACACAACAAACTCATGAAGCGTCCAGGTGGTGAAGCGTTCCACCCTTTTTCTTTTTTTCTTTTTTTTTTCCTTTCCCTTCATTAAGCTATTTATTTTCCAGGTTCTAGTTGGTTGAAGGATAAGGTATATTTCTTAAACATTTTCTTTTTTGCTTTTGATTTTCCGAACACATTTTTAAATATTTCTGGTATATTTGAATTTTTAAATATTTCTGGTATATTTGTCTTTGTTATTCCAAGCAGTACAAGTAGCGTTTGAAATAACTCATTTGCTCTTTCATCTTCAGTCACAGTCCTCTATTTTCTTTTCCGTTTAATTCTTTAAATCCATACATATGCTTTCCTCCATTTCCCCCTCCATGTTCTCCTATTAAAATTTACAATACATCTAAAATCATTCTTTTTTTTTTTTTTTCCTTTCCCTTCCTTTCCTCTTAATCCAAAAACTGGCTAAACAAAAACCAAAATCAAAATGCTACGTTATTCTAACATGTTGATATTGTGTAAAATACCATAAGATTAAAAAAAAAAAAAGAAATTAATCGATAAATTGACAGAGTTTTATTGCAATTGTCCTTAAAAGTGTCCTTTAAAGAGTACAAAATGTCGCTATGAATAGGCGAAAATATAACATTATACTAAAGGTAAATGACGTGTCACACTCTGACTGGTCGTGCATTCTTGGACTTCAGGAAACCTTCGTGCTCCAACTGTCGTTGCCTTTAGCGGGCTTGGTCTGAGCCGTGGGTCAGACATGTGTGCTGATGGACGAGCTGGGCGCCCATCAGAGCTTCTCGCCGGCACGTCCAGAGCGGGAAAAGGCTCTTTAATGTCGACGCTTTTTTTACCCTAATGGTGCATATCGCTGAGGCAAAGCGAGTAGGATAGACTTGACGCGCCTGTCTGATAAGAGCGAGGGTCGTGTGGGTTAAGGATCATGTGCCTCTTGAGCCTATATATATATATGATCCAATCAATCATTCGTGTAAGTTAAGGATCCTGTGTCTTCACTTTTCAAGCTCCAAAAAAAATTAATGCGAGAACGTGTGAATGCTCGATAAAGAAAATAATAAATAATTCATGTCTCATCTCCAAATTAAACACTTGCATGCATCATTCTATAAAAAAAATTGAAGCACTAATAAAAACTCTTTCAGCTGCATGTTTGAATTTGAAACATGTCATATATTTTGCAGCTGGGTCCCCTTCACTATAATACAGTAATACTGCATCAGATTCCTTGCGGGAAAATCTGCTTTGTCTTGCGATGGTTGTGGAATGTTTAGGTATTCATTTACAGCATTTGGACGACACTGTTTTAAGGAAAATTTAAAAAAAAAAAAATGGAAAATTAAAGGACACAATCCTAATATTTTTAAGAAACTATATATTTTTTATATGGAGAAACCGCATAATTTTTATAGCGAGAAGGTATGACAACAAATAATCCCGAAAATCAGTGAATCTTCCTAGTGAATCCCAAAATCGGTGAATTTCGACCAAAATCAAATGAATCTCGACAATGAATTTTGAAAATAATTTCGACAATGAATAAATAGTTTTTCGTTTTCCTTTATGCAAAAGTTTCGAAAAGCAATTTTCGCCTAGCTGATAAATAGCTATTTGTCGAAAATATTTCAAATCAATACTTGATAAAAAAAATTTAAGAATGTGTGCAAAATGTATGCTTCTTCGATCAATCCCAAATATAAGTATTTTCTGTTATTTTTTTAAAATTTTAATTCATAATATAAAAATTGGCAATGCTCCAGTCACTATTAATCAGACAAATTTTATTTTATAATACATCCGTTGTAGCAAGGTTATACCAAGTGGCATACATTACAACCATTCATTTCTAACCTCTCACGCACGATAAAAGTGTATTATGTGAAAGAGAGTAAAAATTATCACGGTGTTTCAGTGCTGGTAAAAGTGATGGATATCTGGTTACAAATGTGTATGAAAGTGGTGTTGCGCGGTGATACTATAGAATTCCGGTGGTGCAAATGGTGGTGCAAATAAAGAGTAAAGAGTAGTAAATTTGACAAAGTTTGCCTTAGTTTTTGTATTAATGCCTCATCTAAAGTGATTACATTGAGCCATATTTATAGGCAAACTATGTATCAGGGTTTAACTAAACGACAACACGATCTAGTTATTTACAACACGGTCCGACTAAGCTAAGACTTTCTTGTAGTGCCGATTTAGGCGGATCCACTATACTTGGTCGTCTGCTCAGTCTGTCTTGTTACCCTTTCTCATAGCGTGCTCTTCCTAGTGACGGGCTCGGGCCGCTGGTGGGCCTAATGGCCTTACGGGCTTGAAAATCGGCCCCTTAGCCGATACATATGCCGTGTTGGGTTGATCGTTAAGGCGAGGGGCCGAGGGCTTGCTGGCCCGAGTCGGCTTATGGATTTGTGGATGGCGGCGACCTCCGACCTCATCTGCTACTTTGATGGCTGGACGGACCTGAATGTGTATCCGTGGGCTGTAATTTGGTTCAGGCATATCAATGACCCCTTACTCCATGCCTTATGTATTTTCTCGAAATGCTAGGCAGGGAGTAAAGTTGCTCGCGGACTGATTGCCTTTAGTGGTTTAGGTGGCGGATTGCCTTAGTCTTAAAATGGCTTTGAGTGCCGAATCGCTTTAGCCTATGCCTTAGCCTTAAAATGGCTTTGAGTGGCGAATCACCTTAGCCTTTTGACGGCCTTAAGTGGCGAATATGCCTTAGCCTTTCGAGCCGCGCTATGATGCGGACGGCCCTATTAGTGGTAGAGCGCCTTAGGTTGTACAGGTCCACCGCCAGTGCGGTAAGATGTTCTTTAATTATTGTCTTCCTTTTGCTTTATTTTCCTGATAGTGATTTGATTTAGAAGCTCCTTCTTCTTTCAGGTCGCCATTAAGTTGAAGCAGGTCGAGTGGGCTTGCAACACGGAGACAAAGCGGACATTTATTTAGTTTTCTGAACTGCAGAAGAAATTGACTGACGAAGCTCAATGGGTCGGGGAAAAGGAGAAGAAGGCTCTCCAAGCTGAAGTCAACTGGCTCTGATATGAGAATGTAGGCCTCTCTAAGAAAGTTCAGGAGGGTGAGGCCAGTGTTAAGAGGGCTCAAAAAGCCGTTGATCTGCAAAAGCCTACCGAGTATGAGAGAGATAGAGCTCTTGCAAAGTGGGGGAGATTCAGGAGCATGCTGACAGACTTAGGAGCAAGCTGGATGAGGCCGAAACTGTCATCGCTAAGCATGCTGATGAGAGAGTGAAGGCATTGTTGGATGGGTTCGATCAGGGATTCTATCATATAGCCAGGTGTACCAGGGCTTATTGTGATAAGGCCTTGACTTGGATACCTTGCGGGATTGGCTGAAAACGGATAAAGACGGTCCTGTGCTGAAGGTTTTTCACTCCGATCTCCCTTACGCAGAGGCGCAGCTGGCTAATTTTTGGGAGAACTACATCAAGAAGGGCAAGCCGGTATGGGACCCTCCTCAGGTTAACGAGGATAATCTCTATGCTATGATGAAGGAGTGGGAGGATTTAGCCGCAAAGGCTGCCAAGGATGCTGAGAAAATTGCCAAGAGTGGTGAGGTCGGCGGCGGAACCTCCAAAAATGCTGAAGGTGGCGATCCTCAGGGCTCTAAGGTCGACCCGTACACTTATCTGAACCAGTCCGGTGTTGGCGCCGAGACTTCTGATGCTTCAATTCAACCCTTTGGTGGATAATCTTGAATTTGTTGTCATAATCGTTAAACTCTTTTGGCCTCGGTTTTTGCACTATGATCTGTAACTTTCATGTCCTTAGACTTGTTTTCTGGCCGTTTTTGGCCTTTATCTATAGTTTGTTTATCTTGTTATTTTTCTTCAAGTATGTTGGCTTCGCATTTTTTTCTTCTCGCTTCGATTTTCGTTGTTATGTTTTTGCTTGAAATGTTCCCTTTTTTCGAGTCCGCTATATAAATACATGCGGCCCCCTTGTTTTTGGCAAGGTCGAAAGTGCTTGACGCCGAACTCGTTGAAAACAATTTGAACTTAAAATATGACCTATTTTTGTCGAACTTGATGCTCCTAAGTTTAAAATTTATGCATGCGGCCCCTTTGTTTTCGGTGGATTCAGAAATGCAAAATATTGAGCTTGCCAAAATAATTGAATCATAGGATCGGACCTGTTTATGGTGTGAGTCGGTCTCAGATCAAAAATTCCGATGTCCGGCCCCCTTGCTTTGAGTAAGGTTGAGCTTGGCTGAGTCTTTGAAAATTTTAATCCGGACCTCCTTGTTTCGGACAAGCATAGGGCTCTAGGCCCGCGGGCTTATCGGAAACAAAGTGGCTGGGTACAATTTTTATAAGGCTAACTCAGAATGTCGAAGTAGATATTTCATTCAAAAAATTTCAAATAAGAGTGGCGTAAAGCCTTGTACAAAACATGATTTTGTCTAGAAAATGGAAGAGAGCGTTGCTCGTACATGTAATGTTTTTTCAAGTTGTCTGCATTCCAGGGCCTGTTGTACTCGCGGCCCTCCTTGTCCTTCAAAACATAAGTACCTTTCTTGATTATCCTCGAGACTTGCAGCGGGCCTTCCCAATTTTCTGACAACTTTCCTTTGGTCGCCTTGTGACCAGCGGCCTCCATTTTAAGTAAGATGAAGTCGCCAACTGCGAAAGAATGATCGCGGACCCGTTTGTCATGGTGTCGCTTGGCGGCTTACTTGTAGTTGACCAGGCTGTTGAGCTGCCTAGTTCTCAGATTTTTGGTCTTATTGAAGTGTGAGACTCTTAGACATGGGAGCGCCATAAGTCAAAGCGAATGAAGTTTCTCCCTTCATTGTCTTTCATGAGGTTTGGAGTGCCCACAAGGCCGTGGGCAGATGATCTACCCACTTTCCAGCCTTTTCATCCAAACGTTTCTTCAACACTATGAGGACTTGTTTGTTAGCATTTTCTGCTTGACCATTTTCTTGTGGATAGCATACTGACGATTGCAAGTGTTTCATATTGTGCTCCATGCAATACTGAGTGAACTCATCTCTGAACTGTGGGCCATGGTCAGATACGATCACTCTGGGGACCCCGAATCTAGTCCATACCTGATCAAGCAAAGACTTGATGATACCCTTGGAATTGATCTTTGCGAGGGCTTTTGCCTCGATCCATTTTGTGAAATAATCTGTGACGACAACATATTCGCACCCGGACCGTCCTTTCTTGAATGGGCCGATAAGATCAATTGCCCACATGTCAAAGGGACAAGCGGCTACAACGATGCTCTACTCGACTGAAGGTAATCTTGGTATGCCGGCGAAGCGTTGGAACTTGTCACAAGTCTTGGCATATCTTTGCGCGTCGTCGCCGGCGAGCTCGGGCCAATAATAACCGGCCAAAAGAACTTTCTGAGCGAGCGTGCGGCTTGCAGGGTGGCCTCCGCACACTCCTTCATGCAATTCCATCAGTATTCCTTTGACCTCTTCGGGTCGCACACATCGCGATAAAGGCTTTGAGAAAGATCATATGTATTGTCTCAGATTTTATCTAATGAAAATAAACAAGTAATAAATTAAATCCGGTATACCCCAAGTGCAGGGATCGTAGTATAGCGATTAATACCGGAGTCGATCTCAGGGAATCGGGGTATCTAGTTCATTAATTTTCCTAAGATTGATATCATTATTATTAAAACCTAAAATAACAAAACGAAAAGTAAACTGGACAGAGGATTGTCAGTCCAAAGCCAGGAAAGATCGTTGCGAACATAACTAAACTATAAACGAGAAAAACGATAAAACTTATAAAAGCATGATAATGACTATAGCGATTAAACATAGAAAAAGCAATGATCCACCATCCCGCAACCCTTAATTTCCTCTCTAGATTATGTTATGATGATTTAACTAAAATTGTGATTCACCTATCAAAGGTATGAACTCCTAATCTCTTAGAAAAGTTCGCCTATCAATCTTTTATCTCTCGATTTTAAAGATTAACGCTTTCAAACCAAGGTGCAAGATTTCTCAATCTAACCATCTATATATTCAACCTAATCAACTCTCGTATTTTTAGGTTAAGAAAAATATATTCTTTCCTATGGTGATCTAGGTTTACACCGACTCTCGTCACATAGTAAACATCAATAGCAAAACATCTCTCGATATAAATTTGCATAACACATAATCATAGAAAAGAAACAACTTAATTAAAACTCACGAAATCATCCAAAGGAAGAAATAAAAATGATGCTGAAAAGTTTCACATGCTTGCCCCAAGTTTGATCAGCTTCAAGCCATCCTCATGAATCGAATAAGAAGAAAACAAAATAAATAAAACAACTAATCTAACCCTCGGTCGACCAAGCACCAAGGCTTGGCCGACCGAGCACAACTCGGCTTCAGAATGTAGGGTTTTCTGCGGCTGCTGTCGATATATGATATGATTAGGGTTGAGATAATGCGGCTATATATAGAAAACTAGGTCGGTTTCAGCATGGCGGCCGTGGACGCCCGTCCACGCCTTCTGGACGTCACTTCAGTCTTTAATAAAAACTTCGAGTCGGGCCGAACTTGATCAGACGCCCGTCCTTCATTAATTTGGACGCTCGTCCGCTGAAATCTGCAAAACTCTGAATCAAATTTCCTCTCCTGGACGCTCGTCCATATCTTCAGACGTCCGTCCACCCCTCAAACGCTCGTTCAGTTTGCTGGACGTCCGTTCACTTGGTCAACAGTCGATTTTCTCATCTTTGTCTCTTTTTTCCCATTCAAATCTTCCTTATCTATTTTTTTCATCAATTAAATCCGACATTTATCTTCATTGAATCATCTTTTGAGCCGCAATTTGCATCTACAAGTCATTAAAAACATCACAAAATGTAATATCATCCAAATAATCATAAAATCATCAATAAAACACATAAATCCACCAACTTTGCGATTAAACCGTTTAAAAACTCATTTGCTCAATAAATCAATTAAACACCTAATTTCTATGCAAATAATACGAATAACGGAGGAAATTATTACAAATATAACGATATAAATCATATAAAATCAACCTTAACATGTATAAAATTCCATTCACGATAATGTAACGTGTTGACTTTTCTTTAAAGCCCGAGCTTGCTTTGGATCTGTAGAGAGGACTCCATTTTCAATATAAGCCAAGATCTCGTCGATCCAACATGGAGTCGTGGGTTGGATATCCATGATTTCGGTCCGACTTACTGCGGGCTCAGAGAGATACTCGACCATGACCGATGGATTTTTGACTTCCTCTTGCTCCAATAGCTTTGATAAGTAATCAGCCCGCTCGTTTTTCTCATGGGTATCTTAATGAATTCACAATAGCCGAACTCATTTCTTAGCCTTTGGACCAGGTCGAGGTATTGTTGCAGAATTTCACACTTATTCGCATTTGAACACGTTATCTTATGGACTACCAACTGTGAATCACAATAGACCTCTACGTTCTCGACGTTCATCACCTTTGCGAGTTCAAGACCCACGATGACGGCTTTCTACTCTTCCTGGTTGTTTGATGTTGTAAAGACGAATCTTAGTGCCTTTTCAATCTCCTCGGAAGTTCCTGGTTCAAGTAATATAATTTCGGCCCTACAACCATTTTGGTTCGCGGCTCCATCTACGTATAGTTGCCAGCAATGACTCGGCCTTTGCGACGTGGTCACAACGGAAGTACTTGGTTGATCTGTGGGGTGTGGACTAGGCTTTTCTTCTGGCTGCTCCTCGTTGAAGCTCATTTCCACTATGAAGTCTGCTAAGGTTTGAGCTTTGATTGCCTTTCTGGGCTCGTAGCGTATGTCAAACTCTGTTAATTTGATGGCCCAACAAAGTAATCGGCCTGAAAGGTCTGACCGATGCAGCACTCGTCTCAATGGACTACCAGACAATACAATAATCATGTGTGAAGAGAAATAAGCCCTCAATTTTTGGGCAGCAATAACAACACAGTAGGCCAATTTTTCTATATTAAAATAGCATCTCTCAATGGGACTGAGAGCTTTGGAAACATATTAAATAGGGGTTTGGAGGGTGCCGTCCTTATTGACAAGAACAACGGCTACAACCCGATCTGAGGCCGCCAGGTACAGAAAAAGTTCATCTCCTATAACTGGACTAACTAACAGGGACGGGCTCGCTAGATAACTCTTGAGAGCCTTAAAGGCTTGAGAGGACTCCTCAGTCTATGCAAAAAAGTTTTGTTTCCTATGAGAATCTTGAAAAAAGGCAAGCACTTATCCGCAGATTTCGAGATGAACCGTCCCAAGGCAATTATCCTCCTATTTAGCCTCTGAACTTCCCTGATGTACATGGGCTCGGTCATATTTAGAAAAGCCTGCATTTTTTCTGGGTCACTTCAATACCTCTATGTGTGACTATAACCCCGGAAATTTGCCTGCTTGAACCCCGAGGTACACTTAGCTAGATTTAGCTTCATGGAATGCTTCCTGACGTTATCAAAAGTTTCTTTCAGGTCCGCAACATTCCCGCTGCGAGCTAATTTTACGACCATGTCGTCAATGTAGGCTTCCATATTTTTGCCTATCCGTGGACCGAAAACTCTGTTAACCATTCTTTGATAAGTAGATCATGCATTCTTCAAGCCGAAAGGCATCATCTCATAATAATACATTCCTCCGGCAGCCGAAGGCCATTATTTCTTTTTTGTTGTCCGCCATTTACACCTGATGGTAACCTGAGTAAGCATCCAATAAACTTAATATTTCAAAATCAGCAATTCTATCAACTATTCTATCAATCCTCGGCAGCTCGTAAGGATCCTTTGGGCAAACTTTCTTTAAGTCGGTGAAGTCAACACACATTCTCCATTTCCTATTGTGTTTCATAACCATGACAACATTTGCAAGCCACGTGGGGTATTGGAGCTCTTTGATGATTCTGGCTTGGACTAGCTTTTTAACTTCGACCTTAATGGTGATCTCGTTTTCTTTGGAAAATTGACGGGCCCTCTACGATGGGCGAGAAATTAGGATCGACATTAAGGTGGTGCAGCACAATTTTGGGTTCGACACCTCTCATATCGACGACAACCCAAGTGAAGGCGTCCAGGTTTTCCTCGAGCAACGATATCGGATTCTCTTTTTCTTGTTTATCCAGATGACCCCCAATCTTTATTTTTCGGTCTGAATAGGCTTCGTTCATGACTACCTCGATTAATTCATCTTGGGCAGTGAAGTCTGGCTCATCCCTCATTTGCAGAGTGTCACATATGACCTTCTTGGGTCCGACCTCGCTCACCATCTCAAGTTAGTCTAAGCCTTCCTCAGTTTCTACTTCTCTTTTTCCGTTCATCGGGCTTAAGACCTCATTGATTCCAGTTTTGTTTACTGCGTTGGTTTGGTGCGATCCTGATGTAGATCCGTGATCGGATTGGGCTTTTTATATTGTCCTTGGGTCACATAGTCGGTTTGATTTTTGGTTTGTGATCGAGTAGAAAGTGTGGCCGATTTACGGTGATCCCAATTCCACTATCAGTGTAGAATTTAGCCCTTTGATGCGGCACCGAAACAACCATGTGAAATCTTCTAAGTGCGGGGATTCCTAGGATCATGGTGTAATGAGAATGTAAGTCAACCACAAGAAAATTTACTTTTTCGGTGCGGGTTGGTTCGAAGTACCCGATTTTAACGTCCAGATTGATCGTTCCTGTAACATTGACTTTATCGTTGGAGAATCCATCAAACATTCCGAGATATGGCCTCAGCCTTGATTTTCCATAACCAAATTTTTGCAGTGTATCCCAGTAAATGATGTCTCTACCAGCCCCCATATCCAGCAAAACTCTGTTCGCCCCGAAGTGGTTGATTCCAACTTGAATCATGATGGGTAACTCTATTTCCCCTGGTGGGCCCACTAGCTCTCTGCGATTAAAAGTTATTGTCTTTTCGGACTCGCCCAAAACGATGGGTTTTTCAAAATTCCTACATTGATACAGTTGATCTGATCTTTGAGCTGATTATTATTGGGGAATTCCTTGATAATGACTCTGATCTCATTTGCATATTTGTGGGGTTGTCTCTCATTTCTATTAGCTTCGCCGTTCTTCTTATACTTATCCAAAGAACCCTCTTTGATCATCTCGTCAATTATCCTTCTCAAGGTGATGCATTCATTTTTTATGTGACCGTGGTCTTCGTGAAAATCACAGTATTTTGATTAATCACGAAGCTTTGGGTCGGCCATCATGGGCCTCGGCTTTTCTATCCTATCATGGATTTCAAACAGAATCTGTAAAGATTTCGTATTCAGAGGAATGAAGTCCTTCTCATCGAACTTGACAAGCTTTTTGACGTCACGGTCATCCTTCTTACCATGATCTTCTATATGATCCTCTCTTGATCGTCTTTGCACTCCTAATCATGGTCTCTCTTCGTTCTACCCTTCCCGGAGGTGAGGGAGCCGCTTTGGTCAATCCATACTTTCGAGCTTGATCTAGTAAATTGCGTAGGCTCTTCGGAGGATTGATGGAAAAGTGAGTCTTCATGGGGCCTTTAGCATTTTCGGTGAGGAAACTCTGTTTGACTTCGGAATCTAGGATATTCCTTGTCTGGTCATAGACTCGCATGAACCGGTCATAATAGCTTTCGAACTTCGTCAAGAACTTGCTTCTCAAATCATTCCAACTCTGAATCGACCCCTAAGGCAGACCGCGGATCCACGACGCCGCACGATCCTGCATACTTCCTACCAGGGCAATGCACCATGCGGACTTGTTTGGTGTTGCAAGTATGATGTGGCTTTCAAATGAAGTCATCCAGTCGTATGGGCAGGCGGTCTCCTGATAGTAATGATATTGCGGGTAAGTGACTTTCTCCAACAAACTCAAAATATTGTTAGAGCGCACGTTGATTCCTAAGGTCGGTTTGGTCTCGTCTGATGGCCTTGACCTCTTCAACTCCTCAATTTCCCTTTGCATCTTCGAGTCGATCATCTTCAACAGGATTTGAAGCGCGTCCAACAATTTATTCGGAGTGAGTGTGATATCGCGACTCGCCCTCCTATTCGCCTTGCCTTTCTCTTATGATTTGGCGGTCATCTCGGTTGTTCCGGCCCTCATGTCGTGGAACAACATTTCTTTCTGATTGAGCTTGACCTAGACGCTACAAAACCGGACCCCTTTCTACATTTCCTTAACGTTCAAGAACATACCTCCTCTCAACACTCTTTTCTAGGACCTGTTTGCGGCCTTTGGCGTCCGATAAGTGTGTTCTCTCATAGATTTCAATAGGTCTTGACAGACTATGGTGACTTTTCTGCGGAGCCCCAATGTCCGCAGCGACCTCAACCAGGAGCTAGTACAAAATTGGAAAAGTTGGCTGACCCAACGCGGCCAGACGTGCATGTTAGGAAATCACTAGTTTAAAGCAACGGAATTTAAAATTTTGATTTCCTTTTCCAAAATCATCTTCGTTTAATACATTAAACACGTTAAGTAGTTTGACGATATATACCATGGATGATTTACAAGATCGAAGCTTTGACCGTCAACAGAGAGTAGTACTGTGCGGAAGCCGTCCACGCGTCCGGACTCCATCGATAATCCACACGAACTCCTCGCCGGTATCCTTCTTGGATTGCTATCAGAAAAATCCGGCTGCTAGACCGGCCTTTTTCTCCCTCTCTAACTCTCTATTAGAAGCTCTCTATTTTACTCAAGAACTATTAGCTCTTGGAATTTTGATGTACAAAAGAGCTAGCCAACCCCTTTCTTATATAGGGTGATAGGCGCCCCAAGTCTCCCTAATCTGATTAGGAGAAGTTTCGTAGAAGATAGATGAAAGAGAAAAACCTTTTTCCAATAAAATAAGGAAAATTGCTTTTATTGTTTTATCTATTTAATTATAATAAATATTTCCAATATCTTATATTGATTATATTTATCTTATTACCATAAATCTATTTTTCCAAGATCAATTAATATCCAATATTAATATTATGGTAATCTTATTAATTAAAATGCACAATCCAATCTTATACACTTATATGTGGCGCCCCAAATGGCAATTAATTGGCTTCCGGAATATTCTTTAATTAATATAATTTATTAATATCTTGTATTTTATTTATTCATAATAAATAAATACCACCATGTTAATTTACCACTATAACCTTTATAGTCTTGAGATAAACTTTCCTTATTTGGTTATCAACTATAACCGCATTTTAATCTGACTCGATGTTCATATGTGTGTGACCCGATAGACTTCCGAATATGTTGGCCGTACACACAAAGTGCAAATTACGAAAATGCCCTTCATACCTAACGATCACAGGATAGCGTCTAGCAACACACCGTGACCCCCAATAATCGGAAAAGTCAAATACAATGACCACCACCTTTCATGTGAAACAGTTACCGTGTAAATTACTATCCTACCGCTGTAATAATATACATACGATCGTATTTCAAGTGTCAATATATTAACGATCGTATCTTATAATCTGGACATCATGCTCTCTCGGAATAACACGTTTACTCCCACTTTGCAAAGATTCTCGAGAGCTAGACATTCCTTATAAGAAGGGCATTTCGGATATTCAATCCCAGTCATAGGATACACGATTCCCGGATGACCAAACATGTATACTCCGCGTGCTTCAATATCACACCAAATCACTACCGCATGATTGCCCCGTGGATAGGAGAAATCTTAATAGTGTCAAAGCATGACAATCCACACCGTGATGCCATGAAGACTCCGGTCGAAAGGAGAAATACACAACTGCCACATAGTGTGACACTTACTGTAAGTGGGTCATTCTAACGTACGTATTCTCTAATACACATCCACGTACAGTCCAAGTGTCTCTACACTTCGATAAACGAGATCAATCCCTATCTTCAATAAGATAGAAGACATCCAGTACGTGCTAGTCTAATCGTACTATCAATGTCTCATTTGACAGTACATACGACTAGAGACATTACAGTTTGACACTAGGGACGTTACTATATATATACCATCAACAATATGAAGATAAACAATATATAATAACAAAAGTGCTTTTATTAACCATAATAAAGTTATTACATGAACTAAAATAGACTGTAAATGACCCGACCCGGTCAGATCCGGTCAAACCCGATTGGGTTTAGGACACCTATTCAACAATCTCCCACTTGGCCTAAAGCCAATCACCTATATGCCTAAGCCCTTGCATGTGAACATGTTTCTCATGCTTTTCTTGTGACAATGCCTTGGTTAACGGATTAGCTATGTTATCATCCGTGTGGACTTTCTCTATCTTTACATCTCCTCTATCTACTATCTCTCGTATCAAGTGATAACGCCGTAGAACGTGTTTGGACTTTTGATGAGACCTTGGTTCCTTTGATTGTGATATTGCCCCATTGTTATCACAATACAGTGGCACTGGACCTTCAATGGAGGGAACCACACCAAGTTCAGTAATGAACTTCTTCATCCAAACTACTTCCTTTGCCGCCTCCGAGGCTGCTATATATTCGGCTTCCGTTGTAAAGTCTGCAGTAGTCTCCTACTTGGAACTCTTCCATCTCACTGCTCCGCCGTTAAGCGTTAAAACAAATCCAGACTGTGACTTAAAGTCATCCTTGTCAGTTTGAAAATCGGCATCTGTGTAACCTCGTAATACTAAATCATCATTCCCGAAAACCAAGAACATATCCCTAGTACGTCTCATGTACTTGAGAATATTCTTGACTGCAATCCAAGTGACCATCACCTAGGTTGGAATGGTACCTACTAGTCATACTAAGGGGGTACGAGACATCTGGTCTAGTGCACAACATGGCGTACATGATGGACTCGATAGCCGAAGCGTACGGGATCCTACTCATTTGCGCCCTTTCCTCTTCATTCTGATGACTCATTCCCTTTGATAGGTAGACCCATATGACATGAGCAGCAATCCTCTCTTGTACTGCTCCATGCTGAATCTCTTCAGCATCTTCTCTATATAGGTGGATTGCGACAGACCAAGCAACCTTTTAGATCTATCTCTATAGATCTTGATTCCTAGAATATAGGCTGCTTCACCCAAGTCATTCATTGAGAATTTCTCGGATAACCAAGCTTTGAATGACGGTAACATAGGCACATCATTCCCTACGAGCAATATGTCGTCTACATAAAGCACTAGGAACACAATGGCGCTCCCCCTAACCTTCTTGTAAACACAGGGCTCATCTTTGTTCTTGATGAAATCAAACTGTTTGATTATCTCATCAAGGCGAAGATTCAAACTCCGAGAAGCTTGCTTTAATCCATGAATGGATCTTTGCAGCTTACACACCATCCTGGCGTCATTGGTTGTGAAACCATCGGGCTGTGTCATAGACACCACCTCAAACAGGTTCCCATTAAGGAAAGCTGTTTTCACATCCATCTGCCAGATTTCGTAATCATGGTATGTTGCAATAGCAAGCAAAATTATAATGGATTTTAAAATTGCAACAGGCGAAAAGGTTTCGTCATAGACAACTCCTTATCTTTGCTTATAACCTTTTGCCACTAACCTAGCTTTGTAGGTAGTCATGTTACAGTCCATGGCGGTCTTTCTCTTAAAGACCCATTTGCACCCTATAGGAACTATTCCTTCAGGTGGATCAACTAAGTTCCAAACTTGGTTGCCTTTCATGGATTCTATTTCAGAATTCATGGCTTCCATCAATTTCTCTTTGTCATGCCTTAATAGCACTTCCTCATAAGTTCTAGGGTCCTCATCTTCCATGGGAAACACGCCAATGTACATTCCGGGTTCATGGCGTTCCCTGGTGGATATTCGAGGTGCTAGTGTGTCCACAGTAGAAGCTGACGTCACATCTGTGTGTGGCGTTTCCTCTACTTCCATCAATGGACTGTTATCAGTAAGTGGTTCTTGAATCTCTTCAAGATCAATCTTACTCCCACTGACCCTATTCAGAATAAACTCCTTCTCCAAAAAATGGCTAGCCCTGGCAACAAACACCTTTTGTTCCTCAGGATGGTAAAAGGTACCATTTGGTTTCCCTAGGATAACCCACAAACAGACATTTAATTTGTCAGATCTAAGTTCCAGTTTGTCAGGCATGGTCCGTTTTGTAGTGACTACATAAAAGAATTTTAATAATTGAAAATTTGGACAATCCGGAAATGTTGGATACCAACTGAGCAAAAGGTTAAAAATTGGTTCCGGCGGTCACTAGGGCTTCGGCTCAACTCGACTTGTCCATCCAAGTGCGGGGTTAGCCATGGGGGTCCGGCACGGTCAAGATATCCGGTGAGCTGAGGCTTAATGGGGCAACCTTAGCCCAATTTTCAACCCAGCACCCGCACACGTGCAACGGGGGTCCAGCAAGGTCAAGCTATCCGGCGAGTTTTGGCTCAATAGGGCAGCCTTAGCCCGATTAATCCTAAAGGCGTATTTGAACCAACGAAGAGGACGGGTCGGCTTAGCCAATCCCGACACCGTTCGGTGAACTCGGTTAAAGCTCAGCCAGGGTTTTTAATACCGATAAGTTGGTGATTGCTTTTCAAGATTTATTGTTTTCAAATTATTAAGATAAAATTCTACGATCCCAAATTTTTATCATGACAAAATTAGGACTTTTTAAATTCTTTGGTGAATTTTAGTTGTGTAGTGTCTACACAAGAAATTTCTAAAGATTCGAAAAATTGGAAAATCATGAATATAGTGTCACTAGTTAGACGGTATTTGGAACCGATAAACTAGTGGGAGCTTTAAATTTTATATTGTTTTCGAATTATTAGAAAATTCATGAAGTCCTAATGGATTAGGATTATAAAATTCTTGGTGAATTTTAATTGTGTAGTGTCTACACAAAGAATTTAAAAATCCGAGAAATTGGAAAGTCTTGAATAAGTGACACTAGTTAGACGGTATTTGGAACCGATGAACTAGTGGGAGGATTAATTTAAATATTCATGCTCTATTGTTATTCGGTGTATGATTTGATTTATAATTCTGTCATAATTTATTTTTGCAACTACATGTAATCTCAAGGTATCTAAACTGCTAAACACGATAAATTGACTAATGATGACTTCGTAAAAGTGGTAAAGTAACAAGAACGTTGAACTCAATAATCGAAAATGCAAATTAATTTTTCGGAAGATGATGTTACTCTTAAGCCTTCAAACTTAAGTGACATTGATAAGAATGTCACTGCTGTCACTTGTGTTAAATGAGAGACAAAACAAAATTAGTTCAAAGATGACGAGAATGATTTGGTATCAATCTCACTAGATATCCCACAGTTTACGAGTGGTGTTTACTCAAATGAACTGCTAGTTCACTGTCATTTCCTTTATAGAAAGCCAAGAATGGGAAGGTAAATGTCTACAAGAATAAGTCATCTAAACTAAATAAGTTAGGCTAAACCGAAATATTAATAAGAGAATTATAGGATAAGGAAAGTGATTTCGGATCACTAACCTATGAATCCTTAAAGACATTCTTAACCGAGTAATTTGACTCGGAAGCTAAAGTTCTTTTGTAAGAACAAGGTAGCTGGCATTCATGATGAAGAGTAGACAACGGGAAGTTATTTCAGCTAAGATAGTGGTAGTGATATTAGGAAACAAAATTTCAAATTTTAATCCTTGAATATCGCAGAAATTTAATTTCTGTTTTCAGATTCGTTGGAAAAATGGATTCACTTTCAAATCGATAAAAATAGTTGCCTCAAAGAAAGTGAATATGACATTTGTATACGATTCTGAGACTCGGACTTTTGTCTGATAAAGTCAGATCCACTAAGTAATGCTGAAAAGGTATATGTAACACAACATAAACTATTAAGACAAATGGCTTCCGTATTTAGATGAACGATTCTTCAGCATCTATTAATTAGTGCATATATCCTAAAGATAAGATCTGAAGACTGGCTAAGGGTGGTTCCTATCTCTCAGTCTAAGAACACTATCTCAAAGGAAAAATGACTAAGTAACCTTTCAATTGGGAAAGGGTAATGGAGCTAAAGAAGTATCATAGCTTGTTCATATTGACCTTCGGGGCCTTATGAAGAATACAAGCTAGTGGGAACTTTTGAGTAATAGACATTTTGTCTAATGACACTCGAAATGCCGATAGTTCATCTAAATATTTGGAGGAATCTCTGATATTACCAGAGAAATGAGTATTCCATGCTAAGATATAGGCTATGGCATGGTTTTGGCACTGATGCTTGGCCTACCTCCGAGTGAAATGATTTCACTAAAAGGATAAACCATAGATTATCTTGAATATTTATTGATATGCTACAATACACTGCTTAACTCAATTAAGATATTGGTTGCAAAATAACGGTTTACATTATTATGTTATACCGAGAAGTCTACCTAGAAGAGGCTTATGAATTTATGGATAAAGAGTGAAGTGCATTTACTCAACTTCCACAAAGAGAGGCATTTAGCACAATTGCTTGAAGGTAGGACTGGAGATTTTACATACACGTTCAGATGGTGACTGTTTGTGAAATATCTTAATGCAATGAGAAATGGTTGGTTATAAGATTCTTATGATCAGATGGTGACGGTTACACTGTTACATCCTTTCTAAAAGAATGTTTAATAACAACCTTAGGCCTTGAAGTACAGTTAGTCAAGGATTTTCTATCTGATTTAATCAGACCACATCCAACTTTGGTTGTTGGGGATTACGCTGATGAATACTACTGAAATAGATCAGAATGTCAATCCACCCAAATGCAGTGGGAGTATGGTTTATCCATTGACTTGTTGTGCCTATGCAGACTTTACAGTCTGCTGAGGGTGATTGATAACCTATGGTATTCTTTGAAGGACTGTATAAGATTCTGATAATAAGAGGTTGGTTTAAAGCCATAAACCCGTAAATGGAGTTTTGGTACTCCAATTCTCTGATCCAATGACAGATTCACTGCCTATGCTTACATCCATTGATGGATTAAAGCAAACCTCTAGGTCATTAAAAGTCACATGTTTTAAATGTGTGGGCATGACCAGAATATTGATGAGTCTTTTGTAGACCAGAGAATCAATGTTGGTAAAGTAGTAGACATTAGTGTTTATAAAGGATAACACTGCAACAGTTGATAACAACATGGGTGTGTTATCTAAAGTCAAAAACTGATGAGCCAAAGCTTCTCTAAATCAGAGAAGTGGACTATATTCTTAGAATTTGATTCGGTCGAATTCATGAGAACAAGTTGTTGGCAATATCCCATCCATCTTATTGGTTTAAGATGTTGATGCATTTTCGAATGCTAGATTCACCGAGAGGTTTCCTACCTAACCCCTCACAGAATAATTCTCTCAATCTTCAGATATATAGAAAATGGGATAGATTCTCTTTTGGATAGAGAAAGTCAGATTATTAAAAGTCAATAATAGTCGAATCTTGGATTTGGTTGTTGAAAGTGGTATAGTGCATCCTCATGTGTCTTTCGGCAACGACGAATTATATGCTTGTGTATTCGGGTGTAAGCCTGAGTATTGTTGACTACACTGATTCTGATTATTAGCCGGATTAAGGATGATCGTGAATCGATCTCAGGCTCAGTGTTTACTCATTGTGATGGAGCTAAAGTCTTGAGCAATCCAACACTACCAATTTGACTATGTTAGTCGAATACACAGCAGCTTCCGGAGCAGCTAACTAAGCAGTGTGGCTTGAGAAGTTTTTTGTTGGATCGAGAAGTGATTCCAGGTCTCGATGAGCCGATACCATTTTACTGTGAAAACGGTTGAGAGGTAGCTCATGCAAATGATCTTCTCCATCATAATAGATCAAAAGCATATTGAGAGAATGTACCACCTGGTCAGACAGATCATGCAAAGAGGTGGCGTTTTGGTCTTAAAGATCGCCACGATCCGACAACCTAGCTGATTAGTTTACCAAGTCGTGTGGCATCTAATGTCATTGGGAGATATGTCTCATCTGCTTTATAGCAAGTGGGAGAATGTTGTGGATAGATAGAATAAGGGTGTGGTGCTCTAAAAACAATCATTGCTTGTCTTTACGGGTAAGTGGGAGATTGTTAGATATAGTGTGCCCGAAAGACAATTGTTGCTTGTCCTTACGGGCAAGTGGGAGATTGTTGGAAGTAACTCCCAAAAGACAATTTATGTAATTGTTTTTAGAATTAATAAATGACAGATTATTCTCATCTTATTATTTGCTTTGTGCTTATAAGAAATACATTACTGAAAACCCCAAGTCGTATCATATGTAGCCATATAACTTAGTGTGTGTCACACATGAGGATTAAGTTTATGGTGATACACTTGAACTATTAGTCCGTGGTGAAGTTAATCAAAGTATGAGGTCTATTGATTAAACCACCATTAATACGCCCAGAATACTTTATGGTGTGACCATCTTATCCGGACCGTCGACATTAGTTGTTTAAGTGGGACATTTATATATGATGAAAGTCATATAGGACTGGACCGATTTAATCTGAATTTCTCATATAATTCCGTGATTGAGAAATCTCATTAAATCACAAGATGATCATCTATGGATTAACCTTAATCCTGAACTGATTGCATACTTCTATTTGTTTCAGGATAGGGTTTGATGTGTTCGTTAAGGATCGCTAAGAGGCGCGGTCCGAATCACTTTCACGTTGGCACTATTCTGGAATAAGTGAGAAGTGTGATATGGAATCCATTCCTTCCTGCGGGAAGTAGAAAGACTTGTTAATCCTAGAAACTGATCGATCCGCGGAGTTTGTATTGGTTATGAACTAATTGATCACTAGTGGGTTAATGGTAAATAAGGATAAGCTGTATTGAAGAATATTTACGGAAATAATCCTACTTCATTACGGATAGTCTATGGAGGGTTAGTTTATATGTAATGAATATATCAATGGACACTTATCGACTCGACTTGACGTTTTGAGAATAAGTTATATCTATAATCGATAGAGTTCGGTTTCGGATTTATGGTGGCGTAATTCCGGAATTAATAAGTTGAGTAGAAATATTATGTTCGATGAATATTTAATTTAATTTATTGTAGCTACTGGTTATAGGTCCATGGTCCCCGGGTTGGCTCCTAACACGAGAGTGTTTTCTCGTTTTATGGAACCTCGAGAATAAATTAAATAGTTGGTCTATTTAATGAATATGCAATATTATTTATTTGGTGAATAATGTGTAAAATAGAAAAGACATTTTCTATTAAATTTAAATGATAAGTGGCGCCACATATTTAGTGATAAATTAGAAAAAGAATTTTTTCTAGATTATATAACATGTGTATTTAGTTATTTATCTATATGTTGGATAATTAATGGAAAAATAAGAGATTGATTTTTTGGGAATTATCTCTTATCTTTTGGCAAATATCTTTTCCTTATGGGAACATGTAATTGTGGTGTGAAAATGATAACTCTCTTGACTAGTTATTTTCCTATATAAAGAAGTTCCTCCCAACACAATTTACACATCAAAATTTCGCCACCTACAAATTTAAAGGAAGAAAAATTAGTTTCTTGCCTACGGTTTTTCTTGTGCTTATTCGAGGAGGTTCTACGGTGAGGATCGACGTCCACTAGTCGTCGCTAGGAGATACAATCCGGAAGACTACGGCTTCTCCTTTTTTGGTCGACTACTTCTTCCTCTCCGTTGAGGTAAATATTCAACCTTCTTATAGTTGTATTAATTATTTATGCGAATCAAATCATGGTAAAATCGCATGCAAATTTATTCATAGCTTCCGCTGTGCTAGATCGAGTGTCTCGATCGGTGCTGTGAATCAGATCTGACGATCCAATTACGGATCGGATCTGGATTCGGGTTTCTGTATATCCAGCACGCTTCACATAAATAGGACATCCCCAAGGTTTCATGTAATCCAGTGTTGGTCTCTTCCCTTTGAAAACTTCATAGGGAGTGGACTCAACCGTCTTTGTGGGAACTCGGTTCAGTGTATAGGATGCGGTTTCTAGAGCATACCCCCAAAATGATTTTGGGAGAACTGCGTAGCTCATCATGGATCATACCATGTCTAACAAGGTACGGTTCTTCCTTTCAGACACGCCATTCATCTGAGGCGTTCTGGGAGGAGTCCATTCAGGTAAAATCTTATTATCCTTTAAGTAGTCTTGAAACTCTCCATCTAGGTACTCTCCACCTCGATCGGATCGAAGTTTCTTTACCTAGTTGTTTCTCAACTTCACTTTTGAATTCTTTGAACTTTTCAAAAGCCTCAGACTTATACTTCATTAAGTATACATAACCATAGCGTGAATGGTCATCAGTTAAGGTGATAAAATAAGAGTATCCTCATTTGGCTTGAATTGACATTGGGCCGCACACATCAGTATGTATAAGCTCAAGTAACTCATTGGATCTTATCCCTCTACCACTAAAAGGTGACTTTGTCATCTGGCCAAGTAAACAAGCTTCGCATGTGTCAAACGATTCATAATTGAAGTGATCCAATAATCTTATGGAGTTTGGAAATCCGATTCTTGTTTATATGGCAAAGTCTACAATGCCATAAGTATGATTCATTCAAGTCATCCGTTTTGGATTTCTTGCTGTTTATATTAAGAACGTCAACATTCGTATCTAATATGTAGAGACCATTGCTAAGCATGCCAGTACCATAAAAAAAAACTCCATCACGTGAAAAAGAACAACATTTATTCTTGAATGTAAAAGAAAATCCTTCAAAATCTAATGTAGAAATAGAAATAATGCTTTTCGTATGAGCAGGAACAAAATAACAGTTTTTAAGTTCTAGTACTAGCCCACTGGGCAACGAAAGAAATTAAATTACTACGGCTAGTGCAGCAACACTTGCTCCATTCCCAACGCGTAGGTCCACCTCTCATTTCCTCGGTTCTCTAGTTCTTCTTAGTGCATGCATATTCGTACAAATATGAGAACCACAACCAGTATCTAATACCCAGTGGTTAGACTTAGAAGAAGTACTATTGATCTCAATCATAAACATACCTGAAGTTGAAGCATCAAAATGCTTCTTCTTGGTACTCAAGAAGCCTTTGCAGTTTCTCCTCCAATGTCCGGTCTCACCGAAATGGAAGTAAGCATCCTTGGATTTATCTTTAGCTATCTAAGGTGTTGGCTTAGGTGCAGCCTTTGCCTTCTCGGATTTCTTTTGGGCTTTAGCTTTGCCCTTGCTTGAAGTGACCAGCAACACTTGCTTTCCCTTCCCCACAGTGCCTCAGCAGTTTTCAACATGTTCAATAACTCCGCAAGGGAGAAATCTATCTTGATCATGTGATAATTCATCACGAACTACGAGTATGAATCATGTAGAGATTGTAGAATCAAGTCAATAATCAACTCTCGTTCCAAATTATGGCCTAGCTTCCCAAGCCTCTCTATGTACCCGATCATTTTAAGCACGTGTGACCCCACAGCAGTCCCGGATGCCATCTTACAACCAAACAGGGGCTTCGAGACCTCATACCTCTCAGTGAGAGACTGAGAAGCATAGAGTTCCTTTAGGTGAACCATGATTAAGTAGGCGTCCATGGACTCATGCTATTTCTGCAGTTCAGGTGTCATAGAAGCAAGCATGATACATATAACATCAGTACTGTCAGAACAATGCTTGTTATACTTATCGACAACATCTGCAGCCGAGCCCTCTGCGGGCTTTTCCGGTAGGGCTTTGTCCAAGACATAGCCAATCTTTTCGTGCCTCAAAACGATTTTGAGGTTTCTTTCCCAGTCGAGAAAGTTGGTTTTGTCAAGCTTATTGTCGATGATAAAACAAAGGTTCAATTTGTTTGACATTTTCTACAACAATAAATAAAGATA
Source organism: Gentiana straminea (assembly GCA_036785695.1). Classification (NCBI taxonomy): domain Eukaryota; kingdom Viridiplantae; phylum Streptophyta; class Magnoliopsida; order Gentianales; family Gentianaceae; genus Gentiana; species Gentiana straminea. The sequence goes on along the minus strand of JAVUPR010000048.1, from coordinate 6,881,771 downwards.
GAATAAGTAAAAGTTCATGTATTCAAAGCCCTAAAATTGCACTTAAAATTTTAATTAGGTTTTGCCCCCACTAGCCAACTATTCTCAATTGGCTTTCAAGAATTTTAATTAATTCTTTAGTGGCTGTGATCCAATCTAGCCGCTTCAATCCCCGATGGTGGTCAATCAATCTTGGCAATTTCGAAAGATAGGTACTCCTACCAGTCGCATCTTATGTGACTTCCAATGGTTGACCAGTCAACTCTTTGACAGTCTGCATCTCTATGTGGTAGTCAACCTCTTGTCTCTAAATTCGGTGGCCAATAACCGAAAGACTTCAGTCGAGTCGTAACCCAATATTCACGAGATCTAATGCTATCATATCTCAATAACGATGATATACCCGAGGTAGGACAACTCCCGATGGTGGTCGATCAGTTGGATCCAAACACAGGCTATTCACCATCATTATAATAATGGGAGACAATTTTGGCTCGATTTTTTGCGTGGGAATAATTTTAAATTAATTTCATTTAATTGTGGTCTCATCTACTATGAGAATATTACTACGATATCATATAAAGTAAAACATACACAACATTCCGCGCACAAAAATAACCGGTATGATCATGGACTTTTCCTAGTTGCGGTTTCGAATACAAACTGACGAAACCGCGGGTCACAATCTAAGGATAACTGCAACCGCCAATAGGATCTTTATTGATGTACGCCATTGGGTTCTTTATCTCTCTTTGGTCTTCATCTTCTTGCTCCATTCTTGTTACATAATAATCTTTCTAATAAATAATTACACCACCCGCACATGGGGGAGCTAACGAGAATGGGATAAATGTAAAAAGTAAACTAGGTCACGTTCTTCATAACGGCCTAGGACAATTTTGAAAAACCAACATAAAGAAAACACTCTCATCTATCCTATTGGCCGAGTTCATAATCAATCGGGGTCCATATAATCACATTATATCTACACATCTAATCCATACAATTATATCTTATGAAAAAGATCAAATTATAATTTTAGTACTTATGCGTCTTATTTTATCATATCAAATAATTAATTAACTTTTAATTAATTAAATGACTTAATCGAAAATAAAATTAACATTTAATTTTAAATCGATTCTAATTTCAATTTTATTAATTTGGAATTATTCAAAATTAAAATGTCTCTTTTGTTTCATTTCCTTTTGGTTCATAACCAAAAGAGATGCCTTTGGTTTCGTAAACTAAAAGACATCTTTCCAAACAAAGTTTGGTTAATGCCTGACCACTTTTCAAAATCAAAATTTTAAAAATGGCAGAGGCCTAGGTCTTTTTCCAAATCAAATATTTGAAAAGAGCCTAGGCCTATTCCAAACAAAATTTGGAAAGGCCAATATTTTGGTTGATACACCACTATGGTATCCCAGTGGCCCTAACTATTTGGTAGCCACATGACACAACTAAACAAATGAGATATCAATGCACAATAAATATCACAAAACGAAAACAAATCGATCTCCCCCTTGGAAAAAGGCCGCCGCCGCCGCTGCCACCCACCGCCGTGGAGGAGGGGGCCGCCGCCGGTCGGCCGAGCCCCCATCGATTTCCCTTTTTTTGTTTTATCGTATTGTGAATCTAGATCTTGCATCTATTGATTAATTACTACGCAATTAATTAGTGCTTACTGCTTAAGCTCGAAGTTGGCTCCCATACCACTGTTTGGAATCACTAATTTAACGCAGCGGAATTTAAAATTTCGATTTCCTTTTCCAAGATCGTCTTCGTTTAATACAATAAACACGTTAATAGTTTGACGGTATATACCTTGGATGATCTACAAGATCGAATCTTTGACCGTCAACGGAGAGTAGTACTGTGCGCAAGCCGTCCACGCGTCCGGCCTCTATCGATAATCCACACGAACTGCTCGCCGGAATCCTCCTTGGATTGCTATCAGAAAAATCCGGCTGCTAGACCGGCCTTTTTCTCCCTCTCTAACTCTCTATTAGAAGCACTCTATTTTACTCAAGAACTATTATATTAGCTCTTGAAATTGTGATATACAAAAGAGCTAGCCAACCCCTTTCTTATATAGGGTGATAGGCGCCCCAAGTCTCCCTAATCTGATTAGGAAAAGCTTCCTAGAACATAGATGAAAGAGAAAAACATTTTCCCAATAAAATAAGGAAAATTGCTTTTATTGATTTATCTTTTTAATTATAATAAATATTGCTAATATCTTATATTGAATATATTTATCTTATTACCACAAATCTATTTTTCCAAAATCAATTAATATTCAATAATAATATTATGGTAATCTTATTAATTAAAGTGCACAATCCAAGTGTATCTTATACACTTATATGTGGCGCCCCAAATGGCAATTAATTGGCTTCCGGAATATTCTTTAATTAATATAATTTATTAATATTTTGTATTTTATTTATTCATAATAAATAAATACCACCATATTAATTTACCACTATAACCTTTATAGTCTTGAGATAAACTTTCCTTATTTGGTTATCAACTATAACCATATTTTAATCCGACTCGATGTTCATATGTGTGTGACCCGATAGGCTTCCGAATATGTTGGCCGTAGACACAAAGTGTAAATTATGAAAATGCCCTTCATACCTAACGATCACGGGATAGCGTCTAGCAACACACCGTGACCCCCAATGATCGGAAGAGTCAAATGCAATGACTACTACCTTTCATGTAAAACAGTTACCGTGTAAATTACAATCCAACCGCTGTAATAATATCCACACGATCGTATCTCAAGTGTCAATACATTAACGATCGTATCTTATAATCTGGATATCATGCTCTCTCGGAATAACACGTTTACTCCCACTTTGCTAGACATTCCTTATAAGAAGGCCATTTCGGATATTCAATCCCAATCATAGGATACGCGATTCCCGGACGACCAAACATGTATACTCCGCATGCTTCAATATCACACCCAATCACTACCACATGATCGCCCCGTGGATAGGGGAAATCTCAATAGTGTCAAAGCATGACAATCCACACCGTGATGCCATGAAGACTCCGGTCTAAAGGATAAATACACAACTGCCAAATAGTGCGACACTTAATATAAGTGGGTCAGTCTAACGTACGCATTCTCTAATACACGTCCACGTACAGTCCAAGTGTCTCTACACTTTGATAGACGAGATCTATCCCTATCTTCAATAAGATAGAAGACATCCAATACGTGATAGTCTAATCGTACTATCAATGTCCCATTTGACAGTACATACGACTAGAGACATTTAAGTATCAAACTCGTTAAAGCGATTAGAGATCTCATCAACTATAATCACAATTATGGTTTCTCTATCACAGTTTGACACTAGGGACGTTACTATATACAATCAACAATATGAAGATAAACAATATATAATAACAAAAGTGCTTTTATTAATCATAATAAAGTTATTACATGAACTAAAATAGTATGTAAATGACCCGACCCGGTCGGATCCGGTCCAACCCGATTGGGTTTAGGACACCTATTCAATAGTGCATTGGTTCGATACATTTTTTCCACATACTTGGCATATTCTTTCATCGCGGCTACATCGGGGTCTTCCTGGAAGCCCAGTACCTTTTCTGGAATCACTTTATGACTACGATGTGGCTTTGATGTTCCGATAGCTCTTTTCCCGCGAGCATGACCGGTGCGGACATGCTTTCTGTGCGTTGCGGCCTCCCTTGACTTTGTTCTCTGATATATGATACCCTGAGCTTCCGTAGTGATCCTTACCATTTCTTCTTGTTGGGATCGGTCCCAATTAGCCGTTGGGTTTTCAAGCATGTCCTCCACGTTCCTTCCACGTGGTGGATCTTGGGTGGTCCCCTTAGCTGGGTTGATGGGGACCAACTGCGATTCCTTACTTCCTGCCATGTGTCACAATCTGATACGTTGTCTGCGCTAGAAGACAAAAAGTACTCTGCTCCTCAACTAACTCTGTCCTCTGGCAATGAACAAGTCGTACTATCTTATTTTCAGGAGGCTACCTAAGGATGTTGTCGAAAGTGACCTTTTGTGCGAGCTGAATGGCAGTCCGACATATGGCATATCGGAAATTCACGGACATCTGGGATGATTCAACCGGGAAGTCCAAGAATATACCGATTTTTGGTAATTCCGACGTACTATAACCCAAATCTCAACAAAATTCCTAGAATAATGCAGACAACCGACCCGGAAAAATGCTATAATGACTTTAACTCGAAATGAAACCTAGAAAAATGTAACCAAAACGTACAGGTTACACCAAAACAACGAACAACTTGGAAAGCTCGTCCTTAACACGAAAATGATGAGAGTGACGATTTCTCAAATGCAAACTCAACAAGATCGTGGGTTCTTACTCTTTTTAACAAATAAACAACTTCAAACAACCAAGATACTAACCAAAACTGAGAATCTTTAGCCGAAAATGAAAGAATAAGTCTGTCGAGTTTCTTGATAAAAAAACTTACGAGAGAGATGATGATTCAAACGCTAACTCGTAGATTCTAAACAAGAATCGTGAAGTTTATCTTGTATTTAACGTCAAAGGTGAAGTTTTCTTGGTAAAAAGGCTGAATCTGAGAGCCTTTAACGAAGAACTGCTGCAAAACCTGATGAAGGTGATGAAGATCCTTGCAGCCGCCGTTGATGATGAAGAAAGCGGCGGTGCTGTACACCGGAAAGAGCTGAGAGCTTGCTTTTTCCCGGTAACGGAGCCAACTGATAACGTCAAAATTATCATGGTGTTTCAGCAGTGGTAAAAGTGATGGATATCTGGCTACAAATGTGTATGAAAGTGGTGGTGCGCGGTGGTACTATGGAATTCTGGTGGTGTGAATGGTGGTGCAAATAAAGAGTATAGAGTAGTAAATTTGGCAGAGTTTGCCTTAGTTTTTGTCTTAATGCCTCATCTAAAATAATTACATTGAGCTCTATTTATAGGTAAACTATGTATCAGGGTTTAACTAATCGACAACACGATGTAGTTATTTACAACACGGTCTGACTAAGCTAAGACTTTCTTGTGGTGCCGACTATACTTGGTCTTCTGCATAGTCTGTCTTGTTACCCTTTCTAATAGCGTGCTCTTCCTGGAGATGGGCTCAGGCCGCTGGCGGGCCTATTGGCCTTACGGAAATGCGAATCGGCCCCTAGCCGATACTGATGACGCGTTGGGTTGATCGCTAAGGCGAGGGGCCGAGGGCTTGCTGGCCCGAGTTGGCTTATGCATTTGCGGACGGCGGCAACCTCCGGGCTCATCCGCCACTTTGATGGCCGGACGGACCCGAATGTGGATCCGCGGGTTGTATTGCGGTTCAGGCATATCACTTACCTTCAAAATTTATAATATTTTTTCAGGCTTTAATGCATTGTTGTTATTCACGGCTTGGAATTGAATTTCTCCGATTCTTGTTGCTAACTTGTGAACCATACCAGGTTCTTTAATGGTAATGTTATGTCTATAATAAAATAAACATAACAAAAATACATAAATTATCTTACACTATTGATAAGATTGATGAGAGTTCCTCTTAACCAATTACGTAACATGTGTTGTGTGGAATTTGTAATTGACATAACATTTTCCTTTTTCTAAAGTTATTTTTTTATCAATGAAAAACTCTTGATTAATGAAATTAAAATAAATTCTCAACAACTAGAAGCATGTCTTTTATAAATTGTTAACAAATCATTACATAGACCAATAATCAACTGAAAAATCCAAGTGGAAGTATATATTTTTTTTTCACTATAATCTTCTATATCTTTATTTTGTTTACCTTTTTTAATCATTAAATACTATATTAACGCTCTAAAATGTCATGTGCTTTGAAAAGAATAATTAATGTATCATCCACATGGACATTATGTTCAATATATTTATTTCTAAGCCATTAAAATAGTTTTTTTTTTTTTTTTTGAAAATTGAAATTGTTAATAAAGACAACACAGCAATTAGCATTCAACATATATATATATATATATATATATATATATATTGTTGAGATCCATTCAACACTTTTTTTAAGAGTACGTTAATTGATCGAGTTTGATGTATTTTTAGTAATCCTATGTAACATAGTTCATGTGTTAGAAATGACCGCGTCACAACTATACTGCTATAAACCAAATATCACGAGTCCTTTTTGTCCATGTCCCAATTAAAACTCGAACCAAGATACTTTGAACCCAGATACTTGGACAGTATTACCAGGGGCACGTTATACCACATTTGATATACCTCTAAAATAAATGTTTTACCATTTATGAAACTAAGCAAAAAGCTGATTACTTAATCAATAATTGGTGAACAAAGCATCCCAAACATCTTTAAACACCTGAATAATAATCCTATGATGATGATCTGAATTTAACGATAGAAAACGCTGCAACAGATTCTCCAGTTCATCTGCTGCAAAAATCTGCTTTTCCGTAATCATTTCAATCATGGAGCTCATGAAATCACTGTATGGATCTTTCGAACGCTTCACAACTGCAAATCCATCTTCAGGTAATGGACATGTCCTCCTATCATTCTTCTTCTTCTTTTGATTTGCAGTTTTCTTGCTCCGGCGCCGGCGACGGTCTTTGGTTCGTCGGAGAAGAAGATCGGAGGAATCGGAAGACAGTGATCTTGATGAAAAAAATGTGGTCTTATCATCATCATCGTCTTCACCTTCGTCGCTACTAAATAATCCATTTAAATTGCAAACGGGAAATTCAAAATAATTAATCCCAAAGCTTCTGCTACTCCTTGAACGAACCTTTTTGCTTTTTTTCACTTTTTCATTTCGCCTGAAATCAAACCCAATTTTTTAAAATATTCACATGTTTTTACGTTGGTCAGAATAATTAATTACTAAACATTTCATTATAAAGAAATTTTAGTATCTTGAGTACCTGAAATTCTGGGTTGGGAATGTAGAGATGGGAAGAGCATGAGGGCACATTTGACTTTCTACCTCAATAACTTGAGAAAAATGATGACGATCCCTCCGGCGGCCACCACACAGTTTAGTTCTGATGGCAGTGCATGAACTCTGATGCGTCGGAGGAAAACTTTCCGGCGATTCAGGTTCTTCTCCGACATTATTAACAGAACCAAAAGAAAGATGTTTTGGGGAGAAAATCTCAACGAGCCGACGGTGTTGATGATGATTTGCAAAATAATAAACTGGTTGTTGAAAAACATCTGTATTAATTTTCCTGGATTTGCATGATCGGAAAAAGCTTGAAATTCTCATTTTCAACTTATTTTCCATTTAATTTATTGGTATTTAACAGAGCATATTAACTGGAGAGCAAGGAGGAGAAAATGTGGGTTATTTTGTTGAAGAAGAAGAATGTGTGTAGTGGTTTATAAACAGAGAGTGAAAGTAATATTCAAAGTTCAAACAAATGAATCCAACATATAAAACAAAATTTTCATTTTCTTTCTCCATTAATCTTTGTGACGTTGACGCACCAGAAGTCACATCATTATCATTAATTCGTATTAACTTGTAAACAAATGTAAAAAAGAATATATTTTATCCCTTGTATCTTACTTGTTTCGGGGGCGGACTAGTAAAGAGGTGGGGTGGTCCGAAAATGCATGACTGTCTGTAAAATATGAGACTTTAGGTCAAAAAATATTTTAGGGTTCTTAATCATGCGAAAAAACAATATATTACAACTACTTTTGAAGTATATTATGTTTATTAGTGTTATAAAACATGTAACGAATTTGATTAAACTTTTTTTTATTAAATTCGGTTATAAATTTGGGTCTTAGTGGTTTTTTACCTTGAATAAAAAATAAAAAATGACATAAAATTCACTTCGTTACATGAAAAACGAGCTCTAAAATTCCAACTTTCTAAGCGCCCTGGCCGCGCTGTGTTAATTATCCTGTGACGGCCTGGTCCGAAGAAGACCACCCCAAAATTTGAAAAAAATAAATTTTGTTTTATATAATTGCATAAGTATTCGTATTTGTATATGTACGTAATGGAGAAAATATAAGTTCAGGTCACTGTAGCATCGGATATTTCATTTCACGTCAGATCAGATCTGACATTTTTTTTAAGTCCCACGTCAAATTTGGACGTCTTCGTTACTATCTCGTCCAAATGTGATATAAATCCCGTCAAAAATAAAATGCAGGCCAAAAAAGACGGACCCGTCTAAATTAGGACGGATTCCGTCAAAATTTAGACGATTCCGTCGAAATTCTGGCAGAAACAATAGATTTGGACGAATTAACAAATTACATAGGCTTGATATTTGGGTTTCGATTTTCGATCTGTTGCTACCCTTTTGCTTGGTTAAATCCATATATATATACCCTCATGCTAATTGACCTCAAGCTTCTGGAAGTGGTTTTGATAAGGGGAGCAAGGGTTCAGTGGGAGTAGCCACACCCTGCTGCTGTTTCTGATTGACAAGAGACCAATACTTGACCAGAAAACCGCCGGCAGCATGGCCGATCACCGCCACTATGAATACTCCGATGTTGAAAGACATGACGGAGAGCATCACCATTGACAACAACATGAATCAAACCACCGACAACAACATGAATCAAACCACCGACAACAACATGAATCAAACCACCGACTACTGGGCTCTTTGGTTTTGAATCGGACGACGATGATGGGGTTTTAATTAGTATTGTGAAAGTACTTCTACGGCAAAAGAGAGTAGAAACACAAATATCAAAGCCAATATGTACATGCCTAGATGATCATTAGGCCATCCTTGAAATCATAATACAATGATTTTCCCGTCCAAATCTATTGTTTCCGTCGAATTTTGACGGAATCCGTCCTAATTTAAACGGGTCCGTCTTTTTTTTTAGCATTCATTTCATTTTTGACGAAATTTATATTACATTTGGACGAGATAGTATAAATTTTGACGAAGGCGTCCAATTTTTGACGTGAGACTTCAAAAAAAATAGTTTTTTGTCCAAAAGGACTAATTTATGACTTAATAGGGTTTCCAGTACACACTTATTTTATAAGGACAAACAATAACTTATTTGACTAAATTACCCTTTTTTTTTCCTTTCCACTTTCAATGACTTATAGGCATCAGCTTTGCTATCCCTAAATTTGGCGGCCGCCGTCCACCATTGTGTAAAAAACGTCAAACGAAGCGGGGAGGATCCGGAAAAGGTTGCGGGAATGAAGAAAATAGAAGGTAAAAATTCCTTTCTGCGCATTTTATTCGGGTTCATTGCTTTTCAAAATCTTGAATCATCTTTTCGATTGATCGTTGCTTTCTAGCATCCTCTTTAGGGAAATTTTTGTCTTCACTTCCTCTCCGGCAACCATGGCCGCCGCCCTCCTCCTCTAGTGTAGCTGCGGCGGAGGAGCCGGAGCGAGCGAAGAAGGCAACGCCGTTGGCGAGGAGCCGACCCTTCCATGGTTAATGTTACTCTGTCTTTGGATCGATGTGGATGTGGATGAATGTTACTTGGGCGGAGGAGGAGTGGTGAACTTCAATGGCCGCCGGATTTGCGCCGCTTTTTTTTTTTTTTTTTTTTTTTTTTTTTGAGAATTTGGGATTTGGGATTCACTACCTGAAACGGTAAATGTTACTATGTGCCGATCAATGTTACGGTATGATGTGGATGAATGATACTGCTTGTTTAGTCTGATCGTGTGCAAAGGTTACTTGATGACTCATGAATTTATGAATGTTCTTGCATCTGGATGAATGTTACTTGATGATTCATTAATGTTACTTGATGATTCATGAATGTTATTGCATCTGGATGAATGTTAGTGTGAATGTTACTTGATGATTCATGAATGTTCTTGCATCGGATGAGTTACTCGATGATTCATGAATGTTCTTGCATACGGATGAATATTAGTGTGAATGTTACTTGATGATTCATGAATATTGTTGCATCTGGATGAATGTTACTGTGAATGGGTATTTTTGTCCAAAAGATTTGTTTTTGTCCTTTATAATCTTTGAAAATAGAAAATGTCCTTCCAGACCCATTTCTGTTAATTTTTGTCCTTATGGCCCCTCCCCCCTCAAAAAAATTCAGATCTAATTTGATATTCGGTACTACAGTAACCTGATCTTATATTTTCTCTACATAATGCTTCTTTAATTGAAATATTGAGACAGTAGTTTAGTGGAATAACCATTGGCTACATGTTTTTTTGTTAACCTATAGTCATAGGTTCGAGACATGTTGGAAGCATTATTTTTTCTTTTAGTATCTTATATCTTTAAAAATCCTTATAATCCCCTAAAAAATAAAGTCCTAGTAGTATTTTTTCCCTAACTTATTATACTATCTAAATCCTCTTGGAAAAAATAGTCGAAGGATTTTTCTTTAAAATAATACAAAATAATTTCATTCATCATATATCAAGTTCTTTACCTTATTTTTTTCCTACCTTATTATTTTCTCCCTACCTTATTATCTCAAAAAATCCTTATAGTCCTTCGATAAAAAAAATCCTCTTGTTTTTCTTATTATGTATTTCAATTAAAGGACTAAACTTTACTATACTACATGTTGGTAACTTGATATACGATGAATGAAATTATTTTACATTATTTTACGGGATATGTATATTCATTTAAAAAATTATAACCAAGACCACCCCAAGATAACTTGCTGGGTCCGCCGATGCTTGTTTATACTATGATTCTTTCTTGTCTTAAATTCTTAATTACGACCTATAATGCGCAGATGCATTTATCTGCTAGCGTGTTTCATATTACTTACGTTTCCAACACATATATATACTTACTAAATACTTATGATACATACTTCATGGTGAATTTGTGATTTTTAAAAATTGGATACGCAATTCGTATTTCACAAATTTTAGTCTTTTACCAAGTATGACTTGTTGATCCAATACCAATAGAAAATAATAATAACACGCGGGGCCCGACCATGTAAAATATAAATGCCATAATTTTACAATTTTACAATTTTACCCCTCTTTTAAGAAATTCTATTGGAGAAACGACCATAACATAGTGGTCCATGACCATCATAAAACTGCTGGTATTTATATATATCTATACATTGGATCTCTGAAATGAAAAACCATATTAAAAATTACATGAATACCACCATGGCCAAATGACTAAAAAATACAAGCAATGAAAGAATCGGTCCTTTTATTTTTTTATTTACACCCTCTATGCATATTTTTCAAAAATCTCACACTCGCGTATTACGTGTATACGTGTAATTTTAAACTCCAATTCTGTTTTGAGGTTTTCTTTTTGTTAGACGGCTTGGAAATGTAACTCGTTCATCTTTTGGCTAAGCATTGTTTGTCGTTTTTAGGTGTTGTTTCCGTGGGGTGTTCTCAATGAATGTTGTTTATTTACTTGTTTAGCAGTTATTGCTTAATAATATATATATATATATATATATATATATATATATATATATATATATATATATAACTTGATAATCAATGGTATGATGGGTGTAATAGTGAAGTGGATAATAAAAAGACACATTCAAATACGTCACTTGTACTTTTAGAGTGATATTATCATGTAATACTAATACTGTCAATCAAATATTTTAAAAGGAAGTAAAATTTAAAATTAATATAGCGAAATTTGTAAACCTCACATTTTCACGTAAGGACATAAATGTCATTTCAGGAATCAATGAGAGTTATTATTGTCTTTTCCTTTTAAAAGTTAATTAAGAAAAAGAGGGTAAGATTTAGTAAGGGCATTTTGGGAACTTCCAAGATGCCTTGCTACCCAAACATAAACCTTTCACCTTTTCATTTCTTTCAAGTTGGTAAAATTTAGAAAGATAAAGAAGAAACAGAAGAAGGGAAGAGATTCTTCATTTGTTAATCATCTACCGGTCGGATTTTCAAATCAATCGCACCATGAGAATCAGCGCGGATTTTCAATCAATCGCACCATGAGAATCAGCGCGATGAGAGCTTCGATTTGACATATGGTAATAAGATCTTAAACTCATTTTCTAGATCTAGAGATTTTCTTGGATCTTTCTTAGTTTCTAGATGTTTAGAAAGTTTTAGTAACCTTAGATCTTTATTTAGGTTTCAGGAATCGAAGGAAGAACTTAAATTTCGCGAGTCTTTCAAGTTTGCATCTTGGATATAAGATTTCTTCAAAAGATTTGAGGTTAAAGGATGTTCAAACGCAATCTATTTGTGTTAATTCGTGTTTTAAATCTAGCTTTTTGATATGTGAACATGTACGATAATATTTAGTTGTGATTCTAGCATGTGTTTGGTGTGATTTTGATGTTGAAAATAGAGGTAAAATCGTCATGGAAACGAGTTGAAAGTTGCAGTTTTCTTTGTTGTCCAGGAGCTCAGGCCCATGCCTGCCAAAGGCATAATGAAGGCAGTACTCTCCAGAAGCTCAGGCACACACTGTCTGAGCCAAGCCCATGCCTAACCCTGTTTTTGGGTGGAAAATTGTGTTTCTTATTTTGAGCATGTTTTATTGTAAAGCCTTATAGGCTATGTGTTGTAAAGTGAAATGTATATGTGTTGGTGACATTGACTCCATACCGTGAATCATGGGAGCATTGGAACACATTTTATTTGGCCTTACGCGATGGTGCTTGCCTTGTTATGTGACAAAGTTAAGGATCCGGTTGCTGGTCAGCACCTTGAGGAGGCCCTCTACGGGGTCTAGTAGTCCGTAGCTAGCTTTTTATGTGCATTGAATATATGCGCTTATCTAAATCACATAAATACATATTTGATGTGTTCAAAAGCTAAAACACTTTGGTCTTTGGTAAGACACGTTTTTATATCGATTCTTGGAACTATTACCCATCCACCTGGTTGGATACCAAACGGATTTGTGTAATACACCACATGGTTAGATACCGTGCCTTTGAGAATTTGAGCAAATATCGTGGTGTATACTCACAATTAAAAGTGCCATTGAATCAAAGTGTAACAAATGTTTGATGACTATGTGTGCTAGTGAGACTAGTAGAAGGAGTGAGCTACTTGAACATATATGGTGTTAATGATAATACTTGTGTTATTACATGTTTAGATTCGGTCATTATACTTTTTACTAAGTACTTTTATACTTATTTTTTTTATTATTTTTCCATATCCCGAAAAGGTACGTGGCACGGTGTTGGTTGATCGTCCATCTTGTCTGGGCGCGCCCAGAAGAATCAGTCCGTGTTCCACCTTACACAATCTTACAATTAAAGGGTAAATCGCATTGTAATGATCTTTCATGCGCACCTTCAATCTAAATACCAAACTATATTTACCGGGAGACCAGGTCTGGCCCCCTGAGTAAGAGTCATACTTTTCAGTTACGATCCGGATCGAACTTTCGACAATTTACCGGTGGAAAGCAGTTTTGAATTTTCTTTTGGAATGATGTAACAAAAAGGTTAAGGCAGAAAGGTTATATCGAATGAATTGTGCATGGTTGAACTTAAAAAGCAAGCACACACACAATATCAGGAAAAAAAAAAATACTAAACAATATAGGGTTTGACTGTATCAGTAAAAACAAGTACCCTAAAAATCTAAAGTTTGATTCCTTTCAGATTAGGCCTGACTGGCTTTATGCACGTGGGAAATCCAACATTTGCTTTTTATTGAGTTATTTAAAAAGGAAAAAAAAACATAATTAAATAGATGAAAGGTAAAATAAAGAGAAAAAAAATTAAGTCCATGACAGAAATTTTTAACAGTACTTTTATGGTGATCCAGGTATACTATGTCATAAATGTTTCATCAATAAGATATTTTAAAATGGTTACAAATCTGAAAATAAGTGAAATATATATTTTACAAATCAGTTTTATCTAATTTTTTATTAGTCTCGGATCACCAAGTCATACTTGTGCGATGACTATATTAAAATTTCCGAATTTTTAGATAGTATAAATGATTTGTCTATATAAAATGTATACATAAATAATTAAAATCATACAATATTTACAATCAAATTTTTTTTATCAATCAATGGATTAAATTTTTATTACTTTTTGTATGCATAAACTATGTGCCTAAATCAGTCTTCTACGTGAATCATTATGAGGATATATACCATCAAATCTTGTTTTAAAGCACACTAATATTGTAACAACATGGTTTCGCTTTGTTGGACATGACTTCAAATTAGAAACTATGTAGTTTGGCAGAGACATTGTTATCTTTGAACCTTTGAAAATGTGTAGGTTTACTAACTTTATTTATGGAAAGTACACATGTGTAGATGATTTTCTATGTTATTTTTTATGCATACAAATTTCTGTCATTGAATATCGTCATTTGGGAAGTTTAGTTTGGCTTACGTGTAGTATATTTTTTGTTTAAAAAGACGCGGAATATCAAAGTCTCCAGTATTTGCGAGTATCGTTTCATTTAACTTAATCGTGTATTATTTGAGCGTTTCATTAACTTAATCGTGTATTATTTGAGCATTTTCTACGTGTATAACCTATGATTCATGAATAATATTTCTGTTTTGTATTATACATATCTTGCATCCAATACGTATCTAACATAGATACATGCACTGACTAGGCTAGCTGGATAACACATGAGAGAATCTGGACCTGGAATGTTTTAATTCAAAATTTCAAAAAGAAAGAAGTCCACTTTATTGCTGCCTTAAAAGAATAGATGACAATATTTTTGGATGGATCCTAATAATGTCATTTCATCCTTCAAAAAAACAAAAAAAATGTCATTTCACTATTCTTGTTTGTAAAGTAGGTTTGAAAAGGTCAATTTCACCCCATTGATCCATTTAGACTAGAAAAAGCCAAAGCATAAAATAATGTTAATTTTACCCATATATCCTGATTGCAGCATGATTACTAAATTATTATTGTGGTTGATACTATCGTAATCGAGTAATTTTTGGTGCTTTTTGTTGTGGTGGATGTAGAAAAAATAGTAATTGAATGCGGGATTTCATTTTTCATTTATTTTGAATTTCATTTATCTTTTGCTTTCTCTATTAATTATAAAATAGAAGTGATGTAATCATTTTTATTCAATCCAATAAAACATCATGTTTAGTATTTTAAGGGTGAGAGCCACCAAATAAATGAAGTTGACAAATGAAGTACAATATCGACTTTTCTTATTGGAGTCTATTTAAGAGTGAGAGCCACCAAATAGATGCAGTTGACAAATAAAATCAAGTCACTGCTTGTAATGACCTATATCTAAGTAAAATGGAAAAATAAAAAAATTATCTGTATCAAAATGAATTATCCAAATGAATTATCGCACAAGCTGCATCGGTTTAGTGGTGAACTGGACTATAACCCGACATGCAGATCAGGGTTCGAACCCTATTAGAGGCAAAAAGTGTGTTAAAATATTTCGTTTCCCGAAAAAAAATGAATTATTCCATTTAAACAACTTCACATTTGAAAATATAATACACGTGATGACGAAAAAGAATTTGAATAGTGTCGGCAAAAATAAACTTACCAAAAAAAATGAATGACTTTATCCCATTTCAACAACTTCAAATTTGAAAAGATAATACACGTGATGACAAAAAAGAATTTGAATAGTGTAGGTAAAAATAAAATTACCTAAAAAAGAATGATTTTTGGAGAGAGAAAAGTGATAACGTCAAGATTTGTTTCAAAATAAGTGTGGCAAGTTATATTTCCTGCAATATTTATTGTGTTTTTCCTATCTCTATCTTTATTTATTAAGAGGTGAGAGAATAAATACAACATTGTATTAATTATAGACTAAATTTTTTTTAGTCATTTTAACATTCAAATTAAAGTATTAACTCAAATCATTAAGATGCGTGTTTTTGTCAAGTGCTTAGTTATTTTGGAACAGATAGAGTAGTTGAATAAGTGGAGTCTAGATCAATCGATTTTTGAATGCCCATCTAGATGACATTAATCTTTCTCAAATCTATTTGACAATTATTACAAGGGTTATTCGATGCAGGGAAGGTTCAATAGAGAGCTGCATACGTGGCAACATCTGGACCACACACTTTCATGCCACGTATGCAATTCCCTATTGAGGATGAAAGTGTGTGGTCCAGATGTTGCCACGTATGCAGCTATCTATTAAAACCTCCCTGCATCAGAATAACCCTTATAACCCATACTACGAAAATTTCAACCCCTTCTAAAATCATTGATTTTAATGCGGATGACATCTATTTTAAACCCATTACAATTGCTCGTAATAATTTTATTTTTTTAATTTTTACACTCAGCTTTTTATAAGGTGACCACTGAATACTAACCCGCTAAAAGGACAAAACAATGAGACCCTTTCGGTTGTCACAAATTCTACAATGGTCTTGAATCAAATTCTACTCTTTGTTTCAAACCAAACCAATAAGATTTGCTCAAAGATTTTTGGCAGACCAATGTATATAAATAAAGGCAACCAAACATATTTTTTTTCAAACGGATGAAATGGTCAAGACCATCATAAAATTATTGGTCGGTTGGGTCCAACATTTATTGTTTATCGTAATAGTTATGTAATAATCTTGGTCCCCCTCTCTCCTGTAAACAGTGATAATACATTTAAGGTAGCAGCGTTGGAATTGGGATCGTTTGCCGTATCCCCCTCTGCTGTGCGGCTGCTGTGATACAAAACGACGTCGTTTTGTATCACAGCGGCGTCGTTTTGATGATGAATTTTTTTTTAAAGCTCGGATCCAAACGGCGTCGTTGTGATACAAAACGGTGTCATTTTGTATCACAACAGCGCCTGCTGTGTGTGATTCACGGCAGAGGATCCGCCCCCGCAACGTTGGACATGTATCAACAAATGGAATGAGAAATGAATAATAATGACTGATCAAACAACACATAGCGGTAATCTCCATTTGGTTTCGACTTGTCATCATTTATATTAGATTATTAATGAATCATTGGACTGTGATCTCTCTCTCTCTCTTTTTTTTTTCTTTTGTTTCCAGAAGCTATTATATGCTACATGCAGTAACTGTTGCCTGTTGAATATATAGTACTGTTTGGGGCAGCCTACCCTTATCAGTGTCCAGTCGGTATCCAAATTAAGCTTTATCGGCAATGGGTATGTATCCTGTTGCCTGTTGGAGGACACACTGGAATTCTGTTTGATTTTGCTCTCTATGTGAATTTAATGCAAACTCTGGCCCTTTATCTAGCAGCCAGGATGACAGAATATATGCATGTTGCTCTTATTAAATTATAGGAATTCGGATAATAATGATATATGTTTGAATGCTGGTGGGTGGTTGATAAGGACGGATCTACTCATTACACATGACATAAGAATATATATAGCACTATCGTTATTTAAGATTATATGACGGAAAAAAATCTCGGCCGAGTGTTGTCGTCAATCTGTACTGGAATATCGTTGGGTAATTTAATCAAGTATTTGAATTCTTTTGAGACAAATCCAACTATCGAAATTGGAGATTTTAGAGATGGATTACGGCCGAGTCTTGTAACTGTCTACATATCTAGTATTCTGTGGGATCAATTAAACCAGATAACGTAATTCTGAAAGTTGAAGATAGTGATCCTTTTAAAGGGCTCTCTGGCGAGGGAGTTATTCCACGAATCCCTTCATTGGGGGGGGGGGGGGGGGGGGGTGTGATCGAGGATCATTGTGATTGTTGGAGAAATTTGAATTAAAATTAATTCTAAAATTACGGAGGGTCGCATCGGTTCGGTGAAATGTTACAGCTATGTAAGAGGTTGTATCCTTTCGGTTAAATGTTGCACATGTTCGGTTGAATCATCTTTGAAAGGATGCAACCGGTAGTGAATGACTTCTTTACTCCTATAAATTCCCTCCACTTGTGAATGAATAAAACACAAATTTTCGCACATACTATATACGAAAATTCTACACAAATTAAAAGCCATTTTTCGCATAAACACTTGTGCATAGTCAGATATTCAAGGCCGGATCAGTTCGCCGTTTGTTCACATCTAAATGCAAGACTAGAACAAGGAGACTGTTGTATCTTGGGAGACATGTTGCCATATCCGTGTGCACATAGGCGGCGCAATAATGTCTTAAGGAGAGCGTTCTACGCGCCTCAGTCTAAACAATAAGTTTCGTATCTACTATTGCTTTGTGCCATTCAATTCTATGTGAATATGTGTATTTGTGTGAATATGAATAAAAGTTCTGCAAAGTGTTTGTTTATCTGTGTTGTTGAATTTCGCCTACTATATATAACTGCAAAGTTCTATAAACGATATAAAACATATTACGACAAACGAATTCAGACATGTAATTTTTCCAGCAATCTTAAGACATTATTGTTCCCGTGTGAATAATCTGATTTGTGTGCACATAGTTTTGTAAATGTTTGAACGCTTAATTGCATCTGCAATTCTGGAAAACTAACATCGAAAAAAATTGTAGTAACAGAAACAATTTTACACATTTTTCAGAAAATTGGCACGACTAACTACTTTGATCTAAAATACTTTGTAATTACTACTTATTTTCTGAAAACTCGAAAAGTAAAAGTTGTTTCTAAGGTGTTATAGAGTACAAACACGTTGGTATTATTTGTTAAAAGTGTCCGTGAATTTTTCAAACAATTTTAGAAAATTTGAAGCAGAAAATTCATGTTTAACCGGATACTTATTTGTTAAATGTCGTACAACAACATGCTTATGTGCGAGTCTTTCTGTAAATTTATTTTACATGATATGTGCGTTCTGAAACATCTTCTAATTAAATTGTGTTGGTATCAATTTTTAAGATGTGAAGTGACTATAAAAAATCTGCAACATGAAACTGTGGAATAATATGATAATTTTGTGTAAAAATGCAACTTGTTGCCTTGTATACTTTTCTGGATATTTTTTTTGGTTAACAACATGATTCTTTGTTAATATGATTCTACAAGTATGTTTTTATAGTTTCTTGTAACAAAAATCTGAAATTTGGTTGAAAAATTGTTGTGCCAAAAAATAAATATATAGTCACGACTTTTTGAAAAAATTAAAAAAATTATCTACCTTGTGTTGTAGTCCCAATTACTTTGTAATTATTTTCTCGTTTCCAAAAAGTTAATGAACGAAAGTTGTTTATTTGGTACTGTAGATTACAGAAATGTTCATGTTATGCGTTGAAAACGTTTTTGAATTTTTAAAATTGCAATGTACCATTACCAAGAAAAGTATGCATTACAGAGTCTGTTTTGCAAACTTTGATTGTTGATCTTCTGTTTATAGAAAAGAACATAAATGAATGAACCTCTTTGTCAAGCGTTCTAACACCAACGGTTGTGCAACCTGTTGTTGCATCGATGCCAAGAACAAGTTCATCCCATCACGAGAAGCTGGAGAAGTTCAACGGGCAGAACTTCAAACGGTGGCATAAAAAAAAAGTTGTTTTATTTAACAACTTTGAATCTGGTTCGTTGGCTGACCGAAATCCCTCCTGAGATACAAGAGGGAGAGAATCACATGGCTTCTGTGACAGAAATAGATGCATGGAAACATTCTGATTTTCTATGCAAAAATTATATTTGAATTGTCTTGAAAATTCATTATATACGGTTTATTGTTTGTACAAGACTGCTAAAGATTTGTGGCAGGCACTTGAGATGAAATACAAAACATAAGATGCTGGAAAAAGGAAGTACATTGTGGACAGGTTTATGGAATACAAGATGGTGGATTCCAAAACCGTTGTACGCCAAATGAAAGAATTGCAGATTATTATCTCCGAGTGTTATGAGGACGGATTGGTTATTAATGAATCATTCTAAATTGCTGCAATAATTCAAAAACTTCCACTTTCGTGGAAGATTTTATGAATTATTTGAAGCATAAAAACAAGGAGATAATGATGAACAAGTTGGCTGTAAAGTTGTGTGTTGAAGAGAACAACCGACAACTTGACAAAGGAGGGCACTTTGGATAATCCAAGAAACATTAATGGCGAAAGTCTCAAAAAGTTGAGCAAACAAACGTGGCAGAAATAGTCACCGAGACTATGGATGAATTGAATCTGTCCGCGTGATAATTGCTTGAACTTGATGAATGAACTTTTTTTTTGATGAATTTTAATTTAAATTCATGGGTTGTAATAAACAATTTATACATTATTATTGTGTGTAATATTTGAATTTTTATGTAGGTATTTATGTAAACACCTTAATGGTTATGGAGATAAGTTATTATGAATATATGTACAATATGTTGTTGTCATATTCATATTAATTAGAGATTAGCTTTCGGTATTATGATGTACATTTCAGAATATAAGGATGAAGTTGTTTATGCATTTGTTGATACGTTTAAATCGACATAATAAAAAGGTTAATCAATTCATGGTGATAAAGGTGGAAAAGTGTGATTCAAGATTTAATGAATTTTGTTTTGGCATCAACAACATTCATCAAATCGTGGAACTATACGTACCTTAATCAGTTAATGTTGCGAAATGATGATTAACTTGAGGTTTACCAAAAACCTGTGGGGGAAGAATATCTTTAAGACTTAAACTTCATCATATTCTTGGAAATGTGGGGGTGAATGGCAAAGGGATTTACCTAAACAAAGTGATGTAACGAAAGCAATAAATGGAAAGGAAGTTGAATTAATTCAAAGTTCCATGAAAAGATATTGCGTGTGGCTTAAAGCCTATCACTGTTATTAGCATGCAATAAAGTCGGTAAGTGATAGAACAAGCACACAGTAATATGGAAAATGGTAAGTTAAGATTCATATCTCGTAGACACAATACCATTTAAGAATGATCTCTAATGGTTTGATTTCCTCGATTGTATAAAGTCGAAGGAGAATTTTGCGGATCCGCTTATAAAAAGGTTTAGCTAGAGATCGGGTGTCAATTTTTTTGACAAAGGGAATGGGACTGAAGCCTATTGCGCATGTTCCCTTATAATGGAAACCCAACCATAGTGACTGGAGATCCCAAGATAATGGTTCAAAAGAGAAAACTAAGTTATGAGGGACAGTTAGCACTTACCTATTCTGTTAAAACAAAATTGTTATCTGCTGAAGGGTTCAGGTTAAACATTAAGCTTTTAATAATTCCTATATCTTGGTAAAGCCAAGTGGGGTATTGCAGAGTACTCTTCATAGGAGGTCACCTATGAAAGTGGAAGTGGGGCCGCTTCTGTGAGAATTTGGGGGCGGAATTCTCTAACACACTTTCTGAAACCAATGTGTTCCAGGCCAAAATGGACACAACCATGAGAATTTCGAGAAGACCAGGGGGTCTATTGTGTGGGTATCATTGTCTAGGCATGCACCAAAGCCTGAGAAATTCAAGACCTAGTTCACTGCTTAGCCGAGTATGTCCGATGGTATTCTACTAGGGAAGGTTCAAGGCGGCAAACCACCTCGCCCGATGCAATAGAGCTCCATTTGATATCTCTTCAGAGTCTGCACTGCATTTGCATTAAATTTCATTCATGTGGGGGATTGTTGGAGAAATTTGAATTAAAATTATTTCTAAAATTACGGAGGGCCGCATCGGTTCAGTGAAACGTTACAGCTACGTAAGAGGTTGTATTTCGGTTAAAGGTTGCACCTGTTCGGTTGAATCATTTTTGAAAGGATGCAACCGGTAGTGAATGGCTTCCTTACTCCTATAAATTCCCTCCATTTCTGAATGAAAAGAACACAATTTTTTGCACATACTACATACCAAAATTCTGCACAAATTAAAAGCCATTTTTGCATAAACACTTGTGCATAGTCAGATATATTCAAGGCCGGATCGAGATCGCCGTTTGTTCACATCTAAGTGGAACACCAGAACATGGAGATTGTTGTATCTTGGGAGACATGTTGCCATATCCATGTGCACATAGGCGGGGCAATAATGTCTTAAGGAAAGCGTCCTACGCGCCTTAGTCTAAACAATAAGTTTTCGCATCTACTATTGCTTTCTGTCATTCAATTCTATGTGAATATGTGTATTTGTATGAATATGAATAAAAGTTATGCAAAGTGTTTATTTATCTGTGTTGTTGAATTTTGCCTACTATATCTGCAAAGTTTCTATAAACGATATAAAACAGATTACGACAAACGAATTCAGACAAGTAATTTTTCCAACAGTGATTTCAATTGTGAGGCGTTAATGGCTCAATTAGGCTAAATCGTGGGATGTGATCACTAATGAATTTGGGGTAGTTAATGAGGATCAATCGTGAAATCATGTCCATTAATTCCGGATAACCGTTTTGGAAGTCAGGACGACATGCATGTTTTGCTGAGAAGGGAGTTGTATGGCCGAGTCGGCTGACTAATGATGAGATGAAGATCGGTTGAGCTCTGGGAGCGACCCGAGTGAGGACGGCTGACTATTTGGACCGAAGACCCAACTCCGGACTTACGTTGAACTAGACCATTAACCTTCTTTGACCAGCTTGAAGCCTAGTATTAATGACATAATATAGCTTCCCATTATACCCATGTAAATATTTAAAAATTAGGGAATCCTTTGTCACATACATATTCTTGGAGGATATAGATTTTGAGACAGTGGAGTCTTTGTTGCAACGAACTATCACATATGTGTTACTTATTAAGAAGAATAACGTACATTATGTCAGTTGATGTGTGAGAGTCATATCATATAGTGGCATACCCAAAAATATCCAATGGGTCATGTGACCCCACTGAGATCCAAGATTTTTTTAGTATTAAAATGATTTAGTCTTGTTAACTCAGAATATACAAGGGGGTCATGTGACCCAACTGAGATCCGGGATTTTCTTTTAGTATTAAAACGATTTAGTCTTCTTAAAAATTAGTTTACACACGTGCAGAAACGTGAAGACTATAAACTAAAGAGATTTTAACACTTCTGGTCCATCGTGTTTTAGCTTTGTTTTAAAAATAATCCTTATGCTTCTGAAGGACACTTTGTGTCCCATAAGTTTGTATTTTGTTTCAATTTTAGGACAATTACCTAATTAACCATCTAACTTAACGTCGACTAAACGTTTGATCCAAGTTGGCAGCCACATATGCTTTCATATCCTATCTAAACGATTAAACATCGACATTAAGAAAAATTAAATACCTTATAGAGATTTTTGTTGTTGTGCAATTGTGTCAATTTGAGGGAAATAAATTAGGGATTTGAAAGAGGAATGAGGGGAGTGTCGATGTTTAATCGTTTAGATAGTATATGAAAGCATACATGGCTATCAGAGGTTGCATCATCAAACGTTTTGTCGACATTAACTTAGATGGCTAATTAGGTAATTGTCCTAAAATTGAAACAAAAAACAAATAGAAGGGAGCAAAAGTGTTATTCAGAAACATAAAGTGTCTTAAAACTGAAACAAAATACAAACCAAAAGTGTCATTCAATAATATAAGCATTATTTTTTAAACAGATCTAAAAATATGACGGACCAAAAGTGTCCAAATCCCAAAACTAAATGATAAGGATGAATTTAAGGATGTATCATAACCTATTAAATTTTGAATTCAAAACTTTAAAATAAACCTATCTATAAATATTTTATTAGAACCATAATATATCATAACAAAATAACATATCTATCTCTTCTAATAGTTTCGACGTCGATACATTTTCAAAGTTGTCCCGGTGGCTCTTTTGAATTAATTTTTTCTCGATCAATCATGATATCATGTATATAGCCTTTCCCAATATAAAAGTTAAAGAAAATTACCAACTACTTTTATAAATTGTCTATTAACGTATAACTCTCGATTTACGATTCTCTTCATATGCAACAGTAGGAATTTTTTGATTATGACACACCCTTTTTCTTTTTTTTTTTTTTTTTTTTTTTTTTTTTTCTTACGGGTTTTGAGTGGCATGTCAAGATGTTTGAATTTGAAACATGATGGTCCCTTTTCCACATGGTTCAGACGTTATCAGAATGACATCTGATTACACGATTCCCCTTCATAGAGACTATGTCTAGAACGATCACTAAATATTAAGGATTACAGCCATACAAATACTTAGTTGAGATTTCATCACCTATATCAACTATATAGTGACACCAATATAGTATGTTAGATTCAGTGACCGTTCAACCTTATCGGAACAGCATTCATTCCTTACAATTGAATATGTCTACTAAATCCTAAAAAATAACTGAACTCTTGTTCTTCATAAGAACCGGAACACAATAACGTTTATTTAGTTCCTTTATCAGTTTTCTAGATTCAGAATACAAAACCGAAAATATCGCAACGTTTGCTTCACTTTTCATATCTTGATGTATTCCGTTTTAATCTTTCTAATTTAATCACACTCGTAAGATATCATATATCTAAGAGTTGACTTGAATTTATACAGATTTATCTCAACACACTTGCCTAGAATAGAGACCTAGATAAGTTCTCTTACTTAAGCACTTGCCCTATCTTTCCTTTTTAATCCTTTAAGCACTCGTAAATATCTCTCAATTTAGTCTTCATAAGGCTTACGAGAAATCACAAGAGCTGTGTCTTCAATTTCCTTTCTCAAAGAAAATCTAAAGTTTATTAAATAGTTTATTTAACCTTGTGAATCATATTCAAAACATGAACCATTCAATTAATTTTGGGCAATGATAGAATTAAGTCGATACTTAAATCTTACAATTTTGAAAACAACCTTTCCAAAATTCGATGTGGTCATTCCTATCCAACGTTTGAATTGATTGTCATTGTATGGCGGAATGATCATATTGGATCGGATCCAATATATGATTAATTCGTTGAAACTCATTTCAAGTGATTCAATCATATCATGAGCTTCCGTTTTTCATTAATAATTAAAGTCTTGGAGTACTGTATCAAATATGCTTCTTGTCTCTAACTACTATAAAGGGGTTGCTCGTGTCATTGCTTATTTAAAAGGATTAAAATTACTTAACCATATTTGAGAACGTTTCTCAAAAGATAACAATCATAATTTGGTTTTACTAATCGAGAATAAAAACGTAAATACAAAAGTTTGCTTAAAAACTACAACATTTAAAATAAAGATAAAAGAGTGTTGTTGTCTATACACGTAAAATCAAATATGGTCTTTCGGTTTATGATTTTGCTCACACTAGTCAACTACTCCCAATTGACTTTCAAGAATCTTTCGAAAATTCTTTAGTGGCAAAGATCTCATTAAAATACTGATCGCGTGTAAGTCACTAACGTCGATATTACTAGCCAGAATACTAGGTACATCGTAGTATAGTAAATGCGATTCAAG
The DNA here is from genome assembly GCA_036785695.1 of Gentiana straminea. Taxonomy (NCBI): domain Eukaryota; kingdom Viridiplantae; phylum Streptophyta; class Magnoliopsida; order Gentianales; family Gentianaceae; genus Gentiana; species Gentiana straminea. Next base: position 6,856,562 of record JAVUPR010000048.1, on the reverse strand, counting down.
GTCGATCCCACGGAGATAATGCAACTATAAGTATAAATGATTCTAACCTAATTAAGATGCAACATAGAGGCGGTCATTGACCAACAATAACATAAAACAAACTTGGTATTCCTCCCCCTCTTCTCACCGATCTACTAACTTGGATTAGTTAATCGTTACGTTTACTTTCCCACATAATTTCCTTAAATTAATCGTGAGATTTTGCTTTAATTATCATTATCAGCTACGGGCGCAACTCCTACTCCTATCTACTCTGACAATGGTAGTAGACAATCTATACACAAGCTACCCTCCTTAATTGGTCCGTAATAGCCCATACGCATAAAGATCTAGAATTTCCGATATCGAGCGTTAACTCATACCGCTAACCCTCCTAGATAGCTGTCGACATTGATCAGCACGTTCCTAGGGTCCATTCAAGACTATGTCCAAACTTAGCACTTAACTATTCGTATTTCATGCAAGTTTACGATTACAATAAGCAGATTGGCCAAATCTAACCTACTGTTAATTAAACCTGTCGATCAACGTGGCTGTAGTGAATCCCAGTTTTAGGTTTTCTAAATAATGCCTCGGTAAATTAGTATAGACCGCCGGGTTACCTGGGTCAGCTTTTCCTATTCCTGGATCTACATTGCTCAATTACGATTAAAATAAGTAAATTATGGGGTCTTTAAACATGCAGATCAAATAAAATACATAAATACGAACAGAACTACCATATTGAAGACAAAAAGGAACGTTCAAAGCTTCATACCTTCAACAATGGTGATCTAGCTCAATCTACTTAAGCTAGAGATGATGGAGGAAGGGAGGAAACCAGAAATAACTCTTCCAAAGCTAGAATAACTTTATTTCATCAAAATTGTATTATATAATTGAATGCTTATGAAAACTTTCAGTATATGCGGCTTTATATAGATACAATAGCCGACTTAAGACTCTCTAACACCCTAACTGACCTAGATAATACAGCAGAATCAGTTTCGTGTTCAACAAGTCCTCGGTTTACCGGACCTAGCCCTCGCTAACCGGACAGACTTTTCTCCTTTTTCTTCAGCAGGCTTCTTTTTGGACTTTAATAACTCGGCCCAATATATTTATTTTGGTCCAGATCCACTCTTCAATGCTTCAGATTCGGTACATCCTATAAAATACGCAAAACGAGGCAATACAGTACCAAATCTTCGGGAAAAATAACATAGATGCAGAATTACGATCCTGGAAACACTCAAATAGCATTTAACACATATTCCACATAATAATGAGCCAATCTATCCTCTTTTGAGCATAATTCGGGGTGAATAAGGGTATAATTATTGGTACCATTTAGAGCGTTATCAAATACCGCGACCCCCTGCTTTGGCTGGTGGGCCGAAAATAGTCTAATAGGTAGACAACTCTTTGTCAGTCGTATCTTATACGACTCTTGTTGTTTGACTAGTCAACTCTTTGACAATTTTCATCTTATAAAATAGTCAAACCCTTCCATCTAAAATCCAAACAAACCCGCTTTGGCTGGTGGCCGAGAGAATTCTTAGTCAAGTTATAACCCTAATATTCGTGAGATCTCATACGATCATATCTCGATAATGGCGATATACCCGAGGTAGGTCAATCCCCCGCTTTGGCTGATGAGTTGGATCCGAACAAGGGCTCTTCACCGTCATTATAATATAGGGAGGCAATTTTGACTTGATTCTTTTGAGGTGGAAGTATTTATGTAAATTAATTCACTTAATTAATTTTAATTCAGTCTTATCAAATATATCTATCTCTATAGACATACATTCTACACATTCACCTGGATCGTTCCTAGTTATGCATCTATCGTATCATATAAAATAAATATAAGCACAAAATAAACAAATGCGTAAAGCAACCGGTATAATCATGGACTTTTCCTAGGTGCTGTTTCGAATACAAACTAACGAAACCGTGGGTCACAATCTAAAGGTAGCTGCAACGACCAATATGATCTTTAATGCTACATTCTCCAATGAGATCTTTATTTTCGTCTTTCTTTGGTCTTCATCTTCCGCTCCATTCTTGTTACATAAATTTTATCTAATAAAATAAATACACCCGCCGTAAGGGGGGGAGGGGAGCTAACTGGAATGGCATAATGCAGAAAATAAACTTGGTCACGTTCTACTTAACGGCCTATGACAATTTTTAAAACCAACAGAAAAATTAAATCATATAAATCTAACCTATCGGTCGAGTCCATGATCAATCGGGGTCCATATAATCATATTATATCTACACAATATTTAATCCATACAATAACATCTTATGAAAAAGATAAAATTAAAACTTAACAACTTGCGTCTTAATTAATCGATTAACGTTTAATCTATTAAATAATTTTATCCAATCAATTAACTTATTAACATTTAATTAATTAATGATTTTAATCGAAATAAAATTAACGATTAATTTTAAAACGACTTCAATTTTAATTTTAATTAATTAGAACTATTCCAAAAATAAATCAAAATTAAAATTAAGTCTCAATTGTTTCTTTTCTTTGATTTCTAATCAAAAGGCATGCATTTGGTTTCCTAAACCAAAAGGCACCAAGCTTGGCCATTTCCAAAATAAAAAATTTGAAAAAGGCCTAGGCCGATTACAAACAAAATTTGGAATGACCTATATTATTTAAAGGCAAATCATATTTACCAAATAATATCATGTGGCATCTCAATGGTCCAAACTATTTGAACCATTAGATAGACACATCAACTAAACAAAGAGATATCAATCACAACTATGAACCATATTGAATCACAAAATACACAAAACAAAATTTTGGAGATCCACTAGAAAGAAGCACCAGTCGATGCTGACCCCCCGGGGGGAAGCCGCCGGTGCAATTTCCGGTGGGGTGCCGCCGCCGATCGGCCGAGCACCTCAAAAGCCGACTTGTTGTTTTTTTTCTTTTTGTGTATCGTTTAGCGAATAAAAAATCTTCCATACTTTAATTTTGTGATTTAAACGATAAAATTAACTACACAAATTAACATGCTTATTGCTTAAGCTCGAAACTCGCTCTGATACCACTGTTAGGAAATCTATGCGGGAATGCAGCGGAATTCAAAAATTTATTTCGTTTTAACCAGGAGACTTCGTTTAAGCAATAAACAAATAAGCTAGTAGCGGTGATTACCTTGGTTGATCTAAAAGATCGATGCTTCGACCGTCTAAGGAGAGTAGTGGTGCACGGAGCAACCCAAGCGTTCGGCCTCTACCGCCAGTCCACATGAACAACCCGCCGAAATCCACCATTGGATTGCTACTAGAAAACTCGGTTGCTAGACCGACCTTTTCTCTCTCACTAAGAAGCTCTCTACTTTTCACAGGAAACTATTAATCTCTCGGAATTGTGATGTACAAAAGAGCTAGTCAAGCCCTCCTATTTATAGGAGTAACCTGCGCCTCATCACAGTCCCCAACTGATTGGGATTAGTTTCTAGTAAATTGATGAGAAATAAAACATTTTCCTAATAAAATAAGGAAAATACATTTGATTGATTTATCTCGTTTAATTTAGTATATTATATTAAATATTTCCACGATATTGTCAATATCTAATATTGACTATCTTTATCTTATTACCATAAATCAATTTAAATATGTATGCAAATCTATATTCATTAATATCTAATATTAATATAAGGTAATACTATTTATATTATTAATTGATGTGCACAATCCAAATATATCTCATATACTTTGGAAAGTGGCGCCACATATATATACCCAAATATATATATGTTTAATCAATTAATACAATACTATGATTAATTTGCAAAATACATACATATATATATATATATATATATATATATATATATATATATATATATATTTCGACATATACATATACATTGTATGTATATCTAATTAATCAACATAATTAATATCTTGTATTATATTTATTCATAATAAATAAATACCACCATACTAATTTATCATTATAACACTTTTTAGTCGAGATAAAATTTTTCTTATTTGGTTATCGCTATAACCGCATTTTAATCCGGCTAGACGTTCTTATGTGTGTGACCTGATAGACTTCCGAATATGTTGGCCATAGGCACAAAGTGCAAATTACGAAAATGCGCTTCATACCTAACGATCACGGGATATCGTCTAGCAACACACCGTGACCCCCAATCATCGGAAGAGTCAAATGCAATGACTACTACCTTTAATGTGATAAATTACCATGTAAATTGTTGAAATAGTGTCCTAAACCTAATCGGGTTGGACCGGATCCGACCGGGTCGGATCATTTCTACTATTTGAGTATGTTTATACATATATTAAATGACTTTTCTGTTGTCATATATTTGTTCTGTTTAAAGAACCAATTATGAATTGTTATATGATAAACTCCTTAGTATTAAACTGTGATAGAGAAACAATGATAGGCGATTATAGTTGTTGAGATCTCTAAACACTTTAATAAGTTTGATACTTAAAAGTCTCTAGGCTTATGTATTATTAAACAAGACATTGATAGTACAAACATGCTAGCACGTATTAGATGTCTTCTGTCTTTAAGGGCAGGGATAGATCTCGTCCATCGAAGTGTAGAGACACTAGGACTGTACGTGGACGTGTATTAGAGAATGCGTACGTTAGACAGACCCACTTACTTTATTAAGTGTCGTAGTATGTGGCGGTTGTGTAATTATCCTTTAGACCGGAGTCTACATGGCTTCAAGGTGTGGATTGTCATACTTTGACACTATTGAGGTTTCCCCTAGCCATGGGGCGATCATGCGGTAGTGATTGGTGTGATACTGAAGCATGCGGAGTATACGTGTTTGGTCATCCAGAAATCGCATACCGTAATAGTAAGGGTGAATATCCGAAAGGGCCTTCTTATAAGGAATGTCTTACTCTCGTGAATCTTTGCAAAGTGGAAGTAAATGAGTTACTTCGAGAGAGCGTGATATCCAGATTATAAGATACGGTCGTTGATGTTTGACACTCGACGTACGGCCGTATGGATATTATTACAGCGAATATGATTCTATTTACAAGGTAACTGTTTCACATGAATGGTAGTAGTCATTGCATTTGACTATTCCGATGATTGGGGGTCACGATGTGTTGCTAGACGCTATCCCGTGATTGTTAGGTATGAAGGGCATTTTCGTAATTTGCACTATGTGTCTACGGCCAACATATTCGGAAGCCTATCGGCCAACATAACCTTATTTGGTTATAGCGATAACCAAATAAAGAAAGTTTTATCTCGACTATAAAGTGTTATTGTGATAAATTAATATGGTAATATTTATTTATTATGAATAAATTAAATACAAGATTTTAATTATGTTGATTAATTAAATCAACATATGATGTGTATATATATATGTCGAAAATATATATGTATATTGATATACATGTATTTTGCAAATTAATTAATCATATTATTATATTAATTAAAGAATATTCCGGATGGAAAATCTTTGGCTAAAGGTGGCGCCAATAATAGGTGTATAAGACACTTGGATTGTGCAAATTTAATTAATAAGATTACCATAATATTAATATTGGATATTAATTGATTTTTGGAAATATATATTTATGGTAATAAGAAAAGATATATTCAATATAAGATATTGTCAATATATATCTTGGAAAAATATTTAATATAAGATATTGAATATTAAATTAGATAAATCAATCAAAGATATTTTCTTTATTTTATTAGGAAAATGTTTTCTTTCTCATCAATCTACTAGAAGCTATTCCCAATCAGATTGGGATTGTCATAGGGGCGCACCACACTCTAATTAAAGGAGAGGTTGACTAGCTCTTTTGTACATTACAATTCCAAGAGACTAATAGTTTCTTGTGAAAAACAGAGAGCTTCTTAGAGAGAGATTTAAAGAGAGAAAATGCCGGTCTAGCAACCGGATTTTTCTAGTAGCAATCCAATGGTGGATTCCGGCGGGTTGTTCGTGTGGACTGGCGGTAGATGCCGAACGCTTGGGCGGCTCCGTGCGCCACTACTCTTCTTAGACGGTCAAAGCATCGATATTTTAGATCAAACAAGGTAACCACCGTCTACTAAGTTTATTACGTTTGTTGATTAAACGAAGTCGATCCTGGTAAAAGGAAATAAATTTTAAATTCCGCTGCGTTCCCGCGTAGATTTCCTAATAGTGGTATCGGAGCGAGTTTCGAGCTTAAGCAATAAGCATTTTAATTTACGTAGTTAATTTTATCGTTTAAATCACGTAATTAAAAGATAAAAGATTTTTTATTCGCAAAACGATACACAAAAAGAAAAAAAAAAAAAAAAAGGAGGCCGGCTTTTAGGGTGCTCGGCCGATCGGCGGCGGCGGCTTCCCCTTAGGGTAGTCGGCGTCGGCTGGTGCTTCTTTTTGGTGCTTCTTTTTGGTGCATCTCCAAAATTTTGTTTTGTGTATTGTGATTCAATATGATTCATAGTTGTGATTAATATCTCTTTATTTAGTTGATGTCATTGGCTAACCAATGGTTCAAATAGTTTGGACCATTGGGATGCCATATGACATTATTTGGTAAATATGATTTGCTTTTAAATAATCTAGGCCATTCCAAATTTAGTTTGGAATAGGCCTAGGCCCTTTTCAAAATATTTGATTTTGGAAAGGGCCAAGGTAGATGCCTTTGGTTTTGGAAGCCAATGACATCCTTTAATTAGGAGTCAAAAGGAAAGAAACAAAAGAGACATAATTTTAATTTTGATTTATTTTTGGAATATTTCTAATTAATTAAAATTAAGATTGAAATCGGTTTAAAATTAATCGTTAATTTTTTTTGATTAAAATAATTAATTAATTAAATGTTAATTAGTTAATTGATTGGGTCAAATTATTTAATTGATTAAACGTTAATCGATTAATTAAGACGCAGATTGTTAGTTTTTAATTTTATCTTTTTCATAAGATTTTATTGTATGAATTAGATATGTGTAGATATAATATGATTATATGGACCCTAATTAATCATGGACTCGACCAATAGGATATATATGAATGATTTATTTTATGTTGGTTTAAAAATTGTCCTAGGCTGTTATGAAGAACGTGACCTATTTTATTTTCTGCATTATTCCAATCCCGTTAGCTCCCCCCGTGTGCAGCGGGTGTATTTATTTTATTAGATAAAATTTATGTAACAAGAATGGAGCGGAAGATAGAGACCAAAGAAAGACGAAATAAAGATTCCACTGGAGAATGACGCATTAAAGATCCTATTGACGGTTGCAGCTACCTTTAGATTGTGACCCGCGGTTTCATCAGTTTGTATTCGAAACCGCACCTAAGAAAGTCCATGATCATACCAGTTACTTTACGCATTTATTTATTTTGTGCTTGTATTTATTTTATATGATACGATAGATGCATAACTAGGCACGATCTAGATGAATGTGTAAGATGTATGTCTATAGAGATAGATGTATATAATTTATAAGACCGTAATTAAAATTAATTAAGTGAATTAATTTACGTAAAATACTCCCCCAACAAAAATTAAGTCGGAGTTTTGTCTCCCAATATTATAACGGCGGTGAAGAGCCCTTGTTCGGATCCAACTGATCGACTACCGCCGGGAGTTGACCTACCTCGAGTATATCGTCGTTATTGAGATATGATCGTATGAGATCTCCCGAATATTGGGTTATGACTTGACTAAAGTCTTTCGGCGATTGGCCACCGTCAGGGCCGTCTGACTTTAGAGACACGAGGTTGACTAACACATAGTGATGTGCATTGTCAAAGAGTTGACTAGTCAACCATTGAGAATTACACAGAGATGTGATTGGTAAAGAGTTACCTACCTTTCTAAATTATCTTGATTGATCGACCACCGCCGGGAATCGAGGTAACTAGATTGGATCTCAACCACTAAAGAACTTGAAAGTCAATTGAGAATGGTTGACTAGTGGGAGCAAAATCATAAACCGAAAGACCATTTTTGATTTTGCATGTATAAACAACAACACTCTTTTATCTTTATTTTTAGGTTGTAGTTTTACGAACTTTTATTTATGTTTTTTTAATTCTCGATTAGTAAAACCAAATTATGACTGTTAGTTTTAAGAAACGTTCTCAAGTATGATTAAGTAAATTTTAATCATTTTAAAATAAGCAATGACATGAGCAACCCCGTTATAGTATTTAGAGACAAAGAGACTACATATTTGATGGAATGCTCCATCACTTTAATTATTAATGAAAAAACCGAAGCTCATGATATGATTAAATCACTTGAAATAAGTTTCAACGAATTAATCATGCATTGGGTACGATCCAATATGATCATTCTGTCATACGATGACAATTAATTCAAACATTGAATAAGAATAACCGCATCGAATTTTGGAAAGGTTGTTTTCAAATTGTAAGATTTAAGTATTGACTTAATTCTTTAATCATTGCTTAAAGGTTAATTAAATAGTCAATGTTTTCAATAAGATTCAAGGTTAAATAAACTATTTAATAAACTATAGATTTTCTTTATGAAAGGAAATTAAAGACATGGCTCTTTTGATCTTTCTTAAGTCTTATGAAGACTACAATAAGAAATATTTTACAAGTGCTCAAAGGATTAAAAAGGAAAGTTAGGGCATGTGCTTAAAATGAGAGATCTTATCGAAGTCTCTATTCCAGGCAAGTGTGATGAGATAAATCTATCTAAGTTTAAGTCAACTCTTATATATATGATACCTTACGAGAGTGATTGAATTAGAAAGATTAAATACGGAATACACATAGATACGAAAGTGAAGCAAACGTTGCGACATTTTCGGTATTGTATTATGAATCTGGTAAACTGATAAAGGAACTAAATAAACCTTATTGTGTTCCGGTTCTTATGAAGAACACGAGTTCAGTTATTTGTTAGGATTTAGTAGACAAATTCAATTTTAAGGAATAATTGTTATTCCGATAAAGTTGAACGTTCACCAAATCTAACATACCAGAACGATGTCACTGTATAGTCGATATAGGTGAGGAAATCTCAACCAAGTAAAATAGTATCGCAATTATCCTCGATATTTGTGGTTGTTCTAGATGTCGACTCTCTGGAAGAGAAACGTATAATCAAATGTCATTTTGATGATGTTTGAACCACGCGATTACAAATCATGTGGGAAATACGTATCTTATCTAAAGAAGACTAAAATACCCTTTTAAGAAAATGTTATAAAATCTCGAAAGTTGTCTAAAGCCTAAACATACCGATGTTTGTTGGCTTATGACAATTAATGCCACAAATAATCGTTTATTAATCTCAAAGACTATTTTTTTGGAATAGTTGAATGTACTTGGTGAAGTACAACAATTCGGAAAACCCGAATAGTTCGAGCTAGTACGAACATGAGATTAATGAGATACTTAGGAATTGATCTTAAATTGGATTGGAGTAATTAATACCTGAAGGGTGTTTCAGAATATGTCTGAAATGGAATCAGATTCTCCCTTGAAGGATACCCTTTGGGATACGCAATAGATTGTGTTCCTAAAATGGAAACAACACTTTAAATGATGAAGGTGTGACGCAAGCCATACGAAGTATCCCTTACCTGTTTCAGGATAGTGCCCTTATGCAATACATATACTTAACCGAGTTCTAAAGAATAAAGGTTGAATAAATTCAATATCAGATATGGAAGACGATTACGTCAAATACATCTTAACCGATGATTTAGGGTTGTCGTGTATCTAGCAAGCAGGCAATGTTTGAAAGGCTTAGAGCTTAGTATGACATGTGCAACTTTGTGGAATATCTTAGCTACCACGCTGGATGTCATTTACATGCCTGTGGAGCAAAAGGTGTTTGTCTCCAAACATGCTATCTTCTAGAGGAAGCGTTTCTTCCAAATGAAACAGTAGGAGTAAGTTGAAATCTCAAAAGAATTTGAGAGCCACAAAGAGATATTCAACCATAGAAACATGAGCAGACACCACATAGTGATGAGGTGTAGAACACTGCTCAGTGCACACAAAAGTTCTATAAGTTTGTGGATAACCTCAAGCCTGGAAAGGCTGCTGGTATGTTAATTTTGAAGAATGATATCTCACGACTTATGAAGGAATGTTTGAAAGGCAAGATTGAGAGATATGGCTAGGAGCCATAATATCCGAATTAGATTCCATCAGTGACAACCAGGTTGTGAGCCTAGTCTGTCTTACCTAGAGGGAATGTTCCTGAAAGGCTAACATGGATAGTAATAGCCATAATATCCGAGTACCCATCGTACAACCAGCTATAGTGACCTGAGGGAATGTTCCCGAAGGGATAGTAATATGGTACCATAAGGTGTAAACCTTGTAATTATCTTCATGCTGCCAGCTGAGCCCAGTTCTATTCAAACTATGCTTGTTATAACTTTGTATCATGGCTATATGATAGTGTTGAAGACGTTGGGCAAACAGCTCGATGTTCATAGACGATAACATGATATGTGAGCCCACGAGATCCATTTATGGACTCAAACAAGTTTCTCTAGAAAATTTCTTTGTTTGATAATCAAAGGAGTTGGATTTAGTCAAAAGATGGGATATGCCCAATGTGCAAGAGGGATAGTAATAATCAAAGCAGTTCTTATTTTTTGAAATAAGAATCTATAGTGATAGGTTTAACTGCTGTTAGTTTATAGTTTACCTACATAGATGTAATGTTAAAAGAGTTAGGATAGATCGCAACAGGAGATACTGCTAGCCAGTGTTCTGAGGATCTATCTATGTTAGGACGTTAGTCCTAAAGATAAGGTGAAAGATGATGCTTATGGAAGGTTTCATTTGCTACTGCGATAGGAACCATCATAAAAGTAATGCCAGATGTTCATAGTCAATGAAGAGTCATGAGCAAGTATGAAAGTAAATATGGTGAATGTCGAGAATATCCTTAAACAATTTAAGGATGGTTTCCTAGTTTATCGAAACTTGGAATCAGATAAATATAGTTGTACAGACGTATATCCTGAGACTTATGAAGGCGAGTGGAGCTACAGTCTGGGTTTGTAGTCACTTTGAAAAAGTGATACAGTGAGCTGGAAATGTTCTTGGCTTTGTGTCACTGTAAATTCTACAGCCAGGCCAAAACACAGTAGTGCCTTGGAGGCACAGCGGGAGCAGTACATGGATCGAGAAGGTTCATTCCTAAACCTTGTACGGTTCTTCCATCTTTTCTATATAGCTGATATAGTAAGTGGATTCATTGCTTGAAGCAAGGACCGGGGTCTCGTCGGAGATTCATGTGTGTGTTGAGGTGGTTCCTTTGACTTGGTCACTTGGAGCATGGTATGAAGATAGTCTAAGTCCCCACGGATAGCGATCCATTCATGGCTAAGGCTGGTTGCGAGTATTGCATGAGATTCTTGTGTTTCAACTAGGTCTTGTGTGTGCGAGTGATTGGTTTTAGGCCAAGTGGGAGATTATTCCGGATCCGACCGGGTCGGATCATTTCTACTATTTCTTTATGTTTATACATATATTAAATGGTTTTTCTGTTGTCATATATTTGTTCTTTTTAAAGAAACAATTATGAATTGTTATATGATAACGTCCTTAGTATTAAACTGTGATTGAGAACCATGATAGATCTCTAATCACTTTAATAAGGTTGATATTTAAATGTCTCTAGGCTTATGTACTATTAAACAGGGCATTGATAGTACAAACAAGCTAGCACGTATTAGATGTCTTCTGTCTTTAAGGGCAGTGATAGATCTCGTCTATCGAAGTGTAGAGACACTTGGACTAAACGTGGATGTGTATTAGAGAATACGTACGTTAGACTGACCCACGTAATTTATTAAGTGTCGCAGTATGTGGCGGTTGTGTAATTATCCGTAAGACCAGAGTCTACATGGCATCACGGTGTGGATTGTCATGCTTTGACACTATTGAGGTTTCCCCTAGCCATGGGGCGATCATGCGGTAGTGATTGGGTGTGATACTGAAGCATGCGGAGTATATGTGTTTGGTCGTCCGGAAATTGCGTACCCTAATAGTAGGGGTGAATATCCGAAAGAGCCGTCTTATAAGGAATGTCTTACTCTCGTGAATCTTTGCAAAGTGGAAGTAAATGAGTTACTTCGAGAGAGCATGATATCCAGATTATAAAATACGGTCGTTGAAGTTTGACACTCGACGTACGACCTTATGGATATTATTAGAGCGATAGGATTCTATTTACACGGTAACCGTTTCACATTGTTGGTCCATTGGAAAGGCTGACACAAGTTTAGAGGGGGTGAATAAACTTGTCACCAAAAACTAGATTTTAAATCTGATTAGTTCAGTTGTAAACTTGTGTGGAGTTGAGCTAACTTTGATGAGTATAAATCAAAACTGATTTATGCAGAAACTGAGTCAACCGGCAGCGGATATGTTTTAGCCTTTATGTAGATCTTGTTGTATCTAAGAAAAAGCTTATGAGTATGCAAAACTGAAATCCGGTGAATGTCAGTTTGTGAACTGTGAGTGAATATCAATCAGTTTGTTCAATTATGCTGTATGAAAAACTTGTACGAAAAACAATCACAAATACTGATATACTGAATAACATAAAGTAAATGCATAAAGTAAGGCAAGAATTATAGTGGTTCCAGTTGGTGTAATCCTGTCAGTCCACTCTTCCCTTGTGATGTAGGAGGAAAATTGCACTAGAACTTTCTAAGGTAGCCGGTTACAAAAAGTCCTAATTGATAGTCCTTGGCTAATCCCTAGATTCGCTATCTAAACAACTATAGAATAAGCGAGATTGCTGCTCTGCAACTGATTGAAACACCGGTCCTTAGAGGGTTGTATTGCCTCTTCTCCAGCTCCACCACAAACACAGTCTACCCAACTGCTAAACAACAACTGTCCTTGGCAAATCCTTAGCCGGATTGCTTCACCGTCTAAACCTTTGATAATAATCAAAGTTGGGCTGAGAATCAATAAATTGATTCTTGCTTGTGGTTCTTCTAAGTGTCGAATTCTGGATAGATTCTCTATAGCTTGAACACTTGAAGAATTCTGAATGTGATCTTGTAAAGCGCGAATAGAAATTCAGATGAACAAAGACTTATGCACAATAATTCTTGTATTCTCGCGTTCGATTCTTGGTATTGTGTGTTTGATCCTTGATGCCAAGTCCTCTATTTATAGTGTGAGGTCCAACGTCATCTTGCTTGAATTTCGAATTCTATCAACGTCTACATTTTCAGATGTCAGATGTCAGTGACCGTTCTGACATTCTGTTCTTCATCCAATAATATTTCTTGATTTGTAACGTTCGAATGTAAGTTCAGTTCTTTGGATGACTGACATTAAGAATAATTATCTTGATCAGTTTTAATCTGAATATGTCGGTTATCAGTTTATCAACTGACTTAGAGCATTAACTGAGTTTTTACTCTTCTTCAAAACTTAGTACTCTATTCATCTGATTTTATATGACTTAATTAGAGTACACCATATCCTTAATAAATCATCTAAGGTATCATTGTCCTTATGATTCTTAGGACTTCATACAAGATCCATAAAGTCAGTTCAGGCCATCACAGAGTTGCCCGAATTCTAACTTTACAGTCTCGACTTTATCCTTCATAGCTGAGTTTGAACCCTCAGTTCTTTATTCTTCAATAACTGAGTCTGTGTCCCTCAGTTCTTCATTCACTGAGTTTGTTCCCTCAGTTCTTCATCTTCTAGATAAGTCAACCGAGTCTGTGTCCCTCGGCGAACTTACCTTCTTCAGTTATGAGTAAACTTCGGTTTTAGCTTCTGAGTGTGACTTTCATTTTTAGTCAATATCCAATTTTCTAGATGATTTCCAGTTCTCAGTTTTACCACACTCTAACTATTACAGTTCTTGTCTGATATAACCTATACAATTATCAGACTCTAATAAATCCTATACATTCAGTTCTAGACAACTTTTAGCTTTTTAGCTAGCTTCAGCACTTCATCAATAGGGTGTAAACAAATAATTAGATGAATCATCATCAAAACGTAAATTTTATTTCCAACAATTTCTCCCTTTTTGTTGATGCCAAAACCCTCATTAAAAGAAAAGCTTAAAGATAAAAAAACAATGCAAAAAGGTAAAACTGGAAACTGGATGTATCATTAGAATTCACAAAAACAAGAGTCAGTTACACATTTGTTAATCAAAACACAAATAAAAGCTAAGCAGCTCTTTGTGTAACTAAAAAGAATTTTCTTTGTTTATCATGAAGATGATATTCATCTTCCAACTTTGTGTCTTCCTTGGAGAAGCTTTTGTTGTAATCAACTTAATTTGATAGCTTCCATTTTCTCCAAAGAGCTAACTTAGGAAGATCATTTTCATGACGGTAATAATCTTCAAATTCAGCAATGTATGCTTTCATTTGCTCTTTCTTTTCTCTGATCTGAAGTCTTTCTTCATCTTCTTGTAGTTTGCCATTTTCTGACTGTGATCTGACAAGAAGTAATTCAGAGATTCTTCATAATTCTTGTACTTGTACTTGGTCTTGGTATGGTTGTAATTTCTGACAAATTTCATCCACAAATCATGTGTAAAAGTAGCTCTTTTATCTCCAGGTTGACCATATTTCAAAATGTGCTGTTCATCATTGAGTTCTATAGTTTCTCTGATACAGGATTCGGTTGCTGATGATTTCCCTTTCTTCAATTCTGTCAATTCAGCTTCTAGCTTCAGTTTTTCTCCTTGTAACTTCAGCTTTTGTTCTTCTACTTCCCTCTTTTTGGCATCATACATTTGATTGATCAAGAGATGAGTTGCTTTATGATAAACTGATATGCCTTTCTGAGAAGTTAAAACTGCCTTAAGCTGAGCTTCTAGGCCATAAATTCTCTGATTTAGGTGCCATTTTGCTTTAGCTTGAGTCTCACGATCCTCCATGGTTGTGACTTCAAACTTTTCTTTCAGTTTAAGAATTTCGGAAACTGAGTTAGAAGTTGTCTTCTTGATAGTGTCCAACTTTGTATGAACTGAGACATCCGTCTGTTTCTTGTAATCCAAATATCCGGAAATCCTTGACAGTAGAGCATTGTACTCTTCTTTCTGATTTAGCATATTGTCCAAGGTTGATTGGACATTGTTCAGTTCTTCAACTGTCAATCATTCAGCTGGATCTTCTTCTTCTTTGATTAAAGACTGATTGTCATCTTCTAACACCATCAGTTGCTGATTATCAGTTCCTTCTTCTTCATCTTTCTGATTGTCAATTTTCTGATTTCCAACTGGCAATCCTTCCTGCTGAGTATCAGTTTGCCTTTCTTGAGCTTCAGTTTGTGCTTCAGGCTATAAAACTGTACTCTATTCTGCTTCTTTCCTTGAATCATCATCATTATCATCATCTTTCTTCTTTAAAACATCCTTCGGTATAGGTGATGTAACTGATTCTCTTCTATGAGCTATTTCTTCAATTATCTTATAGCATTTAGTGAGGAATTCTTCCATAGGAAATAATGCATATAAGTCTTCTATTTCAAGTTTCTCCAAGAATAGCTTCTCTTCACTTTCCAAAACATCCTTGATAGATTCTCGTGAATCTTCAGGTTTGAGCTTCATCTTCATCAGTTTGATGATTCTTTCAGGTTCAAAGATGTATTCTTGTTGAGTTTGCTGCTGAATTTGTTGTTGCTGAAATTGTTGTTGCTCTTGATCAGCATTCATAGCAGAAACTTATTTCTCTGAGATCTTCTGCTTCTTTTGAGAAACATCTTCAACAAACTGACTATCTTCAGTTGTCAGTTGTTGTTCGCCCTTAGTTGGTGCTATCTCGCTTAAAGTACCTAGGAACAAACGCTTACCAACTAACTTAGTTGTCTGTGAGTCAGCTTTCCGCTTAACTCCTTTTTGTTGAGCTATTTACTGAGATACAGTTTTATTGGCTTCAGGTTGGGATGTCTTCGAGGTTTCTTTCCTGGAACTTACTACTGCTGCTCTTTTCGTAGATGCATCAACAGTTTGTGTAGATGCAGTAGCAGTTTGTTCCACTTCTTTTCCTTGACTGAGCCTTTCTAGGTAATGCTGAATTACCATACTGAGTGATATCTTCAACCAAAATCTGCCAACTAGCTTTCTTCCTTCAGCTTTGGTTTTACTAACGCAAGCTAACTCAACTATATGTTGTTTCTTGATCTGGTTGAACACATATCCTGCCCAATTGAATTCAAGTTCATCCCATATGATGTTCATCAGATATATCCCATCTTCAGATAAATCATCCAACCCTTTGTGATGTCCGATGACATGCTTGCTGATCCATCTGCGGAGTAAGGCAAACTCAGTTTTGAGACAGTTGAGCTTCGTATTCAGGTCGGCAGGTTGATCTGTTGCTGAAATATGCTTGAGAAAAGCTTCACGCTTGAGCGGTAAACAGGCTAGGTCTATTGATTGCACAAGTGGCTTCTTGAAATCGAATAGCTTCGCCGATTATCTCTTCATTGATAATCACATTTTCTCCACGAACTCTTGTTACTAGTGAGTTCCTCACCATCTTCATATTCTCCTAGAATTCCAATAATCCTTCCAAGTCGAGATCTTTTTGCAATTTTACCTCCAAAAGGTTCTTCAAACCTTGAGTCTTCATGATCTTTTCGTGTATATAGTTTTCGAGAATAGTGTTGCTGCAAAACTCTTCATATTCTTTAAAAGATGGGGTTTGTACAACGGCGATTGTTGGAAATAATATCTTTGTTTTGATGATGATTTGCCACGTACTTAGTGAGATCACTTACAACCCATGATGATGAAGTCATAACTAACTATTATAGTGCATAATAAAAGAATAAGCAAGAAATAGTCTAGAGAAAAATGTATAAGTTCCATCTAGAGTCTGAACTTTTTATAGGTTGTTTCAGACAAGCATTGTAATAGATAGGAACTAGGCGAACAGCTGAGTCACAGCAAGCAAACTGAGTATACATATGAAGAACTGAGGGATCAGACTCAGTCATAAGAAAACTGAAGAAGATAAGTTCGCTGAGGGACACAAACTCGGTTGGCTTATCTAGAAGACTGAAGAACTGAGGGACACAAACTCAGTTATTGAAGACTGAAGAACAGAGGTGGAAAACTCAGTTAGAAGCTGATTAAGTCGTGACTATAAGTCAGGATTCAGGCAAGTCTGTGGTGACCTGAAACTGAACTATAGAGCATGTGTAGCTGAATAATCTTAAGGACAAAGATTATCAGTTACCAGGAAAAGAAGAAACTGAATGGTGTGCCCTGACTTAGTCAATTAAAGTCAGATGTCATGTATATAAGGTACTCGGTTTTGAAGAAGAGTAGAAAACTGAGTTAAGGCCTTGTTTAATTTGAAATAACAAAACGACAAAAGGTCGTACATATGAACGTTGGCTAAACAACAAATGCAACGGCTATAAAATTTATCTGACCTTTACATTGCCCCTATAAATACACAGAGGCAAGCACTTGAGAGAAGTGATCTGGAAGAAGCATTACAAAGCATATATCTAAAGATCCGGATTCAGAAAATCAGATTTCATATCTAGAAAATGGGAAGCCAACGGAATTGCCTTGAAGATTACAAAGAAAGATCCAGTAACCCATTAAGGGGGAAGAAGGCATCTTGGAGCTGCAACGCCATATCCAGAAGAATCAGACAGCTCACTGAATTAATCTTTTGATTAATTCTAAACCTAACCTTTGTGAAAAAGGGTTGGTTGTGCATAGTTTGAGGAGAGCAACTCCACCTTTCCTCATACGGTTGCAACTTGATTGCCACAGCTGTTGGTGCAGTCTGCGGACTGTGTTTGTGTTAGTAGTGAGCTGGTGAAGGAGTCATTCCACCTCCGAAGGATCACTGTGCAGAGTGAAGGGAGCAATCTTACCTTTTCTTCATTATGTGTAGACAATGAAACTAGGGTGTCGTGAAGGACTGTCATTAAGCTTGGATTTTGTAACATTTATCTCAAGATTCTAGTGATACCTCCTACACCATAGGAGAAGGGGAGACGTACGGGATTACACCACCCGGAACTTCCATAAACAAACTCTGTGTTGATTTACTTTACGCATTTATATTTATTGCATAATCATTTTATCACTACACTCAGCAAACATTAGACACCGAGTCAGCACAGAACTGATACATAGGAGACTTGGATCTTTATTGACACATCTATTGCACACAAGGCTTGATCTTATCCGCTGCAAGTTAGTTCAGTCATAGCATTAGCTAAACTGAATTAGCTAACTCCTACACAGGATTAAAGGACTAGAATGAAACTGAACTGAGTCATATTGTAAATCAGTTTGATAGTTCAGTTTGAGTTTAATAGAAACTCAGTTCCTGGGGTACTTTCAGTTTTGGGAAAGTTTTTGGTGAAAAGTTTATTCACCCCCCCCCCCCTCTAAACTTGTGTTAGCCTTTCCAAGGGACAACAGCTATTAATCTGCATTCCAAAGTGTGTTTAGAGGGGGCCATTGTAAGAATGTTTCTGGGTATTTTTGAGAGAGAGATGAAGTTTGAATTTTGTGTGTGGGGGGATAGGATAATGTGAAATTATATAGGGGGAGGCTGACGGTTTTGATTTGAATCCACGATCTTCAGAGGATTTGGTGCCAACTTTTCAAATTCTACCGAGTGGTTTCTGTAACCGATGCACGTACCATCTGACATACACGCTACAAATTCTGACAAAAACTGTGGTAATTAAATGTGATGTAATTTCTGTCGGTTTTATCCTTTCTCTTCTGACTTTCTTTGACTGGATAAAAACTGATGCTGAGATCAGTTCCTTGCTAAATTCAGTTCCGTCATCCTTCAGTTTCAGTGGTCAGTTTGAGATTGTTGATGTCAATGACTGATCTATCAAGTGAGCTCACCCAGCATGACAAAGATCAATCCCATTGACAAATCTCTGAGCTTAAATTGACTTAACTGACTTTGATAATTCCCAATTCAGTTCTCAGCTTTGAAAACCTTTCTTTGTCCAATGGTTTTGTAAAGATGTCAGCCAACTGATCTTCAGTTGGGGCATAGAGAACTGTAACATCCTTTTTCTCTACATGATCCCTTATAAAGTGATGTCTCACATCAATGTGCTTCGTCCTTAAGTGCAAAACTGGATTGTCAGTTATGGCGATTGCATTTAATTTATCACACATTATAGGAATCGGTCCTTCTTCTATCTCTTAACTGTTGTCTTATCCATAAAACTTGAGCACAAAAGCTTTCAGCTGCTATATACTCAGCTTTAACTGTTGATGTTGAGATTGAGTTTTGTTTCTTACTGAACCATGACACAAGTCTATTTCCTAGTAACTGACATGTGCCTGAAGTACTTTTTCTGTCCACCTTGCATCCAGTATAATCTGAGTCTGAGTGGGATATCAGCTTGAATTCTCCTTCTCTTGAGTACCATATTCCTACTCATGTTGTGTCTTTTAAATACTTCAAGGTTCTCTTGACAATTGTGAGATGACTTTTTTTGGGTCTGGTTTGAAATCTGGCACAGACGCCAACTGCAAAGGATATGTCTGGTCTACTTGATGTGAGGTAAAGTAGGCTTCCAATCATTCTTCTGTAAAGAGTTTGATCAACATCCTTGCCATCATTGTCTTCATCTAATCTGATGTTGGTTCCAATAGGTGTTGCATTGCCGGCTGATTTATCCATTCCAAACTTCTTGATCAATTCTCTTGTATACTTGGTTTGATGAATGAATATTCCTTCATTCATTTGTTTCACTTGTAAACCGAGAAAGTAATTCAGTTCTCCCATCATACCCATCTGAAATTTGCTCTTCATCAAACTTGCAAATTTTTCATAGAGTTGTTCATTTTCTGATCCAAAGATAATATCATCAACATAGATCTAAACTAGGAGAGTACTTTCTTCAACTTTCATTCTGAATAAAGTGTTGTCAATGGTTCCTTTGATAAATCCATTGTCTACCACAAACTGAGATAGAGTTTCATACCAAGCTCTTGGTGCCTGCTTCAGTCCATAAAGAGCTTTTTTCAGTTTGAAGACTTTATCAGCTTGATCCTTAATTTCAAAACCTGGTGGTTGCTAAACATAGACTTCTTCTTCAAGTATCCCGTTAAAAAATGCACTTTTGACGTCCATTTGATACACTTTGAACTACTAGTGAGCTGCAAATGAAAGAAATAATCTGATTGCCTCCAACCTTGCAACTGGAGTATAAGTTTCATCGAAGTCTATACCTTCTGCTTACCTTTGGCTACAAGCCTTGATTTATTTCTCACAATATTTCCATCTTCGTCAAGCTTATTTCTGAAAACCCATTTGGTGCCGATTATGTTGACATGATCCGGTTTATCCACCAATTCCCATACTTGATTTCTTTCGAACTCATTAAGTTCTTCTTGCATGGCAAGTATCCAATCTGGATCTTTCAGTGCTTCTTCTATCTCTTTTGGTTCAGTTTGAGATAAAAAGCAAGCAATCATAGCATCTAACTCCTTGATGAAAATCACCAATCACCAATCACCTGATCTTCAGGGTGATCTCTAATCTATTGATGTACGGGGGGTTGCATAAGAAGGTCTTCATTCTGTTGAACTGGATCTTCATGAGCTTTTTCTTGATTTCCTTGAGCTTGATTATCTTGTACTGAGTCAGTTTCATGTTGTTCAGCTGTAGATTGTTCAGCTGTTGGAAACTGAGATTGATCCTGATCTGAAGATTCTGAAATTCTTAATCTTTCAAGATCGACAAAAACGGATTCTGGTATAATTGGTAACTGAGACTGAGAAATTGGTTCTTGTTTATCTTCATTTGTTTCACCAGGAAAGTTTGGTTCATAAAAAACTATGTGTATTGATTCTTCATGCTTGAGTGTCCGTTTGTTCAGTACTCTAAACGCTTTATTGACACCTGAGTATCTCAAAAATATTCCGTCATCAGCTTTGGGCTGAAAAGTTTTGAGTTGATTCTTTCCTTTGCTTCCAAAGGCATGAAAAATATGAGACATTTGGTTTTCTCCAATTCCAAATCTCATAAGGTGTCTTCTCATGTCTTTTGTTCATGAGAGCTTTGTTCTATGTGTAGCAAGCTGTGTTTACTGCTTCTGCCCAATACCTTTATGGTAACTTTGATTCACAGATCATGGTCCTCCCAGCTTCTTTGAGAGTTCTATTCCTTCTTTCAGCTACTCCATTTTGCTGAGGTGTTGCTGTGGCTGCAAGCTGATGTAGCACGCCATTTTCTCCACAATATTCAATGATTATATTGTTGAGAAACTCAGTTCCTTTGTCTGATCTAATCTTGACAACTGTTACACCTTTCTGGTTTTGGAGTCTCTTGAGAAGTTCTGTGAGTTGTTGCTTGGTTTCACTTTTCTTTGACAAGAAAATTACCCATGTATATCTTGAGTAATCATCCACTACTACCAGTGTGTACTTCTTTCCACTAACACTTATAGGTATGACTTCCATTATTTCTTAGGTTATCTTCTAATACCCTCCCTCAAACGTTGCCGGGTTGAAGGGAACGTTTGTCTTAGCCAACAATGAATATGGTACAACTTTTTGACACTCACGGCTTTTAGCTCTCGGCTCTTGGCTCTTTTGGCTCCTAGCTCTTGGCTTTTAGTCCGTAGCTCTTTCTTTTTTTGTCAAAAAATCTTTTCAATTTTCTCTGATTACTGCAAACATGCTCTACCATTCGTACCATTTACATCGTTCGACGGAGGGATCTGTTTTCATTGTCATTGTTGAATTTGATCTGCATTTTTAATGATAAAAAAAATCAAAGAATAGACAAAGGGTGGAATCATGGAAATTTATCAATCTTTATTCGAGAAAAAATAATATGGGCGTAGTCCATCTTTATTTGGGGAAAAGAAATAATCGGGAGGATGTAGTGAAACATTGCCGATGTAAAAAAAAATTGAAATTTAAAATACAACCGTTGTAGGAAGGTTTTACCAAGTGGCATACATTACAACTATTCATTTCTAACCTCTCACACACGATAAAAGTGTATTATGTGAAAGAGAGTAAAAATGAGAGGCTCTAATGTATGCCACTTGGTATAACCTTCCTACAACCGTTGCACCATAAAATCTCTCCAAAAAAAAAAAATCATGGATCAAATTGACCTTTTTTTTTTTTCGCTACATGGGATTTGATGGAATAGCGAAAGAGGACCGGCGGGGTTTTGCCATTATTAAGATACCAGAATCCCCGTCCCTAGCTCTGATACCATAAAGAAAATCAGAAACATAGCGGAAACAATAAACTCTGATTTTTTTTTTTTTTTTTGACGTGATGAAATAATACAATGCATTCTTCTTTATATAGGAGAGTAATAAATAAGATAAAACAATATTTAAGATAAACTCTTATCTTAAATTAAATTTAAAAATTAAACAATCTTTTATTCAAACTACAACTTTTTTCTGAAATCCATTATTTCTTACGTTATCTTCTAATAAGACTAGGGTTGTAAATGATCTAAACTGTTCGCTTAGCTCAACGCTCGGCTCGTGAAATACTCGTTTATATATGATTTAACCGAACGTGAGCTGAAATCAAACCGTTCATCAAAGCTAACGAGACAACCTCGAACATTTTAAAGTTTAACTCGAAATGTTTACGAACTACATTGAGCACTATCGTAATATATATATATATATGTTGACGCAGAAACACCCATATATACAAGTGTTAGTTAGAAAGTATAGCTACCCATCATCATCATCATAAATTCAGTGCTCATCGTCTTTCTTCTTCTTCAATTCATTTCTATCTGGTGATTATGGAGAAGCTGAAAATATTGCAGCAGGCAGAGAAAGATGTAGTGCTGCAAATTAATGGCGTCCGATTAATTCAGGAGAAAGAGAAGAACAAGATTCAGCTCATGAGGTCTTTTCTGGAAAAACACGATGATGATGCTTCTTGCAAGGTTTGCGTACTGATTAATTAATTGATCCTTTGCTTTTCTAATTTTAATTCTAACTGTTAATTAATCAACAAGGATTTCTCCTGATTGAGGTTTTTATTGCTTATGCATTCATGCATGTTAGACAAACACATTCCTTCGTTAAAGAAGCTTATGTACGGCTTTTTAGTGTTTGTGATTTCGTTTTGTTTAACGAACCAAACTCAAACAAGAATTTTAAGATTTTAAACTCGTTTCTTATTGAGTCCAAATTTGATTATTAAGATTTAAATTGGGTTTGAAGATACTTTGTAACTAACTAACAAAATACTACTAATGTTCAGGAGGTGGACGATTCTACCCTTAGAAGATTTCTTCTTGCTAGAGACCTAAACATTGAGAAAGCTATTGGAAAATGATGGTTAAATGGATATGTTAAATGATATGTCATATTGAGCCTATTGGGCCTAAGTGGTGAAGGGAAAGTGTTAGTAATAAGGGGAAAATTGGAGAAACCAATTTCTCCCACATTGGAAGGAAGGAAGGAAAAGAGCCAACATATATATGATGTTGTATTAGTGTAGTGGTAAGAACTTACCAACTTTATACACTGTTCTCTACGCGCGAGCGCAGGGGGGGTGCAAATCCATCCGGATTTCGGCTTGAACTTGTGTGCGCGTCCTGCGGACACGAATGCAGCTCGATTCAAAGGTCCTGAACTCTATTTTTTGAAACTTCCAACCGACAACACTTATTTTTTATTTTTTGAACTGAATACTGATAATTCAGAGACCTTCCAACTGACAACACTTATGGCATCTGCTGTGAACTTTATTTTTTCGAACTGAATACTGATAATTCAGAGACCTTCACCTTCCAACTGACAACACTTATGGCATCTGCTGT
Organism: Gentiana straminea; assembly: GCA_036785695.1. Taxonomy (NCBI): domain Eukaryota; kingdom Viridiplantae; phylum Streptophyta; class Magnoliopsida; order Gentianales; family Gentianaceae; genus Gentiana; species Gentiana straminea. The sequence goes on along the minus strand of JAVUPR010000048.1, from coordinate 6,832,765 downwards.
GAACTTTATTTTTTCGAACTGAATACTGATAATTCAGAGACCTTCCAACTGACAACACTTATGGCATCTGCTGTGAACTTTATTTTTCGAACTGAATACTGATAATTCAGAGACCTTCCAACTGACAACACGACAACACTTATGGCATCTGCTGCTGCTGTGCCTGTTCCATTTCCTTGCTGTAATGACAAAACCAATGAATGTGATAAATGTATTTACATGAAAGAAACAAAAGATGGCTATGTCATCTTATGTCTTTATGTGGATGACATGCTGATGGTTGGTAGTAATGATAAGATGATCAAATCTACCAAAGATATGTTAAATGCCAGATTTGAAATGAAAGATATGGGTTTAGCAGAGATGATATTGGGAATTAGAATTACAAGAAATTCTAATGGTCTCATTTTGAGTCAATCTAATTATATTGATAAAATCCAGGAAAAATTCAATAAAGATGACTCAAATGAAGCTAGAACTCCAATAGATCAAAGTCAACCTTTGTTCAAAAATAAAGGTGAGGGTGTATCTCAATTAGAGTATGCAAGGATCATTGGAAGTCTAATGTACTTAATGAGTTGTACTAGACCGGATATCGCTTACGCTGTTGGCAAGCTAAGTAGATATACTAGTAATCCGAGTCATGAACATTGGAAAGCTATAGTGAGGTTACTGAGATACTTAAGATATACTCGTAAGTACGGCCTTCACTATACAAGAGAACCAATTGTTATAGAAGGATATACCGATGCAAATTGGATTTCAGATTCAAAGGATTCAAAATCCACAAGTGGCTTTGTATTCACGTTAGGCGGTGGAGCCGTGTCTTGGAAATCTTCCAAACAAACCGTGATAACTAGATCCACAATGGAATCTGAGTTTGTGGCATTGGATAAATGTGGGGAAGAGGCAGAATGGTTGCATCAATTCCTAGAGGATATTCCTCAATGGCCGAAGCCAGTGCCAGGAATATGTATTCACTGTGACAGCCAATCAGCGATTGGAAGAGCACAGAACATAATGTATAATGGTAAGTCTAGGCACATACGCCGAAGACATAATTCCATTAGACAACTACCCTCAACTGGTACGATTACCTTAGACTATGTTAAGTCAGAGGATAATCTTGCGGATCCGCTAACCAAAGGGTTAAATAGAGAGGTAGTTGCTAAATCATCAAGAGGAATGAGACTAAAGCCCATGGAATAAAACTTTTGCGAAGGAAAACCCAACCTTGTAGATTGGAGATCCCAAAATCTTGGTTCAATGGGACAACCTAATTGCCGAAGTAAAGTCACTGTGGGAGGTAACCCTCAAGCTCATTCCTAAGATGAAGAAACAGTGAGATTGAACGAGGATAAGCTCACAGAAGAGCTTTTAATGATTTGTGTAAGAAGAATATTTTGAGAAAATTCTGAATTACAGAATCACCTATGTAAGAGAGAAGAGGGCCGCTTCAAAGGGAATTGTGAGGGCGCAATTCTTAGAAACTCTTGCTGAACCAGGCAAATGTCCACGGCCAAAATGGACATAACCGTAAGAACCTATGTTGATAGGTAGATGCAGTGTGGTTGATATGTCATCATTTACATCAACGGCAGAATAGTTCAAGGACATCGCGTCTACTAGTCAGCCAGTAAAGTAAACATATTTAATCAAGGGAAGGTTCAAAGGGTCACACCTACCTATCCTATGCATTGATCTACCGCCGAACTCTCAATTTCATTCTTAGAGCCTTTGCTAGGGTTTAAACACTATTCCATTAATGTGGGGGATTGTTGGAAAATGATGGTTAAATGGATATGTTAAATGATATGTCATATTGGGCCTATTGGGCCTAAGTGGTGAATGGAAAGTGTTAGTAATAAAGGGAAAATTGGAGAAACCAATTTCTCCCACATTGGAAGGAAGGAAGGAAAAGAGCCAACATATATATGATGTTGTATTAGTGTAGTGGTAAGAACTTACCAACTTTATACATTGTTCTCTACGCGCGAGCGCAGGGGGGGTGCAAATCCATCCGGATTTCGGCTTGAACTTGTGTGCGAGCGCGCGTCCTGCGGACACGAATGCAACTCGATTCAAAGGCTCCCGAAAGAAGGTTCGGTTTTGCAACCCGAACCTTTATTTTTCGAACGAATGCTGATAATTCGAGATACTTCCAACCGACAACTTTTATTTTCGATGCCGCATACCGATACCGTGCATATACGTGACCTTCCAACCGACAATTTATGGCATACTTCTGCCCAATTCCGTAATGACATTCAATACGTGGTAATGAAGAGAGGTCGTTCCACTTCAAATTCCATCGTTTTATGACATCCTCTACGAATAAAGCCTATATAAAGAACATCATACAAAACCGATTTACAGACGAGCAATCTGCTTCTTCTTACTTCTTTTCTACATGAAAACGAGAGTTCAAACTACAAGGTTCTTAAGCAATTGAAGGCGTTGTGCTTCCTGTCATTGCTATCCGTTCTATCCTGGGAGATTAACGTCCCGCTGAAGCTCACGGTACACGAAGGTGAGGGGATGAATTAGTCTTAAGGAAACTGTGTGCAACACTGGGCTCGGATCATATATCCTTTTTCCGTTTCCTTTGCATTTGTAATTCGAATTTGTTGTTATTCGTTTCTTTGTAATTTTTCTTTCGTTTTTGAATAAGATTGTCCAACAATCTTAAGACTAATTCTGATATTTCTTGTTCATTAACGAGAGGAAATTAAGAACGAACAGTTTGTATAACTGTGTTGGATCGAACAAGTTCTTCTTGTGAACAGTTTCGAGATTCATCAAACCGAATTCCTACATTGAAGAAAGCGAATCGAGTTGTGTAAAACGAGTTTGAAAAGATTCGGTTTTAAAACGTAATTGAAGAAAGCGAATCGAGGTGTGTAAAACGAACCGTTTTTTTGAATCAAGCCGAATTTTAAACGAGCCGAATTTTAAATGAACTCGCTTTAAACGAACTCGCTTAAAAAAACGAGTTTTTATGATTAAAACGAGTCGTTTCATTAAAACCAAGCTGTTTTGGGTTTAAAACGACAGTGGTTCAATAAAACGAGTTCTAAACGAATCTTTTGTTGAATTGAGTATAGTTCAATTAAAGATTGTTCTATAAATCGTTGAAAAGAAATTTAATCTTTTGTGTTAAATTTCAGAAATGGCTACCAATACGGAATCAAAGAAATGTGTAGCTCGACGGTTGTTGGAATACAAGATGGTGGATTCAAGACCACTCATCGAACAGATCGAAGAATTAGGGATGATTCTTCAGGACGTTCAAGCCGAAAATATACAAATTTAGTAAGGCTTTTATAATTGCATGTTTCGTTGAAAAGCTACCAAAGAATAATATTGTTGAAAGAAATATTATTCAAGGCATGGAAGATAGTGATCTTTGTGCCGTTGTGTCAGAAGTGAACATGATGGATTCAAATCCTAGAGAATGGTGGGTAGACACGGGAGCTACAAGGCACATATGCTCGACGGGGAAGTGTTTACTAAGTTCGAGTCGGTTCAAGGTAATGAGACTTTGTTCATGGGAAACTCGGCTACTTCGCTATAGCCGGAAAGGAGAAGTGATTCTCGAAGATGACTTCGGCAAGCATCTAACTCGAAGAATGTGCTATATGTCCCGGATATGCGTAAGAATCGGTGTCTGGAGTGCTGTTGAATAAGAATGGCTTCCGTCTTGTTTTAGAGTCCGACAAGTTTACTTTAACTAAGAGTGGTATGTATGTCGGTAAGGGGTATGTCTGTAATGGCATGGTCAAGCTGAATGTAATGGCTATTAGGCCAAACAATATCAATAATAATATTGCCGGTTCTCGCTTACTTGGTTGAGTCACCTTCCTTATGGCATGGTAGACTAGGACATGTTAATTACGATTCCCCGCGTAGATTAATAAGTCTAAAATATATCCCCAAATTCGAAATTAATAAAGAACATAAGTGTGAAACTTGTGTTGAAGCGAAATTAACAAGAGCGTCCTTTCAAAATGTTGAAAGAAATACGCAACCACTCGAACTAATACATAGCGACGTGTGTGATCTTAAAATTGTGCAATCGAGAGGCGGAAATAATTATTTTATTACCTTTATCGATGACTGCACTAAATATTGCTATGTATACTTGTTAAAAGGAAAATATGAAGCGATAGATAAATTTATTCTATTCGTAAAAGAAGTTGAGAATCAACATGGAAAAAAGATCAAAATACTCCGAAGCGATAGAGGTGGTGAATATTTGGCACCACTAAGTGATTTTTGTGCCGAACATGGGATTATTCATGAAATAACCGCGCCATGGTCACCACAATCGAACGGAGTTGCTGAAAGGAAAAATAGAACATTGAAAGAAATGATGAATTCAATGTTGTTGAGTTCACGAGTATCACAAAACTTGTGGGGGAAGCTATCCTTTCTAGCAATTATCTTTAAAATAAGATACCCCGAAAGAAACAAGAGAAAACTCCTTATGAACTGTGGAAAGGTAAACCACCTTCTTACAAATACTTGAAAGTGTGGGGGTGCCTTGCAAAGGTGCTCGTACCTACACCCAAAGTAGTAAAGATAGGATCAAAAACTGTTGATTGTATATTCATTGGATATGCACACAACAAGTAGTGCTTATCGATTTCTTGTGTATAAGTCGATAATCCCGAAATACATAAAAATACGATAATGGAATCGAGAAATGCATCATTCTTTGAGAATGTATTTCCGGCTAAAACAAATGAACCTAGTTCATTAAAGCGTGTTCATGTTCGGATCAACCTTCGAACAAGTAAATGAAGAAGAGCCAACCGAGGTTGAGCCAAGAATAAGCAAAGGTCGAGGACCGAAAAATCTTTTGGTGAAGATTTTATCACGTATATGATAGAGACAGATCCTCAAAGCTTTAAAGAAGCGACGACTTCTTCTGAAGGTCCAATGTGGAAAGAAGCAATAAATAGTGAAATAGACTCTATATTGCAAAATCATACTTGGGAGTTAGTTGATCTACCTCCAGGATGTAAGCCACTAGGATCAAAATGGATCTTTAAGAGAAAATGAAACCCGATGGATCTATTGATAAATATAAGGCCGACTAGTAATAAAAGGTTATAGTCAAAAAGAAGGTCTTGATTATTTTGACACATATTCTCCGGATTTGAGAATAACTTCCATTAGGATGGTACTTGCTATAGCCGCTTTGCGTAATTTAGAAGTACATCAAATGGATGTGAAAACCGCTTTCTTAAATGGAGATTTAGAAGAAGAAATCTACATGGAACAACCCGAGGGTTTTTCTAGTCCAGGACAAGATAAGAAAGTGTGTAAATTGGTTAAGTCATTATATGGCTTAAAACAAGCACCAAAACAATGGCATCAAAAGTTTGATCATGTTATGCTTGAAAAAGGGTTCAAAACCAATGAATGTGATAAATGTATTTACATGAAAGAAACAAAAGATGGCTATGTCATCTTATGTCTTTATGTGGATGACATGCTGATAGTTGGTAGTAATGATAAGATGATCAAATCTACCAAAGATATGTTAAACGCCGATTTGAAATGAAAGATATGGGTTTAGCGAGAGATGATATTGGGAATTAGAATTACAAGAAATTCTAATGGTCTCGCATTTTGAGTCAATCTAATTATATTGATAAAATCTTGGAAAAATTCAATAAAGATGACTCAAATGAAGCTAGAACTCCAATAGATCAAAGTCAACCTTTGTTCAAAAATAAAGGTGAGGGTGTATCTCAATTAGAGTACGCAAGGATCATTGGAAGTCTAATGTACTTAATGAGTTGTACTAGACCGGATATCGCTTACGCTGTTGGCAAGCTAAGTAGATATACTAGTAATCCGAGTCATGAACATTGGAAAGCTATAGTAAGGTTACTAAGATATTTAAGATATACTCGTAAGTATGGCCTTCACTATACAAGAGAACCAATTGTTATAGAAGGATATACTGATGCAAATTGGATTTCAGATTCAAAGGATTCAAAATCCACAAGTGGTTTTGTATTCACGTTAGGCGGTGGAGCCGTGTCTTGGAAATCTTCCAAACAAACCGTGATAACCAGATCCACAATGGAATCTGAGTTTGTAGCCTTGGATAAATGTGGTGAAGAGGCAGAATGGTTGCATCAATTCCTAGAGGATATTCCTCAATGGCCGAAGCCAGTGCCAGGAATATGTATTCACTGTGACAGCAATCAGCGATTGGAAGAGCACAAAATATAATGTATAATGGTAAGTCGAGGCACATACGCCGAAGACATAATTCCATTAGACAACTACTCTCAACTGGTATGATTACCTTAGACTATGTTAAGTCGTAGGATAATCTTGCGGATCCGTTAACCAAAGGGTTAAATAGAGAGGCGAGTTGCTAAATCATCAAGAGGAATGGGACTAAAGCCCATGGAATAAAACTTTTGCGAAGGAAAACCCAACCTTGTAGATTGGAGATCCCAAGATCTTGGTTCAATGGGAAAACCTAATTGCCAAAGTAAAGTCACTGTGGGGGGGTAACCCTCAAGCTCATTCCTAAGATGAAGAAACAGTGAGATTGAACGAGGATAAGCTCACAGAAGAGCTTTTAATGATTTGTGTAAGAAGAATATTTTGAGAAAATTCTGAATTACATAATCACCTATGTAAGAGAGAAGAGGGGCCGCTTCAAAGGGAATTGTGAGGGCGCAATTCTTAGAAACTCTTACAGAACCAGGCAGATGTCCACGGCCAAAATGGACATAACCGCGCAAGAACCTATGTTGATAGGTAGATGCGGTGGTTGATATGTCATCATTTACATCAACGGCGAATAGTTCAAGGACATCGCATCTACTAGTCAGCCCGAAAGTAAACATATTTAATCAATGGAAGGTTCAAAGGGTCACACCTACCTATCCTATGCATTGATCTACCGCCGAACTCTCAATTTCATTCTTAGAGCCTTTGCTAGGGTTTAAACACTATTCCATTCATGTGGGGGACTGTTGGAAAATGATGGTTAAATGGATATGTTAAATGATATGTCATATTGGGCCTATTGGGACTAAGTGATGAATGGAAAGTGTTAGTAATAAAGTTAAATTGGAGAAACCAATTTCTCCCACATTGGAAGGAAGGAAGGAAAAGAGCCAACATATATATGATGTTGTATTAGTGTAGTGGTAAGAACTTACCAACTTTATACATTGTTCTCTACGCGCGAGCGCAGGGGGGTGCAAATCCATCCGGATTTCGGCTTGAACTTGTGTGCGAGCGCGCGTCCTGCGGGCACGAATGCAGCTCGATTCAAAGGCTCCCGGCAAAGGTTCGGTTTTGCAACCTAAACCTTTATTTTTCGAACTGAATACTGATAATTCAGAGACCTTCCAACTGACAACACTATGGCATATCCGTGACCTTCCAACCGTTATGTATTCCATTTCCTTGCCGTAATGACATTCAATACGAGGTAATGAAGCCGAGGTCGTTCCACTTCAAATTCCATCTCGTTTTATGACATCCTCTACAGAATAAAGCCTATATAAAGAACAGCATACAGAACCGATTTACAGACGAGCAATCTGCTTCTTCTTACTTCTTTTCTACATGAAAACTGAGAGTTCAAACTACAAGGTTCTTAAGCAATTGAAGGCGTTGTGCTTCCTGTCATTGCTATCCGTTCTATCCTGGGAGATTAACGTCCCGTTGAAGCTCACGGAACACGAATGTGAGGGGACGAATTAGTCTTAAGGAAACTGTGTGCAACACAGGGCTCGGATCATATATCCTTTTTCCGTTTCCTTTGCATTTGTAATTCGAATTTGTTGTTATTCGTTTCTTTGTAATTTTTCTTTCGTTTTTGAATAAGATTGTCCAACAAAATCTTCGTATATGTACCTTAAATATCGAAAATGGAGGCAAACATTCATACCCAACGGCTACATTTCTGCTAATGATATTGTGAATGAATTGGCCCAAAGCAAAGTTCTAATGCAAGGTACTGATAAGATGGGCCGGCCCATTAATATCATCGTCGTCGGTGCTAGACATTTCAAAAACAAAGCCTGCCCATGTGAGTTCAAGGGCTAAATTACAATTTTGGTCCTCTAACTAGACACAATTTTCGATTTTGGTTCTGATTTTTCTCCGGCGACAATTTTAGTCCTGCAAGTGGTCTGTTTTTGCAAAAATAGTCCTGAACGCCGGAAAGACCACTTACAAGACTAAAATTGTCGCCGGAAAGACCACTTACAGGACTAAAATTGCCGCTGGAAAAGACCAATTTTAGTCCCGTAAGTGGTCTTTCCGGCGTTTAGGACTATTTTTGCAAAAAAAAAGACCACTTACAGGACTAAAATTGTTGCTCTGGAGAAAAACCAGAGACCAAAATCGAAAAACGTGTCTAGTTAGAGGACCAAAATTGTAATTTAGCCTAAGTGCAAGCGTATGATCCCTGATCCAGTACTATTCTACCCCGACCCCCACCCCAACCCCACCACACCACACCCCTTTCAAGTCATTAAAAATGATATTGACACCACGGAATTGTTTCAAGTATCATGATTGTTTAGGGTACCCAAAAATATTATTTTAGGCACCATGATTATTTTCTCGCATAAAGATAGAAGCACTATTGATATTGACGTTTCTATCCTTATACAAACATCACTCACGGAGGACAAGGTATATAGGCAACATAAGTTGAAATGGCGTTTTTCTTATACATAACGAACGAACGAACAGTAATAATAACAATAGCATACATGCAAGGTGTTGAAACAATTATATACACGAAGCAATTAAATAATTATATACTCGAAAAAATTAGGTGGTGTCAATATAATAACCTTTATTTATTTTGGAAGAAACTCATTAAACAAGCATAATATAAAGTTTAAACTCGACTCGTCTATGCTAACATATTAACAAATACAAGCTTAAACGAGTCGAATTCAAGATATTAGCTAGAAATATTAAACGTTTTGGTTTTTTAAAGGTGCAGGCCTATTGCCCAGAAAGACTAGGGAAATTGTACTTTGTACATGTACGCCTTATGTATTTATGACTGCATGGAAGATTATTTACCCTTTCATTGACAACAATACTGACGATACGGGGGTTTACTCCTCCACGTGGAATTATTTGAATGGTCCAACTGGCATGTGGAAAAGTCTATGTCAAATACAGCAGTATTAGATCGACACGATATGCACTCGCAGAGACCGTAGTCACGGCAGATTCTTCAGGTTATTATTCAAGTGTCTAGTCTCGATCACCCATGTCGGCATGTATCGAGTCGAGACGGAGACTTCCCGTCCAGATACCCGGGCCCACCATCCAGTAGGTTGCTTGAGCAGGAGGGCAAAGCCCATTTAAGGGTATTTATGCCAATGGACCAAACCGTCCTAAATTTAGGGCAGAGGAAGGATATGTACCTATAAATACACCATTCCAGGAACTACGTAAGGCTTGATTCCTGGGTCTAAGACAGGATACGTAGGCAATCCAAGATACATTCTTGGACTCACCATAAACCACCTAAAAACACTACCTTTCCTAAAAAGTTCAGCCATTCGATCCCATTACAGCTCACCCTTAGATTACACGTGGCCCTGTTATTCCGGTGGTGCATTATTTAGCATCGTCAAATACCAAGAAAAAGGTGAGTATCAATTTAGTTTCTCCCGTCATTGACACTACAGTCTACAGTGAATCGACTCTCGAGACACCATACCGACATTCGACCTCTGTAAAATCGAACCTAACCCGAAATTTGATCAACAACCTCAGTTTTGTTGATCCTTATCGTCCTTCTGTCTCATCTTTTCGTTACATTACATGTGCGATTTGCTAAGGAAAACCAATCATCACCCGGATTGTGCATTCACTAAGAGTTACCACATGCATCGGTGTCCACAAGAGATCAGTTTTCATCCTATATAATAGACACAGAAATTACATCTAATATATTCATGGAAACCCACCTAGGTCATACTCTTAATCAGCACATTTGTTAACCCGCGGTAGCACGAAAGCACAGGAGGCTTCTTCTGCTGTGCTGTCTTTTCGACTAATAACCTATAAGATTGACTACCAATAGTCTGCACAAGAACAAGATCCGCCTTGAAACGTATAATGAAACCGCACATTAACTTGTCCTGTCTTCATAAAGCTTGAAATTTTTGTATTTGCAGAAATTATATCATAATTGGAGCTGAATTTTTCTTTTGCTAGTTTACAAGCAAGAGCATTGCAGTTACAGGCTATATAGATTGACAATAATAACGACGAAAGAGACGAATACATCTCGTACCCGTTTTTTATAATACAAGCGTGAACTGAAGTGGCTGTGCTTAGATTAGGAGAGAGTCTGCATGCTTCAAGAAGCTGTAAGAGCTTATGATGACCTGAACAAATTGATCCAAGAAGAATTCAAAATACTATCAACATACCTAGGCATTAAAGCAAACACCTTCCGTGCAATGAATAGTATAAGTCAATCAAAATCTATAAAATTAAAACGACAAACAATTAACAGAATTTTGTCTACAAGTTATGAAGTAAGTAAATAAAGGGAGAAACGAGAACCTGCATTTGAATGATGACGGAGTGTATACATAGGTAATGGAAGTTTCGATGACATATTCTCTGCAGTTTGCATAGGTAAACCTGCATTAGTGTTTGCTCATTTTTATCGATCTTTAATCAACTAGCAGAATGGAGTGTGGAGTTGCGAACCGAGCATAGAGCTCGAGCAGCATTTTGAAGAGTGTCATTTCAGTAGTACTACTACTACCTCCTCTCCCGTTCCGTCCCAAAATATAAATCAGTTTAGGACATTTCACATATCGATTAAGAAAACGATTAAACGTCATTAATTATAATGATAAAATTCTAGAATAAAATAATTTGATGTATAATAAATTAGACGTAAAAGAAAAAAATATAATAAACTAGACTAATAACTCGCATCATGCATGGGGAGAACAAAAATTAAGTAAATTGAAAAAGAAGAGTGAACATTAGTATATTAACTTCACTAAGTATACACAAATGGACGGCTTTACCCTTAACCAATGGGGTGCGGCCGATCCCTAAAATAAAAATATATATAATAATAGTAGATAATTTTTTTATAAACACATATTTATATGTAATTGATTCTCTTATTTTTATGCATTTTTTCTATATTTTTCATCTTTTACTATATAATTACATGTATAGAATTAAATATACAATTATATGTGTGATACGGAAAAAAATTGACAAATTTCCGACATTTATATTAAAATTCCTGCAGCCGTCCTTGTACACAATATTGCACCATTATTATATCCCGAAGAATCTTGAAATTCAATGATTTGTTTCAAGTTATTTATATATATTTGTTGTTGTTATCAACAAACTATTTTTTCTTCCTCCCTTAAACCAATCATTGATTTGATTTTGTTTTAATTTAATGATTCATCGTTCAAAGATATACACACATATACATGCAGGAAAGATGTGTAGAAGTTCTAGGACTCTTGAAGTTGAATGCTGAGATTTTGTCTTGAAATTGGCTTCGACTTGCTTTCCTTTTGGCAAGTGTCACATAAGCTATCCTTCTTGTAAGAAATCTCAGGTAATCCAATTACTAACTGCTTTTTGACCAGTGTGTTGATGTCATCAAAGTTGAGGTGACTCAGTTTCTTGTGCCATAGCCAGCTAATTTATGATTTGGTATGAACAAGTAAACAAGTCTCCGAAACTGCTGTTGACCAATCTACAACATACATATTCTCTTTTCTTCTTCCAGCAAGAACTACTTGATAAGCTGATTCGCTGACAACGATGCAAAATTCTTTATCAAATGTGACTATGTATCCCATGTCACAAAATTGACTGGTGTTGAGAAGATTGTAGTGCAGTCCTTCCACATAAGATACATTCTTGATTTTAAGTCCATTCCTGATCAAGGTTCCATAACCTTTTGTATATCCTGGTCTGTCTTTACTCCCAAAATTGACTTTAGGTCCATCCTTGGCAACAAAATTAACTAGACGGTCTTTGCTCTTTGTCATGTGTCTTGAGCATCCACTGTCAAAATACCAAATATCCTACAAGACAAATTAAAAGGTTTTAGGTACCCAACTCTGTTTGGGTCCATATGGGTGAGTTGTAAGTACAAATCGGGGGATATTTCCATAAGGTCATCTTTGGAAATTGTTGCACTTGTTTTCATATATATAAGCCACACTCCCATAGTATTTGTTTCTGGATTGTGCCTTATTTATATGATCTCTCAAGTCTTTTGGCTGAAACTGGTTTCCATGATGCTTTCTATTATTGAACGCTGAATTGTAACCATCATTATGTCTGTACTGAGGTCTATGCTGACTTCGGTACTGAGACTTTTGCTGAGGACTGGGGTAAGTCCTTTGCTGAGTCTTGGACTGAAACTTGTGATAAGTTTTCTGTCTTGAATGATTTTTTCTATCAGTTTTAATAATGGGTTCATAGAAATTACAATCATCATCAGTGGGAAATAATCTGCCTTTCCCCCGACTGTGTGAATCTTTGAATGATTAATATTCTTGGATTTACTCTGACTAAGTTTTTCTGATTCTTCATACGATCAGCTTTTGTAGATCTGGCAGTTGATCTACCATTCTTGTTTCCTTGATGTGCAGCTGATTTACCTTTAGATTTGCTTTTGTTATTGAACGCAGCTGACTTCTTGGAAAACTGATGCTGAGACTAAGTTGATTCACGTGGAACTAGTTTTACTTGTTCAACATGCTTCTCAGTTTGAGGAAATTGCTCAGCCACAAACTTAACGCCAGTTTTGACATTAGGTTCAGAAGCTTTGCTCGTTCCTTCCTTTGAAGTTTGATGTGTATCAAATCCTAGGCCAGTTCTATCTCCATATGGATTTTCAGATTTAAATCCAATAGCTGAACTTGATTGAGCAAAAGATTCGAGTTCTTTGCTTCTTGATGCGATGGGCGATACGATTCTTTCCTTTGTCAGTTCTGGTCAATTTCAACGTGTTCAATTCAGCTTTCAATCTTTCGACCTCTAGAATTAAAGCTTCTTTTTCTGGCTTTAATTGATTCATAACCAGCTTGTATAGTCACCAGATGATTCATCAATTCATCAAGAGTTTCTTCTAATTCTGGATTTTTTGGATTGGAGTCAGCAGTTGAAGAACAAGCATTTTGCATAGAAATCTTGTTGAGGTATATTTAGAGTTGGATTCACATATTCATTTGAATCTTCCATATGTGAGCCATCAGAGCTGTATCATCTGAGAGTCTTTCAGTGCCAGCTTCATAGTCCGACTCATCTCCCGCTAAGAGAGCCCTTCTACCGGTTCTTCGTTGTTGAGTCTTCTTACCAATCAGCTCTGGACATTCAGCTTTGTAATGTCCAGGCTTTTTTGTAGTTAAAGCAAATATATTCATCATCTTTACTTTTATCGGGAGTCTTTATGATATACTTTTGAGTGACTGGATGTCCACTTTTCATTCTTCGAATTCTATTCATCATGAGAGTCATCTGTTCTTCCATTTCATCTAACTGTTGGAGATTGCTAGAGGAAGTTTCTTGATTGTCATTGGATGCTGCTGTAAGAGCTGTTGTATTGGGTTCCTCCAGAGCTTTGATTATTGCTGCTGTGCTTGTGAAATCTTCGTTGAATTAATAAGCTTTCAGATCTAAGAAGATTTTGAAGGAATCTTCTATATCAAGTCTTCTTGACTCTTCCATTGCTGTAACTTTCATCTTCTAGCACATAGCTTTCAAGATTCTTAGTGTTGATTTATTTCTTGGTATATTCAATCTTGAGTAGTGCTAGTTCACCCATTATTGCACCGAATCTTGTTTCCATATGTTCGATGTTTTCTCCGGACTTCATCTTGAAATTCTCAAACTTCTGTTTGGCAACTGAGATCTTGTTTTCTTTGATGGAATCAGTTCCTTCGCACACCAGCTGAAGTTTCTCCCATATTTCTTTTACAGTTGTGCAATCTTTGACTTTAAGATACATATTGTTGTCAAGAGTTATGAGGATGATATCCATGGCGATATTGTTGAGATTGTTTCTTTTTCGATCATCATTGTTCCACTCGCTTTTGGGCTTGGCGACTCTAACTTGATCACCATTAACAGTCTGCATGTGAGTGATTTGGATAGGTCCATCAGTAAGTATGTCCATCATCTCATCACGAGTGGCAACTAGAAAAACCTACAAACGAGGTATGTATTCATCAAAGCGGTCCATGTTACACGTAAGCATCCGTCTGGCATACTGATTCTTATTCATAGTGTAAATGAGTTTATGCAAGAACTGGAAACTAAAAACTGAGGCTTTTTCAGGAGAACAACTAGAGAATATAATCAGAACAAGTGAGATTAAAGAACATTGCTCCGATACCAATTGTTGGTCCCTTGGAAAGGTTGACACAAGTTTAGAGGGGAGGGGGGTGAATAAACTTGTCACCAAAAACTAGATTTTAAATCTGATTAGTTCAGTTGTAAACTTGTGTGGAGTTGAGCTGACTTAGCTGAGTATAAATCAAAACTGATTTATGCTGTAAGTGAGTCAACCGGCATCGGATATATTTTTAGCCTTTATGCAGATCTTGTTGTATCTAAGAAATATCTGATGAGTATGCAAAACTGAATTCTGGTGAATGTCATTTTGTGAACTATGAGTGAATATCAATCAGTTTGTTCAGTTATGTTGTATGAAAAACTTGTATGAAAAACAATCACAAATACTGATATACTGAATAACATAAAGTAAATGCGTAAAGTAAGTAAGATAAGAATTATAGTGGTTCCAGGTGGTGTAATCCTGTCAGTCCACTATTCCCCTGTGATGTAGGAGGAAAATTCCACTAGAACTTTTTGAGGTAGCCGGTTACAAAAAGTCCTAATTGATAGTCCTTGGCTAATCCTTAGCTTCACTATCTAAACAACTGTAGAACATATGAGATTGCTGCTCTGCAACTGCTTGAAACACTGGTCCTTAGAGGGTTGTATTGCCTCTTCTCTCCACCACAAACACTCCCGACCACAAACACAACTAAATCTAAACCAGATTGCTTCACTGTCTAAACTTTTGATAAAAATCAAAGTTTGGCTGATTGATTCTTGCTTGTGGTTCTTCTAAGTGTCGAATTCTTGATAGATTCTTTGTAGCTTGAACACTTGAAGAATTCTGGATGTGATATTGTAAAGCGCAAATAGCAATTCAAATGAACAAAGACTTAGGCACAATAATTATTGTATTCTCGCGTTCGATTCTTGGTATTATGTGTTTGATCCTTGATGCCAAGTCCTCTATATATAGTGTGAGGTCCAACGTTCATCTTGCTTGAATTTTGAATTCTATCAACGTCTATATTTTTAGATGTCAGATGTCAGTGACCGTTCTGACATGTCAGTTCTTCATCCAATAATATTTCTTGATTTGTAACGTTCGAATGTAAGTTCAGTTCTTTGGATGACTGACATTAAGACTAAGTATCTTGATCAGTTTTAATCTGAATATGTTAGTTATCAGTTTATCAACTGACTTAGAGCATTAACTAAGTTTTTTACTCTTCTTCAAAACTTAGTACTCTATTCATCTGATTTTATATGACTTAATCAGAGTACACCATATCCTTTATAAATCATCTAAGATATCATTGTCCACTTCATACAAAATCCATAAAGTCAGATCATGTCATCACAGACTTACCTGAATTCTAACTTTACAGTCTCGACTTTATCCTTCATAACTGAGATTGAACCCTCAGTTCTTTATTCTTCAATAACTTAGTCTGTGTCCCTCAGTTCTTCATTCACTGAGTTTGTTCCCTCAGTTCTTCATGTTCTAGATAAGTCAACCGAGTCTGTGTCCCTCGGCGAACTTACCTTTTTCAGTTCTGAGTAAAATTCAGTTTTAGCTTCTGAGTGTCACTTTCAATTTTAGTCAATATCTTGTTTTTTAGATGATTTCCAGTTCTCAGTTTTACGACACTCTAACTATTACAGTTCTTGTCTGATATAACTTATACAATTATCAGACTCTAATAAATCCTATACATTAAGTTCTAGACATCGTTTATCTTTTCACTATAACAGCTAGCTTCAGCACTTCATCAATAAGGTGTAAACAAATAATTAGATGAATCATCATCAAAACGTAAATTTTCTTTCCAACACACATGAAAGGTAGTAGTCATTGCATTTGACTCTTCCGATGATTGGGGGTCACGGTGTGTTGCTAGACGATATCCCGAGATCGATAGGTATAAAGGGTATTTTCATAATTTGCACTTTGTGTCTAGGGCCAACATATTCGGAAACCTATCGGGTCACACACATAAGAACATCGAGCCAGATTAAAATAAGGAAAGTTTTATCTCGACTATAAAGTGTTATAGTGATAAATTAATATTGTGGTATTTATTTATTATGAATAAATTAAATACAAGATGTTAATTTGATTAATTAAATATACATATGATGTATATATATATGTCGAAAATATATATGTATATTGATACACATGTATTTTGTAAATTAATTAATCATATCATTATATTAATTAAAGAATATTCCGTATGCCAAATCTTTGGCTAAAGATGGCGCCAATAATAAGTGTATAAGATACACTTGGATTGTGTAATTTAATTAATAAGATTACCATAATATTAATATTAGATATTAATTGATTTTTGGAAAAATAGATTTATGGTAATAAGATAAAGATATATTCAATATAAGATAGTGTCGATATGTATCTTGGAAAAATATTTAATATAAGATATTAAATATTAAATGAGATAAATCAATCAAAGATGATTTCCTTATTTTATTAGGAAAAGTTTTTCTTTCTCATCATTCTACTAGAAGCTATTCCCAATCAGATTGGGATTGTCATAGGGCGCATCACACTCTATTTAAAGAAGGGTTTGACTAGATCTTTTATACATTATAATTCAAAGAGAATAATAGTTTCTTGTGAAAAATAGAGAGCTTCTTAGAAAGAGATTTAGAGAGAGAAAAGACCGGTCTAGCAACCGGATTTTTCTAAGTAGCAATCCAATGGTGGATTCCGGCGGGTTGTTCGTGTGGACTGGCGGTAGAGGACGAACGCTTGGGCGGCTCCGTGCACCACTACTCTCCTTAGACGGTCAAAGCGTCGATATTTTAGATCAAGCAAGGTAGCCACCACCTACGGTTTTTATGTTTGTTTCTTAAACGAAGTCGATCCTGGTAAAAAGAAATAAATTTTAAATTCCGCTGCGTTCCCGCATAGATTTCCTAACATAAATAAAATCCTATCGCTGTAATAATATCCATACGGTCGTACGTCGAGTGTCAAACATCAACGACCGTATCTTATAATCTGGATATCATGCTCTCTCAAAGTAACTCATTTACTTTTACTTTGCAAAGATTCACGAGAGTAAGACATCCTTATAAGAAGACCCTTTCGGATATTCACTCCTACTGATAGGGTACATCATTCCCGGACGAACAAACATGTATACTCCGCATGCTTCAGTATCACACCCAATCATTACCGTATTATCGCCCCATGGCTAGGGCAAACCTCAATAGTGTCAAAGCATGACAATCCACACCGTGATGCCATGAAGGCTCCGGTCTTAGGATAATTACACAACCACACATAGTGTGACACTTAACAATGTAAGTGGGTCAGTCTAACGTACGCATTCTCTAATACACGTCCACGTACAGTCCAAGTGTCTCTACACTTTGATAGCTGAGATCTATCCCTGCCCTTAAAGAAATAAGACATCTAATACGTGCTAGCCTGTTTGTACTATCAATTCACTTTTTAATAGTACATAAGCCTAGAGACATTTCAGTATCAAACTTATTAAAGTGATTATAGATCTCATCAATCGTTCATGGTTTCTCTATCACAGTTTAATACTAAGGACATTATCATATAACAATTCATAATTGATTCTTTAAAAGAACAAATATAGGACAACAGAAAAACCATTTAATATATATTTATAAACATAAAAAAATAAAAGAAATGATCTTACCCGGATCCGGTCCAACCCGATTGGGTTTAGTACACTATTTCAATATAAGCTTCCCAAACACACAATGCTCACAAAATTCCAAATGCTTGACCTTACACTCCCCAAGAAGATCTTTCTGAGAAAGAACATACATCCCCTTTTCACCCATGTGACCAAGTCTCATGTGCCATAGTTTTGTAAGCTGTGACTGATGAATCTCAGTTGATGCCACATCAGCAGAACCAACAACAATTGACCCTTGTAATATATACAGAGTCCCTTTCTTGTCTCCCTTGAGAACCTGAACTGAGTTTTTATAGACACTCAGTTTTCCACTTTCCCTCTTAAAACTGAATCCCATGCTGTCCAAAGAACTGAGAGATACCAAGTTTTTGGTCATTTGTGGAACATGTCTAACTTCACTCAGTTTACATAATCTTCCATCCTCTGTCCTCAACTGAACTGAGTCAATCCCAACTACCTTGTAGACCTTGCTTTTGCCATAGATATATGACCACCATTTATCTGCTGATAACTTGAGAACCACTCTATGTGAGGGCAAATATGAAAGGATGCCCCAGATTCCATAATCCACACATCAGTTTGATGTGCCGATTCACTTGCCACTAGGACCATATCCTCATCTGAGTCATGCTCAGCTGCCACAACGGCTGTGCCAGAACTGTTCTCCTGCTGTTTCTTCCTCTTTGGACAATTGGACTTCCAATGTCCATACTTCTTACAGTAATTGCAAACATCTATGGATTTAGGGCCTTTGGACATTGTCTTCTTGGAATTTTTCTTCCTAGACTGACCATGCTCTTTTCCACTGCTGCTACTGACTATCAGTCCAACTTCCTGATTGTCTGCCCCAGCTGCCTTATGTCTCAGCTTCCTGGCATGTAAAGCTGACATTACATCCTCTAAAGCAACTATATCCTTCCCAACTATGAAGGACTGCACAAAGTTCTCATAGAAAGCTGGTAATGAAACCAGCAAAATCAAAGCAGCATCTTCATCCTCAATCTTAACATCAATATTCCTGAGATCAAGTAATATTGTGTTCAATTGATCAATATGATCTCTCAACTGAGCCCCCTCATGCATCCTCAAGCTGAATAGCCTCTGCTTCAGCAGCAACTTGTTGGTCAATGACTTAGTCATATACAGACTTTCAAGCTTTAACTATAACTTGGCAGCGGTGTCTTCCTCAGCAACTTCGATGATAACATTATCAGATAAGCACAACATGATGGATGAATGTGCTTTCTCCTCCAGACTATCATAATCTGCAGAACTGGCATCCCCTCTATCAGATAAATGAGTCCACAATCCTTGTTGCTTTAACAAGGCCCGCATCTTGATTTGCCACACATTGAAACTGTTCATCCCTGTAAATTTATCAATCTTTACGTTCATTGATGATATCCTTCTAATTAAAGAACAAACATTTGATCACAAAATCCTAGCACCGGTCACTGGTCTTGGTGAAGATCAACTCCGTTCAACCTGCAACTCTCTAAATCTTGAACCCGAACGCTCCGATACCAGTTTGTTAAAACACAGACGAGAAACTTGCAGTTTAAGAAAGATAAAACAATAGCAATGCAAACATAAAGTATGACGGAAATTGATAAAATATAGAAACAAAAGAGAACACAGTGATTTAACGTGGTTTTCGGCGTTGTGCCGACTACTCCACGGACAGAAAATGAGATATTTTACTATGCACAAAGTTACAAGGTATTTCTCACAAAGTGAAAGACACACTATTGAAAGACACACTTGTATTGATTACAATATTGGTATTTATAGGCACAAATCCCAAACCCTAACCGCCAAAGATTTTTTTCGGAATTGTCATAAATACCCAGATGTGGACCTCAGCTCCAGCTGTTATCCACCAGATGAAACTCAGTTCAAAACCGACTCTCCCAAACTTGTAATCAACTGCTTAGATTTAGAACTCAGCTATACTCAACAAAACTCAGCAGGCCAAAACTGACTGCTGATTTCGGAAGAAACTTAGTTGCACTTCATCAAACAGACTTTCACAGAACTGAATATACTTAACTAAAACTAACCATCATTCTCGTCTCAGTTTCTCAAATTAGTTCCCCCAGTTTATTCATCAGTTTAGAGGTGTCATGTCACCAAAACTGAGAGAAAGAATTGCTTAGGCTTTACTATAGGATTGTACATCATCAACTTTTGGGTGATTTTTCATGATATTCAAGCTAAAGTAGTTCTTTACTTGAGATCTTCGTCTTTTAAGTATTAATAAAATATGTTTTTTTATCTTATTATACTATTTTAATGGAATTCTCTTCTTTTAATTGATTTAATTTCATGATTAACGAGAGTAGCTAATTAATTAGCCATGGAAATTGCTAATAACACTTTAGGAATGTTGCTCTCTAAAAGTCATTTCCCGAGTATTAGCTAAATTAAAGATGATAGTTTACTAGTTTTTTGAAAATAATAAACTACTAGTAGACTATCATCTTTACCAAATACTCAGGAAATGACCAGTTGAATCATCAAATTTTCTATCAATTCTAGTTATATACACCAAATTTTCTATCATTTCTAGTTATATAGTTTAATTACATTCTTCATTTCATAGCTACTTTTGCGTTTGAAAAAATTACTCAAAATTACTCAACCAAGTTTTCGACCATATATACTATGCGCGATAGCAGTTTTTGTATTCAACTTCTCGTAAGATCGACCTTATATTCGCTTGATTGACTTAGTATATTAAGATTGGAAGCAAAATTAAATACAATATAGTCGTAGAAATGAATAACACCGTATAAGTATACAAGGAATAAAGATACATTCTTTCTTTTACATTCATTACTATATTTAAATGCATTAATGATAATGATGGGACCTATATACATCACAATAGTAATCGAGTAGTGAATGAATATGTTGTTTTGTGTTATACACAAATTTTATTCTGGTCTTGATCAAAATATGATTTGGTGATTCAGAATCAATATGATATTAGATAATGTGACGGGTCTCTTATTTTTTAAATTTTATTTACATATTTACCCCTGTTTTAAAACTACTATCGGTGAAATAGGTATGACATGTATACCTAGAACATTACAAAACTACTACTGTGATTTATATGTTGGATGCATTTGTTTGAATTTCACACTCTGTTTTATATCTACTAAACACTTTCTTCTTCTTCGACAACACAACACAGCCCACATTTTCTCCTCCCTGCAATCTGTTTAATATGAGGGGAATGGTTTAAAAGGATTTTAAAAAAAAAAAAAAATAATAAAAAAGGAATCCGGACAGTGAAAATATAAATTGGATAATAAGGACAAATCTACAGTCAATAACTTCAAATCCATTGTTTGCTACAGTGGAAGTGACCTCAAATCCAATGTTTCACTATTCCAATCTTTATGAGTTTTTTGTACAAAAATTCCCTAAAAAATAACGTTGAAAAAATATCAAAAGAGATGTCGAAATAAAGAGGATGAAAAAAGGAAAATTGTGATGAAAGAATTACCATTTTTCGACAATCAGGTCAAAAGATATATTCTTTTTTGTAGTTGAATACGAAAGAATTTAAATTACAGTGGAATAATAACATGCCCTTTTTACCTAAAAAAATATTTCACTGTCCTCTTTACATATTTCTATGTTTAAATTGTCCTTTTTAATAATAAACCATTAATATGGTCTGTTAAATACCAAGAAATTAAATGGAAAATAAGTTGAAAATGAAATTTTCAAGCTAATTCCGATCTGTCACAACATGAGCTACAAATTTCCAGCAATTGCAGAAGTAATACAGAGATTGAAGGGAATTTGTGGGGGGGGGGGGGGGGGGGGGGAGAAGCAGAGAAGAGAAAGAGACTGGAAATTAAGAGAGAAAATAGGGAGATATTTCATGAACATTCATTATAATGATATTCATGTTTACATCTATAATTTATATAGCCCTTCACTACTTGGGAAATAAGACAAAATACTCAAATAATATAAAATAGACATAAAGTAAATGACATCACATATGACATCACTAACGGCTAACAACTCGTATCTAACGGGCACCAACGCCTTCTCCAGTCGGCTTTCTAATTTTAACCTCAGGACATGACATATCCTTCCCCTCAACAACCGCCTTGTCCTCATGGTGGTGAAATGAGAAACCCAAACAAAAATCTTCAATTTGGCAACAAGTTGGGAGTGTATGTTTGTTTGGCAATCACATCCATTATTTGTCGCATGTCCTGCATCTTCAGTGGCTTCGAGGGAATAACCTGCAACTATCACGTTAACTATAACAACAAATCCAACAAACATCACATATTGTATTCCCTTGCATCAATTGCATGCTGACAACTGATGCAATTTCAATGTAGAATTCAAGGCAACTGCTTCATCCTTACAACTATCAGGCCTAATATGAATACATCAGGATCTCTAAGAGAAATTGCAACAAGCACAATGAACAGAAACTTGGTATTGGCATTCATATCCACTTTCCAACCCAACTCTCGTAGATACACGTACCAATTTATCATGGTAATGTGCTTCAATTCCTCTTAACTGAACACTAAATGGAATGCCATGGCTTGAAGCAAATGCTTGAAGTAACATAGGCCATTGCACGCTTTGTTCCTTACTAAAATCTATAGCAGAAACAAAGCCATTTTCAAGGAGAGCCTCAAGAATGGATTGATTTACAGTAAGATGCACTGGCTTTAGGTACACGAGAGACAAGCTTTGATGAAAAGCAATCGAAACAAATTCTCTTGCTGAATGGCTTCTGCGTGATATAACAAAATAAGAACAGGTCGAATCCCGTTTTCCCGTGAATCAACAAGAACAGCAGGCCAAGTTAGCTCAACCTCAATACAAGAAGTCATGATTGAGTTAATCGCCACACACCATACAACCATTTGTAGAAAGAGCCTTAACCAAATGACAGACAATTTAGTCCGACATACTTGGAAAGTAATTGAATCACACCCAAAACATCTTATAGGCGAAACCAGAGTTTGCAAAAAATCCGCTAAACCATTTATGAGACAATACAATACGTATAGGGACTGGAATTGCTGCACTAGCTTGACATAACCACCCCTTCCCTCCTAATCGCGAATTGGTCATCATCTTTCTATTGCGATTCAGTCATTATATGCACTCAAGATTCATCAATCTCACTTGTATCAAAGAGTACCAATCGAGCGAGCATCATCCAATTGAAATATGCATATAAGTCCACATCAAAGAACCCCCAAGAGTCTCATCAACAATGCCACTGCAAGAATCTTCACTCCCACCATTATGTAGAATATAGCCACATAAAGCTGCGATAAGTTCCACACAAGAGCTCCCATCAATGTCCCTTTTATGGAGTATACTTTAGAATCTTCTTTAATTGCCTTGTTCACAAGCGAATAATGCACAGGAAAATCATTGACATAGTGTCCCATTTGCCCCGTTCCAATCTGAACAAACATACGTAGACCATTTGCGGAAATTGCTCGATCAATTAAAACTTCAACCCCACAAACAAAAGCAATCCTAATTCTTATTATATGAGTAACATCCTTAACACTTAAATCGACCCTGATTGTTGTCAAACAATAATCTCCTTGTTCTCTATTGATATGCCAAAATCGGCAAAGCCCTGACAAATCCAGAAAAGAGACATAAGCCCAGTAATGAATATGACCCTCGGTCCAGCTCCGCCTCACGCTATGACGATCCTCCTCATTATCCAAGGCAATAGGAGTGAAGCATCAAATAGCTAGCTCGATACAAAGCACTAGAGGGCCGACCCGCTCGCCTCTCTGCCTGCCAAGGGCTCTCTGCTCTTCGTAGGCTCTGCCCACCATAGGCTCTCTGCCTGCAGTGGGCTCTCTTCCAGTCGTGGGCTCTCTGCTCGCCGTAGGCTCACTGCCCGCCAAGGCTCTCAGCAGGCCACTAGGCCCTCTGCTCGCCGTAGGCTCCCTGCCTGCCATAGGCTCTGTGCCCGCCAAGGCTATCAGCAGACCACTAGGCCCTCTGCTCGCCGTAGGCTCTCTACCCGTCAAGGGCTTTCAGCCCTCTAGGCTCGCAGTCTGCCAGCTGTCCCGCTCTCGCCAGCTAGCCAGCTGATATACTACTTTTATATGATTAAATATACGTTATATTATTATGTTTTATCAACGAATTCTATATAAAATATATGAAATTATGATATAAATAGTATGAAATGTTAATCTTTATAATTTAGAGTAGTTAGTAGTAAAACTTAGTAATAATAGTGAAAAGTTATCATTTTGTACCGATTTTAGTAAATCGGAATGTCGTGTCAGATTTACGTGGGTATTTGTGGTATTTTATTGCAGATGTATAAGCCGAGACCCCGAGAATCGACATTTTGAAGTATAATCATATCTCTGAAAGGATTTAGAGAAGGCCACGAGCTTAAGTGGTCAAGTGGTCAATCGAAGTGGTCAAGTGGCTAATCAATTTGATTTAGTGGTAATCGAGAAATATCTTCGACAAACGAATGGCTCATCAAAAAGACATTTTCTGAAGAAGAGTCCTTAATGAAAGTTGTAGATTTTTCCGAGAGCTTTCCAATGCCTCTTGAATCATGTTGTTTGGAGATCCAGAACTCGAGATATGAATTTTAGAAGTTTTATTCCAAAATTATAATTATATCCGGAAAATTTGGATAATTAAGGGGGATGAATGTGATGATTACACCGGCCCAGTCCGACCCAAACCCGGCCCGGTCCGGCCTCAATCCAATTTTCTATAAAAGGAGCCTCAGATGCAACATACGGAGTGTACCAATATATATATACATATATCATATATATATATATCTCCTTCTTATTTTCTTTTAGTTAGTAGTTGTAAATAGGCCTTACGCCAAAAATAATAATACCGTAGTATTGTTGTAATGCTCGGTAAATTATCGGAAGATCGGTGTTGTTGAAGTTGTTGTAATATCCGGAAGAATACGACATCTGATTCAGCATTTGTAATCGGGTAAAATTTCTAAAGTATTTATGTTTGTTATGTTTGTTTTTATCTTTTTAGTTGTTATAATGTTTTTAGGCTAAATCTAATAACTAGCCAAAGTTATGTAATCGTTTTATTTCGATCTTTTTGGTAAAGGAATCTTTGTCGTAAAGTAAAATTTTACTAAAATTGAGTTAATTGAATCTTTTTCTATTTTGCAACGTATTGATAATATTCGGATTGACGTAATTAACCAAGATGAATCGCAACATATAACCTAATGATGAACTGACCAGAGAAGTTAGGATATGAGATAAAAGATAGAAAAACCGGAGGGTAAAATTGGCCGTGCGAAAGCGTAACAACGGAATCCTATTTCCTACCCGGGGGCAGATTTGTCTTGGGAAAGATGAATCTTATTAAATTTGTGCTCAAGATCGTAATAATGTTAAAATCAACGGTTTAATTGAAACTAACACCGGAAAGTTAAATCGATCCGCTTGACAACCGGAGCCTTTTGAATAACATCGGCCGTCTGACAAACGGAATAACCTCTTTTATCCGGGGTAGATTTGTACTCGGTACTGCTCGTACTAACCGAGATTAGCATGGGGCGGTTGTGGAGATTAAACGATGACAATTTGACATATGACAATTTCATACGCTCGTGTGAGGAGGAATTGTTAACCTCGGAGTGCACCGTTTCATTTACTCAATTGGACCTAATATAAAAGGAAAGATCGAGCACATTCCGTTTACTGAAAAAGATCGTATAAATCAATTATATAAACTTTGGCTAGTTCTATAAAATTATCTGTCTAGTCTATTATTATAAACTATATATTGGTATCTATATATTTATATATATATATATATATATATATATATATATATATATATATATATATATATATATATATATATATTGCATTCCATGTACATTTATATATATTTATATATCTATATATATTATATTAGAATAACTTTTAAATTACGCATTTACTTTATGTTAAGTAGAATAGTAGTAATCTGTGTTATAAAATTGCGGTTTAGATCAAGTTAATAACAGCTCTTTGGTGTTTAACCACACTTAAAAGAATTACCACGTTTTCCCTGAGGATTTGACACTCTGACTCACCACACTAGCACTACAGTTTGACCCGATACACTGTCGGTTGA
This sequence comes from Gentiana straminea, assembly GCA_036785695.1. NCBI lineage: Eukaryota > Viridiplantae > Streptophyta > Magnoliopsida > Gentianales > Gentianaceae > Gentiana > Gentiana straminea. Next base: position 6,806,546 of record JAVUPR010000048.1, on the reverse strand, counting down.
GGACTAGAATAGCACTAGAAAAGGCCACGTCACCAGCTCCAGGCCTCTATATATATATCACCTTCACCTACATTACAAGGGGCTGGCTCTCTCTCTCTCTCTCTCTCTCTCTCTCTCTCTCTCTCTCTCTCTCTCTCTCTCTCTCTCTCTCTCTCTCTCTCTCTCTTATTTTCCAAAACTACGCATTGCTTGATCCCTTACAAAGTGTACGTGGGCAGCCTTTCAGACTCAGCTCATAATCCCCCCAAAACAAAAATTTTCCTTCATCTTGTTCTTGAGCACTGCCGCGCAACCACCGGAGAAATCACTCATTTTAGCCAGATATCCATCGCTAAATCCTCTCAAACTTGTTGGTGATATTTTCGACATCATCAGTTTGCTCCATTACCGGGAAATCGACATTTTCTACATCTTTTCCGGTCAGATTTGATATTTACAGAGGCGTTTTTCCAGATCCGGCGGCCTGAACCGCCCACTTTTTGTTTTCTGGTGACCAAAAACAACCCATTTTTGTTTTCCGTTTGAACCTCCAACGGAATCTTCATCCAGTTCATCTAGAGCTCCAAGTCTTCATCAAGATCATCCTCTAGATCTATATGATTTCACTTCAGATGTACAAGATCCTCATCAAGATCTCCAAAATCTTCATCCAATAGTAAGATCTTCACCTATTTTTTAGTTTTCCGGCGGCCTGAAACCGCCCATTATTGGTTTTCCGACCGACATTCATCAACATCAAAACACATCTGTGGCTACTCTTCAAGTTTTTCATTGAGCTAAGTGCACTTAAAGGAGAAAAAACACACAATCCATAGAGTTTGCATTTGATTTATCACCGCTCTCCATGGATTCTAGGATTTTCCGGTGTCACTCTCATTGGAAAAGCCATCGGCTTGCCAGAGACATGTTCAACCACTTCGTCAGGGCTGTCAGAGCCGTACTTGATTAGCTGTCAGAGCACGATTTGTTTTTTAGCGCAAAAGCAAGTCAGATAGTACAATATGGTCGGCAACGAGGACATGTACAGCTTGCCCTAGAAATAGGCTGCCAAGTTATGAGCTTGCCACAATGAGCTCTCAATCTCTCCAAGTTACGAGCTCTCCAAGCTCCCAAAGTTACGAGCTCTCCGAGCTCTCTGAGTTATGAGCTCTCCAGCTCCCCAAGTTACGAGCTCGCCAAGTCATGAACTCGCCAAAATGAGCTCTCAAGCTCTCCAAGCTCCCCAAGTTACGAGCTCTTCAAGCTCTCCAAGTTACGAGCTCTCTCGCTCCTCAAGTTACGAGCTCGCCAAGTTATGAGCTCCCAAGCACTCCAAGTTACGAGCTCTCCAAGCTCCCCAAGTTACGAGCTCTCCAATCTCTCCGAGTTACGTGCTCTCTAGCTGCCCAAGTTACAAGCTCTCCAAGTATGAGCTCACCAAAATGAGCTCTCTAGCTCTCCAAGTTGTGAGCTTTCCAGCTCTCCATGTTATGAGCTCTCCAGCTCCTCAAGTTACGAGCTCGCCAAAATGAGCTCTCAAGCTCTCCAAGTTACGAGCTCTCCAAGCTCTTTAAGTTACGAGCTTTCCAGCTCTCCAAGTTGCGAGCTCTCAAGCTCTCCAAGTAACAAGCTCTCCAGCACTTCAAGTTACGAGCTCTCCATCTCTCCAGGTACGAGCTCTCAATCTCTCAAGCTCTTCGCTACGAGCTCTTAAGCTCTGCAAGTACGAGCTCTCCAGCTCTCAAGCTCGAAAAGTACGAGATCTCGAATACGAGCTCCCCATGTACGAGCTCTTATTGGAATTTATTTATGTCTGACAACTCGAACGATTACACTTCATTTTTTGGAACTCACCCCCTGGACGTGGTGACTCGAGCTATCTTATTTATGGAACTCTCCCGACCAAAAGTGGCTGGATGAGCCTTCTTGTTTTTGGAACTCACCAGAGGTCAACTCGTCATCAAAATGGGATTTCTCTTCACCGACAACAAGTCTGTCCGCTTCATAGCGCGGTACCTAAGCCTGCCCGCTTCATAGCGCGGCACCTAAGCCCGTCTGCTTAATAGCGCGGCATCCGGGTCCGTCCGCTTCACAGCGCGGCCCCCCGCAGTGAGTCGCTTTACGCCATAAAAGCTTCCTAAGCCCGTCCGCTTCATAGCGCGGCATCTAAGCCCATCCGCTTAATAGCGCGGCCTCCGGGTCCTCCGATTCATAGCGCGCCCCCCGCATTGAGTCGATTTACGCCATAAAAGCTGCCTAAGCCCGTCCGCTTCATAGCGCGGCATCTAAGCCCGTCCACTTAGTAGCGTGGCCTCCTGGTCCGTCCGCTTCATAGCGTGGCCCCCGCAGCGAGTCGCTTTACGCCATAAAAGCTGCCTAAGCCCGTCCGCTACATAGCGCGGCATAATATTTAGAACTCGCCTTCAAGATAATCTTCTATAAGCCCGATTCTAGCTCGACCATACTTGGAACTCGCCCTCGAGCGAATCTTATATAAGCCCGACTCTAGCTCGGCATCATACTTGGAGCTCGCAATCAAGTGAATATTCTATAAACCTGAATCCAGCTCGGCATCATATTTGGAACTCTCCCTCGAGCGAGCCTTCTATAAGACCGACCTCAGCTCAGCATCATATTTGGAACTCACCCTCGAGCGAGCCTTCTATAAGACCGGCCTCCGCTTGGCATCGTATTTGGAACTCGCCTTCGAGCGAGCCTTCTATAGACCGACCTCAGCTCGGCATCAAATTTGGAAGTCGCCCTCGAGCTAGCCTTCTATAGGACCGACCTCAACCCGGCATCATATTTGGAACTCGCCTACGAACGAGCCTTCTTTAAGACCGACCTCAGCTAGGAATCATATTTGGAACTCGCCTTCGAGCGAGCCTTCTATAAGACTGACTCTAGCTCGGCATCATACTTGGAGCTCACCCTCAAGCGAACCTTCTATAAGCCCGACTCCAGCTCGGAATCATATTTGAAACTCGTACTCGAACGGATCTTCTGTCAGTCTGTTCGCCATCTAAGCATGACACCAACAGACAACCCTAAATGAGCCTTACGATATCTCAACAGATCACTCTACAACAGTCATCTCAGCAAACGGTACATCAAGTCATCTACAACTTTACTCTCTGTCTCTTACTTGTACAGTGAAAAGCTCAAGGCGTAGGGGGGCATTGATATGCTAAAATCGGCAAAGCCCCGACAAATCCAGAAAAGAGACATAAGCCCAGTAATGGATAGGGTCCTCGGCCCAGCTCCGCCTCACACTATTACGATCCTCCTCATTATCCAAGACAACGGGATACAAAGCACTAAGGGGCTGACCCGCTCGCCTCTCTGCCCGCCGTGGGCTCTTCCCACCGTAGGATCTCTGCCCGCAGTGGGCTCTTTACCCGCAGTGGGCTCTTTGCCCGCCGTGGGCTCTCTGCCCGGCGGAGTTTCTTTGCCCGCTAAGGCTCTCAGCAGGCCACTAGGCCCTCTGCTAGCCGTAGGCTCTCTGCCCACCGTAAGCGCCCCGCCAAGGCTCTCAGCAGGCCACTAGGCCCTCTGCTCGCCGTAGGCTCTCTGCTCGCCGTAGGCTCCTTGCACACCGTAGGCTCTCTGCCCACCAAGGCACTCAGCAGGCCACTAGGCCCTCTGCTGGCCGTAGGCTCTCTGGCCGTCTAGGGATTTCGGCCCCTGTGCTCGCAGCCGCGCCGGTGTCCCCCTCTTGCCCGCTGGCCAGCTCCAGGCCACAATATATATCACCTTCACCTACATTACAAGGGGCTGGCTCTCTCTCTCATTTTCCAGAACTACGCATGGCTTGATCCCTTACAAAGGGTACGTAGGCAACCTTTCAGGCTCAACTCATAATCCCCCCAAAACACAATATTTTCTGCATCTTGTTCTTGAGCGCCGCCACACAACCACCGGAGAAATCACTCATTTTAGCTAGATATCCATCGTTAAATCCTCTCAAACTTGTTGGTGATATTTTCGACATCATCATCTATTAAATTCAAAGAGATCACAAACCTTGTGGGGCAAAGAACATCCACCCGGATCGAAATAAAGCATTACCTCAATGATATGTCTAAATAATATCGCCACCCATGAGTCCCGGAAATAGCCTAAATCCCACATGGCATATACATTTCATTACATCCCCAATCTCATTTGTAATGGAATTGGGATCCTCTGTCGTGACTCCCGTCGTCCCCAATGTTGTTCCAATGTACGTAAAAAATCCGAAACGACGTCGTTTTGAGTGTTTTTGTAATTTTTTTCAAAATATTTGGGCAAAACGACGTCGTTTTGCTATTTAGCCTTATCACAGCACACCACAACACAACAAACGATCCATATTCAGTTGTAATGTAACCAACGATGGCTTTGAACAATACAAAGATCGTGCAATTTTTTTTTCCTTTCTTTAAAAGGTATTTTGAAAGGAAAAAGAGTGTTGATGTGGTATTTTATTAGTAAAAAGATGGAGAGTGTGTGTGTGTTTGAGGGTGATATATAATGGGGGCTAAATGACATCCATTTTCCACCAAAGCTTCCACATTGTAAAAATTAAAAGGGTAATAATAGAACTACTCTCTTAAATCTACATCGTTTTTATTCCCAATATAATCTTGTGATTGTGATTTTTTTCAATTTTTTAATTTTTTTTTACAAGTGAAAAACATATGGTAAGATGATGATGATATAAAAATAACATAAACTTAAGAGAGTAGCTCTATCATTCCTCTAATTAAAATCGTTGTACCATTTTATTGTCGATCCATCTTGCAAAATACGAAATAAAAAAGTACTATCATAGTGTCAAATGTTGAGCCATTGAAGCAGGCCTCGGGACCTCCCCCTCCATGTTGGGCCAGCAGTAATGCCAGGACATTAATTGATATTGTCAAGGCAATTTCATAATAAAACAAAAATAAACTACACATATGACATATGTGCTCTTGGTGTTACCAATAAATACTCTGCGCCCTGGGGGTAGAGGTGGCCAAATGGTGTAACCGTTGCCGGTTTGGGCGGTTCCGGTTTGCCCCGGTTTGCTCCCGGTTTTTCCCCGGTTCGATCACGGTTCGAATCACGGTTCCGCCACGGTTTTAAAATTTCATTTTTTTTCTTTTCATTTTTATATAACACTTATTATTTTCACTACAATAACAAATTATTATTATTTTAATTATAATTATTAAAGCGAATGTAATATATATATTATTTTAAATAGATTTCTATTCGGTTTTAAAAATAATATTAATATTGTGTTATTTTATTTATATGTAAATAATGTTATTTTAAAAAATTATGTTGTTTTTCTTATATGTAAATTGTGTTATCTTTTCAACGCTCATGTACGGTAATTCGGTTTGCCGCCTACGTATTTTTTATGTGTAATCGTGTCGGAGGCACAACACATATAAAAAAATCAAAGCGAATGTAGTTAATTGTTTATGTTTTTAGTCTTTTATAGTTTGTTGTAATGATTTTTATAGTTATTTAAGTAGGTTTTAAGTATACTTTGATTATAAATGTTGTTTTATAGTTTCTTATAGTTTTTTTTTATAGTTTGTTATAGTTTTTTTTATAGTTTGTTATTGTAGTATTTTATAGTACTCTTATGTGTTTGTATTACATAGTTTCATATAATTTTTTAGGTTTGTATATGGTTTTTTTTAGGTTAGTATATAATTTTATAGTATTTTTTAGGTTTTTTTTTAATTTATAGTTTTTATGGTTTATTTGTATAATTTTTTTATGGTTTATAGTTTTTTTTATGGTTTATAAATTGTTTTTATTTACATGCATCCAGAAAAAAAAAAAAAAAAAAAAAAAAAAAAAAAAAAAAAAAAAAACTGTTGGGCCGGTTAAACCGGCGGTTCCGGTTCCGGTCCGGTTCCGGCCGGTTTTACCCGGTTCCGGTCATCCGGTTTGAACCGGCGGTTCCGGTTCCGGTTCCGGTTACCAATAACACAAACCGGCGGCAAACCGGCAAACCGGCGGTTTTCGAACCGCCGGTTTGACGAACCGCCGGTTCAAAAACCGCCGGTTCAAAAACCGCCGGTTCCGGTTCGAACCGCCGGTTCCGGTTTCGGTTTGGCCACCTCTACCTGGGGGTGGCCAAGGGGATGGTCCCGAGCCTCTCTAAAATCTATAAATTTAAAGGTCCCGTAAATTTTAACTCAATAATATATATTTAGTGTATTTTTAAAAACAAATAAGGTATTGCTTTAATGGTATGCAGTATGTTATAACTTGATAAATAACCATAGTTCGATTCTTGATAGAGACAAAAACAATATACTTTTTGAATTACCCTTTCTACCAATGTCCATTAGTGATGTTCCGAACATGTGACGTGATGAAATAATTTTATGACACCATCAAAATGGTGTCTAGAGCAATTTGTGGTGTCATTAGAATCCGTTTTAAAATTTAGGGATTTCTTAGTCACATGTATATGCTTACTAGTGAGTCTTTATTGCACTAAACCATCAGATACGCATTATCTGTTTGAAATTTTAGAAAAACTTTGTATTTTAACGCATATTTCACTCATCCAAGTGACATCATGTCTTTATTGTATTGAATTATCGGATATGCGTTATTTGTTCATGCAGATTTAGTAAGTTTTATATTTTAACATATATGTCACTCCCCAACAATGCAATGCGGTAAATGTTTCTGATAGGATAAGGATCCGATAATTCCAACGGTATTGACTTTTCATACAAGAATTTCATGAATTTATCCCCTTCTTTGTTTTCGAGGGAATTCACCCTTTAACTTATTATGTAGACTTATCTTCCTTAATGATGTATTCTAATCTTTCTATTCTATTAATCTTCCTTAACAATGTATTCTAATCTTTCTATTAAAATTAGGGTAAACGCAATGAATGACGTTTAAGTATCACAATCTTGAAAATCTTGGTCTGAGCTAACTAGGTCAGCCCAACACTTGCACATTATAATTTTTTTCGAGAGAATTTTCCCCTACATTACTTATTATGTAGACTTATCTTCCTTAATGATGTATTATAATCTTTCGATTAAAATTAGGGTAAACGGCAATGAATGACATTTAAGTATCACAATCTTGAAAATTTTGGTCTGAGCCAACTAGGTCAGCCCAACACTTGCATATTATAAATTTTTTGAGGGAATTCACCCTTACTTTAACTTATTATGTAGACTTATCTTCCTTAATGATGTATTCTAATCTTTCTATTAATCTTCCTTATTGATGTATTCTAATCTTTCTATTAAAATTAGGGTAAACGGAAATGAATGACATTTAAGTATCACAATCTTGAAAATTTTGGTCTGAGTCAACTAGGTTAGCCAACACTTGCACATTATAAATTTTTCGAGGGAATTCTCCCTTACTTTAACTTATTATGTAGACTTATCTTCCTTAATGATGTATTCTAATCTTTCTATTAATCTTCCTTAATGATGTATTGTAATCCTCCTATTAAAATAAGGGTAAACGGAAAACAATGATGTTTAAGTATCGCAATCTTGAAAATTTTGGTCTGAGCCAACTAGGCCAGCCCAACACTCACATTATAAATGGAGGGTGAAAATAATGTTTACAGTGGGGTTTAAACCCAAGACCTTCCGCTCTGATACCATGTTAGGATCAAACACTTACCGTTCTACTAAAACCAATTAGTGATAGTAAATATGCTATTATATTTCCTTAAACACTTTAACACGACCCTCAAGTGTGGGTCAATATCAAGGCTATGCCAACTAGGCACACAACAAGCTTGAGCCAACTAGGCTCACAAAGGCCAACTAGGCCAGCCCAACACTTGCACATTATAAATGGAGGAAAATAATGTTTGCAGCGGAGTTTGAACCTAAGACCTTCCGCTCTGAAACCATGTTACGATCAAGCTGTTAAGATCAATAGCTTACCGTTTACTAAATCAATTGATAGTAGTAAAGATGCTACTATATTTCCTTATACATTTTAACAAAATGCATTATAATTAATTTTTTAACACCTTTTTTAAAAGATACGGGAATTTTTATTTTATCGGGAAATGGATGAGGATTGAACTATGGCTATTGAAGAAAATGCAATGACTTTTACCATTATACCAAATTTAATACCCATTTTTTATAACACAATGATCATCTTTTCATTGTATCGGCTATTATGGTATTAAATTGTGTTTCTGAATATTGATCATACACCCACACGTACGTCTTGTATTCAAGAATTCAACGTAACAGATGACATATAAACGGACTTCAAAAACCTTGTCCACAAATAAAATTTGGCGAAATTGTCAATGATTTTCAAGTCTATTTTTGACCGCGAAATTGTCAATGATCATGACAAAAAAAAATACCATAACAAACAATACAAATCATCTTTAATTGAATGTATTACATAAAAAACAAGAATTTGTTAGAAGGCAATTTTATACACAGTTTGTACATGCACAAAAAATAAATATCATGAAAAAATGTTTTTTTGTTAATTACACAATAAATAAAACCTTCAAAGTACACAAGTATATTATCTAGCAAAAGGTTTGCCAAGATCACTTGTCAATTGATTATACAGCAAAACTTGCATACAAATTTGGCACTACTTATTTATCGCGAAAAATAGTTAACAAAATGATAATAATAATGTAACACAACAGTTTGCAATCAATATGTTTCATATCATCATCAATGATCTAAGATAGTTGTATCATAATTTTATGATTATTTTGATGTGGTAATCATACTACTTAGATAAAAATATGCTTCATTCTACCTACAATATTAGCTTTCAAAATGAAGGATACCTACATAACCATCAAAACATTAAAATATGCAATTGTTTCTCTAAAAATTGAACTTCCACTTAACTCAATCCTGCTGCTAATAATAAAAATAAAAAATGTGGAGATCAAGACGATCATGTATGTTAAATGGTTTTTTTTTTTTGGTTGAAATGAAGTATTTTTGGGGCCACAATCTCAGCCTCAATTACGCCGCTGAGATTGGTTAAAGGTATGACAAAAGGGGAATGGAGGGAAAATAAAGAAAAAGTTCCCTTAAATGAAGTTGAAAAGCATAACCTATATGAAATCTAAATAAATTTTGAAAATAAATAAATGTTGTATAGTCATAAAAGGGAGTATACATATTAATTTTGCAAGAATGGGACGACCATTTTGTCCTTTTGTGGTTGTTTTTTTTTTTTTTTTTTTTTTTTGGGGGGGGGGGGGGGGGGGGGGGGGCTTAAGCAAAAGACGTCGTATGAATCCAACAGTTTTTTTTTTTTTTTTTTTTTTTTTTTTTTAATTTTTTATTTTAGGCAGCCAACACGTGTATATTCTTGGACAGGTGTAATAATTCTGAATTGTATAGGCTTTTATCCCCAGACAAAATCCTCACCACCACCGCCTAATCTATCATTTCTCATCTCCACCCACCGTCTCTCTCTTTTCTATCTCCATTGAAATGGAGATGCACCCATTTTACTTGCTACATAATCAATGGACATTTTTGCTTGCCGGTGCTCCGGTATGGCAGTAGTTGAGGGGGTTTTGAATAATAATTTCCTCCTATTTGCAACCGGAATGCAGCCGTGGCGATACACTCTCCAGGCCTCCACCACCGCTTCATTTGTTTCGTATGTTTCGAGGCTTAAATTTACAAAAACGTGAAAAATCGAGGTATTGATTACAGCCTTGATCTTCCCTTGGTTGGGCAGTCTCCTCGTCGCTGATTCCTCGTTGATCTGAGGCTGTGGCTGTGGCTGTTGCGATGGCGGAGAATCCAACGAATCTCTTCTTCACCCTAACCTCTCCCCACCTCCATCTCTATTTCCTTCAAAATTTAAGAGACTATGAAGATTATCTGAAAAATTCTCTGTGAATCGGTTACGTGGATGGTAGATTGAAAGAAAATCAATCTGCAACCAGTGTAACCGGTGATGCCTTAACGGAGATGAAAACCATAGGTCTGAGTCTCGAATTTATGGTATTTGTACTCATGAGACATCAATTGGCACTAGACGTTAATGGGACATCCAGCTTGCATCAGATTCTACAGTCTGACATGTATGCATGCCAAATTAGTTGGAGTATAAATGTCTCTGTTTTCTAATTTTTGGGTTCTTGATAACATCCCTTTTTTTCTCCCTGTAATGCATGTTTGGATTTATGGCTGTTCTGTCTGTTAGTTTGGGTATTTGCATCAATTGCTTGGTCTTTGGAGTTGGTTGGTGTGTTTCTTCTGTTTTTGGGGTTGCATGGTGTGTCTGACCAGGCTTGCTTGTGCCAAATGAGTGTCTGTTATTATGTCTTTTATGTGCTTTTGGCTTTCACAGTGGATGCACAAATAGAGACACTATGCATGTGTTAGTTTGTATGGGTATTTGTATTGTTTCCTGTTACTGCTATTTTGTTGGGCTGATTAGCCTTTACATGTTTTGTCCAAAATGTGGAATGTGGTGATGAGGATATAGGTTTGACTGTTTGTAGGTGGATACAGGTGTAATAGACAAACCTGCTTGTGGTATATAGGTTCACCAAAATCTGTTGGCAGTACACTTAAATCAAAATCGAGAAAAAGATTACCGGGGAGTCGAGAGAAAGGTCTTTGGATTTGTGGTGTGTTTTGGGGAACTACCGATTGATTTCGTGCCGAATACCTCAGGGGTCTCTTTAGCTGAGGCACCTGGCTTTAAAAAAGCTCCTGGTGGAGCTCCTGCTAATGTTGCAGTTGGGATTGTTTCATGATTTTGACAAGGAGATTATGGAATTCAATTGATAGAAAGGAGTTTATGAGTTACCTAATAGAATCTAGCCAGTCTGTTTTAAGATGTTTTCCTCTTTTGATCTTCGATTTAAGGAAGGATAGTTAGTAGAATCTGGTTAGCTGGATGGTATATGTGTTGCAAAAACAACTTTTGGTTGATAATCTTACTAATTAAATGTTGTTTAAATAATGAATCATAAATTAGTGTCTATGTTAAGCCATCATCTCGACATCATCGTCATCCGGAAGCCTCGTCGTATTGTTTATGTGAACGAAGGTTCTCATGGAGTAATTCACTTCATGGAATCGGACTTGATTCATTTATGCAAATGATGTTTTTTATCGTTTAGGTTTCATAAATTAACTGTTTTAGTTCTTGGAATTGATTTGATTACGCAGATGATAAAAGAAGCTCTGTTGTCTCTGAAACATAAACCGATCCAAGCCCTCAATGCTTGGAATAATGTGTATTTGCATTTTGAATATGCTTGGTGGCTCATTGTCTTCTGTGGAACTTGGTGGATTCCTTTTTGCCATGAATATTTCATTTATGTATTTTGATGAATTGAAAGTTTGAATCAGGTTCCGTTCTGTCACATTTTTAAAGACGTTAATCACATTTCAGCTGAGTGGATAGATAAACACTCAGATGTTGGACTTAACTCCTTTGTGATATGGTCATTGAATAGCATTCTATCTGATATGACTATTCAAAATGCGCTTTCCAGGGGTGCTCAGAATACATCCTCAAAATCTCAGGTGCATTTTCTGAAACTCCCTTCTGCCTGATCATGGAAAAGCACGATCTCTTACTTGTTATATATACTTGATCTGGAGAATGTAGTGGCTGATTTTACATGTATATTCTGCAGATTGCGATGTTTTTTGTGTTATCAATACTAATGAGACGAAGGCTTGGTGTTCTGATAAACTTTCTCAGCCTTATTGCTCTGACAAGGAAAAAAGGCCATGCAATGCAAAAGACTCCAGCCCTATGAAAAAGGTGAAGTTTGAATTTCCATACAAGTGGTGATAAATGGAACTTCGTACTTCGGTATAGACTTGGCAGGGCAATATCTATATTTTGTTACATAACTACAGCCTTAGAAATGAAGAACTAAAAATCTGTTTTGGAATGTAAATACGGATGATGCCATTCTATTGACTTAAGTAAATTAAGTGACTCAACGTGAAAAATAGACTTGCATGGCAATGTCTCTTTTTGGCATCATAATGACAATCTTAGAAATGTTTATCAGGTAGGAATGTCTGTAGTGATTAGACACTCTGGATGTACAGCAGCTTTTGCTAGGCTGAAGAAGGGGTGGCCAAATATGTGATCATAAGTAAAAATACTTTTGAAATATATATTAGGGCTACCACTTTCGGCATGTCACCTAACTTACGGTTCATCTGAGACATAACGCAATTCACATTGCAGATTTTTATACATTACGTCCCAAACGAAACGGCCACCTCAAAACGAATATATATATATACAAACAAAGGCACACCGTGCATCGCACGGTGCGTCTGACTAGTAGTCAATTATTTATTCAATTTAGCTATGTTGTTCTTTATTTTATTTTTTTGAGGATAGCTATGCTGTTCTAACGAGGGGATTATAGATAAATTTGAAAGAAAACAATGGTGAAACAATTAAAAATGGTACCTATTGTGTCGTACAATATGTGATTTTTTTTATCTTATCAAAACATGCCTATTGATTTTCAAAAGTCCAACGCAACAAATGAGGAGTACAAATGTATGAGCAAATTTTATTGTAATGTATTAGTAAATTTTATGGTGGTCAATAACTATCAAAATCAATTGACACATGTCACAATAAGAGTGATTGTGTGCATATGTGTCAACTTCTTATCAGTTAAGAAGAAGATTGAGTTTGGTGGTTATTGACCACCATAAACTTTGCCGTATGTAAAATCGTAAGGCGTTCTGACGATAAAAATATGATACTTATATAGGTGAAGACCGAGTGAGAACCTCAGAACAATTTCGGTAGAATAGCCACCGTATACTCAATTTTAGCAATATGATGGATTATGGCAATCTGCGACGTGTTGTAAATGAAGATGTTAGATGTAATCGTCATGACTGAGCTCGATGGAGACCACTGATCACTGCTAATTAAAAAGGTGATTACGTTGAAGTTGTTGCTTGATTGAAAAAATTTTGTGCCTATGAAATGAATATAACGAAGTCGGAATGTTTGAATACAAGTTAATTATTGAGGTGATTATATCTACTACCCCCGTTCCATATTATAAGTCATTTTGGAAGTTTTACACAGATTAAAAAAGCAGTTGAATGTCATAAGCTTAAATGTCTATAATGCCCATTGAGTATCATTAATGCAGTAGTTGTTAAATAATGAAAAGTTGTTAGATTGATAATAAATTAGGGGTAAGATTGAGAAATGAGAATAAATGTTGCATTGTTAATGTGTTTAATGTATCGAATCACTTATATTGTAGAAAAATAGGGAAGAAGAAAGAAAGGCTGGGACAATCTAAAGAGATCCTTAGAATGAATATTTTAATGCTTATAATATGGGACGGAGGTAGCAATAACCTATATATAGTAATTCATAGTGTGAGATTTACCATCATCAACATATGCTTTTATTGATTTCATGAATAATTGTAATATCCCGATGTTCGGAAAAAAAGACAGACGTGTCTTTTTACAAAAATCTGAATATTATATATATTTATTTATGGATTTAAGTTAAGAGAGAGAGAGAGAGGGGTTATAATGAGAAGTTTTATTTGGAAAATTAAACTTCCCATTTTACAAGGGAGTTATCAGAAAAGCACGGATTCAGAAAAATAGTTCGAACTTCTACTTGTCTGTGAAAAGAAAGAAAAGAAAGAAAACAAAGAGGCAAAGGGAATCTTCCCAAATTCTTATCAAGTTCTTGTCGGATTTCAGAATCAAGTTTAGAAATGGAATCAGCGGGAGAAGAGCATCGTTTTGGTACCAAAAGTTTGGAGTTTTGAAAATGTAATAGAAAAACTGTTGTTTTTGAATCTTTAAGTTCTAAACCTTTTATGTTGTTTCAGTTGCGCAATCCGTAGAATAGATTATTTAGAAACCTTTGATCACAATTAATTAAGGTTTAATTGTTGATCAATTAGGTTTTGGATTGAGGATCAAGAGTTGTTGCAGTTTGCTTGGAGTTTTTGCTAGCTTTTGGTGTGAATCCAAGTAAGAGGGTCTTCCTATTGAACTTTTAGTGTTTTATAATGTTTGGTATTTGTTTAGTTGTTGTTTGGTGAAATTTTGTTGCTGTTTTGGTGTAAATTTTGCTGTCAAAATGTTGGGAATATGATGAGTATTCTTGATGCTAATTCATCTATAATCTATGTTTATAAATGTTAATTGAAGTATAGAATGATATAGCATGTTTGGTACATGTTTTCTGATGTTTTGGTGCTTGAATATTGTTGTTTTGGTGTATTAGATGTGTTAGAATCGATTGTACATTGTTTGGGGTTGTTTTGGATCAAAAAACATGCAGAGAAAATGCTTCCAGGTGCCATAGGTGCTGGCCTATCAGATACAGAGAGTTCAGAGTATTATGTTGTGCTATAGGCGCGGGCCTATGATTCATGGGCACGGGCCGATGGCCCAGAAATGCTGATTTGCCCGTTTTTGCGTATTTTCGAGTGTAGTAAGTTGAGATTGGTTCCTAACCTTAATATAATGATAAAAACAAGTTAACGGAATATTACAATGCCATGATTAAGCTTCTGGTTCATTTAGTTCGGGCACCAAATAGATTCTTCCTAAGAGTTGAAGTCTCGGACCGTCGGAAGAGCATGAATGACCTTGTGCTTTGATGGATTAGTATACATCAATGTCTGTGTATGTGATAGGCTTTATTAACGTCTAGTTGTCTAAGTGAGGGAGTAGAAGTGTATGTGAGTCACTTCCTTGAAAATACTTAGGTAGCTCGTTAACAATTAATAACATATATACATGTGTAGTTAAAAGCATAAACATCAACGTTCTTGGTAAGGCATAAGACAACATTGCAATGTGTGTTGTGGTCAGTATAAAGTGAATAACTCTGCTGGCCTTTGAGGGGCACCAGGAGTGGAGGGACTTCGCCGAACACACACACTATCGGGACTAGCCCGTGGTTGCTAGTGCCACACCACTAGTAGTTTGTGATGACGGTCAAATTATACCCGTAAAAGTCATCAATATTATCCTTAAATCGAGATTAATAATATATATTTTATGATAAATCACATGTTTATAATTATTATTTAATGTTATGTGATTAATAAAATATAATTTGGTATTTATCCGTTTTTATTATATAATTTGGTATTTATCCGTTATTTAAATATGATTTATTTTGGGATAAATATTTATTTTGCAGATTAAGATAATTTTTTGGAGGATAAATACAAGTGGAAGAATTAAATTACAAGATAAATTCAAGAAAATCCGAATGCATTGAAGATAAAGATCGGATAAACATGACAAAAGCCGGCAAACCAATCCATGATGGCGCCAACTTTGTGGGGGACGCATAAAGGGGGGCGCACCTTATTATTTTGAGATCGGTCGGGAGTTATCTTTTATTTGTTTGATATTTTGAAGTATATCTTTTAATTAGCTTGAACCCCTATAAATAGAGGCGTACACCATACACGCCATGTACACCTTAGAAATACATTATTCCAATACTTTTATATAGTTCTTTGTTTTTTATTTATGTTCGTTCATTACGGAGTCGTTAGAGTCTCCGGTTAGAGATCGTATCGAAGAGTGGGAATCACGCTCGTCTTTGAGGGTAATGTCTACTCTATTATGCAATCTTTATTCGTAGATCTAATTTATTTCGTTATGGAGTAGTCGTTTTGTGTATTGATTTCGTGATGTAGTTAATTTACGAACCCATGTTTATGTAGATCTGAGACGTAAATTAAAGACGTTTCACGAGCAAATCTGGTTCAGATCTGAGCTTGTTGGTAGCGAGCCTATGTCTCGTTGGTAGCAAGATCTGTGATGTTCTTGATTTGTCTGTGAACGGCTTCGACTACGTCAGGTTCTCTGCTTTGTAATTTAAAAGAGTAATTAAACTTGATCAACTTAATTATTTGTCATCGTAATTTAACATGAGACCTAAAAAGTGATTGTTATTTAGGACAGAGATTGAATCGGTGTCTAAGAAGTACGCCTAATCATAGGAATGTTGCTTAGATGAGGTTACGGTTTATACCGGCATCCCTGGTTTCGTAATTGTGTCAGAAGTTATATGAGATGGAGATTAAAAATGTGTGTAACACAAATTTCGTGTTAATCCCTGAAAATAAACAAAGAAAACACAAAATTGTAACAAATGAAATTTTTATTAATTTATGAAATAAAAAGCGGGTTACAATCTCTTGAATCCTTTGATTCTCCCTATTGGCAATTAATTGTCTTCCGGATATAGTGGAAGGACTTTGAATTTAGAGTTGGTTTTTGATCTCCCGGATATTGCGGAAGAGCTTTGGATTTGCGATCTCCCGGATGTAGCGGAAGAGCTTTGAGTTTATGGTCTCCCGGATATGGCGGAAGAAATTTGGAATTGAAGACTCCGGATATCGCGGAAGGCTCCAAAGTTGATGAGGACTTGAAGGGATTTTGTGTTACCTTCGATCTCCTTGTGAAAGAAACTTCGACTCTGTGATGATCTTCGAGCGTTGGAGATGCTTTTCGGTCTTCTTTGCTTCTTGAAGAACTTTGAAGATCTTCGAGTGTTGCTAGGCTTTCTTGAAGAACTTGAAGGGTTGTTTGAAGATCTTCGAGTGTTGTTGATGAATGCTTGAACCTTCTGGCTCTGAGATTTCTATCACCTCTTCAATGTATCTTCTGTGTGTTTGCAAATGACCAAGGCCTCTCCTATTTATAGTGGTAGGTGATGCCTTTGCATTAATTCGCATTAAATGCGTTCACACTCTTGATTGATTTCCATAAGATTATAAATCATTAAATTCTCCTAATTAATTGATTTTTAAGAGATATTCTGATTTATTGAATTTTATAATATTTCCCAATATTTAATGTAGGGAATAATATAAAATATTTAGACTTAATGGTATGTGTAGTATGTGACAAATATAATGTGTCACATACATATTTTTGCATATCTACACAGCCGTTTAACTATAAATAATTAAATCTCTTAATTTCTAAGGGATTATATTTATTTATCTATATCATTTCCTATCATTTTGTATAGGAAATAATACAAAACAAATTTAGTTTCGAGACAAGTGCAGTACGTGACATATATATTATGTCACCCAAAGTTTTTATATCTACAATGTGAAGTCACGTAATGGAGACACTATGATCTAGATGGCCTAACCGGAGCTAGATCTATTTTAGGGGATGACTCCCGTAGTCAGAATAATTAATCTTAAATGTCTTGTTTTGTCTCGTCGTCAATCTACATAGCATGGGGGAGTAATTACTACTAGCGTTATCAATACCGTTTGTCAGTCATTTATAAAACCTATAAAAATAAGTGTTTTAGTGTCGTTGTGTCTTTTGTTGGTTTTGTGTTTCTATTGTGTCAATTTTAATTCTACGTTATTTGTTGGTCGTAGACCGCCTTTAATTTGCTTTTTAGTTTAATAAGTCATATTCCGTTTAAGCCGAGTCTCTGTGGGATCGACCTCGACTCTATCTAACTATACTAAGATTGAACCTAGTTCTCTTGCTAGTGTGTTATTTAGGTATCGAGTATTTTTATTACTTGGACCGTGCATCAGGTTGCAACCAGATGCTTCGTGGTGAGTAGCACCATGCATAGTGCCCTTGAATTTTTGATGTAACAAAGATAATCTAAGCTAGAAACAAAGTAGGACCGCACGGCATGTTGATGAGAGTGAAGTGAACTGTCTCGGATTTTATAGCAAAGCAAAACAAACAAGTAATAAATAAATCCGGTTTACCCCAAGTGCAGGGATCGTAGTATAGCGATTAAAAACCGGAGTCGATCCACAGGGAATCGAGGTTGGTCTAGTTCTTAATTTTTCTAAAAGTGTCACGAGAAATAAAAAAAAAACTAAAAACGAAAACAAATAACTGGACAGAGGGTTGTCAATCCAAAGCCAGGAAAGATAATAACGAACCGAACTAACTAAGTTGTTCCTATTTTATAACTAAAACTATAATAAACTTACTACGGTTACTACGATGAAAACGAAGCAAAAAAGCACAAACGATTTTTCTCAATTAATTTAACAACGAACAAGCAGTGATCCACCGATTCCCGCAACCCTCAATTTCGACTCTAGATTATCTTGTGGTGATTTAACGAAAATTGTGATTCACCTATCGAAGGTATGAACTCCTAATCTCTTAGAAAAGTTCGCCTATCAATCTTTTATCTTTCGATTTTAAAGATTAACGCTTTCATAACAAAGGTGTGAAATCTCTCAATTTCGCAATCTAGATATTCAACCTAACAACTCTCGTTAATTAGATTAAAAATCCAATCTTTACTATGGTGATCTAAAGTTTAACGACGATTTTCATCAAACGTTAAACATCAAACAGCAACCATCTCTCGATTTAAATTGCATAATCAATAAGAACATAATAAAGATACAAACTTTGACAAAAACTCACAAAACAATCCAAAAGTCGAAATCGAGATGTTGCTACGAATCGGTTTCACAAGGCTTGTCCCAACGTGCTTTAGCCTCTCATCATCGTATGATTGCTTGAAATCATTTCAGATTACAACTGTTGATTCATAGGTCGTATTCTCCGGAAATAGTTACGACTTCAACAACAACGATCTCTCGATAACTATCTAAGCATTACAACGGTACTACGACTTACTATTTTATTTATGGCATAATGCCTATATATATATATATATATAGATAGCTAGATAAATATATATAGTTAGTTATATATATATATATATATATATATATATATATATATATATATATATATATATATATATATATATATATATATATATATATATAAAGAAAGACGAGAAAAAAGAAAGAGAAAAAAGAAGGACAATTGATATATTATTATAAAACTAATACAAAATACGAAAGAACAACAAGAGAAAGAAGAAGGAAAACAGAGATAGAGAAGATTGCTAAATGCTTGTGTATTATTCCAATGATATAAGAGGGTATTTATAGTAGAGATTATGATGTGAACACAATAATCTGAATTAATCACAAATCTACTTAAATCAATCAGAATAATAGATAATCCATCAACGATATTATTTCATAACACTCCTCCTTGGATATCTATTATTTAAATATACAACATATATGATATGCCTCATTAAAACCTTACTAAGAGAAAACCCAGTGGGAAAAAATCTTAGTTAAGGAAAAAGAGTACATATTTATCTGTTTGATTTACTCCCCCTGAACCAAGCGTCAATGTAGATCTTTCAATTGTTGCATCCCAATGCTCTTCACTGGTCTTTCAAATGTTGCAGTCGACAATGTCTTGATAAATAATTATCGGTTGACAGGATCTGTTGCATATCAATCTCCTCATTCTTTTGCAAATCATGAGTAAAGAATAACTTGGGTGAAATATGTTTTGTTAATCCCCATTAATATAACCTCGCTTCAATTGAGATATGCAAGATGCATTGTCTTCATATAGTGCAGTTAAATGATTTTCATTTTCATCTAGACACTGTCTCAATGAATAAATGGTAGAATTGATTGTCTCGATTGTAGTTGCATAACGTATATGTCATGTATTATTAACTTTGTTAGAAAAACCCAGTGGGAAAAAATTAGACAAGGTAAATAGTTCATGGCATATGCGTTTCTATGTGTTGTACTGACTGCCTCATTAAAAATCTTTAATTAAGAAAACCCTTTGGGAAAAACTTGGTTAAAGGGAAAAAGAGTACAATCATGGTTTTAAGACCAAATCCACACAAAAGTTTTGAAGTTGTCGCTCTTCCTGACGACAACAATCTTTCAAATGTACGCATTCCATTATTATAAACACTTATTATCCAAAACCGATGTACGAATCATCTTAGTGAATAAATCTATTAGATTGTCACTAGAGCGTACTTTTACATATCACTCTCCTTTAGAGTTTATTGGATAGTCGAATGTAGGGGTTAATAAGTGTCATTCCCACTACTCACTTGTGCAACACATGCAACACAATCAACACTGTAATCATCTAAATAATGGGGTAAGTAATATAATCGAAATTTGCATGCATATATTTCCACTATCATGCATCGTAATTCCTTAAAATTTATGACATTAACCATGCATTACTTATATATTATTTTCTCAATAGGAATCTACCCAACTGGTCATACTACATTCAACATGAATATTAACGACCTTAACCATATGCATGTTGCAATTGTTATATTAATTCATTTTTGAAATCCATCAAGGATTTCCATATCAATGATCATGTCCAACGACCCATAAATATGTGGTCATGACATATTAAAATTCAAAGTTACTGCCAGATATATTAGTTAGCGGAACATAACATTATCTTTAATGGGAGAATATATTTGATCATTAACAAATATTTTCAATTCAAATTCAACCTCAATTGCTTATTTCATTTTTACCTAGTCAGAGTGTTTCTGACACTCTGCTATTGACTCAGGTACTGGATCCAGATATAATAATAGCAATTAAAGAGGCAAATATGTCGTCGACGACTATGATGTTTAATTATAAATTTCTCCTGTAAATTTCATTGCTAATTAGCATAAACCAATTCCTTATCGATGTATGGATTGGTTGTTCCGCAACCCCAATATTTAATCAATTGATGCACGTGCGGTTTTATTTTTGGGGTTTTCGTCTTCAAGACGAATCTCTTTAAGATATTTCATGAGTGACTGAATATGAATTAATTTTCCGCGGATTTTTATCTCTTACCGATCGGTTTTCTACGCTTCAGTCGTAGAGAAATATTATCAATAATACTTTTGGTGCATTTATAAATGGTCACTCTTATTATTCAATTAAGGCATCTGGTAAATTACTTGCTCAATATTACAAGTATAATTATTTTCGCAGTTCAGTTAAACTGATGCGTGGAAGATCGTTTATCTTGTTAAAGTTTATCGGCATTCTTTTATTCTAACATGGGGTTTTCTTTATCTCCCCCTAATGCCGAGAATCAATCTTCATCAAACATATTGCACCGAGCTATACCTTGATGCTCTTTTCTTCGCTTCAAGCGATTTACACATTAAAACATAGTGGTTTCGTTAAATATCCCATTCCATGAGATTTGTTGAAAACATTATCTCTCTGGCGCTTTATATACCACTATATGATTTCAGATTCTTCAAGAATCGGTCAAATTATACATCATATATAGAGAAATCACTCGAACGAGACATTGAACTTTTGGTTCATTTCTCCATTTTTCTCAGAAAATATTTGATGTATGCAAAATGTGCATAAAATCCACCCTTCATGGGTTTGATATCAATGAATGATATGTGAACTCATAGTTCATTTATGTCGAAGTTTGTCACGAGGTATAATTCATATTGGGTTTTCCTCCCCTCATTCTCGGACAACATTTCTTCATAATCGATATGTCAAAATTTTGCAATAACCCATGACGGATTCAACATTTTAATTTGAGATCCTCTTATGCGGGTATCAACAAATTTCTTCTACATTTTTTGATTTGTGGAGAATTTTTGTCTCATATAGAGATATTATATCCGTTCTCACAATTATGGATACAATGTATCGAGTTATACCAATTTTTTTGAATCACCATCCCAATTCTAGTGGGATTCTCACATAAAGAATTTTTATAACCACAATATTCAGAATAACTATATGCATCTTAAATACTGAATTTTGTCGCATTCATTTCACAGAATGCTTGTGATGCATCCCATGTAATATGATACATATATCATTGTTTTAAATGATGCATGTAGTATTTGTCACATTCTCTTCGGGGAATGGACATATCTCATTATTTTCAAACACATTGTTTATACACATTTCATCGGGAAATAGTATATAAAGCAAATATTTCAATCATATAACACCCATATTACTCAACAAAAAATCGAGACTTGAGAGAGTATAGTGCTTTATTTCAAACCATTTTGTTTCAATATAGCACTTGCATATTGCATTATCACTTGCATCTCTCAGTAATTCTTTTGAGAACTTGTTTCTCAATATAACGTGCGTGTCGCACTATCGATGAAGCAATTTAATTTCTCTCATCTTCCGGCTCTATTTCTTCCTTAGAACGAATTGCGCAATTAATTTTTGTCAAAGTATAACAATTATCACATAATATAAATGAATTACTATGATTAATTATTTCAAATAGAAAATTATATTATGTATCAGCTCAAGCAAGTCAAGGTGATATTGTAAATGCTAGTGGATCCGAGAGGCAATTATCCAGTATTACAATTCGTGAATCAATCATTATGAATAATTTCACTCACCAATAAAGCATTATAATATGTTTTCATATTCATTCTTATCACAACTAGACAACAAATTTTGTATTTAATAACAATATAGAGCAAATGCGCCTTACAATCAAAGACCATATACATGGTATTCATTTTTAAAAAAAACCGCAGGTTGAATATTTTATTTTTTAATAAAGATAAGTATAAATAATCACATTAATGATTATCACTACTCTTACAATAATCATGCAAAATAAAATCTTTTCATTGAATAACCAAATATGATTTATTAATTAAAATCAATGCAAACACTTTTTCCAAAAATTCAATGAATGCATTAATTGCCCCAATGATCATGCAATTATTGTAAGGTTATGGGTAATATAAATCAATTTAGCTAAATGATATGACAATATCATGTTCTTATTTTTCATATCATATCAAATTTATAGTGAGAAATATATTACTAAATTATAAAGAAACGTATAAAACATTCTCACGTCGTATCAAATAAAGATCATATATGCGCACAACATAAGTGATTAACACAACTACGTACACAATCATGTGAAATATAATCTATTTAATTTTAACTATTTGAAATGACTTTAATTAATATGAATATGATTGCAAAAGTAATATACATGTTGATTAATCCAGCGATTGAGAATCATATATTATTATTGTGGTCAAATAACAAGATTTACTTACAAAAAATACATGATGATACAATTATTTTCCTTTTTAGAAGAAAACTAGCCACACGTATCAATTATACACAATCGATAAAATAAAATTCCATAACTACTATTTATATATCACAAAATACTTTAGCCCTATCAAAATAAGGCCAAGACAAGAAACAATTTATTTAATAATAAACGATGCTTAAGTTTAAATGCATCGTATAAACAATTTCTGTAAATCGCCACTAACTCTGACATGTGGCGTAATCTTCTAAAAGATTACTTTGTTTCTTGTTATGATTATTGTTTTAATCATATAAAACAATTTTGTTAGGACTGTATCAATAATGTCCTCCCCCACAACCATTACCAAATATTTCCAAATATTTATAAATTGAGTCGCGTTCTTTATAAAGTATGAACTCTTATAATTTGGTCGGGACTCATTATTTATTTTCATAATTCCACATCCAATGGATTATTATTTTTCATTCATGATACGAAATCATAATCAATTTCATATACATCATAAATTACTTTGATCGATATTGCTGCTTCAGGAGCATATCATCATGATAAAAAGTGATTTAATTTTTCATTGATTATGGTCATGAAATCTCATGATTTATTCAGTTGATTTCTTATCTCTGAATTTCAGGTCACTCGTGGAACATGTCTTTCTCTATGGACTTTGGGTCCTAATTTATTTATATGAATGACATGTCTATAATTTTTTTTTCTTTGTGAATTTCAAATTCACTTTCACGATATTTCGACATGTCTGAAATTTATCTATGTGAATTTTATATTCACTTTCATCGGTTTTTGACATGCCCACTTATGTGAATTTTCACTTTTACGAGCATTCTATTTTCATATGGATTTCTGATCCATTATATGCTCGTTTCAAATATTGATCAACTTCATGTGATCATACCTCCTTTTTCAATTTGCACAAAAGACAAACTTTTTTGTCTAAGGAATATAGCCATCAAGGCTTCATATCACCGATGAGTATTACTCATATCGTTTTCTTACGTGGTATTGACTTGATCCATCATGATTTGATGTCAATACCACTAGCATCAATATTACATATATCTATAAAATAATAGAATTGATCACGATAAATAATTTAAATAAATCAAATTTTTACCTTAATGTTTACATGTATAAAGATGTGTAGATATAAAATATATCAATTGATCGACTTGAGTCCTTCTGGCAATCTATTAATGGTGATGTTTGTGAGGTTTTTATTTTTTCAAAGATTGCCAAACTTCATCAAAACAATTTTGATGATTTGAGACGTGGTTAGAGACTCGTGCTGATAACGTATTATAAAACTAATACAAAATACAGAAAGAACAACAAGAGAAAGAAGAAGGAAAACAGAGATAGAGAAGATTGCTAAATGCTTGTGTATTATTCCAATGATATAAGAGGGTATTTATAGTAGAGATTATGATGTGAACACAATAATCTGAATTAATCACAAATCTACTTAAATCAATCAGAATAATAGATAATCCATCAACGATATTATTTCATAACATATATATATATATTACTACAAACAAGAAAGAAAAGAAATTGGCCGAAAAAAACAAGGGCAATTAATTCTGATGCAATTGAGTCTATTTATAGACTATTTTGCCAAGGCCGGATCGGGCCGGGAAATAGCCGGACTGGGCTGGTGCTAATCATCACATTCATCTTCCCTTAATTTCCAATTTTCGGATATAAATTATATATTTTGGAATAAAACTTCTAAAATTCATATCTCGAGTTCTGGATCTCCAAACAACATGATTCAAGAGGCATCGGAAAGCTCTCGGAAAAATCTACAACTTTCATGAAGGACTTTTCTTCAGAAAATGTCTTTTTGATGAGCCATTCGTTTGTCGAAGATATTTCTCGATTTCCACTAAATCGAATCGATTAGCCACTTGACCACTTGACTTAATGATACTTGAGTTGTAGAAGTCCGATTGACGTGATTCAAAATTCGTTGGAAAGATCTTTCAAAGATCTACAACTTTCATTAAGGACACTTCTTCAGAAAATGCCGTTTTAATGAGCCATTTGTTCCTCGAAGATATAATTCGATTACCACTAAATCGAATCGATTAGCCACTTGACCACTTCGATTGACCACTTAACCATTTAAGCAATTCGATTGATCACTTAAGCTCGTGACACTCTCTAAATCCTTTCAGAGATATGATTATACTTCACAATGTCGATTCTCGGGGTCTTGGCTTATAGATCTGCAATAAAATACCACAAATACCCACGTAAATCTTGACACGACATTCCGATTTACTAAAATCGGTACAAAAACTTATAAAAACACGATAAAAAAATACGATATTTTATATAATACTTACTAATTACGTATTTAGATAAATCTAAGGAATTAATGACTTGATTTGATACATAAATGCTCAAAATGGTATCAGAAGTGGGGTGAAATGTTATAATAATAACGGTGAATTTTTCCGTCATCACAAACCCCCCACTTAGCTTTTGGTCGTCCTCGAGCAAAACAAGTGATAAAACAAAATGAATGAGGGACAAAATTCATGAAAAGATAAGATATAAGGGACAACTAGATAATACAACCGATCGAATCATAACCACACGTTAACCTTAATATAAATGTATAACAGAGTGTGTGTATGACAAGCCTTTTCAATTTCCACTATCCTCTCTTGAACAATTCAAGCAATACGCACAAATATCCATTCAGACAGTCCTAATGACTTTCCTAGGTATAGGCAGTAAAAAGTTCCACACAACGTCCTCTCGTGTACTTATTAGGATAATCCCTAAAGCATATCATTCAGCTTATACTGGGGATAGTCAGAAGATAACTAAGTTTTCAACCATGCTTAACCAAATTGTCAATTTTTTTCTTTTTCACATTTGTAGCATATGCCTTCATTCCCAGCAATAGGACGTTTCGTGATAACACCCTAGCTGGACTACTATCATCAGGCAGTCGGGAGCTTTTAACCCTCATAGTGATATAGGACGTTTCGTTATAACGCCCTACTGCACTCAAATCATTGGCAGCTACAACCGACATATATATAGTTCATCTTAATTTGGTATTTTTCTTTTCATTCCAATTTCCCAAAGAACTTAACTATTATCCTTTCTATCACATTCAAACCTTCAGATATTCACAGTACACGTTCAAAAATTAGGTACTAAGTTATTGCAATTATCTCTAGAATAACCATTAGGATACTGAATGGATACAGTTTAAAATTTTCGCTTCAATGTCAAAGGCTTACGTGAAGGAATTCATGTTACACAAATAAATTTGGGGTTAAAATGCACTTACGGATCACATTGGTTATATATATCCAAATTGATCATTACATCTTCAAATTCATGAAAAATATACCTTATAAAGTTCATTTTAATCAACTTATTAATGCACGAAAAAGATTCAAAAACTAAGGTGTCATCATAATAAACCCTTACTGCCATTTCTAGACCAACCCCGACTCTACCCCCCCCCCCCCCTTACGAACTTGCATTGTCCCAAGCGTGTGAATGAGATAGAGAGAAAGACTTAGCTTATAAACCCGGCAGAAAGATGCTATCGAGTCCCGTAACAGCCATGAAAAAGCACGATCCGAATCCCTAACCAAAACAAACAAAGCAAACACGGGACATGGTCCTCGTGCCAAAGTATGCAATAGGGATATGGGAATAATAAGAAAATGGCCCTGTCACGTCAGAAAATTCGATAGGCAATATATAAATGGTCACTCTCATAAAAGCTTTAGATGGAAAAATAACTCACACGGTTAAAGCACAGAACATCTAAGCATATACGTATCACATGAGCATATATCATAATCAAGTCTAAATTCATTTTTATTACACACAGTTTTATTAAGGCGGGAAACAGACTAGATCATAAAATGAAATGTATGAAAGAGTATTGAGTCTTTTATACCCAGATCCTCAAGGGTTCAACAACCTAAGTCTAAGAGATGATGCATTTGAATGTTTTCTGTGTACTCCCTCGGGATTTTCGGATAACCACCTAATCGTTCCCTTTAAAAGACATTCAAATATTCATCCTGATACTTGGTTGTGCTATGTGTTCAACTTCTATCACAAATTCTACATTTCATTAAGACTAGTCGTATCCAAATTATTTATTATTATTATTATTATTATCGGGCTGCCTCCCGGTAGCGCTTTTGGTTAACGTCGTTGGCTCGACAATAAAAGCACACGTACCTTACTATCCATTATCAAATGGATAATTTTTTCTTGCATGATTCTTCAACGAATATTCAGAATACGAGCCATCCATCTCATCTCTATATAGACTCCGTCGTGCCTTGGCTCTAGACACTTTGGTGAAGTATCTTCCCAAGAAAATAAGAACCGGATTAGGTGCTTCCACATCCCAGTCCAAAATATAGTGATCAAGTGGGAAGATCACTTCTGCTTCGCTCACTTGCTTATCCACAACCACCTCAACACTCTTTGGCTCCAACGGCTCCTTAGTTGTGACTTTCTCCGGATGACTTATCTCTAATTCAGGCACAATGTCCTCTATGTTCTCCAACACCGGGTGTATTTCTTCACCTTCTTGGTGATTAACATCTTCAACCATCTCTAATGTCGGCTCTATCATAGGACAACCGTCTTCAGCATCACACCATGTAGGAGGGGAGCTTGACACTTCTACTTCACTAAGTTGAATGTCGGATCCTAAATTCATAGCTCTGACCTCTTCTCTATCATAAAGGAGTGGGGGAGCTAGGTCAATGCCATGGTCTTGAGCCATTTTCCCGAGCCGTCTCTCAAGATTATTAAGCATACCAAGAAGGAGTTGGAAATTCTCATCTTGCTCCTTCTGAAAGGAGTGGAAATTATTGTTCTGCTCCTCTAATTTAGCTTCAAAATCGTCAGATTGAGAGGGGCCTTGAGAATTATGAAAGTGTTGAGGAAAAGATTGGCCGGACCAACTTTGATTTTGATTGGAAAAATTGATATCTTGGTCCCGACCGAAGTTCGGGTTTTGATAGAAATTTGGATTCGAAAATTGAAACCCGATTTGGAAAATTGCGTGGCCGGAACCGATTGTTAAAACTCGATATTGCGGCCACCGAAAACGCTCTCGTCCACCCATAGGACAGAAAGGAGAAGTATGTCCCACATTGTCACATAGCTGGCATATGACTGGACTGTACTGTCCTTGATTTTGGACATCATTAACTTGATATGCAGAAGTGGAAAGAATTTGACACTGGCCAACAACATGGCCAGGTTGACAACATCTTTCACAGAACAGAACATGTGAGTTCTGAGGAAAAGACTGGGCCTGATTCATAGGATTGCGAAACATCATAAGAGCTACCACCTGCTGCTCTTATAAGGGGAGGGGAATATATATTTTTTAAACCTACCTACGAAAAACTTGATAACAAAAACTAGAAAAATTAATAAAACTAGACAACCGTACCGAGTCCCCGGCAACGGCGCCAAAAACTTGTTTTTGGTTCCGTTGGCGGGAATACTTACCACTATACTACCTTAGAAAAATTAATAATGAACTGGACAACCGCACCGATTCCCAGGCAACGGCGCCAAAAACTTGTCTCGGATTTTATAGCAAAGCAAAACAAACAAGTAATAAATAAATCCGGTTTACCCCAAGTGCAGGGATCGTAGTATAGCGATTAAAAACCGGAGTCGATCCACAGGGAATCGAGGTTGGTCTAGTTCTTAATTTTTCTAAAAGTGTCACGAGAAATTAAAAAAAAACTAAAAACGAAAACAAATAACTGGACAGAAGGTTGTCAATCCAAAGCCAGGAAAGATAATTACGAACAGAACTAACTAAGTTGTTCCTATTTTATAACTAAAACTATAATAAACTTATTACGGTTACTACGATGAAAAACGAAGCAAAACGGCACAAACGATTTTTCTCAATTAATTTAACAACGAACAAGCAGTGATCCACCGATTCCCGCAACCCTCAATTTCGACTCTAGATTATCTTGTGGTGATTTAACGAAAATTGTGATTCACCTATCGAAGGTATGAACTCCTAATCTCTTAGAAAAGTTCGCCTATCAATCTTTTATCTTTCGATTTTAAAGATTAACGCTTTCATAACAAAGGTGTGAAATCTCTCAATTTCGCAATCTAGATATTCAACCTAACAACTCTCGTTAATTAGATTAAAAATCCAATCTTTACTATGGTGATCTAAAGTTTAACGACGATTTTCATCAAACGTTAAACATCAAACAGCAACCATCTCTCGATTTAAATTGCATAATCAATAAGAACATAATAAAGATACAAACTTTGACAAAAACTCACAAAACAATCTAAAAGTCGAAATCGAGATGTTGCTACGAATCGGTTTCACAAGGCTTGTCCCAACGTGTTTTAGCCTCTCATCATCGTATGATTGCTTGAAATCATTTCAGATTACAACTGTTGATTCATAGGTCGTATTCTCCGGAAATAGTTACGACTTCAACAACAACGATCTCTCGATAACTATCTAAGCATTACAACGGTACTACGACTTACTATTTTATTTATGTCATAATGCCTATATATATATATATATATATATACTATAAATAGAAAAAGAAAGACGAGAAAAAAGAAAGAGAAAAAAGAAGGACAATTGATATATATATATATATTACTACAAACAAGAAAGAAAAGAAATTGGCCGAAAAAAACAAGGGCAATTAATTCTGATGCAATTGAGTCTATTTATAGACTATTTTGCCAAGGCCGGATCGGGCCGGGAAATAGCCGGACTGGGCCGGTGCTAATCATCACATTCATCTCCCCTTAATTTCCAATTTTCGGATATAAATTATATATTTTGGAATAAAACTTCTAAAATTCATATCTCGAGTTCTGGATCTCCAAACAACATGATTCAAGAGGCATCGGAAAGCTCTCGGAAAAATCTACAACTTTCATGAAGGAATTTTCTTCAGAAAATGTCGTTTTGATGAGCCATTCATTTGTCGAAGATATTTCTCGATTTCCACTAAATCGAATCGATTAGCCACTTGACCACTTGACTTAATGATACTTGAGTTGTAGAAATCCGATTGACGTGATTCAAAATTCGTTGGAAAGCTCTTTCAAAGATCTACAACTTTCATTAAAGACACTTCTTCAGAAAATGCGGTTTTAGTGAGCCATTTGTTCGTCGAAAATATAATTCGATTACCACTAAATCGAATCGATTAGCCACTTAACCACTTCGATTGACCACTTAACCATTTAAGCAATTCGATTGATCACTTAAGCTCGTGACACTCTCTAAATCCTTTCAGAGATATGATTATACTTCAAAATGTCGATTCTCGGGGTCTTGGCTTATACATCTGCAATAAAATACCACAAATACCCACGTAAATCTTGACACGACATTCCGATTTACTAAAATCGGTACAAAAACTTATAAAAATACGATAAAAAAATACGATATTTTATATAATACTTACTAATTACGTATTTAGATAAATCTAAGGAATTAATGACTTGATTTGATACATAAATGCTCAAAATGGTATCAGAAGTGGGGTGAAATGTTATAATAATAACAGTGAATTTTTCCGTCATCATGAACCCTAGAGTTTGAGTCGTGTTCATAAAGACAACTTAATAATAATACAACGTTTGCCTTTCATGAATATGATGCATTTCATGGCATGATTATTTCACATAAAAAATTATCAAACATGAAAATAAATGCGTAAAAGTAAACCACTGAGATGGATCGTTGGTACCCCCGTATCTAATCTATAAATAAATAAACCCTAAGCATAGAATAAAAATTAATCTACTATATTCTTTAGCTACTTCAGGTATTTGATTTTCTGCTCTTGTTTTTTATTAAAAATTGCTCCAGTTGAGTTGGTAAGAGTCTCATTCTTCCTTCATCATTACTTGAGTTCGAATCCTTTGTTCCTTTATTTTTCCTGAATTTAATTTTTTTTTTGAATCGTTAATTTTTTTTATTTTTTATTTTTATTTTTCGAATAATAAAAGAAACTTCCGAACAGAAAATAAAATAATTTTTTTTTTTTATTTTTTATTTTTCGAATAATAAAAAAACTACTGAACAGAAAAGAAAAAAAATACAAAAAAAATTCTAGAAATTTATACGGTCAAGAGGATTCAAACTTGGATCTACACACCATTGAATTTGTGTCTTGACCACTATGCTACGGCTTTTATTCTTCAAAGTCTTCGCGTAGAATTAATTTAAAAGTGATGCGGCCGAAATAAAAAATTGCAGAAAATTAATGGTGCAAAATTAAATTACATGACATCCTATACCCGGAAAAACGGGTTTAGAATAGATCTAACGGTAAACAAGTACCAACCCAAATTCATCTCGTAAACCAAAACATTCAATCGCATAAATAAAATTAAACGATGCAATTTTTATTCTATTACACTCCATATTAATTAATTATGCAATCATGATCGCAAAATCGCTTTAACCTGTCTCTGATACCACATGCTGGATATACAGAAACCTGAATCCGGATCCGATCCATAACTGGATCGTCAGATCTGATTCACAGCACCGATCGAGACGCTCGATCATGCACAGTGGAAGATACGAATTAAATTCGCATGCGGTACCATGATTTTAATTCACATAATTAATTAACAATCTACAAGAAGGTTAGTAGATTTAGCTCAACGGAAAGGAAGAAATAGTCGACCAAATTAAGGGAGATGCCGTAGTCTTCCGGATTGTATCTCCTAGCGCCGACTGGTGGACGTCGATCCTCGCCGTAGAACCTCCTCGAATATGCACAAGAAAAACCCAAAGTTTTTGTTCTCTTAATGACTAAGGCAAGAAACTAATTTTTCTTCCTTTTTAATTTGATAGTGGCGCAATTTTGTTGTGTAAATTGTGTTAGGAGGAACTCTATTTATATACGAAAATAACTAGTCAAGAGAGTTATCATTTTCACACCACAATTACCTATTCCCATAAGGAAAAGATATTTGCCAAAAGATAAGAGATAATTCCCAAAAAATAAATCTCTTATTTTTCCATTAATTATCCAACAAATATATAATTAATTAATTACACATGTGACATAATCTAGAGAAATTTATTTTCCCAAATTATCACAACATGTGGCACCATATATCATTATTTTTAATAGAAAATGTCTTTTCTATTTTACATATTATTTACCAAATAAATAATATTGCATATTCATTAAATAGACCAACTATTTAATTTATTCTCGAGGTTCCATAAAACGAGAAAACACTCACGTGTTAGGAGTCAACCCGGGGACAATGGACCAATAACCAGTAGCTACAATGAATTGAATAAAATAATCATCGAACATAATATTTCTACTCAACTTATTAATTCCGGAATTACGCCACCATAAATCCGAAACTAAACTCTATCGATTATAGATATAACTTATTCTCAAAACGTCGAGTCGATAAGTGTCCATTGATATAATCATTACATATAGACTAACCCTCCATAGACTACCCGTAATGAAGCGGGATTATTTCCGTAAACTTACTTCAATACATCTTATCCTTATTTACCATTAACCCACTAGTGATCAATTAGTTCATAACCAATACGAACTCCGCGGATCGATCAGTTTCTAGGATTAACAAATAAGGGGATTGTCTTTCTACTTCCCGTAGGAAGGAATGGATTCCATATCTGTGAGACACACACTTCTCACTCATTCCAGAATAGTGCCAACGTGAAAGTGATTCGGACCGCGCCTCTTAGCGATCCTTAACGAACACATCAAACCCTATCCTGAAACAAGTAGGAGTCTGTAATCACTTCAGGATTAAGGTTAATCCATATATGATCATCTTGTGACTTAATAAGATTTCTCAATTATGGAATTATATGAGAAACTTAGATTAAATCGGTCCAGTCGTATATGACTCTCATCATATATAAATGTCCCACTTAGACAACCAATGTCGATGGTCCGGATAAGACATCACACCATAAAGTGTTATGTGCGCATTAATGGTGGTTTAATCAATAGACCC
Organism: Gentiana straminea; assembly: GCA_036785695.1. Classification (NCBI taxonomy): domain Eukaryota; kingdom Viridiplantae; phylum Streptophyta; class Magnoliopsida; order Gentianales; family Gentianaceae; genus Gentiana; species Gentiana straminea. Next base: position 6,773,541 of record JAVUPR010000048.1, on the reverse strand, counting down.
CATACTTTGATTAACTTCACCAAAGACTAACATTTCAAGTGTATCACCATAAACTTAATCCTCGCGTGCGTCACACACTAAGTTATATGTCTACATATGATACGACTTAGGGTTTTCAGTTGTGTATTACTTATAAGCACGAAGAAAATAATAAGATGAGAATAAATCTGTCATTTATTAAATATAAAAATAATTACATAAATTATCTTTCGGGCGCTACTTCCAACAATCTCCAACTTGCCCATATAGACAAGCAACAATTGTCTTTCGGGCACTCTACATCTAACAATCTCCCACTTGCCCGTAAAGACAAACAACAATTGTTTTTAGAGCACCACACCCTTATTCTTTCTATCCACAACATTCTCCCACTTGCTCTAAAGCAGATGAGACATATCTCTCAATTTCATACCCGCCAAGCGCTTGTCGGTGACAATAGATGCCACGTGACTTGGTAAACTGATCAGCTAGGTTGTTGGCTCGAGGAGATCTTTAGGACCGAAACTTCGCCTCTCTGCTCGATCTGTCTGACCAGGTGGTACTTACTTTCATTATGCTTTTGACCTCTTGTGACTGCGAAGATGCTTTGCATGAGCTACCTCTCAACTTTTTTCACAGTAAAATGGTATCGGCTCATCGAGGCCTGGAATCACTTCCCAATCCAACAAAGAACTTCTCAAGCCACACTACCTCTTTAGCTGCTCGAGAGCTGCTATGTATTTGACTAACAAAGTCAAATTGGCAGTGCTGGATTGCTCCAGACTGTAGCTCCATAACAATGAGTAAACACGAGCCTGAGATCGATTCACGATCATCCTTAATCCGACAAAAGACAGAAACAGTGTAGTCAACAATACTCAGGTTTGCACCCGAATACTCAAGCATACAACTCCTCGTTCTCTAAAGGTATTTTAAGATGCACTATACCGCTGCTCAACGTCCGAATCCAAGATTCGACTGTTATTGACTTTTAATAACCTGATTTTCTCAATCAAAAAGAGAATTTATCCCATTTTCTCTATATCCGAAGATTTGAGAGAATTATTCCGTGAGGGGTTGGGTAGGAAACCTCTCGTTGAATTCTGCATTCGAAAATGCATTATCATCTTTAACCAATAAGATGGATGTGATATTTCCAACAACTTGTTCTCATGAATTCGACCGAATCAAATTCTAAGAATATAGTCCACTTCTCTGATTCAAAGAAGATTTGGCTCGTCAGTTTTTTACTTCAGATAACACCCCCATGTTGTTTCAACTGTTGCAGTGTTACCTTGCATTTACACTAACGTCTACTCTTTACCAATATTGATTCTGGTCTACAAAAGACTCATCAATATTCTGGTCAAGCCTACATATTCAAACATGTGGCTTTCAATGACCTAGAGGTTTGCTTTAATCCACCAATGGATATCAGCATAGGCAGTCAATATGCCATTGGATTTAAGCTAAAACCCTTATGTTCCGAATGAATCTAAGCTCCATTGTACGGCAAGAAAGTTTCAGGGCATCACCCATGTTAATCTTTCTGCTTCCATAGAGTCAAGCAAGGCTGAGTGGTGAGAAAGTTTCAGGGAATCACCCCTGTTTAACTGTCTTCTTCTCAGGGAGTTACCCCCAAAACCACTTGGCTTTGCTTAGAAAGATAAACTTTCTCATTCATTCAACTCTTTTCCATGTAGATCCAATTTCTCCCACTGGGCCTGAGACACTCAGGTGGTTCTACAGGAGTATGAACAGACCTGGAGTACCAAAAGTCCATTTACAGGTATATGGCTTTAAACCAACCTCATTTTATCAGAATCCTATACAGTTCTTCCAGAAGACCATAGGTTATCAATTACCCCCAGCAGATTGTAAAGTCCGCATAATCACAGCGAGTCAATGGATAAAACATACTCCCACTGCATTTGGATGGATTGATATTCTGATCTGGTTCAGTAGTATTTATCAGTGTTATCCCCCAACACTCAATGTTGGGTGTGATCTGATTAAATCAAATAGTAACTCCTTGAGTAACTGTACTTCAAGGTCTAAGGTTGTTATTTAAACATTCTTTTTGGAAAGGATATAACAGTGTAACCGTCACTATCCGATCTTAAGAATCTTATAACCAACTTTTACTCATTGTATCAAGATATTTCACGAAGAGTCACCATCTGAACGTGTATGTAAAATCACTAGTCCTACCTTCAAGCACTAGTGCTAAATGCCTCTATTTGCGGAAGTGGAGTAAATGCACTTCACTCTTCATCCACAAATTCATAAGCATCTTCTAGGTAGACTTCTCGGTATTAAATAATAATGTAAACCGTTATTTTGCAACCAATATCTTAATTGAGTTAAGCAGTGTATTGTAGCATATCAATAACTATACAAGACAATATATGGTTTATCCATTCAGTGAAATCATTTCACTCGGAGGTAGGCCGAGCATCAGTTCCAAATACTATGCTATAGCCTATATCTGAGCATGGAATACTCTCTTCTCTGGTGACATCGGAGATTCCTCCAAATATTTAGATAAACTAATCGGCGTTTCGAGTAGTCATTAGACAAAGAAGGTCTATTACTCAAAGCTCCCACTAGCTTGTATCCTTCATAAGTCCCCGAAGGTCAACATGAACAAACTATGATACTTCTTTAGCTCTGTTAACCTTTCCTAATTGAAAGCTTACTTAGTCATTTTTCCTTTGATGATTTACTTAAGAGTGCTAAATTCAACAACTAACCCATCATGTTGATGATTTACTTAAGCGATCAACTAACCCATCATGTATGAGAACTTGTTCTACTCCACCCATTTCCAACTTTTGGGTTTTTTGCATTGGATTCACACACATTCATTCACAAGTTATCTTGGATTATTATCTTTTCTAATGAAGCGTTTCCTCTTCCGATTTATCACGCCATTAATTAGTTTACCTTCCGGTCTTAACTAATATCGATACAAATCAAAGATATGGATTAAATCCTAATCTAACAACATTATCCCTCAACTTCCGTTTGTTGGAATAATAATTGTTAATCTCTCTCACGGCAATCTAACGAATCTATTAACTTCCGTTATCTAAATTCGATTAACATAAAGCATACAAAACATGAAAGAGAACAAGAACAACATAATGAATTAAACACATGAAAAATCCTATCTTTCCGGTAACGGTGATATCCCTCAATTTAAATCTAAGATAATCTTGCATCGAATTAATCAAATTGTGGTTCTCTCGTAAACCTAGATATTTAACCTACGAACTTCCGTTATGTATAGATTAAAAATCCAAACTTTCCTACGGTGATCTAAACTACACCGACTTCCGTCATACGGTAGCATCAAATCATACAATCATCTTTCGATATAAAATTGCACGATACAAATAAACATAGGAAACGAAACAATTATAATTAAAACTTACAAAATCATCCATGAACTCGAAATTAAAGTGCTTTGCGAAAACAGTCTCCATGGCTGCTCCATGGATGAAAGCTCCAAGCCTTCATCATAATTTGAACAAGAAAAGAAAACGAAACGAAAAATAAAACCTAATCTAACCCCGATCACCCGAGCACAAGGCTCGGGTGACCGGCCTTGGAAGCCTCGGAAAATAAGGTGTTCTTGCGGCTGCGTGTGTAAAAAATTCGATATGGTATGATATTAGGGTTGAAAAGCTGCTGCTATTTATAGAAAATCAGAGGCGGTTGCTACAGTAACGGTGCCGGACGCCCGTCCATAAGGTCGGACGCCCGTTCACTATTTCCAGCAACAGCATCCAAACTTGTAACGCTCATATCTTGGGCCTCGTAAGTCGGAATGGAGTGATTCAAAATCCTGTAGAATCCTCCCTTCAATCCCTACAACTCTTCTCTTGAGGTCCAGAGTCAAATCGGTTGTTATCATATCAAGAACTTCGTTGCAAGGTCGTCACTACCCGGAATCCTGATTTTCCGACATTTATCTTGCTTGATTTCTTTTCCACTCGAATTTATCTCTTTAAAATCATCCTTTCCATCAACAATGTGTATCTACAATGTAGGAAAAACATACCAAAGCGTAACATAACCCTAAAATAATATAAAATCATGATTTAAACACATAAATCGCTACGTTTTGCAATTTAACCTATTAGAAACACCATTTACTCAATTAATCGATTATAAGCTCGATTTCTATGAAAAACCTAAGAATATGGGAAATATTGACATAAAATATATCCTTATAAAACGTATAAAATCACCCTTAACAACTCCCCCACACTTAAACCTTGCTCGTCCCGAGCAAGACAAAACAAAATCAAGACTCGAGACATATAAACATTTATGCAAATATAAAGCATATTCAATAGTTTAGAGGTTCACCCAAGTGTGTGTGTGCATAGCCATAATAAATTTCCACCAAATCCACACTTGAAATTGATTCAAGCAAAACTAGCCAACATCCCATTTAAATTAGAAATAAAAACGATTATAACATGCACCTCACGAAACATACAGATTCGGAAAAGATAATAGGAAGTCTTTAAAATATTTCCGACATACTTAGAGGATAATCCCTACATCATATCTTTCAGTTTATACTGGGGATAGTCAGAAGACAACTAAGGTTTCCAACCATCTTTTCACATTACCATTCACTAATTTTTCTTAAAGTTCAATCAATTCCACATATATAGCATATATGCCCTCATTCCCAGCAATAGGATGTTTCGGGATAACACCCTAGCTGGACTACTATCATCTGGCAGTCGGGAGCTATTAACCTCATAGTGGTATAGGACATTTCGGGATAATGCCCTACCGCACTCAAATCATCGGCAGCTACTTCCGACACTTAAATACATAATTCATATTATTCATCTTAGATTGGTATACAAACCTTAAATTATATCCCTCCTATCACATTCAAACCTTCAGATATTCACAGTATGTCATACTTTAACTCTAACCACAAACTATTAAAATTTCAAAATTCGTATGGAAGCAAAGAATCATGCGATAATCATCAAAAATCTCTAATCAAATGGGCATAGCTTTAAAACATAGCTCATCATCTACTATGGCACGTGAAAAATAGTGTCGGGTGAAACATCTAAATTTACTAAATATGCAAAATAATGCACCAATGATATAAGAACTCGAACAAAGATATGCATTTGTTCACTTGGGACAAAACAAAAATTTAAAAATTAAGCACTTTTTCATAGAAATAAAATAGTATGGCAAATGAATGTAGATACCACATAGCTATTCCCCTCCCCCACACTTAAATTACAACATGTCCTCGTGTTGTGCGTAAAATAAAGAGAAGCAAAGAACTTAGGCGATTGTAGTTCTAAAGTGGCAATTCCGGAAGTGCTCCGAATCAAATCCGAAAGGCTTGATGAAAGCGATGAACGTGGACCATCCACCGGAAAACGGCTTCATCTAAAAGCGCACAATTGCTAATGCAAACACCCCGCACACTTGAAAACAAGGCAAAATCTCGGGGGCACGGGGGAATAACAAATTTCTCAAACAAAAAGTAAGCACATGATATAATGGCTTAGATGGAAAAATCACCACACGGGGAAAGTACGAACATCTAAGCGTCAAATAAGCCACGAAGCTTACAATACAAATATAGTCCAACATGTGCATACAAAAATAATGATACATGGAACATTACAAAATAGTAGGGCTAGGTGCAACTACATGAAAATATATTACAATGCGACCTACATGATATGCAATCCTAAAAATAAAAAAAATGAATAAAAATAAATTCGACGAGGCTCGAGCCGAGCGAGGTTTCGAGGACAACCCTACAGTGACTACGGCCTATGCAGAAACTAAAAAAAACGAGGTAGTATTACGGAAACCGACAGTTAACTACACTCAAGAAGAAAAAAAAATAAAAGAAAATAGAAAAACAATGCAACTAGATGACATGCAACTAAATGATATGCATCTAAATGATATGCAAAAATAAAAGAAAATAAAAGAAAGAAAACTAGCCCACTCATTAGCAACACGACATATATATAATAAACGTCTACCAAATAATGACAGGTTACGATAAACGACAGTACTGTTCATTACATGCAGTGTAGACGCGCTTTAAGACTCGTAAAAAGTGATAGCATTATGGAAAACCAACAGTTAGCTATACTAAACAGATATAACTCATACGGCCAAAGACGTAGCATACGGAAAACCGACAGTAACTACCCATATGAGTTACAAAAACAACAAGGAAGCACATAAGTCTCAAAGCTTAAAAGATTCATCACAGCGGTATGTAGCATACGGAAACCGACATTAGCTACTAAATAACAATAAGAACAGTTATAGCGTACGAGAACCGACAGTAACTATAACATGCCTAGATGAATCATATATAAGGAATTGATCAATTATCTAACATGGATTCATAGATGGAAAGGTAAAAACATAAGAGTTCAGGACATCTATGTAAACATCAATTAGCCACAGAAGCTCGAATGAAAAATCCGCATCAAATAAAAGCATTGAAAATAAAATCAAGAAAAATCAGAACCTGGACTGGCGTTCAGACTGACGGACGGGCGTTCACCTGCAGATTATGAACTGGACGGGCGTTCACTTACCTGAACGCTCGTCCAACTTTACGAATTTGCACAGTATGCAGGATAAACACAGCAAACCCTAAATCAACTCAAAACAAACCAACACGTACACATAACAACACAGCAGCCTCATCAAATTATAGCACAGGGGGTTAGACTAGACTACATCTAAACATATAATTCACGTTTCATAAGTTGAGTAAAAAAACTTTTTGCACATTCTTAACCTTACGGTCATCGAAACACGGCAAAAATAAAAAACTCTCAACTTATTTAACGCTACTTTTATTGAAAACAAAAAATCAAATAAAAAAAACGTAACAAAATCGATGCCGGGTCGATCTTACGGGGAACTAGACGAATGCAAATCCTAGTTTTTGCCTAACTAAACTATGTCACGAAAAACTAAACTAAACAGCGATTAAACAAAACTAAACTGAACATATATGCTGAATATAAACTAGACAGAGGACGAATCCAAAGCTAGGAAGGTTTGGTTGCGAACAAATTACTCTAGAAGTGCAATAGAAAATAAACTAACTAAACGAGTTCAAGTCTCAAGGTTAAATCAAGTTTAATGTGGGCAAACGAGTATTGATCCACCTATCCAACAAACACTAACCTCTCATCCCGATTATATTGCGCTTTTACCAAGTTGTGGTTCATCTTATCAAAGGTATAAATCCTACTTTCGTAGATGATTCGCCTATTAATTTCTATCTTTCGATTTACGGAAATTAACGCGTCATAACATAAACAAAGATGTAAACTTTAACGTTTTAACCTAGATTTCCAACCTATCAACTTTCGTTTGACATAGATTTAAGATCTATTCCTAAATCATGGTAATCTAATGTTTATAAAGACTTTCATCAAATATAACACATCATACATGCACATCTTTCGATATAAATGCAATTAATCAACATAAGACATGATAAAGGAAACAACTTGATTAAAAACTTACAATATAACCGAAGAATCAAAAGTAATGTAAGTTGGATGGCTTCACAATGCTCGTTTGATTGAAGCCTAGCCTCTTAGCATCCTTGAATAGCTTGAATTGTTGAAGTAAATTGCATAAACTAAACTAATTTTATCTAAGAATTTAAGAACATCAAACTCGGGAAAAAGCTCGAGTAAAAACGCAGCCTATAGCCGCCCCTAGGGTTTAGGGTTCGAGAATTGTAGAATTGGTGTCTCAATGTGTGAAAATAGGCAAGTATTTATAAAGATTTGAGGCGGTTTCACTAAGTCGGCGATCCGGACGCTCGTTTGGTTAAGTAGACGCTCGTCCGGTGTTCGAACTCCAACGCGGACGTTCGTCGGATAGCGTCCAAACTCTCGATCTTCTTTTTGCACCTTGGACGCTCGTTCGCTTCTTCTCGAACGTTCGTTCGGTAAGTTCATGATGCCTCGGTATTGAATTCTTCCTCTAGACGCCCGTTTGGGTTATCGGACGCCCGTCCACTCCCGGACGGGACTTGGATGCCGCTTTAGGCCGGAATAAAACTTGATTAAATCATCTCTATCTCTTTTCTGCCCACTCCATTCGATCATTATCTCTTCTTAAATCTTTATAGCTCGAATTTTAACCCTTTTGATCATCATTTGAGCACGATAAGCATACCTATAACACATGGGAAAACATCGCAAAGCGTAATAAAGTCCAATTAATTATAATTCACGATGAGAACACATAATTTATTCAATATTGCAATTAAGTCCTTAAAAACCTAGTATGCTCAATATTTCCATATAAGGGCCATTTATTATGCAATTAATCCAATTAAGGGGGAAAATACCATAAAATATATCATAATAAAACATAGATTTTCACCCTTAACAACTCCTCCACACTTAGCTTTTGCTCGTCCCGAGCAAAACAAAACGAAAAATTAGGCTCGAGAAAGGAAAACGAGCATCTAAACAAATACAACATATATTCAATAACTTAGGTGTCACCATCGTGTAAGTGCATAGCCATAGGAAACTTCCACTAAACCACACTTGAATAACTCAAAGCAAAACTAGCTAATACCCCCTCGTAGATTAGTAATAAATGATACTCGTAAGATGTACCCTACAAACGTGACATATCCCGAAAAGGATGATCGAATGAATCTAGGGCCTTTCTGAAATACTCAGAGGATAATCCCTACAACATATCTATCAGTTTATACTGGGGATAAGATTAACGAAAACTAAGCCTTCTTCATTTCATAACTTAAGTTGATTGAATTCATTCACTTTAAACACACATTAGGGTGAGCTTTTGCCCTCATAGCGAAATAGGACATTTCGAGATAATCCCCTACCTTACTCCAATCATAAGGCGGCTTTCCCTAACTCGTCGTGAGCTTTTAGTCATCATAGTGGTATAGGACATACGTGGTATACCCTACCTCACTCAAATCATCGACTAGCTTTCGACACACACATAGATTCATTTAACTTTTTCAACTTCTCATTTGACATTAGTTACGTGTTACTTATCACATTCAAACCTCTAGATATTCACAGTATCTCATACTTCGGATCTAAATACAAACTATCATAAATCTCGATATATGCGTAGCACTAAGCACATGACTAATAAGAAAATCGAAAACTACCAATCCAAAACGGGGTATAACTTTATAAATTAGCTCATCATTCACTATGGCTCGTGAAAAATAGTGTCAGGTGAAACAACTAACTTATCAAATACATGAAATATCGCATAGATGACTATAAAAACAATGAACCTCAAATCGAACCGCCTACTCGGGACAAAACAAAAACAAAGGTGTCGGAAAATTTTGAAATTTCGCTCATTTCGCATAAACGTGTACTCTAAACATGCTAAACGTGTACGCATAGGTACAAGTACAAATCGAACTATCCCCTCCCCCACACTTAAAAATTCAACATGTCCTCATGTTGTGCGAAAAATAAAAGGATAAGAAACTTAGCTGTATGCGCGTAGAAAATCGAGGTGTTGGTCAGGCCGGAGCATGAAAGAAACAACACTCGCAAAAGCGTCGAAAAAAAAACGTCCAAACCGAACTCAACCAAGATTAGATCTGCACTACTCGACAAAACAACAGAGTCTCGGGGGAAAACGGGGCACAATAATGTAATAATGCGAAAGGAAAGAATGAAAGAGATAGAACAACAAACGTCAACTAAAAATGATCATAATACCAATGAAAGCGCAATCCAAGTACGTGGTGCTAGACAGTTGACATGATTTAAGAAAAATAGCAACAGAAGCGAGAATAATAGAAAGTACAGAAATCATGGAAGCATCAAAAGGAAAGTAGTAATAGTCATCGTAAACCAGATCGAATGTGCAAAAAAAAAAAAAAAGAAATACATCAAGCAGAAAATGCATAAAAATCTCAAGATCACTCGGGCGGAATCGGCACATCAGACGGAGGAATAACAGCAGGATCACCAGCAGGGGCATCAGCACGAGGAGGATCTGAAGTAGGTACAGCAACAGTGGACGTCGTCGGTGTAGGCTCAGGCTGCATAGTAGAAGCAGTAGCAGGGTCTACCGGGGGCTCATCCTCCTCATCGTCAGACGACTCGCGAATCACATCTGCAATCGCCTGCTCAATGTCGTCATCGAAACTATAGTCCACCACGCTGGGGGCATAAATCCGCTCATCCCTCGGCGACTATCCTCAAGCACACACCGAAGCAAAGTGACAATGTTGTTTTGCATGTCTCGCCGATCGAGCATCCACCGCCTAAAAGCGTGGGCCATGCGCGAGCCGCATCCGCATCGATGGAGAAACGGTAGGGACAGGAGGTACCGGAGGTGGGGCGGCCTCAGACTCACCCGCAGGCGGAGGTTTTTCTCTTTGAATACCTCTCGGGTTCTTAGGCCTGTGATCCTGCTTATACTCCGGCACTCCGGCATCGATGCATATCTGATGAATCAAATGTGGGACAATCAAACTCCGCTTGTAATTCTTCTGACTGAACACCAACTCATCATAAATCGCTTGGCCAACATCGACATTTAACTTGAAAACCAAAGCATACAACATTCCAAGGTCGCCTATGTGAAAGTGCGTCAGATTATTCTTCGGTAATAAACGACTCTGGATGAAACGGCAATAGACTCTCCAATCTTCAGACCACGCCGTAGTAACAATCTCCTTACGGTCCCCACCCGGCCTGAGCGTCCAAGCAACATCGGGGCAAACTTGCAATCTCAATTCCTCCAAGGGATCCTGTCCCAAATCCTGCCTTCTCTTAATTTCCTCCTTATAATCCAACCCTTCAAACGCTGCCAACCCATATTTTGCATTAAAAACTTGTGGTGAAATGGGAACCTTAACACCTCGAACCAACACAACCCCCGTGTTCAAGTCGGTTTCCGAAAAATTAGCGTAAAACTCCCTAACCAACGAATCATTAACTGGGGTAGTCGGGATCTTCATCAATGCATCCCATTCCCTATCTTTCAACAACTTCACAAAAACGGGATCCACCTTTGTCTCTATCACCGCCCGCTCAACCAACATATTCCGAGCGAAATAGTGTTTAGTATAGGCCTCATGTGCTTTAGAGTTGACAAACCGACGAGGCATGGGGATAGGCACAACTGGTCTCACTTTCTTTCGGGGTCCCTCGGCCCTAGGTTCATCGGCATCCTCCCTAGCAACCTCCTCAGCAGTTTCATCTCTAGACGACTCACCACCTCGGGCAGTCTTAGTAAACCGTGCCAAGGGCACATCCAAATCAGTTTCAGACTCCGAGGTGGACTCGTCTCTCAAATCAGCTCTAGCTTGTTGTGATGCCCTAGAGGGTTGCTCTCGGATCACTACGCCCCTATTTGGATCAACTATGGGAGGGTCCAACTCTTTACGCTTTTTACCACTCTCCCTAGCCACACCCTTACCAAACCGCTTCTGAACTCCCTTCATCCGCACCATGATTTAAACTTGAAAAACCACAAACACTAAAACAATTCACGGCACAACAAAGGGTACGCGTTTAATATCCAAATCGGGATTTCAATTCAACAATGTCAACCCATCCACCACAACCATCATCACCACATCATCACAACACCAAAACAGAAGAAAAAGCAACAAAATGAGATAAATTTCAAGAAAATGAGCCGACCCGAAGATCGAACTCACAAAAACGTGAAAGAAATCAAGAAAAGTCGCTACAAACTTACCAAAGATGATGAGTAGATGAAGATAATGCTCGTAGACGTCCAAAACAACCCAAATTGACCCCAAAAATCCGATTTTTCTTGAACAAAGTCGGACTCTATAGGTGGCCGATTCTCTAAAAATATGGAATGTTGGGGGATTCGGCTTTGAAAATTGATGAGAGGGTGTCGGGGGCGTCTATAGCACTTGAAATCGCCCAATTTGGTGTTGAATCAATGGATTTAGGTTGTGAGGAGGGCAAAAGTCGGGTGAGGCGGTTTGAAATTCGAAGGAATGAGGTTTCATGGCATGAGGGGGTATATATAGACAGGTGGTGGACGCTCGTCCAACTCGGCGGACGGGCGTCTGTCTAGAAATGTGATGAACTGGACGGGCGTCCAGAGTACCAGACGCTCGTCCTAAGACTTGATTTGAATACAAGATTGGAGGGAATTATCCGGACGGGCGTCCATAGTTTTAGACGAACGTCTGGGCAAGAAGTTGAATACAGGATGGAAAAGCTTGTTTCCAGACGGGCGTCCCATAACGTGGACGGGCGTCCAGGAAAATTGAGAGCCGGACTGGCGTCCAGTATCACTAGACGGGCGTCCAGTCAAGAAAAACACAAAATTGTCCCTTTTTAAAACTTATCATATAAAACAACTAAATGCGAAACTTTTATTATTGATAATTTAAAATTCAAAAGTACAATATGGAAAATCATGAGAGAATTTGAAAATAAAACAGACAAAAATAAAACAGTGGGTTGCCTCCCACCAAGCGCTTCCGTTTTACGTCGGGGCTCGACGAAAGCTAAACTAACTAAGGAAACACTAATGCGTAGATCTCGTCCCAATCCACTAAGCGAATGAGACGTCGAAGCATGTCGATAGCCGGAGGGAAGTCGTACTCATCCTGCAAACACCAATCCTCGCCAGCTACCTCAACACCCCTAAAATGCTCAGCCCGCAACACTAGTGCCAAATCCGTCAGCATAGGATCATTAAGGATCGTGTAAGGACGTCCTATGACCTCCTGCAACTCCTCAGTCGTGAAATCGCTGCCTCCCGAACACGGTGGAACAATGATAACGTACGTGATGGTCTTAACCTGAGTGCTAATGTCAAAATCTACATGAAGAACTATCGTGCCTCCTGGTCCATCATCTACTGTGATCAGCGGGATTCGACTAATGAGTGGGAACTCCTCAGGGCGAACTCCGTAGAGATCCATATCGAGAAAGCAACTACTGATAGATAGAAACATAGAAGCTTAGTAAAACTAACCAAAATAACATACTAAAGCACAGAGAACTAAGAAAAACTTAAACAAGATTGGATATCTAGGATGCCCCCTAGTGGCGCTTTTGGTTTATGTCGTTAGCTCGACACCAGTTGAAGTCAGCCTGGGTCAGGCCATTTGACTTTTCTACCCGCCATTACCTCGTTAAAGTTCTGATCAGGATTGTGGCTGCAGAAACGACACTTAACGCATGGGATTAAAGCTTTGACAGTTTTCCAGATACGTTGAACCTTTCCCATGGTCGACTTTCGCTTTTGTAGATTTCTCTGCTGACGTTTGAGTTGTTGCTCCCTTGCATAGTCCTCCATATCCCAACTACCGGCTAGAACTTCTTGTGATAGACCACTACCGTTATCCTCATAAAACGCAGTTGGGTGAAATCTCGTCGAGTCTTCGACTTCATTTACACCGCATCCAAGGATATCGAGAAATTTAACAATCAAAGGCTTGCCCGTAGGTTCTCCAATGTAGTGTTTGCACCTCGACCATTAACTCGAAACGGTGATCTTTATAACCGAGTAGTTCTAGAACGCCTCCAGGGAATGATTTTGAGAATCGTAAAGGGCCCGGACCATCGTGTCCTTAGCTTTCCGAAAACAAATGTAATCTGGAATTATAAAGAAGAACTTGTTCCCCTACTTGAAATTCTCTTTTCTTAATTTTTGCGTCATGGAGGAGTTTCATCTTATCCTTGCTTATCCCGGTGCTTTCGTAAGCCTGGAGCCGGAATTCGTCTAACTCATGCACATTCTTTGCGGTCGATGTTTTCCACAAGTTTGGGAATCAAAGTTAAGAAACTTCGTCGCCCAATAAGCCCTATGCTCTAACTCAACTGGCGATGACATGGCTTGCCGTAAACCATCGATATGGAGATGTACCCATAGGGGTTTTATAAGCGATCCTATACGCCCATAGTGCATCATCCAATTTCAAACTCCGAGTCCTTTCTATGATCGTTCACCGTCTTTTCCAGATTTGCTTGATGCTTTGGTTGCTCCGCTCAACCCGACCGCTAGTCATCGGATGGTATGGTGTGCCGGTCTTATGGCGAACACCATACTTTTCAAGGACTTTCTCTACAGGTCGGTTGCGAAATGCGTTCCTTCATCACCGATCGGGGCTCGAGGACATCCAAACCTCACAAAGATGTTCTTCTTCGAAATTTCATGACCGTTTTATGATCATTGTGAGGAGTGGCCACCGCCTCCACCCATTTCGAAACATAATCAACGCGACTAAGATGTATTTGTTGCCACACGATGACGGGAAAGGTCCCATAAAATCGATGCCCCAAACATCAAAGACTTCGCACTCTAAGATGGGTTTTAAAGGCATGTCGAAACGCCTTGTCGAGTTCCGGTTCTCGACATCTATCGCAAGCTTTACGAAGGCTTCGTATCCTTAAAGATTGTAGGCCAATAGAAACCGGACCGGAAGATCTTAGCAACCGTCTTCCAAGGACCAAAGTGACCACCCGTTGGTCCACTATGGCATTGCTCGATAATCTCTTGTTGCTCGGATTCGGAACGCATCTTCTAAGCAAACCATCTCTCGCGGATCTTGAACGGATAAGGTTCATCCCAAACGAAATATTTCATATCAGAGAAGAACTTCTTCTTCTCTTGATACGACATTTCGGGGTCAAGGTAACGGGCATGAAGGTAATTCACAATAGACGAATACCATGGAACATCAGGAGAGCGGCCATCGATCAACATGATGTTTTCTAGAGGAAAGTAAAGATCGCCTAACCCAGTTCTCATCGAAATTGAACTCAACGTCTTCCTTGAGCAGAGTAGATAGGGGCTTGGCTACTTTGGAAAAATCTTGGATGAATCTCCTATAGAAACCGACATGTCCTAGGAAACCTCTGACTTCGCGTACATTCTTAGGATAACTCATCTTCTCAATGGCTTCTACCTTGGCTCTATCTACTTCTATACCTTTGGCTGACACTTTGTGGCCAAGGACTATGCCTTCATTTACCATGAAATGGCATTTTTCCCAATTAAGCACTAAGTCCTTTTCCACACATCTAGACAACACCCGATCAAGATTATCGAGGCGATCATCGAAGGATTGACCAAAGGCGAGAAATCATCCATAAAAATCTCCATGCACTTTTCAACTAGCCCGTCAAAGATTGCCATCATACACCTTTGGAAGGTGGCCGGGGCATTACGGAGACCAAATGGCATCCGCCCATGGCGAATGTCCCATAAGGGCAAGTGAAAGTAGTCTTCTCTTGGTCAACGGGATCGATGGGTATACGGAAGTATCCCGAATATCCATCCGGAAACGATAGAATGCGTGCCCCGCCAGACGCTCAAGCATATGGTCAATGAATGGAAGGGGGAAATGATCTTTCAGTGTGACCTCATTGAGCTTTCGATAATCGATACATACTCTGTATCCCGTAACGAGCCTCAATGCTATCTCTTCGCCCTTCTCATTCTTTTCAATAGTAATTCCACCTTTTTGGGAACTACTTGAGTTGGGGATACCCACTCACCGTCCGCAATGGCGTAAATGATACCCATATCTAGAAGCTTGATAATTTCCTTCTTGACTACCTCTTGCATGTGAGGGTTGAGCCTTCTCCGAGGCCGTCTAACTTGTTTTGCACCCTCCTCGCCTTGATTTTGTGGATACGGATGTCGGGAGATATCCCTCGGATATCTCCCACCGCCATCCAAAGGCTTTTTCATTTTTGCGCAAGACGTTTAACAATTTAAGCTCTTCTATACGAGATAGCTTGGCGAGAGATGATCAAAGGAAGCTTGTCACCTTCTCTTAAAAACACATACTTAAGATGTTTAGGCAACGGCTTCGGTACCAAATCTACGGGAGGATCCTCTAGACTTGATTTAAGATCACCACTCTTCAACTCAACATCGCCGAGCTTACTCGGTGGTCCCATACGCCAAGGCTTCTTCTCTTAGCTCATCCTCAAATTCAGTACTGCTAACCGGTCTAGATTGACCACACCATGATTATTCGGATTATCGATCAATCGCTCATATTCCGCCTCTACACCAAGACTTGCTTATCCATGAAGTCATTGAAGTCATCGACGTCTCCTCAATGGAACGACCGGTTGGAGATCCGGAAGGTACATTGATAGATTTCGAAACACTATAGCTCACCTCCCGGTCACCAACTCGAATGGTGACATGCCCACCATCACAATCGATGAGGGCTCTAGTTGTAGATAGAAAAGGTCTTCCGAGAATCAAAGGGACACTTTCACTTTTCTCAATATCCAAGACGTACCGATCCAACCGGAAAGGTAAACCTATCTATTTGAACCAATACGTCCCTTAGGATCCCCGAAGCTTTCTTAGAGGACCTATCGAACCTGAGGTTCATGGTAGTGGGTTCTGAAGATTACGCAAACCAAGCCGATTGCAAACGGATAATGGCATCAAGGCGATGGATGCACCCGAGTCCACATAAGGAATTCGGGAAGACTAGGCCTCCCATCCGCAATGTGACACAAATTTGCCTGGGTCGCTTCTCTTGGTTGGTAAGTCTTGATAATTGACCATAGAACACTCCTTACCAATTGCTTGATCCATTCCCGCTAACTTGTTCTTGGAAGATACAACATCCTTGATGAACTTTGTATACTTAGGCATCTCGACCAAGACCTCGGATAATGGCGATTTACACCGAGTATTTTTCGAAGGTTTAGCACCTTTTCGTACTTTTTGTCTTCAACCAATGGAATGTTGCTCTTCCTCGGTGGAAACGGAAGCTTCTTCGAGTCATTCTCGGAAAAGACTCTCTTTGAGGATGTGCTTGATAGCTTTGTCTTCCAAATCCTTCCACCGAACCGTCTTTTCGAAGCTTTCGTAGTCGGGGATCGGCCACCGACTTCCTTTTCCTTTTCGGTCCTCGGGATCGGCCACCCGAGGATTTCCAACCTTTTCACCTATCGGGGGATCGGCCACTGATTACTTGCTTGCGCCAAGGGGATGATGGGTGCTCAACTTCCCTCCCCGCCTTATCAATGGCGGGGAGGGGCTAGTGGTTTCCCTGGAAGCCGGGGGGACCACTCGGTATGTGTACCGCTTCTTAAATTCATTGTACTTGCCTCCTCTTGTCCATAATGCATTGTTGGTACGAGGTCAGTACATTGGCTGCTGCTCAAATCGGCCTGAGCAACATGACCGCCCTTAGGATTTTTCTCGGTAAAACTGGGCAGATGCCCAGGGGGTCTTGATGCTAACTGCTCGGCCAGCCGCCCCTATCCGTCTTTCGGGGTTCTTATTGGTACTCATCAGGAGCTGAATGTTCTTGTTTTGCTCCTCTTTGAATGAGTTCCATTCAGCCTTGAGGTCATTGGAATTCGAGGGGCCTTGAGAATTGGAAAAATTTTGATTTTGTGGGCCGGTGGGCCGATTCGATAATTGGAATTGGAAATGGAGGGCCAATTCGATTAAACCTTTGTGTTTGATTGGAAAAATTAGAGCTTTGGTTCGAACCAAAACCAGGGTTTCTATTGAAGCTCGGGTTAGAATTGAAGTTCGAGTTTGGATTCGATTGAAACTCGGATTCTGGCCGAAGCCCTGATTTTGAGCATTATTCTGGCCGGAGAATTGGTTGTTGAACCTAGGATTAGACTGGCTAGAAAAAGCATTCACTTCTGCACTTTGTCCAATCATGGGACAGAAACGAGCAGTGTGCCCCGGATCAACACATACTTGGCATGTGATTGTATTATACTGTCCATTATTATGAACAGCGTTGACTTGATGAGCAGCGGGGGATTGAAACTGACACTGGCTGGACATGTGGCCAGGTTGATAGCAGCTTTCGCAATACAGAACCTGAGAGTTCTGTGGAAACGAAAGAGTCTGATTACTCAGATTAGGAACAATTTGGGATGTTGTCTGCTGAGAATTAGCCATTTGCTTTTGCAACATGGCAATCAGATTTTGCATAGTCACTTCCTCGACCTTGGGAGGAAGAGGAGGTGCACCGAATAGCTTGATAGGATGGGGCATAGTTGTATTTGGCAATGTCTTCGAACAATGCCCATCCTTCGTCTGAGTCTTCTTCAAAAATTGCCCCGCCAGATGAACTATTGACCATGCCTTTAGTGAGCTCGGTCAATCCGCTAAAGAATGTATTGACTTGCCTTTGCATCGGCAAGCCGTGGTGGGGACATTTTCGGAGAAGGGACTTGAACCTTTTCCAGCAATCAAAGAAAGATTCATTTTCCTGCTGATGGAATGTGAAGATTTCGTTCAAACACTAGGCCGTCTTTGATGGAGGGAAATATTGACTCAAAAATTCTTTTTCAAGTCCGGCCCAGGTCGTAATGGATTCCGAAGGGAGAGAGTGATACCACTCTAGTGCTTCCCCTCGCAAGGAAAATGGGAAAAGTTTGAGCTTGATTGCGTCCTCACTTACACTTTGGATACGGGTAGTACCGCATATATGTAGAAATGTGTGTAGGTGAGTATGGGGGTTCTCTGATTGATAGCCGTGAAAAATTGACGCATGCTGCATCATTTGAATAAGTCCTGGCTTAAGCTCGAAAGTTGGAGCCGTAATGGCCGGCATAACGATTGCGGGGTTGATGGTGACTGTGCCAGGCATGGCATAGTTGGCCAACGTCCGTCTATCTTCCGCTGCCATTATTACTATTCTTTCGATTTCTCCTGAAAGATAATGCTCAAATTCTTGATCTAGAGCGTTTCCTTCGTCGAACCGAAGTTTCCGCCTATTGGGTCGGACTATGGTCCGCTCGGGGTCAGGGGAATAGATTAGTGGTCCCTTCTGACTACGAGTTTGCATACACCGAGCTCCAAGATCAAGTTGTTGAGCAAGAAAGAAAGAAGGAGAGAAAGAGAACTATAAACTAAGAAACTAACGACTAAAACTAAAGACTTATAATCTAATCTAAGATTAAAACGTAGAGAAAAGAAAAGAGGAAAAGAAGAAGATGATAGAGGGTAGGAGGAACGGACGAACGTCCAAACTTATGGACGAGCGTCGACCGGTTTTCGGGATGGACGGGCGTTTTAAATGTAAACGCTCGTCCGTTATTTCGAATTCTGTGGACGGGCGTCCGGACGTATGAACGCTCGTCCGCAGTCGGATGTGATTCGGGATTGAAGAATTTTCGGAGGACGGGCGTCCGCAAACTAAACGCTCGTCCGACCGAAACAAGAACCGGACGGGCGTCTGGTAAAACGGACGCTCGTCCAACTTGGGATTAAACGATAGTAAAACAGAGTACGGTAAACAGAAAACAGAGTATAGGTTAAGAGCTAAGATTTTCTATCAACTACTAACAAAAACACAATTAAAAGCGACAGACAATTGAACAAAAACAACTACACTACTAACCACAAACAGAAATTGAAAATATCTAACCTAAAAACAGGAATTAAAAGCAAAATAAAAACTAGAACAAAAACTAGGCAACTAGACGAAAGGTCCCATAAAATACTAAAGACTAAGTAAATTCACCAAAAGTTTAGGGTTTGGGAACTACCTGAGTCGGGGAAACCCATTCACTATCCGCGATGGCATAAATGATTCCCATGTCCAGAAGTTTGATGATTTCCTTTTTAACAACTTCTTGCATGTGAGGGTTAAGCCTCCTTTGGGGCTATCTTACACATTTAGCACCCTCACTAGTCTTGATCTTGTGCATGCAGATGTCAGGAGATATTCCTTTGATATCTCCCACTTGCCATCCAAAGGCTTTCTCATTTTTGCGCAAGACGCTTAACAATTTAAGCTCTTCTATACGAGATAGCTTGGCAGAGATGATCAAAGGAAGCTTGTCACCTTCTCTTAAAAACACATACTTAAGATGTTTAGGCAACGGCTTCAGTACCAATTCTACAATTCTCGAACCCTAAACCCTAGGGGCGGCTATAGGCTGCGTTTTTACTCAGTTTTTTCCCAGTTTGATGTTCTTAAATTCTTAGATAAAATTAGTTTAGTTTATGCAATTTACTTCAACAATTCAAGCTATTCAAGGATGCTAAGAGGCTAGGCTTCAATCAAACGAGCATTGTGAAGCCATCCAACTTACATTACTTTTGATTCTTCGGTTATATTGTAAGTTTTTAATCAAGTTGTTTCCTTTATCATGTCTTATGTTGATTAATTGCATTTATATCGAAAGATGTGCATGTATGATCTTTAAGATGAGAACTTGTATGAGAACTTGCTTGAACTGGGTTATGTGCATATAGATCTTTAAAGTTTACATCTGGGTTAGATCGCTTTCAATCCGTAGACAAGTTTTTGGCGCCAATAACTAGAACGATCCCTTTTTATCCAAAAGTTTGATCGTTAAAAACGTGGAGTTAGATGATTCAACCTTAGAAACCTATCTACGACACTTACCTACGAAAAAAAAACAGAAAACCTAATTGAAATAAAAATAAAAACTAATGGCAGACAGGACAGACGGGCGTCCAATTAACTGGACGGGCGTCCTCCTGGAGGAAGAACTGGACGGGCGTCTGTATGACCAGACGCTCGTCCAACTGGAACAGATTCGAACAGAGAGCAGAAAAAAAAAGAAACGATAACAGAAAACAGAGACTAAAACTCAAAAACAAAAGTCTATACTTCAACTAACAAGAACAAATATTAATTAACAGAAAAAACAAATAAGTAAAACAACTAAATCACCAACGAAAAACAGAAATAAAAACAAAAACCTAACCTAAATTACTAATGAAAAACAAAAACTAGACAACCATCCGGTTCCCCGGTTTCCCATCTAAGTTAGAAATATTCAAAAATTATAACAGGCACTTTACAAAACATACATATCCCAAAAAGAAATAGTAGAGAATATCTAAAACATTGCTGACAGACTCAGAGGATAATCCCTACAACATATCCTTCAGTTTATACTGGGTATAAGATTAACGATAACCAAGTCCTTACTTATTCATAATAATTTATTTCAATATTTTCACTTTTTTCACACTTTTCTAACACACATCAGAATAAGCTTTTGCCCTCATAGCAGAATAGGACATTTCAAGATAATCCCCTACCTTACTCCAATCATAAGGCAGCTATAAACTGACTGTCGTGAGCTTTTGGTCATCATAGTGGAATAGGACATACGTGGTACACCCTACCTCACTCAACTTTTGTTGGGGAGGATTTTGCATCACAAAACAAAAAGAAAATTTATAAACCTATACTCAACATGCAAACTAACTCCTAACCGACCAAATATCGGGTAGTTGATAGCATAGTAGGGTAAGTACAGGGTCGATCCACGGGGAATTGGGATGTTGAATCTAATTTCACTAATCCTACCAATTGCTACTCAAAGAACGAATAAACAAAAGAAACGAAAGAACAAAACATAAAAACAAAAGAACAATCAAGATAATTCTAACCTAAGAAACATAAAAACAATCTAAACTAAAGACATGGGATCAAACATCCAATATACAAACCTATGTGATCTCAACCCTAGTTCAATTCATGATTCTAATTCGATTTGTGGTTTCACCTTTTCACGAGACATAAACCCCTAATTCCTTAGTGAATTTATTCTCAAACTACGGATTCCTAATTCCTTAGTAAATCCAATTTATCAATCTCTACTCTCTCGTAAGTTGAAACTGATTTTCAATACAAAACTCGGTGTAGATTCAGGTTACTCTCGTATAGTCGAATCTAACAACCTAGGAATCTAACCAGTTAATTTGTCACATAATCAACGGCTAAAAACCCTATCTTTCTATGGTGATCTGGCGTTTATGCAACTTTCGTATTATAAACATCAATCGTGAACTAATTTCTCAATTTATTCACATAGCCCTCCAAACCGCATAGAGAAGATACAAATAAATTGAAATCATGAAGAAGAACTGGAATTGAATAAATCTAAAAGAACTCACATAGTTGTGTACAAAGGTTGATCCTTGAAAAGAAAAACGAAACGAAAAGACTCTAATCTAACCTCGGTTCACCCGAGCACAAGGCTCGGGTGACCGGCCTTCAACTCCTCAAAGTGCGGCTGCTCTTGAGTAATTTTTCGTGTATGAAATTCTGAATGAATTAGGGTTGGGGCGCAGCTCTTTAAATAGAGTTTTAAGTCGGCCGGCCTTAGGTCGGCGTTGGACGCCCGTTCAATATGCCTTAGACGCTAGCAAGACGCTCGTCCGGATGCCGTCCAAACTCTCTCGTTCAACTTTTCTTCCCCGGAAGCTCGTTTACTTTTTCGGACGCCCATTCGATCTCGGACGCTCGTCCACCCTATCCGGACGCCACGGTCACCGTCGAAATCTTGATATTTCCATCTTTATCTTGATTGATTTCTTTCCTTATCTCGAATTTAGCTCTTTAGGATCACCTTTTCCACCATCAATGTGTATCTACACAAGGATCAAAACATACCAAAGTGTAACATATTTCCAAAACAACATAAAACCATCAAATAAAGACTATAATTGATACGTTTTCATATTTAACCATTAAAAACCTCATTTACTCAATATTTACATATATAGCTTGATTTCTATGAAAAACATCCATATATGGGGAATATTGATATAAAATATATCCTTATAAAACACTACAAATTGACCCTTAACAACTCCCCCACACTTATCTTTTGCTCGTCCCGAGCAAAACAAAACAAAGTCAAACTCGAGACAAATAAACATCCATACAAATATGAAGTATATTCAATAACTTAGAAGTTCACCCGTGTAGTGTGTGCATAGCCATAGTAAACTTCCACTAAGTTCCACAATTTGAAAGTTATTCAAACCAAAACTAGCCCGGTTTCCCATCTAAGTTAGAAATATTCAAAAATTATAACGAGCACTTTACAAAACATACATATCCCAAAAAGAAATAGTAGAGAATATCTAAAACATTGCGACGGACTCGAGAGGATAATCCCTACAACATATCCTTCGGTTTATACTTTTGGGTATAAGATTAACGATAACCAAGTCCTTACTTATTCATAATAATTTATTTCAATATTTTCACTTTTTTCACACTTTTCTAACACACATCGAAATAAGCTTTTGCCCTCATAGCGAGAATAGGACATTTCAAGATAATCCCCTACCTTACTCCAATCATAAGGCAAACTATAAACCGACCGTCGTGAGCTTTTGGTCATCATAGTGGAATAGGACATACGTGGTACACCCTACCTCACCCAAATCATAAACCGACTTCCGACACACACAATTACAATTATGTTTACTTAGAGATTTACTTTGGCGGTGGAAAAGATTATTTTCTAGTAGCACAGACCACTGAGCATAACACCTCAAGTAAACAATTTATTACTATTGCAAAGACTTAATCACGTTTCACTTATTGATGAGCTAAAATTTACCCCTCAAAAATACATTTATAAAGACTCGCAACTGTGGGTAAACTAACTCTCTAACTGGCAGAGTACCAGGTCGATTGCTAGGATAGCTACAGGAGTACGAGGTCGTCCCAAGAGAAATGTGGTTGTGAGTACCAAAATGAACGTCGAACTTAGTCTAGGCGATCAAAGTTTAGGTGGAGTGTTTTATACTAATGCAAAAAGTAAAGTTTAACTAACGATTGTAGTTCTAGTGATTAAAAGGTATAGCCGAATTATGATCCAACGAGTTATTTTTACCCCTAAGGGAAGACTTGACATGGAGCGTGTTTTAACCAACCTACCTTTCCACAAGATATTTTAACGACATCCACGGGTGCCAACTCCTAATTACGGTGTTAAGATCGAACAACTCTCACTCAACACCCTATGTGAAGTTAATTAATTTTCCCTTTAGAAAACCGATTAACCTAACATGATTACGCTCTTAGAGTCGCTCGAACAACGATGACAAACCTCTCGTATTGGAAACGGTCCTAACAACTAGGCCGAATCTACGCAACGATCCCAAAACCCCTTTTTCCACATCTCACCGCAAAATACATTTATAGGTTCGATATGTGTGACGTTGAACTAAATGATCGCTTTAATTCAAAGACGTTCGATTAAGTTTTAGGACGTGGATTACTCATTAAAACATTATTTTACGCGCTACACAACTCCCGTTTAATCCCCTTTAGGGCGTTTTTACTCGTTTTTACATAATTCGACTATACGTAGATTTAGCTACTCATGATGATACTGAAATGGAAATTAAAGCATATATATATACATATACATATATATAGTATATACTATCGTAATTAATATTTATATATATATAAGTACTAGATAATTTACATATATATATACATAAGTGCGTAAAAGTAAATATAATATATATATAAGTGCGTAAAAGTAAATGCGTAAGTAAATGCGTAAAAGTAAATGCGAAAAAAAGTAAATGCGTAAAAGTAAATGTGTTAAGTAAATAAAAGCTCGAAAACAACAAACTATTGATAATTATCCCATTACAACGGTATTTTAGCTAATTTATATATATATATATATACTTATATATAGCCCAAAAGATGAAAAGAAGATGGAAAATGATGGAAAAGAGATCTATGTAGTTATATATATCAACAAAACAAAAACAAAACAAGATGAAGATCTTGATGATGATGATCATGGATGAAGATGATGGTTGACGATGAAGAAAAAAAATTGAAGATGGTGATCATGGAAGTTGAAAGAAAGAGATGGTGAAAAGAGATATATATATATATATCTCTCAACAAAAATCAAAACAAAAACAAACAAAAATTGATGATGATGATGATGATCACGATGAAGAGAAAAAGTGGAGAAGATGAAGATGGAGAAGAAGAGAAGATGGAGAAGAGAAGAGAGCTATTCCCTCTCCCAACTCAAGCTTTCTTTGATGCAATTTTGGGGTATATATAGGAGAATTTATGTATATATAGATATATATATATATGTATATATATATATATATCTCTCGCGTATATATGAGTTTTCGGATGCGGATCTGCTGCAAAATACAGTCCGGATCGATCCGGTGAAGTCCCGGATCGATCCGGGTACTATTCACTTGATCCGAATTGTCAAAATTCGTCTACACAAGATATCGCAGTTCAGTAAAATGGCCATAACTTGAGTTGTAGACATCCGATTGACGTGATTCAAAGTGCGTTGGAAAGTCTTTCAAAGATCTACAACTTTTATGAAGGACACTTCTTCATAAAATGCGTTTTTGATGGGCCATTTGTTCATAGAAGATATAATTCGTTAGTGGCACTACGAACCACTGAGCCACTTGACCTTTTAAGCTAGTGGCACACTCTTATATCCCTAAAAACACCTCTTTTAGGCCTCAAAACGTGTCGTCACTCGGGATTTTGGTCAACCTATAATTCTGCAATAAACCACCAAAATACCAAACGTAAATCCGACACGACACTCCGGTTACTAAACCGGTACAAAAACTAGTAAAAACACATAAAAACACGATATTTTACAAAATAGTCACGACTTATATATTTTTATGAAATTTAGGAATTAATGACTTTAATTGATATAAAAGTGCTCGAAATGATATCAAAAGTGAAAAGTTATAAAAATAACAGTGAATTTTTCCGTCATCACAACCCCCCACTTAGCTTTTGGTCGTCCTCGAACAAAATAAGCGATAAAATAAAATGAATGAGGAAAAATTCCTGAAGATAAGATATGAATGACAATCGGATGATGCAACCATTCGAATCATAACTACACGTTAACCGCAATATAAATGTATAACGAGTGAGTGTGTGACAAGCCTTTTCAATTTCCACTATCCTCTCTTGAATAATTCAAGCAAACGCACAAATATCCATTCGAGACGATCCCTAATGACTTTCCTAGGTATAGACAGTAACAATTCCACACAAAGTCCTCCCGTGTACTTATTAGGATAATCCCTAAAGCATATCATTCAGTTTATACTGGGGATAGTTAGAAGATAACTTCTCTTTTTTTTCTTTTTTTTTCTCTTTTTTTTTTCCATAGAATACTAACATATCCGAACTCATTGCCAAAATCGACTATCTTTCAAGCGTCATGAGGTGAGATTGAATACATTAATACCTATCTAACTCTTTTTTTTTATTTTTTATTTTATTTTTTTTATGTGTAGCATATGCCCTCATTCCCAGCAATAGGATGTTTCGTGATAACACCCTAGCTGGACTACTATCATCAGGCAGTCGGGAGCTTTTAAACCTCATAGTGGTATAGGACGTTTCGTGATAACGCCCTACCGCACTCAAATCATTGGTAGCTACAACCGACATATAGATAGCTCACTTATTTTGATATTCTTTCTATCACATTCAAACCTTCAGATATTCACAGTACACGTTTAGAAGTTAGGTACTAAGTTACTACTATCTCTAGGATAAACCACTAGAATACTGAATGGATACAGTTTAAAATTTTCGCTTCAATATCAAAGGCTTACGTAAAGGAATTCATGTTATACAAATAAATTTCCGGTTAAAATACACTTGCGGTTCACATTGGTTATACATATCCAAATTGATCATTACATCTTTAAATCCATGAAATATATACCTTATACAAATTATTTTAATCAACTAAATAATGCTCGAAAAAGATCAAAAACTAAGGGTTTAAACACTTACGCCATTTCTAAACCAACCGGACTCTACCCCCCACTTACGATTTTGCATTATTCTCGCAGTGTAAATGAGATAGAGAGGAAGACTTAGCTTATAAACCAGGCGAAAAGGTGTTATCGAATCCCGTAACGGCCATGAGAAAGCACATCCCGAATCCCCGTACCAAAACAACCAAAACAAAGCCAACACGGGACATGGTCCTCGTGCCAAAGTATGTAATAGGGATATGGGAATAATAAGAAAATGGCCCCGTTACGTCGAGAAAACTCGATAGCATATCACATAATAGCTTTAGATGGAAAAATAACCTTAACGGGTAAAACACGTAACATCTAAGCATATACGTATTATAGAAAGTATCACAAGAGCATATATCACAAATCAAGTCGGCTATTCTTAGTTTCATTTTTATTACACACGCTTTATTAAAGCGGGAATACTCACCACTCTACTACAACGACTAGAAATTTGAAACGAGACTAGATCATGAAATGTAATGTAGTGAGTCTTTTATACCCGATCCTCGAAGGGTTCAATAACCTAAGTCCAAGAAATGATACATTTGAATTTTTATCTTTTTCTCCATCGGGATTTTCGGATAACCACCTAATCATTCCCTCTTAATGAAATTCAAACATTCATCCTGAGACTTGGTTGTGCTTTGTGTTCATCTTTCATACAGATTCTACATTTCATTAAGACTAGTCTTATTCAAATTATTTATTTAACGGGCTGCCTCCCGGTAGCGCTTTTGTTTAACGTCGTTCGCTCGACAGGGTGACTCTATACAGACTCAATTAACCAAAATCCGAACTTAAGAAGATCAACAGCTTAAGAAAAGTGATCAAAGCGAGAACCATCGAAATTAAATTGTCTAGAAACGTACCTCGTTTGGTTCTCGATGCTATCTCCTCCCAGCCGTCGAACCTTCTTTTATCAGCCTGTCGAACCATCTTCTTTTGAAAATCACCATAAAGCTCATCCATTGGGGAGTATACAAAGTGGACCGCGAAAATTCATCCTCACGAGTGGACGAATGTAGTAATCCGGGACCAACATATCTACTATTACCAACTCTCCCGGTGGCTTTACTAAAGATGGCCGATCAATCTCTTGCTCCTCTAACTCGAAATCTCATTATAGCAAACCGAATCTTCAACCTTTTTCTCGACCTCGAACTTCTTCGGTGATAACATCATCATCCTTAACCACCTCACATGTCTCTCGCCTCTTTCACATACCTCACTAATTCAATCAATTCCCCCACCTTGTCTTGAAGATTTCTTATGGCGGAGTCGGTACTTACCTTGAACTCCCGCATGTCCAACGGTCGCTCTTGCAAGATCCGGTCCAATCGCTCTAGTTGCTCTATTTGACCGTCGGTGAAGTCTTCTTGTGGCATGGGGGAAAAGCCGATCATATTGACTTTGATTCATCGGAGGTGAGTAGCAGATCTTCTTGCCATTCCGGACACCGATCGGTGGTCGAATGGTTGAAGCTATCAACGTGTTGAGTATGAACACCGTAATCCCGATAAGCATTAGGGTTCGGGTAACCCTCGTAATAGGGTGGCTCATTACTCGAATAACCATAATTCGGTCCCGGTATGCACTAGGGCAATTATAGGACCAAGAATCCTGGTCACTCGCTTGTTGATACCGAGGCTCGGACACGAACCGTCGTTGATAAGGTTGGTAGGGGTATTGTTGTTCGGGTGAATAATATTGATTGAAATATTGATCCATTTAAGTTCAAACTGCAAGATTTCAGAAAACAACACAAAAACAATAAAATTCTTCTTTTTTTTTTCTTTTTTTTTCCTCGTTTTTTTTTTATTTTTTTTTTATGGTAGCCGAAGGCCCTAAGCCTCAGTTCTAGCCAGACTTACAAGATATCAACCTAATATAACAACCCCGTAAAGAGATTGGGTTGAGTACCAAAGTCGTATTCAAACCGAGTTCGGGACAATATCACTTCAAAGATCCCAAGACTCTTATCGAAAATAAAATAAAAATAAAAACCTAGGCCCAAGCCTTCGGTTCACTTACAAGATATCACAACAATATCACACATTTCCCCGGCAACGGCGCCAATTTTTGATGAGCTAAAATTTACCCCTCAAAAATACATTTATAAAGACTCGCAATTAGGGTAAACTAACTCTCTAACGGCGAGTACCGGGTCGATTGCTAGGATAGCTACGGGAGTACGAGGTCGTCGCAAGAGAAATGTGGTTGTGAGTACCAAAATGAACGTCGAACTTAGTCTAGGCGATCAAAGTTTAGGTGGAGTGTTTTATACTAATGCAAAAAGTAAAGTTTAACTAACGATTGTAGTTCTAGTGATTAAAAGGTATAGCCGAATTATGATCCAACGAGTTATTTTTACCCCTAAGGGAAGACTTGACATGGAGCGTGTTTTAACCAACCTACCTTTCCACGTATTTTAACGACATCCACGGGTGCCAACTCCTAATTCGGTGTTAAGATCCGAACAACTCTCACTCAACACCCTATGTGAAGTTAATTAATTTTCCCTTTAGAAAACCGATTAACCTAACATGATTACGCTCTTAGAGTCGCTCGAACAACGATGACAAACCTCTCGTATTGGAAACGGTCCTAACAACTAGGCCGAATCTACGCAACGATCCCAAAACCCCTTTTCCCACATCTCACCGCAAAATACATTTATAGGTTCGATATGTGTGACGGTGAACTAAATGATCGGTTTAATTCAAAGACGTTCGATTAAGTTTTAGGACGTGGATTACTCATTAAAACATTATTTTACGCGCTACACAACTCCCGTTTAATCCCCTTTAGGGCGTTTTTACTCGTTTTTACATAATTCGACTATACGTAGATTTAGCTACTCATGATGATACTGAAATGGAAATTAAAGCATATATATATACATATACATATATATAGTATATACTATCGTAATTAATATTTATATATATATAAGTACTAGATAATTTACATATATATATACATAAGTGCGTAAAAGTAAATATAATATATATATAAGTGCGTAAAAGTAAATGCGTAAGTAAATGCGTAAAAGTAAATGCGAAAAAAAGTAAATGCGTAAAAGTAAATGTGTTAAGTAAATAAAAGCTCGAAAACAACAAACTATTGATAATTATCCCATTACAACGGTATTTTAGCTAATTTATATATATATATACTTATATATAGCCCAAAAGATGAAAAGAAGATGGAAGAAGATGGAAAATGATGGAAAAGAGATCTATATAGTTATATATATCAACAAAACAAAAACAAAACAAGATGAAGATCTTGATGATGATGATCATGGATGAAGATGATGGTTGACGATGAAGAAAAAAATTGAAGATGGTGATCATGGAAGTTGAAAGAAAGAGATGGTGAAAAGAGATATATATATATATATATCTCTCAACAAAAATCAAAACAAAAACAAACAAAAATTGATGATGATGATGATGATCACGATGAAGAGAAAAAGTGGAGAAGATGAAGATGGAGAAGAAGAGAAGATGGAGAAGAGAAGAGAGTTATTCCCTCTCCCAACTCAAGCTTTCTTTGATGCAATTTTGGGGTATATATAGGAGAATTTATGTATATATAGATATATATATATATGTATATATATATATCTCTGCATATATATGAGTTTTCAGATGCAGATCTGCTGCAAAATACAGTCCGGATCGATCCGGTGAAGTCCCGGATCGATCCGGGTACTGTTCACTTGATCCGAATTGTCAAAATTCGTCTACACAGTATCGCAGTTCAGTAAAATGGCCATAACTTGAGTTGTAGACATCCGATTGACGTGATTCAAAGTGCGTTGGAAAGCTCTTTCAAAGATCTACAACTTTTATGAAGGACACTTCTTCAGAAAATGCGTTTTTGATGGGCCATTTGTTCGTATAAGATATAATTCGTTAGTGGCACTACGAACCACTGAGCCACTTGACCTTTTAAGCTAGTGGCACACTCTTATATCCCTAAAAACACCTCTTTTAGGCCTCAAAACGTGTCGTCACTCGGGATTTTGGTCAACCTATAATTCTGCAATAAACCACCAAAATACCAAACGTAAATCCGACACGACACTCCGGTTACTAAACCGGTACAAAAACTAGTAAAAACACATAAAAACACGATATTTTACAAAATAGTCACGACTTATATATTTTTATGAAATTTAGGAATTAATGACTTTAATTGATATAAAAGTGCTCGAAATGATATCAAAAGTGGGGTAAAAAGTTATAAAAATAACAGTGAATTTTTCCGTCATCACTTATCACATTCAAACTTACAGATATTCACAGTATGTCATACTTTAACTCTAGATACAAACTACTAAACTTTTCAAGAATTGTACATAAGCAAAGAAACATGCTATAATCATCAAAAATTTCTAATTAAATGGGGTAGGCTTTCATCATTTAGTTCATCATCTACTATGGCATGTGAAAAAGAGTGTCGGGTGAAACAACTAAAATTACTAAATATACAAAATAATGCACCAATGATATAAAATCTCGAATAAAGACATGCAATGCTCACTCGGGACAAAACAAAAATTTTAAAATTTAGCACTTTTTCATAGAAATATAATAGTATGGCAAATGAATGTAGATACCACATAGCTATTCCCCTCCTCCACACTTAAATTACAACATGTCCTCAGGTTGTGCAGAATAAAAGAAAAAGAAAACTTAGCTGATTGTACGCCGAAAGGGAACAATTCTGGAACGGTTTCGAACCAAATCCAAAAATTCCCGACGAACTCAGTAGACTGTGGACCATCCACCGGAAAACTGATATCATCTGAAAACTCACAATAGCTAATGCAAATACCCTGCACACTTGACAAACATGAAATACCTCGGGGATAGGGGAAGATAACATATAAAGCACGGGAAAGGAAGTCTAGAGAATTTTTAGATTAAGCTCATATAAAGATGGACATATACATGGAATATTACAAAATAGTAGGGCTAGGTGCAACTATATGAAAATGCATTACAATGCAATCTACGTGAAAAATCCTAAAAATAAAATAAAAACGAGGTAGTATTACGGAAACCGACGAGTTAACTACACTCAAAAAGAAAAATAAACTAGGTGGTATTACGAAAACCGACAAGACCACACTTAAGAAAAATAAAAGGAAAAATAGAAAAACAATGCAACTATATGAAATGCAACTAAATGAAATGCATTTAAATGATATGCAAAAAGAAAATAAAATAAAAGAAAGAAAACTAGCCCACTATATGCAACACGACATATATATAAACGTCTACCACATAATGACAGTTACGATAAACGACAGTCGTCACTAGTGCCGACGCGCCTTAAGACTTATCGAAAGTGATAGACTTATGGAAACCAACGAGTCATCTATCTAAACGGTATAACTCATATGGAGAAAGGACGTAGCATACGGAAAACCGACGTAGCTACCCATATGAACTATAAAAACAAAGGAAGCATGTAAGTCTTAAAAGCTTAAAAGATTCATCGGAGCGGTATGTAGCATACGGGAACCGACATTAGCTACTAATTAACCATAAGAACGAGCTTATAGCTTACGAGAACCGACAATCACTATAACATGCCTAGATGAATCATATATAAGGAATTGATCAATTATCTAACATGGATTCATAGATGGAAAGGTAAAAACATATAAGTTCAGGGCATCTATGTAAAAATCAATTAGCCACAGAAGCTCGAATGAAAAATCCACATCAAATAAAAGCATAAAATCAAGAAATTTAGAACCTGGACTGAACCCCGGACGAACGTTCACTTAGCGTTCAGAACTGGACGGGCGTTCCACCTTGCAGACGCTCGTCTGCCTTGAAAACCGACCGGACGGGCGTTCGAAAGTATAGACGCTCGTCCGGTCCTCTAAATCGAACGGGATTGAAAATATTTGAACGGACGAGCGTCCAATACTTCCCAACGCTCGTTCACTGCGATGAAGAACGGGACGGGCGTCCAACGAACGTACGCTCGTCCATACAACAAGAATGCACGGACGGCGGAAAAACACAAAAAACCCTAAATACTTATGAACACAACACGGCAACACGGATCACGACACGAAACCTTATCAAATTAAGCACGGGGGTTAGACTAGGTAACACATAAACATATAAACTTCACGTAAAACAAGTTGAGTAAAAACTTTTGCACATTCTTAACCTAACGGTCATCGAAACACGGCAAAATAAAAACTCTCAACTTGGTATACGCTACTTTTATTAAAAACAAAAATAAAACGTAACAAAATCGAGAACTAACAAAACTAGATTCAACATGACACCTACTCCCCGGCAACGGCGCCACTTTTGTTGGGGAGGATTTTGCATCACAAAACAAAAAGAAAATTTATAAACCTATACTCAACATGCAAACTAACTCCTAACCGACCAAATATCGGGTAGTTGATAGCATAGTAGGGTAAGTACAGGGTCGATCCACAGGGAATTGGGATGTTGAATCTAATTTCACTAATCCTACCAATTGCTACTCAAAGAACGAATAAACAAAAGAAACGAAAGAACAAAACATAAAAACAGAAAAGAACAATCAAGATAATTCTAACCTAAGAAACATAAAAACAATCTAAACTAAAGACATGGGATCAAACATCCAATATACAAACCTATGTGATCTCAACCCTAGTTCAATTCATGATTCTAATTCGATTTGTGGTTTCACCTTTTCACGAGACATAAACCCCTAATTCCTTAGTGAATTTATTCTCAAACTACGGATTCCTAATTCCTTAGTAAATCCAATTTATCAATCTCTACTCTCTCGTAAGTTGAAACTGATTTTCAATACAAAACTCGGTGTAGATTCAGGTTACTCTCGTATAGTCGAATCTAACAACCTAGGAATCTAACCAATTAATTTGTCACATAATCAACGGCTAAAAACCCTATCTTTCTATGGTGATCTGGCGTTTATGCAACTTTCGTATTATAAACATCAATCGTGAACTAATTTCTCAATTTATTCACATAGCCATACAAACCGCATAGAGAAGATACAAATAAATTGAAATCATGAAGAAGAACTGGAATTGAATAAATCTAAAAGAACTCACATAGTTGTGTACAAAGGTTGATCCTTGAAAAGAAAAACGAAACGAAAAGACTCCTAATATAACCTCGGTTCACCCGAGCACAAGGCTCGGGTGACCGGCCTTCAACTCCTCAAAGTGCGGCTGCTCTTGAGTAATTTTTCGTGTATGAAATTCTGAATGAATTAGGGTTGGGGCGCAGCTCTTTAAATAGAGTTTTAAGTCGGCTGGCCTTAGGTCGGCGTTGGACGCCCGTTCAATATGCCTTAGACGCTAGCAAGACGCTCGTCCAGATGCCGTCCAAACTCTCTGTTCAACTTTTCTTCCCTGGACGCTCGTTTACTTTTTCAGACGCCCATTCTGATCTGGACGCTCGTCCACCCTATCTGGACGCCAGTCCACTGTCGAAATCTTGATATTTCCATCTTTATCTTGATTGATTTCTTTCCTTATCTCGAATTTAGCTCTTTAGGATCACCTTTTCCACCATCAATGTGTATCTACACAAGGATCAAAACATACCAAAGTGTAACATATTTCCAAAACAACATAAAACCATCAAATAAAGACTATAATTGATACGTTTTCATATTTAACCATTAAAAACCTCATTTACTCAATATTTACATATATAGCTCGATTTCTATGAAAAACATCCATATATGGGGAATATTGATATAAAATATATCCTTATAAAACACTACAAATTGACCCTTAACAACTAAAAACTTGTCTACGGATTTTTATCTATGCGAAACAAACAAGTAATAAATTTATAATCCGGTTAACCCCAAGTATAAGGATCGTAGTACTAGTGGTTAATGCCGGGTCGATCTTACGGGGAACTAGACGAATGCAAATCCTAGTTTTTGCCTAACTAAACTATGTCACGAAAAACTAAACTAAACAAATAACGATTAAACAAAACTAAACCGAACATATATGCTTGAATATAAACTAGACAGAGGACGAATCCAAAGCTAGGAAGGTTTGGTTGCGAACAAATTACTCTAGAAGTGCAATAGAAAATAAACTAACTAAACAGTTCAAGTCTCAAGGGTTAAATCAAGTTTAATGTGGGCAAACGAGTATTGATCCACCTATCCAACAAACACTAACCTCTCATCCCGATTATATTGCGCTTTTACCAAGTTGTGGTTCATCTTATCAAAGGTATAAATCCTACTTTCGTAGATGATTCGCCTATTAATTTCTATCTTTCGATTTACGGAAATTAACGCGTCATAACATAAACAAAGATGTAAACTTTAACGTTTTAACCTAGATTTCCAACCTATCAACTTTCGTTTGACATAGATTTAAGATCTATTCCTAAATCATGGTAATCTAATGTTTATAAAGACTTTCATCAAATATAACACATCATACATGCACATCTTTCGATATAAATGCAATTAATCAACATAAGACATGATAAAGGAAACAACTTGATTAAAAACTTACAATATAACCGAAGAATCAAAAGTAATGTAAGTTGGATGGCTTCACAATGCTCGTTTGATTGAAGCCTAGCCTCTTAGCATCCTTGAATAGCTTGAATTGTTGAAGTAAATTGCATAAACTAAACTAATTTTATCTAAGAATTTAAGAACATCAAACTGGGAAAAAACTGAGTAAAAACGCAGCCTATAGCCGCCCCTAGGGTTTAGGGTTCGAGAATTGTAGAATTGGTGTCTCAATGTGTGAAAATAGGCAAGTATTTATAAAGATTTGAGGCGGTTTCACTAAGTCGGCGATCCGGACGCTCGTTTGGTTAAGTAGACGCTCGTCCAGGTGTTCTGAACTCCAACGCGGACGTTCGTCCGGATAGCGTCCAAACTCTCGATCTTCTTTTTGCACCTTGGACGCTCGTACGCTTCTTCGAACGTTCGTTCGCAAGTTCATGATGCCTCAGTATTGAATTCTTCCTCTAGACGCTCGTTTGGGTTATCAGACGCCCGTCCACTCCTGGACGGGACTTGGAATCCGTGTTTAGCTGGAATAAAACTTGATTAAATCATCTCTATCTCTTTTCTGCCCACTCCATTCGATCATTATCTCTTCTTAAATCTTTATAGCTCGAATTTTAACCCTTTTGATCATCATTTGAGCACGATAAGCATACCTATAACACATGGGAAAACATCGCAAACTGTAATAAAGTCCAATTAATTATAATTCACGATGAGAACACATAATTTATTCAATATTGCAATTAAGTCCTTAAAAACCTAGTATGCTCAATATTTCCATATAAGGGCCATTTATTATGCAATTAATCCAATTAAGGGGGAAAATACCATAAAATATATCATAATAAAACATAGATTTTCACCCTTAACACTGGGAGTTAGGAATCACCCTTAGCCAGTCTTCAGATCTTATCTCTAGGATATATGCACTAATAAATAGATGCTGAAGAATCGTTTATCTAAATACGGAAACCATTTGTCTTAATGGTTTATGATGTGTTACATACACCTTTTCAGCATTACTTAGTGGTTTTGACTTTATCAGACAAATGTCCGAGTATCAGAATCGTATACAAATGTCATATTCACTTTCTTTAAGGTAAGTATATTATCGACGTGAAAGTGAATCCATTTGTTCCAACGAATCTGAAAACAGAAATTATATTTCTTTGATATTCAAGGATTAAAATCCGAAATGTATTTCCTTCTATCACTCCCACTATCTCAGCTGAAATAACCGCCCATTGTCTACTCTTTAATCATGAATGCCAAGCTACCTGGTTCATTACAAACGAACTTTAGCTTATGAGTCAAATTACTCGGTTAAGAAAGTCTCTAAAGATTTATAGGTTAATGATCCGAAATCACTTTCCTTATCCTTTACTTTCTTTTATTAATATTTCGGTTTAGCCTTTAACTTATTTAGTTTAGATGACTTACACTTGTAGACATTTATCTTCCCATTCTTGACTTTCTTTAAAGGAAATGACCGTGAACTAGCAATTCATTTGAGTAGACACTACTCGTGAACTGTGAGATGTCCAGTGAGATTGATACCAAATCATTCTCATCATTTTTGAACTAAATTTTGTTTCTCTTGTTCAACACGAGTGACAGCAATGACATACTCATTAATGTCACTTAAGTTTGAAGGCTTAGGAGGAACATCCTCTTCCGAAAAATTAATTTGCATTCTCGATTTGTGAGTTCAACGTTCTTGTTACTTTTCCACTTTTACGAAGTCATCATTAGTCAATATAATATGTTTAGCAGTTTAGATACCTTGAGATGATATGTAGTTGCAAAAATAAATTATGACAGAAATGTAAATCAAATCATACACCACAACATATAATAATTTTAGGAATTATAAACGTGATGTCATGCATGCAGTTTATCCTACCATTCCAAGGATTTAATCTCACACCTCAGTGCCGCCGTAAGGTAGGTCAAAGAGGTGACGATTAAATTGAGACAATCTCTCTCAACAATTAAACCATTTAAGAATCGAACATCTCCTATTTAATTGTTGATTATCTTCCTTTTTTAGCCAAGATATTTCCTAAAATATCCTTGCGAGTGTGACGTACTGTTTCAGATTTTTTAAGTACGCCCCGAGTATGTCGCCGTAAGGTAGGTCAGTGACCCGACGAGTACTCAAAATCATGTCCTTTCGGAAACCAAGCCTTGAATTTTGATAGAGGTGAAGGCCATCCGTAGGGGGCCGAAATCAAAGCGGCACGAGGCGTCACCATTCTCTCACGTGCTTGTGTCAATAGTAGAGGCCGTGGGGTCGGTTGTTACCTTCCCCGCTCCCACTTGTTATTTTGAAAATTTGTTATTCTTATTAGGATTTTCAAGAATTTATTTACAATCCAAAAAAAATAAATCATGTATATTTAAATTAATCCTCCCACTAGTTCATCGGTTCCAAATACCGTCTAAGGGCACTCCCAGCAGAGTCCCCAAATTTTATCTCTTAAAATAATATAAAATAATACATATCCCTATTTTACAACATCTCAATTCAAAAACCTCTACAACAGCATCCCTATCCTTATCCCTATAACATTTCAAATAATATTAAATAATACATATTCTACCTCACAACCCTATTTATACACATTAAATATTTATTATTTCACTCCAAAGAACATCCTATTCATATCCCTATAATTTTTAACAATTAAATATGTTTAGGGTGGATAGTGAATAGTTACGCATCCCCATAATCCAAAAAGTATTTGTGATTGTTCCGGAAGAAATGAAACTATTCATATCCCTAAAAATAAATAGGGATAAAACCAGTGGCCTTCTCGGTTACTTCTTCCATAACTCCGAGCTCGGAGAAGAGCTATTTGAGGCAAATATCCCTAAAAATAAATAGTATTTTTTATCTTCTTCATTTTAAGGATAGGGCACCGTATAGGACTTCTGCTGGGAGTGCCCTAACTAGTGCCCTAACTAGTGTCACTTATTCACTTATGAATTTTTCTAATAATTCGAAAAACAATAAATCACAAAATTAAAAGCTCCCATTAGTTTATCGGTTCCAAATACACGTCTAACTAGCGATACCTTATTCATGATTATCCAATTTTTCAAATATTCAGAAATTTCTTATGTAGACACTACACAATTAAAATTCACTAAAAAAATTTTATAGTCTTAATATCGTCATGATAAAATTTTAGGATCGTAGAATTTTATCTCAATAATTTGAAAATAATAAATCTTGAAAAGCAATCACCAACTTATTGGTATTAAACCCTGGCTGAGCTTTAACCGAGTTCACCGAACGGTGTCGGGATTGGCTAAGCCGACCCGTCCTCTTCGTTGGTTCATATACGACTGTTGGATGAATCGGGCTAAGGCTGCCCCATTGAGCCGAAACTCGCCGGATAGCTTGACCTTGCCGGACCCCCGATGCTAACGTCGTATGCGTGCGGGTGCTGGGTTGAAAATTGGGCTAAGGTTGCCCTATTGAGCCTCAGCTCACCTGATAGCTTGACCTTGCCGGACCCCCGTGGCTAACCCCGCACTTGGACGGACAAGTCGAGTCGAGCCGAAGCCCTGTTGTCCGCCCGAACCAATTTTCGAACCTTTTTGCTCAGTTGGTGTCCAATTTTTTCGGATTTTCCAAATTTTCAATTATTAAAATTCTTTTATGTAGTCACTACATAATTAAAATCCACGAATGATTTTTAGATCCCAAAATTAAATTTACCGAGTAAATTTTATTTTATCATGTGAATTTTATATCCCAATAAAATTTCGTTCATTTTAATTAATTTAATTAATTGCCTAAATTAATCTAAATTAATTACGTCTCATACATGCCTAATTAATATCACGATTAATTATCTACATATATGCATATGCTAGAAGTGGAATTCATGAATATGATGCATGTCATGGCATGGTTATCTCACATAAATTATCAAACATGAAAATAAATGCGTAAAAGTAAACCACTGAGATGGACCGTTGGTACTCCCGTATCTAATCTATAAATAAATAAACCCTAAGCATAGAATAAAAATTAATCTACTATATTCTTCAGCCACATCAGGTATTTGATTTTCTGCTCATGTTTTTTTTTATTAAAAACTGCTCCAGCTGAGTTGGTAAAAGTCTCCTTCTTCATTCATCACCGCTTGAGTTTGAATCCCTTTGGTCCCTTTTTTTTCGAATTTAATATTTTTTTCCGTCGTATTTTTTTTTTGAATCGTTAAAAAAAATTTAATTTTTTGAATAATTAAAAAAACTTCCGAACAGAAAAGAAAAAAAATACTAAAAAAATTCCTGAAATTTATACGATCAAGGGAATTCGAACTTGGGTCTGTGCATCATTGAACTTGTGTATTGACCACTATGCTACATCTTTTATTCTTCAAAGTCTTCGCGCAGAATTAATTTAAAAGTGATGCGGCCGAAATAAAAAATTGCAGAAAATTAATGGTGCAATTAAATTACATGACATCCTATACCCGGAAAAACGGGTTTAGAATAGATCTAACGGTAACAAGTATCAACCCCAATCCATCTTGTTAACCAAAACATTCAATCACATAAATAAAATTAAACGATGCAATTTTTATTCTATTCACTCCTCATTAATTAATTATGCAATCATGATCGCAAAATCGCTTTAACCTGTCTCTGATACCACATGCTGGATATACAGAAACCCGAATCCGGATCCGATCCATAACTGGATCGTCAAATCTGATTCATAGCACCGATCGAGACGCTCGACCATGCACAGTGGAAGCTATGAATTAAATTCGCATGCGATTTTACCATGATTTTATTTCACATAATTAATTAACAATCTACAAGAAGGTTAGTAGATTTACCTCAACGGAAAGGAAGAAATAGTCGACCAAAGGGAGATGCCTTAGTCTTTCGGATTGTATCTTCTAGCGACGACTGGTGGACGTCGATCCTCGCCGTAGAACCTCCTTGAATATGCACTTTCTTCTCTTTATAACTAAGGCAAGAAACTAATTTTTCTTCCTTTTTAATTTGATAGTGGCGCAATTTTGTTGTGTAAATTGTGTTAGGAAGAATTCTGTTTATATAGGAAAATAACTAGTCAAGAGTGTTATCATTTTCACACCACAATTACCTATTCCTATAAGGAAAAGATATTTGCCAAAAGATAAAGATATAATTCCCAAAAAATCAATCTCTTATTTTTCCATTAATTATCCAAAAATAGATAATTAATTAATTACATATGTGACATAATCTAGAAAAATTTATTTTCCCAAATTATCACAACATGTGGCGCCATATATCATTATTTTTTAATAGAAAATGTCTTTTCTATTTTACATATTATTTACCAAATAAATAATATTGCATATTCATTAAATAGACCAACTATTTAATTTATTCTCGAGGTTCCATAAAACGAGAAAACACTCGCGTGTTAGGAGCCAACCCGGGGACCATGGACCTATAACCAGTAGCTACAATAAATTGAATAAAATAATCATCGAACAGAAAATTTCTACTCAACTTATTAATTCCGAAATTACGCCACCATAAATCCGAAACTGAACTCTATCGATTATAGATATAACTTATTCTCAAAACATCGAGTCGATAAGTGTCCATTGATGTAATAATTACATACAGACTAACCCTCCATAGACTACCTGTAATGAAGCGGGATTATTTCCGTAAACCTACTTCAATACATCTTATCCTTATTTACCATTAACCCACTAGTGATCAATTAGTTCATAACCAATACGAACTCCGCGGATCGATCAGTTTCTTGGATTAACAAATAAGGGGATTGTCTTTCTACTTCCCACATGAAGGAATGAATTCTATATCTGTGAGACACACTCTTCTCACTCATTCCAGAATAGTGCCAACGTGAAAGTGATTCGGACCACGCCTCTTAGCGATCCTTAACGAACACATCAAACCCTTATCTTGAATCAAGTAGGAGTCTTTATTTAGCATGTTAACAAACTGTTGTATCAAATTATCTGAACTCCCAGTCACCAGAATGTCATCCACATATATCAGAACATAAAGTAGATGATTTTTAGTCTGCAAAATAAACAAGGAAGTGTCTGATTTGGACTGAACAAAACCCCAAGTAATCATATGTGATCTAAGATCTCCAAACGAAGCTCTTGGAGCCTGCTTTAGACCATATATGGCTCTGTTTAGTTAACACACAAAGTGAGGTTTAGCAGCATCTATAAAACCTTTTGGTCGAGGCATAAATATTGCCTCATGAATAGGTCAATTCAAAAAAGCATTGTTGATGCCCACTTGTCTCATAGACCAATTGAAAGTGACAGCAACTGAGAGAATTATTCTAATAGTGGAGGCTTTTTCTCAACATGGTTAAGGTGTCTGTGTAATCCACTCCATATGTCTGGCCTTATGATTTAGAATTTCACCATCTAGCTTCAATTTCAGTTTGAAAACCCTTTGTTCCCTACAAGATTCTACCCTTTTCCTGGAGGCACAAGGTTCCCTGTGTGGCTGTGCTTCAAGGCTTGAAACTCTTCAACCATACCCTGCTTCCACTGTGGACTCTTCAAAGCTTCAGATACTTTAACAATAATAAATGCAGAGAATCTTTCTTAGATTGAATAATGGATCTGATACAACAACTTTGCCTTATATGGCTACTACACTATTTAGATTAACGGATAAAAGGACAGGTAGCACTCACACAAAATACCTAAAGTACCCCTGCACATTACAACATCTCAATTCTTAACAATAATTTGTATGACAAACCGTATTAGTCATAATATCTTATTATATAAAAAAACATCTATGCTAATCAAATCATTGTACATGTTTGTAATATGTTTCATGGTAAAAAATTTGGTTACTCACCCCATTTGGAGTGAAGCGACACATAGTTAAATCTTTGGATACATGTAATTTACTATAACAAATGAATTAATGTAATATAACGTAATTAACTCGTTCTATTACAACTTTTAGCACGCAATTAATGGAATGAAACTGGTAAATTTATTTAATATAATGTGTGACACTGTAAGTGATGGTTAGTAAGGATAACTAAGTGAGGCAGTAAGGTGGTGAGGGGTTGGTGAGGGCATTAAGGTCGTGAGGGTGGGGGTGGGGTGGGTGAGGTAATGCGAGTGTGGGTGTGGGGTGTAGCAATTTAGGTGTAGTGGTGTGAGAGTGATAGGTGGGGTGATAGGGGCAGTATGATGGTGATGGTGGGGTCGGGGTAAGATTGTAAGGGTGGGTGAAAGTGACCGGGTATATGGTGGTTAAGGTAAGTAGGGGTGAGGGTGGGGTGTTTGATGTGAGTAAGGTGGGATGAGGTGAAGTAGGATAGAATGGGGGTAAGGGTAGGGTGGTTAGAATGTGTATATGTAAGGTGAGGTTAATGGAGTAATGTGGTTGGGATAAGATGGGGTGGGGGTCGGGACATGTAGGACCAGCGCAGCTAGACCCAAATTCTATGCCCAATTATGATGATGATTCAGAGGCATCTGATGATGATGAACTTCCTATGAGGACGTTTTTGGTCCCACGATTGTGCTCACCAAGAAAGAGAAGGTTAGATTATGAAAGTCATGGAAGAAGACTCTGATTATTCTTATTGGGAAGGGCCCAACCCAATACAGACAACACACCCCGACTTCACTCTAAAGAAGAACATGTGATTTATGAAAGATGAAGTCCAATTCTTCTTGTTTGAGTTCTCCTGTAGAGGATGTGCTTATGAATAAATGGACAAAATAAATTACTTAGATATATGTTTGATACATAATGGATTAACCAAATCAATCAAAAATAGAACGATGAGTATAATAAGTATTTATTAGATGAATAATACATTCACAGTGCTGTTAGCTAGACCCAAATTTCATGGCATTACAAGTTGCATCAAAATTGACTATCATATAAAACTAAGTGTAATCTTATGAGACTCCATAGATGCCACATATAGAAACCATTGTTAGGGTATTGGCAAGGACATCAATTTTTGACGAGTGAGAGAATATAATATTCCATATTTTAAATATGAGAAAAACATTGACAACATATAAGATGATTAAGATATCATATAGTGGTAAATTGAGTTAGAAATTTTATTCCAAACGAGTAACGACTAGCCGGAGAAATTATAATTCAATTAACGCCACTAGACCGATGTTAAATCGGGATAATTATATTTTAATATATGACCCAACATGTTGGTTTAGGGTAGGAAAAAAGGGTAATAAGCAATGAACTTTGAGAATATTCAAATAAGTTTCGGTATATGCCAAAGGATGAAAATTCATATCATGTGATCTAAATAGTATGTATATAGCACTGGATAAAACAAAAAAAAATTGATTTTAATATATAATTTCATTGGAGTGGAAGATTAAGTTTCGGTATTTGTTCGATGCTCCTTCTACTTCAATATGGTTTGTTGGTTCGTACATCGGAGTGGAAGATTGTATACGGTTCATCACAGATTGTGTTGCATTTATTTTGGTGACATCTTTCCACAACTCTTATACGCTTGTATTTTTATTGGTACTTTGGAGTAGTTTGAGTTGTTGTACGTGGAACACTTGTATCTCTTATTTACTGACTAGTGGAGATTTTTGTGGGCTCCGGCCTCGTGGTTTTTACTCTCTCATATTGAGAGGGGTTTTCCACGTTAAAATTCTAGTGTTACTTTATTCCGCTTCATTTCACTACGTGGCTTTCTACTAGTATTTATATTCCGTTGCGCTTACTAGTGGGAAAATATTTGTGGGTGTTTGCGATAATTTTCTTGTTACCGCGGCGTTT
Organism: Gentiana straminea; assembly: GCA_036785695.1. Lineage (NCBI taxonomy): Eukaryota > Viridiplantae > Streptophyta > Magnoliopsida > Gentianales > Gentianaceae > Gentiana > Gentiana straminea. The sequence goes on along the minus strand of JAVUPR010000048.1, from coordinate 6,729,534 downwards.
TTCCCAACAAGTGGTATCGGAGCCTGGTTAGTAGTGTTATCGGATAAAGTAATTTTTGGTGTATTTGATTTGTTTAAAATGGAAGCAAATCTAAACATGACGATCACTTTAAATAGGTCCAATTATGTTTTATGGAAAGATAAAATGAAGGACTTATCATATGTGAAAAATTACTACAAGCCTGTGTTGGTGCGGAAAAACCCAAAGATAAAACTGATGTTGAATGAGATTTGTTACATAGGCAAGTATGTGGTTATATAAGACAGTGGGTTGATGATATTGTTTTGAACCATATAAGTAGCGATAAAAATGCTAAAACTTTATGGCAAAAACTGGAAGATTTATATGCCCGGAAAACTGGAAATAATACGATGCTTTTGATTTATAAGTTGATGAATTTGAGATATCATGAAGGAACTTTTATGGCTGATCATTTTGAATAATTTTGTTGGTATTCAAAATCAACTTATTGCTATGGGTATCAAGTTTGATAATGAAGTGCAGGGATGGATGTTTCTCGTCTCTTTACCGGAGTCGTGGGAAACTTTCGGAAGTTCTCTCTCTAACTCAACTTCGAATGGTATGATGACCATTGATCTTGCCAAGACGAATTCTCTGGAAGAGGAAACCAGAAGTAAAGCACATGGTATTTCTGCACAGTCAGATGTTCCGATTGCCGAGTCGAGGGGGAGAAGTCATAGTAGAGCACCCAAGCATAAATGTCATAGTAGAAGCAAATCCAGAGGAAAATACAAAGACCTTGAGTGCAATCCTTGAGGAAAGAAAGGACACATCCAGAGATACTGTTGGAAATTGAAAAAGAAAAACAAAAATAATGACAACAGTGATAAGAAAAATGATGAAAAGCAAGAAGACAATATTAATACTGGTTCTGGTGATTTTTTTTTTTATTTTTCAGGAAGTTGATGATGCCAATCATGCAGATTATGTGACCAGTTGGGTCGTTGATAGTGGTGCGTCAGTCCATGCTACTTCGAGAAGAGAATTCTTCACATCTTACACTACAGGTGATTTTGGTGATGTGAGGATGACACATGATTCTGTTATAAAGTGTGCATGTGTTGGAGATATTAGTTTGGAGATGTCTAACGGTACCATACTAACCGGATATCGGATTTCCGTTTGCGGATCCTCACCGTGAGATGATGGTTATGACAGTTTATTTTCACGTGATACGTGAAAGCTCACAAAATGGTCTTACGTTGTTGCTAGACGTATCAGGTATGAAGTCCTCTACATTTTTCTTGACTTAAGAAAAAGTTATTATTGATATGGACAATGCAGTGGAGTCACCTGATGAGACCGAGTTGTGACATAAGAGGTTATGTCATATGAGCCTAAAATGTATAACTGTCTTGTCCAAGAAAAACTTACTATCATGTTCTAACAGTTTGCATTTGGAGAAGTGTGCACATTTTCTTGCAGGGAAGCAAAATAGAGTTTCTTTAAAACTCACCCACCTTCAAGAAAGTCAGAAGTACTTGAGTTGGTATATTCTGATGTAAAAGAACAATTGGTGGTTCCCAGTATTTTGTGACTTTTATTGATGATTATTCGAGGAAAATTTGGGTCTACACTTTGAAGACAGAAAATCAAGTGTTAGACATGTTCAAGCAGTTTCAAGCCTTGGTTGAGAGGGAAATTGGAAAGAAGTTGAAGTGTATTCAAACAGACAATGACGGTGAATACACTGGTCCGTTTCATGTTTATTGCAAGCAACAGGGTAGTAGACATGAAAGGACTCCGCCTAAAACTCCGCAGTTGAATGGCTTGGTTGAGAGAATGAACAGAACACTAATGGAGAGAGTCAGATGTTTTCTTGCACAAGCTGGATTGCCTAAATCCTTTTGGGGTGAAGCTTTGAGTACAGTGGTGCATGTACTTAATTTATCTCCATGTGTTCCTTTAAAGAATAAGGTTCCTCAGAAGGTATGGTCAGGTAAAGATGTATCTTACCATTATTTGGGAGTTTTTGGTTGTAAAGCTTACGTTCATATTCCTAAAGATGAGAGGTCTAAGCTTGATGCTAAGACTAAGCAATGTATTTTTCTGGGTTATGGTCAAGATGAGTTTGGCTACAAACTATATGATCATGTTGATAAGAAAGTAATTAGAAGTCGAGATGTTGTGTTTACAGAGAATGAGACTTTGCAGGATATTGATAAGAAGAGTTCAACACCTCGAGCTAATGATGATCCATCCATGTCAAAGATAGTTCCTCCTACACCACTAGAGGAACATGATGTAGTTGATGTGCAGGATAATCATCAGGGTGAGCCTGATGCAGTTGATCTTGATCATGTTGATGATGATATGGTTGAAGAACCACTACTAGAGAGGTTCAACCAGTTATTCCCAGAAGGTCTACTAGAAAGAGACGTTCTTTCACTAGATACCCCGAAAGTGAGTTTGTGTTGCTCACAGACAGTGGCAAGCCTGAGAGCTTTGATGAAGCTTTGAATGATGAACATAAAGATGAGTGGCTTGATTCTATGAAAGACGAGATGAAATCTTTGCATGATAATCACACCTTTGAGTTGGTGAGACTGCCATAAGGGAAGACAGCTCTGAAGAATAAGTGGGTTGAACGAAGACAGTAATTCTAACCTCGGTATAAAGCAAGATTAGTGGTCAAAGAAAGGGCATTGATTTTGGTGAGATATTCTCTCCGGTTGTGAAGATGTCCTCTATCCGGACTGTTCTTGGCTTGGCAGCTAGTCTTAATTTAGAGGTTGAGCAGATGGATGTACACATAGTTTTTCTTTATGGTGACCTTGAAGAAGATATCTACATGGAACAGCCAGAGGGTTATCAAGTAAAATGAAAGGAGAATCTTGTGTGCAAGTTGAAGAAGAGTCTTTATGGGTTAAAGCAAGCGCCTAGACAGTGGTACAAAAAGTTTGAGTCTGTCATGGGGGAGCAAGGCTACCGGAAGACCACTTCTGATCACTACGTGTTTATTAGCAGATTTTCAGATGATGATTTATCATTCTTTTACTCTATGTTGATGATATCTTGATTGTTGGCAGGAATGCTTCAAGAATTGACAGGTTGAAGCAACAATTAAGTAAGTCTTTTGCTATGAAAGACTTGAGCCATGCAAAGCAGATTTTGGGGATGCAGATTACTTGTGACAGAGCGGCCGGTAAAATTTATTTGTCACAGGAGAAGTACATAAAAAATATGCTTCAGAGATTTGGCATGAATGATGCCAAACCAGTCACTAGTCTACTAGCATCTCATTTCAAGTTAAGTATTAAACAATGTCCATCTACAGATGACGACAATGAAGGAACGAAAGAGGTTCCTTATGCTTCAGCAGTTGGAAGTTTGATGTATGCCATGGTTTGTACTAGACCAGACATAGCTTTTTGCAGTTGGTAAGGTCAGTCGTTTTCTCACTAATCCTAGCAGAGAGCATTGGAATGCTGTGAAATGGATTATGAGATACCTCAGGGGTACTACTGATTTATGCCTTACTTTTGGTGGTGAAAATCCTGTGTTGGTTGGTTTCACTGATTCTGATATGGCAGGAGATGTTGATTCTCGCAAGTCTACTTCAGGATATTTGATTAAGTGTGCAAGGGAGCTATGTCATGGCAATCTAGATTGCAAAAGTGTGTTGCTCTTTCAACTACAAAAACAGAGTTTATCGCAACAACAGAAGCGTGCAAAGAATTGTTGTGGATGAAGAAGTTTCCCGAGAGCTTGGTTTGAAGCAAGATCAGTATGTGTTGCTTTGTGATAACCAGAGTGTTATTCATCTTGGCAAGAATGCAGCCTTTCATTCGAGGTCCAAACATATCGATGTTCATTATCATTGGATTCGTGATGTGTTGGACTGTAAGCTGTTGAAACTCGAGAAAATGCATACATATGATAATGGCGCGGATATGTTGACAATAGTGTTGACAAGGGAAAAGCTTTAGATATGTCATTCTATTGTGGAAATGACAAATTCCTCCACAAAACAGTGAGGGGGAGATTTGTTGGTCCATGTCACTATTTTGTGGACCATGAAAGTTTGCTTACAAGTTTTTTATTTGCAGTAGATAAGTATATTGTGTAAAGGCAAAGCAATGTAGAAGTCAAAAAGGTGAAATGGTGATGTTTCTTGTCATCATGACTTTGTTTGTTTTTATATTCAATTCTCATCCTATAAATTGGACGAAGAAGAGAATTGGAAATGTATAAGTTCGAATGGTACTGTAAAGAAAATAGCCAGTAACATTTGAGAACTTAAATCAATTATCAATGTGAAAAATAGAGTGAAAAGTGCGAGTCAAATTATTGTCCAACAGTGAGTGATATTTTTCAGTACTTGTTCGACTCCTTCTACTTCAATCTGGTTTGTTGGTTCATACATCGGAGTGGAAGATTGTATACGGTTCATCACAGATTGGGCTGCTTTTATTTTGGTGACATCTTTCCACAACTCTTATACTCTTGTATTTTTATTGGTACTTTGGAGTAGTTTGAGTTGTTGTACGTGGAACACTTGTAACTCTTATTTACTGACTAGTGGAGATTTTTGTGGGCTCCGGCCTCATGGTTTTTACTCTCTCACATTGAGAGGGGTTTTCCGCGTTAAACTTCTGGTGTTACTTTATTCCGCTTTATTTCACTACGTGCCTTTCTACTAGTATTTCTATTCCGTTGCGCTTACTAATGGGAAAATATTTGTGGGTGTGTGCGATAATTTTCTTGTTACCGCGGCATTTTTCCCAACAGGTAGCTGGATGATGTGATCCTTTAACGAATCAGATCCAAAATTGCCCGATGACCAATTAAAAGTATAAATAGAAACGAGAACTGTAATTGGTATGACCTCAACTCTTAGATAACTGATGGCCGTTTTATAGTATACCAACTTTAATCGATAGAATACCGAGTCGGTTATAGTATAAAACTAGCGAGCAAGTCGTAATACCACGGGGAATTTAGGTAAGTACCAAAGCTAGCGTCATCTCTAGTTCAGATCAACACGATTTTTAGAAAGGTTATTAAACTACAAAGTGCTATTCTACAACGACTAAATCAAAACGAGAGTTTTAAACGATTAAAAGAGATAGCCAAGTGATGTCCCAATCAAGCTACTTACCAAACCCTAGCTAAGTCCAGAGGTGTTCTTAACTTAACTAAACGTTCCCGATGTCATACGTAGGGTGTCGTTTTCTAATTCCGAGAATAGACACCATACAATAATCTACCCTCCTATGTCAGATACAATAGTCCGCTAATAGGATTTAACTAACCTAACACGGTCTACGTACAAAGAAACGTTCAACAAAGTCGATGAAAACCTCACAGACGAAACCAAATCTAAACAACTCAGTCGGTTTTACAGGGTGATCCTAGAACCCCGGTTCCCGTATCCTCTCGCGAAATACATTTATAAAGACGATACGTGTAATACGATTATCAAATGGCCAATTCAACAAACGTGATTAAGAATAAATTCTAGAACTACGGTAACATCGAGAATCCACAATCAAAACATCAAGAACACCTCAATCGACAAACTAAGGTTCGATCTCGAAGATTATTGCATAACTCATTTATATAACGATTAGATACTCATTATACTAAGAAAAAAACAAGAAATAATTGAAGAACATAAGCATACAATCAAAAGGAATATAAAGAAGGCACCTTTATTGAAAATAATGCTAGAACATCCAACAAGAAGAAAACCAAAAGGAGTTTACAAATCAGCACCGGAAAGCTGTAATTAACTACGATCCAAGCTTGATTACATAAGAAAGATGTTAAAACTTGCTACAAATATGCTCTAATGGTGTAAGAAGGTGAAAAGTCATTTTTGCAGGGTTCTGGGTCGAAAGAGATGAAGATCTCTATGAAAATCCGCTCAAAACGCCTTTTATAGTGGGCTAGTCAAGTTGACCACATCACCGAAGGTGGTGGCCTGTGACAGACATCATATTTCCTTAGCTCCAGCATTTTGTAGACGGTGGCCTATCAACTTATGGGCGCCACCCTATAAACAGTCAATTTGGGCAACTCACTGTTGTTCATAGGTGATGGCCTATGATCCATGGGCGGTGGCTGACGCCACCAAAACCAAGCCTTAGAAACGGCGTCAAGAAAGGGACAGACCTTTTCTAGGTTAGACGGATCCTAACCGGCAGTGTACCGGGTCAAATTGTAGTGATAAAGTGGTGAGTCAGGTGTCGAATCCTCAGGGAAAAAGTGGTAATTCTTTTAAGTGTGGTTAAACACCAAAGAGCTGCTATTAACTCGATCTAAACCGCAATTTTATAACACGATTACTACTACTCTAACCAACATAAAATAAATGCGTAATTTAAAAGTTATTCTAATATAATATATATAGATATATAAATATATATAGATGTACATAAATAGTAAAAAATATATATATATATATATATATATATATATATATATATATATATATATATATATATATATAATATATAGATACCAATATATAGTTTATAGACTAGACTAGCCAAAGTATATGTAATCAATTTATTCGATCTTTTCAATTAATAGAATGTGTTCGATCTTCCTTTTTATTAGGTCCAATTGAGTAAATGAAACGGTGTACTCCTAATGTCAAAAATTCCTCCTCACACGAGCGTATGAAATTGTCATATGTCAAATTGTCATCGATCCAATGTCCACAACTGCCCCATGCTAAACTTAGTTAGTCAAAACAGGTACCGAGTATAAATCTACCCCGGATAAAAGAGGTGATTCCATTTGTCAGATGGCCGATGTTATTCAAGAGGCTCCGGTTGTCAAGCGGATCGATTTAATACAAACGGTGTAGTTTCAATTAAACTGTGATTTTAACATTATTAAGATCTCGAGTACAAAATTAATAAGATTTGTTTTACTAGGACAAATCGGCCCCCGGGTAGGAAATAGGATTCCGTTAATCAAACGGCCAATTTTACCCTCCGGTTTTTCTATTTTTACTCATATCCCGACTTCTCGGTCGGTTCATCGTCGAGTTATATGTGGTATTCATCATGATTGATTACTTCATTCCGAATATGTTATCGTTACGTAGCGAAATAGAAAAAGATTCATTTTAACTCAATTTTAATCAATTTTATTTTAACATCATTCTTTTAACGAAAAGATCGAAATAATACGATTACATAACTTTGGCTAGTTATTAGATTTAGCCTAATAACATTATAAAAACTAAAAAGAAGAAAATAACAAACACAAACATAATTATTATAGAAATTACCCGATTACAATCGCGACTCGAAATCGTCTTTTCCCGGGTATTCAACGATTTCGGAACACCGAACCTTCGAGAATTTCCCGAGCATTACTACGATACTACTACTACTTTATTTATTTTAGCATAAGGCCTACTTACAAACTAAAGAAAAGAGGGGATAGAGAATATATATAGAATATGGTGTATATATATTGGTACACTCCCTGCAAATGCTGAGGCTCCCATATATATAGACTTTCCTCCTTCCCGGACCGGTCCTGAAAATTGGCCGGATCGGTCCGGTGTAATGATGACAATCATTACAGTTATTTATAAGCATGTGAGCCCATGTTACCCTCTAATCATCACAGATCTTTGTGTAATTATATATATAATTATATATAATTACACGCTTAACTTCTAAAAATCGTAACTTGAATTCTCGATATCGAATGACATAATCGAACTTCCGTTGAAAAGCTCGTTGAATTCTTTACAACTTCCATCAAGACCACTTCTTCGAAAACGTATTCTCGATGAGCCATTTCCAATATGTGTCGTTTTCGGGATTTTGTTATTTAAAAAACGACTACCCACTTGACCATTTAAATTGAGTGATGCTTTATAACTCCCTTCCAACGACTTGAATTGACTTCAAAAAGTGTTTCTACTCGGGATTTCGGTTCATCTTAGGATTCTCGCAATGAAATAAACACAAAATACCCGTGTAAAATAGACACAACACTCCGGTCACTAAAACCAAGACAAAAACTACAACTTTTTACTATAAATACTAACTTTTACTACTAACTATACTAAACTATAAAGATTAATATTTCATACTAATTATATCATAATTTCATATATTTTATATAGAATTTGTCGATAAAATGTAATAAAATCACGTATATTTAATCATATAAAAGTCATACATCAACTACTCCCCACTTAGCTTTTGATCGTCCTCGAGCAAAAATAAGCGGTAATATATAAATAACAGATAATATAATTGATCAGATTAAAATTTCAAAAGTAATATATATCGTCAATATTACAAACATATAATTTATAACTTTTATAGAAATTTAATAAGATATAAAGTTTATATAACTTAAATAAATTGAGTATCAAATGTTAATCAGATGGAAACCTGCATGCAATAATTCATAAACATAAATAAAATTTTAGAATTATTTTCTATCTCGATTATTACGAATTTCTGGAATCATTAACTAAGTCAGATAGAAGACACAATGGCTTATAATATATTAGGATAGGATATTGGTTAATCGAAAAGATAGAAAAGGAAATCAAAAAAAAAGAAGAGGTAAGTCGTACGTACCTACGTCTTCACATTCTTGATAAAAAAACAATTCCGATTAGTAACATCCTTTTATTCCACAATTTTTCAGATTTTCTCTCTTCTTTTTCTTTTAAACATAAATATTAATATTAAGAACTAAAGCGTGAGTGTGTGTAGAAAAATTAAATTTTTACAAGCATTGCTTCATCAAGATTGATCGGAGTACTACTCTTTCGATCTAAAATTACGAGTCCGGTTTCCTTAAACCCGTAATCATTCTTGAGATCTTTTGATTCGACTTATGCCTTCATTCCCAGCAATAGGACATTTCGAGATAATACCCTAGCTGGACTTCTATCATCAGGCATTATTATTATTTATATATTGTCGATCAAAGATAGGGAAGATACCTGATATTTGACTAATTCTGTGTAAAAATGGTGCCTTAATTCTTAATATAAATTTTTCATAGGATACTAACATATCTGAACTCATTGCCAAAATCAGCTATCTTGCAAGCGTCATGAGGTGAGAACATCTATATTAGAACTTATCATACTAATCCAATCTCAGCATATACCATTTTTTCTCAACTCTTAACTCTTTTGTCATCATCTCCTCTCATAAGTACGTACAAACTCGAAGGATGTCAAAGAAATGTAGACCAAAACAAGCTAAGGGTCGGAAATTTCTAGTTAATCAAAATGGCTAAATTCCGAGTGAGGTCTTGATCACTCTTAAAAAACTGAGGTGGGGTCAAAAATTGGAATTTTTATTTAGGTAGGCTATTTGGCTATAGTTATATTTTTGTGGTGCCAAAAATCATCGTCCCTAGTTTTGATTCCAAATTCATAATTTATCTTGAAAAGAAATTTATCTAAAAATTTATTTATAAATATAAAAATTACTTGAATAATTCCATAAAAGAAATATTTGACAAAAATTATTTAGTTATACATACTCAAAATCTTAATAAAATTTATAAAAGATATAAAACAGATTCATAATATATCTAATATATTTTACCAAATCAAAAATTAATCTTTTCAAATTATATTATTTTTATTCATATATTAACTAACTTAAATCATTCAAGAAAGATTAAAACTAAGAAATAAGTAATTAAAGTACTAATTTATATGAAAAAGGTTATATTTTATAAATATTTTTAATTTTTTCGAAAATTTTAATGAAATTTTCAAACCTAACTCTACTCCCCACTTACGAAGTGGCATCGTCCCGATGTTCAATGAGTATGAAAAAGTAGGTTCGAAAATTAAATTAAAATTATAGATGATCGTTATAAACATCGATAACACGCGTATTTAAAAACAAACAATCATATATATTAAACAAAAAGAAACTATTACAACTAAAAGATTCGAACTAAAACAAACTTACTAACTAACTTACTAACCTTAACCAACTTACTAACTTATTAAAGCAAACCAACCTTAAACAAACTTAAATAAAAACCAACAACTATCTCAAATAGTTGACGAACAACCCGGATTCTCCACTGGTAGCAATCCTCTACGATAATCACGAGACGGATATATCTCCTCAGAGGCAATTTCAGGGACTTCATTCAAATGAATACACAATCTTGAAATTAACCAGGCAAAAGGCATCGGCCTTCCATTATTATAACGTTCCACTGCAAAGTTTACTGCCGTCTTAAAAATCAAAATCCCCCAGTCCACATGAGCTCCGCTTATCAACGCAAACAACAAAAGTATCTCATTATCACTAACCCACGCAAAGTCACTAGTCGGATAGACTCGTGAGTTAATGAAGTGTTTCCATGCTCTCGGATGAGCGGGTAGAGCGGAAGTGGTAGAGTCGTAATTTTGATCGAACTCGGAAACAAATACGGAAAAGCTTCCGTGACATAGTTGACAACGTTAAAGGAGTTCCCTAACGCCCATTGATATTCAAAATGAAGATTATGGATTTGATTGAAAATCGGTATTTCGTAAATATGATTGATAATATGAGGTGAAAAGTGAATAAGTGTACCACGAACGGATACAAGTTGTGACGGATCGACGATCGACAAGTAGAGAGAGCGGAATAAAATTCCCTAACGATAGAAACATTAATCCTACCTCTTGGATTCCTTACAAATTTTCTCCAACCTCTATTCTGAATTAAATCCTTCCCTGACTGATCAATTTTTTCATAGTTGATACCCTTCTCAACTAAAATTGGAGAATTTGCAAACCTGGCATTCACCAATAAATTAACATTTGAGCGCTAGACTCCGGGACAAAAACATCTAATGCCTCCGGATCGTATGAATTGACTGATGGTGATGACCGGTTTGACATTTTAGTTGAAACAGATGAAAATATTATAACAGATAGAAAGTTGAAAGCTACTCAGTGAATTTGCAATTTTTTTTACTCTCAGCTCTCTTTCCCTAAATGGACAAGTATTGAGAGTATACGTGGCTGCATATTAACACTCTCAATATGACTAAGCAGTTTTTAACTCCCGGATCGGTCCTGAAACTGACCGGACCGGTCCGGCTTTAAGATATTTTTACCGTGTGAAGGTTGTAAAATTCAAGTTCGCTTGTTTGTCTAATAGACTCAAGGCTATTTAAAATTTATAAAGATTAATAAAGATTATCTAAATGATACGGATAAACGATACACGAATTATATTTTTAAAAACGACATACGAAAATATTTTTTAGATTTTCCTTTTTTGATGAAATATTTAAATACTATTAAAAATGATTAAATTTACTATTATGACATAAAACGATTATGAAAACGAAAAACTATTAAATTAGCAAACTTAGTATTTAAGAAAGTTAAAATGCGGAAAATAAAATAAACAGACAGAAAATGTTTAAAACTAACAAAGTTGCTCAAAATCAAACAATGTCAACATCATCATCCTCAGCAGGGTAAACTGGATCATTCAAACTTGGAACCGATGACGTAACTGGCTGTGGAAACGTAGTCGTGGTCCGAACTGAACTGTCGAGACCTATCGAACTCATACTTGACGTCATCCTTGCAAAATCCGAAAATCCTCCCCGGTAGATGTAACGACACCACGAGAACACGTATAAAAGACACCACGACCACAAGGCGGCTTCCAAAAGGATTTGGCATATGATGAAAGCTACGAGATGGTGGGATAGGTGCTATCCAATACGGTAAAGTATATGGGTCGGATTGACGGGCGGATAGGCGGTTTTATCGAAAGAAGGATTAAGATGCATCCGCTCATGTCTCAACATCCCTCTACGTAAATCATCACTCCACTTTGCCTACTACGCTCGGCAAACAAAGCCATATTAGCTTTGTCCTCGGGCTACATCGACACTAAAGATTGAAACATATCGTATGTAATGGTGTTTGGGAGAGAAGTCTGCTGCTTTGCTCGAGAAAAAAGATGAAAATGCTTTGAAACTCGGGTGGAGCGGGTGGAGGTGCACTACGTCTAACTATCGAGTCTATCGAACCCTGCGGAGACCTCCTCGGACTAGGGCCTATCGGGGACTCATCTGCCATAGTTAACTTATCGTTAGATAGGAAAGGAACTCCGATCTACGACATAAATCCGAAATAAAGCCGGAAAGTACATGTGACTCCCTGCCTTGGCGATAACAATAAACTCGAAAACCCTTCTATACATAATTTTCCCCACATCCACCTTAATATCATGAATCATCGCCCAAGTAATGCATAAATCTTCTTTACCAAAGGCGGTGTGTTTGGTAGTGGGATAGAGAGTATGGCTCAAAAATCTTTTGATTGCCCTCGGATCTCTAAAACACTTCCCGTAATTAAATCATTGTCCACCCACTCTGTCTTTGTAGCATCAAACTCCCTCTCGAGCTCTAGAGGCAATGCCGCTCATACATAGCGGGATCATCTAATCTAAAAACGGCTACGTAATCCTCTTCATCGGAAAAACTTCTACCCCTAAAAACGGCATTGATAAGTTCCGGACTAAAAGAAACATGTCTAGACCTAAGGGGGATAGACTCTATCATACTATCCTCAGTGGGTGTCAAAGTAGACAGAACTGCATAAAACTCTGCCACTAAGGTAGTATTGATCTCTCCTGTCCTCTGAGCTGCAAAATCCAACCATTGGCGTCTTGCAAAAATACGCCTAACTTCCTCTCCTAAGTCATCAAAATCTAAGCCTCTTTCCAACACAACTCCACATTTACTATAGATATTCTTATAAGCATTCTTAGCTTGAGGTGAAGGCGCATAGCGACAAAACTAACGGACTCTTCTTCCGGTGTTAAATCTTTAAGACCTACGGCCGGTACTTCTATTGGAATATTAGGCTTTCGTTTCTTAGAGATTTTGCGACTAGATGAGGCCATTCTACGAATTTTGGAATAACAAAAGAACAACAAAAACAACAACAAAAACAACACAAATAAAATGTCACAACACACTTAAAAATCAAAACGAGTTGAAAATAAATCTAAAAATTACAAAAATCGTGAAATTGATAACTAGAGTAAACAAATTATACCTTATAATGAACAAAACGGTGAAAAGTGACCGGAAAAGTCGTAGAAGCCACCGGGATGAAATGGAGCTTGTGTTCGATCTTTTTCGAATTTTTCACTTGTGTTGAAGAGAGGAGAGTAAAAGAGGAAGAATATATGTAATGGTATAGTGTAATTTGTATTTTTGAAGAGAAAAAGAAAATTTTTGGGGATGGTGGTGATGGTGTGGCTGCTGTTTGAAGAAAAGAGGAGAAATGAAGAAGAAAGAAAGGTCCCGTCCTTTTAGGTTAAATCGATCCCGGACCGGTCCTGGATAAGGGCCGGATCGGTCCGTGTGAAATTTTTATGATTTTTCGAAATTTTGTTTTTTTTTTTTTTTTTTTTTGGATTTTTGATATAAAACTTATAAAACTCAATAAAAACTTAATAAAACTAAAAAGTAAAATTTATAAATTTTATAACAATTTCTCAAAATTTATAAAATCTTTATAAAACTTATTTAAAAGTTTATAAGAATTCAATAAATTTTTATTAATTCTTATAAAGTATCTAAAAACTTAAAAAACTTTTTATAAAACTTTTATAAAACTCCTTAATTTTATAAAGATCCAATTTTATAAAATTTTCAAAGTTATGCAATTTTTTTTTTATAAAACTAAAAACAATAAAAGACTTGAACTTACGAGGTTTCTAATTCTTCAATTTCTATAAACTCCAGATTTCTAACATACCGTTCAAGCAAACTAAATCCTAGAAACGTAGCGTTTGAATTAAGTCTTGGAATTCCATCGGGATTTTCGGTTAACCACCTAATCGTTCCCTTCTTAAAAACACTCACTCTGAGATTGAGTTATATTTTTCCCACATTGCCCACTGTGTTCAATCTTTCCACAGATTCTGCACTTCCTTAAAAACTTAGCCCTTCTCTTTATCGAGCTTCTCGACGTACCATTACAAACTTCGTTCAATTTTTTCTCTCTCAACAATTGCTTGTTCTTTCCAAAAACTAAGGCTTCTATAGTAAAGGCAATATCCCTATCAAAACCTAAATTTAAAAGTAAAACAAAAATTCCTAATCTATCTAAAAAAGACATCCAGGTTCTTTTACGTCTATCCGGTAAAAGACGAAACTAGTTTAGACATATAAAAGTAAAGATAAAACCTGGTAATGTGATACTTTCAGCTTTTCAGAGCACTGCTTTTTTTAGTCTTTTGGAGGGTCGATCAGCAACATCACTTCATTTATGAGAGACTTCTTCACCTTCCAGAAATAGTTTCACCCTGTGACCATTGGCTATAAAAGTTGTATTCCCATCAGTTAGTTCAACAGCTCCAGATTTATAAACTCGTGTTACTTTAAATGGTCCTGTCCATCTTGATTTAAGCTTTCCTGGAAACAACTTTAAACGTGAATTGTACAATAACACTCGATCACCTACATGGAACTCACGACTATAGATTCTCTTATCATGGAAGGATTTCGTGCGTTCCTTGTAGATTCGAGCATTTTCATATGAATCAAGGCGAAATTCTTCTAATTCTGTTAACTGAAGTAATCTATGATCACCGACGACCTTAGGATCGAAATTCGAAATCTAATAGCCCGAAGGCTCGGTGTTCTACCTCTACTGCGGGAGATGACAAGATTTACCAAAGACTAATTTGTAGGGAGAACGACCAATTGGAGTTTTAAAAGTCATTACGTATGCCCATAACGCATCATCTAGTCTAACGCCCCGCTTTTACGGTTTGAGTCCACTTTTTTTTCTATGATTCTTTTAATCTCTCTATTCGACACCTCTACACGACCACTTTGGTTTGCGGATGATAAGGTGTTCCTAACTTATGCGTTACACCATATTTTTCAATTAACTTAGTAAATGGTCGATTGCAAAAGTGTGACCTCATCACTTAATGATCGCCCTTGGAATGCCATATCTAGTGAATATGTTCTTTTTAAGGAATCGTATGACAACCTTGGTATCATTAGTGGGAAGAGCTTCGACTTCTACCCATTTCGAGACATAATCTACCATTACAAGAATAAATCTTTTTCCAAATGATATAGGGAAAGGTCCCATGAAATCTATACCCCAAACATCAAATAACTCACATTCTAAAATAGGTTGCATAAGCATTTCATGTTTTTTCGAGATATTTCCCCATTTTTGACATGATTCACAAGATTTAACATATGTATACGCATCTCTATAAAGTGTAGGCCAATAAAAACCACATTGCAAGACTTTAAAAGCGGTTTTCCAACCTCCATGATGACCTCCCGCCTCACGATAATGACAGAACGATAAAACACTTAAAATTTCATTATCAGGCACACATTTTCTGATTATCCCATCCGAACATTTACGGAAAAGGTCTGGTTCCTCCCAGTAATAAAATTTTAAGTCATAAAAGAACTTCTTTTTCTGTTGCCAAGTCCAATGAGACGGAATGTAATCACAGGTTAAGTAGTTAATGATATCTCCAAACCAAGGTGAATTTTCCTTAGACGGAATTCTTTTCTTTAATAACTGCATGGTTGAAGGAGTATCGATTCTAAACAGTTGTTCATCAGGAAATGAATCTTTAATTTCATTTCCTATCTCTTCATCAGTTTCCATTCTACTTAGATGATCTGCTACTACATTCTCACTTCCTTTTTTATCTTTAATCTCAATATCAAATTCTTGAAGTAGGAGAATCCATCTAAGAAGACGTGGTTTTGCATCTTTCTTACTCAGTAAATATTTCAATGCTGAATGGTCTGTATAAACTATTACCTTAGAGCCAACAATATACGATCTAAACTTATCTAAGGCAAAAATCACAGCCAACAGTTCTTTTTCTGTAGTTGCATAGTTCAGTTGAGCTGCATTTAACGTATGTGATGCATAGTAAATAGCTTTGAGAATTCTATTATATCTTTGACCTAAAACGACTCCTACAAACTAAATCGCTTGCATCACACATAATCTCAAAAGGTAAATTCCGATCCGGTGCTACCAATACTTGGTGCAATAATCAACTTCGCTTTCGTGGTCTTAAATGCTTCCATACATTTACTATCAAAATTAAAAGGTACTTCTTTTTCAAGCAAATGACTTAGAGGTTTTGTTATCTTTGAAAAATCTGCAATAAATCTCCTATAAAATCCTGCATGTCCAAGAAATCCTCTTAACGTTCTTAGATTAACTGGTGGAGGCAATTTCTCGATTACCTCGACTTTAGCTTTATCAACTTCGATTCCTACTTCAGAGATTCTATGACCTAGTACAATTCCGTTTGATACCATCAAATGACATTTTTCCCAATTAAGCACTAAATTGGTATCCTCACGACGTTGTAACACTCGTTCTAAGTGTAACAAACAGCCATTAAAAGAGTCTCCGTAAACACTAAAGTCGTCCATAAAAATTTCTAAGAATTTCTCAACCATATCGAAAAATATAGACATCATACATCTTTGAAACGTAGCGGGAGCATTACATAAACCAAACGGCATTCTTTTATACGCGAAAGTTCCATAAGGACAAGTGAAAGTAGTCTTTTCCCTATCTCCTGCTGCAATGAAAATCTGTAAATATCCTGAATAACCATCTAAGAAACAATAATACTTATGTCCACTTAAACGCTCCAACATTTGCACTATGAATGGAAGTGGATGGTGATCTTTCTTAGTATGATCATTTAGTTTTCTAAAATCAATGCACATTCGATATCCTGTAATTTCCCTTGTTGGAATCCATTCATTCTTATCATTCTCTTTCACTGTGAAACCTCCTTTCTTTGGTACAACTTGAGTTGGACTTACCCATTCACTATCCGATATAGGAAAAATTATTCCCATTTCTAATAGCTTAATAACCTCTTTCTTAACGATTAACTGCAAATTTGGGTTGAGGCGGCGTTGCGGTTGAATACAAGGTTTAGCATCTTCTTTTAGAATTATCTTATGAACACATATCTCAGGGCTAATACCTCGAATATCGGCAACTGTCCATCCAAAAGCTTTCTTATGCTTTTTCAACATTCCTAGTAATTGATCTTCTTGTTGCTCCGTTAAAGTTGATGAAATAATAACTGGTAATAGATTATCAATTTCAAGAAAAGCATACTTCAGATTTAAAGGTAACGGTTTCAATTCCAGATTCTTCGGCGGATCTTCTATTGACGATTTAAGAACTGGTCCTTCTAGTTCTAACTCCAAATACTTATGCCATGGTGGTTTAAAAGTAAAACTGCCTTCATTTAGAGTTAAGATTATCTCTTTCATTTCAATGTCTTCCTCATCTTCTTTATAGATAGATAGAGTTAAGCATTCTTCTAATCCGTCTTCAAAAGTTGGTAATCGATTATCATAGACGAATGAATATCTTCTATAAAAGAACATGATTCTCGTGATGTATATTGATGGTTCATAGCTTTGAAAATATTGAAAGCAACTTCATCTTCATTGACTCTCAAAATTAATTCTCCTTTCGAACATCGATTAAAGTTCTCCCCGTAGCTAGAAATGGACGTCCTAAGATAAGTGGCGCGAAAATCCTTCTTCCATTTCCATAACTACAAAGTCTACCGGAAAATAGAACTTGTCTACCTTAACCAATATGTCCTCAATTATTCCTTTAGGGTACTTAATCGATCTATCTCGCCATTTGCGAGTCATTTCGATCTTAGTAAGCTTTCCTATGCCTAGCTTTCTATAATCCTCATAAGACATGAGATTTATACTAGCTCCAAGATCACATAAGACCTTTTTAAACAAATCCTCCAATTTCACATGGAATGGTAAAACTTCCAGGATCTTTCGCTTTAGGTGGTAACTTATGCTTTGCAAAATTGCGTAACATTCTTCATTTAGGCATATATTCTCATATTCCTCTAATTTTTTCTTATTTGATAGAATATCTTTCAAAAACTTTCCATAGGCGAGGCATATTTATCGAGCTTCGATAACGGGGATATTAACATGAATATGACGAAAAGTATCAAGGAAACGAGCATACTTCGATCGCCTTAATCTTTTTAATTTGATCTTTAGGAGGAAAAGGTAAAGACTCTAAATCTATAACCTTTGGTTCCGAAGTCATTCTCTCTTTTCCTTTATCCTTAAACTTTTGAGTATTACTTGATCGCCATGTTTCGGGTTCTTGAATTTTTTCTTTTAATTTGTTCCCCGAATCAATCTCTACTTCGACTCCTTCGCTTTTTCCTGTTTTTCATCCTTGTTTTCTTTATTTTCTATTCTAACATGTTCCTTAAATAGATTCCTTAAATCTTTATCCATGGGATCTTTCAAAATTCTAGGGATTTTTACCCATTTTTCACCTTCATTCTCGTGTTCCAAACTTCTATTCCTTTTCAAGAAATTCTCTATGATTTCTTCTTCCTCATCAAGAAAGTCAAGTTCATCTTTAGTCTCTTCATTTTTATCTAAATCATTTTCTACTTCATTATTCCCGAAGTTTTCTACTCCATTACTACCGTAGAGTTTCCTACTTCTCGTAACTACAGCATTTACCTCTCTTGGGTTTCTTTCAGTATTACTTGGTAATCCTCCAGGAGGTCTACTGTTGTTACGTTCACCTTCCCTACTCAAATGATCTTCCATATTCCTTAATGAAGCTTCTATCGTTCTCATTCTGGTATCATGTCCATTCATAGATGTTTTCATTGAACTCATATCCTTACTGACTGAACCTATAGAAGTCATCATTGTTTCCATATTCTTAGCTTGAGTAGATACTACACCCATCATATTTTCCATCGCTTTTTCCCATTTTTCAACCCCTTCGCATTGAGTTGAACTCGAGTTACTTGGTACACTTTGAGTGGTATGTTGAGGATAGGATCTTGGTAATGATTGTAAATTCGATTAGATGTATTTCCTTGATAAACTTGATTATTATTCATATTCTTATACTGAACTGGATACGGCGGTTGTCCTGGCTTACTAGGGTTTTCTGACCATCTAAAAGTTGGGTGATCTCTTCTAATAGCATTAAACGAGTTTGAATATGCATTGTTCAAATTCCTATGTTGCTGAAGAAAACTCACCTCCTCTCTTGAATATCCTGTTGGTTCTTCTATCCCTAATGACACATTATCATGATTTGAGTATTCAGTTGGCATACTATTTTCTGAATTTTTATTCTTACCTTGTTGTAATCCATCAAACTTTCTACTCAAATTCTCCAAGTGTGCTAGAACTTCCGTGTTTGACGTACATTCTCCTGCAAAAGCTACTTTTCTAGTGCTAGAACCGGTTTCCCACATTCTGTTAGTTTTGGAAATCTTTTCTATAGCATCGTAAACTGTTTGAGCTTCACTCATCATTAACGAACCACCACATGCATGATCTACATCTGCATGTGAATCCTTTCTTAGTTTACGACAGAAAAGTTGAATTTGCATATCTAAAGAATAACCATGATCGGGACAAGCTCTTAACAATTTTTTAAACCTTTCCTAGGCATTCCCAAGTGTTTCTTCAGATCCTTGTCTAAAGTTAGCAACCTCGACCTTTAATTCCAAATTCCGTCCTGGAGTGAAATATTGTTTCAGAAATTCAGTTTGAATATCCTCCCAACTAGTTAACGATTGGTGTGGAAGAGACATAAACCAATCTCGGGCTCGTCCTTTTAGAGAAAAAGGAAACATAGTCATCCTTGTTAATTCCTTATGAGCACCTTGACTTTTGGCTGTATTGCACAGTTCTTCAAATAGATAGAGATGATGATGTGGATCTTCATCATCTTCTCCTAGAAATTGGGCTCTTGCGTCAATTAAACCAAAAAGATGAGACTTAATTTCGAAATTATTCGCTCCTTCATTAGGTAAAAGTATGGGATTATTAGTCCGGTTTCTCCTAACAATGCTTGATCACGTATAGGTCTTGGGTTTGGTGGATTGTTACGATTATTCGGTTCCGATCTTGATTGTTCCTATTATTCGATTATTATTAGGGTTAACGGGGTTTTGGCCATGCCCTAAAGCATGATCTAGCCTCTCGTTCGTTTGTTTCATCACTAGTTTCAGCCATTTCTTTATTTTTATTAGAAGATGATTCCGTTGGAGATTTTCCAAGGAGTCCTAAGCTGGTTTGACCACGTTTACTCTCTATCCGCAACTGCCTTTCGTAAGCGTTTATATCAGGCTTATAAGGAGTAAGTGAGGCTTTACCGCTTCTGGTCATCAACTAACGAAAATAGAAAAATGCTCGAGTTTTAAAGAAGAAGAAAATTGGTACTAAAAGAAAGTAGATACCAACGAAAAATAAAAAAAGAAATGTGATAAGAAGAGTGTTGGTTTATCCTCGAGAATTTTTAAGCTAATACAAGTAGTAACCATAGACACAAAAAAAAATAGCGACTTTGTTCCCCGGCAACGGCGCCGTAAAAGCCGACGTCACCAAAACCAAGCCTTAGAAACGGCGTCAAGAAAGGGACAGACCTTTTCTAGGTTAGACGGATCCTAACCGGCGTGTACCGGGTCAAATTGTAGTGATAAAGTGGTGAGTCGTGTGTCGAATCCTCGGGAAAAAGTGGTAATTCTTTTAAGTGTGGTTAAACACCAAAGAGCCGCTATTAACTCGATCTAAACCGCAATTTTATAACACAGATTACTACTACTCTAACCAACATAAAATAAATGCGTAATTTAAAAGTTATTCTAATATAATATATATAGATATATAAATATATATAGATGTACATAAATAGTAAAATATATATATATATATATATATAAATATATAGATACCAATATATAGTTTATAGACTAGACTAGCCAAAGTATATGTAATCAATTTATTCGATCTTTTCAATTAATAGAATGTGTTCGATCTTCCTTTTTATTAGGTCCAATTGAGTAAATGAAACGGTGTACTCCTAATGTCAACAATTCCTCCTCACACGAGCGTATGAAATTGTCATATGTCAAATTGTCATCGATCCAATGTCCACAACTCGCCCCATGCTAAACTTAGTTAGTCAAAACAGTACCGAGTATAAATCTACCCCGGATAAAAGAGGTGATTCCATTTGTCGATGGCCGATGTTATTCAAGAGGCTCCGGTTGTCAAGCGGATCGATTTAATACAAACGGTGTAGTTTCAATTAAACTCGTGATTTTAACATTATTAAGATCTCGAGTACAAAATTAATAAGATTTGTTTTACTAGGACAAATCTGCCCCCGGGGAGGAAATAGGATTCCGTTAATCAGACGGCCAATTTTACCCTCCGATTTTTCTATTTTTACTCATATCCTGACTTCTCTGGTCAGTTTATCGTCAGGTTATATGTGGTATTCATCATGATTGATTACTTCATTCCGAATATGTTATCGTTACGTAGCGAAATAGAAAAAGATTCATTTTAACTCAATTTTAATCAATTTTATTTTAACATCATTCTTTTAACGAAAAGATCGAAATAATACGATTACATAACCTTGGCTAGTTATTAGATTTAGCCTAATAACATTATAAAAACTAAAAAGAAGAAAATAACAAACACAAACATAATTATTATAGAAATTACCCGATTACAACTGCTGACTCGTAAATCGTCTTTTTCCCGGGTATTCAACGATTTCAAAGAACACCGAACCTTCGAGAATTTCCCGAGCATTACTACGATACTACTACTACTTTATTTATTTTGGCATAAGGCCTATTTACAAACTAAAGAAAAGAGGGGATAGAGAATATATATAGAATATGGTGTATATATATTGGTACACTCCCTGCAAATGCTGAGGCTCCCATATATATAGACTTTCCTCCTTCCCGGACCGGTCCTGAAAATTGGCCGGATCGGTCCGGTGTAATGATGACAATCATTACAGTTAGTTATAAGCATGTGAGCCCATGTTACCCTCTAATCATCACAGATGCTGTGTAATTATATATATAATTATATATAATTACACAGTTAACTTCTAAAAATCGTAACTTGAATTCTCGATATCAGAATGACATAATCGAACTTCCGTTGAAAAGCTCGTTGAATTCTTTACAACTTCCATCAAGACCACTTCTTCAGAAAACGTATTCTCGATGAGCCATTTCCAATATGTGTCGTTTTCGGGATTTTGTTATTTAAAAAACGACTACCCACTTGACCATTTAAATTGAGTGATGCTTTATAACTCCCTTCCAACGACTTGAATTGACTTCAAAAAGTGTTTCTACTCGGGATTTCAGTTCATCTTAGGATTCTGCAATGAAATAAACACAAAATACCCGTGTAAAATAGACACAACACTCCGGTCACTAAAACCGGTACAAAAACTATAACTTTTTACTATAAATACTAACTTTTACTACTAACTATACTAAACTATAAAGATTAATATTTCATACTAATTATATCATAATTTCATATATTTTATATAGAATTTGTCGATAAAATGTAATAAAATCACGTATATTTAATCATATAAAAGTCATACATCAGTGGCCTATAAAATTTTCCTCCCAAAGTGGATTTTCACCATTCCGAAACTCCGGAACACATTTTCCGGGTATCTCGTACACCTAGTTCCTTAAAAACATAAAAAACACACATAACCCCTATAGGACACTAGGGTGACCGAATTTATAATAAATACACCGAAAAAGACCGAGAATCCCGGATTATATGTCTGGATCTCATAAACATCAAAACAGTGCGATACGTGTCAAAACCAAGCCAAATATGTCCGGAATTAAGTAAAACGAGTCAAAACGGGGTGTAAAACACGTAGGAAAATAGAGTCGAGTTGACTCTTATCAACTACCCCTACTTAGCATTTGCTCGCCCCCGAGCAAAACCGAGCATTTCAAACAGAAATAGAGTCAACACTGTCATTGTTTAACAAGTCTCCCGTATCATATAAGTAAAACAATAGTAAAAACACGAATATATAAAATTTTGGTTCTACCTTGTGTTGAATTAAGAAGGTGTGTGTGTGTAAGAATAGCTCCTTCGACATTAACTACTAACGACCGGTTCAGATTATTGACGCGTAACATACCAAGGTTACATCATAGACTTATACGTCGTAAACATCTCCACTAATCCTGGTCTATCGTCGTCTAGTACGGTCAAGCAGGACTTGAAGGGTTATATCGTTAGGGTAGGGTTTGGGCTACGATGTGATATTTACGATAAAATAGAAAAAGATGTTGCAAAAGAATTCAAAACCGAGAAATATAAAGACGAAACTAGGTTATCAACTTCGTCTTCGATATTCCGACTATTTATAATTCCAAGTACCAAACCCTAACTCCAACTTCATGTTTTTTTCTTCTACTATACAACATTATCAATCCATTTTTGGACTTAAAACAAAGATACTATATAATCTGTTTTTGTATTTTTTTTGTATTATTATTATTTTGTTTTTTTTTCATATTCTTTTTTTGTTTTTTGTTTTTTTTTTGGTTGAGAAAAAAACCAAAACCAAAACATTGTTACATTTCTCGTTCCGGATAACTCGCAACTCCCAATACCATGTCATAATCACATCTCTAAAATACCTCGCAACATCGTAAAATAAATGTGCGGAACTAAAAAGCTCAAATGCAAGGTGGTCAAGGATACATACACCGAAATAAAACTCGGGCGTCGGTAATTACGAGTTAATAACACAAAAGGCTAGTTCGGGGTCTAACCACCCTACAACAGGCCTAGAGGGTTAACAGTGAATTAATCGTTAAGGTTGGCCTTTGGCTCTGATCGGGTCAAAATAAATGTCAAAACCGTCATCCCATACCTAACTACGACGACCTTTCTATTTCGCCTCGAAGTTACTAATATAAGTTCTAGGTCCGGTTTATACGACAACTATAATTGTTCAATAGTCATGTAATTGTGTCGTCGAAGCTATTACGTGAAATTGTTTCAATTTTCAACACACGATCGATGCTATAAAATAGAATGTATTCGAGTAATTAACACAAGTCGAACTACGAGATTCGAAGGCTCGTAACACAATAAACAATGTCAAAACTATAAAAATTTGAAAATTTTCCCGAAATTTCACTAAAAGGCGATTAAAAACTAAAGCACGACTCGTAAAAATCAAAACCGGAAAAATTGGCTAATTAGCCCCCACCTCTACTTTAAAATTGAACAACGCCCTCGGCGTTTAAGTAAATAAAACAAAGTGATTAAAGACTTAGCTTAAACCCGACAAATGATGAAATTTCAGTATGTAGCATCTGTAAAATGAACTCTAATGGTATCTTATAAAATATACACGATCTAACACCAATAGTACAAGTACGGAGTAAATAGTAGTAACTCGAGAACGCCACAATGATAAAATACCATGCTTGTATCATTTCAGAATATAATGTACATCATGTACATGTATAGCGCACTATATACCACACTTGATAAATCACCCACGTAATATGTAGTATATGTACAATATACTACAAATGCCAAAATTGATTCTGCATATTTATACCATATATAACAAAGCCAAAATTCCAATCAACCACACCATGATATACTAACATGAAATTTGGGACATCAAAATACAAAATGCAGGCATAGCAAAAGTGCAGTAAACCAAAAGTACATCCGAAATATTTACTAAATACAGCCTACACGTGGCCTAAGCAAACCAAAGTAAGGCCGACTATGGCCATTAATAGCCGATAAATAAAAACGCAGAAAAAAAAATAAAGTACGATAGTAGTAGTTCCCCAACGGGCTTACAAAAGATTACAAAACGAGAGTTTCAAAGTACGAGCCAAAGTAAAAAGTTTCCACAAGTTTCCAACAGAAAAGCTTCCAA
This sequence comes from Gentiana straminea, assembly GCA_036785695.1. NCBI lineage: Eukaryota > Viridiplantae > Streptophyta > Magnoliopsida > Gentianales > Gentianaceae > Gentiana > Gentiana straminea. The sequence continues at coordinate 6,704,705 of JAVUPR010000048.1, read as the reverse complement.
CAGCCCCATGAGAAGTAGAAAAGGTCAATCGCCAAAATCCCAGACATCTCGTGTAGTCGTGTCCCTGTTAACACTAACAAAAGGATCCACAATTCCATATCAAGTCCCGCCAGCTCGACCACATCTGCCATGTCTTCATCATCGCCCTCAATCAAATCATCCATCCCGATACCGTTAACCTCATTCTCCGCAAAAGCTATCCGTAGAAAAACCGGGAACATAGTCGTGTACCATCGGGTGACACTGATAAGGTCGGGCCGAAACAGGGCCTCCTAAAGCAAGTACCCAACTCTTAAGTCGTTTGTCCAATCTCGTATGGACCCCGCGATAGAGTAAAAAATTTGGTCGCGGTCGTCTTGGCTCAATGGGTGGGGTGGTGAATGAGGTGCCTCGGGTAGACCGACTTATGGGTGTTCCGGTGCCCAAACCCAAGCCATAGTGGAGTTTTCGACAATGAGAGGTAAATTTCGGGTGGCAGGGACATCGGTGGTGGTGGAAGCTCGAACTCCAGCCCTAAGTGCCATGTCGGTGATTAGGTGGGGAAAGATCACATTGTCGGTGGTTTGGTGAACCAAGCCGTTGATGGGAACGCCACTTATGAAAGCATGAGCGAGTAGAAGCTGAGTGAAACATTTAATTGTCTGGGTTGTTGGGTGGATACGAGACACAATAAAATGCCACACGAGCTTATGGTTTTCAGCACAGTCTGTAGTTTGGACAAAATGGCATATCAAAGGATTTCGTGGGATTATTTCTAGTATGGAATGAGTCAATCATACACTTTGGTATCTTGGGTTTCTGTTTTGAGTCTTCCAAGGTGCCAATTGACAAACTGCTAGCCTAGCTGCCTCCTCAACATCAACCAATAGGTTTTTGCTCTCTCAATCGCTCAAGAACTTCCCGATATTCAGTCCCCTCCTCTATATCAGGTAATCCTAGATGCACCGCTATTGCCTCCACTGAAAAATCAACATCCACCCCTCTCACTAGAACAATGTCGGAAGTGCTAAAATTGGATCGACCATTCTCCCGAACTATTGAAAATTTGGTTGGATTCACGGTTGTTTGGGTTAAGGATATCCATTGCCTACGTCCAATATTTTCCCCTTTCAATCAAAACACCCTTCTGCCCAAATTTGCCATTAAAACGCCGATGCCGCATCATCGATGAAAATTCGCACCTCATTTGGTCGTGTCAGAGCACGAACCGGATCCTCCTATTGAATATCGGGAAGTTCTTGAGCAATTGAGAGAGCGAAACCCGCTGGTTGACATTGAGGAGGCAGCTAGGCTAGCAGTTTGTCCAATGGCACCTTGGATGACTGAAAACGAAAACCCACACCACTTTGTCCAAACTAGAAATTGGGCTGAAAACCATAAACTCGTGTGGCATTTTATTGCGTCTCGTCTCCACCCAACCACCCAAACAGTCAAATGTTTCACTCATCAGCTTCTACTCGCTAATGCTTTCATAAGTGACATTCCAATCAACGCTGCGTCCCTCGTTTTTGTAAAACTTACAGCTTGGTTCGCCAATATGAACGACATGGCACTTACGGCCGGAGTTCGAGCTTCCCCCATTGATGTCCCTGCCATCCAAAATTTACCCCTCATTGTCGAAAACTTCACTATGCCTCAGGTTAGGGCACCGGAACAGCCACAAGTCAGTCCCCCCGAGGCACCTCCTTCACCACCCCACCCGTTGAGCCAAGACGACCTTGACAAAATTTTCTACTCTATCACGGGGTCCATTCGAGATTGGGCAAACGACCACCACTAAAGCTCAAAATAGCAACATCACCACTAATTTTTTCCTCTTATTACAACCTCCTGCTATTTTAGCTACAAGACCACAACCAAGATCCCCTGGATATGGCCTAGTGGTGAAGGCATGGGTGTGTAATGCATGCCTTGTACCTAAGCTGGAGGTCAGCGGTTTGATTCCCGTAAAAGGGGTTGATTTCCGATTGATAACACCCTTCAGTGTAGAGGTTATAAGAGGCAGCCCATGTTGGATCTGCTAGGTTACCTGATTAATCTCTCCTCACTTTCGTGTGGGATCGGGGGTGAGGGGACCCTTAACGGTAGGGTTTACCATTTTTTAACAAGACCACAACCAAGACAACCAAAATTTCCGGTTTCAGCAAAATAGTAAACTAGAAAAACAATAAAAACTGGAATTAAGGGGTGTGAAAATAAGAAAAGGTTAAGCCTTTTTACCTTAGGCAGCTAAGTTCGCCAGATTAATAAACGGTGGCCGGAGTTCCTGTTGAGCCGCCGGAATTCCTAGTAGAAGACCCAATTTTTGCACCAAATTGTCAAAATTTCGTCCATATAGAAGAAGAAAAATCAAACGGCTAATGAAAGTAGATAAAAGATGAGGTCTTGAAAGTATGGAAGTCGCCGGGAAATGCTTGAAGAAGCTTCAAATTTCGCCCCAAAAATGATCCGATTTGCGTGGATTTCTTCAAAGGTAAAATGCAGAAATTGGAAAATCAGGTTGTGTCAGACCTGACACTTGCAAATCAGGTCATGCCTTTTCTGACATGGCAAATAAGGTAAACGTAAGGATCCATACGTTTAAACGTAAGGAAATTCAAATGCCATCTGATACGAAAAAACGCACTGGACGTAGGGACCTTACATTTAGACGTAAGGATCATAACATTTAAACGTAAGGAATCTACGTCCAAACGTAGGGAATCTAAAAAGTTTTGAATAACACTGTCTCTCTCTTCTATCCCCTTTCAAACGTTCATATCCCTACGTCAAAGGCATTTCCTTACGTCTGGACGGCGATTTTGCAAAAAAAGTAGAGATTTGCCACAATCTCTCAAGCACAATGGATCAACACACTACAGAAACTGTATGTATTTCCCATTATCTTATATTTACAACGCTTTATTGTTACATTGTTTAGTTCTTTAGGCTGCAATTTGTATTTCCTATTATCTTGTATGTATTTCCCAATTTTTAGTGGTTTGTAGTGGTTTAGTTCTGTTGGCCTGATATTGTTTAGCCTTATTTTGTTGCCAGATATTGTTTAGCCTGATTTTCGTTTTCTGGGTTGAATAAGGGGAGTTTTTTGAAGAAGAATGTAGTCTCTACGTTTGGACGTAGAGACGTGTAGTTTATACGTTTAAACGTAAGGTCCCTACGTCCAAATGTAGAGACCCTACATTTAGACTTAGAAAACTGTATCCTTTTGTTTTTTTCTCCTGTTTTGTATGCAGATTTCCAGGGTTTAGGTTATTCTTGATTGTAATTTGATAAAAACATTCAATTTGTGGCTACAAACTTAGACTTAGTCATGTTTTAGGGTTTATTTTTCATTTGCATTGTTGATTGTTGATAATAATCCATTCCATTTGTTTGTTAACAGTTGATTGGCCCTCATGATTCTGATGTCTACAAACAAAGGGAAAATTTGACATGGACTTTTAGAGAGGAAAAGACCAAGCTCCGGATCTTGTTGAAATTCACATGAGAAGAATCGGATTTGAGGAAACATTGAGAGGTGGGGTTTTTGGACAATTCATTGAAATGTACAGGGAGTGGCAGTTTTCCTCCAAGGTTTTGCAATATGTATGTTTCAATGTCGTTTATTCGAATGTACCCGATGAGCTTCATTTTAGATTTGGTGAGACGACCGCGAAGTTCGGTAGGCGGGAGTTTTAAATGATTACCGGTTTTAGGTTTGGGGATCTCCCGGAACCTCCCGAACCTTATTCCAGGTGTTTTGATGAGGGGGCACACGGCCACATCCATTAGCTTCACTCCCGACCGATCACCATACTGGATATTGAGAGATGGTTATTGGATCAGGCTGAATGTCCTGAAGTTCTCTACCGTGTAGGTTTAGTCTACCTTATTCACGGGATTATGATAGGTTATGATGAGACTAGTGGCATACCTCGTGAGATCTTCTATTTGGTCGAGAATATGTAAGGCCTAAATGACTTTCCTTGGGGTACTTGGTTGTGGGATCACACCTTTAAAAAGATTTGTCACATGATGAATACCTACAAGGAAATCACAGAAGGGAGGGTGACGGTACAAGGGGTTATACATGCCTTACAGTTTTGGGCTTACGAGACCCTCCAGGATATTGGTATTCCGACTATTGCTGCCACCCTCAGAACTCTTGATGCGGCTTCTCGGATGATGAGATGGATTTTCAAGAATCCCTCTCCACAGTGGAAGACGTTGTTGGCGAAGGCAAAGAAGGTAATAAGCATAATAAACATTTCCTTTTAATTATATCCGGTATGGTTAAACATTTTGTTATTGTTAATTCTAATGAAATATTCATTGTTTGCAGAGCCGTGTTATAGGATATATGACTGCAAGGGAAGTTGATAGGGTGTTGATGGCAGCTAGGGGCATCCCTAATGCGGAGATTACTGAGCCGCCACGTGTGATCACTCGGCCTGCACCAATTGCACGGCCACCTCATAGACGTCCATCTACTGCACAACAGCCACGCTCTACTACACAGCAACCACGCTCTACTACACATCAATTAGCCTCTACTTCACATCCCTCTCCACACGAGTCATCTTTACCTCCTCATTCACGACGTATGCCGCACAGTTCCTACACTGATATGCTACAGGCGGAAGAAGATGAATCTGATGAAGAAGATGAAGCTGCTGGTCTTTATTGGTCTGTGAAGAGAAGGATAGATAATGGGCTGAATGAGATTCGAGAGGAAATTCACCGGCAGAATGAAGAGAACCGGCCAGTACTTCGAGAGGTAGTTCAGCGGCAGAATGAGAATGGGGTGATACTTTCCGAACTTAAGGGGTTGATGCATACGCTGTTATCCAGAGATTAGGTAAAAAATTATTTAATTGTCAATTTTTTTATGCGATACATTTAGTAGTATGTATTATGATACTAACCGAGCCACATCTTTTCAGTCTACCCCTCATCGGCCTCCACCTCCTCCACCTGATACTGACCGGGCCACATCTTCTTAGTCTGCCCCTGATCGGTCTACACATGGTCATCATACGATCGATCATACCGATCAACATACGATCGCCTACACCGGTCGCATACGTATCGTCTGCACCTGGTCAACATACTCATCAACATACTCATCCATCGCCTACCCCGACTAACGACCTGATGATGTTCGGGTGGAATAAGATTCTTGAAGGAATTTTGCAACCCCAACAAGAGGGAGTGCAGCTGGAGGGACTTCAGCAAAAGGGAGTCGATGAGGGGGACCAATATAAGGATGTGGCCAACGAGTTTTTGGAGGACGATCCTTATGCTGAGATTACAATTGATTCGAGTAAGCATTATGTTATTTACATATAAATATTGTTTAGTAAGTTGATTTATATTGAATTTTGTATTATTAACATAGATATTGTTTGTTATCGTTAATTGATGAGAGTGCCGATTTTGATGCAGATACTCGCGAGACTACTACTCCTGGACCGGTTAATGTCGAGGCTACCGTCCAGGAATCTTCAAATTTGGAGTTCCATATTGTTTATAGTAAGTTAATTTATATTGAAATTTATATTATTAACATAGGTATTTTATTGTTTGTTATCGTTAATTGGTGATCTCGATTATATTTGTATACACCCGAGGCTACGACATGGGCATGTACTACCACCAGCCAGGCATCGGTTGTGGAGCATGTGATTGATTATAGTAAGTTGTTTGATTTTTAATTTCGAAACTAGAAATTATATCGTGAAAAACTATCTAAATCGATCATGTATTGAATATTTTTAGATCCTGGTCCAAGTGTTGTACAATTGGGTAAACGAAAGGCGGATGATGCAATTGACAGAAGATTGACGACCCATCTGATATACCCGAATCGGATTGGGGCCCTGTTCACCTAGATTGGGCCTACTATCATGGCACAATAGCAGATCTTTTGCCTCTATCCTCTTAAATCCTCAACTCCTAAGCTGGATCTTACCCACCGTTCGTAAGCCGGGTCCTGTCCGCTAACCATAAGCCGGATCCTACCCGCTGGTGCCCCTCCACTCCGTGTGATTCCTACCCATATGGTCAAGTTGATATCAAGACAAGGCAAAGATGAGTCCGACCTACAGACGAGTCCGCTGTCCGTCATACTTATCCCGACAGTTGGCCGGTCCACTTGTGTTTTTCCTATGATTATCTTTAACTATATCCTTATAATTTTATTGTCATGAACAGTAGACCGACTTATTCATAGCCTATATATATGGGATCACAATGTAATAGAAAGAGATCCAAGAACTAATATACACAGAGCTACTCTGTCAATTTGTCGAATCACTTGCGTGTTCTTCATTAAGCATTAATCTGACAGCCTTGTTCTTGTCCACCACCATGTCCTCACCGGAGAAATCACACATATATAGCCTTATATCCTCAAAATACTTATGTTACTGCAAATCTGGTATTCTCTGCAATATCAGTTGGCTCCGTTACCGGGAACATTCATCATCACTCAGCTTCTTAAGATCATTTGCTTCACCGCAAAGAAGATTTCATGGCGTCGCCGGCGAGGAAAGCTGGGTAAACTCACCAGAATCAATTCAACTTGAGGGAACATCTTCAACGCCATCTGCAAACTCGCACACGAGTCCCTATTTAATACCCAGATTGGTGTGTGTACCCTCAATCAGTTTCAGATCTTCAACTAATAAAGAAATTTTGGTTGCCTGACTAGAAACCACTAGCAAATCACACCTCTTGCATATTGATATTTTGAGTTAGAAAAATATCTAGCCACTAGCCAAATATCCCAACAAAATATCTTAGTCAAAACATGACTGGCGGGAAAAACATAATACCTGCTACACCGACTAAGGCAGGCAATCAAGGACCTCCACATGGAGCGAACACGTTGCGTAGGGAGGCGAGCATTGTTGGAATAGTGTCCTAAACCCAATCGGGTTGGACCGGATCCGACCGGGTCGGATCATTTCTACTATTACTTTAAATTTATACATAGATTAAATGGCTTTTATGTTGTCATATATTTGTTCTTTTAAGGAACCAATTATGAATTGTTATATGATAACGTCCTTAATATTAAACTGTGATAAGAAACCATGATAGGCGATTATGGTTGATGAGATCTCTAATCACTTTAATAAGTTTGATACTTAAATGTCTTTAGGATGATGTACTATTAAACAGAGCATTGATAGTATAAACAGGCTAGCACGTATTAGATGTCTTCTGTTTTTAAGGGCAGGGATAGATCTCGTCTATCAAAGTGTAGAGACACTTGGACTGTACGTGGACGTGTCTTAGAGAATACGTACGTTAGACTGACCCACTTACCTTAAGTGTAGCACTATGTGGCGGTTGTGTAATTATCCTTAAGACCGGAGTCTTCATGGCATCACGGTGTGGATTGTCATGCTTTGACACTATTGAGGTTTCCCTTAACCATGGGGTGATCACACGGTAGTGATTGGGTGTGATACTGAAGCATGCGGAGTATACGTGTTTGGTCGTCTGGGAATCGCGTACCCTATCAGTAGGGGTGAATATCCGAAATGGCCTTCTTATAAGGAATGTCTTACTCTCGTGAATCTTTCCAAAGTGCGAGCAAATGAGTTACTTCGAGAGAGCATGCATGATATCTAGATTATAAGATACGTTCGTTAATGTTTGACACTCGACGTACGACTCGTATGGATATTATTACAGCGATAGGATTGTAAGTTACACGGTAACTGTTTCACATGAAAGGTAGTAGTCATTGCATTAATTTGACTCTTCCGATGATCGGGGGTCACGGTGTGTTGCTAAACGCTATCCCATGATCGTTAGGTATGAAGGACATTTTCATAATTTACACTTTGTGTCAACGGCCAACATATTCGGAAGCCTATCGGGTCACACACATGAATATCTAGCCGGATTAAAATGTGGTTATAGATGATAACCAAATAAGGAAAGTTTATCTCGTACAATAAAGGTTATAGTGGTAAATTAATATGGCGGTATTTATTTATTATGAATAAATTAAATACAAGATATTAATAATATTATTAATTAAAAAATATTCCGGATGTCAATTTATTGGCTAAGGTGGCGCAAGTTATGTGTATATAAGATACACTTGGATTGTGCGTAGTTTAATTAAAATTAATATTAGATATTAATATATATATATATATATATATATATATATATATATATATATATATATATATATATATATATATCTAATACATGGCGCCGAAATTTGTGTGTGTAGTTGACACACGTGAATGCCAATTAAGTTGATCATGTTTCAATGTTTGGATATTAAAATATAAATATAGATTTATATGTGTTATATATACACATGTAGAATTAATCTTCAATTGGATTGATGAACTTCTTAGGAATTAATCTTCAATTGGATTGAAGCAATTAATATCTGTAGGGTGTTTCAGAAGACGTCTGAAATAGAATCAGATTCTCCCTTGAAGGATACCATCTTTCGGATAACCATATAGATTGTGTTCCCAAAATGGAAACAACACTTTATATGATAAAGGTGTGACGCAAGCCATGCGAAGTATCCCTTACCCGTTTCGGGATAGAGCCTTTATATTAACCAAGTTCCGAAAATAAAGGTTGAATAAATTCCATATTAGATATGGGAGAAGATAATGTCGAATCTATCTTAACTGATGATTTGAAGTTGTCATAGGAAAAGTCAGAAAGGCTTGGAGCCTAGTACGACATATGCAACTTTGTGGAATATCTTAGCTAGCACGCTGGATATTATTTACTTGTCCGCGGAGCAAAATGTTTGTCTCCAAACATGCCATCTTCTAGAGGAAGTGATTCTTCCAAAAGAGATAGTGAGAGTAAATAAGATCTCAAAAGAGTTTGAGAACCACAAAGATATATTCAACCATTGGAACATGAGCAGACGCCGCGTAGCGATGAGGTGTGAAACACTGCTCAGTGCATACAAAAGTTCTGTAAGTCTGTGGATAACCTCAAGCCTGAAAGGGCTGCTGGTATGTTCATCTTGAAGAATGAATATCTCACGACTTATGAAGGAATGTTTGAAAGGCAAGTTTGAGAGATATGTCCAGAAGTCATAATATCTGAATTAGATTCCATCAGTGACAACCAGGTTGTGAACCTAGTTTGTCTTACCAAGAGGGAATGTCCCTGAAAGGCTGACATGGATAGTAATATGATTACTATAAAGCTATAGCGACGGCTGAAGGGTAAGGAGTGTAAACCTTGTAACTATCTTTATGCTGTCAGCCGAGCCTAGTTCTATTCAGACTATGCTTGTTGTAACTTCATATCATGGCTATATGATAATGTTGAAGACGTTGGGCAGACAGCTCGATGTTCATAGACGATAACATGATATGTAAGCCCACGAGATCCATTTATGGACTCAAACAAGTTTATTTATACATTTCTTTGTTTGATAATCAAAAGAGTTTGATTTAGTCAAAAGAAGGATATGCCCAATGTGCATTTTGGATAGGGGGAGTGTGTTACAATTTTTGAGTAAGGTATTAGATATCTCTCTCAGGAATCATCACCCCATGTCATAGTCAATTAATGTTTGGTAGTTCAAGGTCTTTACGAAAGTACTTGGATTGGCAGTTTTTATATTTGGAAATAAAATCTATGGTGATAGATTTAACTGCTGTTAGATTATAGTTTACATATATAGATGTGATGCTAAAAGGATTTTAGCATAGATCGCGACAGGGGATACTGCTAGACGGTGTTCTCAAGATCTATCTATGTTAGGACGTTTGTCCTAAAGATGAGGTGAAAGATGATGCTTATGGAAGGTTTCCTTCGCTACTGCGATAGGAACAATCTTATAGGTAATGCCGGATGTTCATAGTCCATGAATAGTCATGAGCAAGTATGAAAGTAAATCTGGTGAATGTCGACAATATCCTTAAACAAGTTAAGGATGGTTTCCTAGTTTATCGAAACTTGGAAGCGAATAAATATAGTTATACAGACGTATATCCTGAATCTTACGAAGGCGAGTGAGCTACGGTCCGGGTTTGCGATCACTTTGATTAAGTGATACAGTGAGCTGGAAATGTTCTTGGCTATGGGTAACTGTAAATTCTACAACTAGGCCAAAACACAGTAGTGCCTTGGAGGCGCAGCGGGAGCAGTACTTGGATCTAGAAGGTTCATTCATGAACCTTGTACGGTTCTTCCACCGTTTCTATATAGCTGATATAGTAAGTGGATTCATTGCTTGAAGCAAGGACCAGGGTCTCGTTAGAGATTCATGTGTGTGTTGAGGCGGTTCCTTTGACTTGGTCATTTGGAGCATGGTATGAAGATAGTCTGAGTCCCCACGGATAGCGATCCGTATATGGATAGGGCTGGTTGCGAGTATTGCATGAGATTCTTGTGTTTCAACTTGGTCTTGTGTGTGCGAGTGATTGGTTTTAGGCCAAGTGGGAGATTGTTGGAATAGTGTCCTAAACCCAATCGGGTTGGACCGGATCCGACCGGGTCGGATCATTTCTACTATTTCTTTATGTTTATACATAGATTAAATGGCTTTTTTGTTGTCATATACTTGTTCTTTTAAGGAACCAATTCTGAATTTTTATATGATAACGTCTTTAGTATTAAACTGTGATAGAGAAACCATGATAGGCGATTATGGTTGATGAGATCTCTAATCACTTTAATAAGTTTGATACTTAAATGTCTCTAGGCTGATGTACTATTAAACAGGGCATTGATAGTATAAACAGGCTAGCACGTATTAGATGTCTTCTGTCTTTAAGGGCAGGGATAGATCTCGTCTATCCAAGTGTAGAGACACTTGGACTGTACGTGGATGTGTATTAGAGAATGCGTACGTTAGACTTACCCACTTACATTAAGTGTCGCACTATGTGGCGGTTGTGTACTTATCCTAAAGACCGGAGTCTTCATGGCATCACGGTGGGGATTTTCATGCTTTGACACTATTGAGGTTTCCCCAAGCCACGGGGCGATCATGCGGTAGTGATGGGTGTAATACTGAAGCATGAGGAGTATACGTGTTTGGTCGTCTGGGAATCGCGTACCCTATCAGTAGGGGTGAATATCCGAAATGGCCTTCTTATAAGGAATGTCTTACTCTCGTGAATCTTTGCAAAGTGGGAGTAAATGAGTTACTTCGAGAGAGCATGATATCCAGATTATAAGATACGGTCGTTAATGTTTGACACTCGACGTACGACCGTATGGATATTATTACATCGATAGGAATATAAGTTACACGGTAACTGTTTCACATGAAAGGTAGTAGTCATTGCATTTGACTCTTCCGATGATTGGAGGTCACGGTGTGTTGCTAGACGCTATCCCGTGATCGTTAGGTACGAAGGGCATTTTCGTAATTTGCACTTTGTGTCTACGGCCAACATATTCGGAAGCCTATCGGGTTACACACATTTGAACATCTAGCCGGATTAAAATGTGGTTATAGATGATAACCAAATAAGGAAAGTTTATCTCGTACTATAAAGGTTATAGTGGTAAATTAATATGGTGGTATTTATTTATTATGAATAAATTAAATACAAGATATTAATAATATTATATTAATTAAAGAATATTCCGGATGCTAATTTATTGGCTAAGGTGGCGCAAGTTGTGTGTGTATATGATATACTTGGATTGTGCGCGTATTAATTAATATCTATATTACCAAATATTAATGTTAGATATTAATACATATATATATATATACTTACTTATACAAAGACGTTTGTGTGTGTTATTTTTTTTTCCTTTTTTACGTATATATATATTATTTATATCCCACGTGTCTATGTCGGTTTTTTTTTGGGAGTCATCGAATTTTTTTTTCTTTTTTCCCTTTCTAAATGTGCCGGTTTTTTTTTCTTCCCCCTTTCTATATAGCAGGTCTGTTTCCCTTCAAATGAAAAACAAAAAAAAATGTCAGCTTTTATTATTTTGACACGTTTCCTCGGATCTCAATTTTTTTTCTAATCTGGTTAATAACTTTATAGCTGTTCTCCTACATTGCACGCTTTCTCCTCCTCCACAAACTAAATGATACACGAATTAATTTCCACAATTCCTAAACCTACTCCTTCTTTCCTTCCTTCCTTCGCCCCTCTTCTCCACAAATCAATCCTCAATCACATCTCGGGTGATTCTTCGTAATTTTGTTTAGGCCGTTCTTTCAGCTTTTTTGCGTTCATGAAATAAAAGTTGGACATGATGAAATCGAAACGAAGGTCATACTTTATCTCCCGAAATGAGAGAGAAGGCGGAAATCGAGATTCGGAGTTTCGCGGCAAAGTATAGCTCCATTTTTGGATCTTAAAGTAATTTTTATGACTTTTTCCCGGGTAATTGTAGTATCGAAATCTTTTTTCCTGCTTCTTATTTTGAAGATTGTTGTTGTTGATGGTTATGGAAAATGGCATCGAAATTAATCGAATTTTTGAAAATGTTTTGCTATTTATTTTAAAATGAAGGTTTTGTTGTGTTTTTCGGTTTCCGGCTATGGCGCTTGATTATTGAATTAATAACATTATGTTGCTCATTTTTGTTTTCTTATTCTTTTTTCTTACATTTTTCCTAGATATGTTGAAGAGCTTATGCCCAGGTTTGAGGTATGATAGTTTAGGTTTGATTTGTTGAGCCCGGTTTGAGGTATGATAGTTCCATTGTTTTTTCCTTGGTGATTGTGTTTAAACAACGGGGGATCATTGTTTAGTACTCTAAGCACACGGAGAGCCGATGTTTTTTTTAAGAAGCGGGAGGTGAAGCATTCTACCTGTATGTCATTCATATTCAGCTTTGATTTGTTGACCGCATTTACTGCCTATTTTTCATTATTAGTAGTGAAAGTAATAATTGTTTGTCATTTGCAGATGCAAAACTGAAGTTGAGAGTTACCTGGTTCTATGGATTTTCGGTTATTGCTCGAGTAACATGTTAACCTTTTTTATTCTTTAGACCTGCGTTTTTTTATTCCTTTTTACGGTTGGATGTGAATTATTTTTCACGAAACGAAATTCTCGCTTTATCACTTTTATTTCCATAGATATTGCGGTATTTGTTTCCTCCTAAATTGTTGTTTCTTTCACATGTATTTTGTATTTACTGATTAAATTGATATTTCGTCTATGAATAGTTGGATCTTAAAGCCAGAGAGTCTAGATATTTTTTGGCTTGAGAAGTGCAGGGCGTGGAAGTACGGTTTCTGCCATTATTTTCTTATGGGTTAGTACTTGAAGCAATTGAAATCATTACTTTCTTGACCAAATTCACAGCCTGCATCTACTCCTTTCAACATAAGAGGTTCCTTCTCCATTTGAAGAGTGAAAAACACACGACCTCGTGCACATCAATGCTCTCAAAGGTAAACTTCATTATTTTGCATCATCATGTTCCTTTGATTTTTCTTCTGTGTTATATTTCTTGAAATGACAATAGGCCACTGAGTCTTATTCTTTGTGTGCTTTGCTTGTATTAATCAGGCTTTGTTCTTGCTGGATTTCGGTTAATTCTTCCTGTCAACAAATTACTTTGCATTAAGGTGCCCTTGTGCTATCTGTTGTCTTAAATTCTCTGGTTTATAAAAGCTTGCTTGCCTGTTTGTGAATGTCTAATTTTATCCTTTTGTACAATTTGTTATGGTGTTCTTACATGAAACAAAATAAAAAAAAAAAAAAAAAAAATAAATAATAATAATAATAATAATAATAATAATAATACGGGCCTCTTGTTTATGAAGGTTGTTGTTTTTACTTGTTTCTTGAGGCTTCCTGTTTATATTTGTTTTCGTATCGTGTTATCTTTCAATAATGTGCTAAGCTTGTGGATTTTACAAGGTGGAGGGGATACCCATTTGGTGCACTTTTCTTGTCCATGAAACGGGGGCTCCGTTGTTCCTCGGTTTACGAAGAAAATGTTAGGCAATCGCATCATCGTTTTTGTGGTTACTTTAACGGATGTCTTTGGTAAGTAACTTGGTATTCTGTTGACCCTTTTGTGCATTTTTCGGAAATAAGCAATGGGCTTATGTAACTTCTTTAAGATTGTTGAGATTTTCTTTTAGTTTTTTCGAGACTTGACTTCTTTTTTATAAAAAATTGTAGGGTTGGAGTGATCATTTTGTATCCAAAATGAAGTATCATATGATAATTCCTACGGATGATCAGTGGAAAAGCTCCCTGTGTGATGGAGTGTTTGATTTTAGTAATCATTTGTTACATGGGCTAATCCATTGCAATGGATTTGGTCATATTGTTTGCATCTATGGATTTGAAGGCAGTTCTAAGAAGCTCTATGGAAGGGAGATCGTAAAACTGTGGAATCGAATCTGCAATACCCTCGGTGCACGGTTTTGGGATTTTTCATTTTTTTTCCTTCCCGTTCTTGCTAAATTTCAGTTAGAACTTCCTTGTGGTTTACTTTAGATTCTTGAGTCTTCCTGAGTTTGAAGTATCTGATCTTTTGAACAGCTTAATTGTGCTTATGTAATGTGGCTATATTATGCAATCTTACTTTTTCAAACTTGAAATAAAGTATATATAGTGATGTAAGGATTATAAGTTTTCAAGAACTCTAGAAGTTTAACCATTTGCCAAGAAATGCTTGATTTTAATGGTAGTTTAGTCTGAAGTTTATATCAGTTACATTCTGAGTCATTGCATTGTGCTGCTAATTTAAAAGAGCATGTTGTAGTCTTATGTTCTTATAATTTTGAACCATATTTTTATCTGTGTTCTTAGGTTGAGGCTCACCATTGATAGGGTCACGAAATTCGGCGAGAATTTCTTTATCTGTTGATTCAAGGTGCGTTTGTGAAAAAAATTGTTTTGTATTCTCGTTTTTGTGGAATTTTACTTGTTTCTTGTTTGTGTAGGTCTAATTCTATCCTCATGTACACTTGGTCGTGTTGTTGTTGCATTATACAAAAAATTTACCAAAAAAAACAAAAGAAAACATGATACAGACCTCTTGTTTGTGAATTTGGGGTTTTCCTGTGACCATCATATGCACACTCGCGAATCAATGGTGAGCCTACCCAATTAAGTATCTGAGATTCTAGCATATCATGAAGCTGAAGAAGCACTCGCGGATCTTCTCATCATTTGCAACAGAAGAAAATGCCGAGAAAGAGTTTTTTACTCCTACCACAAAAGCAATATTTGTAGAGATATCAGAAGTACGTACCCTCCAACAATTGCATCCTGATCAACCCTCTGGTACTAAGAGGATGTTGGCCTTTGAACAACCACAGCAAGCTGAGAAAATGTATTCAATCACAACTAAAACTACTGATTGCGTTTCCCATGTACGTGATACTCTTGATGAAGTCGATGCACTATCCACATATGCCCTTCGTTTCCGACCTCTATGGGGATCCAAAAGGATTTAACATCTACTTGAAAAGTTTCAAGTTCACCTGCTCCATCCAGTTCTACGAGTATAAATGAAAACCCCGATGTCATTTCGAAGAAACTTGATCTTTTTAAAAAAATTCATGCCGTTGAAGATTGTTCAAACCACTCCTTTTCTAAGAGTAATGCTTTTGCAATGAACCAGGTTAGCTTTAGCTTTCCGCAGTCCAAATGTGTTATCTTTTCTCTTTAGTGTCCCTGTTAATGATGTTCTATTGCAGCCAAGTAGAAGTTGAGCCAAGAAAATACAAGATAAGTAGAGGATTCTTGAGAATGTTTTCCCCGGTAAGTAAGTTCTTGTTATTTCTCTGTTTAGTTTGTAGTTTTCCATACTATATATATAGCTTTGATTTGCAGCATGTACAATTCCGCTGTCACGTTTTCCTTTTTCGAAAAATTTATCGATAATGGACCTTTTGAGGCTACAATAATTGGAGCAGAAGGGACTCCATACCATGATGGTCTGTTTTTCTTCGATATGTTCTTCCTGAGCAATTATCCTAATGTTCCACCGGTATGGACCCCATCCGTCTTCATACATACATACATGCATGCATACATATACACTTTGGCGGATTATCTTCTTAGTCCGATAGCTTTCATTTGCACACAATTTATAAAGGCTAATTAATCTGTTGTTTACAGCAAGTGAAGTACCACTCAGGCGGTCTTCGTATCAATCTGAATTTATACAATTGCGGAAAGGTCAGTGTTCTCAGTTTATCTAACAAGCCTAATAAGCTTCTTTTGGAATCCTATAAATAAAGTCGGTGTTCTCAGTTTAGCTAACATTTGTATATTATATGATTAACACGACAAATCCAGGGAGTGTTAATGATTCATAGTGTACCTTCTTTGGTGGGTTTAAGGACCAGAAAAAAATCACATTTTTGTCTTGTAAAATAACAGCAAACAACTGCATATCATGCAGCTCTGGTATTTCCGTATCATGCATTGATCTTTTGTATGATCTTTGGTTTGAAAGATCAAAACTTCAAAAACACTGAGTTGGATTTCTATTGTAAATTAGCAAGTGGTTTGAATTAATTGGCTGATTTATGTTATTGTTTACGTCAAATTCATGTAATTGCTTAACATGTTACACTGCGGTGCACATCATGTAATATGTTTTTTTTCCACGTGTCCATGTTCAAATGTCTATGCGTGTGTATATTTCGTATCCATAAAAATCAATTGTATTATTGTATCTGCAGTGGACATAACTGTGCCTTGCACAGTGTAAAGGCACTAGTATATATATATAATACATGGCGCCGAAATTTGTGTGTGTAGTTGACACACGTGAATGCCAATTAAGTTGATCATGTTTCAATGTTTGGATATTAAAATATAAATATAGATTTATGTGTTATATATATGTGATATATATACACATGTATAAATTGATTTATGGTAATAAGATAAATATAGTCAATATAAGATATTGACAATTTATTAGAAATATTTAATATAAGATATTAAATTAAATGAGATAAATCAATTAAATATATTTTGTTTATTTTATTGGGAAAGTGTTTTCTTCTCCTCCACACCTAGATGGGGCGCCCCTCTCACTATAAATAAGAGGTGGGTGTCAAGCTCTTTTCTACAACATAATTCCAAGAACTAATAGTTCTTGTGTAAAATAGAGAGCATCATATAGAGAGTTGGAGAGAGGGGAAAAAGACCGGTCTAGCAACCTGAGTTTTCCAATAGAAATCCATTATGGGATTCGGCGGGCTGTTCGTGTGGACTAGCGGTAGAGGTTGAATACTTGGGCGGCTCTATGCAGAACTACTCTCTTCGACGGTCAAAGCGTCGATCTTATAGATCAACCAAGGTAACCACCGTCTACTAGCTTATTTGTTTATTGCTTAAACGAAGTCGATCCTGGGCAAAAGGAAATCAAATTTTTTGAATTTCCTCTGCGTTCCCACGTAGATTTCCTAACAAGCAGGATGGTCATGTCCGATGGGGCAGATGCTAGACATGCAATCACACCCGATATGCGGGCTTACAACAGGGAAAGGTTCCGAGGTCACGAAATACATGAGGCAACACTCAGAAAAAACAAAGGGAAAGGTATCGCTGAGATCTCTAATCCGAACAACGGACAAGAGGTTGTCTCAACAGGGGGAGCACCCCCACAACAAAGTTCTCATTCAATAGCTCTTCAAGCACATATGGAATATGTTGAGGAAATGCGTGTGGGTAACATGCTACTTATTGCGGAGGGTCTGCCTCCCGAGCCCATCCGCAAGTTTATCTCCCCTCTGACCGCACCAACAGAGGTACAACCCCCTCTACATCCGTAGAGAACGAACCAACCTCAGCGTACAGAAAGAGAATAGAGCAGTCATGCCACCTCAATACCTAAAGAGGAAGGAAATCAGCTTTAGTTCGTCTAGGGCCCGTGGTCGACGATCGCGGTGCAGCCCCGGGACGACCTAAAAAACCCCGACAGGTCCGCACCCGCATAGAGGGGCAAGAATCACAGGCCGAGGAAAGTTACACCCCGCTCCCATCTATCCTAGAAAATCGGGATGAGATGGGTATAATGAGAAAACAGATAGAGGAGTTGCAGAAGGGTACAGCGGGAATGAAAGTAAATCCGACTTGGGGTACCAGTGTCCTCCACCCCAACATCTTGAAAGTGGCTCCAACATAGGGCACTCACTACCCAAATTTCACCAACTATCATGGAGCTACGGATCAATTAGATTGGCTTTCAGCATTCCAAAGTAGGATCAGTTTGTGCACGCCTAGCAGTGAGGCGTGGTGTATAGCATTTATGGGGTCGATACAAGATAGGGTGGCATCGTGGGTCTGCATATTCTTTCTCCGGGAATTCATATCAGAGTTCAAGTCACTGGGAGGGCCAAAAAAGACACATATCGACCTGCATGAAATGCGGCAAGGGGAAAATGAGGTTACCCGCAGCTACTACGAGCGGTTTTACAAAGTGTATGAATTAACAAGGGGACTAGCAGACAATGTTGTGATGAGCAGCTTTGAAACAGGGGTGAACCCCGGTTATATGAAATCCTACTTCGCATTGACTCCACCCTCGAACTTACAAGAGATGTTGAGTTCGACAAGAAAGTATATCGCAACAGCGGGAAACGAAGGAGCGTCTTCGTCCAACAAGGGAAAACAGAGGACTGAACGTAGTCCACCCCGGGATAGCCGTAGAAATCGCGATAGAGATGTTAAAAAACCCGAGAGGTTCAAGGAAGAGCACTTAACACCTCTCAGAATCTCATACACTCAGATGCTTAATGAAATAAGGGACGAGATCCCCGAGCCTTATACTATGGTTCCAAACGCACGTCGTGACACCACCAAGTATTACGGATATCACAAAGACAAGGGTCATACCACAGATGAATGCATACAGTTCAAGTGAGCAATCGAAAAGCTACTCGCTCGCGGTAATCACAATCAGTATAAGAGAGATGTTGGGGGACCGGACAGAAAGAATCAAAAGCCCGCCATTCGAATGATCACTGAAACTCCTCCTAGAAACAATCAAATCAAAAGCCGCATCGGCTCAATAAACAAACATGTGGAGAACCCAGCTGTCCTGCATGGGAACGAGCAACCTCTTGCTTTTACCCGAAGCGAGCTGGTAACTTCCGTGAATGTAGAGGACATGTGTCTTTGCATATCAGTGGTAATCAATCGGGCGTTCGTCAATCGGGTAATGATCGATACGGGAGCATGTCGAGACATCTTATATTACAACTGCTTCAAAGAGCTGGGATTCGCGGACTCCAACCTAAGGCCACATAATGGCACCCTTGAGGGCTTTACCAATCACATAATACAAATCAAAGGGGCCATCGACCTGGACGTACAGATGGGGGATTACGCACCTTTCTGAACAGAAAAGGTAACATTTCTTGTGGTTGATCTCCAGTCGAATTAAAACATGATCATCGGAACACCAGCATTAAAGTAGTTTCAAATGGTCACTTCTATCCCGCATCAGCGAGCAAAGTTTTACGTCGGAGACAGGATCGGAACATCGAAGTGAGCCCACGACCGTCCTCACTTACATACACGAAATGAGGACGGAGAACAAGAGAGCCTGCATCGAGCAACCCGATGACATGGAAAACATCAATATGATCATGGTAGCTGGTGAACCTTTGCCCGTAAAAGTTGAATGCAAAAGTTTACAAGCCAGGGATGAGCCCGACTTCACAACGGATGATGAGTTGGTAGAGGTGATTGTTAACGACAAGTATCCCGAGCAGAAAATCAAGATAGGGGCACGGCCGAGTCCCTCTAAAAAAGAATCTTTAGTCAAACTTCTCCAGGAAAACCTAGATGCATTTTCCTGGGTAGTCACGGACATGAGATGGGTCGAAGCAGACGTCGCTCTATATAATCTAAATGTGGACACTACGTTCTAGCCAATACAGCAGCGAGCACGTCAATTTACAACTGAAAAAGAGGTTGCGGTTAAGATAGAGGTCGGGAAGCTTCTTCAAGCTGGAATTATAAAGGAGCTAGCCTACCCCACTTGGTTAGCAAACATAGTTATGGTAAAGAAACACAATGGCAAGTGGAGGATGTGTGTCGACTTCACGGACATTAACAAAGCTTGTCCAAAGGATCCTTATCAACTTCCACGAATCGACCGGCTAGTGGACTACATCTCGGTTTTGAAGTTCTTAGTTTTCTGGACGCTTATTCGGGGTATCATCGTGTGGATGGCTAAGTCCGACAAACAGAAAACGGCCTTCAGGGCTGCTGGGGGATCATATTACTATGAGATGATGCCCTTCGGGTTGAAAAATGCGGGCTCAACTTATCAAAGAATGGTCAACAGGGTTTTCACTTCCCAAATAGGCAAGAACATAAAGGCTTACATTGATGATATGGTCGTCAAGTCTAAAGGTGATGGTCACTCCGTCGATCTCTAGGAAACCTTCAACAATGTCCGCAAGCACTCAATGAAACTCAATCCGGCCAAATGTACATTTGGCGTCCACGCAGGCAAGTTTCTCGGGTTTATGGTTAGTCGTCGCGGCATCGAGGCTAATCCAAAAAAATACATGATTTTCTCGACATGCAAGAACCTACGACCATCAAAGAAGTTCATAGGCTCAACGGCAGAATCATCGCATTGGGTCGCTTCATCTCAAAATCAGTAGAGAAATGTCTCCCTTTTCTTCAAAATACTTAAAGGTGACAAGACATTTTCATGGAATGCAGAGTGCTCACAGGCGTTTCAAGCTTTGAAGGAGTATATAGGGAAGCCACCTTTTTTGGTTAGCCCTGTTGAAGGAGATGTCTTCTTTTTGTATCTGGCGGCCTCGGACAAGGCTGTTGCCGCCGTTCTTGTCAAGGAGGCCGGAACCCTCCAAAATCCCTTTTATTATGTAAGCAAGGCTCTCAGTCCGGTGAAGAGTCTCTATTTCAATGTTAAAAATTAGCCTACTCGTTTGTTATCGCTGCCCGCAAACTCAGGGGCTACTTTACTTCGCACACTATAATTGTCTTAACGGATAGTCCAATGCATCAAATATTTCATAGGCCCGACCTTTCAGGTCGTATGCTCCGATGGGCTATCGAAATCACCGAGTTCGATATTCCGTATCAACCCAGGAAAGCTATCAAAGCTCAAGCATTGCCGGATTTTATTATCGAGACAAGTTTCATCTCACCACAGCCAAGTTCGGCGGTACCCCTTAGGTCCGCTGCGGCCCCGAATATGCCCGATCAATGCTGGCAGGTATATGTCGACGAGGCATCTAGTCAAAATGGTTGTGGGGCCGGTGTTATTTTAATGGAGCCCGGGATTACTGAGGAATTCAAAAAAGCTCTAATGTTTGAGTTCCCGGCCATGAATAATCAATCGGAGTATGAAGCAGTTATAGCCGGACTTAAGCTTGAAAAGGAGCTAAAGTGGAAAATGTTGAGGTCTACTGTGATTCTCAGCTTATCGTCAGCCAAATCTCCGGGGACTATGGGACACGTTTTGGCATCCTCAAAAAATACGGTGAGATTGTCCGACAATTGAGGGCCGACTTCAACTATTGTGAATTCATCCGAGTTTGAAGAGAGGATAGCGAGCGAGTAGATTATCTCTCTAAGCTATCTCTTGAGGAGGAAATTGCAGATCCTTCAATAATGATAGAGTATCTGGCGGTACCCGCCGTTGAAATAGTTGAAATCATGGAGATCGATGCACCAACACCGACTCCATGTTGGATTGATGAAATTCAAACTTATATAGAATCGGCACCTTAACCGCTGAGGCAGGTAAATCCCACGCACTCAGAAAAACAGCTCCCAGGTACGTTGTAAATGACAGAATCCTTTACAGAAGGTCCTCCACGAAACCTTTATTGCGATGTGTCTGAGAGGAGGAAAGAAAGTACTCCTGGAGCTTCTTCAATTAGTGTGTGGGGGCACCCCTATAGTCACTCTTTAGCTCAAAAGGTTACCACAGCGGGATATTACTGGCCGACAATCTTTAAGGATTCGGAGAAGCTAGTCAGAGAATGTCCAGAGTGCCAGAAACATGCGGACATCCCAAGAATACCACCCGTTGAACAGAGTATTGTGGTTGTGCCTTGGCCTTTTGACACGTGGGGACTCGACCTAATCAGACCACTCCCGCCTGGAAGGGGCGGATGCAAAGTTATCATAGTGGCTGTAGACTATTTCACAAAATGGATCGAGACTAAGCCTATGGTCAGAATAGGCGTAAAGGATGCGGGTTACTTTCTACACGATTAGATATGGTCTTGTTTTTGTGTCCCGCGAGCAGTAATATCAAATCACGGACCACAGTTCATGAAAGAATTCTCAAGTTTTTGCAAAGAATTCAATGTCAAGCACTGGCAATCATCTGTTGCGTATCCCTAGGGTAATAGCCAAGCTGAGGCCGACAACAAACAGATAATTAAGATGCTCAAAAAGAACGTGAGTGAGAAGGCTAAAGCAGGCAGTTGGGTCGATGAGTTGCCCGCCATATTATGGGTGCTTCGCACCACAATCAAAACACCTTCCGGAGAAACGCCTTTCACTCTCACTTACGGGTCGGAGGCCATGACTCCTGTTGAAATGGCTCTACCAAGTATCATGGTCACCCTACATGACCCAACGGACAATCTGATAAATAGACAAATCGACCTAGATCTAGCGGAGGAGAAGAGAATAGCGACATACCATCGGCTGGTAAACTACAAGCAGATCGCTAAGCGACAGCATGACAAGTGAATCTGCGACCACTCATTTAAGGTCGGGGATTAAACAGAAAGGCCACTGGTGTGGATCCCGATAAGGGTAAGCTTACAACGAACTAGGGAAGGCCCTTACCAAGTCACAAGAGAGATCAAGAAAGGAACTTACGTCCTCAAGAATCAAGAGGGTTTCGAGCTCAACAGGTCGTGGCATGCAGACAACCTCAAAAGACACTATATGTAATAATTGGCTAGAGTTATGACTAACCTCTCGTCAACGGCGTGAGTATTTAGACTTTCTTGCTTATAATTTTCACTCACCTAGCGGGGTGAGGCGATCTCAATAAAGCCCGGTTTTACATTGTCTTTTAATGAACACGTTATCATATCTGCCTACGTGCGATCTCGACAAAATTTTCAGCAAAGCCTTCGAACTCATCCTGGACTTTGTTAAAAATGGGGGCCATATATTTGGGAAAATTTAAAACAAAAGTAACTAAGCACGAGTGGCTCCGATCCTCGTCTGAAACAAAGGGGCTCTATCGGAAAAAATTTACACCACCATCGGGTAGTTGTTTTAGAGAGGTCCGATCGCCTTTCAAGCTATAATGGAACAGTTTTTTCCGCTAAGTCCGTCTGTTCTTACCCAAAACAAGGGGGTAGACAGTTATTTTCAAACGGGCAAGCGAGCAGTTATTTGTGATAAGATTCAAGAGGGCATATTACGACAAATTTTCTACGCTATAATCGGACAGCTTCAGATAAGCCTTTTTTCTGGTTCGATTTTGAATCTTATCTCAAACAAGGTGGCGAGATGGTACTACAATTGGATTCCTACATCGGACTCAATTTATACAGTAAATTTGAGCAAAAAAGTAAACATACACAAGCGAACATAAAAGGAGCTTCATATATTCAGAAGAAAAAGTGAGGGAAATGTTATTACAGATACATTGGTGTGGAATGAAAAATCAACGCGAAATCAAAATAGTCTTTACAAAGCAAAAGCAGCAAATCTAAGAGTCTTCAGGCCGTATGTTCTCATCATTAATATTCTCGTCGCGGAGAAAATGATGTAGCATCTGATCAGCATTAGCCTCGGACTCAGTGGGCTCCGCTGCTTCTTCGCCCTGCTCGACTTCTTCTTCGGCAGCGGCGTTCCTCTAGGTAGCTCGGGGCACACCAGTTCCCTCAGATTTTCCTCTTCGACTTAGGGTGCCTCCCAACCTGGAGCACATCTTGGAATGTATGGTTGCAGCTCGACGTCGGAGAAGGGGATCCGCGGATGAAAACCCCTTAGGTGATAAGAGAAGGGATGGGTGAAAATCCAATCCCGCAGGGTCTCGACATCCGGAGCCTCACCACCGTCAGCCCAGATACACCTTGCGATATGATAAAATCCTTTGTCATATCCCATAAGGAAATTATCACCCGCAGTAGCCTTTAGCCGGGCTTCAACCCCATTGTTCAGATCGGCGAGCTGTAAGTTCAGGGCATCATTTGCTTTCTTGGCCCGGTCGATCTGCGTCTGCAATTCCTTCATGGTTTGGGCGACCTCTTTATCTTTGATAGCCAGCTCACGGTTAAGTTTCTCAAGGCGCTCGGAGTTCGCCTGAGCCTCGATCCACGCCTTCTTTGCCTCGGCAACATGCTTCTTCAGTTGATCATTTTCGGCCAACTGTTGCCTCAGCCGGTCGTTGTCGGCCTTAGCTGCGCTCAGTTCGGGCACGCAGATTGGCTCTGACTTCTTTAGTGGCATTCAGAGCCTTGCTAGTGTCAACCAGTTCATTGCTAACATCAATGCTCGACGATATAGTGTTCCTTAATCGTTTAAAACCGTTGTAAACCCGTGCTGACCTAAAAAGGAAAGAATACAATGGAGTTAAACAAGACTTCAGAAAGAAAAGCGAAAATAAGGAAAATACGAAGCGAGGAAAGAAAGAAGGTTTACCATGCTCATCGTGGTCCCAAACAGGCCCCACAGATCTTTAATATTTTTTAGGAAGGTGCGGCGAGGGTCGGTCTGATCAGGCAACACAATCCTATTCGTGTTACCGCGGCCGATCTCCAGTTGGATGTCGTTGGGGAGACTCCATCGTAAGTGTCTCAACGGGGCCACATCGGAAATTGCCCTAGAAATCGTCACCACCCTGGACATGTCGAGAGGAAGCTGGTTCATGAACTTCTTATCCAACCAAACCGCCGGATTGCCTTGAGGTCCGACGGGTACACAGAGAAGGGCACCATAGCTGTTGTGCCCGCAGAAGATGGCTTATCGGCTAGAGATTTGCCTTTGTCAGAGGGTTTGGCTTTGTCAGCAGCATCTTTTTTCGTGGCCTCTTCAACTCTAGATCTCTTGGGTGGGGGAGCATCCTGCTCGCCGCTACCACCTCCTGCTGGATCAACCTCATCGACGACAGCAGCTCTCTTTTTCTTGTCGCCCGCCGGCGGCTTTGTCAGAGTGGTCTGCTTGAGGGTTTTGGCTACCGTAGCTTTCTCCACCATTTGTTTCGCTGGAGGGATAGCCGACTTTCTAGCCTGGGATAGCCGCCCCTTTTCGGATGTCGACCGTAGGAGCGAGGTCTTAACTCCTTTAACACGGCGGCCCTCTTTACTTCGCCAGTAGTCTTCATGGTGGTCAACAGACTGCGATGACCTGCAAAGGGCATCACTTGTTTGAAGCAATCAAAATAATGAAGAAGAGAAAAAGTAAAAGAAACAATCTATCAAAAATAAACGAAGGAAAATCATACTCGGTGCCCAGAACAAAGGGTTGCCAATACAAACTTTACATTGAGATGGCATGCATTTGCCATGGTGACACTCCCCGTACCATTCGGGATCAGTGGGCAATGGGTCAACCACAACCAAAGGATTCCTGACGCCGGCTGCAGGCAGGCCGGCCATTCTGAGATAAGGTTCGCTATTATCTAAAAGCAACCTCCTGTTAAAGGCTCGGGCTTTGCGAACAAACCCGAGCGACTCCTTGAGTTCCTCTATAAACTCATCGTCGTCCTCCTGAGTTGGGATATCTTTCAAGTGATCGGTCTGCACGGAGTTCGTAGGGAGCTTTGGAAATGGCCATCCCACTCGGGATTCGACTCTCATACACCTCTTATCCCATTCCATAACTTTGTTGGAAAGATCGAATAGAAGACGAGGTCTACCACTGCTCGTTCTGCTCCGTGGTTGAATCTGTCCGGCTTCGCCCTTTCTGTTGAAGCCGTAAAAATATAGCAGCGCCGCCATCGACGGATCACGACCACGAAGCCGACTGATTATGATAAAGGACATCACCACCCGGGCTATCCCTAGACTGAGGTCGCAAGGCATAAACTTTAATTCCTCCATGAACGTGATGAAGAATGGGTTAAAGGGCGGTCTATGTCCGGCGACTAAGTGATCGCAATGTAGCCACAAAAAATCCTCGGTATCCCGACTGCACGTCCGCGACACATTCATTGTACCCATACTGACAAATCGATAGTCATCCGAAATGTCATAAGCGGTCACCGCCGACGTATAATCAACTTGATCTCGGAACTCACGCCATCGAGCTATAAGGTTGCTGTCAACACGTTTCTGCTCCGCAAGTTCCATCTTAACGGCGATTGACCTCTTTATAGGCGGCCTCTTATTTTTCCCAGGTTCGTCTGACACGACTAACTCCTTGGCCGCTCTGGCTCTCCTAGCCGTCGAATGTTTTTTTGACACGTCCGTCTTTTTTGACACCTGCGCACTGTTTCCACGGAGATGCACGGTAATGCTTCTAGCCTGAAACTGCTTGCCGGAATATGTTTGCTTTGCCGGAATTAACTTGTTGTCTTGCCTGAAAGATTTTCGAAAAGAGAAAGTATGGGAATAAAGGGGAAGGACTCTATTTATAGACGGAAAGAGGTGAGAAACGATGTTTGGGTTTTTAAAATTCAAACACCATCATTGCTAGGGACGGTTACCAATACGCCTCAGCCAATCAGAACACGTGACGGTTGATGTCAAACGTCACATCATTAACGCCAACCGAAGTGACGGTTCGCCAACTGGCACGTCCTTTTCTATCCCAACTGCCCTGGCCCCGACTGGCGGCCTCAACTCTGCATAGCCTACGACCCCAGATTGTGGTCAGCGACCATTCTTCAAGCGGGTTACGGCCTCTATTCAACATGGCTTACGGCCCTCTAAGCTCGACGCTCCACGCATGGTGTCTTAAGTCCGATAGAGCGTTATCGGCATCTAAGCCTATCCGCTACAATGCACAACATACAACTGGTAATTCGCTACGTGATACTAACACTGGTTCAAGCCCGATAGAGCTTTATCGGCGACCAAGCCTATTCGCTACAATGCACGGCATCTAAGCCCAATAAACACTATCGGGATACCTCTGTCACGAACGACAACGTAAGGGTGTGGCTCTCAACTGCTTCTTCAAATTCTACTCTCTGCCTTGGCGGGCACGCCAGGCACAGAGTAGGGGGCCATTGATATACCCGTATCGGATTGGGGCCCTGTTCACATAGATTGGGCCTACTATCATGTCCCAATAGCATATCTTGGGCCTTTATCCTCTTAAATCCGCAATTCCTAAGCCGGATCTTACCCGCCGTTCGTAAGCCGGTCCTTTTCGCTAACCTTAAGCCGGATCCTACCCGCTGGTCGTAATTCGGGCCCCTTCACTCCTTGTGATTCCTACCCATATAGTCAAGCTGATATCAAGACAAGGCAAAGATGAGTCCGACCTACAGACGAGTCCGCTGTCCGCCATACTTATCCCGACGGCTGGCCGGTCCACTTGTGTTTATCCTATGATTATCTTTAATTATATCCTTATAATTATCTTGTCATGAGCAGTAGACCGACTTAGTCAACCGACTTAGTCATAGCCTATATATATGGGATCACAATGTAATAGAAAGAGATCCAATAACTAATATACACAGAGCTACTCAGTCAATTTGTCGAATCACTTGCTTGTTCTTCATTAAGTATTAATCCGACAGCCTTGTTCTTGTCCACCACCGTGTCCACACCGGAGAAATCACACATATATTGCCTTATATCCTCGAAATACTTCTGTTACCGCAAATCTAATATTCACCGCAATATCACCGTCAGACTACTAAACAACCATGATATTTAACTGATGGGTCGCACGTTGTCAGTCTGCCCGGTGCTAATGCTGTGAGATGGACACCGTTGAATAAATTTCCGGAAGAGCTGGAAAACAATTTCAATATGTGGTACCAACAAGCAGATCCACCCCCAATTACGATTCCCATGGGCTACACAGCTGGAGTACACATTACAGATCCGGCTGGCAAGGTGTGGTTCACACGTCTCCATGATCAGTATAAAAAGTTAGACCGAGATGTATATTCTTGTGACTTCATTTTCATATTTCTGATTTCATTATCTCTAACTTCTTTTTTCATGCGTACAGCATGTCGAGGCTTGTATAGACCTTATACAGCGGCAAATGGAAGTACATCCAGAATGCTTTACATCGCATACGACCATTGCCTACTCTGATTTATCCTCATTTTACGGCCATGGTCATATAGATCATGAAAAGACACTAGACACAGCGGACATTCCAGATCATGTGATTGAGTACGTCAAGAAATGGGATGAAAACACCATGATATACATTCCTTGGGCTATTACTCGTGGTCACTGGGCAGCTGTCCAAGTGTCTATTCCCAACTGGAGGATTAGGGTGTTTGATTGTCTGGCGGCGAAGAAGTATAAGGATGATGTGAAGAAGTGTATCAAAGCATGGGGTGTTTCGTTTAGGAGAGTGTTGGAGAAGGATGATCGCCTACATGAACTCCCACAAATGCATGATCCAGAGAAGCCTCCTTTTACGGTCGGCGTAGTAATAGTTGATCACGTACCACAAATGCCAATCCCGTAAGTGTTGTAAACTTCAAACTATTTTTCATATTATACAGTTTACACTATTCTTATCCTTTGATAAAAAAAAATTACATTCTGTACATAGGTGACTGTGGGGTATACACGGTCAAGTTCATTGAGCGTTTGCTGCACAAAGAAAAGTTTACTCCGATCAAAGCTGATAATATGCCGTTATTAAGAAAGAAACTTTGTGTGCAGCTATTTAATCAGTCCTTAGATATGTAGGTTTCTTTGGTGTATGTTGTTAGCTACTACTATTTTGGTGTATGTTGTTAGCTACTACTATTTTGGTGTATGTTGTTAGCTTATTATTTTGGTGAATGTAATTTGTGTTGAGTTTTGATGAGTATTAATCTAAAACCTTTTTGTTGAATTTACTTACGTCGTTTACTAAACACAATTACACACACTACATTCATAAGTGGTATTAACGGAGGATCTTGACATTTTTCTAGTGATTCTCTCTATAGAGTTTAAAATCAAATTCAAGTCAATAATGGTTTGTAGACATTCAATATCACTTATATTCAAGTTAATCAAATTCAAGTCAATAATGCTTCTATCTATAAAGTATAAAATCAAATTCAAGTCATTATTAACTCATTCAATATCAACTTAGACAAAAATTTAAAATGCATTATAGACATTTAATATAGTAATTCAAAACCCTACATAAACCAATTTATCACAAATAGAAACAAAACATACTTACAAACGTAGGGAAATGTGAATTTCTCTACGTTTAAACGTAGAGAATCCACGTCCAAACGTAGGGAAATGTGAATTTATCTACGTTTAAATGTAGATTCATTTATCTACGTTTAAATGTAGCTTCAAACGTAGTGTTTCTACGTTTAAAGTGTATTTCTCTACGTTTGGAAGTGCTAGATGGCAATAATGGTTGTTGTACAGGGACTTGTTCAATAGACACCACATAAACGAGCCATTTCTCTCATTCCTTCAAAGTCTTTCAAGTTAATCTCAATTTTCTAACCATTTCTTCATCTTTCAAGTACATTTTTTCATCATTCAAGTGCTCAATTTGAACTAACCACTTCTTCATCTTTCAAGTCCATTTTTAATCTACAATGAAGCAAATGGATATTGATCGTTTCTTTAAAGTTCTTGGTGGCGGTTTCGCAACAAGTTTGGTATGTCGTTATTAATTAACTTACATTTATATCACTTATATTATGAATGAACAAACGTGATATGTTTCTTTTTTCATAGACACTACCTCCAGCATACGTTAATAGGTTGAACGACACGCTGAGGAACCTAGATAGACCATTCTCAAAAGCCGATTAGGGACATGGGAAGTGAGGGTTGGAGCCACAGACAATGGAGTTCTTCGTTTTTTGGGGAAGGTTGGGAGAAGTATGTGGCCACTCATGACTTGAATGAGAGGGAGTTTATAATGTTTGAACACACGGGGGATTTCACTTTCGACACTATTGTGCTGGATCACACTTTTTGTGAGAAGACTTTTTCTGCGTCTGAGAGTGAAGAAGATGAAGAAGATGATGATGCAGGTGCATGTAACCAAAATCTCCATTTTCAGACTACGCTAGCAAACTGGGCATTTTCACATGGTTATTATGTGGTGAGATATGTTAAAATCTATTTAGTTATTTTCTTGTTTTATCTTTTTTCCTCGTTGCACTTTGTAACAGTATTTAAATATGTTTGTGATTTGTAGAATATTCCAATGGCATTTGCTAGAACAAACGACATGTTGCGAAACAAGACCGTGGAACTGCGAATTGCCACAGGGGAATCATGCCCTGCTAGAATTGTCGCAAACTATCAACAAGCTTGTTTAAGCGGGTTGAATGATTTCATTACGGACAATGACCTAAATGTTGGAGATGAATGCAGCTTTGACGCCATCAATCAACCTAGAGAAAATCACGCCGTGTTTAATGTGGTGATTACTAAACATTGAAAAGCATTTATTTAGGCGTCATCTTATCGTATTTAATGAATAGATGTCCAACTCGTGCAGTTGTTCCTCATTGAATAAATCTCTATTTCTGCATGTATTGATATTAATTTTGTAAGCCATCACATCATGTCATAAAGGAACAATCTCATCCCCTTGTAGATTTTCTATACAGTGTCTCTCTTGCCAGATGGATGTCCAAAATTTTTGTAGCAAAAACAATCGTTTTTTGTCTAGGTATTGCACATGAAAATCATTCACATGCACATGAAATCATTCACGTGGAAAATCCAAATCCGATTCCATGGGAATGATTTTCATGTGCAATACACCTAAAAAAATGATTGTTTTCATTACAAAGTTTTTGGACTTCTATCTGGCAAGAAAGACACTATAGAGAAAATCTACAAGGGGATGAGATTGTTCATATATGACGTTGATATGAAGTTGATGTATGGCATATATAAAGCTGCAACACTTTTGTAATGTATGATATATCATTAATAACTTACTACAATCAATTAATACGTTACACAATAACGAACGATCCATTCTAATATCACCATAACAAAACAATGACTTGCTACCGGTATTGCGTGCAACTAGCTCTGTTATGTTGTGGATGTTTGCAGTTACTACATACATTCTGATGTCCTGGACATTCCCATTCAGAAAGGATTCTAATGGTATTAATTCTATCTCTTCTTGGAGCTCCACTGGCATCAGGCGCATATCTCATATTAGGCACTCCGACTTTCATGTTTCTTACCGGCTCCGGAACATCCCAATCCTTCCTGTCAGGAACTGGATATATGCTACCCATGTAAATTGTTAGGAACATGTTATTATGTTTTGATGATGGCCATACTAGCTGTTATAGCAAGCCTGAAATAAGTTAGAATTCTCTGTATAAGTCTTTACTTAGGGTCTGACAAGTTGTATAAGTTAAGTCGACAAGTATTGTACTAGTTGGTAGGATGGCAAAGCAAAGACGTATATTTGGCAGAGTGAAGCCACCAAGCACCAAAGAGAGAAGTAATGAAGACTTTATGGTCCGACTTATAACCAAGGAAGTCCGTGATGACCTTGGATAAGTCTAAGTTATGTTTTAAATGATAAAACTCAAATGTTCAAATATGGTGTACACCGGTCTCACCCAAATCAAGGATCAAGTGAAGTTCAAAGACTCTCCAAATACTAGAAAAAAGAAGGAAACAATGAATCGGCCGAGTAAACCGACTTTCGGCAAAGAGAAAACAAAACAAAAGAAGAAGTGACGGCTAAGTCGGTAGGCTCACTCGACCGTTCTAGAAACGGCGAAGAGACACCTACAAGGCCAGAATTGATATACGATGAAGATTCAGAAGATCATGCATTAAATGCTCAAATCATTAAAGGATCAATCAAGGACGGATTATCTGCTATACGTTTGAAGAAAGAATCCAATCACTGAAATTAAGGAGAATACAATTAAGGGGGAATCAAGAATAAAATCAAGGATTATTCCCTCATTAATATAGCCAACGGACGGAATTTCAAAAACGAAGGTATTCAAGGCTATAAATAGAAGGCATTGACAGAAAAAGAAAACAACAATCAAGAAAGAAAAATCTAGCAGATACTCTATCAATTTGAAAAGCCTTCTCTCTGAAATTACAAGGATACATCTAGTGATCAACTCAGACTTCAAAGCTACAAAGTCATACTCAGAACTAAGGATTGATCAAGCAAGTGTGTGAATCACATTCACATCAAACTCGAAGCAACCGAATCGAGGCAATCCGAGAAGGAGTTGAATCTGTGATAGCCGTTGAAGGATCTTGATCTTAAGGAACAACGAGAAGGAAGACCGAATCACCGAAGCCGCCGTGCTGAGTCAAGGAGTGATAGTCTTGTAGATTGTGAAGCTTGGGAAGGCAAGGACAATCATACTATTGTATCTCGTGAAAACAATAGTGAATTCCTCCAATCATCACAGAGAAGAGTGGATTAAGGGATTACACCACCCCGAACCACTATAAGCCTTGTGTCAATTTAATTTCGCAATTTACTTTACAACATTCATTTAATTTGCATACATCATAATTTGCATCCGTGACTCGTCTAAACCGATTTGAAAACAATATAGTAAGAAGGGACTTATCCGCTGCCCAAAAGCTTTTAACTAGAAGAAGAAAAGTTTTTGAAACTCCACTATAGTCATTCACCCCCCCCCTCTGACTATAGTTTCACCCTTCTCTGGGGACCAACAATTGGTATCGGAGCAGTGTTCCTAGTATCAGAACCTCGTTCGCATCTAATTTCGGTAACAAGGAGATCACATATTTTCAAAGTAGTTTTCAAATCGAGTTTTTCATTCACCGTCATTTATATCTTCAATTGCACCGATGGATTCCTCAAACTTCTTGTCAAAAGTACCCGTTTTCAATGTTAATAATTTTGATGAATATAAAATAAGAATGTTATCTCATCTTGCAAAGAACTCACGAGGAGATGCTTGGATGTAATCAACGACGGCCCAATCATGATCGCATCGTGGTAGGCACGGGAGCGAGATCAAGGAAAGGAGATAAACAAACCCAAGAAAGATTGGACCAAAGATGACAGGAGAAGAGCAAACCTAGACTTTGTAGCAAAAGATATGATCTTAAAGACTCTGACAAAGAACATGTTCATGAGAATAAAGGATTGCAAAACCGCAAAGGAGATGTGGGACAAGCTGGCACTAATCAATGAAGGATCTGAAGCAGTCAAAGAAAATAAACTATCTGTTGCAAAACAGAAGTTTGAAAATTTCAAGATGAAGGCGGTGTGAATCCATTGATCGATGGACAACGATTCTCAAGCATCATCGCTGAACCGCAACACTTGGTCACACATATCCCCAAAAAGAAGTATGCTTGAAGATCTTGAGAGGACTACCCGAAAGATGGAAGATCATAACATCGGAATCGAGGAACAACAAATCTTGCAAGCACCGACACTCGACACCGATGTCCCAATTAAAAGCTCATGAATTCGAATTGAACGGCGAAGATGGTGCTCCGGCGAGAGACACACAAAATCACCGCATTAGTGCACCCCAAAGAAAGTAACTTTGCCGAATGCATCAAGAAAGAGACACAAGAACTAAAAGAACAGTAGCTTTATTAGTTAAACGTTTTGACAGTTTAAAAGAAGCCATTCAAAGGAAATTCATCATCAAACAAAAAGTCAAGCTCAACCGAGAGACATGAAGAAGAAAGATGATGAATACGGATGCTTCAACCGCAACAAGAAAGGTCACTTCAAGGCCGATTGTCCCGAAGAAAATGACAAAGATGATGAAAAGAAGAAATACAAAGCATCCGAAAAGAAAAGGAGCAAGAAGGCACTTAAGGCGAATCCAAAGAAGTGAAAAGCATGAAGAATCATCCGACAATGACTCGATGATAGTGATGAAGAAGACAAGCTCGAAAATGAAAAAGCATGCCTATGTCTCATGACCAAAGAATTGGATGAAGATAAAAGTGATAGCTCGTACACCGAGGAAACAAGCCTATGTTTAATGGCTAAAGAATCGATGAAACCGAGGTAACATCTAGTTCCCGTTCTTCATCTAATGCATCCACATCTAACACCGCACAATCCTCTAGTCTTCCATTAGATACGAGACCTAGTCCAAAATCTCATGACTAAATTTGATGAAATTGAAAAGAATCATGAAATTCGAAAAAGGAATGCAAGGATCTAAGGAAAGAGAATAAGAGGTTAAAGAAAGAACTGGATAAAGCAAAAGTTGAATTAACTAGTAAGGAGACCTACTTAAATGATCAACAAAAAGCGAGATGATGATACATCCGTTATTAACCGATCGCTTAAGGAAATCTCCTCACCAAAGGTGAAGGTATCCACCGCACCACTAAAGGCACCACTTACAAACCCCCAAAAAGGTTTGGATCCGGATCCGGTCTTGGCTACAACGGTCGGGATGAACGTAGGAATAATGGTCAACACAATTCTAAATTGAGGACCACTAGTGAACCAAAATTTAGAAAGAGACGACCATGTCTCCAACAGATCATCCCGTTCCGGTGAAGTCAAAACCCAAGTGTAGTGAAACAAAGAAACTAAATCCTCATTCCAACAATCAAGAACAAAAACCATCCGAAAGGAAAAGGAAGACTTTACCCTTCAGAGGATGATTGGAATGTTGCTCCTGCAAAATACAAGAACAAACCATTCCACAAAATGCATCATGTGTTTAAGAAAAACCAATATGTTCCTAGACACATGAAGCAAGAAAGGTTTCCTACTGCATTTTGGAAAGTAAAGAAGGATGCAAATGCACCAAAAGGTGGAGAAAAGTATCAGAATACCTTCAGTAAAAATACTAGAAGCTATTCTGCCATGCCTTATACATATGAAGTTGATGACTTCAATTATCCAAAAAGAAGACCTTTTGGATACACCCTTGGTATGGGAGGCATGATTGCTAACAGTATGGACCCAAACGGTGTTGGGTACCTAAACTTAATTAATCTGTTTTGTAGGATGTCCGGTACATAGACGGTGGATGTTCCGGACACATGACAGAAACAAGAGATGGCTCACTGACTTCAAAGCTTTTGATGGACCCAAAGTCACATTTGGAGGTAAAGAAAACCCTGGCAAAATTAAGGGGGAAGGCACAATAATCAAGAACAATCTAAAGATTCGGAATGTGGCATATGTCAAGGGACTTAACTTCAATCGATGAGCATCGATCAATTTTGTGACAAAGGCCACAATGTGCACTTCAACAAAGAAGGATGCAAAGTGATTCACAAATCAAACCAACACAATAGTTCTTGCGGGAAGAAGACAAGACAACATGTATGTGGTGGATTGGAGAACGACCAAGGCGTAGAAACATGTCTACTTGTCAAGAATAAACAATCAACAAGTCCGGATTTGGCACAAAAGATTAAATCACCGAATTTCAAGACCATCAACAAACTATCAAGGAGCAAGTTAGTTGAAGGCCTCGCCGAGATCACATTCAAAAAGGAAAGTCTATGTGATGCTTGTCGAAAGGAAAACAAATAAAAAGCTCATTCAAGTCAAAGCCTCATCAATCTACAACAAGAGTTCTACATCCGCTACACATGGACATGTTTGGACCAAATACACCAAAGTGAGTGTGAGTGGTAAGAAATACACTCTTGTAGTGGTGGATGACTTCTCAAAGTACACCCGGATCATCTTCATGAATAAGAAGAAAGAAACACTCAAGAAGTCGCCGATTTGTTGAGAAGACTCCGAATGAGAAAGAACTAAAGATTATCAAGATCGTATCGGATAGAGGCACCGAATTTCTAAATGAAATTATCGAACCTATTGTGAAGAAAATGGAGTATTACATCAACTATCTCAAGCATGAACTCCACAACAAAATGGTGTAGCAGAAAGAAGAAACAGAACCATCAAGGAAGCAACAGACAATGATAGCAGAAGCATGTTTACCAAAGAGATTTTGGGTCAAGCAAAAACACAAGATGCCATACACAAAACAGATCAATCATCAACAAACACCGTGGAAAAACTCCATATGAAATATGGAATGGTAGAAAACCCAATATCTCATATTTTCATATGTTTGGATCAAAATGTTTTGTCTTAAACAGAATCAACCGCATACCTTTGATGAGAAGGTGATGAAGCAATCTTCATGGGATACTCGGACACCAAAGAAAAGCATTCGAGTACTAAATAAAAGAACTTTGGTGATTGAAGAATCAATACATGTGGTTTTTGATGAACCAAACACAAATGGTGAAGATCTTCAAGATCAAGAAGAGAAAGCTCCACAAAGAGAAATCTATACAAATGCAACCATACCAACTACTATCCTGAATCATCATTCTGAAGATCAAGAGGAGCCACATACCAATACACCAGATGAAGCTCCTCAAGTTGAAGTTCATGCTCAGCATGAAGGTATGGAAGCACCAAGTGAAGATCAACTTCAACCAGATCTAAATTGGCTAAGAGACCATCCTGAAGAACAAGTCATTGGAGACATTCACACAGGAGTCAGAACCAGAAGACAACCTGGAGCACATGCTAACCTCGCTTTCTATCACAAGTGGAACCCAAGACCATAGATGATGCAATCCAAGATGCGAGATTGGATCACAAACATGCAAGAAGAACTAAATGAATTTGAAAGAAATGAAGTTTGGGAACTTGTTGACAGACCTGAAATGGCCAACATCATTGGTGCAAAATGGGTATTCAGGAACAAGATGGATGAGCAAGGAACTATTGTCAGAAACAAAGCAAGGCTAGTTGCAAAAGGCTATTCCCAAGCTGAAGGAATAGATTATGATGAAACTTTTGCTCCAGTAGCAAGATTGGAAGCAATCAGACTTTTTCTAGCATTTGCTGCACACAAAGACTTCAAAGTCTATCAAATGGATGTAAAGAGTGCATTCCTAAATGGACTCTTGGAAGAAGAAGTTTATGTAGAACAACCTCCTGGATTTCAAATTAAAGGAAAAGAAGACAAAGTATACAAACTCAAGAAGGCCCTCTATGGACTCAAACAGCACCTAGAGCCTGGTATGAAACACTCATCACAATTTCGATCAAGAATAGATTCAAAGAAAGGAACTATTGACAAGACTCTATTTAAACTCGGAGGAAGGAGCCGAAGACATTGCTAGTGCAAATCTATGTTGATGATATAATCTTTGGATCGCAGGATGAAAAGTCAGTGTGAGAAATTTGCAAACCCGATGAAGAGCAAATTTCGATGAGCATGATGGGAGAATTAAACTACTTCCTTGGCCTTCAAGTAAAGCAAATGAAGGATGGCATTTTCATTAGTCAAGCAAAGTATACAAGAGATTTGATACACAAGTATGGGATGGATACAAGTGGCACAAACAGACACACCAATGTGTGCCGAGTCATACTTGGAAAAGATGAAGGAGGAAAAGATGTTGATCAAAAATTGTATAGAGGAATTATTGGATCATTATTATACTTAACTCGCAAGCGTACGACATAGCATTTGCGGTAGGAGTATGTGCAAGATTTCAAGCTCAACCAAAAGAATCACATCTTCTAGCAGCCTAAAAGGATAATCAAATACTTGAAAAACACTTTAAATGTTGGTATTTGGTATCCAAAAGATGGAGGATTTACATTGATATCATATTCGTACTCGACTATGCTTGGATGCAAAATAGATAGAAAAAGCACCTCGGAACTTGCCAAATGCTAGGAACCGTACTAGTCTCTTGGTTCGAAAAAGCAAAACTCCATATCTACATCAACAAATTGCGAATACATAGCGACAGGTAGTCAAGTGGCACAAGTACCGTGGATAAGACAACAAATAAGGGACTATGGAGTAGAAGAGAAAACAATTCCAATCATATGTGATAACACAAGTGCAATATCTATTACGTAAAATCCAAGATTGCACTCAAGAACAAAGCACATTGATGTAAGACATCATTTTATCGAGACCATGTTGAAAAGGGGGATGTCATCCCGAAACACATACCCACCGAAGATCAATTGGCCGACATCTTCACTAAACCACTCGCTTATGAAAGATTCGCAAGCTAAGAACTCGAGTTAGGAATGATTGAAATTGAATAAGTATCAAAAAGCGGCTAACGGAGTAATCGGCTAAGTGACTTCATTAATCGGTACGACCTTTGCCGTTACATGAGATGCATCAAGTAAGGCACCGGCATCCAAATGAAGGTAACTTAACCGATTGTTAGGAACAAAGTGAAATGGAGCGACTAAGTAAAGAACCTATAGAACGGCTAAGTGGCCGGCCGAAGGCACTTCACCGAAATAAAGACTTGGACAAATTAAGAGTGTGAACAAAATCAATTCTGATTACACGTGGAGAATAAGGAAATTATGGAGGATTATTCTATACACACGTGGCGATCAACTTATGATCATGGAGGTAATTATATTATTTTTCGAATTATAAACTCCTCGATTCCCGGGCTCTATCATTACTTGCCTCAAACCACACCCCCACTCCACTCGAATATCGTGATTTTCATACGCAAAATCACGCCATTTATGCCATAAGTCCTTCCATATTCAAAACCACGTTCACACTACCCAAATCACACTATAAAAACAAGACTTAGAGATTTTCAGAAATCTTTACGCTTTCTTGTCAATTACAAACTCTACTCTTGATTCTTTCTATTGCAAACTGAAATTCATATCCAAAACTTCTCTCCTCTTCAAAAATGGCATCATCCTCCACAAACACCCAAGCTGGATATGAAAAATCGATTGCCACGGGATCCTTCTTTCAAGAAGAACACTACTTGAAACTCGTGTGGAAATGACGAAGATGCCAAACGATTAGCGACAGGTTGCAAAATCCTAAAGCTATCAACCTTCCTCAATCCTCCTATCACCAAGGTTTGCTATGAAAGTCTGATTTCCTTCTGGAAATCTGCACAATACGTGCCTGGGCTCCCTGCCGAAGAAGGTGACAAGTGGGAAGAAGACAAGATTGTAGCATCTGTCAACGGAAAGGAAGTGACGATTACAGAAAAGGTAATTCACAAACATCTCATACTTTCCAATAAAGGTCAAGCAAAAGTGACACTTGTATCACAAAACATGGATGATTTCTGGGCAACAATTGCCAAAACGGCAAACCCAGGATCCACAAAGGTCAACTGTTTGAGATCTGCTTTAAAGAAACCATTCAATGAGTTCAGTGCCCTAATTGGCAAGACCATTGAAGGAAAATTGGGAGCAAATAATGCAATGACATAAATCAGAATGAGGCTGATGGGAATCATCTACAATAATCTGCAATTCAACTGGGCAAAATACTTCTATCTAAGACTCAAAGAGCAAATCCAAGGTGAAGAAAAAGCATCAAACAAGGGGACAAAAGAAGGGAAGACAAAGAAAGGACAATTCTGGGTGAAAAAGTCATATGGTATTCAGTTACACTATTTGTTGCAATGTCTCAAAGTCCCCACAGTACAACTCCACAAACTGCATGAATCCAAAGTCATGTTTACTTATCTTAAACAACAACAGAAGGAAGGAGAAGGGAAGAGAAAGAAACCTACACGCAACACCACCGGTCAAAGAAAGAAACAAAAGATTCAGCGAAGTCTTGAAAAGACCGACTTTGCACAATTGATTGATGAAGGAGAAGAGGAAGAAGGTTCGACACTGAAGCAGAATAGCAAGAAGAAGAAATCAGTGGGGATCAACAACATCCTAATAAAGAAAACACTGGAGAGGATGAGGAATCATCTCCAGAAGAAGCTGTACAATTGACTGCAAACGATATAGATGATCGAATTGCATAATATCTTGAGTGGAAGGAAGGTGATTCCAAACAACAGCTTCAAGACTCAGATCACATGCTTGCTGAAGAAGCATGGCTATTTGACTTTCTGGGAATCACAACTCTCCTAGGTGTACTTGATGAATCACCTCTATGGGAAATGGTTGATGCAGCCAAGGCAAAACTGCCCCAGATCTCTGGGAGACAAAGTGATGACTCAGAAGATGATGGGGATGATCATGATCAAGATGATGGTGATGATCATGATGACGATGATGATAATGATCATGATCAGGATGATAATGATGATCTTGATCAAGACAAATAAGAGAACTCTCCCCGCACCTTCGATGCAATTGATGACACCATTCTTCTCCGTACATTTATGAAAACACAAGCCTCCGGCAAGTCTACATCTCCAAGAAAGACATCCACTCAACCGTCGTCCGGTCGTTCCGATAACCAACAAGAACACATTATGGACACGGCTCACCGCCGCCACTCCACCAAGACAACCCCCGGAATAGAAATAGGGGAAACAAGAAATTCAAGCCACACCAAAGATACACATCTACCCAAATACTTGAAGATCTAGATATACATGCGAGATGTCACTCAACATCCGGACAAGGGACAAGCAGACGGATCCGAACCAAATTAAAACAAGGTAGAAAATCTCTCAAATCGAACACCGGCATTACAAATGAAACTTTTGAGAAAGCGGCGACTTGCTAGTCGAAGAATTGGAACAGCAAGCAATGTATCTCAGATCTATGACTTCAGCTTTTAATGACAAAATCTCCTCCATTGAAAACAAGTTTCAGGCCATTGCAGAATACATTGATGCACAAAATATTGTTGTTCAACAACAAGGAGATCTGATGAAGCAACTCAACATCAATATTACCAACAGTCTTGCAGGCCTCAGGCAACACATCTCCCAAGAAAAGGAATCACTGGCAGTAGCTTTTGGGACTAGACTTCGGAGTGTCAATGAGAAATTGAATGATCACAACAAAAGATTCACTTCCATTGAATCAAAACTTGACTCTCTGATTGGAACGGCAGAGGCCACCAATAGCATCCTACTCCAAAGAAAGGGATGATGCTTGCCAAAATGGGGGAAAACCAGGATAAGCCCGAAGGATCAACAATCGTACCCCCAAACTTCACCGAAGAACAACCGAGGGCAAGGGACAGAGAAATAAGAATCGAAATGAAGCGAGAAGAACAAAGAAAGAAGGGTCGAGAGAGAAAGGGAAAAGGCCCTAAAGGAACCCCGCATTGGATTTCCTCACCCTATGCAAAGAAGAGATGATGATAGAGATAGGTCCGGCGGACAAAGAAAGGCTCCGGAGCCGGCCAAAGAAAGAGGATCAGCCAGTCAACACAGACTCAGCACCAGAGGAAAAACCAGCAGAGGTAGCAGCAGCTCCAGATATACTGAGGAGCACAGGACTTACACTGGTCACCAAAGCAAAGCAAAATATGATGCAGATGTACCGGACCATGTAAGAGAATTTTTCGAGTACAAGAAGGACTCTATCCTCACTCCTCACAAGATGAAGCCTGGGCTGATTGGCTAAGCTATCAGATGAAAGGATGAGAACCGATATGGCCAAACTTTACAATGAAGTCAAAAGAGAATTTGCACTTCTCAAACAAGCCAACAATAAACCAAGCTCACCATACCACTATCTCGCAAAAGGACCGGAAGACTTGCCACCGAAAAGCAAAAGGAATTCAAATATATGGCAAAATTCTTCAACCCTATGGGGAGAATGGAAAAACAGAGCAAAGTGGAGTCTCTACAAAAGCCTCAAGTTTGCGATTCACATATTGCCGAGGCTAGGGAAAGACTTGAAAAATATTTTGGAGAACCTAAGGCAAATGAGACCATGCTTGATTTCAACAGACTCTTTGCCAAAAGAGTTTTTCAGGGTGTATCTGAATACACAGCTTTGGCTTACTGGAAGTGGAAGTTTCCAGAAATTGACTGGAAAGACATGGAAGAGGTTCAAACTACGAAATTCAAGAGGTACAAGGCTGAATTGAGCAAAATGTAGTTTGTAACACTTGAATAAAGTCTTAGAAATTATTACCCTTCGATGGATGAATAAAATTGTTGAACTTTTTATCTGTTGTGTATTATGAAAATCTTGATTACTTATGTTCAGGCTTATGAGGGTTTTGGCATCATCAAAAAGGGGGAAATTGTTAGGAACATGTTATTATGTTTTGATGATGGCCATACTAGCTGTTATAGCAAGCCTGAAATAAGTTAGAATTCTCTCGTATAAGTCTTTACTTAGGGTCCGACAAGTTGTATAAGTTAAGTCGACAAGTATTGTACTAGTTGGTAGGATGGCAAAGCAAAGACGATATTCGGCGAGTGAAGCCACCAAGCACCAAAGCAGAGAAGTAATGAAGACTTTATGGTCCGACTTATAACCAAGGAAGTCCGTGATGACCTTGGATAAGTCTAAGTTATGTTTTAAATGATAAAACTCAAATGTTCAAATATGGTGTACACGGTCTCACCCAAATCAAGGATCAAGTGAAGTTCAAAGACTCTCCAAATACTAGAACAAAGAAGGAAACAAGTGAATCGGCCGAGTAAACCGACTTTCGGCAAAGAGAAAACAAAACAAATGGAAGAAGTGACGGCCAAGTCGGTAGGCTCACTCGACCGTTCTAGAAACGGCGAAGAGACACCTACAAGGCCGAATTGATATACGATGAAGATTCGAAGATCATGCATTAAATGCTCAAATCATTAAAGGATCAATCAAGGACGGATTATCCGCTATACGTTTGAAGAAAGAATCCAATCACCGAAATTAAGGAGAATACAATTAAGGGGGAATCAAGAATAAAATCAAGGATTATTCCCTCATTAATATAGCCAACGGACGGAATTTCAAAAACGAAGGTATTCAAGGCTATAAATAGAAGGCATTGACAAAAAAGAAAACAACAATCAAGAAAGAAAAATCTAGCAAAAACTCGTCAATTTGAAAAGCCTTCTCTCGAAATTACAAGGATACATCTAGTGATCAACTCGTACTTCAAAGCTACAAAGTCATACTCGAACCGAGGATTGATC
Source organism: Gentiana straminea (assembly GCA_036785695.1). Classification (NCBI taxonomy): domain Eukaryota; kingdom Viridiplantae; phylum Streptophyta; class Magnoliopsida; order Gentianales; family Gentianaceae; genus Gentiana; species Gentiana straminea. The sequence goes on along the minus strand of JAVUPR010000048.1, from coordinate 6,661,804 downwards.
AAGCAAGTGTGTGAATCACATTCACATCAAACTCGAAGCAACCGAATCGAGGCAATCCGAGAAGGAGTTGAATCCGTGATAGCCGTTGAAGGATCTTGATCTTAAGGAACAAGAGGGAAAGACCGAATCACCGAAGCCGCCGCACCAAGGAGTGATAGTCTTGTAGATTGTGAAGCTTGGGAAGCCAAGGACAATCATACTATTGTATCTCGTGAAAACAATAGTGAATTCCTCCAATCATCACAGGAGAAGAGTGGATTAAGGGATTACACCACCCTGAACCACTATAAGCCTTGTGTCAATTTAATTTCTGCAATTTACTTTACAGCATTCATTTAATTTGCATACATCATAATTTGCATTTGTGACTGTCTAAACCGATTTGAAAACAATATAGTAAGAAGGGACTTATCCGCTGCCCAAAAGCTTTTAACTAGAAGAAGAAAAGTTTTTGAAACTCCACTATAGTCATTCACCCCCCCCCCCCTCTGACTATAGTTTCACCCTTCTCTGGGACCAACATAAATCTCCTTGAAACATTCAACTATATAATACGACGAACAGAGTTCGGGTGGAATAATTCTGCGTGTTGCTGCGGCTGTTATAGCATGCGTACACGGTATTTCCATTTTCTGAAAATAACCACAATAACAAGTCCTTTCTCGTAGATTTACCACCCCATGAAACAAGTTATTTCCATGTACCTCAAACTCGTCGGGGTTAATAGGATTAACCCTGAACTTCATTCTAGCAGTAATATTCGAAGCCACTATTGCATCGATCTCCGGTGCTAACACAGTCGCACAATCAAGCGCCTTTTGTCATCTTTCATTATACCATCTCTGCAGTGTAGCTCTAATGAATTCCAAGAGGCTAGGAACGGGCCAACGACGAGCTCCTCTAATCGCACAGTTGAAACTTTCAGCGTAATTGCTTGTCATTAAGGCATATCTTTTCCCAGGAAATTCGGCAAGCGCCCACTGTTCAGCACCTATTTCTTTTAGTTTAAGATATGTGCCAAGACATTGTGCCTTGATCAGGGCATACTTTCGGAGAAATTCGGCCTTTGAGAATGCATAGGCTGTTTGATAGAATGTGTCTTCACAAAAATCGTAATCCTTCAATTTTTTTGTTAGATTGCCATTTAAATAATGATAGCAAACACCGTGATATGCATCGGGAAATACCTGACCAACCGCATTTCTAATAGCCTTGTGTCTGTCAGATATAAAGCTCAAATTTTCATCATGGATACCCCCAATGGCCACCCTCAATTGTCTCATGAAATACCCCCATGAATCGTTTCATTCTTTTTCAGCAATACCGAAGGCTACAGGGAATAGGTGGTCACCAGCATCTACAACAAAAACAATAAATAGTTGCCCTGAGAAACGGGTTTTCAGATGAGTGGCGTACACACACAACGCAGGTCGACAATACTTGAACTCACGACGACTTGCTCCCAAAGACATAAAACAACTACCAAACCTTCACAGATTATCAAGCCGAAAGTCAACATGGGTCCCTTCATTGGCCTTACGCAACATCCACAAGTACAAGGGTAACGCATTGTAACACTCCGTCGGTGAACCTCTAACCATCATTCTCATCATCTCGTGAGCTCAGTATGCTTGGTCATAAGTCAACTGTACACTGTAAGTTGTGAGCATGTCCTCCATAATATGTCTGGGTTTATACTCATTGCCGAGTTCTTCTATTTTCTGACTTAGCAGACTCGCAATAACAAAAGGTGTTGTTTGTCGATTGTCATAATCCGCATTATGAGAGGCACAAGTATGCACATCATTCAACGTTGTGATCGAAAATGTATGTGAGACATTTGTATTCACCTTCACCCTTTTCGCCCTTACATACCATTTGCATGTATCGTTAAGACATTTATAATACAAGCAACGTGTGTCCGACTGATGTAAGTCAACCGAATGATGCATTTTTATCCCAATTCTTAAGATTTTAGTGGCGCTTTTATATCAAATTCATGCAATTATGTGATGAAAGAGATCAAAGGTTGTAAATAAGTTTTAAGTATCTAACCCCATATTTTTAGATTTCTATGCCAAATTTTGTTATCGGAATTATGCGAGGTATCGTTTTTGGCTTTGTTTTGCAGATACCCAGGTTAGATATTAGTTTTGGAAGAGCTTGGAATAGTCTATCGAGCTTTAAGGAGGTTTCTTATTAAAGAAGTTAAATATTCAAGCTAAGAGTAGAATGTCGGCGCACACCGAGTGCACATACGGTGGACGCCGGAATTAGACAGTTGAGAGACTGAGCAGCATTTAATGATTCTGACTCACCCAACTACCTGTCAGAAGTCGGTGCATGCCGAGTGCACAGACGGCGGACGCTGAAAGACCCGGATTTCAAGTTCAAAGCTTATTCTTGACTTCATTTCGAGGGGGGTTGAAGAATACAACTTTTTCTCTATCTTGAAGGAACTTTCATTTTCAAGGCTCTTCTAGCCAAAATTATTATAAATTTAGCTCTTAAATTACAAGTGTAAACATTAAGAATTATTGTTTTGATTCCTTGGATGAATTCTAGTTGGAAAAGTTTGTAGCTTTTGGGATACACTATCTCCATTGGAGCTTTTGAAGGTTGAAATGCAAGTTTTCCTTTTTCAAGTTATTAGCTTGTGATTGGTATAATTCTTAGCCTTTACTTTGATTTAATTGTTCTTATTGTTGTGAATTCTAACCTTAACATGTTGAAACTCATAACTATGAGTGGCTAGTTTCACACTAGCCAAGATAATGTGAAGTGAAGATGGATTCTTTTGATTGTGAATAAGTTGGTAGTTTTGCATTCAAGTTTCTTGTAGTTTTGAACCTTCTTTTACTTGAATTGTTGATAGCAATCTAGGAAGTAATTAACCCTAGTTTGCACACACACACTAGGTAGAAACTGAAAAGGTATATTGAGTGTGGGAAATGGGTAGAATAATCGGAAGGTAAAACCGACCTTAAGTGGAATTCAGTTTCTTATCCGAGGGTAGCTTCGGCTTTTGTTTAAGTGCATATCATGTTGAATCATTAGATTTAGGGTACCTAAGTCAAGGAGGAGGCATAAAGTGATCTTATTCATTCGAAAGAAGGGGGATTGCTAGTTGAGGAACACACTGGTTCACACTCTTGAACATCTTAGGAAGGAAGGTAGGTAGCCAACTCTATCATAGTCAAGAAAGTCCATTGGATCAAAGCATTGTTTTGGTTAGTTCCATTTTTCAATTGAGTTTGGCTATATTACGTGTTACTTATCGTTTACACAAATTGCGACTTGGATCGAAAATATGAACCTAATCGGTGGTTAACCAACACACTCCTCGTGGGATACGACCTTGACTCACCAACTAGGCTACAGTTGACCCGGTACACTGCCGGTTAGATTGAACACCCAGTAGGGACACGTCACGACCTACCCAAGCTCATCTGAAAATTATTGGCAACCGCATACGATTTTATTTTCAAATTAAAATCTTATTTCGAATCATGTTTCTTCCCAATGAACAATTCGTTCACGTCATTCATATGTAACGTACCGGTGGATTAACACTTCGGGAAATCATCATCTTCAAATGTGGGAATCCTTCATGAATAATGTTCTCGTACACTTGCCCTAGCATTGGCACCCTGATTATTGTTGTCATCCCTACCGGTTTGATCGGTTTGAATATGAAGTGCAAACGGAGAAGCCAAAAAACTACAGACTGATCCACCAAACAAATTATATGGCTGTAGGATAGGTGGAGCACGACTACTTGAAGGTTGGTTAGGAGGATACTGAAATGGCTGGTGTGATTGGCTATTTATAACATTATAACTTGGAGAACCAAATTCAAACGGAGCAGATATCATCAACCATTTCAACACGAATTGACTACTTGAAGGTTGATTTGAAAGATTATGACTTGGTCTAACTGGTTGATACTAAAATGGTTGGTCCGAAGCTTCACCAAGCCTTTGTGTAGAAACATGGTCTTCAAACCCACTACATCCATACTGTTGCTCGAATGGATTAAAATTTGTATCTCTAGCAAGTTCTTGTACCGGAGAAGGGAAATTATCAAGACTATAATCTGAATTATTGTAATCATCCGGGGCATTGCAATTTTGATTTATATCAATGCCATCATCCTCAATTATCGGTTCATTGTTTGCCTCCACTGGTGTGGCATTCACGCAAAAAATTGCATTTTTAATGTCAGAGGCCGCTTCGATGTAACCATTTAGTGTCTCGTCATCTAAGATATCATCAGGTGGTATATTCCCCACACTACCATAAGAAAACAAAGCTTTTATGCCGAGCTTTGAATCAGACCAATCAATACCAAGCATCAAATGCAATTTATCCAATAACGCATTCAATCTTATGTTCTTTGGGACAAATAATGATAACATCGATCCATTTACATTATTCCACCGGTTATAAAGAGGATCGTACGTAAATTCTCCGTTGAACAAGACAACAATCATAGTGTTGCGATTATCTGTTTAAAAAAAATCCAATTCAAGTCATTATTAACTCATTCAATATAAAATTAGATAACAACTTAAAATGCATTATAGACATTCAATATAGTAATTCAAAACCCTACATAAACAAATTTATCACAAATAGAAACAAAACATACTTACACTAAACCCTACTAATTAAACCCTAAAGAATAACACTAAGAAAAGACTTAAACACACTACTTAGATGTATAAACATTACATAAACAACCTACTTAAAACACACATTTTGGTTAAATACATATCATTACTATAATATAAATAACATAATCACTACTTAAAACACACATTTCGGTTAAATACATATCATTACTTACACTAAACCCTACTAATTAAACCCTGAAGAATAACATTAAGAAAAATACTTAAACACACTACTTAGATGTATAAACATTACATAAACAACCTACTTAAAACACATATTTCAGTTAAATACATATCATTACTACAATATAAATAACATAATCACATTGAGCACTTGAATTAAGACAAATTACATAGCAAAAACTTACCCATTTGAGCACTTGAATGATGAAGAAATGGGCTTGAAAGATGAATAAGTGGTTAGAAAATTGAGATTAACTTGAAAGACTTTGAAGGAATGAGAGAAATGGCTCGTTCATGTGGTTTATATTGAACAAGTACATGTACAACAACCTTAATTGCCATCTACCAACAACCTTAATTGCCATCTACTACAATTTCCTTACGTTTGGACATAGATTCCTTACGTTTAAACGTAAGGTCCCTACGTCCAATGCGTTTTTTCGTATCATATGGCATTTGAATTTCCTTACGTTTAAACGCAGGGATCCTTACGTTTAAACGTAAGGATCCTTACTTTTACCTTATTTTCCATGTCAGAAAAGGCATGAACCTGATTTGCAAGTGTCAGGTCTAACACAACCTGATTTTCCAATTTATGGGTTAAAGATTGTAAATGACTGTTTTTAATCTAAAATGGGAAAAAAGGACAAGAAAAAAAAAGTGGTTGAGAAGGACAAAAACGCGTATGTTACTACATGTGGTTAACTCGCCTGTTACTACATGTGGTTTAACCACATGTAGTAACATGCGCGTTTTTGTCCTTCTCAACCACTATTTTTTTTTCTTGTCCTTTTTCTCATTTTGTATCTTATTTTGTCCTTCTGGCCTGCCACCCCTTTCTTCAATGGAAAGTTGAATTTAAAGGATGTGAAGTGGGGGTGTGAGTTATCGAAGAAAGATGGAGTTTTTTTGTGGTGGTTTTGTGGTGAATTGTCGAAGAAGACGGGAGAAAAACGGGGGTACGGCTGTTGAGTTTTATGGGTATGGGTTGAAGGGAGGAAATTGGAAAATCAGGCTTGTTCCCCTCTCCATTTGGGAATAAAGTTACACATTTGACAAAATGCGTTTTTAGGTAACATGACGATAATAGTGGAGTAAAAAATATTGTAGTTAAACATATTTTACGATAATAATAGTGGAGTTAAACAGATTTTACGACAATAATAGTGGAGTTAAATTTTTTACGACGATAATAGTGGAGTAAAAAGATTATTTACGACAATAATAATGTCGTATAATCAGTGATTTTACGACATTATTATTGTCGTAAATAATCTTTTTACTCCACTATTATCGCCGTGTTACCTAAAAACACATTTTGTCAAAAGTGTAACTTTATTCCCAAACAGAGATGGAGAACAAGCCTGATTTTCTAATTTCCCGTTGAAGGGGGAGAGGAGAATGATATAAAAGTCAGAATTTTATCCATAGCCGGCTGCCTACGCATTATAGGCAGACGCAAGGCTGAAAAGGGAAACTTGAAAAAATATGCTTAAAAAGTTAATTATTTGTGTGGTATGCCTGAAAATAATAACATTTGAAAAATAAGCCTGAAAAGCATTTTGTTGCGTATTCGCTACCGGTTTGCTACGTAATAGCTACGTAATCGCTACGAATTGCTTTACAGACATATATTTTCAAATGTTATCTTTTAAGGCGTACCACACAAATAAAAATCTTTTTATGCATATTTTTTCAAGTTTCGGGCTGAAAAATACTCCTACTCTCTGAATCCCATAGGCGGTGAAGTATATGCTGCAGCCTATCAAACAGGTGAAAAAAATTTAGTCACTGTAATCAAATAGGCGATGGTCTATCTATCATGGGCGGCCGTCTATCATGAAAATTGGCAGAAACTTTGAAAACCTCGATTTTTCGGGGTTTCTTATTTACGATACTACCCCAAGCCTACCTAATAACTTATAAAACATGGGTAGCCTCCCAAGAAGTGCAGTTGCTTAACGTCGTTAGCTCGACGGGATTATTTGATAGAAAGAAATGATGGAAAATGGATTATACGGATGTTAATGGATGCTTATTCGTTAACATCGGGCGAGGGAATGATCCTCTTTGGTTGGAACGAGATTGATAAACAACGATAAAGGAGTCATTGACATGACTCGCAATTCTTGGGACAAGGTGGCGGATCCGCAAGGTGAACGATTACCAGATTCGCATCGAAGTACGCTTTCTCATATTTTTTTTTTAAACCGAAGGGTGTTTGTCAAAAACGTGCCCTTGGTATCATGAGTGACTTCGACCGCTCCGGAAGGAAAAACCTTAGAAACTTTACACGTTCCCGTCCACCTTGACTTCAACTTACCCTGAAAGAAGTGTAAACGAGTGTTGTATAACAAGACGCCGTCTCCCTCTTTGAACTCATGCTTTTCAATCTTAGCGTCGTAGAGAAGCTTCGTCTTCTCTTTATAATTACGAGCTCAGCTAGTTGCGACAAACGTTTCTCACCTACGGCTTTCTCATCAAAATTAGAAAATGTGTCGTCCAGTAAGCTCAATGTTCTAATTCCACGGGTAAGTGACAAGCTTTACCGAACACCAACATATACGGGGACATTCCTATCGAGGTCTTAAAAGTTGTCCGATGCACCCAAAATGCGTCATCGAGATTTTTAGCCCAATTTTTCCTACTCGAGTTCACTGTTTTCTCGAGAATTCTCTTAATCCCACGATTTGACACCTCGGCCTGCCCACTTGTTTGAGGGTGATACGGGGTCCCCAACTTGTGTCGAACTCCGTATTTGGTCAGAAGTTTGTTGAAAAGCCGATTTTGAAAGTGACGTAATCGACCGCTACGAGAATGTACTTGTTATTGTAGGAGGACAAGAATGGTCCCATAAAGTCAATTCCCCAAATTTCAATGATTTCACACTTGAGAATCGATTGCATAGGCATTTTGAATCTTCTCGAGTTTCTCCCCGATCTTTGACAAGCGTCTCACATACTCACATATTCATGTAAATCTCGAAATATCGAGGGCCAATAAAAACCGGTTTGGAGAACATTAACGGTTGTTCGGTTTCCGGCATGATGGCCACCGGCTTCTTGGTCATTATAGAATGTTTGGTATCTCGCCATCGTGATCACATCTACGAATTATACCATTAGAACACATATGAATAAGATACGGATCATCCTAGTGGTAGTACTTAAGATCATTAAAGAACTTTTTCCACTGTTGATAAGTCAACTCGGGATCTAACATGCAAGATAATTGACAAAAGAACCATACCACGGGTTACCGTACTTACAGGGAACCAGCGGGCTCTCTTTCATTGCCGGAATAATTGTGTCGATAGCAAACAACTTTTCATACGGGAACTCGTCGTCTATCTCTCTCTCTCGTTCAATAACATCGAGGGTCAACTGTAAGCGGCTGAGGTGGTCCGCAACCACATTCTCACAGCCTTACGGTCTTTAATCACAACATCGAACTCTTGGAGTAAAAGTACCCATCTCAAAAGTCGGGGTTTCGCATCCTTTTTATTCAATAAATATTTCAGTGTCGCGTGACCTGTATGAACTACTACCTTAGAACAAATTAAGTACGAACAAAATTTATCAAAGGCGTAAACTATCGCTAGTAATTCTTGCTCGGTGGTCGTGTAGTTGATTTGAGCCGGATTCAAAGTATGGCTCGCATAGTATATAGGCTTAAACAATTTATTGTGTTTATGGCCCAACACGGCCCCAACTGCCATCACAAGCGTCACACATAACTTCAAATTCTTGACTCCAATCCGGTGCTATCAATATCGGGGCGGTCACTAACAAATGTTTAATGTCTAAGAAGGCATTTAAACAAGCATCATCAAACACAAAGGGCACATCTTTTGAAATTAAGTGCATAAAAGATTTAACACGTTTCAAGAAATCCGGTATAAACTGTCTATAAAATCCTGCGTGTGCTAAAAAACCTCTAAGCGTTTTCAAATTCGTTGGAGGCGGTAATCGTTGACTAGCCTTGACTTTCACTCGATCAACCTCGATACCTCTCCATGATATTTCACTCCCTAACACGATACCCTCTTCTACCATAAAGTGACATTTCTCCCGATTCAACACGAGATTTGTGTCATGACAATGTTGCAACACTTTATTCGGATTATCTAAACAATCATCCAAAGAATCACCAAGAACACTAAAATCATCCATAAACACTTCTAAAAACTTCTTTCATATCAGCAAATATGGCAGTCATGCAACGTTGGAATGTTGCCGGGACATTACATAACCCAAACGGCATTCGAACATACGCAAAAGTGCCATACGGACACGTAAAAGTGGTCTTTTCTTGGTGTTTAAGGTCGATTAGAATCTCATAATATCCATTAAAGACATCTAAAAAAACAATAAAAATCATGTCCACTCAAACGTTCCAACATTTGATCAATAAAAGGTAAAGGGAAGTGATCCTTAGTGTGGCATCATTCAGCTTTCGATAGTTTATGCAAATGCGGTATCCGGTGACTAGTCGAGTCGGAATGAGCTCATTACGTTCATTGGACTGCACCGTCATTCCTCTTTTCTTTGGGACAACCTGTGTTGGGCTGACCCACTCACTGATAGCATAAGTGATACTCATCTTGAGCATCCTGATTACGTCATTTTACGACCTCTTGAATATGAGGGTTCAACCTCCGTTGGCCCAGCCTCACCGGTTTCATCCCATCATCGAGAATGATTTTTTGTTTGCAAATCTCGGGGCATATTCCTAGTATGTCCGCCATTTTCCACCCGAAGGCACTTTTATGGCTTCTCAAAACTCCTAGCAATTTCTCTCCTTACAGATTAGTTAAAATAGACGATATAATCAATGGAAGTAAATCAGTTTCCAGAAAAATGTACTTTAGGGTTGTAATTGTTTCCATTCCAGGTTTTAAGGTGGATATTCAATAAAATTTTAAATCAAGTTCCAGGAACTTGTGCCATCTCACATCCACAAAATCAGTAATCTTGAGTTCACCGGCAGCTTCGGACAACTCTTCATTCTCATCATCCACCGTACTCAACTTCATTAAACATTCCTCCAAAGAATCATCGTCTTTATAGCCATGTGTGTTAGTGTTCTTGACAACAAAAGGCATGATAATATCAAGAAAATTACATTCGCGCTTATCATACGGGTGCCATAGACTCGGAAACATGTAAAGTAACACTTTCCTCATCTTCGCGTAACACAACCTTGCCATTTTGGATATCTATCAAAGCTCTCCCGGTTTCTAAGAAAGGTCTTCTTAACAATAAGGGTGTCCGACTACCGGCTTCCATTTCTAGAACCACAAAGTCCACGGGAAAAACAAACCTATCAACTTGAACTAACACGTCATTGGCTACTCCTAACGGCTTCCTTAAAGATCTATCCTCCATTTGCAACGTCATAGCGGTTTTGGTAAGCTTACCTAAATCTAGCTCGTCATAGATGTGATGGGGCATCAAACTTACGCTTGCACCTATGTCACACATCACATTAAGGTACATTTTAGAACCTATGGTACAAGGTATCAAAACACTGTCTGGATCTGTAAAATTCTGGGTAACATATTTTGAAATACGGCGGAACAATTCTTATTGAAACACACGACCTCGTCCATTTTTGTTTCGTTGGACAATATCCAATCAGAAATTTGACATACGAAGGCATGTTCGCAATTGCATCAACGAGTGGGATATTAATCTCAACTTTAGGTACAATATCAAGGAATCTATTCTAACTCTTCGTCATTACAGTATTTCTAGGACCTCTTGGGGGATAGGGCAATGAATTAACGTCAATAGTATTAGGTTTCGAATTCATACCCTTTTTACCTTTGTCACGTACCTTGCTCGGTTGTGCCGGTTTGCTTGACTCGGCATCCTTGTTCTCGGGATTCGGAATCTCTACAACCTCATCAGAGTCGTAATAACTATCCATCGGCTCAATCTTCACCTTTATCAACTCGAATCGACCCCATCGTCCTCTTTCTCATCATCAATAACCGGTTCATTCTTCTTCTTTTCCCGAGCCATGTCAACCTCAACCCCGACTTTCTTACCACTCCGAGTGTAAATCACATTAACCGGATCAGCCGGCCTAAGCATCCTCTCGATATCAAGATCATCATCTTCTTCAACCGCAGTTTCTTCAATCGAAACAATATTGACTCCTTTAGGATTCCTCACCGTATTACTCGGTATGCCCCCGCTTAGAGCGGTGTTCGATTTTTCTGAAATCTGGCCAACTTGATGCTCCAAATTTCGTATAGCCGTTTGCATCGTAGTCATGCCATTTCGAAACTCCTTACTCAATTGTTCAATGGTTTGTTCAAGAGTCATCTTCAGTGGTTGTTGTTGATTCTGATTGTCGGTTCTTCTTGGAGCATTTGGGTGATGATACACATTCGGCCTTTGATTCAAAGGACCGGATTGTTGTTGATGTTGTTGAACATTTTGATTAAAATTCCCAGCTTGATTCGAATTCCGGTTCCGATTCTAATTCGGTTGCTATTGATTCGGTTGCCCTCGCCAATTCTGATTATGAACATAATTAACATCAAACGTAGGGTTAACCAGCATCATAATCGGATCCATCGGTGGCATCGCCTACAGATTCATAGCCATTTGGTTCACAAAAGCTTGATTAATCTAATCCGCAAACATATGACTTAATTGTTCCGGATCCAACATCAGCTGAACCATAGTAATTGGCTAAATAAGTTCTTCCCCGACACTCACTTGATTAACTTGAGCCTTTGGTAATAGCTTTTTTGATGCTGCATCGGTGTTAGTACATTCCGAGGTTTTATGCATACCACCGCAAGATGCACACTTATTCGCCGCTCGTTGGTCGAGAATCACCTCATGTAACTGTTTCCCCAACATTGTCACTTTGTTGGATAACTTATTGTTCTCGTCTTGCATCACCTAATCATAACCACCGAACTTTACATCTTTCTCAGAATTTCTCCCCTTCTGACGCTCCTTCGGTTTCATAGAATTCCATTGTCGATTGTTCTCGGTTATCCTTTCAACAGTAGCCAACGCAATATCCAGTTCCAAATTCATAAAATCTCCTCCACTCACAGAATTCAATGTTCTTTTAGATTCTTTATCTGCCCCTCCATAGAATATGTGAATCTGATTCCAAATTTCGAAACCATGTTGTGGACATTTCCTCATCATGGCCTTATAAGGTCCCACACCTCGTTTAACTCCTTAGAAGCCCACAGTTCAAAATTCGAGATTTCTGCCCTCATAACCAAAGTTCATCCCGGTGGAAAGTATTTTGACAAAAAAAAGTCCTCGTCTATTCATCCTAAGTGTGTAGTGAATCATGCGGTAAAGTCTCTTGCCACTCGATAGCATATTCTTTCAGAACGTGTGGAAACAATAATAACCGGATCACCGCTTTTGAAACACCGTTTATCTTCACTGCTTTGCATATATGCATAAAGTGATTTAAGAACATATTCGGATCTTCCTCGGGCTTTCTTCTAAACTGAGCAATCTCCTACAACAGAGTCCAAACATGACATTTGATTTTCATGTTATTATCCTGAATGTGTGGAACACGAATAGGAGAATGCATTTCACCAATAATGGGTGTAGCATAATCTCTCAAAAGTTCTCCTAGGGTTTCTCACTATCCCGTGAACTATCGGAGGTCTGAAAACCGGCCCCTGATAGGGGTGTGCATTTGGATCAGCTTGTTGCACTGGAACTGGTATCGGTTGCGGAATTGGCACATATGGTTGTTTTGATACGGATTCTAATATTGCCCCATCATGGATTCATAAGCATAGGATTATACTAAGCAGCCATCGGATTATACTAATTCAACATCGGATTCATCTAGCCATTTACAACATCATTTGTTGGTATTATTGCATAACCTGGTTCGGATCTAACTAAGGTACATGCTGTGGAACAAAAGCATTTGGATTCAAATTCACCCCTTGAAATTGGGGCTGTTGTTGTACATTTAGCGGTGAAGGTTCTCTTTGAATCGGTTCTTGTCTCGGGATTGGAATTGGTTCACGAAAGGTGAAGTCTAACTTCTCCGACAACCGGTATTCTCAAGTCACTATTTTGTTCTGTTGATTCAAACTCTTCAACATGATGCTCGTGTTCTTCTCTCCCGGTTGGAGAGGTTTGATTACAAGTCGTATTCGTTGTCATCGAGGTTTCAATTTCCGGATTAGATGATTCAGCTTGTTGAGCTGCTAGATGATCAATCGTTCTATTTCTCAAAGCCAACTGTTGACGAAAGAAAATCTCAATTTCGGACGATATTAAGCTAATTCCTCGTTGCTACTACGGTCATATACTGCACAAAATCAAACAACAACAAACAAGAAAAAGAAAAATGACCTAATCCTGAAGATTTAACCAATTTACAAGATATTAACTCAATTCCCCGGCAACGGCGCCAGAAAACTTGATGGCCGTTTTATAGTATACCAACTTTGATCGGCAAAGTACCAAGTCGGTTGTAGTATAAAACTAGCGAGAAAGGTAGTAATCCCACCGGGGATCTAGTTAAGTACCAAAGCTAGCGTTATCTCTAGTTCAAATCAACACGATTTTCGGAAAGGTTATTAAACTACAAAGTGTTATTTCCACAATGACTAAATTAAAACGAGATTTTTAAACGATTAAAAGAGATAGCCGAGTGATGTTCCAATCAACTACTTACCAAACCCTAGCAAAGTCCAGAGGTGTTCTTAACCTAACTAAATGTTACCGATGTCATACGTAGGGTGTCGTTTCCTAATTCCAAGAATAGACACCATACAATAATCTACCCTCCTATGTCAGATTCAACAGTCCGCTGGCCGGATTTAACTGACTTAACATGGTCTACGTACAATGAAATGCTCAACAAAGTCGATGAAAACCTCACACGTGAAACCAAATCTAAACAACTTAGTCGGTTTTACGGAGTGATCCTAGAACCCTGGTTCCCGTATCCTCTCGCAAAATAAATTTATAAAGACGATACGTGTAATACGATTATCAAATGGCCAATTCAACGAACGTGATTAAGAATAAGTTCTAGAACTACGGTAACATTGAGAATCCATAATCAAAACATCAAGAACATCTCAATCAACAAACTAAGGTTCAATTTCAAAGATTATCGCATAACTCGGCTATATAACGATTAACTACTCATTATACTAACAAAACAACAAGAAATCATTGAAGAACATAAGCAAACAATCAAAAGGAAGATAAAGAAGGTACCTTTATTGACAATAAAGCTAGAACATCCAACAAGAAAAAAACCAAAAAGAGTTTACAAATCAACACCCGAAAAGCGTAATTAACTATGATCCAAGCTTGATTATATAAGAAAGATGTTAAAACTAGCTACAAATCTACTTTAATGGTGTAAGAAGGTGAAAGGTCATTTTGCGGGGTTTTGGGTCGAAAGAGATGAAGATCTCTATGAAAATCCACTCAAAACGCCTTTTATAGTGGGCTGGTCAAGTTGACCACATCACCGTAGGCGGTGGCCTGTGATTCATAGGCCGTGGCTTATGACAGTCAGCTGATTTCCTTAGCTCATGCATCTTGTAGGCGGTGGCCTATCAACTTATGGGCACCGGCCTATAAACAGTGTCAATTTGGGCAACTCTCTGTTGTTCATAGGCGATGGCCTATGATCCATGGGCGGTGGCCTTTCAACTTTTCCTCCCAAAAGTGGATTTTTCACCATTTTGAAGCTCTGAAACACAATTTCCGGGTATCTCGTACATCTAGTTCCTGAAAAACACCAAAAACAACAACACACATACCCCATACGGGACACTAGGGTGACCGAGAGTATAATAAATACACCGAAAAAGACCGAGAATCCCGGATTATATGTCCAGATTCGTAAACATCAAAACGGTGCAATGCATGTCAAAACCAAGCCAAATATGTCCTGAATTAAGTAAAACGAGTCAAAATGGGGTGTAAAACACGAAGGAAAACAGATTCGAGTTGACTGTTATCAATAACTTGTACTTAAGAACCTCGATATACAAACGTCACAATGTATGCTCAGAACTTTGATAAGTTCATGATTCGAATATTCTACATAAGAATACTCACAAAAAGCTTAAAAACTTAATATAAATTTCACTCAATAATTTCTGAACTAATTGACAGTGACTCTATTTGCCTTTATATAGGCTACAGACTCCAAAATCAATTATTAATTTAGTAATGTGGGACAAAATAACAATAAATAAAAATAATAACAAAAATAAAAAGACAATCTAACCAATATTGTGGGATAATAAAAGACTAAAACAAAAGAAATAATAACTAAAAATAAATAAAAGACTTCAAATAAATTTAACAAGTTTCTGTTTTTCATTAAATAAATTTAACAAGTTTCTTTTTCAATGAAAATCACATCACTGGCCTTTATTAGAGCCGACAATTTCTTTCCTAAACAAGTGTATAATCCCACTTATAGAACTATTTTCAACTTTCAACTTTACTATTTTCAAAATTTTTAGAACTATTTTTAACTTGATTATTATTAGCAACACACGTTGTATCCGTGACACCACATTTCGGGTTATAATCATTGTTACAGAGTTCGAAAATGAGACATTTAATCTCTGAAAAGTCAAATATTGAAGAATTTACATTCAACGTTTCAGAAATCGAATGTCAATATTTTGCCTTAAAAAATAGATTTAATGTGGTGTCATCAATAACTCCTTTCGACTTTTCTTACGGTCATAACATCATTGTTGTTGAGAAGAATAAGAGACCCTAAAAGTTGGGTACGTCAACCAAGTAGCTTGGTTTAAGTGGTAAGTGACTTAGTGGCGGACCCATAAAGTTTTTTACAGTGGGGGCCAAATTCAAAAAAATAAGTTTAAAAAAGATGCAAGAGCCAAGTTTCAAACCCGTGACATTAGCATATGTATTTAAGCTTCTAAACAGTTGAACTATATGGATAATTACATGAAGAAGTGTCCGAAATAATATACATACATAGTTTTAATATTATTAAAGGGGTATATTAGTAACTTCGCTCGAAAATTTGAGTGGGGTCCATGCACCCCACCCCTACCATCTGGGTCCGCCCCTGAAGTGACTTGAGAATGCCTAGGAAGGTCACCGGTTTGATTCTCCTCTGAGGCGCCATGTTAAAAGATCTCTTGGCTAGGCCTTATCCCTGAGTAAAAGTCAGACTCTACAGGCATGACCCGGACCGAACTCCGGATTAGACGGACCAATGAGTTCCGGATACCGGGAGCTTTAAGCAAAAAAAAAAGTTGGGTGCGTCTCATGGTTTCAAGTGTTACTATTATTGGCCAAAACTAGTACACTATTTCTTTCCTATTTAATTGAGTCAGTTGTTGTAACGCCCCATCCCGGACACCGAGTTCTTATCCGGAAAACGGAACGTTCGGCACGTGACATTTAGAGAAAACCCTAAACCTCACGTAAGCCTTCCATCATATCAGAGTAATTAACAATAAATGCGGAAATAAAACAAACCAATGACTCGGGATTAAGACCCTCAGGGTCTTGCGTATAACAACCCAACCAAAAAGTAACTGCTGTCAAACTATATCATAAATAACTAAAATAAATGCTAGCATCCCCAAATGAACATCCACGTCTAATAAGAAAGGAACGACTGTAACATTTGGCAGTAATGCCTTATTCAAAAGTACTAAAACAATAAACTAGAACATAAACTCCATATGCTCCAATCATAAGCCTGATCTTCGAACTCTTCCTCAAAACATTACCAACCTGCATATCTTCTTATACCAAAAGAGGAGTAAGCTCATGCATAAGCTTAGTAAGGAGAAAGAAGATCAAAAGTGAGATTCATGGTTGTCGTAAGTCGGAAGACACGACATGAAACTACTATATCCACTTTCACAAACAGTTTAGAACAATACTTTAAACAAAAGGAGAAAACCACTTTGGAATACATAATCAATGCATATGAAAACATGTCTATTTGCTATATCCGTTTATCTTGCACATACATGTTAGTTACATTAACTACTTACTTGCTTACTTAGCATATTCATGTCCTTGTCTTTTTCCTATCTGTGACTCTTGTCTACTAGCTTTAAGGCGCAGGATACAACTCGGCTAGCACAACTAACTAAACCTCCAACATGGGACTTACTTGCCCAAGGTACACTTATAAGCACACCGCCTTAAGAACGGCTTGGCTAATATAGCTAGTCACACTCTCCGACATGGGTCTTAACTGTGCCCAAGGTACCCCGTCTATTTGTGCTTATTAACGAATACCCTGCTAAATAGATTCGATAACATGTAAATCAAATAGAGCACATAAAGCACATAAATCTATACTAAAAATCCATGTCTAACCTATAGGAAACATGCAAAGGCCATAACCACACCATACTACCAACCTATCTCCTCTACACGTGTAAAACATAACTCAGAAAATTATCCCGAAACCCAAATAACATTCTGAAAGCGCTGCTGACCTCACAGAACAACCAGAAAGCCAATCTGAGACTTTCCTGGGACGCTTAACCGAGAGATGCCATCGGTTCAGCGAGCCAGTGAATCCTAGATTCACTTTCTGCTCTAAGACTAGTCCGGCATCTTGTCCTAAAACACATAACATGTCCATTTTCGTGCCAATTTACAAAATACAGTATTTAAGCATATTAAAAACATAATCTTTAAAGCCAAAAGAGATACTTTTGATAAGAATAACTCCTTACCTCATAAACATAACGAAAACAAGCCAAACAACGATCAAACTATGGTCAAACTTCAAACCTTTGCGAATCTACGAAACACGAATAAACCCTACCATTAAAACTACGAATTCTAACAAATCCAAGAGTAAAACTACGAATAAAACTAAGGTTTCATGACTAATACGTTCTTGAGAAGAAACAATATTCGAAACTGCTCCTGGACTTGAAATCTCTTAGAAACTAGCACTCTGATCTGCAAACACGTACTAGAACGATCAAAACTGAGCCTGAAGTCCAAAATTGGGTCGCTTAACCGAGGAGAGTGCTCGGTTCAGCGTCCTGCTTGATCCTGGACACGCTCTGGGACACGTCTGGGGTGTCTGGGACACGTCCTGGGCTGTCCTGGACACGTCCTGGGCACCACTGGGTCACTTTACCGAGGAGTGTTCTCGGTTCAGCGTGCCGACTGATCACAAAACCTCAAAAAAGCGATTTTATGATGTCTAGGGCTACCTAGGGTCCTATTTATAGCCTTTTGTCACCATAAGTCGGTTTTCAAAACCTTGAGGGAAAAGAAAACCTAAAAATAAAAAGGAAAATAAATTTCAAAAAGACTAAAATACCCTTACAAAGAAGTGAGGGATTATCCAGTTGTACTTATTTGTTATTATTTAATTAATGTAGATCTTTTTTTGAAGATTATTAATTGTCCAAACTTTTGAGGATATTAGAATTCGTAGCTATGTTTGGATAAATGGTAGAATTGATAAAGTTAGTGTAGACTGTGATGCTTGACGGTGTAATCCGTTATCTATTTATTCTTCTTAGTCTCTCGAGCTAATTATATTTAAGTATCCTTTTAGTTATTTCGTTATTGTCATGTCATTAAGTATCTTCCTTACTATATGTGTTTTTGAAGATTGTCTCAAATAAGTAAAAATAGATAAAGTTTCTTGATAAACATTTATAGATAGAATTGCCGAACAATTTTTCTTTAAAAAAATATTGTTATGAAATACTACAATAATAAGAAAAGAAAATAGAATGAAACTCAAAAGTATTTTCATTATTACTATGAATATATGACGATCAAACTTTTACTACAAAGCATAAAGTGATTGCTTCTTTTTAAACGAGAGTATTGATACATCCAATACTAATTTTACCACTACATCTTACACAACATAATCAGCATCACATATTTTGTTGGGATCCATCACAACATCTCACTACTCATTTTAATCAAGGACCACTACACATGTAGTGGAAAGTACACCACACATTTGTGTAGTACATATATCATTTCTCATAAAACAATGATGGTGTACGTAGTAGAGGCTATAGAGCACAATGCGTGTCCCGGAATAGTATGGGCACGTGTTGGATCAAAATGCCATGTGTTAGGCATTGAGAGAGTGGCAATTTGAATACAAGCCACATGTTAGGTTCAATGAGTAATCATTTTGCAATGAAATACTAGTTACAATACATATGCCGTACAAGACACAACATGTCCAATACAATCTATATGATTAAATGTATAAGTATAGATATAATGTAATACTACATTTTTTATTCATAGAAAAATAACATAGCCATGGTTTCTTTTATCAATAACAAGTCATATAGATGTAGTGTAGAAATCTCTACTTAAACTTCTACATGTTAACAAGTTCAAAGAATGTAATATTGAACGATTTAGATCCCACGTTTATTTAGAGGGAGTACATTTGCAATTATACTGAAGATGTGATATCATATACCATCAAGCATGGATCTAGCATCTGGTAATGGTGAATCTGCCATTAAGTAGGGCATTGTACAACAGCTAGGACCATCGTAATTAATGGTAAACTTCTCACTACAAAACCTTCTTCTGTACCAGTACATAAGGAAGGAACACCAACACTGATTCCATGCCTAATAAGGCCTCGTTAGATCCTTGCTTATTCACATGTTTAATTACCTTGTTTTGTCGTGCACTAATATTTTTTTTTTTTTTGAAGGAAATGTCTTGCACTATTTTTTGTCTTGCACTATTTAGTTTGCATTTTTATCTCCTTCCAACTATATGTTAGGAATTAGCTTATCCTAATAGTGCTGTGTATTTCTATGTGTGCTATGTGTGTGTGTGTGTGTGTGTGTGTGTGTGTGTGTGTGTGTGTGTTGTCCCCTATATAAGGGTGGTGTGTGTGTATGAGGCTTAACTTTTGATATTAAAGAAAGCTCTATTTTCCCGTCTAACCCTAGTTAGGATCAAATCCTAACATCTGGTATCAGAGATTGCTGCCTGTGATCAACTGATTTTTTCGATTGATATTTTTCTTCCCAAATCATGTTCATGCTTTACAACAATGGAATCCGGATTCATGGCTTTGTCGATCTATTGTGTTGAGATGTCTTCAAAATGGAGCTGTGTGCTTGATTCTCATCCTATTCAAGGGAAATATATGAGTGTTCAAGTTTATTACGATCAATTCTGCAGTTGGAGGAATATATTGGAGGCAGTCAACTATATCGATGACGAAGAATCGTATGTTGACGATTATCTTTGTGGACTGAAAATGGATATTGTGGTAAGAGTCTTTGGGATACAAATGGAGGCCACGTACATTGTCGATGCATTTCGTAGGGCTGAAATTGAAGAAATCATGCTTTCTTGGAAAGAAAACTCTAGGAAAAATGATGCGATGAGGTGTTTGAAGAAATGTCCCATCTAGAATCGTGTATAGTCTTGAACTCTAAGGAGCCGAGGACGTTTCGATGAAAATAGTGATGATGTGCTTGATGCTCCAAGTTTTGTGGCAACCAAAGAAGGTTTCAGCAATATTTTTTGATACAAAAGCAATTAACTCGGTCGAAGAAGATGTGTGGAAAACATAGGCCCAAGCCTATATAAGAGGAGAGGGCCTCATCCCCAAAACCTAGGTTTTGGGGATGAGGCCCCTCCTCTTATATGGGCTTGGACCTATGTTTTCCACATGGTATCGGAGCCACCCTTTATGGTGCAAGTGCTGGGCCTATTTGTTGGCCTTGTGTGCCCGGTCCACACTTGAGGGGGCATGTTAAAGTGTCCCACATTGGGAGCTTATGGTTGTTTCATCCACCATATTAAGAGATGAACTTCCCTCACCTCACAACCTAAGTTTTAGGGATGAGGTCCCTCCTCTTATATGGGCTTGGGCCTAGATTTTCCACATGATATCGGAGCCACCCTTTATTGTGCAAGTGTTGGGCCTATTTGTTGGCCTTGTGTGCCCGGTCCACACTTTAGGGGACGTGTTAAATTGTCCCGCATTGAGAACTTGTGGTTGTTTCACCCACCATATTAAGAGATGGACTGCCCTCACCTCACAACCTAGGTTTTGGGATGAGGCCCCTCCTCTTATATGGGCTTGGGCCCAGATTTTCTACATGCTATCGGAGCCATTTCAGACAGGTAACTCCCTTTTCATCAAAGCTGAAACGAAGTTGGGTGATCGGGATAAGCGGACATTTCCGGCTAGAATCGTGATCGCTTGCTCGCCAACCGTTCGACGAAATGGTTAAACCAAAACCAAAATTTGACCGATTTGCGCTTAACAAAAGAGTATTATGAAACCGTTATTGCTTTGAAAATGTTGAGCAAAATAAAACCCGCGAGTTGTTCGGCCGAAATGACCGAACCAAACCACTAAAACTCGCAATTGTCTTCTATGGGATTCATGGTTCCTAATAAGGTTGAAAACCAGTTGGGTGACGGGGTTAGGCAACTTTCTTTGATGAAAATGGGATGTTTGAAAGTTGCCCGCAACTTGTTCGATGAAATGTCAACACGATTTTCAGCAGGGCAGAAAAATAGGATTGAGGGACTTGAAAAATGAGAGCCATCCATGGTTGATTTTACAAGAGATTTAGGCTTTGAAGCTGATGAAACGAAATTTGGTTCAGCCAATAGATCATCGAAAATGACGTTTGATGAGATGGGGGTGTTCATGTTCGACCCGGGCATTAGTTCTTGGTTCTATTGTGGTTGTGATGCGTTCGAATTCACTAATGGTGTTGCACAGGTGTTTGATCCGGGGATTGGTGCTTGTGGTTGTGATGCGTTCGAATTCACTAATGGTGTTGCACAGGTGTTTGATCCGGGGATTGGTGCAACTAGAAATGTTTCTGCTAAGGTTTAATTCAAACCTTGAGGAAGAAGGAGCTATCTATGTATCTCATAGGCATGCCTTTTCCCAACAAATGCGACTACATGGGCTTTGTATAAGCAAGCAAGGGGAGACTGGTCTCATAAATAGCATGGCCACTTCGGGTTTAGGTCTTGATGTTTCAAGGTTATCAAAGACACTTGATGATAATGAGTATTATGCTGTTGAAGGCGAAGAATCAGACGACGAACTGTCCCACCCGATCTTCATAGCAACATCGGGGTATAAATTGATTGATAAAGATTCGGATGTCGATAGCTTACTTGAATTCTCGGTGAAAGCCACATTAAATCCCAAAAAATCGACTGAGCCAGTTTTTACAAGTTCGAAATCATCTCCTAGGAAGTTTTGTTCCATATCTACGATTGGAAAAGTTGAATTGTCTTCAATCAAGGCTGGAGTTCGGCTGATGAATACGGCTGAGGAGTTATTCTCATCAAAAAAAGGAAGTTGTGTAAGGTGCATATCATGTGTTCGATGAAATGCTCAAGCCGGCTCGACAGGGTTTGCTAAAAACGAGGGTCGTTCTTTTATTTCTTTGATAGGAAATGAAGTTATTTCTTCTTCCCGTGAGGGTGGAACTTGGTTGGCTTATGAACTTGCGCGCATTCACATCTCTCCAAGCTTGGGTTTGGTCAAGCCGGGCCGTGATATGTTGGACAAAAGGTTCAAACCATCTTTAGTTTAGCTGAATGATGGGATGGGAAGCAAACTGTCGCCACTAACAATCGGTTTGCTGAAAATGTTGGGCTGTGATTTCATTGATTCAAATTGTATAAAGCAAGATTCAATTGTTAAATTAGGGGTTGGTAAGGTGTTATTGTTCGTATTTGACCCGGGCGGTAGTGAACCATTTGAATAACAAGATCAAAAAGCAAATCTAAAATCACAATCAAAACGCTTGGGAGGAGCCGGGAAATCAAGCATCGTCTTACAAAATATTTGCTCATCTATGCATTTGAGAAATCAAGGAAAAATGATTGCACATGCTTCGAGTTCTAGCTTTAGAAGAGACCTTTGATAGCCGATGGGTTCATATGTCTAATGAACTTGATGTGTTTACTTTCGTTTCGGGTGTTTTTGCTCGAGAATATATGGAGACACAAGGTGAGATTCCTTGTATAATGAAGATTGAAGATCGTTTTATCATCATTAAGGTGGAGAACTTTTTTGGTGACAAGTTGGTATTCATTTTTTTTAATGAATACATCCTTGTGTCAAGGATGTTTTCCAAGGGAGGGAAAGAGGATGGTATGTATTGGTGATAATGGGATACAATGGGTTATGATAATGAGATACATTGGTGATAATGAGACATGAAATAGGATTGTCAAGTCGCTAAGATGATATGAGAAGTGATTCAAAATTTCGATCGGTTCGTATACACATGAGAAGAGATGAAGACGGTAGGATTTAGCCAATGCGGATCCTTGTGTTGATGTCAACTTGGAAAATCATGTTTGAGCTCTTTTATATCCTTGAGGACAAGGATAGTTTAAAGGAGAGGGTGATGTTAGGAATTAGCTTATTCTAATAGTGCTGTGTATTTCTATGTGTGCTAGTGTGCGTGTTGTCCCCTATATATGGGTGGTGTGTGTTGTATGAGGCTTAACTTTTGATATTAATGAAAGCTCTCTTTTCCCGTCTAATTTCTCTTCTCCCCTAATCTTCTCTGATCCATCCCCTAATTCCTCTCTTCTATCCCCAAATTTCCCCTCAAAACCCTAGTTAGGATCAAATCCTAACACTATAAATTGTTTATTGTTTATTGTTATTACGGATCGATCAAGAAGTGATGGTGATTGTGAGTTAGATAAACAATTAACAAGCAAACAAACACAGAAACAAGAAGAACACAGATTTAACGTGGTTTCCGGCAATGTGCCGACTACTCAGCAGGTTGATCAACTCTGCTGCTGCCTCAAACGAACACCAAACCATAGCTTTCACTCCAGACTTCAGCAGCATAGTTTAAGTCACCATTACATTTATTTTCTTTGGTTTTTTGAGCAAGTTGTTATAGTAAGGATGACTCGTTTTCACGGAAGTTTAAGTCACTATTGGACAAACACATGTTTAAGATAATTGTTATACGATTAACCAATATTCATTTCTAAAAAAAGCCCCAACAGTCCAGACAACTACAGCAGCATACAAAGTTTTCACACTTGTGTAGCTAACAATGGAGACAATGTATATATATATTATAAGCTCTTCCCACATCCTTAATTATGATCCATTGTGTTTTTTACTCTCCATAATGGTGAAATATCCAACCTCTCATGTAAAGGCAACCTAGAATTTCTAAATTAAATAATCAGAAGCATCTCATTACATTTAGATATGAATCTGAATAAGATAACCACAACCAAAATGTGCAATTTCAGAAATACGCTGCAAAAATATACAGAGTTGTTGAAACCACACTAAACATGAAACACTTTAATGCTCATCAACCAAAACAATACATGCAGTTTCCATGTTTTCTTTGCACATGCAGTTGTAGACATTCACCGTAACTTCAACAAAAAGTAGAATATTTATTCCAGAATAGACAAGCAATAGTGGCAAACTAACAAATGTTTCTATCCAAAAATCATGGATGCATCAATAAAGAATCACGTAAATCTTATCGAAAAATACATTTCCGATGGCAAACACAAAAAAAATTATGAAGTAATTAAGAACCATCATACTCAAACTTCCATTTTAATATCAAACACCAAAAGATGGGAAAATCAAACTTATAAAATCCAACAACCTCGTCAACAGCGTTTTAAGTAACCTTCAGAAATCATGAAAGCCTTGGCCTCTGCTTGTGCCTCTTCAATTAAACCACAATTAGAATTATAAAGCAAAAAAACTTCCATATCGATCGTGTCATATTCATCAGGAATCACTCACATTAATTGTAGCATGCATATCAACCACACACTATAAGACATTCCACATCTACTATACTCAATTATTAGATCTTGACCCAAAAAAAAAAAAACAGAAACCGATAAGAATATAGTAGTATGAAAGATTATAACATTTAAAGGCCAAAAAACCAGGAGATATAATATTGTAAAAAGAAAAGTAGCATACACCAGCAGATTGCATGTTCCCTTTAACAACCGGTCGAAGAAGAACACGTACTTTGTGATTTTGCTAACAATATCGATTAAATAAGCAATTAGATATTAGTATTTTTCAAATCAATTGTCAAAAACTAAAGAGCTTAACGATTCACAAACACATTCCACATACTGTGATACCCAATTAAAGTTTGCTTTTTCAATCAACACACACTGTTAATTAAACCCCGGAAACCCACTATATAAGGGGCGGCAGTTTGGCCTCCGATAAGCAAAACCTGGGTCCGAATTCTCGACTTTGAGAATCCCGGCTTTACCCAAAAGATGGGGAGAAGCCGGACTCTAAAAACACAGTTTGGAAAAACCTAGATAGAATCGCTATTCGGGAAAAGAACACGTAATGAAGGGATACTTGAAGAACGAACTGTTGATTAAAAGGAAAAACAAAGAAAAATTTCAGAAGACAATAGTTGGATGTGAATAGTTGATTTTAACTATCGTGGCCAAACCTGGTGGGAGTATTTATTTTTAAGGTGGTAACGTGGAAGGCTACCTGATTATTACGATAGATATATATTTTTGACATGATAGACATAATTTTAAAATGTGATTGTAATTAGTTGACATAAGGGGTGGTTTAGTCCGTTCATACGGAGGTAGGACATACATTGTACAATATATATATGCTGATACCGAGACAATGAATTTTACACCTAAAATTTTTCATGGTATCAGAGACATAGAGAAAAAAAAATTAGAATAGCGAAAGTCGTGAAGCAGGAAGGGTTCTCTACCTCACCCGATTCACACCCATGGCTGGAGAGAAGAATCAAGAGCCTCCTTCTTCTATTGATAGGACCTACCAGTTGTTGACCCAAGAAGAGAGGTTCCAGGCCGGAGCCGGCGGACCTAGGCTGTGAGGGACGAGAAGGAGAAGCTCATGGAGTTTAAAGCTGAGATTCGTGGCTAGCCGATCTCTGGCGATAACTCCGGCACTTACTGTACCCATTGCAATCGGAATGGGCCAGCGGGAGGTAGAAGAACCAATAAAAGCAACGGTGGACAGGGATTGAGTTCTCTACTCTCGCCTGCGGGGAAAGCAAATAATATTGGGGGTGGCTCGGCTAGTCAACCATCTATTGTGACTCACCCGCCCTCCAATTGGGATCGTCTGATGTGCTCGCCTATGCTGTGTGGTGCTGTGACCATGTGTAGTATTCAAAACGACGTCGTTTTGAGTTTTTTTTTTTTTTTTTTTTTTTAAGCTCGGAACCAAAAACGGCGTCGTTTTAACCCTTTACCTTATCACAGCAGCCCCTGCCGTGTAATACACACAGCAGAGGATCCGGGCTCCCCGCCCTCGGCTGAACAGGCTGGTATAGCCCACTTGACTCCGTCCCAGTGGCAGGGTATTTTGGACATTTTAAATTTATCTAAAACACGAGACCGTTTGACAGGTGAAAAATCATGGATTCTTGACACCGGGGCAACACACTACGTTACGGTAAATATAAAATTGTTGAGTGGTGCAAAGAAAATTGAACAATGCACCATCGGGTTTCCCGATGGCCGTACCTCAATTGCTATACATGAGGGGACTGTGATTTTATAAGAAAATTTATGCCTTAACCATGTGTTGTTTGTTCTACAGTTAGATTGCAATTTGTTGTCTCTTATTCAACTTATGGATGAAAATAATTATATGGTTCAGTTGACAAACTCTCTATGTGTGATATAGGACCGAGGGACAAGGACACCGATTGAAGTGGGTGAGTGGGAAGACGGACTACTCTTTTTTCGGGGAGTACCACATCTGAAGGTGTTATCGGTTCGTGGTGATGGTTCTATGGAACTGTGGCACAAGAGGATGGGACACCCTTCGGAAAAGGTTCTCAGAAAGTTTCAAAATTTTAGTTTTTCTAGTGTCTTGAATAAAGATGGTTGTGATTCTTGCTTCCGTGCGAAACAGTCTCGTGAAAGCTTTCCACTGAGCCTGAATAGAGCCAGTATGATATTTGAACTAGTACATTGTGATCTATGGGGGGCCTGTCACACACCCTCTATGTGTGTAGCCTCTTATTTTATGACGATTGTCGACGATTTTTCCCGTTCCGTGTGGGTTTTCTTATTATATAATAAAGTGGAAGTTGAAATTACTTTCTTGGAATTTGTTGCGTTGATTGACCGTCTGTTTAATCAGAAAATCTCACGAGTGCGTAGTGATAATATGACATAATTTAAGCATTTGTTTCCATATTTTCGAGAGCATGGGATTATCTTTGAAACCTCTTGTGTTGGTACACCCCAACAGAATGGTCGTGTAGAGCATAAGCACCAGCATATTTTGAATGTGACACGGGCCCTTCGGTTTGAGGGACATTTACATGTGCGGTTTTGGGGTGAGTGCGTTATTGCGGTGTGCTATTTAATCAATAGAACACCATTTAGTGTCTTGATTTTAAAACACTTTATGATGTCTTATTTGGCAAAAACATCTAACCTATATATGATTTGTTTCCTAGGATGCCTATGTTACGCACATAACCAACATCATAAAGGCGACAAATTTGAGAGTATGAGTCGAAAGTGTGTTTTGACCTTGACACTCATTAGATATTTGTGTCACGAGATGTACATTTCATTGAGCATGTATTTCCTTTTTCTGTGGGAAAAGATTATCGGTGTGACACTCCTAATGCACCATAATTGGCGGAGGTGTATACTGAAGAATGTGATGACACACCGGTCGGTTCTCCCCTAATATAGATGACCCAGTTGAGGGGGGTCTCCTGATGTGGATGTGGATCAGGCTATTAGTGGTACCAGTCCGGTGGTAAAAGTGACCGAACCCACGGAGAGGGAGGTTGTAGTCCTGGTAGAGGATAATGACTTGGGCATGGCAAACGAGCAAAAATGTCTAACTCTCGGCTACATGATTATGTTACTCAATTGATTTTGGATAAGAATGGTCCATCCCCTCATTCATCTTCGTCATCGATTGCCTCAGGTACTCCTTATTTTTTTTCAAACTTTGTTGATTACGAGCCATTTTCTAACAAACACATGAGGTACATTGCAGCTATCTCTGTAGGGACTACTCCGAGATATTTTAAAGAATCGATGAAGCACCCTTGCTGGCGAACAGCCATGGCCTCAGAAATTCTGGCCTTGGAAGAACAGGGGACGTGGGAACTTCAACCACTGACCCCGGGTAAGAGAGCACTCGGGAGTAAGTGGGTTTTTGCATAAAAGTATGATGAGCATGGGGTCTTGTAGAGACTAGAGACTAAAGGCTCGGGTGGTGGTTTCCATTAGGTGGAGGGCATTGACTACAATGAGACGTTCGCACCTGTGGCGAAAATGGTGATCGTACGGACTTATTTGGCTGTTACTACAATTAAAAATTAGGAAATTCAGGAGATGGATGTACAAAATGCGTTCCTACATGGTGACTTGGATGAGGAAATCTATATGAAAATTATGCCTGGTTTTGATGAGAATAAATAGAATTTGGTTTGCCGGATGAAAATGTCCCTCTATAAGTTAAAGCAGGCACCCCGGTGTTGGTTTGCGAAGCTCGCTACTGCATTGAAAAATTATGGCTTTCGCCAGTCATACTCAGATTATTCTCTGTTTACACTTCAAAAATAGGATATTCAACTCAGTTTGCTAGTATATGTGGATGATATGCTTATTGCTGGTAATGATCGGGTGTTTATGGATATCTTTAAACAGTAACTAGGAGCTTGTTTCAAGATGAAAGATCTTGGTCATCTTAAATATTTTCTCGGTTTGGAAGTGGCCCGGGGCGGTCAGGGCATATTCTTGTCCCAACGGAAATATGCCTTGGACATAATTACTGAAGCGGGACTCCTTGGGGCCAAACCGGCTGACTTTCCTATTGAACAGAATCATAAGCTTGCACTTGCTTCCGGTCCTCTGTTTGATGATCCAGCCAAATATCAGCGTTTGGTTGGGCGCCTTATCTATCTTGGTGTTACTCGTCTAGATTTGGCATATGTAGTTCATATATTATCTCAGTTTATGCAGCAACCTCGAGTAGAGCATTGGGAGGCTGTGTTACGGGTGGATAGATTTCTCAAATTACATCCTGGTAAAGGTATTTTACTGCGGGTTGATAGTTCCTTGACCCTGGCAGGTTGGTGTGATTCCGATTGGGTGATATGTCCATTGACGCGCCGATCTCTTACTAGATGGTTTGTTTTTCTTGGGCTCTCGCCGGTTTTCTGGAAAAACAAAGAAGCAGTAGACGGTCTCTCATTCCTCGGCTGAATCTGAATATCGAGCAATGGAGGCAATCACATGTGAACTAAAGTACTTGAAGCAGTTACTTGGAGAGCTTGGCGTTTTAGTTTCGAAAGGTATGCGGACAGCCAGTCAGCGTTATACATTGCTCGAAACCTGGTGTTTCATGAATGGACCAAACACATTCAAGTAGATTGTCATTTTGTGCTTGATGATATCACGGTAGGTTTGATTGACCCTACTTACGTCTCCACCAAGGTGCAATTGGCGGATATTTTTACTAAAGCTCTCATGAAACAACTGTTATAGCCATAGTATCGTATGCCGAATAAATAAATAAACAGGAAATTAAGAACACATTTTATTAATATGAAATAAAATTATTACAATACTGTAATTGAAAAAAGAAAAAGCAATGAAAGGATATCTCCAACTGAGGTGAGATGGAACTCTGTCCTTAAGACAAATTTGCTCCGGCTTGTACCCCGGTTTATGCAATTGTCTCCCAAGATTACTCGGTTACCTGTTCAGAAAGAAGGTACTTCAATTTCTGAACCACTTCGAACTCTGATGATGCCCAGAAACTGTTCACTATGAATGCAAAAACTATTTTATGCAATGGAATGTATAAATGCTCTTGTATTGCTTGAATACTTCAGTGTTTATTCCATCTTGTGAGGACTTGTTTATATAGAGGCTCAGATTGTAATGGAAGAGTCTCTGCAATTAATTTCATTTATTGCATAACTCCCACTACTTCCACTTTACTCCACTTTGATAACTCCAAGATGAAAGGTCTGATGATAAAGGATATCTCCAACCGAGAAGTTCTCGAAGATGAAAGGTCTCGAAGTAGATGAAAGGTCTCAAAAGCAATGAAAGGATATCTCCAACCGAGGTGAGATGGAACTCGTCCTTAAGACAAATTTGCTCCGGCTTGTACCCCGGTTTATGCAATTGTCTCCCAAGATTACTCGGTTACTGTTCGAAAGAAGGTACTTCAATTTCGAACCACTTCGAACTCGATGATGCCAAACTGTTCACTATGAATGCAAAAACTATTTTATGCAATGGAATGTATAAATGCTCTTGTATTGCTTGAATACCCATCTTGTGAGGACTTGTTTATATAGAGGCTTTGTAATGGAAGAGTCTTCCAATTAATTTCATTTATTGCTAACTACCACTACTTCCACTTTACTCCAAGTATTGATGATAACAGGTTCGAAGATGAAAGGTCTCGACTCATCATTCTTTGCCTTGGCCAAATGAACCCTGAGACTTCTTCCAAGCTATTGCTAGTTCACCTCAGCTGACTCATCCTTTGCTAAATGATGAGTTCTGCCTCAGCTGACATGCTGAGTTGGTTTAGTTTCGTCCAGCTGACTTTGTCCAAAATTGACTCATGCTGAATGCTGAGTTCTGCCTCAGCTGACATGCTGAGTTGGTTCAGTTTCTTCGAGCTGACTTTGTCCAAAAAGATAATACTAGCCCTCAGGCCCACGAAGGCCCAATTCCCCAAGCCCAAGCCCAAGCCCACGGTCAACGGTCAATGGGCACGGGCGGGCGGCGGCGGCGCGTGCGCGCGCATGAGGCAATTTTAGCAGAACATAGTCTGTCTAAAACCATTTTGAACTCTCTCCCTTTCTCTAGGAGCTTATACGAATCATCAACTATCATCATATAAATACTTGACATTGGAACACTCAAGTTCCATTGTGGGACAAAGTTTTACACTACTTTACTTCACATATCTCACAACAACTTAAAGCGTTAATATCTTATTCACCCGTACTCCGAATTGAATGATTTCAAATCCTATTGTCAACTACGTAACACGTAGTTTCCAATGATTTTAATAAAGTCTCAATAAATTTAATAAAATTCTACCGAACTCGCTTTTTAAAATAGTTGTCGTAAATGATTAAAAAATCGATAAAATCGATAATATCATTTTTCCTCTATTTTCTCCAACAATTCCCCACATGAATGGATATTAATGCATATGCTGACTCTGAAGAGTTTTCTGACAACAAATATTGCATCAGGAGAGGTAGCTTCTGGCTTTGAACCTGCCTTAGTGAAATGCTATCGGATCTACTCGGCTAATCATGAACTATGTCTTGAACCGTTCAGCCTTTATTGTAAAACCAGACAATAGTACTCACACAATATTTCCCTAAACACCATATTTGGTTCTCATGATTGTGTTCATTTTGGCCATGAATCACCCTAGTTTCAGAAAGTGCGTTAGAAAATTCTAGCCTCTGAATTCTCACAAAAGCGGCCCCACTTCACACTTACATAGGTGACCTCCTATCAAGAGTATTCTGCCATACCCCACTCGAATTTAACCAAGTTATAGGAATCATTAAAAGTTTTCACTTAACCTTTACACCATTGACAGATAATTCTTTTATTCACAGAATGGGTAAGTGTTCACGGAATCTTCATAACTTAGTTGTCCCATTGAACCATGATCTTGGGATCTCCAGTCAACATGGTTGGGTTACCATTACAAAGTTTATGTCGTAATAGGCTTAAGTCCCATTCCGAGTGTCAATTTTGACATTTGATCTCTAGGTAAACCTTTTGTACGCGGATCCGCAAGATTCTCCTTCGATCTAACTAAATCGATGGAAATCACACCATTAGAGATCAGTTGTTTAATAGTGTTGTGTCTACGACGTATATGTCGAGACTTACCATTATAGATATTGTTTTGTGCTCGACCTATAGCCGACTGACTATCACTATGTATGCTTATAGGAGCAATAGGTTTAGTCCAGCATGGAATATCCTCTAGGAATTTATGAAGCCATTCGGCTTCTTCTCCTGCCTTGTCTAATGCAATAAACTCTGCTTCCATCATGGAGCGAGGTATGCATGTTTGCTTTGTGGATTTTCATGACACCACAGCACCACCAATAGTGAATACATATCCACTTGTGGCTTTCGAATCTTTTGAGTCTGATATCCAATTTGCATCACAGTATCCTTCTAATACTGCTGGATATCGTGTATAACGTAATCCTAGATTCATTGTAAACTTTAAGTACCTCAATACCCTTATCAAAGCTCTCCAATGATCCTCATTTGGATTGCTTGTAAACCTGCTCAGTTTATTCACAGCACATGCTACATCTGGTCTAGTACAATTAGTTATGTACATCAGACAGCCTATTATTTGTGAATATTTCATCTGAGACACAGGTTCACCTTTGTTCTTGACTAAGTGCAAACTAAGTCAATTGGAGTTTTCACAGGACTTTCATGAAAGACATTAAATCTTTTTAGAACAGACTCGATATAATGAGACTGTGTCAAAGCAAGTCCATCAGACATTCTACAGATTTTAATTCCCGAATTACATCTGCAACTCCCATGTCTTTCATATCAAAATTTCGAGTCAACATCTTCTTAGTACTCAAGATTATATCACGAGTACTTCCCATGATCAACATGTCATCAACGTACATACATACTATCACATAAGAATTAGAAGTGTTTTTGATATAGACACATTAGTCACACTCGTTAATTTTAAACCCATTTGACAACATTGTCTGATCAAATTTTGGTGCCACTGTTTTGGTGCTTGTTTGAGCCCATACAGTGATTTAACGAGTCGACACACTTTGTGTTCAAGACCTGGAACTACAAAACCCTCGGGTTATTCCATGTAAATTTCTCCCTCTAATCCACCATTTAAGAAAGCAATCTTAACATCTATTTGATGGATTTCCAAGTTATAGACCGCAGCGATCTCAATAAGAACCCTTATTGAAGTGATTCAAGTTACCGGTGAATATGTATCGAAGAAATCAAGACCTTCTTTTTGTCGATAACCCTTGGCTACCAATCTGGCCTTATATTTATCAATAGATCCATCATCTTTAAGTTTTTTTCTTAAAAATCCACTTACAACCGAGAGCTTTATGCCCTGGTGGGATATTAACCAACTCCCAAGTGTGATTTTGCATAATGGAATCTATTTCACTTTTGATCGCTTCTTTACAGTAAGGAGCTTCTGGATTTGGCATAGCCTCGGCATATGTTCTTGGATCATTTTCTACCATATAGGTGAGAAAATCTGAACCGAATGACGTTGAAGTCCTGGCCCTTTTACTTCAATGAGGTTCTGGTTCCTCATTTTCTAAAGTGTTATCCTCCGTGGATTCAAGTGTCCGCTTATTTGGACTCGCGTCTTTTCTGTCTTTATTAGGAAAGACATCCTCGAAAAACACAACATTTCTTGACTCCATGACTATATTCACATGTACATCAGGGATATTAGATTTGTGCACTAGAAATCTAAGTTGATTTTCGACTTCATTCTTATAGTTTTTGAAAGCCTCAATTGTATCATCTTTGCTACTTAGCAAATAGACATAACAATATCTTGTACAATCATCAATAAATTTTACGAAGTATTTTTTACCGCCTCTCGATTGCACAAATTTTATATCACACAAATCTGTATGAATTAATTCCAACGGTTCTGTGTTTCTTTCCACTGATGGAAACGGTGCCTTAGTCATTTTCGCTTCGACCTATATTTGGCATTTATCAGTTTCATTAAACTTTAAATTAGGTAATAAATCTAATTTCATCATTCTATGAATTGATTTATTATTCACATGTCCTAATCGATTATGCCATAAACAAGAAGACTCAAGTAAGTACGCAGAAGTAGATGCAATTTTATTAGCCTCATCGGGCACAACATTCTTAGGCATAATAGCCATTACACTCAACTTAAACATACCCTCAGTGAGATATCCTCTACCGACAAACACTTCATTTTTTGTCAGAATGACCTTATCAGAACCAAACACCATCTTGAACCCAGCCTTTCTTAACATAGCACCAGAAACTAGATTCCTACGAATGTCAGGAACATGGAGAACATTGGTCAATGTCAGCTTCTTCCCAGAAGTCATCTTCAGAATCACATTGCCTGTTCCCAGAATGTTTGAATGAGAAGAGTTTCCCATCCACAGTTTCTCACCATTTCCACCTTATAGGTTGAAAAAATTGCACGGTCGACATACATGTCTTGTGGCTCCGTGTCCACAAACCATTGTCTTGGATTTCCCACAATATTGCATTCTGTCATCACAGCGCAGAACATATCATCGTCACCATCAGTTTCAGCCACATATGCCCTTAGCTGAAATGGCTTCTTTCCACGGCACTCAGCCGCACGATGCCCGTATTTGCCACAGTTGCAGCACTCACCATTAAACTTAAATAGAGTTTGTGGTTTCTTGGACGATTCACCAGTTTTCTTCCTCTTTTGATTTTTGACCTCAGCAACATGAGCTTTGGCATGTCCAACCTACACAGAACTTTTCTTTTCCGACCCTCTATTGTCCTCCTCAATACGGAGTCGGACAATCAGATCATCCATTGTCATCTGCTTTCGCTTGTGTTTGAGATAACTTTTATACTCCTTCCATGAAGAAGGTAGTTTCTCAATTACACAGGCTACTTGAAAATTCTCATCAATAATCATACCCTCTTCTATGAGTTCAGATAAAATTATTTGTAGTTCATCAACCTGTTTAATTACAGTTTTGGAATCTACCATCTCATACTTTAGAAATTTACCTACAATAAATTTCTTAGCACCTGCATCCTCAGTTTTATATTTTTTATCTAAGGCAAGCCACAAGGTTTCAGCGACTCAAACGTACAATATACACCATACAGAGTATTGTCTAAGCCGTTCAGAATGTAATTTTTACATAAAAAATCACTATGATTCCAACTCTCAAGAGCAAGCAAAGCCCTGTGTTCAAGGTTGTCTGGAGACACAACTGGTTTCTCTTCAGTTAGCATCCTGGCTAATCCAAGTGTAGTCAAATAGAACAGCATATTTTGCTAACAACGCTTGAAATTCAGCCCGTTAAATTTCTCTGGTTTCTCTCCATGAGAAGAACCAGCCACAACAACAGTTGATTGTGTCACATTAGTAGTAGGCACAGTTGCATTTGATAGTGGATTCAGACTTCCACTTGCCGCAACATCAGTATTTGGTGTCATTGACGCATCAGTGACAACAGCCATTTCTGTTCAGAAAACAGAAGATCAACAATTCAGTTTTGGTTCGAAAAATCGAGACCAAACAGCAGCAAGAAAAGATTTACTAAAATCAAAACTGATATTCAGTTTGATCGGTTTTATTTTTCTTTTCTTTTTTACGAAATGAACTGAATATCGGAACAGATATTCAGTTTGATCAAAAAAAATGTTCAGAAACGAACTGAATATTTATTTTCTTCTCGCATACAGATACTTTTCAGATCATAAGAAAGCTCTGAAAATTTTGTCTTAAGATTGTTATAGCCGTAGTATCGTATGCGAAATAAATAAATAAACAGAAAATTAAGAACACTTTTTATTAATCTGAAATAAAATTATTACAATACTGTAATTGAAAAAAGAAAAGTAATGAAAGGATAACTCTAACTGAGGCGAGATGGAACTCTGTCCTTAAGACAATTTTGTTCCGGCTTGTACCCCGGTTTATGCAATTGTCTACCAGGATTACTCAGTTACCTGTTCAGAAAGAAGGTACTTCAATTTCTGAACCACTTCGAACTTTGATGATGCCTAGAAACTCTTCACTATGAATGCGAAAACTATTTTATGCAATGGAATGTATGAATGCTCTTGTATTGCTTGAATACTTCTATGTTTATTCCATCTTGTGAGGACTTGTTTATAAAGAGGCTCAGATTGTAATGGAAGAGTCTCTGCAATTAATTTCATTTATTGCATAACTCCCACTACTTCCATTTTACTCCAAGTATTGATGATAACAGGTTCGAAGATGAAAGATCTCAGAAGAAGATGAAAAGTCTCAGCTGACTGAGACATTCAGTCTGCTGAAGGTGCCTTGGCCGAACAGTCAGTCTGCTGAACCCTCAGCTGACTTCTCCCTTGCTGATGCTAAGTTCGCCTCAGCTGACTCATCCTTTGTTGAATGCTGAGTTCGCCTCAGCCTCGCCCAACATGCTGAGTTGGTTCAGTTTCGTCCAACTGACTTTGTCGAAAAAGATAATACTAGCCCTCAGGCCCACGAAGGCCCAATTCCCCAAGCCCAAGCCCAAGGTCAATGGGCGGGCGGGCGGCGGCGCGCGCGCGCTTGTGGCAATTTTAGCAGAACATCGTCTGTCTAAAACCATTCTGAACTCTCTCCCTTTCTCTAGGAGCTTATACCAATCATCAACTATCATCATATAAATACTTGACATTGGAACACTCAAGTTCCAATGTGGACAAAGTTTTACACTACTTTACTTCTCATATCTCACAACAACTTAAAGCGTTAATATCTCATTCACCCGTACTCCGAATTGAATGATTTAAAATTCTATTGTCAACTACATAGCATGTTGTTTCCAATGATTTTAATAAAGACTCGATAACTTTAATAAAAGTCTATCGAACTCGCTTTTTAAAATAGTTGTCGTAAATGATTAAAAAATCGATAAAATCGATTAAATCATTTTTCCTCTATTTTCTCCAACAACAACTTCAATCTTTGTTGCGCAAGTTGGGCGTTCATGATCATCACGCTCTCACTTGAGGGGCTATTACAATAGATATTACGATAGATATATATATTTTTGACATGTAATAGATATTATTTTGACATATGATTGTAATTAGTTGACATAAGGGGTGGTTTAGTCCGTTAATACGTAGGCCATATTGTGTATATATATATATATATATATATATATATATATATATATATATATATATATATATATATATATATATATATGTTGATACCGAGACAATGAAAGACGGACTTTTACACCGTAAAAATTTTCACTTATCAATATTTTCTTGCTTGAAAAAAGGGAGAGGGGACGCATGCTGGAGCAGCAGCTTCTCTTTTAATAATATATAGATTTTAATATAGTACCGTAAAATAAACATCAACGTATTGTACTATTATGTATGTATTTATGACAAATGTTAAATACTTGCTTCGGTTTGAATAATATTCTGCATTGTTACATGGTATTTTGCTATCGTTGATTTGCTTTACAGACCACTAGTAAAAAAAAACCAAAAAAAAAAAAACACAAATTGAGAGAAAAATACAAGAAACCCCACTGCATTTCTTCTTTGGTGAAATGTCGATCAAAAGCTAACTTCACAGATTTCCTTTCCTCATATCTGAATTAAATAAGGGAATAATATATATAAAGTTTAATGTATCAACTTCTTGAAATAAGTAAACGACACTTGGTGTAGTAAATTACGGCATGAACAGTTTGCTTAACTTCAATAGAAAGGCAAGTGTAAACGTCATTTGATATCTACAGACTATCGAACTATGCAACAGCAAGCACAAACCTTCTTTCTTGTCAAGTCAACTATATATATATATAATATCACGAATCTAATTTAGCTGTATATGAGCTGCGGCTCATACCCTAGCGGTGATGTATGTGCACTGGGGTCTACCCCGCTTTCCTACAGTGAGAGGTCCAGGGTTCGATCCCCGCCCCCTCCTTTCGTTTCCGAAAAAAAAAAAAAAAAAAAAAAAATTAGCTGTATATATATTTCAGTTTACAGATCCAAGTAACATCATAAAAATCACACATCTCATAAAATACATTATATGAAACACCATAAATACCCAAAACACCCAGGACACATTTGGTGGCCCCTAGATGGGAGACCCACCGGCTCCGCGGTGGGCACACCACCGGTTTCCTTCCGGCCCCGATATCCAGAAGTTGCATCTTTTTATTTCCAGCAACCTTAGAGGGTTGTTGGTCGGTTTTCATGCAAACCCTTTGTCCCAACACTTTAAAAACGAATCAAAGTATGATACCCGAGTCGAATTTGACGTCTACATCACTTTCGGATCCTCGTGACATTATTAATTACTATATCTCAATATATATTTGTTTTCACATTAAAAATATCCTACAAACTCCCGAAATACGTCAAGTGGGTCCCACAAGTTTAGTCGGCACCGTCTCAGCGGTAGAAGGGTGTACTTTCTAGACGGCAGCTCTGTCATAACATTCTACAACATATCTTCCTGCAACTCCAGATTGTTAATGAAACCATAAGATGACCTTTGGCTTTCTGATCGCGCGACAAAAAACACCTAGTGCATTCATGTTCTTCAAACTTGAGCCTATTTACCAAGCTATTCTAACCTTCAATTCCTACTTTTCTTTCAAGTTCTTGGGAAACCCTGCTACATTATAGGCCCAAACATCTCTAAGCTATCAACCCATAACACTATAATTGTAGCCCCCGAATGAGTAGGGAAATGAGCCGTAATTTCCGTAAGGACCAGTTAAGTGTAAATCAGGGAAACAACACAAACACAATCACGGTAACTAGTCACTACCATTACCGGAGTAAATGGTGTGACTCAAAGACAACAACAAAGAAACGAAAAACAAATAACAAGAAAAATAAAAATGACCTAATCCTAAAAACTCAACCAACACATAGATATCAACCGGATTCCCCGGCAACGGCGCCAGAAAACTTGATGGTCGTTTTACAGCAAAGCCAACTCTAACCGGCAGGGTACCGAGTCGGTTGTACTATAAATGGCGAGCAAGGTCATATGCCACAGGGAATCTGGTAAAGTATCAAATTCGGTATCATTCCTAGTTCAGGCCAACACAACTACTGAAGACGGTGATTTGTCGGATCACCGGTTTTACAAACTACTATACATAAAATAAAAGAGTTTAAACTATGAAAAAAGTGATAGCCGAGCTATGATCCAATCTAATACTCACAAACCCTAGCTTGATCTGGAAGTGTTTATGACTTACCGAAACGTTTCGATGTCACTCGAAGAGTGTCATTTCCTAATTCCGAGAATAGACATTATTTCAATAATCTACCCTCCTATGTCGGGTTCAACAGTCCGCTGACCGGATTTAACTGACCTAACATGGTCTACGATCAAGAAATGCTCAAAAATTCGATACAAACCTCACACATGAAACCGAATCTAATCAACTCAGTCGGTTTTACAGGGTGATCATAGAACCCCGGTTCCAGTACCTTCTTGCAAAATACATATATAAAGATGATACGTGAAATACGATTATCGTGTGATCAATTCAACAAATGTGATTAAGAATAAGTTCTAGAACTACGGTAACATCAAGAATCAACAATGAAAACATCAAGAACGCCTCAATTAACAAGTTAGGGTTCGATTTCGAAGATTTTCGCATAACTCGGCTATAAAACGATTAGCTAATCATTATAACAACCAAATCACAACAAATCACCAAGAATCAATACCAAGAAATAAGAAGAAATTGAAATTACCAGAAATCGAGACGAAGAACACCGGAAGCGAAAACGAAATCCAAACTGAAAATACAACTAGCTAATAGCACGAGCCTTCAATTTACAATGATTTGATCACAAAACCAACTAAAACAATTCACAATCAAATTTTTAATCTAAAAAGGGTGAAAAAGTACAGAAAAATGATGAAAAACGAGCTAGAAGAAGAGCTATTACATATGGGGGTATTTATAGTGTTTGGGGTGCTAGTGGGTGTATAACTTAGTAGGCGGCTGCCTGTGATCCAATTTGGATCAACTGAGCCAATATGGATGAGTCTCTGCATCAACTGAGCCAATTTGGATGAGTCTCTGCATCAAATAGGCGGTTGCCTGTGGAAAAATCTTCAGTAAATCGGCCATAACTTTGAGTGTAGGCCACCATATCCAGTGAATCAAAATGCATTAGAAAGCTGATTAAATTGTCTTCAACATTCATGAAGACCCCTGCCCAGAAAATTGTTAGGTGTAGTGTCCGAAAGACAATTATCTAATTGTTTTAGGACAGAATTAATAATTCATCTTATTATAAGCATGTATGCTTATAATTAAGACACTACTGAAAACCCTAAGTACCTCGTTTATGTAATCACATAACTCAGTGTATGGCTATACACAAGAGGATTGAGTTAGTGAGATGTACTTAAAATTAACTTAGTCCGTAGCGTTGATTAATTTGAGTACGGGTCTCGTGATTAATATGCTAATAATGCGCCCAGAACACTTTACGGTGTGACAGTCTTTCTGGACTATCGGTAATAGGGTACCTAGTGGGGCGTTTATATATAATGATAATCATATAGGGCTGGACCGATTTGATTGGAGTTCTCGATATAATTCCGTAATCGAGAAGTCTTATCGAATCACAAGATGATCATCTATGGATTAATCTCAATCCTGAGGTGATCACAGACAACTGCTTAGACTAGGGTAGGGTTTGATGTGTTAGTAAGGATCACTTCGTAGTATGTGGTCCAACACTTCTCGTTGGCTCTATTCTGGGATGAGTGAGTAGTCTGTGCTATCACAGATATGGAATCCATTCCTTCCCTCGGGAAGTAGACAGACAGTTCCCTTATTTGTTAACCCTAGAAACTGATTGATCGGCCGAGTTCATATTATATTGAATATGAACTAATAGATCACTAGGGGTTAATGGTAAATAAGGATAATATGTTTCGAGAAGGGTTTACGGAAATATCCCGAATCGAAGTGAACAGTCTATGGAGGATTTATACGTTTGTAATGATTATATCAGTGGACGCTTTCGACTCATAAATTGAGTGTAAGTTATCTATATTTGATAGAGTTCAATTTCGGGTTTATAGTGGTGTAATCCCGGAATTAATAGGTTGGATATAATTATTCTGTCTGACATTAAATTTATTGTAGCTACTGAATATAGGTCCATGGTCCCCGACGCGGCTCCCAAAATAGCATAAATAGTTTTCTTGTTGTTTCACCTTTATTATAATTAAATAGTGGATTGGGCTATTTAATTTGATATGTGGATTAATTGTTTAGTTGGACTAGATAATTAAATACATGAAAAATACATTTTTCGTGGACTCGGCCCAAAATGGTGAAATTTCGTGTGGACTAGGTCAAACCCTAAGTCTTGGCCGAAATTTGTAATATTTATTATTGGGAAATTTGTTTTCTCAATAAATAATAAGACATGTGATTAAATTATTTATTTGTTAAATAATTTAAGGAAAAGAATATCTTTTATATATCCTTATTTATTTTGGAATATACTAGATATATCTTTTTAGGAAAAGGATTATTTCAATTGATTTTATATTAATTAAATAAATCTTTGGAGGATAAGGATTACTCTCCTATATAAAGAGAGTTCTCCCAAGCTTTTTGACAATCACATATAACACGCCTTTATTGTGTAGTACTTGGGTTGATACTTTCGACCAAGTACTTCGGGTTTCGAGTTGGGATAATCTTCGGGATTATTCCGGTAGCATATCAAGGAGGTCCGGCGGCGGGAAACACCATCCACCTGGTGTTGCTGGGAGACACACGTTGGAAGGCTGTGGCTTCTCAACTTGCATGGATACTACTTTTGATCTTGGAGTTAAGCACCATAAAAAGGTAAAATCCAAACCCTCTTGTAGTTTGATCTTTAATTTATGTTCTTTGTTTCGTTTAGATCTAGATCTGATGCATTCCGCTGCGTAATCGGGTCAATCTATGATTGATCCGACGATATTACATCTAACAAGTGGTATCAGAGCCTTTGATCTACCGATCAAAGTATATGAATTTTAGATCTTGGAGTGGAAAAGCATGTTTTAGGTGTTTTTATTTCGTTTTTTTTTTGTGGTAAAAATTCGAAATTAATCATGTTGTATGCTTGTGAATGTTGTGGTTGAAGAGATGGATTGGGGTTGGTATTGTTTACCCGTAGATCTATTTTGTTGCTCCTTTGTTTAGTAACAATTGAGCATAGGATTTGTATCTTTTTTATGTCTTTTTTCGAAATTCCATGTAAAGTAGCATCTTTATTGTAATTTTGATGTTCCGGGCTCGACAAGATGGAGATCTTGAAGAAAAGTTGAAGATCAAGGCGAAACCCAAGGTATGAACGAGGAGAAACGGCCAAAAACCTGTTTTTTAATTAAAAATTCTGCGCTACAGGACTTTCTGCGACGCTGAAAAGCGTCGCTATAAGTTTGTTTTTTTATAAAACTAGCATGCGGCTAGGGTTTTATGCGGCTGTGTGACAATTTTTTTTATAACCTAATTTTTTTTATAAAAGGCTGCCGTTTGGCAAAAAAAAATTTATAAAAATAAAAATTTATATTTTTCTGGGAAATATTTTGTAACAGCCGAAAGAAAAAAAAAAGGGTTTTATTTAATTATAA
This sequence comes from Gentiana straminea, assembly GCA_036785695.1. Classification (NCBI taxonomy): domain Eukaryota; kingdom Viridiplantae; phylum Streptophyta; class Magnoliopsida; order Gentianales; family Gentianaceae; genus Gentiana; species Gentiana straminea. The sequence continues at coordinate 6,619,457 of JAVUPR010000048.1, read as the reverse complement.
TAATTTGGTTTTATTTAATTAAAAAGTCTTTCTCCTCTCGGGTGTTCGTGGTTCGTGATCCGGCGGTTCGAGTTCAAGATTCGAAGATCAAGACTCGAAGACATAGTATAAGTTTTACTTTTCCTTAGAAAATAGTTAGTCGGGGTACCAACGGTCCATCTCGGTGTTTACTTTTCGGTATAATTTTGTGTTTGATAAAGATTACATGCTTAAAACCGGAAAAATGCCATGACTTGCATCTTCATGATTCCACTCCAATGCATACACGTAGTTTTTTAATTTCGAATTAAAATAGACGTGTATAACTCGAATAATTAGTATGAATGCTTATTAATTTAATATGTGGTAGTTAAATAATAAGTAGCTAATTATAAAAACCGAGGACCCGGGTTTTGTCAATCGTTACGATTTTAGTGATGGATTCTCGGTGAATCCCACTTGGATAAATCGTTGAGCTTTTCGGTGATGGCTTCTCTGTGAACCCACATTAAACAGAAACGAGATTACGCTTTGGGTGACAATTTAGAAATCGGAGAATCTTAGTACATGGGTTCGGAAATGGTCTAACCATGGTTGGGCGAGTTCAACCGAGCTTCGGCTCAATCGACTCCCCTCCACGTGTGATGTACGTTACAGTAGTTCGACAGGACTTAGCATAGCCGATAAGCCTTCGGGCTAAACGGGGCTTCTCTTGCCGGATTGGCCTGAATAGTCACATATGTTCCAACGAATAAGACGGCGTAGGCTTTGCCTACCTAACCGACCCTGTTCGGAGTACTTTGATTTATTGTTTCTTATTGTCAAGCCCGAAACCGTAATTAGCAAACCCACCACTTTTTCAAATTATTGAGTGGGAGCGGGGAAGGCGACAGCCAACCCCACGGCCTCTACTATAGATGCAAGCACGTGAGAGAATGGTGACACCTCATGCCGCTTTGATTTCGGCCCCCTTCGGATGGTGTTCACTGCTATCAAAATTCAAGGCTTGGTCTCTGAAAGGATAGGATATCGGGTACTCACCGGGTCACTGACCTGCCCCTCGTAGGCATACTCGGGGCGTACTCTGAGATCTGATATAGTAGGTCACACTCTTTATGGATATTTTCGAAATATCTAGGCTAGAAAAATGAAGGTAATCAATGATTAAGGTCCGGGATGTCTGATTCTCATGAGATTTTTGTTTCTCGAAGCTTAATCATTGAGAGAGATTGTCTCAGTTTAACCGTCATAGTGCTAAAATCGACCCTCTCGGACGGTACTGTGCGAGGTTAAATCCTTGGAATGGTAGGATAAACTTTTTTTTTATAGGTTATTATTCCTAAAATAAATCTATTAGCGAAAATTTATTTTTGAATTTAACTTTCTGTCATTTTATTTACAACTTTAATCTCTAGGCTACTAAACTGTTAGTAATAGGACTTCATTAAAATGTGGAAAGTAACAAGTACGTTGTGATTATCAACAAATGCAGTTAATTTTCGGAAAAGATTTTCTCTTGAGCCTTTAAGAACTTAATGACATAGTATAGGTATGTCACGGATGTCGCTCGTGAAAAACGAGAAACGACCGTACTTATTTTACAAAATATAATATAGGACTATCGGACAAATTCATTTAGTGAATTTTAAAAGTGTAATTACAAAACAAATTTCTAAATTGAAAATTTGGAAAATCATATACATAAGGCGTTGCTAGTTAGACGGTATTTGGAACCGATAAACTAGTGGGAGCCTTAGTCTTATGATTTTTTGTTTTTCTGAATCATTAGAAATGTGTAATAGACTGCACAGGAGTTTCTCCATTTATTGGAAAAACTAGAATAAAGCGTTGCTAGTTAGACAGTATTTGGAACTGATAAACTAGTGGGAGCTTAGTTCTGAGTGATTTTCTAATCTTTGAAAAATCATAAATACAAAGTGTTGCTAGTTAGACGGTATTTGGAGCCGATAAACTAGTGGGAGCTTTATTATGATCTATCAAACCATTCGATACAAAGTGTTGCTAGTTAGACGGTATTTAGAACCGATAAACTAGTGGGAACTTTGGTCTTATGATTTGACGATTAGAAAAATCGATAGTCCAAGCAAGTAACACTGAATATCCCACAATTCAAGAGTAGTGTCTACTCAAACGAACTGCTAGTTCAAGACTGTTTCCATATAAGGAAAGTCGAGAATGGGAAAGAACGTTTATACGTGTTAGTCGTCTAAACTAAGTAGTTTTAAGGCTAAACCGGAAAATTAATAAATTAGAAATTAGAGGATAAGGAAAGTGATTTCGGATCACTGACCAATGCATCCTAGCAATTTTCTCGAAAGCTAAAGTTCTTTGGAAGAACTTGGAAGCTTTGTATTAAACGATAAATAAAATAGACAACGGGCAGTTATTTCAGATAGACTAGTGGGAGTGATATAAGAAAATGAATCTCGGATTCAATTCATGAGTATCACAGAAAATTCATTTTCTATTTTTCGGATTCGTTGGAACAAACGTATTATAAACGCAAATGGTTTCCGTATTTCGATAAACGCTTCTTTCTATTAATTAGTGCATATTCCCTAAAGACAAGATCTGAAGACTGGCTTAGGGTGATTCCTATCTCCCAGTCAAAGGAACACTGTCTCAAAGGAACAATGCCTAAGTTTCCTTTCAATCAGGAAAGGGTAATAGATTTAAAGAAGTAACATAGCTTGTTCATAACAACCTTCTGGGTCATATGAAAGGTACAAGCTAGTGGGAGTTTTTTGAAGTAGTGACATCTTGTCTGACAACTATTCAAGACTCCGGTAAGTTTATCCAAAATATTTGGAGGAAATCTCTGATTTCTCCAGAGATAGAGTATTCCATACTCAGAAATAGGTTATTATGTAGTCTTCGGGACTGATGCTCGGCCTGCCTCCCAGTGAAATGTTTTCACTAAGTGATACACCATAAATTTGCCTTATATAGTTATTGATGTGCTACGATACGCTGCTGAACTCATTTAAGATATTGGTTGCAAAATAACGGTTGTAATGAAAAACCGAGAAGTCTACCTAAAAGATGCCTATGCATTTGTGGATAAGGAGTGAATTCGGTTCACCCCACTTCCCTAAATATAGACATTTAGCATTTAGTGCTTGAAGGTAGGACTGGAAATTTTGCGTACACGTTCAGGTCATGAAATATCTTAATGCATTGAGTAAAGGTTGGTTATAAAACTCGTAAAATCAATAATACTGTCAAACTCGGTCTGATAGAGTCTATAAATAACAACCTTAGATCTGATGCACGGTCCAAGTAATAAAAATACTCGATACGGTATCTTAATTTATTGATGCACGGTAAATAACACACTAGCAAGAGAACTAGGTTCAATCGTAGTATAGTTAGATAGAGTCGAGGTCGATCCCACAGAGACTCGGCTTAAACGAAATATGACTTATTAAACTAAAAGCAAATTAAAGGCGGTCTACGACCAACAATTAACGTAGAATTAAAATCGACACAATAGAAACACAAAACCAACAAAAGACAAAACGACACTAAGACACTTATTTTTATAGGTTTTATAAATAATTAACAAACGGTATTGATAACGCTAGTAGTAATTACTCCCCCATGCTATGTAGATTGATGATGAGACAAAACAAGACATTTAAGATTAATTATTCTGACTACGGGAGTCATCCCCTAAAATAGATCTAGCTCCGGTTAGGCCATCTAGATCATCGTGTCTCCATTACGTGACTTCACATTTTTAGTCTCCATCTCATATAACTTCTGACACAATTACGAAACTAGGGATGCCGGTATAAACCGTAACCTCATCTAAGCAACATTCCTATGATTAGGCGTACTTCTTAGACACCGATTCAATCTCTGTCCTAAATAACAATCACTTTTTGGGTCTCATGTTAAATTACGATGACAAATAATTAAGTTGATCAAGTTTAATTACTCGTTTAAATTACAAAGCAGAGAACCTGACGTAGTCGAAGCCGTTCACAGACAAATCAAGAACATCACAGATCTTGCTACCAACGAGACATAGGCTCACTCCCGGCAAGCTCATATCTGAACCAGATTTGCTCGTGAAATGTCTTTTACGTCTCAGATCTACATAAACATGGGTTCGTAAATTAACTACATAACGAAATCAATACACAAAACGACTACTCCATCACGAAATAAATTAGATCTACGAATAAAGATTGCATAATTGAGTAGACATTATCCTCGAAGACGAGCGTGATTCCCACTCTTCGATACGATCTCTAACCGGCGATTCTAACGACTCCATAATGAAAGAACATAAAATAAAGAAAACATATATTGAAAATAAAACTAATATTGTGAATTGTATTTGCTAAAGTATTTCTAAAGTGTACCTATGACGTGTATTGTATGCCTCTATTTATAGGGGTTCAAGCTAATTAAAAGATATACTTCAAAATATCAAAACAAATAAGAGATAACTCCTGGCCGATCTCAAAAATAAAATGCGCCCCCCTTGTGCGTCCCCCCTAAGTCGGCGCCACACTTTTGATTGGCTCGCCGGCTCTTGTCATGCCTTACTCCTCTTCTCGTTCTTATCCAATCTTTATCTTCAATGCATCTTGGATTTACTTGGATTTATCTTGTAATTTAATTCTTCCATTTATATTTATCCTCCAAAAATTATCTTAATCTGCAAAATAAATATTTATCCCAAAATAAATCATATTTAAATAAAAACGGATAAATACCAAATTATATAATATAAACGGATAAATACCAAATTATATCTTATTAATCACATAACATTAAATAATCAATATAAACATGTGATTTAATATAAAATATATATTATTAATCCCGATTTAAGGCCAATGTTGATGACTTTTACGGGTATAATTTGACCGTCATCAACTACCCCCCACTTATACTTTGATCGTCCCGAACAAAGCATCAATAAGTCATTCCCCAAGACAACAATTTTCATGGTCAAATCATACTTATACAAGAAACTCGAGTCAACTCATACCATTCATGCTTATAAGGTACCCATTATTCACTACTCGCTATGAATCGAAGTGATGTGTGCATGTGCATTTAGTTTTATATATTCGTGGCAAGATTAAAGTTTATGCTAACTTCGAAGTCTTAACCTACCAACATCAGCATTCCTACTCCTTAAGCCTCGCAATGGGTAAAGACATGGTGCAATAAGCAAGAGCGTCATCCATAAGGTTTTTGGACTTGGAGACCGAGAAAAATACTCGAAGCCTCTTAAAAATTGAATTTTTTCCATTTTCATATCTTCAAGCATTAACACATCTCAAGAAAGAAACTTGCTTTAAAAGTAAATTATGCATTGCAAGAATCCTCCTCTCACGGATTGGTCAATAACATTGAATATTACCACAAGCGCGAAGCTACTTTGGTAATGTTACTACAAGCCCAGTGTTTAACTTTTTGTCAAAACACAGATAATTCTCAAGCTTATTACTCCGCTTAGATGGCTAGAAGATAAGAATACATCAGCAGATAAATATCGACTCTAGGTCTGCATAACCAATCATCTATGCAATGTACACATAATTCTTTCAGTTATTATAATTTGTGCAGAATTCGTCGATTCAAATATTGAGTAATCGAATAATAAATAACTACTTGCAATAGTTGGCATGAATATCCTTAAATTTACATTCACATAAGTATAAAATGATCATGTAATCATGCAACTTGGTTCCTTCCTTACTAATTCATTGTATAGAAACTCACAATTCTAATGTACGAGATAATTAATTTGGCATTTGTTCAATTTTTTTTTTTCATTTTTTTCACCGTTTCATTCAATTTTCAATTATAACACATCATGGCTAAGTCTCCTACCCCCCACTCAAACTTGGCATGGTCCCGAATGACAAAGAAAAAGGAGAATTTAAGAAAAAGACTTAGCTCTGGAAACGGCTCTCAAGTAGATGCAGAATGTAGTTGTAGACCAAGCACGTCGTGGAGAAGCAAACGAAAACCTGTTTAAGCAAACCAAACAGAAACTCCACGAAACCGTTAATGACATGTCAATGGAAGTTATAAAATAATGTGGCAGTAATTAGATATAGAATATCCAAAAACAATTTAAGCCACTTTATTTCATACAACCAACGACACGGAAAACCAAAGAGTTAAAACTACAAAACTCACATGTCGGCTATCAAGGAAAAAACCTCGTTTATTCCGAACTTAGAATCGGAACATGGCGAGATGAAAAAAACCTTAACAGTCTCATGCTACTTCATTTAGACAAAACAAAAGATAGTTTTTAAGAAATAGTTGTGTTTATAGTCGTCAGCTCGACTCAGCTCAACGATGGTTTAAATATAGGTGGGATCTTCAAGAGTGAAGACTTCCTCCTCCTTACCTTGACCAAGACCAACATAATGTTTCACACGGTGTCCATTAACCACAAAAGTGGATTGATCTTTCAGGTTCAATAATTCAACAGCTCCAGAAGGGAAAACCTTACTCACTCGATAAGGGCCATACCATCGTGATTTTAACTTGCCAGGAAAGAGTCTCAAGCGCGAATTGTAAAGAAGAACCAGATCGCCTTCCTTAAAGGTGCGGTCCAATATCTTCTTATCATGAAATTTCTTTGTGCGCTCCTTAAATATTTTAGCATTCTCATAAGCTTCCAGACGAAACTCCTCTAGGCGAGTCAATTCCAACAATCTTCTTTCTCCAACTAAACTCTCATCAAAATTCAGCATACGCGTAGCCCACATGGCACGGTGTTCCAAGTTCAACCGGTAGATGACATGCTTTTCCAAAAACAATCTTATAAGGGGACATACCAATAGTCGTCTTATAAGCGTCCTATAAGCCCATAAAGCATCATCTAATCTCAACGACCAATCCTTTCTAGTCGTATTCACAGTCTTCTCCAAAATGCGCTTTATTTCTCGATTTGTAACCTCAACTTGTCCACTTGTTTGAGGGTGATAAGAAGTAGCTAACTTGTGTCTAACCCCGTACTTAATCATCAACTTTTCAAACGGCCTATTGCAAAAATGGCTTCCATTATCACTAATAATGGCACAAGGGGTTCCAAACCGCGTAAAGATATTTTTCTTTAAGAACTTTAGTACAACTTTCGCATCGTTGGTAGGCGAAGCAATGGCCTCAACCCATTTGGACACGTAGTCGACTGCCACTAAGATATAGCGGTTGGACAAAGACGAAGTAAAGGGTCCCACAAAATCAATACCCCAAACATCAAAGAGTTCCACCTCTAGGATATTCTTCAGTGGCATTTCATTCCTTCTCGAGATATTTCCCGTCATTTGGCAAGAATGACAAGATTTAGCATATTGATGCGTATCTTTGAACAAGGTCGGCCAATAAAAACCACATTGGAGAACTTTCGCAGCAGTCTTGTCTCCTCCATAATGTCCTCCGGCCTCATAAGCATGGCAATGTCTAAGGATATCATACATCTCCTCTTCTGGCACACATCTCCTAAAGACATTGTCGGATCCTAGCTTAAACAGATAGGGCTCTTCCCAATAATAGTGCCTAAGATCCTTAAAGAATTTTCTTTCTTTCTTGGGGGTTGAGATTGGGTGGCAAGTACTTTGCGGATAGATAATTCACAAAGTCTTTAAACCATGGTTGTTTATTCTCCTTCACAACCTCAACACGCGAAGATACTGCAGCGCAATCATCCTTTCCATGTATGGCCGTGATGAAGAATAACTGTTCATCAAGAAATGTTTCTCCAATCTCGGTCATTGGCTCATTATCCTCTAATTGTAAACGGGAAAGATGGTCCGCAACCAGATTCTCAGATCCTTTCTTATCACGGATTTCTACATCAAACTCTTGCAACAGTAGAATCCATCTCAACAACCTTGGTTTGGAATCTTGTTTGGCTAAAAGATACTTCAAAGCTACATGGTCAGTCCAAACAGTGACTTTAGATCCTACTAGATAAGATCTAAACTTGTCAAACGCAAAGATGATAGCTAGAAGTTCTTTCTCAGTAGTTGCATAGTTCCTTTGAGCAGTATTTAAAGTTCGACTAGCATAGTAGATGGGCCTAAAGATCTTGTCTTTTCTTTGTCCTAAGGCAGCACCTACGAGCTCTATCGCTTGCATCGCACATCAACTCAAAAGGTAGATTCCAATCGGGCGCAATCAGAACGGGTGCAGTAATAAGCATGCTCTTTAACTTATTGAAAGCTTTCATGCACTCATTAGTAAATACAAACGGCACATCCTTGGCCAATAACTCAGTAAGAGGTCTAGAGATTAAGGAAAAGTCCTTCACGAACCGACGATAGAATCCTGCGTGGCCCAGAAAACCCTGCAATGTCTTAAGATTGGTTGGTGGAGGCAGTTTTTCAATCACCTCTACTTTTGCTCTATCCACCTCTATACCGTTCTTTGAAATACGGTGGCCAAGTACTATACCTTCAGTAACCATAAGATGACATTTCTCCCAATTAAGCACCAGATTCGTCTCCTCGCATCTCTTCAACACTCTTGCCAGATGCGTGAGACATGAATCGAAATCATCTCCAAATACGGAGAAATCATCCATAAAGATCTCTAGGAAATCTTCAACCATATCAGCAAACAGAGAAATTATGCATCTTTGGAACGTTGTTGGTGCGTTGCACAAACCAAAGGGCATTCTATTGTAAGCAAAGGTTCCATATGGACATGTAAAAGTGGTCTTTTCACGATCCTCGGGTGAGATATGAATTTGATAATATCCCGAGTAACCATCAAGAAAGCAATAAAACGCATGTCCGTTCAGTCTCTCGAGCATTTGGTCAATGAAGGGAAGAGGGAAGTGATCTTTACGAGTGGCATAATTCAGCTTCCTAAAGTCAATGCATACTCTATGACCAGTAATGAGTCTAACCGGAATCAACTCATTTAACTCGTTGGCTTGCACAGTCAAACCTCCCTTCTTCGGAACCACATGGATCGGGCTAACCCATTCACTATCAGAGATAGGGAAGATGATCCCCATTTCTAACATCTTAATAATTTCATCCCTGACCACGTCCTTCAATTGTGGAGTCAACCTTCTTTGGGGTTGTACGACCGCTTTCTTCGCAGGATCGACGGAGATTTTATGCATGCAAACACTAGGGCTAATGCCTTTAATGTCGGCTATTGTCCATCCAAAAGCTCCGCGATACTCTCTCAACACTCTCATCAGCTTTTCTTCTTGTATTTCTGTCAAGGCAGAAGAAATAATAAGCGGCAAGGTTTCATCTTGAAGGAATACATACTTCAAATGTGCAGGCAGAGGCTTCAACGTCAGATTGGTAGGTGGTTCTTATAACGAGGTCTTTAACTTTTGTCCGGTTAGCTTAAGTTCAAAGAACTTATGCCATGTCGGTCTATGGTAGAATTTCTCAACCTCGGTAGACTTCATCTCCTCGACATGTCTAGGGGTTCCTCTACTACATCCAAGCCAAATCACTTTTTCTTCCTCGCTCTTTTCATATGGCACTTCATCCTCTAACTCTAGAGTAGCCTCGAGGAAATCCTTAATATCCTCATATTGTTGGAAGTCATTGACAAGCTTGTCAACAGAGTCCAACATGAAACATGCATCCTCTTCATCATCAGGTGTCTTCATAGTGTCAAGCACGTTGAATGCTATTTCATCTCCATTAACTCTTAACACAAACTCTCCTTTGTAAACATCGATAAGCGTCCTACTAGTGGCCATAAAAGGTCTTCCTAAAATTAGGGGCACTTCGTAGTTAGCTTCCATATCTAGCACAACAAAGTCGACAGGAAACACAAACTTCTCAACTCTTATTAGCACATCTTCAACCACTCCACAAGGTTCCTTAACCGAACGATCAGCTAATTGTAAAGTAATTGAAGTCTTTTTAGGTCCTTCATACCTAGATTTTGAAAAATGGATAGAGGCATCAGATTTACGATCGCTCCTAGATCACACAAGGCTTTGTTCAAACATACGTTACCTATGGTGCAGGGAATGAGAAAGCTTCCCGGATCCTTGCACTTAGCGGGTAACTTATGTTGAAGAATGGCTGAGCACTCCTCATTTAGAAAAATGGTCTCTAAATCTAGGAGTTTCCTCTTAGTAGAGACAGCTTCTTTTAAGAACTTTGTGTACTCAGGCATCTCAGCAAGTGCTTCAACTAGAGGTATATTGATGTGTAGCTTTCTAAAGATATCAATGAACTTCTTATACCTCTTGTCATCAACCTTAGGCTTAGATTTACGTGGAGGATAAGGTAAGGTTGAAGGATCGACATCAGTGAAAATAGGATACTTATTATTATAAAGCTCAACTCTAGGGCCAGCAGGTTCCTTATAGGTTTCTTGCTCAGGTAAGGTTTCAGAGGCATTTCCTTCCTTGCTTGGCACACCATCCTTACTCTTCTCTACTTTCTCTTTTTCTTTCAAGGATGGTGGAGTTACTTCTTTCCCACTTCTAGTCATGATCGCGTTCAAATCCTTAGGATTTTTATCAGTATTGCTTGGCAATCCTCCAGGAGGTATAGTTGAGACTTGCTCAGCTAACTGTCCTATTTGGTGAGTGAGATTCTGGACTATGGCTTCTTGGTTGGTTACCTTAGCATCGGTCTTCTGACAATATTGGCTAAAGTTAGTGGCTAAATCAGCCATCGATTTTGAAAGTTGTCCTATATTGTCAGTGACGACATTACTCAGTTTTTCTATCGCAGCTTCCCAACCAAATGTTTTAGTTTGCTATGGCACATAAGTAGTAGGTGGTTTAGGCCCTTCTCCTGCATTGGGGTCACTATATCAGAATCCAGGATGGTTATAGTTAGGCTTATATCCTCCCCATTGATTTCCTTGTTTCCCAATATAGTTGGCTTCTTCAGTACCAGCATTCTCATTTTGAGGAATTACTTCGATTCCAGTCCCTTTCTCTACTCTTGCCATCCTCTCTTGCATTCCATCTACCTTATTGTTGATAACAGACAGTTGTTCTAAGATTTTGGTAGATGCACTATCCTCAAATATGTCAGTGGCCATCTTCACAGCAGCTATGTCATTGCCTCCCTATTGACTATTCATCGCTATTTGCTCCATCTTTCCTTGTGCCTCCTCGGGAGATAAAAGAACAAACACTCCATTGCTAGAGGCATCTACTCTAATTTTCTTAGTCTCTCTCAATCCATGGTAAAAAGTTTGCATTAAAAGCCAAAGAGAGATATCATGATGAGGACACTTTCTCATAGCTTCCTTAAAACGCTCCCAAGCTTGATCAAAACTCTCCCCAGGTTGTTGCTTAAATCCTAAGATATCCTGGCGTAACTTAAAGGTTTTTCCTAAAGGAAAATACTTATTCATGAATTTTTGCAACAATTGTTCCCAAGTAGTGATGGATCCAGCCTCTAGAGAGAGAATCCATTGCTTGGCTTTATCTTTCAAAGTGAAAGGGAAAAGCTTAAGACGAATGTTACCCTCCGGGATTAATTATGGCTTCACAGTGCTAACGATTTCCAAGAAATTTGTCACGTGAACACCAGGATCCTCGTTTTGGATTCCATGAAAAGTGGAATAGTTGGTCACCATTTGAATTACATTAGGCCTAGGGTGATAGACTTCCGCAGGGTCTTGCGGTGCTACGATAGCGGGAATGAATTGCTCAATAGTAGGTGTTGCATAACTCTGTAAAGTACGCCTCGCTCCTTGAGCTAGGGCTTGGTTTCCATTATTAGCATTATTAACATTATTGGCATTATTAATAACTTCAGGATTAGGTACCTGGTTTGGATTGTTCAGAATGCCTTCCATTTCTGCCTCAGATTCAGAATGCTCAGAATGATCGGTTGTATGTCCTTCTTCCAATTCGTGCTCGCTTTCCTCAAGATTTGGATCCTCTTCTCCTTGCTTAGCTAGTTCTCTAGCTAACTTTTTATTTCGCCTTGCAAATTTCTCTATTTCAGGATTATATGGCTCAAGCGGTTCCTTTGATTTCCGAGTAGCGTACTATAAAATAACAAAAAACAATAAAACAATTAAAAACTTTAAAGGCTAGGCCTTTAACTGATTAAATAATAAAAACGAAACTAAAACAGACGCTATTCACAATATTTACGAATTTACTTTTAATAAAATAAGCTATATTTGATTAATGACACGAGTCCCCGGCAACGGCGCCAAAAACTTGATGCACGGTCCAAGTAATAAAAATACTCAATACCTAAATAACACACTAGAAAGAGAACTAGGTTCAATCGTAGTATAGTTTGATAGAGTCGAGGTCGATCCCACAGAGACTCGGCTTAAACGAAATATGACTTATTAAGCTAAAAGCAAATTAAAGGCGGTCTACGACCAACAATTAACGTAGAATTAAAATCGACACAATAGAAACACAAAACCAACAAAAGACACAACGACACTAAGACACTTATTTTTATATGTTTTATAAATAATTAACAAACGGTATTGATAACGCTAGTAGTAATTAATCCCCCATGCTATGTAGATTGATGACGAGACAAAACAAGACATTTAAGATTAATTATTCTGACTACGGGAGTCATCCCCTAAAATAGATCTAGCTCCGGTTAGGCCATCTAGATCATCGTGTCTCCATTACGTGACTTCATATTTTTAGTCTCCATCTCATATAACTTCTGACACAATTACGAAACTAGGGATGCCGGTATAAACCGTAACCTCATCTAAGCAACATTCCTATGGTTAGGCGTACTTCTTAGACACCGATTCAATCTCTGTCCTAAGTAACAATCACTTTTTGGGTCTCATGTTAAATTACGATGACAAATAATTAAGTTGATCAAGTTTAATTACTCGTTTAAATTACAAAGCAGAGAACCTGACGTAGTCGAAGCCGTTCACAGACAAATCAAGAACATCACAGATCTTGCTACCAACGAGACATAGGCTCGCTCCCAGCAAGCTCAGATCTGAACTAGATTTGCTCGTGAAACGCCTTTTACGTCTCAGATCTACATAAACATGGGTTCGTAAATTAACTACATAACGAAATCAATACACAAAATGACTACTCCATCACGAAATAAATTAGATCTACGAATAAAGATTGCATAATTGAGTAGACATTACCCTCGAAGACGAGCATGATTCCCACTCTTCGATACGATCTCTAACCGGCGATTCTAATGACTCCATAATGAAAGAACATAAAATAAAGAAAACATATATTGAAAATAAAACTAATATTGTGAATTGTATTTGCTAAAGTATTTCTAAAGTGTACCTATGGCGTGTATTGTATGCCTCTATTTATAGGGGTTCAAGCTAATTAAAAGATATACTTCAAAATATCAAAACAAATAAGAGATAACTCCCGGACGATCTCAAAAATAAAATGCGCCCCCCTTGTGCGTCCCCCCTAAGTCGGCGCCACACTTTTGATTGGCTCGCCGGCTCTTGTCATGCCTTACTCCTCTTCTCGTGCTTATCCGATCTTTATCTTCAATGCATCTTGGATTTATCTTGTAATTTAATTCTTCCATTTATATTTATCCTCCAAAAATTATCTTAATCTGCAAAATAGATATTTATCCCAAAATAAATCATATTTAAATAAAAACGGATAAATACCAAATTATACAATATGAACGGATAAATACCAAATTATATCTTATTAATCACATAACATTAAATAATCAATATAAACATGTGATTTAATATAAAATATATATTATTAATCCCGATTTAAGGCCAATGTTGATGACTTTTACTGGTATAATTTGACCGTCATCATTTATTCAGAAAGAACCTTTAGCACGAGGCCTGCGATAGCTTATATCCTTTGGGGATTAAAACAAACCTCTTGGTCATTTTAAAGTCATATATTTTAATATGTGGACTTGACCAGAATGTTGATAAGTCTTTCGTAGCCTGGGCATCAATATTAGTAAAGTAGTATGTAGATTAGTGTTTGTGAATGGTAACACTGAAACAGTTGGAAACAACATGGGTGTGTTATCTGAAGTCAGAGTCTGACATGCCATCAGGATTCATTCTAAAGGATTTGATTCACTCAAATTCTCGAGAATCGATCATTGGCAATCCCATCTATTCACCTAGTTAAGATATTCTTGCATTTATGCGGCATTCAACGATGTAGTCTACCCTACCTCTCAAGAATGATTATCTAAACCTGCAGATGAATACTAAATGGGATGTTTAGTGAATCCTCAAGTATCTTCGGGAGAATGAGAAATAATATGCTAGTATATTCAGGTGCAAACTAGAATATAAGTGATAACACTCTGGCTTTAGGTCGGATTAAGGATGATTGTTAAGTAGATCTTGTCCTCAGTGTTGACTCAAAGGCATGTTGAAAGTGTACCACCGGATTAGATGGAAAGGCGACATTTCGATCCCAAAGATTGACTCAAGCCGCCAACCTATCTAATCAGTGCACCAAGTCACATGGTGTTCAGTTTTAAGTACGCGCCGGGTCACTGACCTACCCTACGGCGGCATACTCCGGTCGTACTTGGAAACGTGAATTACTAAGATTCGCTTGGAGGGTATGACTCTTGCGGATATGTCTCGCTTGTTTTGAGCAAGTGGGAGAATGTTGTAGATATAGAGGGTGTGCTCTAAAACAATTAATCCACTTGCTTTTCGTGCAAGTGGGAGATTGTTAGGTGTAGTGCCCGAAAGACAATTATCTAATTGTTTTAGGATAGAATTAATAATTCATCTTATTATATGCATGTATGCTTATAATAAAGACACTACTGAAGACCCTAAGTACCTCGTTTATGTAATCACATAACTCAGTGTATGGCTATACACAAGAGGATTAAGTTAGTGAGATGTACTTAAAATTAACTTAGTCCGTAATGTTGATTAATCTGAGTACGGGTCTCATGATTAATATGCTAATAATGTGTCCAGAACACTTTACGGTGTGACAGTCTTATCTGGACTGTCGGTAATAGGGTACCTAATGGGGCGTTTATATATGATGATAATCATATAGGGCTGGACCAATTTGATTGGAGTTCTCGATATAATTCCGTAATCGAGAAGTCTTATCGAATCACAAGATGATCATATATGGATTAATCTCAATCCTGAGGTGATCACAGACAACTGCTTAGACTAGGGTAGGGTTTGATGTGTTAGTAAGGATCACTTCGCAGTATGTGGTCCAACACTTCTCGTTGGCTCTATTCTAGGATGAGTGAGTAGTCTGTGCTATCACAGATATGGAATCCATTCCTTCCCTCGGGAAGTAGATAGACAGTTCTCTTATTTGTTAACCCTAGAAACTGATTGATCGGCTGAGTTCATATTATATTGAATATGAACTAATTGATCACTAGGGGGTTAATGGTAAATAAGGATAATATGTTTCGAGAAGGGTTTACGGAAATATCCCGAATCGAAGTGAACAGCCTATGGAGGATTTATCCGTATGTAATGATTATATCAGTGGATGCTTTCGACTCATAAATTGAGTGTAAGTTATCTATATTCGATAGAGTTCAGTTTCGGGTTTATGGTGGTGTAATCCCGGAATTAATAGGTTGGATATAATTATTCTGTCTAACGGATAATTTTATTAAATTTATTGTAGCTACTGAATATAGGTCCATGGTCCCCGACGTGGCTCCCAAAATAGCGTAATTAGTTTTCTTGTCGTTTCACCTCAATTATAATTAAATAGTGGATTGAGCTATTTAATTTGATATGTGGATTAATTGTTTAGTTGGACTAGATAATTAAATACATGAAAAATACATTTTTCGTGGACTCGGCCCAAAATGGTGAAATTTCGTGTGGACTAGGTCATACCCTAAGTCTTGGCCGAAATTTGTATTATTTATTATTGGGAAATTTGTTTTCTCAATAAATAATAAGACATGTGATTAAATTATTTATGTGTTAAATAATTTAAGGAAAAGAATATCTTTTATATATCCTTATTTATTTTTGAATATACTAGATATATCTTTTTAGGAAAAGGATTATTTCAATTGATTTTGTATTAATTAAATAAATCCTTGGAGGATAAGGATTACTCTCCTATATAAAGAGAGTTCTCCCAAGCCTTTTGACAATCACATATAACACGCCATTATTGTGTAGTACTTGGGTTGATACTTTCGACCAAGTACTTCGGGTTTCGAGTTGGGATAATCTTCGGGATTATTCCGGTAGCATATCAAGGAGGTCCGGCGGCGGGAAACACCATCCACCTGGTGTTGCTGGGAGACACACGTTGGAAGGCTGTGGCTTCTCAACTTGCATGGATACTACTTTTGATCATGGAGTTAAGCACCATAAAAAGGTAAAATCCAAACCCCCTTGTAGTTTGATCTTTAATTTATGTTCTTTGTTTCGTTTAGATCTAGATCTGATGCATTCCGCTGTGTAATCGGGTCAATCTATGATTGATCCGACGATATTACATCTAACAAAAATGTCACTAAAGTGGATCAAAATTCAGATCAATGGAAGGTATGGTTGTAGTACCCACGAGTTTTGATACATTTGAACGTTTATGCTTCTGGCACATGCTCCTACACCTGTATATCGCCTTCCAGTCATCTCGAACACCTAATACCTGTACAAAATCACAACAAATACCACACATAACCCCTACAGGACACTAAGGTGACCGAGAATGCATCAAAACACCAAAAAATAACGAGATTTCCGGACTTTACGTCCTAGGTCTCAAAATGTCAACAAAGCAATGCATCAAAATACAACCAAATGTCTCCGGAAACATATAAAATGAGGTATAAATGGGGTATAATCACATATAAAATGATAGCCGGGTTGACTCTCATCAACTACCCCCTACTTAATGTTTGCTCGCCCTCGAGCGAAGATAAGCAATCCAAAAATAAAAATGAAGTCAACATTGCTATCATACATCTAGTCTATAAGCATTGCAATGGTAAAACCCAAGAAACTAAACAAATGCATTAAAATTGAATTCTATCTTGTATCGAGAAAAGAATGTGTGTGTGTGTGTGTATAGCTTCTTCATCTTTCGTCACCTACGACTGTTTAAATTATAGAAGTATAACGTACCGAGGTTACACCATAGGCTTATACTTCATAAACATCTCCACTAATCGAGGTCAATCGAAGTCTAGTAGGTAGGACTTGAAAGGTTGTAATTTTAGGCTAGGGTCGGGGCTAACGAAAGGATATTTACGATAAAAATAGAAAAGAGAACACAAGTGAGCTTAATCGAGCCATATATAGACAAACCATAGCTCTTCCCTTTGTAGTATCGGAAGATTCAACTCCTCACAAGGATGCTCGTCCAAATAGTATGAACAATCAACCTAGCTTCAACCTATAATTCATGTCACCTTCTTATTCTCCGCATCATTCCACAAGTCGAAAATGTATGTCACATTCAGGTCTAGTTCGTACGTAAGCTCGTCAACCAGGAACAAACCGCTACAGAAAACAACAATATTTCCTTCTCCATACTAGATTAGAAAAAGTTTCCATTCACCAACATCACAATAACATACAATACATAGTCACAAAATTTGGCATTCAAGAACACTTATATATATATATATATATATATATATATATATATATATATATATATATATATATATATATATATATATATATATAATGAATCTTTTCTTCTTCTTCTTTTTTCTCTTTTTTTCTTTTTTTCCTTCTTTTTTCAAAACGATCAAAAGCCGAAAAGCCACACAATTCCACCTTCTCCGGGATATACTCATTTTTAACAACACCCCTCGAGAGATGCGTCACTCCACAACCCCACACCATATCAAAAAATGTAAAAACATCAAGCTCAAACTTGCAAGGTGATCAAAGAAATGTAGACCGAAATTAAGGCTAGGGTACCGGTAATTATGAGCTAATCATCACGAAAGGCTAGTTTTTGTGGCGGTCTAACCATCCCTCAAAAGGCTTAGAGGGAGAACTAGGGATATATATATAAGGGATGGAATTTGGCTCTGATCGGGTCAAAGAAACGCCATAACCTTCATCCCCTACTGTTGGTCCCTTGAAAAGGCTTTAGTTAAGTTTAGAGGGGGGGTGAATAAACTTAACACTTAAAACTTTTGGAGTTAACAAACTCAGCAACTTCGACGACCTGCACGATACTTCAGTAGTCTACTGACTGTTAAGTTTACTGAATTTGTACAGCGGAATTATATCAAAAATTAAGCCTTATTACTTGTTGTTAAATATGATACCAAGTATTAGATACTCAGTAATGTATGTGTGTGATTCGGTTGCTAGATTCGGTAGATTGATGTGTTAGATAAACTAAGTGCGAATATAAATGCGAGAAAGTAAGTAGGCGATTTTATAGTGGTTCCGGGTGGTGTAATCTGTCGGTCCACTCTTCTCCCGTGATGTTGGAGGTAATTCACTAGAGATCTTTGATGTAGTTGTTACAAAAATCCCTAAGTTGCTTGTCCTTCACCAATAACTATGGCTTTACAAACCGAACACTTGGAACAGTAGGATTGCTTTGCTCCAAAGTCTTCCACTTGGTCCTTGAAGGGTAGGATTGCCTCTTCACCAGCTCCACCACAAACAACAGTCTTTCACACCCAAAGATGCTTCACTGGTCTTCGTAGATTTCTTGTAAAAGAAAGATTGAATCAAGTAAGTGATTCAGCTTTTAGCAGCTTGATCAGGATGATATGATCAGCAGCTTGATGTCTTCAATTGTGTAAACTTGATCCAGCTTGAATGCAGATTACACTTGAAGAACTTTACTGGATCAACAGCTTTATGCTCAGTAGGGTCAGCTGAGTGTTTTTCTTGATTTAATTCTGATTGCTCAAGACAGATCCTTAATTTTTATCAATGTTCATCATTTGTATCTGAATTAGGAGTCCTCTATTTATAGGTAGGAATCCTTGTGACTTATGTTTGAAATTCAAACATAGCCGTTTCAGATTTGTCTCCATCTTGAATTTCTTTTTCTGACTGTTCCTAGGACTGACACTGTCAAATTCCTTTTTGACAGTTTACAGTATGTCCACCCTTTGACTTGTAACCATTGGATAAAGGTCTGAATCTTTCCAATGTCCATTTGATCTTAACCATTGATTTGTTTGATAAAATCAGAGGTTGTTAGCTGTCCCTTTCTTTGTAATCTTCTAATGCAGCCTTTGATTAAATCGAAATATGTGTCCAGCAGGTTCCTGAGAACATAAGTCTGCTGATATACACATCGGTAAGCTTATCCTTATTATGCTGTGTTTAAAAAAACACTTCAGCTTACTGTCTTTTATCTAACTTTTATTTATGAAGTTAGATTACACCTTTTTGCATATAACTAAGTTCCAATCACCACTTATCTTGTGGAACTTAGACCTTGTACACAAGGTATATGTAATCAGTTTAGGTCATCACAGACTTCCCTAAATTTTGATTCCATATCCTTGACATTAATTACTAAGTTTGATCCCTTAGCCTTCAATAATTGAGTTTGGGACCTCAGCCTTCGGTCTTCAGCAGGTTCCTGATAAGTCTACTGACTCAGCTACCCTACTGATCTAGACTAGTCTGCTGATGTAAGTCAGCTGACCTTTTACAGTGCTTGTTTGATCAAACCTATACAAGATCAAACTCTAATAAACCTATACATTTGATCTAGACATCTTTTTGCCTTTGCTCTATAACAGCTAGTCTGGCACTCATCACTAAAACTTAAAAATAAGTTCAACACCTACTTAACCAAGAATGACCTTTCTTTTTCGCCTCGAAGTTACTAATATAAGTTCTAGGTAACCGGGTCATCAATAACTACCATAATCGTTCACTAGTCAAGATGATTCATGAAGTAGAAGCTAACGTGAAAACAATTCCATTCTCAATACAAGATCCCAGCTCAAATGAAATGCATTCGTATAATCACTATATGTTTAATAAAACAATAATGAAGGCTCAATGTATCACAACCAATGTCAAAGGCATCAAAATTCTTGAAAACCGGCTCATTTACACTAAAGGGATAACAGTCGATAACTATAACTCATTCAACATGAAAACGAAACATTGAAGCTAAACCAACCACCCCCTACATTAAAACAAAACACGAATGATAAGGGTAGAAAATTTAGCTTACAACTGAAAAAAGACGCGAGTACGATCATGTGGCATCGGTAAATGTCCTCCCAGGGTACCTGTGCTAATATTAACAACAACACAACATCCAATAATACACAGGTATGGAGATAAAGAATCGAAACTAAATGGATCACCACAACTTATCAAAAACCAAAACACCAAAAACACCACACTAGCCCTCCCAGATACACAATTCTTAGGGTTATACTACAACAAAACTTACCTGAAGTATCATACTACAAACTAAAGAAATACAAGGGGAAAGAAAAGCAATAAAAACACATTCTGAGTTTAGAGTCCTCAACTCGACTTTCTACCCCCAACTAGATAAAGGATAGCTATACCAAAGGAGAGCAAACCATTGCATCTCCCTACCAAAATCGTAAGAATTGAGCACCTCTTGAAAGTGAAATACAAGAAACATGGGTATCAATCCCCACCACCAAGATTGGTTCGATGAATCCATTGCACAGAACAACGAATTCACTTTCCCTGAACGAAAACATACACCAACCAATAACGACACTAGCACCAAGAAATAACAAATAGGCTCAATATCAACAGCAAACTCAATACGGTGCACCCTCGTTGGTATAACACTAGGGCTCAACGAAAAAGGAATAGATGATTCAATAATAACAAGATTCATACCCTCTTCGTAGAATTCCTCGGGGGTGACTTCAATCATACTTTCTCGTTCTTTCCTCTCTGCCTTTTTCTTCTCGATCAGTTGATCAACTTGATGCTCCAAGTTTCGTATCACGACTTGCATCGTAGTCATGCCATTTTGAAACTCTTTACTCAACTGTTCAACGGTTTGTTCAAGAGTCATCTTTTTCTCTGTTAAGGTCTCTAATTCCAAAGATGGAGAAGTATCGAGTTGTTGATCAAAGTAACTTGGGGCGTTCCCCCACTCATTGTTGTATGATGAGATGTATGGGTTGAATGGATAAAATGGTTGTGATCCAACCCATAACACTATAATTGTAGCCCCTGAATGAGTAGGGAAATGAGCCGTAATTTCAGTAAGGATCCATTAACTGTAAATCAGGGAAACAACACAAACATAATCACGGTAACTAGTCACTACCATTACCGGAGTAAATGGTGCGACTCAAAGGCAAAAACAAAGAAACAAAAAACAAATAACAAGAAAAATAAAAATGACCTAATCCTAAAAACTCAACTAACACATAGATATCAACCGGATTCCCCCGCAACGGAGCCAGAAACTTGATGGCCGTTTTACATCATAGCCAACTCTAACCGGAAGGGTACCGAGTCTGTTGTACTATAAATGGAGAGCAAGGTCGTATCCCATAGGGAATCTGGTTAAGTATCAAAGTTGGTATCGATCCTAGTTCAAGCCAACACAACTACTGAAAATGGTGATTTGTCGGATCACCGGTTTTACAAAATACTATACATAAAATAAAAGAGTTTCATTAAAAAAAATAAAAGAGTTTAAACTATGAAAAAGTGATAGCCGAGCTATGATCCAATCTAATACTCGCAAACCCTAGCTTGATCCGGAAGTGTATTTTACTTACTTAAACGTTCTCGATATCACTCGAAGGGTGTCGTTTCCAAATTCTAAGAATAGACATCATTTCAATAATCTACCCTCCTATGTCAGATTCAACAGCCTGTTGACCGGATTTAACTGACCTAACATGGTCTACGATCAACGAGTTGATACAAACCTCACACATGAAACCAAATCTAAACAACTCAGTCGGTTTTACAGGGTGATCCTAGAACCCCGGTTCCCGTACCCTCTCGCAAAATACATGTATAAAGATGATACGTGAAATACGATTATCGAGTGATCAATTCAACAAATATGTTTTAGAATAAGTTCTATAACTACGGGAACATCGAAAATCAATAATCAAAACATCAAGAACACCTCAATCAACAAGCTATGGTTCGATTTCAAAGATTTTCGCATAACTCGCCCATAAAACAATTAGCTACTCATTATAACAACCAAATCACAATAAATCACCAAGAATCAAACATTAAATCTAATAAGTTACCAAAAAATAAGAAAAAATTGAAATTACCAGAAATCGAGACGAAGAACACCGGAAGCAAAAACAAAATCCAAAATGAAAATACAACGAGCTAGTAGTACGAGCCTTGAATTTACAATGATTTGATCATAAAACTAACTAAAACTAATTACAATCAAGTTTTGAATCTAAAAAGGGCCGAAAAAGTACATAAAAATGATGAAAAACGAGCTAGAAGAAGACCTAATACATATGGGGGGTGTTTATAGTGTTTGGGGTGCTGGTGGGTGTATAAATTGGTAGGCGGCTGCCTGTGATCCATAGAGCCGCCTATCGACTGAGCCAATTTGGATGAGTCTCTGCATCAGATGGGTGGCTGTCTGTGGACAAATCTTCAGTAAATCGCCCATAACTTTGTGTGTAGACCTCCAAATCCAGTGATTCAAAATGCATTGGAAAGTTGATGAAATTGTCGACAACATTAATTAAGCCTCTCAGCCCAGAAAATGTCTCTAAAGTGGATCAAAATGCAGATCAATGGAAGATATGGTTGTAGTACCACGAGTTTTGATACGTTTGAACGTTTAAGCTTCGGGCACAAGATCTTACACCTGTATATCGCCTTCCGGTCATCTCGAACACCTAATACCTATAAAAATCACAACAAATACCACACGTAACCCCTACAACACACTAAGGTGACCAAGAATGCATCAAAACACCAAAAAATAACAAGATTTCCAGACTTTACGTCCTAGGTCTCGAAATG
This sequence comes from Gentiana straminea, assembly GCA_036785695.1. Classification (NCBI taxonomy): domain Eukaryota; kingdom Viridiplantae; phylum Streptophyta; class Magnoliopsida; order Gentianales; family Gentianaceae; genus Gentiana; species Gentiana straminea. The sequence goes on along the minus strand of JAVUPR010000048.1, from coordinate 6,596,567 downwards.
ACAACAAAGGTCTATAATGCATCAAAATACAACCAAATGTCTCCGGAAATATATAAAACGAGGTATAAACGGGGTATAATCACATAGAAAACGATAGCCGAGTTGACTCTCATCAATGTCTATATATCATGTCTCTAGGATTTTACTTATTAATGTACATAGTACTTGCCTAATTATATGAAAATGGATTTATGATACTTGTTGAAGAAAACTTGGCATTGAAAGGATAGACATGTTCGTGTAATGTGTCATATACTTGCTATATGGTATAGAAAGAATGGTCATAGGTTTGTTTTTTTTGTGGTAAAGAAACAAAGAATGAGCATGTATCTTTGAGCCATTTAGAGAACTTTATAGGTTGAAAATGAGCATGTTAATTGAATTGACAACATGTAATCGGCAAATTGATTTTTTTTTGTTATGCCACGAATTAGAAAGCATGTTTTAAGACTACACAATGCACATATGCACCTGAACCCTTTATATGTCTTACAAATTAGAAATATCTAATATGTTGATAGAAAGCATGGTCAAAGTGAATTTATGTGATTATGTGCTAGTTGGATTATTCTTGTCAGGGGCGGCTCCAAATGGAGGGAAATGGGTCACTTGACCCCCTAAAATTTAAAAAAAAAAAGAATTTTTTCTATGTATTTTTTACACTATTTGAATTTTTATAGACTAACACCTACTAACTGACCCGCTAATTTTTTAAAATATTGACCCTTGACCCGTAATCATACTTGAATTTAATGCTTATAAGCTTGTAATACGATGTACTGCAATCGATCCTCAACCCGTGTTCAAGAATTCCTGCAGCCACCCATCATTCTTGTTATTTGTTCTAGAAAGCATGTTCAACGGTTGTATATGGATTACATGGTTACGGTCTAAATGACAAGCATATTATGTATCACTTTGCAAAATGGAATAATGGCATGTTCATAAAATATAAAGCATGTAAGAAAGATGTAATGCATGAAAAGAAAAGTATGTTAAAAAGCATAAAGAGATGCTTTAAGAAAAAGTTCATGGTCAAGTATTTTGATAGCAATAAAGACAATGAATCCTCGATGTCCTCGGCATCAGTCCCCGTTTATGGGCAAAATTAGTGAGCGTATGCCGAGCCGGTTAGCAGGCCCTGACCATAGGATATAATAATGGTCACTTTCTGGTTTGTCAAATTTAAGCATGCTCTACATGTTGGGATCTATTGGACATGGCGTGGCACTCATGAACTAAGCAAACATATCTCCATGTTGGGCTCTACTAAACATGGTATGGTTAAAAGGTACCTAGAGATATGTGTAAGCATTCTCTCCATGTTGGGCTATACTAAACATGAAATGTAAAGCACGAAATCAGGATAATTAATAGAGGAAAAGATGAACATGATTATGTGTTTACTTTTATGTTATGTTAAAGAAAAGGTAGAATTTTATAACATGATTATTACATGCTCATCGTTTTGTGGTTAGAGTAATGGGCAAAAATAGTGAACGTATGCTGAGGCGGTAAGTAGGCCTTGACCATGGGATATAATAATGGACAATTTTCGGGTTTGTCAAATTTAAGTAAGTTCTCCATGTTAGGCTCTACTAGACATGACGTGGTACTCATGAACTAATAAACCAATAGAATCTCCATGTTGGGCTCTACTGAACACAGTATGGTTAAGAGGAGCCTAAAGATATGCATGAGCAAACTCTCCATGTTGGGTTATACTAAACATGGTATGTTAAGCAAGGACATCGGGGTAATGAATAGTTGAAATTGATTGTGTTTTTACTTTTTATGTTATGTTAAATAAAAGGTAGAATGGTATATCATGATTATTACTTGATAATCATTTTTTGACTAGAGTAGCTATTTATTACCATAGTTATGCATTTCATTGTTTTCGAAAGAGAAACCAAAACTATGTCCTAGTCCCAGTAGCAAGTATGAGTTCTCTTTGGTGCAATTGTTTCCATACTAAGCATCATAGCTCTCCATCTTACTTTTCAGTTAAGATGCAGGGCTAAGTTTGACATATGTTAATAGTTGGCCTTGAGATCAAATGCATCTGGTGGTGAAATCATTTAAGGTGTTGGCTTTCCAAGAACTTGGGGATAACACTAGCAAGTTCCATTGAGAATCACCTATGGTGGATTAGTGTAGAGATTCAACAGGTATCTAGTTTTCTTTAGTTCGATTTGTATGGGGTGATATGAGAAAAATGTAATGTGTGTATCGTGAAATGAAAAGATTGTATTGGGAAATGTAATAGCCGAGTCTTTTTTATGGTTTAGCTTCCGTATTTATGTTTTTAGCGCACCTCATGAGGCTTTGTGACATGAGAAAAAATTCATATTATTCTCGGGCATGACGGAACAGTATGTATACAGGAATGTACTTGGTTCTTTGGGTCGGGTCGTTACACAAAGTTATCATTTTCCTCCACTTTTCTCATTTGCAAACTTCCCAAGTTTCACCCTTAAACTCTCTCAGCTTCTAAGGAGCACTACTACAATAATTATCAACATTTATCATCATATATTCCAGCTTCAAGTGTTGTAAGAATCCTTTCATGCTCTTAAGATTCTAACATCTTGTTTTTAGATTTAAGGTTTTCTCTTAAGAATCCTTAAGTATTCATGGATTATACAACATGTAGGAGAAAGATATCTCTTAGTAGAACAACATATTATCTGAAGTACCAGTCTCATATCAACGAGGTAAGGACTTCTACATCAAAGCTTTTTTGCGTCAAATCATGTAATATGTGTTTTGTGGCTTTTAAGTGTAAAGATGCTATTTTTTGCATTCTGAACGTGTGATATTGGGAATTATCATATAAAATCATGCTACTAGTAAGATGACATGTTTTGAACCAAAATGGTTCTCAGTCACCGGGTCAATTCCAAATTACTCACCGGATTAGCGGTGGCTTTTCTTAATTTTATGAATCTATGGTAAGTTTGGTGAATTCTGGGAAAGATATGATTTACTTCTTAGTTCATATGTAATTTTTTCTGTGCATTTTATCAAATTCTATGCGTTTAGAAAGCATAATCATAAGGACGCAACATTTTTGATAGTTATAATGACTCTAAATTGAACTTAACTAACTTATTTGCATCATATAATAGTCAAGGCACAAAACATACTTCATAAAAATACTGAAACTGAACTGAACTAAACTGAAATTGAAATGAATTGAAGTATCCGAATGCCCAAAATTATAGCCCGTGGACATGGAAATTGACCGGTCTATCATGTACTCACTATTCTTGCACATGAGCAGGGAAACTGTTGCTAGAGACCCTCGAGAACTCATTGGCGCGTACTCATTATTTTTGCCCGTGATATGGACACTAATGCCAAGAACCCCCAATGATTCATTGTTTATACATTACTTTAATTTTATTAGTGATATGCACCATTATTGTCGCCATGCATAACACATTGTGTATCATTATGTATCGCCGTCATACATAGTTGTACATGCTTCTTTACTTAATCTTTCATATTATCATATTCCATATCACATAATACATACTACATTTCTTTGTCAATAATGCTTACACATCTTCATACATAACTTTGAACATGTATTTCATACGCACAAACTCTAATGTCATGGTATCTACAACATATTAACATCATAAGCATGACATGAATGTAATACCTATCCGCATAAGCATCATTAGGTTCATCGTTTCCTAAATTTCTTTCGTTATGGCATTCTACCTAACATTTGATCATATTAAGCATGTTTTACTTTATGTAGATGTAATCATTTATTAAATGGGTATTTGTTTATAAGGACTAGTTTGAGTACTTAATTAGGCACTTAGTATACACTTAAATCTTATTTGGTTATAAGGACATAAAATTAGTACATAGACCAAACTACCTCTAAATTTGTTTTTTTCTGGACGCAATTTTTTTGGACGCTTAAAAAAGTTTTTTTTTTCCTGGACGCTAAAAAAAAAAAAAAAAATTCTAGACGCTAAAGAGACACCTTGATGAAGTGACACCGCGATGCATCGGGGGTGGTCAATGCATCATGGTGTAACTGCATCACGGTTGTTAGTGCATCGGGATGTCACTTCATCCCGGTGTCTCTGCATCGCGGTGTCTCTACATCGAGGGTGGCCACTGCATCACGGTGGTCAATGGATCGGAGGTGGTCAATCCATCACGATGGTCAATGCATCGCGATGGTCAATGCATCGGAGGTGGTCACTGCATCGGGATGTTCACTACATCGTGGTGTCATTTCATCCCGGTGTCTCTACATCGTGGTGTCTCTGCATCGGGGGTGGTCACTGCATCGCGGTGTCTCTGCATCGATGTGGTCACTGTATCGGGATGGTCACTGCATCGCGGTGTCACTTCATCCCGGTGTATATGGATCGCGGTGTCTCTACATCGGGGGTGATCACTGCATCGGGGGTGATCACTGCATTGGAGGTGGTCACTGCATCGCGGTGTCACTCCAACTCGGTGTCTATGCATCGTGGTGTCTCTACATCGGGGTGGTCACTACATCGGAGGTGGCCACTACATCGTGGTGGTCAATGGATCGGAGTCAGTCAATGCATCGAGGTGGTCAATGCATCGCGTTGGTCACTACATCGGAGGTGGTCACTGCATCGGGATGGTCATTGCATCGCTGTTGTCACTTCATCCCGGTGTCTCTGCATCGGGGGTGGTCACTGTATCGGGGGTGGTCACTGCATCGCGGTGTCTCTGTATCGGGGGTGGCCGCTGCATCGCGGTGGTCAATGGATCGGGGGTGTCAATGCATTGTGATGGTCACTGCATCAGAGGTGGTCACTGCATCGGGATGGTCACTGAATCACGGTGTCACTTCATCCCGGTGTCTCTGCATCGCGGTGTCTTTGCATCGGGCGCGGTCACTGCATCGTGGTGTCTCTGCATCGGAGGTGGTCACTGCATTGTGGTGTCACTTCATCCCGGTGTTTATGCATCGCGATGTCTCTGTATCGGGGGTGGTCACTGCATCGGAGGTGATCACTGCATAGGGATGGTCACTGCATCACAATTGTCAGTGCATCGCGGTGTCACTTCATCGATGTGTCTCTGCATCAGGGGTGGTCACTGCATCGCGGTGTCTCTGCATCGGGGGTGCCCACTGCATCGGGGTGGTCAATGCATCGCGGTGGTCAATGCATCGAGGTGGTTACCGGAAAAAGAAAAAAAAAAGCTTTTTTCGTCCAGGAAAAAAATGGTAGTTTGGTCTATGTACTAATTTTATGTCTTTATAACCAATTAAGATTTAAGTGTGTCATATTTGCCAAATTAAGTCTAATATGTGTCCTTTTGGACAATTGCCCCTTTATTAAACCTCTAACATAGGATCTCTACCATTTTAAAACACCGATATCTAATCACAACTAGTAAAGAAATACAAAGTATCAATCACCAACATGATCATCTTTTATCCTTATTTAGACTTCTAATTGTTATTTGCCTGCATTCTTCATTTCTCGTTTCATTTAACTTATAATTCAACTTTATAACATGATCTCTAAGACAATTAGGAACATAATTCAAAATACCACATATTTCACATAATGAACACAACAAGTTACTAGCATAATCCTAAGTAATATTCATGCAAGACCTTTTATTAACACTTGTTCTTAGCCATTTCAAGACCAGTTTCAGCCCTATAAACATGCTTTCTAAGTGATATATTTTTGTTCAAACATACCAAATTTCTAGATTTACCACATTACAATCAAATCTACAAAACAATGCCATTTTCTAACATATTAAGGTCATAGATTACATCTAACATGAATTTAACACCAAGTATTCTATAGACATGGTATCTAGATTGTAACATCAAGTTCATATCCATGCAATTACATCATGTTTACAATCATCATTTACAAACAACACTAAGATTATGCTTTCTAAAAACATTGAATCTGAAAAAATGCATAGAAAACACATAGAACTCGGAATTAGATCAATTATGTCTCGGAATTCACCAAACTTACTGTACTAACTTACTTGCATCACAGAACAGTTAAAACATAGAACGCACTTGATAACAATACTGAAAATAAATTGAATTGAATTGAACTGAAAGTAATGTATAAACAATGAATATAATATTTTATTGAGTACTAAACAACATTTTCAAGGAATAGTATTTCATAGACGACAAGATACAAAATATACAAAATCAATGAAAACATTAATATGAAATAATAAATAGATGGATTATTCATATAACAATACACATACATATCTATAATAACATATATGTATGTATATGTGTGTGTGTGTCTATATATATATATACGCGTGTGTGTGTGTATATATATATATATATATATATATATATATATATATATATATATATATATATATATATATATATATATGTGTGTGTGTGTGTGTGTGTGTGTGTGTGTGTGTGTGTGTGTGTGTGTGTGTATACGGATGTATGTATGTATAGATACACAGATTTTATCATATACAAATATATATGTTCGAGCTTGCTCGTGAGTAGATGTAATATCCCGATTTTCGATAAAAGGGCATTTCGGTCTTTTGATAAATCGGAATATTATGTTCTTTTATTTTTTTTAAAGGTTTTATAAAAGAAAAGGGATAATTAAGGAATTTTATGGTATTTAGGAAAAATTGGGATTTATTAAAAGGAAATAAATCCTAAATTAACCTAATCACTTTTTGAAAAAAAAAGAGAGAGGAGGCCGCATCTTTTGAAGAAGGGCGCAAGTTTAGAAAAAAAAAGAGAGGAAGAACTTTCAATCCCCAAGCTTAATCCGTTGATCTTTTGGACAGACATCTCAAGGGAAAAAGAATCACCGCGACAAGAGGATCGTTTGGATATCAACCATCCTTAGAACCGTTAACGTAAGTTCTCATCACCGTTCTTGTTAGGGTTCGTTTTCCTGTTTAGCATCGTTAAGCCTGCGTTTTTGCGTTATCTGCATCGTAGTGATCAATTTGGTGTTGATCGTTTTAGGTTCGAGGTTAAAGGTTTATCTTTTTCAAAGTTGTGGTTGCTTGGATCGTAGTAGCTCGCAAGAATCGAGGTAACGTGGTCTTCTATCGTATGATTTAGTTCTCATAACGTTGTAGGGCAATGTGTATGTTTTTCTCGCTTTTTTAAGTTGTTTTGGTCGAACTTTGGGATGCATATGGTTGGAAAACGCAGCAAACAGGTTGCAGAAATTCTGGGAAATTCCCAGGTGGACGGGCGTCCAGGGATTCGGACGGGCGTCCGGGTTCCTCTTGCAAAGTGGACGAGCGTCCGGTTCCCTTGGACGAGCGTTCGGGGTGAAATTGTGATACGGGATGTGATGGTTTGAAGGTGGACGGGCGTTTGGTTTTTGGACGGGCGTTCGGCCTCATGGACGAGCGTCCATGTTCGGACGGGCGTCCGCATAGGAGTGGACGAGCGTTTGGGCCTGGTGGTTCTAGTTTTTCATTGTTTTTTTTGTCATGTCGGCTTGAGTTCGGGCTTTATTGTCTTGTTCTAATGCATAACCTTACGTGACAAAGCTCGAACTAGCTTCGGTGCGTTTAGTTCCGGCACCACATGGATTCCCTAAAAGATGAAGTGTGGGACCACCGGGAAGCTTCGGATTTGCCTTGTGCTTCGATAAGCTAGGGTTTATCGATGTACGTGTAATTGCTAGGGCTTGTCCGTGTCTAGAGGTCTAAGTACGAGGGTAGGAAGTGTGAGGGAGCTTACCCGAAAACACTTAGGTGGCTAGTTAAACATCTAATCAAACGTATGTGCTAGATTAAAATCTTAAACATCATGCAATGCTTGGTAAGGCATAGTACAATATCGCGATGTGTCCTCCGACCGGACAAAGTAGGCTTGTACCCACGCCGGTCAATCGATTGGCCGGATAAAGCGTCTGGTGCACTCGCCGGTCATCACACTATCGGGACTCGGATATTCCCGGGGCTACTTAGAGCGAGTCTCTAAGTAGGTTGCACCCGCTGTCCTAGTACATCCTATTACTAGGCGTAGTGCCCTTGTTATTCATGATGTAACAAACTTGAGCTAAGATAGATACCCTTGGAACCTCATGTTATGCAATGAACATAATGTGATAGATAGTTAGGGCTAATAACGGAAAATGAATTAATAAAAGACGGTATTGCTTTTATTTCTTTATGAGGGCATAGTTATACGATCTTCTACACGTTACGAGTACTTTTGTACTTACCCCGTTACGTTATCTTTGTCTTTCCCTTTCCCCAAAGAAGATGAACGGTGGTTACCGCCGATGAGTTCTTTGATGACGAGGACGTTTGAGTTGGAGTTTGAAGGCTTAGATCGTTTAGATGTTTTCTTTTCATAAACGAGTTGTTTCCGGCTTTGAACAATGTTGTTCTTTCTTTTGGTTTAGTTACCTTTGAGATCTTTTGGATTGAATTCGGATGTTTAGATCTTTTATTGGATTTAGTTTTTCTTCACGACATTGATTACCGTATGTTTCGATCGTTTGGTTTCCCGAGTTGTTGAGTTGTTTTATCTTCCGCGTCGTTTGATTTTTGATGGATGACGTAAGGCTTGCATGTATTATTGAGTTTTTATTTGATAATATATGTGCCGAGCGCTCTTTCCGGATAAGGACTCGGTGTCCGGAAACGGGGCGTTACGGTTGGTATCGAGAGAGAAAGGTTTTCCTTCTTTGTGTAGGACTTGATTTTTCTTTAAGATAAGGTTAGAGCTTTAGTAACCCCTCTCTTTCTTGGCTACGGGATGGTGCTTACTAGAGGAGGAGCTAGTTCGTATAACGCCGAGGCGAGATAATACCCGGACAAGTAACGCAGAGACGGATTTTACTGAGGTTGTGGTTCCGAGAAGGAGGAGGAGTGGACCAGCTACTCAGGTTCCTCCGGTCACTCAAGTGAACAACCCCAGTCATGGTGGAAAACAAGGACCAAGTAATTCTGTTAGAGGTCGAGTGGAACAAGCGGGTCCTTCAAGGTTTAGCACCCGCGTACCAGTTTCTACATCAGCCCCAAGGACCACCACTTGGACCGGGTTGGGACTTTCTAACCCACCGGCCAGTCAGTTCTTCAGTTATCCACGGTATCCATGTTTCCGTCTACACCGTTGAGTTTCACTCCTCGGCCGACGAGTTCGACCTCCACCACCACCTAGATCGAGTTCTTTCGTAGCACTGGCTACACCCGGCCGCGACGAGTTATCGAAATGCCCCACCGGTACGGCGGCGGTTTCGGCACCGGCGGTTTGGGGGTTACGATAGACCAACGACCGGTATGAGAAGGTGAAGAAGCACGGGGTACCGAGTTTTTCGGTAATGTTGAGCCGGCGAGCGAGGACTTGTGGCTTCGTCGTTTTGAAAAGGCATGCGAAACATGAGGGCCCCGAGAATCGAATGGGCTCGGTTGGCGGTATCCTTGTTGGCGGGTAATGCGAGAGAGTTGGATGGAGTCTTATGAGCAAGCTAATCCTAGAATCACGGATTGGGCGGTATTCAAGAATTTGTTCTATCGGGAATACTTCCCTAGAACGGCACAAAATGCAAAGGCCAACGAGTTTCGAGTTTAAAACGGGGAAGAAATACTACGGTGACACGGTACTCGCGAAGTTTCACGAGTTTGGCGGGTTCTACCCCGAGATTATGAAGAGTGAAGAAAAGAAGATAGACAAGTTTATGGAAGGGTTGTCACATGATGTGGCAAAAGGTATGCTTGGAGATAGACCGACGAGTATGGCAAGCGTCATGGATAGAGCATTGACAGCGGAAAGGTTTGCCAACAGGCCGACAGTTGTAGTTGGGGACAAGAGGCCATTCTCAAATTTTCAAGGAGGTAGTAGAGGGGCGCCACAGCAGAATGTAAAGAAGACAGGGAGTTTAGCAATGAAGAGTTCGACAAGTGGGACGCCACCGGTTTGTGCTAAATGTAACAAGGCACATACAGGAGATTGCATGGCTGGTAGCTTGAATTGTTTCCACTGCGGGGAAGCGGGACACTACTCGAGGGCGTGTCCTAAGAAGCTATCACAGGGCAATCAGGCAGGAGGGCGAAGTAACCAGCAGGGTAGTCGTCCTACGGGTAGCAGACCGGTTCGTATCTTTGCAGCAGATGCAGAACCAGAGGAGCTAGATGACCTTGTGGTGACAGGTACTTTTTCAGTGTTTGTGTTTCTTATAAATATTTAATATGATATAGCGCGCATATGATATTACATATTTATACGTAAATTGATTCACTTTTAGGTACCATAATCATAGATAATCTAGCGAGTTTCGGCTACGTTTGATACCGGAGCTTCGGGAACTTTTGTTTCTTCAAACATAGTCAAGAAGTTAAACCTACCGCTTAAGGAGTTGGAGAGACCCTTGAGTATATCCACCCCTTTGGGCCGAGTCACCGGATGTGCTCAAGTCACACCCTCGGTCGACATTAGAGTTGGGACTTACAAGTGCCGGCATGCCCCGACGGTGTTGGATTTCTCGGACTTTGATGTTATCCTAGGTATGGATTTGGTTGTCTAAGAACCATGTCTATTTGGATTGCAAAGGCAAGAGAGTAATCTTTAAAGTTCCGGGAAAATCAGCTAGGACGTTTCGGGGTATCGTATACAAGCCTAGCAAGAAACGGCATCCGATCATCTCGGCGGTTAAAGCTTTAAAATCCTTGAGGCGGGGTTGCCAAGGTTTTGTGGTGTACGCGCTAGATAAGGAAAAGCTCAAACCCGAGTTAGGAGAGACTCGTGTAGTTAAGGACTTTCCGAAGTTTTCCCGGAAGATTTGCCGGGACACATGCACGATAGGGCCATAGAGTTTGAGATCGAGTTGATCGCGGGAGCTTCACCGGTAGCTAAAGCGCCATACGGGATGGCACCGGCTGAAGTTGAAAGAGTTGAAGATTCGGCTTAAGGATATGTTAGAGAAAAACATCATCCAGCCAAGTACATCACCGTGGGGAGCACCGGTTTTGTTTGTAAAGAAGAAAGATGGGAGTATGCGCTTGTGCATCGATTACAGAGAGTTGAATAAACTGACAATCAAGAATAAGTATCCTTTACCAAGGATTGACGATCTGTTCAGCCAGTTGCAAGGTAAGAAGGTGTTCTCTAAGATTGATCTTAGGTCCGGTTACCATCAGTTGAAAATCAAGGTGTCAGATATACCTAAGACAGCCTTCAGTACGAGGTATGGACATTATGAGTTTTTGGTCATGCCGTTTGGACTCACTAATGCTCCATCAAAGTTCATGGACCTAATGCAAAGAGTTTTCATGCCTTATCTCGACAAGTTTGTGATAGTCTTCATAGACAATATTTTGGTATACTCTAAAGACGAGAAAGAGCATGAAGAACATCTAAGGGTAGTACTACAAACCTTAAAAGAGAACAAGCTGTATGCCAAGTTTTCCAAGTGCGAGTTTTGGTTGGATCAAGTCAGTTTTCTTGGACATATAGTTTCTGGAGAAGGTATTAAAGTGGATCCAGCAAAGATAGAAGTTGTCTCTAAGTGGCCTAGACCGATCAGTAACAGAGATAAGAAGTTTCTTGGGTCTGGCAGGGTATTACCGGAAGTTTGTAAAGGATTTCTCGAAGATAGCTACACCTCTTACGAGACTTACTCAGAAGAACGTCAAGTATGAGTGGACTGATGAATGTGAGGAAGCCTTTCAGACTTTGAAAGAAAAGTTGACCACGGCTCTGTGTTGGCGTTACCGGAGGTTTTTGATAATTATGATGTTTATACGGATGCATCGGGTCAAGGTTTGGGTTGTGTTTTGATGCGGTCGGGAAAGGTGATTGCTTATGCATCTAGGCGGCTAAAGGTGCATGAAAGAATTACCACACACGACTTGGAGTTGGCGGCGGTGGTGTTTGCTCGAAGCTTTGGAGACACTATTTGTATGGTGTCAAGACAAGGATCTTCACGGATCATAAGAGCCTTAAGTTCTTCTTTACTCGGGAGAATCGAACATGAGACAAAGAAGATGGTTAGAGTTTGTGAAAGACTACGACTTGGACATTCAATACCACCCGGGTAAGGCGAATGTCGTAGGCGATGCACTTAGCCGGAGAGCGGTTAATGCTATCACCACCTTACAAGAAGTTGTGGATCGGTTGGATAGAATGCGAGATTGAAGTGGTTGAGCGAAAGGATGAAGACCGGTTTATGGCGCCATTGATGGCGAGGTCGGATCTGCTAGATGAGATACGGTTTAAACAAGATAAGGACCCAGTGATGGTTAATTTGAAGCGTGTGGCCCGAGAAAAACCTACAGTGGGTTATCAGTTGGACAAGAGTGGTTATCTTTGGTATGGAGACCGTTTGTGTGTACCAGATGTGGATGGTCTAAGAGAGAAGGTTATGGATGAGGCTCACAAGATTGCTTTTGCGGTTCACCCCGGAGCCACTAAGATGTATAGAGATCTCAAGGAAAGATGCGGTGGCCTGGTATGAAGTTAGGGATCGCGAGTTCGTGGCGAGATGCGATACATGTCGAGAGGGTGAAAGCGAGACATAAAAGGCCGGGAGGTTTGTTGAAACCTTTGGAGTTACCGGAATGGAAATGGGAGAATATCACGATGGATTTCATCACCGGTTTGCCTAAGACGAAGGGCGGTCATGACATGATTTGGGTGATTGTGGATAGACTTACCAAATCAGCCCATTTCTTGCCGTGTAAGGTAGACATGCCTATAAAGAAGTTCGCTACTATGTACATCGACAATATAGTGAAGCTTCATGGGGTGCCTTTATCTATTGTATCCGACGGGGATAGTAGATTCATCGGTCGCTTTTGGAAAGGTCGCGAAAGCTTTTGGAACGAAGACTGATTTGAGTACAGCGTTTCATCCTCAGACGGATGGGCAGTCCGAGAGAACGATTCAGACTCTTGAGGATATGCTTAGAGCTTGTGTTTTGGATGCCGGAGGTTCATGGATAGATTACCTCAACTTGGCGGAGTTTGCTTACAATAACAGTTACCACGCAAGTTTGGGAATGCCACCTTTTGAGGCCTTGTATGGTAGGAAGTGTAGGACTCCACTTTATTGGGATGAAGTGGGAGAGAAACACATCACCGGGCCGGAGATGGTTCAGCAAGCCAAGGAGAAGATCGAGTTGATACGGAAGAATCTGGAAGCTGCACAAGATCGCCAAAAGAGTTGGGCCGATGTTAGAAGGAGACCGCTAGAGTTCGAAGTTGGGGACAGAGTTTACCTTCGAGCGTCTCCAATGAAGGGTGTCAAGAGGTTTGGTCAGAAAGGAAAGCTAAGTCCAAGATACGTAGGACCTTTTGATATCATCGAAAGAGTTGGGAAGTTGGCTTATAGACTACGGTTGCCAGAATCGATGTCTAGAGTCCACAATGTCTTCCACGTATCAATGCTTAAAAAGTGTTTATCAAAAGTGGATGTGGAATCGAGATTGATCCGGAAGTGTTACAAGACAACCTATCATACGTGGAAAAGCCGATCAAGATTCTGGATAGAAAGGAAAGGATGATCAAGAGGCGAATGATTCCGTTAGTGTTAGTGCAATGGAGCAACCATGCACCGACGGAAGCCACTTGGGAAGTGGAAGCGGACATGATAGACGAGTTCCCAGAGTTTTCTCATCTGCCAGGTACGTTCTAGTTTCGAGGGCGAAACTCCTCTTAAGGGGGGAGGAATGTAATATCCCGATTTTCGATAAAAGGGCATTTCGGTCTTTTGATAAATCGGAATATTATGTTCTTTTATTTTTTTAAAGGTTTTATAAAAGAAAAGGGATAATTAAGGAATTTTATGGTATTTAGGAAAAATTGGGATTTATTAAAAGGAAATAAATCCTAAATTAACCTAATCACTTTTTGAAAAAAAAAAAGAGAGAGGAGGCCGCATCTTTTGAAGAAGGGCGCAAGTTTAGAAAAAAAAAAGAGAGGAAGAACTTTCAATCCCCAGGCTTAATCCGTTGATCTTTTGGACAGACATCTCAAGGGAAAAAGAATCACCGCGACAAGAGGATCGTTTGGATATCAACCATCCTTAGAACCGTTAACGTAAGTTCTCATCACCGTTCTTGTTAGGGTTCGTTTTCCTGTTTAGCATCGTTAAGCCTGCGTTTTTGCGTTATCTGCATCGTAGTGATCAATTTGGTGTTGATCGTTTTAGGTTCGAGGTTAAAGGTTTATCTTTTTCAAAGTTGTGGTTGCTTGGATCGTAGTAGCTCGCAAGAATCGAGGTAACGTGGTCTTCTATCGTATGATTTAGTTCTCATAACGTTGTAGGGCAATGTGTATGTTTTTCTGCTGTTTTTAAGTTGTTTTGGTCGAACTTTGGGATGCATATGGTTGGAAAACGCAGCAAACAGGTTGCAGAAATTCTGGGAAATTCCCAGGTGGACGGGCGTCCAGGGATTCGGACGGGCGTCCGGGTTCCTCTTGCAAAGTGGACGAGCGTCCAGTTCCCTTGGACGAGCGTTCAGGGTGAAATTGTGATACAGGATGTGATGGTTTGAAGGTGGACGGGCGTTTGGTTTTTGGACGGGCGTTCAGCCTCTATGGACGAGCGTCCATGTTCAGACGGGCGTCTGCATAGGAGTGGACGAGCGTTTGGGCCTGGTGGTTCTAGTTTTTCATTGTTTTTTTTTTGTCATGTCAGCTTGAGTTCAGGCTTTATTGTACTGTTCTAATGCATAACCTTACGTGACAAAGCTCTGAACTAGCTTCTGGTGCGTTTAGTTCCGGCACCACATGGATTCCCTAAAAGATGAAGTGTGGGACCACTGGAAGCTTCGGATTTGCCTTGTGCTTCGATAAGCTAGGGTTTATCGATGTCTGTGTAATTGCTAGGGCTTGTCTGTGTCTAGAGGTCTAAGTACGAGGGTAGGAAGTGTGAGGGAGCTTACCTGAAAACACTTAGGTGGCTAGTTAAACATCTAATCAAACGTATGTGCTAGATTAAAATCTTAAACATCATGCAATGCTTGGTAAGGCATAGTACAATATCGCGATGTGTCCTCTGACCAGACAAAGTAGATTGTACCCACGCCGGTCAATCGATTGGCCGGATAAAGCGTCGGTGCACTCGCCGGTCATCACACTATCGGGACTCGGATATTCCCGGGGCTACTTAGAGCGAGTCTCTAAGTAGGTTGCACCCGATTGTCCTAGTACATCCTATTACTAGGCGTAGTGCCCTTGTTATTCATGATGTAACAAACTTGAGCTAAGATAGATACCCTTGGAACCTCATGTTATGCAATGAACATAATGTGATAGATAGTTAGGGCTAATAACGGAAAATGAATTAATAAAAGACGGTATTGCTTTTATTTCTTTATGAGGGCATAGTTATACGATCTTCTACACGTTACTGAGTACTTTTGTACTTACCCCGTTACGTTATCTTTGTCTTTCCCTTTCCCCAAAGAAGATGAACAGGTGGTTACCGCTGATGAGTTCTTTGATGACGAGGACGTTTGAGTTGGAGTTTGAAGGCTTAGATCGTTTAGATGTTTTCTTTTCATAAACATTTGTTTCCAGCTTTGAACAATGTTGTTCTTTCTTTTGGTTTAGTTACCTTTGAGATCTTTTGGATTGAATTCGGATGTTTAGATCTTTTATTGGATTTAGTTTTTCTTCACAGCATTGATTACCGTATGTTTCGATCGTTTGGTTTCCCGAGTTGTTGAGTTGTTTTATCTTCCGCGTCGTTTGATTTTTTATGGATGACGTAAGGCTTGCATGTATTATTGAGTTTTTATTTGATAATATATGTGCCGAGCGCTCTTTCCGGATAAGGACTCGGTGTCCGGAAACGGGGCGTCACAATGATGGTCTTTTGTGAACAACCACATTTTTTGCACAATCAATCATTAAGACATATTTCTCAACTAATATTCTCAACGAAACTCTAGGGTGAGACAATTGAAACATTTTGAGTTCAGGCTCAATTATTATTGTTTATTATTATTTATTGTAGGGAGAGAATGAGAGTTCACCTTCAACAAACATGTACCTGCACCCTTACCCCTTAATGTAAAGAGCCAATTCACCTACTCCCACCTTCAACCCCAAAAATCACTTAAGTATTAACATTTGGCAATTACTAAAACTTACATGTAACTGCCTTTGCGACTTGTATTGTTATATTGTACAATGCCTTTTCAGTTATTTTTCATTGTCAAAAGAGCGTGCATGTGATATGAGACCAAAGATAAAGTGAAGGTTATGTAAAAGGAGAAAGATATCATAATTGCTGAAAACCCTTGATCTTTGGTTGAGAAAAACTTAATTAATTAATTCATCTTTATAACATGCATGGTTCATAATAAAAGCATGTTATTTATAAAATATGAATGTATATGTCACATCTTATAAACATTTTATATTGTCACTGTAGAAGACAAGAGATGTGTAGGGTCAGGGACGGCTCTAGGAATTTAAGGATACGAGTCGGAAAATTTTCATATTTTACAATTACTAAACTTAGTCTTACTCTTATATATTATTGTTCAATACTGATCAGTATACAAAAATAAGCAGGTCAATATCTATGTCAACCTAAAAAAAATTCCTACTGTAATAATTTTTTAGCTGGTCAGTTGAACCCTATCACCCAAGGTGGTGCCGCCCAAAGATAAGCCAGCAAAGTTGATGCCACCTCCCTCCGCAACCAACGAGGTAAATATGCACGAGTTTGTGTGGAAGTCGAACTAAATAAACCCCTCCCTGTTGCTGTGGAATTGAATGAGAAAACTTATAAGATCGAATACGAGGGGCTACATATGGTTTGCTTCGATTGCGGGGTCTATGGACATAAAACGGATGACTGTCCTCAAAAACCCAAGGAAATGGATACCTCGAATGGAAAACCGCCGGAGAGCACAAATGTTCCTACTGATGCTTGCCCGTTTGGCCCGTGGATGCTCTCATCGAACCGGCGTCGTAGGCCAAACTCCCAACGTGCTAACCCACAAAACCCACTGCCACCTACACGCCCCAATCCGACTGTCCCAGTGGTACAACATGCCCCAAGTACCGCCCATGTGAGCCACCCACAGCCCCGCGCAAATGGGTCGAATGGCAATCGGTTTTCTATTCTTGTTGATGAGACAAACGAGATGAACAACAATGTCCCAGTCACTACTTTGCAACAGCAGTTTAACGAGCTCCGCCAATTCACTTCCCAGCCCACAGTTCGACAAGCCTCACGAGGGGACCGCAACAACAATTCCCGAGACAAAGTGAGAGGAAGTACCTCACGAGCTTCTACTACTGTTCAGTCCCAAGCACCACAAAGTGTTAACAAGGAACACGATGTATTCAAGTTTAATTCGGCCCCCCTGATTCCAACCCGTATGGGTGAGCTCTCTCAGCAGCCTCTCACGGACATTACGAACACTAAAGATGCATCGGCAAGCTTGGTTGACACCATTTCTTTTGCTGTCAAGGATGCAATGGCTACGGATGCTGTCCTTGCAGAAGAAATTGCTAGAAAGTCAGATTCAGCCTACATCAATCGCACCCTCCAGATAATTCGATGCAACTCAATGTAAGTATTTCTCCCCAATAGGTTACAGAAACAAATGGTACTGCCCCCGGGCACCTCCCCAATCCTTTAAATATCTCTCAATGAAGATTTTATCATGGAATTGTAGGGGAGCCAGCTCCCCCACCCTCTTCCGGCATTTAAAAACTCTGCTTGTGGAACACCAACCAAGTATTTTGTTCCTAATAGAAACTAGAGCACCGAGCACCAAAGCGAATCGAATCCTACGCCTTTCAAACTTTACTAATATGATTGCAGTTGAGGCTCGAGGATTTAGTGGCGGCCTTTGGGTGTTTTGGGACATCTCTCGCACCGATCTCCGGCTTCTTCTCGCCACTGGCCAAACTATTACAATGTCTGCGGTTCAAAACAATTTGGTAAACTGTGTCATTTCGTTTACATACGCTTCCCCGACCCCTGCTAACCGGAATGATCTTTGGGATTTCTTTGAGAACATTGCAGGACTCTTATCAATGTTGTGGTGTATTATTGGTGATTTAAACCAAGTTATTCACACAGCAGATAAACGCGGAGGGCGTCCGGTGTCTGGTTATAATGTGGACAGACTTCACAGCCTTATAAATCAAGCAGAGTTGCACGAATTACCTTTCCAAGGTCCGCGTTTTACGTGGTCCAGCTCGCCCCACAGCACCTCAGCCATTGAACAGCGGATTGATCAGGCTCTCTGCAACTCAGCATGGTGGGATTGCTTTACCGAGTCTTCTATCTATCACCTGCCCCGGGTTCATTCTGATCACCACCCCATTCTCTTATCAATCCATATTGTACGTCAGCAGAATAATGGAGAATGGCCCTTCTGGTTCCAAGCTTGTTGGATGAGGCACTCGGCTTTTAACGCCTTTCTTTGTGATAACTGGCACGTCACCGATAATAATTTACATGGGGCCCTTGACTCCTTTCCTCCTATATCAAAGAGTGGAATCGAACGGTTTTTGGAAATATCTTTTACCGCAAAAGACGTTGCAAGGCCAGAATAGAGGGAATCCAACTAACACTCTCCAAAGCCCCTTCGAACCTCTTGACGAAGCTTAATAATTCTCTTATCCACGAATATGAGGAAATCCTACATCAGGAAGAAATCTATTGGCATCAGAAATCTCGTCTAAACTAGGTAGCAGATGGTGAAAGAAACACGCGCTATTTTCATCTCTCCACTAAACGCAGACGAAGCAAAAATAGCATCCTCTACCTTAAGGATGGTCATGACAACTGGGTCTCTGACAGGGATTCTTTACAAAATATGGTTCGCCATTTTTTCATTGACCTCTATAGTGATGAACAGGTGGTACCCCTTCCTCATGGCATCTTTGAACCTGCAACTAACCACTCGGACAAGCATCCCCTAAATCGACCAGTGAGTGAAGGGGAAGTTAAGGCAGCAATTGTTGACATGGGCGCATACAAGTCTCCTGGTCCCGATGGTTTCCAACCGATATTATTTCAACAAAACTGGGAAATACTCGGCCCCTCTATTACTGCGTGGGTGATTAAATCTTTTCAAGATCGTACTTTTGATCCTGCTATGAACCGGACTTTCATCGCGCTGATACCAAAAATTCACCCTCCTGAATCAGTCTCTCATCTTCGACCCATTGCCCTCACAAATGTCACGGCAAAAATCATCACTAAAATCATTGTGAACCGGCTCCGGCTAATCATCGGGAAGATTGCAGATAATAGCCAAAGTGCTTTTGTCCCTGGCAGGCAAACTTCTGATAACATAATTGTGGCGCAAGAAGTACTTCATACTATGCGGCATAAGAAGGGCACCAAAAGGATAATGGTAATAAAAGTGGATCTAGAAAAATCTTACGACAGAGTCAATTGGGATTTTCTAAGCCACATTCTTCATTTAGTGGGCTTTAATGATGCGCTTATAGATATCATCATGTACTCTCTGTCAAGCACCTCTCTGGAAATTCTCTGGAATGGATCCCCACTTGAAAGCTTCCAACCGCGTCGTGGCCTAAAACAAGGGGACCCCCCGGCACCTTATCTTTTCGTCCTCGTCAGCAAGTCCTGAGCTGCATTATCAACATTTCCGTTGCTGCGGGTAGTTGGAAACCGATTACTGTCTCTCGTGGTGGCCCTAAAGTCTCACACATCTTCTTTGCGGATGATCTCCTCCTCTTCTCGGAGGCTTCAGTTGAGCAGGCAATTGAAATCGAACATGTGCTCTCTACTTTCTGCGGGTTTTCGGGCCAAAGAGTTAGCATGGCCAAGTCAAAATTTGCCACGTCCGCGAATACAGATGAACATACTATTCGGCTCATTGAAGCGGCCCTGGGCATGTCACATACAAATCATCTCGACAAATACCTTGGAGTTCCCCTCCACCATATGCGAATGAAGAAGAAGATTTTCAGGGCATAGTCGACAAAACCCGATCGAAGCTCCAACCTTGGAAGGCAAATACATTATCCAGAGCGGGTCGTTCCATCCTTTCCCAGGCTGTATTATCTACGACTCCATACTATCACATGCGAACTATACGGCTGCCTACGTCCATAGCTCACTATCTTGATAAGATAATCCGCTCGTTTTTCTGGGGACATGATACGAACGAACGTGGACTTCACCTTGTGGCATGGAACCTTATTTGTCAACCAAAAAATAAAGGAGGCCTTGGTATTCGTAATGCACGAGACATGAACACAGCCTTCCTTGCTAAACTCGCCTGACAGATGTTGACAGAGCGTGGCAAGCTTTGGGTACAACTTCTGCAGCAAAAATACGGATCCCCTTTTGATGTGCCCAAACCAAATTGCTCTTTTGTTTGACGACACATCTACTATGCGGCAAATTGCCTACGTGATGCTTTTGAAATTGGGGAGAATGGGAGCGTTGTATGAAGCCAACTACTTCGGACAAATTTATGGTCAGTTCGGCATACCATGAAATTCAAGCCTCTGACCATGATCCGGCTACAACGAGTGATGATACTTGGAGACTAATCTGGGACATAAAGGGTCCGCTTCGAGTTAACATGCTACTATGGCTAATTTGCTGTGATGCTCTACCGACTGCTGCTCTCCTTGCAGCACGACACATAGGTGATGACAACACCTGCATTGTCTGTGGCAGCCACTCTAAAACTACAATGCATGCGATGAGAGACTGCCCCTGGACTGCCAACATGTGGAAGCAAGTTGTCCATCACCACAACTGGACACTCTTTTTCAGTTCCCACGGGACACCGATATGGTTAAGAGACTGCTTGAAAATAAATATGTACAAACATGATACCATTAACTTATGGAGGTTCCTTTTCCGAGAAATTGTGCAAGGCCTATGGTATTGGTGCAATCATGAGTTCCACCAAGGTGAGCGATTACGGCCCCCAAAGTTGATATTTATTTTGGAAGCTATCCGCCGAGCACGAGAACTTAGACTAGCTTGGAGCTGATCCTTACTATGTCTCTTACTTACATAAGATGTACCTTAGTATTTTTGTACATATGTTTTGATCCGTTTGTACAGCGTTGAAATTTTAATAAAATATCCTGTTTTGACCACAAAAAAAGGTGGTGCCGCCCATATGTAGGGTTGTTCTTATACGTGCGAGGGGTGTACACGGTTCGGTACGTTTAATGCCCTAACCTAAACCTTCGGTTAATTGAAATTTGAAACCGAAACCGAACCATTTGTTTTTTTCATATAATCGAATTGAATCAAACCGAAATATACGCTTCGGTTCGGTTAACCAAAAAATGAAATAAAATTTAACAATTTATTTGTTTATAAACGTATTGGTTTTTATTCGATTTTTTGATTCAGTCGTAAATTGTTCGGACCTAGGTTCGGTTATATGCAATTTTTCATAAACGGTTATAATATTTTAGTTATGAAAACTACTTATACAAGTTGATTATACATGTTTCGGTTACAAATTTTCAATTAAGTTAATAGTCAGTTTTTTTTCTGTTCGGTTTCCGGTTTCTCTTTAATACTAACCGAAATCAAACCGAACCGAAAACAATCATTAACCAAAACGAATTGAACCAAATGACCTCGGTTGAGTTGGTTCGATTCGGTTTCAGATAATCCATATCCGTACTATCAATTTAGGAAAATGATTAGTACACAGAATTGTGTACCGATCTCATACTCTGAAATGAAATGTGTGTTCCAGAATTTTTGTGTTCTTGTTAAAATATGTAGTTATAAAATATTGTATGGATGATTTATATGTATATATTCTGTGCCTAAATCACTATCCTTCAATTTAAATCTCCAATTGTTTGCGTATGAACAGTGATTAGGACACCGACAAACTACACGAAATATGGGAAGATTTATAATTTATTCCAAATCCGGCCTATTACTTTCGTGTCAAACAACGAAAAAAAAAAACATTAAAGTACAAAAATAGCTTTTGAAAATGTAAAGTTGGTGCATGGATATAATAAACAATTGTGTAGGGACATACATTTTCCCCCATTATATCAACATTAAAACACAATCAGGAAGCCCAAATTTAGCAAACAGCTAGCCCCCAAAACCAAACCAAAAAATGCTTCTCAGAACATCCATTTTCAAAACCAAAAAACTACTGCAAAAAACCATTGGAAGTTTCAAATCCCTCTTTTCTAAAGAATCATACGAAAAGCTTCCCAAAAATCCTCCATGTCCTTCCTTCCCCTGCAATAATTATACCCGAAGTCACTCAGAATCACAAGAATTTTATAAGCCGACTTCCATCAAACACCTTAGGGGCAACAATGATTCAAACAAATCCCGCAAGAAGAAGAATCACGAATTCCCTTCAAGAAACTTAGAATCAAGACCCCAAGAAGAAGCAAAGACAACCCATTTGATTCAATTGAACAGAAATGCAGAGGAGACTAAGAGGAGCTATAAGAAGATTGAATATCGAGGGAGAAGATATGATCATCAGGATCTTTTCATACCGAAAGATGAGAGAGTGAAAAGGAGATTTTGGGTAATGAAGATGCTCAAGGAACTGGAATTAATGTTGGATAAGAGTAATGAAGAGCTTGTTATGGATTTGGAAGAGATATACCATTACTATTCTCGTCTTACATATCCGGTTTATGTTGACATTGTTGAAAGCTTCCTGTTTGATTTGCATTCTCAGTTGTTTACTTCTGGTCATTCACCAACTTCAGCCGATCGGGATTCATGGCCGCATGTCAAGTGATATATATATATATATATATATATATATATATATATATATATATATATATATTCTCCCCTTAATCTCATTGTGGTTTGATTAATCATTGTAACATGGGGTACGATATAGTTCGTATTATTTCTGATTTCTTATTTCTCAACCCCTAACCTTGAAAGTAACATGATACCTCTTTCTTTTTTTTCTTTTTTTTTTTTTTTTTTTGTGTGTGGTAAAACTCAGTATTTTATTCATACAAAAAAAAAAAAACTGAAGTTTTACAAGGCCACCCTTGACTACTCCAAAAAAAAAAAAAAAAAAAATGTCATCAATACATGGTCACCACCTCCTTAAAACCTTAGTCCAAAAAACTCGTGTGGGAAATCCGGATGTTAAGGAAAGAGTGTGGCCCCCCACGTATTGAAAAAGAAGCAACATGATACTTTATCACCCCTGGTTTATGATTATACTATTATAATAAATGATACAATACACTTATGCAACATTGAAAATAATGATTTCATATCATAATCAATAAATTATGCATCATAATCACTAATTGTTAAGAAAAACAAATCGAGCGATAGCCCTTAACGACGGTAATGCAAAATAACAAACAAAATGAAAAAAGACAAAACACCAAATTTACGTTGTTTCCGGCAATATGTCAACTAGTCCACGGGCGAAAAAGAAACATTACTATAGAGGAGGATTACAAAAGATACAACTCTCCCGACGCCTAAAAACAATAGCTAAAGCAATTGAGAGTTCATCTTAATTGACACAAATCGATACACAAATTAGCACACAAAAATAATAGGCTAAAACACCCATTAAATACTATACCTAAGTTGGCTCACCAACTTCAAATTGCTGATGTGGGATACAACTTAATTAACAAATTGGCAATTTGTACAATTGGGCTTTGGCCCACTTAACTTTAACAAATCTCTACCTTGGGACAAATACACAAATTAAGAAATAATAATACTTCTCTTTTGCCACACACTTCAAAAAATCTTCAGATTAAGTCAAATAAGTCCAAGCACTAGTTGAACTTAACAAATTGACGATGCTTCGTAATATCTAACTCTGAACGGGATGACATAAGGATTGGATCCTTGCAAAACATACAAATCACCAGACCTGCAAACTTTCATAACAACAAGAGCACCTTTAATTAGCTTTAGAACTCCACCTTCAACGGTGTACCTAAATCCAAGAGTCTCAAATGCGCCCAAAGAAATGAGATTTTTCTTCAAATCCGGAACATGTCTGACTTTCTTAAGTGTTATGATAACACCACCATGGTCGTGATTCTAACCGTATCAATACCAGCAACCTTGCAAACTGTGATGTTGCCCAACGAAACAACTCCACCTTGAACTGAATCATATGGGGAAAACCAATCCCTATTGGGACACATATGATATGTGCAATCAGAATCCAAGATCCATTCATCAACAGACCTTAATTTATCTTCAGCAAAGAAGATTTCTCTATCACTCTTATCTTCTATGATACAGGCCTGACCAGACACTTTACTATGCTCTTTAATCTGTTCACGCTTTTCTTTGTTCTTAAGTCGAAAGCAATCAGATTTGATATGCCCAACCTTTTTACAATAATTGCACGTCAAATCTTTATGTCTGGGATCCAAAACATAATTTCCACTATCTACATCCTTCTTATTTGATCTGCCCCGAACTACCAGCACGTCTGCATGACTACTACTACTTCCCCCAGTTATATATTTATCAATCAGCTCTTTCAATTTTAAAATCAACTTAATTTCTTTGTAAGAAATAGTATCCTTACCATAAAGCATCGTTTCCCTAAAATGCTTAAATGACTGTGGAAGCGAACACAGTAACAACAGGGCCTAATCCTCATCATCAATCTTAGCATCTATATTACTCAAATCCATAAGCAGAGAATCAAATTTATCTAAGTGTGATAATATAGACTACCCTTCAGACAAACGAAGCATATACAAACTTTGCTTTAAATAAAGCCAATTCTCAACGGTTTTCTTCATATATAAGGATTTTAATTTTTCCCACAAAACCTTAGCAGTAACCTAAGTGGCTACCTCTCTTAAAACCTCATCAGAAAGACACAAGATGATACCTGATATGGCCTTCTTGGCGAGACCATCAAACTCCTCATCTGACATTTTCTCTTTTCCCAAGCAGCGCAATATCGAAGCCCTCTTGAATCAGCATGCCTCCATCTTCAACTGCCACATCCCAAAGTTGACGTTTTTGTCGAACTTCTCAAAATAATACTTAGTTAGATGGCTAATTTTCAAACCTCGGAAAATCTCAGCTCTAAAAACCACGGCTTTGATACCAGTTTGTTAAGAAAAATAAACCGAGCGATAGCCCTTAACGACGGTAACGCAAAATAACAAAGGAAAAAAACAAAACATCAAATTTACGTGGTTTCCGGCAATATGCCGACTAGTCCACAGACGAAAGAAAAATATTACTATAGGAGAGGATTACAAAAGATATAACTCTCCAGACGCCTAAAAAAAATAGTCAAAATAGCTAAAGCAATTGAGAATTTATCTTAATTGACACAAATCGGTATACAAATTAGCACACAAAAATAATAGGCTAAAACACCCATTAAATACTATACCTAAGTCGCCTCACCAACTTTAAATTGCCGATGTGGGATACAACTTAATTAACAAATTGGCAATTTGTACAATTGGGCTTTGGCCCACTTAACTTTTAACACTAATTCAAAAACGTTGTGTCTCGTCATCACATTATGAGTTAATGATTTAACTTAAAGTACGGTGATCCAAGGATGCCCTCCCTGCACACAAACTAATAGCGTCATACACATGGAAATCAATTTACTCAGCTAAAAATGTAATAGATGGGGTGAACTCAAGAAGAATATGACATTATTAAGTGAAATCAATTCAATTTACTCAGCCAAAAATTTAATATCTATATCTATATATATTAGAAAGGATGATTTAGCCCGATTACCCGATGAACCGCTCCATTTCCAGAAAAAACAAAAACAAAAAAAAAAAAACAAAAAAGGCATTACACAAAAAAAAAAAAACAAACAAACAAAAAGATATGAAATTCACCTAACAAACGATATCACAACAAAATTTCAAACCATCATCAATCTGATAGTAAATGATATCACAGCAAAATTCTTTTTCTTTTTGAAATTCCAATAAATGTTGCCAACAAATTGAGAAGCTCTCCCCGACGACACTTTCGTTAACAGATTTATCATCTTTTAAATGATAATGTGTTGGAAAAAAAAAACATATCCTAATTATCAAGTTTGTTTGTGCCTCATCTTTTAAATGATAATATGTTTGGAAAAAAAAAAGACATACTTATCATTTTCAGTTTGTTTGTGTGTCATCGCAGCAAAAATGGGCTTGCAACATTTTCATCAAACACAGGTGTAAAATATTCAACAACGAAATCTCATCGTTAATTCTAATCCAAACTGCCTCTCAATTAGCCTAATCTGTGTTTAAATCTCGCTCAAAACTGCCTCGATTGCTTCAATCTATATTCAAATCATAAATGTGCACCGGCCTTCTCATACCATATCTCTATTTAAATTTTTACTTACGGTGTCATCATTAAAACGAATGCTTTAACTGGCGATGTTTTGATAAATATTTGTGATTTGGTAATGTAGTATGCTGTGGTTGACTTATTTTACTCTCACAAGAGTCTCATTGTGTTTACTTTTGTTCTTTTTCGTTTATTTTTCATTTTCATGTTAGTGAATTGAGATGAAATATTTTTCATTTGTGAATTGAGCTAAAATGTATTTGTTACAGAAGACAAGTGGCTAATCATATTATAAATAAGCCCGGTAAGTCATTGTTGGCGAGGCACAAAGGTTTGTTGTGCATGGCTTTTCGGTTGTACATCTCTAAATAGTGTTTTATGATCACCTTCATTGATGGTAATTCATTTTATAAGAAGTGTTGTCACTTACGATTATGATACCTTATTTTTTAAAAAAATTTTCCCTTCTAATTAACGTTAAATAGATGCAATTGTATTATTGACTCTAATCTTGGTGACTTTTGCAAATTCTTAGACATGCCAGTCTTATGATTGGTAAAAGCAAATGAAATGAAGCATACAACTAACTATTCAAATCCTTGGTCACTTTCTTTTACAACCAAAAAACAGAAATTATTTCACGGATTATTATGCACATGTTATCAATTCACATGCTTGATTGTTTAGATTGTTTGAGGTGAAGCCAATCATTTAGTGTAATAGGCATTAATGAGATATGTCTATGTGTACTCTATTTCTCCTTACCATTGAACTTAATTTTAATGCAGGTACTTGGTTCTTTCCGATGCCTATTTCAGTTTTCATTATTGACGCTTACGTCATATATTCTTGAGCTTGAGAGAGTTTAAAACTTGAAAATATCCATGTGGTTGTATATGCATAATGTATGTCACTTATGTAACCCGTAATGCCTTTTATTGATCCTTCACTTTCTTATTTCAATCTTTTTCTGGTGATTATTGAGTTAGTATAGAAATATTTCTTTTTCCGGAACATTCTATGTATTGAAAGTCAAAATTTATACTAAACCGTGTATTGCACGGGCTTTGGACTAGAGGAAAATGAGAGAGATAATGGGGAGAGTATACTTTAACATGAGAAAAATTAATATCGGACTATATTCCAATTGCGTTGTCTATGGGATAGATAATGGGGAACTTCCTAATACAAAAGACTCATTTGGGTTAAATGGAGGTAATTTATATCTTTCTTTTTCTTCCGTTTGTTTGATTTTTCATAAATTGTTAATGGACATCAGTTTACAGATTCACTTTTCTCTTTTTTGTTCGCTTTTCCCTAAATTAGTGTTAGTGGTTTTTCCCGATATATCTTAAATTACTCATACACTTTGCAACCAATAGTGGTGTTATATTTATTTAATGTTATACATGTAGCACATACCTTTTTTACTTACAATACTTTTATGCAGGATTGCATTAATTTATTTTATGTTAAATTACAGTTGTATTTTTTAAACAAGTATTTATATTTAATGGAAATATCAGGTGCTAATATTAACTAAATTCATAATAAATTATTATCTTCTCATGTGTGTAAAATTAGATATAGTATAGATGTATATATATTTTATCTTTTCCGCCGTGCATCGCACGGGTAAAAGGCTAGTATATATATAGATGGTTGTTGAAATGTATAAAAAATTATAGTAGCACATTTACTACCATCAATTGGTTTTAGTAGAATGGTAAGCGCTTGATCTTAATATGGTATCAGAGCTTATTATTAAGTGGACTTTCCATGAAGAAGTTGAACATATTGTTTTGCATAAGGTATAAAGCGCAATGTAGTAATTAGGTGTAGGTGGCCGGGAGCTGTAAGGGGCCGGCCATTATGAGGTAATTTCTTATCATGGCAAATGTGCCACAAGTCGATCATACTTGGAAAGTTTATGTACAAACCATCTTATTTTGCCGAAGAAAAATGATTAAATCCCAAAAGAAAACCTCAATGTTCCAGCTGTTATCGAATTTCTTCTTTTACATTCTGTTATTAAAACAACACACTCCAAAAGAGAAAGGTAAAAACATGGAGGAAGTTTCAATGGTTATTTCTTGTAACAAGGACTACTGCGATTGGTTTGGGTGCAATCTACGGTTGACTCATCCATGGTTTTGGTAGTGCGTGAAAATGGTTCTTTTAGGCGGATCATGGTGGACAACAATGTGGTTTTGGTAGTGCGTGAAAATGGTTCTTTTAGGCGGATCATGGTGGACAACAATGGTGGAAACGGTGGTGATCATATTTTCTTTTAGTGGTTGAAAAGGCATGAAAATAGTGTTAAAGTTGTATTCCTTGACAAGGATAGACTTAAAGTTAGAAATTTATGTTTGACTTGGGGTTTGATCGAATTCCTTGTAAATTTGACGGTGGCGTTCCACTTTACTATTCAATAAAACAAAACTCGTTTCCGGAAAGGGAAAAGAAAAGAAATTTGTAAATATGTGTTTAACTCCGGCTACATGGATGAATGTATATATAGTAGACTCTAGAAAAATTTACTCAGGAATGAAGATGCATATTAAAGAAACGGAAATGTAAGGTTACAAAAACATATACTCCCAAGCTGCTTATCTTGGTTAATTAATTGTTTTTATGGGAAATTAGGGATAAGGACACAATCCTAATATTATTAAAGAATGGGACAACTACATATTTCTTATATAGGGAGAAGGACAACCGTATAATTTTTATAGCGAGAAGGACAAACAAAAATGAATCCCGAAAATCGGTGAATCTCCCTAGTGAATCCCGAAATCGGTGAATTTCGACAATGAATTTTGACAAATGAATCCCGAAAATCGGTGAATCCCGACAATAAATTTTGAAAATTAGTGAATTTCGACAAGTGAATTTCGGCAAAGAATTTAAACAATGAATTTCGAACACAAGTGAATTTCGATAGTGGATAAATAGTTTTGTCCTTTATGCAAAAGTTTCAAAAGACTGTCCTTCTACTCAATTGATGAAATATTTTTGTCCTTCTCCCTCATTCCCCCTTGTTTTTATTGTCATTTTTTTAACGTATAAAAGTTTAAGAAAAGATGAAGCCAATAAGTGTTAAAAATATTAATTATACCCATATATTAATTAACTAATGCAAATTTATTGCCTGATTAATTTTGTCCTGGAAAATAATTTGTAAATCTTATTATTGTGAAATTCTAAAGAGTCAAATATACAGAAAAGTAAATATTATTATTATATTTTTTTAGAAAAAAAAAATTTACTATACAAATAATTAACGTATAGTTACATGAAGATTAAATTTACGTAGGTAGAAAAATATACTTTAACTTGATAATAGTGAAAATAATGACCAGAAATTGAAAATATTAAAGAATTCCGAATGTACACAGTTTTTAAAATTAGGGCGTTACACAACCAACTGTCCCCTAACACTCAACAACCTTGTACTATCTGATCTTTCGGCTGTGGGCCGCAGGATTTTATCGACAAGGACGTCTCAGGCGAACAGATGGCGGTTCCGACGTACGGAATATCGGAAATTTAAGGACAATTGTGATGAATCAAACGGAAAGCCCAAGAATCACCTATATTCCCTTATGATTTCGGTATGCTATTCCTCAGTTCAACAAACCTGTCAGTTTTGGTGACTTCACCTCTAAACTGATGAATAATCCGGTGGAACTAATCTGAAAAACTGAGACTAAGAATGATGGTCAGTTCAGTTACGTATATTCAGTTATGTGAAAGTCAGATTGATGAAGTGCAACTGAGTTTCTTCTGAAGTCAGCGGTCAGTTTTGGTCTACTGAGTTTTACCGAGTATAGCTGAGTTCTACATCCGAGCAGTTGATTACAAGTCTGGAAAGTCAATTTTGAGCTGAGTTTCATCTGGTGGATAACAACTGGAGCTGGGATCCACATCTGGGGTATTTATGACAATTCCGACAAAGATCTTTGGCGGTTAGGGTTTGGGATTTGTGCCTATAAATACCAATGTTGTAATCAATGAAAAATGTGTGTCTTTCAAGAGTGTTGTTCACACACTTGTGAAAACCTTGTAATTCTGTGCATAATAATATGTCTCATTTTCTGTCCGTGGAGTAGTCGGCACAACGCCAGAAAAATCACTGTGTTCTCTTTGTTTCTGTGTTTTATCAATTCCGCCATTCTTTACGTTTGCATTGCTTATGTTTTATCTTTCTTAAACTACATGCTTCTCTTATGTGTGTTTTAACAAACTAGTATCATAGCGTTAGGTTCAAGATTCAGAGAGTTGCAGGTGAACATAGTTAATCTTCACCAAGACCGGTGACCGGTGCTAGGATTTTGTGATCAAAGGTTTGTTCTTTAATTAGAAGGATGTCAGCAATGAACGTTAAGATTGATAAATTTACAGGGAGGAACAAGATGCGGCTAATCAAGATGCGGGTCTTCTTAAAGCAACAAGGATTGTGGACTCCTTTATCTGATAGGGGGGATGCCAGTTCTGTAGATTATGCCAGTCTGGAGGAGAAAGCACATTCAACCATCATGTTGTGCTAGTCTAATGATGTTATCACAGAAGTTGCTGAGGAAGACACCGCTGCCAATTTATGGTTTAAGCTTGAAAGCATGTATATGACTAAGTCATTGACCAACAAGTTGCTGTTGAAGCAGAGGCTATTCAGCCTGAGGATGCATGAGGGGAATCAGTTGAGAGATCATCTTGATAATCTGAACACAATATTACTTGATCTCAGGAATATTGAT
Organism: Gentiana straminea; assembly: GCA_036785695.1. Classification (NCBI taxonomy): domain Eukaryota; kingdom Viridiplantae; phylum Streptophyta; class Magnoliopsida; order Gentianales; family Gentianaceae; genus Gentiana; species Gentiana straminea. The sequence continues at coordinate 6,565,541 of JAVUPR010000048.1, read as the reverse complement.
GTTAAGATTCAGGATGAAGATGCTGCTTTGATTTTGCTGGTTTCATTACCAGCTTCCTATGTGCAGTCCTTCATAGTTGGTAACGATATAGTTGCTTTAGAGGATGTAAGGTCAGCTTTACATGCCAGGGAGCCGAGACATAAGGCAACTGGAGCAGATAATCGGCAGTTGGACTGATAGTCAATAGCAGCAGTGGAAAAGAGCATGGTCAGTCTAGGAATAAAAATTCCAAGAAGACAAGGTCCAAAGGCCCTAAATCCACAGATGTTTGCAATTACTGTAAGGAGCAGGGACATTGGAAGTCCAATTGTCCAAAGAGGAAGAAACAATAGGAGAACAGTGTGGCAGCTAAGCATGATTCAGATGAGGACATGGTTCTAGTGGCAGGAGAGTCAACACATCAAACTGATGTGTGGATTCTGGACTCTGGAGCATCCTTTCATATTTGCCCTCACAGAGAGTGGTCCTCAAGTTATCAGCAGATAGATGGTGGTCATATATCTATGGAAAACAGCAAGGTCTACAAGGTAGTTGGGATTGGCTCAGTTCAGTTGAGGACGAGGATGGAAGATTCTGTAAGCTGAGTGAAGTTAGACATGTTCCACAAATGACCAAAAATATCTCTCAGTTCTTTGGACAACGAGGATTCAGTTTTAAGGGGGAAAGTGGTGTGCTAAGTGTCTATAACAACTCAGTTGAGGTTCTCAAAGGAATCAAGAAAGGGACTCTATATATATTACAAGGGTCAGTTGTTGCTGGTTCTGCTGTTGTGGCATCTGCTGAGATTCATCAGTCACAGCTTACAAAACTGTGGCACATGAGACTTGGTCACATGGGTGAAAAGGGGATGCAAGTTCTTTCTCATAAATATCTTCTTAGGGGATGTAAGGTCAAGAATCTGGACTTTTGTGAGCATCGTGTGTTTGGGAAACTTCATAGGAGCAAGTTCTCAAAAGAGGTACACAACACAAAGTCATCACTTGATTACATTCATTCCGATTGCTTGGGACCTTCAAAGGTGGAGTCATTGGGTGGTCACAGATATTTTGTGTCATTCATAGATGACTATTCAAATATGACTTGGGAGGTGATGATGAAACACAAAAGTGAGGTATTCAAGAGCTTCATGCAATGGAAGGCTCTAGTTGAAAATCAGATGGGGAAGAAGATCAAGAGGCTTCGTACAAATAATGGTCTGGAATTCTGCTGGACTGAGTTTGATGAGTTGTGCAGAAATGAGGGTATTGCCAGACATTGCACAGTCAGGAATTACTCCTCAGCAGAACGGGGTAGCTGAAAGGCTAAATCAAACTCTTCTGGAGAGAGAGCAAGATGTATGTTTTCTCATGCTGGTTTGTCAAAGAGATTTTGGGCAGAGGGTGTAACCAAAGCTTGCTACTTAATCAACAGGAGTCCTCACACAGGGATCAGTCTCAAAACACCAGTTGAGATGTGGTCAGGCAAGCCTGCAGACTATTCAGTTCTAAGGGTATTTGGAAGCACAGTTTAATATCATGTCAGTGAAGGGAAACTGGAACCAAGGGCCAAGAAATGAGTGTTTGTGAGGTATGGTGATGGAGTAAAGGGGTACATAAGTTGGTCATCAGCAGAAAACAGAGTTATTCTCAGCAGAGATACAGTTTTCGATGAAAATTCTATGCTCAGTTCATCAGTGAGAGGGACTACTGAATCTGAAACCAGTGCTGAAACTGAGAAAACTGACAGTAAGGTGGAGCTTCAGGTGGAGTCAGTTGAAACGCAACAATCAACTGATCCAAGTTAGTTTTCATCTGATCTGGTTGCTGAACCAGAGCTGAATCCAAGCCAGTCAGCTGAGCAAATGTCAGTTGAGCGTCAAACTGAGAACATGGGTCAGCAGAGTATATCTGTCAGCAGAGCTAGAAGATCCGATGTTGAGGTACCTCTCAAGAGGTATGGGTTTGATGATATGGTTGGATACGCACTTCAAGTTGCAGAAGAAGTGGATGGTTTTGAACCTTCTACTTACAAGGAAGTAGTGACATGTTCTAAAGCATCTCAATGGCTTGCTGCCATGGGAGATGAAATGGAGTCATTACTGAAGAATCATACTTGGGATCTAGTTAAACATCCAGCTGATAGGAGAGTTGTTACTTGCAAATGGATCTTCAACAAAAAATAAGAGATAACTGAGGCATAAGTAGTTAAGTATAAGGCACGTTTGGTTGCAAGAGGGTTCAGTCAGAAAGAAGGGGTGGACTTTGATTAGATATTCTCACTAGTAGTCAGACATACTTCAATCATAGTGTTACTAGCAATGGTGGCACAGGACTTAGAACTTGAGCAGTTAGATGTGAAGACAGCTTTTCTACATGGTGAGGTAGATAAAGATATATATGACTCAGCCAGAGGGTTTCCAAGTTCCTGGTAAGGAAGATTTTGTGTGTAAGTTGAAGAAGTCCATGTATGGACTGAAGCAAGCTCCTAGACAGTGGTATAAAAGGTTTGACAGTTACATGATCCAGTTGGGTTACAACAGAAGTCTTTATGATTGTTGTGTTTACAATAGCCAGTTGGAAGATGGATCATACATCTATCGTGTGTTATATATGGATGACATGCTGATAGCTGCAAGAAAGAAGTCTGATGTTCAGTATCTGAAAGACCTTCTCAGTGCTGAGTTTGAAATGAAGGATTTGGGTGCAGCCAAGAAAATTTTAGGGATGGAGATCTTAAGAGATAGAAATCAGAAGAAACTATTTTTATCTCAGCAGGGCTATATACAAAAGGTTTTGTCAAAGTTTGGCATGTCAGCTGCTAAGCCAATAGATACTCATATGGCATCAAATGCTCATTTGTCAGTTTTTGCTTCACAGTCAGCAGATGAGAAAAAGTACATGACAAGAGTTCCTTATGCTAGTGCAGTTGGCAGTCTGATGTATGCCATAGTGTGCACTAGGCCCGATCTGGCTCAGGCAGTCAGTGTTGTCAGCAGGTTTATGGCTTAACCTGGAAAGGAACACTGGAAAGCTATGAAAAGAATGTTCAGGTACCTTAGAGGTACAACTGATGTTGGTCTCATTTATGGAGGTGATGCTCAAGAACTGATCACAAGGTACTGTGATGCTGATTATGCAGGTGATGTGGACAGTAGAAAATCTATGATTGGTTATGTGTTCACATTGAGGAATTTAGTTGTCAGCTAGAAAGCAACTCTTCAGGCAACAATGGCTTTATCAACTACTGAAGCTGAGTATATGGCTCTTATTGAAGCAGCCAATGAGGGTATCTGGTTGAAGTGACTAGTCAGTGATTTGGGGCTACATCAAGATCAAGCTGAGATTTATTGTGACAGATTGAGTGCAATTTTTCTAGCTAAGGATCAGGTTCATCATGAGAGAACCAAGTATATTGATGTGATGTATCATTTTCTGAGAAATAAGAAGAGGGTTATAGTGAAAAAGATCAGCACCAAGGATAATCCTGCTGATATGTTCACTAAACCAGTTTAGCAGAGCAAGTTTCAGTTGTGTCTGGACTTGCTGAATATTCAAAGCTTATAAACTGAAATCTGGATACTCAGTTGATGGAAGATCAACTGAGTGGATTCTGAGGAGAAGTCTGGTACAGTACATCCTGGCATTGACGATTGCATCTGGTACAAGTATATCTGGTTATGCAATCTGGTTACTGTGAATGAGAGTTCAAGTCAAGGTGGAGATTTGTCAGTTTTGGTGACTTGATCTCTAAACTGATGAATAATCTGGTGGATCTAATATGGAAAACTGAGACTGAGAATGATGGTAGTTTAGTTACGTATATTCAGTTCTGTGAAAGTCAGTTTGATGCTTCTAAAGTCAGCAGTCAGTTTTGGTCTGTTGAGTTTTACTGAGTATAGATGGTTTCTATATCTGAGCAGTTGATTACAAGTCTGGAAAGTCAATTTTGAGCTGAGTTTCATTTGGTGGATAACAGCTGGAGCTGGGGTCCACATCTGGGGTATTTATGACAATTCCGACAAAGATCTTTGGCGGTTAGGGTTTGAGATTTGTGCATATAAATACCAATGTTGTAATCAATGAAAATGTGTGTCTTTCAAGAGTGTTGTTCACACACTTGTGAAAACTTTGTAATTATGTGCATAATAATATATCTCTTTTTCTATCCGTTGAGTAGTCGGCACAACGCCAGAAACCACGTTAACTCACCGTGTTCCCTTTGTTTCTGTGTTTTATTAATTCCGCCATTATTTACGTTTGCATTGCTTCTATTTTATCTTTCTTAAACTTCATGCTTCTCTTCTATGTGTTTTAACAAAACCAATGTGCAAGAAAATACGCCAGTGAAACTGAAATGATGAACACCTCTACAATAGCTTTTGATGAAGAACTGACCAAGAATCTACTAAGGATGACGATTACTCTAGTGCAAACTCAGCAGATTATGTGTTCTTACTCACGTGTACAAATGCAAGCTCAAGAGAGAAAAAAACTTGGTGATAAATGAAGGTTCTCGCCGGAAAAGATGAACAACGAACTCTGACTAAACTTTGAACGAAAACTCAATGAGAACGGCGATGAATCAAGCGGAACTCGAGGATTTCGAACAAAGCCTGTGGGGTGTTGTTACTTACTTGATGTTATGATGGATTCTAGGAGCTTTTGGAGCAGAAAACGCTAAAAAACTGGTGAAGGAGGTGGTTTTCCTTCTCTGCGCCACCGTAGAAGATGAACTCGCGCCGGTGCCGTACACCGGAAAGGACTAAAAAGCTTGAGCTTTCCCGGTAATGAAGCCAACTGATGATGTTGAAATTATCGTGGTGTTAAAAGCTATGTTTTGTGGTAGATATCTGGCTGTAAAAGTGAGCGTTTGCCGGTGGTGCACGGCGGTGAAGTGGAATTCGTGGTGGTCGGAAAATGGTAAAAGTGGTGGTGCTTTGCTGGAGAGAAAATGATAGAGTTTGCCTACTCTTTTTAATATTGTCTATATGTTGTGATTACATTGAGCCTCTACTTATAGGCAAGCTACTGATTATGGTTTAACTAACGACAATTAGACATATTTAAGTACAATTTAGCACCGACTAGGCTTACGGTTATTTGGCGGGTCGATGTGGGGCGGACCGAAACACTTAGTTTTTTCTTGTGTCTTTGTCTTGTCACCCTTGGATTGTAGCTTGCTCTTCTTCACATTGCGGGCTCTGGTCGCTGGTGGACCTAACAGCCCGAGGGATTAGTGGGCCGGCCCCTAGCCTTTATTCACGTCGCATGAGACGTTTAGAAGGCTTATAGCGGGGCCGTGGGCTCGTGGTCTGAAAGTGGCTTGTGTGTATGCGGAATCTGGTGGCCGGCGGCCTTGTCCATTATTTAGGCTCCCGGACGGACCTGAACCATAATATAGCCTCGCGGATCCTAATTCGGGCACAACAGTTGAAAAGATATCATATTAATTTATGTTATATCTTATTTTTGTCATTTTACCTGATATCTCTAATTTTTATATAAATATTTTCTAACACGACTCATTTTTTTATATGAGTAATGATACGTGCACAACAGTTGTGTCGCAACGAGTGACACAATGTTAATCTGTACCGTTGATCATGTTAGATTTACATCTTAATCAAGTTTAACTTATTATGATCAACGGTGCAGATCACCGTTGATCATCTCGTTGCGGCACGACGGTTGTGTCCGGATCCTTACTCCTTTTATATATATAGGTGGGTTCTATCGGCACACGTTGATTTACTTCCGGCACCCATTTACTCCCGGCACCCCAAAAATATACTATCGGCACCACAGTTTTATTTTTATTATTTTCTTACTACACACACCACAATAATAATAATAAAAATACTTGTTACACCACAACTTTTATAAAATCTAAACTAGTCCTTCAAAAAAATTAATTATCCAATATTATCCTTCTATTAATCTAATGATCTAACTTAATCTTCATTAAAAAATATTATCACCACCCTTAATCTTCTAACTTAATCAATATTACCCCATTTGCTTATACAACCATCTCATTTTATTTCACCACCACACTTATCTTCTTCCTCTCTTCATCACCTCCACCATTAACCTTCATCTTCAACCATGGAACCTTCATCATCAACAAATACAAACTATGAAGATCATCATCCTCATCCAACTCAAAGCAATCAACACACACATTACAATGAAGATGATGTAGATATATCACTTGAAGACATTCCATTTTCTAGTCAAGTGGAAGAAGATGGAATCATCAAATGTGGTAATTTCTTAGTCTAAAAATCATTTCTTGATGTTCAATGTTTTAGTCAAGTGAATGGGTAAACCTCCTACATGCATATTACCATGGTAGACATTGATTGGTGGAAGAAATGTTGGTTTTTTTGCTGTTTCCGAACGTACTAGGGCATATCCCGGCGTTGCATTACGTTCATAAGCGATCCTGTCAGAAGCTAGAAACGTCATCCTAGAGGACGCCCGTAAGTGGGTATGAACGTCCCCCACACTGACGTTTTGGTTGTAATTCCTAATAGCCTTCTACTGTCTGAACGTCAGTGTTGTCGACGTTCCTTGTGCAGTAGAAACGCCGACTAGGGTGACGTTCCTGGGACGCTGGTGTGACAGACGTTTCATGGCAGAATGAAACGCTGGCACTGTTGACGTTTAAAGCAGTGAGTGTCTGTTCTCCAGTGAATTGTAAACGTCAGTTTATGTGACGTTTATTGAGCACTAACAACGTCGGTTACGATGACGTTTTATGTATTTCACAACACTTGTTCATTAAATTGTATTGAACTACCATTTAATTGTTGTTTTTAATATTTCTTACATAGAAACAATGTGATGAGACAAATAATGACAAGAGCAATAATGAGGGGCCAGTAGGAGACAACGACGCGGAGTATTTTAAGGTAATAAACCATTAAGTGAATACGTTATTCTCTTATGCTTATCCCAATTTTCTATGATTGTAGCTAATACAAATATGCGTATTTCTGTAGCATTGGGCTGATGAAATGATCAATGAGGATCAACAACATCTTAAGTATCTTCGAGATACCACGCTTGCCTTGAGGGATGACATACCTGAAGAGTTATCAACCGATATGACTTCAGTTTTTACAACTGATCAAGTATGTACTTAAAAGTTGTACTATGTCATTGTTTGTGCATTTTAAAATTGATTTTATTCATCACATTTATATAATGTTCACAAGTATTTCAAACACATGAAGACGTCACCAAACACCTTAAGGCATTGGCAAGAGCGAGTGGTGTCGTCATTGTGAAAATGAGATCGAACATTACCGGAACGCGGACACATCACATTACATTCCAATGTGAGAGGGGTGGATTTCCAAGGGATCATTGCAAAGGAGGAAAGTATGAGAAAAAAGTTGGCAGTACCGGAAAGAATAAGCCAAGGGAATCGTTCACAAGGAAATCCGGATGTCCGTTTCTATTGAAAGCCGTAAAGGATAAGTTTAGGAAAGTGTGGACCATAAAAGTCTTGAATGGTATACATAATCACAAATCATTCAAGTCTAATGAGGGCCATTCATACCTTGGTCGGCTTGATAAAGAACGAGTTGAAGTTGTTGCCACAATGACTCGAAACGGCATTTTGCCTAAAAATATACTACGGCTGTTGAGAAAGGATGATGGGAAAAACTGTACGTCACAAAAGGCGATCTATAACATTCGTGCTAAGATAAGGAAGAACGCCCGAGAGGGTCGTACAGTAATGCAAGAGGTTTACAATTTGGCGGACAAGAACAGATCCTTCATTGAGTGTAGGTATGATGAACGAAACGTAGTGAATGATGTATTTTGGGCCTTTAACGAAAGCTTGTCCCTTGCAAGGTGCTTTCCTTCTGTCATGCTTATGGATTGTACATACAAGACAAACAAGTACAAGATGCCCCTTTTGCAGATTGTTGGCATGACATCTACGGACATGTCATTTTCGGTTGGATTTGCACTGCTATATTTGGAGAGGAAAGACAACTACACATGGGCTTTGACTATGCTTCGCCAAGCAATCGGTGACCAAAGCGAGCGAATAGGTTGTGTTGTGACAGATAGGGAAGAAGCATTAATGAATGCAGTACGTGTTTTATTTCCAAAAGCAAGGAACCTGTTATGCCGGTGGCACATCGAGAAAGGTCTTGTGTCTAATTTGAAGACGAAGACTACTAGCGAACATTGGGAGGATTTAATGACAGCATGGACAGAGGTTGTTAAAGCAAACTCAGAAGAGGAGTTGAATGAGCGATTGGAAGAGTGTAAGAAGACTTTTACTGAAGACGCAATAAGTTATGTTTCTTCTACATGGCTGAACGCACACAAGGAGGCATTCGTGTCGGCATGGACGAACTCGGTGTTTCATCTAGGAAACACATCAACCTCGAGAGTCGAGGGAATGCATTCTGTGTTTAAAAATTGGCTAAAATCCGGGCTTGGGGACTTGGTTGCGGAGTGGGAAGCCGGTATTTGCTTGATTGATCAAGAGATCAAAGACATCAAAAAATCCTTTGAGACGTCTCTTTTCATGGAGCCGAAGAAATTCAAAGATAATCCGTTGTTTAAAGAGCTTAAACATCATGTATCTATATACGCATTGGGCTTGTTGAATGATGAGTTGGAAAAAAGCAATGATAGCAATGCGTTGGATAAGGAGTGTGGATGTACTATTCGAAAGACACACGGATTGCCGTGTAGTCATGAAATGGCAAGGTTTAAGAAGAAGCCCGGATGCATCCCTTTGTCATCCATCAATATTCATTGGAAGACCCTAGATATCAAAGGGCCACCTCCAAAAGAAGCGGATTTAGACTACGTGCCAGTTATCCATGCCTTGGAAGAAAAATTGAAGATGGCAAACGTGTGGAGAAAAAGAGGTTGATATTGAAGATAAGGGAAATTTGTGAACCGATTAATACGGTGTTGCAAGAGCCGAAAACAAAAAAGACGGGTCGTGGCCGGCCTAAGGGATCCGGAAACAAAAGGAAGTTGTTGGAGGACAACTCAACTAAGAGGGAGACGAGTATGTTTGAACGAGTTGAGCAAGAATTATCGAGTGTTACCCCAACTCCGCCTTCATCTCAAGGTGTTTCTTCTTCCAAAAAGAAAAAACCTCCAAGTACTCGGGCACCATCCAAACGTGCAAAGGTTTCAATGCCTACATCTTCTACCGTTGGATACTTACAAAGGTATCTTAAATATTTTCCGCCAAATGTTCATGAGCATATTTCGTCAATGGTTAATGTAGCTCCGGATGTAAATTGTGGCTTTAGAGTAATAGCACACGGAATAGGGCTTGGAGAGAGTGCATGGCCACGGGTGAGAAAAGTGTTGCAAGAAGAATTGATAGCAAACAAGGATCATTATATGGCCTTATTTGATGGACAACAATATGTGTACGACAAATGCATGTTCTCACTTGATCATGAAGATGGAGGGTGCGGCGTGGAGAAGTATTTTGATAGTTTCCTTGGTTGGGCTGTGTGCAACGTATATGGTGTGTCCCTAAGCATATTGTCTACATCGCACGGAAACCAAACTTTCCTTCCTAGTAAGAAAAAACCTTCGGTTTGGCCACCTAACCATATATGGATGGGTTTTTGCAATGGTAACCATTTTGTTCGTTTGTTTATGAAAGACACTTGTCCAATACCTAGGGTTATGAACATGATTTGGCATAAAGTTCGGACGATTGAAGCAAATGAATGGTATGAGAAATTACGGGATAGGATCGGTTTATGGCATGATGTGGTCAAGGATCCATGGATGGGCAATCATATTGATTTGTCCAATGAGTAAGGTGAAAGTGGTTTTGTAAATTCCAATGATGTATTGGTACTCATTTTGTGGATGCAGAATGATGTATATTGTAAATTCCTATGTGTGATATTTCATTGTAAATTCTAATGTTGTATTTTGAAAAGCAAGGAACTTATCTATTGGTACTCATTTTTTGTTGTTGAAATGTGTGATTATTGGTTTAATTTTGTGGTATGATTGTGTGTTAAGAAAGTGAAAAATGTTGGTTCTGGGACAGAGAACGCCATCATGGGTAGCGTTCCTATTAAGTGAGAAACGTCACTCAGGGTGACGTTTTAAGCCCTAAACTCATCAGCTTTTCACAAGTCTATACAAAAAAACTTAAAACGTCATCCATAATGACGTTCCTAAGGTATATGGAATGTCGATATCACTGACGTTGCAACCAATTCCAACAACAGAGTCATGCCCACTCTGTTTCATCAAAACGCCATCTAAACTGGCGTTTCTTGTGAATTATCAACGCCACTTTGTCTGACGTTGCTATAAACACCAGTGAAACCAACGTTGAAAGCGTAACACCAACGCCATTATGGGTGTCGTTTTGGATATCATTGCCAATACCCTATTCCATGCATCAGTTACTGGAAACGCCAGTACCATCAGCGTTGGTAGTGTAAGATGAACACCAGTGTGGGTGGCGTTTTCAGAAACAGAAGCAACAAATGGCATTTCAAATAACACAGGCCAAAAAATCCAAATCACATCACATACGCACAAATAACACAGGCCAACAAATGGCATTTCAAGTGACACCAACCACATACGAACAAATAGCAATTCTACGGGGAATAAAAAAACCAATTCACATCACATACGCACAAATACAAGGTATAAAATAGCCGTTGTGCATACAATGTATCAAATAGAAAACGTGATAATGATTTATCAAATACAATGTATAAAATAGCCGTTGTGCATACAATGTATCAAATAGAAAACGTGATAACGATTTATCAAATACAATGTATAAAATAGCCGTTGTGCATACAATGTTCATTCGATGCAACTATCTCTTTTTCATGGTCCTTGCACGCTTCTTTGTTCGTTGATCTTGTACCTGAGTTGATTCTTCGGCCTCGGCCTCGGCTTCGGCTTCGGCTTCGGCTTGACTACATTGCCCCGTAGTTATGAACTCCAATGCCATCTCAAGCACTTTCAATAGGTCTTTTTTTCTCTTCTTTGTACCATTCGTAACTGCATCTCGTACAAAGATCAACGACTCTAGCCTTGCTTGACTCATCCTATACGTGAAACAAAAAAAACGTTTATGTCATTCAATAAAGAAACAAAACAAATGGCCGTATATTCGTAGATAGATATGGTCAAACCTCTCGTGGATCTCGCCGCTTCTTTTTTTTGCTCACTCCGGTCAAACGACGTATGGCAACACCTCGATACCAGTTCATGTAATCAGCCGTGCATTCCCAATCAAATCTCGATTTCCCCATTCTCTGAACCTTATTCACTAGATGATTCACATAATGAATGAAGTCATCATCACGTGACTCGTGTGTGACGTTGTATTTCTTCACCTTCCTACTTCTATTTGATGCTTTAGGAGGAATCGGTGACTGTGGTATGGATTGGACATGTCCGAACTGCCGGACGACACAGTTTGGGTGATACACCTCTACAGTGTCCGTTTGCAACCATAAAACCAGCATACATTGTCATCAGGGACCGTTCTCACATCCTTATAAGCATCCCAAACAACCTGCAAGATGGAAAATGCTTTAAATATAACTGAATGAGCCATTATCTTAGTTAATGCGAAAGTTCATACTTACATCTCGTGCCTCCATCAAGTCTAAGTCCTCTCTCATATGCTTCAACGATGTCAATGCCACATACTCGTTAATTCCAGTAACAGGTTTCCACCTCAATGACCGTACCATCTCCCTTGGATTGAAGTTATTGTTCATCGGAGGACGGAATGTTGGAAAGTGCTCGTACACCCATGTCTGTAAAGAAAATATTACAAAACAGTCAGTCGTGTAAATGTTTAAACATAAACACTAAACAAAACAAAAATATTACAAAAAAACAAAATATCAAGTGTTACCTCTAGCAATGTCATGTATCCAGAAACCCCAATAGTATTGGTCCTAGAAGCCTTCGAAAGTTGCCGGTAAAGATTTGCCAATGTTGCAGACCCAGGCCCATTCACCAACCTTATCCAAATCCTCTAGAAAATGAAGGTAAGCTATGTCTATCTTATCTCCACTGCGGTCTTGAATCAAAGTACATGCAAGCATGTACAACAAGTATCCACGCACTACATGATCCACAGTAATGATCGACCTACTCTCATTGCTACTAGATCCCTCACCCTCATTACTACGTAACCCGCATCTACCGGCAAGGTTGTTCTTCAACCAGCTTTTCGACACACGTAGACCACCAATATGTCCTAACTCATCTGCCACTACATCAGTATGAATCCCTAACAAGTTATGAACAAATGTAACTGGGTTTTGAACATTTTTCTCAACATCAAAGTTGACTGCCTTTCCTGCAACTGGTAAGCCCGTAATATATCGGACGTCGTCTAGTGTGATCGTCATCTCACCGAATGGCAAGTGGAAGGTGTTTGTCTCCGGACGCCACCTCTCGACAAATGCACTGACGATCACACGATTGGCTTGGTTGTAAGAAGACTGTAACAGGTTGTACAACGGATTAGCTCTCAACCTTTGCTTGAATTGTTCGCATTCATCATCAATCTTCCACAAACGGAGGGAAGATGTGTACTGCTTGCATTGAATTACACTTCGGTCCTGTTCAATAGCACGTTACGAATATAAAGTTAGTTTTATGAAAAGAATATACGTACAAAACAAAACTTATAAAATTAAACAACTTTAATAATATATACCTTTTGCTTAGTCAACAACGCGTATCCAACATGCTCTGGCCAATCCTTCCCCAAAAGAATATCGGTGTCTACCACCACACCATCGTCGCTGTCATACTGTAAACACTCGTCTGCGGCTACTTCTGCCTCTGTCGGGGCACCGGATGTGGTTGCCCCCGCAGGGCGCACCGGATGTGGTTGCCCCGGCGGATGTGGCGCCCGGATGCATCTCCCATCTCCCGTGGCCGGCTCCTACTAATGGCACTGAACTAACAACTGTCTCTGCCTCTGGTGTAATCCCGACACTCAAATCTCCCACTACCTCAACTGGATCCGTCATAGCCCCGGCAGTAACACTTGTATCTGTCTCAACTATCACTAAAGGAGCCTGTACTCCCAACTCTGTCTCAACTGGCTCCGGCATAGCCCCGACACTAACACTTGTATCTATCTCAAGAATCACTAAAGGAGCCTGCACTCCCAACTCTGTCTCAACTGGCTCCGGCATAGCCCCGACACTAACACTTGTATCTGTCTCAAGAATCACTGAAGGAGGCTGCAATACCAACTGTCTCTACTGGCTCCGTAATAGCCCCGGCACTAACACTTGTATCTGTCTCAAGAATCACTAAGGAGCCTGCACTCCCAACTCTGTCTCAACTGGCTCCGTAATAGCCCCGACACTAACACCTATATCTGTATCAGCTGTCACTGAAGGAGGCTGCACTCCCAACTGTGTCTCAACTGGCTCCGTGGTCTCAACTGAAAGTAAAGGAGCCTCCACTCCCAACTCTGTCCCAACTGACACAGTGGTCTCAACTGTCTCTCCTTTATCAGCCTCAGTTGGCTCAGTCACTTGTCATATCTCTGCTTGCATATTCTTTTGTCGTTTACTCCTTCTTATGTATGGCACATTTGTATGTTCAAAAATAGTACTAGGCTTAACATTAGCTTCGGTACCTTCATCGCTATCTGCAAAGCGTACAATGTCTTACCGCACCTCGTCTTAGTCATAATTACTGTACACGAGACAAGAAAGTTGTTGTCATTCCATTGCAGTAATCAACTAACAATCTAAAGCCATAAACCTCATATAATGTCAAACTAACTATATTTTGATAGATCACATTACATTCTATAAAGCCATTCTATAAACCTCATATACTGGGGTTATTTAGGCACATTACAAACTCATCAACAAGACTAATTGAAGGGTAATAAAGACTGTACACAAACAAGATATAAATTTTTTGCATTTTTCATTTTATGCAGAAACGTCAACCCCACTGACGTTCATAATGACCTACAAACGCCACAATGAATGACGTTTACCATGAACAACCCCGTAGGTGACGTTTCTAAGAACTACACTTGTGCTGTCGTTCATACTGCTCTAAAACGCCAGCCTGGGTGACGTTTTACCTTCAGAAACCGTAATCATTTGATAGAGTTCAAACGTTTTCCATACCGACGTTGGAAATAAACAACCAACGTCATCTATACCGACGTTCTGTTGAAAACCCTATTTTCACTTCCGGGCTTCGACGTCAGTATTGACGACGTTGCTATCACAGTATGGGCGTCACCAGTGGTGACGTTTCCGCATCAGGTCGTCTTCCCCAACTACCTAATCGGAAAAATAGCCGGAAAGTGACACAACAACTAATAAACCACCATAGAAACACTTATCTAAACCGAATTCAACTATCTATTGCATTGAAACAACAAGTGACATACATTTTTGCAATTAAATTCAAATCTTCTCTCCAAATTATCTTCTTCTTCTCTTGTCTTCTTCTTCTCTTCCTCTCTTCCTCCACAGTTTTTTCACAGTTTTTTTTTTTTTTTTTTTTTTTTTTTTTGTTGTTGTTGCCCTTCTATGCTTATGTAGATGAAAGGGGAGGGAAAAGGTTTTGAATAAGAGGGGGAGGGGGAGGGGGGAGATTCATTTAATTGTTATAATTTTTTTTATATGATTAGTTGTTATAATTTTTTTATATGATTAGTTGTGTTATAGTTTTAATTAGTGTAGGGACCAAAGTGTAAATATTTCAATTTTCTTATTTTTACGTGGTGCCATAAGTAATAATATTGTGCCTAAAAGTAAAAAAAAAAAATTCAACAAATGGATGCCGTAAGTAAATCAGCGTGTGCCGATAGAACCCACCTATATATATATTTTTAGGAAAACCGTAATTCTTCTTGGGCCGATGTAGTTCAGTCTGTCCAATTAACCCTAAATAGTCTTTCTTCCTGACCCATATGCATTTTCTTAAAACGTATCTTCAACCTCCACCCGGAAGCCGGACCGCCGCCGCCACCACCACCTCAAACCGCCCAGCTCTTCTGTTACACCACTGTTCAGCCATCGTTTTCATTGTGCTGTTGTAGATTGATGTAATATTTAGGAGAAATTCCGCCACAACTGAATTCTTCTGTTACACCACTCATCAGCAACCGCAGCCACCCTTTTCACTGTGCTGTTGTTTTAGATTGATATAATATTTGGGATAAATATAAGCCTGTGGAAATGGGCTACTGCATAAAAGCCGGTGGAAATGCTTCTTCCAGTTTAATTTCATCATCTTCAACATCACATGCTTTCAATCCCTTCAACAAGCTATCAAAATCCAGCCTTTTCCAGCTATACTTCCAACCCAGTCTCAACAAACGGCCTTTATCAAATTTCTGCGTTCATTCTCAGTCCCCAGCTTTGCATTCTAAAATTCGCAGCAGAGTGAACTCAATTCAATGCGAGCAGGGGCAATTAGTTACCAATGATGTCAGTTTTTCACCCAAAAAGGCTGGAAAAAGAACTGATATTAAAAGGATTTTGATTTTAGGTGCAGGACCAATAGTGATAGGGCAAGCTTGCGAGTTTGATTATTCTGGTACTCAAGCTTGTAAAGCGCTTAGAGAGGAAGGGTATGAGGTAATTCTTATTAATTCAAATCCTGCTACAATAATGACTGACCCTGAAACGGCTAATCGGACGTATATCGAGCCAATGACGCCGGAATTAATCGAGCAAGTGCTTGAAAAGGAGAGGCCTGATGCTTTGTTACCCACTATGGGTGGTCAGACCGCGCTTAATTTGGCAGTGGCGTTAGCAGAGAGTGGAGTGCTCAAGAAATACGGTGTTGAATTGATTGGTGCAAAGCTTAATGCAATCAAGAAAGCTGAGGATAGGGATTTGTTTAAACAAGCCATGAAGAATATAGGGCTCAAGACTCCACCTTCGGGTATTGGTACGACTTTGGAGGAGTGTTTTAACATTGCTAAGGAAATTGGAGAGTTCCCTTTGATCATTAGACCGGCTTTTACATTAGGCGGTACCGGAGGAGGCATTGCATATAACAAGGAGGAATTCGAGGCTATCTGTAAGTCCGGGCTTGCAGCTAGCTCGATGTCTCAAGTTTTAGTTGAGAAATCTCTCTTAGGATGGAAGGAGTATGAACTTGAGGTTATGAGAGACTTGGCTGATAATGTTGTTATTATTTGCTCTATTGAGAATATTGATCCTATGGGTGTACACACAGGGGATTCAATCACTGTAGCTCCTGCTCAGACCTTGACAGATAAGGAATACCAGCGACTCAGGGATTATTCGATTGCTATAATTAGAGAAATCGGTGTTGAATGTGGTGGTTCGAATGTCCAGTTTGCTGTTAATCCTTTAGATGGTGAGGTAATGGTGATTGAGATGAATCCTAGAGTGTCGAGGTCTTCTGCTTTAGCTTCGAAAGCAACTGGTTTCCCTATAGCAAAGATGGCTGCAAAGCTCTCTGTTGGTTTCTCTTTGGATCAGATACCTAATGACATCACAAAGAAGACGCCAGCTAGTTTTGAGCCTTCCATTGATTATGTCGTGACCAAGGTATACTTTTTTGTTTTTGTTTTTCTTTGTGTGATTTTGGGCATCATATATTTCTTTGTGATGAAAGTTTAGTATGGTGATTTACTTGTTGAATGGATATGTATTCATCATTTGATTCAGATCCTATATATGCAATGTGGTGCATAGCACATGTTATCCGAGTAGATGAGACTATTCTTACTCGTTTGACTGCTTAACAGTTAACATAGATTTGATTGGATTGGATTGGACAAGGATTATTGGTTTAGTTTCTTGTGTCTTCCGGATTAATTTTACAGTAAAGATCGTTTTTTTATTGCTAACGCATTTGCCGTTGGTTACTTTTTGGCGTTTTCAGCTCCTATTCACACTTGTATTGTGGATGCTTGTTGGTCATTCTGTCTAGATTTTGCAGACCTTGTTCTTCATTGTATAGCTGTAATTGATGACTTAGAAATCTAAATATCAGCTCACGTGATTTTCTGTTTTCTGTAGAAGTTTGAGACAAGTTTGGATTAATTTCTCATAGAGCTCTTGGGTGCTTTAAGTTTGAAATGAGTTTGTTTTGTGTTGAATTGTTTTGCTGCAGATACCCAGGTTTGCTTTTGAGAAATTTCCTGGATCAGAGCCAACACTGACAACCCAGATGAAATCTGTTGGTGAATCGATGGCGGTGGGCCGAACATTTCAGGAATCGTTTCAGAAAGCAGTCCGTTCATTGGAATGTGGGTACTCGGGTTGGGGTTGTGCCCATATCAAGGAGCTTGACTGGGACTGGGACCGTCTAAAATACAGTATCCGAGTCCCTAACCCTGATCGCATTCATGCCATATATGCAGCAATCAAGAGGGGAATGAAGGTGGATTACATTCACAACATCTGTTTCGTGGACAAATGGTTCTTGACTCAGTTGAAAGAGCTTGTTGAAGTTGAACAATTCCTTTTGAGCCGGACTTTATCCGATCTTACGAAGGATGACTTTTATGAGATTAAGAAGAGAGGTTTCAGTGATAAGCAGATTGCTTTTGCTACAAAATCGTCTGAGAAAGAAGTCCGTTTTAAGAGGTTGTCTTTAGGCGTGAAGCCATCATATAAACGTGTTGATACATGTGCCGCAGAATTTGAGGCTAATACGCCGTATATGTACTCATCTTATGACTTAGAGTGTGAATCAGAACCCACCCAGAGGAAGAAAGTTCTGATCTTGGGTGGTGGGCCGAATCGGATTGGACAAGGAATTGAATTCGATTACTGCTGCTGTCATACATCCTTTGCCTTACAGGTCTGTTTTTTTTTTTTTTTTTTTTTTTTTGCATAACAAATGTGCAGTTTTAGGTTTCTATGCATTAACTAATATTCTTGTTTCTTGCGTTTAATGTAGGATGCGGGTTATGAAACGATCATGATGAATTCAAATCCTGAAACAGTATCAACAGATTATGACACGAGTGATCGTCTCTATTTCGAGCCCCTGACAGTTGAAGATGTTCTTAATGTCATAGACTTGGAAGGGCCTGATGGCATCATTGTGCAATTTGGGGGTCAAACACCGCTGAAATTATCTCTCCCAATCCAGCAATACTTGGATGAACACAAACCTAAATGCAAAAGCGGGAAAGGTTATGTACGCATTTGGGGTACGTCGCCTGATTCTATTGATGCAGCAGAGGATAGGGAAAGATTTAATGCTATCCTTCAAGAACTTCAAATCGAGCAGCCTAAAGGCGGTATTGCCAAAAGTGAACAAGATGCTCTTACCATTGCTGCTGATATAGGGTACCCTGTTGTTGTCCGTCCTTCGTATGTTTTGGGTGGTCGAGCAATGGAGATTGTTTACAACGACGAAAAGCTCGTCACTTACCTTAAGACTGCTGTTGAGGTTGATCCCGAGCGTCCTGTTTTGATTGACAGGTATTTATCTGATGCAATAGAGATTGATGTAGATGCACTTGCTGATTTACATGGGAATGTAGTGATTGGTGGAATAATGGAACACATTGAACAAGCTGGAGTTCATTCAGGCGATTCAGCGTGCATGTTGCCTACGAAAACCATTTCTCAGCCATGCTTGAATACAATTAGATCTTGGACTATAAAATTAGCCAAGAGGCTTAATGTTTGTGGGCTCATGAATTGTCAATACGCCATAACAACTTCCGGTGATGTTTTCCTTCTGGAGGCGAATCCACGTGCATCCAGAACCGTTCCATTCGTTTCCAAAGCAATTGGACATCCTTTAGCTAAGTATGCATCTCTTGTCATGTCAGGAAAATCCCTTTACGATATACAATTCACCAAAGAGGTAATACCGAAGCACGTGTCTGTAAAAGAAGCCGTTTTTCCATTCGAAAAGTTTCAAGGCTGCGACGTCCTTCTTGGCCCTGAAATGCGTAGCACAGGGGAGGTAATGGGTATACATGCAGAGTCTTCCATTGCGTTTGCAAAAGCACAAATAGCTGCTGGGCAAACACTACCGAATTCAGGCACATTGTTTCTCAGTTTAAACGATTTGACGAAACAACATCTCGGCTCGATTGCTCGTGCATTTCTAGCTGTTGGATTCAGATTGGTTGCTACTTCTGGAACAGCACAGGTTCTTGAGCTTGAAGGTATACCGGTTGAACGTGTACTGAAAATGCACGAAGGACGCCCACATGCTGCTGATATGATTGCGAATGGGCAAATTCAATTGGTGGTGATTACGAGTTCTGGTGATAAGCTTGATCAAATTGACGGACGGAAATTGAGGAGGATGGCGCTTTCGTATAAGATTCCTACGATTACAACAGTGCAAGGGGCATTAGCCACGGCTGAAGCGATTAAAAGCTTGAAAAACAACAAGATTGAGATGTCGGCTCTTCAGGATTATTTCGAGAAGACGACCGAAAACAATCAAAATCTCCAGTTTGTTTCATCTTCTCTTCAGGCTGAATAAGTATGTAGACCTTTTGAAAACCTCTTTTTTTCCTTTTCGGTTTGCATTACCCCGGTACGCAACTTGAGGCTTACGCCTCGAGTTTATAAACATCATGTTTTGGTTGCTTGACAATATATGTATGCGAGTAAAACCGTCTTAACGTATAATTTGTCTGTTTCTTTTGTCAGCTGGGTTCGCGCCAAGTCACAACGTGCTGCTTCTGTATCTGAGAAACGGGACGTGTCTGCTTCCGGCGTTTCATATAGAACTGTAGATTCATAAAAATGTACTGGGATTTTTATTCTGATTTTTGAAATAATCATGTCTTACCAGAGAGAGAGAGAGAGAGAGAGTTTTTGGATGATTTGATGTGTGAGAAAGAAGAATAATTTTAAGGCCATGCTATGCTATGGCTAGGTAATGAAAGTGTGGAAAACATGGGGGACATATAAGTATTTTTTGTTGTTGCAATTGTACTAGAAGTGTAATCCGGTTAGGGTTTAACCGTGTAATCCTATTATTTAATCTTCTTCTGATTAGTATATTAAATAACTTCTTTTTTGATATTTAACACACACTTCCACCGTTGATTTTCATAGTGTTTACTTTATATTATGTAGTTACATCACATCAAATTTATTGTTATTAAACCTTTTAAAACTCAATTTTAAACTTTTCTTATTAATTCGTTTAAAAGTCGGTTTTCACCCCTTCAAATAAGAAAAAAATAAAAAAGAAATAGGTTGCATTAACATAAAAGAAAAGTTTTTACATAGATATACATTTTATGTAAAGAATTGTGTGAACATATGTCAAAAAAAAAAAGAGAGTTCAATTTCCCACCCATTATTCCTTCAAAAGCCATGTTCTTTAGTAGATGAGATCAGTTGTAGGCAATATTGCTTCAATGAATTCTAGGGAGTTGTTAACGACATGATATTGAATGTACTTTCAGTGCACAACACTGATATTCGAACTCTGGAAAGTCGAATGTGAGTTTAATATTCGACTTTACTCCATTTTTGACCTCTATGTATATAGTTGAACCTAGCTTGAAATGTTGTGCCATATTGCTATTATAAATTGGCTATGATGTCAACAACTACGCCCTAGTTCTAAAGTAGAAAAGTAAAAAGAGTGTTAGTATAATAAAATCAACAACTAAACGCGCGTAGTTCTAAAGTAGAAAAGTAAATTTTTTAAAGACGAAAAATTTTAAAGTGTTAGTATAAAAATAATACATATATTAGTGTATTTTTTTCGGATCAAAAGAGGCAACTGCCCTCTGGGTGTATGTAGGTCGGCCACTAATACTACATGATGATGAACTTTCTTCAGATATATATATATATATATGATAATGAAAATCTACACCAGAAAATAATAGTTTGAATATTTTCTCATATGAACATGAGAATCATACCAACAAATAATAATAGAAGTAGAAGTAGTATACTTGTAAGCAAAAGATAAACCAATATAGTTTAATACAATACAACGTAACTGCCTTACAACAAAGTTGACATGGCCGAGTTGGTCTAAGGCGCCAGATTAAGGTTCTGGTCCGAAAGGGCGTGGGTTCAAATCCCACTGTCAACAACAATATTTTTATTTTATTTTTAATTGTTTTTATTTTTATTTTTATTTTTGAATTTAGTATTATCCAGAACAACAAAAAGGTCTCCTCCAAGTCCATCCACCCACTTCTTGTAATCTGACATTGCTTTGTAGTCTGATCCCTGCTTGCTGGGCTGGTGATTGCTTAGCCAATTTCTTTGCTGCAACAAATTTATTGGGGAAAATAAAAAATAAAAAAAAATTATTAAGGTGAGAGAGAAAATAAGAATGTGGAGAGAGAATTAAGCTTTGTTCTTGAATTCTTTCTCACCTATTTCATAAAAGAGTTCATTCACATTCTGTGCTGTTTTTGCAGAAGTTTCCATGAATAGTAACCCATTCTCTTCTGCATAATTTTCTGCTTCCTGCAAATTACCATTTCCATGGCTAATTAAGTACTAATCATCCTTGCTCTAAAAACGGGTGCTACGTGCGCTGCTGCTACTTGAATTATAATGAATATAGTAACTATTTAGATCAACGTAACCACGTTATGCAAAGCTGTGCTTTTGGAGCCGTAATTTATTCAATGACTACTTAAACCTGTCGTCTTCGTAGTTGGTCGAGATGTGTGATATATATTCGGCTCTGATATATCACTTGTAACGCCTCAAACTCGGGTCAATGACGTTATTTGAACTATATATAACTATTCAAATTTTTTCTCTTGTGTCATATTAGAATTTCAATCACTAAGATATCATTAAAGAACAAGAGAGATTTGAAAAAAGCCAAATTAATAGCTAGTGTATATATATATATACCTCTTTCTCAACCTCTCTGTCTGCATCAAGATCAAGCTTGTTCCCAACCAAATATACTACCATATTCAAGCTTCCTACACAATGATAATTAATAATAATGGATATGTAAATTTTGTAACTATGACCATATTTATTCATTGTGTGGTAAAATTAACATCAAGTTAATTATTACATATAATAATTAATAATAAAAGTATATATAACCTCTGTGTTGAAGTTGCTCTACCCATTTTTTGGCTTTCTCAAATGAATCCTGACAGCAACACATTATGTTAAAACGACGTCGTTTTTGCTAGGAGAAATGATCCCATATATATATGCATCCCAAATTTGGAGAGGCAAAACATGGGAAATTAGAGTACATAGGCATTGAATTAATCATGTCGTTTTTTTTTCTCTGTATCAAATATGTCCTTAATTAACGAGATATTAATTGTCTAAGAGAAAAGTAATGAACATCGTGATTCGTGAGTATACATGATATATACCTTGTTGGTGATATCGTAGACGACAATAGCTGCAGCTGCGCCGCGATAATACATTGGAGTTAAACTGTGGTATCGCTCCTGTCCCGCGGTATCCCATATGTCAAACTTCACTGTTGCTTCACTGAGTGATACCATATGTGTAAAGAAAGCTGCCCCAATTGTTGATTCCTGAAAAAGAATAAAAGAGAAAAAAACAAGCAATCAATAAAAAAAAAAAAAAAAGCAACATAATAGGAGACCGGATCCCTTCATGTATGGTCGGTGCGTTTTTTAAGATCAAAACGATGCCGTTTTGTGTGGGAAAAAAAAAAAACATTGTATCCTCAGGCGTTATACATAAAAACATTTATAAAAAAAATATATACCTGAAATTCATGAAATTGTCCTCTGACAAATCTCAAAGCTAAATTGGTTTTTCCAACACCCATGTGGCCAACAAGTACCTACAAAAGGGATGAAATTAATTTTCATCAAGCTGCATGATAACATTAATCATCAAAATATATAGAGCAGAAAATGTATAATTAGTTTCTACATGCATTTTTTTTTTGTATAATATTACTTTTACAAACATACCTACCAGCTTGGCTTGTATATTCTTTTTTCCAGCAGATCTTGCCATTTGATTTTCCTATTAATTAAACTTTGTCGTCCAAAAAATTAATTATTCAAGGTTGAATTTTTGATAAGAGAAGAATTTAAGCAATTTAATTAAGGTGGAAGGAAGAAATATCAGTTTTGTGATGTGTGTAAGAATGACATTTTACTTGTTTTTATGATTTGCGTATCTTAATGAGTAAGTAGGCATAAAATCAAGTTTCCATTTTTGGCAATTGTTTTACAACCAGGGTACTGTGCAACGTTGAAACACAGACTGTTAGGTTCAAAATCAGTGATCCAAGCATCTTTGGTAGGTGTGGGATCAAAAGTTTCGTATTGGTGGTTATTTTCGTATTGTGTTTATATATTATTTTCAAAAGTGGAAATCTGTTTTCAACCCTTTAGAGTCGAATTTTGTGTAATTTCGACTCTCGGAGGAGGTCGAAAATAGATTTCAACCTCTATAAAGTCAAAATTTGCGAGGTGTGGTGCCCGAGTAAATCGCGTGTGATGCCATTAACAATGCTCATCAAACGTTGATGCAACTTTTGACGACTCATGTTGAATTCTTCGTAATAGTCACAGGCAAATAATCCAATTTTTTTCCAAGAAAATGAAAGGAAGATACGATGTCATAATTGAAAAGGTCATGGCAATTTATAATGTATCTCATGTTAGCATAGAAGACGACTCTCTTACTGTGCACCATTGTTTTTTCGACTCTGTGGAAGATATGTCTCCTTTGGGATGAAGGACCGTAGAAAGCTCATGCCTGCTTTTATTTCTTCATTTTTCTCTTCGTTTTTTTTAAACAGCCGATCATATATATATCAATAGGACATAACCAACGAGTAGCTAGAAATGCGTGCCAAAAGAAAATATAAAAATAAACGGAGAACCCAATGACCACAGTTAAGCATACAACGTTTGAAAGAGCACTACCCATCCATATGAATCGAAGTAAAACACCAACATAAAAAAGCAACATAATAACTCAAAACTAGACCTCAGCTTTCATCGGATTTGCTTTCCAACAATCCCAAGATACCTTCTTCAAGCATTTGTTGTATGAAAGCCATGAAAAAGACATCATTTGAACCTCTCTAAAAATCATCTCTAGGTCAATGACATATGAATGGAAGATAACTTTATTCCGAAAGATCCAGATCATCCAAGATGTAATTCCCACAATCGCATTCCACAAACAGAATTCCGAAGAACGTGATAACGCCCAAGGTTTTAAATTGAACAAATCCACGAAAGAACACGGAAATGGTTTAGCAATCTTACACCACCTGAATACATGTTGCCAAATCAAAAGAAACACACGTTAAAATGACATGTTTGCCCATTTTTGGAAAGACCTCAATCTGGTTGGGTGTAAAGAATAAGGCTCTTCTATATTATCGTATGTAATTTGTGCATGTATTTGAATTGTGATTAATACAATTTAAATTTCCTTTAACGCTAAAAAACAAAAATCAAACGAGCAACCATGGAGAGTCATCGAAAGACTAAGGCATGTAAGAACCTTTTTTTCCTTCAAGCCTCCGGTATCCGAAACCCACTGATCCGACTAATCCGGAGTTCGGTCCAGGTCGTGTTTGCAGAGTCTGACTTTATACTCAGGGGTAAGGCCTAGCCAAAGCTTTTTTAACATGAAGCCTCAGAGAAGAATCGAACCGATAACCTCTCTAGGCATTCTGAAGTCATTTACCACTTGAGCCAAACTACTTGGTTGGCATGTAAAAACCTTTTTATCAACAGAAGAAGAGCAAAGCCCAACCCCATTGTATTATAAGGGTTTGTTTGTTTTGTTTGTTTTTTTGGTCTTTGTCTTTCTGAATTGGCCTTTTTTGGTTTTAAGTTTTTCTATGAGATTTATTTTTTAGTTATGTTTTGTCCACAGCAAATTGGACACACATATCTTACACAATTTATTACGGTGTGGACACATTGATAGTTGATGGTCCATATGTTATAAAAAACAATGGTGTAAATGTGTTGTGTCTATTTTGTTGTAGATATATTATTTTTCAATGAATGCCAACTACATATTTATCGAGACATTATGTAATATCTTGTTCTGAAAACATCGAGTATTTTAGGAAAATGAATCATCCGTTGCTCTGAGACAAAATCTTGACACATGAAGCCTTTTTAAGTACTATTCAAAATAAACGCCGAAGCCAAATGTCACAACTCGGGTCTAATAAGTTGAATTCCCAATTATGTGATGTAGTATATCATTAATTAACAATAACCCAATAAATAATTATTTATATGTTTTAATCACAAGTACTTCACCACAAATACAATTCAAAATGTATTATCAAGAAATAATCGTAATAAGATAATCACTGTCACCGATGCTTAGCTAGATGCCCAAGATCATAATCATTTGTATGATTTTATACTTTATCTGAAAAATATAAGAATGTAAAGGATGAGCAATAACTCCCCGTAAAAAGAGTCGTAACAAAAATGTACTAAGATTGCCATTAGACAGTCTGACCAGAGTTAAAATTTAGTGCGTTTGGATTGCCGGAATTGAATGGAATGGAAATGAAATGCTATGGAATAGAATGAGCGTGATTCCATTCCTACGTTTGGAAAGCAATAGAATGAAATGTATGAGATTCTATATAATGCGGCAATTGACACGGTGGACGATGGTGGTGCGTGTTGATGAGTGTGGCGGGTAAATGTGAGGTGTGCAGAGATGGTGGTGGCGGTGATTGTGAGGCGTGCGGTGGTGGGTGTGTTAGTCCATGCGGGAACGCAGCGGAATTCAAAATTTTATTTCCTTTCACCAGGATCGACTTCGTTTAAGTAATAAACAAATAAGCTAGTAGACGGTGGTTACATTGGTTGATCTAAAAGATCAACACTTTGACCGTCTAAGGAGAGTAGCGATACACGGAGCCGCCCAAGCGTTCGGCCTCCACCGCTAGTCCACATGAACAACCCGCCGGAATCTACCATTGGATTGCTACTAGAAAAATCCGGTTGCTAGACCAGCCTTTTCTCTCTCTCTCTAAATCTCTCCATAAGAAGTTCTCTATTTTTCACACGAACTATTAGCTCTTGAAATTGTGTTGTTCAAAAGAGCTAGCCAAGCCTCCCTTAAATAGGGTGACCTGCGCCCCTACAGTTCCCAATCTGATTGAGATTAGCTTCCTAGTAGATTGAGGAGAAAGAAAACCATTTCCTAATAAAATAAGGAAATCCCTTTGATTAATTTATCTCATTAATATTCAATATCTTATATTAAATTTTTTTCCTAAGATATATATTGACAATATCTTATATTGAATATATCTTTATCTTATTATCATAAATCTATTTTCTAAAAATCAATTAATATCTAATATTAATATTATGGTAATCTTATTAATTAAATTACACAATCCAAGTATATCTTAATACACTTATTATTGGCGCCCCAAATTGCCTAACATTGGCATCCGGAATATTCTTTAATTAATATAATGTTATGATTAATTAATTTGCAAAATACATATGTATCAATATACACAATAAATTTCGACATATGTATATATCATATGTATATTTAATTAATCAACATAATTAATATCTTGTATCTTATTTATTCATTATAAATAAATAGTATCATATTAATTTACCACTATAACTTTTATAATCTTGAGATAAACTTTCTTATTTGGTCATCAACTATAACCACATTTTAATCCGGCTAGATGTTCTTATTTGTGTGACCCGAAAGGCTTCCGAATATGTTGGTTGTAGACACAAATTGCAAATTACAAAAATGCCATTCATGTCTAACGATCACGGGATAGCGTCTACCATCACACCGTGAGCCCCAATCATTGGAAGAGTCAAATGTAATGACTACTACCTTTCATGTGAAATAGTTACCATGTAAATAAAATCCTATCGCTGTAATAATATCCATACGGTCGTTCGTCGAGTGTCAAACATCAATGACCGTATCTTATAATCTGGATATCATGCTCTCTCGAAGTAACTCATTTACTTCCACTTTGCAAAGATTCACGAGAGTAAGATATTCTTTATAAGAAGGCCCTCTCGGATATCCACCCTTACTGATAGGGTAAGCGATTTCCGGACGACCAAACATGTACACTCCGCATGCTTCAGTATCACACCCAATCACTATCCCATGATCGCCCCATGGCTAGGGGAAACCTCAATAGTGTCAAAGCATGACAATCCACACCGTGATGCTATGAAGACTCCGGTCCTAAGGATAATTACACAACCGCCACATAGTGTGACACTTAACAGTGTAAGTGGGTCAGTCTAACGTACACATTCTCTAATACACGTCCACGTACATTCCAAGTGTCTCTACACTTCGATAGACGAGATCTATCCCCGTCCTTAAAGACAGAAGACATACGTGCTAGTGTGTTTATACTATCAATGCCCTGTTTAATAGTACATAAGCTTACAGACATTTAAGTATCAAACTTATTAAAGTGATTAGAGATCTCATCAACCATAATCGCCTATCATGGTTTCTCTATCACAGTTTAATACTAAGTACGTTATCATATAACAATTCATAATTGGTTAACAAATATATGACAACAGAAAAAATATATATATACATATATATATATATATATAAACATAAAGAAATAGTAGAAATGATCCGACCCGGTTGGATCCGGTCCAACCCGATTGGGTTTAATTTAAGACACTATTTCAACAGGGTGACAACGGATGTTGTGAGGTGTGCGATGGCAGTAGTGGTGGTGGCGGTGATGGTGGGTGACGGCGGATGTTGTGAGGTGTGCGATGGCGGTAGTGGTGGTGGCGGAGGTGGTGGTGGTAGCGACGAGGGTGGTGGATGTGCGATGATGGTGATTGTGAGGTGTGTGGTGGAAGGTGACAGTGGGTAGTGGGTGGTGGGATAGATGGTGGTTGATTTTTATTGCTAAGTTATGTTTTAAATTTCATTACATCTATTCCATACAATTTTGGATGTAATGAAAATAACCAAAATTCATTCCGATGGAATGAAAGTTAATTTCATTCTCTAGCATCCAAATACGTCAGAATGATTGAATGGAATGGAAAAAAAATTTCATTATATTTCATTCAAACAATCCAAACACATTCAGTTAAAAACAATATAGTGCATGGTATAAAATGATGAATGGATATAGAATAGATAAAACATGTTGTCTCTTACTCTCCCCAAGAAAATGTTGTCGACTGAAAATGTACTACTGAAATAATAAAATGCTAAAACCAAAAAAAAAAATTATATCTTTTTTCGGGTTAGTCTTCTATGGTCACACCATTTGCACCGTGAGCCTACGTGGCTCATTCTGGACCACACAGTTTGAATCTAGATTCAAACTGTGTGGTCCCGTAACGAGCCACGTAGGCTCACGGTGCAAATGGTGTGACCATAGAAGACTAACCCTCTTTTTTGTTCTCTTAAATGCAATAGCATACTAAGGGACCCTCATAACCTATCTTATTCTTGTTTCAGTTCAAATTTATGGGGGAATGACACCGATGAGCTTATGAACTTTGTGCTTTGCAATTATAAGCTTTGACCTGTTTTTTACTTTTAAAAAATTTGAAAAAGGGTAAAAACCTTATAAAATCCTGGATGGACTGATATACCCCTCTCTATTTATCCCCAAATCCCTTAACTCCTTCATCCAATTATTCCTTAACCTCATTATTCATTTCCACCATCCAATTTAATTACACCACCGTGAATCGAGCAAAATAGGCTCAGCAAAAATCTTGTCATTTCTACCCAAAATCACCCCATCTTTCTACCCAAATTCGAACCTAGGATAAGCAAAATTCTTGTCAACAATCGAGCTAAGTGTGCAAACTCACCGGTAGTTGAGGAAGGTGATCGGAAAGTTGAAGAAGCTGACCGAGCAAGTCTGCAAAAGGTATTATTTTGTGGTTTGGTATCTGCATGTGGATTATAATTCAATCGAGTTAATGAATTTACAAAAGTTTGATTTTTTGGGTTGAGTTTAAATTTTGTTATGTATATGATTTTGGAGAATAGGAAGATGTGTGATTTGTTATGGTATTGAATGATGCGGGGTCGGTTAAAGCAAATTGTGTAACAAAATTTGTTAGCTTAAACAATGGCGGTGATGAAATTTGTTCAAAATGTGTTATTTGCTTCAATTGTATTCAAATTCCTTTGTTATTTCATTCGATTGATACTTTTGTTTATTTTTTGTTGGTAATAGATTGGTTGAAAAATGACGTTGGTTTATGCACTTAGCGGACAAGATAGGACTGCAAAATGTGAAATCGTAAACCGATGTCAAATTGGTAAAGCAAATGCAGTTTATCAAAAGCTTGACACAAAGCACAAAACAAAGTTGGAACAGCCTTGTTTTGGACATTTAATCCATCCGAAGGATCCGCGACCAACCGTATAGTACATCGCTTGATAATGAGGTTGGCGAACCCCGTAAATCGAGAAGTATTTTGGTTCAAAGTTGGAGCCAAAAAGATACGATTCAGTGTACAAGAATTTGCGCTTGTTACCGGTTTCTTGGTTGGCAATGATAGCAATGTCGAGAAAGGCGTAGGAAAAGAGTCTAAATTAGTTAAGAAGTATTTTAAAAACCTTACGTCAGTGTATAGGAAGCATGTGTGGCAAAAGTTTAATAGCACTAAGAATGATGTAGACCGTTACAAGTTGGGGTTGATCGTTATCTTGACGTACGTTGTGTGGGCATCGAAGAGAAACGTGCGGTGGATTGGTTGATTTTTCGCTTGGTTGATGATTTGGATGCTTTCAACAAGTATCCATGGGGAAATGAGTCTTATGAAAGCACCGTTCATGTTTTGAGGAGGGACCCAAGAGATGTTCTCAAAAAGGTCCCGATCGCATATACTTTCTATGGTTTCCCGCATGCTTTGAAGGTATGTAAAAGCGAAATATGGTGTTTTAATTCATAATATATATATATATATATATATATATATATATATATATATATATATATATATATATATATACGTATGTTATTTTTTTTGTTATGTTTGGTCAATCACTTGTATGTAAATGCATCGTAGGTTTGGGCACTTGAAGCAATTCCTTCTTTAAGGAAGTTTTCCGAGATTGTTGATGAGAATACTCTCCCAAGGATGATGAAGTGGGGAAATGCAAAAATGGTCAACTCTGCATTAGTTGAAGTTGTTCTTGAATCGGGAGAGGTAGTGATGTTTAATTTGTATCTTAAGTTTGGTATGTAAATGCATCCTTCACATTAATCATGATGCAGGTGGATGTAGTTCGAAAGTTGGTTCCAACCGAAGCTGAAAAGGAAAAAGCTTATTTTGTGATGCTCCGGGAAGTTGAAGTTGAAGATGATGAAACTACTTATGAAAATGCACCTGAGCAATCAACGGGTAACGTTGATTATGAAAAGCTAAAAGAATTGGTAAAAATTGCTGTGAGTGAAGAGAACAAAAGAATGTGCGAAGAGTTGGTAAAAATTGATGAAGAGAACAAAAGAATGTGCGCTTTAGTGGATACGCTCCAAACGTAAAGTTAAATTGATGGAAGTTCGTCTTTCTAATGAAGAGTTGAATGAAATGGAAGATGAAACTGTGGAGGCATCCCGAAACGGCAAAGGTGTAAAGTTAAATTTGTCTTTTATGTTGTTTATATAGGAGAGAAATAGTTTATAACATTGTATTTGTTGAATTTATGATTAGGAAATGCCGTAGTTGAAGAGAAGGAAGCCGGGGAAGGTGATGAAAAGGTAGGGGAGTTCCCACTAGAAAATGAAAGTGAAGGTGAAGAGAGAAACGAGGCCACTGAAATTGAGGAGGAAGTTGATGTTATTGTGAATGAGGTTAGGGATGGTGATAAAGAGGTTGGGGAGGTCCCACCTGAATATGTAAGCGATGGTGATAAGGAGGTAGGTGATGAAGTCCATGCTCCGGTTGAGGCCACTCAAATTGAGGAAGAAGGTGCTGCTATTGTGAATGAGGATGGGGATGGTGATAAAGAGGTAGGGGAGTTCCCACCTGAAAATGTAAGCGAGGGTGATAAAGAGGTTGGGGATCAACCTGAAGCCCCGATTGAGGAAACGGTCGAGGAAACCCGAAACGGCGAAGGTATAATGTGAAACTTGTCATTTTGATTTGTTCATTATGTAGTTTGATGAGAGAATTAGTTCATAACATTTAATTTCTTGAAATTATGATTAGGAAATTCGTGGGTGAAGAGATAAATGAGGACATTGAAATGGAGGAGGAAGTTGTTTGAAAAGCTAAACGAGGTTATGGAATGTGATGTAGATGTAAATATAAGGGAGGAAGGTGAGGCAAACCCAAACGGCGAAGGTATAATTAAATCTGTCCTTTATGTGTTTTGGTGAGAGAATTAGCTTATTCATAAAATTTTGTTTCTTGAAATTATGATTAGGTAATGCCGTAGGTGAAGAGAGAGCGGAGGTCATCTTAAATGAGGATGATTTGGAAAAAGCGGGCGGGAAAAAAGTTGTTAAAGGTAGATTTACAAAAATAATTAATTTGAGCTTATGTTAGTAGATATATGTATAATCCAAACTAATTACGTCATTGAATGTTTTATATAGTTGTACGTTTCAATCTACCGACGCCGCCGGAAAAAAGAAAAGCAATTAGCAGCCCTTATATTAAACTACCGAAAAAAAGGAAAGTGAATAAGTATGATGCTTATAATCCGTTCCGAGAAATGGATCCCGTGATGATGAAAAGTCTTGATCGCCTTATAGATTCATGTGAAGACAGTATGAATGTCATACGGTTGAAGTAAACCCTAATTTGTAAACCCTATTTTGATGATTAATTAGTTCATGTGAAGACAAAGTATGAATGTCATACGGTTGAAGTAAACCCTAATTTGATGATTAATTAGTTTTTCTTCCTTTTTATTTATACAGTGTACAGGTGAGTTTGGTTGACTGTGACATCCAAGCAAGTATTTTGAAAGGAATTGTGAGGGGGGCGAGCTTGCCAAGAAACGTAAGTAGTATATGCTTTAGATTGTAAATTAACAGCAATTTAGATTGAAAAAGTTTGTTTTTGTTTAGTAGTATATATATATTTTTTGATATTCAGGTAATGGATAGTTCATTGTGTGAAATTCGACGGCGATGCTTAGTGGACCCGAACATGTTTGACCAAAATGCACGTGTCATGGATACGCTATTTGCAAGTTATGTCAAAGGCTTTCACACACGACACATGAGAAAGAAAAGCAAAGGAGGAATTAATACAGTATTCAAAGGACGATTTGATAGAGTATTTATGAATATTGTGAAGGGGGCAGCTCCTTAATTTAGCAAATCATGGGAAGGTTGCACAAGTTTGTATGTGCCGATGATAGAGAGGGATCATTGGTTTCTTCTGAAAATTGATTTGAGTGGGAGGATAATTTACGTGTATGACAGCCTTCCGGGGCATGTCAGAAAAGTGCTTCTTGCAAGTTGTGTCACGCCTATGCAAGTTGTGATACCGCTTTTACTGAAGAACCATGTAAAAGGCTATGAGAATTATTCTGTGAGAAAACTAGCGGTGAAGAGCGTGGATTGTCCATCTCAAGATAATGGGTACGTTTCATAAATTTATGCAATATATATAGGGATTATTAAGGTATTCGTTGTCGTGACTAACTTATCTTGTAATTCTTGTAATTTGGTAGGAGTGATTGTGGCATTTTCGTTCTTAAATTCGTGGAGTTCATGCTTGGAGGAGTGGATCTATCATTGATTCGGAGTGCGCATATGCCGGATTGGCGAAAGAAGTTGGTTGCGGGATTGCTTTCATGGAACTTGCAGACATAGAAATTGCATATGCATTTATATGTCATTGTAAAAGTGTGTTAACCATCTATGAGGGTTTTGGTTATGACTTATCATTAAACTATGTCATTTTAATATTTACAGAAGAATGGGGGTGGTTTGAAGTTTGAAGGAGAACTAAAATGTTTATTGTTGTTTTGAAGAAGGATGTTTTAAAGGAGAACTATGGTTCCTTTATTATTAATATGTATTGTATTGGTAATTGTTATTTTGAAGAAGAATGTTTTGAAGGAGAAATTTGGTTTCATTCTTATTATTATGTATATTGTATTTGTAATTGTTATTTTCTTCCATGTTTGAGAATTAGGGTTTGATTCATTAGTTGGTTAACATTATTTGTTAGAAAATTTGACCCATTGAAATGAAGAAGTTAATTTAGTGATTCTTAAAGAATTATACAAATCAATATAGTTAACGTAAAGGTGTAATTGTAATTGTAATTGTAATTGTAATTGTAATTGATTAACATTATAATATTTGATGATTTGTCATTGACCCTTAACATAATGGATTCATTTCTTAATTTTAACTATACACAGTTTCAAGTTTGTGTTGACACAAGTTTAATTTAACGTTGCACAAGTTCAAGATTGTTTCGGTGAATGAGACATGTTTAAGAATGTTGCGGGTAAGAACTGGAATTAAAATATTAGAAAATGATAAAATGGGCCTATAAACAGTAGTATATCGAAGAGATACGAATCTGTAGGGTGTCATGGTAGTGTACTACGCTGAAGAGATACAGTTACGAATGTGAAGGGTGTCATGGTAGTGTAAAACAAAGAGATATATACATATATCAATTAATCTGAAGGGTCTCATATAGGGTAAATCGAAGAGACGCCACCACCTTTAAAAAAAGATAAAATGGGCCTATAAATAGTAGTATAACCACAGGTGTACAATTCATATTTATTACAAATAAAAACAGAAAAGCGAAAGAAGAAAATGGATAAGCATACTAAGGAGATCGCGATTTAAGAAACCAGTTGAAGAACTGGAAAGAAAATTGGACGCGCGAAGACATGAATGCCATTATGAAATTGATCAACGAAAATATGGATGACACAGAGTCGGATTCCATGTATCTTGAAGTGGCGTATATCAATGACAACATCAAAACAACAAAAAGAAAATCAACGATCTGATACGACTGTGCAATGATGCTTACAAAATTGCAGTGCGATGTGCATCTGCATTCGTGCACTATCGCATGATGCCATGGCCGGGGAACAATAATGTTTCTTTGGCCCCAAGTGGAGTTGGGGTTCGACCACAAACTCTCCCAATAAGAGAGCATGTTATAGAGTTCTCGGATCACGGCATGTGATCAAATCCCATCCCCATCCAAACCCCACTTTATCTACATATTTGTATTTTATTTAATAATATTATGTTGTAAAAAATTTATGAACTTGAATTATTTATAATATTATCAGTCTGTTTTGATATTATGTAATAACTTTTTCTTATGAAATCATTTATAATATTATCTTTTTAAGTGTTTTATTCTTTGTTTTGAATGATATCATGGACGTAGTTTCTTTTGTTTTTTGAAACGTATGGATGTAGTTTCTTATACATCAGTTGTTGCATGCATGCAAATAAATTAGGGTATTAAGGTTTGCAATTAATAAAATAGTAGAATAAGAAAGGAGGGGATTTGGATGAATAAAGAAGAAGAACCTTTATATATGTTTCTGCAATTAATAAAAAGTACAATAAAAGAGGGGGGGGGGGGGGGTCTGCAAATGAAAAGTACAATTAATAAAATAATATTGATGTACCAATAATGGTACAATGTCACAGACATTGATTAAAGTAACTCGTAAAATGACCCCAGGAATCTTTTTGCTTAAAGTAACTCGTAAACCTAACAAAGCAACAATATCAAGCCTCTATTGAAGAGAATGGCGAGAATTTTATGGCACATGACCAAACTAAACTCAAATATACATCTACTGGGGGAGGTGGAGTCTTGTTTGATGGTTGAATATGTGCACAGGGTGAAGGACTGCACAATAGCCATAGACTGGAAGGAGATGATTCAGATGTGGAATGTGAGTCTATCATCAATAGGACCGAAGGATCCCAAGTTGGAATTCCTGGAAGCAATGATTCATAGTAATTTTTCTTCTTTTGAGAACATCCCCTCTCATCACACTGGTATCATTAAGATCATCATTTGGAATTGCAGAGGTGCTGGCTCCAAAGAATTTAGGAGGCACATCAAAGAGTTTCTTTTGAAACAGAAACCTGATGTGGCAGTCCTTCTTGAAACCGTCCGTGGCGAAAAAAGCCTTTAAAGTCATTGCTAAGATTGGTTTTACAGGTTCCATACATTATCCTCCTCCTATTGGAAGATCTCGGAGGTATTTGTATCATTTGGAATTCGATTTGCTCGATATTAATCGTATTGAAGCCCGCCCAAATAGAATTCATGCCGTCATCTCTCGAGAATAATCTTTGTAGGATTGATAACTTCAACTTCAATGTCGGCAATTGTAACTTGATAGATTTGGGCTACTCTGGACTCGCCTTTACTTGGAGCAACCATGCAACTACGGACGGAGACTCTTGTACCATCGGCATGTCACACAATAAGTCCGTTTAGGGTGTCTTACGTGAGTATGTCACACAATAAGTCCGTTTAGGGTGTCTTACGTGAGTATGTCACACCATAAGTAGTCCTAATTGAATCAGAAGTCCGGTTATGGTGTCTTACGTGAGTATGTCACACAATAAGTCCGTTTATGGTGTCATACGTGAATATGTCACACAATAAGTCCGTTTAGGGTGTGTTACGTGAGTATGTCACTCAATAAGTCCGTTAAGGGTGTCTTACGTGAGTATGTCACACAATAAGTCCGTTTAGGGTGTCTTACGGTGTCTTACGTGAGTATGTCACACAATAAGTCCGTTTAGGGTGTCTTACGTGAGTATGTCACACAATAAGTCCGTTTATGGTGGCTTATGTGAGTATGTCACTCAATATGTCCGTTAAGGGTGTGTTACGTGAGTATGTCACACAATTTATTATGTTACTACCTCCATCTTACAAAAATTGTTCATTTTTTATGGTGCGTACAGATTAAATAACAATTAATGTTTTGTATTTTAAGTAGGGATTAACATATATATCCTATCACATAATAAATGTTTTTTTGGAATATGAAATAAATATAAAAACATTAAATGTTATGGTATGGGTAAGTTTGGAAAAGAGTGCATTAAATAATGTATTGTTTTCTAAATAAACACTTTTTATGAGACAATTTATTTTAAAAAAATGAACACTTATTATGGAACAAAGGTAGCATTTAATTTTTTTTTTTTTGAGAGATTGAGGGAAAATGACAAAAAAAATTACAAAATGAATAAATAGGACACACTTCTTTTTTCAGTTGCAAAAATGACAAAAAATTTCAGACGGACAAAATTACCCATTTTATTAAAGGGACGCGCGCATATGCATTCTTCAGCTGCTTCAGGTTTGTATGTTTGTTTGGTTTTTTTTTTTTTTTTTTTTCAAACATCCGTAACTTTTGATTTATAACTCCGATCATCGAAATTTTTTCACCAAAATTCATATTTTTTTTTGCTCTTTAATTTGAGCCCAAATACGATACCCTTCCGACGTAAATTTTGAAAGCCGAAAAAATATTTGCATTAACCGGAGCGTTTTTCTTATAAACGACCGCAACTTTTGATTTAGAACACCGATCATCAAAAAATTTTTCACCAAAGTTCATATTTTTTTTATCCTCATTTTGAGACCTCATTTGATACCTTTTCGACGTAGTATTTGAAAGCCGAATTTAATCACAACATTTACACTAACACAGTATCAGTAAACAGTATCAGACTCATTTAAGGCTTAATTCAAGTGACTACTTCAAGGCACACATATGTCATAAATTCAGTCAAGTATCTCAATATATAGCATTAATATCAGCCTGATAAACTCACAATTCAGCTCAATCACAAAGCATCTCAGTGCATCAATTTTCAGCTCAGCTTGATTCGTTTATCAATCATATAAGCATGCTTGAATCATAACAAGAAATCAAAGACAATAAATCTGAAAATTGTAAAAAATCACCCCATCAACTAGTATTAGGATAAGCATTTCATCTCCATAACATATATGCAGCAAAACCGGAATCCATAACAATTTAATAAAAATAGTCATTTCCAAATGACTTCAATACGAACACAAACTCATAAATTAATAAAGCTAAAAACTTTCAAAGAAATTGCAACAAAACAAACCAGAGATTAATCAATCTCACCTATTCATTTGGATTCAATCCAAATTCAAGAACAAAGAGCAACACATCACTACTACTTAGATCGATTCACGTATTGTTCAGCCTTATCATCTATTCCTTAATTATTCCAAAAGAAAGACTCCATGGTTGATGATGACGAAGTCATGTGGTTCTGAGGGTCAGTGATAGAATGACTAGAAGGATCTTGTGCATTGAAACATCTAAATGGTAAATTAGAAGGCAAAACTAGATTATTGCATTTACACTAACACAATATTAGTAAACAGTATCAATATCAGTAAATAGTATCAGGCTCATTTAAGGCTTAATTCAAGTGACTACTTCAAAGCACACATATCTGGCTCATATAAGGCTCATTTAAGGCTTAATTCAAGACACACAATATCATATTTGGCTCATATAAGGCACACAATATCACTAACAGTATCATATAAGGCACACAGTATCAGTAACAGTATCAGTATCCGTAAACAGTATTCTGGTGGAGATTGAGGGAAGACGAGTATTCTGGTGCATTGCTCCTCTTTTTTATTTTTTTTTATTTTGGAACAGCATGCATTGCTCCTCCTTTGATAAAATGATACATCGAAATTAGTATTGAGACATGAGAGTGGAACATTCAAGTATCAGTATCAGTATCAGTATCACCATCTTGGATTAGAAATCAAAAGCTCTCCCCTCCATTTCATTAACAGCATCATTGATATATTCCTCAACACCATAAGAAAAAATAGGATTGAAAAATTTGCTCCAATTTAGCTCATCTTATGGTGAGTTCTCGATCATTTAAGGGCCCTTATACAAGCTCCAAGAACTCCTTTATATACCCTTCATATCATGCTTGAATTTCCCTTGAAAAGCAGCCCTCAAACTGTTCTTAAAACAACTCCAAAATAGCCATATCTGTTCAGCTCCAAAGCTGTCAAAACAGAGCTGAAAATCTGCTCCATTGTCATCAAATATACAGCCTGTTTAACCTCATTTTAGCTCAGTTCGAGGCAGTATTTCATCTCAATTTACTCCAAGTTTTAAGCTCAAAGTGCATCCTAAATTACTTGCTGAAAACCTGCTTTAATGCAACTCTAAAATTGCTTCAAAATGAGACTTTGGAATCAGCTCAAAACTGTCCCAAATATCTGCTTCAGTTTTGCTCCACTTCCTCTCAACTTTAGGATGTTCTCTTGATCATTGAAGTGTCCTTCTTCAAGCTGTAAGAGCTCCACCATATACCCTTCATATCATGCTTGAATTTCCCTTGAAAATCAGCCCTCAAACTGTTCTTAAAACAACCAAAATAGCCATACCCATTCAGCTCCAAAGCTGTCAAAACAAAGCAGAAAATCTGCTCCATTGTCATCAACTATGCAGCATGTTTAGCCTAATTTTCAGCTCAATTCAAGGCAGCATTACAGCTACATTTACTCCAAGTTTTAAGCTCAACGTGCAGCCTAAAATACTTGCTGTAAACATGCTCCAATGCAACTCTAAAAATGCCTCATAACTACCAATTTCAAATGGATGTCCCTACTTGAATTGGCTTCTTCTTTCACGTCATTTGTTTTACAAAGTGAACTATTGTTGGAGAAAATATCCAAAGCTGCTAGCAAAACAAATACATAATCAAATAAGCAGTAAAGATTGAGCCTTTTTTTTGTATAATATTTTATCCATCACCTGCCCTTGTTGTCTTGCGCATATAGAAACCAACAAATAAGAAGATAATCCAAATCACACGCTCTACACATCTATAAGTAGATAATTTCCTACTTATTCTATGAAGCTAAAATATGTATGATATGAATTTCAAATGAGAAATTCAATCTTCTTCATGTTGAGAAATCCTTTGATTTCTGCAACAATTATATTACTCCTATGCTTGCTTATCTTTAATTTTCTGACTATTATTCCAACTTTTTTCAAACAAAGTTACTATAACTAAATTACTGCAAATCAAGTCCAAAGCACCAATACATTCAGAATGTTAAGCACACTAAGCAAATCAACACCTTAAGTTCAATTGCTGTTGCATATACTCCATGAACTACTGGTGAGTCTGCCTTTGAACATCAATCGGTATGGGGATTACGCAGTGGAGTTGAAATCCTCCAAGCCCCTAATTTTAAGGATCAGATTTACACTAGAGACGGGAAGACGAGTCCGATATTGCAGATTTTATTCAGATTGCAGAGAATTGGCAAGGTAATGAAATGGATGATGATCCGGTCGAACTGAAAGTGGAAGAAATGAAGAAATAAAGGAGTGAACTTGATCCCTTCCATGAAAAAAGTAGCAGGGGCCAACAGGGTAAAAGACATTTGGTTCTTTTTTGGAAAGCAGGAGTCGTGAGTGAATAGGGGTATATTCGTCCGGTGGAATTTATTTGTCCTTAATGCAATTAAAAATGTAACGCCCCCAGACCCCGGGCCTTGGTAGCGCTAAATGAGTCATAAATAGTCCGATCAACTACTTAGACCGCCGTCCTCGCTTGGTCTAAAAGGGCTAACCCGAGTTGACAAGACCTTTATGTCTCACACTTATATGGGGGTGAGCATTCTCTTATTTTACCGATGTGAGACTTTACATTCTCCCCCCCCCCCTTATAAGGGGGACCGGCGTCCTCGCCGGACGGCCGAGACTTGTTCCCGGATCGTCCCTACCGGAGGTAACTAAGGTCATCCTTACACCGTCTTCTTGTACGGTGCGGCGCATAGTTCCGTCTGATAGTCGGCTCTGATACCATTCTGTAACGCCCCCAGACCCCGGGCCTGGTAGCGCTAAATGAGTCATAAATAGTCCGGTCAACTGCTTAGACCGCCGTCCTCGCTTGGTTTAAAAGGGCTAACCCGAGTTGACAAGACCTTTATGTCTCACACTTATATGGGGGTGAACATTCTCTTATTGATGCTGGATTAACACTTAATTAAAGAAAAAAAAATGGACTATAAACTATTTTTATTTTTTATTTTTATAGTCAAGTATATTATGTCTTGTTTTATTATAGACAAAGAGAAAGGAAATCCTTAAAAAAAATACGTGCCATGCATTACACATTTCATTCTATAAAGATTTCCTACCATTTTTTCATGGTAAGTACATTGCACAAATCAAAGTTATATTTTACCGAGTAAATTAAATCATTCAAATGTAGTTTATATTCAGGTATATAGACAGCTAAATGGATTTATGAAATGCACATGTAACATTAACATCCGCAATAAGAGTAATACATATATTGCAAATTACAATTGAACCGACACCCACTATATGTCTATATATATATATATATAACCGACATAATTTTTATTATTTTTTTGAGGGGGTAACACATTTTATTCCTATCTAAAAATAACCCTTTCATTATCAAAATAAAGTTTTTTTGTTTCCTTAATAAAGTGAGTTGACTTTGGCCAAGCATTGAGTAAAACAACTTTAAAGATGCCAACTAAGCATGAAACCACTAAGCCATTTATAGTTCGAGATTAATTTTAACGCATTATTAATACAAAGATAATCTAAACTGCAAATCCTGGATATTTAATCACAATTTTCATTATTTTTTTATCAGACAAATTCATTCACTAATTCATTATAACCAAATTTGGAGAATTCGACTATCTAAACCGACAAATAAGTATAAAAAAAAAAAAAAAAAAACACGTTTTAGTTTTGGAGGGAGAAATACACTATAAATAAACCCTATTTCCAATCATCAACCCATCAAAAAGAAAACAATTGAGCTAGTATGGCAGGAAAAAGCAGGGGTAGGCAGAAAATCAAAATGGCGAGAATGTCGAAAGAAAGTAACCTACTCGTTACTTTCTCAAAGAGAAGATCTGGTCTATTCAAAAAGGCCAACGAGCTCTGCACACTTTGTGGTGCAGAGCTCGCCATCATCGTCTTCTCTCCTGGGAAAAAGGTTTTCTGCTTCGGTCATCCTTGCATCTTCACCGTCATTCAGCGGTACATGAACAACAATGGTAGTACTAGTCATACACCTACCATAACCGGTGGCGGGACAGGGACAGGGACGTCACAGTTGGTGGAAGCGCATAGAAAAGCAAGCGTAAACGAACTGAATATGCAGCTAATGGAAATGGAAGAACAATTAGAGATGGAGAAAAAACGCGGGGATGAACTAAACAAGATGAGGAAGGCAAGTCAGAAGAGATGCTGGTGGGAGAAGCCGGCTAACGAGCTTAGTTTAGAAGAGCTTGAGCAATTGAAAGAAGCCATGGAGGAACTGAAGAAGAGTGTAGCAAAGCAAGCTGATAAGATTACGGTTGCTGCGGCTGCCGTTGGGAATTATGTTGTTGGGGGTTCGAGCTCGTCGTCGTTCTTCTCGAGAGGCGGAGGCGGCGGTGGCCATGTCGGGGTTGGGGTTGGCTCTTCTTCTGCTTCTGTTGATGGAAAGGTTCCTACAAGCCTTGGTCTTTCCATGACTCCCCATGGTTATTCGCTTAATTGGTTTTGATCTTGTCTTTTTATTTTTGGGTCATTGAAACATAGTGTCATGCACCAAAATAAAATTCATTTATACTGATTATTAATATGATTATAAATTTGTTTTTTTTTTAAATTTTGTTCATGTTATTATCATTATCAATTGCCGAAATTCTGGTCCAGGACAATAATTAAACGATACTCGAGTTGTCCAATGAGTCAAACTCTATGCACTTGTGCTAAGTATGGTCCCTGACCCGACGATTATGAGTTTAAGTCTCACATATAATAAGTGTGCGTTATATATATATATATATATATATATATATATATATATATATATATATGTATATATATATATATATTACCTGTATGTGGTAATTTTATTTCTATAGAAGAAGAAAATTTAAATCATGAGGATAAAATGTGTTATTTGTTGTTCATGAATGCTTTATCAAAGAGATTGTAACGCGCGAATGTTGCTTCTGATTTAAATAAAAAAAATGATTTACAAATGAATGCTACGTAACTATTTATCGAGACATTCCATTCAAATAAGATTTCCTGCCATTTTTTTCATTAGTATCCTGCAAATTAAATCATACAAATGTAGTTTATATTTAGGTAGGCAAATAATTAAATGGATTTATGAAATGCTGAAAAATTCTACATATTGCAGATTAAAATATAACCGATGCAGTTTATTAAAGTTATGTCTACACCAATTGCAATGATATTTCCCATTTATCGTTAGGCCAAATTCAATCGGCTCTGCTTGGTTTCGGATTATTTGGACTTGAATGGATTTCGGAGAGAGAAAGTGAAGTAGTGATTATAAAGTTGAAATTTTATATGAAAATTTGTGTAGATGATTGGTGAGAGAAATTTTAATTAATTAAGTATTATATTGATAAAGTAATGGTTAAATAGTTTAGTGTGTTAATAAAGTGAATTGATTAATAATATTTTATTTGTTGATGATAAAATGATTGGTTAAGAAAATTAAATTAGAATAATAGATTCAATAAAATAATGGTAAATAAGATAATGAATTTAATAAAGTATCGCGTTTGATCCATATTAATATATTTGTAATGCCCGAGAGTCTCACGAGACAAGAATAGAGTTCAAAGATTAAATAAATATGATATTTTGTTAAGAGAAGCTACGCTTGAAATATAATTGTAATGCCCTCAGACTTAAGACATGGTAAGCGCTAAGTGAGCCTAAATAATATGTTCAAATGCTTAGATTGTTGTCCTTTATGTTTAAAAGGACTAATCCGAGTTGATAAGATATTTATGTCTCATACTTATAAGGTGGTATTATTTTTCCCACATTCTCAATGTGGGATATCACATTCTCCCCCTTATAAGGGGGGCAACTAGGGTCCTCGTCAGGAATTGTCCCAGACTTAGGTGCCCGGTACTTGCAACTATGGTCAATACCACATTTTCCCCTCTTATAAGGGGGGCAACTGGAGTCCTCGTCCGGAATTGTCCCAAACTCAGGTGCACGGTACTTGCAACTGTGGTCCTCGTCAGGATTTTCTCAGACTCAGGTGTCCGGTACTTAGTTCTGTCTAGCAGTCGGCTTTGATACCAATTGTAATGCCCTCAGACTCCAGCCCTGGTAGCGCTAAGTGAGCCTTAAATGATCTGCTCAACTACTTAGACCATCGTCCTTTTTGTCTAAAAAGGCTAACCCGAGTTGACAAGATATTTATGTCTCACACTTATAAAATGGTAATTTTTTCCCCAAATTTTCAATGTTGGATATCACATTCTCCCCCTTATAAGGGGGCAACTGGGGTCCTCATCGGGTGGTAATTCTTTCCCACATTCTCAATGTGGGATATCACATTCTCCCCCATATAAATGGGGCAACTATGGCCTCGTTAGGAATTGTTCCAGACTCAGGTGCCCGGTACTTGCAACTGTGGTCAATATCTACTTCTCCCCCCTTATAAGGGGGCAACTAGGTTCCTCGTTAGAATTGCCCTAGATTCAGTAATGTAGCAAATATAAATTAAATAATAGTCTTTATTTATGTTTTAATTAAGTAGATAACCATGTGGGATTTTTAATGAGCATGCTTCGCTAAATGGGCTTATTAGCCTATAAATAGTTGAGTCTCCTAGTTGCTAGGGTATGATGCAATCTTGTATATTTTATCTTTGAGAATGAATTATTTGAGCTTGGATTAGCTCATTTTATCCGTCTTGTAGATCTTCTATATCATTTGGTAATCAGAGCGTAGGTTTTGCCTTTACTTGTTGATGACTAAAATGAGTTGGGAAGATAGCCGAATCCGCGACGGTGTTCGGGATTCGAAGATCCTTTAGGATGCGTTATCGAATATTGTTCTGAAAATTAACTCATTCGCATTGGAGATGCACAGAGAATTCTTCGAACTAGAAGAACATCTGGAGAAAACAAAACAAATGGTTCTCGGTGCTGAACGAGATTTTCCTCGGAGATCGGCTGGTGAACAGAAAGGTTGGAAGCACGTTGGTTCTGTTAGGAAATCACTAGTTTAACGCAGCAGAATTCAAAATTTGATTTCTTTTTACTAGGTCGATCTTCGTTTAATGCAATAAACACGTTAAGTAGTTTGACGGTTATACCTTGATGATTTATAAGATCGTCGCTTTGACCGTCAACGGAGAGTAGTACAGTGTGCGCAAGCCGTCCACGCGTCCGGCCTCTATCGCTAATCCACACGAACTCCTCGCCGGAATCCTCCTTGGATTGCTATCGGAAAAACTCCGGTTGCTAGACCGGCCTTTTTCCTCCCTCACAAACTCACTATAGGTTGCTTTCTATTTTACACAAGAACTATGAGCTCTTGCAATTGTGATGTACAAAAGAGCTTGACACCCACTTCCTTTATATAGAGGAGGTGGCGCCCCATATGATGTGTGGAGGAGAAGAAAACATTTTCCCAATAAAATA
Organism: Gentiana straminea; assembly: GCA_036785695.1. Lineage (NCBI taxonomy): Eukaryota > Viridiplantae > Streptophyta > Magnoliopsida > Gentianales > Gentianaceae > Gentiana > Gentiana straminea. Next base: position 6,521,069 of record JAVUPR010000048.1, on the reverse strand, counting down.
AGGAAAATCTTCTAGATTGATTTATCTCTTTTATTATAATTAATTTTGCCAATATCTTAAATTGAATATAATTATCTTATTACCATAAATCTATTTTTCCAAAATCAATTAATATCTTATATTAATATTATGGTAATCTTATTAATTAAAGTGCACAATCCAAGTGTATCTTACACACTTAAAAGTGGCGCCCCATTAGTCAACTAATTGACTTCCGGAATATTCTTTAATTAATATAATTTATATATAATTAATATCTTGTATTTTATTTATTCATAATAAATAAATACCACCATATTAATTTACCACTATAACTTTTATAGTCTAGAGATAAACTTTCCTTATATGGTTATCAGCTATAACCGCATTTTAATCCAACTCGATGTCCATATATTTGTGACCCGATAGGCTTCCGAATATGTTGGCCGTAGACACAAAGTGCAAATTACTAAAATGCCCTTCATGCCTAACGATCACGGGATAGCGTCTAGCAACACACCGTGACCCCAATCATCGAAAGAGTCAAAAGCAATGACTACTTACCTTTCATGTGAAGCAGTTACCGTGTAACTTACAATCCTATCGCTGTAATAATATCCATACGATCGTATCTAGAGTGTCAATACATTAACGATCGTATCTTATAATCTGGATATCATGCTCTCTCGGGATAACGCATTTACTCCCACTTTGCAAAGATTCTCGAGAGCTAGTCATTCCTTATAAGAAGGCCATTTCGGATATTCAATCCCAACCATAGGATACGCGATTCCCGGACGACCAATCATGTATACTCCGCATGCTTCAATATCATACCCAATCACTACCGCATGATCGCCCGTGCTAGGGGAAATCTCAATAGTGTCAAAGCATGATAATCCACACCGTGATGCCATGAAGACTCCGGTCAAAAGGATAATTACACAACCACCACATAGTGTGACACTTAATGTAAGTGGGTCAGTCTAACGTACGCATTCTCTAATACACGTCCACGTATAGTCCAAGTTTCTCTACACTTAGATAGACGAGATCTATCCCTATCTTCTAAAAGATAGAAGGCATCCAATACGTGCTAGTCCGATTATACTATCAATGTCTCATTTGACAATATGTAAGACTAGAGACATTTAAGTACCAAACTTGTTATAGTGATTAGAGATCTCATCAACCATAATCACTATCATGGTTTCTCTATCACAGTTTAATACTAGGGACATTACTATATATATATATACAACAAATAATATGAATATTAAACAATATATAATAACATAAGTGCTTTTATTAATCATAATAAAGTTATTATATGAACTAAATAGACTGTAAATAACCCGACCCGTTCGGATCCGGTCCAACCCGATTGGGTTTAGGACACCTTTCCAACAGGTTCTACACTCAAGCTTTGAGGATAATGAATGTTGGATCTATGGCTGCAACGGAAATGAAGCTTCTATTGATGGGGTTTATGACGGATATGGTGAATCGGATTCCTTAATCGCTGGATTTAAGAGAAATCTCTCTGCTTTTGATGGATTTTGGCACGAAGAAGATCTATTGAGTTGGATAGATGCGACAGAAGATTTCTTTGAAGATATATGTCCACCGGAACACCTGAAGTGAAATCGTTTGTTATAAAATAAAGGAAGCTGCATATTACTGGTGGAACATGTTGCACAACGATAGACTTTCGGAGGGTAAGAATTTGATTTCTTCATGGCCAACTATGAAACGATTATTGCTTAAAAGATTCATGCCCGCTACTTGTTCGACAAAACAAAACTTGTAACGGATTTTATCTAACAAAACAAACAAGTAATAAAATTTATAAATCCGGTATTCCCCAAGTGTAGGGATCGTAGTACAGCGATTAATACCGGAGTCGATCTCAGGGAATCGAGGTTGTTTAAATCTAGTTCTTATTAATTCTTCTAAAATTATCACTACTACTTATTACTAAACCTAAACTAAAATGGAAAATAAACTGGACAGAGGATTGTCAGTCCAAAGCCAGGAAGGAAAGTTACGAACTTAACTAATGAAAATAAAATCTATTCTAAAAACTAAAACGAAAATAAAATTCTAACTAAGCAACGAAGAACAAGGCACAAAGGTTTTCAATTAAGTTAACGAGGAACAAGCAATGATCCACCTATCTCGCAACTCTCAATTTCTACCCTAGATCGTTTAGTGAAGATTTAGTAAAGATGTGGTTCACCTATCAAAGGTATGAATTCCTACCCTCGTAGATAATTCGCCTATTAATCTTTCATCTTTCGATCTTAAAGATTAACGCTTCCATATCAAAGGTGTAAGATTTCTCAATCTAGCAACCTAGAAATTCAACCTAATCAACTCTCGTTATTTTTAGGTTAAAAGTCCAATCTTTAATATGGTGATCTAGGTCTAACAACGATTCTCATCAAACGTTAAACATCAAATAGCAACCATCTCTCGATTTAAATTGCATAATCAATAAAGCACATAATAAAGATACAAACTTTAAATAAAAACTCACAAAACAATCCAAGATTCGAAATCAAAACGCCGCACGATCGGTTTCACATGCTTGTTCAGGACTTGCTCAGCTCATCTCCAGGATCGAACAAACAAAATAAATATAAAAAAATAAAAATATGGCTCGGTCGACCGAGCAGGAGCACTCGGTCGACCGAGTGTGCCTCTTCTCGGTTTCTGTGCTGCAGCTTTTCTCCGGTAAGTTCTCTCGTTGTTCGTCGAATGCCTGCTCCTTTTATACTTGTTCTAGCCGACTTAGGGTAATTATTAGAAAAGCTTAAACCCTAATAAAATAGAAATAAAGATATTCCCATATTTATCCTTTCTATTCATCTGGACTCACGTTTAAGGCGATGGACGCTCGTCCCTAGGGCTGGACGCACGTCCAAGCTTTGTAAAATCTTCGAGTCGGGCCGAGCTCAACGAGACGCCCGTCCTATATAATTTTGGATGCTCGTTCAGTGAAAATCTCTCTTCTCTGAATCCATTTTCTCCTCTGGACGCACGTCCATTACTTCAGACGCCCGTCCATCCTGGACGGGGATAAACTCTCGTTCAGTTCTTCAAATCTTCATTCCAAATTCACTTGCATCTTTCTCCTTCTATTTAAACATCAAGTGAACATCGTTTAAGCTTCCTCCATAACATGCAAGCGTACCTACAACACGACAAAAACATGCAAAATGTAAAATCATACATATAGATAGAAAACACCAATAAAACCACGTAATTAGCTCGATTTTGCATTTTAATGATTTCCATACGCATTCTTTCAATATTTCACTTAAACACCTAATTTTCTATAAAAATTAGTAAAACACGAAGGAAATTGTTACGAAATAAAGTCATATAAACCGTAAAAATCACCGTCAACAACTCCCCCACACTTAGCTTTTGCTCGTCCCGAGCAAAACAAAACAAGAAAACCATGGACTTACTTGAACATTGGACCACATCAAATCCCATATATCAAATCACAACCGGTCGACTAGCCTAAAAAACATACATCCCATGCAATAAACGATTACTCGAATGTGTAGTGTGTGCAAAGCCTTCTTCAACTTCCACCGATTCCACACTTGACAATTAAAATCAAGCTAACCGACCAATACCCATTTAAGACAGATAATGAATTACCCTGACTATACATACGCCCTACAAAACTACTCCCGTCATGACTAGAGTAATACATGTGTTTTCGAAATCTTTTCAGTTATACCTAGAGGATATTCCCTACAACATATACCTTGGCCTATACTGGGGATAAGGTAGGCGATAACTAAGTCTTTCATTTATTCCATACCAAATTCCTTATGTAAGTTGATTCAATTGACTTTCACATTTATACACACATCAGAATGAGCTCTTGCCCGTCATAGCAGAATAGGACATTCGGGATATACCCTACCTTACTCCAATCATAAGGCAGCTTCTCCTGACTGTCGTGAGCTTTTGGTCATCATAGTGGTATAGGACATTCGAGATACGCCCTACCTCACTCCAATCATCGACCAGCTTCCGACACACCCAATTAATTCATTATTAACTCAACTTTTTCCAAAGCACAATAGTTACGATTTACTTATCACATTCAGGCTTTGGTATATTCACGATACTTCCTACTTCAATTCCAACTACATACATATTACAATTTTCATGACATTAGCATTAAGCGAACGGTCTGATAACCAGAATCAAACATTATCAGCTTAAATGAGTACAGTTTCCTAAGTTCAGCTCATCATCGAAGAGGCTTACGTGAAAAGAATTCGAGTAAAGGCTTATTTATCAAAGGTCTATGCTAAAATACTAGTCAACTGAGCACAAGTATGGGAATATAACAAGTAAGTAAGCCAAAAGAAAATCATGCTCGGGACAATTTCAACAAAAAATTTCAAAAATTTTCGATTTTTCACAAAAGATACAAAAGATAAGTATAATAATTAAGCACATGTGTAGATACCACTAATCCCTCCCCCACACTTAAATAACAACATGTCCTCATGTTGTGCAGAATAAGAAAAACTTAGCTGATTGTAGTTCGAAGGTGGCAAGTCTGGAAGTGGTCGCGAGTCAGATCCAGAAATGCTTGAAGAAATCAGTAGACTGTGGACCATCCACCGGAAAACTGATATCGTCTGAAAGCTCTCAAGTGATATAGCAAATATCCTGCATACATGAAAAACAACACAAAACGTACCTCGGGGATAGGGGAATATAACATATTGCGTAGAAAAGTTTGATATAAGCACAGGATATAATTGCTCAGATGGAAAAATCACCACACAGAGAAAACACAGGGCATCTAAGCGTCAAATATAAAGCCACAGAAGCTTACAATACAAATATGGACCAACATGTGCATACAGAAATATCAAACTCCAATTGAAAGTGTAAATGCGCGTTAAGGCTTACAAGATTCATCAAAAAGTAATAGCAATGGAAAACCGACAGTAGCTTCAACTAAAGTACAGATGAATCAAGTATTAAGCGACGAAGCATGTCAATAGCAGGAAGGAGATTATAGTCGAGATTGCAAGTGACGCTTATGCAAGTTGCCTGACCCCAAAAACCGACACCAAAAACTTAGACGACACAAGACAAACCTAGCTTCCCTTATTCAACAAAAACAAAATAATAGAAAATAATAAAAAAAAACTATTCTTATTATTGGGTTGCCTCCCAACAAGCGCCTTTCTTTAGTGTCTTTGGCTAGACACATTTACTCCACTATCCATTATCAAGGAGGACTAAACCAAAGAAGGGCTTCCCTCTGCATCTTCCTCCACAAATCAGGGGTATTCTGATGTGATACATGGTGACATTCTGAAAATTGAAGATCTGCTACGGTTTGGAGCTATTTTGACAATTATAACTTATCCGGATGAATTTATGTCCTTGATGAAAGTTGTAGATCTCTTTGAGGACTATAAAATCCATATATGACTCGCAATATTTGGACAACCGAAGCTCCGGATATGGACCGAAACAAATAGGTGCTTGAAGGAATCTTTTATTTAGTCTTTTAATTAGTCTTTAATTATCCCACATTGGTTAATTGTCTTTTATATTTATTATTATTTTTAATTATTGTTATTTTGTCCCACATTGCTAAAATGGCAATTAGACTTGGAGTCTGTAGCCTATATAAGGCATTTCCTTGTATTTGAATAGGAAGCTTATTATTGAATCAAAAAATTATTTTGGTTGAAATTCAGAGATTGAATTTTCATCATAAGAAACTTTCAGAGATTGGGTTTCTTTCAAGAAGTTTTCAGAGATTGGACTTCTTGCGATTATCCTGAGACGGGATAATTGGTTGGTGTTCCTGAGATGGGATCATCGTAGTAAATATTCTGAGATGGAGTATTTACATATCCTTTTGTTATTTTCGTTATATATATTCAAAAAGCCATAAAAATATACTTTTCATTGCTGAATCGTTTGCTGTGCTTTAATCAACGATCCTACGAGTTTCGGTTTACATCATATTCATACGGATTCTAAGATATAGCATAGGAATCCTACAACCGTGTCTTCTTAGAAAGTGATTAAACATTTTAGCTCTCAGGGATGAAGTGTCAGTCAACAACTTGTAAATCTCTTTATCGATGCTCATGACGAATCTAAGAGAATTATAGACTATTAGAGGTGCAACATCTATGTACTCGGTATGATCAACATCAACATTGCTGTTCAAGGACGGAGAACTAAGAGTATTAGATGACTGATGATCAAGAACAATAGTGTTACCTGCCTTTTCATCTTTTTCTTGGCTCATCAATGTTGAATCTGGAATTACTGCACCGGTATCTTGTGAAGATGGTTCAGATTTCCATGTGGCTTCATTCTCGTGGATTTGGAGGCTTGAACCCTCAGCGGTTTTCGATAAATCATCACCGGAAGCATTTAGATCAAGACAATGTGGGTTCTCATAAGGATTACGCTTACATCCCCGCGACTTTCAAGACCTACCTCATGCTCATGACTCGCCATCATCTCGGTTCCCGTTCATCTACAATAACTTGGCGATCATGTGCACTTAATTCTCCTAAAGTCAATTCCCTCTTTTCTTGAGCAGGATCCACCAGGTGTGTCCTTTCTCTAGAAACTTCCTTTCTGCTCTCTATATATTCTCTAACAAAGCTGCCATGTACGACTCGGGCTCTAAGTGAGGGAACACTTGTTGTTGATAATTGCTTTCTTCTTGATCCCATGGAGAATAAGGATGGTTACTCCTCCCACCATTGTATGTGGATGCATATTTAGATTGAAGTGGATTCTCATAACTTGCATCATAATTGTTATATGTATTCCATTGATGGGATGAATATCCTTCATTGCACTGAGCCTCATAATGGTTTCCACCACAATACGAACATCTCACTTGAACGTTATTAAGTCCATGTCCATAAGAACTCTCATCAGTTGATGGTATACGAGCATCGGATCCAAAGACAAAAGGATCCATTAAGCTTGACACTTCTACTTTTGGGGAACCACTGAATTGAATGACGGATCCTAAGTTCATGGCACTGTCCTCTTCGCTATCATAAGGAAGTGGGGGAGCTGGGTCAATGCCTATGTCTTGAGCCATTTCCCCGATTCGTCTCTCAATACTCTTGTAAGTGCTCATCAGGAGTTGGATGTTTTTATTTTGCTCCTCCAATTTAGCTTCAAGATCGTCCGATTGAGAGGGGCCTTGATAGTTCTGAAAGTTCTGTGGGAAAGATTGGCTAGACTGACTTTGAAACCTAGGATCGGGACTGTTCTGATTGAACCACTGATATTGATTGGAAAAATTGATATTTTGGCTCTGACTGAAGTTCGGGTTTTGATAGAAATTCGGATTCTGAGAATTGAAACCCTGATTCTGAAAATTGCTTTGGCCAGAGAACTGATTATTAAATCTCTGATATTGCTGGCCACAGAAAGCATTTACTTCGCCGTTCGTCCATTCATGGGACGAAACGAGCAAAGGTGTCCCACGTTGTCACAATTCGACATGTGACTAGGCCGAAATTTCCCCGATTCGGAAAGAATTGACTCGATACGCACGAGGGGAAAGAAATTGACACCGGCCAACAAAGATGGCCAGGTCGACAACATCTTCCACGTAACGTAACTTGTGAGTTCTGTGGAAAAGACGGGGTCTGATTCATAGGATTAAGCGACCTTTGAAGAGCTGCCATCTGCTATTGCAGCATGGCGATCTGACTTTGCTCATCCATGTCCTCAATCCTCGGTAGAAGATTGGGTGACCCCTTTGTTTTTTTTTTTTCGTTTAAAATTTTTTTCTTTGGAAAGGATGAAGAAACAGAAAAAGAAACGGAAACAGAGACAGAAATCTACCTACGAAAAATTTAAAACAAAAAAACAGAAAACGAAAAAAGGGAGAAAAACGTGTTGAAATCTTCTGAGCCCAAAATGGAAGGGAAAACAGTGGATTTTGACCTCGAAAACGGTGTCAAACGGCCATAGGCAGTTCACCACGTCGTCGGCGTCGGAACGAGCTTTCCGAATTGGGGTCCTGCGCGCCAAACGGACACTTGAGCCGAAAGTTACGGCCAAAATACTAACGAGTGCTAAAACGATCCCTTTTATCCAAAAGTTCGATCGCTAAAAACGTGGAGTCAGATAATTCAACCTTAGATGTCCCCGAATCAATGTAGAAACTAGAAAGGATAGAAACAAAAACCTATCTACGAAAAATTCGTAACAAAAACAGAAAAATTAATAGAAACTAGACAACCGTACCGATTCCCCGGCAACGGCGTCAAAAACTTGTCACGGATTTTATCTAACAAAACAAACAAGTAATAAAATTTATAAATCCGGTATTCCCCAAGTGTAGGGATCGTAGTACAGCGATTAATACCGGAGTCGATCTCAGGGAATCGAGGTTGTTTAAATCTAGTTCTTATTAATTCTTCTAAAATTATCACTACTACTTATTACTAAACCTAAACTAAAACGGAAAATAAACTGGACAGAGGATTGTCAGTCCAAAGCCAGGAAGGAAAGTTACGAACTTAACTAATGAAAATAAAATCTATTCTAAAAACTAAAACGAAAATAAAATTCTAACTAAGCAACGAAGAACAAGGCACAAAGGTTTTCAATTAAGTTAACGAGGAACAAGCAATGATCCACCTATCTCGCAACTCTCAATTTCTACCCTAGATCGTTTAGTGAAGATTTAGTAAAGATGTGGTTCACCTATCAAAGGTATGAATTCCTACTCTCGTAGATAATTCGCCTATTAATCTTTCATCTTTCGATCTTAAAGATTAACGCTTCCATATCAAAGGTGTAAGATTTCTCAATCTAGCAACCTAGAAATTCAACCTAATCAACTCTCGTTATTTTTAGGTTAAAAGTCCAATCTTTAATATGGTGATCTAGGTCTAACAACGATTCTCATCAAACGTTAAACATCAAATAGCAACCATCTCTCGATTTAAATTGCATAATCAATAAAGCACATAATAAAGATACAAACTTTAAATAAAAACTCACAAAACAATCCAAGATTCGAAATCAAAACGCTGCACGATCGGTTTCACATGCTTGTTCAGGACTTGCTCAGCTCATCTCCAGGATCGAACAAACAAAATAAATAAAAAAAAATAAAAATATGGCTCGGTCGACCGAGCAGGAGCACTCGGTCGACCGAGTGTGCCTCTTCTCGGTTTCGTGCCGCAGCCTTTTCTCCGGTAAGTTCTCTCGTTGTTCCGTCGAATGCCTCGCTCCTTTTATACTTTTTCTAGCCGACTTAGGGTAATTATTAGAAAAGCTTAAACCCTAATAAAATAGAAATAAAGATATTCCCATATTTATCCTTTCTATTCATCTGGACTCACGTTTAAGGCGATGGACGCTCGTCCCTAGGGCTGGACGCACGTCCAAGCTTTGTAAAATCTTCGAGTCGGGCCGAGCTCAACGAGACGCCCGTCCTATATAATTTTGGACGCTCGTTCAGTGAAAATCTCTCTTCTCTGAATCCATTTTCTCCTCTGGACGCACGTCCATTACTTCAGACGCCCGTCCATCCTGGACGGGGATAAACTCTCGTTCAGTTCTTCAAATCTTCATTCCAAATTCACTTGCATCTTTCTCCTTCTATTTAAACTTCAAGTGAACATCGTTTAAGCTTCCTCCATAACATGCAAGCGTACCTACAACACGACAAAAACATGCAAAATGTAAAATCATACATATAGATAGAAAACACCAATAAAACCACGTAATTAGCTCGATTTTGCATTTTAATGATTTCCATACGCATTCTTTCAATATTTCACTTAAACACCTAATTTTCTATAAAAATTAGTAAAACACGAAGGAAATTGTTACGAAATAAAGTCATATAAAACGTAAAAATCACCGTCAACACCAACTATGAAACGATTATTGCTTAAAAGATTCATGCCCGCTACTTGTTCGACAAAATGTTGATCAGAACAAAGTTGTGAATTATGGGCACAATATGCCTGAAGGTCGTGTGCTTCAAATTGAAGAGGGAAAGGAAATCCTCCCTTGGGGATTTAAACATCTTAATCCTAGAAAGGAAGATACTGATTCAACAGACAGTGTAGTTAAGGCCAAAATCCCTGCTACCTTTAAGGGGACGGATGAATCAGACTCCAATGTGAGTGCTTCCGATTCCGGTTTCGATGAAGTGTTCGCAATTAAAACCGTTTCTTCATCGATAGCTATTGATCCCAAACAGAGAGGAGAAGTCCTAATATTTCAACTACAATGGATAAAAAGAAAACCGATTGAACGAAGTTTTGAAAGCTGAAATGAACACATATCATTGACCTAAAGGTGATATGCAAGTAGGCTCACAATTTCCCTTTGGTACTCATGTGTTTCCGCCTCTGTCCAAGAGATTAACGTAGCCTTTTGATAAATGGAACGACACAAACTTGGTTATTTTGTCTCATTGGTTCAGCGACCTACCTAATAGGTTGATGGCTAGTGATAATGATTCAATCCTAGCTCTCTCACCTTGTGATAAAGTTGGAAATAATTTTATTGTACTCATTGTGATAGCTTGTCTCTTGTTGCTTCATGAATCTGAATTCCTGAATGGAGGAACTTGCCACTTAAGTGACTTGATCTCTAAAATTGGTGGAACTAATCTGTAAAACTGAGCTGAGAATGTCAGTTTAGTAAGCGTATTTAGTTCAGTGAAAGTCAGTTTGGTGAAGTGTAACTGAGTTTATTCTGAATTCAGTAGTCGGTTTGGTCTGCTGAGTTTTGTTGAATACAACTGAGTTCTACATCTGAGAAGTTGATTACAAAATTGAGAAGGTCCGCCTGAAGCTGAGTTTCATCTAGTGGATAACAACTGGAGCTGTGGTCCACATCTGGGGTATTTATGATAGTTTCGGCAAAGATCTTATGGCGGCTAGGGTTTAGGGAATTGTGCTTATAAATACCAATGTTATAATCAATGCAGAGTGTGAAAAATCCTTGTAACTTTGTGCACGATAAAACATCTCATTTTTTGTCTGTGGAGTAGTCGGCACAACGCCGGAACCACGTTAAATCACTGTGTTCTCTTTGTTTCTGTATTTTATCAATTTCCGCCATACTTTATTTTTGCATTGCTACTATTTTATCTTTATTAGATTGTAAGCTTCTCGTTTGTGTTTTAACAGAACTAAACTGATGAATTTCGACCCCGGCGGCATTGGTGTCACCAACAAAAGAAGGCACTATAACTTGGAGCAATTAAACCTTCAAGGATGTTTGATATACGAAATTGAAGCATAGCGCAAGCAGAGGATATAGTTGAAAGTCTCCCAGCATATTCATGTGGACCATGGATTACATATTGAAAGTCTTTTGCCTATATTCATAATGTTGGTCATGCCGGTGTCTGATATTTTGATCATTGTGCAATTTTCTCGATATCAATTCGACGGGTTTTTTTAGAAAAAAGACTTGAGCTAGTGATGAAGGGTCAAATTGAACTAATGCCAAATATGTTCATCCCAAGAGTGATAAGCTATTAGCAGAAACTAAGTGTGGCTCTCTTGTTATAATATTCATCAGTTGTATGGGTAGTCACATGGATTATGTATATTTTTAAACACAAGGTGACCCGTGCATGTTTGGCAAGACTCCAATGGAACTCCTTGATTTATCTTGTGTAAATTTAAAAAAATTGGTGTTTGATGAAGTTGATAATATGTTGGTTGAGGATGGCCTACAAACTTTAAATTTGGGACTTTTTATTAATGTAATTCTATCTTTCGATCCCGGCGGAATCACTTAATCTTAGGCAACTTGGAACTCTGTGAGTTGTTTTCGTTCATGGAATGTTTTCTTTGTGCTCTTGAATCAGATTTTATATGTTACAATGGGTGATAGAAAATTTGATAAGCAATGGGTCCAGGAAGAAGTTACATGTAATATCATTCCATTTGTTGGGTTTATTGCCGGTGCACTTGGGAGTGACTTGCATTATGATTATGTTTATGGCAAGCTCGTGCTTAGGCAAGCATCAAGAAAGAGAAAACATGTCCATGTTGGCGAGGGATATCACCTTTTTACACCTTAAAAAAGAGCAAACATGTCCCTATTGGTGGGAATGAAAACATTCCGGAAGTGTTCCATAATGGCCTACAACATGTGATTGCTACTGATTTCAACCTTTGGAAGCTAACTTGGATGCACTTTGTGTTGGAGATAATTGGGGAAAAAGGAAAATGATTTTTTAATCATTTTAACAACCACTTTATGAGCCGGTTTCGATTAGAATCTTGTACCATTTATCAAGAGTTTATGATGACTTTGAAATCTAAGTGTGACGTAGATGAAGACACTTCTGTGAATCATTCAATTCGGATATCAAATGAATGAGAAATTAAGGCTTGAAGTTGGTTAGTTGAAAAAGTTGAAGTGTTGAAGTTTGGAAGTTGAAGAGTTCAACTTCCTTAATCCCACATTTGGGAAGTGTGCTAATCTTTTCTCAATATCTAAGTGGGAAAGTTAGTTAAAAGGTATAACCTCCAAGGAAAGGGAGAGAGTTCAGAATGGTTTTAGTTAGACGATGTTCTGCTAAAATTGTCAAACGCGTACACATGCGCCGCCGCCCGTGCCCGTGGCCGAGCCCGTTGGGTTTGAGCTTAGGCTTGGGCTTGGGGAATTGGGCCTGAGGAAATACTAATTTTTTAGACAAAGTTACATTGTGTTTGTCAAATAATTATTCAACACATTATGTTTAGCTGATCGAGCTGAGTCCTTCATAGTCTGATTCAATTCGGTTTGACTCAAAGGCTGAGTCTCTTCATCTTCTAACTGATGACATTATTTGCTTTATTACCTCAACTGATGGAGTTAAAGGATTTAGTGAAACTCCTTCAATTGATGGGCATCAATACACCTCCTTCAAGGCTGATGGAGTTACCTGATGTTTTCTTCCCTATATAAAGGTCCTCTAATGCAATGAAAATGGACACACAAGAAATACAACACAAATATCATCTTTCTACAAAAAAGTTCGAAGAGTTTTCTGAAGCACTGAAAGAGTTCACTGTAGTTCAGGAGTTGAAGTATCTCTCTTCTGAACAGGTAAACTGAGTAATCCTGGGAGACAATTGCTTAACTGTGGTTACATGCCGGAGCAAATTTGTCTTAAAGACAGACTTCATCTCGCCTCAGTCCATATATCCTTTACTGTTTTCATTTCCATTTCGTTTTTCCATATTTGTAATTGTTCTTGTTCAGAATTATAAATAAAAATGGCCTTCATCTTCTGTTTATTTTGTTTTATTTTACATACGATACTACGGGTATAACACTTTGTTTCTTATTGTCCCCTCACAGTTATTTTTCCCTCTTATGGTGCATGTAACAACAATCTAACTCGTGGACGAGTTATGTCGTGGGAGGGTTGGAATGATGAGAGCAATTCTGGTACAAAAAGAAAGTTCAACATGGGTAAGATAAGTGCGATAAGTGATGCTATAATTTATCCTTGGATGAAGAATTTGTGCAAGAATGGTCAATTTGTGGAGACCTTGAAATTGTTCCATAAGGTGGTGAATGAACTTGATCCACGAAAAGATTCAATGGTGGCTTCAGGAGCTTCAATGTGTTGGATTTGCCATCATCCATAGACTCGCCCGTGGACGAGATTTTTGAGTGCTGGAATGAAGATGATGTAGCACATCTAAATTAAATAATAATCTTTATTTATGTTTTAATTAAGTAGATAAGCACCATGTGGGCTTTTTAATGGGCATGCTTAGCTAAATGGGCTTATTAGCCTATAAATAGTTAAGTCTCCTAGTTACTAGGGTATGATGTAATCTTGTATATTTTCTCTTTGAGAATGAATTATCTTTGAATTTGGAATAACTCGTTTTATCCGTCTTCTACATCACTCAGGTGCCCGGTACTTGAAACAGTGGTCCTTGTCACGATTTGTCCAAGACTCAAGTGTCCGGTCTTGGTTACGTCTCAGCGATCGAATGGCTTTCGATACCAAATGTAATGCCCCGCACCCCGGCCCAGTATTCTTAACTTAGTCATAAATGATCCGGTCAACTGCTTAGAACGTCATCCTCGCTTGGTCTAAAAGAGCTAACCCGAGTTAATACTACATTTATGCCTCACACTTATAATGTGTTAATGCTTTTCTCACATTCTCAATATGTGATATCACGATAATATTTCAAAAATAAATGTTTTTTTTAAAGAAATTTTTTATTAATTCAAATCCGAATTCACAAGCGGTCAAAAGACTCAAAACATCATCAGAGGCCCTTCTACAAGCTCTTCCATTTATGGAAGCCAAGGTGACAGACTTCTCAATTTTTGCATTTTTGAAAGGTTACTACGTGTAATTTTAGAGAGTATGTGGGTCATATGATGTTTTAGATGCTTTTTTTCATATGGGCTATTACATCTGCCCTAAAAGACTCAAGTGCCTGGTTTTGAGCTCAGACACTTGGCCCTTATCGTCTTGAAAAATTATACTTATCGGTGCTAAAGAGTCAATTAATGAAGCCAAGCGTCAATGATGATGCTGAAAATCGTTCGGTTCAAAATTAAGGTTTAATTTTGACGGATTTGATAATTGGGGTTTAATTTTGACGGATTTGATAATTGGGGTTGCAAAACGCATTTGCAAAACACATTGAATGTTAGGGTTACAAAACTCGTCTCCGAAAGACACTTGAAAGAAATTCCCCTCTGAGGACACTTAGAATTTTTTTATAAAATACTACCCAACGATTGATTGATTGAATGGATGACTTGAGACGAAACATGCTAAAGATGTATGATATAAGACAATATTGAGTTGAGTTCGTGTCGACTTATTTTCTAAATAACCGGATGAATGTTTAGTTACCGATTAATAATTTTATTTAAGTTTGATGGATATTACGATTTGTGAAAAGATTTTTTTAGAATATTAATTTTCATTTTCGAAAAAAAAGCATATTAATTTTCCATGAGATACAGTAAAAGATTGTTAAATTCATACATTATCGAAGATTACAAAGGGAAAAAGTTAATTTTTTTTTTTTTTATACTGGAAATAGAACACCGAATTCTAAATTTACAGAAGACGGAAGTACACAGATTACCCGATTACTTAATTTTTTTTAACAACGTGTTCTACCCGATCTCCGGCCACACATCGCCGGCGATCACTTATTCTTCAAACCACGAAGTTTAACACCCAATATTCTCTCCATCTTAGCCAAAATAGCTTGATTAGGCACAGCTTTACCATTCTCGTATTCCTGAACAACTTGTGTCCGCTCGTTGATCTGTTTCGCCAATTCAGCTTGACTCATCTTTTTATCAATCCTCGCCTTCTGTATCGCCAATCTCACCTCTGTCGATACTCGCTCCAACGCCGCCGGTTCCGCCGCTTCATCCAGCTTCCTCGGATTCACGGCAGTTACAGCTGTCTTCTTGTTCAAACCGCCGTCAGTTTTCTTAACCGTTTCAACCTGTGCTCCGGATCTGAGAGCTTGATTGATGACTTTCGGATCTTTTAGATCCGCCGCCTTCGGCCGCCGCTTTTGCAACACCACCGGCTCCCAATCCTGTTTCAGAACGCCTGGATTGCTGCTCGGCATTTTTGAAAGTTGATTGAATGCTTTCGATCGCTAAGTTTTTGAAGAAGAATTGAAGCTTTTGTTTTGATTCCGATGAACAATTTGTTGCCCTGTTATTTGTTTATATAGGAGAGGACCTGTGTCGGGAAAGTTCGATTATGGAAGAAATTGGGAAAATATTCATATTCCTAAACGGTCTCTGGAATGTTCGAGGAGAGTCTGTACGCTTGTTCCCCAAGGATCAATCTCCACCGTCCGTTTTATCCGATTTTTTTTTGTCTTGAACGTTGTAAGTTATGTTAAATCAATACATTTTTATTCCTGAACAACTAGTTAGTAAAATAACTATAAAAAATTATTCTCACTGCATCCACCCACATGACACACATAACATAAATAAAATACAAATTCTATCAAATTAATGAGCATTATTTCCTCTTTTTATTCTCTTTCATATGGCTTTACTACATGCATTCATATTTAAGCCGATAATGTTGTAACGATAATATTTACTACCTCCGTCCCACAAAAAGTGTCCACTTTTTGTTGGACACGGAGATTAAGGAAATAATTAATGTGTTGTATTTTAAAAGGAATAGACAAATATACCCTTAACTAATCATAAATGCTTGTTTTGGAATATGAAAGAATTATAGAAAATTAAATGTTAAAATATGGGTATGATTGGAAAAAATGTATTTAATGATGTATTGGAAATTTAAATGGACACTTTTTATGGGACAATTCATTTTTCTGTTATGGACACTTATTGTGGGACGGAGGTAGTATTTATGTTTAATTATGCGTATCGTGTTTTAAAGCAATATTGATTATAGTTTTTGCTTATGAGATTTTTTTTATATTATGTTGAAGGATGATAATTGAATTTTTGTTAAACTGTAATGACGTTTATCATTTTATTTTATTTTTTGATAACTGTAATGACGTGTATCATTACTCCAGCTCCAATTCATTATATATATATAGTGAGCTGACGATGTCGGATTTCACCACGCACGTGTCACGATAAATATAGGGCTAGAAGATTAACTTTAAAGACCAAGAGTCCCTTTGCAGGCCTAAGGGCCGATCTACACCTCCAAAGGAGGGGGCTGCCCGGGTCATTCCACGGTCCACCGTAGGTTGGTCAGGACGAGATAGAGGCACACCTGTCCAACTCGGTCATACGGACCTCGGTTGCTCGCCACAGGTCGGCTAGATCGTATAGTAATAATAACACGTTTATCTGATAATTATGGAAAGAATCATAGGCCATTAAGGCTCTGATCTTTATCGGTAAGTCTAATATTTGAATACCGAGATTATCTCCTAAGATAAAGAGATAATAACGGTTTAAGTTATACTGATGAGACACGGAAGACTATGAAGGACGCGGCCCATGAAGGCCTAGGGCACAAATGTTCCCTATATAAACGTCTATAAGAACTACGGCAGACTTGATTCTAATTCATACTTTGGATACGTAGGCAACTTGAGGAAATCTCTGGCTTAGTCTAAATCCTACCCCCAAAAATCCTTCTCCCATTCATACTATCTTGTTTTCCACCCTTAATCCAATTACCTTTAGATTAAACATCACAGATTTTGTACCCGACGGATTCTGCTTCGTCAATTAACGCTGGAAGGAAGGCCTCCTACTGTAATTTGATAAGGTGCAAGAGACTCGATAATAACGTCAGAATCCCCAGAAAATCAAGCATTGAATGCTTGTAGGACTCTAATCGCTTGTGGAGGTAAAGATGAAGGCAGCACATCGAATAACGCTAGATCCTCCATAGTAAACACCATTTGTGGAGGCCATGAGGAGGACAACAACAGGACTGCTGATTTCCTAAATAAAAGACAACGACTCTCCGGCGAAGTGGCGTACGGTCCACGGGACCCCTCTCCTTTGATGATGAATAACGAAGGATTGGTAATCACCATTACGATTGATCGAAACCTGGTCAAAAGAGTTTGTGTGGACACTGGAAGCGCGGTAAATATACTGTATCACAACACTTTCCAAGCGATGAAGCTAGAAAGCAAAGAGTTAACACCCGTTTCGATGACCTTATTCAGTTTCGCTGGAACGTCTGTACTACCTATGGGAATGATTGAGTTAGCTACTACCTTTGGCCAAGAGCCAATGGGCAGAGCTTTGAGGGTCAGCTATGTCATCATTCGATCTCCATCTCCGTATAATGTCATTTTGAGACGATCAGCCATAATCGATCTTCGAGCTGCCATTTCTTTAGCTCACAACAGCCTTAAGTTCCCCACCCTGGACGGGTCAATGGTGATTAAATGGGACGTTGAAGCAGCTAGGAGCTGCTACGCTACCATCACCAGTGGAGAAGCAATGGCTCAATGAATTCTCATGAAGGAGCTTCTCCCGGAGGACGAAGAGACATGGTCCTCGGAAGATAAGGTGGAAAATGTTAGCCTCTGGGAGCCAGCCCGAACTAACAATAGCGGTCGGGGCTTGGATTCCCGACCGCACAAAGAACAGCTCATTGAGATACCCAAGGAGTTCGGGATGTCTTCGCATGGAAAGCTGAAGATATGTCTGGCCTATCCCCGGATATCGCAGTTCACAAACTGAACGTGGACCCGATCAGAAAGCCGGTCCAACAAAAGAGGAGACATTTTGCACGGGAGCGCATGGACGCGATCCGAAAGGAAGTAACTAATCTGCTCCAAAAGAATATAATTAGGGAGGTGGTCTACCCAGAGTGGCTGGCAAACCCTGTTGATACGAACCCGGAACGAACTTCCCCCAAGCTCTTCTAAAGGAATCAATAGACGAGCTCGAAACAACGATCTTTGATAATCCATTCAAAGAAACGTTGGCAAAAATGCCACAACGCGTGCTCAAGGCGCTGATAATTTCTTTAAGGGGTGAAACTCTACAACGAAGAGATCCTCACTCGCAAGTGATTAAACAAGTCAAACGACTTAATCAGATTTTCACTCAAAATTGAACTGTCTGTAAAAGAACCACCTAGGTGCCTATATAGGCTACAATATTAATGAAACTAATGTAGCTAAGCAATGTGGGATAAATTCCCAAGAAATATGCGCCTAACCTAAGCTAGATGGGCTTCTTTGAGACACTTAGGCCCATAATACAATTATTTAATAAAGACTAATGAAAATAATATAGAAACTAGTCCAACAATACTAAAATGGCGCCATGGGCCTTATTAATACCTAAAAGTAAATAAAAGTCTTCTGAATAATTTATTCAAGCCCAATAGTGTCTTTGTCAAGTCCAATAGCATAAATGGTGCACTTAATGGGCTGATCTTCGGTCTTCGGGGCCTGTTCTTGATCCAAATGGGCTTCCAAGGCCAAAGTATTCAAGGCCTCTCTAACTCTCTTCTTTTGGAGCCTTGTCATAGGCCCATCTCGAATCACAAGCGGGTCCATGGTCTTTATAGGAGCTAACGGGTCGGAATATCATCGTGGATCACATCACCTGTGCTAGTCAATAAGCCGGATGGCAGTTGGAGGATGTGCGTAGACTTCACCGACCTTAACAAAGCTTACCCCAAAGATTGTTATGCCTTGCCTAAGATCGACCGACTCGTGGATTCCACTATTGATTTTGAGGTATTTGCGTTTTTGGACGCATACAAAGGATATCATCAAATTTCCATGAACCCCAGCGATGCGGAGAAAACATCATTCACAACAGAGCTCGGGACATACTGTTACATAACCATGCCTTTCGGCTTAAAGAATGCTGGAGCAACATACCAAAGGGCAGTGAACAAGATCTTTAAGGGCCAGATCGGCCGATGCATGGAAGTATACGTCAATGATTTATTGCTCAAGAGCAAGACTCTTGACCAATACCTAAAGGATGTCAAAAAAGTTTGTGGAGTGCTCCGGCAGACACCGATGAAGCTCAACCCTAAGAAATGCATATTCGGGGTAAGGTCGGGCAAGTTTTTAGGATATATGATCTCAAAAGAAAGAATCAAAGCAAACCCAGATAAGATGTGAGCATTGCGAACTATGCCCGCTCCGAAGAGCATCAAATAGGTGCAAAGATTGACGGGACGGATGGCCGCCCTAAAGAGATTCCTATCCAGATCGGCACAGCGTGCCCTTCCCTTCTTTAAGATTCTGAAGAAAGCTATTCCTTTCAGGTGGAACGAGGATAGTCAGCGGGATTTTAAAGATCTGAAATCCTACCTCATGGAGTTTCCTTCCTTAACTTCTCCAAAAGAAGGAGACACATACTGCTTTATCTGTCAATTTGTGAGGAAGCTATAAGCGCAGTTCTGGTAAAGGAACATGATCATATCCAACGGCCAATATTTTATGTAAGTAAGGCCCTTCATGGTCCCAAAGTTCGATATACTAATGCAAAAAGTTAGCGTTAGCGTTGGTTCATTGCTCGAGAAAACTGAGACCTTATTTTCAAGCTCACCCCATAAAGGTGATAACCGATCAGCCTTGAGGTAGGTATTAGTGCGGCCGGACACCTCGGGAAGGTTAGCAAAATGGGTGGTGTAATTGGCTGTATATGACCTGGAGTTTTGCCCCCGAACCGCGATCAAAGCCCAAGCTCGAGCCGATTTCCTAGCAGAAGGGACGGCTATCACTGTTAATCTGGAGCAACCCAGCCGAAAAAATGAGCAATGAACACTCTATGTAGATGGAGCATCCAGTAAAGAGGGATCTGGAGCCGGCCTCCTTCTTGTTAGTCCAAAGGGAGAAGAATTTCCCTAAGAATTGTGTTTCGGCTTCCAAGCAACGAGTCGGAATATCAAGCCTTGATCTGGACTGCGATTGGCAGCAAGACTTAGGACAAAGAACTTGTAGGTGTATAGCGACTCCCAGCTGATTGTGAATCACGTCAGGGGAGAATACGAGGCAAAGGAAGAACCCATGAAAATATAATTAGCCGTAGTTCAGTCGTTATTGAGGGACTTCGAGAGGATACAGATAGAGCAAATCCCCCGGTCCCAGAACAAGCAAGCGGATGCGTTATCAAAATTGGCAACCAACTTTAAGTCCAACAAGAAGGTATTGGTTCAACAGCTGCAAGAGAGAAGCTACGAAGAACGGGCAGTACAACCAATCAAGGAGAAAGAAACATGGTTGGGTCCTATAGTGTCCTACCTGAAAAGAGGAGTTCTTCCTACGGACCGAACTCAGGCCAGAAAAATAAAGTCCCTGACAACTAGGTATTCTCTGTTTAATGATATACTCTACCGAAAGTCGTATATTACCCTATGGATTAGGTGTGCATCACAGGAAGAAGGGGAATACCTCCTTCAAGAAATTCATTTACGGATATGCGGGAACCATCCGAGGCCCGGACCCTAGCTCAAAAATGTTGCCTATTCGGCTATTATTGGCCCACTATGCAATAAGACGCACAAGAGCTGGTCCAGAAATGTAAGCTATGTTAGCTGCACTACAATGTGTCTCACCAAGCCTCACAACCAATGACTCATTTAGTATCTTCATGGACCTTTGATTAGTGGGGGGTAGATCTTGTTGGACCATTGCCCTGAGCGCCGGGTAACAACAGGTTCTTGGTAGTAGCGGTGGATTACTTCATGAAATAGGTAGAAGCTGAGCCCCTTACCACAATCACGACCAAGGCCATTCAAAAATTCTTGTGGAAAAACATTGTCTGCAGGTATGGAATCCCGATGATATTAATTTCTTATAATGGATGCAGTTCGAGGATAGAACAGTTCGTGAATTGTACTCGGAGTTGGGAATTGTACAACACTTTACCTCGAAAGGGTACCCCCAGGACAACGGGCAAGTCGAGAAAACCAATAGGCAGATAAAGATAGAGCTGAAAAAGAGGCTGGAAAAAGAAGGGGATAACTGGGTGGAGCATCCACCTAACATCCTTTGGGTCTATAGAACCACACCGAATTCTACAACAGGAGAAACTCCCTTCTCATTGGCATATGGGTGTGAGTCTATTATTCCTGCAGAGATCGGGCTCCCATCCTCGAGATCCGAGCTGTATTCTCAGACATATCAAGAGAGCGAGTGTCACGGATTTATCTAACAAAGCGAACAAGTAATAATCCGGTTAACCTCAAGTATAAGGATCGTAGTAATAGTGGTTAATGCCGGGTCGATCTTACGGGGAACTGGCGATTGCTAACCCTAGTTTTTGTTTAATTAACTAACCTATGTCACGATTGCTAAACTAAACAACGAATAAAACAAAACAAAACAGAAAATAAAACTAGACAGAGGATGTAATCCAAAGCTAGGAAGAATACGGGTTGCGAACCTTTAACTAGACTAATCTAAGATGCAAATAAAAGTGAACTAACTAAACAAATTCAAGTTTTAAGGATTTGAATCAAGTGTATAACGAACAAACGAGGATTGATCCACCTATCCAACAAGCATTGATTTCCTACCTCGATTATACTGTGGTTTTTATCTAGGTTGTGATTCACCTTATCTAAGCATGAACCCTAATTCCTTAGAAAGTTCATCTATTAATCTATTATCTTCCAATGCAAGATTAACGCGTTTTCTAACCAAAGGTGTAAACTTTACGTTTATAGTCTAGCAATTAAACCTATTAACTTCCGTTATGATAGATTCAAATTACTATTCTTATTCATGATGATCTAGGGTTTACTAAGATTTCCATCAACAATAAACAATCACACATGCATATCTTCCGATGTAAAAGCAATTAAACGTAATAAAACATGAATAAGAAACAACCTTTAAATAAAAACTCACAGTACAACCGAAGAAAACGAAATCAACAATCGTTGGATGGCTTCACAATACTCGTTTGATGAAGCTTTCAGCCTCTAAACATCCTCAGCAACTCGAATTTGCAGAAATAGTACATAAAAAGTAACTAGTTTAATCTAGATCTAAAGTGCATAAAAACTGGAATAAAAGAAGAAAAACGCAGCCTAAAGCCGCCCCTAGGTTTAGGGTTTTGAATAATGAGTGTATCCTCTCCTTAGGGTTGAGAAACAGCCGCATATTTATAGATCTCTAAGTCGGTTTCGCTAAGTCGGCTACCGGACGCCCGTCTAGATCCTTGAACGCCCGTCCATTCTTCAATAAAACTTCGAGTCGGGCCGAGTCATGATCAGACGTTCGTCCATGCAGCGTCCACCTCAGCGTCCAAACTTCCTGAATCAACTTTCCATCCCCGGACGCTCGTTCAGTTCCAGCAACCGCCCGTCTACTGGACGGGACCTGGACGCCAGTTCAATATGATTGAATTTCGATTTCTTGATTTCTATCTCTTTTCTTCTTATCAATTCCTTCATTATCTCTTTTATCATCATTTAAAGCTTGAAAAATGTATCTACATCATATAAAAACACCACACAATGTAATATTGCTCAAATAATCGTAAAAACATAATTAAAGCACATAAATCAACCTATTTTGCGATTAACTCTTTTGAAATATCATTTACTCAATATATTCATTAAACACACGTTTCTTATGCAAATTCATACAAATATGGGGGAAATTATCATAAAATATAGCGTTATAAATCGTATAAAATCACCCTTAACAACTCCCCCACACTTAAGCTTTTGCTCGTCCCGAGCAAAACAAAACGAGATTTAGGGCTCGAGACAAAACAGACACCTAAACAAATATAGCATACATTCAATAGTTTAGAGGTTCACCGGTGTGTGGTGTGCAAAACCATAGAAAACTTCCACTAAATCCGAACTTGACAAGCTCAAAGCAAAACTAGCTAATACCCCCTCGTAGACTAGCGATAAATGACACTCATAAGGTGCACCCTACAGACGTGACATATCCCGAAAAGGATGATAGAATATATCTAGGGCCTTTCTGAAATACTCAGAGGATAATCCCTACAGCATATCTATCAGTTTATACTGGGGATAAGATAGACGAAAACTCAGTCTTTTATTCATTTCATAACAATTCATTAGTTGATTTAACTTTTTCCACTTTTAAACGCACATCAGAATGAGCTATTGCCCTATCATAGCAGAATAGGATATTCGAGATATACCCTACCTTACTCCAATCATAAGGCAGCTTTTCCTGACTGTCGTGAGCTTTTAGTCATCATAGTGGTATAGGACATACGTGGTATACCCTATCGCACTCAAATCATCGACTAGCTTTCGACACACCCAAATTACTTCATATTTTTCAACTTTTTCATTTGACAATAAGTTACGTGTTACTTATCACATTCAAACCTTAGATATTCACAGTATAACCTACTCCGGATCTAAATACGAACTATCATAAGTCTCAAGATATATACGTAGCACTAAGTACATGACTTATAAGATAATCAAAGATCACTCGTCCAAAAGGGGTATAACTTTATAAATAGCTCATCATTTACTATGGCTCGTGAAAAATCGATCTCAGGTGAAACAACTAACTTATCGAACATATGATATATAGCTTAAATGACAATAAAAATAACGAACATTGAATCGAATTGCCTACTCGGGACAAAACAAAAACAAAAGTGTCGAAAAATTTTGAAAATTTTAGCTCATTTGGCATAGAAACATAGAAGTATTACGAATTAAGCAAATGTGTAGATACATATCGAAACATTCCCCTCCCCCACACTTAAAAAATCAACATGTCCTCATGTTGCGCACAATGAAAGAAAAGATAAAAGACTTAGCTGATTTCAAGCGTTACTCGAATCGTCGGTTAGGCCGGAGCCTACATAATGACACTTAGAACGCGTAACCAGACAATGTAGCTCGACGAAACCGCTAAAAATATACCTGCACGTCTTGACAAACATGGAACCATCTCGGGGAAACGGGGTATTATACCAGAACGAAAAGAGATATCAAAAATGAAGATAAAGCAAAAGTGAAAGCATTCAATACATCCAGAAAGTATAAACACAGTAGAAGTGAAAGTACGGGTGCCTTATGGCTTACATGATCCATCGGGAAAAGTAATAGTAGCAATATCAAAATTACAACGAATCATATAAGAAAAAGTATCAATAACATACATCCATCAAATCAAAGAAAAAGAAAAACTAGAATCAGAAAAATAAAATCAAGGCTGGCTCGGTGTCGCAGAATCATCGGCCGGAGGATCAGAGGAGGGTCCAGAAGGTGGTAACGTAGCCCTAGCTGCCGAGTCAGGCTGCTCCTCATCTGAAGATGACTCAGAGTCGTGTAGAACATCCGCAATGACCTGCTCAATCTCATCGGCAAAGAGATAATCAACGGAGCTCGGATTGAAGGTTCTTTCGTCCCTCGGCTACCGGCCCTCACAGATACATTGCAGAATCGACAAAATGTTGTTCTGCGTATCCCGGATATCACCCAGCCATTCCCGGAGACTATTGGCCATGCTCAACCGCATCCTAACTGCGGGAGATAAAGTAGGACGGGAGGATGCACAAGGCGGGGCCGAAGAACCAGGCTCCTGCGGTGCCCCCGACTCAGATTGACCCGAAGGCTTACTCTTCTCTCTCTGTATAGGCCTCGGATTCTTCGGCTTGTGATCGGCTCCATACTCAGGCACACCGGCATCGATACACAAACTGTGGATAAGGTGAGGGACGATCAAGCTCCGCGTGTAAACCTTCTGATTGATAGATATCTCGTCATACAAGGCTTGTCCCACATCCACATTCAAGCCAAATGTCAATGCATATAACATGCCTAGGTCACCAATATGAAAGTGTGTCAGGTTGTTCTTAGGCAACAAATGTCGACTACGAATAAACCGACACTTTGGACTTTCCAATCCTCCGTCCAGGTCGTGGTAACCAACTCCTTCCGGTCGCCTCCCGGCCTTAACGTCCACGCCACATCCGGGCAAACTCGCAACCTCAACACCTCCAAGGGATCCTGCCCCAAACTCTGCCTATGTAAAATCTCCTCCTTGTAATCCCGACCCTCAAAAGCCGCCAACCCATACTTTGCATTGATCACCTCCGGCGTAAACGGAACTTGGACTCCTCGAACCACAACTACCTTCGTTTCCAAGTCGGTTTGTGAACAATTGGCATAAAACTCCCGAACCAAGGAACTATTGACCGGGGTAGTTGGAATCGTCATCAAAGCGTCCCATTTCCGATCCCTTAACAGCTTGACAAACCCGGGATCAACCTTTGCCTCCAAAGTGGCCCTTTCTATCAACATTGTCCTCGAGAAATAGTCTTGTTTATACGCATCGTGAGCTCTGGGTTCATGAATCTACGAGGCAAAGGCATAGGGGGTACGGTTTTGGCTCTCTTTCTAGGTGGAGCGACCCTAGGTTCAACCGGCTCATCTTCCCGTGTCGCTTCTACAACCTCCTCAACCCTAGACGAGGCTCCGCCTTTCTGAGCTCTAGGCATCCGTACTAAAGGAATATCGTCGTCCGTCTCAGAGTCTGAGGTTGGTTCATCTCTTAAGGTTGCCCTAGTTTGGGTGGCTCTAGGGGGTTGCTCCCGAATGCTCACACCTCGGTTGGGATCAACTAAGGTTGGGTCAATCTCTTTGCTCTTCTTCCCGGCCTTCTTAGCTACTTCCTTCCCGTGTCTCTTCACAACTCCCTTCTTATGAACCATTTTCAAGCCTAGTCTACACCAACCAATCCCAATACGCACAAAAGATACCCGTTTAACATCCAAAGCGGGATTTCAAATCAACCAAACCACAACCACAACCATAACCATCACCAAACAACCCCATTCATCACCCATCACAACACCATATCACCAAAACAAAGCAAAAAGAAACACAAAACCAGAAAAAAAAAACGAATTAAGGTAGTATTCAAGTGAACGAGCCGACTCAAAGATTGAACTCGCAAAAACGTGAATGAAATCTAGAAAAGTTGTGACTAACTTACCAAGTAGGGTGAGTAGATGTTGATCGAGTTGAAAACGAGTCCAAACAACACCAATATGGGCTCCAAAATCGAATTTTTTCTCTAAAAAGTCGGACTTCAATGGGGTCCGATTCTCCAAAAATATGGTGTGTTGGGGAATTTGGTTATGAAAATCAAAGAGCGGGGATTAAGGGCGGCCTGTAGCACTTTGATTCGCTCAAAATGGTTTAGAATTGAGGATTTTAGGGCAAAAGGAGGAAGAGAAACCGTTTTTGGCGTTTGAAAATTCTGGAAAGTGAGTGTTCATCGAAGGAAGGAGTATATATAGACGAGAGATTGGACGCTAGTCCAACTCAGTGGACGGGCGTCCACTGGGAAACCAGATGAACTGGACGGGCGTCCAACTTATTAGACGCTCGTCCAAGAGTTTAAATCACATACAGGATTGGAGGGAATAAATCAGACGGGCGTCCATGCTTAGTGGACGTTCGTCCAAGGATTGGTCATAGCGGACGGGCGTCCAGTCGTGCGGACGGGCGTCCAGTCGTCTGGACGGGCGTCCAAGCAGGAAAATGTGCAAAAATCATAAAATTCCCATATAACTCAAATTCAAAATTTCATCTCTTATTAAACTTAAATAAAGCTTCAAAAATACAAGTAAAAATCAAACGAAGTACATAAAATTTCTAGAAAATAAATAAAAACAAATAGAGAACAGTGGGTTGCCTCCCACGAAGCGCTTTTGTTTTACGTCGTTTGTTCGACGAAACATCCTAAGAACGCTAGTCATCGTAAATGGCCGACCAATCTATCACTCGAATGAGACGGCGGAGCATGTCAATCGCCGGAGGGAAGTCATACTCATCTTGTAAACCCCAGTCCTCACCAGCTACATCAACACCTCGAAAATGCTCAGCTTGCAGCACTAGCGCTAAATCTGTCAGCATCGGATCATTTAGGATTGTGTACGGACGTCCTAGAGCTGCCTGTAACTCCTCAGTAGTAAAGTCTCCACCTCCCGAACAGCGGGGAACAATGAGAACATAGGTGACCGTCTTGACGCGGGTAGTAATGTCGAAGTCTACGTGCAAAATAATGGTTCCTCCCGGTCCGTCATCTACAGTAATGAGTGGGATCTTCCTAAGGAAAGGTAACTCCTCCGTCGAACACCGAAATCCATACTTATAAAGCACACTACCCGACGAGATACAAACAATAGCAAAACTTAGTAAGGCTAAAAATAAACTAAACTTAAATACTAAAGCGAGAAAACAAGAATAACTAAGAGAATGATATCTAGGTTGCCCCCTAGTGACGCTTTTGGTTAATGTCGTTAGCTCGACACCGTTCAAGCTCGGCTGGATCGGCCATTTGACTTTTCTGCCAGCCACTACCTCGTGTAAGCTCTGATCAGTAGTGTGACTACAGAAACAGCATCTTACACATGGGGTGAAATCTTTAACAGCTTTCCAAATACGCTTAAACTTCCCCATGACTGACCTCTTCCTCTTCTCATTCTTCTGATGATGTTTTAGTTGACGCTCCCTCCAATACTCTTCCATATCCCAACTACCAGCTAGAACTTCTTCAGATGGACCATTACCGCCATCCTCTGAAAACAGGTCGGATGAAAACTCGTCGAATTCTTCGACTTCCGTAACACCACACCCGAGGATATCGAGGAAACGGACAATCAAAGGTTTCTCTTTAGGCTCACCAATATAGTGCTTGCACATTTGGCCATTCACTCGAAACGGGTCACCACTATAACCACGAAGTTCTAGAACGCCTCCAGGAATGATTTGGAGAATCTCGAAGGGGCCGGACCAACGTGTCCTCAGCTTTCCAGGAAACAAATGTAACCTAGAGTTGTATAGAAGAACTTGTTCGCCGACTTGAAATTCTCTCTTCTTAATCTTAGCATCGTGGAGTAGCTTCATCTTATCTTTACTAATCCTGGCACTTTCATAGGCCTGGAGTCTGAATTCGTCTAACTCATGTAACTGCTGCAGTCGATGTTTTCCACAAGATTGGGAATCAAAGTTCAGAAACTTTGTAGCCCAATAAGCTCTATCCTCTAACTCGACAGCCAGATGACATGGTTTACCATAGACCATTTGATATGGAGATGTACCCATAGGAGTTTTATAGGCAGTTCTGTAAGCCCAAAGTACATCATCCAACTTCAAACTCCAGTCTTTTCTATGACTATTCACCGTCTTCTCCAGGATTTTCTTGATGCTTTGGTTGCTCCTTTCAACCTGACCACTAGTCATCGGATGATATGGTGTGCCTGTCTTATGACGGACACCATACTTTTCAAGGACTTTTTCCAGGGGTCGGTTGCAGAAATGCGTCCCTTCGTCACTGATCAAGGCGCGTGGACATCCAAACCTCACGAAGATATTCTTCTTTAGAAATTTCATGACCGTTTTATGATCATTGTGAGGAGTGGCTTGAGCCTCCACCCATTTAGACACGTAGTCTACGCAGACTAAGATGTATTTGTTACCGCAAGATGATGGAAATGGTCCCATAAAATCGATACCCCATACATCAAAGACTTCGCATTCGAGGATGGGTTTCAAAGGCATGTCAAAACGCCTTGTCAGAGTACCGGTTCTTTGGCACCTATCACAAGCTTTACAGAAAGCTTCTGTGTCCTTAAAGATCGTAGGCCAATAGAAACCGGATTGGAAGATCTTAGCAACGGTTTTCCACGGACCAAAGTGACCTCCAGTGGGTCCACTGTGGCATTGCTCAATGATATCACGTTGCTCAGATTCCGGAACACATCTCCTAAGCAAACCATCTTTACAGATCCTAAAAAGATAAGGTTCATCCCAAACGAAGTATTTCAAATCAGATAAGAACTTTTTCTTCTCCTGATAAGATATTTCGGGATCGAGATAACGGGCATGAAGGTAATTTACAATGGAAGAATACCATGGAACATCAGGAGGACAACCGTCGATAAGCATAATGTTCTCTAGAGGAAAGTAAAGATCTATATCATCTGGAGCATCATTTTCATCACTTAGCATTCTAGAAACGTGATCAGCCACTACGTTTTCACTGCCCTTTTTGTCCTTTATCTGAACGTCAAACTCTTGTAGGGTCAGTATGCAACGTAGTAGGCGCGGTTTGGCCTCTTTCTTCGTCATCGATATACCGCAAAGCGGCGTGATCGGTCCACACAATCACTTGAGCTCCTAACAAGTAACTACGAAACTTGTCCATAGCAAAGACTACGGCCAAAAGTTCCTTTTCGGTAGTGGTATAGTTAACTTGAGAGGGGTTCAATGTGTGACGGCGTAATAGATAGGTGGAACTTCCCCTTGATCTTTTGTCCTAGAACGACCAACAAAGATAGTTTGATGCGTCGCACATAAGCTCAAAAGGCGGGTTCCGGTCGGGCGATATAAGAATTGGAGCGTATATTAAACGATCCTTAAGCTCCTCAAACGCTTGCTTGCAGCTCTCATCAAAATTAAACTCAACGTCTTCTTTTAGTAAAGTGGACAGGGGCTTGGCTATCTTGGAGAAGTCCTGAATGAATTTTCTGTAGAAACCGACATGTCCAAGAAAACCTCTCACTTCACGCACATTCCTAGGATAGCTCATCTTCTCGATAGCTTCCACTTTTGCCCTGTCAACTTCTATACCTTTGGCGGAGATTTTGTGGCCAAGAACTATTCCCTCGTCTACCATGAAATGGCATTTTTCCCAATTAAGTACTAAGTTCTTTTCCACACATCTGGATAACACTTGATCAAGATTGTCAAGGCAATCATCAAAAGACTGACCAAAAACCAAAAAATCGTCCATAAAAATCTCCATACACTTTTCTACAAGCCCGTCAAAGATAGCTAACATACATCGCTGAAATGTAGCCGGTGCATTGCAGAGACCAAATGGCATTCGCCTGTAAGCGAATGTACCATAAGGGCAGGTGAAGGTGGTCTTTTCTTGGTCAGCTGGATCAAAGGGTATCTGGAAGTATCCTGAATAGACATCTAGGAAGTAGTAGAATGCGTGTCCCGCCAGACGCTCAAGCATCTGGTCAATGAATGGAAGGGGAAAGTGATCTTTCATGGTTACCTCATTGAGCTTCCGATAATCGATGCAGACTCTGTAACCAGTGACAAGTCTCAATGCAATTTCCTCTCCCTTCTCATTCTTTTCAATCGTAATTCCTCCTTTCTTGGGAACTACTTGAGTCGGGGAAACCCATTCACTATCCGCGATGGCATAAATGATTCCCATGTCCAGAAGTTTGATGATTTCCTTTTTAACGACTTCTTGCATATGAGGGTTAAGCCTCCTCTGGGGCTGTCTAACACATTTCGCACCCTCATTCGTCTTGATCTTATGCATGCGGATGTCCGGAGATATTCCTCGGATATCTCCTACTTGCCAACCAAATGCTTTTTCATTACGTTTCAAGACGTTGATCGGTTCATCTCCTCTATACGAGAAAGCTTGCGAGATATAATCAATGGAAGCTTGTCACCTTCTCTTAAAAACACATACTTAAGATGTTTAGGCAACGGCTTCAACACCAAATCTGCAGGGGGGTCTTCTAAACTCGACTTGAGATCTCCACTTTTCAACTCAATATCACTGAGTTTACTCTGTGGTCCCACTGCCAAAGCTTCTCCTTCTAACAATTCTTCCTCCAAATCAGCTGCTAATTTCTAGATTGACCACAACATGAGTATTTAGATTATCAACCAGTCGCTCATATTCCGCTTCTACAGCCATGACTTGCTTATCCATATAATCGGTGAAATCGTCCGTCATATAATCAATGGAAAAGCCGGTTGGAGGGCCAGAGGGTATTTGAATGGACTTTAAGACATTGTAACTCACCTCTTGGTCACCAACTCGGATAGTCACTTGCCCACCATCGCAATCGATAAGGGCTCTAGCTGTAGATAAGAAAGGTCTTCCAAGAATCAGGGGGACGTTTTCATCTTTCTCCATATCTAAGACATACCAATCGACTGGAAAGGTAAATCTATCAATCTGAACCAAGATGTCTTTCAGGATCCTTGAAGCTTTCTTAGAAGATCTATCCACGAATTGCAAACTCATAGTAGTGGGTTCTAGAAGGCTTTGTAAACCGAGTTGTTTGCATACAGACATTGGCATAAGACTTATAGAGGCACCTAGATCACACAAAAATTAGGGAAGACTAGACCTCCCATTAATACTGTAAGTACGAACTTACCAGGGTCACCTCTTTTAATTGGTAAGTCTTCATAATTAATCATGGAGCAATCCTCACCAATTTGCCTTTCCATGCCTGCTAACTTCTTTTTCGAAGACACAACACCCTTGATGAATTTTGTATACTTAGGCATCTCAACCAAGACATCTGATAGTGGAAGATTTACCCGAGTATTTTTCAAAAGGTTCAGCACCTTCTCGTACTTTTTGTCCTCACTCAAGGGAATGTTGCTCTTTCTTGGTGGAAATGAAAGCTTCTTAAGGTCACTCTCAGAAAAGACTTTCTTTGAGGATGCACTTACAGCTTTGTCTTCCAGATCCTTCCATCGAACGGCTTTTTCGTATTTTCTTGTAGTCGGGGGATCGGCCTCCGACTTTCACTTGCTTTTTCGGTCCTCGAGGGATCACCACTTGAGGATCACCAACTTCTTCACCTCTCGGGGGATCGGCCACCCGAGTTTTCTCTTGCGGTTGAGGGGAGTGTAGGTGCTCGGCTTCCCTCCTACCTTATCAATGGCGGGGAGGGGCTAGTGGTTTCCCGATGGGAAGGACCACTAACTTGAGTACCGCTTCTCGGATTCATTGCACCGGCCTCCTCTTTACCGTATTGAATTGATGGCACGAGGTCGGTACATGGGCTGTGTTCAAGTCAGCCTGAGCAACTTGACCACCCTTTGGATTCTTCTCGGTGAAACTGGGCAGCTGCCCTGGGGGTCTAGAAGCTAACTGTTCAGCCAATTGCCCAATTTGTCTCTCTAGATTTTTCATTGATCTACTTTGCTCCTCCAACTTAGCTTCAAGATTGTTAGATTGGGAGGGGCCTTGAGAGTTTTGAAATTTGGAGAATAGGGTTGGCTGGGCCGACCTTGGACTGCAGAATTTGAATTGGCGGGCCAATTTTGATTGAACCTTTGAGTAGGATTGGAAAATTTTGAATTTTGGTTCTGATTAAAACCAGGGTTCCTATTGAAATTCTGATTTGAATTAAAATTCGAATTAGGATTAAAACTTGAAGATTGATTAAACCCTTGGTTTTGAAAATTATTCTGGCCAGGAAACTGATTGAACCTTGGATTGTTCTGGCCATAGAATGCATTCACTTCCGCATTCGTCCGTTCATAGGACGAGAATCTTAGAAGTGTGCCCCACCTCGTCACAATTCGACATGTGACTTGATTGTACTTGTCCATAATCATGAACAACATTAACTTGATAAGGTGCGGGGGATTAAATTGACACCGGCCATTCATATGGCCGGTCGACAACATTTTCGCGGTATGCAACACGAGGGTTCTGTGGAAAAGAAGAAGTTTGATTTATCGGATTTGAAACTTGAGGTGGTACCATCTGCTTCTGCAGCATGGCGATCAAACTTTGCAAATTGACTTCCTCAACCTTGGGAGGGGGAGGTGCTTGAATTTCTTGATAAGAAGGGGCGTAGTTGTACTTTGCAATGTCCTCAAACAATGCCCATCCCTCTTCATGTGTTCTCTTCAGAAATGCCCCACCAGAAGAACTATTGACCATGCCTTTGGTGAGCTCGGTCAATCCACTGAAGAATGTATTGACTTGCCTTTCCAGTGGCAAGCCATGGTGGGGACACTTTCTAAGAAGAGACTTGAATCTCTTCCAACATTCGAAGAAAGATTCATTCTCTTTCTGATAGAAAGTGAATATTTCGTTTAAGCACTTTGGGCCGTCTTTGAAGGTGGAAAATATTGACTCAAGAACTCCTTTTCGAGTTCGCCTGTGTGGTGATAGATTCGAAGGGAGAGAGGTGTACCACTCTTTAGCCTCTCCTTTCAAAGAAAAAGGAAACGAGCTTTAGCTTGATCGCATCCTCACTTACTCCTTGGATGCGTGTACTACCGCATATCTCTAAGAACGTATGTAAGTGGGTATGCGGATTCTCTGATTGATAGCCATGAAAAATTGATGCATGCCGCATCATCCGGATAAGTCCCGGCTTTAGCTCAAAGGTCCGTGCGGTAATGGCCGGGATAACAATAGCCGGGTTGACTTTGACTTCGCCGGCATGGCGTAGTCCGCCAACGTACGTCTATTATTAGCGGCCATTATCACAAAATCGGTGATTTCCTTTGCTAATTGATCTTCAAGATCTTGCTCGGTTACTCGTCTCGCGAAACCGCGAACGGAAAATCCGCCTGTTTGGCCGGACTACGGTTCGCTCGGGGTCAGGGGTGTATAATAACGGTCCCTTTTGACTCCGAGTTTGCATAAACCGGACCAAAAACAAGTGAAAAGAAGCCTAAAAACTAAGAAATTAAAAGCCCAAACTAAAAATTAAAAGCCTAAAGAAAAGAAAAGAAAAGAAAGGGAAATAAGATTAGTAAGGAAAAGATGAAACAGACGGGCGTCCAAAGTCTTGGACGGGCGTCTGCTCAACTTTTGGACTGGACGGGCGTTCGGTTTCCCAAACGCTCGTCTGATCTTCAGAAAACTTGAACGGGCGTCCAAATTTTATGGACGCTCGTCTAAGTGAAAGAAAACAGAACAGAATTGATAATTTTTCAGCGGACGGGCGTCCAATATCCCAGACGCCCGTTTGGTAGCGGAAAAATTAGAACAGAAGCAGGAAATTTTGCAGAAAAATAACAGAAAAGAAGGGGAATAAAAGAATAGAAAGAAATAGAAACAGAAAAGGAGAGAGGAGATAGAGGGGGGAACTAATCACAAGAGAACTTTAAACCCTAAACTAAAACCCTAATTAACTAATTACCTAAACGTTTATCAACTAAAAACAGGAAATTAAAACTAAATAAAAACAGGAAAAACAAAAACAACACAGAAAAACGAAAAACAAAAACTAGACAACCGTCCGGTTCCCCGGCAACGGCGCCAAAAACTTTGTTTTTGGTTCCGTTAGCGGGCGGGAATGCTCAAAACCGATTCCCAAGCAACGGCGCCAAAAACTTGTCACGGATTTATCTAACAAAGCGAACAAGTAATAATCCGGTTAACCTCAAGTATAAGGATCGTAGTAATAGTGGTTAATGCCGGGTCGATCTTACGGGGAACTGGCGATTGCTAACCCTAGTTTTTGTTTAATTAACTAACCTATGTCATGATTGCTAAACTAAACAACGAATAAAACAAAACAAAACAGAAAATAAAACTAGACAGAGGATGTAATCCAAAGCTGGGAAGAATACGGGTTGCGAACCTTTTACTAGACTAATCTAAGATGTAAATAAAAGTGAACTAACTAAACAAATTCAAGTTTTAAGGATTTGAATCAAGTGTATAACGAACAAACGAGGATTGATCCACCTATCCAACAAGCATTGATTTCCTACCTCGATTATACTGTGGTTTTTATCTAGGTTGTGATTCACCTTATCTAAGCATGAACCATAATTCCTTAGAAAGTTCATCTATTAATCTATTATCTTCCAATGCAAGATTAACGCGTTTTCTAACCAAAGGTGTAAACTTTACGTTTATAGTCTAGCAATTAAACCTATTAACTTCCGTTATGATAGATTCAAATTACTATTCTTATTCATGATGATCTAGGGTTTACTAAGATTTCCATCAACAATAAACAATCACACATGCTTATCTTCCGATGTAAAAGCAATTAAACGTAATAAAACATGAATAAGAAACAACCAATAAATAAAAATTCACAGTACAACCGAAGAAAACGAAATCAACAATCGTTGGATGGCTTCACAATACTCGTTTGATGAAGCTTTCAGCCTCTAAACATCCTCATCAACTCGAATTTGCAGAAATAGTACATAAAAAGTAACTAGTTTAATCTAGATCTAAAGTGCATAAAAACTGGAATAAAAGAAGAAAAACGCAGCCTAAAGCCGCCCCTAGGTTTAGGGTTTTGAATAATGAGTGTATCCTCTCCTTAGGGTTGAGAAACAGCCGCATATTTATAGATCTCTAAGTCGGTTTCGCTAAGTCGGCTACCGGACGCCCGTCTAGATCCTTGAACGCCCGTCCATTCTTCAATAAAACTTCGAGTCGGGCCGAGTCATGATCAGACCTTCGTCCATGCAGCGTCCACCTCAGCGTCCAAACTTCCTGAATCAACTTTCCATCCCCGGACGCTCGTTCAGTTCCAGCAACCGCCCGTCTACTGGACGGGACCTGGACGCCAGTTCAATATGATTGAATTTCGATTTCTTGATTTCTATTTCTTTTCTTCTTATAAATTCCTTCATTATCTTTTTTATCATCATTTAAACCTTGAAAAATGTATCTACATCATATAAAAACACCACACAATGTAATATTGCTCAAATAATCGTAAAAACATAATTAAAGCACATAAATCAACCTATTTTGCGATTAACTCTTTTGAAATATCATTTACTCAATATATTCATTAAACACACGTTTCTTATGCAAATTCATACAAATATGGGGGAAATTATCATAAAATATAGCGTTATAAATCGTATAAAATCACCCTTAACAGCGAGCTCAAACATGCCAAGAATGACCTTGAAGAGAGGCGAGACATAGCCTTCATCAGGATGGCAAGATACAAATAGCAACTCTCTCAGTATTACAATTCCAAGGTAAAACACACCTACTTCAAGGTTGGGGACCTGGTCTTAAGGAAAATGAG
Organism: Gentiana straminea; assembly: GCA_036785695.1. Classification (NCBI taxonomy): domain Eukaryota; kingdom Viridiplantae; phylum Streptophyta; class Magnoliopsida; order Gentianales; family Gentianaceae; genus Gentiana; species Gentiana straminea. The sequence continues at coordinate 6,484,793 of JAVUPR010000048.1, read as the reverse complement.
GCCAGCCGTCAGGGACCCCAAAGGAAGCTAGACTAGACCTAGGAAGGTCCCTATAAGGTGGTGAAAGTGCATGAGAAATGTGCCCATCAACTAGCAGACGCAAGGGGTAGAACTATTCCCAGAAGCTGGAATGCTAATGATTTGCACAAGTATTATGCCTGAATAGGTTCCAGACTTAGCGCTAATAAGTTTGAATGAATTGTATTAAATATTCGAATAAAAATCTTTCTTTATTTACTATCATTATGGGTTGTGTGTTCTTTTTTAAGTTTACAGGCCGAATCTAGCTGAAATGGACAAAAGGCGAATTTTTTCTAAGTCCGCAGGACGGACGCGCTGAGATCCGCAGGTCAGACCAGTGTAATGTCATCTAAGTCCGCAGAACGGACGCGCTGAGATCCTCAGGTCGGACCATTGTAATGTTATCTAAGTCCACAGGACGGACGCACTGAGATCCGCAGGTCGGACCAGTGTAATGTTATATAAGTCCACAGGTTGGACGCGCAGATCCGTTGGTCGGACCAGTGTAATGTTATCTAAGTCCGCAGGACGGGCGCGTTGAGATCCGTAGGTCGGCCCAGTGTAATGTTATCTAAGTCCGCAGGACGGATGTGCTGAGATCCGCAGGTCGGATTCAGAGTTATTGTATTATGCTCGCAGGACAGTAAATCCTGGCTCCGCAGGTCGGAGTTAGTATAGTTCTATTAAATGGACAAGCATAGTTCGGTAAACCGGACTAAGACTTATCTATGTCTAAAGTTATTAAGGGAAACCTAAATGGGTTGAGAAAAGACACAAAAATTAAACTAAGTTAAGTATGCCCTTCAAAAATCATAAGTTGCTGAAGGCCACACTGGGAGGCTAGGTCTGAGATTAGTGGTGTGCCCAGAAACGCAAAAACAAGCAATAAATAGCAAGAAATTGCAAACGTAAAAACAAGCAAGAAATTGCGAGAATGGAATAAAAATTGCAATAATTTTCCTCGAGTTACTATTTATATAATTTGTTGAAGAATCCAATTAAAAGTAAAATGCAGTGATAAAACAAAGAGTCAAGAAGAGTCAAGAGTTGGATTCTGAGTAAGGCTGGTAGGAGCAGAATAGGAAGTCTGAGCATCGGAGGTTGGCCTTACCGGGTTAGGACGGTACTTCACCACAACATCTGCTCCTTCTCGGAACTCCTGCAAATAGGTAGAGTACACTTCATTGGCCCCCACCTTGTAATACTTTATGTTGGACAAGTCAGTGACACAAAGCTTCGGAAAGAGAGCTCTAGCATCATGCACCCCCGGGGAATATCTACCTTGCACTGCAGGGGCCAAAACCAGGTTCAGAGCTTGAAGAAACTCTGGAGAAGCCTTGAATTCCCTGATGGTCTGGCCAGAAGCCTCCTTGAGCCTATCCGAATAAGACTGAGAAGCAACCTCCAGCTCGGTTACCTCAGACTTGAGCTTTCTCATACTCTCCTACAGTTTGGACTCATTTTCCACAAATGCTTGAAGCTCAGCCGCATGTCCAGTCTTCAAAGCCTCCATCTCAAGGGACTGAGTCTTCAACTCCTTGATCTCCTTATCTCTAGCCTTGAGGCTTTTACCACGGTCAGAGGCCTTTTTCTCCAGATCAAGAGATCCTCTCTTTCAATTGGCTCACGTTGGAGCCAGATTCGGTCAGACGAGTGTATAGCTCCTGACCAACCAGGCCCCCTGCAAAAAGCGTAAGTTAGAAAGTGTCCTGCTTTTAAATAAAGAAGGCTAGGAAGAAAGGTTAGGACTTACATATTTCATTGCTTTGAGGCCAGCAGCCGTCAGCTCCTGCTCGGACATCAGTGAGATTTCTCCCTGCTCCTCGACATCATGTCATCTTCTCCTGTCACTCAAAATCATCAAATCTTGGGTGGACTCAACCCGAATACTCTTGCTCGACCTCCCCTCCAAGTCAGGCTCGACGGATGGGCCCTTGAGTGGCCTTGCCCTTCAAAGCAACGGCTTCAGAAGATTCTGGACTTGGAATCTGACCCGAAGTTGGGTCCTATATAACAGCCTTGTTCCAGATCGGCAAACTCTTGAGCCGAGACCGGGACCAAAGAGGTCCCCATGGATCGGACATGAGGGACTCGGAAACAACCTCTGACCTGGGTCTTTGGAGAGATGCTTGCCTCAACCTGCTGCATCGATCCCTCCCCATCGGCTGCGTTTAAAAGATCTGCAAAGGCGTCCACTACAAAAAAAATTGAAAAAATTAAAAATAAAATAAAACTGTTAGAAACATTGAACAAAGATTTTTCCACAAAAATATGCGAATAACAAACATGGGCCTACAGGCTTCTTGAGCAGAGGGGTCGAGGAGGACGTATGGATCGGGACCGGCCTCAGCCAGCTAAGCTGCCGAGACCAGCTGCTCGGGAAGCCGGCAATATCTTAGATAAACCCTGGAGGTTTGGATGGTTTGCAAGGACTGAGCGTCAGAGATAAGGGGAGAAGCATCCTTAGGCTGGTCTATGGGGTTCCACTGGCCTAAGCTAGATACACCCTCGTGGCGGATAAAGAAGAAGCTATCTTTCCAGCCCTTGTATGAGGATGGCCCGTTGGCCATTAAGCGGCGACTCCTTGCTAGGCGTGAGAAGTAGTAAAAACCTGGATAATCCTTGCACTTTTTAACCTGATAAAAGGCTCGAAAAAGCTCCACAGTAAATTTAACCTGCACCAATCGACAAGTTATGGCGAAGCCTATTATACCCCTGATCCCATTAGGAGCTACTTGGGCTGTGCTAAGTTGATAATAGTCCAGGACGGCCACACAGGCCGGACAGAAGGGATGACGAAGGCCTCCGTCGAAATGATCCTTATGTACAGTGCAATATCCGGGAGGAGGTTGAGATGACTAGGGTTAGCGGCTGTGGGAATCTGTGGGTCGTAAATGCTAAGATCTACCCCATATTTACTACACAGTTGGTGTTGAAATAGTGACCTAAACCCAATCGGGTTGGACCGGATCCGACGGGGTCGGATCATTTCTACTATTTCTTTATGTTTACATATGATAAATGACTTTTCTGTTATTATATATTTGTTCGTTTAACGGACCAATAACGATATTGTTGTATGATAACGTCTTTAGTGTCAAACTTTGAAAGAGAAACCATGATAGTGATTATGGTTGATAAGATCTCGAATCACTTTAACAAGTTTGATACTTAAAAGGTCTCTAGTTATATGTACTATCAAACAGGTTATTGATAGTACGATTAGACTAGCACATATTAGATGTCTTCTATCTTATGAAGGTAGGGATAGATCTCGTCTATCGAAGTGTAGAGACACTTGGACTATACGTGGACGTGTATTAGAGAATGCGTACGTTAGTCTGACCCACTTACTTTATTAAGTGTCGCACTATGTGGTGGTTGTGTAATTATCCTGAGGCCGGAGTCTTCATGGCATCACGGTGTGGATTGTCATACTTTGACACTATTAAGGTTTCCCCTAGCCTTGGTGCGATCATACGGTAGTGATTGGGTGTGATACTGAAGCATGCGTAGGATACATGTTTGTTCGTCCGGAAATCGCGTATCCTATTAGTAGGAGTGAATATCCGAAATGGCCTTCTTATAAGGAATGTCTTACTCTTGTGAATTTTTGCAAAGTGGAAGTAAATGAGTTACTTCGAGAGAGCATGATATCCGGATTATAAGATACGATCGTTGATGTACTGACACTCGAGATACTATTGTATGGATATTATAACAGCGATATGATTCTATTTACACGTAACTGTTTCACATGAAAGGTAGTAGTCATTTCATTTGACTCCTCCGATGATTAAGGGTCACAGTGTGTTGCTAAAAGTTATTCCGTGATCGTTAGGTATGACGGGCATTTTCGTAATTGCACTTTGTGCCTACGGCCAACATATTCGGAGGCCTATCGGATCACACACATATGAACATCTAGCCGGATTAAAATGCGGTTATAGCGATAACCAAATAAGGAAAGTTTTATCTCGACTATAAAATGTTATAGTGATAATTTAATATGGTGGTATTTGTTTATTATGAATAAATATAATGCAAGATAATAATTATGTTGATTAATTAAATATACATATGATGTATATGTGTATGTCGAAATATATATGTATATGATACACATGTATTTTGCAAATTAATTAATCATAGTATTATGTTATTTAAGAATATTCCGGAAGCCAATAGTTGGCAATATGGGGCATAGATTCAATGTGTATAAGATACACTTGGATTGTGCAATTTAATTAATAAGATTACCATAATATTAATATTAGATATTAATTGATTTTTGCAAAATAGATTTATGGTAATAAAATAAAAATAGTCAATATTAGATATTGATAATATCTTGAAATATTTAATAGGAGATATTAAATTAAATGAGATAATTCAATCAAAGATAATTTCCATATTTTATAGCCAACGGACGGAAATTCAAATCAAGGATTATCAAGGCTATAAATAGAAGGCATTGACAGACAAGATATACACACAAGAGAACGATCAAGTCTGAGAACTAACAAACGAAACTTAATGTTTAAATAAACACTAATCTCGTCAAATCGAAAAGCCTTCATCTGTGCTTTAAAAGGAACATCTAGTGATCAACTCAAAACTCAGAACTACAATTCCAACATCAAGCATTGAGTTTGATCAACAAGTCTTGTGAATCCAATTCACTTCAATCAAGCAACTGAATCAAAGCAATCTGAGAAGGAGTTGTGCTTGTGATAGCTGCTTTAAAAGGAACATCTTTGAAGGATTTGTTCCCAAGGAGCAGTGAAAGAGACTGAGTCATTGAAGAATGGCATCTTCATCAATAGGCTAAGTACACAAAAGACTTGATACACAAATATGGTATGGATACAAGTGGCACAACAGATACACCAATGTGTGCAAGAGTTATTCTTGGAAAAGATGAAGATGGAAAAGATGTTGATCAGAAAATGTATAGAAGAATCATTGGATCCTTACTATATCTAACTGCAAGCAGACCTGACATAGCATTTGCAGTAGGAGTATGTGCAAGGTTTCAAGCTCAACCTAAAAAATCACACCTACTAGAAGCCAAAATAATAATCAAATACTTGAAGAATACCATCAATGTTGGAATTTGGTATCCAAAAGATGGAGGATTCAAATTGATATCATATTCAGACTCTGACTATGCTGGATGCAAGATAGATAGAAAAAGAACTTCTGGAACATGTCAAATGCTAGGAAGCAGACTAGTTTCATGGTTTAGTAAGAAACAAAACTCTATATCTACATCAACAGCTGAAGCAGAATATATAGCAGCATGCAGTTGCGGTGCACAAGTACTATGGATCAGACAACAGCTAAGGGATTATGGAATGGAGAAGAAGACAATTCCAATTATGTGTGACAACACAAGTGCCATATCTATTACTGAAAATCCAGTATTGCATTCAAGAACAAAACATATTGATGTGAGACATCACTTTATCAGAGATCATGTTGAAAATGGAGATGTCATACTAAGATATATACCTACTGAAGATCAATTGGCTGAAATCTTCACAAAACCACTCAGTCATGAAAGATTTAGCAAGTTGAGAATTGAGTTAGGAATGATAGAAATTGACTAAGTACTAAGGAGCAGCTAACTGGAGTAATCAGCTAAGTGACTTCACCAGCTGATTAAACCTTTGTCGTTACAGGAGATGTAGAAAGTAAGGCACTGGTACTCGGCAAAGTCAACTTCACTGATTGTTAGGAACAGTTATATATAGCAGCTCAGTAAGCAAGTCACTACTCCGGCTAAGTGACCAGCCAAGTCACTCCACCGAAGAATATATTAGAGTCAATGGCAAAATAAAGTGTGAACTAAATCAGTTTAATACACGTGGAAAATCAAGAAGTTATGGAAGATTATACTGTGAAAGATTACACACGTGGAGATCATTTTTCAATCGTGGAGGTAACTATATTATTCTTCTAATTACAACCGCCTCGATTCCCGGGATCTATCATTACTTCTCTCAATCCACTCCCCCACTATACTCAAATACCGCAATTTATATACATAAAATCACGCCATTATATCACAAAATCCTTCCATATTCAACCACGTTCACACCACAAAAATCATCATATATAAACCACACTTAGAGTTTTTCAGAATTCTTTACGCTCTATTGCAAATCAGCAACCCTCCTTTCTCACTGCAAAATCAAAACTTTCCCTCAAATCTCAAACAATGGCCTCACCCTCTGCAACCACTCAAACTGGAAAACAGTATGAGAAATCCATTGCCACTGGGTCGTTCTTTCAAGATGAACACTACTTAAAGCTATGTGGAAACGACACAGATGCACAAAAACTGGCTTATGACAATACCGGATTTCACCACGCCACGTGTCACGAAAGAAATATGGCTAGAAGATTAACTTTAAGGACCAAGAGTCCATTTGCAGGCCTAAGGGCCGATCTACACCTCCAAAGGAGGGGGCTGCCCGGGTCGTTCCATGGTCCACCGCAGGTCGGTCAGGACGAGATAGAGGCAAACCTGCCCAGCTCGGTCAAACGGACCTCGGCTACTCGCCACAGATCGGCTAGAGCGTATAGTAATAATAACACATTTATCAGATAATTATAGAAAGAATCCTAGGCCATTAAAGCTCTGATCTTTATCGGCCAGTCTTATATTTGAATACCGAGATTATCTCCTAAGCTAAATAGATAATTACGGTTTAAGTTTTGCTGATGAAACACGGATGAAAGGTCCATGAAGGACACGGCCCATTAAGGCCTAGGGCACAAATGTTCCCTATATAAATGTTCATAAGAACTACGTCAGACTTGATTTCAATTCATACTTTAGATACATAGACAACTTGGGGAAATCCCAGACTCAATCTAAATACCCCCAAAAATCATTCTCCCATTCATACTCTCTTGTTTTCCACCCTTAATCCAATTTCAATTAGATTAAATAGCCTAGATTTTGTACCAACGGATTCTGCTTTGTCATGAGCCTTAATCCTCTTTTTTCCCTAATTTATTACTACCTCCGTCCCAAAATGTAAGTCCATTTAACTTATTAAATTTGTCACATAATGTAAGTCCTTTTAGATAACCAAGACAACATTTATTATGTTTTTCTTTTTTTACCCATCATTTATTATTTATCCACCCATTTTTCACTACTATGCATTAATAACATTCAAATGTCATTTTAGACTTTTTCATCAAAATTAATGACACATAACCAATTTAACTAATTTTCTTAATTTGTGTTAGAAAAACCTAAATGGACTCACATTTTAGGACGGATGTAGTATTTATTTGTCTCACATTCTAGACATTTCACACGGTCCAAAAATCGAATAAATTTATAAAGTTCAAGAACAATGGTCCGAAATACCATTTTACTTTATACAAAAAAAATTAATACCATTTTATTACTCCCTCCGTTTTTTAATTGTCACTTTTAAAAAATTTATTTTTTCATTAATATATGTCATTTTAAATTATCAATACATCATTTATTATTTTTTTCCACTTATACCCCCGCATTAATTACAAGATTTAAACAAAATCTTACACTTTAAATAATAAAAAATGCATTTCCAATGCATCAAAAACACCAAAAGTCATTTTAAAACTCCAATAACACTTCTATCAATATATATTTACATATCCAATATAGTGTATTTAATTATTATAAATATATTCAAAATATTAAAGAAGGACAATCCAGTCATTTCATACTAGATTTCAGACAAATTAATCATTTTCTTAGTTTGTGTGTCCCACACCAAAAAAGACTAATAAAAAAACGGAGGAAGTACAATTAATACAATAGTTATAACCTTATGAAAGATTGTTAGATTCATACGAAATTAAGGGTCGTATAAAAGAAAATATAATAAATGCTTAATTTTTTGAATTCTAATAAATATTTCATTGATTTTCTAAAGTACCTTATATTTCTTATATTTTGGATAAAAAAAATCACAATCACGTATATGATCGAAATATTTTTTTTAAAGGGTAAAGACAATTTTATTTAACAATTAACCAGAGTCAACAGCACAAGACGAGATTACATGAGAGGGAGGGTTGGATCCCCAAACTACACACTCATTAAGACTTAAACCTTCCTTTGTCAAAAGATGGGCAAAGACATTTCTTTGTCTGTTCACAAAGGAGAACGAGAAAGAAACAAAATAAAACCTGAAAGTAAGCGACGGATGTCATCTATTATACTTCCAATCGGGGATCGATCTTTAGAAACTTCTAAGAGCCGATGATGAGTGTCTAGAGATTCTCCTTAAAAAATGATACGAAAATGGCCCCGGATAGTAGCATAGAACACCGCGTGATATATTGCTAAAGTTTCACCCACTAGGATTTCGTGACTACTGTCCATACGCATGGAAAAAATGTTAATTATCTTACTATGGGTATTACGTAATATTCCGCCGACCGCATACTTTTCGTTCCTAAAAACAGCATCAACATTAAATTTTAACATATCATATTCTGGCCTAAGCCAAGTCATATTCCATGTTGGACGGACAACTTGGAAAGATTGCCGTATTGACATGTTAGACTATTTTAAAGGTTAAGAATAATGCTTCAATAATTATATCGTAGGTTTTTTTTTAAATTTTTTGTTATTTCATTATTAATGTCAAACATTGTTGCTTAGCATGTGATATTGGCAAATAGCCGAATATTACTGTCAAATTGAAATATCCGATACACTTACTATAATTGTTAATACCACAGTTATATTTGACTAATTAAGATGATAGAGTGAACCATTTGAACTCAAGCGTCTTATTTTTATAATATTTTTCTTGGTTGTTGAGAAAACTCACAAGTGTTTTAATCTTAAGTGTTCATTTTTCTGGAAAAAGAAAGAACATAAAAAAGGAGTCCTTTTTGTGAAACCACATGATTATACAATAACATAATAAACAAAAGCTATACAGCCCTGAGACTCGCATCTACTGAATAAGAAGAGTGATGCGGGCACCGGATTTTGGCACAGAAAAAGTCACCGACCTTTTTGTAAACCATACACTTTGATCTAAAAAAAAAAAACAAAAAAACAAAAAAACAAAACAAAACAGCAGCAGCACATTTGGAAATCGGTACGACGGTCAGAAATTGGAAAATCAGGTCGTGTCAGACCTTTGACTTGCAAATCAGGTTGTGCCTTTTCTGACAATGAAAATCAGGTAAACGTAAGGTTCTCTACGTTTAAACGTAGGGAAAGCTACGTTTAAACGTAGATAAATCTGAATAATTGCAACCCATAATTTACTGAAATAGCATACATTTACACGTAGATTCCTTACGTTTAAACGTAGAGAACCTACGTTTAAACGTAGGTTATATCAGTAAATTATGGGTTGTAGCAATAAATGTATATTTCTCTACATTTGAACGTAGGTTAGAACGCATTTAACTACGTTTAAACGTAGGTTCTCTACGTTTACAAAGCAATTATCTACGTTTGCAAGTGGTAGATGGCAATTAATGTTATTGTAAGGTACTTGTTCAATATACACCACATTTCGGGCTGTTTTTCTCATTCTTTCAGAGTCTTGCAAGTTAATATACATTATCTAACCACTTCTTCATCTTTCAAGTCCATTTACTCATCATTCAAGTGTAAATGAGTAAGTTTTTGCTATTTAATTTGTCTTAATTCAATTGCTCAATGTGATTATGTTATTTATGCTAGTAATGAAATGTACTTAAACTAATTGTGTATTTTTAGTAGGTTGTTTATTTAATGTTTATACATTTAAGTTGTGTGTTTAAGTCTTTTCTTAATTAGTGTTATTGTTTAGGGTTTAATTAATAGGGTTTAGTGTAAGTAATGATATGTATTCAACCGAAATGTGTGTTTTAAGTAGTAATTATGTTATTTATATTGTAGTAATGATATGTATTTATCGAAATGTGTGTTTTAAGTATTGATTATGTTATTTATATTGTAGTAATGATATGTATTTAACCGAAATGTGTGTTTTAAGTAGGTTGTTTATTAGAATGAAAGAGTTTTAAGTGTTAAAAGTCTTAGTTTCCTTGTTTGAAACATCTTAAAAGGGGAAAATAGTCTTTGTTTCCTTGTTGGGGTTTAATTAGTAGGGTTTTCTTGTAAGTATATTTTGTTTTCTATTTGTGATAAATTTGCTTAGGTAGGGTTTTGAATTATTATATTGAATGTCTATAATGACTTGAATTGTTTTTTAAAAAAAAAAAACGATAATCGCAACTCTATGATTGTTGTCTCGTTCAACGGAGAATTTACGTACGATCCTCTCTATAACCGGTGGAATCATGTAAATGGATCGATGTTCTCATTATTTGTCCGAAAGAACATAAGATTGAATGCGTTGTTGGATAAATTGCATGTGAGGCTTGGTATTGACCGGTCCGTTTCAAAGCTTGGCGTAAAAGCTTTGTTTACTTATGATAGTGTGGGGAATATACCACCCGATGATATCTTAGACGACGAGACACTAAATGGTTACATCCAAGCGGCCTCGACGGTAAAAATGTGATTTTTTGCGTGAATGCTACACCAAATGGAGGCAAACAATGAACCGATATTTGAGGATGATGGCATTGATTTAAATCAAGATTACAATGCCCCGGATGATAACAATAATTCGGATTATAGTCTTGGTAATTTCCCTTCTCCGGTACAAGAACTTGCTACGAGATCCAAATTTTAATCCATTCGAGCAACATTATGGATGTAGTGGGTTTGAAAACAATGTTCCTACACAAAGGCTTGGTGAAGCTTCGGACCAACGCCGGTACCGCACCGGTCGGACCAAGTCATAATCTTTCAAATCATCCTTCACGTAGTCATGTTCGTGTTGAAATGGTTGGTGAATACACTACTCCGTTTGAATTCGGTCCTCCAAGTTATAATGTTATAAATAGCCAATCACATAATCCGTTTCAGTATCCTCCTAACCAACCTTCAAGTAGTCGTGCCCAACCTATCCAACAGCCATATAATTTGTTTGGTGGATCGATCCACTAGTTTTTTGGCTTCTCCGTTTGCACCTCATATTCAAACCGATCAAACGGGCAGGGATGACAACAATAATCAGGGTGCCAATGCTAGGGCTAGTGTACGAGAAGATTATTCATGGAGGATTCCCACATTTGAAGATGATGATTTACCGCGGTGTGTATCTACCGGTACGTTACATATGAATGACGTGAACGAATTGTTCATTGGGAAGCATTATGATTCTAAAGAAGATTTTAATTTGAAAATAAAATCGTATGCGGTTACCAATAATTTTCAGATGAGATTGGGTAGGTCGGACACACGTTGCTTGTATTACACATGTCTAAACGATACATGCAAATGGCATGTAAGGGCGAAAAGGGTGAAGACAAATACAACAAATACATTTGAGATCACAACATTGAATGATGTGCATACTTGTGCCTCTCGAATGCGGATAATGACAATCGACAAGCAACACCTATTGTTATTGCGAGTCTTCTAAGTCGAAAAATGGAAGAACTCGGCAATGAGTATAAACCCGCACATATTATGGAAGACATGCTCACAACTTATAGTGTACGGTTGACTTATTACCAAGCATACCGAGCTCACGAGATGATGAGAATGCTTTGGTTAGAGGTTCGCCGACGGAGTGTTACAATGTGATACCCTCGTACTGTGGATGGTGCGTGAGGCCAATGAAGGGACCTATGTTGACTTTCGGCTTGATAATCCGGGAAGGTTCGGTAGTTGTTTCATGGCTTTGGGAGCAAGTCGTCGTGGTTTCAAGTATTGTCGACCTATTTTGTGTGTGGACGCCACTCATCTAAAAACCCGTTTCTCAGGTCAACTATTTGTTGCTGTTGCTGTAGATGCCGGTGACCACCTATTCCCTATAGACTTCGGTATTGCTGAAAAAGAATGCAACGATTCATGGGGGTATTTCATGAGACAATTGAGGGTGGCCATTGAAGGTATCCATGCTGAAAATTTGAGCTTTATATCTGACAGACACAAGGCTATTAGAAATGCGGTTGGTCAGGTATTTCCTAATGCATATCACGGTGTTTGCTATCATCATTTAAAGGGCAATCTAACAAAAAAATGGAAGGATTATGGTTTTTGTGAAGACACATTCTATCAAACAAACCTATGCATTCTCGGAGGCCGAATTTCTCCGAAAGTACGCCCTAATCAAGACACAATGTCTTGGCGCATATTTAAAACTAGAAGAAATAGGTGCTGAACGGTGGGCGCTTGCCAAATTTCCTGGGAAAAGATACGCCTTAATGACAAGCAATTACGCCGAAAGTTTCAACCGTGCGATTAGAGGAGCTCGTCGTTGGCCCATTCCTAGCCTCTTGGAATTCATTAGAGCTACACTGCATAGATGGTATAATGATAGACGACAGAAGGCGCTTGATTGTGCGATGTGTTAGCACCGGAGATCGAGAAAATAGTGGCTGAGAATATTACCGATAGAAGGAAATTCAGGGTTAAGCCTTGTTAACCGCGATGAATTTGAGATTCATGGAAATAACTTGCTTCACGGGGTGGTAAATCTACGAGAGAGGAAGTGTTATTGTGGTTATTTTGAGAAAATGGAAATACCATGTACGCATGCTATAACAAATTACAAAGACACGTAGAATTAGTCCACCCGAACTCTGTTCACAGTATTATAGAGCTGAATGTTTCAAGGAGATTTACATGGGTAGCATATATCCAGTTCCTAACAGGGAGGATTGGGATGTTCCGGAGGCGGTAAGAAACATGAAAGTCGGAGTGCCTAATATGAGATATGCGCCTGATGCTAGTGGAGCTCCAAGAAGAGGTAGAATTAATACCACTAGAATTCCTTCTGAATGGGAACGTCCAGGCCATCAGAATGTATGTACTAACTGCAAACATCCAGGACATAACAGAGCTAGTTGCACGCAATACCGGTAGGATCGTTATCAGAATGGATTGTTATTGATTTTTTTTATGGTGGTATTAGAATGGATCGTTATTGTGTAACGTATTAATAGAATGTAGTATTTTATTAATGGATTGTAGTAATGATTGTGTTCGGTTATTAATCGGAATCAAGTTTGTCTTGTATTACACTACCTCTGTAAAACTAACAGTAATTATTACGGGGTTTACACACAAGAAAAAAGAGTAATATTACATTGAGATAACAATAAGATGACGCTTAAATAAACTAAGGGTGATCAATATATAGGATAGGATGACGCCTAAATAAATGATCTTCAATATTTAGTAATCACCACATTAAACACGACGTGATTTTCTATAGGTTGATCAATAACTTCAAAGCTGCATTCATCTCCCGCGTTTAGGTCATTGTCCGTAATGAAATCATACAACCCGCTTAAACGAACTTTTTCATTTACCATATAGACAATTCTAGCAGGCCATGATTCCCCTGTGGCAATTCGCAGTTCCACGGTCTTGTTTCGCAACATGTCGTTTGTTCTCGCAAATGCCTTTGGAATACTCTACAAATCACAAACAAATTTAAATACTGTTTCAAAATGGGTAAAAAAAATATAAAACAAGAAGACAACTAAAAATATATTAAATATCTCACCACATAATAACAACCATGTGAAAATACCCAGTTTGGCAGCGTCGTCTAAAAATGGGGATTTCGGTTACCTGCACCTGCACCTGCATCATCAACTGCATCATCACCTGCATCATCATCTGCATCATCGATCTCAGAAAAAGTCTTCTGACAAGAAGTGTGATCATAAAGAAGAGTGTCGAAAATGAAATCCCCCCGTGTTCAAACACTATAAACTCCCTCTCATTCAAGTAATGAGCCGCCACATACTCCTCCCAACCTTCCCCAAAGAAACGAAGATTTCCATTGTCTGTGGCTCCAACTCTCACTTCCCATGTCCCTAATCGGCTTTTGAGAACGGCCCTATCTAGGTTCCTCAGCGTGTCGTTCAACCTATTAACGTATGCTGGAGGTAGTGTCTATGAAAAAAGAAACATTTCACGTTTGTTTGATCATAATAAAAGTAAATAAAAGTAAATAAATTAATAATGACATACCAAACTTGTTGCGAAACCGCCATCAAGAACTTTAAAGAAACGATCATTATCCATTTCAAAGAGTTTGAAGGTGAAGAAGTGTAAATTGAAAGGTGAAGGTGAAGAAGTGTAAATTGAAAGGTGAAGAAGTGCTTCTCTTTACACTACTTAAAAGAGTTTGAAGAAATCATTTAAAGGGCTCGTACTTGTTCAACAACAATAATTGCATGTAACACACTAGTACTTGCATTCCCTACGTTTGAACGTAGAGAATGTTGCATTACCTACGTCTGAACGTAGATAATGTTGCTTTGCTACGTTTGGACGTAGGCATTCCCTACGTTTGAACGTAGATAATGCAACATTCTCTACGTTTGAACGTAGGAATTGTTGCATTACCTACGTTTGAACGTAGAGAATGTTGCATTATCTACGTTCAAACGTAGGGAATGTTGCAGCCATACATTTATATTAAAGAACGATCATTATCCATTTTAAGTTGAGTTGTTTTTTAAACAAATTGAATACTCATCAAAACAACATCACCAAAAATATAAATGGCTACCAACATACAACAAAATACCAAAAATATAACATACACCAAAAATTTCCAAAATTAACATACACCAAAAATTCCAAAATTAACATACACCAAAACAATGTTTCTACAAATTAGTTTACAATCGTACTATTTGATTAAAAAGTTGGACAGAAACTTTTTTCCGGAACAACGGCATGTTCTTATGATGGAGGAGCGAAAAATCTTCCTTGTGCAACAAATGCTCAATGAATTTTGCCGTGTATAAACCACAATCACCCCTGTATAAAATGGATAGTGTCAGAATAGTGTAGATTGTATAATGTGATAAATAGTTAGAAGTTTATAACACTTACGGAATTGGCATTTGTGGTACGTCTTCTACTATTTTCACTTCCAAAGGAGGCTTCGCCGGATCAACCATTTTTGGGAGTTGACGTAATCGTGCATCGGTCTCGAACACTTTCCTAAACGAAACTCCCAACCTATTGATGCTGGCTTCTACATCAGGCTTGTACTTTTGCCCCGACAGACAATCAAACAACATAACCTTCCATTGGGGAATAGACACTTGCACGGCTGCCCAGTGAGATGTAATAATGGCCCAGGGAGTGTATATCACAGTGTTTTCATCCCACTTCTGAAGGTACTGAGTCACAAACACTGGAATTTCAGTATTTGTGAGTGCATCAACTGATCCGCAATAATAAGCAAAATCTGAGTACGCAATGGCTTAATGTGGTGTGAAGCATGCTGGATATGATTCCATTTGGCGTTCTACCAAGTCCATATACGCATCCACATGCTGTACGTATTCAAAATTGAAGTTAGAGATAATGAAATAAGAAATATGCAAGTGAAGTCAAAAGAATATACCGTAGCCTCCAACTCCATTAGTGGATTGCGGAGACGTGACCACCAAACATAAATCACAATCAAACAACATATACATTATCAATCCCAATGTAACACCATACACATGCTTCCATTTCCCATTTTTCTATCAAATTCAATATCATAAATTACACTACATTATCAAATCAAAAATTATAACACTATCATACATATTCTCACATATTAATAATTTTACATTAATTTACTTCTAAAACCTATCATACATATCATTACGCTTCATTTCAATAGAATTAGCCCCATTAATTCGAATCAAATAACAATATGAAAAATATATACATTAAATTCAATATAAAGTAGAAATCATAGCTTTCTACGTCCAAACGTAGTGTTTCTACGTCAAAACGTAGACAAATCACGTTCGGACGTAGAGATCCGTGTCTCTACGTCCAAACGTAAAAACCTTACGTTCGGACGTAGAGACACACGGATCTCTACGTCCGTAAAGCATAATCCGTACGTTCGTACGTAGAGACACATTTCTCTACGTCCAAACGTATAATACTTCCTTCATACGTCCAAACGTATGAACCTTCATACAAAACAACCCATCTTAAACCCAGAAAACGACAAATCAAACAATCAAAATCAATATAATGATTATCAAGGACCACCACAAACCACTCTACAATAAATATTCGGAAATAACAAGCACATGCTAAAGTGAAATTAATATGATATACTATAAAAGAATATTAGGGAAAATACATACCCTTTCGCTTTCAACCGCCATTGCACTTGAGAGATTGTGAAATTGTGAAATTGCTCTATCAGAATTTCTTGCTAAAATCGCCAAAAATCGCCACTCAGAATTTGAAATATGATAGGAAGAAAGAAGATTAAGGATTATGCGAGATTATGAAGGACAAGTATGTGAACCGTTTAAACATATTGTCACCTACGTTTAAACGTAGATATATCTACGTTCAGACGTAGATATATCTACGTTCAGACGTATATAAATTTCAAAAATAAACCTTTGGATTTCCCTACGTTTAAACGTAGTTTATCTACGTTTGAACGTAGAAAATCTACGTTGGAACGTAGAATATCTACGTTTAAACGTAGGGATAGATCAACTGCAACGTTTTAAGTTACTTATATTTCCCTACGTCGGAACGTAGAAATCTCTACGTCTGAACGTAGATATCTCTACGTTTACCATATTTTTCATGTCAGAAAAGGCACAACCTGATTTTCAAGTGTCAGGTCTGACACGACTTGATTTTCCAATTTCTGGTACGACGGTACCCAATCTCGGTGCCGCACATTTGCGGTGCCAAAATCATTACCCATTGAATAAATATAAAACTTTTTTATATAACCGGGTACATTTGTTTTTACTCCATCCGTTTTAAATAACTGATGCAGTTGTCAAAAAACACACATATTAATGATATGAGTTAATGGTTTAATTTGAATGTCAAAATGACTAAAAAACCCTTAGTATATATACTTAATGCAATGTTGTGTTTAATCTCTCACTCCTTAATAAATAAGGTATATATATGTAGGAAAAACACAATAAATGCTGCATTGGGAATATAATTACCTCAGTTATTTGGAACAAATCTTTCTGATAATGGCCTTAATTATTTCGGAACGGAGGGAGTATTTTCATAATGAATTTTTAAATCTTGTTTATATTTCCAAAACATTCCTTGCTCTCATAGCCAGTTTTTTTTTTTGGGACACAATCCTGGAGTAATATTTTGTTTTGAGAAGTATTAAGAAAAAGAGAAAATTAGGTATAAAAGCACATTAGATCAAAGTATTACGTTTTGAGAAATGATTATTCCACAACAAAGTGTCACAACAACTTTTTTCACCATTGATTTTTTTAGGACCCGTTTGAATTAATATGTCCACATCATAATCTATGGTTCAAAAGTATGTTGTGGAATTTTGTTGTGAACATTTGTTGTGGCATTATCACTACTCTTAGGTTTTAATCTACACTTGTGTATTTAGTTGCAATAAAGACAAAATAAATTTTACCGGACGAATATACCCCTATTCTCCTAAATAACATATCCGACGCAAATTGATGCGGATCGGGATCAAAAACCAACCACGTCTCCTCTTTCAAATGCATTAGACTTTCGAGGTTAACAATAGAAGCCGGAATCTAAGCCGGTCGAAATCATATCTGTAAAGTCCTACATCTATAAAGTAATAGTCTGCCCACCTATGAAGCACCGACACTTCAATATGGGTGATGTGCGCCGTGTCCGATACTTTTCCGACACGACACGCCCCGATATGTGTCCGACACGTGTCGGCTAATTAAAATAATAATATTTAAAATTTTAGTATCGGACACTCTTCCGGCACGTTGTCGACACCCCCCGACACGGAGCCGACACTCCCGACGCTATTGAACGCAATTATTTTTTCAATTTAACTTTTTTATTTATTCATGGTTTCTTCTATATATATATATATATCACGTGTCGCTGACGTGTCACGTCCTTATATTTTGGAATTAGCCGTGTCGCCGTGTCCGTGTCGTGTCGTGCGGCGTATCCGTGTCCGTGTCCGTGCTTCATAGCTGCTCACCCTCATATAAGTGTGAGACATAAAAGTCTTGACAACTTAGGTTAGCCCTTTTAGACCAAGAAAGGACGGCGGTCTAAGCAGTTGAATGTATCATTTATGTCTCATTCAACGCTACCAGACCCGGGGTGTGGCGAGTGAATGGTATCAAAGCCAACTATCAGACAGACCTATGTACCACACCATGAGAGACGGTAGGGGCCACCTATAAACTCCTCTAATAGGGACGAAACCGTGACAAGTCCACTGGGACAAGTCCTAGCGAGTACATTGGTCCCTTATAAGGTGGGGAGAATGTAAAGTGTCACATGTGTAAAGTAATAGCTTACTCACCCTCATATAAGTGTTAGACATATATGTTAGGTGTAGTGCCCGAAAGACAATTTGTGTAATTGTTTTTAATGGATGACAGAATTTATCTCACCTTATTACTTGCTTTGTGCTTGTAAGTAATACACTTTGCAAACCCTAAGTATAGTATGTAACCACTTAACTCGGTGTATGGATTACATGTGAGGATTGAGTTAGTGGAGATATGCTTAAACTATTAGTCCGTGGTGAACTTAATCAGAGTTTAGGGTCTCTTGATTAAAACACCAATAATGCGCCCGAACACCTTAGGGTGTGATAGTCTTATCCGGACTGTCGGTAGAGGTACCTACGTGGGGCATTTATATATGATGGCATTCATATAGAATTTGGACCGATTTAATCGTATTTCTTGGTATAATTCCGTAATCGAGGAATCTTATTAAATCATTAGATGATCATATATGGATCAACCTTAATCCCGAGGTGATCACGAGGTCTTTGCTTGTCCCGGGGTAGTGTTTGATGTGTTAGTTACGGTTCACTTTAATATGTGTTCCAAGCCACTTCTCATTGGCACTATCTCCGGATGAGTGAGTAGTTCGATTTTCACGGACATGGAATCCATTCCTTCCTCGGGAAGTAGAGAGACGATCCCTTTATTTGTTAGCCCTAAGAAAGTGATCGATCCCGGGAGTTCATATTTGACTAATTAGCTACTAGTCAGATATGTGTGCTAATTGATCATCAGGGGGTTAATGGTAAATAAGGATAAGATATTCGAGTCGGGTTCACGGAGACTTCCCACTCGGAATGGACGGTCTATGGAGGGTTAATCCGTATGTAGTGATTATATCAATGGACGCTTATTCACTCATGGGTTGAGTATAAGTATACATCTATAATCGGTAGAGTTCGGTTTCGGGTTTATGGTGGTGTAATCCCGGAATTAATAATTAATGTACTTATTCTGTTCGATGAATAATTAATTATTGGAGCTACTGGTTATAGGTCCATGGTCCCCGATGTGGCTTCTGTAATTCGGACTAATAATCTTGTTGCTTGGGCCTCAGTGATAATTAATTGGCTGGGCTGATTAATTGATATGCATGGATATTATTTAGTTGGGCTAAATAATATAATACACATAAAAGACATTTTATGTGGGCTTTTAACCCTAAAGTGGCGCCTCAATCTATTAATTATCACAAGAATTATTATTTTTGTGATGTGGAAAATAAAAGATATTCTTGTTATATGATTGGTTGGATGACTTGTTATTTGATTTCCTATTGGTCAATGCTTGTCACAATTAGTCATTAAGAAAAATATCCTTTTATTTTGATTAATTAATTAATTATTTAATTAATTAATACTTGGAGGCCAAGGATTTACTCTCCTATAAAAGGAGAGTTATTCCAAGGGAAATTTACATTGAAGATTTCGACCCTAGCCACAAAATAGAGAGAAAAATTAGTTTTCTTGTCTTAGGTTCTAGAAGAAGAAAAACTTGAAGTTTTTCTTGGTGTTGCATATCAAGGAGGTTCGTGTATCAAGAAGGGTGTCCACCAACCGCCGTTTGGAGAACACATCGGAAGATCAAGTCGACTCTTCCCGTTATTGGTAACATGATCTTAACCCCCTTGTAGTAGTTTAAGTCCTTTAATTATGTATTTTGATATATAAATCGTGATCCATCCGCTGCGCGTAGATCTAATTCGTTTAGATCTAAGAACCTGCATCCTTCAATATAAGTCTTGTCAACTCAGGTTAACCCTTTTAGACCAAGTGAGGACGACGGTCTAAGCAGTTGACCGGATTATTTATGACTCATTTAGCGCTACCAGGCCCGAGGTTCGGGGCGTCACAAGATTGCAGAACGTCAATAAACTCGTGATTACCAGCTGTGAGCTTGTTGGAATTCTCCCATTTGTTTTACAAATTTCCACATTGTAACCTAAATTCCTCGAATACGACATCAAATTTTGCCGTAGCATATGCTTTTCTAGGTAAGAGAAAACTGCGATTTCTCTCATCACATGTATATAAAGAAGATTCTGTTAAGAATATGCTTTGCTCGTATATCTGGTCCAATCTACAATCGAGCCGTCAATTGAGGACTCGGCCTCTTTGTCCACCAACACCGAAGGCAAAATAGTGTCGGCTTCATCTATGAGATAATCATTCACAAGCTCTGATACATTGTCTTCAGCTCCACCATGTTCGTTGCCACTACTAACATTTTCATTGAGATTTTTGGCATGAACTTTATTAGAAAAAAGACTATCAAATTGAAATCTTCTACCAAAATTAGATGACGTATCTTTTTGGGTATGGGTTAAAGAGTTAAAAAAATGATTAAAACTATGGATATTATTTTGGAAGATAATGGGGATTGCTTTAAAAAGTAGTAGTTCTAAGGATAATCGCATTCATATGTGCTAGTTATGATTGAGGGTGCACTGTAAGACAAAAGTTTTATGGGGTGATACTACGTGAGGATTGAGGGCGTCACTATGAGGACACTATTTTTCTGAAGTGTCATTGTGGCTAAAGGTGTTACGGTGACCAAAAGTGTGATTGTAAAATACAAAAAATTTTGAGGTGTTATTGTGAGGATTGAGGGCGTTAGTGATGTGTTTTTTGGGGTGTTATTGCGATGACAAGTTTTTGGGGTGTTATTGTGAGATTGAGGGTGTCAATGTGAGGACACTAGTTTTTTGGGGTGTTACTGTGACTGAAGATGTTACGTTAAAATACACAAGGTTTTTTTCGGTGTTGCTTCAAAATTACAATGTGTCACTGTGATGTGTTTTCGTGGTGTCACTGTGAAGACACAAGTTTATTGAGCTCTTACTGTGAGGATTGGGTGTGTCACTGTGAGAACACTAGTGTTTTTGGGGTGTCACTGTGATGAAATGTATTATTGCAAAATAGACAAGTTTTTTGGTGTTTTACTGTGACGACTTAAGGGTGTTACTGTGATTATAAGGTGTTAGCGCAAAATTATAAAACGTTATTGCAAAGAGTCACTGAAATACATAATGTGTCACTGTGATGGTGTTAGCGTACATTGTTAATAAAAGGTGTTACTGTGACGGTGTTACTGCAAACGTTGTGACAATCGCAATGGACGTAAATGTTTTTTTTTTCGGAATTAAAAATTTTGTCGAAAATATCGTATAGGTTATCAAAATAAAGAGGACGAAAAAAATAGATTATAGTGAAAGAATTTTTATTATCGGTGATTTAAATCAAAAGTTACGACATTCTAAAAAAACACAAATTGAACGTTTATTGAAGAAAAAATGAAAAAAAGGGAAACTGGGAACATAAAGGAGGAATAAAACAAGTCGACTAAGTGAGGGTACGTGCATCTGGATAGAACATGTTTTTTTTTTTTTTATATATATAGGGTGTGTTTGTCTAGTGTCTATTAGTATTTTATTATTTTTACAATTTTTTTCCTATAGTGTCCTATTTAGTTATTTTGTTTTAAAAGTAAATTTTAGCCTCTTCACCCTAAAAATAATACTCCCTCCGATTCTCCTCTAAGGTACGTTCCATGATGAAAAAAATTTTAGTCAGGTCCTACCTCTAAGTAAGAGTCAAACTCTGCAGATACGACCCGAGTCGAACTCCGGATTAGCCGGACCAGTTGGTTCTGGATACCGGGAGCTTTAAGGAAAAAAAAATAGTAATTAAGTTAAAAGTTTCCTTATGTGTGAAAAAGTATTGGAAACCATCCAACCCATATTTTTTTTGGGTTTGAAATAACAATCCAAAGTCCAAACCATTAAACGAATAATTTTTTTTAAAGTTCGAACATATATATATATATATATATATATATATATATATATATATATATATATATATATATATATATATATGATGTCGAAAATATCACCAACAAGTGTGAGAGGATTTAACGATGGATATCTGGCTAAAATGAGTGATTTCTCCGGTGATTGCGTGGCGGCGCTCAAGAACAAGATGAAGAAAATATTGTGTTTTGGAGGGAATATGAGCTGAGCCTGAAAGGCTGCCTTTGTACCATTTGTAAGGGATCAAGTCATGCGTAGTTATGGGAAAAAGAGAGAGATCCCCTTGTAAAGGAGGTGAAAGTGATATTTATAGAGGCCTGAAGCTGGCGAGAGCAGGACAGTTGGCAGGCTGCGAGCCTGTGGGCTGAAAGCCCTTGGCGGGCAGAGAGCCTTTGGCGAGCGTAGTATATGAACTTTGTTGCTTAGTTGTGTTGGGTTTGTTTACGTTGAAGGATGGCGAGTTGGATGGGTGACCGGGTCGGCCCTCGAGTGCTTTGTATCGAGCTAGCTATTTGCTGCTTCATTCCCGTTGCCTTGGCCAAAGATGAGGATCGTGATAGCGTGAGGCGGAGCTGGACCGATTACCTATCCGTTACTGGGCTTTTGTCTCTTTTTTGGATTTGGCGGGGCTTTGCCGATTTTGGCATATCAATGGCCCCCTACTCTTTGAGCTATTCATTGTACTTGTGAGAGTCATGGAGTAAGTTTGTAGATGACTTGATGTACCGTTTGCCGAGACGACTATTGCAGAGTGATCTGTTGACATAGCGTAAGGCTTATTTAGTCTGTTGGTGTCGTGCTTAGATGGCGTATAGACAGACAAAAGATTTGCTCGAGTGCGAGCTCCAAATATGATGCCGAGCTGAAGTCGGGCTTATAAAAGATTCACTCGAGGGCGAGTTCTGAATATGATGCCGAGATGAAGTCGGGCTTATAAAATATTCACTCGAGGGCGAGCTCTGAATATGATGCCGAGCTAGAGTTGGGCTTATAAAAGATTCGCTCGAGGGCGAGCTCTAAGTATGATGGAGTCGGGCTTATAGAAGATTCGCTCAAGGGCGAGCTCCAAGTATGATGCCGAGCTGGAGTCGGGCTTATAAAAGATTCGCTCGAGGGCGAGCTCCAAGTATGATGCTGAGCTAGAGTCGGGCTCATAAAAGATTCGCTCGATGGCGAGTTCCAACTATGATGCCGAGCTGGAGCCGGGCTTATAGAAGATTCGCTGGAGGGTGAGCTCCAAGTATGATGCCGAGCTGGAGTCGGGCTTATAGAGTCGGGCTTATAGAAGATTCGCTCGAGGGCGAGCTCCAAGTATGATGCCGAGCTGGAGTCGGGCTTATAAAATATTCGCTCGATGGCGAGTTCCAAGTATGATGCTGAGCTGAGTCGGGCTTATAGAAGATTCGCTCGATGGCCAGCTCTAAGTATGATGCTGAGCTGGAGTCGGGCTTATAAAAGATTCGCTCGATGGCGAGTTCCAAATATGTGTTGAGCAGGATTCGGGCTTATAAAATATTTGCTCGAGGGCGAGCGGACGCGCCTTATAAATATTCGCTCTTTTATGGCGTTCCAATTATGCGACTCGGGCTTATAAAAGCGGGGGAGTTCCGCGCTAGTTGGGATTATAAAAGCGGATGGACCCGGATGCTGCCGACGGAGCTTATAAAGCGGACGGGCTTATAAAAGTGCCGCGCTCTAAGTATGATGCCGATTTATGAAGCGGACGGACTTATGTGCCACGCTATGAAGCGGACGGGCTTAGACAACTTTTATAACATAAAGCGACTCGCTGCTGGGGCCGCGATATGAAGCGGACGGATCCGTATGCCGCGCTATTATGCGGACGAGCTTATGTGCCACCGCGCTATGAAGAGGACGGGCTTAGGACGAGCTTTGTGCATATGAAGCGACTCAACCGACTCGCTACGGGGGCCGCGCTATGAAGCGGACGGACCCGGATGCCACACTATTAAGCGGACGGGCTTATGATGCCGCGCTATGAAGCGGACGGACATGTGATGCCGCGCTATTAAGCGGACAGAAATGTGTGCCGCGCTATTAAGCGGACAGGCTTGTAGTTGGTGAAGAGAAATCCCGCGTCCATGGCAAGCGGATCTCTGGTGGTTGTAACAGTTGGGGGAGTTCCAAAAATAAGATAGCTCAACCCGCCACGTCAGGTGGGGTGAGTTCCAAAAAATGATACAGCATAAACACTCAAGTTGCTGAAATGAGAATAAATGCTAATGAGAGCTCGTACCTGGAGAGCTTGTAATAAGAGAGCTCGTTGATGGAGAGCTTATAATAAGAGAGCTCGTTGATGAAGAGTTGGAGAGCTTGTATCTTGGAGAGCTTGAGAGCTCGCATCTTGGAGAGATGGAGATCTCGTATCTTGGAGAGATAGAGAGCTTATACTTGGAGAGCTGGAGAGCTCGTATCTTGGAGAGCTTGAGAGAGCTCACATCTTGAAGAGATGGAGAGCTCGTACTTGGAGAGCTCGTATCTGGAGAGCTCATAATGGACATCTTGTATCTGAGATCTCATAATGGAGAGCTCGTATCCAGAGAGTTCATAATAAAGAGCTCATATCTGGAGAGCTCATAATGGAGAATTCGTATTTGGATAGCTCATAATCGAGAGCTCATAGTGAAGAGCTTGAGAGCTCGTACTTGGAGAGCTTGAGAGCTCGTATCTGGAGGGCTCGTAGATGGAGAGCCCATTCTGGCGAGCTTATATCTGAAGAGTTCATATCTGGCGAGCTCATTCTGGCGAGCTCATAGTTGGAGAGCTTAAAATAAGAGAGCTCATTGTTGAAGAGCTTAAAAGCATGTAGTGGAGAGCTTGAGAGCTCGTACTTGGATAGCTCAAGAGCTCGTATCTGGAGAAATCGTAGCTTGCGAGCTCATTCTGGCGAGCTCATATCTGGAGAGCTCATTTCTGGAGGCCTCATATCTGGCGAGCTCATATCTGGAGAGCTCATATCTGGCGGCCTCAAATCTGGAGAGCTCATTTCTGGTTGAACCCAACAAACTCATACGATCTGCAAGCAAAGAGCTAGAGAATGTCGGCGATAGTGATGTCTCCGGTGAGATGGTGGCCGGAAATCCTAAGAATCCAAAGAGAGTGGTGATAAATCAAACGCAAACTCTATGGATTGTGTGTCTTTTCTTCATTAAACGTACTTGCTCAATGAAAAAACTTGAAGAGCAGCTCCAGGCATGTGTTGAAGTTGATGAATGCCGGTCGGAAAACCAAAAATGGGCAGTTAGGGTCGCCAGAAAACAAAAAATATGCGCTGATCTGACGATAAGATCTTAGAGATTTTGATGAAGATCTTGTTGAAGGCCTGGAAATCCGGATGAACTGGATGAAGATTCCGTCGAAGGTTCAGCCGGAAAACCAAAAATAGGCGGTTTTAGGCCGCCAGAGCTGGAAAATCGCCGCTATAAATCTTGGATCTTACCGGAAAACATGCTGAAAATGTCGATTTCCCTGTAACGGAAGCAACTGATGATGTCGAAAATATCACCAACAAGTTTGAGAGGATTTAACGATGGATATCTGGCTAAAATGAGTGATTTCTCCGGTGACCGCGCGGCGGCGCTAAAGAACAAGATGAATAAAATATTGTGTTTTGAGGGGATTATGAGCTAAGCTTGAAAGGCTGCCTACGTACCATTTGTAACGGATCAAGCATGCGTAGTTCTAGAAAAAAGAGAGAGCCCCTTGTAATAGAGGTGAAGGTGATATTTATAGAGGCCTGGAGCTGGCCAGCTAGCGAGAGCAGGACAGCTGGCAGACTGCGAGCTGGAGGGCTGAAAGCCCTTGGCCGGTAGAGAGCTTTGGCGAGCGTCGTACATGAATTTTGTTGCTTTGTTGTGTTGGGTTTGTTTGCGTTGAAGGATGGCGAGCTGGAGGGGCGAGCGGGTTGGCCCCCCAATGCTTTGTATCGAGCTTGATGTTTGCTGCTTCATTCCCGTTGTCTTGGCTAATGACGAGGATCGTGATAGTGTGAGGCGGAGCTGGACCGAGGACCCTATCTGTTGGGCTTTTGTCTATTTTCTCGGTTTTGGCGGTGCTTTGCCGATATATATATATATATATATATATATATATATATATATATATATATATATATATAATAATAATAATAATAATAATAATAATAATAATAATAATATGTTTTAGAAAGTGTTTTAAATCAATTACCCGCCCAAACCCGCATTCTTCGAATGATTGTTTTATTCAAAACACATAAAAATATTCAGGATTATATACATTGAATGATTATTTTATATACATCACTCTATGTTCATCCTAATCTATAGTGGATTGACGTATGCATTTTTGGTTACTAATTTTTTATTCCACCAACCTTCAAAACAGGTACAAAACACAAATTACTACACAAATAGTGTGCATGTACCCTAATCTAATCTATACTGGATTGACGTATGCCTTTTTTTATTGTGGTTGCAGGCTTTGGATACTAATTTTCATATTCAATTAACCACAAAACTCAAATTACTACATAAATAGTGTATATGTTCATACTTCAGTTGCATTTTTTTATTACACGGTAAAAAATAAATTCAAACACACAAAAATTCCACTAAAAAATAAATTATCATTGTTCCAACAATTATTCCACTAAAAAAAATTCTTAAGATCGAGTAAACCCATCCAACCATTTGGACTGGAAATAAAAATCCCAAATTACTGTGTGATTTGAATGCATTTCATTTATTCATTTTCACCCATTTATTCCACTAAAAAATCCTACTAAAAAAGAATTAATGCAAATCATTATTTAAGGCATAAGATTTAGTGCGTGATTTACCAAAATCATTGTTTCAAAAATTAAAATTTGAATGCATTTCATTTATTCATTTCGATCCATTCATAAGATCCAGCAATCATTTATTTATTCCACTAAATTTTTTACGGTCTGAAGTTTTCATGGTTTAGATCAATAGTATTCGTAATTTGTTTTGTATAGCAAATCGTTCATAAAATATGGATTCACAAGAGACAACCGGAAGTAAGCGACGACGAACCATCATTTTGGAAGAAGGACCATCTACCGCCACTCCTGGCTCTACATCTTCCCGTGGTATTATTCAAAGTATATATAGATGATCCATAATTTTTCACATACACATTTACGTTTGTTTACATTTAAATTTTTCAATGAACTACTTTAGGTTCGTCTGTTAGTGAACCGTCTGAAATTGTGAACATCACTCAAACGGATACACTTCAACTTCTAGGTACACTTCTTTAAACTATTCCAGGAAAATATATCTGTTAAATCTAATATTTACACAACAAAATTTTCATGTGTACGTGCCCCTTCAGACGGTAACTTGGTTGACATTCAAGTAGTGCTTGATACAACCAATGTCAATGAAAATGTGGTTGGTCCCCTTGGCGCATCAATCATCAAGGATGCCGATGCTTTTCAGCCTGGAGGTATGAAATGCACGATATGCTATTTCAACGAGTGTATCAACAACCCTGCACTGGATTTGACAAAATTTTCATGCTCTTTTAATGACTTATGTATCTTCAGACGATAACATGTTTGATGTTCAAGTGGCCCTCGATGAACCCGAGGTTAATCTAAATGCGGATGTTTTTGACGATGCTTTGGTTGACAATGAAGTGCCCTCTCATACTTCTAATGTTCATGTAAATGTGGATGGTCACCTTCAACAAGAACATGTCCATGATTACGATACTTTTCAGCCCGTACGTAGGTATGAAATGCAACCATATATATTTCAAATTCCTGATTAAATTTTCACACACAAAACACATAAATGATCAACCATATATATACGCACACACACACTTAGGTAGATAGATAGGTATCTGGATAGACATATAATATATAGTTACATATGATCAAGGAGATATTCTGCTTCGTACCCCACGAGATGACTTATGTGGCTCTTCAGACGAAAACATGGTTGACATTCAAGTAGCCGTTGATGAACCTGGGGTTAATCTAAATGATGTTATTCCTCTTGAGGTTGCGCAAATTCAAAGTACGCATGCTACTCAACTTAGAGGTATGAAATAGAACGATAGAATTATTGGTACACCATAGTATAATCATTTTCACATTCATCGCCATTTATGTCTCTTGAATGGTATCGATGATGAATACGTTGATTACCAACGCTTGCTCCACGCACTCATCTCTTATCCAATGTACAGTTTCCCGTTTCATATATGTATGTACATCTATAGGTGTACATCGAACAAGACAACGGCGTTTACGCTTTCAAGGACTGCGTTGGAGTTTTGGGCTACGACAATCCGTGTGCCCAAATTGCAGTGCTCTAATGTGGATCGAAGAGAAGGTGTCTAATAGTTCTATAACATCACCTAAGTACCACCTATGCTGCTGTCAAGGAAATATATGTCGATCTGCCTAAGTTGCCTCAAACACCGGACTTACTGAACAACTTGCTTAAGCATGCAAGTTTCAGGGAACATATCAGATTGTATAACAACATGTTTTGCTTCACTTCAATTGGAGGAAAGATCGATCATTCCATAACCAATACCCGAGGCCCATACACGTTTCAAATTAGTGGAGAAAATTATCACTTGATTGGATCACTTTTGCCTACTCCCGGTGAAAATGCCAAATTTATAGAGTTGTACATTCATGATACAGACAATGAAATACACAACAGGATTAATGTGGTTAGGAGAGACAACGCTCCCGGTCTAAATATGACAACCATAGAGGGTTTGAAAAATATGATAGATGCTATCAACCCATATGCAAAGGTATTTAGGAGTGCGAGAAACGAGTTTCGCAACAACCCTGCACTGGATCTGACACTTAGAATCATACATGACAGGGGTGGTCGTCAATACATACGACCAACATCTAACGAGGTTGCAGCTTTGGTAGTTTCTGGAACGGCCAGCGTTGATGCACATCGTGACATTATTATATGCACTCATCAAGGCCGTCTCCAACGAATTTCCGAGTTACACCCTTCATAAATGCCACTACAATACCCGTTGCTTTTTCCGTACGGAACTGATGGATGGAGTAGTGATATACAATATTCAGAAACCACCACGAGACGTCGAGAAAAAGTATCTATGCGTGACTTTTACGCATATAGAATGCAATATCGATCAATTGATCGAGGGGACTAATTTATTGCAAGGGGGGAGGTTATTTCAGCAGTTCACCGTAGATTGTTGGGCTGCTGTTGAACATAATAACTTAAATTACTACCGTACTCATCAAGCTCAATTGCGAGGAGATGTGTATCAAGGAATCGAAGATGCTATTGCTGCTGGTGACAGTGATACGTCTATGGTTGGACGAAGGTTCATTTTACCATCATCATTCACAGGCGGACCAAGGAATATGATGCGGCACTACCAGGATGCAATGGCGATATGTAGGCATTTTGGAGCCCCTGACTTATTCATTACTTTCACGTGTAATCCAAAATGGATTGAAATCACACAAGAATCATCGGCATTCCCCGGTCAACGTGCAGAAGATAGGCCAGATATTGTTTCTAGAGTATTTCATATAAAGCAAAAGCGGTTGATGAATGAGTTTAAAAAGAACAGTCTACTGGGTAGGGTGCAAGCAGGTACTACCTCTTCGTTTTGAAATTTATACGTATTAGGTAACTAATATTAATTCTACAATTATTTTTCATTTATGTTCGCACCATCCTTTCAGATTTTTCTGTGATAGAGTTTCAAAAATGTGGGCTACATCACTCTCACATTGCTTTGACATTCATCAATGAAGATAAGCCAACTACTATAGAAGATATTGATGCCTTGATATCCGCAGAGCTCCCAGATAAAGATGTCGATCCAATTCTTTTTGAATATGTAACAAAATTTATGTTGCATGGGCCGTGTGGAGAGGCATACCCAAATGCACCATGTATGGTAGATCGGAAATGTTCCAAACATTATCCTAAGAGATTTTGTGAGGTCACCACTATGACCGAAGATGGATATGTTGTGTACAGACGTAGAAACGACCCTTCAAAAACTACTGAGATAAATGGTTTCGTATTTACTAATCAGTGGGTTGTTCCTCACAACCCACTTACGTTGCTTTGTCTTGAGGCACACGTGAATGTGGAAAAGGTTGCACACCCAAAGTTAACTAAGTACATTTATAAATACATGACAAAGGGGGCTGATCGTGCAAATGTGTTGATTGTCAATGATGCAAACAATCGTGACTCTACCGGACAACCGAACAATGATGCTGTTAACGAAATCAAAGACTATTTGGACTGCAGATACATATCTCCAATTGAGGCTTGCTGGAGGATATATGATTTTGAACTTCAACGGCAGTACCCTTCAGTTATAAAATTACAATATCATCTTCCCAATCAGCAGTGGATTAATTTTTCCAATCAAGATAGTATGTTCGATGTTGTCGGTCGTGAACAACTTCACGATACGATGTTGACTAAATGGTTTGAGGCTAATAGAAATAACATAGACGCTCGATCATTAACCTATGTTGAGTCCCTACAAGCTGGGTTTGGAATAAGTCTATGAAGAAGTGGACCCCAAGGCAAAACCACAAATGCATTGGGCGGTTGCCTTATGCACAACCAACCTCAGGAGAACGTTACTATCTTCGAATGTTGTTACATAAAGTGAATGGGGCGGTAAGCTTTGATCATCTTAAAACTGTAGAGGGTATAACACACCAAACATTTAAGGCAGCGTGTGTTGCACTTGGTCTTTTAGACGACGATAATGAATGGGATCAAGCTATATCCGAAGCATGTACTTGGGCGTCCCCTAAGAAATTAAGAGACATGTTTTGCACAATGTTGATCTACTCAGAGGTTACCGACCCGTTGAATTTGTGGTTGAAACACTAGAAAAGTCTAACGGATGATATTCATTATAGAATTCGACAGGATGTTATGAGTTCGACTGTCACTGTCAGTGATGATGAGTTGAAAAACCTTGGTCTGTTAGAGATTGAACAAGTGTTGAATAAAAATGGCCATTCATTAAGTGAATTCCCTCCCATGCCAATCCCGTCACATCAAGCGGGAAATGTTTCTTTAAATAGACTAATAAGAGAAGAGAGAGATTATGACGCTGTGAAAGAGGGTGAATTGTTTCAACGTTTGCATTCGGGGTTAAATATGGAGCAATTACATGTATTTAATGAGATCATTCATTCATACAACCATAAATTAGGAGGATTGTTCTTTGTTTGTGGGAGTGGAGGTACATGTAAAACATATTTTTGGAGAACTTTGATTGCTAAGTTAATATCAGAAAATCAAATTGTGTTATCTGTTGCATCCGGGAGGACGTACAGCACATTCACGATTCAAAATCCCATTAAATGTTGAAGAATTCTCAACATGCAATATCAACTACAATTCTGATATAGCGGGACTAATCCGTGAAGGATCAATGATAGTATGGGATGAAGCACCCATGATGCACAGATATGCTTTTGAAGCATTGAACAGGACACTCCATGATATCTTGAAACATGCACATGGCTATGGTGAAGGTCGTCCATTTGGTGGGAAGTAAACTGTTCTTGGTGGTGACTTTAGACAAATTTTACCTGTTGTTCGTAAGGGAAGACGAGAAGAAACAATATTAGCCACAATCACTAAGTCTGAAATTTGGAGGCATTGCCGAGTGTTACGTTTATCAACAAACATGAGTGTTTTATCCAGTGATTTATCGAACATCGCGCGTGTGCAACTGCAAGAATTTTCGAATTGGATTTTATCTGTGGGTGATGGCAATGTCCATGCCATATCAATGTCAGATTTAGGGGAAACGAATTGGATACATATACCCGATAAGTTTCTCATTAAAACTGGTGATCGCTCATTGCACAATTTGATCGACTCTATCTACCCGAATCTTTCAGAATGTTACAACGACACCACGTGCCTAAACTTAATGAGATGATGTTGGAAATTATCCCGGGAGCCAGTCGATGTTATATGAGTGCAGACACCATTTCTGACATTGACCAACATGATGTTGAGCACACTATAAATCCACCGGAATACCTACATTCTTTGGACTTTCCTGGAATTCCAAGTCATTGTTTAAACCTGAAGGTGGGGGCACCTGTAATCCTTCTACGAAATCTAAATCAATCAGAGGGCCTATGTAATGGTACACGACTTCAAATGTACGTCTTGGTGAAAAGGTCATTGAAGCACGAATTCTAACCGGTTCCAACGTTGGAGAAACTGTTCTTATTCCGTGGATTACTTTGACACTTCAAATGATTCATAATCCATTTCCCTTAAAACGACGACAGTTCCCGCTGAAGTTGGCATTTTCAATGACTATCAACAAGAGTCAAGGCCAAACCTTCTGGACTCAAGATGCTGGTAGTTAACAAAGATGACGATCCGTGGAATTTTACTCAAAATGTAGTATATAGAGAAGTGTTTGATATGTAGGTTTTGTCGTATTCATCAAGCAAATGTTTCGCTTTTGTACATTTTCAAGTATGAAAATCATAATAAATCGTATTCTTCGTTTCGATGACTAACCATTGTACTCTATTATTTTATATCTATGTCAATTCATACTGTCATACACAGAACCTACTCCAGATTAGGGTTGTAAGCGAGCCGAGCTACTTGTGAGTAGCTCGAGGTCGGCTCGAGCCAAAACTCGATTCGACTAGGTTCAAATCAGCTCGAATTCGAAATCGACTCGACTCGAAGATTAAACGCTCGATACTCGAGTAACGCAATACTCGACTCGACTACTCGCGAGCAAGCTCGAATATATTTTTGTATACGCATATATGAATATTTATACACATATAAATACATATATATTATTATAAATATGTTTATGTATCTTTATACTTGTAATGAATGTAATTATGATATCAAAATTCTATTATTTTTGTTGATTTTATATTTTTTGTATCATGTTGTCTATCAAATACTTTGCATTAATAATCTAGTTTAGGACTCAATAAATTATTCTTTCTATCTAAACAAGAGAACTCATATAATAACTATCCAAAATGATATTTTTTGCTATTACCAGGTGATAATTTAAATTATTTTCGAGTTAAATTTTGTAACTTATTAGACTCGATAAGCTCGATACAAAACTCGAGCTCGGCTCGAGTTTGTAAAACTTCCTTGATTCCGAGCTCGAGCTCGAGTTCGAAATACTCGTACTCGAATTCGAACTCGATAATATTTTAAAATACTCGACTCGTTTAGAGCAATACTCGATTCGACTCGACTCGTTTACACCCCTACTCCAGATTGTACACCTTTGTCTTCTCTGCGCCCCGGTATGAATGACCGTCTTATAAAAGTCCGATTGTTTAGGGTGATATATCAGCATTCAGGTTCTGTTGTCATACTACTCATTGATAGAGGTGTAAGTATAATTATCACATCTATCACATATTGTAATATACTCTTACACGCTTTTCGAAAATGGACTAATGGTAAGTTTTTTTTTTTTTTTTTCAGAATTTTTTGATCCAAGGAATTATCAAAGATAAACTATGTTTGACAAAACTTACGTTGACAATTATTCTACATATACGTGTTAGCATTATATTTTGCTATTTTTTACACTCAATTTCCCGATAGCTGACCTACTTTTCATAACAATTTCTGCTGTCATCGCGAAAACAGGATGACATTAATGCGGATGACATTATGGGGATGGTTTGCGATTAACGAAGGGAATGACATTATGCGAATGGTCATGTCTAAGGACACAGTCTTGCTTGCATGTGGTTTATATGTTATAGACTATCATGGTATAAAAACTACATTTAACCGTTGTTTTCCAACATACAAAATTTGTTTATGTCATTAGTTTTTCTTTTTATTTTTTATAGGAACGACTTTGTGCACCACACCATTAACCAAGTTATATGTTGACGTCAAATTGGACTTATGCATGTCGGTCTTTACATGGTACGCGCATTTAATCTACATGCTAATGCATTCAATAATATATATATATATATATATATATATATATATATATATATATATATATATATATATATATATATATACTTCTTCAGAACTCATGTTTTATTATGTAACAGGTACAATTACAATGATTGTGCTAAAAAATTGGTTAGATGGGTGAGAAATTCATCGCACAAAACCAACGACTCGCTTTTGATTGCCAATGCAAAGATTTTTATTTTTTTTTGAGCAGTACCAAGAAACTTTTTATTAATCGAGAATCTTTGAAATTACAAACAAATTCCAAAGTTCTAGGTAAAAGATACCAATTTTCAAATCAAACACTATAAAAGAAGCAACCTCAAACTAAATCATTCCGCAAACAAACCAAGTCACAGCATTGCAAAGATGATTACGATATCAGATTACACATTTGTACCGAATGTAGTAGTTCAGCCTAAAAAAGAATTCTTCTATGATTTGGCCTTGACTACATGGATAAAACCCAACTAACATGTCATTCCTGCAGGTTAAATATTTTCGCATTGTCGGTGAAATTCAAAGTATAGATACCGACAACATATTGTACGAATCATGCAACTACTGTGATATGGAAGTGCATTCTTACAATGGAAATAATATGTGTTTTAGTTGCGCTGACATAGTCCCCTCAGTTGTCCGGTAAACAAGCTTTCGCTACTACTATCATACCATGTGTTAATTCATTATTGATTAATTGTTGTGCTTTTTCATAGCTATCGCGTTCGAGCACATATAAAGGATGCGACAAGGGATATGGAAATATTTTTGACTGGTAGAGCTGCTGAGTATCTTCTACGCTCTACACCTTCATTGTTGCAGAATTATCTAAAAATTGTATGAGCCTCAATTATATCATCATGCTTAACGACTTTTTAGCCAAGTATATATAGCACGGGACGGTCTAACATAAATATACATGTGAATGACAGGATGATAGGCATCACCGTTTTCGGCAAAACGTAAAAAGATTGGTGAGTTCTTCGTACACGTTCGTTATTCACGCCCCATCAACATCGCATCCCACAAACCCACTAGATACTGCATTCGTGTTGAAGGTTGATTGGGGTGAGGCTTGCGCTCATGCTTACAAATGACTTCATCATAAACATTACCCACCATGTATAATGTTGTATTTCAATACATGTTATCTATCCATTTTTTAATATTATTGTTTAGATCTCATGATACTATACTAATTACGTCCGGATATTCAACTGTCATTTTCAGGTGCTTCATAAATCCGACCCGCTTCGGTAGCTGTGAGATATCAAGTTCGCCTTTTATGTACAATAAAAAAACACTTCAGCCTTGTTTATTATTACCCAGTGATTGCAATATGATAGCTTAGGACGTGTGTTTTTATATATTTAATAGACTTTGGATGTCTCTGGATTATAATTTATTGTATTACATGATGATCGTAAGAGTAATGTTTTATAAACAAACCCTCACATGCATGATGCACGGGTTATTTGGCTAGTAATAATATGTTTTAGAAAGTGTTTTAAATCAGTTACCCACAAACCCGCTGCAAACCCATAATTAACCCGACCCAAATCCTCTCCAAATATTTATTTTGAATTCAAAAGTATGTGTTAAGTGCCCGCATTTAATGTTTTCCAAAGTTAAGTAATTGCATTAATACCTCGATTTGAAAATAAAATAAATAAATACATTAATGCCTCAATTTTGAAACCAAAGTTTTTTTTTTTAATTCAAAGAAGATGTGTTAATGTCTAAATTTAATGCTTTCTTAAGTAATATAAATTGCATTAATACCTCAATTTGAAAATAAAATAAATAAATACATTAATACTTCAATTTGAAAAGAAAAATATTATTGCATTAATACCTCATTTTGGTGTCTTATAATTTGACAAGCGATAAATAATAATTTACTTGACTAACCGAAATTATGCACACATTTCGCAATCCTCTCCAAAGAAAATGTGTTTTTCTTTTAAATTCATCGAAAATGGGTTTTTCTTTTTAAAGAAAATGAGTTAATACCCGAATTTAATGATTTCCAACATATTATAAATTACATTAATACATAATTTTGAAAAAATAAATAAATAAATACATTAATACACTACAAAAAAACTAGGCTTTTTGCGACGGAAGGTTATCGTCGCAAACTAGGCTTATTCCGTCGCAAATCCTAATTTGCGACGGATTTGCGACGGTTTTTATTTGTCGCATTTTTTAGTCGCAAAACCGAGTGTTTGCGACGGTTTATCCGTCGCAAATTATTTGCGACGAATGTTGCGACGGATAATAACGTATTTTATTTTTTTTAAAAATATAGTTTCCGTCGCAAAACAATGTAAAATCCGTCGCAAAAATTGTAAAATCCGTCGCAAAAATTGTTAAATCCGTCGCAAAAATTGTATAATCCGTCGCAAATATTTTTTTATTAAATATTTTTTTTTTTAGATCCTTGCATATCCGTCACAAATACACTTTTCCGTCGCAAATACAACTTTGCGACGGAATATTTCCGTCGCAAAAGTTAAAATTAATCAGAAAATTATGGCTGTTTTGCAGCAGCTGGCCAAACCACCGCCGCAAAACAGCCATAATTTTCCCCGGTAGCATTACAATTGCTACCGGCTATCAACAACAACAATATAAAAGGGGATACGATACCAAAATAAATAAAACGATATGTCAATGGGGATATGTCAAAGGGGATATGTCAAAGGGGATAAAACGATATGTCAAAGGGGATACGATAAGCCAAAATAAATAAAAATGTATAAAGCAATATGTCACCCAGTCAGACCCGGTGTACTACCTAAACCCATGTCACTTCCTCCAGGTCCGTGATCAGATCGGTCATCTCTGTGCTGCCTCGTACCCGGGTTGCATCCCTCCGGGATGCCGCCTAACCGCCGGGTAATCCACTCCTCCATCCGCGCTAGTCCGTCTTCCCCGACGCTTCTCGTCTCTCTCTAGCTCCTCCAACCTCGCCCGTGTTTCGCATTAATCTATCTTTCTCTCGCCATCTCCCGGGTGAGACGGGTGAGTATGCCCGGAGAGTATGTCTCGGCGGATGAGTGTCGAGCGAGAGCAGCTGTCGTAGTACATGGAGGCACCGACCCCATGCCAAAAACTCTCCCCTTCTTGTCGTAACCACCGGCGGCTTCGTAATAAAGACGCGACTCGTCGACGGGGTGTCGTCGCGTCTCTTAGGCTTTCGCCTTCTTCGAGGTGAAGACGTCCTGTAAAGTATGATATAAATTTGTTAGTAACAATAATTACATGATATATATATATATAATGTATATATAATATTTAGAATACATAACGTACCAAGATTTTCTCAAACTTCCTCGAGACGAAGTTGCCCGACTTCTTCTTCTTCGAACTAGTCACCAGATCTCCGACTGATAGGGGCACTTCTCTATTGTCCTCCATGGCCCGAGCGAAATCGATAACGCCGCGTCTGCCCATAGCATGTGTCCCGTGGGATCTTCCCTTCCTCACCGGATCCAGAAGCTCGGTTTATCTTCTTTTTCGCAGATGTTTCCTTGAATGCCTATTCCGACATAAGATAAACAAGTTAGTACATACATATATATATATAAAACACAAGTATTATTAATTAAATATTGAATAATTGCTTACGGGACTCCCAATCCACTCCTCGAACTGACGGAGAATATCCGGGGTCATCCAAAGCCGAGCACGGGGGTTTGTTTGAGCCCGATACATATAATCACGGACCCTGTTGATAGCATACCGCTCAAAAGCTTCCCTAACCAGGCGCTCGTGGCGTAACTCGAAGCTGAAATGAGCCTGCAACATAGTTATATATATGTTATATGTATAGTTATAATTATAGTTATATTTATATATAGTTATATTTATATGAACGACGTACCCTAAATGCGTGCCACCACCTTTCCCGTCGCTCTCCGGGCGGCATTATGCCACGTGGTGGCAAAAGTGTTGAAGCCGCCGATTATGGCGGTCTTGGCCATTTTCTTGACATAGTTGTCGGTAAACCCGTCATATTGAAAACAATAGTTAATATATTTGGTTAATCAAAATATAAATAAAAATACAAAAAAATTAAAGCAAGATATGTATTAACTTACCATCTCCCCTCGGGATCCAAAACCGGCAATCCAAGGTCACCATTGACAATGACACCCAAATCCTCCTCGGTCATCTGGTGTATCTCATCATCCAAACCGTGAGTCTGTGTGGAGGAAGACGCTCCGGGGGAGGGGGAACTACCCCTACCGCGTCTACCTCTACCTCTACCTCTACCTCTACCTCTACCTGACATCTATTTGACACAGAAAATGACGTTTATACTAATCTAAATGCAATTATAATAAAAAGGCGTTTATACTAATTAATAATAAATTACAATGTTTAATACATTATTATTCAAAGAATGATGACAAAATAAAATATTTAATACATTATTATTCACTATCACTACTAGAATGGAAGAGTTCTTCCTCCTCTTCATCGCATCTAGATCATCAACCGATTCTTCTTCCTCTCCATCTTCTTGTTGAATGAAATCCGCCATCTCATCATCATCCAAGTCATTATCCCCAACATCGGAGTCAACATCGACATCAAGATCTTGGTGGACAATGTTAAGAGGATCGATAATCGGGAAACATCATTGATCACTTGTTCTTGGAAAACGGTTTCCTCGACGGGAGCATCGATAGTCGATCTTGCCTTTGTTTTGAAAACAACCGACCATTGATCTTTGTCTTTTTTCAAACTTGGATATGGAGCATAGTAGACTTGCTCGACTTGATAAGCCGTAACAAATGGATCATAAGCGCCATATTTCCTACCACGATGAACTTCAACTATCTTATAATCTTTATGCACATTCATGCCCCGTTCGTAATTATCAAACCAATCACATTTGAACAATACGGCTTTGTAGACGAAAGCTCCATAATACACCAACTCAATGATTTCATTTAAAGTGCCATAATAGTCGGCACCTTCCGTGGAACCGACACAAACTCCGTTGTTGACCGAAGATTTACCAATATCGCTTGCCCGGTTGAATGTCCGAAAGTTGTAGCCGTTAATCGAATAACGTTTCCAAGTTTTGACTTGACGAGAAGGACCACTTGCCAAAGCTTTTAGCAAATCATCATTCAACAATGATGCTTGTTGTGCAAACCATTTGGTAAATTCATTTTCATGTTTATTCCAAATATCCGTCGAGGTCAATTGAGGCCGTTGAACACGAATAAATTGCTCGAACAATCTAAGAATGAATCATTTTGTCGCTTAATGTATATTTGTTCGAAAAAACTCGTTAAGCATTGTATATATGTAGTAATGAGGTACTTACGCTCATACGGTTTCATGATTTCGCAGCTTAGACAATACGTACTTGTGCACAAAGTCATATTCTTTATTATCCAAGAACCTCGTCTTGCACTTCCCAAGCTTGTTGTACCATTATGATCACGGAATAACTCGGTAAATCGAAACGATTGCCGATGCCGAAGTCTCACCAACAAGAAGATTCTTTGCTTTTGTTTCAATATGATCATCGTAATACATAGAACAGAAGTTTGAAATCTCTTCCAACAAATACGCATTGCACATTGATCCATCTACGAAAGCTTTGTTACCAATCTTTTGTTTTAAGTGATTCAAAAACCTTTCGAATGGATACATCCATCGATATTGCACGGGACCACCAACTCTGACCTCATACGGCAAGTGTACCGGTAAATGCTCCATCGAGTTAAAAAACGCCGGAGGCAAAATCTTCTCTAACTTGCAAATAATCTCAAAGAATGTTATTCTCTAAACGAATCACGTCTTCTATTTTTAGGGTAGCAAAGACACAAGTCTCGAAAGAATTGACTTATCTCGACAATGCATTCCACTCATTTTTCGGAATCAATTCTCGAAAGGCAACTGGCAACAAACGTTCCATAAAAACGTGACAATCATGGCTTTTCAAACCACGTAGAATGTATTGATCATGATCTACGCACCTACTCAGGTCTGAAGCATAACCGTTAGGGAATTTCAACTTGGTGACCCATTCACACAACACTTTTCTTTTCTGCTTGTCAAGAACAAGTGTACAATCGGGGCGCTTTCTGCAAAGCTCTTTCAAATCTTTAGCAGATTTTGGACCACAAGCAGCTTTTCCTTTAACGTCCATAACCGTGTCAATCGCTTTTTCAAAGAAGTTTTTCTCAATATGCATCACATCCAGGCAATGTCGAAGCGAAGAATGTTTTCCAATACGGAAGATCCCAAAAAATGCTTCTTTTCCACCAACCATTCTTGGAGTTTTTAAGCCGTTTCAAGTCCGAATCGAGCCATCAATGATGCTTGGTAGGTGTTGTACAAATTCCCATACCTCCTCACCACTCAATCTACGGGGTGGAGTCGCGTGTTCATACTTGTTTGGACTTCAAAAACCTTTATCAGTGCGAAAAATATGGTCTTCAGGGAGAAACTGTCGATGACAATCAAACCAAGTGCATTTACCACTATGTTTGAGCCAGAACGACTTGTTTCCATCACCACAATAGGGACAAGCTTTCACACCAGCCGTAGTCCACCCGGATAACATGCCATACGCAGGAAAATCATTGATAGTCCACATTAGTGCAAAATTCATATGAAAATTCTGTTTTGTGGATACATCGTAAGTAAACAACCCTGTTTCCCACAGCTGCTTCAACTCCTTAATCAATGGTTGCAAATAAACATCGAGGTTTCCTTTCGGATTTTTCGGCCCCGGTACAAGCACTGATAAGAATATAAACTGTCTTTTCATGCACAACCAGGGCGGAAGATTGTATGGTGTAACCATGACTGGCCAGCAAGAGTAGTTCTTCCCAAAATTACCAAAAGGTGCAAAATCGTCTGTGCAAAGTCCTAACCGCACATTTCTAGGCTCCTTAGCAAACTCGGGTGCATTTGGTCAAAATGCTTCCAAGCTTCAGCGTCACTTGGGTGGGCCATTATACCGCTTGTCCCGGGGTTTTCCGCGTGCCACCTCATTTCCTTGCCTCTATGTTTCGTGGCGTACAACCTTTGGAGTCTAGGTCCAATCGGGAAATAAGTCATCACTTTGTTAGGCACACGTTGACCTCTTGCGTTCGTTTTCGGTTTATATTGATCATGGTCACACTTCCGACACTTGTCCGTATTCGCGTCCTCCTCCCAAAATAACATACACCCCGCGGGACACACGTGTATTTTCTCATGGGGTAGCTCTAATGCCTTTAACAACTTTTTGGTTTGATAGAAGTTCGAGGTCATTAAGTTATTCTTCGGAAGAATATCTCCTATCAAACCGGTAACCCCGTCAACGCATTTGTGAGAGAGGTTGTGATCACATTTCAAAGTGAGCAACCTAGAAGCCGCTTGCGTACGGAGACACTACTTCCATCACATACGGGTTCCTCTCGCGTTTTTCGACATTTCAAAAAACGATGCAACTTCGTGGTTTGGTGTCTCATTGTTCTCCTCTTGGTTAAGAAATTCTTCTCTTACGTGATCAATCCTATCACGTAATGCGTCATTAACCATGTCCTGATAAGGGTTCACATTCCGTTCTTGCTGAACGTTGATCGGAATGGGAAACTCTTCACCATGACACACCCAATCATAGTAGTTTGCGCAAAACCCATATTTAGTTAAATGTAATCTCACGTCATGTTCGATCGAAAATTTAGTGTTCTTACACTTACTACATGGACACTTCATCATTCCATTATTTGCCCGAAACGAATCTAACTCGCTTTGCATGTTTTATGAATTCCTCCACACCATTCACAAATACCGGGTTAAATTTCTTGTTAGCATCCAACCTCTCGTACATCCAACTACGTTCGATTCTCTTCATTTTCAATCCTACACATCATATCATACAAAATATGAGACTAACAATAGTCTTTGAAGGTTGTCTCAACACTTTTGCAAACTCAGTTTTACTCAACTTACTATGAAACTAACAACACTATAACCTAAATTTTCGATTCATGGTCAAAGGTTCGACGTCAAAATAATTCGGAGGCTTTGCCGGATAACAAAGTACCCCCCCAGTACCATTTTCCAAACGGGTAGGAACAGCACCCTTTGAGGACCTTATGTATGTTATGCTTATCATGTAAGCACATACTTATCATCATTTCAATCCAAATTCAACAAACCAATTCAACCAACATCCGGTTTCTAAACTAAGCATTTTCAACCAACATCCGGCTTTGCACATACTTAAGCATTCAACAAACCAATTCAACAAACCAATTCAACCAATTCAACCAACATCCGGCTTTGCACATACTTAAGCATTTTCCTAACTTATCTAACTAATACACATAAGTAAGCATTTTCTAACTTATAATTACTACACATATATATCTATAAATCTATACTACATATGATACACTATATAAAAAAATATTTAAAAAAAACATTAAAAAAAAAACGAAAAAAAAAACGAAAAAATATATTACATACTACAATATACAAAAATTACATACTACAATTAATATATATATACAATATAAATTGAAAAAAAAATATATATATAAAAAAAATAAAACTGTACATACATATACATATACAATATATATATATATATATATATATATATATATATATATATATATATATATATATATATATATATATATATATATATATATATATAACGAAAAAAAAATATATATATATACATACATATATATACGCGGCGGGGGAGAGGGAGGGGGGGGGAATCGGGTCCGGGGAGAGGGGGGGGAGGGAGGGGAGGAAGAGCATACCCGTGGGTGGGCCGCGGCGGTGGTGGGAGGAGGTGGCGCCGGAAGAGCTTCGGCAGGGGGGGGGGGGGGGGGGCGGCGGGTGAGAAGAGGGGGAATGAAGAAGAGAAATGAGGAAGAAAAGGGATGCTCGCGACGATATCCGCCTTTTTGCGACGGAATTTAATGTCCGTCGCAAAATAACCCTAATTCCGTCGCAAACATCAAAATTCAGAATAATAAAATAATTTTATAAAATTTTATTAAATATTCCGTCGCAATTTAATAAACATTCCGTCGCAAAATTGCCCGCCAAGTGGAAAAATTGGTCCCGCCAAATTTCCGTCGCAAACAATAAAACATCCGTCGCAAACGTAAATTTGCGACGGAAATAAAGTCGTCGCAAAATTCCGTCGCAAAACTGCTTTTTTTTATAGTGATACCTCAATTTGAAAAAGAGAAAAATAATTATTACTCAACATAGCCAAGTTTCTCTCCTGCTCTATTGATGTATTCCTTCAAAGTATAGTGTGTATTAGATTTAAATTGTAGTGTATAGATAAATGTTTGACCAATTTTACGAGACCGTTTACACTCATTTTAATGATGTACAAATGACCATAATATTTTTAATCAAATTTTATTGTATATTTATATTTAAACTTTGTTTACATAAAGTTTAACATTTTTATGAAAAATCATCACGTGATTAAATTGTTGTTCAATCTTTTTGTGAGTTTGAAATCTTGCTTTTGCGCTTTGATGTTTATTATTTGAAACATTGTTATTAAATGAAGTCATTTATGTAATTGTTTGAAATGTTGTGGGTAAGATGGTGAATGAGATGTAGGGTAGATGTGAGATATAGATGTATGATAGCGTGGTCTTACACATTAATTTTTTAGACATGCATGGGCCCAAATGGTTTTTTTTTTTTTTTTTTTTTTATGCTAGGTGGCAAATTTTCTTAAAACTTATACTAGATGGGAAAAAAAAAAAAATTTGAAAGTGAGGCAAAATCCATTAATAATTATACAATTTGTTGTACTATCTCTATTTTAATTTTGTGATACATTATTTTATTTTTACACACTTTGTAATTTCTCATACCCGTGCATGATGCATGGGTTTTAGGATATATATATATATATATATATATATATATATATATATATATATATATATATATATATATATATCCTTCTCTATAAGAAGCTTGAGCAAAAGCTCAAGCAATGTGCCGCGTCGACTGTTTTTGCATTTTTTTTTCCGTTTGGGCTTTTCAATTGTTTAGCCCAGTAAGTAGAAAATTAGCCCAGTCAAAAAAATAAGCTTGCTGTAGGTAGTAAAATAATAGTCTGCTGATGCAATTATACACAACCCTAGCCTCTGTCTCGCCTCATTGCGTATCTGAAGAAAAGCGTTCTCTCCCTTCGATTCTCCATTTACTTTAGGTAGTAGTATAGGAAGGATATCTTTGTTAGGGTTTTCACATTCATTTGGAGATAAACGGCGGCTGCTATCTCTTCATTCTCGACGACAAAATCAGCTGGTTTGATGCTTACCGGCGACGGGTCCCAT
Source organism: Gentiana straminea (assembly GCA_036785695.1). Lineage (NCBI taxonomy): Eukaryota > Viridiplantae > Streptophyta > Magnoliopsida > Gentianales > Gentianaceae > Gentiana > Gentiana straminea. Next base: position 6,440,193 of record JAVUPR010000048.1, on the reverse strand, counting down.
TTTAGATGACGTTTTCCCATCGTCGTAGAACTGGAGACGTCTGTGATGGTTCGGATTTGACAAAAAGGGCCCGACTTTACACCTTCTCGTGGATGATGCAGGATACTAGATGGATCGGCTTTCTATTTCGAATGGCAGGTACGGGTTTTGTACCCTTTCCTTTCTTTGTTGGTTTTTTTTTTTTTTGTAATGTTGATTTCTTTATATGGCAAGTGTACAGATTTCGATCGAACTCCAACGAACAAAGCTAAGGGACGTCTCTTTTATAGCCTTTTCTTAGACCCCGGCATTACTCGCATTTTCGACTTTATTTTATGTAGGATTTATTCCTGATTTGTAGCTTCAATTAAAGTTGTATTCTTGGGTTGAAGTAAATTTCAAAGAAATTTGATATAGCGGCTATATTAACTCAACGATTTTATCTGTTTGTTGTTTTTGGTACCATTGTCTGCTCCAGGGCCTTGGTTAAACTTGAACATGAAGATGTTCAAACTGAAAAATCGTACCTTTGTTGGAACAGACTCCGCCATGATATATGTAAGCTTCCATTAGCTGAATGTTGAAAATCTATTTCATTGACATTGTTTTTCTGCTGTTAGAACCCAATTCAGATGGTTGCTGATGCTGTGATCAACAGGTACCCGATTTTCTTATCCAGAAAGTTCAAAGTTTGAAGCTTTGTGTGGACGATTTATGTACGTTAAATGTAGGCCTTGACAAATGTGATGCATTGATTCAGATTTTTCTCCTTCCTGGGTATTTTTTTGCTTTTACGGATGTGCTGAGAAGCTTTTTGTTCGGTACGACTCAGACAATGCTTTTGTCTGCTGTGTCAAAATGTGGCATTTTCGCCATGTTTAACCACTCAATAATGGTCATTATCTGCTCCTTGTTTTTCTTATCAACTATTTTGATCATGAGTTTGTTAGTCATGTTTGCTTCATTTTTTTTGGTTATTTTCTCGACATATGCAGATACTTTTGCTATTTTATTGGAAGGATGGGAAAAGGAAGGAAATGTTGCCAAGGCCAAGACTACCTTTGGTGAGATGGTGATTCGTGTCGGATGGAGCTCACATTACATGCCTGCATACGACGCGTTGTTGAACACTCTTGTGCGTGGCTCGTTGGGAGTTGGTTCTCCTTCACACAAAATGGCAGTTTCTGTATGTAATGCACACTTTTTTTACCATTTTTTCTGTACTTGTGTGGAACAGAGTGACTCACGTGGTCTAATGGAAACTAATCCGTAGTTATTACCAACAGACTACCTTGTTCTATACTGTTGGTTTTCTTTGATTTTCTTGAAGTTACACATCTTTAGATGCAATAAAGAAACTTAAAAATGGTAGCTTTGGTGATTTATTCTTTTTGATAAGTAGGATTAGGCTCTTACTAGAAGAAGAAGAAGAAAATAAAAACACATGCCTTCATCTTTCATCTAATAAAAAACAAAAACATTTCATGTTTGCTTTTCAATTCCTGCTTGGTCAATAGTACATTGAAGCACTGACAAATACAGGTATGGAGTTCAACTCAACACCTTCGCTGTAATTTCCTTACTGAGTGCAATATGTCGAGAAAATAACCAAACTGGAAAAGCAGCAAAATTCTTTGAAGGAATAAAAAATAAAATTCCTCCAGATGCAGATACTTTTGCTATTTTATTGGAAGGATGGGAAAAGGAAGGAAATGTTGCCAAGGCCAAGACTACCTTCGGTGAGATGGTGATTCGTGTCGGATGGAGCTCACAGTACATGCCTGCATACGACGCGTTGTTGAACACTCTTGTGCGTGTCTCGTTGGCTGATGAAACAATAAAATTCTTGCAAGTGATGAAGGGAAAGAACTGCTTGCCAGGATTTAAATTCTTTTCAAATGCTATTAATATTCTCATTGACAAGAACGACTTGGCTCATGCTCTTTTGTTATGGGATATAATGGTGGGAAGTGGATTGGTCCCGAATCTGCATTTCTACAATTCAATGATTGGTCTACTTTGTGACAACTGCGATTTTGATAATGCTTTCAGACTTTTTGATGACATGGTGTATCACGGAGCTTTTGCCGATTCAAATACATATAACATGATCTTCGAATGTTTAATCAGTCAGAAACAAGTAGCTAAAGCAGGCAAGTTCTTTTCTGAGATGATCAAGAATGAGTGCCCTCCTACATCCTCAAACTGTGCGAAAGCCATTGTAATGTTATTCAACGGAGATGATCCGGAAGCAGCTTAAGAGATATGGAATTATATGGTGGATTACATATGAATCCCTTGATGAAGCTGCAAATGCATTGCTTCTCGGGCTCAGTAATATGGCTAGGGTGATGGAGTTGAAGAGGTATGCATACACGATGCTCGATAATCGGATTAAAATCTACAAATCAACAATGGAGAAACTTGAGCATGCTTTCTCTAAGGATGGTAAAACATCACGTGATACATAGGATCATCTTGAAATAAAATGGAAAGCACTTTAGATTTGATTCCTGTTTAATCATATCATTTTTTTTAGTTAGACAACAAGTGAAGACTTGGTATTTGCCTATGAATGAATGTGCACAGTTATGTGAGTTTTCCCGGTCGTCCAAATTTGAATGGTCCAAAATTGCCTATTACCACCAAATTTGTGTTGCTGTATAGACTTTGCCGGGGCAGTTTGTCGCCGTGCCTTGCACGGCCGGAACTCACTAGTATATATATATATTTGTTTGTTTTAAACATTTATAGGCACATATTTTAAGTTCACCGCTGAACTGGACCTGTCAAACACAGCGTTGGGCTTTTCCATTGGACCAAATGTCTCAACTGGCTCAGAACTTTGCCACTCCTGGGTTTAGTTGTTTGTGCTTCAAAGTCTGTTATATGGAGCCCAGACCAAGATGTAATCAAGCCAATGCAGTACAAAATTTTTTCCTCCTCCTAAGGAGTTGTTAAATTTACTATTATATCGAAACTACTTTATGGACACCACATCGACGTTCAACTTTTTAAAAATCGAATATATGATTAAAATTCAACTTTGGAGGATCTTCATTTTCAACTTCTATTAAATCATACATAACCCGAAATATGATGTTACAAGAGATTCATTGCGTTGTCTTTAATAACATCGTTTTTGTTTTAATAAAATTGCCTAGGAAATGCAAGTCCGGTAAGTTTCAAGCTGCTCACAAATATGTAATCTTTCTCACCACATTAGATAGAAAAACATGACATGGTGGGTTAAATATAGGGCCGGTTTCACACTTTCACGATATTCAACACCACAAATCGTCTCCCCAAATATATATATATATATATAGATATCACTATATTAGAACAAGCATTTTTATACGGAGAGATTCATTTTGTGGTGCACAGGTACGCGCGTGCTCAAGACTTTAACGTCTCATATGTCTGCAAAGTCCTTCTGGGGTGCCGCCACACGTATCTATTTTCGGGCAGTCAACCCACTTAAAAATATATAAACAATAGGAAATTTTTGTTTTATACACATACAAATGAGAAATTAATTCAATAGTTTGTAGGTATTAATCTAATATTCTTACATATTGAACAATAATTACTTGTATAGAACTTATGGGCCATTTTTTAAATCTGAAATCTGAAGTTTGAAGTCTGATTACATTAATTAACTGAATGATTGAAGTGCTGAAATTGATTAAACTGTTTGATAATACTGTAACTCTTAAAACATAAAATGCTTTATTTTAGTGCTTTGTGTACATACTCTTTTTTTGTATGCTTATAAAAATGCTATATTTTTAATCCTAGATACAACGTGTAAGTTTGTTTTGTAATTATATTTCGAATTATACTTCATAACTTTAAAAAAAATGTATGACTTATTTTTAATGACTTTTTAACAAAACTAAAAATCATAAGAAAGACAATATATAAGAGTAATGCTATTTTTGTAATAAAATATTCACAACAATATGACACAACACATCTTATATTATTGATTATTGTGTAGGTCTCATCTTGATTAATTGTACAAAATATTTATTGTATTATTTATAATTATTTTGTTGTGGAACTAGCATTTTTTCCAAAATAATAACCTTAATATAACTATATACAAAGTGCATAAACGGGTTGTGATAATGTGTATAGAAGGAAACATTTTTTTGAGACTATGATAAAACTAATAATATGATAAAAGCATATTAAAAAAACAAAACAAATTTAATTTTTCAAAAAAAAAGAAGTGAATAACTGCTCCTAAAAGAAGGATGCACTCATGACGTTGGCCGGCAATTTCATTCAGCGATAAGTGGTAAATGTTGCGCTTTTAATTAAATAAGATGTGTTAAAAATATTATCAAACATGTATAATTGTGACCACCTCATAATTTCTTCAGAATAAGCATTTAATTCGTTTACCAAACATTCCCTTAATGTAATACTATAAATAGAAAAGACAACAAATTAACATGGGGTTCTATTGCCACCCCCCAATTTACTACTGGCACCCTATTACTTCCGGCATCATAAAAAATTACTTCGGCACCTGGTGATTTTTTATAAAGGGAACGTCAGTCATATTGGTGTTGCTTGTTGAACACCAACGTCAGTGTGACGGACGTTCCCTATATAAAAAGTGTTAAAATTTAGAAACGTCAGTCCACCACTTTCCACTTGTGTTCCTTGTGGCACACCAACGTCAGTGTCACTGATGTTGGTGTTCAACAATAAACACCAATATGACTGACGTTTTTTTCATCCGAAAGAATAATCAAAAAATGGATACCGGAAATAAAAACGGTGGTGCTGATAGAACACACCTTAACATATTTTTAACCGGCATTAAGAAATTCTTGAAGCCACCTTGAAGTTCTTTCAAATATTCTTGGCCCAAATCCTACGAAATGCTTTCCTCGTCATACCAATCAAAAGTAGCACTATTCAACACACACACACACAAAAATTGTTTTGGGATGAATTTAATTGTGGGTTGATTTTATCTATTAGTGGATCATAAAATATGATAAAAATGATAGAAGTAATAATTTAAAAGTTACAATGTTTTTCCGAAATTTAAGTAGATAAAAAAATGATTGGTAAATGAAATTGGAATAAAGTAGTATAATGAATAAAATAATGATAATAAGATAGTAAAGTAGATAAAGTGAAATCGTGAGAGATGTTATTTTTTTTTTATTTGTTATTGAATAAACGATTGGTGAAAGAATTGTAAAAATTTTTTTTTGAAGTGATATAAAAAAATACAAATACAACCTCAACCCAAAACAAACCGAAGAGTTTTAATTTTATGTTATTATAAAATAAAATAAAAAGAATTGTAAAAGAGTCAAAAGTCCCTACTATGTAAACACATTGACCATCACTTGCTCTTTTTTAGGGACCGAGCAAGATGTGTTAATTTTTTAATTTACATCTTAAATGAAGAATAGGACAAAAAAAATAATATTTGGTTGAGAAGGACAAAAAAGAAGAGATGTACAAAAATACCCTTAATGATAATTAAAGATATTTTTTATTTTGTTTTCAAGAAAATCGGTAAATTAACGAAACGTTACTACATTTTCCTTAGAAATGTTCAAAGTCAAAATCTCACTCCGTTTTTCGCGTTTCCATTGTTTCGGTAGCTTTCTATACCCTATTTGAGAAGGGGAACCCCCCAATGGGGATTTGTGTACGCTTAAGATCGTGCACATTCATGAAAAAAATACCGAAACGTTACTACTTTTTCGTGAAATGTTACTACGATTGTTTGACCGTTACTACATTATGTAGCAATGTTACTACTTCGTTGTTCAAATGTTACTACGTTGTTGTTTACATGTTACTACCTCATAATCCAAAGCAATAAAACAAGATTCCATACCAATAGATCAACGAATTTGAAAGCGAAATTGAAGAACGAAACAAGATTTTTGTAAGACGTCAATAAGATAGCAACACAGACTCTACACAGACTCCAAAACATTATTTCATCAACAAAACACCCAAATTAGAAAATAAAAAGCATCAGTCAAAAAAAAAAAGAAAATAAAAAACAGATTAACTTCTCTATGGTTGATCAACGAATTGCAAGCAAAATTGATCAACGTTTGAAAGCAAAATTGAAAATTTGATCAATCTATTGCCGGCATACTCCTCCAGTAGGATCAATCTATGAACACTCGCATAAATTGTGTTTGCCATCACTCCGCCGTCTTACGTTTCTCATCTTCCACCGATTTGCTCTCCGTCGTCGATTTCCTCTCCATTTTCTCCTCGCCTGTCACAGAGACCCAGATTTTTATCCCGCATTTGATGAATGTAACTTTTAATCGATTTTCTCTTGAAGAATTAAAAAACGATTCAATCCTATAATTTTTCGCTTTGTCGAACAAGTGCGCTCTATAATAAAAATAAAAAAATCAAAGCAACCACGAAATTTTTTAATTGTTCCCATTCCACTTTAGATATTATAGTTGTATAACAAAATAATCATAATAAAATGATATAACATATTATTATGTAATTTATTATGGTAGGTTTTCTTACAACCAGTAGGTCAAAAGAGATTTTATAATATATCGATGTACCAAATTTAATGCATTATAATAACATATTTTTAATCTTTTCCACGTTACAGACTACTCTTATGTGAAAGAGAGTAGTAATATATAGATGATATGCATGACTTAATATAATTTTTATTTTTATTTTTGAAGTTTTTTCCTAAAATAAATACTGATTTTCTTATTTGAGTGGGTCCTACGACCCCACACATTACACATGCATCCCGCCCCCGGGAAACCGCGTTTGATTGACACCATTGGCCCCAATGCGTCTTTATATAATATTTGTAGCATATGTTCTATTAATATGTATATAGTATATGCTTTCTGAATAATAATATTATATCTTTAAAAAAAAACAAAAAGAAGAATTATTTACTTTGTTGATGCTATTCATGTCGGCAAGTATTCGTCATTTTTTTATATTCTAATTTAATATTATTCCTTTTTTTCCCATGACATACAAATAAAGTGAAAAAAACCACGATTGCTGACATTTGATGTTCAATTCAATCAAATATATGGATTAGGACAAATAACCGTCCTAATATAAAACAGCTGTAGGAAATTTCTGGAGTTTGCACCGCTTTTTATATATATTTTTTTTCTTAAAACATCCCGATATCCGGAACCCACTGATCCGACTAATTTGAAGTTCCGTCCGGATCGTGTTTTTTATATAGTTTTTATTTATTTAGAGAAGAGTATTGTTTCTTACATAATATATTGTCCATAACCAAGTATTATAACATATATTTTTACATTATAAATAATGATGCGGTACTTAGTGATCAATATTGGTCTCATTAGTAATATAAGGTATATTATTACGTTGTAGATTATTATGCATTACATATTAAACGAAACTGACATGATCGGTAATATAAATGTGTGTATTTTTTTATTATAAAAAAATGATTTACAATATTATTTTATTTTGACGAAATGTATGTGGAATAACATTCCCGAATTTTTTGTGATATTTCATAACGTTTTGCTGTAATACCGCGTCAACCAGAAATTTTAGACAGCAAGATTACTTTGATCCTATTTTCCATCACCATTTTAAAGATTCTTATTTTAAGCATTTTTCCAATCTATCTATCTATTAATATGTTTTGAAGGTATCTAAAAGTAATCACCCGATTACCTGTTCTAAACCCGTTAATTACCCGTGACGATACTGGATCTCGTCTATGAATTAATCCGGATCAATTAATTTTGTGATAACGACCTTTCACCCTATAAACCCTAGATCGTGTTAATGGAGATGTGTTTTTGGTGTATTTTAGACTGAATTCTCGAGTTATTTCTCTTGAGTTGCCTCCGTATCCAATAGCTTAATTGGAATTAAGTCTTTCGTGGTTATTTAGGGTTGTTTATATAGGGAATGTTATCCCTTTCCTTGCTCTGCAAAGATTTACATTATTATTACTAATATTATTTCCATAAGGATATACACGATTAAATCCCCCTGATTTAGGGATAATTATGGACATATTTAAATGTCATGATCACAGTCTTTATGGCTAAAGATTCTTTTCTTATTTATCTATAGTTATCCAATACGTGGAACAACGGTCGGGTTGCTCTGAGCGTCCTGCGCCGAACCCCCAAGACCACTATGGCCGAACTGGGCAGCTCCTCTTCACCAGGCCTTGGCCGACCTGCGGTAGCTGGAGGAGGAGCTTCTGCCGTTCTCCCACTTGGGGTAAGGGACCTGCCTTTAGATACATCTTTTGGGGCACCTGGCCCTTACTACCCTACCTTTTAGAGGCTAGTCATTAATTACACGACTTACAAGGATGACACGTGGCGTAACTCGGGGTCGGCTATCATCATAAGCCTCCCAGATCTAATCTTGCTTTTAGTTGGTCAGATCTACGCTAGTGCTGTTCGGTCAAACTTGTCCGACCTCGCGTTTTGAATTTACCAGCTGCCAGATGGCAGCCTATTAAGTAGGTCATAATTGCATTTCCGGGAACCGAGGCGTTTTCCCTCTTTCCCATAACTGACGTCGTTTACACGTCCGGGGGGAGTGGGTTATAACTCCTGTCTTTTCACATCAGACCTTCCCACGTCTCTATTCTTGCTATTAAATTGAAGACTTCAAATCCTCAAGACACTTTGCATTTTCTCAAGTATGCATTTCTCTTTTCTCTGAGTTTATTCTTCTTCTTCTCTGATTCTTCATCTCCTATCCTTCCCAGTTAATGAGGGATAGAACCGAATCTAGCAGTTAAATCGAAAAGGAATTTGAATCCCAATCCGAGTCTAGGTGGAAGTTCATCAGTCTAGGGTTCAATTAGAGATCCCTTCTTCTAATCTTGTCTCTGGTCATAGTGAAACCGAGCAGAGTTGTAGATCCCCAGCCTGCTAATTCATCTGGGCCTCGTTCTGGTTTCGGGTTTACTTCTTTGAATCAAAGTATTAGAGCACACATGACTGCTAGATCATCCATAGGTTGCTTTGGGGTCAGATCCAAGCTTACATAGGATGACATCCTGCAGATCTGTAACCGATACAATATTGACATGGACCAATACTCTCTCCGTCTTCCTGGGGGTACGAACTTATATGCTCATCGGCCCTCTACGGGGTATTGTACTGTGTACAAAGATCAGTTCACCTGTAGCCTTAGGGCTCTCTTCTGTCCGGTCTTTCTGGCCGTTCTTCAACACTACCATTTGGGATCTACCCAAATCGCCCCTAACGGAGTTAGGACAATCATCGGGTTCGCGATCTGGTGTAGATGTATTGACACCGCGTTCTCAGTAAACTTATTTAGGACCTTCTACTAGCACAAAATGGTTAGAAATCATAGCGGGTGGTACTACTTTCCCCGCCGAACTGACCATCGAAGGGGAATCCCAATTCTTTAAACGGGAAGTCCTTTATCCATGAGTGGAAAAATCACTTCTTTTTCATCCGACACAGAGGGCACCCCGAGTTTAACATCTGGAACTACAACCAACTTCCGGATGATGTGTGCCCTACTTAGGTTGATGCTCAGTTGTTGGAGGACATTGGCAGTGTCAATGTCCTTTTAGATTTTCCGGAGTGGCCCCCAGAACTGATTGAGGCTGCTCTGCCTAGCTGATTCGGGGCCGGATCTGTAGGATGTAATATCGCCGGATGGATCAAAGATCCACCTGATTACGCAGTGGAAAGTACAAGATCTAGATCTAGTCAACCAAAATACATAAAATAATAGACCTAAACCTACGAGGGGGTTTAGATTACCAACCTTTTTATGGTGCAATTACTCCAAGAACAAAGGTCAATCCAAGATCCAAGCTAGATGAGAAGCCACAGTCTTCCAACGTGTGTCTCCAAGCACCACCAGGTGGATGGTGTTTCAAGCCGCCGGACCTCCTCGATATGCTACCTTAGAAAACCCGAAGTTTTTCTAAAACTCAAACCCAAGTACTTAGGCCGAAAATTCTAAGCCTAATACTTCTCAAGTATTTCGAAATTATGTGTTGTGTTTAAGGTTTGAGAGAACTCTATTTATATAGGAGAGTAATCCTTGTCCTCCAAGGATTTAATAATTAAGAGATAATTATTAGATTAATCCTTATTTCAAATAAAAGATAAATATATAATATATCCCAAACAAATTAGGATAAATAAATATATTATCTAATATTTCATGATTTATCACTTAACAAATAAATAATTAAATCATATATCAAATAATTATCCAAGAAAACTAATTTCTCTCTAATTATTTAATGACAAATGCGCCAACCCTAATTGGGAAATAGGCTACACGCATTTTAACACAAATTGGGCCGAGTCCACGAAAAAATTCTTTTCCATGTATTTAATTATTTAATCCAACTAAAAATTAATCCACATATCTATTAAACAGTCCAATCCAACTATTTAATATTAATTGAGGTGAAACGACGAGAAAACATATGCATGTTAGGAGCCACGTCGGGGACCATGGACCCATATTCAGTAGCTACAAAATAAATAAATAAAATTATTCGTCAGACCGAACAATAATATTCAATCTATTAATTCCGGGATTACACCACCATAAACCCGAAACTGAACTCTGCCGAATATAGATAACTTATACTCAACTATGAGTTGATAGGCGTCCACTGATATAATCATTACATACGGATAAATCCTCCATAGACTGTTCGTTTCGATTCGTGATATCTCCGTAAACCTTTCTCGAAACATCTTATCCTTATTTACCATCAACCCTCTAGTGATCAATTAGTTCATAACTAATATAATATGAAAATGCGCCATCGATTAGTTTCTAGGATTAACAAATAAGGGAACTGTCTGTCTACTTCCCGAGTGAAGAAATGGATTCCATTTCTGTGATAGCACAGACTACTCACTCATCCCAGAATAGAGCCAACGAGAAGTGTTGGACCACATACTCATGCGAAGTGATCCTTACTAACACATCAAACTCTACCCTAGTCTAAGCGGTTTGTCCGTGATCACCTCGGATTGAATTAATCCATTTATGATCATCTTGTGATTCGATAAGACTTCTCGATCACGGAATTATATCGAGAACTCAAATCAAATCGGTCCACCCCTATATGATTATCATCATATATAAATGCCCCATTAGGTACCCTATTACCGACAAATCCGGATAAGACTCGTCACACCGTAAAGTGTTCTGGGCGCATTAATAGCAAATTAATCATGAGACCCGTACTCAGATTAATAAACGCTACGGACTAAGTTAATTTTAAGTACATCTCACTAACTCAATCCTCTTGTGTATAGCCATACACTGAGTTATGTGATTATATAAACGAGGTACTTAGGGTTTTCAGTAGTGTCTTAATTGTAAGCATACATACATATAATAAGATGAATTATTAATTCTGTCAGAAAAAAAGTAAATAATTGTCTTTCGGGCACTACACCTAACATGATCCATATCTGCGGCTCACTCGAGTGGAGTATGACAACTGTAGGAATTCACTCTTGCTGTTATTTCTTTTACATATGTTTGTTGCTTCTATGGCCTTGCCTGTTTGTACTAACTATGTTCATCCTTTTCCTTTTCAGTGGCCAACTTTGCTGCAATCTTTGATGAAGCTTTTGAGGAAGTAGTTGTGCCTGAGCACAACGAACATGTTGTGAACCCAGATGCTCTTGGGACTGGTGGCGACTTGGAGCCTCCCCTTGTGAATCCTGAAGCCAACCTTGAGGATCTTGGTACTGAGGAATGTCTTCAACATGATGAACTGATTGCTCCTACGCAGCGATACAAAACAGAGGGAGGAAATCCTAGTTATCTTGGATGGTCCTGAGCTTTCTGCGGCAGATGGACAACTTCAGGTGCGCACCCGAACTGGGAGAAAGAGGAGTAGGTCTGGTCGAAGTGACCAAGATATCTCTCGGGGGGTTCTATTACCCACGCTGACTATATGTCGGAGCTTCCAGACAAGGATCTGGCAACTATGGTACACTTTTCTTGCTTTTCTGTCTGCTACTTCCTTTTGTTATTATCTGTTTACCGTACTGACCCTTTTAGTGTTCTGCCAGGTTGTCAAGGCTGGAAAGGATGTTCTGAACAGACTTAACAAATTCTCTTCCCTGAAGATTTCTTTAGAGAAATGGATTGCTGACCTCTCAGCCAGCCGTCAAAAGTACAATGATGAGTCTCTGTTTAAAGATCAGCGATTCGCTGATCTTAATAAGATCATTCTGGCCCAGCAGGCCGAGCTGCAAGAACTCGGACTGCCAGTGCTGATCATGCCAGGCAGATCTAAGAGCGGGAGGCGTCCATGCCGAAACTTTGAGCTGAACATGAAGGACTTGAGGCTGCGATACCTGCGTGGATCGCCCAAGCTATTCACGACTATAAGAGCTATGATCACATCACTGGAGCCTTGAAGGTTTACTTGCCCCAATCATAGGCCATGGATACACTCTGGGTGTGGACGAAGTTAAGGCACAGTGTCCTCTTCCCCACCGGGGCCTCGCAAACCTAGCGGCAATAAGGTCTATGAAGCTAGACTTAGAGAGTTTCAGGCTGGTGAAGATCTGGCAGCTAAGTACTCCCGGAGACATTTTGCTCGTCAAACCAGTGCATCCTCAGCCCATCCTTCTGATGTGCCTTTAGATCAGCCTTCTCAACAAGATCCTTCTGCTGATTCTTAGGCTTAGGCACTTGTTTTTTTCTTTTGAAAAAAATTGTAATAACTTCCAACTTTTCTATTGCCTTTTACTTTTGACAATATATGCCTTTTAGGCACTTGTTAAGCTTATTATTTCTTTTGGCTTTTAGCCTTTTATTTTTCATTCAAACATACTTTTTGTTTTATATAACTTACTTTTTGTTTTTCATAACTCAAGGTCCTTTGCTCCCTGAAGTACATCGTTTACAGGCTTTGCCTTTTGAATGATGTACTTTTGGTGAAGCCTCTGACCGTCTGTCCTGCAGACTTAGAAAGTTTGATTATTACAAACTTTCTGAGTTTATAATGTATTTCAGTTCTGAGCGTATGTCCTGCAGACTTATTGAGTTTGTCCTTAGCATACTTTTCCGAGTCCGCACTGCGGCTCAGTTATGTTCGTCTGTCCTGCAGACTTGTTGAGTTTGTCCTTAGCAAAATTTCCTGAGTCCGTACTATGGCTCAGTTATGTTCGTCTGTCCTGCAGACTTGTTGAGTTTGTCCTTAGCAAACTTTTCCGAGTCCGCACTGCGGCTCAGTTATGTTCGTCTGTCCTGTAGACTTGTTGAGTTTGTCCTTAGCAAACTTTTTTGAGTCCGCTAAAGTACAAATACATGCCTATTTATAGGACAAAATATGGTACATGTATCCATAAAATAAAGTGAAAAGTCTTCCTAAAATAAATCAAAAGTCTTCTTGAAATAGTAGCCAAAAAGTGGCGCCTAAAATAGTCTTCCAAATGCATTGCATCTTCATTATCCAAGCTTGAATTTATCTTCCAAGTGCATGCATGATTCTTTGACTTCTCCAAGCTTGGAATTCATGCAAAAGTGGCGCCTAACTTCTTGAATAACCAGCCAAGTATTTTGCAACTTATTTAGCTAATATTACTTAATAAGTATGATATATTATATAGTAACATAACATAATTTATTAAATAATTATTCCGATAGTCCGTAAGCATAAATGACGGACTTGTTAACTTCAAAATGTGACGAACACTTGGTCTCCAAGTCTTCAAAATGTTGTAGGACCAAATTATTCATCGAGTCAAGCCTCTTTTTTCGTTGGAGACGAGTTTCGGGACCAAGTCTAGTTGTACTTGTTGAGTTTGTCCTTAGAAAGCTTTTATACATTGCATAAAATGAATAAGACACATGTGCAGAACAAGAATTTATTATAATGACTGATGTTTAATTACATCTTATTGAAATATAAAACTTAAAACATAAATAATGCATAAGTAAAGTCTGGAACCTGTCATAGACATAGAATTTCCTTAGGTTGGAGGCATTCCAGTTGTGTGGTATGGTCCTGCCATTTGTATCAGCCAGATGATAAGCTCCTTTTCCATGCACCTTGACCACTTTGTATGGGCCTTCCCGGTTCGGGTCAAGCTTTCCTTAAGATCCTTGTTTACTGACCTCATTCTTTCTGAGCACTAAGTCTCTCTCTTTAAAATATGAGTGTTTAACCCGGGAGTTGTAGTACTGGGATATGCGTTGTTCATACTTGGCCATTCTAATGAAGACCACATTCCGAGCTTTTTCTAGGTCATCTTTCGAGTGCCTGAGCTCAGTTACCTGTTGTTCTTTAGAGTAGAGCGCTGCTCGTGGCGATGGTAGGCCGATCTCTGCCGGAATTACTTCCTTGCATCGATATGCTAAGCTGAACGGAGTTTCTCTTGTGGCCGAGTTTGGCGTTGTTCTGTATGCTATTAAGATATTGGGCAAGTGTTCAGTCCAATTCTCTCCTTCCTCTTCCAAGCGCTTCTTCCACCCAGTTTTAATCGGTCTGTTGGTTTGTTTGACATGCCCATTAGCTTGAGGATAGCCAACAGACGTGAATGTTGAGTTATGTGCAGTTCGGCACACCATTTCTTGACGTTTTGTATTCGAACTGAGTTCCATTGTCTGAGATTAAAGTCTTTGGGATTTTCATACCCTCATACTATGTTATTCCATAGAAATTTTTGTATCTTTTTCCCAGTTATGGTAGTCAGTGGTTTGGCTTCAACCTATTTCGTGAAATAGTCCACTGGCTTACAATTAAAATCTGACGTTGCGGGGAGCTCGTAGAAGTGGTCCCACTAGATTTACCCATCACTGATCAAAGGACCATGGGGAAACCACAGGACCATATGATGTGATAGATTATCGTGCACCGGGCACGACTTGCATTTTTCCACCAAATCTTTGGCATCTTGTTGCATTGTAGGCCTGTAATAGCCGAACAACCTGCCTTTTCTTGCTAACGACCGAGCTTTGGGATGATTCGCACAAATTCCCAAGTGTATCTCTCTGAGAAGGTAATTTCCTTCTTCAATTGTTGCACACATGAGCCAGGGTGCGATGTACGACCTGCGATAGAGGACGTTCTCGAACAACGAATATCTGGTCGCTAAGAGTTTCACCTTCCTAGCCTGAACCTTGTCTTGGGGCAAGATTTCATCTCTGAGGTAGGACACAATGGGATCCTTCCATGTACTTGCTTGCCTAATCGGCTGAACGCTCTTCTGATCGTCACTCATTTCTTTAAGGAGTTCCACCAATACTTTCATGTCTGACACAAAGTTTGACGCCAGTTTTGATAACACATATGCTCTTATGTTCTCTGTTCGGGGAATTCGGTCGACCTGGATCTGTTGAAATTTTTCCACCAGAGCTCGAGCTACTGTTAAGTATTTTTTCATGGGCTCTTCTTTAGCCTCATATTCTCTGTTTACATGGTTTACAATGAGCTGGGAGTCGCTGTATACCTGCAAACTATCCTCTCCGAGCTTATCTCCTAGTTTGAGCCCCGTAATTAGGGCTTCATACTCAGCTTCATTATTGGTGGCCTAAAATTCAAACCATAAGAGAAATTCCTCCCCTTTTGGACTGACGAGCAGGAGACCTGCCCCTACTCCTTCTTTACTTGCTGCACCATCCACATATAATTTCCACCTGTTTTCTTTTAGTTTCGGCTGATCGTCCTCCAGGCGAACATCTGTTCCTTCCATTAGGAAATCTGCTAAGGCTTGTGCTTTGATGTTAGTTCTGGGACAAAAATCGATATCGTACTCTACCAGTTCGATGACCCACTTTTCCAATCCGCCTGAGATTTCTGGTCGTCCTAGGATTTGCCGAAGCAGCTGATCGGTGATTACCGTGATCGGATGTGCCTAAAAGTAAGGTCTTAACTTCCTAGAGGCATGTACCAATGCTAACGCCAACTTTTCTGCATTTGAATATCTGACCTCTGGTCCGTGTGCTTTGTTTACAAAGAAAACTGGTACATGTTGTCCGTCTTGTTCTTTGACTAGTACGACTCTCAAGGCTTCTTCACACACGGCCAAATAGACATATAAAGATTCTCCTTCTTGAGGAGCAGTTAGCATGGGTAGTTCGGCCAAGTATAACTTCATCTCTTCAAAGGATTTCTAACTTTCCTTGTCCCATTGGAAGGGACTTGCTCTTCTCAAAATCTTGAAAAAAAGTAAGGCACGTTGTGCCGATTTAGAAAGGAACCGGTTCAACACTGCTATCCTTCCTGTAAGTCGTTGTACGTCTTTAATGCTCTTTGGTTGTTGCATTGCTTTCAAGGCATCTACCTTGTCCGGATTGCCTCTGATCCCATCTTTGGATATCATGTATCTTAGGAATTTGCCCGATCTGACCCCAAATGTGCATTTTTTGGGATTAAGTTTCATTTGAGTTTACCTTAATACGTCAAATACCTCTCTGACATCCCTTAAGTACTGCTCGAGAGACATGCTCTTGATTAGAAGGTCATCCACATATAATTCCATGCAGCGTCCAATTTGTTGGGAAAAAATCTTGTTTACAGCCCTCTGATATGTTGCTCCAGCGTTTTTCAAGCCAAATGGCATAGTGACGTAGAAATACGTCCTAAAATCTGTTATGAAAGAAGTTTTCTCCACATCTTGGGGATCCATTGCAATTTGATGATATCCTTTGTATGCATCTAAAAATGCAAACACTTCATACCCCACTGTCGAGTCCACTAGACGATCAATCTTGGGTAAAGCATAACAATCTTTCGGACAGGCTTTGTAGAGATCAGTAAAGTCAACACACATCCTCCAACTCCCATCTGGCTTCTCTTCTTGACCAGTGCCGGGTTCGCTAACCATTCTAGATATACAACTTCTTTTATAATGTTGGCTTGCAACAATTTGGTTACTTCTTGCTTAGTTGCCGATATGTGCTCAGAGGCAAACTGCCTTTTCTTTTGCCGAACAGGTCTCCTATTCGGGTCTATATTCAACATTTATGAACTTCTAGATCTGGAGATAAGCCTGGCATGTCTTCGGCTTTCCATGCAAATACATCCCTGAATTCTTTCAAAAGATTTATCAGAGATTCCTTATAGGGGGGGCTGGAATCCATGCCCCCACATTGACTGTTGAATCAGCATGATCGTCCCATAGATGAATAGCTTCTGTCTGGTCCTCAGATGACCAGTTCTCCTCATCTTCAGGAAGCAACTCTTCAATGCTTACTTGTTGAACCATCATTTTTCCATTTACTGTTGCGGTGTAATAGCTCATGGCTGTTTCCACATCGCCTTTGATTTCTACCGAGCCCTCTCCTGTAAGGAACTTCATACTAACATGAGCTGGTGAGATTACAGCTCGAAGATCAATAAGTGCTGATCTTCCCACGATTACATTGTATGCTGAGGGTGCTTTCACCACCACATAATTCACCATTAGGGTCCTGCCCTTGGTACCTTCTCCGAAAGTAGTTGGGAGCCTGATCATGCCCAGTGGGTGTACTGCTGGTCCGGCAAAATCGAACAAATGAGCCGAAACCGGGGTGAATTCGGCGTCTTTCAACCCCATGGCTCTGAACACAGTGTAGTAAAGAACATTCACAGCAATTCCTGTGTCCACACAAATCCTCTTTGCTAGATTGCCATTAGTTACTACTTCTATGACCAATCCTTTGATATTTATCACCAGGGGGAGTGAGTCCTTAGGACCATAAGTTACTTCCCCCATTAGCCTTTGTCTTTTTCCCGATTGAGTAGGGGCAGCATACCTGCCACTGCCCTAACTCTTAGTTATGCTTGTGTTGTTCGCCCCCCGAGATCGTATTGATTGTGTTCACAGGGCGATTATCTAACTGACCATCAGGGTCCGGTGAGTGGTCTCTTCTTCGTCGAAACTCATCTCTGTTATCTCTGTCATTGTAGTTATTCATGTGCTTGAACTCACGCCGACCACGCGGTTCGGCCTGATGAGACCGATCTATGACCTCATCCAATTTTCCTTCCATCTTCACTGCATCGATATCTCATATCAGATCCCGACATTGCTCCGAGTCATGACCAATGTCTTTGTGGTACTTGCAAAACTTGTTAGGATCTCTCTTTTCCCTGGATCCCCTTATAGGTGGATGGACATTTGCGATTCCATTTCTTTCCATAATTGCGAGGACTTGCTCGCGAGATCTGTTCTGGGGGATGAAATCTCTGTCATGTAGAGCTCCTTTCTTTCCCAGCCAATCTGAGATGGGTGCAGTTACCCGGTCCCAAACCGACTTTCTTTTCTTATCTGACTTGTCTTCGGACTTGTTCTTCTTTCCTCCACCTCTTTCCATTTCCCTCTTTAGCCTATTTGTCTCCTTCCCCTGACGTGTTTATAGGCCACATCTAAGCATTCTTCCATTGTTTGAGGAAGTTTTCTGTTAACTTGGCGTGCAGCTGTCCCTCTCGCAAACCTGCCACGAAAGAGGCGACCAGCAGTCGATCATCTTTATCCCGCACCTGTGCGGACTCTTTATTGAAGCGCTTTATAAAGTGAAGAACCGTCTCATCTTGTGTTTGCCTCAAAGTTAGAAGATGAGTCTGATTTCTCTGGAAAGGATGAGCTGCGATGAAGGCACGATGAACTTCCGAGTCAAGGTTCCGAAGTCTGAGATTGACCTGGGTGGAATTTTGTTGAACCATTCTCTGGCCCTTCCTGTTAGCAGTGCGGGGAAAGTCTTGCACTTCATCTCGTCTGGTGCATTGTACAAGTTCATATGGGAGATATACTGATGCATATGATCATAAGGATCCTTAGATCCATCATAAGACTCAATTTTAGAAATCATGAACCCCGCTGGTCGGGGGTAGCTATCAATGTACTCCGTAAAAGGTGACACACAGAGCAATTCATCTGATCGTCTGCCGAGCAGAGCATCTAGTTCGGCCAAAGCCGTGTCGTTGGGTTAATGCATGTTTCTGTGCTCCGTGTGTGTTCTAGATTCCACGACCTCCGGCTTTTTATGAGCAGCCTGATGGAGATCTATTTCTGAAACTTCTGGAGGATCCCTTCCTTTGAAGGTTTCATTTAGTATGGCCTTAAGGGTGATATTGTCTATGTTTTTCAGGGCTTCAACAAACGCCTGGTTGGCTGGATCCTGAAGGGCCGGATTAGGCTGATGAGTTTGATGTTCAGCGATGTTTGCTTCTTTTTGAGCGACCATAGCCTGGCCCTCTCCTTGGGTGGCTGTAGCAGCTCCGCCTTGTTGAGTCGGATCTGTAGTCTTCTTGCCGGTGTTCTTGGCCAATTGTTGATCACGAGAATTTTGGGATTTTTGGATCACTTTATCAGAAAGAGGCCCTCCTTCTTGCGCCAATTGACGATGTTGGATCTTGTCTATGAATTAATCCGGGCCAATTACGTTTGTGATAACGACCTTTAACCCTAGAAACCCTAGATCGTGTTAATAGAGATGTGTTTTAGGTGTATTTTAGAATAAGCTCTCGAGTTATTTCTCTTGAGTTGCCAAAGTATCCAATAGCTTAATTGGAATCACGTCTTTCGTAGTTCCTTAAGGGTTGTTTATATAGGGGATGATTTATCCCTTTCCATGCTCTGCAAGGAGTTACATTATTATTACTAATATTATTTCCCTAAGGATATACACGCATAAATCTCCCTGATTTAAGGATAATTATGGACATATTTAAATGTCAAGATCACGGTCTTTATGACTAATTATTCTTTCCTTATTTATCTATAGTTATCCAATACGTGGAATAAAAGCCGGGCTTGCTCTGAGCGGACTCCCGCCGAGCCCCCAAGGCCACTATGGCCGAACTGGGCAGCTCCTTCACCAAGCCTTGGCCGACAAGCGGTGGCTGAAGGGGGAGCTTCTTCCGTTCTCTTACCTGGGGTAAGGGACCTGCCCTTAGATACATCTTTTTGGGCTCCTGGCCCTTACTACCCTACATTTTAGAGGCTAGTCATTAATTACACGACTTACAAGGATGACAAGTAACGTAGTTCGGGTCGGCTATCATCAACCCGCCCAAACCCGCATCATGTATTAATGCTTAAAATTTCATTCCAGTTTTAAAAATTAAAATTTAAATGCATCTAATTTATTTCTTTAACCCATGTATTTAATGTACGATTCACACACAATGTATTTAATGCGCCAATGTTTTTTATTTAATGCATGATTCACACAACGTATATAATGCGCCAATTTTTTTTTATATTTCAGTCAGATCCACACAAATCATTGTTTCAGTTTTAAAAATTAAAATTTCAATAAATGCATCTCATTTATTTCTTTTGACCCATTTTGAATCCAAAAAAGAAAAATGTGAACCAAAAAAATATTACAACGTATTTAATGAATGATTCACACAAATCATTCTTTATTACTTCAGCTATACTCTCATTTATTTCTTCACAAACAAAATCACTTAAAAATTTATAACGTATTTAATGCCCTTTTCACGACTTTTTGACCTATTTTCTACCCAAAAAAAAGTGCACCAACGAAATATTTACATCCTTTAAATAAATACAAACACCTACACACCACCACTTACATACTCCTCACAAATCATACTCCTCACAAATCATCCGTCTTGAAACTCTATTCTCTTCAAATCACCAGGTAATATATTTTGCATTCTTTTAACTACGTCATCATGTACATCCTATTTTGGAATTATTATTGTATTCACACAATCATTAGCACATGCATTTCTGCTTTTTGGTTGTGCAAGAGGCCTTCATACCGAATTTCATATCGAATTGTGTACTATAGGCACATTCAAAATACTATAGGTATTAAGGTAGATTCTACAATGGCCTTAATTTTGTCTTAATTTTCAGCAAATTATATTTATTTTCTTATTTATGTGTAGGTAGTAATAACGAAAATGACACACATACACTACATATCATTCCTACCACATGATTCTGAAAGCTATTAAAATTTTCACTTAATATTCGTAAAAAAAAAAATCCATGTAAAAGTACTACTGTAATTAGATCATTATACCATAAAATCGTGCCTTGCGGAATTCTCGGAACCAAAAAGCCGTGATTATAGATTTGGAGCAAAATGTATGTTTTTCCAGTTTTATATGATCGATTTCTTTGTTCTCGCTTTTATCATAAAGATTAAGCTTTGGATATTTTATGCAGATTATGGATGGCAATGGCAATATGCAGGCTATTGATGATGGAGAAGCTGGCGGATGATATTGATGGACCTTCCAAATCGTTTTCGAATCAATATTCGGCTACAATTCCATAGACCCGGAAAACCATACAAAAAAAGAAAGAATTATCACTGTATTTTTATAGGGGATTTATCACTGTTGTTGATAGGGTAATTTCCATTTATTTATTTATTTGTTATCCAAGATCTTTTGTAATTGAAGAATACATTTTATTTTTCTTTTATTTAATGTGTTTCATCTCTAATTGAAGAATACATTTTTGTTACGAAAATATATATTTTCTTTTTCCGTTAAGCTTTTTATATGGGTCATATGCTCTGCTAAATTTGTTTCACATCTTATACTTGATAAATGCGGGGAGTTTTACTTTGTAATGATGCACTTTTTGGACAAATCTCATGTCAATTTTTTTGGTTTGTTTCCATGTGCTATTTCAACCTACGAAGACATGTTGATGGTTTCTTTGAATCAATAAACTGGTTACGAGTGTTGTAAATGTTAATGTTTTTTGTAAATGCACATTGTTACGAGTGTTGTATTGATTTCTATTTTTACTGGGTTTGATTTATAAAACTCAATTAACGATCGATTCCCACAAAGTTGAAACTTATTGTTCTATTTTATCTTATTTGAGAAATGATTTGTTATTTATATAACAAATGTTTTCAGTTATATTCAATAAAAACATTTTTTCAAAAATAAAAACTAAATAGCAAATGTTTTACTCATTTTCTGATATTTTCTTACTGTTGTGTTCGTTTGCATGAGAAACTCTAAATTGCTTTGTTATTAGGTCTTTTGTTCAGTTTTTGTGATTAATGGGGAATAGTTGGATAGACAGTGCTTTTGATTATCTTGATCCCAAAATCCGTACTCTTATTATCCTTTTATTGTGGTACGGGTGTGCAAGAAATACATAGATATCCTGCATATGTTAATGTGTCAAGGATATTTCTTAATATAAAAAAAAAAATATATATATATATATATATATATATATATATATATATATATATATATATATATATATATATCGCCCTAAAGATTTCTTTTCTCAACTCATTTCATTATTATATGTTTCCTTATGTAAAGCCTTTTTGTTTTTATTTTTTGACTGAGTTCGTATTTTTTTTCTCTAGTATATCGTCCACAAGAACGGATGCATGCTAATGAAGCTGTTGAAGGTATTGGTGTGGTTTCTAAGAAGATAATTGGTCATATACAATTATCAACAATGGGAGAGTACATTCACACATTGTAACTCGATTTGTATTAACTCAATTTTTTCCATTTCAAATAGTAATCCATCCAAGAAATATTTGATTTTTTTTTTCTTTTTTCTTTTTATAACTTTTTCACAATTGCAACGCCATACATGTGTTTATATTTATTTTTTTATATTAATGTATTATATTTTATGAATTTGAAATGCCCAGTGCATGATGCACGGTTTTTTAGGCTAGTACATTCATAATAATAGGGAAGTTATTAGATATACGTCTGCGACGATTTACGATGATTCTGTTCTGCTACCATTTGTTATGCCCTATGATCAATGACGTATTTTACCTTAACGGCTAGGGTGCTAAGCCCATTTGGTTCAACTTATTCTTTATTTCTACGGTAAAATGATTGTCTACGTCAGTCCACCTATCTTTTGGTTTGTTTTCTTCCACGTGTTTTTCACTCAATAGAATGTTAAATAGTGGATTTTTAAATATATTACTGTACAGTGGCGGACCCAAGAAATTTTTCAAACCCGTGACCTTAGAATATGCAGTAAAGCTTTTAACCAATTGAACTAAATGGATAATTAGACTAGAAATTGTCTGAAAGAATATACATACACAGTTTTAATATTATTAGAGGGGTATATTAGTAACTTCGTCTAGAAATTTGAGTGTGGTCCATGCACCCCACCCTTACCATGCTAGGTCCGCCCTTGTTACTGTAGTCCCTATGTCTGAAATACCGAGTTCATATCCGTACATGAAACGTTCGATACATGACATTTAGAGAAAAACTCTAAATCTTATGTAAGCGTCATGTCGTATCAGAAAACGAGGAAGAAAATAAACAAGCAAGAGACCCGTGAAACTGATATTTAAGACCTTTCATTAACCAACTCAACTGATTACAACTGCTGGAAAACTAAAGCATAAATAAGTACTAACTTTTATTACAACTCAAATTGAATATAAAAAAGCTGATGAAACACAATGGGCATCATTACTTCATTTCTAAACTTGTTCTCCATGCTCATTCTTCCAGCTTGTCTTTAACTATGATATTTTCTCATTCCAAATAAAGGAGTGAGTACTAGATGAATGCTCAGTAAGGAGAAAGAAAATCAAACGAGATATTAATGTCTGTCGGATGCCGGGAGACATGACATTAATCTACTTCATTCATTTTGCAAACAGATTAAAAGCATAATTAACTCAAAGAATACGTAAAACACATTTAAAAGCATATCTCCACTACAAATAACCAAAACGCATAAAACATATTACAGAAAGGTAACTAGAAAACAAATTAATGTTCTGAAGACACAGTTTAGCAGATACCCGACAACATATAATCAAGTATGGTTTTGTGCAATTTACATTAAACATTATTCAAAATACAATAAAAGCATAATCTTTAAACTAAAAACAGAACATTTTGATAACAAAAACTCCTTACCTTAAAGATGAGCCGAACTACAAACCGAATCGCAACTACTTCTAAATCTTACGCAAATCTACAAACTGACAACAAATCTAACATAAATTTTACGGGAATTTAACCTACCAAGATCTAAGCCAAGAACATTTACGAAAATAATATATCTTTCCTTCCAGAAGAGATTCAAGGCCTAAAATTGCTGTTGGAAACGAAACTACTTTGAAAATGTTGCAATAATCTGCAAAACGTGTTGAAATTGAACATACAAGATAAAATAAAATGCAGAATTCTCATTAATCAGTAAAATGATCAAGTTAAGTTACAATAATGTAGATCATGAAATATTTATAAGGTATACTTCGTTACAACGGTCATATTCTGTTATAACAGAATTAAGAAGGAGTTACAGCAAAATAAAATGGTTTCTAGATTCACTTGTAAGATTCTAAGTCCAATTCTTCAAGTCTTCTGATTTCAGCTGAATTCTTCAAGTCTACTGATCTGATCACATCTGTTATGATCATCACATCTGGATCATCTCAGCTGAATATTCCAAATTATGAGTGTGTGCAAATCCTCTTGCACCCAACACTACTTCATTCAGATCATATATGTTAACAAAACGAACCCATAACGATCGAACCAAGCTGCCCATAATTCGGCTGGTGCGACAACGTGCCGGCTTATCATGAAACCTCAAAAATGCAAAATTTGGGAAGTCTATGGCTATATGGAGGCCTTTTATAGATGTTTCTTAGCCTAGGTCGATTTTTAGGTGGTGTGAAGGAAAATAAAGTCTTAATTCAACCTGAAAATAATAGGAAAAGAAAACCTAATTCCAAAAATACAGAAATGCCCCTAACAAAAGTTCGGGGTTTTACAATTATGCTACCAAATAACATTATAAAAGAAATTAGCACACTCGACAATACATTTATGTCTCCATCCTTGCATGTGATGTGAATCGGCGTTGTTTCATCTGGGATCGACGTTGTTTTGACGTGGACATATAACTTAATGTAACAATCTGACCCGAAACCCGATGTAATTTTTTGGATCCAGACCGTTCGGCCATGACTTGAGAATGCTGATAATTTTCTCAAATCAAGAGGTCTCGTATGACGATATAAAACATTAAAAAAGGAAGCTAAATTTGCAAATACTCAGATTACTACAAACCTCAAAGTATGTAGTTTTCTATGAGAGAAAAGGATCAAAATATTATTATAAATAGGGATATAGCATATATTATACATGTTACACGATATGGGCAACAGTTAGAATCATCTTAATAAATGCATGCATAATCCCGTCCCTTAATGAATGCTAACAGCATATTAGTTGGAGAATAAATACAACTACCACAACTAAACCTTAAAGGGAGACAGAGTATAATATAATGATAAACACAATTGTATTATATCATGAATATGAGTAGTGTATTGTACATATATCAATACTCCCCCATGCTGATTTATATATATCTAATAAACCATGCTTGGATATAAAAAATTGAGTCTGAACTTTAGGAAGCCCTTTTGTGAATATGTCGGTAATTTGGTACTTATTAGGAACATAGACAGGCACACACTCCCAGGTTCAAGCTTTTCTTTGATAAAGTGTTTATCAATTTCAACATTTTGTCTGATCAAGTTGAACATGATTGTTTGCAATAGTCATAGCAGATTTGTTGTCACAATACAACTTCATAGGACCATCTTGAGCTTGACTTAGTTATGTGAGGACTCTCTTAGGCCATAGTAGCTCACAAATCCTAATGGTAACGGCTTTAAACTATGCCTCAACATTGCTCCTTGCCACAGCAACATGTTTCTTGCTTCTCCAGGACACAAGTTTCCCTCCTATGAACATATATCAACCAAAAGTTGATTGATTTCCTTCCATCCTTAAAGCTAGACCAATTAGCATCCACAATTCCTTCAAAAATCTCATATTGCTCCCCCTGTTGTAGAACACTCCAAGACCTGGATGATTCTTCGAATTTATTTTTAAGAAGATAAATCCAACATAGCCTTGTATGGGCATCAATAAATGTTACAAACCATCCATTTCCAATTAGGTTTGATATTCTTGATGGACCTCATGCTGGATATGCAGAAACCTGAATCAAGAGCCGAAACGCGAAAAACCAGAATCCAAAAATTTTCTGGGTCCCACCGCATCAGGTGTGGGTTCCGCCGAGACGGGGGTTTTCCCGTTTTTCTTGATCGTTGAGATCAGATTTGATTCACAGCACCGATCGAGGCACTAGATCATGCGTAGCAGAAACTACGAATAAATTTGTTTACGATTTTACCCAGATATGATTCATATGATTAATTAATCCAATCTACATGAAGATTTGAAGATTTACCCAACCGAAGCGAAGCCGTGATTTATCCCGCATTCGAACCTGAAATATGCTCCAAGAAAAAAAACTAGTTTTTCTTCTTCCCAGTGACAAAGACAAGAAACTAATTCTTTTCCCTTTTCTGCAAGAGTGGCGGAAAAGACTCGTGTGTCTATTTTTTTGGGAGGAACTCTATTTATATAAGAAAATAACAAGGATCGAGAGTTTATCTCATTCACAAGACAATCATCTTTTATTTAAGGAAAAGATATTCTTCATTAAATAAGAGATAATCTTCATTAAATAAGAAAATCAACCTCTTATTTTATTATTAATTATTTAACAAATAAATAATTAATTACACATGTGATATAATTCAGGAAAAATTTGTTTCTCAATTTTCTACACATGTGGCGCCAATAATGTGTCATGAAATAATAGAATTTTTTTTTCCTATTTTACATATTATTTACCGAATAAATAATATTTCGCATATTCATTAAATAGACCAACTATTTAATTTATTCTCAAATTTCCACAATTCGAAAATTCACTCGCGTGTTAGAAGCCAACCCGGGGACCATGGACCTATAACTAGTATTTCCAATAAATTGAATAAAACATTTATCAGACAAAATATTTCTACTCAACTTATTAATTCCTGAATTACGCGACCATAAATCCGAAACTGAACTCTATCGATTATAGATATAACTTATTCTCAACATGTTGAGTTAATAAGCATTCATCGATATAATCATTACATACAGACTAACCTTCTTCATGACTTCTTATCCTTATGTACCATTAACGCACTAGTGATCAATTAGTTCATAACCAACACGAACTCCCGGGATCGACCAGTTTCTAGGATTAACAAATAAGAGGATTGTCTGTCTACTTCTCGCAGGAAGGAATGGATTCTGTATATGTGAAACACACACTCGCTACTCATTCCCGAACAGTTCTAACGTGAAAGTAATTCAGACCGCGCCACTTAGCAATCCTTAACGAACACATCAAACTCTATCCTAAAACAAGCTAGAGTCTGCAATCACTTCAGGATTAAGGTTAATACATATATGATCATCTTGTTATTTAATAAGATTTCTCAATCACAGAATTATATGAGAAATACAGATTAAATCGGTCATGTCATATATGACTACATCATATATAAATGCCCCACTTAGATAACCAATATCAACGGTCCGGATAAGTCGGTCACACCATAAAGTGTTTTGGGCGCATTAATGGTGGTTTAGTCAATAGACCCCAAACTTTGATTAATTTCACCATGGACTAACAATTCAAGTGTATCACCATACACTTAATCCTCACGTGTGACACACACTAAGTTATACGGCTACACATGATACGACTTAGGGTTCTCAGCGGTGTATTACTCATGAGCATGAAGCAAATGATAAGATGATGAATAAATCCGTCATTCATTAATAATAAAAAAATGACATAAATTGTTTTTCGGGCACTACATCCAACACCCCACACATCACTATGTATTAATGAGAAAGGGGAAGATGCCTTATATGGTTTATCCTTGAATGAACTTTTAGTTTGTTTAGCAAGAACACAAAATTCATATTGAAATAAAGCAGGCTTCTTTTATAGAAATAGTTCAGAAAACATCTTATGTAAATAAAACAAGCTAGGATGCCCTAGTCTACAATGTAACAACTCTAGATAAACTAAGGGCCTCATCAACATGTTCATGAAAAAAATATAAGCTTCTAACTTCCTTAGCACTGCCAATCACCTTCTCTAATTCAAGGGCCAGAAATACACAGTGAGAGAGAAAGAACTTAGCCAAACATTTGTTAGCCTGAGTAAACAGACTAACAGAGAATAGGTTACATGTAAGATTTGGAAGTTGAAGAACAATTGTTATTTTTATAGTGTCAGATGTCCATTTTCCAACAATAGTAGACAGAGTGCCATCAAAAGTATTTACCTTATGTTGCTCAACAGAAGGAAAATAGGTAGTGAAAAGTTTGAAATTTCCTATCATGTGATTGGATGCTCCAGAATCAACAACCCAGAAAAAGTTATCTTCTTGAGAGGTTGCATCAGATGAGTTTTTCATAGTAGGATTACCGTTGTCATTGCACATGAGCTGTTTAAGAACATCTATATGCTCCTTTGAGAAAGGCATAGTACAGTCATAAGTGCTGGCAGAGTTAGTTTGTCTATGTTGATTCCACCGTCCAAGTTTCATTGGCAGAGTTAGTTTGTCTGTGCTGGCGGTGTTTATGTGGTGGATATCTGGCTGATTTGGGTGATTTTTCTGGCGGCTGTGCAGCAGTGTTTAAGAACAAGATGAAGATCTTGATGTTCAAGATTAAGAATATGTTGTTTGTGGTTTTGAGCTGAGCCTTAAGTCGCTGCCTACGTATGGTCGTTAGGCTCTCAGGCTGCAAGGCCCTCAGCCCGCCAAAAGCTCCTAGTGCACCAGAGGCCTTCAGCCATTGTGACCCTTTAGGTATGCGGCCCTCTAGGCTCGCGTCCTGCCATCTTCCACCAGCTGTCATGCTCTCGCCAGCTCTATGCCTCTACAAATAACAACACCACCTCCATTACAAAGAGGTGGAAGATTCACTTCCAAAACTACGCATTGGCTTGATCCAAACTGAAAGCCTTACGGTCTGAGAACCTTGTGGCCTGGTGGCCTGAAGGTCTATGGGGGCTAGAGGCCTGGAGGTCGTATCTTGTCTTATCACCCTTTATTAGTAGCTTGCTCTTCTTTATGTTGTCGGCTCTGGTCCCTGGCGGACCTTATGGCCTTAGGGATATATAGACCGGCCCCAAGCCTTTCTTGGCATCCCAGGATACTACCAGAATATATAGAGAGAGGCTGAGGTCTCGTGGTCCCATAGTGGTTGATGAGCTCGCGAATAGAAGTAGACAACGGCCTTGTCCGCTATTTTGGTTGCCGGACGGACCCGAACGAGGTTCCGAGGGCCGGATTACGGTTCAGGCATATCAATGGCCCCCAACTCCATGCCTTAAGCATTTTCCCAAAATGTTAGTTGGGGAGTAAAGGTTATTTGCGGATCGATTGCCTTGAAGTTCTCGAGTGGCTTTCTATTGTTGCGGATCGCCTGTTAGCCTTTTGGTGGCTTTATTTAGTGGATAGCTTTAGCCTTTTGGTGGCTTTATGTGGTGCATAGCCTTAGCCTTTTGGTGGCTTTATGTGGCGGATATCGTTAGCCTTTTGGTGGTTTTATGTGGCGGATCGCCTTAACCTTTTGGTGGCTGTATGTGGCGGATCGCCTTAGCCTTTTGGTGGCTTTATAAGGAGGATTGCCTTAGCCTTTTGGTGGTTTTATGTGGCGGGTCGCCTTAGCCTTTTGGTGGCTTTATGTGGATGAGCTCTAGCCTTTTGGTGGCTTTATATGGAGGATCGCCTTAGCCTTTTGGTGGCTTTATGTGGCGGATAGCCTTAGCCTTTTGGTGGCTTTATGTGGCGGATAACCTTAGCCTTTTGATGGTTTTATGTGGCGGATCGCCTTAACCTTTTGGGGATCGCGTTATGAAGCGGATGATCTTTGGTTGGTGAAGAGAAAATCCCGTGTTGATGGCGACCTAACCTATGGTGATCGTAACAGTTAAGAGAGCTCCAAAAATAAGAAGGCTCGTCCCGCCACTTTGGGTAGGGAGAGTTCCATAAAGTGTGACAATCCAAGTCGTGGAAACGAGAATAAAGGCCAATGAGAGCTCATACCTGATGATCTTATATTGGGGAGATTGGGAGCTCGTATTTGGAGAGCTCGTAGTGGAGAGCTTGAGAACTCGTAACTTGGAGAGTTTGAGATCTTTCAACTTGGAGAGCTTGAGAGCTCATAACTTGGACAGCTTGAGATCATGTATCTGGCGAGCTCATATTGGGTGATCCCCTTAACAGGAGTGTGGGGTATCAAGGATTTGTCCTTGATACCAACCATATCGTACTATTCGGACATATTGTTCTCACAAAACGCCAACTGTCCCCTGACACCCAACAAACTTGTACGATCTGCACATAAGGAGCAGGAGAAAGTCGGCGATAGTGATGCCTCTGGAGAGATGATGGCTGGAAATCCAAAGAATCCAAAGAGAGGGGCGATAAATCAAATGCAAACTTTATGGATTACATGTTTTTGCTCTTTTAAACGCACTAGCTAAATGAAATGTTTGAAGAGCAGCTCTAGGTATGTGTTGACGTTTGTTGGTCCTTTGAAAAGGCTTTGGTTAAGTTTAGAAGGGGGGTTGAATAAAGTTAACACTTAAAAATTTTTGGAGTTGACAAACTCATCAAGGATCAATAGTCTGCTGACCTTCAGCAGTCTGCTGAGTATTGAGGCTATTGAATTTGTTGCAATGGAATATATTAGATTAAGCCTTGTTACTTGTTGTTTTAAATATGATACTAAGTATTGGATACTCATTAGTGCAAGTGGTGTGATTCAGTAGCTAGTTCAGTAGATTGATGTGATAAGTATGCAGATAAAGTAAATTGCAGAAAGTAAATGCAGTAAATAAAGTAGGCAAGTTTTATAGTGGTTCCAGGTGGTGTAATCCTATCAGTCCACTCTTCTCTTATGATGTTGGAGGAAATTCACTAGAGACTTTTGATGTAGCTGTTACAAAAATCCCTAAAATGTTTGTCCTTGACCAATGACTATGGCTTCACAAACTGAACACTAGAGACAGGTAGGATTGCTGCTCCTAAGTATTCCACTGGTCCTTGAAGGGTAGGATTGCATCTTCACCAGCTCCACCACAAAACACAACAGTTCTTGACACTTCAGCAGTGCTTCTTTGTCTTTAGGTTCTTCTTGAAAAAGAAGGGATTGAATCAAGAAAGTGATTCAGTTTCCAGCAAGCTTTTGATCTGGATGATAAGATCAGTAGCTTGTAGTCTTCAAGTGTGTGTACTGGATGTAACTTGATTGCAGAAACACGTGAAGAAAATCCTTGATCAGTACATTAAAGCTCTGATAGTATCAGCAGGGTAAGATTTCACTTTGATCAATTTCTTGCTCAAAAACTTAGTTGCTTGCCTTAGTATTCTTGTCCTTGCAATCTGAATTAGGAGTCCTCTATTTATAGGTGTAGATCCTGTGATTTGAATTTGAATTTGAATTACAACCGTTATAGGATTGTCTGAATATTCTTGAAATCCTTCTGTTGTACCTTACGGACACTGTCAGTGTCCTTCTGAAAGTCCAGTCTGTCAACTAATGATTTAATTCCATTTAATATGGCTCTGAAATCCTTACAACGTCCCTTTCATCATGGCCATTGATTGACTAATTAATCCAATGCTTGTAATTCATCCTTATCCATTTAATCTTCTAGAAAATCTTGGATTAATTCGAATTTTGTATTCAGCAAACACCTGTTGTATATGTCTGTTGATGTCCACATATGTCAGCTAACTTTTAGTCTGCTATGTTTTATAAACATATCAGTTGACTGCTTCTTATCTAACTTTTTATAATGAAGTTAGAGTACACCATTTTAAAACATAACCAAGTTCAAATCACCACTTTACTTTTTATGGAACTTAGACCTTCTACACAAGGTATATGTGATCAATTTAGGTCACCACAGACTTCCCTAAATTCTGATCCCATATCCTTGACTTTAAATACTAAGTTTGATCCCTTAGCCTTCATTACTGAGTTTGAACCCTCAGCCTTCATTACTGAGATTGAACCCTCAGCCTTTAACCATCAGTAGGTCCTAGACACTCTACTATCCTAGACACTCTACTGACCTAGATAGGTCTGCTGATCAAGTTAGATGACCTCTTTACAGTGCTTGTTTGATCAAACCAACACAAAGATCAAACTCTTAGTAAACCTATACATTCAATCTAGACATCTTTTTGCCTTTTCTCTATTACAGCTAGTCTGGCACTCATCATTAAAACTAAAATATGTCTAACAACGTTGATGAACGCCGGTCGGAAAACAAAAAATGGGCGGTTTCGGGTCACATGAAAATCAAAAAAATAAGTGGAGACCTAACCATTGGATGAAGATCTTAAAGATTTGGAGAGAGATCTTGTAGATCTGGAGAAGGATCTTGTAGATCTAAAGAGCTGGAGATCTGGAGGAAGATCTTGATAAGGACTCGAAGCTCTAGATGTAGATTTTGTTGAAGACTTGAGGATCTAGAAGAAGATCTTGCTGAAGGTTCAACCGGAAAACCAAAAGTGGGCTATTTTAGGCCATCGGAAAAACTAAAAGAGGTGGTTTTGGGCCTCCGGAAATCTCTGATCTAACCGGAAAAATGTTGAAAATGTCGATTTCTCGATAACGGGGCCAACTGATGATGTCAAAATTATCATGTTGTAAATAGTGGTGTTTATGCGGTGGATATCTGGCTGATTTGGGTGATTTTGCCGGTGGTGCAACAATGTTTAAGAACAAGATGAAGATCTTAAAGAACAAGATGAAGAATATGTTGTTTGTGGCTTTGAGCTGAGCCTTAAGTGGCTGCCTACGTACCTTTTGAAAGGGATCGAGCCAATGCGTAGTTCTGGAAGTGAAGTTTTCACCTCTTTGTAATAGATGTGACGTGGCTATTTATAGAGGCCTAGAGCTGGACAGCTGGCGAGAGCATCACAGCTGGCAGGTCGTGAGCCTGGAAGGCCACAAACCTGGAAGGTCACGATGGTTGAAGACCTTTGGCGAGCTAAGAGCCTTTGGCGGGTTGAGGGCCTAGCGGCCTAAGAGCCTTGGCGGGCTAAAAACCTTGGCAAGCTGAGTGCCTAGCGGTCTGAGAACCTTGGCAGGCTGAGAGCCTTGGCGAGCTGAGAGCCTAGCGGCCTAAAGGCCTTTGGCAAACTGAGATCCTAGAGGTCTGAGAACCTAGTGGGCTGAGGACCTTGTGGCCTGGCGGCCTGAAGGTCTGGGGGGGGCCTGGAGGCCTGGAGGTCGTAGCTTGTCTTATCACCCTTAAGTAGTAGCTTGCTCTTCTTTATGCTGCCGGCTTTGGTCTCTAGGTGGCCCTTATGGCCTTAGGGAAATGTGGACCGGCCCCTAGCCTTTCTTGGCGTTGCAGGATGCTACCAGAAGGTGTAGATAGAGGTTGAGGTCTCATGGTTCCACAGTAGCTGATAAGCTCACGGATAGAAGTGGCCAACGGCCTTATCCGCGGCCTAAAGGCCTTTGGCGAACTGAGATCCTAGAGGTCTGAGAACCTAGCAGCCTGAGGACCTTATAGCCTTGTGGCCTGAAGGTCTGGGGGGCCTGGCGGCCTGGAGGTCGTAGCTTGTCTTATCACCCTTAAGTAGTAGCTTGCTCTTCTTTATGCTGCCAGCTCTGGTCTCTGGGTGGACCTTATGGCCTTAGGGAAATGTGGACCGGCCCCTAGCCTTTCTTGGCATCGCAGGACGCTACCAGAAGGTTTAGATATAGGTTGAGGTCTCATGGTTCCACAGTAGCTGATAAGCTCGCGGATATAAGTGGCCAACGGCCTTATCCGCTATTTTGGTGGCCGGACGGACCCGAACGAGGTTCTGAGGGCCGGTTCAGGCATATCAAAAGGATACTTTCTTTTTATGCTTCATAGGCAGAGTTTATAATAATTCAAACACACTTTCTCTCTCAATTTTTTTTTGGAAATTCCCTGTATCAGCAGGATGTTCCCAGCTGTTGGTAGAGAGAAGATCATATCCTCACCAAAGGACCTTCATGGAGGTGAAGTACATATTGAAATCAAGAGACCCATGCTTCATATAATTGAGTTCTGACTTAATGCCAAAAGCATAGACATAATTGCCTTTATCGGAGTAAATGGCAGCATCATCATCCCATACGTCTTTTGCGGTTGGATAAAACAAGTGAATTTGGCCAATATCTGGCTCCATAGAGTTAGCAAAATCATGATAGTGGCATTCTCAATATCCCATACCTAAAGATCCTCAACTTCAGTATCTTTTGGTGTCTTCACAGCACCAGTTAGATATCCAAGTTTCCCTTTTCCGGTAACATACATTCGAACAAATTGGGCCAGTTTATGTCATTCAATCTCAGTGTAGTGATCTAGAGATTAGGGTATTCACTTATATATATTGATGGAAGATTTGAAAGAATTTTGACTAGAAGTTGCTCCATGTTTGTCTGAAACTTCTGTCATTGAAAAGAAGATGAAAAGTCACTTGAAAGTTTATTTCCAGAAGGCTCTGATACCATGTAGTTTTCTATGAGAGAAAGATAAGAAATCTTATTAAAAACTGGGATATAAGCATAGGTTATATAGATTACAAGAGATTGTCAATTGTTAGGAACATCTTAATAAATGCATTTATAATCATGTCCCTTAATGGCTGCTAACAACATGTTAGCTAGAGAATAAACACAACTACCACCTCTAATCCTTAAAGTAAAACATAGTATAATATAATGATATACACACTTATATTATATCTTGAATATAAGTAGTGTATTATACATATATCAATAAAGTATAATTTTCATTACATACAAATTTTTCTGATATACATATTCTAAAATCAACAAGTGATGGCCAAATTCTAGTAAACCAACTTTAACCGGCTGGGTACCTTGTCAGTTATACTACAACGGTGAGCAAGGTCATATCCCACGAGGAATTGATCAAGTATCACAGTCACTTTTGGATTTAGTTTAGGTCAACGATATCATGGTGAATATGCTATAACTACTAATAAGGAAAATGGATTTAATATAATACTAAATTAATAGTCAAACTATGATCAAGCAAACTACTCTCGACACCTCTATGGAATAACTAGGAATAGGCTTACCCGATCAATTGATCGCATGCAAAGCACTTACTAGCAATAGGACTAGGTCTATCATAGTAGAGTACTGGCGAGTCAAGGTCGAATCCCACAGAGACTCGTAAGAACGCAAATCATTCAAGATTGAGATGTCACGATAACAGTCTACGACCAACTATAATATAGAAGGAAGTAAAGTGGTGCCAATAAACAAACAAGATTACGCAAATTTAAACGGAGCACACAAGAGTTTCTAATGTATTAGTGTAATTATGAGTTGTTAGTTATTCCCCCCATAACACGCATCAACCATCCCCGTTGGTAAATTAAAATTCATTGACAGCTACAGGTGCAATCTCCTAACCCTATCTACTTCCATTGTAAGGACAACAGATAATCTATATGCAACTAACCTCCTTCGTTGGTTGTATTAGTTCATACGCAATAAGTTTTAGAGATGCCGGCACGAGACCGAAAACCTCCCTAAGCGGCTATCGACAATGACTAGCACGTTCCTAAGGATCCATCAATACTATGTCAAAATTAACACTTCACCTTGCAAGTCCTTCATGTTAATTTACGATGACATGCAAATAGTTGATCAGGCTACTAACATGTAAATTAAATCTGTCGATCAACGTAGATGGCGCCGATTATCATGAACTAGGATAAACTAGGTATTCAGATCTACGATACAGACCGTTGCAGATCTGAAGAACGCAATCACTATTTCATGATTTCTTCACCAACGAATTAGATATATACATACATGGGGTAAAATAAACTAACTACTACATAATTAAACTAAATAAACAATTAAAACATACTAGTCAAACAGAACAATGATAGATCTACATCTTGGAAAAGACAGAAAATCATACCCTAAAAAATGAGGTAGATCTCCCTCAGATCTCTTCCTAGGAGGCGAATCCGTCGATTCCGGGACTAGAACTCATAAATGAAGAACAAAGAACTTTTATCGCATAATAATTGTAAGTTTTGAGGTACAATGAACTCTCTATTAGACACACTGAATTTTAAGGCGATGCCTCTTATTTATAGCTAAATAAACCGACTTAGAAACACCTAGAACTACTCCTCATCCAAGAAAATGTGTTTCGGAAGATTCCAGACTCTCGATAAGTCGGTGGTACCTCCCGATTAATCGGGGGTATTTTTGTCTTTTTCTTTCTACCGACTTAGCTTGGAAGGTTCTGGAATACCCTAAGCCCAATCCTTTCACTCAGTCCGTTCCAGAATTGTCCACAATGCTCAGCCCAATATTTCATATCCTGAAAATAATCAAATAAAGCACGAAATAATATCGAATAAGGGAAAATAAATGTTAAATGAAAAATACTTGACTCACGAACCCAACATATGATATTCAACTCAATTGGTTCATAATTATAGGTCGAAACAACTATTTTTAGCTCATAATAGATAGAATGTTGATGCCGTATGATATTTAAGCGTCATCAACTACCCCCTACTAGCCCTTTGCTCGTCATTGAGCAGACTATCAAGGCGGAATGTACCTCCAAGAGCAATCCCCATGAACTACCACATATTCAATATAGATTTCCGGCAGAACACACGTCAAGCAACAATCCATAAGCTCCCCATTAATCGTTACTTACCATGCATCAATGTGCCGTGTGATGAATCCTTTGTGATAGTGTGTTCGTGAAGAGAATAAAGTTGTATTAACCACACAATCTTAACTTACCTACGCATACACTCGCTCACCTTCCCTTCAAACTTGGTTACACAACATGGTACCTTAATCGGGCTGGGCTGACTTGGGGACTGAGTATTACTCTTAAGTCCTCGTTTGTTTGTTTTTTATGTGAGGGTCGTGCCTTTTTTGCTACGAGTTCGCTTCCCTCACTGCCTTTATTACATGGTTTTCTTTTTCTCTTTCTCTTTTTTTTTTTTTTTTTTTGGGCAGATTTCTCACTATTTTTTCTCTCTCACTTGCGAGCCCGTTTTGTCCCGGTTTACCTCTTCTGGTATTCAAGTTGCTTCCCTTGTCCTACAACAATTAGTTAAAGTGTATACACAGACAAATAGTGATTCCCAATTAAAACAACTCATCATCTAATCTCAAATACTTCTCACTCAGATTATGTGCTCACATATTTGAATGCAACGGTAGAATAGCAATTAACAAGTTACTACTTTATGTAACATGACACATGCTCATTCTTCCATACTAAATTGAACATGCTATAGCTAAATTCAAATCGTTCTTGGGCTCCTTTTCTACCTATTCCTTACACCGGAACGTTCAATAGGCAAGCTAAAAATGAAGTTTAAATATTCAAAATTATTCCATTTTCCGATTAACAAGCTAAGACCGCCCTTACCCCCACTTATTATAGACATTGTCCCCAATGACTAAGAATAAAGAAAAGGTACTTAGCTTTGGAATTGGTAGCTGAGTCATATAGTGAATCATGAAGCATAGCCATTAGCTCCTAGGTCATCAATCCTCCAAGTATTTAACTGCATTCCAAAATACTTCTAAAAACTGTGAGTAACATGTGAAGGGCAATAAGAAAATAAGGTGGCGGTAATTGTGCATACCTCCGGATTGCGCAAAAACAGTTTAAGCCATTTTATTCTTTATTGACCTAAGCAAGTCGCCAAAACATTATACGAGGGTATCACACGAGAATCGTGAAGGAAAAAACCACATATATCTTTAGTTAGATGACCAAAGAATATGTGATGAAGAAAACCTTGCGATTGTCATGCTACTTTATTGACTCAAACAACTCAAAATAAATAGAAACAGTAAATATAGGTTTAGAAATAGTTCTGAATTTATAGTCGCCAGCTCGACTATACAAATAGGGCTTCTTTATTCGTATACTGGATCATCCAACACAAAGAGTTCCAATTCAGGGTCATATTTGCGCTCTAGGTAATGCTTTAGCCTGTGGCCGTTTACTATGAAAATCTTCCCAGAGTGTTCATTCCTAACTTCACACACACCTGAATTGAAGACTTTTGTGACTACATATGGTCCAAACCATCTAGACTTCAGCTTCCCAGGAAAAAGAAGACGCGAATTATACACCAACACTTTATCTCCAGCTTGAAACGTGCAGTTGAGAATCCTTTTATCGTGCAGGCGCTTCATTCTTTCCTTATAAATCTTTGCATTCTCATACTCTTGAAGTCTAAATTCCTCCAGTTTATTCAATTATAATAATCTCTTCTCACCGGCTAGACTTTCATCCATGTTTAGAAACCTCATAGACCGCTGGGCTCGGTGCTCGAGTTCTACCGGTAAATGACATGCTTTTCCAAATAATATCATATACGGTGACATCCCAATTGTTGTCTTGTAAGAGGTTCTGTACGCCCAAAGAGCATCATCAAATTTCAAAGACCAATCCTTCCTTGTGGGATTCACAATCTTCTCTAAGATCCTTTTTATCTCTCTGTTTGTCACCTCTACTTGTCCACTCGTCTGGAGGGGATATGCTGCTGCAATCTTATGTCTAACCCCATATTTCAACATCAATTTCTCAAACAACCTATTATAGAAATCGCTCCCTCCGTCACTAATTATGGCTCTAGGCACTCCAAACCTCGTCAAAATGTTCTTCTTAAGCAATCTCGAGACAACCCTGGCATTATTAGTAGGTGAGGCCACTGCCTCCACCCATTTGGAAACATAATCAACTGCTACCAGGATGTAACGATTTGATTTGGATGATGTGAAAGACCCAACAAAATCAATTCCCCATACATCGAATAACTCCACTTCTAAGATACTATGCAGTGGCATCTCATTCCGCTTAGAAATGTTGCCAGTCATTTGACAGGAATGACAGGCTCTTGTAAACTTGTAAGCAGATTTATGAATTGTAGGCTAATAGAATCCACACTGCAATACCTTTGTTGTTGTCTTGTCCGGTCCATAGTGACCTCCAACTTCTCCGGAATGACATTGTCTCAGAATACTTGGAATCTCGTCATCATGGACGCATCTCCTAAGAATGGTATCAGGGAACATCTTGTATAGGTAGGCATCATCCCAATAATAGTTCTTTAGATTAGTAAATAACTTCTTCTTATCAGCACTCGTGAATTCCGGTGGTAGGTTCCTTCCTGCTATATAATTACAATGTTGGCAAACCAAGGGTATACATTTCCCCCTCTTGATGTATTTTATCGGGGTTGAGATTCGACTGGAGCTACGACTGAGACGGCAAAAATTTGTTCATCAGGAAAGCTCTCTCTGATCTCAGTTAGTTGCTCCTCTTCTAGCAAAGTTAATCTTGACAGATGATCAGCCACCTGGTTCTCATATACCTTTTTATCTTTGATCTCGACATCAAACTCTTATAAAAGTAGAATCCATCTCAACAATCTCGGCTTGGAGTCTTGTTTAGTTAGAAGGTATTTCAAAGCTGCGTGGTTAGTGAATACAATGACTTTCGGTCCTATCAGGTATGGTCGAAAATTGTCAAATGCAAAGATAACAGATAAAATTCCCTTCTGTAGTCGCATAATTCCTTTGGGCACTGTTGAGGGTACGACTGGCGTAATAGATAGGCTTAAAGATTATATCCTCCCTTTGTCCTAAGGCTGCTCCAACTGCCGTGTTGCTTGCATCACACATAAGCTCAAAAGGTTTGTTCCAATCTGGGGCTACCAGAATTAGGGCGGTTATAAGCATTTGCTTCAATGTGTTGAATGCTTTCTTGCACTCTTCTCCAAATACAAATGGCATATCCTTTGCAAGTAGTTCCGTCAAAGGTCTAGAAACTTTAGAGAAATTCTTAAAAAACCTCCTATAAAAGCCTCTGTGGCCAAGAAAGGCTCGCAACGTCTTTAAGTTTGTTGGAGGGGTAACTTCTCTACTACCTCTATTTTTGCCTTATCAACCTCCATTCCTTTCCTTGAGATCTTATGACCCAACACTATACCTTTTGTGACCATGAAATGGAATTTTCCCAATTAAGTACAAGGTTGGTCTCTTCACATCTCTTCAACACTCTACTCAAGTTGTCCAAGCATATATCAAAACTGTCTCCAAATACAGAAATGTCATCCTTGAAAATTTCCAGAAAATCTTCCACCATGTCCGCAAATAGTGACATCATGCACCTTTGGAATGTTGCCGGTGCATTACAAAGTCCAAAAGGCATGCGGTTGTACACAAAAGTTCTATAGGGACATGTGAAGGTTGTTTTCTCTCAGTCCTCGGGGGAAATATGGATCTGGTAGTAACCAGAGTATTCATCTAAGAAACAATAAAAAGCATGGCTGCTTAATCTTTCTAACATCTGGTCAATGAATGGTAAGGGAAAATGATCTTTACGAGTTGCGTCATTCAGCTTCCTAAAATTGATGCAGACTCGATGTCCAGTAATTAGCCTCACAGGGATTAATTCATCGAACTCATTAGGTTGAACAATGAATCCTCCTTTCTTGGCCACTACATGAATCGGGCTTACCCATTCACTGTCTGCAATTAGGAAAATGATTCCCATTTCCAACATCTTTATAATCTTCTCCTTAACAACATCCTTCAATCGTTGCGTTAGCCTCTCTCTGTGGTTGTGCCACTGCTTTCTTTTCTGGGTCTACAGAGATTTTATGCATACACACCGATGGGCTTATTCCTCGCATATCTGCAATCGTCCACCCAAATGCTCTCTTATGCTCTCTCAGTACTCTTAAAAGTTTCTCCTCCTCTAAAGGTGATAGTGATGATGAAATTATGAGGGGAAGAGTATCATCTTGTAAATATACGTACTTCAGGTGAGATGGCAAAGGTTTCAACGTTAAATTCCTTGGTGGCTCTTCCATCGATGATCTTAACAGTTTTCCAATCAATTGTAGGTCAAAGAA
Organism: Gentiana straminea; assembly: GCA_036785695.1. Lineage (NCBI taxonomy): Eukaryota > Viridiplantae > Streptophyta > Magnoliopsida > Gentianales > Gentianaceae > Gentiana > Gentiana straminea. Next base: position 6,399,342 of record JAVUPR010000048.1, on the reverse strand, counting down.
CTTATGCCACGAAGGTCTATGAATTGTTTCTCCTATATCCACAGAAGATATAGGCTCTACTTCTTGCTCTTGACCTTCGCTACACCCAGGCCATGTTTCCTCATTACTTCCTTCATCCTCTTTCAGGAGCAAAGTCTCTGCTACTTCAGGGTCTAGTGCCACTTGCTGATGTAATTTCAAAACAAGATTGTCTATGGCATCTAGCATGTAACATGCTTCTCATTAATCTTGTGCATACTTCATTGTTTTCATCACAATGAACACTACTCTGTCCACATTTACCCTTAGAATCAGCTCACCCTTATGAACATCTATCAATGTTTTACTTGTCGCTAGGAAGGGTCTTCCTAGGATCAGGAGAACATTATGATTGGCATCCATGTCTAACACTACAAAGTCTACGGGGAACACGAACTTATCAACGTATACCAGCACATCCTCCACCACTCCACAGGGTTGCTTCATAGACCTATCTGCCAATTACAGGGTTATTGATGTATCATTTAACTCTTTCATGCCTAACCTATGGAAAATGGAGAGTGGCATTAAATTGACACTGGCTCCAAGATCACACAAAGCTTTGCTTAGGCACACTCCTCCAATTGTGCAGGGTATGAGGAAGCTCCCAGGATCTTTACACTTAAGAGGCAGTTTGCGTTGCAAAACTGCTAAGCATTACTCGTTAAGGCAAATTATCTCAAGGTTTAACAACTTCCTATTGGTAGAGACTGCTTCTTTCAAGAATTTTGCGTACTCTGGCATTCCGGCCAGAGCTTCTACCAAAGGTATATTAACTTGAAATTTCTTAAACATTTCTATGAACTTTTTGTAATGAGCATCATCATGATTTGGTTTATATTTCCTAGGGGGATAGGGTAAAGTAGCAGGATTAATATATAGTTACAGTTTGTGAAGACTTACCTGCTGCCTGCAGCTGCTCTGTCTGCTCGTCTGTTGAATCTGCAGTCGCCCGATTAATCGCCGAGGTGTCCCGATTAATCGCCCCTTCATTTCCTCCTGATGCTGCTACGTTTGGATGCTGACTGCTCTCTGATTCTTCCGGGTTAGTTGGTATAACTGGTCCAGTTCCTTTCCGCTCCTAGTAAATATTGCATTCACGTCCTTCGGATTCTTCTCTGTGTTACTCGGTAATCCTTCCGGAGGACGGGCTGACACTTGTTCAGTGATCTACCCCACATGGTGCGACTTATTCTGCACTAAGGCTTCCTGATTGTTCAGTCTTGTATTCTTCCTCTGGAAATATGTGGTGAAGTTTGCATTCAGCTCGGTCATGGATTTTATGATTTGATTGACCGTGTCGGTCAAGTTGAGCTCATTTTATCCATGGCTGCTTCCCAACCACCTGACTTGTTGAATTCAGGCATGAATCCCCCGGTCTGTCTTGGTCTCTCTCCACATGTAGGATCACTTAGTCAAAAACTAGTGTGGTCGTGAGAGTCTGGGCGATATCCGCCCCCATAAGGATTTCCTTGCCTCCCTAAATAGTTCACATCTTTTGTGTTGGTTGCTTCGACTTCTTGAACTTTCTCTACCTTGGCGATGCGGTCTTGCATGCCATCTATTTTCTCGTTCATTGCCATTAACTGGTATAAAATCTTTTGAGATGTATCTTCTCCAAATACTTCTCCAGCTACCTTGACATTCTCAATTTGATGCGTTCCCCATTGGCTTGTAAGTGCTATCTGCTCCAACTTTTCTTCAGCTTCTTTAGGTGACAGCAACGCAAACATCCGTTGCTCGATGCATCAACTCTCATTTGTTCACTGGGCCGCAATCCATGATAAAAACTATGCATTCGTACGGGCAGAGTGATATTGTGGTGAGGGCATTTTCTTTGTGCTTCCTTAAACCTTTCACAAGCTTCTTCGAAAGTCTCGGCCGGTTTTTGCTTGAAATTACACAATTAGCGGAGTGTGCCTAAACAATAACACAAAGGTTTTTTTAGGCACATTCCTTCAATTTGTACTCATCCGTACTCATCTGTAGTGGCTTCATCCGTACTCATCTGTAGTGACTTCATTTGTACTCATATGCTTCATCTGCTTCTTTCATCTATAGTGACTTCATCTGTACTCATATGTAGTGACTTCCCAGGAGGACAATACTTATTCATAAACTTCTGCAGGAGATTGGTCCAAGTTTGGATCAATCCTGGTGCTAGAAACAATAACTGTATCTTTGCCTTGTCCTTCAGAGTGAATGGAAACAATTTCAGCTTAATGTTGTCTTCAGGTACTCCTGCTGGCTTAACTATGCTGACTATCTCCAAGATGTTAGTGACATGTACACAAGGATCTTCGTTTGGCACTCCATGGAAGGTAGAGTAATTGGTCATCATTTGTATCACGTTTGGCTTTGGGTGAAAGACTTCAGCCGCATTCTCTAGATGAACAGTCACTGGCATGAATTGCTCAATCGTTGGCATTGCATAACTCTGTAGAGTTATTCTATCTCCTTGTACCACAACTCCTGCTCCATTGACTCTTCCGTTTTGTCCATTCTCTGTCATGGTGTTATCTGTATCCTCTAAAGGTGGAATTTCTTCTTCCTTCTCACTGTGATCTAATTCGTGTGAACTCACGTCGTCCGCTAGCCTATCAGTCCCCTCTCGAGCTTCCTTTCTCTTTTGTTTAGCAAAATTTTATCTCAGGTATGAATCTCTCGAGTTTGGCTGCTGAACTCCGTCTAGCGTACTCCAAGACACAAAAAGAATGAAAAAGTTAGTGACTTGCCTCGGTGGCTGTTACACTCGCCTGGCAGACTCACCGAATCTGGGAGCCTCGATTAATCATGGGCAACCCCCGATTAATCGGATGCGATTTTTTCCAGATCCAAACAAAACTGACTATGTACGACTCTAGTATGAACAGACCATAAAACAGACTCAATAAAACAGACTCGAATATATACAAACTCTCAATCTTAAATAAAAAGTATCCTTGACACGAGTCCCCGGCAACGGCGCCAGAAAATCTTGATCGCGTGGAAAGCACATACTAGTAATACGACTAGGTCTATCGTAGTAGAGTACTGGAGAGTCAAGGTCGAATCCCACAGAGACTCGTAAGAATGCAAATCATTCAAGATTGAGTTGTCACAATAACAGTCTACGACCAACTATAATATAGACAGAGTAAAGTGGTGCCAATAAACACACAAGATTATGGAAGTTCAAGCGGAGCAAACAAGAGTTTCGAATGTATTAGTCTAATTTTGAGTTATTAGTTATTCCCTCCATAACATGCAGTAATCCTCCCCGTTGGTAATTTATAATTCGTTGACAGCTACGGGTGCAACTCTTAACCCTGTCTACTTCTAGTTGCAAGGACAACAGACAATCTATACTTAACTAACCTCCTTCGTTGGTTGTATTATTTCATACGCAATAAGATCTAGAGTTGCCGGCATGAGACCGAAAACCTCCCTAGGCAGCTATCGACAATGACTAGCACGTTCATATGGATCCATCAAGACTATGTCCTAATTAACACTTCACCTTCCGAGTCCTTCATGTTAATTTACGATGACATGCAAATAGTTGATCATGCTACTAACATGTAAATTAAATTTGTCGATCAACGTAGCTGGCGCCGATTATCATGAACTTTGATTTACTAGGTATTCAGATCTAGTGATATAGACCGTCGCAGATCTGAAGAACGCAATCACTATTTCATGATTTCTTTACCAACGAATTAGATCTATACATACATGGGGTAAAATAAACTAACTACTACATAATTAAACTAAATAAACAATTAAAACATACTAGTCTAATAGAACAACGACAGATCTACATCTTGGAAAAGACAGAAAATCATACCCTCGAAGATGAGTGTAGAACTCCCTCGGCTCCCTTCCTAGGAGGCGAATCCGTCGTCTCCTCGACCAAAACTCATAAAATAAATAAAATAAGAACAAAGAACTTTTATCGCATAATACTTGTCTTGAAAATTGTACACACTGAATTATGAGGCGATGCCTCTTATTTATAGCTAAATAAACCGACTTAGAAACACCTAGAACTGCCCCTCGTCCAAGACAATGCATTTATGAAGATTCTGGACTCTCGATAAGTCGGCGGCAGCTCCCGATTAATCGTGGGTATTTTTTTCCTTTTCTTTCTGCCGACTTAACTTGGAAGGTTCTGGAATACCCTAGGCCCAATCCTTTCGTTCAGTTCACTCCAGAAGTGTCTACAATGCTTAGCCCAATATTTTGTATCCTCAAAATAATCAAATAATGCACGAAATAATATCAAATATGGGAAAATAAACGTTAAATGCAAAATAATCGACTCACGAACCCGACATGTGACATTTAGCTCAAATGGTTCATAATTATAGGTCGAGACAACTTTTTTTAGATCATAATGGATAGAATGTTGATGACGTAGGATATACTATTTTAAGCATCATCAGCTTTCAACATACATGAAATACAAGTACTGAACTAACTTATTTGAATCACATAACAAACATACAAGGCACATAGCATACTTGAGATCAATAATGAAATAAAATTACTTTTTCATGTTAACATATCATATATGTTTCATAACTTTTGATGTTTTCATGATTATTATCTTTGCTTAGTGATATGCACCAATGCATTATGTACCGCCGTCATTAATTACATGTTTTGTAATGTTACGTATCGCCGTCATACGTAGTTCATCATACATCTCTTTACTCAGTGATATGCACTGCGCACCGCCTTCATTCATAAAACATTGTGTATAATTACATATCGCCATCATACACAATCATCATACATCTTTACTTAGTTGGTGATATATATTGTTACGTATTGACGTCATACATATCTGGTTGTTAACCGTTTTTATCGCCGTCATACATATCTTGTTATGTACCGTACGTATCTGGTTATGTATCGTTACGTATCGCCTTCATACATATATCTACACTCTTCTGACTTTCTTTATCTTCATGTTACCACAAATTACATATCACATATTTCATATTACATTTCATGCCAAGCATTGTATACACATCTTCAAACCTTACTAATAAACAAGTATTTCACATACTGATGACACTCAAAATGATACACCATACGACATCAACATTTCACCCAGTTTAAGCTAAAAGTAGTTGTTTTCGACCATTTTTATGAGCCATTTGAAGTGAATGTCATATGTTGGGTTCATGGGTCGAGTAATTTGCATTTAACATTATTTTCCCTGATTTGATATTATTTCGTGTGTTGTTGGACTATTTTAGGTTGCGAAGATCGGGCCAAGTGTTGAAGACCAATTGTGGGCCGAGCTGGATGAAGAAACGGACCTAGGGTGATCCAGAACCTTCAGATAAGTCGGTAGAAGAGAAAAGGACAAAATACCCCCGAAGCCGCGTAAGGCCTTGCCACAGCCGCGAGAGTTCCAGAAGCTTCGGAAACCACATTTTCTTGGACGATGGGTAGTTTCTAGGGTTTGCTAAGTCGGTTATAGCAATATAATAAGTGGCACCAGCTACGAATTTCATTGTACAATTTTCCACAAGACAAATACATTACATTCAATAAAAGTTCTCTGTTGTTATTTTATTTTCTCCGAGTTCTAGTCACGGATCCGATTGATTCGCCGCCTAGGGAGAGATTTACGGAGGATCTGCACTCTTCTTCGAGGGTATGATTTTCCGGCTTTCTCGATGTAGATCTGTCGTTCGTTCATAGTGATTAGTATGATTTGATTGTTTATATTAGTTCTGCTATATAGTAGTTAGTTTATTTTACACCATATATGTATAGATCTGAATCTTTGGGGAAGAAATCATGAAATAGATTTTGCGTTCTTCATATTTGTGACGGTCTTTATCGCTAGATCTGAATACCTAATAAATCCTAGTTCATGATAATCGGCGTCAGCTACGTCTGATCGGTAAATTTAATTTACATGTTGTTAGCATGATCAACTATATGCATGTCATCGTAGATTAACATGAAGGACGATAAATTGAAGTGATAGTTCGGACAATGTCTAGATCGATCCTTAGGAACATGCTTGTCAATCCACGATAACTGCTTAGGGAGGTCTTCGGTCTTGAGCCTTCTAGTCCTAATTCTTATTGCATGTGAATTAATATAACCAATGAAGGAGGTTAATTGCAAATACGCACCTACTTTCCTTTCAATGGAAGTAGCTTAATATTAGGGATTAGCACCTGTAGCTGTTAAAGATCTAAAATTTACCAACGGGGATAATTGATGCATGATATGGAGGAATAACTAATCATCGTAGTTAGAGAACTAATATTTACAGACTCAACGGAGTATAATCGTGTTTGATCTTGCGTGCTTATTCTCACCACTTTTACTTCTTTGTTCTATAGTTGGTCGTAGACCGTATTCGTGAGAATTCAATCTAAATTAAACATGCTTTCACGATTCTCTGTGGGATTCGACCTTAACTCACCAGTACTCTGCTACGATAGACCTAGTCCTATTGCTAGTAGAAGCCCGTGCTCACACCGCGGGCACGATCACATACACAATCTCTAATGTCATGATATCTACAATATGTTAACATAATAAGCATGACATAATCTTAAGAACATGGTATCCAGAATTTTTAGATTACATTTCATTATTACATACTTTGACAACATAAGCAATTTTTATCGTTCAAAGCATATTTCACTTTCTACACATTGAATCATTAACTCAGCCCCTAAGATATGACATCTACCATTTTAATACATGAATATCATCATACCAATAATTTACACAAGTATGGAACATCATTTCAGCAACATGATCATTTTAACATTAACAATCTTATAAGAATAGTTTCATGCATACTTGTTCTAACTATTTCACACATGAAATCAGCCCTATAGATATGCTTTCTAACATCATAAAGCACGTTTATGTGATACTAGTTTCAAAGTCCTATAGATATGCTTTCTAACTGTTAGGAAATCACTAGTTTAACGTAGCAATAAACACGTTAAGTAGTTTGACGGTTATACCTTAGATGATCTGTAAGATCGTCGCTTTGACCGCCAACGGAGAGTAGTTCAATGCGCAAGCCTTCCACGCGTCCGGCCTCTATCGCTAATCCACACGAACCCCTTGCCGGAATCCTCCTTGGACGGAAAAACTCCGGCTGCTAGACCGGACCTTTTCTTCCCTCACAAACTCACTATGGAAGGCTCTCTATTTTACACAAGAATTATGAACTCTTGCAATTGTGTTGTACAAAAGAGCTTGACACCCACCTCCTATATATAGTGGTTGGGGCGCCCCATATGGTGTGGAGGAGAAGAAAACCTTTTTCCAATAAAATAAGGAAAATCAACTAGATTGATTTATCTCTTTAATTATAATTTATTTTGCCAATATCTTATATTGATTATAATTATCTTATTACCATAAATCTATTTTTCAAAATCAATTAATATCTTAAATTAATATTATGGCAATCTTTATTAATTAAAGTGCACAATCCAAGTGTATCTTATACACTTAAAAGTGGCGCCCCATATGCCAATAAATTGGCTTCCGGAATATTCTTTAATTAATATAATTTGTATATATAATTAATATCTTGTATTTTATTTATTCATAATAAATAAATACCACCATATTAATTTACCACTATAACCTTTATAGTCTAGAGATAAAATTTCCTTATTTGGTTATCAACTATAACCGCATTTTAATCCGACTCGATGTTCATATGTGTGTGACCCGATAGGCTTCCGAATATGTTGGCCGTAGACACAAAGTGCAATTTACTAAAATGCCCTTCATGCCTAACGATCACGGGATAGCGTCTAGCAACACACCGTGACCCCCAATTATCGGAAGAGTCAAAAGCAATGACTACTACCTTTCATGTGAAGCAGTTACCGTGTAACTTACAATCCTATCGCTGTAATAATATCCATACGATCGTATCTCGAGTGTCAATACATTGACGATCGTATCTTATAATCTGGATATCATGCTCTCTCGGAATAACACATTTACTCCCACTTTGCAAAGATTCTCGAGAGCTAGACATTCCTTATAAGAAGGCCATTTCGGATATTCGATCCCAATCTTAAGATACGCGATTCCCGGACGACCAATCATGTATATTCCGCGCTTCAATATCATACCCAATCACTACCGCATGATCGCCCCGTGGTTAGGAGAAATCTCAATAGTGTCAAAGCATGACAATCCACACCGTGATGCCATGAAGACTCCGGTCAAAAGGATAATTACACAACCGCCACATAGTGTGACACTTAATGTAAGTGGGTCAGTCTAACGTACGCATTCTCTAATACACGTCCACGTACAGTCCAAGTGTCTCTACACTTTGATAGACGAGATCTATCCCTACCTTCTAAAAGATAGAAGACATCCAATACGTGCTAGTCTGATTATACTATCAATGTCCCATTTGATAATACATAAGACTAGAGACATTTAAATACCAACCTTGTTATAGTGATTAGAGATCTCATCAACCATAATCACTATCATGGTTTCTCTATCACAGATTGATACTAGGGACGTTACTATATATATACAACAAATAATATGAAGATAAACAATATATATATGTATAATAACATAAGTGCTTTTATTAATCATAATAAAGTTATTACATGAACTAAATAGACTGTAAATGACCCGACCCGGTCGGATCCGGTCCAACCCGATTGGGTTTAGGACACCTTTCCAACAATCTCCCACTTGGCCTAAAGCCAATCACCCATATGCCTAAGCCCGTGCAAGTGAACATGTTTCTCATCCTTAGCTTGAGACAATGCCTTGGTTAACGGATCGGCTATGTTATCATCCGTGTGGACTTTCTCTATCTTTACATCTCCTCTATCTACTATCTCTCTAATCAAGTGATAGCGCCGTAGCACATGTTTGGACTTCGATGAGACCTTGGTTCCTTTGATCGAGATATCGCTCCATTATTATCACAAGACACGAGGCACCGGACCTTCAATGGAGGGAACCACACCAAGTTCGGTAATTAACTTCTTCATCCAAATCGCTTCCTTTGCCGCCTCCGAGGCTGCTATGTATTCGGCTTCCGTTGTAGAGTCTGCAGTAGTCTCCTCGCTTGGAACTCTTCCAGCTCACTGCCCCACCGTTAAGCGTGAAAACAAATCCAGATTGTAACTTAAAGTCATCCTTGTCGGTTGGAACCGGCATCCGTGTAACCTCGTAATACTAAATCATCATTCCCGAAAACCAGGAACATATCCCTAGTACGTCTCAAGTACTTAAGGATATTCTTGACAAAGAATCCAAAGTGACCATCACCTGGATTGGACTGGTACCTACTAGTCATACTAAGAGGGTACGAGACATCTGGTCTTGTGCATAACATGGCATACATGATAGACCCGATTGCCGAAGCATAAGGGACTTTACTCATTTGTGCCCTTTCCTCCTCTGTCTTGGGACTCATTCCCTTTGATAGGTAGACCCCATGTGACATGGGCGGCAAACCTTTCTTGGACTGCTCCATGTTGAATCTCTTCAGCATCTTGTCTATGTAGGTGGATTGCGACAGACCAAGCAACCTTTTAGACCTATCTCTATAGATCTTTATTCCTAGAATATAGGCTGCATCACCCAAGTCCTTCATTGAGAAGTTCTTGGATAACCAAGCTTTGACTCGATTGTAACATAGGCACATCATTCCCTATGAGCAATATGTCATCTACATAAAGCACTAAGAACACAATGGCACTCCCACTAACCTTCTTGTAAACACAGGGGCTCATCTTCGTTCTTGATGAAATCAAACTGTTTGATTATCTCATCAAAGCGAAGATTCCAACTCCAAGAAGCTTGCTTTAACCCATAAATGGATCTTTGCGCTTACACACCATCCTAGCGTCATTGGTTGTGAAACCCTCAGGCTGTGTCATATACACTTCCTCAGACAGGTTCCCGTTAAGGAAAGCTGTTTTCACATCCATCTGCCAGATTTCGTAATCATGGTATGCTGCAATAGTGAGCAAAATTCTAATGGATTTTAACATGGCAACAGGCGAAAAGGTTTCGTCATAGTCAACTCCTTGTCTTTGCTTATAACCTTTTGCCACTAACCTAGCCTTGTAGGTAGTCACGTTACCGTCCATGTCAGTCTTTCTCTTAAAGACCCATTTAAACCCAATGGGAACTATTCCCTCAGGTGGATCAACTAAGTTCCATACTTGGTTGTCTTTCATGGATTCCATTTCAGAATTCATGGCTTCCAGCCATTTCTCTTTGTCATGCCTTAATAGCACTTCCTCATAAGTTCTAGGGTCCTCATCTTCCATGAGATACACGCCGGTGTACCTTTTGGGTTCACGGCGTTCCCCGGTGGATCTTCGAGGTGCTAGTGTGTCTACAAGAGAGGGTGGCGCCACATTTGTATGTGGCGTCTCCTCTACTTCCATCAACGGACTGTCATCCGTAAGTGGTTCTCGAATTTCTTCAAGATCAATTTTACTCCCACTGACCCTATCCAGAATAAACTCTTTCTCTAGAAAGTGGTCAGTCCTGGCAACAAACACCTTTTGTTCCTCGGATGGTAAACCGGTACCCTTTGGTTTCCCTAGGATAACCCACAAACGGACATTTGTCGGATCTAGGTTCCAGTTTGTCGTGCATGGTCCGTTTCACATAAACTCGGACATCCCCAAGGTTTCATGTAACCTAGTGTTGGTTTCTTCCCTTTGAACACTTCATAGGGAGTGGACTCAACCGTCTTTGATGGAACTCGGTTCAGTGTATAGGATGTGGTTTCAAGAGCATACCCCCAAAACGATTTTGGAAGAACTGCATAGCTCATCATGGATCGCACCATGTCTAACAAGGTGCGGTTCCTCCTCTCAGACACGCCATTCTTTTGTGGCGTCCCGGGAGGAGTCTATTCAGGTAGAATCCCATTCTCCTTCAAATAATCTTGAAACTCTCCATCTAGGTATTCTCCACCTCGATCGGATCGAAGTGTTTTGATTTCTTTACCTAGTTGTTTCTCAGACTTGTACTTCATTAAGTATATATAACCATAACGAGAACGGTCATCTGTGAAAGTGATAAAATAAGAGTATCCTCCCTTGGCTTGAATTGACATTGGGCCACATACATCAGTATGTATGAGCTCAAGCAATTCGTTGGATCTTATCCCTTTGCCACTAAAATGTGACTTTGTCATCTTGCCAAGTAGACAAGCTTCGCATGTATCAAACGATTCGTAATCGAATTGATCCAACAATCCATCTTTATGGAGTTTGGAAATGCGATTCTTACTTATATGGCCGAGTCTACAATGCCATAAGTAGGATTCATTCAAGTCATTTGTTTTGGCTTTCTTGTTATTTATATTAAGTACGTCAACATACATATCTAATATGTAGAGACCATTGCTAAGTATGCCAGTACCATAAAAGATTCCATCACGTGAAAAAGAACAACATTTATTCTCAAACGTAAAAGAAATTCCATTAACATCTAATGCAGAAATAGAAATAATGCTCTTCGTAAGAGCGGGAACAAAATAACAGTTATTAAGTTCTAGTACTAGCCCACTGGGCAATGAAAGAAAATAAACTCCTACGGCCAGTGCAGCAACACTTGCTCCATTTCCAACGCGTAGGTCCACCTCTCCTTTCCTCAGATCTCTAGTTCTTCTTAGTGCCTGCATATTCGTACAAATATGAGAACCACACCCGATCTAATACCCAAGGTTAGACTTAGAAGAAGTAATGTTGATCTCAATCATAAATATACCCGAAGTCGAAGCATTAGAATGCTTCTTCTTGGTACTCAAGAAGCCCTTGCGCTTTCCTCCAATGTCCGGTCTCACCGCAATGGAAGCAAGCATCCTTGGATTTGTCTTTTGCTATATTAGGCGTTGGCTTAGGTGCGGCCTTCGCCTTCTTGGACTTTTTCTGGGCTTTTGCTTTACCCTTGCTTGAAGTGACCAGCAACACTTGCTTTCCCTTCCCTACAGTGCCCTCAGCAGTTTTCAACATGTTCAATAACTCCGCTAGGGAGCAATCTATTTTGTTCATGTGATAGTTCATCACAAACTGCGAGAATGAATCAGGTAGAGATTGCAGAATCAAGTCAATACTCAACTCTCGTTCCAACTTGTGGTCCAGCTTCCCAAGCCTCTCTATGTACCCGATCATTTTAAGCACGTGCGACCCAACAGCAGTCCCAGATGCCATCTTACAGCTAAACAGGGCCTTCGAGACCTCGTATCTCTCAGTGCGAGACTGAGAAGCATAAAGTTCCTTCAGGTGGACCATGATAAAGTAGGCGTCCATAGACTCATGTCGTTTCGCGGCTCGGTGTCATAGAAGCAAGCATGATACATGTAGCATCGCATCGTCGAACGGTGCTTGTTGTACTTCTCGACAACATCTCGGCACCGAACCCTCGCCGGGCTTTTCCGGTAGGGCCTCATCCAAGACATAGCCAATCTTCTCGTGCCTCAAAACGATTTTGAGGTTTCTTTCCCAATCGAGAAAATCGGTTTCGTCAAGCTTGTTTTCGATGATAAAACGAAGGTTCAATTTGTTCGACATTTTCTACAACAATAAATAAAGATAGAATAAGTAAAATTCATGTATGTAAAACCCTAAATTTGCACTTAAAAATCTCCTAAGGTTTTACTCCCACTAGCCAACTATTCCCAATTGGCTTTCAAGAATTTGACTAATTCTTTAGTGGTCGGGATCCAATCTAGTCGCCTTAATCCCCGACGGTGGTCGATCAATCTCGGCAATTTCGAAAGGTAGGTACTCCTACCGGTCGCATCATATGCGACACCCGGTGGTTGATCGGTCAACTCTTTGACAAGATCCGCATCTCTATGTGGCGCCAACCCCTTGTCTCTAAAGTCAGACGGCCCTGACGGTGGCCAATCACCGAAAGACTTCAGTCGAGTCATAACCCGATATTCATGAGATCTCGTGACGATCATATCTCGATAATAACGATATACCCGTGGTAGGTCAACTCCCGACGGTGGTCGATCAGTTGGATCCGAACAAAGGCTCTTCACCGTCATTATAATATCGGGAGACAATTTTGGCTCGATTTTTGGCATGGGAATAATTTTTAAATTAATTCACTTAATTAATTTGGTTTAATTATGGTCTCATCTACTATGTGCATATTACTACGATATCATATAAAGTAAAACATACACAACATTCCGCGCATAAAATAACCGGTATGATCATGGACTTTTCCTAGGTGCGGTTTCGAATACAACCGACGAAACCGCGGGTCACAAACCAAGGGTATCTTGCATCCGCCAATAGGATCTTTATTGCTGTACGCCAATGGGTTCTTTATCTCTCCTTGGTCTTCAACTTCTTGCTCCATTCTTGTTACATAATAAATAATTACACCCGCCGCACACGGGGGGAGCTAACGGGAATGGGATAATTACAAAAAGTAAACTAGGTCACGTTCTTCATAACGGCCTAGGACAATTTTTTCAAAAACCAACATAAAGAAAACATTCCCATCTATCCTATTGGTCGAGTCCATGATCAATCGGGGTCCATATAATCACATTATATCTACACATCTAATCCATACAATTTTATCTTATGAAAAAGATTAAATTCTAATTTTAACTACTCATGCGTCTTTATTTTATCATGTCAAATAATTAAATAACTTTTAATTAATTATATGACTTATTCGAAAATTAAAATTAACATTTAATTTTAAATCGATTTCAATTTTAATTAAATTTGAACTATTTAAAATATAAAATTAAAATTATAAAGTCTCCTATTTGTTTCCTTTCCAAAACTAAGTTTAGCTTAGGCCTGGCCACTTTCCAAAATCAAAATTTTGGAAGTGGCTAGTCTAGCCTTTTACAAATCAAATATTTGAAAAGGCCTGCGCCTATTCCAAATCAAATATTTGGAAATGCCAAATTATTTTAGTCTAGGCTCGGCCACTTTCCAAAATCAAAATTTTGGAAGTGGCCTAGCTAGCGCCTTTACAAATCAAATATTTGAAAAGGGCCTAGGCCTATTCCAAATCAAATATTTGGAAAGGCCAAATAATTTTGGTTTAGGCCTGGCCACTTTCTAAAATCAAAATTTTGGAAGTGGCTTTAGCTTGCCTGCCTTTACAAATCAAATATTTGAAAAGGGCCTAGGCCTATTCCAAAATAAAATTTGAAAATGCCAATATGCCATATGGTTTCCCAATGGTCCAAACTATTTGAACCATTGGTTGGCCATGTGACACAACTAAACAAACGAGATATCTATGCACAATAAAATATCACAAAACGAAAAGGGTTGATCTCCCCCGGGAAGAGGAGAGCCGACGGACGGCAACCCTAGGGTTACCGCCGCCGCCACAGAGGGAGGGGGGCGCCGCCAGTCGGCCGACCCCCTTGAACCCTTTTTTTTGTTTCAATGTTTCGTGATTTAAATCTTGCATCTATCAATTAAATACTACGCAATTAAATTATGCTTATTGCTTAAGCTCGAAGTCTGTCTCTGATACCACTGTTAGGAAATCACTAGTTTAACGCAGCGGAATTTAAAATTTGATTTCCTTTTCTAGATCGTTCTTCGTTTAATGCAATAAACATGTTAAGTAGTTTGACGGTTATACCTTAGATGATCTGTAAGATCGTCGCTTTGACCGCCAACGGAGAGTAGTTCAATGCGCAAGCCGTCCACGCGTCCGGCCTCTATCGCTAATCCACACGAACCCCTTGCCGGAATCCTCCTTGGATTGCTATCGGAAAAACTCCGGCTGCTAGACCGGACCTTTTCTTCCCTCACAAACTCACTATGGAAGGCTCTCTATTTTACACAAGAATTATGAACTCTTGCAATTGTGTTGTACAAAATAGCTTGACACCCACCTCCTATATATAGTGGTTGGGGCGCCCCATATGGTGTGGAGGAGAAGAAAACCTTTTTCCAATAAAATAAGGAAAATCAACTAGATTGATTTATCTCTTTAATTATAATTTATTTTGCCAATATCTTATATTGATTATAATTATCTTATTACCATAAATCTATTTTTCAAAATCAATTAATATCTTATATTAATATTATGGAAATCTTTATTAATTAAAGTGCACAATCCAAGTGTATCTTATACACTTAAAAGTGGCGCCCCATATGCCAATAAATTGGCTTCCGGAATATTCTTTAATTAATATAATTTGTATATATAATTAATATCTTGTATTTTATTTATTCATAATAAATAAATACCACCATATTAATTTACCACTATAACCTTTATAGTCTAGAGATAAAATTTCCTTATTTGGTTATCAACTATAACCGCATTTTAATCCGACTTGATGTTCATATGTGTGTGACCCGATAGGCTTCCGAATATGTTGGCCGTAGACACAAAGTGTAATTTACTAAAATGCCCTTCATGCCTAACGATCACGGGATAGCGTCTAGCAACACACCGTGACCCCCAATTATCGGAAGAGTCAAAAGCAATGACTACTACCTTTCATGTGAAGCAGTTACCGTGTAACTTACAATCCTATCGCTGTAATAATATCCATACGATCGTATCTCGAGTGTCAATACATTGACGATCGTATCTTATAATCTGGATATCATGCTCTCTCGGAATAACACATTTACTCCCACTTTGCAAAGATTCTCGAGAGCTAGGCATTCCTTATAAGAAGGCCATTTCGGATATTCGATCCCAATCTTAGGATACGCGATTCCCGGACGACCAATCATGTATACTCCGCATGCTTCAATATCATACCCAATCACTACCGCATGATCGCCCCCTGGTTAGGAGAAATCTCAATAGTGTCAAAGCATGACAATCCACACCGTGATGCCATGAAGACTCCGGTCAAAAGGATAATTACACAACCGCCACATAGTGTGACACTTAATGTAAGTGTGTCAGTCTAACGTACGCATTCTCTAATACACGTCCACGTACAGTCCAAGTGTCTCTACACTTTGATAGACGAGATCTATCCCTACCTTCTAAAAGATAGAAGACATCCAATACGTGCTAGTCTGATTATACTATCAATGTCCCATTTGATAATACATAAGACTAGAGACATTTAAGTACCAACCTTGTTATAGTGATCAGAGATCTCATCAACCATAATCACTATCATTGTTTCTCTATCACAGATTGATACTAGGGACGTTACTATATATATACAACAAATAATATGAAGATAAACAATATATATATATATATATATATATATATATATATATATATATATATATATATATATATATATATATATATATATAACATAAGTGCTTTTATTAATCATAATAAAGTTATTACATGAACTAAATAGACTGTAAATGACCTGAACCGGTCGGATCCGGTCCAACCCGATTGGGTTTAGGACACCTTTCCAACACTAACATCTTGTCCTTCAGAGTGAATGGAAACAATTTCAGCTTAATGTTGTCTTCAGGTACTCCTACTGGTTTAACTATGTTAGTAATACCATCCGCAACGGAAGCGATTTAAGGATCTAGATCTATAAAATACACGTAATAAAATAACTAGATCTACATCTACAAGGGGGTTGTAGATCATACCTCTTGGATCTCAAAATCCAAGTTGAAGAACCGCAATAGGAAAGAAGGTGTGAAGAGCACCACGATCTTCCGTACGTGTGATCCAAGCAACTCCCGGTGGAAGGAAATCCTCGTCTCGAATCCTTCCGATATGCTACCCGGAAAAATCTCCAAGATTTTTTCCCAACCCTCTTGGCCGAAATTTCTTCCTCGTCTCTAAGAGGTGGAACTCGAAAATATATTGTGTGTCTAAGGCTTGGGAGAACTCTCTTTATATAGGAGAGTAAAACTTAGCCTCCAAGGATTTAATAATTAATACAAAATCAATTATAATAATCCTATTAAATAAAAGATAATCCCATAATATTCTAGAACAAATCTAGAATAATATTTATCTTTATTTCTTTCCATAAATATTTATCCAATAAATATTTTATGAACATGTCTTATTAATACACAAGAAAACTAATTTTTTGTTCCATAAAACATCACTTGGGGCGAAATTTATCACTTGTGACCTAGTCACAATATATTTCGGCCATACACACCATTTGGGCCAAGATTATGAAAAATGTCTTTTCCACATATTTAATTATTTAGCCCAACTAATTTAATAGTCCACTAAACAATTAATTCACATATCGTTTTAATAAAGTCCAACAAGAACTAAATTAATATTATTAGGATTCGACGTCCGAGAATAGCTATGCTATATTAGGAGGCACGTCGGGGACCATGGACTAATAATCGGCGGCTCCGATAAATCAAATAAATAATTATCTTACGAACGTAATAATTATATTCGATAAATCAATCACGGGAATATGCCACCATAATCCCGTGATCGCACTCCTCCGATTATAAGATTATATTTATCTCCTCACGAGAATAATAATAAGCGTCCATTGATATAATCATTACATATGGATTAATCCTCCATAGACTGTTCATTCTAAATCGGGAAGTTACCGTTAACCCTTTTTAGAACATCTTATCCTTATTTACCATTAACCCCCTAGTGATCAATTAATTCATACAACTCACTGGTAGCTAATCAGTGTAATATGAACTCCATGGATCGATCAGTTTCTAGGATTAACAAATAAGGGAACTGTCTATCTACTTCAAGAAATGGAAGGAATGGACTCCGTATCTGTGATAACACAGACTACTTACTCAATCCAGTACAATGCCAAGATGGGGTAATTCGGACCACGGACTCGGTGTAATCCTTAACCGTCAAGTCAAACTTCATACCGATTCAAGCGCTTGACTCGTGATCACCTCGGGATTAAGATATATCCATAAATATGATCATCCATTGATTCGATAAGACTTCTCGATCACGGAATTATATCGTGAATTCTAATCAAATCGGTCCAAATTTCTATATGATATATCTATCATATATAAATGCCCCATTAGGTTCTCTTAACCGAAAGTCCGGATAAGACAATCACACCTATTGTGTTCTGGGCGCATTAATAGCATGTTAAAGGAGAGACCCGATACTCTCGATTAACTTCACTACGGGCTAATTGTATTTTAAGTACATCTTCACTAACTCAATCCTCCCGTGTATATACCATACACTGAGTTAAGTGATTACATAAATGATATACTTTTGGGTTTTCTGTAGTGTAAATACTATTGTCACATCGGTGATTATGAGAATAATAAATATGAATAATAATATCATTTCATTTATTAAATAAAACAATTACAAAATTGTCTTTCGGGCATCACACCTAACAAACTATGCTGACTATCTCCAAGATGTTAGTGACATGTACACAAGGATCTTCGTTTGGCACTCCATGGAAGGTAGAGTAATTGGTCACCATCTGTATCACGTTTGGCTTTGGGTGAAAGACTTCAGCCGCATTCTCTAGATGAACAGTCACTGGCATGAATTGCTCAATCGTTGGCATTGCATAACTCTCTAGAGTTATTCTATCTCCTTGTACCACAACTCGTGCTCCATTGACTCTTCCGTTTTGTCCATTCTCTGTCATGGTGTTATCTGTATCCTCTAAAGGTGGAATTTCTTCTTCCTTCTCACTGTGATCTCTTTCGTGTGAACTCACGTCGTCCGCTAGCCTATCAGTCCCCTCTCGAGCTTCCTTTCTCTTTTGTTTAGCAAACTTTTATCTCAGGTATGAATCTCTCGAGTTTGGCTGCTGAACTCCGTGTAGCGTACTCCAAGACACAAAAAGAATGAAAAAGTTAGTGACTTGCCTCGGTGGCTGTTACACTCGCCTGGCAGACTCGCCGAATTTGGGAGCCTCGATTAATCATGGGCAACCCCCGATTAATCGGATGCGATTTTTCTTTATCCAAACAAAACTGACTATGTATGACTCTAGTATGAACAGACCATAAAACAGACTCAATAAAACAGACTCGAATATATATAAACTCTCAATCTTAAATAAAAAGTATCCTTGACACGAGTCCCCGGCAACGGCGCCATAAAATCTTGATCGCGTGGAAAGCACTTACTAGCAATACAACTAGGTCTATGGTAGTAGAGTACTGAAGAGTCAAGGTTGAATCCCACAGAGACTCGTAAGAATGCAAATCATTCAAGAATAAGTTGTCACAATAACAGTCTACGACCAACTATAATATAGACAGAGTAAAGTGGTGCCAATAAACACACAAGATTATGGAAGTTCAAACGGAGCAAACAAGAGTTTCGAATGTATTAGTCTAATTTTGAGTTATTAGTTATTCCCCCATAACATGCAGTAATCCTCCCCGTTGGTAATTTATAATTCATTGACAGCTACGGGTGCAACTCTAAACCCTGTCTACTTCTATTTGCAAGGACAACAGACAATCTATACGCAACTAACCTCTTTCGTTGGTTGTATTATTTCATACGCAATAAGATCTAGAGTTGCCGGCACGAGACCGAAAACCTCCCTAGGCAGCTATCGACAATGACTAGCACGTTCCTATGGATCCATCAAGACTATGTCCTAATTAACACTTCACCTTCCAAGTCCTTCATGTTAATTTACGATGACATGCAAATAGTTGACCATGCTACTAACATGTAAATTAAATTTGTCGATCAACGTAGTTGGCGCCGATTATCATGAACTATGATTTACTAGGTATTCAGATCTAGCGAAATAGACCGTCGCAGATCTGAAGAACGCAATCACTATTTCATAATTTCTTCACCAACGAATTAGATCTATACATACATGGGGTAAAATAAACTAACTACTACATAATTAAACTAAATAAACAATTAAAACATACTAGTCAAATAGAATAACGACAGATCTACATCTTGGAAAAGACAGAAAATCATACCCTCGAAGATGAGTGTAGAACTCCCTCGGCTCCCTTCCTAGGAGGCGAATCCGTCGTCTCCTCGACCAAAACTCATAAAATAAATATAATAAGAACAAAGAACTTTTATCGCATAATACTTGTCTTGAAAATTGTACACACTGAATTATGAGGCGATGCCTCTTATTTATAGCTAAATAAACCGACTTAGAAACACCTAGAACGGCCCCTCGTCCAAGAAAATGCATTTCTGAAGATTCTGGACTCTCGATAAGTCGGCGGCAGCTCCCGATTAATCGTGGGTATTTTTGTCCTTTTCTTTCTTCCGACTTAACTTGGAAGGTTCTGGAATACCCTAGGCCCAATCCTTTCGTTCAGTTCACTCCAGAATTGTCTACAATGCTTAGCCCAATATTTTGTATCCTCAAAATAATCAAATAATGCACGAAATAATATCAAATATGGGAAAATAAACGTTAAATGCAAAATAATCGACTCACGAACCCGACATGTGACATTTAGCTCAAATGGTTCATAATTATAGGTCGAAACAACTTTTTTAGATCATAATGGATAGAATGTTGATGCCGTAGGATATACTATTTTAAGCGTCATCAGCTTTCAACATACATGGAATACAAGTACTGAACTAACTTATTTGAATCACATAACAAACATACAAGGCACATAACATACTTGAGATCAATAATGAAATAAAATTACTTTTTCATGTTAACATATCATATATGTTTCATAACTTTTGATGTTTTCATGATTATTGTATTTGCATAGTGATATGCACCAATGCATTATGTACCGCCGTCATTAATTACATATTTTGTAATGTTACGTATCGCCGTCATACGTAGTTCATCATACATCTCTTTACTCAGTGATATGCACCGCGCACCGCCTTCATTCATAAAACATTGTGTATAATTACATATCGCCATCATACACAATCATCGTACATCTTTACTTAGTTGGTGATATATATTGTTACGTATCGACGTCATACATATCTGGTTGTCAACCGTTTTTATCGCCGTCATACATATCTTGTTATGTACCGTTACGTATCTGGTTATGTACCGTTCCGTATCGCCTTCATACATATATCTACACTCTTCTGACTTTCTTTATCTTCATGTTACCACAAATTACATATCACATATTTCATATAACATTTCATGCCAAGCATTGTATACACATCTTCAAACCTTACTAATAAACAAGCATTTCACATACTGATGACACTCAAAATGATACACCATACGACATCAACATTTCACCCAGTTTAATTTAAGCTAAAAGTAGTTGTTTTCGACCATTTTTATGAGCCATTTGAAGTGAATGTCATATGTTGGATTCATGGGTCGAGTAATTTGCATTTAACGTTATTTTCCCTGATTTGATATTATTTCGTGTGTTGTTGGACTATTTTAGGTTGCGAAGATCGGGCCAAGTGTTGAAGACCAATTGTGGGCCGAGCTGGATGAAGAAACGGACCTAGGGTGATCCAGAACCTTCAAATAAGTCGGTAGAAGAGAAAAGGACAAAAATACCCCCGAAGCCGCGTAAGGCCTTGCCACAGCCGCGAGAGTTCCATAAGCTTCGGAAACCACATTTTCTTGGACGATGGGTAGTTTCTAGGGTTTGCTAAGTTGGTTATAGCAATATAATAAATGGCACCAGCTACGAATTTCATTGTACAATTTTCCACAAGACAAATACATTACATTCAATAAAAGTTCTCTGTTGTTCTTTTATTTTCTCCGAGTTCTAGTCACGGATCCGACTTATTCGCCGCCTAGGGAGAGATTTACGGAGGATCTGCACTCTTCTTCAAGGGT
The DNA here is from genome assembly GCA_036785695.1 of Gentiana straminea. Lineage (NCBI taxonomy): Eukaryota > Viridiplantae > Streptophyta > Magnoliopsida > Gentianales > Gentianaceae > Gentiana > Gentiana straminea. The sequence continues at coordinate 6,377,594 of JAVUPR010000048.1, read as the reverse complement.
ATGATTTTCCGGCTTTCTAGATGTAGATCTGTCGTTTGTTCATAGTGATTAGTATGATTTGATTGTTTATATTAGTTCTGCTATGTAGTAGTTTGTTTATTTTACCCCATATATGTATAGATCTGAATCTTTGGGGAAGAAATCATTAAATATATTTTGCGTTCTTCATATTTGTGACGGTCTTTATCGCTAGATCTGAATACCTAATAAATCCTAGTTCATGATAATCGGCGTCAGCTACGCCTGATCGATATATTTAATTTACATGTTGTTAGCATGATCAACTATATGCATGTCATCGTAAATTAACATGAAGGACGATAAATTGAAGTGATAGTTCAGACAATGTCTAGATCGATCCTTAGGAACGTGCTAGTCAATCCACGATAACTGCTTAGGGAGGTCTTCGGTCTTGAGCCGGCTAGTCCTAATTCTTATTGCATGTGAATTAATATAACCAACAAAGGAGGTTAATTGCAAATACGCACCTACTTTCCTTTCAATGGAAGTAGCTTAATATTAGGGATTAGCACCTGTAGCTGTTAAAGATCTAAAATTTACCAACGGGGATGATTGATGCATGATATGGAGGAATAACTAATCATCGTAGTTAGAGAACTAATCTTTACAGACTCAGCGGAGTATAATCGTGTTTGATCTTGCGTGCTTATTCTCACCACTTTTACTTCTTTGTTCTATAGTTGGTCGTAGACCGTATTCGTGACAATTCAATCTAAATTAGACATGCTTTCACGATTCTCTGTGGGATTCGACCTTAACTCACCAGTACTCTGCCACGATAGACCTAGTCCTATTGCTAGTAGAAGCCCGTGCTCACACCGCGGGCACGATCACATACACAATCTCTAATGTCATGATATCTACAATATGTTAACATAATAAGCATGACATAATCTTAAGAACATGATATCCACAATTTTTAGATTACATTTCATTATTACATACTTTGACAACATAAGCAATTTTTATCGTTCAAAGCATATTTCACTTTCTACACATTGAATCATTAACTCAGCCCCTAAGATATGACATCTACCATTTTAATACATGAATATCATCATACCAATGATTTACACAAGTATATATGAAACATCATTTCAGCAACATGATCATTTTAACATTAACAATCTTATAAGAATAGTTTCATGCATACTTGTTCTAACTATTTCACACATGAAATCAGCCCTATAGATATGCTTTCTAACATCATAAAGCACATTTACGTGATACTAAATTTCATATTATCATACTTTAGAAATATCATGGTGATCAGGTCATTTCTCCAACCATTTAGAACATCTAAATGGTTCCAACATAAGACTGACATGATTGATCTTATGAACATGATATCTACTCCATTTCAACATATCTTTAAAGCTGAATCACTGCATAAAACTTGAGGAACACATTATACACATAGAAACCCTAAAATTGTGATCTCTATCAAAACAGACATTCTTGAAATTGCACAAAAAATGCATACGAACTCTGGATTGACCTGTTTTAGTTCCAGTATATTTTAATGTTCATTGCAGAGACTATGTAGAATTTCGCTCCAATGGCAAACTGGGGGAAATCCACCACTTAGCCAGTGGAAGAATAAATTTAGGCTCAGTTTGGATGATTCTATGAAGTCTAAATCTATCATAATGCTTGTTTATTCCCAATTCATGCATTAAATGAATTTACAGCAACATGTATGATCAAATTAGTCAATTAATATGGAATGATATAAGAACTTGTATGCATTGAGTCTTTACCTTGATTGTTTGGGTTGTCATCTTAATATTCTCATTCCATTAGTAGGTATTTTCACCTACAAGCACTATTCCTTGACTGACTTAAAGAATACAAGGAAACCTAGTTTTTCTATGAGTGATCATACTTGGAACTCGGAGATTAAGATGAATACTTAGTTTTTTAGCAGGGTTGATGAAGGAGGATTTTCTGCTTGAAATACTGCAAGTTTGCTTTAGAAATTAGAGAGAAAATATAAAGGAGTTTGAGGACAAGATTGAACATAAAAAGTGATAAAAAAAAATATGAAGGTTAGGAAGTTTTATGGTTTTTGGAATGCATAGAAGTTCAAAAACCGAACTTGAAACTGCTACGAGTTGCATAATGAAGAGATGCAACTTTCTGAATTCGAGCACCCCTTATGGGAAAAGCTGGCGTTGAGCCGGTGGCCGTGATCTCATGTCTACTAAAGCTATTCATTTGCAAGATGTTAAAGTAAAGGGTGAGCTATGAAACTCAATAAAAAAATATTATATCAAAGGGAACTAACACATGTTACTGGAACGAGGGCAAAGTTTCAAGTTCTCTTTCGCAAAATAGAATGCACAAGTAAATTCAAAAAATAACTATTCTAACAAAATATTAAAAACTAGTAGTAACATGAATAATTACTTTCACATTTCCATAAAGTAAGCACATACAAGTCAAGTTCATTTATTCATTTTACTTAACATCAAGCTTCTTCAAATCTTTCTTTAGGTTTCATGAGTACTTCGCCATGCTTAGTACATCCCAACATGAAGAGTCTATCATGTTTATATGAGCCCAATGTGAAGATTATGTCACGTTTAGTAGAGCCCAACAAGGAGAGTTTGTCATGTTCATACGCGAATGTTCACTATTCTTGCCCGTGAATAAAGACTAATTAAAGCCGAGGACCTTTGAGGATTCACTGTCACTTCATCTCATTCAAAGTACTTAGCCATGAACCATGTTTTATTTCTTGCTCGCTGTCTTTCATGATCTCATAACTATATTCTTTTCATTTTTTTAATAATCATACGTACAATAGAACATCATAAAACAACACATCGCATACCTTTCGCTCATGGATAATTTCTCACTTTTCATTTACACATTCATTCCTAAATATAATTTCTAACCATTTAATACATGAATACCAACATACCGGAAATTTAAAACGTACAAGGTATCAATTCCCCAACATGATCATTTTTTACTTTATTGAGGCTTTTAAGTTGTCACAAATATGCATATCGCATCCTTATCCCTTTAATACTCAAAATCAGCCTACATTCATCATCTCTAACATCTTAAACACGCCCACATAACATTATAATTTCCAGAATTACATAAATATACAAACCATGATGATTTACAAGTTACAACTTAGCCATTTAGATATTGTAAGACAATTACCATGTGGTTATAACATCAACGATCCTATAGGCATGATAACTAACAGTAAATTAAGAATTATAAAAATGTAATTACAACACCATAACATGACTACAAACATCATTCACATGTATACCTACATGCTTTCTAAACAAATACATTCTACAAAAATACACATAAAAATCATACAAACTCATAATTGAACCATTTAATTTCCATAATACATGAAAACTTATTGCAGAGACACAAAACACATAAAAGCTAGCGCTGAGCCTGTGAAATTCTACATAGACCGCGGCAGTTCTGGGCCTCAACATGACATATTACCAACACAACAACAACAATATTACACATAACAATATTTTCAGTCCAGAAAATGAAATATTGAAGCATCATTAGCCGAGCCAAGACATGGGGACAACTCACGCATTAGACAAAGGTTTAGCATTTTGTTTTTACCAATTTATCCCTAGTGTAATCTCTTATATAAAGACATCATTGTAATTCTATTGAATCAATGAAAAAGTATTCGGTTATTAGGTACTCTAATATGGTATCAGAGCCTTACGACTCATATCTCATTAATTCCCTCCCAATTCCCAAAAACCTAAACTAGCCGATCTCATTTCTTCTTCTTCTTCATGTCGGAAACAATGGCCGACGCTGACTCCTCCTCCATGCCGAATTATTCTACAACGGATGCTTCACCTTTTCTCTCTCAATACCCGACCTTCACCCCGTCCCCAACTCTCCATCTCACAAAACTGAATCGTCAAAACTTTCCCTTATGGAGGGCACAACTCCATCCATATTTACGCGGACAGGGAGTCCTGGGTTACGTTGACGGCACCCTCCCTTGCCCATTGGAAAAGATCACAGAAGATGGCATTCAGAAATTGAATCCAGCTCATGAACATTGGATCAAACAAGATAGTTTGATCCTCTCCACCATTACCTCCTCTCTTAGTGACGATGTTCTTGCTCAGGTTTTCAGTTGCACTACTTCAGCCTCTATTTGGAAAGCTCTTCACACAAATTTTGTTTCTCAATCTCGGGCTCAGCTCGTTCATCTCCGCACTAAATTAGCTTCTATGCGTAAAGGTAACTTGTCGGCCTCAGATTATTTCATGCAAATCAAACGTCTCTCTGATAAATTACACCTTGTTGCGCATCCCATCCAAACGGATGATCTCATAGCCTATATTCTCGACGGACTCGGGTCTGACTATGACTCCCTGTCCACGGTTCTATCCCACTAGATCTGAGGTTACATTGGATAAGGTTTATTCCATGCTCTTAGCCATAGAAGCACGAACTCCATCAATTCCGGCGAACTCGCTCTCTTCTCCAACCGCTAATGTTACAGCCTCGAATTTTCAGCACAGCTCTCGGGGTCGTTGAAATTATTGGGGCCAGGGGTGTAACTCAAATCAGGGTAGGGTCCGTAGTCCTCCTCAGTCCGGCCTATACTCCCTATCCGGCCAAAATTTTCTGTCCAGTCAATATCCACAACAACAGGCTCCCACTTCCGTCCAATGCCAACTTTGTGAAAGATATGGCCACACCGTTCATGATTGTTGGTATCTCTTTGATTCGAATTATGTACCAACTCCGCCTCGTCAAACTCGTCCTCGACCCCCTCAAGCAAATTTAGCCGCAGAACCCCACCCTCATCACAACAACTGGGTGGCTGATACGGGAGCCACACATCATACTACTTATGACCCTCGTAATTTGAATGTCTCGGCCGATGCTTATGATGGACCGGATCAACTTTATATTAGAGACGGTACAGGTTTGCCTATCACTCACTATGGTTCCTCCGCTATTTCTAGACCTAATCATTCCTATATATTTAACAATATTCTTGTTGCACATTCTTTACGTACAAGCGTCTCCCAATCTGCCAAAGATAATTCCGTATATTTTCAGTTTCATCATAATTATTTTCTTGTGAAGGATTACTCGGATCGCATCCATCATCGGGGATTTCTTAAAGATGGCCTCTACCACTTCACCAACTCCTTCAACCAGTACTCTGCTCAAGCTCTTGTTTCCAGTCGCATTGATGTCTCTCGGTGGCACTGTCGTCTTGGTCATTGCTCGTTTCATGTCCTTAGGCATGTCTTGCGTCAGAATAATACCCCGGCACCTTCTGTTTCCCCTACATCTATTTGTGTTGCATGTCAAATGGCTAAAATCCATCGTCAGTCTTTTACCTTTGTCTCCTTTTACTTCTTCGCGTCCTTTAGACTTGATTTATTCCGATGTATGGGGGCCTTGTACAGAAGAGTCTATTTATGGTTCTAAATACTATTTTAGTTTTTTGGATGATTATACAAAAAATTTATGGCTTTATCCTTTACACTTGAAATCTGATGTTGAATCTGTCTTTAAACAATATTGTGCACTTGTTGAACGTCAATTTAGTAGCAAAATTAAAGCTGTCCAAACTGACTGGGTGGTGAATACCATCGAATCAGCCAATTTTCCACATCCATCGGAATTGACCACCATCTCACTTGTCCTCACACCTCTGAGCCAAGTGGTGCCATCGAGCATCATCACCGACAAATCGTCAAAATTGGACTTGCCCTCCTTGCCCACTATAATCTTCCCCTTCCTTATTGGGAAGACGCCTTCCTTGCTACTACCTATCTTATAAATCGACATCCAACCAAAATTCTCAACTTCAAATCCCCATTTGAAATGGTTTATCAACGCTCTCCCGACTATTCCTTTCTCCGTGTTTTCGGTTGCGCCTACTGGCCTCACCTTCGCCCATACAGTAATCACAAAACCGACTTCCGCTCTAAAACCTACATATTCCTCGGTTACAACCCCAATCACCATGGCTATAAATGTCTTGACCTCTCCTCTGGCCGAATTTACATCTCTAGGCATGTTGTCTTCGATGAGTCCTCGTTTCCGTATACGCCTTCTGCCACTACGTATAACTATGATCCCGCCAAAATTGTGCTCTTTCCACGCTTGCTATTCCACCTCCACCAGTGAGCTCCTCTCCGGCCCCCAACCAAACTCCTCCCTCCCCATCCGTCCCTACTATCCCTGACTCCCCACCATATCTGGATGCGGCCCAGTCTCCTACTCCTTCCCCTTCCTCTTTCGAACCACAATCTCCATCTCCTGCTCCTCATCGCATGGTTACCCTGTCCAAAACAAACACGTTAAAACCAAAAGAATTACTGCCTGACTTCGTCCGACATCCTCCTCCTCGAGCCTTCACCGTCCAGACCGATCCCCTTGAACCCACCTCGGTTACAGAAGCCTTAAAACACCGTGAGTGGGGGGGTGCAATGAGAGATGAGTTCAATGCTTTGGTCCAGAATGATACTTGGGATCTTGTTCCGTATTCTCCGTCTTATAACTTGCTGGGTAATAAATGGGTTTTCCGTAATAAATGACATGCAGATGGTCACATTGAGCGGTATAAGGCACGGTTTGTTGCTTAGGGTTATCATCAAGAAACTAGTGTTGATTTTTCTGATACATTCAGCCCGGTTGTCAAACCGGTCACTATCCGTACTTTACTATCTCTTGTTGTTTCTCGTAATTGGGTTATTTGCCAGGTGGATATTCAAAATTCGTTTCTTCATGTATTTTTATCTGTGGATGTCTATATGCAACAAACTCACAACTTCATTCATCCGGATTTTCCCTCTCATGTCTGCAAGCTCAAACGGAGCCTTTACGGGCTTCGGTAGGCCCTTCGTGCCTAGTTCTCTCAGTTCACAAACGTTCTCCGTCGCTTTGGCTTTTCTCTATCCAGGGCTGACTCATCCATATATATTTATTCTCATGGCATAGCCTCTGTCTATGTTTTGATATATGTTGATGATGTCATTATTACAGGTACTTTGGATGCTCTGGTTCGCGTGGTTATTGCTCACTTATTTTCGCATTTTCCGGTCAGGGACCTTGGGGATCTTTCTTAGCTTGGTATCTCGCACTGGCATGCTTCATTCGAAGCCTTGTGTTGCTCCTATGGCCAGCAATCTCTGTCTTAGCCGAAAGGATGGTAAGCCTTTCGATGATCCGTACATTTATCATAGCATCATGGGCGGTCTTCAATATCTTGGTTTCACTCATCCTGACATCGCATTCGCGGTTCACAAGGTCAATAAATTTATGCATGCTCCGCGTGATACCCATTGGGCCGCCGTAAAAAGAATCCTACGCTACCTAAAGCAGACAATTTGCAATGGTCTTTTGTTTCATTCATCGCCTTTGGTTAATTTACAGGCCTACACTGATGCTGACTGGGCTTGTGATCCCAATGATCGACGCTCCATTGGTGCATTTTTTATTTTCCTTGGTCCGAACCTATTAGCTGGCGTTTCAAACAGCAACTCACTGTTGCCAAGAGTAGTACCGAAGCCGAATATATAGCTCTTTCACATGCCGCTGCCGAGCTCCAATGGCTCACTATGCTTTTCCGGGAAATGCCTATCTCACTTCCTCACCCGCCGACACTGTGGTGTGATAATATCGGTGCCACATACCTTACAGAGAATCCGGTTTTCCATGCTCGCACCAAACACATAGAAATTGACTTTCATCATGTTCAGGAATTGGTTGCTCAGAAAAAGCTTCAAGTTGCATTCATCTCCTCCAAGGATCAATTGGCGGATGTTCTCACGAAACCTTTAGGTCATGTCCGTTTTAATGATCTCAAGGCCAATCTCCATGTCCACCCCGTTCCCATGGGATTGCGGGGGCGTATTGAAGCATCATTAGCCGAGCCAAGACTTAGGGAACAAGTCACGCATTAGACTAGGGTTTAGCATTATGTTTTTACCAATTTATCCCTAGTGTAATCTCTTATATAAAGACATCATTCTAATGTTATTGAATCAATGAAAAAGTATTCGGTTATTATGTACTCTAATAGGAAAAAACAGAAGCATACTTAAATGTTAAAGTCGCAAAAACACATTTCATACATGAAATGGTGAAAATCTTTGATACTTGAATCTTTACCTTCATTGTTTCAGTTGTTATCCTTATATTCTTCTTCCACCAATAGATGTATTCACCTACGAACACAATTACGTGACATACTTAAAGAATACAAGATGGAAATCTAGTTTTTCTATGAATGATATTCATACTTGGAACTTGAAGATTAAGATGAATACTTACTTAGAACATGAGTTGTGCTGAGGGAGGATGATTTTCTGCTTGAAATATTGCAGGTTTGCTTTATAACTTGGAGAGAAAAGAGAAAGGGGTTTGAGGGAAAGATTGAACATGAAAAGTGATGAAAAATGAAGGTTGGGGGTCTGTTTTATGGTTTTGGAATGCATGGATGTAACGCCCTCAGACCCCGAGCCTGGTAGCGCTAAATGTGTCATAAATGGTCCGGTCAACTGCTTAGACTGCCGTCCTCGCTTGGTCTAAAAGGGCTAACCCGAGTTGACAAGACATTTATGTCTCACACTTATATGGGGGTGAGCAGGACTTTATTTTACCGATGTGGGATTTTACATTCCCCCCCCCCCCCCCCCGCCCACCATTATAAGAGACTGGCGTTCGGGCCAGGACGGCCAAGATTTGTCCCAGTGGACTTGTCCCAGTTCGTCCCTACCATAGGATTCTAGAGGTAGCCCCCACCGCCTCTCACGGTGTGGCACTTAGTTCCGTATGGCAGTCGGCTCTGAATACCATTCTGTAACGCCCCCAGACCCCGGGCCTGGTAGCGCTAAATCAGTCATAAATGGTCTGGTCAACTGCTTAGACCGCCGTCCTCGCTTGGTCTAAAAGGGCTAACCCGAGTTGACAAGAACTTTATGTCTCACATTTATATGGGGGTGAGCAGGACATTATTTTATCAGGATGACGATGAGTACGGATATGACGACAGTAATGACGGAGCTGAGGTTTATGCTCAAAAGAATATAATGGACATTTACTTTTTTATGTTTTTTTTTTCTTTCTCTTTTTATGTTTTTTTTTCTCTTTTAAATAATTTTGGAGAGACGATCTTTTAGCATCCTTTCTATTTATTTGAGGATTTAATAATGTAAACAACATTTATTTCGTTGTTTTGTCGTTTCATTTTCTAGACGTAGATTTTGGGACTTGTTGATCCTTTCGATTGTCGTTTGACTTTCTTTTTCGAGTAAGCTTTTAGATTTAATTTATTCCGCTTTTACTTTGATTGATTGTTACGAGGCTTATGTATATATTAATTTTGATTTATTAAAATTTAATATATGCATGCCGGGCGTCTTTGACGGATAAGTGCTCGGTATCTGAAACGGGACGTCACAATGGAAGTCCAAAAACCGAATTTGTAACTGCCGAGAGTTGCGGGATGAGTGGATGCAACTTTCTAAATTCGAGTGCTACCACCTCCTTTTACGGAAAGCTGGCGAATAAGATCAAGTAATCTCTCCCAACAATGGTGCTAAGCCAATTGCCTCCGGACTTCCGGGGCCCACCTAATGCATTATTGGGGTATTTATAATATTTTTTATGTAAAAAACACATATTTTGAGTTACCAACCATTTACGACCTTACATTGATCCAAAGCCGATGCAAATTGTCAGATTAGATTCTAGTTATTATGAATGGGTAGAGGATTTGGACAGATGATCCGGACTCATCAAATCAAACCAGAACCATTGACGAACTTTCTATGGAAAAACAAAACACATTAAAAAAAGCATAAATTCTCTGGCATGGCTAATTGAGCTGGACTTTTCCAAGTATAACAAGACGTCAAAATATAAAAATTAAAATATATCTTTTTTGTTTTCTTTTGTCCTTTAAAAAACATATTTCTTCTTAAAAAGAGATATATTTTTTATATAATATTACCTAACGATTAAAGAAAAAAGTCGCCATTTTACATACAATGTTCATTCTGGCTTTATTGTTTAGAGTTGTTAGTCGTTATGTGTGGACATGGTTTAGCCCATATTGATTCATTCTACTTGAAGGTAGAGATTTTATTTATAATTAATTTCATCTCTTTTTTTAAGTTGGATTAGTTTGAACAACCTTCTTTGACAGCTCATAGGAATGTAAAAGAATTTGTATTTAACGGGGCAATCATACATTCATAATAGATTTGGTTCAAAAAAAATTATTAAATCATTTCTAACTATTTATCAATCAATGACTACCGATGATGCTACATTTAATCCTAATGACAATTTATTCAAAACCTAAAACACGAAAAGATATGAACGAGAGGTGATTTTTGTAATGTTTAGACTGAGCCTATGATAATATATCTCAAGTTGCCAACGTATCCTGTGCATGAATCATGAATTAAATCTCTCATAGTTTCTTATGGATTGTTTATATAGATGAGCGTGTGCCCTAGGCCTATATGGCCGGGTCCTTATTTGACTCTGATTTCGTGGTTCCTAAGAAATTGATAAATGCGGTTGAATCTCCTTGATTGTAGAGATAATCACGGTAGTTTAAATATAGGATCAGAGCCTCTATGGCTAATGATTCTTTTCATGTTTATCTGCTATATTATGCACGTCTGCTACTCCGTCTAAGGAATACTCAGGCCGACCTGCGTCGAGTCCCTTAGGTTGTGAGGCCTGAACTGAAGTAGCTGAGCTCCGTTGCGCCCTGACCGACCTACGGTGGGCTGAGAAGCTAGCTGAGCCGACCTCCCACCTGGGGTTTAGGTCAGGCCTTAAATCTGTTCGTATCTTTTATTTATGGCTATATCAATGTTGGGATGACACGTGGCGAGATATTAGTCCGACCTTCGTCAACTACTAAATCAATTAGTGAGTTATACCGTTATCAAAGGTTTAAAATAAGCCGAAGCCTACATCAATTATCCGGTGAAGACTGATACACTTTAAGTTCTCCAAGTACATAGGTAATGTGGGGCTTGACCAAGCATGTATGAGATTAATATTATGTTTCAGACTCTATGTCTCATCTCTAAAGTTAAGGAGTCTGTTTGAACAATGTGTATTAACTTCTAAAAAAAATATAACAACTTTTATGGTATTACATCGTGTTAAAGTGTATAAGACGTTAATTATCAACTTCTAATCAGCTTAAGTTTTTGGGATAGGTGGTAGTTCAACAGGGTATCAGAGTCAGAGGGTCATGGGATCGAACTCTGGTGTCACCATTATTTTTCCCATTTATATTGTACAAGTGTTTGGAGAGATAACTCACAACTTGAGTGGCGTGAAGCCTTTAAGATTAAGATTGTGCAAGAGATGTTAATTATCAACCTCCCCATCAGCCTAAGCTTTTGGGATAGGTGGTATTCAACACATCGATTCCGGTAGATAACTCACACGTGAGGGGTGTGAAGCCTTTAAGATTAAGATTGGGCAAGAAATGTTAATTATTAACCTCCCCATCAACTTAAACTTTTGGGATAGGTGGTAGTTAATTTCACTATAACCTAATTATTATTTATCATATTTAAAGTAATTAAAAAGGATTTAAATTTTTTTTGAGAAAAAAAACTTTTATTATGTAACATCCGCCAAGCAAGCGGTTAAAACGTCACCCGGGAGCGAGGTGCCCCAAGATGTCCGAGTCGAAACTAGCAAAGCATGTCGAGCTAAGAGGTGCGAAGGGACATTCCCCATACGCCGAATAAAAGTAAATAAAACAAATGTGAAACTAGATAACAGGGCCAAACAGTCTTGTTCTAGACAGCCATAGGCCGTAAGATCTTCAACAGGTCTGCGGAGCCTCGAGATACACGCAAAACAATCGCTCTCTACCTGTAGTCACTGAATCCCCAAATGACGTGCTTCTTCCAAAGCCAAGGAAATAGCCTTTAGCTCCATATATTCCACTGAGTCTCCTGGATCGAAGTGTTATGCAAAAGAATGAAGAACTGCCCTATGAGAATCTTGGAAAATGACTCCAACCCCTGCTCCCGCCTCGGTAACTGACGCATCATCATTTCCCTTTATAACTCCCATTGATGGCCGCACTCACTTATCCATAAAGTGTGGAACTGAGGCCTGCGTCTGATAAACCTCCATAGCCTTTCTATACTCTGTCGATATTACCAGAGAGCGCGTATACAACGTGGAGACATAAGCAACCTGATCATCAAACACTGCACATCAACGCACCTTCCAAATCCCCCACATTAGCCACACAAAGCTCACGGTGCCCTGAACACCCTGATCCTCGAGTACTCGCATAAAGAAAACCGGAAATGAGGCAGAACGAAGGCGCCCCAAGATCGCATAAAATGGCGACACTTGCCAAATCCTAACTGCCATCTCACACTCGAAAAGCACATGTCGTAAAGTTTCCAGACCCTCCCCGCATGCTATGCAACGACCATCCCCCATTTGCCTCTTCTGTAATCCCTGCCCAATAGCGAGGCAACCATGCAGGCACCTCCACAAGAAGTGCTGAATACGTGGCTGCACAGGAAGCTGCCAGCAACTTCTCCAACTCTTACTCTCCCCGCCTGAATATTCTGGCCTTGTAACAGAAGATGGCCGATCGAGTGATAAGACCAGGAAGTACCCACACCGAACTGTATAAACTCCCTTGCGATCATTGATAACGCTCCAAATGCACCATTAAATTAACCTTTACTTATCCCGAATTCTGCTTAGGAGAATGTAGATAAGCCCATTATTGTAAAGGAATATATGTTAAACGCTGAGTGCATGTTCCTAAGTTCGTAATTCTGCATCTGTGTCATTATCCCAAAGATTTGGTACCGTTTTGCCTTGTTTTATGTATTTTCAGGATGTATCAAATCTGGAGCATTTAGACACGGAGCTGAACCAGAGGTAGAAGTATTGGGCCAAGTGAAGCGAGTCCAGGAATAGATCTGCTGAAAGAAAAGAAGAAAGTCAGGCTCGGTTTACCGTGGGCTAGGCCCGATAAACCGGGGGTCTTGGGGAGCAAGAAATTGATTCTGCCGCATCTACTAGGTCGGTTAGGGTTTCTGTGAGTCATAAGTCGGCCAATGTATCTATATAAGGCCGCATAAACTGATTATTACATAGGTCTTCAATAATAATACAAATTATTTTATTTCATTATACGATTCTGATGCAATAAAGTTCTTTTAAGATTTTGGAGTCTATTTTTTGGTTTCCTTCCCTTCCTTGCCATCTCTAGCTTGAGTGGATCAATCTAGATCTCCATTGTTGAAAGTATGAAGCTTTGAACGTTCCTTTATGTCCTTAATATGGAAGATCTGCTTGTATTTACGTGTTTTAGTTAATTTGCATGTTTAATGACCCCATAATTTACTTAGATTAATCTGAGTTGAGAAATGTAGACCCAGAAATAGGAAAAGCCGCCCCTGGTAAACCGGCGGTCTATACCGGTTTACCGAGGCAAAATTTAGAAAACCTAATATGGAGGTTCGGCGTCAGCTACGTTGATCGACAGAAATAATTAAACGATTAATAGGTCTGGCCAATCTAGTATTCGTAATTCGTAAATTAACATGAAGTATTGATAGTGAAGTGTTAATTAAAACATTGTCTTGATGGACCCTAGGAACGTGCTAATCAGTGCCGATAGCTGCCTAGGCAGTAGCGCTCAATATTGGCAATTCTAGTTCTTTATGCGTATGGACTATTACGGACCAATTAAGGAGGGTAGCTGGCGTATAGATTATCTACTACCATGGTCGGAGTAGATAGGGTTAAGGATTGCACCCGTAGCTTAAAACTGAATTAAAAGCTCAATTGATTTAATGGGGAAGTAAACCTAAGGATTAACTAAGCCAAGTTAGTAGATTGGTGGGATGAGGGAGAGGAATACCATGTTTCTTTTATGTTTACTGTTGGTCAAAGACCATATATATGTCTTCTTAATTAGATTAGTATCGTTTATACTTGAATTTCATTGTCTCTATGAGATCGACCTTGATTCGCCCTTGCTATACTACGATTGACCTAGTACTCTTGCAAGTAATATCGACGTAAGTGACTTACACGCGATCAAGTTTTTGGCGCCGTTGCCGGGGACAATGGTGAATTTCAAGAATAAACGTTTTAATTCTAATTAAGATGTCATTTTCTTTTAAATTTATTTTCTTTTTGAGCCTTGAGTCGTCCTGGATTAAACCCTGCACTGGTTAACTGCCAGAATGAGAAATTCTAGGCCCGGTTTATCGTGGGTTACCCTCGATTTACCGAGGTCCAGAAAATCAAATTCTGACAGCCCTTGTTATTCTGTGTATATCCCAGTTGATTTTAGTTAGTAGGTCCGCAACAGTTGGGTTCATCCCCAACTGAAGCGGGAGTTGCTAACCTTTTCTTTGTTTTATTTTGTCTCTTTTGCAGGAAGATCGGGACACTTCAGAATTTCGGTCAAGCAGGAGTTGACAAGTCAAACAAGTCAACCAACATGCCTCGAACATTGTTGAATATCAAGCCTATTTCCATGTACCCAGGATCCGCAGTCAGAGAGCAATACGAAGGGGACAAGAAGCGTGTGGAAAAGGAAAAAGAACCACTTAAATAGGAGCCTGAAGAGAGCTTAACGGAGTGCAGCACGTATCGTCCAGGTGAGTTTCCCTTAGAGTTAATTTAAATATCTTCGTCTGATTATGATTCCGATGATCTCGAAGAGGATCTGGACACTATGTTTTCTGAGCCTGAGGATTACCCAGACTCAGATACCATAGTGAAGTTGGGAGACCGTGGGACGTTCCGACTCCTGATCTCTATAAACGGTGTATCAGTAGGTTTAGGTCTCTGCGACTCCGGCTCAAGTTGCAACATCCTTCCTTTTTCCCTCAGCCAAAAGATTAAGATTCCGGTTAATCAAACTCGAACTATGACCTTTGTTGATTGAACTAGATATATGCATGCCGTTTGCGGAGGAATTGCACGATTAAGGTAGGAGGATTCACCTTTCCAATAGATTTCAAGGTTATAGACGTGCCGGGGGATCCAAGTGCCCCACTTCTGTTGGGTAGACCTTTCTTAGCGACCAGCCGGGCGATCATGGCCTTTGATAATGGGGAAATAACTTTGAGGACTAATAAAGATGCCGTATCTATAAAGATCCTAGAGCCCCTAGACAATAGGCCGGAATGTTGCAAGATGACTTATGGTTCTGGGGAAGTAAAAATTATGGAGATAGAAGAGGAGAGACATAGGCACAGAGAGGTTCTAGTAGAAACCATTGAGCATGAATTCATAAGAGTACTTCTAAGAAAGCATGAGGACAAGGGCCATGATCAAACATTAATGGAAGTGAGTGCTTCTGAGAGACATAGTGAAATGGAACATCTAGTGAAAAATGTGGAATCCCTGAGCATAAAAGTTAAATCTCGACACAGAAGCAGACCTAGTGCATGAGCTAAGAGAGAAAGGTGTGCCAGGAAAAGAGCTCAAAGAGGTTCTACGAAGGTAAAAACCTCTGGAATAAAGGTTTGGCGAGTTAAAGCCCCAACCCGTGAGTGAGCAAGGATTTGAATAAAGTTGAGCTGGCTACTATAAACTCAGAACTATTTATCTTGAACCCTTAGATAGGATAGGAGTCAATAAAAGTAGCCAGATGAAATGACGAGCTTTTTTTCATCCTACCGCACCTTTAGGCTTGAAACCGGTGGTTGTTGGGAAGGTTATTTTTACTCGTTGTGGATTCTAGTGAAGTGGGTTATGATTGAGTCGGAAGTAGCAACAAAAGGAGTAGAAACTAGTGATTTTTGAGGTGAGGATTGAGTAGAAAGTTAGTATAAGGTGTGCAGAGTAGGAGGGCTGAAAATCTGGGGAAAATAAACTCCAGTAAATCGGGAGTTACCTCCAGGTTACCAAGCTAGGTTTTTTCAGTTTCTGAGTGTCAGATTAAAAAGCGGGCTTTTCGGTGACGCGTGATGGAAGTCCACTAGTCAGCAAAACCGCCCCATTTTCCCTTTTTCTATCATTTCAACCTTTCCCACACTCCACCATAACTTCACCTTAATCCCGTCAATCAAACCCCTCAAATCCCTCACCCTCATTACTCCTCTACCCACTATCCCTCCAAACCCTTCCACCTTCTACCCATTTCTCCTATATAAACACCCTTCCACCACCATTATCCATCATCTTCATCAATTACCTTCTAACATTTCTTCTCCTTCTAAAAATCTCAGCCACCTTCACCGCCACTATCATCACCAAAAGCATCCATTTTTCTTCCATTTCAACACTCAAACACCATTGTTTCCATCTCCCTTTGTAGAGTGGTGCTGCTATAACACGTTGTTGCTACAGTTCATCAACTTTCATTTTCAGAAGTAGAGTCCCAGAAGAAACCGGGAAAAATCAGCTCCGGTAAATCGGGGGTACGTGCCGATTTACCGAGGGTCCTTTTTCTGTTTCAGTATCATCATCAGTCTCTTTTATCATAAGGATGGCCCCCAAGCGTAGCAGAACCGCCCATCGTCCTAGTGGTCACCAGTATGTATACGGAGATGCTAACCCCTTGATAGATGGGGTTGAGCAGTTTCATTCTTTAAAGATTTATGAGTCGTTTCGAGGACATTGGAACGGAAAACCTGTTGCCCGAGAGCGTGGCGTAGAGTTGGACGGCTGTGGTACTATCTTGCCGAGATCCCTGAAGGTGCAAGATATTTTGGATATGGCTGAGGCACCGACGAGGTTCAGTGCTACGGTGGTGCGAGAATTTTATGCGTATCTAGCGCATAACCCAGGAGCTACATTTGCTATGGTCCGAGGAGTCAAGGTTGATTTTATAATTGAGCGGATCAACGAATATTATGGGGTTCGCAATCCACCAGTGGGCCAAGATGAGTATACATCTTTTACCAATGTTGACGATTTAGAGAGAATGCAGATGATTGCTGGTTATTTCAGGGTGCAATGGAAGCGCAATCTTATGGGAGCCCCCACCATCTTCCTAGAAAATGATTTATCCTGGGATAGGAAGATGGTCAACAGATTTTTATGTGCCCGCCTTCTGCCAACCAAGCATGCGGTATCTGTCACACCGAAGGCAGAGTTGATGTTTTATCTGGAGCAGGGATCTTCAGTCAACATCTGCCTACTGATGCATAGCCGTATTCATGAGATTGCGGCTCCGAGCGAGATCAACTGCCTTATGGGCCTATCATAGACGTGTTCGCTACGGAGGACGAGGTTCCGGTTCTGGTTGTGATGATTAGGAAGACCCTGAACCGATGATCAGTTCGCAGTCAGTTTCAAGAGTACCGAGATGGGTCGGTTCAAGAGTTGAGAGAGAGCGTACTCCGGTCCTCGAAGGACCTCGATCTCAGAGAGCCTTGTTAGAGGAGCACTCACGAGATATTGTGAGTCTTCATCGCTAAATGGATCGTATTATAGACTTTCTAGGCATGTCTCTATCGACCTCACCACCTAGGACTGCCCCACGTCACGGAGCATCTTCTTCCGCCGCTGCTGCCTCAGGTTCTGGACCACCTCCCTGTTTTGAGCCTAAAGATGACTGGGAGGATTATTATGACGATGACTAGTTTTCTTTCTTTTTATTGTTGTTATTTTCCTTATTTCATGTCTAGTAATGTTGCAGATTTTTAATAATATAATGATTTTGTCGGCTTAATTTGTTTGGAGTTAATTAATTTCTCTTTTACTGCCGCCATATTATTATACGGTCTGTTGTCACCCAATTCTTCTTGGATTGTTTGAAATACTTAGCACAGATTATTCGAGGCCTACTTAAATCAGCCCATTGCAATATCGGCGATCCCGTTTCTTACTTGGCTCCACAATTAACCGAAGCTAAGTTCTTTTTCATTTTCCATTATCATCTTCTCATTGGGGACAATGTTTCGATTAAGTGCGGGTTAAGGGACGTCACTTAGCTTTTTAACATTATATTCCAAATTATTAGATTGACTGAATTCTCTAAGATGAACTTTTCACCACATAGACTTTTGAATTATTCTAAGCAAGAAACTTGAGCTAATTAATAATATCTTTGTACGATTCCCGGTAATAATCTGTGAGTCATAAGTCGGCCAATGTATCTATATAAGGCCGCATAAAGTGATTATTATATACGTCTTCAACATTAATACAAATTATTTTATTTTCATTATACGATTCTGATGCAATAAAGTTCTTTTAAGCTTTTGGAGTCTATTTTCTGGTTTCCTTCCCTTCCTTGCCATCTCTAGCTTGAGTGGATCAAGCTAGATCTCCATTGTTGAAAGTATGAAGCTTTGAACGTTCCTTTATGTCTTTAATATGGTAGATCTGCTTGTATTTATGTGTTTTAGTTAATCTGCATGTTTAACGACCCCATAATTTACTTAGATTAATCTGAGTTGAGCAATGTAGACCTAGAAATAGGAAAAGCTGCCCCCGGTAAACCGGCGGTCTATACCGGTTTACTGAGGCAAAATTTAGAAAACCTAATCTAGATGTTCGGCATTGATGAGCATTTAATCTACCCCTTCAAAAACAATTTGTAAAGACTCGAAACCGTGGGTAAACTAACTCTCTAACCGGCAGTGTACCGGGTCGATTGCTAGAATAGCTACAGGAGTACGAGGTCGAACCCAAAGGAATCGTGCTTGCAAGTACCAAAGTGAACGTAATGCTTAGTCTAGGTGATCAAAGTTTTAAGGTTTTGTTACTACAACGACACTAATGAGTCTAACTGACGAGTCTAAAGATAAAAAGGAAAGATAGAAGATTAAACTACTAGGTTTCAAAGATAATTAAAGAGACATAGCCGAACCATGATCAAAATAGCTAGTTTCACCCTAAGGAATGACAAAACCGGGAGTGTGCATTAAACAAACGAACTCTTACATTCAATTCCACGGGTACGTGCTCCTAATCCCGGTGCTAAGGTCTGAACAACTCTTCCCCAACACCTTATGCCAAGTCAACTAACCTTTCCTAAGAGAGATTCATTCACAAGACAATCATGCACGAAAGCCGTTTAAACGTTAAAACGAGTAACCTCGCACTACAATGCGATCCTAGAACCCTTTTCCCACACCCCTCTCTCTGAACAACTCTCAAGATTGATGTGTGTGATTTTTGACCTAGGTGATCAATCTAGCCCAAATCCGTTATAACGAGTTCTAAGACGTGAAATATGCAAGATACAACAATAAAAAGAACTACCCACTCCCAATTTCATCACCCAAAGGGTGATTTCACCAAATTTCACATGATTCGACTATGTGGGTGTTTAGCTACTCATTATACTAATCAAAACAAGCACAAAACAAGAAATAAGAGCCATAACAAGTAAAAGAGAAGAGAAATATACCATAAAATTGCGAGAGATTCGAGTTGAGATCCAAAAAGTACAAAAGAAAGGAGTAATTAAAAGGTGGTCTCTTAGTGTTTGGAATGAAAATCTAAGCTAAGAAATAGAAATAGTAAGCTAAGATGTTGTTGATTTACACTAAGAGAGAGTATTCTAAACTATTACAAAATTCGAGCAATAATTGGGTAGAGTTTTGCTAAGAAAAGCTTGATATATAAGAAAATGTCTAAGGGGGGTATTTATAGGTGAAGGGAAAATCTGCTGCAAAAAGGGTCCAAACGCGCGTTTAAAGGGCTGGAACGCGCGTTTGGGATCTTCAAACGTGCGTTTCTCTTGGCCGGAACGTGCGTTACACAAAAATTCGGGCGGGGACTTGACTCGTTCTTCATCCGGAACGCGCGTTTAGGGAGAGTTCAAACGCGCGTTTAGGATCTTGGAACGCACGTTTGGCTCCGGTTCCCGAACGTGCGTTTAGAGGGCTTCAACTCGAATTTGGTCCGAACTTCGGAACGCGCGTTTAGGGATTCAAACGCGCGTTTGGAATGTGGAACGCGCGTTTGGGGGATTCAAACGTGCGTTTGAACCCCTGTTTCCCCAAATCTTCACTTTTTCCCCTTTTAGGCCCTCGTCTTGCCTCGGTCATGCTTTTTCACCATAGATCGTCACCTTCCGGGTCCTCGAGACACCATCACCCTTCAATATCACAAACCACCACAACATCCAAACAATTCCGAGAGGGTAAAAGTGCTCGGGAATGGAGTTAATACCAACAAAAAGGGGTATGAATTCATCAAAGTAGCGGATTCGTTCCCCGTGCCATAAGCTCACGATATCACCCCGAAAATGGTCTAATTTACCCAAAATTGTGCTGAAAGTGTGATAAACGGGGGTAATTAGTGCACCGGAGTCACGTAAAGTTGACTCCCATCAACCACCCCACACTTAGCCTTTGCTCGCCCTCGAGTAATCTAGGCGTTTTAAAACAAACCAAGGGATTCAACATTGTGACGTAGGTGCTACTATCCACACCCTCGAGGTAATCATGAAGTAAGACACACGAACATATGCACACCGGTACAACATTATCAAGAGAATAGTGTGTGTGTGGTGTAGAGCTACATCAACGTGTTCAAAAAGATTGTCGGGCTTGAATTCCGACCAAAAGCCTACCAACCGTCTCATACCGACTAGCCTCTCCACTAATCATGGTCACTAAGTTTGGACACGATCGGGTAGGACTTGAAGGGTTATAACGTTAGGCTAGGGTAATTCCGGTTAATCGAAAAGGATAATTTGGGAACTGGAGAAAAGGAGTACGAGTGAACCTAATCAACAAGTGTACCACCTTATCTCTAACATATAAACCATCCAAACTCCTTTTTGATTAGTTTAACACTTTGAGAACCATAGAATGCTAATATACCCGAACTCATTGCCTAATTCAACTATGTTTCAAGTTTCATAAGGCGAGGTCGAATACATTAGCACCCATCTCACTATCCCAACTCCAACATCATAAGTATAACTTTTGAGCTCATTACTTTGATTCCAACCCTTTATTTCTATACACCAAACTTTTATTGCAAAGAGAGCTAATTTATTTTGAACTTTGATTGATCTCTCTGTTTTTTTTTTTTTTTTTTAAAAGAAGAATTTCATAGATTTTCTTTTCTTCTTAGGCCAAATCAAAACACTAGGCCCAGATGAGCTCCTCTTCTCCTTATAGTATAGCTCAAAACCGAGAAAACTACAACCCATCAAAACATCATTCCCTCCACCCCACACTTGCCTTAGCAAGTGTGGCCCAACAAAAGATTAAGTTCACTCGTAGGGTATAAATGAAGGAAATGTGACCATAATTAAGGCTCAGGGTAGGTTTCTGACTAAGTAACAAAACGGCTATAAAACAAATGGTGGTCAGACCATTCTATCAAGGCTGAGAGGGGCTACGAAGGTCTAATGTTCTGGGATAAGGCTTATTTGGCTTTGGTAGGGTCAAAGAGACGCCATGACCGTCATCCCGTGTCCTACTTAGGCAACCTTTCTATTTCGTCTCAAGACCGGTGACATGAGAGGTGGTAGTAATCAAATTGTGCACAAAGTGTAGCTTCACGTGAAATTAATAGACTCTATTCTCAAGATAAGATCAAACCGAAGTGCACACGTTCGGGGCTCTACTAAGATGGCCACCACTCGACTATAGACATAGCACAAACAACACAAAGGTCGGGAACCCTTGAAAAATTTTAAAATCACCCAAAAATCGACTCAAGCCCGATCATAGGCTAAGTATACCACACATATTGCACATTCAACAATAAAAACAATAAAACGGCTAAGTCCCCCACCCCACACTTAAACGAAACACCGTCCTCGGTGTGTGAGAGATAAGAAGCGTAAAAGACTTAGGCGTTTGACCAAAAGACCCGAAAAAAAGGCGCAACCGTGACTCGAAACTCGTGATAACCTCGTATGAATCCATCCCGTAACCTAGAGCGAGATCAACGAAACAAAGACGGCGCATGTACGGGACATAATCCGCGTACTAAAAAGCGAGGCAATAGGGTAAGCGGGTACATAAAATAACGAGTCTAAGCCACGGTGACGAAATCAAAGCATATAGGGGGGAAAATACGGGATATGCAATGGAGGGATATAATCAAATCAAGATAAAGTACGAACATCCATGCATTAAATATAAGCTAATAAAAACATCCTCGTCATCCCACGATCGTCGAGGCAATAAAAAGGGAAACATACACGGTCAAGCGAGCCTCGGGGGCTCAAAAATAAGTGCACGTGCCTGAAAAAGTGAAGTGTGTCCAAAGTATGATGAAAGAACGCCAAAAGTAAGTGAAATGTCAAAGTATAAAAGAGACAGACTAGTAAGTAAATACAATAAGAATCGCATGAGAAAACGTGCTAGTCTGCTACATGTCCCTATACGTCAATAGTGGAATCCGGTGTGCCTGATGTTGGTGCAACCACAGCAGCTGCACTCTCGGTCTGTGAAGATCCTGCAACACCTGTCCTCATTGCCTCTGTCCCAGCTGCATCTGTGCCCATCAGATCGTCCAACGCAATGTCATCAAACCCCTCATCTGGATCAACAAACATCTCCTCTATGACCCTCTGCAAATTTGCCTCGATCTCCGGGGTATACTGAAACGGTGCAATATCTAGGTCTAACTCAGGTAGCTCAACATGTCTCTCCTGAGCCAATACCCGCTGATTCTCCACAATGCCGTTCAGTGTCACCCTCAGACTATCCATCCAATCTCTCTGCTTGTGTGCAATCAGAAGCCCCTGCCGCTCGCTAAGCCATGGCCCCCCGGTAGTGGGTATAGAAGGTGGAGGTGTAGGAATGGTGGAAGGTCCAGTAGTAGAGGGAGGAGGTGGGGGTATAGGGGTGGTGGCACCCCACAAAAGCCACAACATTCACCATCGATCAACAAAACAAACAAAACAAACAGAAACATGATATAATCATCAATAAACAATAAATAACGAGAAAGGGGCGTTAAACCAAAATAGGCCAAAACTAACCCTAACCGAAACTTAAACGTAAAAACGAGATATACCTGTTCTATGCTTAAGAGAGATGATAGGAACGATTTGGAGCGAAGAACGAGCCTCGAAACGTCGAAATTGAGCAAATTCGACTATGGAGAAAAAACGCCAAAACTACCGATCGAATCGAGGATTTGGGGGATTTGTTGTTGGAATGGCTTGTTGAAATCAAAAGAAGAGATTGAGAGGTGTTGTTTGGGCTTTGAATCGCCAAAAACGGTTGAGAAATGAAGGATTTCGAGTGAAAATGGTGAATGCGGCCGCCGAACGCTGTAGGGTTGAGAAAAAATCCGATTGCGAAACGCCGGTTTGAGGTTGCAGGTATTTAAAGGAGAAGGGTCCAAACGCGCGTTTGAAAGAGGTGGAACGCGCGTTTCGCAAGCTCAAACGCGCGTTTGAAGTGTGAAACGTGCGTTTGGGGAGAGGATTCAGATCCAGAGAGTTGAGGCTCCAAACGCGCGTTTGAAATGGTTCTAAACGCGCGTTTGGGAGGAAAAAGCTGTAAACGCACGTTTGAAAGGGGCAAACGGGCGTTTGGACCAGAAACTAGGAAAACTCAAGATTTCTACCCCACACTTGATTGTAACCACCCCGAGACCTCTAGAAACACCAAACTAACTCAACAAACTACGAAATGGTGGGTTGCCTCCCCCAAGCGCCTTTGTTTTACGTCGTTGGCTCGACAAGATGGATTATACGGTGCCAACTTTTTCAAAGTTATACCGTTGGCACAAGGCGAGAAAGGGTAGAAATATGGACGGGTGGATTCAGAATTATACGAGTCAAGGTTTAAAGTCCATGACAAGACTTACAAGATTCATCACAAGGTACGGGATCTTCAAGATGCACTATTTCTAGTGCTTCATCGTAGGGCAACCGTTCATACCTTTTCAACCGCAAGCCATTAGTGGTAAATGTGCCAAACTTAGGATGGGTGATTTCGATAGCACCGGACGGATAGACTTTTGACACAACATAGGGACCGGACCACCTAGACTTCAACTTCCCTTGGAAAAGATGCAAACGAGTATTATAGAACAAGACTTCATCACCCTCATTGAAAACACGAGGTTTAATCAACTTATCATGGAGTAACTTAGTCTTTTCTTTATACTTCGTGGAAAGGTCATATGCACCAAGGCGGAACTCATCTAGTTCATTCAATTGGGCCATACGCTTTTCACCAATTAAGGTATCATCGAGGTTTAGCATTTTGATGGCCCAATAAGCCTTATGCTCGATCTCTACGGGAAGATGACAAGACTTACCATAGACTATCATGTAAGGTGACATGCCTAGGGGTGTCTTAAAGGCTGTCCTATGGGCCCACAAAGCATCATCCAACTTCAAAGACCAACTCTTGATATTCGTGTCTACCGTCCTCTCTAAGATACGCTTAATACCCCTATTCGTGACTTCGACTTGACCACTCGTTTGGGGATGGTAAGCGGTACCTAACTTGTGTTTCACACCATACTTCTCTAAAAGTTTATCAAACGGCTTGTTGGCAAAATGACTTCCGTTATCACTGATTATAGCACGAGGCACCCCAAACCGACAAAAGATGTTCTTTCTAAGAAAACGGATAACAACATTCCTATCATTGGTGGGTGAAGCTAAGGCTTCGACCCATTTGGACACATAATCACACGCGACTAGGATGTACTTGTTACCACACGAAGAGGGATAGGGGCCAATGAAATCAATGCCCCACACGTCAAAAATCTCACACACTATGATCGGCTTCTGAGGCATCTCACTCCTTCTAGATATACGACCGGACCGTTGACAAGCATCGCAAGATTTCACATAAGCATGAGCGTCTCGAAATAGAGTGGGCCAATACAACCCACTTTGCAATACTTTCAAAGCGGTTCTTTGCCCCGAGAAATGGCCTCCGGCCTCTTTGTCGTGACAAAACGAAAGAGCACTCAAAATTTCACTTTCTGGGATGCACCTCCTCAATATCCCATCCGAACACAACCTATATAAACAAGGATCTTCCCACACATACTTACCCACCTCACTAAGGAATTTACGCCTTTGGTTCGAGTCAAGGTCGGGATCTACAAAACCGCACTCGTGGTAGTTTACAAAAGGAGCGAACCAAGGACTACCTTCCTTACCGACTTTTAGGAAATTTCCTTTTTAGCCGGGAGAAGGGTGTCAAGTGCATATAGTTGCTCGTGAGGGAAAGAGTCATTTATCTCCCTTTGTGCCTTAATCAACTCCTCACTAAGCTCCATACGACTTAAGTGGTCGGCTACGACGTTCTCACAACCCTTCCTATCTTGGATCTCTAGATCAAACTCTTGCAAGAGCAAGATCCACCTCAAGAGGTGGGGCTTGGCATCTTGCTTGGCAAAGAGATAACGTAAAGCGGCATGATCCGTGTGGACAACTACCCGAGAACCTACGAGATGAGACCGAAACTTATCGAACGCAAAGACGATCGCTAAAGCTCTTTTTCGGTGGTGGTGTAGTTCTCGTTGGGCTGGATTCAAGGTGTGACTAGCATACGCAATAGGCTTGAAGATTTTGTCGATTTTTTGACCGAGGACCGCACCAACCGCGGTGTCACTCGCATCACACATGAGCTCAAATTCTTGATCCCATTTCGGGGCAACTAAGATGGGAGCGGATACAAGCAGTTGCTTGAGCATCAAAAATGCTTCAACACAAGCTTTGTCAAAATCAAACGGGACGTCTTTTCCAAGAAGAAGAGTAAGAGGACGGGCTATTTTCGAGAAATCCTTAATGAACCTACGATAGAACCCCACATGGCCTAGAAAACCCCTAAGAGTCTTTAGGTTGGTGGACATAGAAAGCTTAGCTATCGCTTCTACCTTAGCCTTGTCTACCTCTATACCCTTACTAGATATCTTATGCCCTAAAACTATCCCCTCCGTAACCATCAAATGACACTTCTCCCAATTAAGCACCAAGTTTGTCTCCTCACATCTACTCAACACTTTCTCGAGATTATCTAGACATTCCACAAAGGAATCACCAAATACACTAAAATCATCCATAAAGACTTCTAAAAACTTTTCTATCATATCCGCAAATATGGCAACCATGCACCGTTGAAATGTCGCGGGTGCATTACACAACCCAAAAGGCATCCTACGGAAGGCAAAGGTACCATAGGGGCAAGTATAGGTAGTCTTTTCTTGGTCCTCTAAAGCCACATGTATTTGGTAATACCCACTAAACCCATCAAGAAAACAATAAAAGGCATGGCCACTCAATCTTTCCAACATTTGATCAATAAAAGGGAGGGGGAAATGATCTTTACGGGTTTGGTCATTTAGCTTACGATAATCAATGCAAATTCTATGACCACTTACCAAACGCTTAGGCACCTCCTCACCTTTGTCATTGATCTCCACGGTCATACCTCCCTTCTTCGGCACCACTTGGGTGGGACTCACCCACTTGCTATCCGAGATGGCATAGATAATCCCTAGCTTCAACATTGTGACCACGTCCTTCCTCACAACCTCTTGGAGGTGTGGATTGAGTCTTCTTTGGGGTTGCCTTACCGGCTTTGATCCATCTTCCAGAATAATCTTGTGTTGGCAAATGGTGGGACTAATACCCTTAAGATCGCACATCTTCCACCCGAAAGCACGCTTATGCTTCTTAAGCATCTTCACTAACTCATCTTCCTGCAAAGCCGTTAGTGTATAAGAAATAATCAAAGGAAGTAAATCATTATTTTCAAGAAAAACATACTTCAACTGAGGTGGAAGCGGCTTCATTTTCAAGTCTTTTGGTGGGTCCTCAATTGATGGCTTCTCCAACTCTCCTTCAAGCCCAAGATCAATCTTCTCAGTCCACCTTTCACCCACGAAAGCCGTCTCTTCGAGCTCTTTTGCTTCCTCTACCAACTCTTCTTCTTCATCGATTTCCGTACTCACTTTTTCCATGCATTCATCGGATTCATCTTTATACACCCGCATGTCAACATGTTCCGAAACGCAAGGATATATAGCATCAATAGAAAAACGAGTCCTCGGTGCTCTCCTTAGGATGTTTCATGGCTTTATAGACGTTGACCGCGACTTTTTCATCTCCAACTCTCAAAATAATCTCACCACTCGCAACGTCTATCAAAGTCCTCCCGGTATTTAAAAAGGGACGTCCTAACAACAAAGGTGTTTTGGAATCCATCTCCATGTCTAGTACAACAAAATCTACCGGGAAGGCAAACTTATCCACTTTCACTATGACATCCTCTATCACTCCCATAGGCTCCCTAATAGACCTATCCGCCATTTGAAGGGTCATCCCCGTTGGCTCCAACTCTCCTAGGTCTAGACTCTCATATATAGCACGGGGCATTAGGCTTACACTAGCCCCCAAATCACATAGGACACTACGAAAATGAGTCGTACCAATAGTAACCGGGATAGTGAAACTACCCTTGTCTCGAACTTTCGGGGGAATCCTAGACTTTCCATCAAAAATAGCGGAACACTCTTCATTTAGACACACTACTTCTTGCATTTTACCCTTTTTAGTTAGCAACTCTTTTAAAAACTTACAATACGAGGGCATGTTTGCAAGTGCTTCTAGAAAAGGAATGTTCAAATCAATTTTTCGTAAAATCTCAATAAATCGGGTTTGTGCCTTATTCAAGCAACTTTGTCTATGATTCTTAGGGGGATAGGGGAGAGTATTCAAATCAAAATCTTTAGAAAGAGGAGGGATCATACCTTTCTTACCTTTGGTGCGTGGGGAAGACGGCTCTTTCATTCGCTCTTTCCCTTCTCTTCTAGTTGGTTCCTCCTCTTTCACATCGATAACCACAAATCTCCCCTAGCTTGAGCTTCTTTCCTTTCCAATTCCTTCTTCTTGACATACTCCCCATGATCTTCATCATCTTCAATCCCGTCTATATCACCGTCCATAGCTCCCGCTTCCGTCTCAATAGGAGCTTTTCTAGCCTTGTCCTCCCATAGGACTTTCTTTTCTCCATTAGTTCTCAACACCTTACCACTTCGAGTTAAGATGGCGTTTACACTTCTTGGGTTCTTTTCGGTGTTACTCGGTAAACCGCCCTTCAACTAAACATGCTCCACCACTTGACCAAATTGTGTCTCAAGATTTTTGATGGCGGACCCATGTTTGTAGCTCATCTCAACCATGTCTTTCTTGATTTCCGCAAGGTTTTTGTTCATTTGTTCCAAGATGACATCGGTTGAACTCTTTTGAGGTATAGGAGCCAAAGGAGGAGGGTTTTGATGATTGTTAGAACCTTGTTGATTATACCCTCCTTGTTGCCTTTGGTGTGGAGGTTGATAGACATGCCCTTGTGAAGATTGGTTTTGATTTTGGCCTTGTCTATAACCTTGGTTTTGGCCTTGGTTTTGATTACGGTTCCAACCTTGATTGTTGTTATTCCTCCAAGAACCATCACCTTGATTTCCATAGTTCCCTCCTTGACCTTGTCCCACATAGTTCACATCTTGGGATTCTTCATATGGTTGCCCACCTTGTTGTTCCCCCATATATTGGCCTTGATAGGGGCTTTGTGACTGATTTTGATATTGGGACCCCGTATTCCATTGCTCCATAGAGCAAACGCTCATCATCCGCTTAGCCAACTCATTCATGTTATCTTGAGATAGAGTACTAGGTTGCACATGAGTTGAGGATTGGGGATAAGCCATATTTTGAGCTTTGGTCGTCATCCTACAATCCTTTGCCGAATGTGATCCACTATAAATTTGGCAAAGCTTAGCACTCTCATTCTCCTTTTGCAATCTCCCCAACTGTTGCTCCTTCGCTTGTACTTGAGCATGATATTGATCACTTGCCTTTACTTCTTTAACTTCAACCAAACCGGGCTACTTACTTCTTGTCCCTTTTCTACTCGACGATATGTATTGCCTCGAAGTCTTGGAAATCTTCTCAATTTGGTTCATAGCCACTTCGGGTACCATACTCATAATATCTCCATTGCACGAAGCATGCAAGGTACTTTGATGCACTTGGTCTAAACCCCGGAAGAAAGCATGAACTACCTCGTACGATCTCAATCCGTGCCCCGGGCACTCCCTCAACAAAGCCTTAAACCGATCCCATGACTCATGTAGTTCTTCTCCTTCATAAGCATTGAATGACATGATAGCTTCCTTCATATCCATGGTCTTCGATGGGGGTAATATTTGAATAGAAAAGTCTTAACCACTTCTTCCCATGTGTGTAAAGAATCATTAGGCAACGAGTCATACCACCTCTTAGCTTGCTCTTTCAAGGCAAACGGGAAAAGCATAAGTTTGAGCGCCTCATCACTCACTCCATTGATCTTTGTCGAGTTCACTATTTAGAGAAAGTGATCAATGAATAAGTGAGGATTTTCTAAAGCGGTTCCCTTGAATATAGCGTTGTCTCCCAACAAATGTATGATGTTCCTATTCAATTCCAAGTTGTTGGCGGCTACCGGTGGCATTCGGATTGGACTATGCCCCATGTTTGCCGTAGGAGCTAGCACAAAATCTCTACAAGTCAAACCACCTTGGTTTTGCTCTTGTTGACCGTTAAACCAATTTGGCATCGCGTTTGCACCTTGATTGTGAGCTTGGTTTTGGTTTTGTTGAAACTTATTCAACATCCATGCATTGAATTGTTGCATAAGAGCGGGATCCATTTGATTCCCTTGGGCCTCATGTTGAACATTCTGAGGTATAGGTCCATTCGCATTCACTGCAATGTTTCCTTGTCCATTCCCACCTCCTTGTGCATTGTTGTTGACAAGAGGCGGGTTTGGAATTGGAATTCCATTATTATTCCCCAAATTTCCTTCCAAACCTTGTCCACCTTGTTGAGCCATGTCGGATCCTTCTCCCAACTCACCCAAACTATTCTCTTCAACGACCGGAATCGACTCCTCTACTTGACGACCTCTTCTTCGTTGACTATTTCTACGCCTTGCGTAAGCTTCAATTCCGTCTATGTAAGGTTCGAGTGGTGTTTGAGATCTCCGGGTCATGCACTACAAAAAGCAAACAACACGAAAACAAGAAAATAAAACCTAGGCCCAAGCCTTCGGTTCACTTACGAGATATCACAAATAGCACACAATTCCCCGGCAACGGCGCCATTTTGATGAGCATTTAATCTACCCCTTCAAAAACAATTTGTAAAGACTCGAAACCGTGGGTAAACTAACTCTCTAACCGGCAGTGTACCGGGTCGATTGCTAGAATAGCTACAGGAGTACGAGGTCGAACCCAAAGGAATCGTGCTTGCAAGTACCAAAGTGAACGTAATGCTTAGTCTAGGTGATCAAAGTTTTAAGGTTTTGTTACTACAACGACACTAATGAGTCTAACTGGCGAGTCTAAAGATAAAAAGGAAAGATAGAAGATTAAACTACTAGGTTTCAAAGATAATTAAAGAGACATAGCCGAACCATGATCAAAATAGCTAGTTTCACCCTAAGGAATGACAAAACCGGGAGTGTGCATTAAACAAACGAACTCTTACATTCAATTCCACGGGTACGTGCTCCTAATCCCGGTGCTAAGGTCTGAACAACTCTTCCCCAACACCTTATGCCAAGTCAACTAACCTTTCCTAAGAGAGATTCATTCACAAGACAATCATGCACGAAAGCCGTTTAAACGTTAAAACGAGTAACCTCGCACTACAATGCGATCCTAGAACCCTTTTCCCACACCCCTCTCTCTGAACAACTCTCAAGATTGATGTGTGTGATTTTTGACCTAGGTGATCAATCTAGCCCAAATCCGTTATAACGAGTTCTAAGACGTGAAATATGCAAGATACAACAATAAAAAGAACTACCCACTCCCAATTTCATCACCCAAAGGGTGATTTCACCAAATTTCACATGATTCGACTATGTGGGTGTTTAGCTACTCATTATACTAATCAAAACAAGCACAAAACAGTAAATAAGAGCCATAACAAGTAAAAGAGAAGAGAAATATACCATAAAACTGCAGAGATTCGAGTTGAGATCCAAAAAGTACAAAAGAAAGGAGTAATTAAAAGGTGGTCTCTTAGTGTTTGGAATGAAAATCTAAGCTAAGAAATAGAAAGAGTAAGCTAAGATGTTGTTGATTTACACTAAGAGAGAGTATTCTAAGCTATTACAAAATTCGAGCAATAATTGGGTAGAGTTTTGCTAAGAAAAGCTTGATATATAAGAAAATGTCTAAGGGGGGTATTTATAGGTGAAGGGAAAATCTGCTGCAAAAAGGGTCCAAACGCGCGTTTAAAGGGCTGGAACGCGCGTTTGGGATCTTCAAACGTGCGTTTCTCTTGGCTGGAACGTGCGTTACACAAAAATTCTGGGCAGGGACTTGACTGTTCTTCATCTGGAACGCGCGTTTAGGGAGAGTTCAAACGCGCGTTTAGGATCTTGGAACGCACGTTTGGCCTGGTTCCCGAACGTGCGTTTAGAGGGCTTCAACTCTGAATTTGGTCTGAACTTCTGGAACGCGCGTTTAGGGATTCAAACGCGCGTTTGGAATGAGTGGAACGCGCGTTTGGGGGATTCAAACGTGCGTTTGAACCCCTGTTTCCCCAAATCTTCACTTTTTCCCCTTTTAGGCCCTCGTCTTGCCTCGGTCATGCTTTTTCACCACAGATCGTCACCTTCCGGGTCCTCGAGACACCATCACCCTTCAATATCACAAACCACCACAACATCCAAATAATTCCAGAGGGTAAAAGTGCTCGGGAATGGAGTTAATACCAACAAAAAGGGGTATGAATTCATCAAAGTAGCGGATTCGTTCCCCGTGCCATAAGCTCACGATATCACCCCGAAAATGGTCTAATTTACCCGAAATTGTGCTGAAAGTGTGATAAACGGGGGTAATTAGTGCACCGGAGTCACGTAAAGTTGACTCCCATCAACCACCCCACACTTAGCCTTTGCTCGCCCTCGAGTAATCTAGGCGTTTTAAAATAAACCAAGGGATTCAACATTGTGACGTAGGTGCTACTATCCACACCCTCGAGGTAATCATGAAGTAAGACACACGAACATATGCACACCGGTACAACATTATCAAGAGAATAGTGTGTGTGTGTTGTAGAGCTACATCAACGTGTTCAAAAAGATTGTCGGGCTTGAATTCCGACCAAAAGCCTACCAACCGTCTCATACCGACTAGCCTCTCCACTAATCATGGTCACTAAGTTTGGACACGATCGGGTAGGACTTGAAGGGTTATAACGTTAGGCTAGGGTAATTCCGGTTAATCGAAAAGGATAATTTGGGAACCGGAGAAAAGGAGTGCGAGTGAACCTAATCAACAAGTGTACCACCTTATCTCTAACATATAAACCATCCAAACTCCTTTTTGATTAGTTTAACACTTTGAGAACCATAGAATGCTAATATACCCGAACTCATTGCCTAATTCAACTATGTTTCAAGTTTCATAAGGCGAGGTCGAATACATTAGCACCCATCTCACTATCCCAACTCCAACATCATAAGTATAACTTTTGAGCTCATTACTTTGATTCCAACCCTTTATTTCTATACACCAAACTTTTATTGCAAAGAGAGCTAATTTATTTTGAACTTTGATTGATCTCTCTGTTTTTTTTTTTTTTTTTTAAAAGAAGAATTTCATAGATTTTCTTTTCTTCTTGGGCCAAATCAAAACACTAGGCCCAGATGAGATCCTCTTCTCCTTATAGTATAGCTCAAAACCGAGAAAACAACAACCCATCAAAACATCATTCCCTCCACCCCACACTTGCCTTAGCAAGTGTGGCCCAACAAAAGATTAAGTTCACTCGTAGGGTATAAATGAAGGAAATGTGACCATAATTAAGGCTCAGGGTAGGTTTCTGACTAAGTAACAAAACGGCTATAAAACAAATGGTGGTCAGACCATTCTATCAAGGCTGAGAGGGGCTACGAAGGTCTAATGTTCTGGGATAAGGCTTATTTGGCTTTGGTAGGGTCAAAGAGACGCCATGACCGTCATCCCGTGTCCTACTTAGGCAACCTTTCTATTTCGTCTCAAGACCGGTGACATGAGAGGTGGTAGTAATCAAATTGTGCACAAAGTGTAGCTTCACGTGAAATTAATAGACTCTATTCTCAAGATAAGATCAAACCGAAGTGCACACGTTCGGGGCTCTACTAAGATGGCCACCACTCGACTATAGACATAGCACAAACAACACAGTGTCGGGAACCCTTGAAAAATTTTAAAATCACCCAAAAATCGACTCAAGCCCGATCATAGGCTAAGTATACCACACATATTGCACATTCAACAATAAAAACAATAAAACGGCTAAGTCCCCCACCCCACACTTAAACTAAACACTGTCCTCAGTGTGTGAGAGATAAGAAGCGTAAAAGACTTAGCTGTTTGACCAAAAGACCCAGCAGAAAGGCGCAACCGTGACTCGAAACTCGTGATAACCTCGTATGAATCCATCCCGTAACCTAGAGCGAGATCAACAGAAACAAAGACAGCGCATGTACGGGACATAATCCGCGTACTAAAAAGCAGGCAATAGGGTAAGCGGGTACATAAAATAACGAGTCTAAGCCACAGTGACGAAATCAAAGCATAAGGGGGGAAAATACGGGATATGCAATGGAGGGATATAATCAAATCAAGATAAAGTACAGAACATCCATGCATTAAATATAAGCTAATAAAAACATCCTCATCATCCCACAGTATCAGGCAATAAAAAGGGAAACATACACGGTCAAGCAGGCCTCAGGGGCTCAAAAATAAGTGCACGTGCCTGAAAAAGTGAAGTGTGTCCAAAGTATGATGAAAGAACGCCAAAAGTAAGTGAAATGTCAAAGTATAAAAGAGACGACTAGTAAGTAAATACAATAAGAATCGCATGAGAAAACGTGCTAGTCCGCTCCATGTCCATGTACGTCAATAGTGGAATCCGGTGTGCCTGATGTTGGTGCAACCACAGCAGCTGCACTCTCGGTCTGTGAAGATCCTGCAACACCTGTCCTCATTGCCTCTGTCCCAGCTGCATCTGTGCCCATCAGATCGTCCAACGCAATGTCATCAAACCCCTCATCTGGATCAACAAACATCTCCTCTATGACCCTCTGCAAATCTGCCTTGATCTCCGGGGTATACTGAAACGGTGCAATATCTAGGTCTAACTCAGGTAGCTCAACATGTCTCTCCTGAGCCAATACCCGCTGATTCTCCACAATGCCGTTCATGGTCACCCTCAGACTATCCATCCAGTCTCTCTGCTTGTGTGCAATCAGAAGCCCCTGCCGCTCGCTAAGCCATGGCCCCCCGGTAGTGGGTATAGAAGGTGGAGGTGTAGGAATGGTGGAAGGTCCAGTAGTAGAGGGAGGAGGTGGGGGTATAGGGGTGGTGGCACCCCACAAAAGCCACAACATTCACCATCGATCAACAAAACAAACAAAACAAACGAAAAACGGGATATAATCATCAATAAACAATAAATAACGAGAAAGGGGCGTTAAACCAAAATAGGCCAAAACTAACCCTAACCGAAACTTAAACGTAAAAACGAGATATACCGTTCTATGCTTAAGAGAGATGATAGGAACGATTTGGAGCGAAGAACGAGCCTCGAAACGTCGAAATTGAGCAAATTCGACTATGGAGAAAAAACGCCAAAACTACCGATCGAATCGAGGATTTGGGGGATTTGTTGTTGGAATGGTTTGTTGAAATCAAAAGAAGAGATTGAGAGGTGTTGTTTGGGCTTTGAATCGCCAAAAACGGTTGAGAAATGAAGGATTTCGAGTGAAAATGGTGAATGCGGCCGCCGAACGCTGTAGGGTTGAGAAAAAATCCGATTGTGAAACGCCGGTTTGAGGTTGCAGGTATTTAAAGGAGAAGGGTCCAAACACGCGTTTGAAAGAGGTGGAACGCGCGTTTGAAGTGTGAAACGTGCGTTTGGGGAGAGGATTCAGATCCAGAGAGTTGAGGCTCCAAACGCGCGTTTGAAATGGTTCTAAACGCGCGTTTGGGAGGAAAAAGCTGTAAACGCACGTTTGAAAGGGGCAAACGGGCGTTTGGACCAGAAACTAGGAAAACTCAAGATTTCTACCCCACACTTGATTGTAACCACCCCGAGACCTCTAGAAACACCAAACTAACTCAACAAACTACGAAATGGTGGGTTGCCTCCCCAAGCGCCTTTGTTTTACGTCGTTGGCTCGACAAGATGGATTATACGGTGCCAACTTTTTCAAAGTTATACCGTTGGCACAAGGCGAGAAAGGGTAGAAAGATGGACGGGTGGATTCGAAATTATACGAGTCAAGGTTTAAAGTCCATGACAAGACTTACAAAATTCATCACAAGGTACGGGATCTTCAAGATGCACTATTTCTAGTGCTTCATCGTAGGGCAACCGTTCATACCTTTTCAACCGCAAGCCATTAGTGGTAAACGTGCCAAACTTAGGATGGGTGATTTCGATAGCACCGGACGGATAGACTTTTGACACAACATAGGGACCGGACCACCTAGACTTCAACTTCCCTTGGAAAAGATGCAAACGAGTATTATAGAACAAGACTTCATCACCCTCATTGAAAACACGAGGTTTAATCAACTTATCATGGAGTAACTTAGTCTTTTCTTTATACTTCGTGGAAAGGTCATATGCACAAAGGCGGAACTCATCTAGTTCATTCAATTGGGCCATACGCTTCTCACCAATTAAGGTATCATCGA
Organism: Gentiana straminea; assembly: GCA_036785695.1. NCBI lineage: Eukaryota > Viridiplantae > Streptophyta > Magnoliopsida > Gentianales > Gentianaceae > Gentiana > Gentiana straminea. The sequence goes on along the minus strand of JAVUPR010000048.1, from coordinate 6,341,903 downwards.
GGTTTAGCATTTTGATGGCCCAATAAGCCTTATGCTCGATCTCTACGGGAAGATGACAAGACTTACCATAGACTATCATGTAAGGTGACATGCCTAGGGGTGTCTTAAAGGCTGTCCTATGGGCCCACAAAGCATCATCCAACTTCAAAGACCAACTCTTGATATTCGTGTCTACCGTCCTCTCTAAGATACGCTTAATACCCCTATTCGTGACTTCGACTTGACCACTCGTTTGGGGATGGTAAGCGGTACCTAACTTGTGTTTCACACCATACTTCTCTAAAAGTTTATCAAACGGCTTGTTGGCAAAATGACTTCCATTATCACTGATTATAGCACGAGGCACCCCAAACCGACAAAAGATGTTCTTTCTAAGAAAACGGATAACAACATTCCTATCATTGGTGGGTGAAGCTAAGGCTTCGACCCATTTGGACACATAATCACACGCGACTAGGATGTACTTGTTACCACACGAAGAGGGATAGGGGCCATGAAATCAATGCCCCACACATCAAAAATCTCACACACTATGATCGGCTTCTGAGGCATCTCACTCCTTCTAGATATACGACCGGACCGTTGACAAGCATCGCAAGATTTCACATAAGCATGAGCGTCTCGAAATAGAGTGGGCCAATACAGCCCACTTTGCAATACTTTCAAAGCGGTTCTTTGCCCCGAGAAATGGCCTCCGGCCTCTTTGTCGTGACAAAACGAAAGAGCACTCAAAATTTCACTTTCTAGGATGCACCTCCTCAATATCCCATCCGAACACAACCTATATAAACAAGGATCTTCCCACACGTACTTACCCACCTCACTAAGGAATTTACGCCTTTGGTTCGAGTCAAGGTCGGGATCTACAAAACCGCACTCGTGGTAGTTTACAAAAGGAGCGAACCAAGGACTACCTTCCTTACCGACTTTTAGGAAATTTCCTTTTTAGCCGGGAGAAGGGTGTCAAGTGCATATAGTTGCTCGTGAGGGAAAGAGTCATTTATCTCCCTTTGTGCCTTAATCAACTCCTCACTAAGCTCCATACGACTTAAGTGGTCGGCTACGACGTTCTCACAACCCTTCCTATCTTGGATCTCTAGATCAAACTCTTGCAAGAGCAAGATCCACCTCAAGAGGCGGGGCTTGGCATCTTGCTTGGCAAAGAGATAACGTAAAGCGGCATGATCCGTGTGGACAACTACCCGAGAACCTACGAGATGAGACCGAAACTTATCGAACGCAAAGACGACTGCTAGAAGCTCTTTTTCAGTGGTGGTGTAGTTCTGTGGGGCTGGATTCAAGGTGTGACTAGCATACGCAATAGGCTTGAAGATTTTGTCAATTTTTTGACCGAGGACCGCACCAACCGCGGTGTCACTCGCATCACACATGAGCTCAAATTCTTGATCCCATTTCGGGGCAACTAAGATGGGAGCGGATACAAGCAGTTGCTTGAGCATAAAAAATGCTTCAACACAAGCTTTGTCAAAATCAAACGGGACGTCTTTTCCAAGAAGAAGAGTAAGAGGACGGGCTATTTTCGAGAAATCCTTAATGAACCTACGATAGAACCCCACATGGCCTAGAAAACCCCTAAGAGTCTTTAGGTTGGTGGACATAGGAAGCTTAGCTATCGCTTCTACCTTAGCCTTGTCTACCTCTATACCCTTACTAGATATCTTATGCCCTAAAACTATCCCCTCCGTAACCATCAAATGACACTTCTCCCAATTAAGCACCAAGTTTGTCTCCTCACATCTACTCAACACTTTCTCGAGATTATCTAGACATTCCACAAAGGAATCACCAAATACACTAAAATCATCCATAAAGACTTCTAAAAACTTTTCTATCATATCCGCAAATATGGCAACCATGCACCGTTGAAATGTCGCGGGTGCATTACACAACCCAAAAGGCATCCTACGGAAGGCAAAGGTACCATAGGGGCAAGTATAGGTAGTCTTTTCTTGGTCCTCTAAAGCCACATGTATTTGGTAATACCCACTAAACCCATCAAGAAAACAATAAAAGGCATGGCCACTCAATCTTTCCAACATTTGATCAATAAAAGGGAGGGGGAAATGATCTTTACGGGTTTGGTCATTTAGCTTACGATAATCAATGCAAATTCTATGACCACTTACCAAACGCTTAGGCACCTCCTCACCTTTGTCATTGATCTCCACGGTCATACCTCCCTTCTTCGGCACCACTTGGGTGGGACTCACCCACTTGCTATCCGAGATGGCATAGATAATCCCTAGCTTCAACATTGTGACCACGTCCTTCCTCACAACCTCTTGGAGGTGTGGATTGAGTCTTCTTTGGGGTTGCCTTACCGGCTTTGCTCCATCTTCCGAATAATCTTGTGTTGGCAAATGGTGGGACTAATACCCTTAAGATCGCACATCTTCCACCCGTAAGCACGCTTATGCTTCTTAAGCATCTTTACTAACTCATCTTCCTGCAAAGCCGTTAGTGTAGAAGAAATAATCAAAGGAAGTAAATCATTATTTTCAAGAAAAACATACTTCAACTGAGGTGGAAGCGGCTTCATTTTCAAGTCTTTTGGTGGGTCCTCAATTGATGGCTTCTCCAACTCTCCTTCAAGCCCAAGATCAATCTTCTCAGTCCACCTTTCACCCACGAAAGCCGTCTCTTCGAGCTCTTTTGCTTCCTCTACCAACTCTTCTTCTTCATCGGTTTCCGTACTCACTTTTTCCATGCATTCATCGGATTCATCTTTATACACCTGCATGTCAACATGTTCCGAAACGCAAGGATATATAGCATCAATAGAAAAACAGTCCTCGGTGCTCTCCTTAGGATGTTTCATGGCTTTATAGACGTTGACCGCGACTTTTTCATCTCCAACTCTCAAAATAATCTCACCACTCGCAACGTCTATCAAAGTCCTCCCGGTATTTAAAAAGGGACGTCCTAACAACAAAGGTGTTTTGGAATCCATCTCCATGTCTAGTACAACAAAATCTACCGGGAAGGCAAACTTATCCACTTTCACTATGACATCCTCTATCACTCCCATAGGCTCCCTAATAGACCTATCCGCCATTTGAAGGGTCATCCCCGTTGGCTCCAACTCTCCTAGGTCTAGACTCTCATATATAGCACGGGGCATTAGGCTTACACTAGCCCCCAAATCACATAGGACACTACGAAAATGAGTCGTACCAATAGTAACCGGGATAGTGAAACTACCCTTGTCTCGAACTTTCGGGGGAATCCTAGACTTTCCATCAAAAATAGCGGAACACTCTTCATTTAGACACACTACTTCTTGCATTTTACCCTTTTTAGTTAGCAACTCTTTTAAAAACTTACAATACGAGGGCATGTTTGCAAGTGCTTCTAGAAAAGGAATGTTCAAATCAATTTTTCGTAAAATCTCAATAAATCGGGTTTGTGCCTTATTCAAGCAACTTTGTCTATGATTCTTAGGGGGATAGGGGAGAGTATTCAAATCAAAATCTTTAGAAAGAGGAGGGATCATACCTTTCTTACCTTTGGTGCGTGGGGAAGACGGCTCTTTCATTCGCTCTTTCCCTTCTCTTCTAGTTGGTTCCTCCTCTTTCACATCGATAACCACAAAATCTCCCCTAGCTTGAGCTTCTTTCCTTTCCAATTCCTTCTTCTTGACATACTCCCCATGATCTTCATCATCTTCAATCCCGTCTATATCACCGTCCATAGCTCCCGCTTCCGTCTCAATAGGAGCTTTTCTAGCCTTGTCCTCCCATAGGACTTTCTTTTCTCCATTAGTTCTCAACACCTTACCACTTCGAGTTAAGATGGCGTTTACACTTCTTGGGTTCTTTTCGGTGTTACTCGGTAAACCGCCCTTCAACTGAACATGCTCCACCACTTGACCAAATTGTGTCTCAAGATTTTTGATGGCGGACCCATGTTTGTAGCTCATCTCAACCATGTCTTTCTTGATTTCCGCAAGGTTTTTGTCATTTGTTCCAAGATGACATCGGTTGAACTCTTTTGAGGTATATGAGCCAAAGGAGGAGGGTTTTGATGATTGTTAGAACCTTGTTGATTATACCCTCCTTGTTGCCTTTGGTGTGGAGGTTGATAGACATGCCCTTGTGAAGATTGGTTTTGATTTTGGCCTTGTCTATAACCTTGGTTTTGGCCTTGGTTTTGATTACGGTTCCAACCTTGATTGTTGTTATTCCTCCAAGAACCATCACCTTGATTTCCATAGTTCCCTCCTTGACCTTGTCCCACATAGTTCACATCTTGGGATTCTTCATACGGTTGCCCACCTTGTTGTTCCCCCATATATTGGCCTTGATAGGGGCTTTGTGACTGATTTTGATATTGGGACCCCGTATTCCATTGCTCCATAGAGCAAACGCTCATCATCCGCTTAGCCAACTCATTCATGTTATCTTGAGATAGAGTACTAGGTTGCCCATGAGTTGAGGATTGGGGATAAGCCATATTTTGAGCTTTGGTCGTCATCCTACAATCCTTTGCCGAATGTGATCCACTATAAATTTGGCAAAGCTTAGCACTCTCATTCTCCTTTTTCAATCTCCCCAACTGTTGCTCCATCGCTTGTACTTGAGCATGATATTGATCACTTGCCTCTACTTCTTTAACTTCAACCAAACCGGGCTACTTACTTCTTGTCCCTTTTCTACTCGACGATATGTATTGCCTCGAAGTCTCGGAAATCTTCTCAATTTGGTTCATAGCCACTTCGGGTACCATACTCATAATATCTCCATTGCACGAAGCATGCAAGGTACTTTGATGCACTTGGTCTAAACCCCGGAAGAAAGCATGAACTACCTCGTACGATCTCAATCCGTGCCCCGGGCACTCCCTCAACAAAGCCTTAAACCGATCCCATGACTCATGTAGTTCTTCTCCTTCATAAGCATTGAATGACATGATAGCTTCCTTCATATCCATGGTCTTCGATGGGGGGTAATATTTGAGTAGAAAAGTCTTAACCACTTCTTCCCATGTGTGTAAAGAATCATTAGGCAACGAGTCATACCACCTCTTAGCTTGCTCTTTCAAGGCAAACGGGAAAAGCATAAGTTTGAGCGCCTCATCACTCACTCCATTGATCTTTGTCGAGTTCACTATTTAGAGAAAGTGATCAATGAATAAGTGAGGATTTTCTAAAGCGGTTCCCTTGAATATAGCGTTGTCTCCCAACAAATGTATGATGTTCCTATTCAATTCCAAGTTGTTGGCGGCTACCGGTGGCATTCGGATTGGACTATGCCCCATGTTTGCCGTAGGAGCTAGCACAAAATCTCTACAAGTCAAACCACCTTGGTTTTGCTCTTGTTGACCGTTAAACCAATTTGACATCGCGTTTGCACCTTGATTGTGAGCTTGGTTTTGGTTTTGTTGAAACTGATTCAACATCCATGCATTTAATTGTTGCATAAGAGCGGGATCCATTTGATTCCCTTGGGCCTCATGTTGAACATTCTGAGGTATAGGTCCATTCGCATTCACTGCAATGTTTCCTTGTCCATTCCCACCTCCTTGTGCATTGTTGTTGACAAGAGGCGGGTTTGGAATTGGAATTCCATTATTATTCCCCAAATTTCCTTCCAAACCTTGTCCACCTTGTTGAGCCATGTCGGATCCTTCTCCCAACTCACCCAAACTATTCTCTTCAACGACCGGAATCGACTCCTCTACTTGACGACCTCTTCTTCGTTGACTATTTCTACGCCTTGCGTAAGCTTCAATTCCGTCTATGTAAGGTTCGAGTGGTGTTTGAGATCTCCGGGTCATGCACTACAAAAAGCAAACAACACGAAAACAGTAAAATAAAACCTAGGCCCAAGCCTTCGGTTCACTTACGAGATATCACAAATAGCACACAATTCCCCGGCAACGGCGCCATTTTGATGAGCATTTAATCTACCCCTTCAAAAACAATTTGTAAAGACTCGAAACCGTGGGTAAACTAACTCTCTAACCGGCAGTGTACCGGGTCGATTACTAGAATAGCTACAGGAGTACGAGGTCGAACCCAAAGGAATCGTGCTTGCAAGTACCAAAGTGAACGTAATGCTTAGTCTAGGTGATCAAAGTTTTAAGGTTTTGTTACTACAACGACACTAATGAGTCTAATCGACGAGTCTAAAGATAAAAAGGAAAGATAGAAGATTAAACTACTAGGTTTCAAAGATAATTAAAGAGACATAGCCGAACCATGATCAAAATAGCTAGTTTCACCCTAAGGAATGACAAAACCGGGAGTGTGCATTAAACAAACGAACTCTTACATTCAATTCCACGGGTACGTGCTCCTAATCCCGGTGCTAAGGACTGAACAACTCTTCCCCAACACCTTATGCCAAGTCAACTAACCTTTCCTAAGAGAGATTCATTCACAAGACAATCATGCACGAAAGCTGTTTAAACGTTAAAACGAGTAACCTCGCACTACAATGCGATCCTAGAACCCTTTTCCCACACCCCTCTCTCTGAACAACTCTCAAGATTGATGTGTGTGATTTTTGACCTAAGTGATCAATCTAGCCCAAATCCGTTATAACGAGTTCTAAGACATGAAATATGCAAGATACAACAATAAAAAGAACTACCCACTCCCAATTTCATCACCCAAAGGGTGATTTCACCAAATTTCACATGATTCGACTATGTGGGTGTTTAGCTACTCATTATACTAATCAAAACAAGCACAAAACAGTAAATAAGAGCCATAACAAGTAAAAGAGAAGAGAAATATACCATAAAATTGCGAGAGATTCGAGTTGAGATCCAAAAAGTACAAAAGAAAGGAGTAATTAAAAGGTGGTCTCTTAGTGTTTGGAATGAAAATCTAAGCTAAGAAATAGAAAGAGTAAGCTAAGATGTTGTTGATTTACACTAAGAGAGAGTATTCTAAGCTATTACAAAATTCGAGCAATAATTGGGTAGAGTTTTGCTAAGAAAAGCTTGATATATAAGAAAATGTCTAAGGGGGGTATTTATAGGTGAAGGGAAAATCTGCAAAAAAAAGGGTCCAAACGCGCGTTTAAAGGGGCCGGAACGCGCGTTTGGGATCTTCAAACGTGCGTTTCGCTTGGCCGGAACGTGCGTTACACAAAAATTACGGGCGGGGACTTGACTCGTTCTTCATCCGGAACGCGCGTTTAGGGAGAGTTCAAACGCGCGTTTAGGATCTTGGAACGCACGTTTGGCTCGGTTCCCGAACGTGCGTTTAGAGGGCTTCAACTCGAATTTGGTCCGAACTTCGGAACGCGCGTTTAGGGATTCAAACGCGCGTTTGGAATGAGTGGAACGCGCGTTTGGGGGATTCAAACGTGCGTTTGAACCCCCGTTTCCCCAAATCTTCACTTTTTCCCCTTTTTTAGGCCCTCGTCTTGCCTCGGTCATGCTTTTTCACCACGGATCGTCACCTTCTCGGGTCCTCGAGACACCATCACCCTTCAATATCACAAACCACCACAACATCCAAACAATTCCGGAGGGTAAAAGTGCTCGGGAATGGAGTTAATACCAACAAAAAGGGGTATGAATTCATCAAAGTAGCGGATTCGTTCCCCGTGCCATAAGCTCACGATATCACCCCGAAAATGGTCTAATTTACCCAAAATTGTGCTGAAAGTGTGATAAACGGGGGTAATTAGTGCACCGGAGTCACGTAAAGTTGACTCCCATCAGGCATCAGCTACGTTGATCAACAGAAATAATTAAAACGAGTAATAGGTCTGGCCAATCTAGGATTTGTGATTCATAAATTAACATGAAGTACTGATAGTAAAGTGTTAATTAGGACATTATCCTGATGGACCCTAGGAACGTGCTGATGAGTGTCGATAGCTGCCTAGGCGGGTTAGCGGAATGAGTTAGAGCTCAATACTAGCAATTCTAGTTCTTTATACGTATGGGCTATTACGGACCAATTAAGGAGGGTAGCTGCCGTATAGATTATCTACTACCATGGTCGGAGTAGATAGGGTTAGGGATTGCACCCGTAGCTTAAATCTGAATTAAAAGCTCAATTGATTTAAGGAAATTATGTGGGGACTTAAACATAAGGATTAACTAAGCCAAGTTAGCAGATAGGTGGCATGAGGGGGAGGAATATCACATTTATTTTATGTTTATTGTTGGTCAAATACCATATATATGTCTTCTTAATTAGATTAGAATCATTTATACTTGAGTTGCATTGTCTCTGTGGGATCGACTTTGATTCGCCCTTGCTATACTACGATTGACCTAGTACTCTTGCTAGTAATATCGACGTAAGTGACTTACACGCGATCAATCATAATGTCAAATCCGCCTATCTGGAAGCCCACCAGGGGCTATGATGGTGGCCAGAATGGCATCCGACTCTCATGGCATGAATATGTGTTGAATGCGCTGCACATCCCACGCTCTGGAATTAGGATTGAATAAATCTGACACTTTGGCATATGTTGGGAGCTCATGCCCTGCAAAAGGTATACGGAACGAAGGTTTCCGATTTGTCCAAGCATCATGAAACACATACACCGAGTCCTCATCCCCCACTCGCTATCACATCCCATTGTACAACAGGTCCCGCCCCTCCAGAATACTATGCCAAAGAAAGGACGGCCGAGGCCCCAACCCAGTTGCAAGGATGGTACTATCCTCGAAGTACTTTGCGTGTAAAACTTGAGCCGCCAGCGATCCCGGGCTGGTAAGAATCCTCCAAGACTACTTCGCCAACAAATCCAGGTTGAAACATTCCAAATCACGAAATCCCAAACCCCCCAGATTCTTCGGTAAACAACAAGCCTCCCAATTCTTCCAGTGTATCTTAAGCTTATTGTCTGTATCTCCCCAAAAGAAACTCCGAATCGCTTTCTCTAGTTCCCGTATAAGAGTGATGGGAACCTTGAAACATTGCATGATAAATGTAGGGATAGCCTGAAGTGCTGATGTGATGAACATCTCTTTCCTGCAGGCGAGAGCAATTTATCCTTCCAGCCAGCCACCTTCTTATGAATTTTGTCCCTCAGGAAAGCGAACACCTGAATTTTATTCCTCCCCACCACAAAGGGCATCCCCAAATACTTGCCCGAACCGTCCCTCAGGGGAATCTGCAGCTGATCAGACATCGCCTCCCTTTCCTCCACCGAAATTTTATCCAAAAAATATAAGCAAGATTTGTGAAAATTAATCACCTGGCCAGAAAGAGCACCATACCTGTCAAAAAATTCTACTAGCGTCTCCACCGCCCCATCCAAATGCTCAAAGAATACCATACAGTCATCAACAAACAACATATGAGAGATATAGACCCCTGCCTCTCGGCCAAATCGGATGCCCCGCAACGCTCATCTATGCACGTATTCATTAAGCAATGCCGTGAAGCCCTCAGCACAAATAATGAAAAGAAATGGCGACAACGGGTCCCACTGCCGAATGCCTTAGGTCGGCACTATTCTGCTACTTGGCTTCCCATTAATCAAGACACGGTACGAAAAAGACGTCACGCAGCGCCGCACTAAATCAATAAAGGGCAAGGGAAACCCCATATTCGCCATAACCCTCCAAAGGTACTGCCATTCTACTCTATCAAAGGCCTTAGCCATGTCTAATTTCAAGGCAGCATGACTATCGCATCCCGGTATCCCCGCCTGCAGTGAGTGAAACTCTTCAAAAGCAATTATCACATTATCCGTTATAAGGCGGCCTGATATAAGCGCAATCTGATTTTCAGAAATTACATCACCAACCACGCCTTTAAGTCGATTAATTATCACCCGAGAAATGGGCTTGTAGATTGAATAACAAAGAGCAATTGGCCGAAACTCCGTCATAACTGGGGGGAGGCAACTTTACGAATCAACGAGATATAAGTTAATTTCATTCAGCTTACCCAGTGAAGCACCATTATTCAAAACATCTAGCACCACATGCATAACATCCTCTCCCACTATTCCTCAAATTTTTTGCAAAAAACCACGTGCATGCCGTCCAGCCCGGGCGACTTCCTCCCCGGCAGTTGCTTCAAAGCAGCACAGACCTCCTATCTCGTGAAATGTGCCATGAAATGTTGTTGCTACCCAATCTCGAGCTCTGCAAAATGCAATCCATCTAAATCAACAGCAATCGCATTAGACGAGTAAATGGCCTGAAAGTAATCCACAGCCACACGTTCAATGTCTGCCGGTTCCTCACACACCCTTTTTGGGAATCATATAAAAGATGAATAGCGTTCCGCTTTCTCCTTGCCGCTGCCTTAATATGGAAGTAGCGCGTATTCCTGTCTGTCATGACCAGCCACTCACTTCTACCCCGCTGCCACCAATACTCCTCCTCCATAGTCTGCCACTAATCTATTTGTTGTATAATACCGTGTTCCTGCTGGACTGAGTAACTAGATGATTCGTGCAATTTCCGCAAGTCCTCTTCCTTCTCCGCAATATGTTTCCCAAGGTTCCCGTGCCTCTAAGAACTCCAATTCCGCAATTCTCTACAAACCTGTGTTACCCTCTCAACGAGAGAAGAGCCCCGAACGATATCTAGCTGCTAAGATGCTCTAAAATGCTCCTCAAACTTCTGGTCTCTCATCCAAAAGGGTCATATCATGGCACCGGTGTCCACCGAATCAAGCCACGATCAAAAGAATTAACCGACTAGATCAAAATAGGCATATGATTGGGCCTGGAGCTGGATAAATGATAGACCAAATGTTGAGGGAAGAGGGTGCGCCATCCTAGATTGGCCACCCCCCGGTCCAATCGAACCCGAGTCGACAAACCATCCGCTCGTTTATACCAGGTATACGGTGCTCCAACATACCCCAAATGTGCTAAGTCACAATCAGCAAGAGCTCTCTGAAAAGCCGCGATCTGTGGATACGGTTGAAGATTCAGACCATCTTGCTCTGTACGTAAGAGAATTTCATTAAAATCTCCTGCCACAAGCCACGGAAGTGACATCCTTTCAAGCAAGCGACGCAATAAAGCCCAAGAATGTTCTAGCTCACTAACAATCGGGTTGCCATAAAAACCAGTAAAACACCAAGAAGGAGCCATACTACTACGGATAATAGCATCAATGTGGCCCGAATTATAAGTAGAGACTGAAACATTCATATCATTATTCCATAATAATGCAAGGCCACCACTCGCTCCAACACTTCCAAGGACAATAGCACATCTATAACCAAGCGAACAATGAACATACTCGAACCGATTTTCATTCAACTTTGTTACCGACAAAAATAAAAGGAAAGGCGAATAAATATTTACAAGGCCTTTTAAGACTTTAACTGCTCGAGGGTGGCTGAGCCCCCGGCAGTTCCAACATAAGATACTCACGGTGCCCGGTGGGCCTGCTCTTCGGCAGACTCCACCAACGGCAATTGCAACGTGACCTTTCTCTCAACCGAATCTTCCCATGCGCTCCGTCCGCCTTCCGCTTACTCTCCAAGGATACGAGCAACAAGCAAGCATCCCCTCTTCGCACCCCTCCTTGTCGTCTCCACCCATACGGGCCCATCTTCGTAACAACCCCAGCTCGGCCCACCTCCAAAACAACCCAAGCTCGGCCCACCTCCACACCATCTACCCCAGCTCGGTCCACCACCACACCACCCCCAACTCGGCCCACTCCTCTAACACCCTTAGCTCGGCCCACATCCACACCATCAACCCTAGCTCGGCCCACATCTGCATCAATCACCCCAGCACTTCCATCGTCCCCAACCAAGCTTCCCTGGACCCCTCAAGCTAAAGTTCCTTTATTTTTCACAAACAAATCAACCTCTTCCTCCACCTCCATAAACCCCCCCCCCTTTCACCCAATTGCTCCTCCCCTCCATCACCACCAACCGAAGAAAGAGAAGCAGCCCCACCTCCTCCAGGCTTCCCCCATCAAACAAATCAATAGCAAGACCTGCACCGTCGGCCCCAAGCTCCACCTCCTCCAATAAATTCGAGCATCGCGTTGCCCGCAACCATGTACCAAACAGTAAATATTTCTTCTCCTCCCTCGTTAATTCTTGAGACAACGATGGGCAAAAACGTGGTGTGTGATCAATCTTCCCGCAATGAAAACATAAATTCGGTAATCGTTCATATTGGAGAAGTACTTTCAATTCAACCCCGTCAACCTCCAAACGCGTGACCAGCCTCACCGGTGCCGCTAAGTCCAGCCAAACTCTAAACCTGAAAAATCTCATCTCCGAGACCACCTCCTCCCGTAATTGACAGCAAGACACCCCTCCCAAGTCCTCCACCAACCGCCGCCTAACCAGCCGGGTGCAGATATGCAGCGGCAGGCCCATCACATGGACCCAAAGCTCCTCCGCCGCAAAGAACCCCTCCTCCGACTCCCACCCATCCTGCCAAAACCGCAACCCCCCCCCCAAGAACCCATCATAACACCAAGACCCCCATTTTACAACCCTGTCCGCCATGGCTCTGTCGGGAAAGACAAATTGAAAGATATTGCGAGAAAGCCGAGTCACAGTGAACTTGGTGCCCCAGGACTGCTTCAAAGCCACCCGTGGTCCCCGGACATCAATGTCCTTCGGAACCCAAATTTCCCGATCAAACTCCGCGTTCGTACGTCCGCCGCTGCTTCGGTTTGTATCACTAACTAGGATTCTTCGCATGCCGTCAGCGAGAGTGATTGTACAAGAGCCATCACTGCCTCCCTCTACATGGTGCATCCGAGAAAAGGCGAGCGAGGGAGAGAGATGCAGTCACCGCCGCAGGCAAATCTCTAGAGGAGGGATTTAGTTATTTTATTATGGAATTGATTGATAGCTATTTAATAAAAATAATACCAACATTTCCCTCATAGAAACACATGCACCTTTTAGCAAAAAAAAAAAGAAGAGGAACGGCGCTTTCACAGAGGCAACAGACGCCGAGTTGCCAGGAAAAAGGGTGAACGTAAACTCCAATCGCAGGGCCAATCCGTTCATCGTTTCAAGACGACGCAGTAGAGAAAAGTGATCACCGCAACGTAACGCAACTTTGGAAAAACAACATCTCTCTAATTCGTAAGTTTTCAGTTTAGCCCTAGTTTTTGGTACTCGTCGGGTTCGATTCTTCAAAAATTCATATCTTTCAATCCGTAGCTCAGTTTCGTAGCCATGAGTAGTCAAAATGATCGTCTAAGAGCGTAGATTGTTCTAAAAATAGTTTCACAGAAAGTAATCCAGGTAATCTACAGTTTTACACACTTTTTCATTTCGGATTTACAAGAAAGATATGGTTTTAGGGTTACTTGTTGATCAATTAGGTTTCGAGTTGAAGGCTTAGAAGATCAGCAGTATCTTGAAGGTTTTGGATCATTTTTGCTGGAAATTAAGGTAAGAGGATCTTCCTAACGAATAATCATGGTTTTACAATGTTTAGGTTGAGTGTTGGTGTTGGTTTGTAGCAAGGATTCGTGTTAAATGTTGTTGCTATGCTATGATACGTTATGGTCTTGTAAAGGATGAGTTTTCTGCTATTTTCTGAGTATTTTCGATGTTGAACAGATTTGGATTTGAGTAGGAATCGATAAAGTGCAGAAAAGATCGTGTTTAGGGCTTTCTGCGCTCGGTGCAAGTGCACCAGAGTCCAGTGCAAGCGCACTGGCTCAGCAGAGGGTCTTAAGGAGCATTCTGGTCGTTCGGTGCGTCCGCACTGACCCTTATTTTGGAGGAAATGTTGTTTTAAGCTATGGTATGAGTCTTAAATGTTGTTTCTTGATCTAATAACGTTAATCAAACATGAACAAGGCTTGATTGAGTTTCTGATTCGTTTAGTTCCGGCACCGAATATACTCTTCAAAGGAGTTGAAGTTCGGGAATGTCATAAGGGCATGATAGGCTTGTGCTTTGATGGATTTGCATTCATAGAAGTCTGTGTAATTGCTTGGCCTTGTCCGTGTCTAGTGGTCTAGAAAAGAGAGTAGTAGGTGTGAGGGAGCTTACTTTAAAATATTTCGGTGGCTAGTTAAAAACAAATAATAAGTACGTACTTGCATAGTAAAAAGATTAAACGTCATGTCACTTTTGGATAGGCACATGTGAACATCGGCTATGTGACTCGTCCGGACAGGTGGATAACTCTATGACCTACTAGCGGCCAAATGACAGGGGAACTTCACCGGACCTGTATGCATACCGGGGAATCCCGGGTCCAATAGTGCATAATACCGTTGGTTGGCAACATCTCGTGGTGGAGATACCTCGTGTAGTGCCCTTGCGTGTTGACGTAACCAAGATAAGTTAGGATAGAAATGTATAGTCATGACATGTTGATGGACATGGAAGTGAACCCTAGATTGAGTCGGTCTCGTGAAGGTAACTTAATAATTATAATAATAACCTCTTCATTGTAACGCTTGTTTATTCATCAGCTTCTCAATCTTTGCTAAGTACCTATGTACTTTAGCACCTATGTACTTACCCATTTGCATGTTTGTTTGTGCTTTGGGGTTAGAAGACGAACAGGTTGAGACGGATCATGACGATTGTGAGGAGGACGTTTGCGATGCTTGCTATGGAGTTTTACCATGTTGCTATCTAGATGTATAATGTATCTTGTAATTTTCATAGAGTACGTTGTGATTTGTTTTAGCTTGATAAGATAATTGTTGTACCTTCTTTCTGTAAAGATCCGCTGTTGTAAGTTACATCTTTCTATCTTTAGAATGGTTGTATATATTCTTAGTAGCATTTATGTTTTATCCCGAGTCTTTTTAACTTCCGTTTGCTTTATTTTGATACGACGACGTAGAGCCTTGCGTATAAGGTTGGATTTATTCAATGTTATACGTGTCGAACGTTCTCTTCCGGATAAGGGATCGTATCCAGAAACGGTGCGTTACAGTAGTTCAACACATCGATTCCGGTATTCTGACGTCAAGCTAATGTTCTTCGACTGTATAAGCCTCAGTTTCAAATGGCCGATAACTTGATTATCTAACAGCATAGATAGTCATTTGGTGGTGCGACTAGTTTCTAAACTAATTCCCTGTCCTTTTTTTCCTAACTTGTAGGTGACTCTAGGCCGTTGCAATGTTGTGGCAAGCTTCAAGATTCACACGGGACTCTTTAAATCGAATATTTTCTTAGTGATGATTTCTTAAACATCATCAAGGACCACCTATAATAGGAATCACATATATTCTTTAACCCCATTCCTTTTTTTCGTTTTAACTCCACTTTGGCAATGTATATTCTTCCATCCATTCACTTCATTAAGAAAACTATTCATTGAATAAATTAAGAGTAATGTAAAATCACACTAATATTATCATATTAAAACAACACAATACTTATATGATAAAATTATGTGCATCCGTGTACGTGGATTATATTTGAACACTTGTATCGACATTGTTTTGTCATATAAGTAGTGTGATGTTTTAAAATAATAATATTAGTGTGATTTTACATTATCCATAAATTAAATTTTTTTTTCCTCATACTTTTCACCGCACAATGCACTACTTCTTATTTATTTGACACAACACTCATACAGTTCAAACAACATTTCAACCAAAATGAATACACCGAATAAGTTTTAACTCAAATAAATTCATGGCCAAACGAACTTAATGTTAATCGATTGATAACTATGAGATATACCTAAACGACATAATTCATTGGTAACAGAGCAAAAGTGATGTGGTGATAGTTTTACTTTTGAGGTGGGTATGGGAGTCCAATTCTCTATATCGACTTATCTCAGTAAAAAATAGTACAAGCAGTCTATGCTACAACTGTAAACGAGTCGAGTCTAGCTGAATATATGTTGTTCAAACTTATATTTGTTTATGTCACTGCTTGTTCGTGATCGTTTGTTTAATAAACGAATAAAAAGTATGTTCAAACTTGGTTTGTTTAGCTAACAAACTTATTCGAGATCGTTCGTTTAACAAACAAACATAACATTATGTTCAAGCTCGGCTCGTTTAATTAATAAATTATTTGAGTTCGTGGTCGATGCCGGCTTGTCAAACGTATTTTTGCCTTCATCTCAAGCTCGGCTCGAGTTTAGCTCGTTTAGGTATAAAAAGTCAAGTTCAAATATATAAATTACAAATCATAAAACAAATATTCAAAAATCATCGCACAAAAAGAATTAGAAGAACTTCATAAATATTTTAAAAAAATTTACTCTATAGTATCTATTAGACGTATCGATCATCTTATTGTTATAGTTATGTTGTATCTATATAAGTAGAATCATGAAAATAATCGAACGGTCGCGAGCCAATTTTGTGTTCGTCCGTTTAGGAAATGAGCTTATAATCATGTTCAAGATTGGTCGTTAAGCTGAAAAAACAAATGTTCATGAACACTAACAAGAGACGGACATGAGATTGTTCACGCTATGTTCGTTTAACAAATCTAGCTTTTGTAAACCGGACCACTAAAGTATTATCTTCGATTTATATCATCTATAAAACTCTAAGGATTAAGCAGCTGAGCCTTTTGGATTGTGGATCAACTTTTTTATTCAGTGGATACAACTATGAAAAAAGAAAAAAGAAAAAAGAAAAGATATAACTACCATTACGCAGAAAGGAAAATGATATGTACATAGTACACTCCATAAGTTCTTCATATATCGCTCCACGTGTTTATCATCATTAATCAAATAATAAAACTTACTGATCGATATATGTAGCATAATCAATTATAAAAATATGAAGTATTATATGAAATAAAAGTATGAGGTAATGTTACCCACGCGGAAATGGTAGGCTTTTGAGTTCATACTAATAGTCAACATGCATGTCGGAGTAAGATAGAGACAAAAATGTATGTAAGGAAACTAACCAAAAAAACATGGACATCCATCAAGTTGTAAAGAAGTGTATTGATTACCTTTTTTATTATCTCATTTTCAAACTTATGTTTGTAACTTGTTAAAAAAAATCTTATTCATCTTGTTCTTTTTGTACTAATGATGTATAACATAGTATAAGACTATAAAAAAAAACAAAACAAAACAAAAAAAAATATACTAAAAAATTAGACAAGGCTATTACAATCGACCGGACCAACTCCATCATCTCATTTCTTAGTTTTCTATATTTAATCACGAAGATTGATAAGAGATTTACTATTTACATCGTATCGATTCTACTGATACGCCTTACCTATTTCAGATTATCAATCTTTAAAAAGTCGGTTTTGAAGCTAAAAACGATTTTACGAATGTTGTTCTTACAATACACTTTCATGAAGTTGTTTTTTAGCTCCAAAACTGACGTTCAAAAAATTGATTCTATTACGGTGCATAGATAATGGGGTGCAAATAAAATACCGATAAATAAACAGGATAAAATAGAAAAATGCACAATTAAATAAACATAACTTTACCTAATTTATTTTGGGGTAATGAGGGAGAAAAACACAAATATTTCATCAATTAGAGAGAATAACAGATTTTTGAAACTTTTGCATAAAGGACAAAACTATTTTTTTTTTATAATTTTCTACTGCCATTGCCCCCCCCCCCCCCCCCCCCCCCCCCAAAAAAAAAAAAAAAAAAAACTCCAACACGCTTTCTCTCTCATCCATCTTTTTTAAACATTTTTGTCTCATATCTTTCAATCTATAACTCCAAATTTGAAATTTCTTTCACCAAATTTTTTATATTTTCATGCTCTTTATTTTGATACTACATTCAACATATTCCGACTTGATTTCAAATTCGCTGTCGAAATTCACTATTGTACGAAATTCTCTGTCGATATTCACTGATTTTCAGGATTCACTGGGGAGATCCACTGAGTGAATTTCGACAGTGAATCTCACGAAAAATGATGCAATTATATCGAACCAAGTATCAAAACGAAGAGCATCAAAAAATAAATAATTCAATGAAATTTTTATCGCGTTTGGATCTATAGATCAAAAGATATAAGCGTTTAAAAATCGGAAAGTAAAGAGGAAAAAAAAAAACAACTGTAGCAGCGCTGTTAGGACGCGTCGGGCTTTTATTTTTTAGTGTCTTTTTTTTTTTTTTTGTCTTTAATGCTATAAAAATTATGAGATTTGTCTTTCTTCCTATAAAAAATATTGAGCTTTTACGTTACCCAAAAATATTTCAAATACTGTCTTTTGCCAAAATCTCCAATTTATTTTTGGGGTGAAATAACTTTACCTACTAGATGCAAATAAATTATAGTACTATTTTGAACAAGATATATACCCCCAATAAACAGAAATTTACACATAAAATTAATTGAAGAAATATTGACATTGAATATGCCGCAAAAAATTAATAAATAAATTAATAATATCACCCTTATCTACCTTTTGGGACGTGGTAACCCATGTTCTGAGTCTTCTGACAAAGTCAAAATAAAATAAAATAAAATAAAATAAAAGGCAAAAACAGTAAACAGCTGAATGATTCAAGTAGTGGAAAATATTTCCTAAGAAATAAAAGTGGTGGAAAATCTAAAAATCTTATTCATGAAGAAAAAAGAAAGTGTTCTCGAAAAGGAAAAAAAAACAATAAAAGTGATGGAAAATCGGTCTAAAGCTCTCAACGTCTAACCGTAAAGTTAGCTTCAGATTTGATTTCATAATCCCGCGTTTCTCGTGACAAACTGACAATGTTTTATACACAATTTTCTTTGGCATATATACCTCCTCCCAAATTTTTTAATTGTCATTAGGGGTAAACAAAAACATCGGAAACCAAACCAACCTGCCGAACCAAATCGGTCCAAACAAAAAACGTGTAAAACATGGTTTTTTGATTGGTTTTGTATTGGAAAAAACCAACCGTGAAAAACAATTTGGTTTTGGTTTTCTAAGATAAAAACCGGACCAAACCGGAACCGGATATATATATATATATATATATATATATATATATATATATATATATATATGTGTGTGTGTGTGTGTGTGTGTGTGTGTGTGTGTGTGTGTGAATATCGACACTATTAATTACGGGGGTCTTTATTCGCATCACACAAATTCACTCGTATACCAATCTACATGTGCACCACAGTAAAACCGATTTTTCATCGGTACATTGTGAGAACTGATCACCACAGTGAATCGACTTTTCGTCGGTCCCCCTCAATTATCACTACATGTAATAACTAATAAATTAGTCCATGATCTATTAATACTTCAATCAACTACCTCACGTAGTTTGATGCCCATCCTAATAGAACTTATGCCAAGATGAAATAAAACAGTTTACATGGTTGCGCGCGCACACACACACACACATATATATATATAGAGAGAGAGAGAGAGAGAAAGGACCCAGTGACATTCGAGTTATAGTGTACAGTAGATGGAGAATGAGAATCTTGTATGATTGTCGTAAGAATAATAACATGAATTCGTTGAACCGTGATAATGCCCTTTCAGTGAATTATTTATTTAAAAAAAAGAGGACTAAAAACCATAACCAAGTCGATCCATACCGGACCGGATAAAATGGTTTTACCTAGCTATGGTTCGGTTTTGGTTTGTAATTTTGAAACCGTAAAAAATGGTTTTGTTTTAAATGTGGTTGAAAACCGGAAAACCGGACCATGTGCACCCTTATATCTCATAATTTACTATCGTTTTAAATTTTCAATTCAGCATTTATTATTTTTTTCATCTTTACCCCCAATTTAATTATAATATATAAACAAAGTATTTATATCTTCAATAAAAAAAATATTTTCAATACTAAAATCTCCAAAAATCAATTTGTATAACTAGTATCTGTGCACATACTCATTTCCAATATACTACTCCAATTAACAAGAGATAATCAACATTTATTGGGTGTATATATTAAAAAATCAAATGAAAACTTAGTCATTTTACCCATTTTTCCGGACACATTAATCAATTTTTTAATCTATTTGAAAAAATAAAAAACAACTTATATTTTGGGACAGATGTAGTAGTACTAAAGTACTTGTATAATTCGTTTTGATTCCATCATTACATGTAAATAATAATATCACTTAAATTTAGTGGACTTTTAAATGCACCACACCAAATCAGGCATTCCAGTACATGTCTTTTTTTAACCTGAAGCAGAAAGGGCAACTGTACCATTATCCTAAAAGGCATCCTAGTACACATCCTTTTTTTACCTAAAGTAGAAGTGGCAGTTGTAGGATTTTGGGAATAAATGTCGAAAATTTGTGATATTTTGTAACTACTAAACGTAGTCTTTTATATAATATATGTTTATATGGGTCAATACAAATCAATTTATAAAAATGAATAGGTTTTTGCCGAGAAGGACATATTTATAGCAAAATCCGGCTCCAAGGACACTAGTTATTAATTAGGACAAATCACATGGAAAATTACCGATATACCCTCTTTTAATATTTAAATATTTTTCGAAAAAAAAAAAAAAAAAAAAAAACAAAAGCATTGATTGAAAATAAACAGAGCCGTATTCTATGCTGATTTCATGAACTTGGCGGCGGTTATGATCGGATCACAAAAATGATCCCCCTGATTTTAGCAACTACGGTTATAGCATTATCTCCCCCTGCTTTTCTTTTTTTTTTTTTCCGTTTGTCTATGATTGCGTATTGCGGCATCAGCTTCTGTGCAATCATTTTCTGTGTAAATCATTTAGTTTATTGTGGCAATCATTTTCTGTGTATGCTCGCCTGTTGTCAGGTATTTATTCGTAATTGCTTCGTTGTTATTTAATCATGATAATGTGCAGACGATTTGCTGTTGTGGAACCAAATATTTCCTTTCTCAAACGATTTTGCTGTTGTTTCCCTCTACTGTCTTTACGATTTCAATGGATTTGCTGGTATGTAAATTGACTGTCTTTATTTTTCATTTCATGTGAATGTGCCAGGCTCTGTTACGGGCAAAATGTTGATTCTCATGTGCACATTTAATCGAGAAACGTGTGTCCTTCCGATAACTTATCAAGCTACCCTCAAGTCTATACACGACAAGGTTTCTAACCGTTGGACGGAACTTAAATATTTGTGTATCAATTTACAGTACTCGGTCCCCGGGTATCCAAAGTGTTTGCTTAGGTGTGATGACGATGTGGTTTCTTTGCTTTCATTAGGCCGATTCATACGAGATTAAACGTGTAGATGTTGAGGTCACCGGAGATGGTGTTATTGGCTCTTCTTCCACTTACACCGATGGGTATGCACTTATTAGGTAAGCAAGTCACTATTGACAATGATGAGTCTATGTTAATGTGTTTACCACAGTCAAACGACAAACGCCGTATGAATTTAGGTTGGGATAAATTGATAGTAAAGGAAGGACAACGTTTTGTTGGCGGTGCTATTGAGTTTAGGGATGCACTGCAAAAATTGTCAGTCTACACTGGATTTCATTACGTATACACTAAAAACGATAAGAATAGAGTTACAGCTGAATGTGTTATGAAGGATGAAAGAAAATGCGGTTGGATGGTTCATGCTGTGAAGGATAGGTCGGATGATTCTTTTGAATTGAAGAAACTTTGTAATGTACACACGTGTGGGACAGATTCTCGTTATTTTGGTATTTCACGTTTGAATTCCCCAATGGTTGAGAAGTTGATACGCGATCATGTTCGTGATAAGCCGAATACGTCGCCAACCGATGTCAAAAAATTCGTATTGTCACACTTTAGAATTGAAGTTTCATATGATGTAGCGTGGGCTGCTGTGAAATTAGCTAGGGAATCCTTATACGGCGACATTCAACAGTCTTTCAATCGATTGCCTGCTTACCAGAAGGCTGTTTATCAAACAAACCCCGGCTCCGTTGTACTTTTGGATGTTGATGAGAAGTCCCGTCGTTTTGTACGGATTTTTGTTGCCTTCGATGCTTGCATTAAGGGGTTTAATTTTTGTCGACCTATGCTATTTGTGGATGGAGCCCATTTAAAGGGTGATATGAATGGTCAATTGCTATCGGCTACCGGAAAAGACGGTGACAACGGTACGTTGTCGTTTTTTTTTTTTTTGGACCAAGACTTATATTTTCGACCTTGTCTTTGTTGGTATGCTATCGTTGCATAGTTAATTTGTTGTACTTCATGGGTTCTAGATGCATTAATTTACAATGAACAGTATGCGTTAATATGCACCATTTATTTAACAAAAATTGTTCACATTTTAAATTAATACGTGTAGGTTTATTTCCATTGTGCTACGCTGTTGTTGACTCCGAGTCCGAAGAAAATTGGAGTTGGTTTCTACTTCAAGTGAAGAATCTGCTTACACCAGCTCGTAGGATTACCTTCTTCTCTGACAGGAACCCTGGTTTGTTGGGGGCATTGCCTTCTATTTTTCCAGATGCATATCATTCGTACTGCCTTTATCATTTAAAGTTAAACCTGAAGAATTGTTTTAGTGGTACCAAAGGGGCCGATAAAGCTTTGCGGGGCCGTATGGTAAAATTGCTACTTAAATGTGCTTACGCTTCAACCGTACAAGAATATCACAATCACATGGATAAATTGAAACGTGAAGGAGGGAAAGAGTCACATTTACCTTTTTTAAGAACTTAAACCCCGCGAACTCGGGCAAATGCTTATTTTCCGGGATGTCGTTATGGCCACACAGCCTCGAAGTCTGCCGAGTCCTTCAATTCATGGGTGTTCAAGGAAAGACACTTGCCTATTTTAATTATGATTGATGGAATTCGTTTAAAAATTATGAAGCAGCTTTCCGGTGAGTGTGATAGTACTCTGTTTTTTTTTTTTGGTTTTATCATACAAGTTCATTAATTTGAATAAGTTTGTTAGTAAATCATGTATTGTATTGAGCGAGATAGGCGAGCAAAATGTGGCCAATGGACATCGACTATATGTCCCAAAGTAGACGCTAAGTTTGTATGAGATAATGGACTCGGGGCGAGATCTACAGGTTGTTCGATCAACTCAATACCGGTATGAAGTTCTATCATTTCCGGCAGCGTCCGTTAATTTGGAGTTTTGTGCTTGCTCATGCGCCGAGTGGCAACGTCCTGCTTACCCCTGCATTCATGGTATGGCTGTTATTAGAAGTATTGGGCTCAATCTACATGAGTATGTTGATATATATTACTTAAAGCAATCGTACGTTGATGCCTACAAATATGCAATTTTCCCCGTACCGCCTTCGTATTGTCAGTGGGACAGTTCTTTGGGGGATACAGTGGTTGCTCCAACCCCAAAGCGATAGCCCGGAAGACCACGGAAAAAGCGTATTAGATCCAGGGGTGAGTCGGCGACATCGAACAAACGAAGTCGGTAAGAATGTATTGGAAAGAACAGCACTGAAACCATATGCACCAACCGTTGACGTTTAGTCCCATTTATTGTAATTTTTTTTTCAAGTAAGTCGTAGCATTGTACCGTCAATAATATTCCACTTTTTCCCATTGTACGAATGGTACTCTTGTCTGGATTTGTTGTTTCCTTGAATTAGATTCCAATGAATAATTAGTTGTATTTCCTTCTCCAGTAATATATGTTACAATTGATCATTCATTTTATGTCTGACAAGATGAAAAGTTGTTACAAACTAACGTTTAATAGTAGTTCTAATAGTAAGCAAACGTTCACATGGAAGTCGTAACTTGGAACAATAATAATCCATGTAACTTCATTCATATCAAGTAACTTTCATACGGATCAAGTAACATTTGTGTGTTGAAGGAGATGGAGCATTGAGGAGATGAAGTAAGCCTCGACCAATGGTACATATCAAGTAACATTTTCCCCATGATTGAAGCAAGTAACATTCGAGCGACGATGCTTGATTAAGGACGAGGCGGGATGCATGAAGCATATGAAGTAACATTCAGGTACACCTTAGAACTTCAAAACCTCCAATATACAGATCAAGTAACATTCATGATTGAAGGGGGTAAGCATGAAGCGGACGGATGAAGCAGACGAATGAAGTAACATTCATTAAGCGTAGTAATTCACAAATAGATTACATGTAGATAAAATGCATTCAAATGAATTGAATCACCAGTACATGTCCTTCACGGACACATTAATACATATTATTAAAGATGCAACAAGACATTGTCCCACAAATGAAAACTTAAATAAAACATTCGCCACAACCAAAAGGAAAAAATAAAATAAAATGTAGTTCGATGCTTATTTTTCCACGCCCAACAATGAACGTCGATGCCATAATTAAAGTAATCTTAAACATCCCGCTGTCGCTCCCCCTTTACTCTAATGGCACTTCGTGAACATGATTCATCACAATAGAGTTAACTATCATTGCTTTGATCTTCTGCAGCCCCACATCTGTTAGCTTCTGTGGAATGTCCAGCCCCTGTGTTATCTTCTGCATGTAGTACATCACGTAAAGTGCGCAGTCCGACCTACAAACACCAAAGTTGTGTTAAAAATATTTACTGCAATTCTAAGAATTCTTAATTCACGGGGTGGAGTAACTTTTCTATATTGTACACTTACGATTCATGATCTTGCAATGGAAGTTTGTTGACCTTCTCCACAACACGTGACGAGTCTCGAATTCTTTTTGACATTTCCAATCTCTTTAACATGTAGACATTGCCATATATAATCAACTTTGAATGACCAATACATGTCGTGAACTCAATTACCCCTACGTCGATGAAATACCATATACCGAATGTTACTTTTAATTTGAAGGAAACTTACTATTTTTTGGCAATTCACAAGAAAGGGGTCTGAATCAGATCTTCTTAAGGACAACGAGTGATACATTTTCCAAACGTCCACTGCTTTGCTGTACATCAGTAGCACCCAGTGATATGGTAGTTTTCTTTTCCCTGGCCAGCATAATGGAAAGAAAACTCTTTGTCCCTGTTTAATTCGAGCAACGACTTCATTGCACGGCTCGTTTTTGTAGTTCTTCTCATCCGTGTGTTTGCTTAATGTTGCACGTATACGGGGTGTACAAAATAATCAAAGAACCATTTTCATTGTCGGTGTTTATGTCAACAACCCATTTGTATCCCTAAATAGTTTTAACAGTACGTACCCACGATGACGCCGGGAATATGTGGTCGTTAGGGTCCATCATGCCGGATTCCTTCAGTGTAATGAAGAATGCATCTACCACCTGTAACACACTTTTAACATATACTTACTTAATTTAATTGCAAGGACTTATAATAGTAACGATTCTTACGCTTTCATCAATGAAACTTCCACGTAAAATCGCATCGGTGATTCCACGATCACGAACGGGCAATCTCTTGCATCTCTAGACCACACCGGCCCCACAGTAGGTACGGAAAATACACCCTACCGATCATGGCGATTCTTTTTATAGAAATACTTTATACGAAAATAAAACTACTTACATTCTTCCATGGCTTTCATTTAGTGTTCTCAATCTTGTGAAAGCTTCCTCCGTAAGATGCTTACCACATTTGTAAGCTTCCTTCTTCTCCTTCATTATAATTTTTTGTACGTATGCGTCTTTTCCTACCGCAATGACGTACTCGTCAACATTCACCACTTCGTCTTTTTTTTTTTTGTTCCTCATAATGGAATTCTTCCATCTTCTTCTCCCTTCTTGTTCTTGCTTCATCTTTTACTCTCCTAGGAATGGAGAATTGACCGACCGTTGAATGTTGTTCTTTGGACGAAATTTCTTTGTATTGTTGTGTTACTTGATGAACATGCTCAAGTAAATTTGAGTCCTTCAAATCTTCCAGTTCCTCTTCTAATTCTTTCATTCTGTTTTCATTTCTCTTTATCACCTCTTCTTGCCTTTCAATAGTTGACAAGGCCCTCCCAAGCTCATCACGCAGTTTTTTTTTCTCACCGGAATTGTCCTTAATTTCTATTTCTAACGCCACTTTCTCTGCTGTCATGCAGTCCACGGCCATCTTCAACACCTTCTGTTCTGCCTCCAGTGCATTACACTTATCCATCATCACAAGTCCCTCCCTCTTCAACTTCTCAGACGTTATGGCAAGAATCTGGTTGTCGTTTACTAGTTCGTTGACCGTTTTCTTCAACTGTACAACCTCAGAATTGTTTATCAACGATGCCTCCTGTTTATTTGATATCAACATGTCATCATATTCAATGCCAAATCCGAAGCTAAGAAAATAATTACATTGCGCTGTGTAAAATAATCATATTTACTATAAAAGTACGATTTTAGTACCTTTTCCAACAGTTGTATAGTACTTTTAGCCTCCTCCAATTCTCTTTTTAAACTCACATTATCTTCTCGCATTTCCCGCATGGATTCACATGTGTGTTGTTCAAAAGGCGAGCGTGCCTCAAAAACATATTCATTCAAGATAATTCAACAATGTTAATATAAACATAGCTCGAAATGAACTATGTATCATCGACGTGACACAATATACTCATCGTTTTGAATTTACAATGTGTTAACATACCACTATACGCCTTTAATATTACTGTTCAATTACATTTTCGGCACATAAGTTGGCGTTGGCGATAGCGATGAAAACGTTGGTGTGCCACCCCATTCTCCCACATGATGCACATGCTTAAATGCCGCTACTCTTGATGTGCCATCCTGTAGGCCGTTTGCCTTGATTGTCATTTTGTGGTTCGTTATCCACAACCCGCTCTTTGATCTTTCCTTCACTCCCGTGTCTGTAGTATGTTCTCCGCCTTCTCACCGGTTTTGTTATGCTTGACTTGATGCGGGGTCCTTTCCACACATTCTAATTTTCCATTTATCAGCTGAACATGTTCTTCAAAGTCGAGTCATTATTCACAACAACCCTCGCGCACTTTGCGTCGTTGTTACGTTGCATCAATGACAAGCTTGGAATGAGCTGTTTTTCTGACTTTGTTGGTTGCAACATGGCTTCCTTAAACTGCAAACAAACAATAGAACAAAGAATTCTCCCCCCTCCCAACTAATATATATTTCACAACATACAAAATAATTGTAGAAAATAGATTACATCATGTACACACATGTACACGATTATCACCCATGTCTTCCAATTTGTTCTCTTTCATCCTCCGGATCTTTCAAATTCCACTTTGTAAGCCTAGGTATTCCGGTTGTGCTTGTTGTATTCGCACTATCTTTGTTCTGCAACAACGGCATCCCCCGCCACTTCATTCATCTTATCCCATGCTCGCAAATCCAATACGTGCATTAAGTAACATTGATTAATTTTCATTTTTCATTTTTCACAGATGCAAGAAGAGGCAGATAGGTGATTAACGTACCAGGAGTAACACCGTGCATCCATGCACGTTTCTAGGATTACTCCATTTTCCGTTAAGTCCTTTAAACAATTCACTCAGCACATGTTCAGACCAATTGTATGACCTCAGTCTTTTTAGGTCGTCAACGTAGTATAGGAACCCCCATGGAATATATAGGCCTGTGTTTGGGAAGAAAACTGACTGTAGCAGAAGTGCACACATGAGCTTGACTGTGTCCTTAGCAGATGTGTCGTCCTCCTCCACTACTACCCTTTTGATTGCATCTTTAACGATTCTTGCTGTTAGCCTTTTCTCCTCTGCAAATAACCGTGAAGCCAATGCCGATGAACTTCTCTGTGTCTCTTCATTTTCCCCGTTTCCTTCACACCATCTACTATCCCGAACACAAGCTTCACATCCATTAGTTCCGGTTTGTAGTACTTACCACCAAACTTGAAAGACTTTTCTTGTTTATCGTATGTTGAAATAACATCGTCTAACATTTCGTTAGACCTTTTCCCGAGTTTTAGTTTCTTCTCATCCAAAGCTTTAAACAGAAACTTGAAAGGGGTTGCCTGCATCAACTCTCGGTGTCTAGCAGTTAGATCTTCCCTTACATCCTTATATACCTGCTGTATGGTCTTCAGTGTGCACCTGTATTGATTACCTCCCCTGCATAATGTGTCTTACATGTTAGCAACCATCAACTCCTTAACAACAACACCAAAGTACATAACAAAACCACACAACTCAATACCAAGTAACACCGTGGTAAAGCAACATTACACTTTGTTACAACCTACATTAACCATCTTTGTAAGAGCTAATCGAGAAGTAACAATTGAACACCAAGTAACAATAATATCAATCGTGCAGGAACATTTAATGTAGAAGTAACACGCACCCTCAATATGCATTTCGTACATAACTCAATCAAGTCACAATTCAACATTTAGACAACACTTCAGTAAGCCGACATGTCAAGGTCACCACATGATTCAACGGTGCATTAACATTTAATTGTGAAGTAACATTCACACTGCATTACAACCCACAGTTACAGTAACAACTTTCACATGGATTGCTTGAACCAATCAGGCACTTCATGATTTATGGAGTCACAATTGTAACCCCAAAAAGTAACAAATTTAAAAGTAACAATTTCAACATACAGAAATCACCAGTATAGAGTAACATTCTGCCTGGGGAAAAAAATGCTCTTACGCCTACAAAAACAATTGGCACAAAACACGTATGTGCTACCCTTCCTAAGAGCAAGATTCCCAATTTTTGTTTGAACTAATACCACAAAAACAATATTAGCGATTGATATCATCAAATGCTAATTGGGTTTTCCTCAATCAAAATGCATACAACCCAAAATAGTGTTTGACACTCAATTTAAGAAAGTAATAGAATCCAAACCTGTTTCTGAACCCAAATCGAATAAAGTTAGGTATTGGAAAGGAAATCTTACTCATCTGTCTTATTTTTTTGTCCACTAGCCATGGTGACCACCACAGAACGCCGGTGATTCTCTGACTTTTCCCCTTCAGCGTCACTATCCACTGCTTCAGTATGAATGTATCTTAATCCGTAGACGAGGGATATGATTCTCCGGTCAAGAAACAGTAACAATCCGATACCCAAAACTTCAGAGCCGTATCATATTCATACTCCCACCAGTTTGAATGATTATTGGGTCTCTCGAAAACGATTTTGTAACTAACAAAATCATGTGTGATTTGTTCAAAATTCATACGTGATATTTTCTCCTTATTTCTCGGTAGTAACTGATTTCCTATGCGTGATTTTCGTCTATCCATTTCCCCCAAATCTGCTATCAATGCGGTGCAAGATTTTTTGGAAAGGCACTCGTAACGACGTGTGTGGACGCATTTATTTAACGAGTTGGATAAATGAGGTCAAAATAAAAAGTAACTATGGGTATTTTTGTCCAATTATTTTGTTTTTGTCCTTTATAATATCTGAAATTGGAATCTTTGTACTTGGAGACCCATTACTGTTATTTCTTGTCCTTTTGGCCCCTCCCCCCAATGAATGAATGTGTCAATTTAATATATATATGTGTGTGTGTGTGTGTGTGTGTTTTTTTTTTTTTTTTCTTTCTGAGGATAGTGTGTGTGTGTTTGGGTAGGCCAAAAAAATCCCACATTGATAGATTTTTTTAGCAGGTCGACTGCCTCATATCTCACTAAGGTGCAACCGCCCCTGCTGCTGTAGAAAATCAAGTAATTTTCAGTTTATGGCCTTAAATAGTCCTAAAATTATTATATAAAAAAATCTAATTTTACAATATAAATAATACTCCCTCTGTTTTTTTTTTAATTATCGGAGAGAGATTAAACACACATATTAAAAAAGTGATTAATGTGTCTGAAATGGAATGTAAAATAACAAAATTACCATACATTCTTTGTGCAGAGAAAATTATACCAAAATTTGGGTTATTAAAATGAAGGATAAAGGTGGAAAAAAAAATAAGAAATGCTGCATTGTTATTGTACAATGACAGATAAATAAAAACAAAGCTGATTCTAAAAAGTAACAGTTAAAAAAACGGAAGGATTATCAAATAAAGAAACTCGTGCTTTTTACCAGTAAATTTTCAAATAAAAAGGAAAGTGTAGATCAAATAATTCTTCTTTTATTTGCTTAAAGCCCCCGATATCCGGAACCCACTGGTCCGACTAATCCGGAGTTCGGCCAGGGTTGTGCCTGCAGAGCCTGACTCAGGAGTAAGACCTGACCAAGAGCGCTTTCCACACACAAAAAAAAAGAATAAAACAACATCAAATAAAGAAACTCCTCTTTTATACCATTAAATTTAAAATAGAAAGGAAAGTGTAAATCAAATAATTCTTTAGCTTAAAAAAACACGAAAAGCGATGCTACTTCCACATCCATAGTAAATAATTCATTCTCATGAATTTTTTTTGGGTGAGGAATAAAATCAAAGTAAAATACATTACATCTCTCCTGGAAGAATATTTGCCAACCAAAGAAGCGTGGGGGTCTTGGTTTCAAAAACCCGCATCTGATGAATTCAGCCTTCTTGGGAAAGCTGGTTTAGAAAATTCTGACTGATTATCACTTTTTGTAGGTTTAGACTCAAGTTATGAAGTACGGTAATCCTTTTGCTACACCGACTGCTCCTGATTCCCAAACTTGGAAATCAATTTGTCTGGTTGCCTCTCATTTGATGAGGGCTTTTCTATGGCCAATGATACCATCATCTAGGAGGGGTCGATCAAATAATAGATATCCAGTTGCCAATGGCTACCAATTCCTTGGTACTAATACTGATATGCCCAAAGATAACATTTTGGATTCCATTTAGAGGTTGAAGGGCCCATAGGCTCAATTTTATGCTCTGCCAGACTCAACATGAGGCTTTGCCCACTTTTAGACTTCTTTGAAGGAGGCATATTTGCACTTCGCCATTTTGTGTGTTGTGCAACCGGAAAGAAGAATCGCCATTGCATACTCTTCGGGATTGCAGGTGGGCGGACTTGATTTGGCATAACTTGTTACCTGGACCGGCACAACCAGGATTCTTTTCACGGGCCCACCATCGGGGAATGGATTAAGTCGAACCTCACTGGACCTGCCTTCATGAGGGATTGACCGTATATCTTTAGAGAAACAGTGCATAGTTTTTGGTATTGGAGGAATCAAGTGATACACCAAAGATGCAGGGAATGATTGTTGAAACTTTATGGTGTTTTAACTTCTACACGGGTTTAAGTGTAAGTGGCAAACAGTCAAATACAAATCCGGATTTGATTGACCTATGGAATGAATTTCCGGGTGCTAAAAATAGTTTTGGAAACTACTAAGATAGGAGTTGAAGTTAGCCTTTTGAATTACTTGATTCCAATATCGTGTGAATGATAAATTAATGTCTAAAAGTAGAGTGATTTATGTGAGTGTTGTAAAGGAAATGTGTTCCATTTGTCCTATATAGGTAATGAAACTCAAGAATTCTCACTATTTAAGTGGGGGAGTTACATTGAGAGGCAAGCTCCACGGGGCAAGTGAATTTTGTTAATGAAGGAAGACGTAAATGCTTGTTGATTCAGAACTCACACGTGCACCGCCATCTGGCCCAATATTAATCATTTTGGGCCAGTCCAACAGGAAAAATATTCGGAATCATACAATGTAGCAATTCAGTTCGTGTTCATGCATCAGAGCTGTTCAAAGGAAAATGTTTGGCCGACCATACATGAACAGATTCTGAACGAATTTTTGTGTCTGTTGGTTACAACAGATAACTTCCCAACTGTCAATTCTGAAAGGGTGGTACTATGATATCTTTACCTTATATATACAAACAATCCTGCAAACCTGAAGAAATATTAGACAGAAAAAATTATTTTCACACAAACATAAGTTTTTTCTGCATACTCAAATTCTAAAAAAATAAGAAGACATTTTTTCTGCATAAACACACTTACATAGTCAGAGATATTCAAAGCCTAATCAGATCGTTGC
The DNA here is from genome assembly GCA_036785695.1 of Gentiana straminea. NCBI lineage: Eukaryota > Viridiplantae > Streptophyta > Magnoliopsida > Gentianales > Gentianaceae > Gentiana > Gentiana straminea. The sequence continues at coordinate 6,310,245 of JAVUPR010000048.1, read as the reverse complement.
TTGTTCACATTTAAGTACAAAGACTAGAACAAGATAGACCGTTGTATCTTGGGAGACGTATTTCAATATCCATGTGTACATAGTCGGGGCAATAATATCTTAAGGACAACATTTCTACGCGCCTCAGTCTGAATAAGTTTTCGCTTTTACAATTCGCTTTCTGCATTTTTACTTAAATGTGTTCCAGTATTTGAATATATGAATAAAATTCAATCCTGTTGTGTGTTCATATACTTTGCAATATGTGTCTACAATCATGTTATATGTTTTCAGAATAAGCAAACCAATACTACATATTTCCGAACAACGACCACCGATTTATGTGTTTATTTCCACTTTTTACAATATGTAGAAAATTTTAAAAGTTGTTTGGAGACTGTAAGTTGTGGCTCTGATCGGATTTGATGTAACTCTGTTTCTTTGTTTGTAATAAAAGTGGATTGTTTTCTTAAAATAAATAAATAAATAAAACAATTCGTTCTCATTTCCAAAGAAATGGTTCAACCCTAACAATGAGGGTCACCCATTCTTCCCGTCTCACAGCATAAGTGTAGATGTTAATCATATAACCTAGGACTCATAGTCATGAACTTGTTATTATACCAAAAAACTGAAATAAATCTCCATTTACGGGGGTTCGAACCTCCACACTCTAATTTATGTTCATCCGTCATTTTAAAGCACTCAAATCTTTTACCGCTAAACTATGTCCTGAGGACATTCGTTCTCATTTCCAAACTCTAGGAAAACATGACCACTAAATATGATGATATGAATTAGGAATGAATCATAGTAGTTAAACATTTATACAATAATATATATATATATATATATATATATATATATATATATATATATATATATATATATATATATATAGTTTTAATAAACAATTGTGTGTTAAAATTAGTCATTTAGGATTTGCAACAATTTTATAGTGGTCCTAGTACACCACGTTACACTTACTTCAACTCCTGAAAAAATAGAAAAAAAAATCTGAAATTTTAGGTTACATCACACTTGCTCCACCTCATAAAAAAAAATAGAAAAAATCCCAAATTTTAGGTTAGTTTTTATTACAGTGGACACATACATATTCAGGAATTCTATTTGTTTTGGTCTACCATATGAGAATTGTGGCTGGACCAAAATTAAATTGGCCTAGGATTTGACACGCACTATTTTGATTTTAAATACAATAACCAACACAATGAGCCTACTGCTCTCAGTGAAATTCTACTATGGTCCTAAGAGCATTCGTATCAAATAATTTTAACGAATTTTTTGTTTAGTAATTTTAAGTATATGTTTTTTTTTCTTCTAGTTTACAGAATTTAATGAAATAAATCAAATTCTATATTTTACATAATGCAATAAACATAAAGGAAAATTTATAGAATCTATAGATTACGTTAAAAAAAAATAAAGTATCTACTACAATATTATGTTTTGAATCTTTAAAATAGAGTTTTTAAAGAATTCAGGATTTCTACTGCACTTGTTATAATCGTTTTTTAAACATACTTCAAAAATTTGATAAAAAACTACTACAACATTAGTGGTTTTTTTAGAGGAACATTAGTGGTTTTATGGGTATAAAACTACACACGTTTTTAAGGACGTAGGTGTGTATAAATTGAGGGGGGTTAAGCCCACCCGGGCAAAAAATAGTTCCCTCCGTTTTTTTTATCTGTCGTATTTCAGTTTTTACGATTTTTTTATTTATCTGTCGTTTCGTATTTCGTACGGCAAAGATTTATTATTTTTTCTTCCTTTACCAACAAAATATTTACATCTCCAATAAAAAACACACAATTCCAATAAAAAAATACATTTCCAATATACATATTAATTACTTTTTTAATCTGTGTGATTTTTCTCTCTGCAACATATATATAAAAACGGAGGGAGTATACTAAAAAATATGGTGTAGTCTAGTCGGATCTATAAAATATTATTAATTCCAACCCACCCGACGAACTCGATATAATCCATTAGTCCACCCCGATTTAAAATCCTAACTTTGTCCTTACGCGTTTTACTGTAAAAATTAAATATATCTACCGTCAAAAGAAGAATTCCCCACTGTCGAAATAGAGAAGAATTCCCCGATTTCCACCGGCCCGTGCCAATGTTGATCGCCTGCAGCCGCCTGGAATTTACCGGGAATCCGGCAACCCCCACATATATATTTGGATCAAACAGCCGACTGATTATTATATTATATTAGTAGTACTTATTAGTATTAAACAACTTGAAGAATATTGAAAATATCAACCTATATATTTTATTTTTATTATTATTAAGCATCAACTTATTTTGAACTTTTCTTTGGATGGAGATGAGTGCAATGCCAATGCATTAAAAAAAACAAGTGCCAAGTCATACGGCCTTATTAAATAGAAAACCTAATTTTAGTAAGATAAAAATAAATAAATAATAGTAAGAAAATTGTTATACTCACAATTATTATGAAACGACGAATGACATAATACATTTTAAATTATGAAAAAAATTCTATGTTCTAAACAGAATGAATTCGTACATCATTGATTATGATAATACTTTCCTCTATCAATACGTGAAAGCTACAAATAATACTCACACACCGGCGCTCACTGATTTTAAAAGTTCACCACGGTTGCAAAAACCTTTTCAATCTTACATGTATAATTGGTTACGGGGATTAGCTTTCAAGTTGACTAGAAGATAGGAATGATGATGTGAATGATCAATGTTCGGGATTAGATAGTACTGTGCCAACAAGTTAGATAGTTGTTTTTATATTTTTTTATTACTAGAAATGAAAGAATTTTATTAAAAAACAACAAACACAATACACAATACACCGGACCAACGCCGGACAGACAACCAGACTAATTCCGGATTACCACCGGCCTAAAGCCGGACACCGTCACCCAAGAAACGAAAGGAAGAAAAAAGGGATGGAGATAACTCATCCCGACCAAATTCTGCCTCACAACGGAGGACTTGATTTGGTAACATAATATAATAGCCACATTCATAGCATAAACATACTTAAATAAAACTAAAAACATAATGAACAATCCGGAGAAGCTAACAATCTGCGACCTGATCCGGAACACATAAACAACAAACATAACATAAAAAGCCAACATACAACAACAATAGCCCCAAACCCCCATCCGTCAACACGAACCGCCACCGATCAACCCCAAACCGCAACCACCAGAGCAATGGAATTAGTCTAACAAAGAAAATCTGTTTAAAACCCACCGGAAAAATGAGGCGAGGAAAGGATAGATCTGAACATGCAAATGGGTATAAGGGATAAACACCCATTGACATGCAGAGCCACCCCCACCTATATCTGATCCCGGAAAACGCCCATAGCCAAAACGTCATATCAGCACCATCTCCGGCCAACGATCGGATTATCAACAAAAATCTTCGCCGGAAAAAGTTTCCCTACTAAAACATGACCGATCTATAACAAAGCAGAGGAAAAATCTTTTTCCGGCGAGAAACACCGGCCAAAAGTTTTTACCTTTGTAATTTTATGATGAAATTAGTTATTAAACGATCGTAAATCATTTATGGATATATATGTTTATATTTATTAATTTATTTATCGGGGTTTTAGTTTTATGTCTTAAGTCGCGACAAGAGCTTCATAAGCTGCTCTCATAACGACCCTAGTTTACCCTCTGGGTTAGGAGTCGAGACATGACACAATGAGTCTTATACCATGATGAATGATGCAAGATGTGTTGTGTTTTTTTTTTTGTTAAGGACAAGTCATCACTCTTAACATTGCGAGAAATGATATTATCACATCCTTTGTGCTTATACAAGAGATATAACACATATGTGTATCATTAATCATGATATAAGACCGATCAATCAAGATACAAGTCTACAATAGTGAATTATGTAAAAATGTTGTTGTGACAATCACCATTTAAACAATTGATAATGATACAAAAATTATTGATTATGATATAATTCCATTATTGCTCGTTATAATAATAAAAATATGATTAGGGTAGCATCATCAATGAATACCATAAAAGCCAAATTTGGTGGAGGAAAAAAAGTGTGAGAGAATCTGGTAGGCTTTGAGCTGTGCTTTAGCTGTCCTTTATTTGTGTGTGTTTATTTTCCACTTTTCTCCCTATTTCTCTTCCACAAAACCTCCAAATCCCTAATAAAATATCACCCCATTTCATTCTCTCTCAGACGCTCCTCCATCCACCACCGCCACCACTTCTTCCACCACACCACCGTCACCGCCACCACCACCATTATTCAAGAACCCTCATTATTCTCTCACATTATCCCCACCTGAGTTTTTGCTGCAACACCTCAAATTTAAATCACCAAAAAAACACATTATACTCTTTCATTAACATATGTCTCATGCGACATGAAGAAAAACCACATCTTTTTCCATTTTCTAGCTATTCTTCCATTTCTTGGTCTTGTTCAATCAACCCATTTCGATTTTAGCTCAAGCGGTCAATTAACAGATGCTGAAGCTCATTACATCAAGCAAAGACAGCTTCTTTATTACAGGGATGAGTTCGGAGATAGAGGCGAGTTCGTCACTGTTGACCCGGCACTAGTGTTCGAGAATCCAAGGCTGAAAAATGCATATATCGCATTACAAGCTTGGAAACAAGCGATTCTCTCAGATCCCTCTAATTATACTGGTAACTGGGTCGGATCTAATGTTTGTAATTACACCGGAGTTTTCTGTGCGCCGGCGCTTGATAATCCGAATATCCGTACAGTCGCCGGCATTGACCTCAATCACGGCGACATTGCCGGGTACCTCCCTGAAGAGCTGGGGCTTCTCACTGATCTTGGGCTTTTTCATATCAATTCGAATCGGTTTTGCGGCACAGTCCCGAAAAAGTTCAAGAATTTAAAGGTACTGTTTGAATTGGATTTGAGTAATAACAGGTTTGCAGGAAAATTTCCTTATGTTGTTCTGAGTTTACACAAATTAGTGTATCTGGATATTAGGTTCAATGAATTTGAAGGGACTGTGCCTCCACAGCTTTTTGATAAGCCCCTTGATGCTATATTTATTAATAACAATAGATTTGCTTTTGAATTGCCGGATAATTTTGGGAATTCACCGGTGTCGGTGATTGTTGTTGCGAACAATAAGTTTCATGGATGTGTGCCGGCGAGTATTGGGAATATGAGCAGGTTGAATGAGATTATTTTTATGAATAATCATTTGAGATCTTGTGTTCCGCCGGAAATTGGGTCGTTGAAGAACCTGACGGTGCTGGATTTGAGCTTTAATCAGTTATTTGGGTCATTGCCGGTTGAAATTGGAGGTTTGGTTAGTTTGGAGCAGTTGGATGTGGCGCATAATTTGCTTAGTGGGAGTATTCCGGCGAGTGTATGTTTGTTGCCTAGGCTTCAGAATTTTACTTATTCTTATAATTTCTTCTCCGGTGAGCCGCCAGTGTGTTTGGGGTTGCCGACGAGTAATGATCGTCGGAATTGTTTGCCGGGTAGGCCAGCTCAGAGGTCTGCTGCTCAGTGTAAGGCGTTCTTGTCGAAGAAGATTCATTGCAGTGCGTTTAAATGTCATCCTTTTATTCCGGCTTTGCCGCCACCTCCTCCGCCTTCACCGCCAATTCCACTGCCTTCACCGCCGTTTGTGCATTCACCGCCTCCACTACCGGTGTACTCTCCTCCTCCACCGGTTAATTCACCGCCTCCTCCGCCCCCGGTATACTCTCCTCCTCCACCGGTTTATTCACCTCCTCCTCCCCCGGTGTACTCTCCTCCTCCGCCGGTTTATTCACCACCTCCTCCTCCACCCCCAGTGTACTCTCCTCCTCCACCGGTCTATTCCCCACCTCCGCCCCCACCGGTTTATTCACCACCTCCTCCTCCACCGGTTTATTCACCACCACCACCTCCACCGGTTTATTCACCACCACCACCTCCACCTTCTCCCCCGCCACCTTCTCCATCACCTCCTCCACCACCTCCACCAATTTCATCTCCACCACCGCCGCCAATTTTGTCTCCACCCCTCCATCACCGCTGCCTTATTGTGTGCGATCTCCACCACCCCCACCACCGAATTCTCCACCACCCCCACCGCCAAATTATCCACCACCACCACCTAATTCACCTCCTCCACCGGTTCCGTATTACTACAATTCACCTCCCCCACCTTCGCCACCACACTCACCGCCTCCTCCACCTCATTCACCGCCTCCGCCACCTGCATACATTTATTCCTCACCACCGCCACCTGCTCACATTTATTCCTCACCACCACCACCACCTCCACTTGCATCCCCTCCCCCTCCACCACAATCTCCACCTTGCATAGAACCACCACCACCTCCTCCACCTTGTATCGAACTGCCTCCACCTCCCCCATCGCCACCACCACCATATATTTACAAGCCACCTCCCTCACCCTCTCCCCCACCACCACCTGTCCACTACAATCCACCACCTCCTCCATCACTTTCACCGCCCCCACCCGTTTATTACTACAATTCACCACCTCCCCCATCACCTTCACCCCCACCGCCTCCAGCTCCGGTACATGAAGGTCCATTACCTCCCGTAATAGGAGTTTCATACGCTTCACCACCTCCGCCACCATTCTATTGATTCTTACAATTTTTTTTCTCTTAACCGGCCTTCAAAACACAAGAGAGAATGAATTGAACACAACAATTATGATTTTGATCATATGTTCTTTTTTACCTAGTCCTTTACTCTTCTGCATTTGTATAAATACTGTTTATTGAATGGATGCAACAATATTCGTTGATCTTAGCATTGAATGTATATTGTGGAGATTACATGTAAGTGCAAAGGGAGAATGAAAGGGTAAAAGGAGAAAGAAAGAATATTGCTTCAAGAATTCAGCTAAAAAAAAAAAAATTATGGAAATGCTTATTACCACAACGGTACGTTCCACAATGCATTTTTGCACAATTGATGATGATATACGACCTTTCATTGATCATGATGTAGGCCCCATCATATTTCGTCGTGCTAAAGTGTGTCGTGCGATCGTTGCGTTGTTTTAGTAGAGGCATCACCTTCAAAAAAGGAATTGAGTTGTTGAATAAACATGGGAAAGAAAGCAGATGTTGATTTTGCAGGCAATTTTTATCATTTGTTATAATGTATAAAGAGAACATGATCAAAATCGACATGAAGAAGAGTTATTTATGAAGTTGAAGCTGCTCATTTCCATTCACAACCTAGTATCAGATATATAGTACATCATACCTTTTTTTATATTTATATTATATGTGTATTTTTATATTATTTCTTTTAAATTGGAGTTATACTGCTAGTATAATATGATGATCAACATTTGTTAGATTGATTGTGTTTCTTCCATTTGTTAATAATTCTCTCTTTCAACCATGTATTACTGCATTTTTTTTTTCCAACTTTATATATTGAATTTATTTTGAAAACCTGTTAGTATGATTTGATGGCAAAAGATTACAACTTGTACTTGTAGTACATTGGATGTAGCTGTGTGTTAATGTGGATATTGGATTTTCGGAAAATTCTTAGATAGAGAGTCTCTATTAGGCTCGACTGTCAGATATGCGTCATGTGAATAAACAAACAAAATTAATTTGTTTTTTGTCCATGTGACGTAAATCTGACGATCGGGTGTAATAGAGGCACCTACGTCAGATTTACCTTGGATTTTGGATCAAAAGTCAACAAACAGATAGTATCATAATACAACACAATCAAGAAACAAATTTTATATTGCTTCTATGTAGTTTTGGAATGTGAGGCCATAACTAAGATTAGAATCCCAACATTATGAAAGTAAAATAAAAAAAATGATACCAGATAAAAAACGGTAGTTTTATGGCGGTTCAACTCCATCATATCATATCTATTCAACCAATGGGAGTTTTTAAAATAATGACAAACATGTAAATTTTAGGAATAAATATTTTAAAACATCTATTTTTCTAATTTTCTATTGGTTCTGGGTCACCAAGTCACAGTGGCGGACCTACATACAGCTAGGGGGGGGGGGGGGGGGGCAATGCCCCCCCTCGATCCGAAAAAAAATGCGCACTAAAATTTGTACGATACATATAGTTTGCCCCCCCCCCCAAATTTTTTATTTGCGCTTTAAAATTTTTATTACTCCCCCCGAGAGATCACTGCGTACGTCCGCCCCCTCGCAAGTCATACTTTTAGGGCAGGACGGGGATAAAATTTGCGATAAAAATAAGTTTATCGACAAGTTTATATATATATATATATATATATATATATATATATATATATATATATATATATATATATATATATATATATATATAGTGTTAGAGATCGAAGGACAAAATAAATAAAAAACAAAATGAGAAAAAAGGACAAGAAAAAAAAATAATGGTTGAGAAGGACAAAAACGCGTCTGTTACTACTTGTGTTACTACACGTGGTTCTTTTTGGCCCATTCAATTTTGGTAATGTGGTTGCATAAGTGGGAGTGATCACATTACAAAGGAGAAAGCAATTTGAACCCACATGTTTGTTGGTTGCTACTGCTTGCTAGTCTAGTCTTAATTTTCATGAAAGTGACAAATAATTATGCATTTTCAGAAAAACAAGTTGATCCATTAAAAATAAAAAAAAAAAAAAAAAAAGGGAATCCAAATGTGCATAGATACTGCTAGTAAAAAGATCGATAAAGACGAACAATATTCATATTCATAACAGGCGGACCAACATTATCCTGTAACATGTCTTCATTTTCTATTCCAATAATGTGTGCTTATTATATCAATAGTCCCGTCTCTGCCCGTAATATCTATTCACACGACATACTTACTTTGTTAAAAAATTGTCAGGTAAAAACGTTATTGTCACTATTTCAAGTTATACATGAGCAACGTTATTGCAAATGAGTAATAATCCTCTCAAGTATTAACCTCAAGTCATTTCTCAAATACAAGTGTTTTTTTTTCTTTCTATTTTTTATGAATGATCACTTTATTACCAAGCCTTCAAAGCGGCGAAAATCCACAGGATTACATTGTGTATCCGAAAAAACAAAGAACTGTGATCTATTCTATACACTAGACAAGTCTAAGGTTTCTTGCTCTCTCAACTATATTCGATATAAAAACATAGGAAGGGGGTCGATCCTCTTCATGTCCATGTTTGAGTCTATTCCTCCACATCCAAATACCATAGATCACTTCTCTCCATACATACTTCTATTTATTTATCCGAAAATTTTTGCTCTCGTTGGAAGACATATTTAGCCGCATCCAATCCATAACAGTTGTGGTCCCAAAAAACTAACCTCTTGATCTCAAATTTCCTTAGCCCAGATGCAATCCCTTAAAGCATGTAGTGTGGTTTCATCATCATCATCATCATCATCACAGATAATACCCAGGGGATCCTCTACGACATGTCTAGAATACAACATCATATCAACAGATAACGCTTCATGTGCAATAATCCAAAATAGAAAGTTACCTTTAGTTGGTCCTTTTAACTCCCATATCTTTTTTTAGATATCTTCCAGGCCATTTCAGACTATTAACAAAACAACGTTGTTTTGAAAAAAAGATAATCTATGCTAAATAATAATCAAATTTTGAGTGTGTAGTTAGATCACTTGTATTTAATAGATCACGTAAGGCCAATACTTGAGATGATCATGATTTTCGTCATACGACATACTATTCCGAATAATATGTGTTGTGTGTGTCAATAGTAGTCCGTTTATTATTATTATTATTATTATTATTATTATTATTAGCATAACCCAACGAGGGAGCAATGAAGAAATGGGCCCAAAACTAGCCATAAATTCACATGGGCTGTTAAGGAAATCCTCAATTTATTGCGTTTCCCATCATAATCAAATGCGCTCTCACAACCCAGGACTCGGTTTTTTTTTTTTTTTTTTTATTTTTTAATGGCTAACACAATAATAATTTAAGATTGAGAGAGAACATAGAAGCAACTACAATGATACATCCTACGCATGTGTATTACAAGTCTCATAATACATTTTTATCGTCATTGATCATAATGGATCTATATCGATCAATATGAAACACAATTTAATCGACGATTGTAATTGTACAGTAAAATGTGTAGTGAGAAATAATTTCCCTAATGAAGGGGAGAAACTTACTTAAACACTTCTTAAATTTTTATGTCTAATGTGTTTGGGACAACGGAATAATTACATAGGTGAGCTACTTTAATCAAGGAAAACATTCGTGTTTAGATAAATTGAAAGTTTCTGATGCTCAAGTTAGTTTGGAGATGAATGAAAATTATAATGAGGCCAAAGATTGGTATTGCAAGTATTATTGTAATCGAAAGTAATCAAATATTTTCCATTGAATAATAGTTTGAGTACATCATTGTTTATATAGGCACACAATACTTGGCCAACAAGTAGAGGATAAATACAATAATATTAATACAAATATTTAAATAAATTATTCTTTATCTAGAGTATCCTCAACACGCCCCCTCAATCCCGTGGGAAGAGAGTGGACACGGAGATTGGCCTTGAGTGAATCGAAGCGTGGACGGGCAAGTGGTTTGGTGAGAAGGTCTACGAGCTGGTCCTTTGAGCTAAGAAACGAGATCGAGAGACGCTTTGAGGCCACTCAATTCACGAACATGATGGAAAAAATTTTGATGTGCTTAGTTCGGGCATGGAAGACGGGATTGTGAGCGAGGTATGTGGGGCCAATATTGTCACACCATAAAGTCGGAGGAGAGGGGAGGACGGCGTTCATCTTAGCAAGAAGGCTACATAACCATTGAACCTCGGCAGCGGCGTTGGAGAGGGTCTTGTACTCAGCTTCAGTACAACTTTTGGAGACATTGAGGTGTTGTTTCGAGCGCCAGCTGATCAGATTATTGCCGATAAAGATACATTAGGCACCAATGGAGCGACGATTATCAGGATCAACCGCCCAGTTAGAATCGGAGTATGCTTGGAGACGGAGAGGCGAATGCCGGGACAAGAAGAGACCCTCAGAAATAGTGTGTTTAAGGTAGCGTAGGACACGCTTGACAGCATTTCAATGGTCATCAGTCGGCAAGTGCATGAACTTACTAACTTTTGTGGACCGGAAAGGCAATATCAGGACGAGTAAAGCTGAGATACTGGAGGCCGCCGACAATAGTGCGGTATAAGGACGGGTTGGAAACGGAGACCTGCAGGCAGCAGTGATACGAGTCGAGGCGGACATGGGAGTAGGACACGGTTTGCATTTGTCCATGTCAGTACGTTGGAGGAGCTGAATTATATATTTCCATTGGGTGAGATATAGACCATTAGGTGTCGAGAGGGCCTCAATGCCCAAGAAATAAGTCAGAGTGCCGAGATCTTTGACTAGAAACTGTGAGCTAAGATAAGTAATGACCTGCGTAATAAGAGAGGAAGATGTACCTGTAATAATCACGTCATCAACATAAATAAGCAAATATACACGATGGTCAACATGAGAATAAATAAATAGTGACGTGTCGGCTTCGGATGCAGTGAAGCCGAAATGGAGGAGAACATCCGTAAGGCCAGAGAACCAGGCCCGAGGAGCTTGGCGAAGGCCGTAAAGGCTACGTTTCAGGCGGCAAACATAATCCGGATAATCCGGATGAACAAAACCCTGTGGTTGCTGCATGTAAACAGGTTCATTTAAATGCCCGTGAAGGAAGGCATTTTGAATATCAACCTGTCGGATAGTCCAACCCTGAGAGACCGCAAAAGACAGAAGAAGGCATATCATGACCGGCTTGACAACCGGACTAAAAGTATCTGTGAAGTCAACACCCTCAGCTTGGTGAAATCCTTTTGCTACCAACCGAGCTTTGTGACGTTCAAATCTACCATCTGCATGATGTTTGGTGCAATAAACCCACTTGTTACCTACAACATTCATATGAGACTGAAAAGGGACAAGATCTCAAGTATTAGTACGTAAAAGAGCATTAATCTCCTCTCTCATTGCATTACGCCAAATTCGGTGTTTGGAAGCTTCGGTATAAGAGGTGGGATCGGCATCGGATGTGGTGTTGATGAGAGCCCGAGGAAGGGGATATCAGATGAAATCGGGCATTTGAGTGGGTTTAAGAGTATTGGTTTTGGTGCGGGTGACCATAGGATGGGGTGGAGGTGGATCACGAAGGGGTGGAGTGGGTGTGGTAGACGGACTTTGGGAGATAGAAGCCGGAGAGGAGGGTGGGGATGAGGGGGAGGGGAGGGCGGGGAAGGTGAGCTATGTGCAGCCGGAGGTGGTATGGTGTGAAAGTAGGAAGAGAAGAGGAAGAAGTAGAGCCCGACATGGCCTCAATGACGACGGACATTGTTGACATCCTGAAGCGTGGGACGAAGAAGGAGAAGACGATTAGGGTTTTTTTTTGAAAGGAAGGGACGAAATCAGCGTAATATGTCACGAGAGAGAAAACCTAGCTCTGATATCATATTGTAATTGAAAGTAATCAAATATTTTCCATTGAATAATAGTTTGAGTACATCGTTTTTATATAGGCACACAATACTTGGCCAACAAGTAGATGATAAATACAATAATATTAATACAAATATTTAAATAAATTATTCTTTATCTAGAGTATCCTCAACAAGTATGATTGCCAATTTATGAGGGTTGTACCCGATGATATAATGTACGGTATAGTTTATATAGGAGAAACAAGTGCAAAGCTCCCAAGTTAGCATGGGTGTCCCTGTGGGGGGCCGACCAGGCCATGGCAACAGCCCTTCTAAATCTTTAAATATAAAGGCCCTGAAAAATAGTTGATCCAATAATATGCATATATAAATTTCTAGATTTAACTGAATCTGTAGCGCAATGTCAATGAAAAAAGTAATAGCAGCTGTGTCCAATATTATTTTTTGTGTCATATTTAGCAACTAGCATCACCATGAATAAATAATTGATCGGAGTTTGGAAATTTTCTATAAAACGTTTAGTTGTTTTGGCTTAACTTTTTTGTTACTGGTAAAAAATAAATTAAAGAACGCTCGAAATTTGTTTTTGGCTTAGGGCCTTAAAATTGAGAAGAACGCCCATGCAGGTTAGTTTCAATAAGATTTGTGCTTATCATTAATGAGACATATATCATAGAATCATATTGGTCTAATACCATGGGATCATATACCTGCATAATTCTTGATTATCAATTATACAAAACATTACTTAATAATAAAATTTCTGTAATTGGTTTGCTCAGTTTTTATTTTTCATATATAAAATATATGATTTATATCATTTTATATATATTCTTAGATGTATTATTTTCGAGTAACGCTCCATGTTGACAATATACACTGTCGGCGGCAGACCCCCTAAAACGTGAACACCGAAAATTAGGTAAATGATTAAATAATAATGCAAATGTGTAGCCACCAGCTACATGTTTTCGCCAATAATTCAATACCCACCTAAACCATTTTGTGTTTTTATTTATTTATTTATATTTTAGACAATCATGCCTTCAAAATATCCCGTGATACTGCATATTGCTATCGACAATGATATGTTACAAGCATGTGTCCAACTATATAAAGGTAATGACTCTCAACTTGATAAAAGTGAAAAGAAATTAATTGGTTGTGACATCTGGGGCGGGGCGGAGGCAGAATTATGGACGTGATTCTAAGTAAAATAAGTGTTTCGAAAAATCCGTATCGAACCGGCACATACCAATAATTAAATCAATTCCTGAACTATGAGAACAAACAACGGTTTTCTCATTAGACAGATGAATAATTTATATAGTTACTTTATTGATAGAATATTAAAATTCGATAAGGGTATTATAGCAATTACAAGCGATAACATAAGAGGGGACATGTGCCCCCTTGCAGCATGTTAAGTCTGCCCCTCTGTGATATAATGATTTGATAACTTAGGTGGTCTTTGAACACTATACCATAATTATTCCGTCAATCAAATATTTCAAAAGATTTTAATTTATTTTAAGGAAAAACAAACCTGAGCAATAATCTTTATAGGCAATAAAAAAATGTGAACATAAAAAGAAAATATTGAACAATGACTTGACAATAAGTTTATGTGGTTCGCTTAACTGACTTACGTCCACAAACAAAAAGTAAGACAATACTGCTAGAATGGAGAATATGAAAGACAACCCTCTTTAAGCCACAATTGACAAATGTCAAGGCAATAGGCTATATTAAAGTTTATACAAAGTTTTACATATTACCAAAACATATAGCCCAAAGACTATGTTTATAGAGTAGTGACACATCAACTACACAACATGTCAGAACATGTTTCACTACACATTTTTAACCATTGATTATGAAGAACTCATATCATTTAATGTGTTTTACATTTTAATCAACGGCTAAAAAGTGCGTAGTGAAACATGATGTGTAGTACATATATCATTTTCCATATTTATAGCAGCTGATGTTGGCTACCTTTTGCAAAACGAACGATGTGAGAGTTTTAACCCACAACTCCAACAAATTTCCATCTTGGATAAAGTTCAACATCCAAAAATAGTAATATTGCTCTATCTTATCCACATGCTCCCAAATCATCATACAACGCCAATTAAGTCCAAGCACTGCTTGAATTTAGCAACCAGAAGAGGCTTCATAAACATATCCGCAGGAGTGTCTTTGGCCCTGATTTTCTATACCAAAACCGCGCGCCCTTTCGGAAATTGTTTCACGAATGAATAGTTATTTCAAACCAATATGCTTTGTCCGCTCATGATACTTATGGTCCTTAATTTGTAAAGTATATAGCACTCTGACTGTCACAATGGATGATAAAGACACCTCAATGTAAGGTAAGCTCACCATTCAAATTCTTCAACCACAAAGCTTCTTTGACCGCCTCTGTCATTGCCATATACTATGCTTCACTTATAGACAAAGCACAACTTGTTGTAACGTAGCTTTCCATCTAACATCATAACCACCTATATAAAATACATAGCATGTTAGGGATCTTCTTTTGTCAAGATCTGCATCGTAGTCTGAATCCAAAAACAAACCAATGTGCCTGAATTTATATCAAACTCCAAACAAGTGTCTGAAGTACCACGCACGTATCTTAGCATCCATTTCACCACCTGCCAATGTGTTTTTCTTGGACATGATGTATACATGCTCACCACACTAATTGCATGCAAAATGTCTAGACGTGTTCAAATCATGGTGATGTATACCTCGGACCCTTAACAATTAAATTGTCAAGAACTCTAAGTAATACAATGAATAACCACGTTTAGATCTCAAAATGAAAATAAAAATAGAATAAGATGAAGGAAAAGACTTGAGCAAAAGCAGTTTAACTCAAGGACGAGACTAGAAGAACCAATTGCTATGAAGAAGCCAAAACCCTTCTAATGATTCTGAAACCAAAGTCTACAATGAAACACTTTAAGCTATGCTCACAAACTTAAAATGCACTTAACAAAAGTTGTAAAAACTCTAAGAGAAAATTCTCAATATAATTATAATTCAAGGTGTCAAATACATTTGGTGTGTCACTCCTTTTATAGGCCAAGGATGTTGGCATTTTATTTACTAGAAATAAAAGAAAATAAGAAAAAGAGAAATAACAATGAGCCTAGTCACTTTTTATGTCTAGGTGAAAAAGAAATAAAAATAATTCCCAAAATAAAAGAAATCTTCAAATCAATCATTAGTAAATAATCCACCAATCAGATTGATTGATTATCTACCAAAATAATATGAAGATTTGATGAAATCAATCACCATAAAACTCATATATTCCGTGCTATATGGCCTTGGTAGGCCTTATTGGACACCAATAATAATAATAAGACTCCAAATAAAAAAAAAATAGCAAAAAACCCATCTTTTCTTCTCTTTAGTTCTTGATCCATGCTCTTGCCCAAATGTGTTAAAATAATCAAAGTAAAAAACCATTCTCTTCATTTGGACATATACTTCATCACAGTGGGCTTCTCTTAGATCAAAATAGTCCATTGGATTACCATTGGATCGATTAAAATGTTCAAGTCCATGAGATATGCAAACAAGGACAACTTGTAATCTCCAATGAACCAACCCTCCATAATTACGTGGAACCGTAAAAATATCAATGTAAATGATAAATTATAGTTCCATAAGTTTTCCATATTGAAGGGCATGCAAATCTCATGTAAATATCTTGATATAAGCCTCCGACGGTTAACAATCATCAAAGTGAAATTGTGGACCATAAGACATGTGTAGAAAATGATGATGGCTTGATGGTCCTCCATCATATCCTCCACTTTTGAAAAGATTCGTCCTCGAATCCAAAACATCATGGATAATCTGATTACATCATCAAGATCCTGCCAACCACAACCAACAAAAACAACAAAGCTAGAACAAAAGTTTAGTGGATTAGTCCGTCTAACTTTGTCTTTAATATTCCTCTGCAATAAATCTATTCCACCGATATTATTTCCTCCATTATTAATCAAATAAATTTACTATATTTTTCGTTGCAAAATTTTCACTCAGACAAACTTTCGAAAACCTTTCCCTTTTAAGCAAACTTACTCTCATTTTCTTATCAAAAACTCCACACATGCTTAAGTTATATTGATAAAAGTATAAAGCATAAGAGTTCCGCAAAATTTCAAGTTCAGTAAGCACAACATTTTTATATAGTAGAAAACTAAAATAAAGATGATATGCTTAAGCTTTCACTTTCTCTCTAACAAAATCAATTAAATCCTTTTTGCCAAATTTACGCTTATTTTCATCACATTCAAATCTCTCAATAGAAGAACATGTCTTGGAAAATTGAGAGACATGAAAATCACTATCACCAAAATGATGAGAATTAAAGATAATTTCGTTATCACTTAGAAATGGATCTAACACTACAAGAAAATCGATTTTTAATGAGGGGAAATCCGGTCATTAAAAGTCCATTTCCCGTCATTAAAGACTTTTAATGAGAGGAAAATTACTCTCATCGCCCGTCCTTACTGCTTCTCTATATAAAGGTAAATTGTGAGAGTAAAAGGTGCCGTGGTTTTTGATGTTTTAGTGACATGTGTTTCCTCTCATTAAAAATTGTTTTGGTGACGACATATTTTGTCACAATAGTTCATTTGCCCCTCATTAAATATTATTTTTATTACGGTATATACCCTCACTAAAACACCATTTACCCCCCACTAAATCATGATCTAATGTCCAAACATCCCCTCGGGATAGCTTAACTTTCCCTCACTAAATAATGATACAATGAAAACATAGCCTCTCATTACAAGTCATCCGCCCCTCGCAATTGTTTTATTGATGACAATTACCACCATTATTAATCATGAACCTCTCTCTACATTAGGCCAACACTATTGCTAAAATAAAATTAGTGACATAGATAATAATGTTAAAACACAATCATATGAATTTCTCATGCATTAATAAGAAAGTTCCAATCTTGGTACAATTGAACAAATAATTCATATACGTACATCAAATGTATGCTTCTTTTCTACCTAGGTGCATACATATAATTACGAACATCCTTCTTCTTTTTTAACATGAGTAACTCGGTGTCCCCGAGTCCTTCCCGCATATAACCAAAAGCATTATAACTTAGAGGTCTTTTATAAGTTTATTAGAAAATAGTTATAAGTTTGAAACCAAGCACAATATCTCGTATGATAATGATGATGATAGAGACCCTAACCCCTTGGAAATCTCACATCATTTTAACTTTGAGAAATTCTTAGTTAATCCCATCCAAAAAAAAAGAGCATTGCAAACAACACATAGAAGAATATGAAATAAATACAACTTGTTGCTCGCATTCATCGTGTATAAAGTCGTTTCACATAAAATGCCCGTTTTCGTTTCTCATAGCTAAGGATATCTAACAGAATCTGGAGCTTTTTAACATGATGCCTAAAGAGTACAGAGAGAATCAAACTTTCATACATGTGATGTGCACACTTACATATGCCAAGATAGATAGCTCTCCAAATTCTTAATCACCATGGTCTAATAATAAAGTAGATGAACTCAGAATTACCTGTTTAGAATTGCTGTTGATTTAGCCCGAGATAAAGTATGGTGAAGAGGAGCAAGAACACACTGGAAACTAATGATATTGTGAGTGTAACCACATCTCTCAAATACCGACCATGCCGCCATTGTTACCCCAAGAATTCAAGCAAAGTTTTTATTCCTCCACAATTTCACATCCGCAACCGTAGAAATAACACCAATAATAGCAAAGAAAGAATCCCAAACCAAAGGGCAACGAAAAACAACAAAGAAATTTGTAAAAACAAAGAAAAAAAAACAGAAAACAAGACCGGTGACAAACGTAAAACAAAAAAAAAAAGAAAAAAAAAAAAAAACAAAGAAAAAAAAAAAAAACAAAGCAGAAAAAACAACAAGATTGCAAAACCAAAGGACACAAACCACCGGCATCCTCTTACAAAAACGGATCACGTAAATAATCCGAATATAACAAGACTCGGCTCGACAAATCCCCTCACGCTGCCTTCATTATCAACAAACAATAGCAAAACACTAAAAGAGGAATCTTATGCATCATTCTGCCAAGCATCTAGTAGAAATTTCAGATTGTTTACCTACAAAACTATCAATCCAAGGGAAACCAACTTTATCACAATTCAATGCACAAACAAAAATCAGAAGCTCTCTAAACCAGATACAATCCAAACAACACCTCAACCAAAATTTATTCATCAAACCACAATAAGTGGACATAAACGTGAGCAAGTTTAACAGATTACATATTCAAAAGAAATTATTTTTGAATTACAACTACAAACACATAAAAACAAATAATAATAGAAACCAATAAGCTGACCATTCATTGTGGCAATAAGATGGCATCCTCATATAGTACTGGCATTCCACCTGACCAGGTTTTTCAGGAAATGCTATTTCATTGTGGCTACTTTTTGAAGGAACGGAAGGAGAAGTCGATAGATACCGCTCGCATAAGCTGTGAGCGTAAGGAAATAGCTATTATAAACCATAAATGATTCATTTTGATACATAC
This sequence comes from Gentiana straminea, assembly GCA_036785695.1. Taxonomy (NCBI): domain Eukaryota; kingdom Viridiplantae; phylum Streptophyta; class Magnoliopsida; order Gentianales; family Gentianaceae; genus Gentiana; species Gentiana straminea. The sequence continues at coordinate 6,291,175 of JAVUPR010000048.1, read as the reverse complement.
TAACGATGCCACTTAGAACTTTTCGTACAAGGAATACTACTTTTCAAATTTATGGGCATCCTCATTCATGTTAGTTGTGTTATGATATTCGATCAAGCAAGCCTAGCCCTTCCTTTTGCACATACAAAAGTACTATTTTCGGATATAAAACAACCAACAACTCACAAATAGAAAACCAAGTTTTATTACCATTTCTTTAGCAGAAGTTCGCCTAGGTTCTTTGTTTTTCATCTTGATACCTTCCTACCAAACTTGAATCCTTGTTACTTCAAAACCACTAGTGCTTCATTCCTTCTTGTTCTCTCCCCGGAAAGCCACATGGTTAGGTCCAACAATTTCAAACTAATTTTTTGATATAGCTGTAATATATCGGTAATATATAAGCCTGCATTAAAATGGATATCTTGATAAATTAGATGTTTAAATGCATAATACCCGACATAGTGTGAGATTAGTACCTACTATGGTACCACGCAGAAAATGAGCTTTAAAATAATCAAAAAGTGAATCGACTTTTTAAGTTGTTAGAGAGTCATATATCCTTTCATGCTATAACAACGAGGCACTTCCATGGAAATCAACACGGTTTCTTTCTTAATTGTCACAAGACAAATAAAGTGAACAACAAGGATTACATCCCCATAAGCATTTTAGGCTTCATTTTATTATTACTAAACCTTTATAAAACAATTAGAAAACAAGAATAAAGAAACGCACCTTTAATAAACTTTCTTAAATGCATTATATGGCAAAAAAAATTACCTGGGAAGCAGGAGGAGTAGGTGTCTAAAAGAATGGGAATGAAGGAGTTGAATAAGCAGTTGCTTCAACGTCAATGGCACTATCACTACTGCGAGCGCAGCAGCAGCTCTACTCTTACTGGTACTACTAGTGATGGTGAAAGTAGCTTTGACAAACTTGTTGTTTCTTCTTTTGTTGAAAAAGACAAAGGGTTGTTGTATTCTTGTAGTAAACAAATGGTGCGCATGCACAACCCAATTCCAAGCCTTGCACAAATCAAAACTAAAATAATAAGAACCCCAACCCAAAAAAGAATTTCTAAGAAACAGGGGTCGGGAAGAGGGGGTGGGGGTCTACCTGGTGATGAGAATTGGCGATGGAGGGAGGGTTTGGATGCTGAGGTAAAATGGAGGAAGTCATTATGATTAAAGAAAAAGAAAAGAAAAGGGAGCAGATATGCAGTCATGTTCACACGTATGACTTATATTTTTTTATTAACTTTTCTTTATTGGGTAGTGTTCCATGACAATGTTTCTGTTGCACCCAAAACATACATCAGCTATAAGTTCATCCATCAAATTGTCAAGTATATGTGAAACAACAACTAGTTATTACTTAAATTTCACAACTTTCCACCATTAGGTATACTACGTCTTGTTTCTAGGATAGGATTGAATACTACATGAATGAAAACATCCTTTTTAACTAATCAAAACTTCATAATTTTAGTGATAAATAAATGTTAGATTTTATAACATAGACAAAGGCTTGTCATTGTATTAGAACTTTTCCCCCAAAAACCTTTTGCCGGTTTTTTTTTGGTTTCTGAATCTTTTATATACAAAGGCTTATCCTAAAACACAGGACACACCTATATAAGAATCCCACATGCCCAGAAATCCCAATAAAAGAACTAGCGATAAAGCAATATCATCAAAAAATCATCATAATCCATATAAAATACTCAAGATATTTGCAAAGAGAGCTTCACCTGTTTAGACAAACCAAATAAACCGCTAAGAGTCCCCTCTAATCAACTGAAAGTAAGATTGGTAAAGTTGCCCGAGCCTTTAAAACCCACAAATGCAAGTTAGCAATATTATCCAAATGAAGCTCAACTGCTCAAGTAAAACAAAACGACACAAAACCAAAAAGCAATGAATTTTAGCATATGTCTTGAAGGTATAAATTCTCATCTAACAGTAAACTAACCATCAAGTTCATCATTTTGCAGAAGAACCATACAAACCTTAAAGCTACAAGTAAGAAACACCCAATTTCAAGTAAACTTAAAAGATCGAACACATAGGAAAAATTTAGTGTAAATCCCTAACTACTGGTTCACTACACCATAGCTTCTCCTCTGCTCTACTAAGAGTCATGGTACACCTCAAACGCAACAAAGAAAAGAAAAAAAATTTAACAAAACAAAACAGAAAAACAATAAAAACTGAAATGTATACAGAAAACACATAAGGTATTATCATGCCCTCTATTTTTCATTAATCAGTAGATTCTCTGATATAAGGTGCCAATGAACTATCGTAGGACTCAAAAGTAAAGATAATTATTATTTCATACCTTTAAAACGCATGAAACCTTTCAAGAGGAACTCTGGCAGACAGGGGCGGAGGGAGGACAAAAGTTGATCCATCTAGTCCTACCACTCATCAAACCAAAATCAAATCAATAAACACGATGAGATGAACAAATAACAATATCTACAATAGATTATAATCGTACATCAAAATATGCGTAAATCAAAATATAGGATGAAGGTTTGACTAAAAATTGTTCAAAGATCCATGTAGCTCCATTATAGGGTTCTAAACGTCACCCAAACCCATTTGATTTGACATTATGTCATACAATTGTTATTATCGATAGAGCCCTACCACAACAACAATCACTAAAAAATCCCTAAATCATCAAGAACCCTAAATCAGCAAGAATGAGAGGAATTTCTTAAAAGGATGAAACAAAATTAACCTATTAAATGAACAATCCGCTGAGACTTGATGGGAGGAGAAGGGTGCTTACCTCGAAAAAATTTCCATATTGTCGCTGACATTAAAAGAGCAAAGATAAATAGATCGAAGCACTTGAAGCAGAGCGGTGGAGGGTAGATTCGCGGTGAGTAGAGCGGTGGAGAGTAGAGTCGCGGTGGGTAGGGCACCGGAAGGCAGAACGGCTGTAGGCAGAGCGGCGGAGGTCGAACAGAGAGTGCTAGGGAGTGACGGGTTGGGAAGTATTGTGTGAGAGAATGAAGGTTAGGGTTATTTAGTTGTGTTTTAAAGTAAAATGTTTTTATAAAAAAATGTAAAATGATGGTAATATTGAAGATATAAACATAAAAAATAAATGGTAAAGAAATAATGAGGGTTTTATTTAGGTACTGTATCATAATGACGGGAATTGTGATCTATAATGACAGGATATTAGAGTTGGTCATCAAGAATTATCAAAATACATTTTCCCCTCACTATAAGTACCATATAATGATTGGATTGCCTCCCGTCATTAAACTTTCCTAACTAATACCCATTTTTCTTGTAGTGTAAATAATTATGAAAAGATCTTAAGTCCTTTATTTCTATAAAACTCCTATCTTTATCTCCACAAACACCAAAAAGAGGTGGAGATTCTTCAACCTGTATAAGACATGATTTACCAACAAAAGACTGTATTTCAATCACATCAAGACTTTTACTCACATCAACATCTTCCAATTGAATCCTTTCACGAAAATCAGAATTAAGTGCTTCATGTTCCATTTGAAAAAGTTCATTATAATAAATATGAAAATTATTTTGGCCAATGGAATCATTTACAATCAATTCTTCCTCATCAAACAAAGGATTGTCATACCACTTGATTTCAAGATTTTCAACATTTATCTCCGAACACACATTAGATCCATTCTCATCCATATAATTTGTTGGATTCATTTCTAAATCATGCTCGCAATTTCCATTCAAAGAATTAAGATCAGATTCAGATTTAAGCACATCGCATCCCAAATCATTATCTTGCACCATTGGCTTATCAAATTTATTTTTTTGGCTTAAACATTTCAAATATGACTCTTTTCTTGAATTAGCCATTTTTAGTTGAGTTTCAAGAACTTGTTGATTACTCAAAGAAGTTAGTATAATGGTTTTCTTATTTTGCTTAAATCGAAACCTGTTAAGTTTACCATCATACATAGCTTCCTTTTCATTTGACCAAGGTTTTCCCAAAATTATATGACAATTAAGCATAGGGATGACATCAAATAAGATCTGATCATTGTAAGTCCTAAGAGAAAATGAAATCACAACTTGCTTTGAAACCTTAATTTCCTCAAACTCATTAAGCCCTTGTAGATTATATGGGTTTGGATGATCATAAGTTTTCAAATTAAGTTTTTCTCTAGTTTCTTGGCTTACCACATTAGATTCAAAAGTATGATCAATCCTTACCAAACAAATTCGGCCCATCACCATGAATCTTGTATAGAACTCCTCAGTTTGCAAGGAATCAGAAGACTCCACTTCTTTAACCTTACTCGCAACCACTTGTTCATGGTTCCAGTGTTGCTCGCTTTCACCAACCTGCTCACAATAAACCAAAGAAAATGCATTTTTAAAATTAGAAATCCTCACATCCTCACAAGATTTTCTTTTTCGACTAAATTTTCTCCCTCAAAATCTCTCGGATTTTCAACTTTATTTCCTCCCTCCTCATTATTCTTTTCAATTTCTTTTTTGACCCCTTTTTTTAATTTTCTTTTTCTCAACCAATTCAACCCATGCCTTTTCCAAATCAAGATTTTGTACATAATCTTTTTGTGTGAAATTTGTAGATCTAGAATAAAAAGAATCATGAGATTTACAATAAGAAATTTTGGCATTTCTTATGTGCTTATGATCAATAACTGGATCACTATATTGTTTCCTCAAATTAGGACATTTATGATCGTAATGCTCATAATCATTACAAATTAAACAATATAAATCTCTAGTTTTAAAGGAACTAGAATAAGGATATTTACAAATTGTTCCCTTTCTGGTCTTAAAATCTTCATCATGAGTATTAGGAGTTTTAGATCTCCCTTTACTAATATCAAAAGATTTTATAGAATTGTAATTAGGATTTCCCAAGAAAAGCAAAGATAATGTGACATTATTTTTTTTATTTACAAAGAAAGGAAAAAATTTAGACAAAAAGAAAATAAAAAAATCCTCACTTTCACTCTTTATTTGGGTGATTGATGATTCACTCTGGTTTTTCTCTCCGCTCTTATAGACTCACCACACAAATGCCTTTTTCCGCTCTTTCTCAATTAGAGTAATAAACGATTAAAAAATGCACAATAATATGATTGCAATGCTCTGAAAAATCACTGTATCCTTAGTCCTCAAATCACAAGAAGAGAAGGCTATGATGGATTCAAATGTGAGAAGAAAAGACAAAAGAATGGAGTAGATGTGGAAGGGATTAAAGATGTAACAAACTTGGGGCACATTTTGAGTGACTGGCCCTTTATAAGACTATTTTTTTTTGTTTTTTTCTTTGTTTTTGACTCTAAAAACTCCGAAGAACTTGGAATAGATCAGGTTATCACCTTTTAATCAGTGCCTTAAGGATTAGCACTTGAATTGGAGTTCGGTGACAACATCCTGATTTTGTCCAGAAATTCAGTCCTGCACTTATTGCCACGTGCAGCCCAAAGAAAAACGAATTTCAACTGGAAGCGAAAAGGAAATTTGTAGAATAATGAGTTACGTAGATGATACCGAAAATTCAGATTTTTTGGACTTGGTTGAACAAACAATCGTTGTTTGTCAACTGACTCAATCTGTCAAAATTTTCCAGAATTGTAGCAGTGACTTATTTTGCCGATTGTGATCACACTACGACGAATATGGAAAAAATCAAAAAATAAAAGTTGTAGAATAGACAATTTCCTATCACACCACCAATTTTCAATGAATTTGGAATTTTATAACCCACTCAAACGAAATTCGAAAGAAGATCTACTACTGCAGAATTTCAGAACAGAGTATTCTGTGTTGGGGTGCAGTTTTCATTATGATTTGATTCGATTTTTAGATGCAATAAAAAGAGAAAATGAATATCAATTGGTGATTTATATGTGATACAAATTTCAGATTTTTGTTTGAGCTTTTATGGGTATTAAACGAATTGAAATAGAAACGAGTGTCAAATCAGCAACACCAATACAAATGGATTGAACCACTTGCTCTGATACCAACTGATGTATACCTCGGACCCTTAACAATGAAATTGTCAAGAACCCTAAGTAATACAATGAATAACCACATTTAGATCCAAAAATGAAAATAAAAATAGAATAAGTTGAAGGGAAAGACTTGAGCAAAAATAGTTTAACTCAAGGATGAGACTAGAAGAACCAATGACTATGAAGAAGCCAAGGCCCTTTTAATGATCCTTAAACCAAAGTCTACAATGAAACACTTTAAGCTATGCTCACAAACTTAAAATGCCCTTAACAAAAGTTGTAAAAACTCTAAGAGAAAACTCTCAATATGATTATAATTCAAGGTATCAAATACATTTGGTGTGCCACTCCTTTTATAGGCCAAGGATGTTGGCATTTTATTTTTTTGGAAATAAAATAAAATAAGAAAAAGATAAATAACAATGAACCTAGGCACCTTTTACGTCTAGGTGAAAGAGAAATAAAAATAATTCCTAAAATAAAAAAAATCTTCAAATCAATCATTAGTAAATAATCCCCAATCAGATTGATTGATTATCTACCAAAATAATATGAAGATTTGATGAAATCAATCACCATAAAACTCATATATTTCGTGTTATATGGCCTTGGTAGGCCTTATTGGACATCAATAATAATCATACGACTCCAAATAAAAAGAAAATAGCAAAAAGCCCATCTTCTCTTTTCTTTAGTTTTTGATCCATACTCTTTGGCCCAAATGTGTTAAAATAATCAAAGTAAGAAATTATTCTCTTCATTTGGACATACACTTCATCACAGTGGGCTTCTCTTAGATCAATATAGTCCCACTGGATTACCATTGGATCGATTAAAATGTGCAAGTCCATGAGAATATGCAAACCTACCGAGTTTTGCCCAAATAAAGGACAACTTGTAATCTCCAATGAACCAACCCTCCATAATTATGTGGAACCTTAAAAATATCAATATAAATGATAAATTATAGTTCCATAAGTTTCCCATGTTGAAGGGCAAGCAAATCTCATGTAAATATCTTGATATAAGCCTCCGACGGTTAACAATCATCAAAGTGAAATTGTGGACCATAAGACGTGTAGAAAACGATGATGGCTTGATGGTCCTCCATCACATGGCATACATGAGACTTCTGACTGCACTCGAATATAGAACATTCTTCATAAACATCTTATCTTCATATGATTTTGGCGATTGAGTATATGATACTTTAATATGACTAGCGAATGGAGTACCAACAAGGTTGGCATTTTTCATGACAAATCTCTCTAAGACTTTCTCAACATAAATCTTCTAATGTAGGTATAAATTTTCATCTTTATGATTCCTTCGATCTCCATGCTAAGAATTTTGTAGGATGCTCTTAGATCTTTCATCTCGAATTCACAACTCAATTTTATCTTAGATTCTATTGATCATGGAGCTAGCATGAATTCATACTTACTCTAAGATCTTTTTAATATATATGGTCATCTTTCAACGGAGATTTACATTAACCACAATACGAATGGCTTTTTTAGGGGTGATTTTAAAATGCCATATAATTAGACGATGGTGTGTTTTATGCCTTCTTAACATTTAAGACGCTTTTTTTGCCAAAAGATTATATGTACTAGCTCAGTCCCATAAAAATATTCATTTTTTTGAAAAGAAAATTGTCCTATAAAAATTGTCCATTTAGAAAACCAATACATCATTTAATACATTTTTTACAAACATTTCTTATCATAACATTTAATATTTATATGCTCATTTCATATTCCAAAAGAGTATTTATGATGTGATAGAGACATATATATAATTAGTATTTAATAATATAATATATTAATTGTTTTTTTTAATCTATATACATAACAAAAAGTAGAATATTAATTGTTTTTAATCTTTATACATAACAAAAAGTAGACACTTTTATGATTCTGACGTTTCAAGACGCTTCTACAATAAATGAAATGTGGCATTTGAAAATGCGCGCTCATACTCTTGGAAATTTATAGACAACACATCCCTCCTTTTTTCCAGCTAAAAAAAACTTATGTTTCACAATACAAATGATATATACATACAAATATACACAACATTTTCCGGTTAAAATAAGCATATCCAAATCGTATACATATATTCTTCTAAAAAAAGCGTACATATATATAGTATCCAAATGATTACCCATAGGGGCGGATCTATCAAGAGGCAAGGGGCACATGCCCCTTAAGTTGTCGTTTGAAATTACTATAGTACCCTTGTCAAGCTTTAATATTTTATCAAATAAGTATTTATATAAATTATTTGTCTACATTCTAAATAAATATGCTTTTGCTGCAATGGTTCAAGGTTTGATTTAGTAACCGGGAGGAGTTTCGATCCCTGCTTGGTATGTTTTTTTTATTCTCATCCTTATTTTTTGTTTTTCCACATATCTTATATTTTCATCTTAATCTCTTTCGTTTTTCTTTTTTGTTTTTCCATGTATCTCATTTTCATTTTTATATCTTATCTCTTCATCTTTATCTTATGTTTTTCTAATTTTTTTTTTATGTATATTTATGGATTTTTTTCCGGAATACACATTTTGATTATTTAGAGTCACGCTCACTTGATGTGTATTTTTACGGATTTTTTCGGAACACTTTTTACTTAGAATCCGCCCCCATTGATCATAATCCTGCCTTCGCCCCTGATTACCCATAGTCCCAAAAGATCCATTGTTGCTGGCGTAACTCTCTTTCTCTTTTAATTGTTCTTTCCTCAAAGACCTAGAGTTGAAAAGATGAAGGGTATTAGTGGCAATAACGGATAGTTTATCTGTTGATGTACGTGTCTTTTCTGTTATACCTAGATTTGTGTGTCAGAATGATGTTATATTTTGTGCACTATTGCTATTTTCAATCTAATGAAGGATTAGCCTTCCTTAGTTTTCTTTCTGTTAGTCATAGAGCTCAGCTCCTTCTTTGCATGATTCATCTTTCAAACTTGGTATCGGTGTAAGAAGACCGACGTTATGAGTTCAGGGACCTTTACATCTCCGGCCACTGTGGGAGCTACGGCAACGATGCCATCGTCGGAAGCAGTTTCACAAATCGGGTCGAAGCTCCATCAACTCCGGTGACTGAACCCAGAGTTCAAGTTCCAGTGGGATCTTTCTTTGGATCACTTCCTTATCCAGGATTCGTGTGCCCACCACCGGTCTACTCAGGTGGAATCTCCTTCTCTCAGATCACAGGTTCCGTAATTCCACCATATTTTCCTTCCATGTTTTCTGCTCCCGGATCTTCTTCACCGGGTCCATTTTCACACAATGGGTCACCATTAAACACTCGATCTCACTCAAACATGCACTGTAAAGTTGACTCGTGATAATTACCCGTTGTAGAAGTACACCGTTCTTTTTAGTTTCGAGGACATAAGCTGGATGATTTGTTACTGGGAACAAGACCTCAACCACCAGAATTTTATTTGGAAATACTGTGAATCTAGCAACAGAAGAGTGGAAGACAACATATTAGTTGCTATTGGGGTGGCTTCTAAGTTCTATGACCGAGCAAATTTTGATTGAGGTAATGGGATGTGAGACCTCTCATCAGATTTGGTATACCCTTGAAGTTTTGTTCAATAACCAGTCGGAAGCTCGAAGGTTAGAGTACAAGAATTCTCTAACTAGATAAAAAAGGTTCCAAATCCATGAGTGACTACTTGGCCCAGATGAAATCCCTAAGTGACAATCTTGCTGCTGCTGGCTATCCAATCACTAAATCCGAATTGATTCTGGCTACCTTGATAGGATTGAACAAGGATTATGAAGCCGTTATAGTTAACATCACCTCAAGGGTAGAATCACTCATATGGCCAGATGTTCAATCACAACTTCTTATACATGAACGTCTGTTGGCAATGTTCAATCCTACTATATCTATTGGTGGCTCTAGCACTCAAACAAATGCATTTGCTCACATTGCTACTTATGGCCAAAACTTTAATTCTGGAAACAATCCAAGACCTAGACCTGGTGGTAACAGTGGACAAGGTAATTCTAGAGGCAGAGGGGTGGTAGAGGTGGTAGGAACAGAGGTGGTGGAAGATCTGTTGGCATAAATGGCCCCAAAATGACATGTCAGATCTGTGGGAAGAATGGCCATACTGTAATAGACTGTTGGCACAGGTTTGAGCATGATTTCCAACCTCCATCTGGTGGTGCTGCAACTGGAGGACCAAATCAGATTTCAGCTTTTGTTGCTACACCAAACACAGTTGCAGATAACTCATGGTATATGGACAGTGGGGCTACAAACCATGTCACCTCAGACCTGAGCAACATGACACTGAACAACAACTATAATGGTAATGAATCTTTGATTGTTGGAAATGGTGAGCAATTACCAATCACACATATAGGTCATATTGTTTTGCATACTCCTCATAAATCATTGCAACTGAAAAATGTCTAACATGTACCACAAATCACTAAAAATCTCTTGAGTATTTCACAACTTATCACTGATAATTGTATCACTGTTGATTTTGATGGTTTGTGTTGTTTTGTCAAGGACAAAATTACAGGGACAATGCTTCTCAAAGGTCAGCTCCAGGATGGTCTGTACAAGATGGTTCTACCTCCTGATGAGTCAATTCAGACCTCCCTTCACTCCAAACAACTATCTACTTGTTTTTACATTTCCAAAAGTTCAGTGACTTGTAATAATCTAGATAAAAACCCTGATGTTTGACACAAGAGACTTGGCCATCCATCCAATAAAATTCTAAATTCTGTCATGACTTTGTGTAATATTAAACCTGTTGGAAGATTATCCTTTTGTGAATCGTGTCAATTTGGTAAAAGTCATAACTTGTTTCATTCTACTTCTACTTTTCATGCTGATGTTGAATTTGACTTGATCTATATAGATTTGTGGGGACCTTCTCCTGTCAGGTCCATTGAAGGATACACCTATTATGTTCATTTCATTGATGATCACACTAGGCACACTTGGATTTATCCACTTAAATCCAAGTCTGAGTCATTCACTAGTTTTTTAGAAATTTAAGGCTCTTGTAGAAACTTAGTTCTCTAGTAAAATTAAATGCATACAATTTGATTGGGGGCTGAGTATAGGGCCTTGTCAAATTTGGGATCAGAGATGCAGTGGATCATGCAGATCCTGAGAGAAATCAAGTTTCCTCTTCCAGCAGTGCCAATTCGTGGTGTGATAACACAGGGGCAACTACCTTGGCACAAAATCCTGTGTATCATGCAAGGACAAAGCATATTGAAGTGGATGTACACTACATTTGAAATCTGGTGTTGGAAAAGAAGCTAAGAGCCTGTTACATTCCTTCATCAGAACAGATAGCTGATATATTTACTAAGCCATTGCCTATCACAACATTCTGGACTTTTAAAGAACAAACTAAATATTTTAGAACCACATGTTAGTTTGAGAGGGGGTGAAAAGATGAAGGTATTAGTGGTAATAACGGATAGTTTATCTGCTGGTGTGTCTTTTCTGTTAGGCCTAGATTTGTGTGCCAGAATGATGTTGTATTCTGTGTACTATTGCTATTTTCAATCTAATGAAAGATTTGCCTTCCTGAGTCTTCTTTCTGTTAGTCATGGAGCTCATCTCCTTCTTTGCATAATTCATCTTTCAAACTGTAGCGTGTAAAATGGACTTTGATCATCTCCAATACACTTGTCCGTCAAGTGCAATATTACAAACAAAACGACGTCGATTCATGTATAAAATTTCACATAAAATGACATTTTTATCCATATATTTTTTGCACTTGTTAATTAAATGCATTAGAGGAGATATTTTTCCGTGTAAAACCCAAAATGAAAGGCATGTGAACATAAAAGCGGATAAAAGCATATATTTTTTTGAAAGGATAAAAGCATATTAGTTCAAATTATATGACATCATGGAAAATGACATAATATAATAAAAATCATTCTATATGGAATGATTAAGGAGTGGTTAAAAAGCGTTACGCTCAATTCACAGCAAAATTTAAAATATACAATAATTACGTTTAGAGAATAGCTTGGGCGGTGCAATCTGCTCAATTATTTCAAAAAGGATAAAGACTTATTCTTTTTTTTTTTGTTGTTGATATTATTAACTATATATAATACTCCATCCGTTCCTATTTAAACCGTAGTTGTAAACACATATATTAAAGATTGTTAATACTTTGACTTAACATCAAAATGATAACTACACCATTGAATATAATTAATACAGTGTTGTTTTCTATCTTTCATCATTTAATAAATAAAGGTAGATGTAGAAAAATACAATAAATAATACTTTAAAAATATAACTACGACAGATAAAAATAAAATTTTACTTTTGACCACTACGACAGTTAAATGAGAACGAAGTAAGTATAAATTAAAAACAAAGAAAATTAACCCCATTTGTTATATATATGAAAAACACCAAATCCCTGATTAATATCTCCACTCATTTTGTGGGATCGGGCGAGTGGGGACACTCAGGTTAGGGCGTAACTTTTTTTATGGAAAGACACCAAGTCATGTGTAGCCGTTGATCATAATGGATTAATTCACTGATTAATTAGATGACTTCATATATGTGATATTTGTGTTTTTAACGTGTGTTTCAATTTTCAACCTAAACTCTCCATTATTTCAACAAGTAAAGCCTATATATATTTACGAGGTAAAAAGTTATTATTATAATTGGATGTGATATATCATCACATTACATTAAAATATACTATGACATTGTTGTATTTGTCTCGATTATTCGGGTTAGGTTGATGGGATAAGAGAGCTCGGACCATATATACTATGATGTATTGTGATATAATGTATTTATTTTAGTAAAGATAATTTGGTAACTACGGATAGAAGAAAGAACCCTAGATTGGACTATAAATATTGTACCATTATATTGTTGAATGATATGAAAAATATTTCCCGAACTTCTTGACATGGTATTAGAGTGATAACCGAAAAAAAATTCGCTGATTTTTAACCGTTCAACAGAAACTTTTCGGCGACGATCGGACATAGAAACGAACTCCGATTGTGACGAAATTCAGAGGGTGTTGTTTTTTTTTGTGAAATCGACGTCAGTTGTGAATGCTAAGATCGATACTTCTGAGCAAGCAGAGCTTTCCATTGTCAGCCCAGCCCAATGGAAAAGTATCGTTGATTTGCTCAAACCGAAAGATCGACTATCAGCTCACTCGTGCGTGGATCGTTGACACAGGATCGACACATCACGTGACCGGTTCTTTTGAGTCCCTCGTTGATCCTAGACCAATTGTTCAGTGCCCGATTGGGTTACCCGAGGGGAGTTCATCGGTGGCGACTCATGAAGAGAGTGTTATATTGCCCGGAAATTTATGCTTAAAAAATGTCTTATACGTGCTAAAATTGAATTGCATTTTGCTCTCGGTTACCCAATTACACGATGATAATGATTGTGTTTTACAACTTACGGAAAATTATGTGTTATGCAGGGCTGAGTGACGAGGATGCTGATTGGACTAGCAGAGCGTGTGGATGAAATTTTTCTGTTCTTAGGCGTTCCGGATGTACGGGTTTTGGCTATTGATGACGGGAAATTTGCAGATTCGTGGCACCGGCGTTTGGGTCACCCTTCCAAAAGGTCCTTAAGAATAATCCTAATATTACTGTTTCCAAATATTTGAATAAAGATGGTTGTGATGTCTGTTTTCGGGCTAAGCAACATTGTGAATATTTTACTCTGAGTGAGAGTTGATGACGGTCAATTTGGTATCATATTTTACTATCAACTTACCCTGGATTTGTGTTCTCAATGGTGATAATATGTATGAAAACATGGGTTAATTAGCTAAATGTGATTAAGCCACGTCCGGGGTGACTAAATTGGTATTATGTGTATTAACCGTGTATTTTATGCGTTATTGCCATAAATAGAAGCTACTAAGTGTGTTATGGTTTTATTGACAGATGAACGAGTGTTTGGAGCATCATTTGGGCTGAATGAGAGAGTCAATTGATGAAGAAGTGAACGGAGCTGAAGGTTGAAGTGTTTCGAGCGGAGATTGGACCCGAGAATCTGATTGGTCAACTTGCAATGCAGTTTCCGAAGCCTTACAAGACGAATTGGGCTTGAACTTTTACGACAGTTGTAGGTCTTGAAACGAGGATTCCATCGCACTTTGAATCACTTAAATTGGAGTTACGTAGGCCAAGTTATGGTCCAAATAACGAAGCTGATGAAAGTATTGGGCCTAGGGTAATCCAGAACCTTCCCAGTTAAGTCGGCAGAAGAAAAAGTACAAAAATACCCTCGATTAATCGGGAGTTGCCTCCGATTAATCGAGCCCCGTAATCTTCCAGAAACGCGTTTTCTTGTCCTCCACGGATTGGGTTTACCCCTAAATCGGTTTATTCACCTATATAAGGCCATTCAGAGCTACAAAATTGTATTCTTCATCCATTATATTAGTTATTCATCTACTAGGATACAATGCAGTCCTTTGGTGAATAAAATCTTATTTTCTTTTCTCCTTTTCTTTTCTTGCAAATAAATCACGAGTCTTTCGTTATTGAATTGTGCTTGGTTTACGATCATCATTGATCAATTCGAATCGCCGAGAGAGAGATAGGATTGATGATAGATCTGTTCTTCGTTATGGGTGAGATCTATTCCAATGTTTTATTTTGTATCTTAGATGTGATCTTGTTCTTGTGATAGATCTAGATTATGCTTGCATCTAATCAACTATGAATTAATTAAACGAACCTTAGTCTTTATTATTCGATTCGTTCATATCACACGCATAATTATAGGTTGCGTTCTCTCGATTAGACGACTGTCTTTATCGACTAATCAAGACACCTAGTAAATCCTAATTCTGTGGTTCGGCGTCAGCTACGTTGATCGACATGATTAGTTAAAACGATTAATTAGGTCTGGCCAATCTAATTTTCGTACATCGTAAATTAACATGAAGGACTGTTAGTGTTAATTAGGACATTGTCTTGATGGATCCCTAGGAACGTGCTAGTCATAGTCGATAGTTGCTTAGGGAGGTTCTCAGTCTTGAGCCGGCATCTCTAAAACTTATTGCGTATGAACTAATACAACCAACGAAGGAGGTTAGTTGCATATAGATTGCCTGTTGTCCTTACAGTGGAAGTAGATAGGGTTAGGAGATTGCACCCGTAGCTTAATCACAAATATGGATCAGATAAGGATTAAGGAGAGATTAGTTGTGAATAGTTTGGTTAATGCCTTTTCAATATATGATTGACAATGGGTTATTTGCATCTGTTTTATTTACTGTTTATTTATGTTGGTCAACGACCACCCCTATCTGGTTGACCTATAAATTGTGGTGATGTTTAACATAATTAAATAATAGTCTCTGTCCCATACTCGCCCTTGCTATTCTACGATTGACCTAGTCCTCTTGCTAGTATTAAGCGACTTACACGCGATCAAGTTTTTGGCGCCCTTGCCGGGGACTACTTATTTAATTGTTAGGCGTAGCCATTAATTTATAGTTAACATTTTTTATCTTTTTTTTTTCTTTTCGATAATTGAATAAAATTGTGAAGGTTTTTTTTCGTCCATGTTCCTGAGGTTGTTGAGCAAAAGATGTGCGGGAGTTTTTTTTTTTTTTACTTCGCATGATTATTCGGTTATTATTTTGAGTCTTGAGTCTTTTTATTTTATTTGGAGTCTTGTAATAGTTTTATTGTGTTTAAGTAATAAAAGTGTTATGTATTGGCTTAAATTGTTTATTGCACTTCTTCTTTTTAGTTATGCTATTTACTGCCACATGACATAATGATTT
Source organism: Gentiana straminea (assembly GCA_036785695.1). Lineage (NCBI taxonomy): Eukaryota > Viridiplantae > Streptophyta > Magnoliopsida > Gentianales > Gentianaceae > Gentiana > Gentiana straminea. Next base: position 6,275,373 of record JAVUPR010000048.1, on the reverse strand, counting down.
GGTTACTTATTCGTGTCTCACGGTACTAATGGCCTTTGCGCAAGAATTGTTTGTATTAACTGACCTAGTGCATATTATTCCTTTGGAGAAGACAACTTTAGTTCCAGTTCATTGATATGATTCGCTTTAGACAGTTAGCCGAGTTCTTCTATTTTACAAAGCTAAGTGTTCTTCTTCTTCCTACTTTTTTTGCTTTAAATTCCACATTGGGGGACAATGTTGAGTTTTAAAGTGAGGGGTAGGCATAACACTTAGTTTGAAAAAATTGGGACACACTTACACTTACTTCTGTGAATTTCGATTTTTTGAATTGAATGAAATAGAGTCCTTAAATCGTTGAAATTGCTTAATTACATACTTAAGTTATTAATGATGAATAAGGAGTTTGTCCACTATTTGAAGTAGTGGTTTATTAATCATCTATCTTGTTGTGGAATCAACTTTTTTAAGCACGTATAACCCACTTCTTCAGTGTGCAGATAGATGACGCATTATTCAATTTAGTATGAAAGAATGAGCGTGTGTTATGTTGCATGAAGTAGTGACTTATTAATTATTATTTTACCGTTGCATTCAATTTTTTAGCACGCAATCTGAGTGAGAAGTATTTGGATAAGATGAAGAGTTATCTTAGACCGAGAATCGATATTTATCGGTGGATATACTTTAACCAATTGTTGTAGGATGATGGTAGCAACAATGATGCCACAAAAGGTAAAACGGGATACAACGGGCTTGCGAGAGTGAGAGAAAGAAGTGTGAAATCTGCCAAGCGAAGCCGATAGAGCGTAAAACGCACGGCTATTGCAGAAAAAAATAATTAAAAAAAAAAAATATAATAAAGGCAGTGAGGGAAGCGAACTCGTAGCAAAAAGGGCACGACCTCGCATAAAAAACAAACAAACGAGGAACTAAGAGTAATACTCGGACCCCAAGTCCGCCGGCCCAAGTAAGGTTTCATGTTGTTTGCCTGAGTCTTAAGGCAAGGGGAGCGAGTGTGCACATTGATAAGTAAAGGTTGTGGGGTCGCTATAACTTCATTCTTTTCTTGAATGCATTATCACAAAAGATTTATCACACGACACATTGATGCATTGGTAGGTGATGATTAATGGGGAACTTATGGATTTGTGCATGATGCATGTTTTGCCTGAAATCCTTATTGATATAATGTGATTCTGTCTGCGTCACTTTGTTTGAGAGTTATTCACACACACATCGGTTCTACTATGAGATAGTGCTTAATGGATTACTGATGGATATGTGTTGACCCTCATCTTATTTAGAATTCTTGAATGAGTCTGTTCTTAATTAGTTTGTAGTTGTTTTTGGGGTTTGTTTGAATTAGTTTTTGCCCGGGACGATCAAAAGCTAAGTGGGGGGTAGTTGATGACGGTCAACTTGATATCATATTTTACTATCAACTTACCCTGGATTTGTGTTCTCAATGGTGATAATATGTATGAAAACATGGGTTAATTAGCTAAATGTGATTAAGCCACGTCCGGGGTGACTAAATTGGTATTATGTGTATTAATCGTGTATTTTATTCCTTATTGCCATAAATAGAAGCTACTATGTGTGTTATGGATTTATTGACAGATGAATGAGTGTTTGGAGCATCATTTGGGCTGAATGAGAGAGTCAATTGATAAAGAAGAGAACGGAGCTGAAGGTTGAAGTGTTTCGAGCGGAGATTGGACCCGAGAATCTTGTTTGGTGATCTTGCAACGCAGTTTCCGAAGCCTTACAAGACTAATTGGGCTTGAAATTCTGCATAAAAGTTGTAGGGCTTGAAACGAGGATTCCATCTCACTTTGAATCACTTAAATCGGAGTTACGTAGGCCAAGTTATGGTCCAAATACTGAAGCTGATGAAAGTATTGGGCCTAGGGTATTCCAGAACCTTCCAAGTTAAGTCGGCAGAAGAAAAAGTACAAAAATACCCTCGATTAATCGGGAGTTCCCGCCGATTAATCGAGCCCCAGAATCATCCAGAAATGTGTTTTCTTGTCCTCCACGGATTGGGTATACCCCTAAGTCGGTTTATACACCTATATAAGGCCACTCGGAGCTACAAAATTGTATTCTTCATCCATTCTATTAGTTATTCATCAACTAGATACAATGTAGTCCTTTGGTGAATAAAGTTTTATTTTCTTTTCTCCTTTTCTTTTCTTGCAAATAAATCATGAATCCTTCGTTATTGAATTGTGCTTGGTTTACGATCATTATTGATCAATTCAAATCGCCGGAGATAGATAGGATTGAGGATGGATCTGTTCTTCGTTATGGGTAAGATCTATTCCAATGTTTTATTTCGTATCTTAGATTTGATCTTGTTCTTGTGATAGATCTAGATTATGCTTGCATCTAATCAAATATGAATTAATTAAACGAACCTTAATCTTTATTATTTGATTCGTTCATATCATACGCATAATTATGGGTTGCGTTCTCTCGATTAGACGAAGGTCTTTATCGACTAATCGAGACACCTAGTAAATCTTAATTATGTGGTTCGGCGTCAGCTACGTTGATCAACATGATTAATTAAAATGATTAATTAGGTCTGGCCAATCTAATTTTTGTACATCATAAATTAAAATGAAGGACTGTTAGTGAAGTGTTAATTAGGATATTGTCTTGATGGATCTCTAGGAACATGCTAGTCATAGTCGATAGCTGCTTAGGGAGGTTCTCGGTCTTGTGCCGGCATCTCTAAAACTTATTGTGCATGAACTAATACAACCAACGAATGAGGTTAGTTGGATATATATTGTCTGGTGTCCTTACAGTGGAAGTAGATAGGGTTAGGAGATTGCACCCGTAGCTTAATCACAGATATGGATTAGATAAGGATTAAGGAGAGATTAGTTGTGAATAGTTTGGTTAATGCCTTTTCAATTTATGATTGACCATGGGTTATTTGCATCTATTTTATTTACTGTTTATTTATGTTGGTCAACGACCTCCCCTATCCGGTTGACCTATAAATTGTGGTGATGTTTAACATAATTAAATATTAGTCTCTGTGGGATCGACCTTGACTCGCCCTTGCTATACTACGATTGACCTAGTCCTCTTGCTAGTATTAAGCGACTTACACGCGATCAAGAGTCGTGCTAGTTGTATTTTTCAACTTGTTCATTGTGATTTGTGGGGACCTTATGGTACTTTTTCTACGTGTGGTGCTACTTATTTCTTGACTCTTGTTGATGATTATTCGCGCTCCGTTTGTGTTTACTTACTTTTAAATAAGTGGAGGTTGAAACAGTATTTTTTGACTTTCTTGCTTTGATTTCACGACAATTTGATATTACTATTAAACGTGTTCGTAGTGATAATGGGACTGAATTTCGGAAATTGCTTCCTTACTTTTGTGAACAAGACATCATTTTTGAAACTTCATGTCTAGTTACCTCACAACAGAATGGCCGTGTTGAACGTAAACACCAACATATTTTGAACGCTGCCCGGGCCCTTCGCTTTGAGGGTCACTTGCCACCTAAATATAGAGGAGAGTGTGTGTTAGCGGCCTCCCATATTCTTAACCATACCCCATCAGGTGTTTTGAATTACAGGACTCCTTATGAAGACCTTGTTTGGAAAGCCATCCGATTAATCGATGCTTCGTGTTTTTGGTTATTTGTGTTAGGCCCATGACCACCACCACTCGAATAAGTTTCACAACCAGAGTCGTAAGTGTGTTTTCTTGAAGTATCCCTTTGCGAAGAAAAGGTGGACTTTGTATGACCTTGAAACTGAGGAGATTTTGTGTCCCGAGATGTGAAATTTTATGAGCACGTTGTTCCCTTCCATCAGCCCGTGGAGGCCTTGCCTTCTTCTCTCCCTAATAATATACTACATGATGTTATAGTCTACGATGATGAACGTAAACACCAACATATTTTGAACGCTGCCCGGGCCCTTCGCTTTGAGGGTCACTTGCCACCTAAATATAGAGGAGAGTGTGTGTTAGCGGCCTCCCATATTCTTAACCATACCCCATCAGGTGTTTTGAATTACGGACTCCTTATGAAGACCTTGTTTGGAAAGCCATCCGATTAATCGATGCTTCGTGTTTTTGGTTATTTGTGTTAGGCCCATGACCACCACCACTCGAATAAGTTTCACAACCAGAGTCGTAAGTGTGTTTTCTTGAAGTATCCCTTTGCGAAGAAAAGGTGGACTTTGTATGACCTTGAAACTGAGGAGATTTTGTGTCCCGAGATGTGAAATTTTATGAGCACGTTGTTCCCTTCCATCAGCCCGTGGAGGCCTTGCCTTCTTCTCTCCCTAATAATATACTACATGATGTTATAGTCTACGATGAGGACTTAAGAGTTTCTCTTTATTCACCCGGTAGTCCTCCGGTGCCGGATTCACCAGTTGAGGGAGGGGGAATGCACGAGACAATTGAGACAGTTGAGCTAGCACCTTCACCGCCACACCAAAAACCAAGTGAAGGCGTGGAAGAATTGGGTCGGGGTAAACGACAAAAAATTCCAAATTCACGGTTTCAGGATTTTGTGATACATACTCTGGTTGACAAGAAAAGTCTTACTCCACGCTCTTCCACTCCAGCTTGCATCCTCATGTACTCTGTATCCTCTTATGCATTTTGTTAATTATGATTTGTTTTGTAATAAGCACCGGAAGTATTTCATAGCTATCACTGTTGGAAATCCTCCAAAATCTTTTAAGGAGGTAGTTAAACATGAGGGTTGGCATAAGGACATGTTTGAAGAAGTTCGGGTTCTAGAAGAACGGGGTACATGGGTATTGCAGCCACTCCCTCCCGGGAAAAAGGCATTGGGAAGTAAGTGGGTGTATACATAGAAATTTGATGAACGTGGGACCTTGCAACGGTTGAAAGCCCGGTTAGTGTCTTTCGGGCATCATCAAGAAGAATGAATCGATTATACTGAGACATTTGCTCCTGTGGCAAAGATGGTTACCGTACGGACGTTCCTCAGTGTCGCTGCACTGAAATGATGGGATATTCATCAGATTGATGTGCATAATGATTTTCTGCATGGTGATTTACAGGAGGAAATTTACATGAAGATTCCACCCGGTTTTGAGAAGAAGGGCTCGAACTTGGTTTGCAAGATGCGTAAATCTCTATATGGTTTGAAACAGACACCGAGATGTTGTTCACAAAGTTTGCTTCTGTATTGAAAGATTATAGATATCGTCAATCGTACTTAGATTATTCGTTATTTACCTTGCATCGAGATGGTATTCATCTGAACGTGCTTGTGTACGTGGATGATATGATCATTGCCGGGAACGATAAGGTGGCTATGACCATCTATACAGAATATTTGGGGAAGTGCTTTAAGATGAAGGATTTAGGAGTTATGAAGTACTTTCTCATGATAGAGGTGGCACGGAATAAACACGGGATTTTCTTGAATTAGCGGAAATATACCTTTGATATAATTCATGAAGCAGATTTACTCGAGAGCAAGCCAACTGATTTTCCTATTGATCAGAATCACAAGTTGGCCCTTCCACTGGGGCATTGTTGAGTGATCCTGCACGGTATCATCGTCTGATTGGACGACCAGACATGGCGTAATCACTCCATGTCTTGTCTCAGTTTATGCATGCTCCTCCGTTGATCACTGGGAAACAGCGTTACGACTTGTTTGTTATTTGAAGAAACATCTTGGCCAAGGTATTTTGTTGTGATAAGATAGTTCTCTTCTTCTCGAGGGTTGGTATGATTTTGATTGGGCGAGTTGCCCTCTTAATCGGCGTTATTTGAGTGGTTGGTTTGTGTTCCTTGGTCTTTCGCCTATCTCCTGGAAGTCCAAGAAACAAACTACGGATTCACGGTCTTCTGCGGAAGCTGAATATCGATCTATGGCATCTCTTACGTGCGAGTTAAAGTGGTTGAAGCAGTTGCTAGCCGACCTTGGTGTACGACATCCCCCCAGTATACGCTTATTATGTGATAGTCAATTGGCAAAATATATTGCTCAGAATCTGGTATTTCACGAACGCACGAAACACATTAAGGCGGATTGTGATTTCGTGCGTGATGCTATTACGGATGAGTTAATTCTTCCATCGTATGTGCCCACGAGGCATCGATTGGCGTATATCTTTACGAAGGCATTGGGTCATCAACAGTTTGAGTTCTTATTGTGCAAGCTGGGCGTTCAAGATCTTCATGCTTCACCTTGAGGGGGGTATTACGATGTATTGTGATATAATGTATTTAATTAGTAAGGATAGTTTGGTAATAACGGATATAAGAAGGAACCCAAGATTGGACTATAAATATTGTACCATTGTATTGTTGAATGATATGAAAAATATTTTCCCAAACTTCTTGACAGATCGAGTACATGTCTCACTTGTATCATAAAAAGTGACGTACCTGTGATGACGGTCAACTTGGTATCATATTTTACTATCAACTTACCCCGGATTTGTGTTCTCAATGGTGATAATATGTGTGAAATCATAGGTTAATTAGCTAAATGTGATTAAGCCACGTCCAGGGTGACTAAATTGATATTATGCGTATTAATTATGTATTTTATGCATTATTTGCCGGAAGTAGAAGCTACTATGCGTGCTATGGTTTTATGGACAGATGGATGAGTGTTTGGAGCAACATGTGGGCTGAATATGAGAGTCAATTGATAAAGAACGGAACAGAGCTGAAGGTTGAAGTGTTTCGAGCAGAGATTGGACCCGAGAATCTGATTAAATTTGGGCCACGAGTTAAGGACGGATTATGGAGCAAGCTGATGAAAGGAAAAGGGCTAGGGTATTCCATATTTATATGATTATTAAAGGTTTATTTCATTAGTATAATTTACATGAGAATTAAGGGTTTAAGTGTAATTATTTAATAAAGATGATTTTAAGAGGGTTGTATGCCTTCCAAGTTAAGTCGGCAGAAGAAAAAGGATGAAAATGACCTCGATTCATCGAGAGTGTCCGCCGACTCATCGAGCAACCAAGAACCTTCTAGAACGTGTTTTCTTGTCCTCCAAGGATTAGGTTTTTCCTTAGGTTGGTTTGTACACCATATAAGAGGCATTAGGGCTGCGAAATTGTATTCATAATCCATCCTATTATTCATTTATCCATCAAATATACAATGTAGTCTTTTAGTTATAAAAGCTTCTTTTATTTTCTTCTTTTGCAAATAATTCATGAGTCTTTCATTGTTGAATTGTGCTTGGTTTGTGATCATCATGGATCAATTCAAATCGCTAGAGGGAGAGAGAATTGAAGAGTAGATGTGTTCTTCGTTATGGGTAAGATCTATTTCAATATTTTATTTCGTATCTTAGATTCGATCTTGTTTTCGTGATAAATCTAGACTATGATTGCATCTAATCAACTATGAATTAATTAAACGAACCATAATCTTTATTATTCGACTCATTAATATTAAACGTAGAATTATAGGTCGCGTTCTCTCGATTCAACGACGGTCTTTATCACCGAATCGTGATACCTAGTAAACCCTAATTCTGTGGTTCGGCGTCAGCTATGTTGATTGACATGTTTAATCCATGATAAGTTAGATCTGGCCAATCTGCTTGTCTTACATCATAAATTAACATGAAGGACGATAAAGTGAAGTGTTAATTAGGACATAGTCAGGATCAATCCCTATGAATGTGCGAGTCAATCCACGATAGCTGCTTAGGGAGGTTCTTGGTCTTGAGCCGGCACTTTCTAGAACTTATTGCGTGTGGGTTAATACAACCAAGTAAGGAGGTTAAATGCACATATATGTTTACTGTCTTTTCAATGGAAGCAAACAAGGTTAGAAGACTGCACCCGTAACTTAAATTACAGATCAGATATTGGATTAAGGGGAGATTAGTTTGGTCAATGCCTCTTCAATATAAGATTGACTATTGGTTTATTTGCATCTCTTTCATTTACTGTTTATTCATGTTGGTCAACGACCACCCTATCCGGTGGACATACGAATTGTGGTTGTGTTTAACGTAATTAAATAATATTTTATGTGGGATCAACCTTGACTCGCCTTTGCTATACTACGATTGACCTAGTCCTCTTGCTAGTATTAAGCGACTTACAAGCGATCAACCTGACATTAAGAGACATCGGGTTTAAATAAAAGCAATTGTAATAGCTCTAAAGATGTCATTTACATTAAAGTCAATCATTTTAGATGAGATCTATATTTATTATACTATAGTAATAGCTTTAAAATTGATTCAAAATTTTTTTTCCATAGTTTTTCTTCGATTGCAATTTTTTGGTCAATCTTTTTTTCAAACTTTCGAATGAACAACCCGAACGAATATATCTTCCGTTGTTTATCTTTTTGTTTTTAGTTTTATTAAAAAAAAATAGATGTGAACCATTACGGTGGTTAAGTTGATTTATTTTATCATTCTCATTTATTTAGTGGCTACCATATTTAAATAGACTTCATCTTTGTGAAGGACATTACAAGTGCTCTAAGCAGTGTAACAAAACACATCACACGAGATCAGTTATCAGGCTTTCGTTTGTGCCCAAGAATGGTGCAAAGCGGTTGAGATTATATATGAGATCGTATATGCGATTCTTAATTACATGTGATGTTATCAATGAAATTCTTAAGTTGGTCAAACTCAAGGAGCAGAGTAAAGTTTGTTTTGGTTGCTTCACGGACTTAGCATTTGGCTAGCTCCTAGCTAGCCAAAGAAATATCGGCATCTAGCCGTTGATTATTTGCTCGAGCTTGATCCAGACGCAAGGACATATCGAGCTACATACCCAAAAGCCGAGGGGGTTAATCCGTCCAATAATAAAAATTTCTTACAAAAAAACCCTTATATAATCCATTAATCCACTAATTGCTTCTAGCCCACCCAAACATCCGAATACAATCCATTATCTCCAATTGTCATTTCTGACTCCTTCGTTACGTGGACTATTACAGTATATGGATAAAGGACTGTTGATGCAAGAGGATGCGCACGGCTGATCATCTCGGCTCAGCGACAAAGAGTCGGCTCATCAGACCTGAAGAACTCAGCAGAGCTGAAAACACAGTAATTAGCTGAGTAGCATAGACAATCAACTGAGTTATATAGACATACGGTTATTCATTTTATAACTGCCATGTAACTTCATTTTCACTGATTCATGAGGTGTATGTACTATAAATACCACATGATCTACAACATTGTAACTTAACTTATTCATTATTCTTGAGTAATAAGATTTCTGGCTTTTTTTTTGTTGTGTTCTTTAATTTCACAACTTCAACATGGTATCAGAGCATGAAACTCGAGATCTTTCATTGCTTTCTACGTTTTTACTCTATTTTAGAAGAATTTGAGAGTTTTCTTCATCTATTCTTGTGATTTTCACAGATTCCTGAGAGAAATCGGTGTTAGTTCTTGATTAGTTTCAGATCTTAATTGTTATATTCTAGTATGGATTTTCTATTCTTGACAATCATGACAGCAAAGAAGCAAGAAATGAGCTCTTCTAGTCCATTCTATGTTCATCCAAATGAGAATCCATCTATGGTGTTGGTTCAGCCATTGATGAATGACAAAAATTAAAATCCTTGTAAGATATCAATAGAGATGGTGTTGATTACCAAGAACAAGTATGGCTTCGTAGACAGCACAATTAAGAGGCCAGAGGCAAGTTCATCAGATTTTCACACTTGGAGACCGTGTGACACTATGGTAAGGTCTTGGATGTTGAACTCTATTGAGAATAGTATTGCACATAGTTTGATTTATTTCAAAAGTGCCCAAGCTGTATGGAAAAATATGGCTGATAGATTTTTGAAATGTTGACGCATTAGGACTTTTTGATCTTCTTGAGTAGATGCATGTCTTGAAGCATGGAACTGATTCTGTGGATCAGTATTTCACCAAATTAATTTTTCTTTGAGAAGTGATTAAGACTATAAGGCCAATGCTTATCTGTTCATATGATCCACAATGCCATTGTAATGCTATTAGTACTTTGGTGGATCACATGGAAACAGAACATGTGGTGAAATTTTAAAAGGCCACGGGGATGAGTTTGAGCCTATAGTGTCTCAGGAAATGTTTGTGGTGCCCATTCTTGAGATTCATGATGCCTTTGCAATGACAATAAAGTTTGAGAGGCAGAAGTCATATTTGGCAAACAAGGCTAAGAATCAAGATTCTATGATCTTGATGGCTCAAAAGAATGGAGAGGGCCAAAATTAAGCAGTCAACAGAGTAGTTTTTATGCCTGTAGACAACTCTAAGCCCAAGAACTTTAAAAAACGTTTAGTGTAGTTTATGTGGATTCAATGGCCACACAAAAGATAATTGCTATAAAAAGCATAGGTATCTACCTGGATTCAAAACCAAATGAACTAATATGGTGGATCAGGAAGATGTGAATCAGTCAGCAGAAGAGGACCGGGCCCAAAGGTTAGCTGGATCAGGGTTTGTAGGCTTCACAACAGCTACAGAAACTGATGGCTCTGGTGAGTTCTAATTCTACTGGGCATGCAGTCAACCAAATTCATGATCATTTCTCACAAGTTCAAGGAACAAGTGACCTTAGTTTGGTAAAACCTATCCAATGGATCTTGGATTGGTGCCACAGATCACATTGTATATTCTTTAGAACAGTTAAGTAATCCCAAATCCGTGGTTAACATGAAAATAGGACTACCTAATGGAAATATGGTTCATGTAACACATATGTGACAAGTGACGATTAATTCTCAGTTGACCTTACATAATGTGTTATATATTCCTGGTTTTAAATATAATTTGTTGTCACCCTAAAAAATAATAATTTGTTGTCTTTACCTGGTTTGATTAATCATTTTGATCGCGCATATGTCTTCACTGCTAACAAGTGTGTTTTGCAGGACAACAAGAGGAACATGATTGGTTCAGCTGAGCTTCACAGAGGACTTTATGTTTTGTTACAGTGACCTATGAATAAAATTATTGTTAAATCTGTTTGTAATTCGGTACCAAACAATACCTTGTCTGATAGAGTAGATGATAACCTTTTATGGCATTATAGATTAGGTCATCTACCAGATAAAATATTACGAGTCATTAGTTCTAGACCAACTGATGTAAAGTACTGTGAACATGACTTGTGCATTGTATGTCTCATGGCTAAAATGAAGAAAAATAAAACCCTTTCATTTAAGAACTATTTGTCTACGGATTTTTATCTATGCGAAACAAACAAGTAATAAATTTATAATCCGGTTAACCCCAAGTATAAGGATCGTAGTACTAGTGGTTAATGCCGGGTCGATCTTACGGGGAACTAGACGAATGCAAATCCTAGTTTTTGCCTAACTAAACTATGTCACGAAAAACTAAACTAAACAAGCGATTAAACAAAACTAAACTCGAAATATATGCTGAATATAAACTAGACAGAGGACGAATCCAAAGCTAGGAAGGTTTGGTGCGAACAAATTACTCTAGAAGTGCAATAGAAAATAAACTAACTAAACAGTTCAAGTCTCAAGGGTTAAATCAAGTTTAATGTGGGCAAACGAGTATTGATCCACCTATCCAACAAACACTAACCTCTCATCCCGATTATATTGCGCTTTTACCAAGTTGTGGTTCATCCTATCAAAGGTATGAATCCTACTTTCGTAGATGATTCGCCTATTAATTTCTATCTTTCGATTTACGGAAATTAACGCGTCATAACATAAACAAAGATGTAAACTTTAACGTTTTAACCTAGATTTCCAACCTATCAACTTTCGTTTGACATAGATTTAAGATCTATTCCTAAATCATGGTAATCTAATGTTTATAAAGACTTTCATCAAATATAACACATCATACATGCACATCTTTCGATATAAATGCAATTAATCAACATAAGACATGATAAAGGAAACAACTTGATTAAAAACTTACAAAATAACAAAGAATCAAAAGTAATGTAAGTTGGATGGCTTCACAATGCTCGTTTGATTGAAGCCTAGCCTCTTAGCATCCTTGAATAGCTTGAATTGTTGAAGTAAATTGCATAAACTAAACTAATTTTATCTAAGAATTTAAGAACATCAAACGGGAAAAAAGCCGAGTAAAAACGCAGCCTATAGCCGCCCCTAGGGTTTAGGGTTCGAGAATTGTAGAATTGGTGTCTCAATGTGTGAAAATAGGCAAGTATTTATAGAGATTTGAGGCGGTTTCACTAAGTCGGCGATCCGGACGCTCGTTTGGTTAAGTAGACGCTCGTCCGGTGTTCGAACTCCAACGCGTACGTTCGTCCGGATAGCGTCCAAACTCTCCGATCTTCTTTTTGCACCTTGGACGCTCGTTCGCTTCTTCGAACGTTCGTTCGCAAGTTCATGATGCCTCGCATTGAATTCTTCCTCTAGACGCCCGTTTGGATTATCAGACGCCCGTCCACTCCTGGACGGGACTTGGACGCCAGTTTAGCTGGAATAAAACTTGATTAAATCATCCTATCTCTTTTCTTGCCCACTCCATTCGATCATTATCTCTTCTTAAATCTTTATAGCTCGAATTTTAACCCTTTTGATCATCATTTGAGCACGATAAGCATACCTATAACACATGGGAAAACATCGCAAACTGTAATAAAGTCCAATTAATTATAATTCACGATGAGAACACATAATTTATTCAATATTGCAATTAAGTCCTTAAAAACCTAGTATGCTCAATATTTCCATATAAGGGCCATTTATTATGCAATTAATCCAATTAAGGGGGAAAATACCATAAAATATATCATAATAAAACATAGATTTTCACCCTTAACAACTCCCCCACACTTAGCTTTTGCTCATCCCGAGCAAAACAAAAAATAATCAAGACTCGAGACATATAAACATTCATGCAAATATAAAACATATTCAATAGGTTAGAGGTTCGCCCAAGTGTGTGTGTGCAAAGCCATAGAAAACTTCCACTAAGTCCAAACTTGAAATTGATTCAAGCAAAACTAGCTAATACCCCCTCGTAGATTAGTAATAAATGATACTCATAAGATGTACCCTACAAACGTGGCATATCCCGAAAAGGATGATCGAATGAATCTAGGGCCTTTCTGAAATACTCGAGAGGATAATCCCTACAAGATATCTATCGCCTTATACTTGGGGATAAGATTAACGAAAACTAAGCCTTCTTCATTTCATAACTTAAGTTGATTGAATTCATTCACTTTAAACACACATTAGGGTGAGCTTTTGCCCTCATAGCGTAGAATAGGACATTTCAAGATAATCCCCTACCTTACTCCAATCATAAGGCAAACTTTTCCCTAACTCGTCGTGAGCTTTTAGTCATCATAGTGGTATAGGACATACGTGGTATACCCTACCTCACTCAAATCATCGACTAGCTTTCGACACACACATAGATTCATTTAACTTTTTCAACTTCTCATTTGACATTAGTTACGTGTTACTTATCACATTCAAACCTCTAGATATTCACGATCTCATACTTCGGATCTAAATACAAACTATCATAAATCTCAAGATACATACGTAGCACTAAGCACATGACTTATAAGAAAATCGAAAACTACCAATCCAAAACGGGGTATAACTTTATAAATTAGCTCATCATTCACTATGGCTCGTGAAAAATAGTGTCGTGTGAAACAACTAACTTATCAAATACATGAAATATCGCATAGATGACTATAAAAACAATGAACCTCAAATCGAACTCGCCTACTCGGGACAAAACAAAAACAAAGGTGTCGGAAAATTTTGAAATTTCGCTCATTTCGCATAAACGTGTACTCTAAACATGCTAAACGTGTACGCATAGGTACAAGTACAAATCGAACTATCCCCTCCCCCACACTTAAAAATTCAACATGTCCTCATGTTGTGCAGAAAGTAAAAGGATAAGAAACTTAGCTGTATGCGCGTAGAAAATCGAGGTGTTGGTCAGGCCGGAGCATGAAAGAAACAACACTCGCAAAAGCGTCGAAAAAAAAACGTCCAAACCGAACTCAACCAAGATTAGATCTGCACTACTCGACAAAACAACAGAGTCTCGGGGGAAAACGGGGCACAATAATGTAATAATGCGAAAGGAAAGAATGAAAGAGATAGAACAACAAACGTCAACTAAAAATGATCATAATACCAATGAAAGCGCAATCCAAGTACGTGGTGCTAGACGAACTTGACATGATTTAAGAAAAATAGCAACGAAGCGAGAATAATAGAAAGTACGAAAATCATGGAAGCATCAAAAGGAAAGTAGTAATAGTCATCGTACAACCGATCGAATGTGCAAAAAAAAAAAAAATACATCAAGCGAAAAATGCATAAAAATCTCAAGATCACTCGGGCGGAATCGGCACATCAGACGGAGGAATAACAGCAGGATCACCAGCAGGGGCATCAGCACGAGGAGGATCTGAAGTAGGTACAGCAACAGTGGACGTCGTCGGTGTAGGCTCCGGCTGCATAGTAGAAGCAGTAGCAGGGTCTACCGGGGGCTCATCCTCCTCATCGTCAGACGACTCGCGAATCACAGCTGCAATCGCCTGCTCAATGTCGTCATCGAAACTATAGTCCACCACGCTGGGGGCATAAATCCGCTCATCCCTCGGCAGCCTATCCTCAAGCACACACTGAAGCAAAGTGACAATGTTGTTCTGCATGTCTCGCTGATCGAGCATCCACTGCCTAAAACTGTGGGCCATGCGCGAGCCGCATCCGCATCGATGGAGAAATGGTAGGGACGGGAGGTACCGGAGGTGGGGCGGCCTCGGACTCACCCGCGGCGGAGGTTTTTCTCTTTGAATACCTCTCGGGTTCTTAGGCCTGTGATCCTGCTTATACTCCGGCACTCCGGCATCGATGCATATCTGATGAATCAAATGTGGGACAATCAAACTCCGCTTGTAATTCTTCTGACTGAACACCAACTCATCATAAATCGCTTGGCCAACATCGACATTTAACTTGAAAACCAAAGCATACAACATTCCAAGGTCGCCTATGTGAAAGTGTGTCAGATTATTCTTCGGAAATAAACGACTCTGGATGAAACGGCAATAGACTCTCCAATCTTCAGACCACGCCGTAGTAACAATCTCCTTACGGTCCCCACCCGGCCTGAGCGTCCAAGCAACATCGGGGCAAACTTGCAATCTCAATTCCTCCAAGGGATCCCGTCCCAAATCCTCGCCTTCTCTTAATTTCCTCCTTATAATCCAACCCTTCAAACGCCGCCAACCCATATTTTGCATTAAAAACTTGTGGTGAAATGGGAACCTTAACACCTCGAACCAACACAACCCCCGTGTTCAAGTCGGTTTCCGAAAAATTAGCGTAAAACTCCCTAACCAACGAATCATTAACTCGGGGTAGTCGGGATCTTCATCAATGCATCCCATTCCCTATCTTTCAACAACTTCACAAAAACGGGATCCACCTTTGTCTCTATCACCGCCCGCTCAACCAACATATTCCGAGCGAAATAGTGTTTGGTATAGGCCTCATGTGCTTTAGAGTTGACAAACCGACGAGGCATAGGGATAGGCACAAATGGTCTCACTTTCTTTCGGGGTCCCTCGGCCCTAGGTTCATCGGCATCCTCCCTAGCAACCTCCTCGGCGGCTTTCATCTCTAGACGGCTCACCACCTCGGGCGCTCTTAGTAAACCGTGCCAAGGGCACATCCAAATCGCCTTCGGACTCCGAGGTGGACTCGTCTCTCAAATCGCTCTAGCTTGTTGTGATGCCCTGAGGTTGCTCTCGGATCACTACGCCCCTATTTGGATCAACTATGGGAGGGTCCAACTCTTTACGCTTTTTACCACTCTCCCTAGCCACACCCTTACCAAACCGCTTCTGAACTCCCTTCATCCGCACCATGATTTAAACTTGAAAAACCACAAACACTAAAACAATTCACGGCACAACAAAGGGTACCCGTTTAACATCCAAATCGGGATTTCAATTCAACAATGTCAACCCATCCACCACAACCATCATCACCACATCATCACAACACCAAAACAGGAAGAAAAAGCAACAAAATGAGATAAATTTCAAGAAAATGAGCCGACCCGAAGATCGAACTCACAAAAACGTGAAAGAAATCAAGAAAAGTCGCTACAAACTTACCAAAGATGATGAGTAGATGAAGATAATGCTCTGTAGACGTCCAAAACAACCCAAATTGACCCCAAAAATCCGACTTTTCTTGAACAAAGTCGGACTCTATAGGTGGCCGATTCTCTAAAAATATGGAATGTTGGGGGATTCGGCTTTGAAAATTGATGAGAGGGTGTCAGGGGCGTCCTATAGCACTTGAAATCGCCCAATTTGGTGTTGAATCAATGGATTTAGGTTGTGAGGAGGGCAAAAGTCGGGTGAGGCGGTTTGAAATTCGAAGGAATGAGGTTTCATGGCATGAGGGGGTATATATAGACAGGTGGTGGACGCTCGTCCAACTCGGCGGACGGGCGTCTGTCTAGAAATGTGATGAACTGGACGGGCGTCCAGAGTACCAGACGCTCGTCCTAAGACTTGATTTGAATCCAGGGTTGGAGGGAATCATCCGGACGGGCGTCCATAGTTTTAGACGAACGTCTGGGCAAGAAGTTGAATACAGGATGGAAAAGCTTGTTTCCAGACGGGCGTCCCATAACGTGGACGGGCGTCCAGGAAAATTGAGAGCCGGACTGGCGTCCAGTATCACTAGACGGGCGTCCAGTCAAGAAAAACACAAAAGTGTCCCTTTTTAAAACTTATCATATAAAACAACTAAATGCGAAACTTTTATTATTGATAATTTAAAATTCAAAAGTACAATATGGAAAATCATGAGAGAATTTGAAAATAAAACAGTGGGTTGCCTCCCACCAAGCGCTTCCGTTTTACGTCGGGGCTCGACGAAAGCTAAACTAACTAAGGAAACACTAATCTGCGTAGATCTCGTCCCAATCCACTAAGAGAATGAGACGTCGAAGCATGTCGATAGCCGGAGGGAAGTCGTACTCATCCTGCAAACACCAATCCTCGCCAGCTACCTCAACACCCCTAAAATGCTCAGCCCGCAAAGACTAGTGCCAAATCCGTCGGCATAGGATCATTAAGGATCGTGTAAGGACGTCCTATGGCCTCCCGCAACTCCTCGCCGTGAAATCGCCGCCTCCCAAACACGGTGGAACAATGATAACGTACGTGATGGTCTTAACCCGAGTGCTAATGTCAAAATCTACATGAAGAACTATCGTTTCTCCTGGTCCATCATCTACTGTGATCAGCGGGATTCGACTAATGAGTGGGAACTCCTCGGGCGAACTCCGTAGAGATCCATATCGAGAAAGCAACTACGACGGATAGAAACATAGAAGCTTAGTAAAACTAACCAAAATAACATACTAAAGCACAGAGAACTAAGAAAAACTTAAACAAGATTGGATATCTAGGATGCCCCTAGTGGCGCTTTTGGTTTATGTCGTTAGCTCGACACCGCTTGAATTCAGGCACTGGGTCGTGCCATTTGACTTTTCTCGCCCGCCATTACCTCGTTAAAGTTCGATCGGATTGTGGTCGCGTAAACGACACTTAACGCATGGGATTAAAGCTTTGACAGCTTTCCGGATACGTTGAACCTTTCCCATGGTCGACTTTCGCTTTTGTAGATTTCTCTCGCCGACGTTTGAGTTGTTGCTCCCTTGCATAGTCCTCCATATCCCAACTACCGGCTAGAACTTCTTGTGATAGACCACTACCGTTATCCTCGTAAAACGATTGGGTGAAATATCGTCGAGTCTTCGACTTCATTTACACCGCATCCAAGGATATCGAGAAATTTAACAATCAAAGGCTTGCCTCGTAGGTTCTCCAATGTAGTGTTTGCACCTCGACCATTAACTCGAAACGGCCGATCTTTATAACCGAGTAGTTCTAGAACGCCTCCAGGAATGATTTTGAGAATCGTAAAGGGCCCGGACCATCGTGTCCTTAGCTTTCCGTAAAACAAATGTAATCCGGAATTATAAAGAAGAACTTGTTCCCCTACTTGAAATTCTCTTTTCTTAATTTTTGCGTCATGGAGGAGTTTCATCTTATCCTTGCTTATCCCGGCGCTTTCGTAAGCCTGGAGCCGGAATTCGTCTAACTCATGCACCGTCGCTTTGCGATCGATGTTTTCCACAAGTTTGGGAATCAAAGTTAAGAAACTTCGTCGCCCAATAAGCCCTATGCTCTAACTCAACCGGCGATGACATGGCTTGCCGTAAACCATCCGATATGGAGATGTACCCATAGGGGTTTTATAAGCATCCTATACGCCCATAGTGCATCATCCAATTTCAAACTCCGGTCCTTTCTATGACCGTTCACTGTCTTTTCCAGGATTTGCTTGATGCTTTGGTTGCTCCGCTCAACCCGACCGCTAGTCATCGGATGGTATGGTGTGCCGGTCTTATGGCGAACACCATACTTTTCAAGGACTTTCTCTAGAGGTCGGTTGCGTAAATGCGTTCCTTCATCACCGATCGTGGCTCGAGGACATCCAAACCTCACAAAGATGTTCTTCTTCGTAATTTCATGACCGTTTTATGATCATTGTGAGGAGTGGCCACCGCCTCCACCCATTTCGAAACATAATCAACGCGTACTAAGATGTATTTGTTGCCACACGATGACGGGAAAGGTCCCATAAAATCGATGCCCCAAACATCAAAGACTTCGCACTCTAAGATGGGTTTTAAAGGCATGTCGAAACTCCTTGTCAGAGTTCCGGTTCTTTGACATCTATCGCAAGCTTTACAGAAGGCTTCTGTATCCTTAAAGATTGTAGGCCAATAGAAACCGGACTTGGAAGATCTTAGCAACCGTCTTCCAAGGACCAAAGTGACCACCCGTTGGTCCACTATGGTATTGCTCGATAATCTCTTGTTGCTCGATTCGTGAACGCATCTTCTAAGCAAACCATCTTTGCAGATCTTGAACAGATAAGGTTCATCCCAAACGAAATATTTCATATCAGAGAAGAACTTCTTCTTCTCTTGATACGACATTTCGGGGTCAAGGTAACGGGTATGAAGGTAATTCACAATAGACTAATACCATGGAACATCAGGAGAGCGGCCATCGATCAACATGATGTTTTCTAGAGGAAAGTAAAGATCTATATCTTCAGGATCACCCTTTTCCTCACTTATCATCCTAGAAACATGATCCGCCACTACGTTCTCACTGCCCTTCTTATCTTTGATTTGAACGTCAAACTCTTGGAGGGTCAGTATCCAACGCAGTAAGCGCGGTTTAGCTTCCTTTTTGGTCATGAGATAACGCAAAGCGGCGTGATCGGTCCACACAATCACTTGAGCACCCGGCGGGTAACTACGAAACTTATCCATAGCAAAGACTACGGCTAATAATTCCTTTTCGGTGGTCGTGTAGTTAACTTGAGAAGGATTCGGTGTGTGACCGGCATAATAGATAGGCCGGAACTTTCCTTCGATTCGTCGTCCTAAGACTGCACCAACAAGATAGTTGGATGCATCGCACATAAGTTCAAAGGGCAAGTTCCGGTCGGCGATATAAGAATTGGGGCGGATATTAACCGATTCTTGAGCTCCTCAAACGCTTGCTTGCGCTTCTCATCGAAATTGAACTCAACGACTTCCTTGAGCGAGTAGATAGGGGCTTGGCTACTTTGGAAAAATCTTGGATGAATCTCCTATGAAACCGACATGTCCTAGGAAACCTCTGACTTCGCGTACATTCTTAGGATAACTCATCTTCTCAATGGCTTCTACCTTGGCTCTATCTACTTCTATACCTTTGGTTGACACTTTGTGGCCAAGGACTATGCCTTCATCTACCATGAAATGGCATTTTTCCCAATTAAGCACTAAGTCCTTTTCCACACATCTAGACAACACCTGATCAAGATTATCGAGGCAGTCATCGAAGGATTGACCAAAGACTGAGAAATCATCCATAAAAATCTCCATGCACTTTTCAATTAGCCCGTCAAAGATTGCCATCATACACCTTTGGAAGGTGGCCGGGGCATTACAGAGACCAAATGGCATCCGCCCGTAGGCGAATGTCCCATAAGGGCAAGTGAAAGTAGTCTTCTCTTGGTCAACGGGATCGATGGGTATTCGGAAGTATCCCGAATATCCATCCAGAAACAAGAGAATGCGTGCCCCGCCGTACGCTCAAGCATCGGTCAATGAATGGAAGGGGGAAATGATCTTTCAGTGTGACCTCATTGAGCTTTCGATAATCGATACATACTCTGTATCCCGTAACGAGCCTCAATGCTATCTCTTCGCCCTTCTCATTCTTTTCAATAGTAATTCCACCTTTTTTGGGAACTACTTGAGTTGGGGATACCCACTCACTGTCTGCAATGGCGTAAATGATACCCATATCTAGAAGCTTGATAATTTCCTTCTTGACTACCTCTTGCATGTGAGGGTTGAGCCTTCTCTCGAGGCCGTCTAACTTGTTTTGCACCCTCCTCGCTTGATTTTGTGCATACAGATGTCGGGAGATATCCCTCGGATATCTCCCACCCGCCATCCAAAGGCTTTTTCATTTTTGCGCAAGACGTTTAACAATTTAAGCTCTTCTATATGAGATAGCTTGGCGAGAGATGATCAAAGGAAGCTTGTCACCTTCTCTTAAAAACACATACTTAAGATGTTTAGGCAACGGCTTCGGTACCAAATCTACGGGAGGATCCTCTAGACTTGATTTAAGATCACCACTCTTCAACTCAACATCGCCGAGCTTACTCGGTGGTCCTACGCCAAGGCTTCTTCTCTTAGCTCATCCTCAAATTCGGTACCTGCTAACCGGTCTAGATTGACCACACCATGATTATTCGGATTATCGATCAATCGCTCATATTCCGCCTCTACGGCCAAGACTTGCTTATCCTTGAAGTCATTGAAGTCATCGACGTCTCCTCAATGGAACGACCGGTTGGAGATCCGGAAGGTACATTGATAGATTTCGAAACACTATAGCTCACCTCCCGGTCACCAACTCGAATGGTGACATGCCCACCATCACAATCGATGAGGGCTCTAGCCGTAGATAGAAAAGGTCTTCCGAGAATCAAAGGGACACTTTCACTTTTCTCAATATCCAAGACGTACCAATCCGGAAAGGTAAACCTATCTATTTGAACCAATACGTCCCTTAGGATCCCCGAAGCTTTCTTAGAGGACCTATCGCAAAGAACCGCGGAGTTCATGGTAGTGGGTTCTAGAAGATTCGCAAACCAAGCCGATTGCAAACGGACAATGGCATCAAGGCGATGGATGCACCCAGGTCACATAAGGAATTCGGGAAGACTAGGCCTCCCATCCGCAATGTGAGCACAAATTTGCTGGGTCGCTTCTCTTGGTTGGTAAGTCTTGATAATTGACCATAGAACACTCCTTACCAATTGCTTGATCCATTCCTCGCTAACTTCTTCTTGGAAGATACAACATCCTTGATGAACTTTGTATACTTAGGCATCTCGACCAAGACCTCGGATAATGGCGATTTACACGAGTATTTTTCGAAGGTTTAGCACCTTTTCGTACTTTTTGTCTTCAACCAATGGAATGTTGCTCTTCCTCGGTGGAAACGGAAGCTTCTTCGAGTCATTCTCGGAAAAGACTCTCTTTGAGGATGTGCTTGATAGCTTTGTCTTCCAAATCCTTCCACCGAACCGTCTTTTTAGAAGCTTTCGTAGTCGGGGATCGGCCACCGACTTCCTTTTCCTTTTCGGTCCTCGAGGGATCGGCCACTTGAGGGTTTCCAACTTGTTCGGTCCTCGGGGAATAGCCACCGAGGATTTCCAACCTTTTCACCTATCGGGGGATCACCCACTCCGATTACTTGCTTGCGACCAAGGGGATGATGGGTGCTCAACTTCCCCTCCCCGCCTTATCAATGGCGGGGAGGGGCTAGTGGTTTCCCCGGAAGCCAGGGGGACCACTCAGCTGTGTACCGCTTCTTAAACTCATTGTACTGGCCTCCTCTTGTCCATAATGCATTGTTGGTACGAGGTCAGTACATTGGCTGCTGCTCAAATCGGCCTGAGCAACATGACCGCCCTTAGGATTTTTCTCGGTAAAACTGGGCAGATGCCCAGGGGGTCTTGATGCTAACTGCTCAGCCAGCTGCCCTATCTGTCTTTCAAGGTTCTTATTGGTACTCATCAGGAGCTGAATGTTCTTGTTTTGCTCCTCTTTGAATGAGTTCCATTCAAATTTCGAGGTCATTGGAATTCGAGGGGCCTTGAGAATTGGAAAATTTTTGATTTTGTGGCTGGCTGGGCCGATTCTGATAATTGGAATTGGAAATGGAGGGCCAATTCTGATTAAACCTTTGTGTTTGATTGGAAAAATTAGAGCTTTGGTTCGAACCAAAACCAGGGTTTCTATTGAAGCTCGGGTTAGAATTGAAGTTCGAGTTTGGATTACGATTGAAACTCGGATTCGGCCGAAGCCCCGATTTTGAGCATTATTCGGCCGGAGAATTGGTTATTGAACCTAGGATTAGGCGCGGCGGAAAAAGCATTCACTTCGCACTTTGTCCAATCATGGGACGAAACGAGCGAGTGCCCCGGATCATCACATACTTGGCATGTGATTGTATTATACTTGTCCATTATTATGAACGGCGTTGACTTGATGAGCGGCGGGGGATTGAAATCGACACTTTGGGCCGGACATGTGGCCGGGTTGATAGCGAGCTTTCGCAATACGAACCCGAGAGTTCTCAGTGGAAACGAAAGAGTCCGATTACTCGGATTAGGAACAATTTGGGATGTTGTCTGTCGAGAATTAGCCATTTGCTTTTGCAACATGGCAATCGATTTTGCATAGTCACTTCCTCGACCTTGGGAGGGGAGGAGGTGCTCGAATAGCTTGATAGGATGGGGCATAGTTGTATTTGGCAATGTCTTCGAACAATGCCCATCCTTCGTCCGAGTCTTCTTCAAAAATGCCCCGCCAGATGAACTATTGACCATGCCTTTAGTGAGCTCGGTCAATCCGCTAAAGAATGTATTGACTTGCCTTTGCATCGGCAAGCCGTGGTGGGGACATTTTCGGAGAAGGGACTTGAACCTTTTCCAGCAATCAAAGAAAGATTCATTTTCCCGCTCGATGGAATGTGAAGATTTCGTTCAAACACCGGGCCGTCTTTGATGGAGGGAAATATTGACTCAAAAATTCTTTTTCAAGTCCGGCCCGTGTCGTAATGGATTCCGAAGGGAGAGAGTGATACCACTCTAGTGCTTCCCCTCGCAAGGAAAATGGGAAAAGTTTGAGCTTGATTGCGTCCTCACTTACACCTTGGATACGGGTAGTACCGCATATATGTAGAAATGTGTGTAGGTGAGTATGGGGGTTCTCTGATTGATAGCCGTGAAAAATTGACGCATGCTGAATCATTTGAATAAGTCCTGGCTTAAGCTCGAAAGTTGGAGCCGTAATGGCCGGCATAACGATTGCGGGGTTGATGGTGACTGTGCCAGGCATGGCATAGTCGGCCAACGTCCGTCTATCTTCCGCTGCCATTATTACTATTCTTTCGATTTCTCCTGAAAGATAATGCTCAAATTCTTGATCCAGAGCGTTTCCTTCGTCGAACCGAAGTTTCCGCCTATTGGGTCGGACTATGGTCCGCTCGGGGTCAGGGGAATAGATTAGTGGTCCCTTCTGACTACGAGTTTGCATACACCGAGCTCCAAGATCAAGTTGTTGAGCAAGAAAGAAAAAAAGAGAGAAAGAGAACTATAAACTAAGAAACTAACGACTAAAACTAAAGACTTATAATCTAATCTAAGATTAAAACGTAGAGAAAAGAAAAGAGGAAAAGAAGAAGATGATAGAGGGAAGGAGGAACGGACGAACGTCCAAACTTATGGACGAGCGTCTGACCAGTTTTTCAGGATGGACGGGCGTTTTAAATGTAAACGCTCGTCCGTTATTTCGAATTCCGTGGACGGGCGTCCGGACGTATGAACGCTCGTCTGCGAGTCGGGATGTGATTCGGATTGAAGAATTTTCGTAGGACGGGCGTCCGGTAAACTAAACGCTCGTCCGACCGAAGCAAGAACCGGACGGGCGTCGGTAAAACGGACGCTCGTCCAACTCGGGAATAAACGATTAGTAAAACGAGTACGGTAAACGAAAAACGAGTATAGGTTAAGAGCTAAGATTTTCTATCAACTACTAACAAAAACACAATTAAAAGCGACGACAATTGAACAAAAACAACTACACTGCTAACCACAAACGAAATTGAAAATATCTAACCTAAAAACAGAATTAAAAGCAAAATAAAAACTAGAACAAAAACTAGGCAACCGTCCGGTTCCCCGGCAACGGCGCCA
Source organism: Gentiana straminea (assembly GCA_036785695.1). Classification (NCBI taxonomy): domain Eukaryota; kingdom Viridiplantae; phylum Streptophyta; class Magnoliopsida; order Gentianales; family Gentianaceae; genus Gentiana; species Gentiana straminea. The sequence goes on along the minus strand of JAVUPR010000048.1, from coordinate 6,251,009 downwards.
AAAACTTGTCTACGGATTTTTATCTATGCGAAACAAACAAGTAATAAATTTATAATCCGGTTAACCCCAAGTATAAGGATCGTAGTACTAGTGGTTAATGCCGGGTCGATCTTACGGGGAACTAGACGAATGCAAATCCTAGTTTTTGCCTAACTAAACTATGTCACGAAAAACTAAACTAAACAACGATTAAACAAAACTAAACTCGAACATATATGCTTTGAATATAAACTAGACAGAGGACGAATCCAAAGCTAGGAAGGTTTGGTTGCGAACAAATTACTCTAGAAGTGCAATAGAAAATAAACTAACTAAACAGTTCAAGTCTCAAGGGTTAAATCAAGTTTAATGTGGGCAAACGAGTATTGATCCACCTATCCAACAAACACTAACCTCTCATCCCGATTATATTGCGCTTTTTACCAAGTTGTGGTTCATCCTATCAAAGGTATGAATCCTACTTTCGTAGATGATTCGCCTATTAATTTCTATCTTTCGATTTACGGAAATTAACGCATCATAACATAAACAAAGATGTAAACTTTAACGTTTTAACCTAGATTTCCAACCTATCAACTTTCGTTTGACATAGATTTAAGATCTATTCCTAAATCATGGTAATCTAATGTTTATAAAGACTTTCATCAAATATAACACATCATACATGCACATCTTTCGATATAAATGCAATTAATCAACATAAGACATGATAAAGGAAACAACTTGATTAAAAACTTACAAAATAACCGAAGAATCAAAAGTAATGTAAGTTGGATGGCTTCACAATGCTCGTTTGATTGAAGCCTAGCCTCTTAGCATCCTTGAATAGCTTGAATTGTTGAAGTAAATTGCATAAACTAAACTAATTTTATCTAAGAATTTAAGAACATCAAACTGGGAAAAAAACTGAGTAAAAACGCAGCCTATAGCCGCCCCTAGGGTTTAGGGTTCGAGAATTGTAGAATTGGTGTCTCAATGTGTGAAAATAGGCAAGTATTTATAGAGATTTGAGGCGGTTTCACTAAGTCGGCGATCCGGACGCTCGTTTGGTTAAGTAGACGCTCGTCCGGTGTTCGAACTCCAACGCGTACGTTCGTCCGGATAGCGTCCAAACTCTCTCGATCTTCTTTTTGCACCTTGGACGCTCGTTCGCTTCTTCGAACGTTCGTTCGCAAGTTCATGATGCCTCGCATTGAATTCTTCCTCTAGACGCCCGTTTGGATTATCGGACGCCCGTCCACTCCCGGACGGGACTTGGACGCCGCTTAGCCGGAATAAAACTTGATTAAATCATCTCTATCTCTTTTCTCGCCCACTCCATTCGATCATTATCTCTTCTTAAATCTTTATAGCTCGAATTTTAACCCTTTTGATCATCATTTGAGCACGATAAGCATACCTATAACACATGGGAAAACATCGCAAACTGTAATAAAGTCCAATTAATTATAATTCACGATGAGAACACATAATTTATTCAATATTGCAATTAAGTCCTTAAAAACCTAGTATGCTCAATATTTCCATATAAGGGCCATTTAATATGCAATTAATCCAATTAAGGGGGAAAATACCATAAAATATATCATAATAAAACATAGATTTTCACCCTTAACACTATTGCTGTTAATGCTATCTTTGATCTGGTTCATATTGATATTTGGGGCCTCTTGAGGCTATCTTCTGTGAATGGTCAACACTATTTATTAACCGTTTTAGTTAATATTTCCAGATTTACATGGTTTTTTTAATGAGACAGAAGTCTGAAGCTTCTGAATTAGTTAAATATTTTGTTAAATTTCTTTCTACTCAATTTAATAAAATCATTAAGGTGATCATGTCTGACAATGGAGCTGAATTTCAGTTGACATCTTTTTAGGAGCAGCATGGAATTATTCATCAAACCTCATGTGTCTTCTGTGTATGGTCAACACTATTTATTAACCGTTGTAGTTAATTTTTCCAGATTTACATGGGTTTTTTTAATGAGACGGAAGTCTGAAGCTTGTGAATTAGTTAAATATTTTGTTAAATTTGTTTATACTCAATTTAATAAAATCATTAAGGTGATCAGTTCTGACAATGGAGCTGAATTTTAGTTGACATCTTTTTAGGAGCAGCATGGAATTATTCATCAAACCTCATGTGTCTGCACACCCGAGAAAAATGGTATAGTGGAGAGAAAACATAAGCATTTGCTGAATGTAGCAAGAGGTTTGAGGTTCCAGAGTAATATACCAATTGAATATTTGGGTTTTTCTTTGTTACAAGCTGTTAAATTGATCAATGCAACACCTACACCTCTGCTGAAAGAAAGCACACCATATGAGGTGTTATATGGCACCAAACCAGACTATTCTGTGTTTAGAGTCTATGGTTGCTTAGTTTTTTCTTGTACTCTTCAGCAGTACGTATAGAATAAAGTTTGATTCAGATGCATGATATGTGTCTATTTTGGAAATTCAAATACTTCTTAGGGTGCAATACTCTTGGATATCACCAACAAAGATATCTTTTTTGTAATAAATACCCAATTACGTGAGACTTATTTTCCATTATTCCAGTAGGTATTAGGCGAAGCTAGGTATGCTCCTGACATGCCAATGCCGTTACCAATTCTGGACACATTTGATAATCATTTGAGTGAGTCACTTGAGGAAAGCATCACATGAACAACTGCTGTTGAGGCATCCAGTGGAGGACCAATACGAATCAGCCATGCACTTGCACCTGTCTAGCTGAGAAGATCAACAAGAAATAGAATGAGACCAAAATTTTATCAGGGAGGTGCTAATACAGTACAACCGACTCCACATATGCTGAGTGAAGTAATGAATCTAGACAGACTCTCAGTTGAGTATGATAAATATGTCTGTGCCTTTGATATTGTCACAGAACCAAAGACATACAATCACAAAATCAAGCATGATGAGTGGAAAGAAGCTATGCAAAAAAGATTGAATCTTTACAAACCACTCACACATGAGAAGTAGTTGATCTACCACCTGGAAAGAAACCCATATGTTGTAAATAGGTGTACAAGATTAAGTATAATCAAAGCCAAATTAGTTGTAAATGATATACTCAGACCTATGGGATGATTATCAAGATACCTTTTCACCAGTTGTGAAGATTACTACAGTCAGAAATTTGTTGACAACAACAACATCCAACAACTGGTATTCATCAAATGGATGTCAATACAGGTTTATTGCATCTTCATGAAGAAGTCTACATTCAGCTTCCTCTAGGTTTCAAGATTTACAAATTGACCAAGTCTCAATATGGATTGAAATAAGCCAGCAGATAATGGAATTATAAGTTGACTGGGTCTTTGGAGCAACAAGGGTGTGTTCAGTTCAAGAAAGATCACAGTTTGTTCACAAAGGGATCATTAAAATCCTTTATTGCCCTGCTTTATATAGATGACATAATAGCTATCAGTCTCGATCTTCAGTTAATTCTACAAGTTAAATATAATTTGCACAAATAGTTTACAATCAAAGATCTTGGTAAACTAGGATATTTCTTAGGCGTTGAGGATGCCAAAACATCTGAGGGTATTTCAATCTCCTAAATAAAGTACACCTTAAATCTTCTACAAGAATATGAGTTTTGGGGGGCCAAGCCTGCCAAAACACCTATGGAGTCTAACCAGACTTTACAACATGGATACTTATCTCTGCCGGATGGTAATACTGCATGTAGTTCATTGGTTGGAAAAACGATTTATCTCACTTTTACCAGCCCTGACATAGCCTTTGTAGTTCAGCAGCTGAACCAGTAGACATACCTATTGAAAATTACATGAAGGCTACTCATAGCCTTTTGAGGTACTTGAAATCCAATCTAAGCCAAGGCATACTTTTCCCAGCCAAGAACACCCTTGTTTTGAAAGGATTCACTAATAGTGATTGGGCAGGTTGTCCCGAAACCAAAAAGTCTGTTTCAGGTTATGTGATGTTTTTGGGTGATGCTCCTATCTCATGGATGGCTGATGATGGTCTATTTGGTGCTATATATTATACATGATTTGCCCCTGAATTATGCATATTTGATAAGAAACGGTCTAAATATTGTATGATTTGCGTGTCAATTGCATAGTGACTAGTCTTTGGTTTATGATTCTGCATTTGAATGTTTTACCTTTGGAATCGATACTACTTTGCATCGTTTTGCATGATTTTCAGGTAGTGCCATTTTCCAAAGTGATGATAAAGTGGATTAGATCTGAAGATTCATTATTGGGCTTGATCGAAGAGGTCCAGGAAGAAATCTGTGAAAAGCCTACAAAATTGTCCCAGTCGCGGACGGAGAAGGGACGCATATCACCGCCTTACGAGTTCAACTTAAGTAGGCTAGGGTTTTATTTATGTTTAAGTCGGCTAACATTGCCTATATAAGGCCTGTCGTAGGTCATTATTATGTATTCTTTTATGCTCATAAGTTGTAACTGACATAATTTCTTGGTTCCCTTCTTCCCCAGGTGATCAAGCTAGGCTACCATTGTTGAAGGTATGAAGTTTTGAACATTCTATCATGTCTTTAATATGGTTGTTCAGTCTGATTCAGCTTGTTTGTAATTAATCTGCATGTTTAACGATCTTGTAATTCATCAATAATATCCATAATCATAATATGTAACCCAAAAGTAGGATCCACCGCAGTTTCCACAACGATAGTCTTTACCGCCTTGGCGATGCAACCCTAGGAACCCGAATTTTGGAGGTTCGTAGTCAGCTACATCTGATCGACATGTTTAACCTACATTTACCCTGGAGGTTCATAGTAAGCTACATCTGATCGACAGGTTTAACCTACATTTACTTAGATCCGGCCAATCTAATATTCATGTACGTAAATTAGCATGAAAGAACATTTTTGAAGTGCTTGTTAGGACGTAGTATGATCGATCTTTAGGTAATACCAGTCATAGTCGATGGCTGTCTAAGGAGGTTCTCGGTCTGGAGCCGGCAATATTTAAATCTTAACATGTGGTGTTAATACATCCTAAGATATGTTAACTACATATAGACGTCTATTGTCTATACAATGTGAAGTATGACGAGGTTAAGGGACTGCACCCGTAGCTTAATGAATATAGCTTATGAATCTGGTATTCTAGGGAATTACACGGGGGTTAAACATGATAGATTAATTACACCAAGTTATGAGATTGGTAAGGGTGGAGCAAGGGTTAACCGTTTTCTTTGTTTGCATGTTATGTTGGTCAATGACCACTCTATGTGTTCTTAATTGTGGTTTAGTTCGTTTAAATATAGAATATGCCTTGTCTCTGTGGGATCGACACCTTGCTCGTTCGCTATACCACGTGGACCTAGTCCTCTTGCTAGTAAAAGCGACTTACACGTGATCAATGACTAAGAAGTAGACAATTATTGTAAGAAGTTCTTTAGTAGCTGAGTACAGGGCTACGACCAATGCTACCTGTGAAATTCAGTGGCTAGTTTATATCTTACAAGATTTCTAGATCCCTATTCAGGTACTTGCTATATTGTTTTGTGATAATGCCAGTGCTATGCATATTGCTCACAATCTTGTGTTCCATAAAAGGATTAAACATATTAAGATTGACCATAATATTGTTATGATTGGTGACAAATTATATCGCCTCCAGTGGGGCCGCACCAAGGAGGCTGCGACCACATATATGGCGACGTCAAAAGGTATTAAGAGCAAAGCCGCCGCCCACAACCCCACCTAAAGCCTCGTCAAAGCTAGGGGGCCGGTGGGCGGTCATAAATATAAGGCTCTCTAAGGGAGCCGCGCAAGACTTGGGAAGAAACAGGGGGTGAAGGCCAGACGACGAAGCTGGCGACCTTGGCGACCATAAGGGGTCGCCGCCTAGATATTTTACCCACTTGATGACAGATATTTAGTATTTACTTAGCTGCTAAGACTAGTGACTAAGTACAACTTCGCACCGCCGCCTTTACTTCATCCTTAAGTTTAATCTTCCTATAAAAGGAAGTCGTGTGTAACCTAATCATATAGATTCTAATGCAAAAATAACGAGCCAAAGCTCGCAAAAACCGCTTATCTCACCGTCCTCCTCCCATCGCCGCCTATCTCCGGCTAATATATAAATAATCTACTCACAAACAAGCCAGATATCCACACCATTAACACCGCAGCGCCATCGTGACGTTTTCTGCATCGTCAGTTGGCTCCGTTACCGGGAACCCACGCTACAACTTGCTCAGTTCCAGGCGTGAAAATCATCGAAGAGCGATAACACACGGCGGATCGAAGGAATCTCACCTCCGCCAGCCAAGAACATCCGGCCATTTTCAGTCGTCCAAGTTGCGTTCCAGAAAGAGGTAATCTTACAAAGAAAAGCCCTCAAAACCCCCGTTGCTTCTTTCCCCCCAGAGAGGGGAACCGTCGAAGGACAATCTTTCCTACCTCAAAAGCATATACCCGTAAAAAACCCTCACCTAAACGAAACACTTCTGAAAAATCACACTTTTCCGAGGTTATTACACACGGATCGTCACCACTCCCCCCCAGAAAGTCGCTGCAACAATGACAGGAAATAAAGAGCATCTGACTCCCAAGACCCCGGCAAAGGGGGCCATGCAACATCAGGCTCGTGGAGAGGGAATAGGAGAAACACTTGACAATCTCCCCGCAGAAGGAGAAGGGTCGCAACGAGGGGTCCTATCGCCTAGCGACGCCAGGAATGTCATTAACCAAAAGGCCAAGTCTAAAGAGGCCAACGCTGTTGCGCTAGATGAGGCTCGCAAAGAGAGAGCAAGGTCGCAACAGAGTCAAAAGTCGACCCCCGAGACAAGACCAGGCTCCCTGGAGGACCCTGAGATCGCGGAAATGAGAGAGTATGCAAGGTATGCGGAAACTATGTACTTAACTAACTCTCGCCTGGTAGCGAAGGGCCAGGCCCCAATGGCGATACGACCCCCGAATCCTTCTAGGAATGAAACTGCTCCCGCGGACATAAACAAAGGTCGCCATAGTCGGATCCAAGAAATTGAGATAGAGGAGAGTGTGCATTCGTCGGGTCGCAAAGGATTGAGGAGAGAAATCGCGCAAAAATCAACACCCCCGGATCGCGATCACCAGAAAGGAAAGACACTCGAAAAAGGATCAGCCTTCAAGAGGTTGGGTGAGAAGGACAAGGCCTCGGCCCCAAGTCGTCTCGGCCTTCCAGGAGAAAGAATACCCCCCGACCGGATAGGAGCGCGCAGACGCTCGGATAATAATAAGGGAGAAAAGAGCTCGCCGGGGGGGGTCGCAAGACTATGGAGAATCGAGAGCGCGAGCGCGGGAGCGGGGCGATGGCGTGCACCGTCGCGGCCCGGATTCGACTCGCCTTGCGTAACAAATGGAAATAATGAAAAATGAGCTCGCAGAGCTAAAGAAGTCGAGGCCTGTCGAAAGGGCCGCACCGGTCTCAGGAATCGACGTGCTCGCTAAAAGAATCACAGAGACATTGCCTGCCAGCAACGAAAAGGTTAGCTACCCCGGCTATAATTACTACAATGGCAACTCTTGTCCGAACGACTGGCTCACCGCTTTCCAAGGCCGCATCACCTTAGCAACTCAGAACAAGTCCGCCCGGTGCATCGCTTTAGTCGGTAGCATGCGGGACGGGCGGCGTCTGGATACGCGGGCTTCCCCGCGGCTCAATCAAAAGGCCGGGAGGACCTATCGGAAAAATTCGTCGGAGAATTTGAATCGGCAAGTAGACCTAAGAAAACCATAGAGGACCTTTATGAGGTTCGCATGGGAGGGCATGAGTCGAAAAGAGTATTACGAGCGGTTCATCGAATATACGATCGGACAAGAAATATTCCGGACGACGCGGTTATAACGTGTTTTCTCACGAGGGATCGCCAAGGGTCCGATGAAGACGAGAATTTAACTGCGGCCCCCAAAGCGGGCCTCGGGGAAATGCTGGAAAGGGCTCGGATGATGGGAGTCAGCGAAGCGCCATCCTCTGGGAAATCCAAACCCAAAGCAGAGCAACATTCACACAAAGAGGATCGCACGGAGGATCGCAAGAGGGAAAAAGGGCAAGATGCTAGCCGCGATCGTGAGGTAAAGAAACCTTACAAATTCAACGAGGATAACTTTACCCCGCTCAACACAAAAGCATCCCAGATATTGTTCGAGATTCGCGAACATTTCGACAAACCCAAACCCATGAGGGGTGATCCCGACGGTCGCGATAAATCGAAATACTGCGACTATCACAAAGATCACGGTCACGTCACAGATGAATGCTTCACATTGAGGCGAGAAATAGAGAGGCTGATCCGTGAAGGGCCGGCGACTAAGTATAAACGAGATGGGAATACTGGTCCTGGACAGGGTCGCCAACCCCGCGTCTATCAGAGGGAAGTTCAAGTTATCCATGGGAATATTCCCAGCAACAATCAGCTGAAGTCACAGATACATCAAATCAATACGCGCGGTTTTGAGAAGCAGATAGTGTTGGGTGAAAATGAGAGGGGAGTTCTATTCACTAAAAGTGAGCTGACCACGGCCGACGGTCCCATGGAAATACCCCTCATCCTCAAAGTCGGGGTGAACGACAAACACGGCGTCAACGGGGTAATGGTCGACACCGGGGGGGCCGCGACGTCATCTATTTCGACCGTTTAAAACAGATCGGATTTGGAGAGGCCAAGTTGAAGCCCTATCTCGGGGTACTCGAGGGCTTCACCAATGATACCGTACGGGTCAAAGGCACCATCGACCTCAGCATCACTCTTGGTGATTACGAACCATGTCGAACTGAGGTGGTCACTTTCCTAGTTATCGATCTCCCCTCGTACTACAACATGATTTTGGGGATCCCGGCTATGAGAAAATTTCAAATGGTTGCATCTTGTTCCTCACCAAAGGGTCAAATTCAATATAGGGGACGAAATTGGGGTCGCCATAAGCCGACCCGGATTCTTCCTCGAATATATGACCAAGAATAGAGTCGACTCCAAGCGACCCAGAGTAGAGGGTTTTAATATGATCACAGATCAGATCGCCGCGATCAAGGAGGTTGCAGAAGAAACAGTAGAGGTTGAAACGTTACAAATCCGCGACGAGCCGGACTTCATCGCCGAGGACGAGCTGGTCGAGGTCATTATAAATGACGAGCACCCTGATCAGAAGATCAAGGTAGGGTCGCAGGCCGACGAGAAAGAAAGGGAGGACCTGATCGGGCTTCTAAAAGCAAACTTGGACGCCTTCGCCTGGGAGGTGACAGATATGAGGGGAGTAGAGTCGGAGATCGCTTTGCACCACCTAAATGTCGATCCCAACTTCAGGCCGATTCAACAAAGAGCGCGCCAATTCTCTACAGAAAAGGAGGTCGCGATAAAGAATGAGGTCGGAAAACTCTTAACGGCTGGCATTATCAAAGAGCTGCAATACCCTACATGGTTGGCAAACGTGGTAATGGTAAGAAAGCATAATGGCAAGTGGCGGATGTGCGTCGACTTCACCGACTTAAATAAAGCTTGCCCCAAGGATCCTTACGCGTTGCCCCGAATTGACAAAATGGTCGATGGGATCGCAGGTTTTGAAACGCTGAGTTTTCTTGACGCTTATTCGAGCTACCACCGGTCAAAATGGCGATGAAGACAAAGAGCTAACGGCTTTCAGGGCCGCCGGTGGACTATATTACTACGAGATGATGCCGTTTGGTCTAAAGAACGCAGGTTCGACATATCAAAGGATGGTGAACAAAGTTTTTAGTACACAAATAGGCAGAAACATGGAGGCTTACATCGACGATATGGTCGTGAAATCAAGTCGCCAGGATCATCTGGAGGACCTTCGCGAGACCCTGACAAACGTAAAAAGTCACTCGATGAAGTTAAACCCCGCAAAATGCACCTTTGGGGTCCAGGCGGGGAAATTTTTGGGCTTCATGGTTAGTCAGAGGGGCATCGAGGCAAACCCAGAAAAAATCGAGGCACTAATAAATATGAGCGAGCCAACCAGTGTTAAGGAGGTACAAAGGCTGAATGGAAGGGTGATAGCCCTGGGAAGGTTTATATCAAAATCCGCCGAGAAAAGCTTGCCCTTCTTCAAAATTCTAAAAGGAAATAAAACCTTTTTGTGGACAAAGGAGTGCTCTCAGGCTTTCGAAGAGCTCAAGGCCTACCTGTCAAGCCCGCCTTCGCTACCGGTCCGCGCGATCGGAGACGTCTTGCTGTTATATCTGGCCGCCTCAGATAGGGCCGTCGCCGCAGCACTTATCAAAGAAGAGGGTACCTCGCAAAAGCCTATCTATTATGTTTCTAAGGCTTTAAGCCCAGTAGAAAGTCGTTATTTTAATATCGAAAAATTAGCCTACTGCGTTGTTATCGCCGCCCGAAAATTAAGGGCTTATTTTTCGTCACATTCAATAATAGTACTGTCAGACGCGCCGCTACGACAGGTCCTCCACAAACCGGACTTGTCAGGTCGCTTGCTACGCTGGGCCATCGAGCTCACTGAATTCGATATCCGATACGAACCTCGAAAGGCCATCAAAGCTCAGGCATTGCCCGATTTCATCGCCGAAACAAGTTTCAACGAGGATATCCCGCAACAAACCAAAGCAAGACATAGTCCCGACAGAGCTACCACAGCGGACGAGCCTCAGCGGCCAAGTCACTGTTGGCAACTCTACGTCGATGGCGCCGCCAATCTCAAAGGTTGCGGTGCGGGAATCATTTTACTCGAGCCTGGAACTTCAGAAGAAATCGAGAAAGCCTTGAGATTTAATTTCACTGCGTCAAACAATCAGGCAGAATATGAAGCGGTCATTGCGGGACTTGAGCTCGCAAGAGCCATGAAGGTCGAAAATGTGCAGGTTTTCTGCGACTCACAATTGGTCGTCAATCAAGTAACCGGGTCGTTCGGCATCCACTACGAAATTTTGCAAAAATACATTAATCTCGTCAAGAGGCTGGAGAGCAGCTTCGAGTACTGCAAATTTACCAACATTCCCCGAGAGGACAATCACAGAGCTGATTATTTATCCAAGCTAACCAGCGAGGACGAAGTAAGCAACCCCTCGATTATGGTAGAATATCTGTCAGGACCCGCCATCGACAGGATCGAGGTAATGGACTTACAATGCACCAACCCTTGCTGGATTGATTTCATGAGAGATTACATCGATTCTGGAAAGCTTCCCGAAAGACCAATCGAGGCAAAAGCCCTGATCAGAAGAGCCGCCAGATACACCATCTTAAACAATGTCTTATACCGACGGTCATTCTCTAAACCATTGCTGAGATGCGTGCGACCTGAAGAGGTCAACGGAATCCTCGTAGAGCTGCATGAAGGGATATGTGGCGGCCATCCCGCTAGCCGCACCCTCGCTCAGAAAGTCTTATTAGCAGGATATTATTGGCCGAAACTCGCGGAGGACGCCAAGGAGTATGCCAAGGCATGCGTCGTGTGTCAAAAATTCGTGGATATTCCCAGGCTACCATCAGTTGAACAAAGCATTGTCGTAGCCGCGTGGCCTTTCGACATGTGGGCCATCGACCTTATCGGGCCATTAAAAAAGGGCCGCTCAGGATGCGAGTATGTGGTGGTCGCCGTGGACTATTTCACCAAGTGGATTGAAGCCAAAGCCTTGGTAAAAATCAATACCAAGAATATAACCTATTTTCTGCTCGACCAAATATGGACCAGATTCGGCGTCCCTAGAGTAATAGTGTCAGATCACGGACCTCAGTTCAGGGAGGAGTTCGACACATTCTGCGAAGAGAACAATGTCAAACATTGGCAATCGTCAGTATGCTACCCGCAGGGAAATGGCCAGGCTGAGAACGCAAACAAACAAGTACTCAGCGTGCTGAAAAAGAGTTTGGGCGAAAAAGCGGGCAACCGGCCGATCACCTCCCTGCGGCCTTATGGGCACTTAGGACATCACGGAAAACAACTACAGGGGAAACTCCTTTTGCCTTAACCTACGGATCCGAAGCTATGGCTCCGGTGGAAATGGCCCTACCAAGCTTAAGGGTTGCACATTTCAGCGAAATGGATAACCCGCTCAGAAGAAAGCTCGATCTCGATTTAGCGGAGGAGCGGCGTATCGAATCATATGGACGTTTGCTCAATTGTAAACAGGCCGCCAAGCGTCACCATGACAAACACATTCGAGGTCATCACTTCGCCGTCGGAGATTATGTTTTGCGAAAGAGGCAGGCCACCGGCCACGAGGCCAAGAAAGGGAAGTTATCGGAAAATTGGGAAGGCCCAGAGAGGATCGCTCGTGTAGTCAAGAAAGGAACTTACGTATTAAGTGATAACCAAGGTCGCGAGTACAACCGACCTTGGCATGCAGATAATCTGAAAAAATATTATATGTAAAACGTACATCTGCCCGCATGCGAACAGAGCATGTAGAGTGAAAGCAAAATAAAAGGAGCATTTTCAGTTATAAAGAGGTACAATTGTTTCCAGCAAATTTGCGGCCTACAATGCCCTTCGATCTAGCAAAAAAAAAAAAAAAAAAGAAAAGGGGGTACACTCTGTCTAATGAGTATACCTATAACGATCCAGTGAATGCTTCGGCACCCTCGCTAAGCTGCATAGCTTCGTTATTAGTGAAGCAAAAGGGAAGCGACGATTTCGGTCCATAGAAACCGCAAAATTAACCGCTTCACGGTGAATCAAGATTCCCCAATCAATGTCAACATGATGATCGCGAATAGCGTACAAAAGCAAAGCTTCGGCTTCATTAACAGCCTCGTTATCTGTAGACAAAAGGGCGCGTGAGTTGATGAACTTCTTCCACTCACGGTTGCTGCGAGAAAGGTCGGACGCAGGTCCCAGTACACGAGGTCGCTCAGAATCAGGAAAGAGCTCGCGGAGGGCTCGTCGCAAGCGAGTTTGTCTACTTGACTCATCGGCAAGATTCCAAGCGAGCTCATAATGGGACGAGGGGTCGATAGCGGGTATACCCAAGACACCGTTGATAGCTTCCGGAGTAAAAATAACCGCGACGCCACGAAGGGTAATACAGCTGACAGTCCCCTCAAATGCAGCTTCAGACAAAATGGAATAAAACTCCCTCACTATTGTAAGATTGGGGAGTATTGATGAAGGTGGTGCAACAAAATCTGCCCACCCAGAGAAACGCACGCGCAGAAGAGAGCCGTCACCCTCCACCTTGCTCTGATTTAAACCCCTCTCCTTCGCAGGCTCAACCCACTCAAAATAGCGCCAGAAATGATCTTTAGCAACGTCAGAGGCAGTAAAGAAGAAAGGGGATACATCACGAGTAGGACGGGCTTTAAAAACTCGCACTCTACCCTCTCCAGATGGAAGAGACATGGTTCTCACAACAAAATTTACGCAAGAAAAAAGGAGTAAAAATGAGGTTAGTGTGCCTCCTCCTTTTATAGCAGAAGTTAGCAAAAGGAACGGCCACGATGAATCAAATCCTACGGCCAGGCATAGCGCGGTTTATCTGAAATTTGAAATGCAAAAGACGCATTTAATGCCTGTCGGTTCATCTGCCCACGATCCTAGGCTATATCCATGCACAGTTACTAGCCCGAGATTTTAGGCCATTTTGAATACGCATACATTGCCAATGAGTCCGTCAAGTCGGTCCAAATCCCTGGATTCCCGGCAAACACGACAGTCGAGAAAGGCTAGTTCAGTCAAATCAACTCAGCTCCTAAGTTTCAAGCGAGCATCCACTCCGCCTCGAGATTAGGGGGCCGCAGAAAAACAAGCTTTGCAAAATATAGACCATCATTACTTGCAACAAGTCCGCAAAGACAAGCTATAAGGGATTGCGGCGACGATCTATTTTGCTCAAGTCTCCTCCCACCTCGACCAAAACAGGGGGGATGGGAAAATATTAACGCACAACAGGAATTTCTCAATCTTCTCAGTTCTTCAGCCTTAGTTATTTTCGCGAGCTCAACAAATCTCGCCAAAATAAAGGGGGCCGCACACATACAAGACAAGACAGCAGGAAATAAATCAAAGAAACAAGCACAGTAGATAAACCAAGAGGGGCCAAAACGGCCACAATGTCAATACGGAAAGTAAAAAGATAAACTAAGTTATTACAACCATCAAATGAGGACGCCAAATAGTTCAAAAAGTTGCAGAATCAAAGTTATTATTACAAAGCCGCAGAAATATAAATTGTTTCGAAAACAAAAGCACAAGGCATTTAAACGGAGCCGGGGGGAGTGTCAATGTACTCGTCACCAGGTTGATCGCTTGCGGGAGGTTTCTTCAAGATCGCAAAGTTGACAGGATTGACTGGATGAGGATCCCACACTGGGTCACCGCGCTCTATCTGGTTAGTTTGGATGGCGACGATGTGATCTGCTGCGTAAGGGATATCCGGGTGAATGGCCAACAGGTCGGGAGATCGCTGGGACATGTTAACCCAACGGAGCATTTCCTCCAGGGTAATGCTCTCCCGGCCATGATAAGCCCAAAGACAACGAGCAAGGTGATTAAAACCTTGATCGAAGCTAGCCTCCTGGTAGTCGCCGAACTCATCAGAAAGCTTAAAGGCTTCCACAGCGGCAGGACCCGCCATCTCTGCGGCCTTCTCTGCAGCAGCAAGTTTCTCCTTTAAACTTGCGACCTCCTCACGTGCGGCCACTAACCCTTCAGCAGAATTGCGGGCTTCTTCTTTCAGGGCTTCCACTTTCTTCTGCAGCTCTGCATCCAGTCTAGCGCTCTCCGCCATAAGTTTCTTCATCCGCTCAACCTCAGCCACCGCCTGCGAGCCTTTGTTTTCAGAAGCGACCCTGGCTTTCTCCGAGGCTCCAAGAGCTGCCGTTACTTTCTTAAGCTCGGCTTTGCGCCTCTCTGCGGCCTCAATCGCCTTGTTTATACGAGTCCCAAGCTGAAAAAGAGGGAACTATAAGCCTGAGAAAAGCGCAAAATACGAAAGGAAAAAATACAAGATAAACAAAAACTTACCATTGAGGCAGCGATTCCAAATTGGCCTGAAAGATCTTTAAGTTCGGCGACCTCATCGCCAGCCGGGGCGTCATCTTGAATCACAACGCGAGATGTGATGCCCCTCCCGATCTCCAGCTGAACCCCGTGCGGCGAGTCCCATGCCAGGCGACCCAAGGGGATAACATCAGCAATGGCCTCTCTTATCTGGCCCGCTTTGTTCATGTCAATGTTTTGAGTAAAATTGGGGTCCAGCCACACCGCCTCTTTCCCCTTGTAGCCACGTGGCAGTGTCCCAGCCGGCAGCGGCTCCACCTCCTCCGGAACCTCCTCAACAATAGCCTCGGGCCGTACAGAGCCCTTATCAGCAGCCCGCTTATCCGTACGAACAGATACTTTACCAGCGCCTGCCGTTTTGGTCTTCTCTACCCTTGGACGTTTCTGGCCCTGACTCTCTTCTGTGGGTTCATCAACCTGCGACCTTTTTGGGTAATGGTCTGACTAGAGCTCGCGCCTGGGGGCGCCGCAGTGATCTTCGTAGGATCATACGTCTCGTCAACAATGGTGGCGTCCACAGTGCGGGGAACTTTCCCAAGGACTTGTTTCAAGGTCGATTGCCGGGTCTTAGCTTCCTCCTCAGCGAGCCTCTTCCTTTGAGCTCGGCGTTCATTAGCGTCCATACCTGTAGGAAAGGTTTCGTTAAAAACGGACTCGAAAGAAAGGGGACAACGCGGGAAAGAATATAACATCTTGAAACTCTTAAAAAATCAAATAAACGCAAGGAAATTTACAGGGTGGTCTTCTTTCCGGGTCGCCTCCACATACGGGACACTCAGACGGAAAGCATTGGCCTATATGACAATCTCCTATCCAGTCAGGGTCGCTCTCCTCAGGAACCATGGCGACCATTGGCTCCGCCTTACCCGGGCCCGCGAGGCCCGCCATACGTGCAAATGGAAGAGCCAGATCAAGAAGATCGACCCAAGCAATGTTCCTCAAGGAGGCCTCGACCCCATCAGATTGAATGAGAGTCATAAGCCCTTTGACAAGACGCCGTTCTGTTATAGGAGGCTCGTCGATCGTGAGGGTAGATTTTTCCGTACGTTTTGCGGCCCTAGGAAACGGCCAGCCAACCTTGGATTCCACTTTAAGGATCCGCTTCTGCCATCTGTGAATCTTATTTGGTAGCAAGAATAGCAAGCGGGGCGTCTTGGACCTTAAAGATATTTGTCCCGTGATGCCCGTCCCACAGAACCAGTGAAATTGGCCCAGCAAAGTCAGCGAAGGCTCAATCTTCATTGTTCGACACATCACAATGAAAGCCATGATTTGAATAACGGTCCCAATGGCAAAATCAGAGGGGAGAGCTCCCATCAGCTCGCAAATTCTCACAAAGAAAGGGTCGAAAGGAGGTCGGAGCCCCGCATAAAAATGATCAAAGTGCAAAATCAGAGCGTCATCTGAGCGGCGAGCACACACGTAATCCTGGCGGTCCCCAGGTTTAAACTTATCCTCCTCCTTCGAATAATCAAGCAGGGAAAATCGATACACGCTCGTGTCGATTTTAAATCGACGACGGATAAATCGGTTAAGGTCGTTACTATCACAAAGTTTCGCCCACTGTTTCTCCAGCGCCTTTTCATACTCCGCCAGGATAGCGAACTCTCTCATCGCCTCGGGATTATTGGGCGCGGGTTTCTTCGCTTTAGCAGCGGCCTCCCCAACAGTGATTTTGGGATCCCTCTTCCTCTTTGGTTTTTTAGGGAGCTCCCAAACAATTTGGCGAGGCAGGGGGCATTCTCGTCCTCACTCGACCCCATCAACTCATGAAGAGCGGCGTCTTCAATATATGCATCGTTATGATCAGCGGCGCCACTGGGGCTAGGATCGGCGGCCTGTTCTTCAACGTCAGACGACCCCCTTTCACCGGCCTCGCTGGTGCTTGCCCCTTGAGCTCGTGCCATTTCCTTACGGTTTCTCTTGCGTCGCGGGGCGGGGACAGGAAACAGAGAATCTAGGTCAAAAGGATCGTCGCTTGCTCGAATGGCGGCCTCTCGCGCCGGTTATCTCTTCAAGAGGGTCGCCCCCGGCGACTTTTCAGGACTAGAGGGGTCATCGCCCTCTTCCTCATAAGCATAATCATAAGCCTCCTGCTCCTCGCCGGAATCATCTCTGGCAGAATACTCACCGTCAGACATCCTGCAAAAACAAGAGGAAAAGGTGGAGCTTTCAGACCTGGGATAATAGGAATTACACCAGGAAGGTAATCGCACCCATCTCGACGCCCTCCCCTCCGTTTTTACAGGAGCAACGGAAAGCAAATTGCCAAAAAGGGAAATACAGACTCCAAAGCTAACATAATAAGCGGAGGTTTCTGGGCACGATGGTTCCATATAGAGAAAGCAACCCCCTCAATAAGAACACCAACCCAAAAACCTCAAACTTTTCTCAAGAAAAACATCTTACGTCCAAATACATTGCCCAAACAGTGGATCAAATACCATGAAAAGACTCGAAAAACAAACGGAAAACAAGGAAAAAGGGATAAGGGAGAAGAATTTACCTGTTTTTCTGGAAAAAGATAGGAGGAGCAGCCTAAAGAGCACGTCGGAATCTTCAAACTCCTGCCGGAAAACCTCAAAACCCACTTCAACCACCGTCAAACCTTGCTGCTATCCTTCGCCGGAAGCTTTTGCTAATCCCAGAAAGAGGGGAGAGCTCGGAGGAAAAATTGTGGGAAAGTAGAAGAGTGAA
Source organism: Gentiana straminea (assembly GCA_036785695.1). Lineage (NCBI taxonomy): Eukaryota > Viridiplantae > Streptophyta > Magnoliopsida > Gentianales > Gentianaceae > Gentiana > Gentiana straminea. The sequence continues at coordinate 6,233,330 of JAVUPR010000048.1, read as the reverse complement.
AAGTAAGGAAGTGTGGAGGAGGCCAGCCTTATATAGACCAGCAAGTTATGATCGTGGGGTTGGGAGTTGATCCATCCAACGGTTGGGGTTTGCGCGGTCGATTCGAATTCCCAAATTCGAAAAACCGCAATCATTATGGAGGCCAATCAATGCCCACGTGCCTGCTTGGGCAGTTGCCAAGGGCGTTACTACCCACGTAGTTGCAGTTATCAGGGGGGCCGACGTCAGCCACGATCTGACTAACTGTCCCATTGAAGCTTAAACGGATGGCCTCGCAGACGACGAGGTCGCAAAAACAGGCCCAGAGTTGCTTCGAAGGCGCTTGCTTTGAAAGCACGGCCCTTAGTGAACAAGTCGCATCAGACGACAAGGTCGCAAAAAGGCCCGAGTTGCTTCGAAGGCCGCTTGCTTTGAAAGCACGGCCCTTAGTGAACAAGTCGCATCGGACGACAAGGTCGCAAAAACGAGCCCGTTGCTTCGAGTTGCTTCGAAGGCCGCTTGCTTTGAAAGCACGGCCCTTAGTGAACAAGTCGCATCGACGACAAGGTCGCAAAAACAGCCCGAGTTGCTTCGAATGGCCCTTAGTGAACAAGTCGCATCGCGACAAGGTCGCAAAAATAGCCCGGGCCGCTCGCTTTGAAAGCACGGCCCTTAGTGAACAAGTTGCGACGGTCGCAAAACAGGCTTCGCTCGCTTGCTTTGAAAACACGGCCCTTAGTGAACAAGTCGCATCGACGACAGGATCGCACATACATCGTCCAAGAGTTCACTACTCCACACTCGACATCTTCACGAAAAATGATCAAGATATGGAGTAGGGGGCCATTGATGATACAAATTATATCGCCTCCAGTGGGGCCGCACCAAGGAGGCTGCGACCACATATATGGCGACGTCAAAAGGTATTAAGAGCAAAGCCGCCGCCCACAACCCCACCTAAAGCCTCGTCAAAGCTAGGGGCCGGTGGGCGGTCATAAATATAAGGCTCTCTAAGGGAGCCGCGCAAGACTTGGGAAGAAACAGGGGGTGAAGGCCAGACGACGAAGCTGGCGACCTTGGCGACCATAAGGGGTCGCCGCCTAGATATTTTACCCACTTGATGACAGATATTTAGTATTTACTTAGCTGCTAAGACTAGTGACTAAGCTGCTTCTGCACCGCCAAGCCTTTACTTCATCCTTAAGTTTAATCTTCCTATAAAAGGAAGTCGTGTGTAACCTAATCATTATAGATTCTAATGCAAAAAATAACATGCCAAAGCTCGCAAAAACCAGCTTATCTCACCCTCCTCCCATCGCCGCCTATCTCCGGCTAATATATAAATAATCTACTCACAAACAAGCCGTATATCCACACCATTAACACCGCGCCGCGCATCGTCGACGTTTTTTTTTTTTTGGATATATTAGAATGTAATCGTACTTTTTATCGTCTACATTTACAATTTCTTTGATTAGAATTTTTTTTTAAATGTAACCCGTAATGTATGTTTTTTTAGATGTAGGTAATATGTCGTTTTTTAAATGGTCAATCTCACTATTTATGGTGATTGATTTGGCATTATTAATGGTGATAGCTTTCTTTTTGGTATATTAGAATGTAATCTTTTTTTTAAAACATACTTTTTTTCTTATTTAATTTTTTAGAATTTTAATGATTAATTATGTCTACATTCGCCATTTCTTTGTGATTTTCTTTATCCGTATTTCATTTTAATCATAAAATTTTAGTCATTAATTATATTCACACATTATTACCCCGTGCTATGTTCACCATTTTTTGTGATTTTCTTAACCATAATCTTTTCCTTTTTTTTAAAAAAAACTTAAGAATTTTAATTATTAATTATCTATCTATCTATATATAGAGGAGTCAATTTAACCCAATTACCCAATTGACCGGCTCTATACCCGACCCAAACCCGTCTAATGTGAAGGAAAAAAAAACCTACCATTTACGAAATAAAATCGGCTATAGGAAAAAAAAACCTACCATAATTTCCAATCTCCATAAATTCGGCTCACATTTCTTAAAATTTTCTCTATTTCCACTTTCACATTGGAAAAAAAACTTACCATTTACGAAATAAATTCGGATTTCCTTCGTAATTTGATTTTGGATTTTTGATTTCTTGGTCTTCGTTTCTCGCTTGGCCATTTATTTATCATGTTTTTATTTTGTCGATTTAAAACAGCTTTTCGCATTCTGGGCACTTGGTGGCAGATGAACGTGAGAAACTCGAGAAAATTAGACTCCGTGTTGAACGAAATCAAGGAAACATTTGATTGACGGTATGATTCATGTTTAAATTCAATTTATTTTCTTTGTTGAATCGAATGTTTTAAATGTCTTTCAATCGAGGTGATTTTCATTTGAAATTCAAATCAAATGCAACTGCAAATCACAAATTTAAGTCAGTCTTCGTATTTTACAACCTTTTCCCATTTCTTCATTTTGAAAAAAAAACCGTTCTACCTAAACTATGGTATAGAAATACGATTGGTTTGTATTCTGGATTTTTATGTTTTCTTTTAGTTGTGTTTTTTTTTTGAGATTGAATTGTGTTTTGTTACACCTCAAAAAAAAAAAAAATTGTTTTTTGTTTTGAATATTTTCTTCAACATATATTTCTTGACCAAATTGACAAACCGTGACTCATAAGAAAGAATTGTCTGGTGAGATCTTACTTTCTTTTATTTTATCGACTAATTAAGTTCTTTAATTTTTTGTTTTGAACTACGTTCTTTCTTTCATATTTTATTGTGTATTTAATGTTTTTGACATCATTTTGATAATCAAATTGGCAAATATGTAGGCCATTTAATCGATGATGTTTTAAATTTAGAAGTAAAAAATAACCAAATTCAATTTTTTTTTAATTGCACTGATTTTTTTAAATTTTGTCCAACTTTTTTTTTTTGCGATTAAAATAGGGAATAAATTACGCTAACGTTCTTCTAATTTCTCAGAAAAGAAAACCTACCATAATTACAGAATTTGCTTACCCTAATTAGAAAATTCATTTAACTTTTAATTCTCGTAATTAAAATAGGGAATAAATTCGGCCCAAATTTGAAAAAGAATTTAAAATTTGATTCTCCTAATAAAAATTGAATAAATTCGGCCCTAATTATAAATATCATTTAAAATATGATTTTCCATATAAAAATAGGGAATATTTCACATTAAATTCCATCAAATAAGAAATTTAATGCGAAATATTTTTGCATTAAATTATAATATTCTAAAAGTATTAAATCAATTTTATCAATTAATACAAAATATCCTAACATTAAATTAAATTCATACACAAAATATTCAGAAATTAAATTCATCCCCTACAAATTAGACACATCAATTAATGCTAAATATTGTTACATCAAATTGTGTTTTTAAAAATAATTATATTCACATTCGCTAATTAATACAAATATTCTTACATTTATGTCATCTCCTGTAAATTAGCCGCCTCATTTAATTCCAAATATTCGAAACTATTAATTATTATTTTTAACATTGCACCTATTTGTATTTATAATATATTTTTTTTAATTAATTTTGACCCGTTTTATTTTTGCGTGTTTATGTCATTTAATGAGAAATTCTCACATTAAATAAATCCCTATAAATTAGCCTCCATAGTTATTGCCAAATATTCTTACGTATTAAATGTTCAAAAATAACTAATTAGCTACCCTAATTAATGCCAAATATTCTTACAAAATAAATTCATCTCATTTCACATTAAATAATAACTAAATTCAAAAAACCTACCATAATTATAGGGAATAAATTCCGCTCACAATATTCTAATTTGTTTTGAAAAAAACTACCATAATTACAAAAACCGCATACCATAATTAGAAAAATCATTTAAAATTTGATTCTCTTAATAAAAATAGAAAAACAATTCGGCCATAATTAGAAAAATCATTTAAAATTTGATTCTCCTAATAAAAACAGGGAATAAATCCGGCTCACATTAATGCTAAATATTCTTACATTAAATTTTGTTTTTAAAAATAATTATATTCAAATTCACTATTTAAAACAAATATACTTAAATTTATGTCATATCTGGAAATTTAGCCACCTCAAAATATAAAAAAAAAACAAACCTACTATAATTACATAATTCGTCTATCATAATTAAAACATTTAAAATTTGATTCTCCTAATAAAAATAGAGAATAAATTCAGCACTAATTATAAAAATCATTAAAAATTTGGTTTTCCTAATAAAAATAGGGAATATTTCGCATTATATTCCATCAAATGTGGAATTAAATGTGAAATATTTTTGCTTTAAATTATAATATTCAAAAAATTATTAAATCAATTTTACCAATTAATACAAAATATCCGAACATTAAATTAAATTCGAACACGAAATATTCAGACATTAAATTAATTCCCTAGAAATTAGACATTTCAACTAATGTTAAATATTGCTCCATTAAATTGTATTTTTATTTCTCAAAAAAATAATTGTGTTTTTAAAAATAATTATATTCACATTCTCTAATTAATACATATATTATTACATTTATGTCATATCCTGCAAATTTAGCCGCCTCATTTAATTCCAAATATTCGAACTTTTATTATTTTTTTAAACATTGCACCTATTTTTATTTATAATATTTTTATTATTTTTGACCCGTTTTCTTTTTGCGTCTTTATGTCATTTAATGAGAAATATTCTCACAATTTTATAATCCCTATAAGTTAGCCACCATAATTATTGCCAAATATTATTACATATTAAATGTTCAAAAATAACTAAATTCAAAAATAACTAATTAGCCACCCTAATTAATGTCAAATATTCTTACATATTAAACTCATCAGATTTCCCTATCTCATTCACATTAACAAATAACCAAATTCAAAAAACCTGCCATAATTATAAGGAATAAATTTGGCTCACAATCTTCTAATGTATTTTTGAAATAAAACCTACCATAGTTACAAAATTCGCCTACCCTAATTAGAAAAATCATTTAAAATTTGATTCTCCTAATAAATATAAGGAATAAATTCGGCCTACTAAGAAAAATAATTTTAAATTTGATTCTCCTCATAAAAATTGGGACTAAATTCGGTTCACATGCTTCTAATGTTTTTTAACACAAAACCTACCATAATTACAAAATTCGCCTACCTTAATTAGAAAAATCTTTTAAAATTTGATTCTACTAATAAAAATACTGAATAAATTCGGTTCAAATTAGAAAAATCATTAAAATTTGATTCTCCTAATAAAAATACTGAATAAATTCGGCCCAAATTAGAAAAATCATTAAAATTTGATTCTTCTAATTTTTCAAAAAAAAAACCTACCATAATTACTAAATTCACATAAACTAATTAGAAAAATAATTTAAAATTTGATTCTCCTAATAAAAATAGGGAATAAATTCGGCCCTATTTAGAAAAATTGTTTAAAATTTGATTCTTCCAATAAAAATAGAGAATATATTCGGCTCACATTAATGCTAAATATTCTTACATTAAATTTTGTTTTTAAAAATAATTATATTCAAATTCGTATGAGGTTGAAAAGATACTTAATAAAAATGGGCACTTGCTACGTGGGTAGGGTAAGGGGTGGGTGGGTAAGGTTTGGTAGGGTCGGTATGGTGAAGTGGTGGGAAAGGTAGTGTTGCTAGGGTAGGGTCGGGTAGGTTGGGGTAGTGGGTAAGGTAAGTAGGGTAGGTTGGGGTAGTGGGTAAGGTAAGTAGGGTGGTGTGGTGGATAAGATAGGGTAAAGTGGAATGGTGGGTATAGTACGGTAGGGTGGGTAGGGTATGGTAGAATAAAGTGAAGTGGTGAGTAAGGTATGATTTGTAGGATAGGGTAGGGTAGAGTAGAGTATGGTAGGATAGGTTGGGGTAGTAGGTAAGGTAATGTGGGGTGGTGTTGTAGGTAAGATAGAGTATAGTGGATAGGGTAGGGGTAATGTTGGGATGGTGGGTAGGGTGGGGTAGAGAAGGGTGGGGTGGTAGGTAAGGTAGGGTAGGGATGGGTGATATTGGAGTAGAGTAGGTAATTGGTAAGGTAGGTATGATGTCGATGGTAAGATACGGTGATATTGGGTAAAGTAGGATATGGTGGTGGGTAGGGTATGGTAGCGGTGATATTGGTTCAATTTCATTCCTGCGTAACAAACATGTCAATAAAATCTTCTTTTCATCCTTCAAAAAATTCTTCTTTTGAATGCTTAAAGCAGAAATATAACAACAATTATTGGCATCAGTATAACTTTTGAGCATTTTGTGTTGTCTGTTTTTGACTTTATCTGACGCCAGAAACGAATACTAGTCTTGAATAAAAGAATTTTAATAGCTAGCATTACAATAAGTTTAAAGGGTCTTTGTTTTGTAGTATATATTATGCATATTAATTGAATATAATCACATTATTATACGTCTCCGTCACGGGTTATAAACTAGTGTGTATATATATATATATATATATATATATATATATATATATATATATATGTTGTTGGTGTCAATAGTCCTCCGCTCCTTTCATTTCTATATTGAATAAACCTTGCCATGATCTAACCTTGCCATTTAGAAAGGAAAAAAAAGTATCAAATAATTTTATGACAAGTGTGACAATCTACAAAGAGAAAGAACATAAGGAGTTAATAAACATAAAGTGAAATTTAATAGCGTATTTATCTAAATTGGATAAGATTTTGACCTTCAACAGATCAGATCTAATGTTTTAAACTCTTACAGGCCTTATATATTATACATTAATTTTAGAATATATCCCCTCCCCACCCACCTATTTGGCAGTTTCTACTCAATTGCTGATAGGGTTCTTAGTTTAGCATTATGTATATGCATATCCGAATCGTGAATTCAAATGTGTAAAATTACAATTTCGTCCTCAATTTCGTGTCTTAAGTATATGTTGTGTATTTATATCCGATACGTGTTGACTATCGGATACGCTATCAGACACAGGGCCAGCCAAGATGGGCGACCGCCCAGGGCCCACGATATAAGGTGGCACAAACTTACATGTGTTGTAATAGTGCAAAGATTATATAAAAGGCCCAAATTTTATATCTTAATAATAATCTATGTTAGTTTAGTGGGAAACGGTTGTATATTTTTATTTTTTTTTTGGACTCAAGTTTGACTCTGACCAATGACAATATATGATTTCTTTTACTTTTTATTGTAATGATGTATTAATTTACCGTTACACCCTTTGTGGAATAATGTTTCGAATGAAAAAACCCTATCAGCGACATCCTCTTTCCCGTATTTTTTTCTGGTCATCTAATGTACTTACAAAACAAATTCCGCAATTTAACAGACCATATCTCATCCTCTTATTTCTCCTTCCACTGCCCGTCGTACGCACGTCTCTTGCCTGTTGCACGCACGGATCCCGCCCATTGCATGAACATCTCCTACCCGTTGCATGCACGGCTCAAGGCCTCAATTCATATACTTTTTTTTACAGAAAAAATATTTCAATAAAACACGGTAAAGAACATATGCAAGACAACAATGGATTTGGAGATATCACAAAACAATAACAAAAGGCAACATAAATAATGTAAATTTAAAAATAGTCCTATTTCAATCTTGCCCCGGGCCCATTAAATGTCAGGAACGACCCTGATCAGACATAAGTATCAGTCCATCATATATAGTAATTAACAAATAAGAATAGTTGAATGCATTCGAGCAATGCTTGATGTTCTTAACGTATGCTCCCTCCATCCAAGGATATAAGTCAAATTACATCTTTTTATTTGTCGCAGAGTATAAGTCATTCAGCATTATTAATGAAATATTTATTTTTATCTCTCTATTTACACTACTTTATTAACAATCCAACTAATTTTCAATATTTTATAATCATTTCATTAATGATATTCAAAGTACATTTTAGGCATTTATTCTTAAAATATATGACATTGTTAAGGGTGAATTTATACGTTTTATAATGATATATTTTATGATAATTTCCCTCCATATTTGTATAATTTGCATAAGAAATGAGCTTTTAATTGGTTTATTGAGTAAATGAGGTTTTTAATGGGTTATTCGCAAAATAGGTTAATTTTGGTGTTTTAATTGTGATTTTATGATTATTTGGATGGTATTACGTTTTGCGATGTTTTGATGTGTTATAGGTACGTGTTTGATGCTCAAATGATGATAAAAAAGAGATAAGAATCGAAATATATGATGATAAAAGAGATAATGATGAATTTGGATTGATGAACAAGGATAAAGATGAAGAAATCAAGTGTTGATCCAGCTGAACTGGCGTCCAAGGCCGTCCAGGTTGGACGGGCGTCCGGAATATTGGACTGGCGTCCAAAGAGGAGTTTTTGATACAGAGAGTTTGGACGTTGTATGGACGAGCGTCTGACCTAGCGTCCAAAGCAGCTGGACGAGCGTCCAGAAGGATCAAACGGGCGTCCACGGCCGACTTTGCTGAAACCGACTTAAATATCTATAAATACCAGCGTGTTTCCAACCCTAAGGATACATATTTGAACCTTAAACCCTAGGGGCGGCCAAGGCTGCAGTTTTTCTTATTTTACATACACTTTTATCGTCTTTTATTCCATGTTCTTGAATCAAATAATCTCTTGGGTCCATATCATGTCTAGAGGCTAAATCCCTCTAGAACAAGCGTTGTGAAGCCGTTCTATCAATGGATTGATTCTTTCTTGGGTTATCTTGTGAGTATTTTATTCAAAGTTGTATCTTTATTATTGTTTATCACGTTTTGATGCAATTATATCGAAAGATGCTTGCGTGCTGATTGTTTATATTGATGAAAATCTTGTTAAACCCTAGATCACCGTAATAAAGATTAGGTCTTTAACCTAAAAATAACGAGAGTTGGTTAGGTTGAATTCCTAGGTTAGAAATTGAGAGATTTCACACCTTGGTTAGAAAGTTATTAATCTTTAAAATCGAGATATAGAAGATTAAGAAACGAACTTTTCTAAGAAATTAGGAGTTCATACCTTGGATAGGTGAATCACAACTTGGGATAGAAATCACAAGATAATCTGATTAGGAGTTGGTTGTTGGTAGAATTGGTGGATCAATTGCTTGTTCGCTCGTTATAACTTGATTAAAATCTCCTGAATTTGAATTGTTTAGCTTAGTTAGTTTTTTATTACATCTTAGATTTAGTTTTAGTTTAAATTGTTCGCAACCCGTATCTTCCCTGGCTTTAGATCTTATCTTCTGTCCAGTTTTCATTATTGTTGTCTTTCGTTTTAGTTACCCCGTTTAGTTTATTTGCTTTGTTTAGTTCTAGAAGTCGTGACATAGGTTAGTTAGAAATAAAAACTAGAGTTCACAATCGCCAGTTCCCCGTAAGATCGACCCGGCATAGCCTCTATACTACGATCCTTATACTTGAGGTTAACCGGTTTTATTACTTGTTTATTTTGTATTAATAAAATCCATGACAAGTTTTTGGCGCCGTTGCCGGGGAACCGGACGGTTGTCTAGTTTTTTTTTTCCGTTTTTCTGTCTGTTTTTGTTTGTTTGTTTTTATTTCATTTTAGATTCCTGTTTTTAGTTGTTAAACGTTTAAGTAATTAGTTAATTAGGGTTTTAGTTTAGGGTTTGAGGCTCTCTTGTGATTAGTTCTCCTATCTTTGCTCTCTCTCTGTTTCTGTTCTTTCGTTCCCTCTCGTTTTCTGATATTTTCTGCAATTTTCTGCTTCTGTTCTAATTTTCCCGCTACCAAACAGGCGTCTGAATAGCTTGGACGCCCGTCCGCTGGAAAATTATCAATTCTGTTCTGTTTTGATTCACTTAGACGAGCGTCCATAAGATTTGAACGCCCGTCCAGTCCAAATTCCATCCGGACGCCCGTCCAACTTCTTGGACGTCCGTCTGGCCCTGTTTTCTTCAATACTTTTGTTTCCTTTTCTTCTTTCCCCTTTCTTTTCTTTAGGTTTTTAATTAGGCTTTCAATTTCTTAGTTTTTAGGTTTTAACCACTTGTTTTTGGTCCGGTTTATGCAAACTCGGAGTCAAAAAGGACCGTTATTGTACACCCCTGACCCCGAGCGAACCGTAGTCCGGCCAAACAGGCGGATTTTCCGTTCTGCGGTCCTGGCAGACAGAGCCGAGCGAGATCTTGAAGATCAACTAGCAAGAGAAATCACTGATTTTGTGATAATGGCCGCCAATAATAGACGTACGTTGGCAGACTACGCCATGCCAGGCGAAGTCAAAGTCAACCCGGCTATTGTTATCCCAGCCATTACCGCACAAACTTTTGAGCTAAAGCCAGGACTTATCCAGATGATGCAGCATGCATCAATTTTTCATGGTTACCAATCAGAGAATCCGCATACCCACTTACATACATTCTTAGAGATATGCGGTACTACACGCATCCAAGGAGTAAGTGAGGATGCGATTAAGCTAAAACTTTTTCCTTTTTCTCTAAAATGAGAGGCTAAAGAGTGGTACACCTCTCTCCCTTCTGAATCTATCACCACCTGGGCAGAACTCGAAAAGGAGTTCTTGAGTCAATATTTCCCCCCTTCTAAAACGGCCCAGTGTTTAAATGAAATATTCACTTTCTATGAGAAAGAGAATGAGTCCTTTTTCGAATGTTGGAAGAGATTCAAGTCTCTTCTTAGAAAGTGTCCCCACCATGGCTTGCCACTAGAAAGGCAAGTCAATACATTCTTCAGTGGATTGACCGAGCTCACCAAGGGCATGGTCAATAGTTCTTCTGGTGGGGCATTACTGAAGAAAACACCTGAAGAGGGATGGGCATTGTTTGAGGACATTGCAAAGTACAACTATGCCCCCTCTTATCAAGCAATTCAAGCACCTCCTCCTCCGAAGGTTGAGGAAGTTAACGTGCAAAGTTTGATCGCCATGCTGCAGAAGCAGATGGCAACATCTCAAGTTCCAAATCCGATAAATCAAACTTCTTCTTTTCCACAGAACCCTCAGGTTCTGTACTGTGAAAATTGCTGTTAGACTAGCCATATGAATGGCCAGTGTCAATTTATTCCCCTACACCTTATCAAGTGAATGCTGTTCATGATTATGGACAGTACAATCAAGTCACATGTCAGAATTGTGACGAGGTGGGGCACACTTCTAAAGTCTGTCCTATGAACGGACAGAATGCGGAAGTAAATGCATTCTATGGCCAGAACAATCCAAGGTTCAATCAGTTTCCTGGCCAGAATAATTTCCAAAACCAAGGGTTTAATCCATCTTGAAATTTCAATCCTACTTCGAATTTTAATTCGAATCAGAATTTCAATAGAAACCCTGGGTTTGTTCAGAACCAAAACTCGAATTTTTCCAATCCTACGCAAAAATTCAATCAGAATTGGCCTTCCAATTCAAATTCTCAATTCCAAAGTCGGCCCAGCCAGCCCTATTCTTCAAATTTCCAGAACTCTCAAGGCTCCTCCCAACCTACCAATCTTGAAGCTAAGTTGGAGGAGCAAAGTAGATCGATGAAGAATCTTGAGAGACAAATTGGGCGGTGGTCGAACAGCTTAGCTTCTGACCCCAGGGCGGCTACCGGTTTCACTGAAAAGAATCCAAAGGGTGGTCAAGTTGCTCAAGCTGACTTGAATAAAGGCCCATGTACTGACCTCGTGCCATCAATGCAATACGGTAAAGAAGAGGCCAGTGCAATGAACCTCAGAAGTGGTACTCAAGTTAGTGGTCCTTCCCATCAGGGAAACCACTAACCCCTCCTGCCATTGATAAGGCAGGAGGGGAAGTTGAGCACCTACACTCCCCTCAACTGCATGAGAAAACTCAGGTGGCTGATCCCCTGAGAGGTGAAGAATTTGAAGATCCTCAAGTGGCTGATCCCTTGAGAACTGAAAAGGCAAACGAAAGTCAGGAGGCTGATCCCCTGACTACAAAAAAATCTGAAAAAGCTGTTCGGTGGAAGGATCTGGAAGACAAAGCTGTCAATGCATCTTCAAAGAAAGTCTTTTCTGAGAGTGACTTGAAAAAGCTTCCATTTCCACCAAGAAAGAGCAACATCCCTTTGAGTGAAGATAAGAAGTATGAAAAGGTGCTGAATCTTTTGAAAAATACTCAGGTAAATCTTCCATTATCCGAGGTCTTGGTTGAGATGCCTAAGTATACCAAATTTATCAAGGATGTTGTTTCTTCAAAAAGGAAGTTGTCAGACATGGAAAGGCTGATTGGTGAGGATTGTTCAATGATCAATTATGAAGACTTACCAACCAAGAGAGGTGACCCTGGAAAGTTCGTGCTTACAGTGTTAATAGGAGGCCTGGTCTTCCCTAACTCTTTGTGTGACCTGGGTGCGTCTATAAGCCTCATGCCATTGTCTATGTGTAAACAGCTGGGTTTAATTGATCTTCTAGAACCCACTACCATGAATTTGCAATTTGCTGATAGATCTTCTAAGGAAGCATCGGGAATCTTAAAAGACGTACTCGTTCAAATTGATAGATTTACCTTTCCCGTTGACTGGTATGTCCTGGACATTGAGAAGGATGGAAATGTTCCCCTAATTCTTGGAAGACCTTTTCTGTCTACAGCTCGAGCCCTCATTGACTGCGATGGCGGGAGAGTGATGATCCGTGTTGGTGATCAAGAGGTAAGCTATAATGTCTCCAAATCCATTCAAATACCCTCTGGTCCTCCAACCGGTTTTTCCATTGAAGATATATCCGATGACTTTAATGACCACATGGAAAAGAAAGTCATGGCTGTTGCAACTGAATATGAGCGATTGGTTGACAATTTGAATAATCATGGTGTGGTGAGTCTAGAGCAGTTGGAAGCTGAATTCGAGAATGAGTCGTTGGAAGGAGAAGCTTTGGCAGTGGGACCGCTAAGTAAACTCAGCGATGTTGAGTTGAAAAGTGGAGATCTTAAGTCAAGTTTAGAAGACCCCCCTGTAGATTTGGTGCAGAAGCCATTGCCTAAACATCTTAAGTATGTGTTTCTAAGAGAAGGTGACAAGCTTCCTTTGATTATATCGGCCAAGCTTTCTCGTATAGAGGAAATGAAGTTAATCAACGTCTTGAAGAAAAATGAAAAAGCCTTTGGATGGCAAGTAGGAGATATCATAGGGATATCTCCGGACATCTGTATGCACAAGATCAAGACAAATGAGGGTGCGAAATGTGTTAGACGACCCAGAGGAGGCTCAACCCTCATATGCAAGAAGTCGTTAAAAAGGAAATCATCAAGCTTCTGGACATGGGGATCATCTATGCCATCGCTGATAGTGAATGGGTTTCCCCTACTCAGGTAGTTCCCAAGAAAGGAGGAATTACAATTGAGAAGAATGAGAAGGGAGAGGAAATTGCATTGAGACTTGTCACCGGTTACAGAGTCTGCATCGATTATCGAAAGCTAAATGAGGTAACCATGAAAGATCACTTTCCCCTTCCATTCATTGACCAGATGCTTGAGCGTCTGGCGGGGCACGCATTCTACTGCTTCCTGGATGGATATTCAGGATACTTTCAAATACCCATTGATCCAGCTGACCAAGAAAAGACCACCTTCACTTGCCCTTATGGTACATTCGCCTACAGGCGAATGCCATTTGGTCTCTGCAATGCCCCAGCTACATTTCAAAGATGTATGCTGGCTATCTTTGACAGGCTAGTAGAAAAGTGTATGGAAATCTTTATGGACGATTTTTCGGTCTTTGGCCAGTCTTTTGATGATTGTCTTGACAACCTTGACCAGGTCTTATCCAGATGTGTGGAAAAGAACTTAGTGCTCAATTGGGAAAAATGCCATTTCATGGTTGATGAGGGAATAGTTCTTGGCCACAAGATCTCCGCCAAGGGTATAGAATTTGACAGGGCAAAAGTAGAAGCTATCGAGAAGATGAGCTACCCTAAGAATGTGCGTGAAGTTAGAGGTTTTCTCGGACATGTCGGTTTTTACAGAAGGTTCATTCAAGACTTCTCCAAGATAGCCAAGCCCCTGTCCACTTTACTGAAGGAAGACGTTGAGTTTAATTTTGATGAGAGCTGCAAGCAAGCGTTTGAGGAGCTCAAGGATCATTTAATATCTGCTCCAATTCTTATATCGGCGGATTGGAACCTACCGTTTGAGCTTATGTGCGACGCATCAAACTATGATGTTGGTGCTGTTCTAGGGCAGAAGATCAAGGGGAAGTTCCAGCCTATCTATTACGCCGGTCACACATTGAACCCTCTCAAGTTAACTATACCACTACTGAAAAGGAGCTTTTGGCCGTAGTTTTTGCTATGGACAAGTTCCGTAGTTACTTGTTAGGAGCTCAAGTGATTGTGTGGACTGATCACGCTGCTTTGCGGTATCTGATGACTAAGAAAGAGGCCAAACCGCGCCTACTACGTTGGATACTGACCCTACAAGAGTTTGACGTTCAAATAAAGGACAAAAAGGGCAGTGAAAACGTAGTGGCCGATCACGTTTCTAGAATGATAAGTGAGGAAAAGAATGATCCAGATGATATAGACCTTTACTTTCCTCTAGAGAATATCATGCTTATCGACGGTTGTCCTCCTGATGTTCCGTGGTATTCTTCCATTGTAAACTACCTTCATGGCCATTATCTCGATCCAGAGATGTCTTATCAGGAGAAGAAAAAGTTCTTCTCGGATTTGAAATATTTCGTTTGGGATGAACCTTATCTTTTTAAGATCTGTAAAGATGGTTTGCTTAGAAGATGTGTTCCTGAGTCTGAGCAACGGGATATTATTGAGCAGTGCCACAGTGGACCCACCGGAGGTCACTTTGGTCCGTGGAAAACCGTTGCTAAGATTTTTCAATCCGGTTTCTATTGGCCTACGATCTTTAAAGATACAGAAGCTTTTTGTAAAGCTTGTGATAGGTGCCAAAGAACCGGTACTCTGACAAGGCGTTTTGACATGCCTTTGAAACCCATCCTCGAATGCGAAGTCTTTGATGTATGGGGTATCGATTTTATGGGGCCATTCCCATCATCTTGCGGTAACAAATACATCTTAGTCTGCGTAGACTATGTGTCTAAATGGGTGGAGGCTCAAGCCACTCCTCACAATGATCATAAAACGGTCATGAAATTTTTAAAAAAGAATATCTTCGTGAGGTTTGGTTGTCCACGTGCCTTGATCAGTGATGAAGGGACACATTTCTGCAACCGACCCCTAGAGAAAGTTCTCGAAAAGTATGGTGTCCGTCATAAGACTGGCACACCATATCATCCGATGACTAGTGGTCAGGTTGAAAGGAGCAACCAGAGCATCAAGAAAATCCTGGAGAAGACGGTAAACAGTCATAGAAAGGACTGGAGTTTGAAATTGGATGATGTACTTTGGGCTTACAGAACTGCCTATAAAACTCCTATGGGTACATCTCCATATCAAATGGTCTACGGAAAACCATGTCATCTGCCTGTCGAGTTAGAGGATAGAGCTTATTGGGCTACAAAGTTTCTGAACTTTGATTCCCAATCTTGTGGAAAACATCGACCGCGAAGCGCTATTACGAGTTAGACGAATTCGGACTCCAGGCCTATGAAAGTGCCAGGATTAGTAAGGATAAGATGAAGCTACTCCACGATGCTAAGATTAAGAAGAGAGAATTTCAAGTCGGAGAACAAGTTCTTCTTTACAATTCTAGGTTGCATTTGTTTCCTGGGAAGTTGAGGACACGCTGGTCCGGTCCTTTCGAGATTCTCCAAATCATTCCTGGAGGCGTTCTAGAACTACGAGGTTATGGTGACCAGCCGTTTCGAGTGAACGGACAGAGGTGCAAACACTACATTGGTGAGCCTAAAGACAAGCCTTTGACTGTTCGTTTCCTCGATATCCTCGGGTGTGGTGCTACAACAGTCGAAGAATTCGACGAGTTTTCACCCGACCTATTTTCAGAGGATGACGGTAATAGTCAATCTGAAGAAGTTCTAGCGGGTAGTTGGGATATGGAAGAGTATTGGAGGGAGCGTCAACTGAAAAGTCATCAGAGGAATCAGAAAAGGAAGAAGTCAACCATAGGGAAGTTTAAGCGTATTTGGGAAGCTGTGAAAGATTTCACCCCATGTGTTAGATGCTGTTTCTGCAGCCACATTACTGATCAGAGCTTACACGAGGTAGTGGTTGGCAGAAAAGTCAAATGGCCTGATCCGGGCTGAGCTTTAAACGGTGTCGAGCTAACGACATTAACCAAAAGCGCCACTAGGAGGCATCCTAGATATCCCTTATTATATTAGGACTCTCTTTTATGTTATTTCTTTTCTTTGATTTATTTGTTTTGTTTCAGTCTAATTAGGGTAATTGTGGACTCTGCCTTGTCGGTTGATTCGATTTCACCTTATCCTTCTCTTTATCTCTATTTTGCCATGTTCTAGTCCCCCTTTGTTCCCCGAGATCTTGTCTGGTTTTTCAAGTGTGCAGGTTATTTGTGATAGCAATTGTGAGCTTTCAGACGATGTCAGTTTTCCGGTGGATGGTCCACAGTCTACTGATTTCTTCGAGCGTTTCTGGATCTGGTGACGATCACTTCCAGAATTGCCACTTTCGAACTACAATCAGCTAAGTTCTTTCTTTTTTTTCTTTACTTCTGCACAACATGAGGACATGTTGTTATTTAAGTGTGGGGGAGGGGAATGTTTCGATATGTATCTACACATTTGCTTAATGCGTAATGTTTCTATGTTTCTATGCAAAATGAGCGTAATTTTTCAAAGTTTTCCGACACTTTTGTCTTTGTTTGGTCCCGAGTAGGCAATTCAATTTGAAGCTCGTTGTTTTTATAGTCATCTACGCGATATTTCATGTACTTGATAAGTTAGTTGTTTCACCTGACACTATTCTTCACGAGCCATAGTAAATGATGAGCTACTTATAAAGTTATACCCCTTTTGGACGAGTGATTTTTGATTGTCTTATAAGTCATGTACTTAGTGCTACGTATATATCTTGAGATTTATGATAGTTTGTATTTAGATCCGAAGTATGTTATACTGTGAATATCTAGAAGTTTGAATGTGATAAGTAACACGTAACTTAATGTCAAATGAAAAAGTTGAAAAATATGAATACAATGTGTGTGTCGAAAGCTGGTTTATGATTTGGGTGAGGTAGGGTGTACCACGTATGTCCTATTCCACTATGATGACCAAAAGCTCACGACAGTCAGAAAAAGCTGCCTTATGATTGGAGTAAGGTAGGGTATATCTCGAATATCCTATTCTCGCTATGACGGGGCAAGAGCTCATTCTGATGTGTGTTTAAAAGTGAACTAGTTAAATCAACTTATATGAGAATTGATATGAAATGAATGAAAGACTAAGTTATCGTCTATCTTATCCCCAGTAGAAACTGATAGATATGCTGTAGGGATTATCCTCTGAGTATTTCAGAAAGGCCCTAGATATATTCGATCATCCTTTTCGGGATATTTCACGTTTGTAGGGTACATCCTATGAGTGTCATTTATTGCTAGTCTACGAGGGGGTATTAGCTAGTTTTGCTTTGAGTTTCTCAAGTTCGGCTTTAGTGGAAGTTTATTATGGCTATGCACACACACTGGTGAACTTCTGATTTATTGGATACGTGTTATATATGTTTAGATGTCTGATCTTTTCTCGAGCCTTTACTTTGTTTTGTTTTGCTCGGGACGAGCAAAAGCTTAAGTGTGGGGGAGTTGTTAAGGGTGAATTTATACGTTTTATAATGATATATTTTATGATAATTTCCCTCCATATTTGTATAATTTGCATAAGAAATGAGCTTTTAATTGGTTTATTGAGTAAATGAGGTTTTTAATGGGTTATTCGCAAAATAGGTTAATTTTGGTGTTTTAATTGTGATTTTATGATTATTTGGATGGTATTACGTTTTGTGATGTTTTGATGTGTTATAGGTACGTGTTTGATGCTCAAATGATGATCAAAAAGAGATAAGAATCAAAATATATGATGATAAAAGAGATAATGATGAATTTGGATTGATGAGCAAGGATAAAGATGAAGAAATCAAGTGTTGATCCAGCTGAACTGGCGTCCAAGGCCGTCCAGGTTGGACGGGCGTCCGGAATATTGGACCGGGCGTCCAAAGAGGAGTTTTTGATACGAGAGAGTTTGGACGTTGTATGGACGAGCGTCTGACCTAGCGTCCAAAGCAGCTGGACGAGCGTCCAGAAGGATCAAACGGGCGTCCACGGCCGACTTTGCTGAAACCGACTTAAATATCTATAAATACCAGCGTGTTTCCAACCCTAAGGATACATATTCGAACCTTAAACCCTAGGGGCGGCCAAGGCTGCAGTTTTTCTTATTTTACATACACTTTTATCGTCTTTTATTCCATGTTCTTGAATCAAATAATCTCTTGGGTCCATATCATGTCTAGAGGCTAAATCCCTCTGAACAAGCGTTGTGAAGCCGTTCTATCAATGGATTGATTCTTTCTTGGGTTATCTTGTGAGTATTTTATTCAAAGTTGTATCTTTATTATTGTTTATCACGTTTTGATGCAATTATATCGAAAGATGCTTGCGTGCTGATTGTTTATATTGATGAAAATCTTGTTAAACCCTAGATCACCGTAATAAAGATTAGGTCTTTAACCTAAAAATAACGAGAGTTGGTTAGGTTGAATTCCTAGGTTAGAAATTGAGAGATTTCACACCTTGGTTAGAAAGTTATTAATCTTTAAAATCGAGAGATAGAAGATTAAGAAACGAACTTTTCTAAGAAATTAGGAGTTCATACCTTGGATAGGTGAATCACAACTTGGGATAGAAATCACAAGATAATCTGATTAGGAGTTGGTTGTTGGTAGAATTGGTGGATCAATTGCTTGTTCGCTCGTTATAACTTGATTAAAATCTCCTGAATTTGAATTGTTTAGCTTAGTTAGTTTTTTTATTACATCTTAGATTTAGTTTTAGTTTAAATTGTTCGCAACCCGTATCTTCCCTGGCTTTAGATCTTATCTTCTGTCCAGTTTTCATTATTGTTGTCTTTCGTTTTAGTTACCCTGTTTAGTTTATTTGCTGTTTAGTTCTAGTAGTCGTGACATAGGTTAGTTAGAAATAAAAACTAGAGTTCACAATCGCCAGTTCCCCGTAAGATCGACCCGGCATAGCATCTATACTACGATCCTTATACTTGAAGTTAACCGGTTTTATTACTTGTTTATTTTGTATTAATAAAATCCGTGACAGACATTCAACTACTTTCTTAATCTGCGTGAAAAAACACTTACAATGACTTATATTTTAGGACGGTGAGAGTGCTCTCACCGTCTCAAAATATAAATCATTTAAGTGTTTTTACGTTGTATGACTTAAATTTTACGGAGAAATGACTTATATAAACTTTCATTTAATATTATGTGTTAGGTTAATCAGTCATCCACCGTCCCTAAAACCAACCATATACATGTCTTCCTCTCTTAGATTGCCATGTGCTTCTCGACTTAACTTCCTGAATTTAAAGCCGACGCTACTGTTATCTCAATTGTGATACAACGAATCTCACAACACATTTTCATATATTTAATAATAATATATAATATATTGATTGATCTAGATTTTATATTAAATAATTATATTAAAATACGTTACTACATCCGTAATGTCAATTTTATAATGACATTATTGTTTTTCTGTGGAGATAGGGGGGTGGGGGTAGGGGGAGAAATCTAGGCACGTTAAGTGGGGTATATATGCTTCTTCATTATTCCATTGCTAGCATAGATAGTCAAATGTATACATACCAACTTTTCTCCACTTCAAAATTTGTCTAAGCAATTTATGTGATACATCTTTCTTTGGCTTGATAGTAAGTTGCAGAAATGATGGTTTTTATTTTTATTCTTATTTATTACTTTTTTTTCCTTTTTTAATTATTATTTGTTGATGGGTTCTTTTTCATGTGCCCCATGTAATGTTGTCTACCATAGTGATAGAGCTGGAAATTGACGTTACTTTTTTTTAACTGATAGAGGTATAATATTGGGAGAGATTGTCACACTTTAATTATATATATATATATATATATATATATATATATATATATATATATATATATATATATATATATATATATAATAAGACTTCTACTAATATTAATTGGTTTTAGTAGAATGGTAAGCGTTTGATCTTAACATATATTAAAGACTTAGCGGTAACCTAATCCTAGACTAGAAAAAATACATTCTCAAAAGCACAATAACTAGGAATACGTCGTATTTTTACAGTGATAGAGTAAATAAAAAGACTAATAATGTCATTAATTCAACGATTTATGGGCATGTTTGGTTAATAGAAAAGAGATGAGAAAAGAAGAGATTTTTTTCTTTTTTAAGACATGTTTGGTTAATTGAGAATAGAAAAAATTATGGACTTTTCTCGAAACTTAATTATCTTTTCCATCTTTTTAATTATAAGCTGAAGAAAAGTTGAGTGAGAATAGAAAAGTCCACCAATTCTATTCTCACTATCTTTTTTTATGCATACCAAACAAATTGTGAGAATATATTTTTTTTTCTTTTCTCCTTTCTATTCTTAGCAACTTTTTTTTCTTAATTTTTTTCGGTAACAAACATGCCTTAATAATTAATTTGTATCACAAAGTGGCTTCTTTGTCTGGAAATATTATTGCCATACAAAAATTGTTATAACTAGAAATACATCATCTTTTTACACCATTACATATTCTTTAACAAATCACACATCATCATCAACGACCTAAAATTTGTTGTGATGGTTTTACGATGACGGTATATTATTATTATTATTTTTTTCTTCTTCTTTCTTTCTTTTGAGGGGGTGTTTTTCTTTTTTAGGCAATGTTAATGGCACCACACCCAATATACTTGGGCACCACACCTGTGCAAAATTCGACTTTTAGATGTCAAAATAACACATTTCGACTTTTCGAAAGTTGAAATAACACATTTTGACTTCTGAAAAATCAAATTTTACACATGTGTGATGCCCGAATATATTAGGTGTGACGCCATTAACAATGCTTTTTTTTATATTTATTTTCCAAGTTGTCCCCTTGCGGCCTTGCCTATGTACCCAAGTAAATGTGAGTCTCGAGTTTTGAGAATATTTTGTCTTTCTTAATTATATAGCCACATTGGTTTTATAAACAACAAATAGCCCATGAAGACTACTACTACCTTTTACCTTGTCCTTTTTTTCCCTCCATCAGATTCAATTAAATAGAGTAATGATACGAGCACAATCGTTATATCACGACCTGTTACCACACACCAATGCTGATCATCATTGTATCATCGGTTGTGACACAACGATGATGCCCATACATATATCAATATTTGTCAGTATTTAAGTGGTTCATGCATGACTCTTTTTCATTGGCTAGACCTAGACCTCAGGTGTAAAGTCCCACATCGGTAAAATAAGAGAATGCTAACCCCCATATAAGTGTGAGACATAAATGTCTTGTCAACTCGGGTTAGCCCTTTTAGACCAAGCGAGGACAATGGTCAAGCACTTGACCGGACATTTATACTCGTTTAAGCTACTGGGCCGGGGTTTGGGGCGTTACATCAGGCCTGGCTTCTTTTATATATATATATATATATATATGACAGACACATATATTAAAAGAGAGAATAATAAGAAAAGAGTGGCAAGAGGGAGCATGGGGAAGCTAGGTATAGGGAGAGTACTGTTAGATCGCTTTTGCTGCATATATTCTTCTTCTTCTTCTTCTTGTCTGTGTTTCAATGAACAACAACAACAACATGATGATATTGATGATGAAGTAGAAGAAGACAACAAGCCACTTATAGCAAACCAACAAGTTGGTCATTTAGTTAGAATCAAAGATGTCCTTTCTGCACCCCCTACTACTCTTGCTCTTCACTTGAAGCCTAAGGTCAGGCCCCTCTAATTTGTCTCCTCCTTCGATCTTCTTGTGTAATTTGTGACTCTATCATGTGAGACCTTTGTTTTTCGATAGATCGTTTAAATATGATTGATGATCTATATATAAATGTATGGTACTCGATCGATATTGTTACATTGTAATGGTTATATCATATTCTGATACGTATTTATCTTTTGTTATGCCCAGGGGCGGAGGTATGTATATTAGGGTGGAGTCACGTGACTCCACTGAGATACGAGATTTTTTTTTAGATATTGTTAAAAATGTCGTTTTGTTCTCGAAAAAAAAAAAAATTTTACGATCCGGTAATCCTACTAGAAAAAAATTCCTGGATCCGCCCGTGTTTATGCCACTTTTTATGAAAAACCGGAAACTTGAAAAACTATGTTTGAGAGGTAATTGAGGATCTATAAAATAGTAATAATACGACAACGCATTAAGTTGTCTTATGTAACGAGCCGATACAATCTGACGGTAATCCGCACTCGTGATCATTTTAGATATGATAAACGGTACAGATCATCGGTGTGTCACTCATTGACACTACCGTTGTGCCTGTATCATTACTCATATATAAAAATATGCTCTTTTTTTTTTTGTTAGTATTAGGATAGTGTCACCCCTGTTCATGCCGACACTGTATTTTTCCCTACAATAGGTGCATTTTTCATGTTATATCATTTATTATTATTATTAATTTTTTTTTTTGTACCCTTCTTTAATCATTTCGTAGCATAATTTTTTTGCAGTATCGGCACGTAATGTTACAAAAGCATACAGTTCAAATTTTAGAAAAACAAAACATATTTGATTGATTTTGACCTTCAAGGAATTTTTCAAGTTTTTCTTTGTAAATCTTTCAAATTATTAATTTAAGTGCTCGAAGCTAGTATCAATTTTTTAGTCATGGGCATATGCACATGCATGTATTGGGGCACATCCTTCCACTAAGATTTAATAAATCTTTTATATTCAAATGATATAGTTTTAATGTTAAAAATAATATAATTATCATTTGTGCTTTCATCGTATATAATTTTTTTGTTTGTTTTATTAAAACGGAGTAAGTTTACTTTTAGAAAATGATACTACATCCGGTCCAAAATATATGTCATCATACATTTTTTTACTTGTCCTACAATATAAGTCATTCTACATTACCAATGCAACATTTATTGATCTTTCTCTTTCTTACCCTTAATTTATTATAAATCCAACAACTTTTCATTACTTAAATATTGCATTAGTGATAGTCAAGAAGTATTTTAGACATTAACCTTCAAATTAATGACATTCAACCAATTTCTTAATCTGTGTGAAAACTTCAAGAATGACTTATATTTGAATGGAAGGTAGTATGAATATCATTTGTGTCTACATTAAATCCATTTCATAGACCCGCCAATGTTTGTAATTATTTCATAAAGCTTGTTAGCCAATTTTTGTCTTTAACAGTTGATTTTTTTTTTTTTTTTTTTCAAATAAATAGAAAGTTGAGTTAAAGGTATCAATGCATTGCAATGGTTGTGCAAGAAGAGTGGAGAAACACATTTCAAAAATGGAAGGTACACTTTACCCAAACTTTAATTATGGGAAAATGATTTTGACACAGGAATTCTGTGTCATTATCCCTCGAAAGTGTTGATTGTGTGGTCCTGAATTTTTATATTATTTTGTTTTCTTTTTAAGTGTTAAAATGTGTGGTTATAAAATGTTGTGTGAATGACTAAATCACTATCCTTAATTATATCTCTCCAAATTGACCAATTTGATATATAGTAATACTTTTTTTTTTTTTTTTTTTTTTTTTTTTTGTGAGGCATAATAATAAGGTATTTAAGGAAGTCAATTTCTCCAGGAAATAATGCTTCAGCGCTTTTTACTATTTATTATTTATTAATTGTAGTATTTTATCGTATTTTTTTGTTTTTATTTATTTATTTATTTATTTATGTATTTGTCGTGTTAAAGTTTTCCATTTTCTACGGAAGACTGTGTACGCACGCGAAAGCATGTGCACCAGGCAAAATTAACAATTGAAGATTCCCACAATACACAATAATTTGGGTAAATGGTGTCAATATTTTAGCAAGTGTGCGGTTAAATAATGAGTGGAGATAAGATGGATTGAAATCTTTATGATGTATTTGGATTATATTGATGATTTCGATGAGATTTAATGAAATGGAATTAATGATACGCTTAAGTCATGCATTTGATACGTGATAAAATGAAATGAAATATTTTTCTTTTGTTACAATAGTCAAGCTAGTATAAAATTAGATAAGAGATTTCATATATGAGGTAATAAGCTGACATTGTCGGATGATGATGTATAGTGGGTAACAGTGGATGGTGGTTTGTGGTACGTAGTGACGGGATGGCGGGATGGGTGGTGACGGAGTGCGGGTTGTGTGGTGGAGAATGGTGGTAGGTAAGGAAGGATAAGGATTGTGGGGTGGGTGATGCTAGAGTGTGAGGGTGTGGTAAATCGGTTAATGTGATGGATGACGACGGCGGCAGGTGGTGATGGCGGTTGATACTGTTGAGATGAGTGGTGGTGGTGGTGGTGGGATGGGTAATGGTAGGGTGAGTGGTGATGACAACTATGATGGGTCGTGATAAGTGGGATGAGTGCTGGTGGCGAGTGCCGGAGTAAATGGTGGGTGGTAGGGGTGGATCAACACCAATTAGTGTGGGTGGGTGGGTGGGTGGGTGGGTAGGAGGAATGCCTCGCTGAGATCTGGAAATTTTTTATTTTCTTTGTATAAGAACAATGTAGTTTCTTTTAAAAAAAAAGAACAATATAGTTTTACTGTTAAATTTAAAAATTAAAAAAAAAGCCATTTATACCTCCGGACGGTGAATTATCAAATTCTACTTCAATGTCACCACTAAAAAAATTCTGAATCTGCCATTTGTTGGCGGTGGTGTATGGTGACGGTGGCGATAGATTTTTTTAATAATTTTTTTAAAATCTTTTTGTTATGCAAATAGTAATAGTATTTATCAATGTCAATCATTTTTACGGGATAAGAATGATAGGCGTTTGTTTTTGATTAAAAAACAGGGGTTACTTCTTATCGAGTAGATTTAGAGACAAAAAGAGTGGTGGTAATCGGAGACATCGGTCCTTTCGAAGTATTGGAGAGCATCTCTAAAGTTAAAAATGCCCAGTTCTGGGAATTCCAAACTGCTGCTCTCAATGCCTTTTAATACATTATTATTATTATATATATAAGTGGAAGATTTTATGTTTACTATTATGCAGATTTCCCTACTAGATTTTGTAAAGATGTAGTACTTAATAATTTTATTTTTCCTCAAATTTGAGCAACACCACCTATGTAATACATTATTGGGCTTGTTTTATTAGTTTTCCCATGGTGGTTTTGGGGCCTAAAGTATTTCAGCCATTGGGCCTCTCTGCAAACTTCTGGCCTGTTTTTTTTTTTTTTTTTTTTTTTTTAATATCATCAAATGATACGATGTAGCCTGAAATTATTGATGCATGTTTTTGCTACGACGATACCGGGTTACGCACCTCGATATATCATCATCGAGTGGACCCCGAGGGATCAAATATTTACTAAGGCATACACGTCGGACTATTGGTCTCGGAACCATGACACATATGTCGATCCTCGAGGCGGAAATATATCTAGGAGCTCGAGGTCACGACTATCGACTTACGAGCGGTGCGGGATGTGAGTTCCAGGAGTCGATCTTCCCAGGTCGGGGCAAGATCGATATCGAGAACAGAGTCCACACCAGCTATGTTGGCCCAATATCCACCGGATAACTTGGGCGAGGGGTAAAGCCCAATTAAGGGTAGATATGACAATAGCCACAGACCGACTCATATTAGGGTTAGGTCATGCATTGTCCTTATAAATACAACGTTCCAGGAACTACGTACGGCTTGATTCCTGGACATATAACAGGATACGTAGGCAATCTAAGAATACCACTTAGATTCAGTCATAAACACATCCACGCCCCTCTTTATTCTTGGGCTGGGGTTCTTGGTTATTCATCATTCTAAGAAGAGTAACCCGGATTTTCATAGGTGACTAATTTGTCATCGTCATTGGCGCTAGAAGGAGGGTATCTTTCAATCGTTGAATACGCCGAGAACATGCCGCCAAAGGATAAACAACCCAGGAGAACCACTTCCAAGAACACAGATCCGCAAAATGCGGTTAGAAGAAGAAGTGGGCGTGGAGACGCGGGGTCGAAAGAGCGGAGACACCGGAACCGATCCGGGAAAATCCTTTGAAGCGGACGCCGGATCTAGCCCCAGAACAGCAATTGTTGGTGGATCAATTGGCAGGTCAAGACATCGACGCTCTGCAAAAGATCATGCAAGAAGTCCTCAGCAGACAAAATCCTCAGCAGAAACAGGCTGAGGGAGGTTTAAATATTAACATGCCTAAACCTAACCCGGCCCGGTTTCGGGATATCGGCGCATCCTCTAGCTCTGTGAAAAACGGAGGAAGGAAATTCATCGAAGCATCAAAGGGATGCGAGAGGATAGCGCCGGATGCGAGTTAGACGTGATTACGGGAAAAGACAAGGTTTCATTGTCCTTAGAATCTCCTTTCACTAAGGAGATTGAAAGCTTTCCTAGACCCAAGGGGTTTAAGATTCCAAAGATAGAGCCTTACGATGGCACCACCGATCCGGAGGACCATTTACATAGGTATCTATCGCGGATGAGGTTAGATGGGGCGCCGGACGAAATGCGGTGCCGGGCATTCGAGACTCGCTCGTAGGTCGAGCCGAGAGAGTGGTTTACAAAGTTGAGGCCCGGGTCGATCTCCGGTTTTTCCATGTTGGCCGAAAGTTCGAGACGCCTTTATCGTCAATAAAAAGTTCCAATTAAGTGAGACGCACCTCGTGAATATGAGGCGGCTTAGAGACGAAACGGTGCTAGAATATTTAAAACGGTTCAATATCGAAGCAATGCAAGTAAAGGACCCTCGAGACGGACTTCGATCACTTCGTTTGTAGGAGGCTTGAGGAATACCAAGTTATACGAAAAGTTGAGTAGAACTCTCCCGAGAACTATGGACGAGTGTGTGAACGTGGTCCACAGATTTTGTCAAGGCGAAGAGGCAGTGCGTAGGCACACCCAAGCCGAATGGATGGATCCAAGGAAAGAGAGTCGAGGGTTGGGAAAGAGTCAACCTCGACAGCATGAAGCCGAGAGGAAAGCTTCTGTTTGGGACCGAGTCGATAAACCTTCTGTGTTTAATCGAGTTGAAGCACCTATCTCGGACCGGTCAGAGAAAAAAGGAAGGAAAGATAAAGACTTTGTCCCTCTCAACCGATCGAGGTCAGAGGTGCTTCCATCATGATATATCAAAGAACCTAGCAAAGAGGCCTCCACCGATCAAGAAACCTCGAGAGAGGCGGAGGTCAAATAAGTTTTGTGACTTCCGTGAGGACATAGGCCATGCAACCGATGACCATGGATTTGAAGAGAGACATCGAAGCACTGCATCCAAGAAGGCCGGTGGATGAGGTTATCGACGAACTCGTTATACGAGCCCAAGGGGCATAGAAATAGTAAGAGAAAGAATCCCGACCAAGATGGATATCGGGGAAGAGATCATCGAGACGACGAGATCGGTCTCCGGATGCGATAGAGATAACCAAGGTCGGGACGGATATGAAGACAACCGGCCGAACAATTATGTTAACACCATATTTGGGCCGGGGGAAACGGAAAAAGAGCGAGCCGGTCAAGGGTCGGAAGACGACTCGAGATATGGAAAGCAACAAAGACTTTCGACGGAGGTCGGGTATGGGCCGAGAGATGACGTTCCCAAGTCAAGGAATCACGGCGAAGGACTAGTGATAGAGCGGTGATAAGTCGCACCGGGGTGTCGAGGGTATGCATCGACAATGGCGGCGCGATTAACATCCTATACTACTCGGCCTTCCAAGGAATGAAGTTGAAAGATAAAGACTTGATCCCTATAGCCTCCCCACTTGTTCGGGTTCACGGGGCGGGCGGTCCACCCGTTGGGATCCATAAAGCTATTGACGACGGTAGGAGAGGGGGAGAGAGGGAGGACGTTTGAGTTAAGCTATGTGGTCGTGAAAGCCCCTCCCGCATACAATGTAATCTTAGGGCGACACCGCCCTCTTCGAGTTACGAGCCATCATTTCGACGTACCATAACGGTATGAAGTTCCCAACTCGAAATGGTTCTCACGAGGTCAAAGGGGATATTGAAGTCGCCGGGAGTTGCAATTCAATTATTATGAATGGAAATGCGGCGATCCGGCAAGTCCTTATCGAAGAAGCGATCCCGAGAGGAAGAGGAGGATAAATCCTGGGCTTCAAACGAGGCGGTCGAAAATGTTGACCTATGGGGGGGGAGCGAGAAGAGCAAAATGTCCAAGTCGGGGTTTGGATACCGACTCGGGAAAAACGATCATTGATCGACTTGTTGACGGAATTCCGAGATGTTTTTGCATGGAAAGCTTCGGATATGCCCGGTCTTCCAACGGATATCGCGATTCACAAGCTCGAAGTTGACCGGGCCAAAAGGCCGGTCAAACGAAGAAAAGAAATTTCGCATCGGACCGGTTGGAAGCCATCGAGTCGAAGTCGGTAAGGCGTTAGCGGCCAACATAGTAAAAGAGGTGTTATATCTGATTGGTGGCTAATCCGGTATTAGTGAAAAAACCGGATGGCGGTTGGCGCATGTGTGTGGACTTCACCGATCGAATAAGGCTGTCCAAAGGACTCTTACCCATTACCCAAAATCGACGGGTTAGTGGACTCGACCATCGGTTTTGAGGTATTTGCCTTTTTAGATGCGTACAAGGGGTACCACCGATTTTAATGGATCCTCGAGATGCGGACAAGACGGCGTTCATCACGAGTTTGGCACCTTCGTTATGTAACCATGCCATTCGGACTTAAGAATGCCGGAGCTACATACCGGAGGGCGATCAATAAAATTTTTGCAAAACGGATCGGCGAAAACATGGAGGTATACGTGGACGACTTGCTCATTAAAAGCCGATCATTGAAGCGATTTCTAATCGATGCACGAGAGGTGTTCGAGGTCTTTGAGAGATACGCAAATGAAATTGAATCCTAAGAAGTGCACCTTCGGGGTACGGTCGAGCAAATTTACGGGATACATGATTTCGAGGGACGGGATTCGAGCTAATCCGGACAAGATTGACTCGTTAAAGAATATGCCGGCCCTCGAAATACAAAGGAAGTACAGAGACTCACAGGTCGAATGGCGGCACTAAACCGATTCTTATCTCGATCAGCTCAGCGAGCATTGCCCTTTTTCAAGATTCTTCGAAAGGCCAGTCCTTTCCAATGGGATGATGAATGTCAGACAGCCTTCGAAGAGTTAAAAACATATCTGTCAGAGTTACCTACCCTCACCTCACCTCGAGAGGGGGAAAGATTGTTGGTTTACTTATCGGTATGCGAGGAAGCAGTGAGTGCGGTCTTGGTCCGAGAAGGGGACAAGGGCAGTGCCCGTATACTTTGTGAGCAAAGCATTACACGGTCCCGAGGTCCGGTACTCACCAGCTGAAAAGCTCGCATTAGCCCTGGTACATGCCTCGAGAAAACTCAGACCCTATTTCCAAGCCCATCCGATCTTGGTAGTCACAGACCAACCACTCAAGCAAATACTTGCGAAACCAGACACATCGGGTCGACTTGCGAAGTGGGTAATTGAAATGGCTCAGTACGATATAGAGTTCACTCCCCGAACCGCGATTAAAGCTCAGGCCTTGGCAGATTTTTTAGCGGAAGGTATTTCAGTACAAATCGACCAGGAAAAACAGGGTCACGAAGTCAGGTGGATTCTACACGTCGATGGGGCGTCGAGTAAAGAAGGAGCCGGAGCGGGTCGTTGCTAGTCGGCCCGAAGGGGAAGAGTTTCCTTATGCTCTTCGATTCGACTTCAAGGCAACTAACAATGAGGCCGAATATGAAGCAATGATAACCGGACTAAAACTTGCTCGAAGGCGGGGGTCGAAGATCGACGGTTTATAGTGACTCTCAGCGGTCGTTAATCATATGAAAGGGGAGTACGAGGCCAAAGAAGAGACAATGAAGAATTATTTAAGAGTTGTTCAAGGCCTTATAGCAAGATTCAATTCGATTCAGATCGAACAGGTACCTCGAAGTCAGAATAAGAGGGCCGATGCACTCTCAAAGCTCGCCTCGAATTTTGTCTCGAGTAAAAAAGTTACGGTGGAATTGCTAAGTAACGAAGTTACGAAGAAAAGGAGGCCCGGCCGATCACTCGGCGAGCCACATGGATGGACTCGATTGTTCATACCTAAGGGACGACATCCTACCGAATGACAAAGTACGTCAAGAAAGATCCGACTTCGGTCGGCAAGGTACGCGTTTTTCAATGACATACTTTATCGCAAGTCTTTCACAAGTCCGTGGTTGAGATGTGTGTCCGAGTCGGAAGGCAAGTATATTCTTGAAGAGATTCATAAAGGGGCTGTGGGAAACCATTGTGGAGCAAGAATGTTAGCTCGGAAAAGCAAATTAGGCGGATACTACGGCCCTCGAAT
This sequence comes from Gentiana straminea, assembly GCA_036785695.1. Lineage (NCBI taxonomy): Eukaryota > Viridiplantae > Streptophyta > Magnoliopsida > Gentianales > Gentianaceae > Gentiana > Gentiana straminea. The sequence goes on along the minus strand of JAVUPR010000048.1, from coordinate 6,202,852 downwards.
GCAACGAGATGCGAATAGCTTAGTTCGAGAGGTGTAACTCATGTCAAGTTCACGACAACATCTCCCGTCAACAAGCGCAAGAAATGAACGTTATTTCGTCGGCTTGGCCGTTCGATATATGGGGAGTCGATATAGTGGGTCCTCTACCTCGAGCTCCGGGAAATAATCGATTTGTGGTGGTCGCGGTAGATTACTTTACCAAGTGGGTAGAAGCCGGGGCTATACCGGACATCAAAGCGACCACCATCAAGAAATTTTTGTGGGTCGATATTTTGTGTCGATATGGCATTCCGAAGGTGCGATCTCGGATAATGGAACACAATTCGAAGACCGAAGAGTTCGAGAATGGTTGGCAGAGTATCAGATCGACCAACACTTTACCTCAGTAGCGCACCCGCAGGCAAACGGTCAGGTCGAACAGACCAATCGACAGATCAAACTCGGATTGAAAAAGAGGTTGGAGGAACAAGGTCGAGACTGGGCGGTCCAACTTCCGAGCATCCTGTGGTCATACAGGACAGCTCCAAATTCATCAACCGGCGAAACACCTTTCTCCCTAGCTTATGGGTGCGAGGCAGTTATCCCTGCTGAAGTCGGAGTCCCTTCTCCTCGAGTTCTGGCGTACAACATCGAAACAAATGAACCCGATGTCCGACAAGAAAAAGACAATCTCGAAGAGAAGAGAGAGATAGCCTCAGCCAGAATGGCAAGGTACAAACAAAAAATCTCTCAATACTACAACGAAAGAGTCAGATATCGATATTTCAAGGTCGGAGATCTAGTTCTCAGAAAAAATGAGGCCAGTAGACAAGAAGAGATGGGCAAGCTAGCCCCGAATTGGGAAGGTCCATACCAAGTTCTAAAGGTTCATCCCAAAGGGTCTATCGGTTAGGTCGAGCGAGACGGAACAACGATACCCCGACAATGGCATGCAAACAACCTTCGGAAGTATTATGTTTAAGTGTTAGATCGACTAGCTCGTATTTACTTTGATCTTGTGAAACTTGTAATCGGTCCAAGGGACAATTCCGAGTTATCATAATAAAACGTCTACTTTTGTGTTTATCGTGTTATTAATTTTACTTAACTATAATATTCTAAGTCCAAAGGGACACGAAGTTGTAGTCGAGAATTCCAAAAAATTGAGCAATCCGATAGGCGGAACTCGAGACCAAGCCAGAAGCTAAGTTAGCCTAAGAGGCGACAAAGCTAAGGCAGGGTCTAAGATTCGCATAGTCGGAACTCGGGACCAAGCCGAAAGCGAGTTAGCCCACGAGGCGACGAGGGCGGCGAGTCTAGATTCGCATGGTCGGGTCAATGTCCAAGTCGGAAGCCCAACGACACCTAGGGTCGAATAAGGCAAAGACAAAGGACGGTTCGCAATGTCGGGCCACCGTGTAAGTCGGAAGTCTATACCTACATATGGGGCAATACGGCGAGATAAGCACGATTCGCAATGTCGGGCTAACCTACCCAAGTTGATACCTAATAAGCCGATTAAAGGCTGAAAGGCCAAGGCAAAAGGGTCGATTGGGATTCAAATAAATCCTAAGTGTGTTAAGAACCAAAGGTCCAAAACAACACTTGGGGGGCATATACTCGGTAAAAGCAAGTAGCAAACGAGTCATAGACTCGACCGGCGAAAAGCAAACGGTAAGTAAAAAGCTAAGGCAAAAGTAAATAACATGAATAAAGGGAAAACAATAAAATTCCAAAAGCTGGGCCGGTCGATAAGACCAACCCACAAAGTATGTTAATTACAAAATGTCAATAAAGATCAAAGTTGCGAGATAAAATTACAATGGAAAGATGTAAAGAGCAAGAAAAACTAAGGAGCGACATCGAGACTAGAACCGACATTGCCGGAAGTCAAAGTCGACCCCGAAGATACTTTGCGAAAAGAAACACCTTCTTGGAACTACGCAAAGCATTGGTCGTAAATCGCTTCAAAGTTGGGGTCGTAAAGCCAAGGCTCTTCAAGCTTTTCTACGCCGACCCCAACCTCGGGATATGCCCTCCGAATCGATCCACGGCCTTGGTGAATCCACCAATGATGGCTTTGTTCATGATTATGGTTAGGTCATCACTCGGCTTGCGTCGGACTTCCGATACTCGGCAACGGCGTCGGCTCTAGATCTCTCAATTTGACCGGGGACTTGGCTCAAGTTGAGTTTTAGCATATCCCGTTCTTGTTCCGGTCCGCACTTCTTTCCTGCTCTTGCCTTAGGGTCTCTGGACATGCGCGAGTTTTATCTTTCTCTCCGGAAGCCTCCGGGCACGGGCCGGATTGGCATTCGCGGCGGCCGGCTCATTCTCGAGCCTTTCTGCTCGGAGACCGCACTGTGCCCGAAGCGTGTCGAACTGGCCCTCGAGAGCAGCGTAGGCGGCGCCTTGGGAGAGCTTTTCAGAGATGAGCTGCCGAATCTCCTTCTTCAGCCCTTCTACTGTTTTAGAGGGCGCATTCAGACGTCGAGCGACCTCCTTACCCATCAGATAATTCTGCCACAAAAGAAACGCAAGTCATAAGTTTTAAAACAGAAATGACAAGTGTAAAAAGGGAATCGAGTGAAGAAAACAAGTAACTTCTTGCGCGGCCCCACTTCTCGGAAGGAGCTAAGCAAGACCTTGTCCTCCATGACGATATACTCCTCGGCGGTCATAGCTGCGGTTGCGAGTCGGAGGAGGGAACCTCGGCGGACTTGGCCACTTTTGGCCCTTCTCTGTTGCTCTCTAAGCGGATCTGCGGGAGTCGGCCTCTTTACCCCGGACATCTCGACTTCTTCGACTCGATCTCCTCTTCGGGAACAACCACGGCATCATCGTCCTCGTCCCTCAACGAACCAAAGCGGACCGTGAGCTCACCGAAGTCGATGGAGGTATAGACGTATCAACAAAGGTACCCTCGGTCGAAGCTACGTTAATAGAAGATGGATTCCCCTCGACACAGGAAGCGATCTTGTCTCCCCCGGCCTACGCAACTCGAGGAGGAACGGCGAGCGAGGGATGGAAGGATTGACGAGCTGCTTGCAAATTTTCCCACCGCTTTGCAAGACGACAAAAACGAAGAGGTCAATATATGATAAATGTAAGTTAAAGAATCAAGACTTAATAATAATATAACAAAGGTCCATACAATTTTCACGATCGACGGGATGAAGCGCTATGCATGGTACGGGGCCCGCCTCCTCGAGGCGGGCAAGGTCATAAAGAAGACTCGGGTCTGTGTAGCCACCTCGAAGGTAAATCTCTCGAGAGTAAGAGCTTCGTTAGGTGCGGCTTCCCGACCCGGTTGTCATCTCTTCCTTCTCGAGACCTCCAAGCCGACATAAGGGTTGTCCGACCCATGTCGGAGAAAGAAGAACACAGGGTTTCCAATTTCCATGAGATGAAGGTCCTCGAGACACGAACTCGTGACGATTGGTGCGCTTCGAAACGTGTACCACCCCGAATGCGGCATCGCGGCAATCTTGTGCCACCATCGGAACAAAGGGACGGTAAACCCGATCCCTGCGACTCGGCGAGCGATTAGAAAGCCCATCGAGTCCGGATGGCATTCGGGCCCGGTTGAGATATACCGATCTCATAATGGCGAAGAACGACTGGACCGCCGGGCATAGGGGGAACCTTAGCCCCGTCATAGGCGGGCCTCGTAGACCGTACGGAACCGCTTCCGGGGGCTCGTCGGCAAATTGATGCGGCCGGAGGGAAGGCCGAGCCACCGGTTGAGGGCTTGATAGCCCGTATCTCCGCCGCGATTGGTTGAGATCATCCATGGTTAGACAAGAAGTGCACCCGCTTGGCCCTTTCCATCCATTCTAGTGGATAGTTTCTTGGGCTCCACGATGATGCCTAAGGGCTCCCCGGGATTTGGGTTACGGGGTTGATCGGAAGAAACGCGAGACATAGGGGTTTGGTCGCCGGAATGGGACTCTTCTATCTATCGAGAGATTGTAGCACTACTTAGACATGGACGATTTAAGCAAGAACGGTAGGAACGATGAAAAAGATGATAGCGAAATGAAGCTTACTTGTATTTTCTTGAGAGAAAATGGAGAAATTGATAGGCGAGTGATTCACCGTACGGACTCCTCTCCCTTTTATGTGTTGCTAAGTGCCGAATGACGGTGAAAAGACGTGATTAGGGGGGTTACTAGTAGTTATAACTCCCCACAAATCGCGAAGATCAAGGATGACATCATTCGGGGCGAGAAGACGAAGCGATAGTGCGTTATGACGTCATAATGAAGGGCCACGATTGGCTAGGGAGACGGGTGGCATGTGAAGCGGTTACACCATTTCCCGCCCAAGATGTAGGCCAACTCGAAGATGATTTCAAATTGGCGGATCGACCTCGGACAACGGTAGTTGCCTCTCGGGTACGGGGGGCTTATGACGATACCGGGTTACGCACCTCGATATATCATCATCGAGTGGACCCCGGGGATCAAATATTTACTAAGGCATACACGTCGGACTATTGGTCTCGGAACCATGACACGTATGTCGATCCTCGAGGCGGAAATATATCTAGGAGCTCGAGGTCACGACTATCGACTTACGAGCGGTGCGGGATGTGAGTTCCGGGAGTCGATCTTCCCGGGTCGGGGCAAGATCGATATCGAGAACGAGTCCACACCGGCTATGTTGGCCCATATCCACCGGATAACTTGGGCGAGGGGTAAAGCCCAATTAAGGGTAGATATGACAATAGCCACGGACCGACTCATATTAGGGTTAGGTCATGCATTGTCCTTATAAATACAACGTTCCGGGAACTACGTACGGCTTGATTCCTGGACATATAACGAGATACGTAGGCAATCTAAGAATACCACTTAGATTCGGTCATAAACACATCCACGCCCCTCTTTATTCTTGGGGTGGGGTTCTTGGTTATTCATCATTCTAAGAAGAGTAACCCGGATTTTCATAGGTGACTAATTTGTCATCGTCAAACAAGAATGTACAACAATATTTTCGATAGAAATATTGCGCAAATATTTATATACAAATCAAAGAGTACTGACATGTATATGATGAATTATATCTCTCTCAAGTCTAAATAAATTAATTAAGCCGGTGTAGTGATATTATTGGAGTTAACACATAGCTCATTTGTGTGTTAAACATTTTCAAGTGTTTAATGAGGCATTTGATTAAACACTTCACTCAAAATTTAGTTATTGGGCGGTTGAAGTTATTACGAGCGGTTAATTTCATGTAATTGTAGCCTAAGACACTCTTATATATACTCTATTAGGGAGTTGAAGCATAATTTATCAGTTTAATTGAAAACTATGATGTATTGTTGCTGCATAGATGTCGTTAAGTTTTTCCCGGTCATTATTTGTATTTCTCCTCTCATTAATGGAAATTCTTCATTTTTTCCTTCCTGCTTTCTTTCTTTCTTGACTCAATTCAATCAATTCCACACCTCAATGAACACTTGAACATGTTTAACACACAAATGAGCTGTGTGTTAACTCCAATAGATATCTCTCCCAACAAACAAATCCAAGAGATACAATTTATGTTGAATTAATTTTTCATGGTTTGTCTTATGCTTCGTCCTATGGTTATCAGCATATTATAATGGAATCGGATTCTCTTCTTGTGGTACAAATATTACAAGCTGGAACGAAGACTTGGTAGACTTTGGGAAGATAATTGATGTGTGTAGATATATTAATTTCTTCTATTTTTGCTTTTGTTGTCTTTAGCTTTGTTAAACGCACGGGAAATAACCCTTGCAGATCTTTTAGCTATGCATGTCACACTCTTAAATGTAGCTTCTTGTGTTGAATGGGGGGGGGGGGGGGGGGGTAGGGGGGCTTTTTTTATTCCACCCATGGATGTACGTTGTGCTTGCACAAATGATCTGATTCAATAAAATTGGTTGTTTTCTAAATAAATAAACAAATTAAGCTGATAGGAAGACATATACTTAACATTTATGTATTTAAGTTTTAAAAAAAATGGGAAAAGGAAATAATAGTTGTCAGTAAAGTGACTTAAACTCTACATCTGGTGGAACCAATCTGAAGACTCAGCTGTGTGATGGACAGCTGAGAAGTGTATTCAATTCTGTGCTTCAGTAGGGTGGAGTCTACTGAGCTTCTGTCAGCAGGGTAACTATCAGCAGGGTGATAGTCTGCTGAGTACTGGAATACAGCAGGGTCCCACATCTGTTAATTCTGTTATGTGACAGCTACACAGTGTCATTAAAAGGAGGACACGTGTAGGGGTATTTATGGTGCATCAGACAAAGATTCCTGGCGGCTAGGGTTTAGGGATTTGTGCCTATAAATACAGTTGTTGTCTCATTATCTGTGTGGGTTAAAATCTGTAAAAATTCAGTGCATAATAAAAACATCTCTTTTCTGCCCGTGGTTTTTTACCTCTCCCACTGAGAGGTTTTCCACGTTAAATCTGTGTTCTTCTTGTTTCTGTTATCTCCTTTGATTGTTTATGTTTGATTGCTTCGTTTCTCGTTTCTTGCATCCGAAGTTATCTCCATCGCCTTTATAACAAGTGGTAGCGAGCCGGGTTCGGAGAAAACAATCGTACGATCAACTTCATCTTCACCAAGACCTTCAGCAAGGTGCTAGGATCTGTGATAAAGTTGTGATCTTTAGCAAGAAAAGATGTCAGCAGTAAACGTAAAAATCGATAAATTTACAGGAAGGAACAGTTTTGGTCTGTGGCAAATTAAGATGCGTGCACTGTTGAAACAGCAGGGTTTGTGGAATCCTTTATCTGACAAACCAAATATAGGTGCAGCAGATTATGCCAGTCTGGAAGAGAAAGCACATTCAACCATCATGTTGTGCTTATCTGATGATGTTATCACTGAGGCTGCTGAGGAAGACACCGCAGCCAAGTTGTGGAAAAAGCTTGAAAGCTTGTATATGACCAAGTCACTGACCAACAAGTTGTTGTTGAAACAAAGGTTGTTCAGTTTGAAGATGCATGAAGGGAGCCCACTGAGGGAACATCTTGACCAGCTGAACACAATATTACTTGATTTAAGGAATATTGATGTTAAAATTGAAGATGAAGATGCAGCCCTAATCCTGTTGGTGTCATTACCGGCATCATATGAAAACTTTGTGCAGTCTTTCATAGTTGGAAAGGATACAGTAGCTTTGGAGGATGTGAGGTCTGCCTTACACGCCGGGGAGCTTAGACACAAGGCCGCCGGGACGAACGATCGAGTCTGTCGGGCTAGTAGCTAGCGACAATAGTGGAAAAGGATATGGACGAAAGAAGAAAAAGAAGTCGGGGTCCAAAGGTCCTAAGTCTACCGATGTCCGTAATTACTTGTAAGGAGCGGGGACATTGGAAGTCCAATTGTCCAAGGAAGAAGAAACAACGGAAGGCAATTCGGCACGGTAGCCTTGGCTGCGAGCAATCGATGAGGATCCGGTTCTAGTTGCGGGGGATTCTACACACCACAATGATGTGTGGATACTTGATTCTGGAGCATCCTACCATATTTGTCCAAACAGAGAGTGGTTTTCTACTTATGAGCAGATAGATGGTGGTCAAATCTATATGGCCAACAGCAAGGTCTGTAAAGTTGTGGGAATTGGCTCAGTAAAGTTAAGGACAGAGGATGGTAAATTTTGTACACTGAAGGATGTAAGACATGTTCCATAGATGACCAAGAATTTGGTATCTCTCAGTCTACTAGACAGCAAGGGGTTCAATTTCAAGGGTGAAGGTGGACAGCTGAATGTCTTTAAAGATTCAGTTGTAGTCCTCAAAGGCATCAAGAGGGGAACCTTGTATATATTACAAGGATCTACTGTATCCGCACTTCTTCTTTGTTGCATCCTCGGCGGTTCACCGATCTCGGCGGACTCACCGTGGTACATGAGACTTGGTCACACGGGTGAAAGGGGTATGCGGGTTCTTTCTTCGAGCGGGTTTTCTTGGAGGATATAAGGTTAAGAATCTGGACTTTTGTGAACATTATGTGTTTGGGAAGGCTTTGCACGAAGTAAGTTCTCGACGGGGTTGCACAACACAAAGGCATCACTTGATTATATCCATTCGACTGGGGGTCCATCAAAAGTTGAGTCAATGGGTGGTCACAGATATTTTGTGTCATTTATAGATGACTATTCAAGGATGACTTGGGTGGTGATGATGAAGAACAAAAGTGATGCATTCAATAACTTCAAGCAGTGGAAGGCCCTAGTGGAGAATCGGTTAGGCAAGAAAATCAAGAAGCTCCGTACAGATAATGGTCTGGAATTCTGCTGGACGGATTTTGATTCATTTTGTGCAGCTGAGGGTATTGCCAGACATCATACTGTAAGGAATACACCTCAGCAGAATGGTGTAGGCTGAAAGGATGAATCAAACTCTACTGGAGAGGGCAAGATGTATGCTTTCTCAAGCTGGTTTATCAAGGAGATTTTGGGCAGAGGCTGTTAAGACAGCTTGCTACTTAATCAACATGAGCCCTCACACAGGAATCAATCTCAAGACACCATTTGAGATGTGGTCAGGCAAGCCTGCTGACTACTCAGTTCTAAGGGTTTTTGGAAGTACAGCTTACTATCATGTTAGTGAAGGGAAGTTGGAGCCAAGAGCCAAGAAGGGAGTGTTTGTGGGGTATGGTGATGGAGTGAAAGGGTATAAGATTTGGTCATCGGCGAGAGTCCGAGTAATCCTCGGCGGGGACGTTGTGTTTGATGAAAATTCTATGTTAAACTCATCGGTGGGGAGGTCTACGAGTCCGAAACCGATCTTGAATCGATAGTGTTGAGAAACGGGTGGAGCTTCGGTGGAGTCTACGAGATGCAACGATCGGTGGACCAAAATCAACACTATACGATCCGGATAATGAACCGAGAATCGATCCAAGCCGGCCCTGCGAGACCTCGGCGGGCGTCATACAAACATTGATCGGCGAGTCTAGGCGCCGGCGGAGCCTAGAAGATCTAATGTTGGGATACCTCCAAGGAGATATAGATATGATGATTTGGCTGGATATGCACTCCAAGTTGCGAGAAGAAGTAGAGGTTGCTTGAACCTACTACTTACGGGGAAGCGATGACATGTACGAAGCATCTCGGTGGCATGCTTTGCCATGGGAGATGAAATGGAGTCATTACGAAGAATCGGACTTGGGAATTAGTCAAACGACCTGCGACAAGGGAGTTGTGACTTGTAAATGGATTTTCAAGAAAAAGAAAGGAATAACTAAGGCGAAGGGGTCAAGTATAAGGCACGTTTGGTTGCAAGAGGATTCAAATAAAAGGAAGGGGTTGACTTTGATGAAATATTTTCACCAGTGGTCAGACACACTTCAATCAGGGTGTTACTAGCAATGGTGGCACATCGGGATCCGGAACTTGAGCAATTAGATGTGAGAACGCTTTTCTACATGGTGAGGTGGATAAGGAGATATACATGACACGGCTTCGAGGGTTTTCAAGTTCTGGAAAGGAAAATTATGTTTGCAAGTTGAAGAAATCATTGTATGGTTTGAAGCAAGCTCCAAGGCAGTGGTATAAAAGGTTTGACAGTTTTATGCTTCAGCAGGGTTACAACAGAAGTCCTTATGAATGTTGTGTATACCACAGTCTGCTGAAAGATGGATCATATATCTATCTTGTTCTGTATGTGGATGACATGCTGATAGCTGCAGCAAGGAAGTTTGATGTTCAAAATCTGAAGAACCTTCTTAGTGCTGAGTTTGAAATGAAGGATTTAGGTGCGGCCAAGAAAATCTTGGGGATGGAGATCTCGGAGAGATAGAAGTCAGAAGAAATTATTCTTGTCTCAGCAGGGTTATGTGCAGAAGATATTGGCCAAGTTTGGGATGTCTTCTGCAAAACCAATAGATACTCCTATGGCATCAAATGTTCATTTGTCTGTTTATGCTTCACAGTCAGCTGAAGAGAAGGAGTATATGTCAAAAGTTCCCTATGCTAGTGCAGTTGGCAGTCTTATGTATGCCATGGTGTGCACTAGGCCTGATTTGGCTCAGGCAGTCAGTGTTGTCAGCAGGTTTATGGCTCAACCTGGAAAAGAACACTGGAAAGCTGTTAAAAAAGGATTCAGGGACCTGAGAGGTACAGCTGATATTGGTCTCATTTATGGAGGTGATATCGGTCCGGTCACGGAGTTCTTGTGATGCTGATTATGCAGGTGATGTTGACAGTAGAAAATCAATGACTGGGTATGTGTTTACATTGGGAAATGCAGTGGTCAGCTGGAAAGCTACTCTTCAGGCTACAGTAGCCTTATCAACTACTGAAGCAGAATACATGGCTCTTACTGAAGCGGCTAAGGAGGGTATCTGGTTGAAGAGGCTAGTCAGTGATTTGGGGTTGCATCAGGATCATGCTGATATATATTGTGACAGACTTAGTGCAATATGTTTAGCCAAGGATCAGGTTCATCATGAGAGAACCAATCATATTGATGTCAGGTATCATTTCTTGAGGAATGAGAAGAGGTTTGTAGTGAAGAAGATTGGCACAAAGGAGAATCCTGCTGATATGTTCACTAAACCAGTTCAGCAGAGTAAGTTCCAGCTTTGCCTGGACTTATTGAATATTCAAAGCTTATAATCTGTTTCGGAAACTTTGCGAGGCGGATCGGTGGAGTGGATCTTTGTGGAGATAGTCCGGTACGAGTACATCGGCATTGACGAATGCATCTGGTACAAGTACATCTAGTTATGCAATCTGTTTGACTCTAGTGAGAGTTGAAGTCAAGGTGGAGATTTTTCAGTAAAGTGACTTAAACTCTACATCTGGTGGAACCAATCTGAAGACTCAGCTGTGTGATGGACAGCTGAGAAGTGTATTCAATTCTGTGCTTCAGTAGGGTGGAGTCTGCGAGCTTCGTCGGCGGGGTAACTATCGGCGGGGTGATAGTCTCGAGTCTTGGAATACAACGGGGTCCCACATCCGTTAATTACGTTATGTGACGGCTACACGGTGTCATTAAAAGGAGGACACGTGTAGGGGTATTTATGGTGCATCGACAAAGATTCCCGGCGGCTAGGGTTTAGGGATTTGTGCCTATAAATACAGTTGTTGTCTCATTATCTGTGTGTTGAAATCTGTAAAAATTCAGTGCATAATAAAAACATCTCTTTTCTGCCCTTGGTTTTTTACCTCTCCCACTGAGAGGTTTTCCACGTTAAATCTGTGTTCTTCTTGTTTCTGTTATCTCCTTTGATTGTTTATGTTTGATTGCTTCTGTTTCTGTTTCTTGCATCTGAAGTTATCTCCATCAGTTTTATAACAATAGTTATAAATAACTTCTGGGAAGATATTTACAAGGGAAAGAAAACATCCTTTATTATTGGGAGTTGTCAGAAAAACTGATGCACGAAGTTGGGTCTGAATAGAAAAAGAAAAGAAGAAAGGCAAAAGGGAATCTTCAAGACTTCTCTCAAATTGTTGCTTGGATCGCAAATACAAGTAGAGAATCGGAATCCTCGCGAGAACGGCGTCGTTTTGACATCAAGGTCTTCAAGTCCTGAAAAGGTAATAGTTTTGCCTTAAGTTGGAATCTTCAAGTTTTGAGCCCATTCTCATGTTTTCAGTTGTGTAATTCATACATTAGTTTGTGTAGAAACCATTGATTAATTTAGGTTGAATTGTGATCAATTAGGTATTTGGTTGAAGAATTCATGAGTTTGGTCTGTTGCTTTGGAATTTTGCTTGCTTTCCTTTGGAATTCAGGTAAGAGGGTTTTCATGTTGAATGATTTGTGTTTTATGATGTTTATGATGAGTAAATGATGTGTCGATTGTTGTTAAATTCATGGTATTATCTGTTGTTTGGAGTATGATATGCTATGATATGTTTAGAACATGTATTGATGCTGTTTTGGGTTGTTTTTGCGTAGGAAATTTGTTGGAAAGAGTTAGAAATTGTGCGGAATCGAAAAAAAAGTGCAGACAGGCTCCTAGGAGGATGGGTGCGCGCCTACGGGCTTGTGGTCGATGGCCTATCGATACAGAGAGTTTCAGGGAACTCTTGTGCATGGTAGGCGCTGACCTATGATTAATGGGTACTGGCCTATGGCCCAGAAATGTTGTTTTGCCCATTTTTGCGTATTTTCAAGTGTAGTAAGTTGGGATTGTTTCCTAATCTTATTACTAGTGACCGATAATGCCGTGCAAGGCACGGTATGCCTGTTAAGGGTGATTTTGTACGTTTTATAACGATATATTTTACGATGATTTTCCCCGTATTTATATTATTTGCATAGGAATTGGCCTTTATATTGAAATATTAAGCGAGTGATGTTTTTAAGGGTCTAATTGCAAAAGTGATTAAATTATGTGTTTAATTGCTGGTTTTATGTTTATTCGTATGATGTTACATTTTTCATGTTTCTATCATGTTGTTAGATACGTTTTCATGATGAGTAAGGAGCTTAAACGATGATCACATGAAGATGGAAGAGTTGAAAGATGTTTAAGTGAAGAATTATTGAAGAAACCGGAACCAGGCACTTCATGGGAATTTTGTCCACTTTTGTAGCCACTTTCAGGGAAAGTTGTCTTGATGTAAGTTGTAGAGGATTTAAATAGCTTTCCAACGCATCTTGAATCACCTCATTCGGAGCCCTAGAAGTGAAGTTATGAGCAAAATACCGGAGCCGAGTAGTGGACGGGCGTCCATAAAAGTGAACCGGCGTTCGGAGATGCGATTTACATTCGAGCCTTCAAACGCTGCGCAGACGAGCGTCCACCCTCCGTCCGAGAGAGCATGGACGGGCGTCCAGCATTGAGGACGGGCGTCCACGGCCGACCTTCAGCAAACCGACTTTAAAAACTATAAATATGCGTGTTATTTTCAACCCTAATCACCACGACATTACCCTAGGCGGCCACAGGCCCCTTGGGGCGACTTTTGCCGCGATTTTCGGACCAAGAATCACTTTAATTTCTTTTAGTTTATTTGTTCGATTTCTACAATGATTAGAGGCTAAGGCTTCCTTGAACAAGCATGTGAAGCCAATCTCAACAGCAACTTGATTTCAATCTTTGGATGTTTGTGAGTTTTTAATTTAAAGTTGTTTCTTTTCGATGTTTATTTGTTATGTTGCAATTGAAATCGAGAGATATATTGCATGTTGATGTTTACTATATGATGAAAATCGATGTAAACCTAGATCACCATAGGAAAGATTAGACTTTTAACTTATAAGTAACGAGAGTTGATTAGGTTAGAAATCTAGGTTTCTAGATTGAATAAATCTTACACCTTTGAATTGAAAGCGCTAGTCTTTAAGATCGAGAGATAAAAGATTGCAAGACGAATTATCTACGAGAGTAGGAATTCATGCCTTAGTTAGGTGAACCACATCTTTAGTTAAAATCATCACTAAACAATCTAGAGAGGGAATTGAGGGTTGTGAGATAGGTGGATCATTGCTTGTTCTTCGTTAGATAGATTTATCGTTTTTCTTAGTTATAGTTTTCTTTATTTTGTTCGCAACGATATTTTCCTGGCTTTGGACCGACAATCCTCTCGTCCGCTTTATTTTCCGTTTTAGTTTAGGTTTAGTAATAAATAGTAGTGACAATTTTAGAAGAATTAATCGAACTAGATTAAACAACCTCGATTCCCTGAGATCGACTCCGGTATTAATCGCTATACTACGATCCCTGCACTTGGGGAATACCGGATTTATAAATTATTATTACTTGTTGTTTTGCATAGATAAAATCCGTGACAAGTTTTTGGCGCCGTTGCCGGGGAATCGGTACGGTTGTCTAGTTTTATTAGTTTTTCTAAGTTGTCCCGTTTTTCTTGTTTTAATTTCTTTATATTTTTTTGTTTTTAGGTAGACTTTAGTTAGGTTATTAGGGTTTTTAATCGTTTAGGTTTTGTAGTATTCCATTAGGTTTCTCCTACTTTATCTTGTTTTTACTTTCCTATCTGTTTCTGTTTTTCTGTCCTTTCTGTCCCCCGTTTTCCTGCTGTTTTTCTGTCTCTGTTTCTGTTTTTTTTCTGTCCCAGACGGGCGTCTGAACAATCAAACGCCCGTCCGTTTTAAAATTCTCAACTCTGTATCGTTTTTACCAAGTCAGACGAACGTCCATCAAATTTGGACGCCCGTCCTGTTCTTCAGCCGTCCGGACGAGCGTTCGGATTTCCAAACGCCCGTCGTCCTCTGTTTCGGTGTCTTTTCGTAGGTAGGGTTTTTGTTTCTATCTTTTCTAGTTTCCACATTAATTCGGGGACATCGAGGTTGAATTATCGACCCCACGTTTTTAACGATCAAATTTTTGGATAAAAGGGATCGCTTTAGCACTCTTTAGTATTTTGGCCATAACTTTCGGCTCGAGTGTCGGATTGGCGCGCAGGACCCCAATTCGGAAAGCTCGTTCCGACGCCGACGACATGGCGGACAGCCGGAGGCCGGCCGACACCGTTTTCGAGGTCAAAATCCACTGTTTTCCCTTCCATTTTGGGCTCAGAAGATTTCAACACGTTTTTTTTTTCCTTTTTTTGTTTTATGTTTTTCTGTTTTAAATTTTTCGTAGTTTAGATTTACGTTTTTGTTTCATACAATCTTCCATCTAGGATTGAGGACATGGATGAGCAAAGTAAGATCGCCATCTTTGAAACGACGAGATGGCATCTCTTCAAATGTCGCTTAATCCTATGAATCCGACCCCGTCTTTTCCACGAAACTCTCTGTTTCGTTCGTGGAAGATGTTGTCGACCCGGCCATCTTGTTGGCCGGTGTCGATCTCTTCCCCCTGCTTGGATATCAAGTCAATTCTTTCCATAATCGGGGAAATTTCGGTCCGATCACATGTCGAATTGTGACAACGTGGGACATCTTGCTCGTTTACGTCCCAACAAGTGGACGAAACGCCTTCTTTGGCCGAATAATCGAAATTTAACGATCGGTTCTCGGCCACAACAATTTTCAAAATCGGGGTTTCAATCAAAACCGAGTTTCAATCAAAACCCGAACTTCGGTCGAACCAAAATATCAATTTTTCCAATCAAAATCAATGGTTCAATCGAACGGTCCCGATCCTATGTTTCAAAGTCGATCTAGCCAATCTTTCCCACGGAACTTTCGAACTATCAAGGCCCCTCTCAATCGGACGATCTTGAAGCTAAATTGGAGGAGCAAAATAGGACACTCAAGAATCTTGAGAGACGGCTCAGGCAAATGGTTCAAGACCAATGCACTGATCTAGCTCCCACACTCCCTTATGGTGGAGAAGATGCTTACGACAATGATGGTGCAAGTTATGAAAATCAATTCCAATATAGCCACAACTATGCACCAAAAAAATGATGGGATGAGTAACTATCCTTGTTCTCCGTTGGGTCAAGATCGAAGCCATTGGCAACAAGGGACGATTTATGAGCTAGAACACGATGTGGATCGGCTTAAGTTACAAAGGTTAGAGACTTCCTTCCCTCCTGCAAGGGTGTGATGATAAAGACGGTTGTCCTAGGAAAGGTCCGACATTAGAGGTGGTTGACGATGTTAATCACCCGGTGTTGGAGAATATAAAGGACAACGTGCTGATTAAGATAAATCACCCGGAGGAAGTCACAATTGAAGAGCCGTTGAAGCCCCAGAGTGTTGAAGTGATTGTGGATAAGAGAATGAAGGATGAAGAAGAGGAAGAACCTGAAGATTTAGACCTTTTCTCTCCTCTCAAGAATGTTATGCATCTAGACAAGTGCACTCCTAAGATTCCTTGGTATGCTTCCATCGTAAACTACCTTCATTCCCAATATCTTGATCCAAAAATGTCTTATCAGGAGAAGAAGAAGTTCTTCTCTGATATGAAGTCTTTCGTTTGGGATGAACCTTACCTCTTCAAAATCTGTAAAGATGGTTTGCTTAGGAGATGTGTTCCGAATCCGAGCAACGCGATATAATCGAGCAATGCCATAGTGGACCCACGGTGGTCACTTTGGTCCTTGGAAAACGGTTGCGAAGATCTTCCGATCCGGTTTCTATTGGCCCACGATCTTTAAGGACGTACGGAAGCTTTACGTAAAGCTTGTGATAGGTGCCAAAGAACCGGTACTCTGACAAGGCGGTTTGACATGCCGTTGAAACCCATTCTTGAATGCGAAGTCTTTGATGTATGGGGCATCGATTTTATGGGACCATTCCCATCATCTTGCGGTAACAAATACATCTTAGTCTGCGTAGACTATGTATCGAAATGGGTGGAGGCAATAGCCACTCCTCGCAATGATCATAAAACGGTCATGCAATTCCTGAAGAAAAACATCTTTGTGAGGTTTGGATGTCCACGTGCCTTGATCAGTGATGAAGGGACACACTTTTGCAACCGACCTTTGGAAAAAGTCCTCGAGAAGTATGGTGTTCGCCATAAAACTGGCACACCATATCATCCGATGACTAGTGGTCAGGTTGAGCGAAGCAACCGAGCTTGAAGAAGATCCTGGAGAAGACGGTGAACGATCATAGAAAGGATCCAGAGTCTAAAGTTGGATGATGTACTATGGGCGTACGAGAACTGCCTATAAGACCCCCATGGGTACATCACCCTATCAGATGGTTTATGGAAAATCATGCCACTTGCCAATCGAATTAGAGCATAGAGCGTATTGGGCCATTAAATTCTTAAACTTCGATGCCCAATCTTGTGGAAAACATCGATTGCAACAGTTGCATGAGTTAGATGAGTTTAGACTCCAAGCCTACGAGAGTGCCAGGATCAGTAAGGACAAAATGAAACTCCTTCATGATGAAAAGATCAAGCAGCGAGAATTTCAAGTCGGAGAGCAAGTTTTACTGTATAATTCCAGGTTGCATCTGTTTCCTGGAAAGTTGAGGACACGATGGTCCGGCCCCTTTGAGATTCTACAAATTATTCCTGGAGGTGTTTTAGAGTTAAGAGGTTATGATGACCGGCCGTTCGAGTGAATGGTCGAGGTGCAAGCATTATATTGGTCAACCCAAAGAGAAACCTTTGATTGTTCATTTCCTCGATATCCTCGGGTGTGGTACCTACGAAGTCAACCGGTTTGACGAGTTTTCGCCCGATTTGTTTTCGAGGGTGACGGCGGTGGTCCGGTAGAGGAAGTTACGGTGGTAGTTGGGATATGGAAGAGTTTGCAAGGGAGGCACGGTTAAAGAGAAGGCGAAGAAGAAGAAGTCTACAATGGGGAAAATTAAACGTGCTTGGAAAGCTATCAAAGATTTGACCCCATGCGTGAAATGTTGTTTCTACGGCCACACCACGATCGAGCTTACACGATGTAGTGGGCCGGACGAAAGGTTAAATGGCTTTGATCCAGTGAGCTTCAAGTGTCGAGCTAACGACATAAACCAAAAGCGCTACTTGGGGGGCACCCAATATTAAGAAAATATCTGTTTTTTTTTTTTATTTTATTTTTTTTTTTGTTCTTCTTTATGTGTGTCTTAGTTTAGTTTTTTTCTTTCGTTTAGGGTTGTTGCGTGAATCTTGCTCCGTCTTTTTGTGGTTGACGGTTGGATGTTTTGCACTTTTCCTTGGACGGTGGTTTTTCCATCTAAACGATTATCTCTTGTGTTTCATATGATATATATTCCCCCGTCTATAATCTTTTGTGCCCTATCCCCGAGATACTTTTCGTGTTTGTCAAGTGTGCGGGATAGTCTTGATAGCGTTTGTGAGTTTCGGACGGTGTCGGTTTTCCGGTGGATGGTCCACAATTCTTGATATCCTCGAGCATTCCGGGTTGATACGCATCATTCCGGAGTTGCTCCCATTCGAACGACAATCGGCTAAGTTCTTTCTTTCTTTTTATTTCGCACAACATGAGGACATGTTGTAATTTAAGTGTGGGGGAGGGGAATAGGCTATGTATCTACCGTTTGCTTAATATATGATGTTTCGTGCAAAATGGGCTTAATTTTTCAAATTTTTCGACACTTTTGTTTTTGTTTTGTCCCGAGTAGGCAATACACGTTTTGTTCGGTTTGTTGTAGTCATTGATGCTGTATACCATATTTTTAGTAAGTTAGTTGTTTCACCAAGATTTATTTTTCACGAGCCATAGTGAATGATGAGCTAATTTATAAAGTTATACCCCGTTTTGGATTAGTAGTTTTTGATTATCTTATAAGTCATGTGCTTAGTGCTACGTATATATCGTGAGATTTATGATAGTTTGTATTTAGATCCAAAGTATGAGATACTGTGAATATCTAGAAGTTTGAATGTGATAAGTAACACGTAGCTATTGTCAAAGTGAAAAAGTTGAATTAATATGAATTAATTGTGTGTGTCGGAAGCTGGTCGATGATTTGGGTGCGGTAGGGCATACCACGTATGTCCTATACCACTATGATGACTAAAAGCTCACGACGATTAGGAAAAGCTGCCTTATGATTGGAGTAAGGTAGGGTATTATCTTGAAATGTCCTATTCTTGCTATGAGGGCAATAGCTCATTCTAATGTGTGTTTAAAAAGTGAATGAATTCAATCAACTTAAGAATTGTTATGAAATGAATATAAGGCTTAGTTATCGTTAATCTTATCCCCAGTATAAACCGATAGATATCTTGTAGGGATTATCCTCTGAGTATTTCAGAAAGGCCCTAGATATGTTCGATCATTCTTTTCAGGATATGTCACGTTTGTAGGGTGCACCTTATGAGTGTCATTTATTGCTATTCTACGAGGGGGTATTAGCTAGTTTTACTTTGAGTTCCTCAAGTTTGGATTTAGTGGAAGTTTGTTATGGCTATGCACACACTCACGTGGGTGAACATCTAATTTATTTGAATCTGTGTATATGTGTTAAGATGTCTATACTTTTCTCGAGCCTTTACTTTGTTTTGTTTTGCTCGGGACGAGCAAAAGCTAAGTGTGGGGGAGTTGTTAAGGGTGATTTTGTACGTTTTATAACGATATATTTTACGATGATTTTCCCCGTATTTATATTATTTGCATAGGAATTGGCCTTTATATTGAAATATTAAGCGAGTGATGTTTTTAAGGGTCTAATTGCAAAAGTGATTAATTATGTGTTTAATTGATTATGGTTTTATGTTTATTCGTATGATGTTACATTTTTCATGTTTCTATCATGTTATTAGATACGTTTTCATGATGAGTAAGGAGCTTAAACGATGATCACATGAAGATGGAAGAGTTGAAAGATGTTTAAGTGAAGAATTATTGAAGAAACCGGAACCAGGCACTTCATGGGAATTTTGTCCACTTTTGTAGCCACTTTCAGGGAAAGTTGTCTTGATGTAAGTTGTAGAGGATTTAAATAGCTTTCCAACGCATCTTGAATCACCTCATTCGGAGCCCTAGAAGTGAAGTTATGAGCAAAATGGAGCGAGTAGTGGACGGGCGTCCATAAAAGTGAACGGCGTTCGAGATGCGATTTACATTCGAGCCTTCAAACGCTGCATAGACGAGCGTCCACCCTCCGTCCGAGAGAGCATGGACGGGCGTCCAGCATTGAGGACGGGCGTCCACGGCCGACCTTCGGCAAACCGACTTTAAAAACTATAAATATGCGTGTTATTTTCAACCACTAATCACCACGACATTACCCTAGGCGGCCACGGGCCCTTGGGGCGACTTTTGCTTTGCGATTTTCGGACCAAGAATCACTTTAATTTCTTTTAGTTTATTTGTTCGATTTCTACAATGATTAGAGGCTAAGGCTTCCTTGAACAAGCATGTGAAGCCAATCTCAACAGCAACTTGATTTCAATCTTTGGATGTTTGTGAGTTTTTAATTTAAAGTTGTTTCTTTTCGATGTTTATTTGTTATGTTGCAATTGAAATCGAGAGATATATTGCATGTTGATGTTTACTATATGATGAAAATCGATGTAAACCTAGATCACCATAGGAAAGATTAGACTTTTAACTTATAAGTAACGAGAGTTGATTAGGTTAGAAATCTAGGTTTCTAGATTGAATAAATCTTACACCTTTGAATTGAAAGCGCTAGTCTTTAAGATCGAGAGATAAAAGATTGCAAGACGAATTATCTACGAGAGTAGGAATTCATGCCTTAGTTAGGTGAACCACATCTTTAGTTAAAATCATCACTAAACAATCTAGAGAGGGAATTGAGGGTTGTGAGATAGGTGGATCATTGCTTGTTCTTCGTTAGATAGATTTATCGTTTTTCTTAGTTATAGTTTTCTTTATTTTGTTCGCAACGATATTTTCCTGGCTTTGGATGACAATCCTCTGTCCGTTTATTTTCCGTTTTAGTTTAGGTTTAGTAATAAATAGTAGTGACAATTTTAGAAGAATTAATCGAACTAGATTAAACAACCTCGATTCCCTGAGATCGACTCCGGTATTAATCGCTATACTACGATCCCTGCACTTGGGGAATACCGGATTTATAAATTATTATTACTTGTTGTTTTGCATAGATAAAATCCGTGACAATGCCCAGCATAGATAATTTACGTTAAATAGATATCATGATATTGATTTGTATTAGAGTAATTGATTGAGCAATGATAGAGGCACAACCAATCTGATACAACCCAATCAATCTCTCATCTTTGATTTTGATGAGTCTAAATCACAATCAATTGAGACTCATCGAAATCAATGGTTAGAGATGCGTTTATGTCACCCGTTGTGTTAAATTGGTTGTGCATCTATCATTACTCTTTTGATTAATATCATTTTAAAATTACATTGGTTTAAACAAAGCTTGCCAAACATTATTCGTGATAGAAGTAAACAAAAGAGAAACATATTTGAAAGCAAAAATGAAGAAACGCAAATCAATTTCAACCCACAATATACCAACATACATACCAAAGCCAAGCATAAATTCACAGGAGAAATATAGAGCAAAAGTAGGCAGGCTACCATGAAATATGATCAAACAAATTACTTCAAAAGTCACCATCGATGAAAGTCAAAAAAATGCAACTACCATCAGTACCATGCAACAAGCCAAATGATTTGCAAACATTAGACTATTCATAACTTCACATTATATATCAAAAGGGTTTTAGAACATGAAAATTCCTAAATGCAAATGCAAAAGCAAAGACAACCATCACTATATGCATTCATATTAAATAGATTAACTAAGCCAAAACACTCGGGTAACAATAAGAGTCGATAAAGAAATAACGTTCTTGTTCCACAAAAATTGCAAATAACTTGAAGGTTATTCACCTCTTCTAAATATACACTTGACCAAAGTGGTAAACTGAGCATCAACACAAAGACAATCACTTTGGCCATTTGAAAACAAAAGGGTGGAGGATTGTTTCACCCCATACAATCTAGGAAGTTAGTATTTTGTAGGCATTAGACATGTCAGATTAATATTGTTGGTCCCTTGGAAAGGCTAACACAAGTTTAGAGGGGGGGGGGGGGGGGTGAATAAACTTGTCCCTAAAAACTGGATTTAAGACAAATTAAGGTTCAGATAAAACTTGTGTGGAGTTAAGTTAACTCAACTGAGTATAAGTCAATACAGACTTATTCTTAGTATAGTTAACCGGCAGCGGATTGATTTAGCCTTTATAAAATAAAAGGTATCAGATAGCTTATTGAGTCAGTTTCTTAACATTGTTGTAAATGAGAACTAGATAATTATGACTGTAATGAAGTAAGTAAATGCGTAAAGTAAATAGACAGATATTATAGAGGTTCCAGGTGATGTAATCCTATACGTCCTCTCTCCCCCTGTGATGCGGAGGAAAATTCCACTAGAACTTCTTTGAGATGGCCCGGTTACAAAAAGTTCTAAACTTGATAGTCCTTGACTAATCCCTAGCTTCACTATCTAAACACTTGTAGAACAGGTAGAATTGCTTTGCTCTTCAATTGTTTGAAACACTCGGTCCTTGGAGGGTTGAATTGCCTCTTCACCAGCTCATCACAACCACAGTCTTCCTGACTGCACTCAACTGTCCTTCACACCTTCTTGGTGTTTCACAGTCTAAACCTTTGATATAATCAAAGTTGAGACTTGAATCAATAACTATGATTCAATTGTGATTTGAGCTTTTCTTCTAGATGTATAAATTATGCACAGCTCTGTATTTCTTCAAATGAATGATCTTGATCTTTCTTTGAATGCTAATGAACACTTGAAGAAATTTCTTGATCTTGCAATTAAGTATTTAGTAGGAACTCATTCAGTTTGGCTTCTCCCCTTTGATTTTGCTTGACTAGATTAATTCTTAGAATTCCTTCACCTTTCCCCTCCCTATTTCTTCCTGATAGAAGTGGTCTATATATATAGGGGTTTTTCTAACGGTAAAATCTTTGTGAGTTCAAATCCTTGTAGCCGTTAGTGGTCCTACTTTCTTGCTTGTACGTTACTTGTCAGAACGGATAGAATATCCTCCAATCATAATCCTTGAATTGTAACGGTTGGATTTTTCTTTAGTTTGGTTAGACCTTAGTTTCAAAACTGGTTTACTGTGAACATTATCAGTTCTCAGTTTGTAAGAGCTTTAGCTGAGTGTTTACTCTTCTTCAACAATCAGTACTCTAGTTTTCATCTGATTATAATTGATTTAATCATAGTACACCAAGAAATTAATTTGCAAACACATCATTGTCCTTATGTGTCTTAGCTTCCAATACAAGATCCATAAAGTCAGTTTAGGTCATCACAATCTTGCCTGAAGTATAACTTTACAGTCTCGACGTAGTCTTCATAGCTGAGTTTGAACCCTTAGTTCTTCAATCTTCTATAACTGAGTCTGTGACCCTCAGTTCTTCATCAACTGAGTTTGAACCCTCAGTTCTTCAATCTTCTAGATAAGCCAACCGAGTCTGTGTCCCTCAGCGAACTTATCTTCTTCAGTTTCATATTGGTGTAGTCTGAGTCAGTTTGACTAGATTCCAGTTTCGCGTTATCTCAGTTTTCTTATCTCAGTTCACAACCTAGAAATATTACAGTGCTTGTCTAATTTAACTTATACAAATATCAGACTCTATTAAATCCTATACATTGATATCTAGACATCTTTTTGCTTTGCACTATAACAGATAGTTATGACACTTCATCAATGGGGTTTTGAATAATGACTAAATAAGTGATGAATCATCATCAAAACATAAATTTTATTTCCAACAATTTCCCCATTTTTGATGATGTCAATACCATCCTTAAAAGCAATGCAAAAAGATAAAAAAAGATACAGTAAATAACAAAGTGAACTGAGAAAATGAAAATTTATTGATAACAGAGTTACAAGGGTAATAAAATACAACATGGAAAAAAAAACAGCTTCTTTTTACTTATCAGTTAAACTTAATTGATTATCATAAGCTTTAGCAACATTCCTCATAGCATCATTTGTTGTTGTGCTTTCAATTCCATGGATCCTTGCCCATATGTTCCATGATTCAGATAAGTTATGCTTTCCGAAGAATTTGCTTTTGAAAAGAATAGCGAAGGTAAAAATAGATGTCCTCAGCCTTTCAGTGGTGGCTGTTTTCAGTAGACTCTGAACAAATTCCGGTTCAGCCTTTTCAATCTTATCTGACTCTTTATCTAGAGTACCATTCTTTTCCCATTTCTTGAGTTTGTTCCAGTAATGCACAAGAATCTTCTGCATATGTAGGAATGTTTCTAAAGATTCTTCTCTTGATTTTCCTTCTCTGGCAGGTAGATTTTTGAATAAACTGTAGAGACGAGAATCCAAACCAATTCTTTTATCAGTTGGTTCTGAGTATTTGGTAATTAACTCCATTTCCTCATGAGTAAATTCTCCTCTAGCTTTCTTCAGTTCAGTCAGTTTATCATCAATGTTTGTAAGGACTTGTGGCATCTCAGTTGCATGGATTTTTAAGATGTCCAAACTTTCCCCCTTATTGACATCATCTTCTGCTGAGTTGATGCCAAAATGGTTTGAGCTACAACTGAGTCCTTCATGCCTTGTTCCATTAGAATCATTCTGTCCACCAGATTATTGAGATTGCCTTCCCATCTGTCTTGAGTTTCATCTCTTCTTGCATCGTTTTCAATGGTTGTCTTTCGAAGCTCAATCAGAGTGTTTTGACAGTTATCAGTGATGATATCCATCTTCTTTTCAAGTTTGCTTCTTTCATCTTTTCTAGCCTCTAAGGACTTTAGAAATTTTCCAAATAAGCTGTTATCGTCCTTCTGAATTCTGATTATCTCATTATGATAGAATTTAATGCGATCAACCTTAGTAGGTACATCTTTTGAGGTTCCTGCTTGTTGTTCATTGGCTTTGCTTATCTCAGCCTCAGTTGATTTAACTTGCTTTAGTGGTGAGATAACAACTTGCTTCAGTTTTTCTTTCTATTCAGCCGACCTTCTTCTTTCTTCATATTGTTTTCTGATTTCTTCTAGGCTTGACTGATCAATATTTCTTGCAGGTGATAAATGTACATTAAATTCTTCATCTGATTCTTCTCCAGCCATGTTTTCCACTGTTCTTGCTATTTCTAGCATAGACTTATCAGTAGGAGATTGATAACCTCCTTCTTCTTCTTGTTGTGCATCAGGTACAGTCTTAGAACTGGAACTTCCACTACTTTCTTCAGAACTACTAAAAACATCATCAGTGTTCTGATCAGTTTCAGTCTTCTTTTCTTGTAAAGAGGCAAGAATCCTTTTTTGCAAATTGGGATCTTCCTGAGAATCATCATCATCATCACCTTTTTTGGAACTTCCACCAGCTGTGGCTTTCTTCCAATAACCATTTCTGATCAGCGCATATCCTTGATTCAAAAATTCATCGGTATTGATCATTTCTGATAGATTGGTAATATTGTAGAGGTCAAATACCTATCTTTCAGTAGCTTCCATTTCTGCTAGCTGACTCCTTTGATTGGCAATTGAATCGAATTTCCAGATTTGATAATTTCGCAATCGCTCATAATCAGCTGACATCAGTTCTCCATGATCAGTTGAGAGCTTAGATTGAGGAGCAATCTCTACAGATCCTCTTGTGATTTCCTGGTCAGCTACCAGAATATCATCTTCAGTTTGTATACGGTCAGTTTTTCTGGTTCTTTCCTTAGCAGTGACTGGGATGACTGATTTCCCTTTTTCAGTGGCTGAAACTGAGATTATCGGCTCAGTTTCCACATTCTTGTCACTAACAAGTTCTTCAGTGACTTGTTCTCCAACAGGCTCAGGTTCCAATTCAGCAACTGGAACTTCTTTCATTATTGATTTAGTGAGTTCTTCTTCATGGACCAGCTTGTCCGAGTGAATGATCTTAGTCAATCTTGATTCTGCTTCAGCTCCTTTATCTTAGAGTGAGAAGCCAAAAATTCTTTGACTGATTCTTCAAATTCTAACCTGGAAACAGATTTTTGCGGTGTAGATCGAGATTTTGAAAGTAACAAAAGCATGTCCATAGTTGCTTTGTCAATCAGTCTTTCATCACTGTCAGATTCTTCATCATCAAGCTCAACTCTCAGGGTCTGTTCCCCCTGAGTCTCAGCTTCCTTCTGTAAGTCTGCTTCAACATCCTGTTTTCTGTTGACAACTTCAGTTTCTTTTGTCATTTCAATTTCTTGTGTGTGTGTAACTGGCTCTTGAATTGGTATAGCCTCAGGTACAGACGCTAGGAACGATTCGGTAGGTGTAGCTTCAGTTCTCACTATTTGTGCTGATCCTTCAGCAACTGAAGTAATGACTTTCTCTGAATCTTCCAATTGTTTCCTTCTTTTCCTTAATTCTTCAACTTGTTCCAAGTCTTCATCTCCAGTTACAACCTTCTTCATCTTTCTGCTTTTCTTCTTTTTTGGTTCACTTGCAGAACCTTCAGCTTTTCTTTTTCCGGAATTTTCTTCTTTAATAACAATCTTCCCATCGACAATTGGTGTTTCTTTCCTTTTTGCGATTCCAAAATGGTCGAGTATTCTTTGGACCACCAATGCAAGAGTCTTTTTATGATAAAATCGACCTTTCTTAACATCGGTCTTCTTTTTGGGTGCGTCAATTGATTGTGCCACTAATTGATCATACAGATATCTTTGCCAATTGAAATTTTCTTCAAACCAAATTACGTATAGTAAATCCAATTTTGCTCCAGAGAGGTTGCTAAAATTTCCTGCATTTCCTATTATGCAATTTGCTAACATCTTAGTAAGAAAATTGAATTCTGGTTTGAGTAAGCTTGTACTCCCGGCCTGTAAAACTGTGGAGTCTGCATCAATTGCTATATCTTTCCATAGTTTCTCCTTCTGTTCTTTGGTCAACTTGATGGCTGTTGTACCTCCAGATTTATCAAACCCAAAGATCTCTGTAATTAGATCTTCGGTAACTTTGATCTGCTTACCATTGACAGTTGTGGTAAAAGTGTGTGTGCCTTCTCCTTCTAGAGCTGTACTTCCAAATTCATAGAAGTCTCCAATGATTTCTAGACATACACTCTTCAGATCGATGTTAAATACATCATCCAATCCTTTGATTTTTTGTATTTTTGCTGCAATAGCTTTGGCTAGAGTTTAGTATATTTTGCAATAAACAGATCAAGAGAGATGATCATTCCAGGTTCAACATGAGTAGAAGTCATTGTTTTCTGGATTTGATTGAGAATTTGAAAATTTGGAGATTTAGAGAATAGATTCAACTTCGAGTGTAAAGAATTATAAAAGAAAATTCTGGGTTATTTATAATTTGTAGCAAGGGTAGTTAAGAATTGAGTGGGACTCAAAATGTCTTGTCATAAGTTTGAGATTGTGAAAAAGAGGATGAGTGGAAAATATGGACGGTTTAGATTGAGAAAGATCACGTCTTTTCTTGACATCTGTAGCTAGACTGTAGTAAGTAGGATATATGCGGTGTATCTCCAACTGTATGCGCTCAGTCTCGTACTTAAACTGAATTCAAAAACTCAGTTGTGAATACAACTTAGTTTTGTGAATCACACCTCTTCGGTTCTCAGTTAGCGATATTCTCCTGCAAAACTGAATGATAGATTTTTGGTACCCATATCTGTTTGGGTCCTAACTGATTAGTTTTCGATGATATAATTTTATTTTCAATTTTATACCTTTCTTGATATCTTGACTGAATAAAGTCAGCTTTCACAAACTTTTCATGTTTTGTCCTAACAGTTTTTTGTTTGTTTAGTTTGTGAAACTGATGTGTTGGTTCATTCCAATCTTCATCAGGGGAAATAGTCTTCCTTTTCCTCTGAGTCTATTATTCCACGAATGATTTTCATTCTTAGATGGGTGAGACTTGAAGATTTTTCTTACTGATCTCTGATCAGTTTTACCATTTTCAGCCTTCTGAGTCTTCCTGTAAAATCTATTGGTTTGGTGCTTTTTACCAACTGATTTTTCAGTTCTGTTAGTTTGTGCATTTGGCTCTGCTGAATTTTTGTCAGTTCTAATAATTTTATTAGTTTTCTGAGTTCCTAACTGTTGTTCAGTCACAAATTTTAATGCAACTGAACATGGTCTGAACTTAGAATTCTGTTGATTAACAAACCCTAAGCCAGATCTGTCTCCAAATGGTTTTCCAGGTTTGAACTGAACACTGGGAATTGGATCAACTGATGATTCTATGATGTTTATCACTTCTGTCAGTTCATCAGTTGGTCGGATTACCTTGGTTCCATTATTAGCCTTGATTAAATTGATATCAGCATTCAATCTCGAAACTTCAGCTTTCAATAACTTTTTCTCCTTTTTGACATCCTCATAATTCTTTTGAGTTGCCTCCAATTTCTTTATGAGTATGTCCAAGGTTTTATTGAAGTCTTCATTTCTATGATTGTTCATGGCAGTGTGAATGCTAGATGTGAATGCAATTACCTCCTGGTGTTTGATAGGTAAGTTTTCTGTTGAGGGATCATTGTCAATTAAAACTCGCTTCCCTTTATCATTAGCATTTGCATGTGCTGCTCCTAGCAGTATGATTTCCTCATCACTTTCACCTCCAGAGCTCATGGGTAGAATCTTAACAACATTTTTGGCCTTTGCGATGGATGGATCTTCAATAATGTTTTCAGTCAAATTTTCTTCTATATAATCAGCTACTCGTAGCAACTCTTTTTCTGCTTCTTCTGAAAGATCACTTAGGGATGGAAATCCTCTGGATTCATCTCTATATGCGTTAAAGTCAATATCTTCATCATAACTGAAATGAGGTTCCGGATTTGTATGAGAGCTCGTAGTACTAAATCTTTCAAGTACTTGATCCTGAAAATTATTAACAACATTCTGCAAATAGCCAGTCAGGGGGTTATTCATCCAACTTCTAATTCTAGATGTGTCCATTAAATTTCAATAAAGTATTTTTACAACAGTTAGGGGTTATCAACAACTGGTTTGTAAGATGTCTTTGGATCACTTCCAAACGGAAGAACTGCTCCGATACTAATTGTTGGTCCCTTGGAAAGGCTAACACAAGTTTAGAGGGGGGGGGGGGGTGAATAAACTTTTCCTTAAAAACTGGATTTAAGACAAATTAAGGTTCAGTTAAAACTTGTGTGGAGTTAAGCTAACTCAACTGAGTATAAGTCAATACAGACTTATTCTTAGTCTAGTTAACCAACAGCGGATTGATTTAGCCTTTATAAAATAAAAGTTATCAGATAGCTTATTGAGCCAGTTTCTTAACATTATTGTAAATGAGAACTAGATAATTATGACTGTAATGAAGTAAGTAAATGCGTAAAGTAAATAGACTGATATTATAGAGGTTCCAGGTGATGTAATCATGTACGTCCTCTCTTCCCCTATGACGCGGAGGAAAATTCCACTAGAACTTCTTTGAGATGGCCCGGTTACAAAAAGTTCTAAACTGATAGTCCTTGACTAATCCCTAGCTTCACTATCTAAACACTTGTAGAACAGGTAGAATTGTTGCTCTTCAATTGTTTGAAACACTGGTCCTTGGAGGGTTGAATTGCCTCTTCACCAGCTCATCACAACCACGGTCTTCCTGACTGCACTCAACTGTCCTTCACACCTTCTTGGTATTTCATAGTCTAAACCTTTGATAGAATCAAAGTTGAGACTTGAATCAATAACTATGATTCAATTGTGATTTGAGCTTTTCTTCTAGATGTATAAATTATGCACAGCTCTGTATTTCTTCAAATGAATGATCTTGATCTTTCTTTGAATGCTAATGAACACTTGAAGAAATTTCTTGATCTTGCAATTAAGTATTTAGTAGGAACTCATTCAGATTGGCTTCTCCCCTTTGATTTTGCTGACTAAATTAATTCTTAGAATTCCTTCACCTCCCCTCCCCTCCCTATTCCTTCCTGATAGATGTGGTCTATATATAGGGGTTTTTCTAACGGTCAAATCTATGTGAGTTCAAATCCTTGTAGCCGTTAGTGGTCCTACTTTCTTGCTTGTACGTTACTTGTCAGAACGGATAGAATATCCTCCAATCATAATCCTTGAATTGTAACGGTTGGATTTTTCTTTAGTTTGGTTAGACCTTAGTTTCAAAACTGGTTTACGTGAACATTATCAGTTCTCAGTTTGTAAGAGCTTTAGCTGAGTGTTTACTCTTCTTCAACAATCACTACTCCAGTTTTTATCTGATTATAATTGATTTAATCAGAGTACACCAAGAAATTAATTTTCAAACACATCATTGTCCTTATGTGTCTTAGCTTCCAATAGAAGATCCATAAAGTCAGTTCAGGTCATCACAATCTTGCCTGAAGTCTAACTTTACAGTCTCGACGTAGTCTTCATAGCTGAGTTTGAACCCTCAGTTCTTCAATCTTCTATAACT
Organism: Gentiana straminea; assembly: GCA_036785695.1. NCBI lineage: Eukaryota > Viridiplantae > Streptophyta > Magnoliopsida > Gentianales > Gentianaceae > Gentiana > Gentiana straminea. Next base: position 6,173,152 of record JAVUPR010000048.1, on the reverse strand, counting down.
GAGTCTGTGACCCTCAGTTCTTCATCAACTGAGGTTGAACCCTCAGTTCTTCAATCTTCTAAATAAGCCAACCGAGTCTGTGTCCCTCAGCAAACTTAACTTCTTCAAGTTTCATATTGGTGTATTCGAGTCAGTTTGACTAGATTCCAGTTTCGCGTTATATCAGTTTTCTTGTTACCACAGTTCACAACCTAGAAATATTACAGTGCTTGTCTGATTTAACTTATACAAATATCAGACTCTATTAAATCCTATACATTGATATCTAGACATCTTTTTGCTTTACACTATAACATCTAGTTATAACACTTCATCAATGGGGTTTCGAATAATGACTAAATAAGTGATGAATCATCATCAAAAAATAAATTTTATTTCCAACAAATATTATCTAATGCCTATAATACAAAAATGTGTTCCTTACTAATAATCACTTTGGCCATAAAATGAATACAAAAGGGTGGAGGATTATTGCACGACTGTTCAAAAGCAAAAGCTGGTGAAGTTTTGTTTCTCCTTATTTCGCTGGTCTTTCCAGCATATGGGTGGTCAGCCAATGTGACCATCTTGTGAAACAACTGGTTCATTTCCTGCATTTTCGACCTAGTGAATGCACTACTCGAGCCACTTTGCTTGTAGTTTGATTTTACTGTTTCGCCTTTTTCCCTTCCATGTTAGAAGTTGACTGATTCTGCTTGGTTGTGGAACATAATCATACAAGTTTATTGAAACATGTTCTGTGTTTGTTCAAACATTGCACAAAGGATACCAGACTTAGTACGGGAGGCAGGCGGAATAAAATGTCTCTAAAGACTAAAGCAAACATCACGACAGTGGGAAAAACAAAAAAAACAAAGTTTAACACCAAATTAAGAGGACAAAATGTACAAATGTCATATAAGTTTTTCAGGAGAGTTCATGAGAGTACCTTAGATTAGCCATTTGGAACTCCAGCCTTGAGAAAATATTGCAGGAAAGAAATGTCGTTTGTAGTAGATGGTGAAATCGGAAATCATGGGAATAGCAACACTGTGTTAAGGGTGATTTTATATGATTTATAACGTTATATTTTATAATGATTTCCCCCATATTCATATAATTTGCATAGAAATTAAGGGTTTAATCGAATTATTGAGCAAATGAGTTTTAAAAGTCTTTAAGTGTAAACTTGAGCTAATTTCGTGATTTTATTGGTGATTATCTATGGTTTTACACTTTGCGTGTTTTTATGGTTTTGAAGGTACATTTACATGTCATGGAAAGGGATTGAAGGAGCTGAAAAGATACTTGATTGAAGGTTTAATGGAAGGAGAAAGATGCAAGTTGAGGATTGGAATGAAGATTTGAAAGCTGAACGCACGTTTGATGTTCCGTCCAGTGGACTGGCGTCCAGAAGTAGTGGACGGGCGTCCAAGAGGAGCTTTTGATTCAGGATGTTCAAATTTTCAGTGGACGAGCGTCCAAAAACCTATAGGACGGGCGTCTGATCCAGCTCGGCCCGACTCAAAGATTTCAAAGCAGCTGGACTGGCGTCCAGAGGCACTGGACGGGCGTCCAGCCGCCGCCATTGCCAAAACCGACTTCGAAATCTATATATAGACGCGTTTTTCCAACCCTAAAGACACACAATTCGATCCCTGGCCGCCCCAGGCCCCTTGGGGGCGCCCTAGCTGCGTTTTCCCACCATCATAAACATCTTTTTATCTTCTTTTTATTTATATGATTTGTATTCCAACGATGGATAGAGGCTAAGCGTTTTGAACAAGCTTGTGAAGCCGATCGAGCATCAACTTGATTTCTTCTGTGGATTTGTTTTGTGAGTTTTATTAAAGCTTGTATCTTTATTATGCTTTTATATTGATTATGAAATTATATCGAGGATTGTTGCTTATTGATGTTTAACGTTGATGAGAATCGTTGTTAGACCTAGATCACCGTAGTAAAGATTAGATTTTTAACCTAAAAATAACGAGAGTTGCTAGGTTAAATTTCTAGGTTGCTAGATTGAGAAATCTTACACCTTCGTTATGAGAGCGTTAATCTTTAAGATCGAGAGATGAAAGATTAATAGGCGAATTATCTACGAGAGTAGAAGTTCATACCTTTGATAGGTGAACCACAACCTTTATTAAATCTTCACTAAACGATCTAGGGTAGAAATTGAGAATTGCGAGATAGGTGGATCATTGCTTGTTCTACGTTACAATTAATTGAAATTATCTTGTGCCTTGTTCTTTGTTGTGATCTTTGAATTTTATTTTCGTTTTAGTTTTTAGAATAGATTTTATTTTCATTAGTTAAGTTCGTAACTTTCCTTCCTGGCTTTGGACTGACAATCCTCTGTCCAGTTTATTTTCCGTTTTAGTTTAGGTTTAGTAATAAATAGTAGTGACAATTTTAGAAGAATTAATAAGAACTAGATTAAACAACCTCGATTCCCTGTGATCGACTCCGGTATTAATCGCTATACTACGATCCCTACACTTGGGGAATACCGGATTTATAAATTTATTACATGTTTGTTTTCTTAGATAAAATCCCTGACAAGTTTTTGGCGCCGTTGCCGGGGAATCGGTACGGTTGTCTAGTTTTATTAATTTTTCTATTTTTGTTACAACTTTTTTATAGGTAGATTATAGTTTAGGTTATTAGGGCTGTTCGTAGTTAACTTTTATAGTTATCAATTTCCCTAGGTTTAGCTATTCTTCCCTTTAGTTTTCTGCTCTTTCTGTCTGTCTGTTTCCCGTTTTTCTGCACTCAAACGGGCGTCTTGACTAGTGGACGCCCGTCTGTCTGGAAATCGACAGCTCTGCTTTGTTTTATCCTACTAGACGAGCGTCTGGATTGCCAAACGCCTGCCACTTCAACCTTCAGGCAGACGCCCGCCCAGTCATCTGGACGCCCGTCTTGACTAGTTTTTATTGATTTCTCTGTTTTTGTTACGAATTTTTCTTAGATAGGTTTTTGTTTCTGTCCTTTCTAGTTTCTACATTGATTCGGGGACATCTAAGGTTGAATTATTTGACTCCACGTTTTTAGCGATCGAACTTTTGGATAAAAGGGATCGTTTTAGCACTCGTTAGTATTTTGGCCGTAACTTTTGGCTCGAGTGTCCGTTTGGCGCGCAGGACCCCAATTCGGAAAGCTCGTTCCGACACCGACGACGTGGTGAACAGCAAAGGCTGTTCAATGCCGTTTTCGAGGTCAAAATCCACTGTTTTCCCTTCCATTTTGGGCTCAGAAGATTTCAACACGTTTTTCTCCCTTTTTTCGTTTTCTGTTTTAAATTTTTCGTAGGTAGATTTCTGTCTCTGTCTCTGTTTCCGTTTCTTTTTCTGTTTCTTCATCCTTTCCAAAGAAAAAAAAAAACAAAGGGGACATGGATGAGCGAAGTCAGATCGCCATGCTGCAACAGCAGATGGAAGCTCTTCAAAGGTCGCTTAATCCTATGAATCAGACCCCGTCTTTTCCACAGAACTCACAAGTTCTGTGAGTTCTGTGGAAGATGTTGTCGACCTGGCCATGCTGTTGGCCAGTGTCAAATTCTTTCCCCTCCTGCGTATCGAGTCAATTCTTTCCAGAATCAGGGAAATTTCAATCTAGTCAGATGTCAAAATTGTGACAATGAGGGACACACTGCTCGTTTCTGTCCCATGAATGGACAGAACGCTGAAGTAAATACTTCCTGTGGCCAGCAGTATCAGAGATTTAATAATCAGTTCTCTGGCCAAAGCAGTTTTCAGAACCAGGGTTTCAATTCTCAGAATCCAAATTTCTATCAAAACCCGAACTTCAGTCAGAACCAAAATATCAATTTTTCCAATCAAAATCAATGGTTCAATCAGAACAGTCCCGATCCTATGTTTCAAAGTCAGTCTAGCCAATCTTTCCCACAGAACTTTCAGAACTATCAAGGCCCCTCTCAATTGGACGATCTTGAAGCTAAATTGGAGGAGCAAAACAGGACACTCAAGAATCTTGAGAGACGGCTCAAGCAAATGGCTCAAGACCAAGGCATTGATCTAGCTCCCACACTTCCTTATGATAGAGAAGAGGACAATGCCATGAACTTAGGATCCGGCATTCAATTCAGTGGTCCCCCAAAAGTAGAAGTGTCAAGTTTAATGGATTCATCTGTCTTTGGATCCGATGCTCGTATACCCTCAACTGATGAAAATTCTTACGGACATGGATTTAATAACGTTCAAGTGAGATGTTCGTATTGTGGTGGAAACCATTATGAGGCTCAGTGCAGTGGAGGTAATTCACCCCACCAATGGAATACTAATAGCAATTATGATGCAAGTTATGAGAATCCACTTCAATCTAACTATGCATCCACATACAATGGTGGAGAAGAGGCTAGTGCTATGAATGTAAGGTCCGACACTCAACTTAGTGGTTTCCCGTTCGGATGAGAATACTCGGATGGCGATCCCCCGAGAAATAAAGAATTTAGTGGAAGTCGGGAGGCCGATCTCCCGACCGGTAAGGAAGGTGGAAACGAAGTAGATGATCATATGTCTAGAATGAAGGATGAAGAAGTGAAAGAACCCGAAGGGATAGACCTTTATCTTCCTCTCCGAATGTTATGCATCTAGACAAGTGCACTCCTAAAAATCCTTGGTATGCTTCTATCGTCAACTTCTTACATTCCCGCATATCTAGATCCGAATTGTCTTATCGGGAGAAGAAGAAATTCTTCTCAGATGTGAAAACATTCGTTTGGGATGAACCTTACCTCTTTAAGATTGGTAAAGATGGTTTGCTGAGAAGATGTGTTCCAGAATCTGAGCAGCGCGATATTATTGAGCAGTGCCACAGTGGACCCACTGGAGGTCACTTTGGTCCGTGGAAAACCGTTGCTAAGATCTTCCAATCCGGTTTCTATTGGCCTACGATCTTTAAGGACACAGAAGCTTTCTGTAAAGCTTGTGATAGGTGCCAAAGAACCGGCACTTTAACAAGGCGTTTTGACATGCCTTTAACACCCATCCTAGAATGTGAAGTCTTTGATGTATGGGGCATCAATTTTATGGGACCATTCCCATCATCTTGTGGAAATAAATACATCTTAGTCTGCGTGGACTATGTATCGAAATGGGTGGAGGCTCAAGCCACGACTCACAATGATCATAAGACGGTCATGAAGTTTCTAAAGAAAAACATCTTCGTGAGATTCGGGTGTCCACGCGCCTTGATAAGTGATGAAGGTACACACTTTTGCAACAGGCCTCTAGAAAAAGTTCTTGAGAAATATGGTGTCCGGCACAAAATTGGCACACCATATCATCCTATGACTAGTGGTCAGGTTGAAAGAAGCAACCAAAGTTTAAAGAAGATCCTGGATAAAACTGTTAACAGTCATAGAAAAGACTGGAGTCTAAAGTTGAATGATGTACTGTGGGCATATCGAACTGCCTATAAGACCCCCATGGGTACATCACCCTATCAAATGGTGTATGGAAAATCATGCCACTTACCAATCGAGTTAGAGCATAGAGCGTATTGGGCCATTAAGTTTTTAAACTTCGATTCCCAATCTTGTGGAAAACATCGATTGCAACAGTTGCATGAGTTAGACGAATTTAGACTTCAGGCCTACGAAAGTGCCAAGATAAGTAAGGAAAAGACAAAACTCCTTCACGATGCCAAAATCAAGAAGCGAGAATTCCAAGTTGGGGAACAAGTTTTATTGTACAATTCCAGGTTACATCTGTTCCCTGGTAAGCTGAGGACACGATGGTCCGGTCCCTTTGAAATTCTCCAAATCATTCCTGGAGGTGTTTTAGAACTAAGAGGTCATGGTGACCAGCCGTTCAGAGTGAATGGTCAAAGGTGTAAGCATTATATCGGTCAACCCAAAGAGAAGCATGTGATTGTTCACTTCCTCGACATCCTCGGGTGTGGTACTCCTGAAGTCATTGAGTTTGAAGAGTTTTCGCCCGATTTGTTTTCTAAGAATGACGGCAGTGGTCCAGTAGAGGAAGTTCTGGCTGGTAGTTGGGATATGGAAGAGTTTAAATGGGAGGCACAGTTAAAGAGAAGATTGAAGAAGAAGAAGTCTGCAATGGGGAAAATTAAGAATGTTTGGAAAGCGGTAAAGAACCTGACCCCATGTGTGAGATGCTGTTTCTGTAGCCACACTAATGTCCAGAGCTTACACGAAGTAGTGGCCGGAAGGAAGATTAAGTGGCCTGATCCAGGCTGAATAGTACGTGTGTCTAGCCAAAGACACTAAAGAAAGGCGCTTGTTGGGAGGCAACCCAATAATAAGAATAGTTTTTTTTATTATTTATTTTGGATTATTTTGTTTTTTTTTGTTGAATAAGGGGGGCTAGTTTTGTCTTGTGTCGTCTTGGGTTTTGGTGTCGGTTTTTGTGGCCAGGTAACTTGCATGAGCTGAATTTGAAAAATCAATGTGATTCCGTCCTTCCTGCCGATGTTACATTTGTGCACTACTTTTCACATAGATTCGGTTTTTGTCAATTTTTGCATTGCTTATGCTTTGTTTCATGATAATGCCTTGTCTATCATATTTTGTGCCCCTACCCCCGAGGTCCGTTTTGTTTTGTTTTTCAAGTGTGCAGGATATTTTCGATAGCAATTGTGAGCTTTCAGATGAAGCCAGTTTTCCGGTGGATGGTCCACAGTCTACTGATTTCTTCAAGCATTTCTGGATCTGGATCCGGACCACTTCCAGAATTGCAACATTCGAACTACAATCAGCTAAGTTTTTCTTATTCTGCACAACATGAGGACATGTTGTTATTTAAGTGTGTGGGAGGGATTAGTGGTATCGACACATGTGCTTAATGGTATCTTTTGTATCCTTCGTGAAAAGTTGAAAATTTTTAAAATTTTCAAATCCATCCCGAGCATGATTTTATTTTGGCTTACTTACTTGTTATATTCCCATACTTGTGCTGGTTGACTAGTATTTTAGCATAGACCTTTGATAAATAAGTTTTACTCGAATTCTTTTCACGTAAGCCTCTTCGATGACGAGCAGAACTTAGGAAACTGTACTCATTTAAACCGATGATGTTTGATTCTGGTTATCAGAACGTTCGCTGAGTGCTAATGTCATGGAAATTGTAGTATGTGTGTAGTTGGAATTGAAGTAGGAAGTATCGTGAATATACCGAAGCTTGAATGTGATAAGTGAAACGTAACTACTGTGCTTTGGAAAAGTTGTTTTAAGAAAAATATGATGAGTTGAAATTGTGTGTGTCGAAAGCTGGTCGATGATTTGAGTGCGGTAGGTCATATCTCGAATGTCCTATACCACTATGATGACCAAAAGCTCACGACAGTCAGAAGAAGCTACCTGATGATTTGAGTAAGGTAGGGTATATCACGAATATCCTATTCTGCCATGACAGGGCAATAGCTCATTCTGATGTGTTTTTAAATGTGAAAGTCAATTGAATCAACTAACATAAGGAAAGTAGTATGAATAAGTGAAAGACTTAGTTATCGCCTACCTTATCCCCAGTATAGGCCAAGGTATATGTTGTAGGGAATATCCTCTGGGTATAACTGAAAAGATTTCGAAAACACATGTATTACTCTAGTCATGACGGGAGTAGTTTTGTAGGGCGTATGTATAGTCAGGGTGATTCATTATCTGTCTTTAATGGGTATTGGTTGGTTAGCCTGATTTTAATTGTCAAGTGTGGAATCGGTGGAAGTTGAAGAAGGCTTTGCACACACTACACATTCGAGTAATCGTTTATTGCATGGGATGTATGTTATTGATGCTAGTCGACCGGTTGTGATTTGATATATGGGATTTTATGTGGTTCAATGCATGAGTAAGCCCTGGTTTTCTTGTTTTGTTTTGCTCGGGACGAGCAAAAGATAAGTGTGGGGGAGTTGTTAAGGGTGATTTTATATGATTTATAACGTTATATTTTATAATGATTTCCCCCATATTCATATAATTTGCATAGAAATTAAGGGTTTAATCGAATTATTGAGCAAATGAGTTTTAAAAGTCTTTAAGTGTAAACTTGAGCTAATTTCGTGATTTTATTGGTGATTATCTATGGTTTTACACTTTGCGTGTTTTTATGGTTTTGAAGGTACATTTACATGTCATGGAAAGGGATTGAAGGAGCTGAAAAGATACTTGATTGAAGGTTTAATGGAAGGAGAAAGATGCAAGTTGAGGATTGGAATGAAGATTTGAAAGCTGAACGCACGTTTGATGTTCCGTGGCGTCCAGAAGTAGTGGACGGGCGTCCAAGAGGAGCTTTTGATTCAGGATGTTCAGATTTTCAGTGGACGAGCGTCCAAAAACCTATAGGACGGGCGTCTGATCCAGCTCGGCCCGACTCGAAGATTTCAAAGCAGCGAACCGGCGTCCGAGAGGCATTCTTGGACGGGCGTCCAGCCGCCGCCATTGCCAAAACCGACTTCGAAATCTATATATAGACGCGTTTTTCCAACCCTAAAGACACACAATTCGATCCCTGGCCGCCCCAGGCCCCTTAGGGGCGCCCTAGCTGCGTTTTCCCACCATCATAAACATCTTTTTATCTTTTTTTTATTTATATGATTTGTATTCCAACGATGGATAGAGGCTAAGCGTTTTGAACAAGCTTGTGAAGCCGATCGAGCATCAACTTGATTTCTTCTGTGGATTTGTTTTGTGAGTTTTATTAAAGCTTGTATCTTTATTATGCTTTTATATTGATTATGCAATTATATCGATAGATTGTTGCTTATTGATGTTTAACGTTGATGAGAATCGTTGTTAGACCTAGATCACCGTAGTAAAGATTAGATTTTTAACCTAAAAATAACGAGAGTTGCTAGGTTAAATTTCTAGGTTGCTAGATTGAGAAATCTTACACCTTCGTTATGAGAGCGTTAATCTTTAAGATCGAGAGATGAAAGATTAATAGGCGAATTATCTACGAGAGTAGAAGTTCATACCTTTGATAGGTGAACCACAACCTTTATTAAATCTTCACTAAACGATCTAGGGTAGAAATTGAGAATTGCGAGATAGGTGGATCATTGCTTGTTCTACGTTACAATTAATTGAAATTATCTTGTGCCTTGTTCTTCGTTGTGATCTTTGAAAAATTTATTTTCGTTTTAGTTTTTAGAATAGATTTTATTTTCATTAGTTAAGTTCGTAACTTTCCTTCCTGGCTTTGGACTGACAATCCTCTGTCCAGTTTATTTTCCGTTTTAGTTTAGGTTTAGTAATAAATAGTAGTGACAATTTTAGAAGAATTAATAAGAACTAGATTAAACAACCTCGATTCCCTGTGATCGACTCCGGTATTAATCGCTATACTACGATCCCTACACTTGGGGAATACCGGATTTATAAATTTATTACTTGTTTGTTTTCTTAGATAAAATCCGTGACACACTGTCGGAAGAAAAAGATTCTAGCAGATTACACTAATAAAATGACATAAACCCATGCATAACTGCTTCTTGAGTACATACATTTACAATAAGACCTCAATATAACGCACAAGCCATGATAGACACAAAACAATAACACCTCTACTAAATATATATGGCTACTAAAAGAAAGAAAAAAAACATAAGCACATAAAATCACTTATTTACACCTTTCCTTTGCATAACAGAAAAGTACTGATACCGGAGAGAGTAGCAAACTACTTTCGTGCAACATACAAAGGTTTTAGTTGTAAAAGTGTATTATGCAATTGCGTTTCCTACTTTTCTTTTCGATTCGTTTTATCCTCTTCTTGCATTATGACTAACCCTGAACGAAATCCAAAATAACCATCAAATATGTGCAGCTCCCAAATATAGGTTGGATTTACTGTAAGTTTTGATGTGCCGTTTGAAGAAACGTCAAAAAAACATAACAAATGGCAACCATCAATATGCTCAGCGTATTCTGGAAAAAGTAATGGTTAATAAAATCAGAACTCAATACACTTCTGCCTTTATCGTCCTGTGCACATACTTGATGATTGATGGCTAGATTCGCATTCAAACTTCATAGTTTGTTTTTGTATGTTTTGGATTCGGAGAATAAAATTCTTGAATGTGTATCAGTATGCATGGTCAGATTCTTTCACATTTATATTTTTTCTTACATACATATGTATTCTTCAGAACCATATGGCATTAGAAAATACACAAAAATATAATCATAATAAGAGGAGAAGCAAGAAATATGTTTGCAACAATACAACTTAAATTAATACATAGAGAAGGCTAACAAATTTTTGTGTGTGCGTATAGAATACAACGTAGTTCAGTGTGTGAGAATAATGGAAATCAAGGAAGGGAGGGTTGAAGAAGCTAAAATGTTCTTACAAGCAAATCCATGTCCTCTCAACTTAGTATAGGTTTTTGCCTTTATGCCATACCTCCAGCAAAAACAAATTTTAGACTTACAATGTGTCTGAAGGTAATTAACATAATCCATACCGATGTTTTGGTAGCTGCTTGTTTGATAAAGTAGCCGAATTTTCAATCTTAACTGAAAACCCGAAAGCGTTATCTTTTTTCCAACCAAACCAGAATCTTCTGACCCATTTACTTCAACAAACGAGTTCATTAAATGTATTTATAATGTGTTAAAAAACATCAAGGACATTAACTATATTCAATAATTAAGCATTACCTTTAGCTGAGGCAACCTTTGAAGTTTGCAAGGATAAAATCAATAGTTCAACACAAGTAATTGCAGAAATGATGTCCTTATTAAATGCCCTGCTGCAAGGAAGGAATGAAATTTTCGTTTGTTACGCAACAACATTAGAAGCATCTGCGATATAAAGGAAGCAATGAGAGATATTACCATCTTCGATAATTTACTCGGTTTTAACAAGTTCGACTCCACTCTATGCTAAGAATATCCTCAACCATTGTGTAAAACTCTCTCTTATCCACAAATTTCAATCTTTAAACTATGTAAAGTGTAAAAGACAAAAAACAGAGTAGACAAAATATACAACGGATATTTTCACGAAATCAATCCCTAATGCAACAGACAATCGACTTACCCGCCTAAAACGCAGCGCATAGGACAGGGGCTCAGTTGAAATGACCTCATCTCCATGTTAAACCATCCGATCGCATCAATTAGCAGCCACCTCGTTCCATCGCCATAGAGATACGATATTTTGAGCAGACGTCGTACCTTTTTTTTTACAGTGTTGTTAAACAATCTTCCACTTGATCTGAAAGTAAAATATAATGAAAGAAACTTCGGTCAAATTCTTGTTAAATATAAAAAACACTTTATGTTAATTTTCTGGACAGATGTCATCACGATATTAACTTGTCAAAGACCGATGTGAATGAACGTGAGAGATGAAAATGTAAGAACTCAACGGGCACTTTTCCCTAGAATCCGACAAATGAAAAAGGGAATCCCTTGAGTTGTTAGGAATCATATCTTAAAAAAAAAACCAAACAGCACACTTGTCGGCTCCATAACTCCCCTTTCAAAATGCCTATGTGGCCTTATGTGGGAAGAGCAATTCTTGCTCTTAATAGTAGATAGATAATGATATAAACAAGTTAAATGAAGATTACAAAGCCCGGAATAAGCTTCTAATGCGTTTAGTTCCCGTACCGAATCGATTCTTTTAAGAGTTGAAGTTCGGGACCGTTGGAAGCTAAGCTTGGCCTTGTGCTTTGATGAGTTAGTATTCATCAATGTCTGTGTGTGTGATGGGATTGTCTAAAGTCTAGATGTCTAAGACGGGGGAGTAGAATGTCAAGTGAGTTTTTCCTTGAAAATACTTAGGTGGCTGGTTAATGATTAATAGCATACATATTTGTGTAGTTAAAAGGATAAACATCAATGTTATTCTTGGTAAGCACAAGACAATATCGCGATGTGTGGTGTGGTCAGATAAAGTGAATAACTTCACTGGTCTTTGAGAGACACCAGGAGTGGAGGGACTTCGCCGAACACACACCCCCTCAAGTGTGTTAATTCTAAAAAGAAAAATTAAGATTTCAATAATATTATCTAGGACACAAATGTAATTGATTTTCAGACGTGATTTCTTATTGCTGAATTAACATATCTTCAAAAACTTGAGGTGATGGGGATGTTGATAATTAACATCTTATACACTTAAAATGCCCCGTCAAGTATGGGCTCTTCCAACATTTACACAATCTTCAACACCCCCCTCAAGTGTTGGCTATGCCCCCTTAAGTGTGAGTCATCTCTTCCAACACTTGCACAATTTTCAAGACGTCCCCTCAATTTTGTCAATTCAAAAAAAAAAAAAACAAATTAAGATTTGAATAATCTTATCTAGGACACAAATATAATTGATGATTATTTATTGTTAAATTACCATCTCTCCCAAAAATTTAAGGTGATTTTGATAATTAACATCTTATACACTTAAAATGCCCCTTCAAGTGTGGGTCATCTCTTCCAACACTTGCACAATCTTAAACACGCCCCCTCAAGTGTGTCAATTCTAAAAATAAATAAATTAAGATTTCAAGAATCTTATCCAGGACACAAATATAATTGATTTTCGGACGTGATTTCTTATTGTTGAATTGCCATCTCTCTCAAAATGTTGATAATTAACATCTTATACACTTAAAGTGCCCCTCAAGTGTGAGCCATCCTAACACTTACACAATATAATGGGGAAAATAATGTGGACAATCTTTAACACACCCCTTCAAGTGTTGGCGGCTATCTTTTCCAACACTTTCCCAACACTTACACAATATAATGGGGAAAAGAATGTTGACACCGGGGTTCGATCTTATGACATCTGACTCTGATAGCATGTTGAATTATCATCTCTTTCAAAAGCTCAAGTTGATGTGAATGTTGATAATTAACATTTTATATATTTAAAGTGCCTCTCAAATGTGGGTCATCTCTCCTAACAGTTGCACAATCTCATTCAAGAAAATCAACTAGTTTAGAGTCTTCCGCTTGTGTATTCTGATTTTCTTCATTGTCAAGATCAAGCGCTTACCGTTGTACTAAAACCAATTGGTGTCAGTAAAGGCGCTACTTTATTTCTTATACATTAAGAGTGTGGGCAATCTGTCCCAACACCCCCCTCAAGTGTTGGCAATCTGTCCAACACTTGCACAATTCAATTTTTTTTCAAGAGTGTGGGCAATCTACCCAACACCCTCCTCAAGTGTGGGCAATCTCTCCCAACACTTGCACAATTTTTTTTTAATAATGTTCCAACCAGGGTTCGATCTCATGACCTCTGGCTCTGATACCATGTCAAGATCAAGCGCTTACCGTTGTACTAAAACCAATTGGTTTTAGTACAACGGTAAGCGCTTGATCTTAACATTCATAGTATCAGAAAGCCAAGGACGAGGGTTCATAAGCCTTAATATTCGTGAACCCTCGCCCGATCATATTTCTTCCGTTGCCACACACTCTTTTATACTCTTTTATCTTTTATTTACTCTTTTATGAACATACAGCTTAGGCATCATCTTTTTTTTTTTCAGCCGCATGTTTATCATATTCATCAACTCCTTTGCAGAGATAATACCAATATCAGAAGAAAAATCCATACGGTCCAGATTTTACTTAAGTCCAGCCAAATTTTGAAGCCTTCATAGTGGGCATTCAAAGTCATACGTCCGGAAAAAAAAAAAAACACCAACCACTTATTGTCCATTTTCTGCCAATTTCCCAACCATAACCAGATAAATTTCATTATGCATTTAATAAATTCTATTATTTTTAGAGTTGGTTGTTATTTAATATTTATCAATATAATTCTTACATGGCGTCAATTATTTAAATTTGACATCCATTCTATATTTTTTTTTTCATGTGAGATAAAAAAAATGCAGATCAACTACATAATCGCAATTGGAGGTTGATATCATAAAAAAATACTGCAAAGCTTCGTTTGACTATTGGATGAGCCGAAAGACGTGTGCCATAAGTCGATAATCAAAAGCCATTGGAATTTGGAAACCACCAAATCCCAAAGGACTTCGGAAGAGCCACCGAAAAAGACGTGCGCCGGAGTGGAGATGCACTCCAAATTATCACAATCATGGACTCCGGAAGAAACGCCGGAGTAGAGATGCCCTCCTAAATATCAGATCTATGGACTCCAGAACAACCGCCGGAGTGGAGATGCCCTCCAAAATCACAATTAACAGACTCTGGAAAAACCTCCGCAGTGGAGATGCCCACCAAAATATGCCAAGACACACTAAGCCTCCAAACCCAGCCTCACCAAGACAAACTCAGCCTCCAAACCCGGCTTCGTTTGAGGGAGAGTAATAGAAGACAAGATAATCAAAGATAAAGATTGGAGTTCAAAATGAAGATAATGTTGTTATATTAATATATAGTTTGTTAAAATATTAAATTTTATCTTTCATTATGTTATTTAATTAAGTAGTTATTTTATCTTCATCTCTTAGGAATTCTCTACTATATAAAAGAGTCATTTGTAAGTATTTTATCATTCAATAAAATTAATCAGCTTAGAGTCTTCTATTTGTGTATTCAGATTTCTTCACAATCTTCGACACTAGCTTAGGCTTGTATTTGAATCCATGTAATATAAAAACCAAATATATATTTTTGTTTTTTTTGTTTTGTTTTGTGTTTTTTTTGGTGTTGAGCTTAGGCTGAAAGCCACTGATCTAATTTTTTTTTCTAAATGATGATAGATGCTACTATTTGATTATATTCTGTATAAATTATGACACTGAAAGGAACTTTGATATTATCTTCACTTATGAATCAAACAAATGGTTTCTTTTCATGAAAGCAATAGTTTTGGAATATTGTTAATTAGTTTATTTTTTTCATTAGTAACGATAATTGGATACAACATAATATTAATTAGGATAATGATAATGTTATAACCATTTTAACAGAACGAATCTCATAATGAAATATGTTAGTGGGATCACATGATATGACTATAAGACTTCTTTTTAAGTATTGTCATAAAACGTCTCAGTGTCATATCAATTTCGATCTCGTTATTGCAATTATTCATTATGTAAAAATGGTTATGACAGTGATAATATTATGCCATGCAATTATGGGAAAATGAGAGATTCTTTTACATTGTCGTAATATTGTTCGTACCTTGCAGTTATGCAATTTCCCTTTTTATTCGACATGTGTTCAGTGTGTCAACATTTCATTTGCATTCCTGTCTTATTTTGTGGCATTTCCTACAATTTTTTTTAAGAATTGTTTGCATGGATAGGATAAATGGACTGATTTCCCGAGGCGTTCAATTCTTAAAAAAAAAGTTTGAACTTTTCAACATAATAATAAAAACAAAAGTAGACAAAGGAGAACTTCTATTGTTTGGGACAACAAATACTAGGGGCATGCTAACTTTAGGATTGGGGTTTACCCACATTAGTTGTTTGTTCGTGTTTAATGTTTATTATGGATGATATTAAATTAAGATGCAGTACGTAGTTGGCATAAGATCATAAATGGTTTGGATTCTTTATATGTTGTTTATTGTATATGTGTAGCAATGACGATGTTGTGTTGTGTTAAAGTATCTAATTAGACCGTTATGTGTTAATTAATTATGCTGAGTAAGATGAGGTGTAATTGTGACATGTGTCACTGCTAGGTGCCATAACAATCTAGTGTTAGATTCTATTCTATTTGTTGGCTGCAACAAACTTGTATATGTAAAGATTATCCTATGCATTTGCAATGAATGAGATAAACTTATTCCAATGATGTATTATTTCTGAGTTGGTATCAAGTCGAAATGGCAGGTACATACCTCTTGAAATTGCGCCGGTCACCGGAGCACCAGTGAGCACTATCAGCTTCTCACTTGGAAGTTTTGCAGCTCTCTCTAATCCAGACTTCACCTCCACCACTCCTCTACCACCAAACGCCACTCATATCCCATCTACTCTTCCACCAATTTTGACTATTCTCAATACCTCTCCGACGAGTAACATCACCGGATCTTCTGCTTCTGCCCAACTTCAAACGTGTCTATTTCCCATCTCATTTGAAGGGAATCAACCAAAGTTGTAATGAGAAACTCGATCGGACAAATTACTTGTTCTGGAAGTCCATTGTCATACATTTGGTTCGCGGACACAGATAAGATGGTTTTCTGTTCGGCACCAAATCTCCACCCATAGATTTGTTCAAACAAGCACTGGTTATGGCGGATCTTCTGGATTTGAATAAATCTAGCATATCAGTTTTTAATGAGATGACTCTTAAGCTTGATGATTGAGCATGCCCTTGTTGAAGTCTTTGATTGCTCTTCTTCCAATGAGGTCTGGAATACACTCGAGATTTTATACAACAAGAGATATGAATCAAGAATGTTGGAGTACAAGACAACGCTTACCAAGATTGAAAAGGGATCTAAAAGAATGGTTGATTACCTGGCCCAGATGAAACCCAATAATGATGGTCTAACAGTCGATGGTTACCCAAGTTTGGTGTCTAAGTTATATCTTGGTACTTTAGGTGGTCTGAACATGGACTATAAATATGTCATAGTCAATATCACCTCTAGGATTAGAACCCTCAGCTGGCAAGAGGTTCAATCACAATTGATAACTCAAGAGCGTTTGTTGTCCAGATTCAACCCAGCTTCTTCCCTAGATCTAGAAGGATCCTCTCCATATTTGGCTACAAATAGACCTAGACTTGGACCTGGTAGTGAGAATTCCGACCATAAGGCAATGGTGGTTTTGGAAATAATGGCAGAGGCAGAGGTTTCAGAGGTGGTAGAGATTATGTGAATCAAGGAAACGGCAGGCCATCATGTCATGTGTGAAACAAAGTTGGGCACACTGCCATTGAATGCTATTACAGGTTCAAACCAGTTATTTTGGGCTTAACAACAACACCAATCCTAATGGTGGACCAAGTTTCAGACCTAATTCATGCCATGCCTCAAATTACAAATCTCAACCAGCAGCCTACTTTGCTTCTCCAGACTCAACGAGTGATGCTAGCTGGTATGGAGGTAGTGGGGCAACCAACCATATCACAACCGATCTCAATAGCTTGCAGCTAAGCCATGGATATGATGGTTCTGATAGCCTGACTGTTGGTATCCCATCAAAAACATTGTTAATTTTTTTTATTCAAACTGATAGAATCAACTTATCTTTGAATAACGCCTTACATGTACTTCACATCACAAAAAATCTTATGAGTGTTTCAAAACTTACTTCTGATAATAATGTTTTAATGGAATTTCACTCAAATTAATGTTTTGTGAAAAACAAGAACACAAGAAAGGTTTTACTGGAATGGTCTTTACCAGATTTAGTTACCAAAAGAATTTGGCAAGAACTCTCTACACTTCAAAGTTAGTCAACATTCTAGGTATCTGATGCCAGTCTGTAATAAATCAGATGGTTGTATGCATGAGTCTTCAGTTAGCACAGTTAAGTCTGATGATGTTGCCAATGTCTGGTATAGAAGGTTGGGACAACCCTCTTCTAAGATTCTAAGTCAAGTTCCGAGTCAATGTAATGTTTCTTGCAATTAAATTTTTGTTTATGTGATGCTTGTCAAATGGGAAAACAACATGCATTTGCTTACCCTAACTTTGTTTCAAAAAGAAATTATTGTCTTGATCTCATACACTCTGATCTTTGAGGCCCAACATCAATTGTCTTTACTAAATGATACCAATACTCATGAGTTTTGTTGAGGAATTTAGTAGACATGTTTGGATTTATCCCCTTTATGAGAGTCAAGTATACTATGCTACGGAGCTAGTTTATGTTGATGTAGTGCTCTAAACCCAATCGGGTTGGACCGGATCCGACTAGGTTGGGTCATTTCTACTGCGTCTTTATGTTTGTACATATAATAAATGGCTAGTATGTTATTATATAATGAACCAATTATGATATTGTATATATGATAACGTCTCTAGTGTCAAACTGTGAAAGAGAAATCATAATAGTGATTATAGTTGATGAGATCTCGACTCACTTTAAAATGTTTGATACTTAAATGTCTTTAGCCGAATTTCTATAAAATGGGACATTAATAGTACGATTATACTAGTACGTATTAAATGTCTTCTATATTTATGAAGATATGGATAGATCTCATCTATCGAAGTGTATGGACACTTGGACCGTACGTGGACATGTATTAGAGAATGCGCATGATAGACTGACACACTTACTTTATTTAGTGCCGCAGTATGTGGTAGATGTGTAATTATCCTGAGACCGGAGTCTTCGTGACATCACGGTGTGGATTGTCATGCTTTGTCACTGTTGAGGTTTTTCCTATTCATGGGGCGATCATGCAGTAGTTCTTGGGTGTGATATTGAAGCATGTGTAGGATTCATGTTTCTCGTCCGGGAATCGCGTATCCTATTAATAGGAGTAAATATCCGAAAGGGCCTTCTTATAAGGAATGTCAAGCTATAATGAATCTTTGCAAAGTGGGAGTAAATGAGTTATTTCGAGAGAGCATGATATCCGGATTATAAGATGCGGTCGTTAATGTATTGACACTTGAGATACGACCATATAGTTATTATAACAACAATAAGATTTTTTAATTACACGGTAACTGTTTCACATTAAAGGTAGTGGTCATTGCATTTGACTCTTTCGATGATTGGGGGTCATGACGTGTTGCTAGACGCAATTATCGTTAGGTATGAAGGGCATTTTCGTAAATGTTCTATATGCCTATGGACAACATATTCAGAAGTCTATCAGGTCACACACATATTCACATCTAGCCGGATTAAAATGCGATTATAGTGAAAACCAAATAATGAAACTTTTTATCTCGACTATAAAGTGTTATAGTCCTAAATTTGTATTGTGGTATTTATTTATTATGAATAAATGATACAAGATATTAGTTATGTTGATTAATTAAATATATGTATTTTGATAAATATGGGGCGCATGATATGATGATACACATGTATTTTACAAATTAATTAATCATAATATTATATTATGCATTAATATTAGATATTGATATATATATATATATATCTGTGTGGGTGTAGTATATATATGATATACATGTGTAAATTGGTTTATGGTAATATAATAAAGATATATTCAATATTGAATATTGAAAATATTATGGGATTATTTAATTAAAGAAATTAAATTAAATGATATAAATCAAGAAAATATATTTTTCTTATTTTATCAGGAAAATGTTTTCTTTCCCCCCTCCAAGCAGTAATCTTCTCCCAATCAGATTGGGGCACAAGAGAGGTGCAGACACTACTATATATATGTAGTGGGTGTCAAGTATTTTGTATCGTTACAATTACAAGAGTTCTATAATTCTTGGAAAAATTGAGTGCTTCCTATAGAGAGTTCTGAAAGAGAGAAAATGTCGGTTTAGCAGCCGAGATTTTCGGGTAGCAATCCAAGGCGGGAATCCGGTGAGCTGTTCGTGTGGATATCGGTAGAGGCCAAACACATGGGCGGCATTTCGCACTACTACTCTTTCATAGAGGATAAATCTTCGATCTTTAAGATCATTCAAGGTATACTCTGTTGGAAAAAATGGAAACATCAGAATTTGACAGACTAGAAGAAACTCCAAGGAACGTAAGAACGTTGCATTTTTAGAGATGTTTCATCCCACACGATTTGTCACTTAGGGATTCAAATGAAAATCTCTCCCAGGATACAATGGAGTTGTTTGATTCAAAAAGTGACGTGTTTGAATCAAACCCGAGGACACTGAAATTTTTGGTCTGATGGTGCTTTCAAACTTAAGACTGAAATCCTTTGCATGGGTGTGCCTTTTATAGGCTGAAGGTACCCCATAAAAGAATGGAGGTACTTCTTACATGAAATGGTAGGTTCATATCAGTTCAGACAAAAGAATGCAATTCTTGGATTTTTGAGTTGCATCCATTCGTAGATGCATGAATATGAAAATTCATGTATCTGAAAATCCGAAAAGGCATATCCCTTCATACCCCGTTTCGTTGCGATAACATTAATTCGTACGGAAATTCGTATGCAAATGATAATCAAAATATTTATTTATGAAAAAATATCTAACATATTCTTCGTCCACTTTTTTGTGTTTATTGTTTAAACGAAGTCGGTCCTAGAAAAAGGAAATCAATTTTAAATTCCGCTGCGTAAACTAGTTGATTCCTAAAAGTTTAAAACCCTGTTTATCACATATTTGGCATGTTTTGGGTACATTCATATCTATTTTAGGGTGTTTTCACTCGAGTCTAGCACTACGAGGAATTCCGTCAAACAGACGGAAAACCTTTCCGTTTTAAGTGATTATCACCTTGTTTTTGCCCTAGTTATCTTGTAGAGTTATACTCGGTCTGTGCTTGGATGTTGTGACAAAGGATCTAGGTGACTTGTGAGTCAGGAACGTGAATCATAGAGCTTAGAAAGGCGTAAATGAAGCTCGGGACTGGAAACATATCAAAATAATTGGTGTTTTCACCCTACGTTCACTTTTATCCATGTTGGAGGCATTTTCTGGAATTTTGGTCTTCATAATAGCTGTGGATAATTTAATGAACTTTCCAACGCAAATTGAATCAATCAAATCGGAGTTGTACCCAAAAAGATATCTCCACATTAATGAAGGGATGTTGATATTGAGTGTTCTGCCTGCTCTTAGCGCGCGCCAGAAGCTCCCCGGTGCGCACTAGTGCTGTTCAGACAGATTTTAGCTGCGGTTTTAGTAGATTTAAAGATTTTTTTTCACCCAATGTCATATCCACTCTTAGGACGATTTTCATCTCTTTTTTCACCTAAGATTAGCTCATCTTTCACTTTTTCTCTTAGATTAAACACAATTTAGCATAGATTCTCTCAATCTTGTTGGTGTTTGAATTCTTCTTCCCCAAGTGACAATGGGTTTGGATGAACATTGATACAACTTCAAACTTTCTTCATTTTGTACGGAATTGAAGCTCTTTTTCAGTTTATGGCTTTCATTACTTACTTGATTTTTGTTTCTTTCGTCATTATGAGTAGCTAAACTAGTTCATAGCCAAATTATGTGAAAATTGATGAAATCAAACCTCTAGTGATGAAATTTGGGAATGAGTAGTTCTTAAAGTTGAATCTTTTGATGGGTTTCTGTTTTAAAACTTGCACTTAATGCTTGAATTGATTTGATCTCTCAATTCATGATTCACACATTGCCTTTATATATGTATTTTGCGAGTTGATGTGAGAAAAGGGGTTTTGGAATCTCCATGTAAAATCGACTGAGTTGTTTAGATTCGGTTTCTAGAGTGAGGTTTTCAACGTGAGTTGAGTGTCTCTACAACGTTAATCATGCTTTGGCCAGTTAAATCCGTAAATGCGGATTGTTGAACCGGGCATAGGTGGTAGGTTGTTGCATTGCCGTCTACACACCACAATTGGAGATTGCACCACAAAAACATCGAGAGATGATTGGTTGGTAGGTTAGTTATGTTTATTCCCAATGAGTCGGTTAGAGGGGCGAAACTAATCAATTGGATCATGGTTTGACTATGCCTTTTTCCATATTATCATTAGTTTATATTACATGTTAGTGCTTATTATCACGTGTTCCACTCTTGGTTGACCTAAACTAACTATGAAAATAACTTTGGTATTCGATTGATTTCTCGTGGGATCGACCTTGCTTGCTACCATAGTATATCCGACTCGGTACTCTGCTGATTAAAGTTGGCGGTAACTATTTTGGCCATCAAGAGTTTTCGGCACCGTTGCCGGGGAATTGATTTATATCTTGTAAGTCAACTAGATGATAAATTTCATGATGTTTTATCCTCATTTCTCATGCATTTATTGATATTTTCGCACCTATTCGGGTTATTATTTTCTTAAGTTCATCCAAATGTATAAATAGTAATTGTTATCTAAAATATCATAGTTTGATAGTTTTGTACCGGTTATTGTAACAGGAGCATCATTTCGGGTTTACACTTGGGATTTTGGTGAATTATTGCAGGATTATAGGTTGACCAAGACCCTGAGTGACGACACGTGTTGAGTATAAACACATCTTTTGAGGGCTAGAGTATGCCGGAAGTTAGCGAATTCAAACGGATCATTTGTCATTAGTGCTTCTACCGTAACCTGTCTTCAACCAACATTTGACACCCCTTAGAGGAATTTTATGGAGAATAATTTTTATGAGAGTTGTATATCAAGGAACAAGCTTTCCAACGCATCTTGAATCATATCAATCGGAAGTCTACAACTCAAGTTATTGCCAATTTAATGAACTGGTATGATAGGTTGGCGGGCGCCAGACTTATAGTGGTGTTCGCCAAACGTTGGAAGAAGCTGTCAGAGATATTTTGGTGATAATTGGCGTCCGCCAACTTATAACGGCATCACAGAAAGCAAATTTTCAGCATAAAACTCAATTTTGGGCATTTTTAACATATCACTTCAACACCCAACTACACGCCAACTCTCCAAACTTGAAAAACATCTTCAAGGGCTCTTAGAGCAAAAATCCACCATAGATTATCATCTAATTCGGATTGTAAACATTAGGAATTCTTGCTTTGATTTTGGAATTCTTTGTGGAACAAGTTTTCATCTCTTGGTGTAAACTTCATTGAAGCTACTTTGAATTGAATGCAAGTTTCTCTTCTTGAAGTTCATAGTTTTGGTAAGGTAAATTCTTAGCCTTTACTTGTTATTTAGTTGTGTTCATACATATGAAGTCCATGAGTGACATGTTGGATTTCATATCTATTAGTGGCTAGTTCCATTACTAGCCAAAATAATGTTTTTGTGATTGTTCTTATCTCTATTGGTTGATTGGGAATGTTAGTTCATATTTTAAGCATCTTGTGTTGTTATCTTTTCCTATTTGCATTGTATTTCTTGTTTGTGTTGGATTCATGACTAAACACTTGACGACTATTATTGCAAGCTATCTTGGAAATTCATCTTGGTGACAACCGTTTTAGCGTATTACTCCTATTTATGATAAGGTGTTGAAGGGAAGAGCTTGGTTTTAGATGTTACACCATTTTGATTGGGCTCACTTGTATTTTGTCTGTTGATATTCCTTTTACCTTTTCGTTTAGCCCTGTCTCTAGCCTAACGTTACAACCCTGCAAGTCCAACCTGACCATAGTTAGCCTTGTTTTGACCTCGATTAGTGGAGATGATTATGAAGTACAAGTCTTGTTGGAGAAATTGAGGGAAAAAGATAAAATGATTTTTTAATCATTCTAAAATGATTTTTTAATCATTTTTTACAACCACTTTATGAGCTAGTTTCAATTACACTCTTGTATAATTTATCAAGAGTTTATGATGATTTTGAAATATACGTGTGACGTAGATGAAGACAGGTCTTTGAATCATTCAATTCGGATATCGAGTGAAGAATAAATTAAGGCTTGAAGTTGGTTAGTTGAAAATGTTGAATTGTTGAAATATGGAAGTTGAAGAGTTCAAATCCATAATCCCACATTGGGATGTGTGCTAATATTTTCTCAATATTTAAGTGGGAAAGTTAATTAAAGAGTATAAGCTCCAAGGGGAGGGAGAGAATTCATAATGGTTTTAGTTAGAAGATATTCTGCTAAAATTGCCTCAAGCGCGCGCGTGCCCCCGCCGCCCACCCGTGCCCGTTGACCGTTGACCATGTGCTTGGGCTTGGGGAATTGGACCTGAGGCAATATTAATTTTTTGGACAAAATTACATTGGACTTGTCAAACAATTATTCAACATTCTGATGAGATGATTCGAGCTGAGTCCTTCATAAGTCCGAAGTTCGATTCAATTAATCAAGCTCGATTAGGTTGTCTCTTCATATGCTAAATGGGCATTATTGCTGAGAGTTAGTGGAGTTAAGCAAACTCCTTCAACTGATGGAGTTAAAGTCTCCTTAGTGAAACTCATGAACTGATGGCTTCAATACACTTCAAGGCTGAGACTCTTCCTTAGTTTTGCTTCCTATATAAAGGTCCTCTGCTGCAATGGAAAGAACACACAACACATACAACAAAATCCATCTTTTTGCATAAAATAGTTGAAGAGTTTCTTAAGCACTGCTGAGTTTGTTGTTGTTCAGAGTCGAAGTATCTCCCTCTTGAACAGGTAAACTGTTGTATCCTGTGAGACAATTGCACATTCGTGAGTACATGCCGGAGCAAATTTGTCTTAATGACGGAGAGTTTTCTCACCTCAGTTTCAGATTATATCCTTACTGTTTCTTTTTCGTTTCGTTTTTTCCATTCTTGTATTGTACTTTCTTCAGATTAATAAACAAATTATTCTTCTTCTTTCTGGTTGTTTATTTTATTTTGCATACGACTCCGTATAGAGGAGGACAATAGAGCATCTGAAAATAAACGTGTTGTGCAGGTTGGACAGGCCAAGGCGCATGTTGCTGAGATAAAGAATCGGAAGAGGAAGAAAACCGGACATTCTTCCAAGAAAACTGGTGAATCGTCCAAGAAACAACAAAATGCGTACAATTGTAATGGTGAATGCCGCAACTGTGGCAAATTAGGGCACCGTGCAAGTTAGTGCCGTGGAAAGAAACCATTTCAGCCAAAGGCACATATGGTTAAAACTGGTGGTGATGATGACATGTTCTGAGCTATGGTGACAGAATGCAATGCTGTTGGGAATCCAAGGCAGTGGACACTAGAGCCACAAGACATGTATGTGCTGACCGTGGAGTGTTCTCAACCTATAAGGCTAGAGCTGGTGACAAATTGTGGATGGGTAACTCTTCCCATTCAACCATTCAGGGAACCGGGAATGTGGTTTTGAAAATGACTTTAGGAAAAAAGCTGACATTGACCAATGTTCTCCATGTTCCTGACATTCGTAGGAATCTTGTTTCTGGTGAGCGAGGCTGGTTCAAGATGATTTTTAGTTCTGATAAGGTCATTCTAACAAAAAATGAAGTGTTTGTCTGTAGAGGCTATCTCACCGAAGGTATGTTTAAGTTGAATGTAATGGCCTTTGTGCCTAAGACTATTGTGCCCAATGAGGCTAATAACATTGCATCTACTTCTGCTTACTTGCTTGAGTCTTCTTGTTTATGGCATAATCGATTAGGACATGTTAATAATAAATCAATTCACAGAACAATTTAGATTTATTACCTAATTTAAAGTTTAATCAAACTGAAAAATGCCAAGTATGTGTCGAAGCTAAAATGACTAAGGCACCATTTCCTTCAGTGGAAAGAAACGCATAACCGTTAGATTTAATTCATACAGACGTGTGTGATTTAAAATTTTTGCAATCGAGAGGCGGTAAAAAATACCTTGTAACATTTATCGATGATTGTACAAGATACTGTTATGTCTATTTGCTAAGTAGCAAATACGAGACATGTCTATTTGATAAGTAGCAAATATGAGACAATTGAGGCTTTTAAAAACTATAAGAATGAAGTCAAAAATCAACTTAGCAAACAAATAAAAAAAGGTTCGTAGTGATTGAGGTGGTGAATATGATGCACCGTTTAACGAACTATGTTCACAATCTGGCATTATTCATCAAACTACTGCTCCGTATACAACTCAATCAAATGGTATTGCTGAACACAAAAACCGCACTCCAAAAGAAATGATGAATGCTATGTTGATAAGTTCGGGCTTACCTCAGAACTTGTAGGGGTAGGCCATCCTCTCAGCAAATGTCATTCTTAATAGAATTCCATCCAAGAAGATGGATAAGACCCCATATGAGTTGTGGTAAGGCCATAGGCCAAGATAAAAATACTTGAAAGTGTGGGGGTGTTTAGCAAAGGTAGAAGTGCCTAAACCTAAACAAATAATGATTGGGCCTAAAACGATAGATTGCATACTTATCGGTTATGCAAATAACATTAGTGCATATAGATTTCTAGTGCATAAATCTGACATCCCTAATGTACATGTGCATACAATCATGGAGTCAAGAAATGCTGTGTTTTCGAGGATGTCTTTCCTAACAAAGACAGAAACAAAGAAGACACGAGTCCAAATAAGTGGATGCATGAATCCACAGAGGATACCACTCCAGAAAATAAGGAAATTGAACCTCGTAGAAGTAAACGGGCTAGGACTTCAACGTCATTTGGTCCGTATTTTCTCACCTATATGGTAGAAAAGGATCCAAGAACATATGCTGAGGCCATGTCAAATCCAGAAGTGCCTTTCTGGAAAGAAGCAATCAAAAGTGAAATAGACTTCATTATGCGGAACCACACTTGGGAATTGGTTAATATTCCACCAGGGCATAAAGCACTTGGTTGTAAGTGGGTTTTAAGAAAAAGCTTAAAGCTGCTGGATCTATTGATAAATATAAGTCCAGATTGGTAGCCAAAGGTTATCGACAAAAAGAGGGTCTTGATTTTTTCGATACATATTCACCGGTAACTAGAATCACTTCGATAAGGGTTCTTATTGTGATTGTTGCGGTCTATAACTTGGAAATCCATCAAATGGATGTTACGACTGCTTTCTTAAATGGTGAATTGGAGGAAGAAATATACATGGAACAACCTGAGGGGTTTGTAGTTCCAGGCCAAGAACACAAGGTGTGTCGACTCGTTAAATCATTGTATGGGCTAAAACAAGCGCCAAAACAATGGCACCAAAAATTTGATCAAACGATGTTGTCAAATGGGTTTAAAATTAACGACTGTGACAAATGTGTCTATATCAAGAACACTTAATTCTTATGTGATAGTATGTTTATGTTGATGACATGTTCACCATGGAAAGTACATATAATCATAAATACTAAGAAGATGTTGACACGGAATTTTGATATGAAGGATATGGGAGTTGCAGATGTAATTTTAGGGATTAAAATCTCTAGAATGTCTGATGGGCTTTCATTGTCACAGTCTCATTACATTGTGTCTGTTCTAAAAAGATTTAATGTATTTCATGAAAGTCCAATGAAAACTCCAATTGACTTAAGTTTGCACTTAGTCAAGAACAAAGGTGTCTCAGTTGAAATTTTCACAGATCATAGGTTGTCTAATGTACATAACCAACTGTATTAGACCGGACGTAGCTTGTGCTGTGAATAAACTAAGCAGGTTTAAAAGTAATCCAAGTGAAGATCATTGGAAAGCTCTGAGTAGGGTACTGAGGTACTTAAAGTTTACAATGAATCTGGGATTACGATATACAAGATATCCAGCAGTATTAGAAGGATATTGTGATGCAAATTTGATATCTGATTCAAAAGATACAAACTCACAAGTGGATATGTATTCACTATTGATGGTGCTGTAATGTCATGGAAATCCACAAAGAAAAAATGCATAGCTGATTCCACGATGGAATTTGAGTTCATTACATTAGATAAGGCAGGAGAAGAAGCATAATTGATTCATAATTTCCTAGAGGACATTCCATGCTGGACTAAACCTATTTCTCCAATAAGGATACATAGTGATAGTCAGTCACCTATAAGTCGGGCACAAAACAGTGTGTATAATGGTAAGTCTCAACATATGCATTGCAGGAACAATACTATTAAACAACTGATCTCTAATGGTGTGATTTCCATCGATTTTGTTAGATCGAATGAGAATCTTGCGGATCCGCTTACCAAAGGCTTACCTAGAGATCAAATGTCAAAATTGACACTCGGTATGGGACTTAAGCCTATCACGACAGAAACTTTGGAATGATAACCCAATTATGTTGACTGGAGATCCCAAGATCATGGTTCAAAGGGACAACTAAGTTATAAAGGTTCAGTGAACACTTACCCATTCTGTGAATAAATGTGTTATCTGTCAGTAGTGTATAAGGTTAAGTGAACATTTTTAATGATTCATATAACTTGGATAATTCAAGTGGGGTATGGAAGAATACTCTTGATAGGAGATCACCTATGTAAGTGTGAAGTGGGGCCGCTTCTGTGAGAATTCAGAGGCTAGAATTCTCTAATGCACTTTCTATAACCAGGGGTGATTCATTGCCAAAATGAGCACAACCATGAGAACCAAATACGGTGCTAATGGAAATATTGTGTGAGTGATATTGTCTGGTTTTACAATAAAGGCTGAACAGTTCAAGACATAATTCATTGAATAGTTGAGTAGATCCGATAGTATTTCACTAAGGCATGTTCAAAGCCAGAAGCTACCTCTCCTGATGCAATATTTTCCTGTTAGAAATCTATTCAGGGTCAGCATTTGCATTAATTTCCATTCATGTGGGTGATTGTTAGAGAAATTGAGGGAAAAAGAGAAAATGATTTTTTAATCATTTTTACAACCACTTTATGAGCCGGTTTCGATTACACTCTTGTATAATTTATCAAGAGTTTATGATGACTTTGAAATATATGTGTGACGTAGATGAAGACAGGCCTTTGAATCATTCAATTCGGATATCGGGTGAATGAAAAATTAAGACTTGAAGTTGGTTAGTTGAAAAAGTTGAACTGTTGAAACTTGGAAGTTTCAACTTCCTTAATCCCACATTGGGAAGTGTGCTAATCTTTTCTCAGTATTTAAGTGGGAAAGTTAGTTAAAGTGTATAAGCTCCAAGGAAAGGGATAGAGTTCAGAATGGTTTTAGTTAGACGATATTCTGCTAAACTTGACACGCGCACGCGCGCCGCCGCCGCCCACCCATACCCGAGCCCGTTGACCTTGTGCTTGGGCTTGGGGAATTGGACCTTTGTGGGCCTGAGGCCATATTAATTTTTTGGACAAAGTTACATTGGACTAGTCAAACTATTATTCAGCATTCTGATGAGATGATTCGAGCTGAGTCCTTCATAAGTTAGAAGTTCGATTCAATTAATCAAGCTCGATTTGGTTGTCTCTTCATCTGCTAAATGGGCATTATTGGTGAGTTAGTGGAGTTAAGTAAACTCCTTCAACTGATGGAGTTAAAGCCTCCTTAGTGAAACTCCTCAACTGATGGCTTCAATACACTTCAAGGCTGAGACTCTTCCTTAGTTTTGCTGCCTGTATAAAGGTCCTTTGCTGCAATGGAAAGAACCTACAACACATACGACACGATCCATCTTTTTGCATAAAATTGTTGAAGAGTTTCTAAGGCACTGCTGAGTTCACTGTTGTTCAAAGTCGAAGTACCTCCCTCTTGAGCAGGTAAACTGTTGTATCATGGGAGAAAATTGCACATCCGTGGGTACATGCCGGGCAAATTTGTCTTAAAGACAGAGAGTTTTCTCGCCCCAGTTTCAGATTATATCCTTACTATTTCTTTTTGTTTCGTTTTTTCATTCTTGTATTTTACTTTCTTCAGATTAATAAACAAATTGTTCTTCTTCTTTCTAGTTGTTTATTTTATTTTGCATACGATACTATGGGTATAACAAGCCTATGGTGTAACAACATTAGTCATGCGTCTATAATCTGAGCCGGTTGACTGTGATGAATGATTGAGAAGCTATGCACATACACACATTCTGTTTTCATGATAAGATGCGTTTTTACTCGTGTATGTTTGCTCGTTGACTAGGGGTTACTCATTGAATGTTTTGGTTTCCCATGTGATCGCAACGTTGACCTCATGATTTATTTTTGAATCGTTTAATTTACTCGTGCGCGAGCAAACGCTAGGTGGGGGGTAGTTGATGAGAGTCAACTTTGCTTCATTTCATACATGATTTTACCTTCGTTAATGAATTATTTGATGCAATTTTGGGGTATTTTGAGTGATTTATAATGCATTTTTCACCATTTCTTTCACTCCGAGTTTGAAGACAATTTAGTTCAAAAATCTCAAAACTTTTGGTGAATTACGGCATATTTCATGCCTATCTTGTCTTGAGGGAGTTATGCACGGTATTGTTGTTAATATTTGTAGAGAATAGGTTCATTGTGAGCCCGAGATTTGAGGCATCGATGATAGAAGGATGATATTGAGAGGTAGAAGCATGTGCCCGAAGTTAAAGAGTTGGAACAGATCACGGATCATTGATGTTTTCACTACACTTGCATTTCATCTGCAATTTGAGACATCTTAGAGGCATCTTCTGGCAAAATGGTCTTCACGGAAGTTGTAGGGAATTGAACGAGCTTTCCAATGCAACGTAACCGTTCAAATCCGAGCTCTACACGCAAAGATATTGTTTATTTACTAAAGGTGCGACAATGTTATACAGGAACAAATGATGCATGCGCATGCATGCTCTTTCCGTGCGCGCGCATGCCTTTTTAGTCAGCCAAATGAGTGATTCAGCAACTACATGCGCCAGCATGCCTTTAGCATGCGCAAGCATAGCTTTGAAGAGGAAAAGGGCTTGATATTCATCAATTTGGTGCGCGAGGATGAACTCTCCATGCGCAAGCATGGAGTCGATTTTTCTGATTGCCTAAACATTTTATATGTCGGTTTTTGGGCCTACAAAAAGCCGATTAGGTCGAATTTTATACCCACATCTTCAAAATTGAATTTCCTACTCAGTTCCTAGGTTTTTTTTTTTTCCAAAAGCACTTTAAAATTTTATTTTCTTGCATTCAATTACTTCAAGATTAGCTACGATTGTGGGTTTCTTTCGGCGATTTCTTCTCTACGGATCGACAAACCGATTCGAGATTTGCTACAACTTTATTGGTAATTTATTTTTAGATTTTTATCATGTCTTTCTCTTGTTTATTCTTGAATTCCTGTTTTGATTTTCCAATTATAAGTAGCTAAATTCTTGATAGCTAAATTATGTGATGGAATCACGAAATTGATGTCTAAACGATGATCTAGGGACGAGTAGAGCTTAAAAATTAAATTCTTTGATTTGTTGTGTCCTAAAATTTGATCTTAATACTTGAATTAAACTGATCACTTGATTCATGATCACACACATGAGCTCTATAAATGTATTTTATGAGGAAATGTGCGACTAGAGTTTTAGGATTGCCATGCACGAACTAGTCGAGTTATTCGTAGCCTGTTTCTTGGTAAGGTTTTTCTAGCTAAGCCGTGAACTCGGTGGATGCGGAGCATCTCATTGTTTTTATCATATTAGGTCAATTAAATCTCATAGAGGGGACTGTTGAACCGAATATAAGGTAAATAGGTTGTGGTATTAGCGTCTAGGGACCAGTTTAGGAGATTGCACTCACAACACATTCATTAGAAACCATTGGTTGGTTGGTAGGTTAAGGCTCCTCCCTAGTTATTCAGTAAAGGTGTTAAGATTAATGTTCCTGGCCATAGTTTAGCTACTCGTTTATCATATTATTTAAAGTAATCATATTTATTCTTAGTTATAATTATTAATTTCACCAATATTTGTGAGCCTAAACTAAATACGAGAGTGATTGTGGTACTTGAAGGATTCCTCGTGGGATATGACCTTGCTCGCCATTGTAGTACAACCGACCCGGTACTCTGCCGGTTAAAGTTGGTTTACTAAAATTTGACCATCACTCAGTCAAAGGTTAAGGAACCGAAGACCTTAATTGAGTTGGTTAATTTATGCCTTTAAAATCCGATTCATCCCACTAGGCATAAATTAACCCATCGTTGAACCGATATGGTTCTCAGGATTGACTCAAAACCGAGACCTCATAGGGTGAATACCATCGGTCTGACTCAATTGGACGAGGTTTGAGCCATTTTACCAAGCCGATTGGGGATATGTGTGTTGTGAACGGGCTGCTTGCGTGCTGAAGATGGAGCCTTGAGCTTCAGAGCACATGTCAAATTGAATCTGGATTGAAAGTTAACTTTGTTGCACTTCGACAGAATCACCATGAAATCCGGGGTGATGAAATCCCCGATTTCATTTCCTTAATGGCACAGTTGACCTTCGACCATGCAGAAATCATTGCCATAACAGTTCGTATCTGCAAGATATTCATCAATTAATGTGTATAATATAAAAACAAAGAGCATGAAAGAATCGAAGCATAAATGAAACAATATCACCATTAGCGCTTTGAATCAGAGAGATATAAGGAAGGTTTGAGCCTTCACGATTTTGTGAGAAAAACGTGAGTGGATTATCTCTGAATAACCATTCATTGCTCGATGTTACGGGTATAATCAAGGAAAAGAAATAGACGGGGAGATTTTGAAGGATTTGATCGATTCAACATTGAATACCAAATGAGGAGAAGAAAACAGTAGAGCAGAAAATTCGGTCTTGGGTTTTCTGGAATTGAAAATGGAGGAAATGAGGGTGGAGGTCGGGTCTTAGAGATTTTGTTCAGCTAATGCGGGTCAAAGACAGGTTAGGTCAACACAGACTCGAGTAAAACGGCTTGCTGTTCATAGGGCCAGACTATGTAAAGAAAGATCGGGCTAGACTTAATTGAGACTATCAAACTATGATAAAAGTTGATCCAGCAACCGGAAATATGATAATTAAATAATTTAAATAATTAATAAATCAAATTAATGAAATATTAAATAAATAAAATTATTTAAATTAACCTACAAAACAAATTAAATATAGAGCAATGCCAAATGATGTAAACCTTAACGTTTCATGGTAGTTAATGACATAGACAAAATATATAACACATAATTTGATATGATTTTGACAATTAATCAAACATATGTTCAACTGGGGCATATATTGCACAACCAATTAGGGTTAGGGTATTTCGGGTTTCAGGATTATATAGGCTGGGGCATACATGTCACGATATAGGTTTCGGGTAAATGGATTTAAAAGGAGTTGGGCCAGATCAGGGATGCGGTCCGTGGGTATTAGATCACATATATAGCGGCTGGCCTGGCAGATTAATAATTATGTAATTAATTATTTTATTTAATTAACTAATTTATAAAATTAATGAATTTAATCATATAAATTAAATCAATAACTAAATAATTAATTCTGAAATTCAATAAATCCCGCAAAAAAAATAATTAAAACAAATGCCATATGGTGTAAGCCTTAAAATGCTACATAGCAGGTTAGTAGCAGGGGCAAAATAGTAAGAAAAAACACGTACAGGGGGTATTGTGGGGAAATTAATCAAACATCATGAAACTGGGGCTCATAATTCAACAAAACACTCACCTTTTCTGAGTAATGCTACACAATACAATATGTCTTCAATACCTTACCTACACTAGACCTGACATAAGTTATGTAGCCAACTAACTTAGTCAGTACATACATTCTCCTAGAGAAGTTCACTGGTCTGCTCTGAAAAGAGTGCTGAGATGCATCAAAGGGGACATTGAGTCTAGAATTACTTTTTCAACCAAGTCAGAATCTTAATATCACATGCTTCAGTGATGCTGATTGGGCTTACAATGTGATAATCTCAGTGTTGGTGCCATTGCTTACAATCATGTTCTTCACTCTAGAACAAAGCACATTGAAATTGATGTGCACTTTGATAGAGATCATAACATGAAGAATCAATTGGAAGTTTCTTATGTGCCCTCTTGTGATTAGTTGCTGATTGCTTTACCAAAGCCCTACCAAACTCAAAGTTCATGGAAAAATAGACAAACTGAGTGTTGTAGAGTGCCCAATCAGTTTTAGGTGAGATGTTAAAGTACCTAATTAGACTGTCATGGGTTAATTAATTATGTTGAGTAAGATGAGGTGTAATTGTGACATGCGTCACTGCCAGGTGCCATAACAATCTAGTGTTAGATTATGTTCTATATGTTAGCTGCAACAAACATTTCTATGTAAAGAACATCTTGGTCATTTGCAATGAATGTGAAAAACTTATTCCTCGATCTGATGTATTATTTCTGAGTTGTTGATCTCTGGCCGTAGATTATTTGATCCAACTTAGTAGTAATTGGTGTTAAAATCAGTGATAACACTGCTAAAAAGAATCAGGAATACACTGGAACTGAATTAGAAACAAGAACAATCGAAATCTTCATTGCTCATTCAAATTAGAATTTAGGCGGGAAAATTTATAACAATGAAGAAGACGAAGTTTCATCAATAAAGGAGTATATAGAAAGATCTGATCTAACCATGATGTGTTTGTGAGCTTATATAGAGTGCACAACAGCCTAATTGCTCAAGAACCAACTCCTAACTGATTCCTAACTAATTAACTGTCTCTCTTTTAATGGTGTTCGGCGAAATGCTCAAATGGGCAATCAATCTTCACTTATGTTCCTTCTTGCATGTTCAACACCCCTTCAAGCTGGAATGGAGTGTCCAAGACATCTTGAAATCATTCTTCACTTATGTTCCTTCTTATCCTGAGCTTATATATATTCTTGATTAGAAATCTTGGCAAGAGTCTCGTAAGAGCTTGTTTATCTATTGGTTTTTGTTAAAATATCAGCAAGGTTGTCTTTTGTTCTTACTGGATAGGCTTCAAAATCTTGGCTTGATATTTTTCCCTCGTAAAATGGCAATCAATCTCTATATGTTTTGTACGTTCATGAAACGCTGGATTGTCTACTATGTACATTGCACTTTTGCTGTCACAAAACAAAGGCACTGTCTGTGGATGTGGAATCTGGAAATCAGACAAGAGATATGGTAGCCATTGGATTTTACATGATGTGACTGCCATGGCTCTATATTCCGCCTCTAATGAGCTTCTACTAACAACCTTTTGTTTCTTGCATTTCCATGAAAGCAAAGCATCTCCCAGACATAATGTATAACCAGTGACTCGTCTCCTAGTAATGTTACATCTTCCCCAATCAGAATCAAAAAATATTGTTAAGACTGGAGATCATGTAGCAAGGAACAATAGACCTTGGCCAGGTACTCCCTTGAGATACTTTAGTAATTTATGTGCTTCTGCAAGATTTTTTCTATAGGGTGATCCAGAAATTGGCTAAACTGTTGTATAGCATAAGCTATATTAGGTCTAATGTTTCCCAAATATATTAGTTTCCCAACTAAACTTTTGTAATAAGTATTGTTCTCAAGAGGTGGGTGATGAGGGAAAAATTCACAGTTATTTTCATAACATTTTACCCCATTTCTAATATCATTTTGAGCGTTATTATATCATTTCGAGTCATTAATTCCTAAGTTTTATCTAAATGCATAAGTAGTAAGTAATATATAAAATATCGTATTTTTATGTGTTTTTATTAGTTTTTGTACCGGTTTAGTAACCGGAGTGTCGTGTCGGATTTACGTTTGGTATTTTGGTGGTTTATTGCAGAATTATAAGTTGACCAAAATCCCGAGTAATGACACGTTTTGAGGCCTAAAAGAGATATTTTTAGGGATATAAGAGTGTGCCACTAACTTAAGTGGTCAAGTGGCTCAGTGGTTAGTAGTACCACTAACGAATTATATCTTCGACGAACAAATGGCTCATTAAAACGGCATTTTCTGAAGAAGTGTCCTTAATGAAAGTTGTAGATCTTTGAAAGATCTTTCCAACACATTTTGAATCACGTCAATCGGACTTCTACAACTCAAGTATCATTAAGTCAAGTGGTCAAGTGGCTAATCGATTCGATTTAGTGAAATCGAGAAATGTCTTCGACAAACGAATGGCTCATCAAAACGACGTTATCTGAAGAAGAGTCCTTCACGAAAGTTGTAGATTTTCCCGAGAGCTTTCCGATGCCTCTTGAATCATGATTTTTGGAGATCCAGAACTCGAGATATGAATTTTATAAGTTATATATAATTATAATTATAATTATATCTACGCTGCACATGCTAGTGATCAAGGAGGTGGATGTCATGATTAAGTCCGGACTGGTCCAGCCCTCATCAAGGACTGGTCCGGCCCTTGAACTTTGCCTATATATATGATCATTCGAGAGAGCAACGAAGAGATGCACCATATATATATATATATATATATATATATATATATATATATATATATATATATATATATTCCTTCCTCTTTTCTTTAGTTTTTAGGATTGTATATAAGGCCTTATGCCGAAATAAATTTAGTAATAATAGTATCGTTGTAATGCTCGGGAAATTATCGGAAGTTCGGTGTTGCTGAAATCGTTGTAATATCAAGTTTTTTTTATGTAATCGAATATATCTCCGTTATAATAGTAAGTTTGCTTTTGTTTTCTTTCGTTATTATATCTATATCTAGCTATTTTTTGTTGTTTCTCGTTACTTTCATTCTCGTTATATATATATATATATATGTATCTGTAGTAGTATCCATATATAGAAGAATCTGACAAATGATTGGATTTCGGTTTTAATTTGGTTTTAATAGAATTCTCGCCATAATTGACGAGAAGGGCTATTATGTAAAATTTCCCGCCATTTAATCCATGACATGTTGACGAATCCGTTTATATGGGTAGCTAAACTTTTCATAGCCGAAATATGTGAAAACGGGTGAAATCAACCCTCGGGAGACGAAACGGGAGTTGTGTAGCGCGTAATTTTATGTTTTAATGATTAATCCACGTCCTAAAACTTATTTTAAACGTCTTTGAATTAGATTGATCACCTAGTTCACTATCACACACATCGAACCTATAGATGTATTTTGCGGTGAGATGTGGGATAAGGGGTTTTGGGATCGTTGTGTAGATTCGGCCTAGTTGTTAGGACCGTTTCTAATACAGAGGTTTGTCATCGTTGATCGAGCAACTCTAAGAGCGTAATCATGTTAGGTTAATTGGTTTTCTAAAGGGAAAATTGATTAACTTCACATAGGGTGTTGAGCGAGAGTTGTTCAGACCTTAACACCAGAATTAGGAGTTGGCACCCGTGGATGTCGTTAAATTACTGTGGAAAGGTAGGTTGGTTAAAACACGCTCCCTATCAAGTCTTTTCTTAGGGGTAAAAATAACTCGTTGGATCATAATTCGGCTATACCTTTTAATAACTAGAACTACGACCATTAGTTAATCTTTACTTTTGCACTAGTGTAATATCTCCCTACCACAACTTTGATCGCCTGAACTAAGTTCTACGTCGACTTTGGTACTTAAACGTTATTCCCTGTGGATTCGACCTTGTTACCATTATACTACTGTTGACCCGATACTCTGTTGGTTAAAGTTAGCAGTTAGTTATTTTGCTATCAGTGGGGAATCTTCTTTTTCTAGGGTTATTATTGGATTCATAGGAAGGGAGGAAGGTTTGGCCCTTAGATAACCAAATTATGTGAGGTAATCTAAGTAATACTTCCTTTGATTCATTACTATGTGTTGGTCCCTTGAAAAGGCTTTGGTTAAGTTTAGAAGGGGGGTGAATAAACTTAACACTTAAAACTTTTGGAGTTAACAAACTCAGCAAGTTCAGTAGCCTGGTGACGGCTCAGTAGTCTGCTGACTGTTGATTTTACTGAATTTGTAGCAGCGGAATATATTCAAGTTAAGCCTTATTACTTGTTGTTAAAATATGATACAAAGTACTCAGTAGTGTAAGTGTGTGATTCAGTTGCTAGTTTCAGTAGGTTGATGTGCTAAATATACTAAATGCGGAAAGTAAATGCAGAAAGTAAGTAGGCAATTTTTATAGTGGTTCCAAGTGGTGTAATCCTATCAGTCCACTCTTCTCCTATGATGTTGGAGGTAATTCACTAGAGATCTTTGAGGTTGCAGTTACAAAAATCCCTAAGTTGTCTGTCCTTCACCAATAGC
This sequence comes from Gentiana straminea, assembly GCA_036785695.1. Classification (NCBI taxonomy): domain Eukaryota; kingdom Viridiplantae; phylum Streptophyta; class Magnoliopsida; order Gentianales; family Gentianaceae; genus Gentiana; species Gentiana straminea. The sequence continues at coordinate 6,135,712 of JAVUPR010000048.1, read as the reverse complement.
TATGGCTTCACAAACTGAACACTTGAAATAGGTAGGATTGCTGCTCTAATGTATTCCACTGGTCCTTGAAGGGTATGATTGCCTCTTCACCAGCTCCACCACAAACAACAGTCATTGACACCCAACAGATGCTTCACTGTCTATAGCAAGTTTCTTGTAAAAGAAAGTTTGAATCAAGTAAGTGATTCAGCTTTCAGTAGCTTGATCAGGATGAAATGATCAGCAGCTTGATGTCTTCAAGTGTGTAAACTTGATGTAACTTGATAGCAGGTTACACTTGAATATTGGATCAGTAGCTTTAAGCTCAGTAATGTCAGCAGGGTGAATTTCTTGATGATAAACTTGATAGCTTAAGATTGATTGTTGTTTTTCATCAATTTTCATCACTTGTATCTGAGTCCGGAGTCCTCTATTTATAGTAGAGAATCCTGTGACTTATGTTTGAAATTCAAACATAGCCGTTTCAGATTTGTCTCAATCTTGACTTGCTTTTTCTGACTGTTCATAGTACTGACACAGACAATTGCTTTTTGACAGTTTTCAGACTGTGTCCCTTTGACTTGTGTCCATTGGATAAAGCTCTGAATCTTTCCAATGTCCCTTTAATCTTAACCATTGATTTGTTGACAAAATCAAGAGTTGTTATATGTCTTTATCCTTGTAATATTCCAATGTAACCTTTGATTAAATCGAAGTATATATTCGACGGAGTTCCCGTGTATGTAAGTCTCCGTCGAAATACTTGTCGATCGTACTTTTTCCAAGTTTGCTGTGTTTATGAAACACTGCAGCTGACTTCTTTTCATCTAACTTTTTGTTATGAAGTTAGATTACACCAATTTGAACATAACCAAATTCCAAACACCACTTAACTTATGGAACTTAGACCTTGTACACAAGGTATATGTAATCAGTTTAGGTCATCACAGACTTCCCTAAATTATGATTCCATATCATTGACTTTAAACACTAAGTTTGATCCTTTAGCTTCAATAACTGAGTTTGACCCCTCAGCCTTCAGTCTTCACCAGGTTCCTAAACTAGTCTACTGACTCATGTACCTTACTGACCTAGACAGGTCTGCTAATGAAAGTCAGCTGACCTTTTACAATGCTTGTTTGATCAAACCTATACAAGTATCAAACTATAATAAGCCTATTCATTTAATCTAGACATATTTTTGCCTTTGCTCTATAACAGCTAGTCTGGCACTCATCACTAAATCTTAAAATATGTCCAACAATTTCCCCCTTTTTGGTGATGATGCCAATACCCTCCTTACTGCAAAGCAAAAAGGATAAAAACAAAAATAGAACAAATTCAGTCATTTCTCATTATAATCATATGTGTTCAACAATATTACAAACTAGATTCAGCAAAAGATAAAGAAATATGATAGTCTGCTGATCTAGTTCCTCCTTTCTCTCTCTTGTCTCTCTCTTTCTTGTTGCTCTTGATATTCTCTTATCTCTCTGACCATGTCTCTCATCCATTGATTTTCTATAAGGAAAAAATCAATATAGGGATTTACTTCCTTCCACCATTTCCATGCCACAGGTAGAGTTAGATTGATTTGGTGTACTCTGAATCCTAGACGCATGTACAATTGTTTGAACTCTTCCAGTGACTCTTTTGCTGATGTAGTAGGTAGACTTCTTCCACCTCTACCACCTTTGTGTGTAGCTCTTAAAGCTTTAACTCTAGCTTCCCAGAATTTAAGTCCCAAGAAGGAATTTAGCCCTTCATGGAAACCCTTATCATGGTAAGGTCTCCTCTTATTGTAGTATTGCTTCTTATATTCTTTGAAGAGGTCATCAGTCAGCTGAAGTCTGCCAGGTGCAGGTTCTCTGAATGCATTTATGTCAGCCTCCCATCTCTTTTGAGTAAAATCCTTGCATCCTCTTTTGCTACTGATGTTTGACTCTCTTCCCCCTTATTGACATCATCAACAAAACGGGACAGTAGACCAAGGACACTCTCCTGTGTGATCACTAAGTTATTTAGTTGACCTTCCATAATTTATGTTCTAGTGTCAACTGCAGTGATCCTTCCTTCTAGTGTTTGCTCCAGAAAATTGATCCTCTCAGTGACTTTAGGATCCAATGCAGCATATTGAAGTGTTCTCGTAGGATCAGTCATAGCAGGCTTGTGTGCTTCCGCAAGGCTGTCAAGTTTCTTATGAATAGAGGTAAACTGCTCATTTAAGAACTTTTATTTGAGTGTATTGCCTTGTTTTATACCTCTCACATCTTTGGTTTGATCAGCAAGAGCAAACTGAGTGGATGTGATGTTGGAAGCAACTGTTTCAGTAGTCCTCCCTCTATTTCCAACCAAGTTCATCAAATCTTCAAATCTTTGCTCTTGTCTATTGAGTTGAGTTCTTAACTTAATGTCATTTCTGACTGCCCTCAACTCATCCAGAACATGTGCTGGTACTGCACCAGCCACACCTCCAGCCATATGTCCAGCAGCATCATCAGCGGGCTCTTCAACATTGTATTGTGCCCTTTGTCTGCTGACAACCATGGCCCAATTCCTATCCCTTCCAGCAGGGTCAGGACCTTCTTCAACTACATCTCCAAACACTTCCTCCAGAATTGGATCTTGTGCAGGTTGAGGTTCCAAGATAGGTTCTTCTTCAAACAAAGGTACATTTGCCTTCCTCAGGCACTTGAAACTCCTCGTCATTGAAATCATAGTCCAGCAACTGTTCATCTTCATTAACAACAGTCTGCTGACTATCCTTTCCATCAGTAGCCTTTAGTCCATTAGGCTCTACTTCGGTAGCCTGCACTGTACTCACAGGTGTTTCAGCAACCTTTGTGCTATAACAATTTCTTCAATTTGTACAGGGGTTTCCTTCAAACCCATTGTAAGTTCCAACCTTTGTCCAGGTGATGTTTGATCCTCAGCAACCTGTACCTCCAGTTCCAACATTTGTCCATGTGTTGTTTGTTCCTCAGCAGCCTGAACCACCTCTTCAATAGAAAGTGTGGGTGAATCCTCAAAACCCATCACTAAGTCCAATATTTGTCCTATCACTGTTTGTTCCTCAGTGATTAGAACCCTCTCTTCAACAAAAATGAAAGGAAAAACAGCCAAATTTTCCTCTAGCACTCCTTTATCATCAACAATCTTCAGTAGAGTATCAGCAGTCTTAGATAAAGTGTCCTGAGTGTCAAACCACTCCTGATATTGAGTTGAATCCTTAGAACTGATGTCAGGCTCACTATGTGCTATTACCATCTTCTTATCCAAATTTACAGTCTGTTGATCATCAGGATTCACATCAGTTTCCACAACAAAGAATGTATCAGACATACTGACCATCTTATTATCTCCAAATTTATTCCATCATTGATTATAGCCTCCAAATCATCTATAGTTAGATCTTCCAGATCTTTATCCATTTGATCAGTTTGCTGGCCCTCAGCAGACTTGCCAGCACCAGTAGACTGTTCTACTCCTGGTGCAGTTGACAATGCAGTTCCACTGGCTTCTCCTTGATGTGTAGGATGATCATCATCAGAATCAGATGATGATGAATCATCACTATCTGGTGCATCCCTAGGTTCCTTAAACAAGATACTTCCTTGTTTCTTTTCTCCTTCAATGTGTTCCATCAACCTCATTTCTAGCAGAGAAGTATCAACCAGGTCAAGTAGATTTTCAACTTCTAACTTTTGAAAAGCCCATTTCATTGAAAGTAATCAGCAACCAGTTTGAGTTTAGGATCAACATACCCTTCTATTCTTTTCTTCTCCTTCCTCTCAAATGGCATTGATGGCTTTCTAGGAGCTGTTTGTTCAGCTTGTTGTCCTTCAAAGGTCTCAACAAGCAAATTCAGTGTTTCCTCAGCAGATTCCATCAGGTCAGTAGGCTCATCAGATTGCAAATTTGTCCCTACTACCTCCATCTGCTCAACACTAAGTTCCCCCTGACTTACATGCTCATTAGTAGGGTCGGCAACAGATTGCTCTTTCCCCTGAATTATTACAGAAATGGCAGGGTCTTGTACAGTTGTATCAATCTCCACAGTAAGTGCAGATTCAGTAGTCTGCTGTGGTTCTTTAGTAAGTTGTTCAACAACAACCTCTCCAGCCTCAGTAGGTGTTGGGGAGATTTTGCATCATTAAAACAAAAGAAAATTTATAAACCTATACTACCATGCAAAACTACCTCCTAACCGGCCGAATACCGGGTAGTTGCTAGTAAAGTTGGATAAGTACGGGTATCGATCCTCAGGGAAAAGGGATGTCGAATCTAACTTCATTAATTCCTCTTTATTAACTAAACCTAAACCTAAACTAGAACGGAAAAATAACTGGACGGAGGATTGTTAATCCAAAGCCAGGAAGGATAAAAGCGATAAAAACTAAATCTAAACTACTAACTATAAAAGGAAATAAACAAGAAGATGAACATGGAGATTAACAATGAACAAACAAAATCATCCAATCCTTCAAACCCTCTATCTCTATCTAAGGTTATCTTGTGATGATTAACTAAAGATGTGGTTCACCTAATCAAAAGTATGAATCCTACTTCCGTAGATAATTCGTCTATCAATCAAAACAAGGTGTAAGATTTATTCAAATCTAGCAACCTAGATAATTAACCTATCAACTTCCGTTATGTCAAGGTTAAAAATCAAATCTTTCATATGGTGATCTAAGTCTAACATGACTTCCATCAAAATCAAACATCGATAAGCAACCATCTTCCGATATACGTTGCATAACAAATAATCGCATAGGAAAAGATACAACTTTGAGATAAAATCATAAAACAAACTTAAATAAAAGTAGATAAAACCTGAAGAAGAAGATTCAAATCGTTTGAACAATTGCAGCCCCAAGCATTAAGCTTCAGAAAACAGCAAAATAAAACAGCAGAAAAGAAACACCCTCGGCCGGCCAAGCACCAAGGCTCAGCCGGCCGAGTTGACTTGCTCTCAGAATTTAGGGTTTTCTAAAGTAATGTGCGGTAAAAGTTATGATCCTAGGGTTTACATAATGCGGCTATTTATAGATAAAGTAAGTCGGTTCTGCTGTAGTCGGTCGTGGACGCCCGTTCTGAAGGTCGGACGCTCGTCCGTTTGTTCTGGACGCTGGCTGAACGCTGGTCTGAGTGGCGTCTGAACTCTCTATATTAAATTTTCCTTCTGGACGCCCGTTCACTTTTATGGACGCCCGTCCACTCCTGGACGGGACATGGACGCTCGTCCGGTATGTCTGGACTAGATATCATCATCTTTATCTCATTCTTCTCATCTCTATCTCTTCCTTATCTCTTGTATGTCAAATAAATCCGACTTGTATCATCTTTTGATCCCCTTTTCAGCTCGAAATATGCACATCTACAAACATCAAAACCATTGCAAAGTGTAACATCATCCAAATAATCATAAAACCACCAATTAAACACATAATTTAATCACTTTTGCAATTAGACCCTTAAAACATCACTTGCTTAATATTTCAATATAAAGGCCAATTCTTATGCAAATAATATAAATATGGGGAAAATCATCGTAAAATATATCGTTATAAAACGTACAAAATCACCCTTAACAGTAGGCTCAACAGCTTTTATAGGTTCATATTCAATAGCTTCCACAACAGGTTCTGGTTCAGCAGGTTTGTGTGGTGCTTCACCCTGTTGTTCAGTTGCAACCTCAGTAGTTTCCACAGTAGGGTCTGGAACAGTTTCCTCAACATGGTGCTTTGGTTCTTCAATGTGTTGATCAACAACAACACCAGCATCAGCAATAGGATCAACAGCCTCTTATTCTATTTCTCTTTGTTCCTCCAGAATCTTTAATACTTTACCCTTTTCATGCTTTTTCTTCTTAGAAATCTCTTTCACTCTTTTAGAACGTCGTTCATCTTCAATTTCAGTAGCTTTTCTTTTCCTTTTATCTTCCTTCTGTTGCTCTTTCAAGATCTCACCAGCAGACTTCTTCTTTATAACATCAGTAGGGTCAGTAACTTCAACTTCAACTGGACCCTCCGTAGACTCAGCAATCTCTACTGATTGCTTCCTTTTTTTTCTTAGGCTTTAGCATTTCAGTTATCTTTCTAGTGTCAACAGCCTTTCTCTTCTCAGCAGCCTTCTTAGGTGCAGCAGATTTAGCAACTTGTTTAACCTGCTCACCACCAGCATCATCATCTCCATCATTGTCACTCTCTGTCCTTTCAGTGTCCAACTCTTCATCATCATCCAAACCAGGAATGATATAACTGATCTCCTTTTTGTATCTTGACTTGTTGATCTTTTCAGGTGCAACATCAGCAATCCTCAAATGAGTCAGCAGGGCCTGAATCATCAAACCCAAAGGCAGTGTTTTGGACTTTCTTGTCCCTTCTCTTTCCTCTGTTATCACTTTCTTCATATATTGGACAATGAATCCAGCCCAGTCAAACTTCATACTCTTGCATATGATGATCAGCAAGTCAGTCTTGGGTCCTGACAAAGTGTCAAGACTTCCACTGAATCCCAGAATGTTCTTGGCTAAAATCTTACTCAGCAGATTATACTCCATCCTGATATGCTTCACATTGATGCTTAGTGATGATTTTATAGCATTATTGTTCTTTATTTTATCAACAAACTCCAATCTTGGCAGCCCCATTTCTTCAGGACTGGTTGGAGCATCATTACCAGGTCCAAAACCAAACGCTTCCCTCAGCAGATTTGAGGAAATTTCAATCTCCTGGCCATTAACTGTGGTAGTAAATGCCTCTCTATTATCTCTTATCACAAAGTTTCTCCAAAAATTTGCAACATTCGTGTAGGAGCTGCTTTCCAATCTGAGATTTAGGACATCCTCTAGACCTTCATATCTTCTGATTCTTCAACCAATATTAATAGCCAACTCAGTTTTGTTAGCATCAACAACAAATCCTCTGACACTTTGGCTCATTCCAATGTGAATATCATCCTTGTCCACCATTGAAGATGAAATAGATGAAGAAGAAAGCTTTCAAATCTGTGTTCACACATTGTATCTTTAGAGAAAATCGATCTGAAGGTTGTAAGTAATGTCTCTGTGTATATATCTATATATATATAGAGAAAGTAGTGGGTGGTAACTGTCAGATAAAGTGCTGTACGTGCATTGTAGCATTAACCACTGTTGGTCCCAGAGAAGGGTAGAACTATAGTCAGAGGGGGGTGAATGACTATAGTGGAGTTTCAAAAACTTTTCCTTTACTTAAAAGCTTTTGGGCAGCGGATAATTACCTCCTTACTATGTTATTTCAAAGTAGTTTGAGTAATCACAAATATATGATATAATATATGCAATTAAATAAATGCAGTAAGGTAAATTGCTGAAAGTAAATTGACACAAGGCTTATAGTGGTTCAGGGTGGTGTAATCCCTTAATCCACTATTCTCATGTGATGATTGGAGGAATTCACTATTGTTTTCATAGATACAACAGTACGATTGTCCTTGACTTCCCAAGCTTCACAATCTACAAGACTATCACTCCTTGACTGCAATAGCTTCAGTGATTCAGTCTCTTTCACTGCTCCTTGGGATCAAATCCTTCAGCAGCTATCACAAACACAACTCCTTCTCAGATAACTCTGATTCAGTTGCTTGGTTTATGTGAATTGGATTCACAAACTTGTTGATCAATCTCAGTGCTTGATGTTTGAATTGTAGCTCTCAGTTTTGAGTTGATCACTAGATGTTTCCTTTTTGCACAGATAGACGGCGTTCTATTTTCACAGAGTTTTTGCTCAGATTTTTTGTTCTTCTTCTTTTTCTGTCAATGCCCTCTATTTATATCCTTGATTATTCGATTTGAATTTCCGTCCGTTGGCTATATTAATGAGGGGAATAATCCTTGATTTTATTCTTGATTCCCCCTTAATTATATTCTCCTTGATTTCAGTGATCGGATTTTTCTTCAAACGTTTATATGAAAATCCGTCCTTGTTTGATCCTCTATTGATTGTGCATTTAATGCTTGATCTTCTGTATCTTCTTCATATTTTAATAATCTAACTAAGTAAGGTTTTCTTAGCTGTTCTCTGAACGGTCAAGTGATCCATATGATTTTGCCGTTTAGGTCTTCCTTCACTGTTTTGTCTTCACTCAGCCGAAAGTCAGTTTACTCTGCCGATTCACTGTTTCCTTCATTATTTCAGTTTAAGGAGAGTCTTTGTACTTCAGTGATCCTTGATTGGGGTGAGATCAGTGTACACCACATTTAAACATTAAGTTTCATCACTTAAACCATAACTTAGACTTATCCAAGGTCATCACAGACTTCTTTGGTTATAATTCTGACCATAATGTCTTCATGGTTTTTCTACTGGTGCTTGGCCGGCTTCACTTTGCCGAAAAATATGTTCTTGCTTTGCCGTCCTACCAACTAGTACAATACTTGTCTGACTCAACTTATACAACTTATACTTGTCCTACTATACAGAGTTTGCTAACTTATTTCAGGCTTGCTATAACAGCTAGTATGGCCATCATCAAAACACAATAAAATGTTCCTAACAATTTCCCCCTTTTTGATGATGTCAAAACCCTCATAAGCCTGAACGTAAGTGAGCCAAATTTTTCATAATAATTAACAGAATGAAACTCAACAATTTTATTCATCCATTTAAAGGCAGCAAGATATTGCTTCTTTTTATTCCAAAAACAAAGGCAAATAGAAATAATTCAATTTAAGCATAATGTCTACTTCTTCATCTCTTCAAACCTGATGTCTTTGCCTTTGATGCCTTTGCCCTTATCTGTTGGGCAAAGCCTTCTTTCCACTGGAGCTTTCAGGCTTTGAGCTTCCTTCCCCCTTTTTGGCAGCACCAAAATGTGCTTCAAGATTTGCAGTTGCTGTTTCAGACTCAGGGAGAGGACCATACCTTTTCTCCAGTATCTTGTTGGTTGCCTCACCAATGTTGAGAAATGTGTTAAGTTATTGCCCAGAGTACTTCATGATCTCATCCAGATGTTGAATTTGGTGAGTGTGAGCGTTTAGAGTGTCCACCAAAGGTTTGAGATTGTTATCCATCTTTTCAGCATGAAACTCAAGGTTGGTTTGGACATGGTAGGGAATAAGATGCTGTAAGTTGCAGAGAAAGTTTCCCTGTTTTTCCATCACCTCATCTTGTATCTTGATGTGACTGATGAGGGCTTCAATCTTATGGTTTAAGGAGGTTGCGTCACTCCTTAAGGCAGCTTTCAGATTTTGCCTGTTGTGATACTATTTCTCCATGTCTACAATCAGGGGTTGAATGTCCGGATTGAAGACTCTTTCTAGATCAACTTCCTCTGGTGGCACTTTAACATCCTCATCATCTTTGTCTTTCTCCTCCTCTATTTTCACTTCTTCTTCTTCCTCCTTCTCTTCTTCCTTTTCACTTCCTGCGTCTTCTTCTCTTTCTTCCTTTTCTTATTTTTCTTCCTCACTGGACTCAGGGTCAGTAAGGGGTTGCTGGGGTGTGTTGGCTTCTTCATCTGCTGGAGATAGAGCTTTCTCTGCTGTTGTTCCCCTTGGTCAATGATGAGAGAGTTGACAAGTTCACCTGAGTGAGTCTTATCAGCTGACTCACTTGGCTGTTCGTCAACTTTGCTGATGCTCTTGAAAAGCACCTCTTGAAGTGTCATCTCATCATCAAAAATCTCCATGTTTTCTAGATTAGTTTCAAGATGGCCACCTTCTAAGTGTTCATCCTATGTCTCAGCTTCTTCCTCACCCATCTCTTCTTCTTCAGATGAAGTGAGAGCATATCCTTCCTCGCCTTCTTCCAGATAGGTGATGTCCTCTTGTTGTTTTTCTTCCTCTGTTGCTGTATCGTCACTGATTGTCACAGGATCGTTCAAGTTGCTGGTACCAGTCACAGAGGTGTTCTCTTGTGCCTTTTTTGGGATCTGGTTCTTCGTCCCACTCCTGATCTGCTGCCTTCAGGTTGTTTTCTTTTTCTCCCGCCAGTTGGTTTGGGTTTCATAGATGCCTTGATGTAGGTAAACATTACCTTATATCTGTGTGGGGCCTGCAGATTTGTGGGTTTCACTTTCAATGTGTCGAACAGGTGTTGAAGAGGGAACCCATATGATTTACTCTCCCAGAAATCACCTTTCTTCTGCAAACCCTTGCTTGGTGCCGTAATTGACAGATCAATTTCCTTTTGAATCTGGTCTTTCAACCTATTGAATAGAAAAGTTGCCCAGTCAAATTTAATGCCTTTGTAGATGATGGCCATTGGCTTGACCCGTAACTCAGTTAAGTTTTCCATTGACCCTTTTCTGCCTTCAATGTTCTTGGTGATGACCGGTGCAAATTCCGCAAACGGAAGTTTTAGTGCAAATCTGGGGAGGTTGTATGTTTTGTTGTTTTTCTTGGGGTTCCTGGCTATCTCAGCCTAGAAGTTTTTGATGTCAATCTTCACAAACTTACATTAGCCGGACCTATCATGGGCAGGTGCAGGCATCTATTGAGAAGACCAGGCGTAATGACTACCTCTTTCCCAAAGATTGAACTTTTTATGCAGTCGATGTCAGTTTTCTTTGTGCTGGGCACAAACTTGGCATTTTTCCAGAATGCAATTATATTTTCATAGCAAATTCCATTGATTGGGGGATTTAGGAAGGTCATTAACCCCAGATTTGAACAACAATCAACCAAGCGTTGAGCTTGTGCATGATTGTCACAGAAAGAGAGGTAGTGTTCAGGTTTGAAAAACGATCCCGTGATGATTGATTTTTCATAGAATTTTTCAGTGGGAGAGATTGTAGAAGATGAAGCAATTTCTCTGATATTTGAGAAGAATATTTGATTAGCAAAAAGAAATAGGGGTTGTAACTTGTAATAGAGTGTAAAGATTTCTCAAAAATCTCTAAGTATGGTTTATATAGAATAATTTGGGTAGTGTGAACGTGGTTTGAATGTGGAAGGATTTTATGACATAATGGCATGATTTTGTGTATATAAATCACGATATTCAAGTGCAGTGGGGGTGCATTGAGGTAAGTAATGATAAATCCTGGGAATCAGGGCGTTTGTAATTCGAAAAATAATATGGTTACCTCCATGATTGTAAGCTGTTCTCCACGTGTGTAATCATCCACAGAATAATCCTCCATAACTTCCTTATTCTCCACATGTATACAAATTGATTTTGTTCGCAATGTAATTTTCCCATTACTCCATTCTTTACTTCGGTGGAGTGCCTTGGCTGGTCACTTAGCCGATGTAGTGAATTTTTCACTGAGCTGCTTTATTCTACCGTTCCTAACAATCAGTGAAGTTAACTTCTCCGAGTACCAGTGCCTTACCAGCTACATCCCCTATAACAGCAAAGGTTTAAACAGCTGATGAAGTCACTTGGCTGATTACTCCAGTTAGCCGCTCTTTGGTACTTAGTCAATTTCAATCATTCCCAACTCAGTTCTTAACATGCTAAATCTTTCATGACTGAGTGGTTTAGTGAAGATGTCAGCCAATTGATCTTCAGTGGATATGTATTTTAGGATGACATCTCCTTTTTCAACATGATCTCTGATAAAATGATGTCTCACATCAATGTGCTTTGTTCTTGAATGCAATATTGGATTTTCAGTGATTGATATGGCACTTGTGTTGTCACACATGATTAGGATAGTCTTTTCCTCCACTCCGTAATCCCTTAGCTGTTGTCTAATCTAAAGTACTTGTGCACAACAACTGCCTACTGCTATATATTCTGCTTCAGCTGTTGATGTAGATATGGAGTTTTGCTTTTTACTGAACCAAGAGACTAGCCTGGTGCCTAGCATCTGGCATGTTCCAGAGGTGATTTTTCTATCTATCTTGCATCCAGCATAGTCAGGGTCTAAATATGATATCAACTTGAATCCTCCATCTTTTGGATACCAAATTCCTACGTTAATAGTGTTTTTCAGGTATTTGATTATTCTTTTGGCTGCTAGGAGATGTGATTCTTTTGGTTGAGCTTGAAACCTTGCACATATTCCTACTGCAAATGCTATATCAGGTCTACTTACAGTTAGATAAAGTAGGGATCCAATGATTCCTCTATACATTTTCTGATCAACATCTTTTCCAGCTTCATCTTTTCCAAGAATGGCTCTTGCACACATTGGTGTATCTGATGTGCCACTTGTATCCATACCATACTAGTGTATTAAGTCTTTTGTATACTTGGCTTGACTAATGAAAATACCATCCTTCATTTGCTTTACTTGAAGACCAAGAAAATAATTTAATTCTCTCATCATACTCATCTGAAATTTGCTCTTCATCAGATTTGCAAATTTCTCACACAGCTTTTCATCCTCTGATCCAAAGATGATGTCATCAACATAGATTTCTACTAGCAATGTGCTTGTTCCTTCCTCTAATTTGAATAGAGTCTTGTCTATAGTTCCCTTGTTGAATCCATTCTTGATCAAAAATTGTGATAGTGTTTCATACCAAGCTCTGGGTGCCTGTTTGAGTCCATAAAGAGCTTTCTTGAGTATGTATACTTTGTCTTCTTTTCCTTTGAGTTGGAAACTAGGAGGTGTTCCACATATACTTCTTCTTCCAAAAGTCCATTCAGAAATGCACTCTTGACATCCATTTGATAGACTTTGAAGTCTTTGTGTGCAGCAAAAGCTAGAAAAAAAAACTCGATTGCCTTCAGTCTTGCCACTGGTGCAAATGTTTCATCATAATCTATTTCTTTTGCTTGAGAATAGCCTTTTGCAACTAGCCTTGCTTTGTTTCTGACAACTGTTCCTTGCTCATCCATCTTGTTTCTGAATACCCATTTTGTTCCAATGATGTTGGCTATGTCTGGTCTGTCAACAATTTCCCAGACTTCATTTCTCTCAAATTCATTTAGTTCTTCTTGCATGGCTGTGATCCAGTCTGCATCTTGAGTTGCATCATCTATTGTCTTGGGTTCTGCTTGTGATAGAAAACATGTTAGCATATGCTCCAGTTGTCTTCTGGTTCTAACTCCTGTGTCAATGTCTCCAATGACTTGTTCTTCGGGATGATCTCTTAGCCAATTTAGGTTAGGTTGAAGTTGTTCTTCACTTGGTGCTTCTGCAATTTTAGGTTCTGCATGAGCTTCATGTTCTGATGCTTTTTCTGTTGTAATGACTTATGGCTCATCTTGATTTCCAAAATGGTGATTCAGGATGGAAGCTGGTATGGTTGTATTTGTATATACTTCCCTTTGTGTTGCTTCTTCTTCTTGATCTTGAAGACTTTCACCATTTGTATTTGGTTCATCAAATACTACATGTGTTGATTCTTCAATCAACAATGTTCTTTTGTTGGGTACTCTGAAAGCTTTGCTGGTGTCTGAGTATCCCATAAAGATTGCTTCATCAGCCTTTTCATCAAAGGTATGCAGCTGATTCCAGTTCAAAACAAAACATTTTGATCCAAACATATGCAAGTATGAGACATTAGGTTTTCTACCATTCCATATTTCATATGGAGTCTTTCCAAGATATTTGTTGATGATTGATCTGTTTTGTGTATGGCATGCCGTGTTTGCTGCTTTAGCCCAAAATCTCTTTGGTAAGCATGCTTCTGCAATCATTGTTCTGACTGCTTCTTTGAGAGTTCTGTTTCTTCTTTCTGCTACACCATTTTGTTGTGGAGTTCCTGCTGCAGATAATTGATGTAATACTCCATTTTCTTCACAATAAGTTCTGATAACTTCATTTAGAAATTATGTGCCTCTATCTGATCTGATCTTGATGATCTTCAGTTCTTTCTCATTTTGAATTCTTCTTAGAAAATCTGGCAGCCTCTTCAATGTTTCTCTCTTCTTGTTCATGAATATGGTCCAGGTGTATTTGGAGAAATCATCAACCACTACTAGAGTGTATTTCTTACCACTTACACTTACTGGTGTGACTGGTCCAAACAGGTCCATATGTAACAGATGTAGAATTCTTGTTGTTGATTGATAGGGCTTTGATTTGAAGGAACTTTTGATTTGTTTCCCTTTCTAACATGCATCACATAGACTTTCTTTCTTGAATGTGATCTCTGGTAGGCCTTCAACTAACTTGTTCTTTGATAATGTGTTGATGGTCTTGAAATTCAAGTGATTTAATCTTCTATGCCAAATCCAGCTGGTTGATTGTTTATTTTTGACAAACAGACATGTTTCTGTTTTAGCTGTTTTCCAATCCACCACATACATGTTATCTTTTCTTCTCCCTGAAAGAACTACTGTGTTGGTTTGGCTGGGAATCACTTTGCATCCTTCCTTGTTGAAGTGCACATTGTAGCATTTGTCACGGAATTGACTGATGCTCATCAGATTGAAATTAAGTCCCTTAACATATGCCACATTTTGAATTCTCAAATTGTTCTTGAGCATTGTGCCTTCCCCCTTAATCTTGCCAGGTTTTTCTTTGCCTTCAAAAGTGACTTTGGGTCCATCAAAAGCTTTGAAGTCAGTGAGCCATCTCTTGTTTCCTGTCATATGTCTGGAACATCCACTGTCTATGTACCAGACATCCTACAAAACAAATTAATTATGTTTAGGTACCCAACACTGTTTGGGTCCATACCTGTTAGCAGTCATGCCTCCTACTCCAAGTGTATATCCAAATGTTCTTCTTTTTGGATAATTAAAGTCATCAACTTCATATGTATAAGGCATGACAGAATAGCTTCTAATATTTCTACTGGAGGTATTCTGATACTTTTCTATACTTTTTGGTGCATTTGCATCCATCTTCACTCTCCAAGATGCAATGGGAAACCTATGCTGCTTCATGTGTCTAGGAACTTACCCAGATTGATTTTTCTTAAACACATGATGCATATCATGAAATGGTTTGTTCTTGTATTTTGGAGGTGCAACATTCCAATCATCCTCTGAAGGATAAAGTCTTCATTTACCTTTAGAAAGTCCTTGCTTTTGGTTGACTGGATTGATGATTTAGTCTGCTGTTTCACTGCACTAGGTTTTGACTTCACCAGTACAGGATGAGTGGTTGAAACTATGGTCTTTCCCTTTCTCAATTTTGATCCAATGTTGGTCCTAGATTCAGAATTGTGTTTACCATTGTTTCTAATCTCATCTTGACTGTTGTAGCCAAGACCAGATCTGGATCCAAACCTTTTTGAGGGTTTGTAAGCTGGTGCATTTAGTGGTTCAGTGGTGTTTTTTGCTGCTAGGTGGATTTCCTCACCTGATCTGTTAGTAGTGGATGAGTTATCATCTGCTGCTTTTAGATTAGGTGAGTATATCTTCTTAGTAGCTAGTTGAGCTTTCAATTTTTCCAGTTGCTCCTTCAATCTTTTATTTTCTTTTCTTAGATCCATGCATTCCTTTTCCAGAATTTCATGATTCATCTCAATTTCATCAAATTTAGTCATAAGATTTTGGACTAGGGCTGCTGGATCTAATGTGAGAATAGAAGATTGTGCAGTGTTAGATGTGGATGCATTTCATGAAGAGTAAGAGCTAGATGTTACCTCAGATTCTTTGTCCATTAGACATAGACTTCCTTTCTCAATGTCTGAGCTGTCACCTTCATCTTCATCTAATTCTTTGGTCATGAGACATAGACATGCTTTTTCATTGTCTGAGCTGTCTTCTTCATCACTATTATCTGAGTCATTATCAGATGATTCTTCATTCTTTTCACTGCTGGATTCAGCCTTGAGTGCTTTCTTACCTTTCTTCTTTTCCTCATCTTTATTATTTTCTTCAGGACAATCAGCCTTGAAATGACCTTTCTTGTTGCAATTGAAGCATCTGTATTCATCATCTCTTTTCTTCATATCTTTGTTTGAGCTTGACCTCTTGTTTGATGATGAGTTTCCTTTGAATGGATTCTTTTTTGCTAAACCTGTCAAAACGTTTAACTAATAAAGCTAATTGTTCTTTGAGCTCTAGTGTCTCTTTGCGGATACAATCAGCAAAGTTACTTTGATGTGGTGCTATGAGTGCACTGGCTCTTTGTGTCTCTGCCGGAGCACCATCTTCACCGTTCAATTCGAATTAATGAGCTTTTAGTTGAGACATCAGGGTTAGTGTGTCAGTGTTTGCAAGATTTGTTGTTCCTCTGATTACTGATGTTTGATCTTCCATCTTTCAGGTAAGCCTCTCAAGATCTTCAAACACACTTCTTTCTGAGGATATGTGTGTCCAAGCTGTTGCAGTTCACTGATGATGCTTGAGAATCTGTTGTCCATTTGATCAATGGATTCACCAACCTTCATTTTGAAATTTTCAAATTTCTGTTTTGCAACAGATAATATGTTTTCTTTAACTGCTTGAGATCCTTCATTTATCAGTGCCAGCTTGTCCCACATTTCCTTTGTTGTTTTGCAATCTTTGATTCTCATGAACATGTTGCAATCTAGGGTCTTCAAAATCATATCTTTTGCAACAAAGTCTAGATTTGCTCTTCTCCTGTCATCCTTGGTCCAATCCTTCATGGGTTTTTCCACTTCTTTTCCTTGATCTGCTCATGTGGCTACCACAGTCATGATCATGATTGGGCCATCATTAATTACATCCAACATCTCCTCATGAGTTGCTGCAAGATGGGACAACATTCTTATTTTATATTCATCAAAATTATTAACATTAAAAACAGGCACTTTTGACATAAAGTTTGAAGAATCCATAAGTACAAATAAGAGATATATATGTGAATATATAGAAAGAACATATTTAAAAACTACTTTGAAAAAATGTGATCTCCTTGTTACCAAAAATTAGATCTGAACAGGTTCTGATACTAGGAACACTGCTCCGATACCATTTGTTGGTCCTAGAGAAGGGTAGAACTATAGTCAGAGGGGGGTGAATGACTATAGTGGAGTTTCAAAAACTTTTCCTTTACCTAAAAGCTTTTGGGAAGCGGATAATTCCCTCCTTACTATGTTATTTCAAAGTAGTTTGAGTAATCACAAATATATGATATAATATATGCAATTAAATAAATGCGGTAAGGTAAATTGCTGAAAGTAAATTGACACAAGGCTTATAGTGGTTCAGGGTGGTGTAATCCCTTAATCCACTCTTCTTATGTGATGATTGGAGGAATTCACTATTGTTTTCACAGATAAAACAGTACGATTGTCCTTGACTTCCCAAGCTTCACAATCTACAAGGCTGTCACTCCTTGACTGCAATAGCTTCAGTGATTCAGTCTCTTTCACTGCTCCTTGGGATCAAATCCTTCGGCAACTATCACAAACACAACTCCTTCTCAGATGACTCTGATTCAGTTGCTTGGTTGATGTGAATTGGTTTCACAAACTTGTTGATCAATCTCAGTGCTTGATATTTGAATTGTAGCTCTCAGTTTTGAGTTGATCACTTGATGTTTCCTTTTTGCACAGATAGACGGCTTTCTATTTTCACAGAGTTTTTGCTCAGATATTTTTGTTCTTTTTCTGTCAATGCCCTCTATTTATAGCCTTGATTATTCGATTTGAATTTACGTCCGTTGGCTATATTAATGAGGGGAATAATCCTTGATTTTATTCTTGATTTCCGCTTAATTATATTCTCCTTGATTTCAGTGATCGGATTTTTCTTCAAATGTTTATATGAAAATCCGTCCTTGTTTGATCCTCTATTGATTGTGCATTTAATGCTTGATCTTCTGTATCTTCTTCATATTTTAATAATCTAACTAAGTAAGGTTTTCTTAGCTGTTCTCTGAACGGTCAAGTGATCCATCTGACTTTGCCGTTTAGGTCTTCCTTCACTGTTTTTTCTTCACTCAGCCGAAAGTCAGTTTACTCTGCCGATTCACTGTTTCCTTCATTATTTCAGTTTAAGGAGAGTCTTTGTAGTTCACTGATCCTTGATTGGGGTGAGATCAGTGTACACCATATTTAAACTTTAAGTTTCATCACTTAAAGCATAACTTAGACTTATCCAAGGTCATCACAGACTTCCTTGGTTATAAGTCTGACCATAATGTCTTCATGGTTTTTCTGCTGGTGCTTGGCTGGCTTAACTCTGCCGAAAATCTGTTCTTGCTTTGCCGTCCTATCAATTAGTACAATACTTGTCTGACTCAACTTATAAAACATGTCAGACTCTAAGTAAAAACTATACAGAGTGTTCTAACTTATTTCAGGCTTGCTATAACAGCTAGTATGGTCATCATCAAAACACAATAAAATGTTCCTAACAACCACGATTAAAGTTGGAATAAATGTGATGTTGCCACGTGTCCCAGTAATTGATTCCATAAAAGTTGTAACCGTTGGATATTTGTAACTGCGGTTATAAAATATAAGAATAATATCCAATTACTGTTGACTTTCATTTAAGGTTGACTGTCTTGTAACGTATAGTTTAACAGCCTTTGCCATCAGTAGACTTCGCTCAGCAGTCTGCTGACAAAGATACCTCAGCAGTCTGCTGATAAAGTTACTCTGTTGATCTTCAAATACACTTGTTTTGTCCAACTGATAATACAAGATGAAGTTTAATACCAATGACTGATCTATCAAGTGAGCTCACCCAACAGGACAAAGACCAATCTCCTTGGCAACTTCATTTGCTCAATTGTCCAAACATAAATAAGTACATGGAATTGTTGATACCAATGACTAGTCTGCTAAGTGAGCTCACCCAACATAGCAAAGACTAATCCCCTTGGTGAATTCTAGCACACTGCTGATCATTAAAGTATATCAGTCAACTTTTATAATTTCAAGTTCAGTCCTTAACTTTGCAAATCTTTCACTATCCAATGGTTTTGTGAATATTCAGCAAGTTGATCTTCAGTAGGGATGTAAAGAACCACCACATCTTTCTTTTCAACCCGATCTCTTATAAAATGATGCCTCACATCAATATGCTTGGTTCTTGAGTGCAAAACAGCATTTTCTGTGATTGCAATTGCACTTGTGTTGTCACACATTATAGGAATTTCTCTTTCTTCAATTCCATAATCCCTTAACTGTTGTCTTAACCATAGTATTTGTGCACAGCAACTTCCAGCAGCTATATAATCAG
This sequence comes from Gentiana straminea, assembly GCA_036785695.1. Classification (NCBI taxonomy): domain Eukaryota; kingdom Viridiplantae; phylum Streptophyta; class Magnoliopsida; order Gentianales; family Gentianaceae; genus Gentiana; species Gentiana straminea. The sequence goes on along the minus strand of JAVUPR010000048.1, from coordinate 6,116,735 downwards.
CTTCAGCAGTAGAAGTTGATATAGAATTTTGTTTCTTGCTAAACCAGGAAACCAGCCTATTTCCCATCAACTGACAGGTTCCTGTAGTGCTTTTTATATCAATCTTGCATCCAGCATAATCAGAATATGAGTAGGATATAACATTGAAGCTTTCATATTTTGAATACCATATCCCTACTCCCAAAGTCTCTTTTAGATATTTGAGAATCCTTTTGACTGCAGCTTAATGACTTTCCTTTGGTTTAGATTGCAATCTTGCACAAAGGATCTGTTAGTAATACCATCCGCAGCGGAAACGATTTATGGATCTAGATCTATAAACTACACGTAATAAAATAACTAGATCTATATCTACAAGGGGGATGTAGATCATACCTCTTGAATCTCAAAATTCAAGTTGAAGAACCGCAAAGGATGAATGTGAAGATGTGTAGAGCACCACGATCTTCCGTACGTGTGATCCAAGCAATTCCCGGTGGAAGGAATTCTCGACTCGAACCCCTCCGATATGCTACCCGGAAAAATCTCCAAGATTTCTCCCTAATTCCCCTTGGCCGAAAAAATATTTTCTTCTCCTCTCTAAGAGGTGAAGTCGAAAATATGTAGTGTGTTTTAGGCTTGGGAGAACTCTCTTTATATAGGAGAGTAAAACTTAAGCCCCAAGGATTTTATAATTAATACAAAATCAATTATGATAATCCTATTAAATAAAAGATAATCCCAAAATATTCTAGAACAAATCTAGAATAATCTTTATCTTTATTTCTTACCATAAATATTTATCCAATAAATATTTTATGCACATATCTTATTAATCACAAGAAAACTAATTTCTTGTTCCAAAAATAAGAGGGGGGGCGCCACTTTTAATTCATGACCTAGTCATAATTAATTTTTGGGCTATAACACAATTGGGCCAAGATTATGGAAAATGTCTTTTCCACATATTTAATTATTTAGCCCAACTAATTTAATAGTCCACTAAACAATTAATTCACATATCGTTTTAATAAAGTCCAACAAGAACTAAATTAATATTATCAGGATTCGACGTCCGAGAATAGCTATGCTATATTAGGAGGCACGTCGGGGACCATGGACTAATAATCAGCGGCTCCGATAAATCAAATAAATAATTATAGAATAATTATATTCGATAAATCAATCACAGGAATATGCCACCATAATCCCGTGACTGCACTCCTCCGATTATGAGATTATATTTATCTCTTCATGAGAATAATAATAAGCGTCCATTGATATAATCATTACATATGGATTAATCCTCCATAGACTATTCATTCTAAATCGGGAAGTTACCGTTAACCCTTTTTAGAACCTCTTATCCTTATTTACCATTAAACCCCTAGTGATCAATTAATTCATACAACTCACTGGTGATCAATCAGTGTGATATGAACTCGCGCGATCGATCGGTTTCTAGGATTAACAAATAAGGGAACGCCTATCTACTTCCATAAATGGAAGGAATGGATTCCGTATCCGTGATAACACGGACTACTCACTCAATCCAAGTACAATGCCAAGATGGGGTAATTCGGACCACGGACTCGGTGTAATCCTTAACCGTCAAGTCAAACTTCATACGATTCAAGCGGTTGACCGTGATCACCTCGGGATTAAGATATATCCATAAATATGATCATCCATTGATTCGATAAGACTTCTCGATTACGGAATTATATCGTGAACTCTAATCAAATCGGTCCACCCTATATGATATATCTATCATATATAAATGCCCCATTAGGTTCTCTTAACCGAAAGTCCGGATAAGACAATCACACCAACGTGTTTCGGGCGCATTAATAGCACGTTAAAGGAGAGACCCGATACTCTCGATTAACTTCACTACGGGCTAATTGTATTTTAAGTACATCTTCACTAACTCAATCCTCCCGTGTATATACCATACACCGAGTTAAGTGATTACATAAACGATATACTTAGGGTTTTCTCGTAGTGTAAATACTATTGTCACATCGGTGATTATGAGAATAATAAATATGAATAATAACGTCAATTCATTTATTAAATAAAACAATTACAAAAATTGTCTTTCGGGCATCACACCTAACAATCTCCCACTTGCACGAAAGCATGTGATTAATTGTTTTAGAGCACACCCTATTATTTAAAATACAACAAACTACATCTCCCACTTGCTCTAAAGCAATGGAGACTCATCCCGTATTCTAGTACCCACTAAGCATATCATAACCATTTCGTATTCCAAAGTACACTCCGAGTATGCCGTCGTAGGATAGGTCAGTGACTCGGGGAGCACCTACATCTAAATGTCATGGGTCTTAATGATTTGTCAGGTTGTCGGCTCGAGACGATCCGTAGAATCGAAACGTTACCGGTCCATCAAATCATGTGGTACCGAGTAAACACCGAGCCCGAGATCGACTTAACGATCATCCTCAATCGACTTAAAGTCAAAATCGTGTATCACACATATCCAAGTTCACACATGAATATGTCCGCATATTATTCCTCGTTCTCTCAAGATACTAAAGGACATACTAAACTTGCTATGTTAACCGCCGAATCTAAGATTCGATCAAAGTTGACGTTCAATAACTCCGACCATCTCTTACTAGAAAGAGAATCTATCCCATTTCTCTTGATCCGAAGATTTAGAGAGTCATTCCCGAGGCATAGGGTAGAACTTCCTCGTTGAATGTTGCATACACGGATGCATCATCTTAACCAATAAGATGGATGGGAAACCGGATGGCGATTCTAATGAATTCGACCGAGTCAAACTCTTAAGAATGTTGTCAAAATCTCTCGTTGCGAGAGAAATGTGGTATCGTCGTATTCGACTTCGTACAACACACCCATGTTGATTCCAACTCGGTGCGGTGTTATCCTTCACAAACACTAATATATATTTATATATTCACTACCGTACTAAAATTGATATCCGATCTACAAAAGACTTATCAATATTCTGGTCAAATCCACACATTGTAGAAATATATGACTTCCAATGACCGAGAGGTTTTCTTTTTATCCACAAAGGACATAAGCCTTGACGGTCATCCCGTCATAAGTTCATAAGTCAATACCCTTCGTTTCGAATGAATCCGGACTCCGTTTGTTTGGCAAGAAAGTCTCGGGGAATCACCCCTATTTTCTCGCTTTTGAACGAAATCATGCAATACCGAACTCATTCTACTCTTTTCCGTGTAGATCCAATTACTCCCACCGGGGGCCGAGACGCTCGGGTGGTTCTACAAGAGTATGAACAATTGGAGTACCGAACTCCATTCACGGGGTTATGGCTATTAAACCAACCTCTATTATCGAATCCTATACTTGCTCACAAAAGAGCCATAGGTCATCAATCGATCCTCGGACTACAAAGTCCGCCGAACCCGTAATGGGTAATGGGTAAACCATACTCCCACTACATTCGGGTGGATCGAAATTCGATCTAGTTTAGTAGTATTTAGTGTTATCACCAACAACCGATGTTGGATGTGGTCGATTTTAATCGGTTAGTAACTACCTTGAGTAAACGTACTTCAAGGTTTAAGGTTTTACTTGTTGATAGACTCTATCGAAAGGACGCAACAAAGATAACTGTCCCTTCCCGATTTCAAGAATCTTATAACAAACCTTTTTCTCAATGCTACAAGATATAGAACGATTGGTCACTGACCGAACGTGGTCGCGAAATTTCCAGACCTACCTTCAAGCACCGTGTGCTAAATGCTTATATTTATGGAAGTGGGGTGAACCGAATCCACACCTTATCCGTAAATTCCAAAGCATATTCTAGGTAGACTTGGTTGGTCTTACATTTCAATGTAAACCGATATTTCGCTTCTAATATCTTTATTGAGTTAAGCGATGTATTGTAGCACATCTAAAAAACATATATAAGGCAATTTTACGGTTTCTCACTTAGTGAGAACATGTCACAATGAGGCGGTGAGCATCGGTCTCGAGGACTATGAATGGCCTATTCCGAGTATAGAATACTCTATCTCTGTTGAAAACGAGAGAAACCTCAAAATATTTTGGATAAACTTACCGGAGTGTTTGAATAGTTATCAGACAAGAAGTCACTACTCGGAAGCTCCTACTAGCTCGTATCTTTCATCAGACCCCGAAGGTCGTCATGAACAAGCTATGTTACTTCTTTATATCCATTATCCTTTCCCGATTGAAAGGAAACTTAGTCATTGAACCTTTGAGACAATATAACCGACCGGGAGAAAGGAATCACCCCGAGCCGCCTTCGGTCTTGTCTTTTAGGGACTATGCACTAACTATGGAATATGAAGAAGCGTTTATCTAAATATAGAAACCAATTGCTTTTAACAGTTCTTAAGATGTGTTTTATATACATATTTCAAATAGTTCTAAGTGGTTTTGACTTTATCAAACAAAAGTCCGAGTCTTGGATTCGTACTACAAATGGTATATTCACTTTCTATACGACAAACAAATTATCGAATAGAAGGTAAATTCATTCGTTCCAACGAGTCTTAAACGGAAAATAAATTTTCCGCGATATCCAAGGATTGAACCCGAGATTCATTTCCTTATATCACTCCCACTATTCTAGCTAAAATTAACTGCCCGTTGTTTACTCTTTTAATCGTTAAATGCACTGCTACCTTGTTCTTCCAAAGAACTTAGCTCGAGAAAATCACCAAGGATTCATTGGTTGGTGATCCAAAATCACTTTCCTTATCCTATGATTTTCGCTTAATTAATTTTCGGTTCACCTTAAAGTTTTCTCGGTTTAGGTGACTAACACTTTTAGACATATTCTCCCATTCTTGACTTTCCGTGAATGGAAACAGATCTTGAACCGGCGGTTCGTTTGAGTAGACACTACTCTTGAACCGTGGGATGTCTATTTCGAGTGTTACTCGTCGAGGCTTCTCGGATTTTCTAATATACCAGAAAAAACAACAAATCATAGCATTAAAGCTCCCACTAGTTTATCGGTTCCAAATACCGTCTAACGAGCAATGCTTTATTTTTATGAATTTCCGATTTTTTCGATTAGAAAATCTTTCGTACATAGTTCTATTGTTTCCAGAAAAACAACAAATCATAGAAACTCCCACTAGTTCATCGATTCCAAATATCGTCTAACTAGCAACATTTCATGACTTTCCGGTTTTTCAATTAGAACGGTTACGTGTGTAGTCAGTTACACTTTTCTAATGTTCTAGAAAAACAACAAATCATAAAGCTCCCACTAGTTCATCGATTCCAAATATCGTCCAACTAGTAACACTTCATGATTTTCCAATTTTTCAATTAGAAAATTACTCGTGTAATTACTACACATTCAAAATTCACTAAGAATTTCAAAGTCCGAGATCACCTTTAATTTGGTCAAACTAAGTTTGTCTTCCGTTTGACACGAATGACACTAGTGACATACCTATATGTCACTCTGGTTTTTAAAAGGCTTAAGAGAAAATATCTCTGTCGAAAAATAATTGCATTATCGATTAACTAGTTCAACGTCCTAGTTACTTTCCACTTTTTAACGAAGTCAATACTAGTCAATTTTTTAAGCAATTTAGTAAGGGATATAATGCTGTAAATAAAATGACATATATTAATTCAAGTTTAACACTACTATATAAGTTTATTTTAGGAATTGTAAACTAAAATTAAGTCTACTCTACCATTCCAAGGTTTTAACCTCGCATCTCAGTGCCGCCGTAGGGTAGGTCAAAGAGATGACGGTTAAATCGAGACAATCTCATCAATGAATAACTTGTGAGAATCAAACATCCCACGAGAATCGAACATCCCTTTATTCATTGACTACCTTCCTTTTTTAGCCTAGATATTACCAAAAATATCCTTTATGAGTGTGACCTACTATATCGGATCTCTTAGGTACGCCCCGAGTATGCCGTCGTAGGATAGGTCAGTGACCCGACGAGTACCCAGAAATCCTATCCTTTCAGAGACCAAGCCATGAATGTTGATAGGGGTGAACACCATCCGTAGGGGGACGAAATCAAAGCGCCGCGAGGCGTCACCCTTCTCTCACTTACTTGTATCTATAGTAGAGGCCGTGGGGTTGGGCGTCGCCTCCCCCGCTCCCACTCAATATTTTGGAAGTGGTGGTGGGTTAACTAACCACGTCTTTTTGATGTTAACATAAAAGTACATCAAATCAAGGATTCCGAATGGTGTCGGTAACGTAGGGAAGCCTACCCGTCCTATTCGTTGGAACATATGTGACAGTCGGACGAAGTCGGGTCAAGAGAGCCCCATTGAGATAAGAAGGAATCACCCCTCCGCTCTCCGGTGTAGCTTAGTCTTGCCGGACCCCCGTGCATACATCACACTAGGAGGGTTCGGTCGGTCGAGCGAAGCTCGCCTGACCACCCAACCTATAGGCGAACCGTTTTTATCCAAGATTTATTGTTCTTTTACCATCATTCAATCCGTAGACACTACGAATCGAAAACGTGATCTCGTTTGGGCTTTAAGGCGGTTCACCGAGAACACACACCGAAAGGCTTAACGATTTCATAACCCGTCCTCGGATCTTTAATTAGTTACTAAATTTATTAATTACCACGTATTAATTAAATTTCAACTAATTACACGAGTTTGTATACATGCCTATTTTAATTACCAAAATTAAAATTCTACATGTATGCATGGAGTGGATTTATGATATGATGCATGTCATGGCAATTCCGATTTTATATCTATTTTATGATCAAACACATAAAAAATAAATTGCGGAAAATTTAAACACCGAGATGGACCGTTGGCACCCCCGTATCTAATCTATTAGAAAATAAATAACCAAAACCCTAACTAGGGTTTACTACTTTCTAACTAAATCTGCAGCTGTTCGAACTCTTCGACGATCGGCATACAAACGAACTCGGATCGGGACGAAACTTTCCAGATCTTATCTTCACTCCTTGAACTTCAATATGGACGGTTGGATCGGTGCTTTGACTTACCAATTTTCTCCAGTAAACCGCCAAACTTGCTGCTGAATCTGACTTTAACTGCACTGCATCAAGGACTTCCTGAGGAAGATCGGGAATCGAGATGAATCCCGATCGACCTGAAATTTTTATGGTACGTCCAAAACTCATATTTGATCAATCTTAACGGTCGGATTTGCTTTTCAACGGTCCAAACTCTCCCAGAAAATCGAGGAAGTCACAGGTAGGGTTTCTGTGAATCCTGCGTTTTTCTGTTACAGCAGCCTCTTCGCAGCAACGAACGGATATCGAAACGGACTCTGATCGACGCCAAAATTTGTGGAGTTGATCATCATCTTCTAATCTTGATTCTGACCGGAGGGATCTTCGTTTCAACGGTTCGATCAACGGGAAAAGAAAAAATACTAAACAGCTACTAACTAGATCTATTTGCTGGAAATTAAATTTGCAATAAAGATAAATTACATAATTTCCTATACTCATATGAACGAATTTTCATCGTTTATATGAGTTTACAATAGATCTAACGGGTAAACAGTGCCAACCCCAATCCATCTCTTCAACCACGACATTCATAAGCATAAAAATTAAACATATGCATCGGCCCCCAAAAAAAATTGGGACAAAAAATCTACATGTTTTACCACTCCTAGATCTAATATTTTATACGTATAAATATAGATCACCATGGCGACTGATACCACTGTTTGTAATACCATCCGCAGCGGAAACGATTTATGGATCTAGATCTATAAACTACACGTAATAAAATAACTAGATCTATATCTACAAGGGGGATGTAGATCATACCTCTTGAATCTCAAAATTCAAGTTGAAGAACCGCAAAGGATGAATGTGAAGATGTGTAGAGCACCACGATCTTCCGTACGTGTGATCCAAGCAATTCCCGGTGGAAGGAATTCTCGACTCGAACCCCTCCGATATGCTACCCGGAAAAATCTCCAAGATTTCTCCCTAATTCCCCTTGGCCGAAAAAATATTTTCTTCTCCTCTCTAAGAGGTGAAGTCGAAAATATGTAGTGTGTTTTAGGCTTGGGAGAACTCTCTTTATATATAGGAGAGTAAAACTTAAGCCCCAAGGATTTTATAATTAATACAAAATCAATTATGATAATCCTATTAAATAAAAGATAATCCCAAAATATTCTAGAACAAATCTAGAATAATCTTTATCTTTATTTCTTACCATAAATATTTATCCAATAAATATTTTACGCACACGTCTTATTAATCACAAAAAACTAATTTCTTGTTCCAAAAATAAGAGGGGGCGCCACTTTTAATTCATGACCTAGTCATAATTAATTTTTGGGCTATAACACAATTGGGCCAAGATTATGGAAAATGTCTTTTTTCCACATATTTAATTATTTAGCCCAACTAATTTAATAGTCCACTAAACAATTAATTCACATATCGTTTTAATAAAGTCCAACAAGAACTAAATTAATATTATCGTGATTCGACGTCCGAGAATAGCTATGCTTATATTAGGAGCGCACGTCGGGGACCATGGACTAATAATCGGCGGCTCCGATAAATCAAATAAATAATTATAGAATAATTATATTCGATAAATCAATCACAGAATATGCCACCATAATCCCGTGATCGCACTCCTCCGATTATGAGATTATATTTATCTCTTCATGAGAATAATAATAAGCGTCCATTGATATAATCATTACATATGGATTAATCCTCCATAGATCGTTCATTCTAAATCGGGAAGTTACCGTTAACCCTTTTTAGAACCTCTTATCCTTATTTACCATTAACCCCCTAGTGATCAATTAATTCATACAACTCACCGGTGATCAATCGGTGTGATATGAACTCGCGCGATCGATCGGTTTAGGATTAACAAATAAGGGAACTCGCCTATCTACTTCCATAAATGGAAGGAATGGATTCCGTATCCGTGATAACACGGACTACTCACTCAATCCAAGTACAATGCCAAGATGGGGTAATTCGGACCACGGACTCGGTGTAATCCTTAACCGTCAAGTCAAACTTCATACCGATTCAAGCGGTTGACTCGTGATCACCTCGGGATTAAGATATATCCATAAATATGATCATCCATTGATTCGATAAGACTTCTCGATTACGGAATTATATCGTGAACTCTAATCAAATCGGTCCAACCCCTATATGATATATCTATCATATATAAATGCCCCATTAGGTTCTCTTAACCGAAAGTCCGGATAAGACAATCACACCAACCGTGTTCGGGCGCATTAATAGCACGTTAAAGGAGAGACCCGATACTCTCGATTAACTTCACTACGGGCTAATTGTATTTTAAGTACATCTTCACTAACTCAATCCTCCCGTGTATATACCATACACCGAGTTAAGTGATTACATAAACGATATACTTAGGGTTTTCTGTAGTGTAAATACTATTGTCACATCGGTGATTATGAGAATAATAAATATGAATAATAACGTCAATTCATTTATTAAATAAAACAATTACAAAAATTGTCTTTCGGGCATCACACCTAACATATATCAGGTCTGCTGGCAGTAAGGTACAGCAGACTGCCTATCATCCTTCTATATAAAGTCTAATCAACATCTTTGCCTTCCTTATCTTCATCCAATCTAATGTTTGTACTCATAGGAGTTGATACCTTGGTGTTGTTTTCCATACCAAACTTCTTCAGTAGCTCCTTGGTATACTTGGTTTGATGAATGAAGATTCCATCTTTCATTTGTTTGACTGGTAATCCCAAAAAGTACTTCATCTCTCCCATCATACTCATTTGAAACTTGCTTTTTCATTAGATTGGCAAACTTTTCACATAGCAATTCATTTTCAGAACCAAAAATTATGTCATCAACATAAATCTGTACCAGCAGGGTGCTGTCTCCTTCATTGATTCTGAAAAGAGTCTTGTCAATGGTAGCTTTGGTAAAATCATTGTCCACCAAGAATTGAGATAGGGTCTCATACCATGCTCTTGGTGCTTGTTTCAAACCATAAAGTGCTTTATTGATTCTGTACACTTTATCTTCTTGATCTTTAACTTCAAAACCAGGAGGTTGCTAAACATAAAACTCTTCTTCCAGAATGCCATTCAGAAATGCACTCTTGACATCCATCTGGTATACTTCGAAGTTTTTGTAAGCAGCATATGCCAAGAATAATCTTATAGCTTCCAATCTTGCAACTGGGGCATATGTCTCATCAAAATCTATTCCTTCTGCTTGAGAATAGCCGTTTGCTACTAGTCTGGCCTTATTCCCTACAATGGTACCAGATTCATCCAATTTGTTTATGTATACCTATTTTGTTCCAATTATATTTGCATGATTAGGCCTTTCCATGTCCAAACTTGATTTCTTTCAAATTCATTCAATTCCTCTTGCATAGCAATTATCCAATCTGGATCGGATATAGCTTCTTCAACAACTTTAGGCTTCATTTGAGATAGAAAACAAGTAAACATTGCTTCTAATTGTCTTCTAGTCTTCACACCTTGCTGCATATTGCCAATAACTTGCTCAGTATGGTGATCCCTTAACCATTGTGGATTTTGGTTAGATTGATTCTCAGGAACATCATCTTCAATAGGGTCTGTTGTTGCTTCAGTAAGGGGGTCAGTAGATCCTTGAACTGCCTCAGTTGTTGCATCAGTAGTGTTACCAGCAGGGTGTTCAGCAGGGGCAGAGTCAGAAATCTTTAAGTCATTCATCATTTCCAAAACATTAACACATTCTGGATCAGTGACTTGTTGATTCTCAACAGGTTCTAAAGCTTCATCTTCCATTCCAGTGAACTTAGGTTCATCAAATACAACATGTATTGTTTCTTCATGTTTCAGTGTCATTTTATTCAGTACCCTGAATGCCTTGCTGATTGAAGAATATCCCAAGAAGATTCCTTCATCTGATTTTGGTTGGAATGTCTTCAATTGCTCCTTATGATTTAGTATAAAACATTTGCTTCCAAATGGATGGAAATAAGATATATTAGGTTTCCTTCCATTCCAAATCTCATAAGGTGTCTTCAGCAGCTTCTTGTTCACTGAGGTCTTATTCTGTGTATAGCATGCTGTATTAACTGCTTCAGCCCAATATCTTTCAGGCAATAGAGCTTCACAAATCATAGTTCTTCCTGCTTCTTTCAAATTCCTGTTTCTTCTTTCAGCAACCCCATTTTGCTGAGGTGTACCAGCAACAGCTAGTTGATGCAGCACACCATTCTGCTCACAATATTCTCTTATAACTTTATTGAGAAATTCAGTACCCTTGTCTGATCTGATCTTCACTACAGTCAAACTTTTCTCATTTTGCAATCTCTTCAAAAGTTCAGGCATCTTTTGAAGTGTTTCACTTTTCTTGTTCATGAATACTACCCATGTGTACCTTGAATAATCATCCACAACTACTAGAGTGTACTTATTCTCTGTTACACTAGTTGGTGTTACTGGTCCAAATAGATCCATGTGCATCAGCTCCAAAACTTTTTTTGTTGATTGCTTGGTTTTGACTTGAAGCTTAATTTTGTTTGTTTACCTTGCTGACAAGCATCATATTTAGCATCCTTTTTGAATGTGATCTCAGGTAAACCAATCACAAGTTTCTTCTTTACCAACTGATTGATATCATCAAAGTTTAGATTATTCAACTTCTTATGCCATAACCAATTCAGTTCTGACTTTGTATGCACAATCAGGCATGTCTCTGGAACAGCAATAGACCAATCCACAACATACATGTTTTGTTGTCTTCTTCCAGCCAACACAACTTGATCACCTCTTTCACTAATGACAATACATGTGCCTTTGTCAAAAGTGACCTTGTAACACATGTCACAAAACTGTCCAGTGCTCAGTAGGTTGTAGTCTAGTCCTTCCACAAATGCAACATTCCTGAGAGTAAATCCATTTCTCACCAGTGTACCATATCCTCTTGTGTATCTTGGTGTGTTCTTGTTGCCAAAATTCACTCTTGGACCATCCTTTGCCACATAGTTTGTCAGACAGTGCTTATTCTTTATCATATGTCCAGAACATCCACTGTCAAAGTACCAGACACCCTACAAAACAAAGTTAATGTATTTTAGGTACCCAAAACTGTTTGGGTCCATAGTGGTCAGTGGTAAGCATGACCCTTGGCAAAATTCGATAAGGTCTTCTTTGAAAAGTATTATACTTTTGTTCATACATGTATTCCACACATCCATAAGGTCTGACATTTGGTTGTGTAGGACTCACATATGCTTTCTGGCCTTTTGTATTGTAATGCTGTTTGGAGTGATTTCTATTGTTAGAAGCACTAGCATAACCATTGGTTTGCTGTCTGTTAGGAACAGCCCTGTAATATGGACTCTACTGAGGTCCCTGCGGAGGTCTTCTATAAGTCCTCTACTGAGTCCTCTGCTGAGTCCTTGGATGAGGTTTTACCCTAGTAGTATGGTTATACCTGTTGTTTCTTGTAGTAGGGGCAGGAATTTTCCAATCTTCATTAGCAGGGAACAATCTACCTTTCCCCCTAAGATAAGTATCCCTAAAATGATTGACATTTTTAGGTTTAGGATTCTTATCCTTAGAATATTTCTGATTTTTGCCCTTTTGCGGTCCAGCAGACTTGGTAGCAGGTCTGCTATCAGTAGGTCTAGAAGGTACAGCAGTCCTACTCTTAGATTTATTCTTTTTGTTAGGTGTTGTTGACCTTTTTGACTTCTGATTCTGCTTCCTTGAAGTCTTCTCAGTAGGCTTCACTGCCTCAGCAACCTTTTTGGGAGTTGGATCTTGTGCAGGTACAAACTTAGGACCAATTCTGGTACTAGTTTCAGTAACCTTACTGGATCCACTCTTATTAGATTGTTGAGTTCCAAATCCAAGGCCTGTTCTATCACCGTAAGGCTTTCCAGATTTGAATGCACTGAAGGAACAAGATTGTTCAGCAGATTCAACAGCTACTGAATGTACAGCAGACTTATGTTGATTCTGTCCAAAATCTTTTTCCTTTCCCTTGAGAATTCTTAATTCAGCTTTTAACCTTTCAACTTCTGCTTGAAGAGCTTTCTTTTCAGCCTTCACAATCTCAAAACCAGATTGTATTATCCTCAGTTGATTAAGGATGGCATCCAAAGTTTCTTCATTGTCAGAATTTTGAGGATTTGAACCACAAGTTTACTCACGATCACTTTCAGCAAGAGTGTTTATAGATACAAAATTGTATAACTCCTCAGATTCATCCATATTTGCCATTAATGCATAATCATTCATATCAGCAACAAGTGTAGTATCATCATATTCATTTTCCTTTCATGATTCAACTTCATACCCTGATTCATCTTCAGCAACCATAGCTTTCTTGCCAGATCTTCTTTGCTGACTTTTGCTCTTCAATAGGTCTGACAATCAGGTCTGAAATATCCAGGCTTCTTGCAGTTGAAGCAAAGATAATCAGGTTCCTTTTTCTATTTTAGTTCAGGACAGTCAGGTTTGAAGTGTCCTGGTTTCTTGCATTGAAAGCACAAGTAATCATTGTCTTTCTTGGATTCCTCCTTCTTCTTTTCACTAGATTTCTTTGTGAAATTCCTTGGAGAACCCCTACCATTTTTCATCATTCTGATTTTCTTGCTCAGTAGGGCAATTTGCTCTTGCATCTCATCCAATAGATTATCTTGAGCTCCTGATGATTCTTCTTGATGTGTAGCAGCCAATGCAGTGGTCTTTGGTTCTTCTTTTTCAGTCTCAGGTACAAGTTTCTTACTGAATTCATAAGCCTTGAGATCTGAAAATAATTTGAAGGTGTCCTCTTCATGTAGACTTCTCATTTCTTCTATGGCAGTCCCATTCATCTCCCAAACTTCTTTTGCTGGTAGGGCTTCTAAGATTTTTGAGTTGATTTCTTCTTTTGAGTAGTTTACACTCAGTAGGGTGAGTTCATCCATGATGGAATTGAATCTTGATTCCATTTGTTCAATGGTTTCATTTGGTTTCATTTTGAAATCTTGGAACTTCTTCTTTGCCACACTGATTTTGTTCTTCTTGATTGCATCAGTGTCTTCACAGATTAATTGTAACTTATTATAAAGTTCCTTTGCAGTCTTGCAATCATTCACTTTCATGTACATATTGTTATCCAAGGTTTTGTATATAATGTCAATAGCAATATTGTTGAGGTTTGCTCTTTTTCTATCTTCAGCATTACATTCTCTTTTTTGGTTTTGGAATAATGAGTTTCAGTTCCCACTGTTACTGACTTGGTGATCTCCAGTGGTCCATCAGTCAGCACATCCATCATCTCATCATGTGTTGCAGCTAGAAAATCCTGCATATGACGTTTATACTCATCAAAATGATCTAAAGAACACATCAACATTGTTCTAGCATACTGGTTGTTATCCATGATGCAAAGCTTTGAAAATCAGAAACTTGAAAAAGTTTTCAAAGTATTTTCACAAGCACAACAAGTAGGATTACTTCATAACCGTGCAATCGCTCCCGATACCAATTGTTGGTCCCTTGAAAAGGCTTTGGTTAAGTTTAGAGGGGGGTGAATAAACTTAACACTTAAAACTTCTGGAGTTAACAAACTCAACAAGTTTAGTAGCTCGTTGATCGCTCGCAGTCCGCGACCACTCGCAGTTTGCCGATGCCTCTCGCAGTCCGTCGAATGTTGATTTTACTGAATTTGTTGCAGCGGAATATATTCAAGTTAAGCCTTATTACTTGTTGTTAAAATATGATACCAAGTATTAGATACTCAGTAGTGTAAGTGTGTGATTCAGTTGCAAGTTTCAGTAGGTTGATGTGCTAAATATACTAAATGCAGAAAGTAAATGCAGAAAGTAAGTAGGCAATTTTTATAGTGGTTCCAGGTGGTGTAATCCTGTCAATCCACTCTTATCCTGTGATGTTGGAGGTAATTCACTAGAGATCTTTGAGGTTGCAGTTACAAAAATCCTTAAGTTGTCTGTCCTTCACCAATAGCTATGGCTCACAAACTGAACACTTGAAACATGTAGGATTGCTGCTCCAAAGTATTCCACTGGTCCTTGAAGGGTAGGATTACCTTTTCACCAGCTCCACCACAAACAACAGTCCTTGACACCCAACAGATGCTTCACTGTCTTCAGCAGGTTTCTTGTAAAAGAAAGTTTGAATCAAGTAAGTGATTCAGCTTTCAGCAGCTTGATCAGGATGAAATGATCAGCAGCTAGATGTCTTCAAGTGTGTAAACTTGATGTAACATGATAGCAGGTTACACTTGAAGAATATACTGGATCAGTAGCTTTAAGCTCAGTAATGTCAGCGGGGTGAATTTCTTGATGATAAACTTGATAGCTTAAGATTGATTGTTGTTTTTCATCAATTTTCATCACTTTTATCTGAATCAGGAGTCCTCTATTTAAAGTAGAGAATCCTGTGACTTATGTTTGAAATTCAAACATAGCCGTTTCAGATTTGTCTCAATCTTGACTTGCTTTTTCTGACTGTTCATAGTACTAACACAAACAGTTGCTTTTTGACAGTTTTCAGAATATCTCCCTTTGACTTGTGTCCATTGGATAAAGCTCTGAATATTTCCAACGTCCCTTTAATCTTAACCATTTATTTGTTGACAAAATTAAGAGTTGTTATATGTCCTTATCCTTGTAATCTTCCAATGTAACCTTTGATTAAATCGAAGTATATATTCAGCAGGTTCCTGTGTATGTAAATCTGCTGAAATACTTGTCAGTCAGCTGTTTCAAGTTTGTTGTGTTTATGAAACACTGCAGCTAACATCTTTTCATATAGCTTTTTGTTATGAAGTTAGATTACATCAATTTTAACATAACCAAGTTCCAAACACCACTTAACTTATGGAACTTAGACCTTGTACACAAGGTATATGTAATCAGTTTAGGTCATCACATACTTCCCTAAATTCTGATTCCATATCCTTGACTTTAAACACTAAGTTTGATCCCTTAGCCTTCAATAACTGAGTTTGACCCCTCAGCCTTCAGTCTTCAGCAGGTTCCTAAACTAGTTTACTGACTCAGGTACCTTACTGGCCTAGACAGGTCTGCTGATGAAAGTCAGCTGACCTTTTTACAATGCTTGTTTGATCAAACCTATACAAGGATCAAACTCTAATAAGCCTATACATTTAATCTAGACATCTTTTTGTC
The DNA here is from genome assembly GCA_036785695.1 of Gentiana straminea. Taxonomy (NCBI): domain Eukaryota; kingdom Viridiplantae; phylum Streptophyta; class Magnoliopsida; order Gentianales; family Gentianaceae; genus Gentiana; species Gentiana straminea. The sequence continues at coordinate 6,100,577 of JAVUPR010000048.1, read as the reverse complement.
TTTGCTCTATAACAGCTAGTCTAGCACTCATCACTAAAACTTAAAATATGTCCAACACTATACCATGCTTGGATTTGGCAAATTCAAACCCTAAGAAATACTTGATTTCTCCTATGTCTTTGATCGTGAATGTGTGATGTAATAAAGTCTTCAAATGTTGTATGGCCTGCAGATTGAGCCTTCCCACCATGATGTCATCCACATATACTAATGAGGCCACAAAATCATGAAATGTGCCCTTGGTAAAGAGACTATGATCATTTTTAGATTGAGAATATCCTTCTTGGATCAATGTGTGTGTCAATTTGCATTCCATTGTCTACTAGCATGTCTTAGGCCATATATGGACTTGCTGGGTTTGCTAACCAGATTAGGGTTCTGTAGTTTCAATCAAGGAAGGGGTTTCAAATACATTTTCTCATCCTAGTCACCATGCAAAAAAGACGTGTTCACATCAAGCTGGTGTAAATACCACTGTTTCATTGATGCCAAACTGATAAACAGCCTAATAGCTGGCATGTTTGCTAAGAAAAAGTCTCAATAAAGTCAATTCCTCCAGTCTGTGTATAACCTTTTGCAACTAATCTTGCTTTATATCTCTCAATCGGGCCATTTGACTTTCTATTTATTTTAAAAACCCAATTGCAAACAATAGGTATCTTGCCTTTTGGTAAAAGTACCAATGACCAAGTGTTAGTAGTATGTAGGGCATCTAGTTCACTTTGCATTGCTTGTTGCCATTCTAAGGATTTAGCAGCTTCTTTGTATGTATCCGGTTCATTGTCCTTGTCTACTGAATCAGTGAAAGTCTTGTATCCTTCTGAAATATTGTTGTAAGAAACTACATTTTGGATCAAATAAAGAGTAGAATGACTAGCAATCAGATTGTGTTGATAATATTTTAGATAAGCAGGAGCAGTCCTAGTTCTTGATAATCTCCTAACTGTTTTCCCAGGCTGTATGTCATTTTGAATAGGATCTTGTAGGTGTGTATGCTGAATAACTGTGTGATCATCCTGGTGTATGGGGTGAACAAGACACCCCCCCCCCTCTCAGTGATTTCCTCATATAAGTCTGGACAAGATGCAGTAGGTATGACCATATTAGGATATATGGTAGATTGCTGAGCAAAAGGGAACTCAAATTCATGGAACACCACATCCCTAGGAACAAGTATCTGTCTGGTATCCACATCAAGGACTATGTATCCTTTTGTACGAGCAGCATTTCCTAAATACACACACTTTATACTCCTTGCTTCAAACTTGCCCCTGCCTTGCACATTAGTACGAAGAAAAACTAGACAACCAAAAACTTTCAAAGTATGATAAAGAGGAGAATTGTTATGAAACACATAATAGGGAGATTTATTCTTCAAAAGGGGTGTAGGAGTGATATTTACTAAATATTCTGCATGTTGTAATCAGAAACCCCAATAAACCATCGGTATATTGGCATGAAACTTTGAAGCCCTAGCAATGGCTATGAAATGTTGATGCTTAATCTCAATAACTTCATTTTGTTGAGGGGTGTGCACACAGGAGGTCTCATGTATGATGCCTCTCTCACAATACTATTGTGTTAATTGAAATTCCAAAGCATTATCAGACCTTATGGTTCTGATGTGTCTGTTAAACTGAGTATGAACCCATTCATAAAAGTTTTTAAGTAAAGTTTTAGTGTCTGATTTAGTTTTCATAATAAAACACCCACAAGTATCTACTAAAATCATCCACAGTAGACAAGAATTATAATTAACCATTATGAGTGCAATGCCTATTCCCTATATATCAATATGAATAAAATCAAACACATTTGCACTAGTAGAAATACTGGTAGGAAAACTCAACTTCTTTTATTTCGCCACAAGGCATACATGACATTCATTGTTAGAAGGTAAAACAACATTGGGTACATCTAAATGTTTGATGATTTTCAATCTGAGTTGACAAATAACCTAACCTATAATGCCATAACAAAAATTAGACAAAGTATTGCAAACTAAAGAATCAGCATCATGTGAGGATGGTTTAGCTTTCAGAATATACAGCCCTCTAACGAGGTCAGCTGTACCAATCAACTTCTGTGTGATTGTATCCTGTATCACATAGCCAACATCATTAAACAATAAAAAATAAGAAGTACTAGCAATAAGCCTTCTGACAAATAACAAATTGTATGAGAAAGCAGGCACACGCAATACATTTTTTAGAGTTGGGTGACCATTCAAAATAACTTCACCAACATGTGAAACTATAACATCATCACCATTTGGTAAATTTGTTAGGAAAACAACGCGGAAACGCAGCGGAATTCAAAATTTTGATTTCCTTTTCCCAAGATCGACTTCGTTTAAGCAACAAGCATAAAAGAATAGTAGACGGTGATTACCTTGCTTGATCTAAAAGATCGACGCTTTGACCGTCTAAGGAGAGTAGTGGTGCACGGAGCAGCCCAAGCGTTCGGCCTCTACCGCTAGTCCACACGAACAACCCGCTGAATCCACCATTGGATTACTACTAGAAAAATCTGGTTGCTAGACCGGCCTTTTCTCTCTCTCAAATCTCTCTTTAAGAAGCTCTCTATTTTCACAATAACTATTAGCTCTTAGAATTGTGTTGTATAAAAGAGCTAGCCAACCCTTTTCTTATATAGGATGAGTGGCGCCACTTATGTCTCCCAATCTGATTGGGATAAGCTTCCTAGTAGATAGAGGAGAAAGAAAAAATTTTCCTAATAAAATAAAGAAAATCCTTTTGATTGATTTATCTCATTAATATTCAATATCTTATATTAAATATTTTTCCTAAGATATATATTGACAATATCTTATATTGAATATATCTATATCTTATTACCATAAATCTATTTTTCCAAAATCAATTAATATCCAATATTAATATTATGGTAATCATATTAATTAAATTGCACAACTCAAATGTATCATATACACTTGTAAATGGCGCCACCTTTAGCCAAAGATTTGGCAACCGGAATATTCTTTAATTAATATAATGCTATGATTAATTAATTTGCAAAATACATGTATATCATATACATACATATTTCGAAATATATGTGTCAATATACATATTTAATTAATCATCATAATTAAAATCTTGTATTGAATTTATTCATAATAAATAAATACCACCATATTAATTTACCACTATAACATTTATAGTATGAGATAAATTCTTTCCTTATTTGGTCACCAACTATAACCGCATTTTAATCCGACTCGATGTTCATATGTGTGTGGCCCGATAGGCTTCCAAATATGTTAGCCGTAGGCACAAAGTGCAAATTACGAAAATGCCCTTCATACGTAACGATCACGGGATAGCATCTAGCAACACACCGCGACCCTCAATCATCATAAGAGTCAAATGCAAAGACTACTACCTTTCATGTGAAACAGTTACCGTGCAAATAGAATCATATCGCTTTAATAATATCCATACGATCGTATCTCGAGTGTCAATACATTAACGATCGTATCTTATAATCTAGATATCATGCTCTCTCAGAATAACACATTTACTCCTACTTTGCAAAGATTCACGAGGGCTAGACATTCCTTATAAGAAGGTCATTTCAGATATTCAATCCCAATCATAGGATACGCGATTCCCGGATGAACTAACATGTATACTCCGCATTCTTTAGTATCACACCCAATCACTACTGCATGATCGCCCCGTGGATAGGGGAAATCTCAATAGTGTCAAAGCATGACAATCCATACCATGATGCCATGAAGACTCCGGTCATAAGGATAATTACACAACTGCCACATAGTGCGACACTTAATGTAAGTGGGTCAGTCCAACGTATGCATTCTCTAATACACCACAACGTACATTCCAAGTGTCTTTACACTTCGATAGACGATATATGTCCCTGCCCTTAAAGACAGAAGACATCTAATACGTGCTAGCCTGTTTGTACTATCAATGCCCTATTTAATAGTACATAAGCCTAATGACATTTAAGTATCAAACTTATTAAAGTGATTAGAGATCTCATCAACCATAATCGCCTATCATGGTTTCTCTATCACAGTTTAATACTAAGGACGTTATCATATAACAATTCATAATTGGTTCTTTAAAAGAATAAATATATGACAACAGAAAAGCCATTTAATATATGTATAAACATAAAGAAATAGTAGAAATGATCCGACCCGGTCGGATCCGGTCCAACCCGATTGGGTTTAGGACACTCTTTCAACAAAATTAACACTTAGATTCTTAACAGACACAAAATTACTCATTTTTTCACATTGGAAAACACATGATCTGTGGCACCAGAATCAACTATCCAGTCATAAGAATTACCTGACTTGTCATCATTCAGGAATCAAACAATAGCAGTCATGACAGTGGGGTGTTGGGGCTGTGAAATTACAGGATCCGCGTCTTGAATATGAACATTCTTTAGCATGCTCATGATGTGGTCATACTGAGATCTGGTCATGGTGTTAGCACTAGATGTTTCAAGCACTGGTGCATTAGAATGATCAGAATTGCTAACATATGTGGAATATTTTGCAAATTGATAGAATTCAGAAGAAAAAAAAACCAGATTCAAAACCAACATTGTTGGCCATGCGTGCACCTCTGCCTCTACCCTACCTCTAGAACCATTAGGTTAGCCATATTTTTTATAACACCTTTCTACTGTATGACATTCTTTCCCACAGTAGGAGCACTGCATCTTCTTGCCATTATTCTCGAAATTTCCTCTCGATATGCCCCTGCCAACCGCATTGTTATTAGCTTGTCCTATATATTGCCCATTTCTCTGGAAATCTTGTGTAGTCCTCTGCAAGTTTGCATTACATTCAAAGCTACACTTTCACATGTTGTTGAAAAATATGTAATCTGAGTTTCATGTTGTATAGCCATTGAAAAAGCAGTGGCAACATTAGAAAGGGGCTTGGACATGAGTATCTTTGACTTGAAATTACTATAACTCTCATTCAAACCCTTGACAAACCTTATCACTTAATCAGTCTCATTATAACCCATTTAAATCTCCAATGCATGACAAGTACATGGAGGAAGAGGCCTAACCACCAAGAACTGATCCCACAATGCCTTTAACTTTGTAAAATACTCTGTAACCTTTAAGGCACCTTGTTTGGTGTTATATATCTTCATCAAGATAAGAAAGTCTATAGACACTATCAGATCAAAACCTCTTATTCAAATCATCCCCGACTTCTTCAGCAGTTATTAACCAAAACACACTTTGATAAATTGCAGGATCAACCGAGTTTTATATCCAAGTAATAACAATATCATTACATTGGCACCATGCCTCAAAATTTGCATCATTATCAGGTGGTTTAGGCAACGTACCATCAACAAATTTTACCTTTCCTTTCGTGGAAAGCACCATTCCAATTGCCCTTCCACTGATGATAATTATGTGCACCCTTCAGGACTGGTTGCGGCAACGCGATGGATGTGTTCTCTGTTGGATGAATATAGTATGGATCCCTGACACCTTGTGCTGCCATGTGAATCCAAGAACAAACAAGAGGACAAAAATTTGTGAAGAATAAAGTACGCAAACTCCAGAAAAAAGTTAGTAATCAGAAGCCAAATAACTCTGATACCATGTTAAAATTAGTGATAACGCTGCTAAAAAGAATCAAGAATACAGTGGAACTGAATTAGAAACAAGAACAATCGAAATCTTCATTGCTCATTCAAATCAAAATTTAGGCGGCAAAATTTATTACAATGATGAAGATGAAGTTTCATCAATATAGGAGTAAATTGGGATATCTGATCTAACTCTGATGTGTTTGTGAGCTTATATAGAGTGTACAACAACCTAATTGCTCAATAACCAACTCCTAAATGATTCCTAACTAATTAACCGTCTCTCTTGTCAGTGTTCAATGAAATGCTCAAGTGAGCAATCAATCTTCACTTATGTTCCTTCTTGTATCTTCAACGAATGAGAAGTGAAGTTTGTGCACAAATCGAAAGAAGACAACCGAGTGATTGAACGTCTTGCTACTATTGGTCGTTCTTTTAATTTTGGAATTCACATTTTGGATATTTCATCTCCAACACATGAGAAAAAAAATTGTGTTTTTCTCTCTCTCTCTCTCTCTCTCTCTCTCTCTCTCTCTCTCTCTCTCTCTCTAATATATATATATATATATATATATATATATATATATACTTACTAGCTTCGTCCCACAAAAATTGTTCACATTTGGAAAAAAAAATTGTCCCATAAAATGTGTCCATTTAGAAAACCAATACATCATTTAATGCTCTTTTCCAAACATACCTCTTGCCTAACATTTATTGTTGTATGTTTATTTCATATTCCAAAACAAGCATTAATTATAATATAGGAGTATATATGTCTATTAGTACTAAAACACAACACATTAATTGAGTTTCTTAATATACGTGAATAGTAAAATGTAGATATTTTTTATGAGACGGAGTCACATAGATAATGTGTGTGTGTGTGTGTATATATATATATATATATATATATATATATATATATATATATATATATATATATATATATATATATCGGTGATGCATTTATTTGGTACAAAGAAAAGTAGGTCTTAACTCTCCCAAATGCATTTTCCACCGTCTTAAAGACATCAACAACAAAAAGTAGCACTATTAAATACCAGTATTTATTATCATCAAAATATCCGCATGAAATTTGGAGCATTATTATTGACATCACATTGTATCTATTATAACACCACATTTTGAACTAAGTCCCAATTTACAGAGATAAAAAATGAACATTCGACCTTTGCGAAGTTGTATGTTGAATTTGCGAAGAATAGAGTACTCAAACTCAAGAAAAAAATGAGTAATCAGAAGCCAGATAACTCTGATACCATGTTAAAATTAGTTATAGCACTGCTAAAAAGAATCAAGAATACACTGGAACTGAATTAGAAACAAGAACAATCGAAATCTTCATTGCTCATTCAAAACAGAATTTAGGCGGGAAAATTTATTACAATGATGAATATGAAGTTTCATCAATATAGGAGTAAATTGGAATATCTTATCTAACTCTGATGTGTTTGTGAGCTTATATAGAGTGTACAACAACCTAATTGCTCAATAACCAACTCCTAACTGATTCCTAACAAATTAACCGTCTCTCTTGTCCGTGTTCGATGAAATGCTCAAGTGAGCAATGAACCTTCACTTATGTTCCTTCTTGTATCTTCAACAAATGAGAAGTGAAGTTTGTGCACAATTCGAGAGAAGAAAACCGAGTGATTGAACGTCTTGCTACTATTGGTCAAAATTTTAATTTTGGAATTCACATTTTGGATACTCCATCTCTGAGGAAGATCCTAAAGATTTACCTACGAAAAAATAAAATAGTCCAACACATGAGAGAAAAAAATTGTGTCCATTTAGAAAACCAATACATCATATAATGCTCTTTTTCCAAACATACCTCTTGCCTAACATTTATTGTTGTATGTTCATTTCATATTCCAAAACAAGCATTAATTATAATATAGGAGTATATATGTCTATTACTAGTAAAACACAACACATTAATTGAGTTTCTTAATATGCGTGAATAGTAAAATATAGATATTTTTTATGAGACGGAGTCACATAGTAGTGTATATATATGTGTGTGTGTGTGTGTGTGTGTGATGCATTTATTTGGTACAAAGAAAAGTAGGTCTTAACCCTCCCAAATGCAATTTTCCACCGTCTTAAAGACATCAACAACAAAAAGTAGCACTATTAAATACCAGTATTTATTATCATCAAAATATCCGCATGAAATTTGAGCATTATTATTGACATCACATTGGATCTATTATAACACCACATTTTGAACTAAGTCCCAATTTACAGAGATAAAAAACGAACATTCGACCATTGCGGAGTTTTATGTTGAATTTAATTCAACAGTCCGGGTGTCAATATATTACCCTAAAAGTATGTTAGTTGTGGTGTCAATAACAATTTTCAATTTTTTATCTTGTAACCCTTGTATAGAAGTTTTACTCGGTGATATACATTAGATTCGCACTTTTTCATTCTATTTCGTATAGTAGAAATGTATATTTTGAAATAGACTAAAAATGAAAAAGACTTACATATGTAGTAGTATTATTCTTTCCCCTATCCGGAAATGATGAGGTACTACTATTACGAGGGATATATGAAAATATTATGAGTCACCCTATAAGAAAATACATGGTTTAAATCGATAAAGAAATTATACATTACATATCTCTCCACATATACAAACACCATGTGAGGTAACCAAATAGGGGCTCCACCCAGTTAACTTAATTGGTAACTAAGTATGGCTCTAGGATTTTCGTGATGGAGGTCAGAAATTTATTAAATTTTTGTTTCTTAAACATTTGTTTTTATATTTAGTTGCATACAAAATATTATGAGTCAATCAAAACACACAAATAATTGATTAAAATGCAAAAATAAACGTTCTAAATAAATATAAAAAAATACAAAAATAAATGGATCAATTTTATTTCATGTACATTTTATAAAACTTACTTCGGTACGATAAGATTGGATACTTAATTCCGAAACAATTTCGTTACGGATTCGCTACACAATCACTATGTATTTTTCCACCAATAATATAATCATAATGTTATCATTTGGAAACACATATTCAAAGACGGAGCACACCTTTCCTATCCGGGTATTTCTTCTCTAATCACTCTATTTACACAAAGATACACGTGGATAATTCTAAACCATACCGTTTGAATTTGAATTGAAACTGTGTGATCCAAATTCATCCATATGTTTTATTCTTTAAATAGACTCATCATAAAAAAAACTTTCCTACCCTGCACGGGTAATTCTTTCCAAGTTTCCCTTCAAATTCTTCATACAATTGGATGGGATCGCTAGATTTAAAACATGGTAGGACCTCTCTTGCATTGATAATTATTGATGAAAGAAAAGCTATTTTTTCTCAAAATATGTGGTACAGGCGGGGGTTACAAGTTACTATCTCAATTAAATACATAGCAATAACGACAAATGTGACCTTTTTAGATTAATTAATTATAAAATAAGGAAAAGTTGAAGAAATATGTCTGAAAAGATAAACCTTGGAAAATATGTCTGAAAAGTAAACATTTGTAAAATATGTCTGTTTCTGTCGCACGAGGACCGCACGCGTGCCGCATGAGTGACGCACGAGCACGCGCGCGCGTGAGAGCGCGTAGTGAAATAAGTGCGCGCGCGTAAGTCGAGCGTATTTTTTTCAAACTTTTACTTTTCGAACATATTTCTTCAAGTTTCCCTAAAATAAAATACTACACAACGTAGCTTTCACATCATTTATTAGTCCTCCTCCACTATCTTTTTTAATTTTATTTTTATAAGTCACTATTTTTTAATGGCCTGTATATTCACTCCTTTGTGATTGGCTGTATTTACGTTTGACCAATTCATTCGGTTTTGTTGATCTTTATATAAAAATTCATTATCTTCCCAAACAAGTGATTATCATTAGCTATTCCATCTTAAATTATTGTTATTTGCCGATCAAAGTTGAAAGGTTTAGAAAGAAAAAATTCATAAGGGAATTTTTATTTTTTTTTTTGGATTCCGGAATGTAAATCCATGTAGCATTTTTTTTTTGTTTAATGATGTAAATTCATTTAAATAATCAATGAAGCATTTATTATATTTTCTTCATTTTATCATTTATTTATTATTTACTCATTCACTTTTCACTTTGTATTAATAACAGTCAAAGTTATTATAGATTTTTGTATCAAAATTAATAATATGTATCAAATTTAACCAACTTTGAAAAACCCAAATGGACTTTTACATTTTGACAACTTATATTATAACACAATCACTATGATCTTTCGTCTTATGTATTGTCTCCTATTAATATTATATGAAATAACCAATGACGCATCGGTCTAATGGTTTCATTAGGTCATATCCTGGTAAAAGACCGTTCGAGCCCTGCTTGGACCAAGTGTGTGTGAACCTTTGTATCCGAAAAAAATATATATATAATTTTTTATCTATTGACGTACATAATGGATTTACGTTTCAATAATAAATATTGTTTAATCAGCATGGTGATAAACACTCATTTAAACAGGCACTTGTCTTGAAGTCTAAAAAACATGTTGATCATTTATCATTATGTAAGTGTATTTTAGTGCTACATATGAATGTCATGTTGTTTTATGCTATATGATGAATATTCCTTCATATATGTGCAAAATAAACCATTGAACATTTCTTTAGAAGTTACAAAGAAATACTCTATAAGAGGTCTTTAAAATCAACACTAAATTCATCATTGTCCTTAAACCACACCAGTACATTCTTTTTTAAAATTTTGTTGTGATGTCCAGATAGATTTAGCGTGGTGCCCTTAAATGCCCCAAATCTATAAATGTTATGGCATTAATAACTGATTAAGGGCGTTTTTGTCCTTTGGAGGGAAAGTTCACTGGCCTTGCGGTAGCACACTACTGGGGCTACTGTAGGCTCAAGGCCATCAAAGCCCAAATTTACAAAGTCATGGTTCATAATCACGTTCTCAAGAACCCTAGCCATCGTTTCTTCGTTTCATGAACCTTAAACCATATCTAATCTTGATCCATTTCACCTTCTAATTGCAACTTGTTGGTCCCTTGGAAAGGCTAACACAAGTTTAGAGGGGGCAGGGGGTGAATAAACTTGTCACCAAAAATTTTCCCGAACTGGAATTACCCAAGGAACTGAGTTTCTCCGAAACTCAAACTGATGCTTAGTTCAGTTTTGTTCCTGTCCCTTAACTTGTGCGGAGTTCAGCTAACTCAACTAAGTAAAAGTCAATACTGACTTATTCTTAGTCCAGTTAACTGGCAGCGGATAAAACTAGCCTTTAGATATCAAACAGTTTGTTGACTTGGATTTAACACGAGAACTAGATAATTATAACTGATATGAAGTAAGTAAATGCGTAAAATAAATAAACAAGAAAAATAGAGGTTCCAGGTGGTGTAATCCTATACGTCCTCTCTTCCCCTGTGATGCGGAGGAAAATTCCACTAGAACTTCTTTGAGATGGCCCGGTTACAAAAAGTTCTAAACTGATAGTCCTTGACTAATCCCTAGCTTCACTATCTAAACACTTGTAGAACAGGTAGGATTGCTGCTCTTCAACTGTTTGAAACACTGGTCCTTGAAGGGTAGAATTTCCTCTTCACCAGCTCATCACAACCACAGACTTCCTGACTGCACTCAACTGTCCTTCACACCTTCTTGGTGTTTCACAGTCTAGACCTTTGATGAAATCAAAGTTGAGACCTGAATCAATAACTATGATTCAATTGTGATTTGAGCTTTTCTTCTGGATAATTAAATTTTGCACGACTCTATATTTCTTCAAGTGATAGATTCTTGATTTTGCTTGAATGTGCTTGGATACTTGAAGAAATTTCTTGATCTTGCAATTAAGTACATAGCAGGAATTCTTTCGAAATTGGCTTTCCCCCTTAATTAGATCTTTTAATTAAATATGTTTTTAATTCCTCCTGCTCACCCCCTTTTTTTGTTATAGTAGAAGTAGTCTATTTATAGGGGTTCATTACTCCTGCTCGAATCTTGTAACGGCTATATTTTGTGACCGTTCTGCTGTGTCAGTATTTCATCCAATAAGATTGCTCCCTTTATAACGTTCGACTGTACTATCATCTTGTTGGATGACTGACATATAAAACTGAGTTTCCTTATCAGTTTTATACTGAGATTATCACTTGTCAGTTTCTTGACTGACTTGGAGCATTAACTGTGATTTTATTCTTCTTCAAATATCAGTACTCCAGTTTTTCATCTAATTATCATTGACTTAATCAGAGTACACCATGACTCATTATCATCTAAGAATTCATTGTCCTTATGATTCTTAGATTTTCATACAAGATCCATAAAGTCAGTTCAGGTCACCACAATCTTGCCTGAAGTCTAACTTTACAGTCTCGACATAGTCTTCATAACTGAGTTTGAGCCCTCAGTTCTTCAATCTTCTATAACTGAGTTTGTGACCCTCAGTTCTTCAGTCTTCTAGATAAGCCAACTGAGTCTGTGTCCCTCAGCGAACTTACCTTCTTCAGTTTTCATGTTGGTGTGCTCCGTTTTTCAGTTTCTTATTGAATCTCAGTTTAACTAAATCTCAGTTTCTTATTTTCTCAGTTCACGGCCTAGAACTATTACAGTGCTTGTCTGACTTAATCTATACAAATATCAGACTCTGTAAAATCCTATACATTAATATCTAGCTAGACATCTTTTTGCTTTGCACTGTAACAGCTAGTTATGACACTTCATCAATGGGGTTAAAAATAATAACTGATTAAGCGATGAATCATCATCAAAACATAAATTTTATTTCCAACACAACTAATCAAGGCCAAGTGATTCTCTATGAAAAGGGAAACGACCTAATTGGATGTCATCTTTTAGTTGGGTACTTCGATTCTTTATCGTTTTAGCACCATTTTCATAGTAATGTTCATTTTCTTGGGGTTTCTTCAGATTCAAAAAAGATAGTTTTTGAGCCTACACTGTAGATCCAACCCTTAGAAGGTAAGGATACTCATAATCGATCGGTTAATTTAGGCATGTTTTCACAGTTTCTGTTATAATTTTGCATCTTATTTTCCCATTAAAAGTCATTATGCCTGAGATTTTTGGGTCCTCACTGGATCACCGGGAGATTAAGGGTGAGATTCTGAGTGTCTTTTGGTTCCCAACTCATCGAAACATCTTCCTTCAGCCCACACGATGGTCCAAATATAGTCCATTACCTCACTCGCGTTTCAATTCCTGATAGCCGCCGTTGAAAACAAATCATTACAATAAACATGTCAATTCCTCACAAACTCATCCTTAAAATAATTTTGAAATTGGTAATTAATTAAAAAATAAAAATAAAAAATAAAAAAAAAAAAAAAACATTTCATTCCAGGTCAAAATTCTTCGTATCTGTATGGAAATAGTGTTCTATAATAAAATTGTCCCAACAAAGTGACACAAAACACTTTTATATCATTGATCTTTATGCTGCCTATGAAAATCAAAGGTCCACATCGTAATCAACGATTTAAAAATATTGTACATTTTGTTGTAGCTATTTTATTGTGCCAATATCACTGCTTTTCTTCGTATACATGCATGATTGAGGTATGGTGGTTAGCATACATAAGACCAGTATACTTAAAACACAGTCCATTAAAACGTGCATGTTTTCTGAATATGTTTTTTTTTTTTTTTCTTTTTAAATATGTCTCGATGCATTGTACTCCCTTGCACTTATTGGTCATACACTTATGATGTAAGAAACCAATAATTAAAATATATATATATATATATATATATATATATATATATATATATATATAGACACACACTTGACATCTATCTCTCTTAAAATACTCGATATTTTGTTCAATTGTACATTTTTTTTAAAGCAGTTCTTATACATTCTTAGTTTGGGAACTGTTATTGCTTTTGATTTTCCAAAACGCCATATATCTTTCGAACTAATACATATTTAGTACTGTTTGTTTAGTTCTTTATTTGATAGTTATTTTTATACGAATCACTATTTGTTTAGTTCTTTATTTGATAGTTATTTTTATAAAAACAGAAGTTAGAGAGCTCTTAAATTTTGATATGGTCAAAAATAAATTTTCGTTGAATTACCATCTCTCCCAAAGTTTAAACTGATGGGAAGGTTGATAATTAACGTTATATCTCAAAATGTTGCCCTTCAAGTGTGGGCATATAAGAAGGGAGAAAGACTCGTTGAATCTGTGACCTCCTGCTCTGATACCATGTTGGATTGCCACATCTCTCAAAAACTTAAACTGATAGTGAGGTAGATAATTAACATTATAACTCAATATATTACCGATCAATAAAATTTTCCGAACAATGTTAATAATTACTTGGTCAATCATTGTCGAGGATAATATAGTTTGAATATTTTTTTCACTTTAAATATTATTATTTTCATATTTATCTTATAGTGACTTATTGACTAAATTACAGAACCCTATATATTTGTACTCTCTCCATTCAGTTGAATCAATGAAAACACAATATAATTTGAATTATGATATGGTATCAGAGCATCTCAATTTTCTCTCTCTCGTTATATCATTTCTTCCTTAAACCTTAACCCTTTTTCTTTCCAAAAATAAAACACAGCCTGCTTCTCCGGCAACCATGGCTGCCGCTAACACCTTCTCCGGTGCAGCCTCGGATGTCCCCCAGCCTGACTGCCATGGTAAACACCTCCTGCTATCCGACGTCCTCAAACCAGCAATTACGTTCTGCAATCCCCCCACAGCCTCCCTCCGGAAACTACGTTCGCATCTACCGTCTTCTCAGGAAAATCAGCCCCGGCTACTCTATCTAATGCATCTTGGCTTCTTCGAACCTCCCCCTCGCCGTCTGCCCTCTCAGCAGCCTCCCTAAATCACCATAACCCGCCGGTAGTCCGACGGCTTTCTATACTTCTTCGCCGGCGACTGATGCAAATCCCCCCCCATAGCAGCACCTTGTATCGACAGTCTCCCTTAGCCAATTCTACCATCTTGCCGGCTTCCAATTCCCCAAACAGCAACTCTAGCTTACGCTTACTCCAGGCCGGGGATGAGCCCGGAACTCTCGTCACCCAAGTCCCTTCTACGCCGGCCTCTCTTATGGTGTATCGTCCTCCATGTGCCAATTTTGTTCCACAAAAAGCCATACGGCCCAATTCTTTCCTCTTCGTTACACGTACCCCCATCAGCCGGTCCCTCATGCTCCTCCACCCCGGCTGCCTCAAGCATATGCAGCTTACACACATGTCGGCCCTGATTGGATTATGGATACATGGGCTACTCACCATCTTACTCATGACCTCCGAAATCACAACCTATCATCTGCTCCTTATGATGGACCCGACAAAGTGCATGTAGGCGATGATACAGATTTACCTATTAATCATTACGGCTCTTCTTCTATTTCTTCCCACTCTCAGAAGTTTTATTTATCTAATGTTCTTGTTACCCATTCCCTTACCTGCAACCTCTTGTATGTGCATAAGTTTGCCTGTGACAACTCCGTATACTTTGAATTTCATGGCTCCTCCTTCCTCGTAAAATATTACTCCGGTCATGTCCGTCTTAGGTGATTTGTCAAAAGATGGCCTTTATCACTTCTCCACTCCGCTTCACTAACCATATGCCCCTCCTCAAGCTCTTGCCTCCTCTCTCACCTCCATCACCACGTGGCATCAGCATCTCGGTCATTGCTCCTACTTACTGCTGCATTAAGCCTTAAAAGGTCTTTATACTCATTCTTCTTTTAAAGCACCTCCTGTTGTGTGTGCCTCGTGTTAGCTAGCTAAGAGTCACTGTTTCATGTTATACACTTCTGATTTCACCTTTATTGCTCCTTTGGACCTAATTTACTCTGATGTTTGGGGCCAATGTTCTGAACCCTCAATCTATGGCTCTCGTTACTATGTCAGCATTCTGGATGACTTTACAAAACACTTATGGCTTTATCCCTTGAAAACAAATCTAATGTTGAAACGATCTTTCCTAACTTTCTTGTCTTGATTGAACGCCAATTTAATACCAAGGTCAAATCTATCCTAACTGACTGGGGTTGTGAGTATCGTCGCGTTTCCACTCTTCTTTCCTCTCTTGACATCCGTAATCGTCTTTCATGTCCTCATACCCACGAACAAGTTGGTGCCATTGAGCGCCGCCACCGTCAAATTGTCGAGGTCGGCCTTTCTCTTCTTGCCCAATCCAACCTTCCTCCTCCTTATTGGGAAGATACCTTTATCAATGCCACTTATATCATCAATCGTCTTCTGACCAATGTTCTTCCTGATAAGTCTTCTTACAAAATGGTCCACCATCGGCCCCCTGACTATAATTTCCTCCGTCCTTACAACCATCACATGACAGACTTCTGCTCGAATATATGCATCTTTCTCGGCTATAGCCTTTCCCACCATGGTTATAAATGTCTTGAACTTGCCTCTGGCCGTACCTATATTGCTCTCCACGTTGTTTTCAATGAATCAGTCTTCCCATATACGCCTTCTTCATCCAAGCCTACACTTGATAATCTCACTGTACCGCTTCCTACCTTCCTGCCTGCACCTCCAAAAATTCCACCTCTCATGCCGGTCACTTCCAACCTGGCCCCACCCCCTGCGTCTCCCCTCCCGAGCCTTCGCCACCCACCTCTTATGCGTCCAATTCAGCCTCGGCCTCTCAAGCCTCGTCTCTTGACCAACATGCTCCCACTCATACCATGGTTACTCGAACCAAAACCAATTCTCTCAAACCTATCTCTCGGAATGACTTTATCCGTTATCCACTTTCTAAAGCCATTGTTGCTTCTACGACTCCTTAGACCCTACTTCCTATATTGAAGCCTCTAAACACCCTAATTCTATGAGAGATAAAATTGATGCGTTGTTGCGTAACCATACCTGGGATCTTGTGCCTCTGCATCCTCGTATGAATATTGTTGGAAATAAATGGGTTTATCGCACTAAACATCATGCAGATGGCCATTTTGAGCGTCACAAGGCTCACCTTGTGGCCAAGGGTTTTCATCAGACCGAAGGGGTTGATTTCACTGACACATATAGTCCGGTTGTTAAACAGATCACTATTCGTCTTCTTTTGTCACTTGCCGTTTCGCAGGATTGGTCTCTTCGCCAGGTGGATATTCATAATGCTTTCCTCCATGGGCATTTATATGTTTATATGTAGCAGCCACATGGATTAGTTCACCCTGGTTATCCAGACTATGTTTGCCGTCTTCGCCGCAACCTTTATAGCCTTCGTCAGGACCCACGTGCTTGGTTCTCTCGCTTCACCGATGTTTTGACTCAATTTGGCTTTGTCGGCTCAAAAGCCGACACCTCATTACATATTTATTCTCGTGATGGTGCTCGTGTTTATATTCTGATTTATGTGGATGATATTATTTTACTGGCTCATCGTCTTCTTTTGTTCAGCAGGTTAT
The DNA here is from genome assembly GCA_036785695.1 of Gentiana straminea. Classification (NCBI taxonomy): domain Eukaryota; kingdom Viridiplantae; phylum Streptophyta; class Magnoliopsida; order Gentianales; family Gentianaceae; genus Gentiana; species Gentiana straminea. The sequence continues at coordinate 6,083,490 of JAVUPR010000048.1, read as the reverse complement.
ATCTTATCTTGGTCGGCACTTTCTGGTTAAAGACCTTGGTTCTATGTCCTATTTTCTAGGCATTGAGGTACTTCCTACCTCCGACGGGCTATTTCTCACTCAGGACAAGTATATCTTTCAGCTTCTGAAGCGTGCCTCTCTGGAAAATTCCAAGCTTTGCCAGACATCTATGTTGGCATCTACGTGTCTTTCACTTGACGACGGCCCTCCCTACGCCAATCCGTCATTTACCACACTATTGTTGGCGGTCCATGTAGCTACAAGGATGAGCAATGCTAGCTTATTATATTATCATGAAAGCTGAAAAATGTTCACTTAATTAATGGAGAGCCGTAGTCAGGTACATGCCCTAGTGGTTTGCCACTAGGGCCTAACCAAGGCTCCAGTAGGGAGACTCAGGTTCAAACCCCGCTTGGGACATAATTTAATTTAGGATTGAGAGCCCATGTAGCTACAAGATGAGCAATGCTAGCTTATTTGTATTAGTGAATCAAACGTCGTGGGACGGTGCTACTTGAGCCATAAACAATAAAATAACTAATTCGGTTTATTAGTCTCGTTTGGTCTAAAATAGTTAACTCAATTAAGTTATTAATTTACGTCTCTACCTTATATCGTAGTATTTTCTCTCTCGTTTTCTTAATGTGGGACATTACAAGATATTCATCAAATGTGAATATATAAGTAATATATATTTTTATATATATATGACACCTTTGCTCATATAAACTAATATCACGTGAATTATAATTTTTCCGGAAAGTATAAATTATCTAAATTATAAAACTGTTGAAAATAATAATAATAATAATAATCAACGCAATAATGAAGCTCAACAATTTTAGCTTCAGTGTGGGATGACTTGAAATTATGTTTGTAGTCATATCCACCTCAAGGACAATAATACAAACATGATAAAGATTTTTTGCTACGACATATATAACTGCTGATATCATAATAAAATATTGAAAGTGTTTTATTTTTTTTTAGTAGTGTTAGTGTCATAAATACTCGGCGGCCTAACAAATATCACGATATAATATGATAATGAGACATTTCACGGTTGCATCTATCTCTATATATAGATATAGAAAGTGGTCCGCTGCCATCAATGACGTAGCCATTAATTTATGTTTGGTGTGCTAGCAGTAAACTATATATGTGTGGTCGGGTGGCCAGAGTAAGAAGACGGAATGTGTTGCCAGTGTTGGATTGATATATATATATATATATATGGGAAAGGGGCCAGAATGACAAGTAATGTCATAAATTGGGATTGAATGACAACTTTCATATTGTGTGATTAAAAATGTCAAATTTAAAATAAATGGACCGAAATACCAAATTTTTTTTTTGGAAAAATTGGAGTAAATGTCTTGGCATAAATTGTGGAAAGTGGATCTGACATATCAATTTATTCAATGTAGTTACACAGTAATATAAAAAGAAATAGTAACAAATCATAAAATATAGTTACAAGAAAAAAAATGTATTAAGAGAAGAAAAAATATAGTAACATATAAAAAGAAGTAGTTACAACCAATTAAATAAAGGTACAATAAAAAAGATGTTCCCTTCAAAAACAAAAAAAAACAACAAAAAAAAAAAAAGATGTAGGAACACTCGAAAAAGAAGTAGTAACAGCCAATAGATTAGTTATAGCTACAGTCAAAAAATATAGTAACATTGAAAAAATAGTAGTAACAACCGATAAAACAGATGTAGTTACAGCAAGAAAATGTAGTAACACTGACATTGAAAATATAGGTTGAGTAATTTTGCATCAAAAATATAGATAAAGTAAGCATTTTGTTTTACATTAATATAAAAAATAGTTAGTGATAATTGATATATAAATAATGGAGAATTGATTGACGGTTATAATAAATGATGAATGAGTATTAAACACATTGACCGGTTACAATAAAATAACGATTTTTTAACAACAAAAAAAACTACATCGTTTAATATTAAAAAATTCTTCGGATCTCGGTGGGATCGCGTCTGCTCGGAGTACACAGATCCTCCCCTGAGCAACGTAATTCTTTATTTCTTCAATGTTATCTCCCTTTTCTTGCCTATATAAACAACAAGCAAGCAAGCACCACAAAACATGAAACACAACCCCCCTTCTTAAGGCAAAATATAGATTTCATATCCACACACACCATAGTATTTTCTTTTATCTTTCTCAAAAGAACATTCAAGATGGTCATGCAAAAGGGTAGATTCTCCACATCCTTAAACGCAAAACTACTTGGTTTAGGACACGAAACAACGATAATCTTAGCACATGGTTATGGAGGCGACCAAACAGTTTGGGACAAGGTAACATCTTCTTTGAGCAAGGTTTTTCAGGTACTGGTTTTCGACTGGTGTTTCTCTGGTGCTGTGGACAAAGATCTGAACCTTTTTGATGCTGAGAAGTATGGGTGTTATGAAGCTTTTGCTGATGATTTGATAGCTTTAATGGAGGAAATGGACTTGAAAGATGCTGTCTTTGTGGGGCATTCTATGTCTGGGATGATTGGTTGTATTGCTTCTGTAAAAAGGCCTTGCCTTTTTAAGAGCCTTGTTCTTGTTGCTGCTTCTCCCATGTACTTGAGGTATGTGTTTTCCTTTTCTTTTTTCTTTTTTAACTTTTTTTTTTTTATAGTGTTGCAACAAAATGACACGATATATTTTTACTCCTTTTGTTGAAGATGTTATTTAATCTATATACACCGGAAACTTGATATTGTTTCACCACCATATTAAGATATGAACTTCCATCACCTCACGATTTAGATTTCGAGCATGACGTTCCTTCTCTTATACTCCCTCCGTACCTATTTATCTGAAGAAGTTGCCAAAATTCATACATAAATTTATTGAATGAATCTAGACACTTTTTAATTCAAGATTAGTTGTTATTTAAATGTACCTAGACACTTAGACTTTTGACAACTGCTTCAGATAAATAGGTACGGAGGGAGTATGTTTGTTGGCATATATTTTTCGATACGTTATTAGAGCCGTTCATTTTTATTGTTCAAATCTAGACAATTTTATTAGCCTTGTAGTATAAGTTGTTACGTTCTCACACTTGAGAGAGTTTATTAAAGATGTTTTCTTTCCTCACCTCTAAACTAAAGTTTTGGGGATAAGATCTGGGGCGGCTGTAGAAATTTATGGATACGAGTCGAAAATTTGTTATATTTTACAATTACTACATTTGTCCCAAAATATAAATCCATTTAGAGTTTTTCACACAGATTAAGGAAGTGGTTAAGTGTAATTAATTTTGATGGTAAAAGTCTAGAATACCCTTCGACTTCATTAATGTAATAGTTGTAAAGTAGATGAATGTATAATAAATTATGGGTAAAAGAAAGAAAAATGCAATAAATACTCCATTGATTTTCTAAATTGACTAAATTCAAAAGATTAAACGGACTCAAATTTTGCGACGGAGGTAGTACTATCTTAGTTTAATATATTTTAGTTCAATACGGTTCAATGTATAAAAAATAAGCAGATCAATCTCATACAACTTTGTGAACATTATAAAAATCCTTACTGTAATTTTTTTTACCGGGTCGGCTTAATCATCTATCACCAAGGTGCAACCGTGCAGCCGCCCCTGGATGAGATTATCATTCTCTTATATGTTGTTGGACCTATATATATATATATCATTGATCAGGATAGGTTTAATTACAATCAATAAGTCGTATACAATAATCAATGATATAAAAATGTATTATGTTAATTAACCATTACGAAGGCATTAGCACTACTCATCATTTTTTGGCAGGGTTGAATAATTTATATCTAAACTTTTCAATATCATTTTTTTTTTTTAGAATATTCTTTTAGGATTTGTTTCAAAATAATGATATTATCACAACAATTGTGTCACATCTAGTGGTTTACAAGCCGAGTTGAACATCTATGGTTCGAATTCGAGCTCGTTTATTAAGCGAACATGTTCGAGTTCGTTCGTTTGTTACAATCTCGTTGGAGTTCGGCTCGATAACATGATCATAATGTTCGAGTTCGAGCTAGAGCTCGGCTCGTGAAATAAAATTTCTACACACAATTCGTGATAAATCTCGAATATGATTAGTTTACATGAAAAGCACACCTAAAAATTCCATAATTAGGATACAAACATCGAATGTTCATCACCAATACACACATTTTGAACTAAAATGTATCTATGGGAGTTAACGAACTGTTAGGATCAAATGCTTACCATTTTACTAAGACCAATTGATGGTAATAAAGGTGTTACTATATTTCCTTATACATTAAGAGTGTGGGCAATCTGTCACGTACAACACTCCCCCTCAAGTGTTGGCAATCTGTCCAACACTTGCACAATTTTCGTTCAAGAGTGTGGGCAATATGTCCCAACACCACCTAAGATCAAGGGCTTACCATTTCACTATGACCAATTGGTGGTAAGTTACTATATTTCCTTATACATTAGAGTGTGGGCAATCTGTCCCAACCCCCCCCCCCCCCCCCGTGTTGGCATCTGTCTAACGCTTGCACGATTTTCATTCAAGAGTGTGGGCAATATGTCCCAACACCCCCCTCAAGTGTGGGCAATATGTCCCAACCAGGGTTCGATCTCGTGACCTCTGGCTCTGATACCATGTTAAGATCAAGCGCTTACCGTTTTACTAAGACCAACTGATGGTAGTAAAAGTGCTACTATATTTCCTTATACATTAAGTGGGCAATCTGTCACAACATCCCCCTCCCCTCTCAAGTGTTGGCAATATGTCCAACACTTGCATAAGTTTCATTCAAGAGTGTAGCAATATGTCCCAACACCCCCTCAAGTGTGGGCAAAATATGTCCCAACACTTGCACTATTTCTTTTTAAATAATGTTCCAACCAGGGTTCGATCTCGTGACATCTGGCTCTGACACCATGTTAAGATCAAGCGATTACCGTTGTACTAAAACCAATTGGTGTTAATAAATGTTTAACTTTATTTCCTTAGGGGGGTGTTGGGACATCTGGCTCTGATACCATGTTAACTCTATTGAACGTTCACGAACATGTTTGTGTTCATTCGTTAATGAAACAAGCACTATAATATTTCGAGCTCGGTTCGATAACATAAACAAACAAAATAAACGAGATTTAACGAGCTGAGCTCGAATATAATCATGAACAGTTTAGTTCGCTTAACATCACTAGTCACAACTAATAAAACACTGACTTTTGCATCATTATCATAATGTAAGACTCATATGAGTCTCACCAAATATTAGTGATGTAAAAATTATGTCAATCGTTATGCACTATTGTTGTGACAATAACATTTTAATTTTGGCATTATATATGCATAGAATTCGATATATTAAAATGATCCGGTATGTGCAATTATATGTGAAAACACATACAAATTAAAATTGTTATTACCACAGTAAAATGATTTAAATTATTAATCAGAATACGGCTCATGTCAATAAATAAGTGTCACAATATAATAAATGATATACATATAGTTATGTCGTTTGTTGAAACTATATATATATATATATATATATATATATATATATATATATATATATATATATATATATATTTGAAGAGGAAGAAGAAGAACATAAACACTTTTATTATTTGTTGAAACTATTTTGTTGTGGCAATAACATTCGCCTACTAGAACTAAACCATTTATGTTTTTTTTTTTTTTTTTCTAGTAGTAATAGTGTCTCATTCATTTAGACACAAATGTCACAACCTAATATTGCAAATAAGAATCTTAATTAAATAATAAGTCTTAATTAAATAAATGTCACATTTGTCATATGTTGTGCTTGAATAACCGTGACAACAACATTATTATTATTACTTACTTATTTATTTATTTTTGTGGTTGAGATTTCTTTACACCCTATTGGGCAAATTCTCTTTTAGTTAGTACTTGCCTTTTTGTTTGGGTAATTTCTATTTTCATATAGTCTCTTTTGACATAGATTATGTGGTGGTCCTTCTTGTGATTGATAACCATACAATACATGTCTTTCCTTCTTTATTTTATCCCTTTTCCCATTTTTTTCTTCCTCCCATTGATTACATTTCTTACAAGATAAGTAAAATATACTCTAAATAATGTCAAATTATTATTATTATTATTATTATTATTATTATTATTATTATTAATTGAAGAATGAGATCGAAATGATTTTTAGGATATCGGAGGCTAAGAATCGGAACCTGTATTATTAGGAGAAAAGTTATGGAACAACGAGTATTTTCGAGTTATACCAAGTGAATGACCATTATTAATCCAATTCACATCTGTGTGAGTGAAGGAATAAGAAATAATCATGACTTTCCACTTGGTCAGTGGCGTCGGAGTCCACAGACCCTATTTATATACATGTGTGTCCGCCTGTACATTTGATATAACCCGAAAAATACCTATTGCACTATAATTTTTTCTCGTATTATTACTAAACCCATATATACCAAAGAAATCAATTTTCATAACACTTGTGATTTAATATTTTTATATGGTTATGTAGCATTTACAATTTTATTTTGGCTGGAGCATTTAAAATTTTATTGATACACATGGCATGCTCGTATATGTTTGAGTTTTATTTTTCATGAGCTCTCTTACTAAATAAAAGAAACAGAAAAAGAAAATTGCAATTGCAAAATAAGTTGTAATTAGGATTATAAACTATGTTTCCACCTTCCAAAAAAAAAAAAAACTATGTTTCCGATAACTCAAGATTGACCAATTTTACCATATAAAATTATATCAAATGATATAGTCGCTGAAATCATTTGGTATAGAACAAAAAAATTATATCAAATGATTTCGGTGACTATATCGCGCGTATAAAACATAATTGCAGTTTATTTATAAATAACGCAAGTAATTTCATTTTCCACTGATATACAAGTTATAACGTTTGAATAGATTAAGGGTTTTTTTCTATCTAGAAGATTTAATTGATCAATATCAGAAACCTACGACTCATATACAATATATTTGTACACTAAAACTAGCCAACTAAAAAAACAAAAACTATATACTGAATTAATTATAGTTATTTTTCTTGGATTTATTTTCTCATTGAATTCTCAAAATGAAGGTTGATGAACGAAGAAGACGAATACGATGGAGGGTTCGAATTGCCGGTGGTGGAGCAGCTATTCGCTAACATCGAGTCCAACTATGATCAATGGGCTACAGCCTTCGCTTCGATCGTGGTGGACAACAACGATCCACTGTCCATCAAGAAATTCACGAATTGCTTGATAAGAATGGGCGGTGAGATTGCACTTCCATTAGCCAAAACCGTGTTTCTGAGTGACTATAGAGACATTCTTGGAAAGGTCACCACCCCATGCACTATCATTCATACTCAAAACGACGTCGTTGTACCAGATTCTGTTCCGAAATACATGCAGAAGAAGATCAAGGGAGAATCAACGGTCGAGATCATTCAAACACAAGGCCATTTCCCTCAACTTACTGCACCTGATCAGTTCCTTCATGTTCTCTTTGATAAGGTCTTGAGACCTTATCTATAAAACATCCCAAATAATTAATTCTAGCTACTAGAATTATTGTTTGGGAAATTCTCACGTGTTATCTGCACGTACGGTACGGTTATGTTTATAAACACTGTAAAACGCTCGTGTTTTCTAATGTGTGGGATAAATATGGGAAAACGGTCATGTTTTCCAATGTTAATAAGCGTATTTGCACGTTGCGGATTTACTACCTAAAAGTTTCTCATAGTGTTGTGTGTGTCTATTTTACCCATCATTAACGTGAAATTCTTCTACAATTACTTCACAGTGTATCGGTATCGTTTAATAGATATCAAAGTGTTGTACGTAAACACGTTTGATATCCTTTCTACGATGACAATACATTGAAAAGTCTCTTGGTAAGAATTTTACAAGGAAGAAACACCTCTATGTTATATATGGAGGATTATAATACATAATGTTTTCACCGGTTTATACCGTTAAATATATGACATGTATATATATTGCACGTGTTACATATTCAACGGCGACGTTGTAATATATGAAAACTTTTGCCTTAATTTTCTCTATGTTAATTAGTAGATGGAGTGGGAAACAAAGGATTTAAGGTTGTAATAATAATGCTTCTCTAATTAAGGTGAAACAGGTATATTGTTGTAATTGGAATAAAAAAACAGCAGTAATATAGTTTCAGTTTGGTAATGAAATTATATATATATATATATATATATATATATATATATATATATATATATATATATATATATATATATATATTGAGTTGGGTTTGTTATTGTTTTAGGTAGAGTTGTCAAATAAACATAGTCGTTTACGAGCAAATTCGTGTTGGACTCGTTAGTATTTATGATCGTTCATTGATTTAACTTAATGAATTGAGCTCAAACTGAATTTTAGTCTCTTTTCATATCCAAACGAGCATGAGTTTCGCTAACAAACGTTCAATTATATTCGTTACGTACGACATAATCTTAACTCAACCGAAGATATATAACTCATTTGTTAATCTAATAAAAACAGTAGACTAATTTTTTATAGTATTGTTTTAACTCACGGCGTGTGTTTTAAACGAGCCGAACCTAAAAATAATTTTGTAATTGTTTAATAATAAACGATTACGAACACGTTTGTGAACTAAACAAACTCGAGTTCAGAAAAAAGATACTTAACTCAACTCGACTCGACTCAACTCAACTCAACTTCTTAATAGCTCTAGTTTTAGGTGTTAGTGTGTGGTGGACAGTATGCTTTGTCAATTGGCTTAAAATAATTAATACAAGAGGAATGACACATAGAATTAAAATTTTACATTGAAATTATATTTTGTATACATATATGTATATGTGTAAAATGTGTTGGGAGAGAAGTCCATGAAACATGGAAATTAAAATATCAACAAATCTTAGACTTTTCCTCAAAAAAAAAAAAAAAAAAAAAAAACAAATCTTAGACTTTTATAGGTGTTTTTTGATGTGAACTTGTGTGTACATACATAGGTACAACTTTATCTTTTTAATATGGCCGACCAGGCGATTAAAAAGGCTTTTTTGTTTTCTTTTGCACTGCAATGCCCGTGACGTTCTTCAATTATATTTTTCATGATAAAGACATATAGTATTTCTGATTCATTATTTTATGGTTTCTATCGTAACAAATGACATAACTTATTCTGGGCCTATAAAAAATGGAATTAGTGATTATTGAAATTACAACGAATTAAAAGAAATATAAAATTACGCTATATACTTTTCGTTGTGTTTGTAGCATTAATCTTCTACTTTAGGCCAAGCAAAATGAGCCTAAAAATACAAGTATTGGGTGCGTTATGGGAAATACTAGCATTATTTGGTAATATCAAGATAATTTCTTGATAAAGCAAAAATTAAAAAGTACAAAAATGGCTTTACATTACCAAATAATGTATTGGCAATAATGGTAGCCTTAGTAATATCTACAATACTTAATCATCATTGATTATTGAATGAAATTAATATAACTCAACGGGTTATGTGATGATCAATGATATACAAGTATGTTATGACATCTAGAGTTGTTAATGAGCCGAGCTAAGCCAAGTCTATGTTGTTCAAGCATGTGTTCTTTAGCACACGAACTTGTTCGTGGTCGTTATTTTAATAAACGAACATAAAAATATGTTCAGGTTTGGTTCGTTAAAGGCACGAGCTTGTTTATGATTGTGTGTTTGATGAACGGAGAAAAATTACGTTCAAGTTTGGTTCGTTAAGGTCATTAGATTGTTCACAATCATTTGTTTAATAATCCAGGAAAAAATTATGTTAAAACGCATCTCATTTATAAAGAAAAATTGTTCGAGCTCGTGCTCGAGTTTGGCTTGTTACACGTATTTTTGTCTTCCAACTCGAATTTGGTTTGTTAATGTATAAAATATAAAGTCTAAATGCATAAATAACAAAATACACAACAATATTTAAACATAATAATACCAAAGACATTAGAATAACTGTATAATATTCTATAAAATTACTCTAGAGCATCTAATATATGAATAAATTGTCTATTATCTTATGTGCTAGAATTATGTTGTACACTGGTTTATCTATATAAGTAGGTTTGCAAATATAATCGAACGTTCATGAGTAAACTCGTGTTCATTCCTTTAGAAAACAAACTTATAATCTTGTTCAAGTTTGATTCGTTAAACTAAACAAATGAACGATCACAAACAGTAACAAGTCGAATACGAGTTTGTTCGTAAGCGGCTATGTTTGTTTAACGGCATTAATGACATCACAATGTTGTATGCAATTAACCAATTGATTATGTTTTGAATTGATTGTCATGTCAACAACAACCCCAAAGGCCTAGCAAGTCCTGAAATATTGTATTTTTTTCTCTTTGTTCTTCAACCCTCTTGTTTTAGCCATATTGACAATATTGTATTTTTTACTATATAATAATATGATTCTAGAACAAGATCTAAGTATAAGCGGATGTCACGGACTTATTAGGAATTCCATGATTGAGACAATAAGGGGAAAAAAAAAAAGAAAAAGAAAAAGAGATCTTGAAAGGCAGTTTTTGGGCCACCACTCTGATAATCGATTACCTAAGAAAAATGAAACATAAATCTGAAATGTGGTGTCACGGTGTGTAGTGCATTTAACAGACACATTCGAAGAAGAGAAAAGAAAAGACTCAAGATAATGTCGGAGAAAACACACGTTAAATGGATCAATATATAGTTTACAGACAACTTTGAATCAATTTCGGATAGACTTCATTATGCATTAATTACGACTTATAGTATAATTAAATTGTACGTGAATGATAATAAAACATTGAATCACACAATTTCAATATCGAATTAACGAGAAAATGATGTTCAAAGTGAAAGATACGGAGATATCATCGGGTCAGAGGGGAGCTAATCGATGCATTCTTAACTTCAAGTTGCTGGTCGCTAACATAACTAGCAACCGAAAATTGGTCAGATTCTCCATGGAAAAAAAAAAAAAAAAAAAGAAAAAAAAGGGTCATATTTACGTTTGTAGATGCACAAAACTCACGGCCAATTTGTTATAAGGAGCAGAAATTCTACTTTTCTTCCAACAAAACAGAATTCCTATTATTATATGTAAAATTCATAATCTCTAAATTTTGCATTATTTGTATTTTACAAAATACAGACACTTCGTTCAAATTATATTCTATAGAAATTCCAATACATTTAACACTAGACTAGTGGGAGGTTATGTAAAATAATAATTTAAAAATGATTTTTGAATATGTAAATATAGAGAATCTATTTATAAAAAAAAAACACTAATATAAGTGATCTTATCTATGCAAAAAAATTTAGTTGTGTTTTTTGGGTTCGAAAAATCCCCACTCTACAATAATGGAACCCATAGAAAAATCACCAGCAGATTCTACTCCGTTAGATGGGTGTCATTTTTGTATACACATGTCATTCATCCAATGGTGTGATACTTCATACAAAATTATTTTCATATCACCAGGTGGGACAAAAACAAAAAAACCAAAAAACAAAACAACAAAACAAAAAAACAAAAAAACAATTTGATGCTTGATTTACATTAATGGGGGCCCAAGAGTGTGCTTGTCAAGTGAGGGAGCAATGCCAAAGATTCCCAAATGAAGCATGTGTGTGACTGACTATACACAAACCACAAAATGATTCCCCAATAAAAAAAGAGGTTCCACAAGATGTGTGTTACTGTAACTTCCTTCTATTTTGTATGATGAGATGCTTTTGAGGGCAAAAACATTCTTTATTTCTCTTCAGCCTTGTTGATTTGAGTCTTCCACAGGGGTAGTATTGTCAACGTCACCCGCGATTTGAGATTTGCAGAGAGGACATGACGCGTTTATCTTCAGCCATTTATCCACACACTCTGTGTGGAAGAAATGAGAGCAAGGCAGTTCTCTTAATTCGTCACCGTCTTCATACTTGTTTAAGCAGATGCAACATACCTGTGTTACCAAAATTCAGATCAAAACATGCTATTGTAGTAGTCATTCTTCGAGCCCCCACCCAAAAAAAACGTGATCTAATATTTACACATTTATTGGCATTTTAGCAATAAAACACTTGCATATGTACTTCTATTGTATATCTAACTCACATTGATATACTTGCTGACCTAAAAACAAATTGTTCAAAGCAATTTGGTTGATCATAGACACATATAGGAAAGGCTGCACAACACAAGTACAATACGCGGATACATGATACCAGGCTGCAGGATTTTCTTGAAGAATATAAGATATGGCTATGGAGGAGATACATGTAAACATTGAAAAAATAAGGACAAAATTATACATAATATAACCATAAGGACCAAACTATAATAAGAATCATAAAATAAAATAAAAAAACGAATTCTAATGCTTTTTCTTCACTTCGGCACATTTTCATTAATTTCCTGGCGTTATGTTTCCTTCCAATTTTCGACAGGGTTCATTTAATGTATCTGAGTAATGGGCCTAATGGCAATATCCGGATCTCGAATGATCATATCTACATTTTGGAAAACTGAAAGTTCACCACAGGCATGTATCGTACATATACGGTGTGTATCCATATAGGAGATGTGTCGGATACGGGACACGAAATCAAACAGGAGTATCTATGTATAATATCACATCTTCATCCAGAGGAAAATAATGTTGGGGTAGGGGTAGGACAAAGATTTTCTAGAATCGAGATATCATTAAAACCTTTTTCCACAAGACAACAAGACAGAAAATAGACGTACCGCGTCCTCCCCTGAGATGGCACACTCCTTTTCAGTTCCTGCACCCACTGTACCACCACCCTCAACTCCTTTATCATCACCGCTTCCATCTTTTCTCAGCTTGAATTTGAGAGTTGGAAGAGCGTTGATGGATTCCTCGGTAGCACCTCTCACTCCATTATCCTCACGAACACCGATAATAGAAACGATGCAAGGCAGGCAGCAACACAACATGGCACATAAAATGAAAGGCAAAGCATACCCGATACAGCTGAATGTAAGATACACTATACATAACCTGAGAAAACACGCTGTCAGAATTATATACCCCCAAAAAAAAACATGAAAAATGCAGTCAGAGAGAAATGAGAAGTTACCTATATAACTTTGGAGCATCAGACGCAGAAGAAGAATGCCCTCCAAATATCCAAACATTACCGACTACAAACCAAACTGCAAAAAAGCAGTCCAATGCCATTTTGTAATGGCCCATCAGTGCAGAAAGCCTGGCAAAGAGGAAGAAATGGAGGGAGTAAGCGAAACAGTCATCCACAAGACCATGAGAAACCACGGTGAAAAACGCATAAAAACTAAAATAAAACGACCGCTGGAAAAACATGTCGGTGAATCATGCTGAAAGAGACCAGTAACCGTCTTGACACAATCCGTTAACTATCTATCAAATAATCTGCCTTCTTTATCTTCCTAGAAAAGGTTGGATCAATCTTGCACAGCAGTAGACTCTAGCTATAGTTCTTTGATAAATCACTGCTACCCCATTTATCTGAATTTATATAAAGGAGTACTGCTACTACTCTGTCACAGAATTTGTGCTCTTGTCCACACGTGATGGGACATGACAGCTCCTCCTTAATAATTTAAGTTTTCGGTGAGATGGTTATTTTTCATAAGCATAGAGATATAATGTGACAAATTCCTCACACTTAAAGTCTTGAACTATACCCACGAATAATAAACTTGGAAAAAAAAAAAACAGAAAAAGAAACAAATTAGCAACCTATATAAGAACCTCCTATCCACTTACTCATTTTTTATTCATAAATCATGCCTATATCAGAAGATATGGACGGCCAAAAGAGAGTTTCTAGTAGATGATTAAAATGAGAAATGAACAAAATAAAAGAATGAAAAAGAAAAATGAAAAACTGCAACAATAATAAATGTTGTGAAAAACAAATGAGGGATAATGTTTGCAAATGATGCTAATGTATTTAACAAGTAAAGTATATAATTCATCAGAACGGACATGCCAATATACTGCGACAGATTTTAGCAAATGAATACCTAGCAAGTGGAAATCTGATGCCCCGTCCATCCAAAACACGTCTAGAAGTGTTATTCCCATCTTCCTCCCCTGAGGTCTGAGTAAGTGAGATAGTAATATAGGAACTAGGTTCTGATGTAGAATTGCCTCGAGGTGAACCTTCTTGACTTGACCTTGGATCAACAGCCCCATTTCGGTGAAGATAACGCCAATAATAAAGAGGAAGGCTAAATAGACTACCTGTCACATGACCCACAACCCATGCAAACAATGGAGTATGTGGATGCTCATCCCTTGATAAGCATAACACAACAATTGCCGCAATGATTTGCCCTAAGGTAAATAAAACCTCAATTGATATAAACAGCACCGTGTTAAATGGACTCCAATGCCGGCCTAAACCTTCCCCATTCCTCGAAAGTGAAGAACTCCGATAGTTTGAACCGTTCAATGAAGAGGGAGATACAGCAGCAGGCAACTGACTACTATCTGATGGGACATTTTCAGGAGCCGATCCATGTGGAAAACCATCACCCGAAGAGTGCAAGGAAGCATCACCAACCCTTTGAATGTCGATAACATGCTCACCACTTGCATTATTTTCAACCCGCTCCATAAGCAAAGGAAATCTATCAGTAGTGGCTTCTTGACTTGGCTCTTGAGAGGTAACAGCCATCCGGCCTGCCAAAATTAAAAGCAATATGACTCCACTTACTTATAATGTTGTTCCCGCTTAATTTTCCCCAGACAGACTTATGCTTCTCAAATATATACTAGAGAATGCAGGAGGTGCTGTTATACAGCATGAGCGAGATATCCCCAATTGAGTAGAGCTTTTCTGAAATTTGCCAAAAACAAGAAAAGCATTATAGTCTCTCATATCTCAAGTTTGCCCTTCAGAAAATTGCTAAAGTTGAAAATCGTCATACAATAATCAGGAGGATTGCCTAAGATTAATACCAAATTATAACAACAACAAAAATAAATAAATAAATAAATAAATAAATAATAGTTCACTTTCAACCCTAGGTCAGTCTATGATGTAGCCATATTCAGACTCGATAAGAGGAGGAAAAAGTTTCACCAGTATGGGATAGAATCTCATTTCCTAAGCAGTCTTCAAATATACTTAATTATACAATTCAGAAACTACTAAAATAAAATTATTTGAAAACGAAACAGAAAATAAAGTTGGAAGCACAACAAAGAAAAAACTTGCAGATTACAGCCTTTTGAAATCCTGAAAAATAATCTTTTACATTAATGAAGTTTCGACCACAAGTATGCCCCATAAGGCAAGACCGCAACATATTCTTACACATGAAGTAAAGGATATGAGATTCATATAGAAAGGCACTCCTCCTCAAGCAATCCTTTAATTCCAACCGACTCCCAAGTCTAGTACATCTAAAACACCAGCCAATAACTAAAGATCACCTCGTCTCCTCATTAATTACCCATCATCTCCCTTTTTTACCCAAAGGACATGAAAAAAAATGTAACGAAATAGAGCTAAACAAGAATGGATCTCTCTCGACCATACCCAAAAGCATGCATACAATACAACTAAATAAAATAAAACCGTAGATACAATAATGACTGAAAAATCAAACTTAATCTTTTAAAAAAACAACAGATAAATACCATTCAGCTACTTTACATATCAAAAGTAATTAATTAGCAGGGAATTCAGATGCACCAAACAGTCGTGCCTGTGAAGATTACAGGAAGAACAGGCTAATTAAGCATGCTAAACACAATCTCATCCTATATTTTGTGACCTGTGGTCATACTAAACGCAATTTTTGTGATCTTGAACCACACGTTGACAACTTTCGTCTTTATCCAACGCTCATTCTATCCTTACTTTCAATTAAAAAGACAATTGAGAACTTCAATATGTCAAACTCAACATCCAATGTAATACAGTTTTTTGTACTTAATCATATACAATAATTAACTACTTTCAGCTGGAAAAGGAGGAAGAAATTAGCTGAAATTGTGAAATAAAATGACCTAAATAAATATATAAACATCCAACGCATAAAACAAGATGAAAGCTCGCACGCCATGGAAGGAACAACTTAGGAATCAAGGCAACATCAAATATCGTCCACGAACGCCAAACATATCTTGATAACATTCTCACGAAGTCTCAACGCTTCAAATGAAATTCATGAATCGGAAAACGAACAATAATCAAAACATGGAGAAATTACCTGATAATTCTGGACGGAAAATTGATCCGACGCTACTGTAGACGTCCCCGCTTTAATCCATATATATATGTTGAAGAGCAGGAGGCAGAGGAGGTTAGTTTTCTGGTTGTTTTGTGTGTGGGGAATAGATTGATGGCCGAAATGAGATATATGTGACGTTTATTACGAAGGTTTGGTTAATTACAATTATCTCTGTATACTACATTCATCCCAAAATATAAATCCATTAATAATTTTGGGGGAAGCAATAAAAAAATTAATAAATGGTCCAAGACAAAATAATTTTTACTTTAAAATTCTTCACGCGTGTTAATGTTACTTTGTGTTTCACAATTGTTACTTCGAAAATATAAATTCATATTTCTTGTCCTTATTAAATTACGTTTCCTTCTATCCCGATTTTTTTAATAATTTTGTCCTTCTGGACAAAAATCTATAATAATTTTGGGTTAGTCTCAAAATATAAATTCATTTAGATTAACGATGAAACATTTATTATATTTATCTTCTTTTACTTTATATTAATAACGGTCAAAGTTCATTTTAGTTTTTTTTATTAAAATTAATGACGCATAACCAATTTAACATACTTTCTTAAACTGTGTGAAAAAAACTCAAACAGATTTACACTTTAGGACGGAGGCAGTAATTTTTTTTCCTTTTTTTTTGTAAAATATCGTTTCATCCTTAGTATTTGCCACAATTACAAATATCTCCTTGGCCACATGTACAAAATTTGAATAATACAAGCACAAAGACAAAATTGCCTTCTTGGCTTCTCCAAAACCGGAGAAAGCATAAACTACAATCGAATCTGAAAGTATGAGATATATCTCTTGTTAATTTCAGGCAGTGGTCTCTAATAACTTTATCTTATTCTATTAATTTGTTCTAAAACACATATAAGAACACATTTTGTTTTGACGTTTAACGTAGAAATGGACTTACTATGGAGATCACTGTATAAATTTCACATTAGTTGATTCACCCTCCCGTGATAATGCAATTGAGAGTCTAGATCCCATTACGATACCCTTTCTGTTGGGTGGATCGCTCATTTGTGGAGCCCATCAAATAATAGAAAAATAAATAAAAGGAAAAAATATAAATAAGAAGGCGAATAATGCTTGTGTATTATTCAAATGGCGTAAGATGATATTTATAGTAGAGATTACAATGTGAACACAATAATTTAAATTAATCCCAAATTTACGTAAATCAATCAGAATAATAGATAATTCATCAATGATATTATTTTATCACACTCCCCCTTCGATATCTATTACTAAACATACAACATATATGATATGTCTTATTAAAACCTTACTAAGAGAAAACTCAGTTGGAAAAAATCTTTCCGTTTGTTTTGGGTTGAAGTTTATTTTGGAGGTTTTTTGTATGCTAGTGAATAATAAATATAATAAAATATTTGAAGTAATGATTAGAAAATTAAAATATTTTTTAAAATTTATGTAGATAAAGAAATGATTGGTGAGACAAATTAAAATAAACTAGTATAATGAATAAAATAAAGGTAGGAAGGGGCTACAAGGACAAAAAAACACATAAATGGGTCTGCAAGACATTCTTATTTTTCAAATTATAAAGGACAAAAACAAAATATTTGGACAAAAATACCCCTTTTTACTTTTTACCCTTCTACAAATAGTAACGGATCAAGAAAACAAGTAGTAAATTTCATAAAATGTCGTAACATCCAACGAAAAGTAGTAACGGTCTAAAAACAAGTAGTAACATTTTATTTGTTAAAAAATAATTAGTAACAACCCGTAAAAAGTCGTAACGGAGTAACATCCCGTAACATTAAAATGACGTAACATCAATAAACAAGTAGTAACAGCCTAAAAAGATGTAGTAACAACCCGTAAAATATCGTAACGGTCAATAAACAAATAGTAACAGACCATAAAAGAGATAAACTACATCAAAAAAATGTAGTGACTTTACAGAATTAATAGCAACAACAACAACACTAAACTTTTTCAAAAAAAAAAACAAAAAAAAACAGCAACTTGCCGGAAATTTCAGATCCGCCGGAAATTGCAGCTTGCCGGCGACCACCGTCGAAGTAGCTTTTTTGCCATTGTTTTTGTCATTTTCTGATCTCTCTGCCTCCTTTCCTTCATCTGGATATGCCATTTTTGCTTCTCTATATTCAAGCTTGGTGTAATTACATCAGAAAAATCATGGCCGCCGGTGCAATCCATTCCATCCACCGTCAAGCACCAAACCTCCTTCTCCAAATCCTATTCTTACCTTCTTCAATTCCCCGTTTCATCCTTGATTTGATTTTCGTTTTCCTTCTCTGATTCGTTTATTAAATAAATGGGTTTAAGGACAAAAGAAAAAGTAATGAAGATAGGAAACAATCAAATAAAGACTAGATATGGATTATTAATTAGTAAAAAAAAATAATTAAATTGACTGACCATCTTCTTCTAGGTCACTGCCGGAATCCAGTGAAGGATCATCCTCAGCCGGAGAAGGAGCTGACGGCGGCAACTGAAGAGATTGAGGAAGAAGGATGAAAGCTTGGTGCATGAACCGAGGAGTCGTGGCTATAATGGAAGAGGCGTGGGCGAGGAAGAGGCTTGGAGGGTGGTGGCCGGTGGAGAAGTGTTGCCGGACAAGTCGGTGGTAGCCATGGGAGGGAGTTCATCGAAGAAGAGAGAGCTAGGGTATATGGTTAATAGATTAATTAGAAACAGGAAAAAAAAATATATTAAGAGAATTAGAAAAGGGTAATTCTGGCATTATACTACAGTTTTGTCCTAATTAATTATGTGCTTCCTTTGATCCTGATTTTTTTATTATTTAGGACCTCCCACCAAAAACCTACAAAATAAAGGTAAAAAAAGTAATAAAGTAGATAAAGTGAAATGATGAAAGATAATTTAATATTTTTTATTTGTAGTTGAAATAATGATTGGTGAAAGAATTGTAAGAAATAATTGATGAAGTTATCTAAAAAAACTTTAAAAAAATCTTCAACGAAAACAAACGCAAGTTTTTAGTTAAGAAAAAAAAGTACATATTTATCTGTTTGATTTACTCCCCTAAACCAAAGATCAATTGAGATATTTCAATTGCCGGATCCCATTAATGCTCTTCACTAGTCTTTCAAATGTTGCAGTCGACAATGTCTTGATAGATACTTCTACGAGATTATCGGTTGACCGGATCTGTTGCACATCAATCTCTCTATTCTTTTGCAAATCATGAGTAAAGAAGAATTTGGGTGAAATATGTTTTTTAACCCCATTAATATAACTTCACTTCAATTGAGATATCCAAAATGCATTGTCTTCGTATATTACAGTTAAATGATCTTCTTTCTCAAGTAGACAATGTCTCAATGTATAAATAGTTGGATTGATTTTCTCACTCGTAGTTGCATAACGTATATGTCATGTACTACTAACTTTGCTAGAAAAACCCAGTGTGAAAAAAACTACACAAGGTAAATAGTTCATTCCATATGCGTTTCTATGTGTTGCACTAACTGATTGCCTCGTTAAAAACCTTTAACTAAGAAAACCATGTGGGAAAAAACTTAGTTAAAGAGAAAAATAGTACAGTCATTGATTTTTAGAACCAGATCCTCACAAAAGATTTGAAGTTGTCGTTCTTCCTGACGACAACAATCTTTCAAATGTACGCATTCTAGTATTATATACACATTTCATCCAAAACCGATGTAGGAATAATCTTAGTGAACAAATCTGACAGATTGTCACTAAAGTGTATTTTTGTATATCAACACTCTTCTAGAGTTCAAGTAAATAATCGAATGTAGAGGCTAATAAATGTCATACCCACTACTCACTTGTGCAACACATGCAACACAATCAACACTGTATTCATCTAAACATTGGGGAAGTAATACAATTGCAAATTTCATGCATATATTTCAATTGTCACGCATCGTAATGCTATAAAATTGATGACAATAACCATCCATTACTTACATATTCATCCTCAGTAGGAATATACTCAACTGGTCATATTACTTTCAACATGAATGTTGACGACATTTACAACTTAACAACATGCATGTTGCGATTTTCATGTTATTTTATTTCTGAAATCCACCAAGGATTTTCATATCAATATTTATGTCCAACGACCCATAAATATGCAGTCATGACATCATTGACATGTGAAAACTCAATTTTACTGTCAGAGATATTAATTAACGGAACATAACTCTATCTATAATAAGAGAGTATAGTTGATCATTAACAAACAAAAAAATTCCAATTCCAATTCCAATTCAAAATCAATCTCAATTGCTTATTTCATTTTTACCTAGTTTATGTGTTTCTGGCACTCTACTATTGACTTGGGTTCTGGATCCGTTATTATCGCAAATTATGAGGCAAATATGTCGTAGATGACTATGATATTTTATTATAAACTTCTCCCATGAAATTCATTGCTAATTCGATATTAGTATAAACCAAATCCTTATCAATGTATGGATTGGTTGTTCCACAACCCCAATATTTAATCATTCGATGCACGTGCTAATTTATTCGGGGTTTTCGTCTTTAAGACGAATCTCTTCAAGAGATTTCATGAGTGACTAAATTAATTCATTTTTCGCGGATATTTATCTTTTACACCGACCGGTCTTCTACTCTTCTGGCGTAGAGAAATATTATCAATCATATTTGACTTGGTGCATTTATAAATGGTCACTCATTTTTGTTCAATAAAGGTATCTGGCAGATTATTTGCTAAATACAAGTTAACTCTTTTCTGAACTTTCAGTTCAAGTTGAGCATTGAAGATCTTTTATATTTTATAAAATTTCTCAGCATTATTTTATTCTAAGATGAGGTTTTATTTATCTCACCCTAATGCCGAAAAATGATCTTCATAAAAAATGCTGCACCGAGTTATACCATGATGCTCCTTTATTCGCTTCAAACGATTTACATTTAAAACACAGTGGTTTCATTAAATATCTCATTATATGATATTTTTGAAAACAATATCTCTCTTACGCTTCATGCTTTTAATAATATACCATTATGTGCTTTTAGATTCTTCAAGAATCGTTCAAATTATTTTTCATATCATATGTAGAGAAATCACTAGAATGAGACATTGAACTTTTGGTTCATTTCTTCATTTTCTCAGAAAATATTTGATGTATGCAAATTGTGCATAAAATCTACCCTGCGTGGGTTTGATGTCAATAAATAATAAATGAATCCATAGTTCATTTATGTTAATGTTTGTCACGGGATATAATTCATAATGGATTTTCCCCACTTAATCTAGGACAACACAATCAATATCTAGAAAAATTGCAATAACCCGTGACGGATTCAACATTTCAATGTGAGATTCTCTTATACGGGTATCAACAAACTTCTTTAATATTTTTCGATTAGGAGAGAAATATCATCTCGTTTAGAGAAATTATATCCTTTCTCACAATTATATATACAATTAATCGGGTTATACCCATGTTTTTAAATCATCAACCCAATTTTAGTGAGATTTCCTTTTTCCATCAGAATTCTCACCTAAAGAATGGTCATAACACAATAACCAAAATATTCAGAATCACTATATTTTTTTGTAATTCAGAATCACTATATGAATCTTGAATATTTAATATTGTCGCATTCATTTCACGGAATGAATGTGATGCATCTCATATAATATGATACATATATCATTGTTTTAAATGATGCATATAGTACCATTCACATTCTCTTCGTGGAATTGCCAATTTGAGTCATGTAATTAAGGCTTCATACTCTGCTTCATTATTAGTGCCTGAAACCCAAATCGTAAGGCGTAGGGGAATTCTTCCCTTTTGGACTGACGAGCAGGAGACATGCCCATGCCCCTTTTTTACTTGTTGCGCCATCCACATATAGCTTCCACTTGTTCTCTTCTTGTTTGGGCTGATCGTCTTCCAGGTGAACATCTATCCCTTCAGCTAGGAAATCTACTAATGCTTGTGATTTGATGGCAGTTCGAGGACGAAAATCAATATCGTACTTTGCTTATAGTTCTACGACCCAATTTGCTAACCTACATGTGGTTTCAGGTCGCCCCAAAATTTGCCGAAGAGGCTGATTTGTGATTACAGTTATTGGGTGTGCCTGGAAGTAAGGTCTTAACTTCCTGGAGGCATGAATCAATGCTAATGCCAACTTTTTTGCATTTGAATATCGAACCTTTGGTCCATGGAGTGCTTTACTCACAAAGAAAACCGGTATCTGCTGTCCGTTTTGTTCTTTGACCAGTACAGCTCTTAGCGCTTCTTCATATACTGCCAAATAGACGTACAAAGATTCTCCTTCCCGAGGAGCTGTTTGCGTAGGCAGTTCGGCCAAGTAGGACTTCAGTTCTTCAAAAGTTTTCTGTCTTTCCTCATCCTACTGGAAATGACTTGATTTTCTCAAAATTTTGAAAAAGGGTAAGGCATGCTGTGTCGATCTGGAGAGAAACATGTTCAATGCTGCTATTATTTCTGTTAGCCGAATTACTTCTTTAATGTTTCTTGGTGGCTGCATCGCCTTCAAGGCATCTACCTTGTCCGGGTTGGCTCTAATCCCATCTTTGGATATCATGTATCCTAGGAATTTTCCCAATCTAACCCCAAATGTGCATTTTTAGGGTTGAGTTTCATTTGAGTTTGCCTTAATACCTCAAACACCTCTTTGACATCCCTTAGGTATTGGTCAAGAGACCTGCTCTTGATCAGAATGTCATCCACGTACACCTCCATGCATCCCCCGATCTGTTGGGTGAAATTTTTGTTTACAGCCCTTTGATATGTTGCGCCAGCGTTCTTCAGGCCAAAGGGCATAGTGACGTAGGAGTACGTCCCAACTCTATTATAAAGGAAGATTTCTCCGCATCTTGGGGATCCATTGCGATCTGATGATATCCTTTATATGCATCTAAGAATGCAAACACTTCATACCCCACCGTTGAGTCCACTAGACGATCAATCTTGGGTAAAGCATAACAATCTTTCGGACATGCTTTGTTGAGATCAGTAAAGTCAACACACATCCTCCAACTCCCATTTGGCTTCTTGACCAATCCTGAGTTCGCTAACCACTTTGGATATACGACTTCTTTAATAATGTTGGCCTGCAACAACTTGGTAACTTTTTCTCAATTGCCGAGATGCGTTCGGAGGCAAAATGCCTCTTCTTTTTCCGAACAGGTCTCCTGCTCGGGTTGATGTTCAGCCTATGTACGGCTAGCTCTGAGATAATCCTGGCATGTCTTCGGTTTTCCATGCAAACACATCCTTGAACTCTCTCAAAAGATTTACCAAAGATTCTTTATGTGGGGCTGGAATCCATGTCCTCACTGTAACTGTTTATTCATCTTGCTCGTGCCATAGACAAATAGCCTCTGTCTGGTCCTCAGATGACCAGTTCTATTCATCTTCAGGAAGCAGTTCTTCAATGCTCACTTGTTGAACCATCATCTTTCCATTGACTGTTGTGGTGTAACATCTCCTGGCTGTTTCCACATTGCCTTTGATTTCTGTAGAGCCTTCCCCCGTAGAGAACTTCATACTAACATGAGCTGGTGAGATCACATCTCGAAGATCAATAAGTGTTGGTCTTCCCATGATTACATTGTATGCTGAGGGTGCTTTTACCACCACATGATTCACCATTCGGGTCCTGCCCTTGGTTCCCTCCCCAAAAGTAGTTGGGAGCTTGATCATGCCCAGTGGGTGTACTGGGTTCCGGAGAAGCCGAACAAATGAGCCAAAACAGGGGTGAGTTTGGCGTCTTTCAACCCTATAGCTCTAAAACATTGTAGTAAAGAACATTCACGGCACTACCCGTGTCTACACATATTCGCTTTGTCAGATTCCTACTGATCACCGCTTATTATCACTAACCCTTCATTGTTGATTACTAAAGGGAGGGAGCCCCAGGACCATAAGTCACTTCTCCCGATAGCATTTGTCTTTTGTTTGATTGAGTAGGATCAGTAGACCTACCACCGCTCTCACTCTTTGCTCTGCTTATGCTATTTGGACCTCATGAGATCGTATTGCTCGTATTCATAGGGCGGTTATCCAATTGACCATCAGGGTCTGGTGAGTGGTCTCTTCTTCTTCAAAACTCATCTTTGTTATCTTTGTCATTGTAGTTATTTCTACACTTGAACTCTCTTCGGCCATGCGGTTCGGCTTGATGGGTCCGATCTACAACCTCATCTAGCTTTCCTTCCATTACTGCTGCATCAATATCTCTGATCAGGTCCCGACATTGCTCTGAATCATGACCAACATCATGGTGATACTTGCAAAACTTATTAGGATCCCTCTTTTCTATGGGTCTCCTCATTGGTGGTGGTGTTTTTGCTATACCCTTTCTTTCCATAATTGGGAGGACCTGCTCGTGAGATCTATTCAATAGGATGAAGTCTCTGTCCTGCAGAGCTCATTTCTTCCCGAGCCGATCTTAGATGGGTGCAGTTACCCGATTCCAAACGGACTTCCTTTTCTTGTCTGACTTATCTTCAGACTTGCTTTTCTTTCATTCACCTCTTTCCATTTCTCTTTTTAGCCTATTGGCTTCTTTTCCCTGGCAGTGCTTATAGGCCACATCTAAGCACTCTTCCATTGTCTGAGGAAGTTTGCTGTTCAGCTTGGCGTGCAGCCGTCCCTCCCGCAGACTTCTACGAAAGAGGCGACCAACAGTCGATCATTTGTATCCCGCACCTGTGCAGACTCTTCGTTAAAATGTTTTATGTAGTGGAGGACGGTCTCATCTCGTTTTTGCTTCAAGGTGAGAAGATGAGTCTGATTTCTTTGGAACGGACGAGCTGTGATAAATGCATGGACGAACTTCCGAGTTAAGGCTCCAAATTCAGAGATCGACCTGGGAGGGATTTTGTTGAACCATTCTCTAGCTCTTCCTGTGAGCAGCGCGTGGAAGGCTTTACACTTCATCTCATCCGAAGCGTTGTACAGATTCATGTGAGATATGTACTGATGCATGTGATCATAGGGATCCTTAGATCCATCGTATGACTCAATCTTAGGTATTTTAAAGCCTGCTGCTCGCGGGTAATTATCCATATGTTCGGTGAACGGTGACGCACAGAGAAGTTCGTCTGATCGTCTACCGAGCAGGGCATCCAGTTCGGCCTTGGCCGTGTCATTGGGTTGATGCACGTTTTTCTTGCTCTGTGAGAGCGCTAGATTCCACAACCTCATGCTTTTTACGAGCTGCTTGATGGGGATCACTTTCTAAGACTTTTGGGGGATCCCTTCCTTTGAGGGTTTCATCAAATATGGCCTTGAGGGTGATATTGTCCATATTTTTCAAGGCTTCAACCAATGCCTGGTTGGCTGGATCTTGAAGGGCCGGATTAGGCTGGTGAGTCTGATCTTCAGCAGTGTTTGCTCCTTTTTGAGCGGCCGTAGCTTGGCCTTCTCCTTGGGTGGTTGTAGCTGCTTCACCTTGTTGTGCCGGATCTGCCGGATCTTTTTCTTGCCGGTGTTTTTAGCCATTGTTGATCACGAGAATTCTGGGATTTTTTAGATCGTTTTATCAGAAAGAGGCCCTCCTTCTAGCGCCACTTGACGATGCTCGATCTCGTCTTATAATCAATCCGGACCAATTACCTATGTGACAACAACCTTTAATCCTACGAATCCTAAATCGTGTTAATGGGGATATGTTTTTGGTGTATTTTGGACTGAGTTCTCGAGTTATTTCTCTTGAGTTGCCTATGTATCCAATAACTGAATTGGAATCAAGTCTTTCGTAATTCCTTAGGGTTGTTTATATAGGGGACATCTCATCCCTTTCCTTGTCCTGCAAGGAATTACGTTATTAACATCATTAATATTTCCCTAAGGATATACACACGCCAATCCCTATAATTTAAGGATAATTATGGAAATATTTAAATGTCAGGATCAGAGCCTTTATGACTTGGGATTTTCTCCTTATTTATCTTAGTTATCCATCACGTGGAATAACCGCCGGGGTTGCTCTGTGCGTCCTGCGCCGAGCCCCCAAGGCCACTATGGCCGAACTAGGCAACTCATTTTCACCAAGCCCTAGCCGACCTGCGGTGGCTGGAGGAGGAGCAACATGCCGATCTCCCACCTGGGGAAAGGGACCTGCCCTTAGGTATGTGTTCGGGGCTCTTAGCCCTTAAGGCCTTATTTTTAGAGGCTAGTCATTCATTACATGACTTAAATGGGTGACACATGGCGTAGGTTGAGTTGGCCATCATCAATCACCATTAATACAACAACATAAATTTAAAAAGGTTTCACTGAGATTTCATGGAGATACGAATTGCGATTTGAAACTGGAAAGGATTTTGGATACTTTTGAAATTTGAATCAGAACTAAGAGAGAATTGGTTTGCGTATTTTATTCCTGAATATCAAATCAAATTTGTTACGGAGATTTTGTTGGAGTGATCCCGATGTTTTTTTTTTGTTTTTTTGCGGGTATAAAACGGGTTAGTTTACGGGTTTGGGTTAAAATTGTGGGTAATTGGGTTAAAACAGCTTCTCTTTATTATATAGTATAGATATCACAAAAAAAACTTTAGCGTATCAAAATAAGGCCAAGACAAGAAACAATTTATTTATTAGTAAACAATGATTAAATTTTAAATGCATCATATAAACAATTAATGGAAATCGCCACTAACTCTGACATGTGGCGTGATCTTCTAAAAGATCACTTTATTTCTTGTCATGATTATCATTATGATTGGTCACGTATTTTCCAATGACCGCGTCCATAACCACAGCCTCTACCACAGTCTCTACCGGGATCACGTCTTAAAGATTGTGTCACATTCACTCCAAGGAATGGACTGACACCAGTAGGGCAACACTAATTATTTTTCATGAACAACTCATTGTTTTGCTACTTCAACCAGCAGTAGACATGCGATGAGATCAGAAAATATCTTTAAAAACAATCTCGCATGGATCTGTCACTTTTTCACCACATAATTTCAATCGTGGTATAATAAAGATGACTTGATTATATTCAATGACAGATTTAAGAGGTTGAGCCAATCATGTATGGAATTCGGTAAAACGACCAACCTCAAGTGGTCGAACCTTTCTTTCAAACGATTCCACAATTTGTGTGAATCTCAAACTTTTCTTCAAATAGTTCTACAATTCATACGAATCTTTCACCGTTGTTCAAATATTTCCACAAATTATACTGATCTTTCACCGTTGTTCAAATATTTACACAATTTATACGGATCTTTCACCGTTAAATACTTCAACCCCTCATCAAAATGATGACGGAGAAATATCATGACTTTTGCACAGTCTTGGTTTGTCTCAATATTATTAATGACAATTGTTTTACCAAGATCCATAGATTCTAAGTGCATTTCAACGTTCATGGCTCATGATAAATGATTTATCCCCAATGTTTCCATGGCTAATGATAAACGATTTATCCTCAATGTTTAGGGGTATGAATTATTGTTTGATAATGTTAGCTATAAGAAAAAAACAAGAAGAATGCAAAAATAAATATTTACTCTTATAGGATTACCAATGAATTACCAATAAAATTTTACATTTGGTTCTCTGTTTGGAACACTCCATCAGTAGATCTGGTTGGAATACTCTATCGGTAGAGTCTCGTGTTGATAACGTGTTATAAAACTAAAAAAATTAAAGAGAAAGAACTAGAGGAAATACAAAGATAAAGAAGAAGGCAAATAATGCTTGTGTATTATTCCAATGGCATAAGAGGGTATTTATAGTAGAGATTACAATGTGAACACATAATTTGAATTAATCCCAAATCTACGTAAATCAATCAGAATAATAGATAATTCATCAATGATATTATTTCATAACAGTCAAGTATTTAAGGGAATAAGCTAATTTTTTCCTAATCTTTTCTAATCTTCACAACTTTAAAAAGTCAAAAATAAGGAAGAATTCGCAGCTTTTTGGGGTGTTGCAGCTGGAACTTTCCGGAAAGGATTGGACATCGAAACGGACTCCGATCGGCATGAAATTTTGAGGGCTTGTTCGTATCTCATTTTTCTTCAATCTGAATGGTGGAGTTTTCGTTTCAACGGTTTAGATTCTGGGAATAAGCCGCCGACCTGATTGCTGCGTTTCCGGTGATATTTTTCAACAACTCTTGTATTTTGCATTCTTAGTTGATGCTTTAGTGTAGTTGAGTTGGTTGATGTGTTTGAAACACTTTTGTATCATCTTTTGATGATTAGTGGAGATTTTTGTGGGTCTTGGCCTCGTCGTTTTTACTCTCTCACATCGAGAGGGGTTTTCCGTGTTAAAATTATGGTGTTGATTTTCTTGTGTTTTCGTTTCACTTTATTTGGCATTTAGCTTCGTTGGACTGCCTCGTTTAATTCCGTTGCGTGTAATTGGGAAGATTTTGTGGGTATTTTGTGATACGTGTGGTATTGAGGTTGTTTGTTTTCCCAACAAGTGGTATCAGAGCCCAGGTTTGTTGATTTGGTTTTGAAGTGTCTTTTGGTGAACTTTCATTGGTGAAATGAAAGCCAACTTGAATAGAATGATCACAACAAGAAATTTGAATGCAATCACTGTGGCAAAAAGAGACACATCAAGAAATTTTGTTTTAAATTGAAACAGGAGAAAAAAAAAAATAATGACAAGAAAAATGATGATAAGAAGGAAAATAAAGTTAATACAACTTCTTCTGAAGATTTTCTTGTGTTTCAAGAGGTTGATGATATTATTCTTGCTGATAATATGACTAGTTTGGTTGTTGACAGTGGTGCTTCGGTCCATGCTACTTCAAGAAGAGAGTTTTCACATCTTACACTTCAGGTGACTTTGGTGATTTAAGAACGGCTCATGATTGTATCTTAAAGTGTGCAGGTGTTGGAGATATTAGTTTGAAGATGTCTAATGGTACCAAACTGATTCTTAGGCCGGTTAAGCATGTTCTAGGGATCTGATTGAATTTGATTTCTATTGGCAGACTGTGTGATGATTGTTATAATAGCTCATTTTCTTGTGATAAGTTGGAAGCTCACAAAAGGTCTTCAATTGTGGCTAGAGGTACAAAGACATCTACACTTTTCTTGACTCAAGCCAAAGTTATTGTTGATGAGGCTCATACAGTGGAGTCACGTGATGAGACCGAGTTGTGGCATAAGAGGTTATGTCATATGAGCTTGAAATGAATGATTGTCTTATCTAAGAAAAATTTATTGTTTTGTTCTAATAGTTTGCATTTGAAGAAATGTGCTCATTGTCTTACAGGGAAGCAAACTAGAGTTTCTTTTAAATCAAATCCACCTTTAAGAAAGTCAAAAGTAGTTGAGCTTGTTCATTCTGATGTTTTTGGTCCAATGAAGACAAAGACACTTGGTGGTTCCGCTATTTTGTGACTTTTATCGATGATCACTCAAGAAAACTTTGGGTCTACACTTTGAAGACAATGAAGACAAAAGATCAAGTGTTAGACATGTTCAAGCTTTTTCAAGTTTCAGTTGAAAGAGAAACTAGAAAGAAGTTGAAGTGTATTCGGACTGACAATGGAGGTGAATACATAGGTCCAATTTCATTATTACTGTAATCATCAGGGCATCAGTCATGAGAGAACTCCGTCAAAGACTCTACAGTTGAATGGCTTGGCATAGAGGATGAACATAACATTAGTGGAGAGAGTTAGATGTTTGCTTTCACAAGCCGGATTGCCTAAATCCTTTTGGGTGAAGCTTTGAGTATAGTGGTTCATGTACTAAATTTGTCTCCATGTGTTCCTTTGCAAAATGATGTTCCTCAGAAGGTATGGTCAGGTAAAGATGTATCTTACCATTATTTGAGAGTTTTTGGTTGTAAAGATTATGTTCACATTCCTAAAGATGAGAGGTCTAAGCTTGATGCTAAGACTAAACAGTGTATTATTCTGGGTTATGGTCAAGGTGAGTTTGGGTACAAATTTTATGATCTTGTTGACAAGAAAGTGATTAGAAGCCGAGATGTTGTGTTTGCAGAGAATGAGACTTTGCAGGATGTTGATAAAAATCGGAGTTCAACACCTCAGGCTAGTGATGGTTCAGCTGACTTGGAGATAATTCTTCCTACACCCATAGAGGAACATGGTGCAGTTGATGACCAGGGTAATCAGCAAGATGATGCAGAGATGCAGTTGATATTGATCATAACATTGATGATTATTCCCAGGAGATCTACTAGAGAGAGACACCCTTCTACTAGATATTGTTAATGGTGATTTTTACGGTTTATACGACTTTATTTCGTAGCAATTTCCTTTGTGTTTTATTACTTTTTATAGAAAATTAAGTGTTTAAATGATTTATTGAAAGAATGCATATGGAAATGTTTTAAATGCAAAGTTGAGCTAATTTCGTGATTTTATTGATAATTATCTATGGTTTTACACTTTCCGTGTTTTTATGGTTTTGTAGGTACGCGAACATGTCATAAAAGGAGATCTAAACGGAAGGAAGAAGATGCAAGTCAAACTTGCAATGGAGAAATGGAGATGGACGAGCGTTTGTCCCCGTCCAATACGGACGGACGTACGAGGGAGTGGACGGGCGTCCGAGTAATTCAATTCGAGTATTGAGATTTTTGCCGAACGAGCGTCCAAATTTACATAGGACGGGCGTCTGACATGACTCGGCCCGACTCGAAGATTTTATGCAGAATGGACGGGCGTTCAACCCCCTGGACGAGCGTCCAGTCCGCCGCCTCAGCTAAACCGACTTAAAAACCTATTTATAGTCGCGTTTTCTGAACCCTAAAGGAGATACAATTCCATCCCTGGCCGCCCCAGGACCCTTGGGGGCGACTTTGCTGCTTCCTCTTGCTACCATAAACATAGTTTTGTCCACTTTTTATTTATATACCAACGATGAGTAGAGGCTAGGCGATTTGAACGAGCTTTGTGAAGCCATCTCTGCAACATCTTGATTTCTTCTTTGGGATTGTTTTGTGAGTTTTAAATAAAGTTTGTTTCTTTATTATGTTCATATTTTTATGCAATTGTATCGATGGATTGTTGCATGTTTGATGTTTAACGTTTGATGAGAATCGTTGTTAGACTTAGATCACCGTAGTAAAGATTAGATTTTTAACCTAAAAATAACGAGAGTTGTTAGGTTAATTTCAAGGTTGCTAGATTGAGAAATCTTACACCTTTGTTATGGAAGCGTTAATCTTTAAGATCGAGAGATGAGAGATTAATAGGCGAATTATCTAAGAGATTAGAAATTCATACTTTTGATAGGTGAACACAATCTTCATTAAATCTTCACTAAACAATCTAGAGAGGAAGTTGAGGGTTGTGAGATCGGTGGACCATTGCTTGTTCGTTTTCAATTTATTTGTTATCATCTTAGTAATTTTATTATCTTTTTAGAATAGAATTATTTTCATTAGTTTGGCTCGTAACTATCTTTCCTGGCTTTGGATTCTAGATTCTCTGTCCAGTTTATTGTTTTCGTTTTTCTTTAGTTCTGTTTTGTTTTATTTTTTGTGACAACTTTAGAGAAATTAAGAACTAGACCAACCTCGATTCCCTGTGATTCGACTCCGGTATTAACCTCTATACTACGATCCCTGCACTTGGGGTAAACCAGATTATTTTTATTACTTGTTTATTTTTCATTAGATAAAATCCGAGACAAGTTTTTGGCGCCGTTGCCGGGGAATCGGTACGGTTGTCTAGTTTTTCGATTCTAAATTTTTCGTAGGTAGGTACCTGTAGAGTCGCTGTTTAAAATAAATAAAAAAAAAGAGAGTAAATTGGCGGGAAAAATAGGCAAGAAATTTTTTTGTGTTTTCGTGACTAGTACGGTGTCAGGAGTCCTGGAACAAAATTTGATTTTACCAGGAAAATTTTTGCTTCATTTTCCACGAAATTTGGCGGGAAAATAAATTTTCCAGGAAAAATAAATTTTGTTTCTGTTTTTTTTTCCGAACCTGTTTCAAGTCTGTTTTAGTTTAATTTTTATTTAGTGAGTCTAATTAAAGGATTATACTTTAAGGTTTCTAATTGTTTATTATTGTTTCTGTCTTGCAAAAAAAAAATGTCATCAACTAGGATTATGCAAGATCAGATCGCCATACTGCAACAGCAGGTGGCAGCCCGTACAATGTCGCGTAATCCTATGGGTCAAAACCACTATTTTCCATAGAACTCACAAGTTCTGTTCTGTGGAAGGTGTTGTCGACACCGGCCATGCTTTGTTGGCCGCGTGTCGGTTCTTTCCCCTCCCGTATCAAGTTAATACTGTCCAGAATCAGGGACAGTACAGTCCAGTCATATGCCAGCTATGTGACAATGTGGGACATACTTCTCGTTTCTGTCCTATGGGTGGACAGAGCGTTTTCAGTGGCCAGCAATATCATAGGTTTAACAATCAGTTCTCTGGCCACAGCAATTTTCAGAATCAGGGTTTCAATCAGACTTGGAATTTCTATCAAAACCCGAACTTCAGTCAGGACCAAGATATCAATTTTTCCAATCAAAATCAAAGTTGGTCTGGCCAAACTTTTCCACACCACTTTCATAACTCTCAAAACCCCTCTCACTATAGTAATCTTGAAGCTAAATTGGAGGAGCAGAACATTACTATCCAACTCCTTTTTGGTAGGCTTGCGGATATTGGGAGACGGATCGGGCAAATGGCTCAAGACCAAGGCATTGACCTAACTCCCGCACTCCCCTATGATGGAGAAGATACTTACAATTATGGTGCAAGTTATGAGAATCAAGTCCAGTATAGCCCCAACTATGCACCAGCATACAATGGTGGGAGTAGTAACTATCCTTGTTCTCCGTTGGGTCAAGAGCAAAGCAATTAGCAACAAGGGACGATTGATGAGCTGGAGCCTGGTATGGATCGGCTTACGTTACAGAGGTTAGAAATTTCCTTCCCTCCTGCATGGTGTGATGATGAAGACGGTTGTCCTATGATGGATCCGTGATGGGAGTCAACTTTACATGATTCCGGTGCATCTTTTACCCCCGTTTATCCCACTTTTAGCACGTTTCTTGGTGATTTAGACCGTTTTAGGGGCAATATCGTGAATTATTAGCACGGGGAGTAAATCCGTCACTTTGATAGTTTACTACCTCTTTTTAGTGATATTGACCCTATTCCCGAGCACTTTTACCCTCCGGAATGTTTTGGATGTTTTTGGTTGTTGTGATGATGTAGGGAAATGGTGTCTCGAGAACCCGGAAGGCAAAGAATTATGATGAGAAGCATGGTCAAGGTGCAACAATGAGTCAAGGAAGGAGAAAGAGGAAGAAAAGGGAGAGGAATGGTTGGTACCCTTGTGGTCTGTTCTGATTCAGCAGCATTTTGACCCATGCTGGAGGCATTTTATGGTCATGACTTCTTCATGAAAGTTGTAGAGAATTGAAAGAGCTTTCCAACGCATCTTGAATCACCCAAATCGGAGCTCGGATGAAGAAGTTATGAATGTTTTACTACAGCAGAAAAACTGCATCATGCGAAACGCACGTTTGGAGCTCTCAAACCAGCGTTCCATGTCTCAAACCAGCGTTCCAAGCCTCAAACGTGCGTTCCAAGTGATGAAATTGAGTACAGAGTTGAAAGCTCTCAAACGCTGGTTCAGAAACTATCTCAAACCAGCGTTCCGAGTCAATCCAAACGCACGTTTGACCCATTTCAACGTGCGTTCTACATGATGAAATCCGGAGCCGCCGAAATTTGAAGCTAAACGCACGTTCCATGTCTCAAACCAGCGTTTGGACCTGTTTTATGCAGATTTTCCCCTTTGCACTATAAATACCCCCTCATTCCATTTCTTGAAGGGACTTCGACTTTCTCCAAACCCTTAGCTAGGTTTTGCTCGATTTTTGTAAATAGTTTGTTACACTTTCCATTTATGTAGATCAAAGACTTCTTAACTCACTCTTTTCATTTCTTAGATTAGATTTTCATTACAAACAACAAGTCTCTATCTTTTATGTAATTCTCTCTTTTGTGCTCTTTTCTCAAACTCGAATTTCGCAACTTTATGGTAAATTTCTTCTCTCTTATGCTTGTTATGCTTCTCCTTTACTATTTCCTTTATGTTTTAACTAGTATAATGTGTAGCTAATTCCTCCTCATAGCCGGGTCATGTGATATGTGATGAAATCACCCTTTGGGTGATGAAATTGGGAGTGGGTAGTGTGTTTTATTGTTGTTTCTTGCATGTTTCACGTCTTAGAACTTGTTATAACGGATTTGGGCTAGATTGATCACCTAGGTCAAACATCACACACACCACTCTTGAGAGTTGTTCGAGAGAGGGGTGTGGGAAAAGGGTTCTAGGATCGTGGTGTAGTCTCGGTTTAGTTGTTAAGCCGAGCTCATCGTGAGGTTACTCATTTATATGTTTAAGCGGCTCGAGTGCAAAACATGACTTGTTAGGAGAGAGTTGTTCGGACCTTAACATGGCATAAGGTGTTAGAAGAGAGTTGTTCAGACGCTAGCACCGGGTTTAGGAGTTCGCACCCGTGAAATTGAATGCAAGAGTTCGTTTATTATAATGCACACTCCCGGTTTTGTCTACCTTAGGGTTGAGATTAGTCACATTGATCATGGTTCGGCTATGTCCCTTTCTCCCTCGTTGAATCTAGTAGTTTAATCTTCTCTCTCTCTTTCATGTTTTAGCATAGTGTAATAACAACCAACCAACCGCTTGTTTGCACTAGACTAAGTTACGTTCACTTTGGTACTCACAAACACACCTTTCTCTGTGGGATCGACCTCGGACTCCTGTAGCTATACTAGCAATCGACCCGGTCCACTGCCGGTTAGAGAGCTTGTTTAGTCACCGTTGTCTTGAGTATTATAAATCTGTTTGGTGAAATAAACGCTCATCAAAATGGCGCCGTTGCCGGGGAAGATGTGTGCTATTTGTGATATCTTGCAAGTGAACCGAAGGCTTGGGCCTAGGTTTTATTTTATTGTTTTCTTGTTGTTTGGTGTTTTGTAGTGCATTGCCCGGAGTTTTTGAGAACCGCTTGAACCTTACATTGCTAGAATGGAGACCTTTGCTAAACAAAGAGGAAGGGGCCTTCTAGTTGGGAATTTGATTGCTAGATTTGAAGGTTTGAGTCCGGAACAAACGGAAATGGACCAAGACACTAATCAAGTTGGTCGTGGAGGCCAAGTTTTTGTGGAACACCCTTCTATCGGGGGAGGTCAAGGAGTTACTAATCGAGCTCAAGACCAATCTTATGTAACAATGTTCAAAAAGGAGCAAACCGTCAATGGAAAGGACAAGGTGGAGCAATGCCACCGATGGACCCGAATGCTATGAATTGGCTCATGAATCAAGTACAAGATCAATTTCAAGCATTAATGCAAGCTCATATGCAAACTCCCAATCCGGCACCGAATCAAGGAGATGTGCGGACTTGTAGAGATTTGGTCATGCCACGGCCCGATTTGGTGAGGCATAGTCCGATAAGGTTGCCCCCGATCACCGCCAACACTATGAGTATTGGGCAAAATATTATCAATATGATTAGGGACAACTCAACCTTTAGAGGGACGGCAATCGAAAATCCTTACTTCTTCTTGGATCATTATCTCGAGGTGTGTCGGACTATAAGGATGGACGGTGTTAGTGAAGAGGCAATCAAGCTACTTTTGTTCCCGTTCACTCTAAAAGACCAAGCAAGAGCGTGGTATGACTCCTTAAGGCATGACTCCCTACACACTTGGACCGAGGTGGTGCGCACATTTTTGCTTAAATACTATCCACCGGGAAAGTTTTTGATTTGAAAGAGGCAATCATGACCTTTGATACTTACGAAGACGAGTCACTACTCGAGGCATGGGAACGGTATAAGACCTTGTTGCGCCAATGTCCCGGACATGGAGTCACTCTTGGGGACCAAGTCCATTGTTTCTTGCGGGGACTTGATCAAGATATGCAAAACCGACTTCATGCTTCAAGCGGTGGTGATATAATGATGTTACAACCTGATCAAGCGTTTGACCAAATTGAACGGATTGCGGAAACTTCAAGACTTTATGTTTCCGAGACAAGAAGAGGGCCAAGACGCAAGAAACCGAGTGAGATGAAGTCGGTAGGGGAAAAGATTGAAGATGCACACCATGAGAAATTGTTGGACCAACAAGAGGAATCTTTGCAAAATCTTGAAGATCGAGTAGTGCAACTAAATGAAAACAGGAGGTTTGAGAAAGAAGAAGAAACAAGAAAGGAGCTAGAAGCCGTGGGAAAAGAGCGAGAAGAGGCTCATTCAAGGAAAACGGAGAGAGAGGATGATGATTTTTATCTAGATGAAGCGTTTTCCAAGCTAGAGATTGAGTTGGGATCGCCCATGTCACTAGAGTCTCCTCTTGTGGAGTTTGACTATGGTAGGTTTCACGTTCTTCCAATTACACCCTCACTTCCCGATGAGAACATTGATGATGCCTTGGTGGAATGTATGGTGGAACCAACCATTGTTGAGACTCAACATGAAATCTTTGGTGATGAAAGTAGCTCATTTTGGGATGAAGAAGAGATGGAAGAGGTGCAATGTTTGTCTATTACACCGCCCTCCGAAGAAATGCAAGAAGATGACTTGGAAGAGTGTATGATAGATTTGAGCGCACTTTTTGAAGAACCGGATTCTAGGTTTGAAGAGAAGACGGGATCGCCCATTTCACCATCACTCCCGATTGAAGTGTATGATGATGCAATTTTGGAGTGTGTGATGAAATCTCATGAGCTTGGTATGACATCCGTGGTTGAGCTACCGGAAGAGTTGGAGGTTATTAGCATACCGGTCCCGGACTACTACATTCTTTACTCTCCGGTAGACAAAGCTCACAAGATTTATGAAAGGGAACAACTACCATGGGATGGTAATTTCAAGAAGAGGATGTTGGCGGATTTCAACGAAAGGGGATTCCCAAGAGCCATGCGCGGTAAGTTCCTAGTGAACTCGTTTTCCCCTATGCTTGCTATGCTCATTCTCCTTGAATTGTT
Organism: Gentiana straminea; assembly: GCA_036785695.1. Classification (NCBI taxonomy): domain Eukaryota; kingdom Viridiplantae; phylum Streptophyta; class Magnoliopsida; order Gentianales; family Gentianaceae; genus Gentiana; species Gentiana straminea. Next base: position 6,046,175 of record JAVUPR010000048.1, on the reverse strand, counting down.
GATATTCTTGAGTTCGGATTTCGGTTGATAGTTTGTGGTGATTTTTGATTGAAATAAAAATGTTGTCTTGAGTTGGTTTGAGTCCTTTGTGGTTTGAGTCCGTTTTGGTGCCACTTGGTCGAGCCAATGACATAAAACAAAGGCGCTTGGGGGAGGCAACCCACCTTTTTGGTAATAATTTTGTTTTTGAAGTGGTTTTTGGGTGCAAGAGGGGAGAGTTTTGTCTCACAAGAGAGTTTGGGGTGAGATTTTCTTTTTGATTCTTGCTCTTGTACGTAGACGGGGATGTTTTTATGTGAGCCTCTGTGGCCTTATTTTATGCATGGATGCTCTATGTTCCTTTTGATTATCTTTACATCCAAAGTGCAATTCCCGTCTAGTATGGTTGATGTGCTTTGATACTTTGTTGTGGCATGGCTTCTATTTTTATATATCTCGTATCTATCACCATCTTTTGGCACGTGGACTTTTCCCGTGCATGTGTTTGCCTTGGATTTTGTTTCTATGGTTTCAGATACTCGAGATGGAGCTTACTAGAAGATGTCACGTGGGCTAAAATGCGCCTTTCTGCCGGGTTTTGGTCAAACAGCTAAGTCTTTTACTCTTTTTATCTCTCACACACTGAGGACAGTGTTTCGTTTAAGTGTGGGGTGGGAGACTTAGCCGTTTTCTTGTTTTCGTTGTTAAATGTGCTATAAATGTGGTATACTTGGCTTATGACCGGGCTCGAGTCGATTTTTGGGTAATTTTTAAAAATTTTCAAGGGTCTTAACACCGTGTTGTATATGTTATTTTCACATTTGAGTGGTGATCACCTTAGTCGGGATCTCGAACATGTACATTGTGGTTTGATATTTTCTTGAGAATGGAGTCTTATTAATTTCACGAAAGCTACACTTTGTGCACAATTTGATTGCTACCACCTCTCATATCACTAGTCTCGGGGCGAAATGTTTAAGGTTCACCTAAGTAGGACACGGGATGACGGTTCTGGCGTTCTTTTTGACCCTACCTTGGCCAAATAAGCCTAAGCCGAACATTTTCCCTTCGTTGCCCATCTCAGCCTTGGTAGAATGGTCTGACCACCATTTGCTTATAGCCGTTTTGTTACTTAGTCAGAAACCTACCCTTGAACCTTATTTATGGTCACATTTCCTTCATTTTATACCCTACGAGTGAACTTAATCCTTTGTTAGACCACACTTGCTAAGGCAAGTGTGGGGTGGGGGATGATGCTTTTGATTGGGTTGTTGTTTCTCGTTTTGAGCTTTAAGGTGTTGAGGAACGTATGTAGGCTTGGTGTTCGGTGTTGAGCCAAAAGAAAAGAAAATCTCTTCGTCTTCTATCTTTTCTCAAAAAAAAAAAAAAAAAAAAAAAAAAAAAGAAAAATAAACAATGGATGTATATAGAAATAAAGGTTGGAGTCAAAAGTGTTGAGCTCAAAAGTAACTTTCGTGATGTTAGAGTTGGGATAGTGAGATAGGTGCTAATGTGCTCGGACTCACCTCACGACACTTGAAACATAGTCGAGTTTGGCAATGAGTTCGGGTATGTTAGTATTCTATGGTTCCAAAAGTGTTAAAAATAATCAAAAAGGAGTTTTGGGGTGGTTTGTATGATAGAATTGAGATGGTACATGGTTGATTAGGTTCACTCGTACTTCTTTTCTCCAATTCCCAAAATATCCCTTTCGATTAACCGAAATTTCCCTAGCCTAACGTTATAACCCTTCAAGTCCTACCCGATCGTGTCCAAACTTAGTGACCTTGATTAGTGGAGAGGCTAGTGACCATGAGACGGTTGGTAGACTTTTGGTTGGGATTCAAGCCCCGACAATCATTTTGAGCACTTGGTTTTAGCTTGGCACCACACACACTCCGTTTTCTTGATAATGTTGTATCGGTATGTTTATGTTCGTGTTTCTTACTTTGTGGTTACCTCGAGAGTGTGAATATTAGCACCTTCATCATAAAGTTGAATCCCTTGGTTTGTTTTAAAACGCCTATTTTACTCGAGGACGAGCAAAGGCTAAGTGTGGGGTGGTTGATGGGAGTCAACTTTACATGATTCCGGTGCATCTTTTACCCCCGTTTATCCCACTTTTAGCACGTTTCTTGGTGATTTAGACCGTTTTAGGGGCAATATCGTGAATTATTAGCACGGGGAGTAAATCCGTCACTTTGATAGTTTACTACCTCTTTTTAGTGATATTGACCCTATTCCCGAGCACTTTTACCCTCCGGAATGTTTTGGATGTTTTTGGTTGTTGTGATGATGTAGGGAAATGGTGTCTCGAGAACCCGGAAGGCAAAGAATTATGATGAGAAGCATGGTCAAGGTGCAACAATGAGTCAAGGAAGGAGAAAGAGGAAGAAAAGGGAGAGGAATGGTTGGTACCCTTGTGGTCTGTTCTGATTCAGCAGCATTTTGACCCATGATGGAGGCATTTTATGGTCATGACTTCTTCATAAAAGTTGTAGAGAATTGAAATAGCTTTCCAACGCATCTTGAATCACCCAAATCGGAGCTCGGATGAAGAAGTTATGAAGGTTTTACTACAGCAGAAAAACTGCATCATGCGAAACGCACGTTTGGAGCTCTCAAACCAGCGTTCCATGTCTCAAACCAGCGTTCCAAGCCTCAAACGTGCATTCCAAGTGATGAAATTGAGTACGAGTTGAAAGCTCTCAAACGCTGGTTCGAAAGCTATCTCAAACCAGCGTTTGAGTCAAGCGCACGTTTTTAAGACCCTTTCAACGTGCGTTCTACATGTTACAAGCCGGGAGCCGCCCCGAATTTGAAGCTAAACGCACGTTCCATGTCTCAAACCAGCGTTTGGACCAATTTTTATGCAGATTTTCCCCTTTGCACTATAAATACCCCCTCATTCCATTTCTTGAAGGACGGCTTCGACTTTCTCCAAACCCTTAGCCCTAGGTTTTGCTCGATTTTTGTAAATAGTTTGTTACACTTTCCTTTTATGTAGATCAAAGACTTAGCATAACTCACTCGATTTTCATTTCTTAGCTTAGATTTCAATTACAAACAACAAGTCTCCTCCTTTTTGGTGAATCTCCTTGTTGTACTTTTTGGAGCTCAAACTCGAATTTCGCAATTTTATGGTAAATTTCTTCTCTCTTATGCTTGTTATGCTTCTTATTTACTACTTCCATTGCATTTTAACTAGTATAATGAGTAGTTAATTCCTCCCCATAGCCGGGTCATGTGATAAGTGATGAAATCACCCTTTGGGTGATGAAATTGGGAGTGGGTAGTGCTTTTTATTGTTGTTTCTTGCATGTTTCACGTCTTAGAACTTGTTATAACGGATTTGGGCTAGATTGATCACCTAGGTCAAACATCACACACACCACTCTTGAGAGTTGTTCAGAGAGAGGGGTGTGGGAAAAGGGTTCTAGGATCATGGTGTAGTCTCGGTTTAGTTGTTAAGCCGAGCTCATCGTGAGGTTACTCATTTATATGTTTAAGCGGCTCGAGTGCAAAACATGACTTGTTAGGAGAGAGTTGTTCGACCTTAACATGGCATAAGGTGTTAGAAGTGAGTTGTTCGGACGCTAGCACCGGGTTTAGGAGTTCGCACCTGTGAAATTGAATGCAAGAGTTCGTTTATTATAATGCACACTCCCGGTTTTGTCTACCTTAGGGTTGAGATTAGTCACATTGATCATGGTTCGGCTATGTCCCTTTCTCCCTCGTTGAATCTAGTAGTTTAATCTTCTCTCTCTCTTTTATGTTTTAGCATAGTGTAATAACAACCAACCAACCGCTTGTTCACCTAGACTAAGCATTACGTTCACTTTGGTACTCACAAACACACCTTTCTCTGTGGGATCGACCTCGGACTCCTGTAGCTATACTAGCAATCGACCCGGTCCACTGCCGGTTAGAGAGCTTGTTTAGTCACCGTTGTCTTGAGTATTATAAATCTGTTTGGTAAAATAAACGCTCATCAATCCGACATCAGAGATGGTTGAAGATGTTAATCACCAAGAAGGTGAAGAAATACACCCGGTGTTGGAGAACATAGAGGACGATGTGCCTAAATTAGAGATAAGTCACCCGGAGGAAGTCGCATTTGAGGAGCCGTTGAAGCCAATAAGTGTTGAGGTGATTGTGGACGAGCGAGTGAGCGTAAAGGAAGTGATCTTCCCACTTGATCACTATGTCATGAACTGGGAGGTGGAACCCCCTAATCCCGTTCTTCTTTTATTGGGAAGATACTTCATAAAGGTCCTTCGAGCCATGGTTCCATTAATTTCCTATGAAGGTGAGTTGGATGGCTCGTATGCTGAATATTCGTTGAAGAACCATGCGAGAAGGACGTATCCGTTTGATAATGGATAGTGAGCTAAATGTGTCTAGCCAAAGACACTAAAGAGAGGCGCTTGTTGGGAGGCAACCCAATATTAAGAAAAGTTTTTGCTATTATTATTTTATTATAGTTTTGTTTGCGTTGAATAAATAACGAAAGATAGTTTTCTTCTCGTTGTAGTAGTTTTGTTTTGTTTTGTTTTGTCTTGAGTTTTGGTGTCGGTTTCTGTAGTTAGGTAACTTGCATTTTCATAATTTGAAAAATCAACGTGTTTCCTTCCTCCTGCCGATGTTACATTTTTGCACTACTTTTCACATAGATTCAGTTATTATCAAATTTTTTTTGCATTGCTTATGCTTTGTTCCACGATATTGCCTTGTCTATCATCTTTTGTGCGCCTATCCCCGAGGTACGTTTTGTTTTGTTTTTCAAGTGTGCAGGATATTTTCGATAGCAATTGTGAGCTTTTAAACGATGTCAGTTTTCCGGTGGATGGTCCTGATGAGAGACAAATTAATGATCATTATTACGACATTTTACCCCAATATTGATACCACTTTGAGCATTATTGTACCAATTTAAGTCAATAATTACATAATTTTATCCAAATATATAAATAGTGGTTATTATATAAATTATCGTATTTTTATAAGTTTTTATAAGTTTTGTACCGGTTTAGTAACCGGAGTGTCGTGTCGGATTTACGTTTGGTATTTTGGTGGTTTATTGCAGAATTATAGGTTGACCAAAATCCCGAGTAATGACACGTTTTGAGACCTAAAAGAGGTATTTTTAGGGATATAAGAGTGTGCCACTAACTTAAGTGGTCAAGTGGGCTCGGTGGTTAGTGGTACCACTAACGAATTATATCTTCGACGAACAAATGGCTCATTAAAACGGCATTTTCTGAAGAAGTGTCCTTAATGAAAGTTGTAGATCTTTGAAAGAGATTTCCAACGCATTTTGAATCACGTCAATCGGACTTCTACAACTCAAGTATCATTAAGTCAAGTGGTCTAGTGGCTAATCGATTCGATTTAGTGGAAATCGAGAAATATCTTCGACGAGCGAATGGCCCATCAAAAAGACATTTTCTGAAGAAGAGTCCTTCATGAAAGTTGTAGATCATTCAACGAGCTTTCCAATGCCTCTTGAATCATGTCATTTGGAGATCTAGAACTCAAGATATGAATTTTAGAAGTTTTATTTCAAAAAATAAAATTATATCCAGAAATTGGATAATTAAGGTGGATGAATGTAATGATTATCCCGGCCCGGTCCGGCCCTTACCCGGCCCAGTCCGGCCCCCATTTTGTAGGCTATATATATGTTCTAAATAAGACTAAAGGAGAGGCCCCCCCTTTTTTTTTTTCCTTTCTTCGTTTCTTTTTTTTTCTTTTCCTCTTTTTGCATACACTTGTATGTATATATATATATATATATATATATATATATATATATATATATATATATATATATATATATACACACACACACACGTCCCAAAATATATATATATATTCCATCTATCTTATTTTCTTTTTACTTTTTCGCCCTTATATATACATACGTATGTACGTATGTATATATATGTTTTTATATATATAAATAAAGTAGTTATAGTACGAATTGTAATGGCGGAATAATTATCGAAGATTGTTAAAATCGAAGCTTTGTTACACTACATCCGGTGGAAACGACCCCGATTCAAATAGATTGTAATCGGTAATATATTCTAATATTATTATGTTTACTATTTCTATTTCCATTTATATATTATATATGTTAATTATGTTAAGCTAAAAATATATCTAGCCAAGATATGAATCTGAATTAGTTAATCTTTATGGTAAAATGGATGATCGACTCTGATAATAATGATTAAAACCGATTATAATGAATCTCTTTCTATTTACACTTAAATGTACGGATAGAAAGACCGGAGGGTAAAATTGGCCGAGTGAAAACGTGACAACGGAATCCGATTTCCTGCCCGGGGGCAGATTTGTCCTAGAAAAACAAATCTTATTAAAATATGTGCTCAAGATCGTAATAATGTTAAAATCAACGGTTTAATTGAAACTAACACCGGAAAGTTAAATCGATCCGCCTGACAACCGGAGCCTTTTGAATAACATCGGCCGTCTGACAAACGGAATAACCTCTTTTATCCGGGGTAGATTTGTACTCGGTACCTGTTCAGACTAACTGAGATTAGCATGGGGCAGTTGTGGAGATTAAACTGATGACAATTTGACATATGGCAATTTCATACGCTCGTGTGAGAAGGAGTTGTATAGCTTAGGAGTACACCGGTTCATACATAATTGACCTCCTTGCATCAAGGAAAAGATCTGTCTAATTCAATTTCACTACAAAAAGATATTGATTCAAAAGAAAGATTCTTGGCTAGATCCAAAAATATATATATTATCTATTTTTATATTTATATATTTATTTACTTGCTTTACTAACAATCTAACTAATCTAACTATCTAACCCGAGGAAAATGGTAAAAACTGCGACTTAGGGCCTGTTTGTTTACACCACTTAACACTTATTCTTAACAGAATAAGTGATTGTTAAAATAAGTGTTGTTTGATAATACTTTTTAACACCTCTTAATTAATTAAGATCTTCTGAATTTCCTGTGAAAAATTATAGAAAATTTTAAGTGGTTGAGGAACTACTTAATGCTGAATTTTTTCAATAAATCTACGTTAGGTAGGGGTACACCCCACACCCATACCTACCTCACACCTACACCCCACCTTCACCCTACTCCCAACCCCACCCCCATCCACCCCACCCATACCCCCACCGACCCCACACCCCACACCCACACAACCCATACCCCACACACCACACACCCGCCCACACCCTCACCCACCCATACCCATACCCATCCCCACACCCCACACCCTCATACCCACCTACACCCTCACACCCCCACTCCAACACCCCCACTCCCACCCTCCCTACACCAACACCCAAAGACACACACACACACCACACCCACACCTACCACCCCATGCACACACCCACACCCACCCATAGCCACCCCACACCCCCACAACCCCCGCGCCCTACACCCACACCCACACCCACCCGACACCCACCCCCATACACAACACACCCGACACCCACCCACACCCACACCCCACCCTACACCCCCCATTACCCCACACCAACACCCCTACCCACCCTACACCCACCCTCCACACACCCACACCCACACCCACATAAACACTCACGAAACAAATTCTAATTTCAGATATAATAAATGTTACCAAACAGTTTAATCAATTTCAGCACTTAAAATATTCAGTTACTTAATTTATTCAGAATTAAGACTTCACATTTCAGACTTCATATCTCAGTCTTCAGTTTTAACAAACGGCCCCTTAGATCGAGTTAATAATAGCTTCTTGGTGTTTAACCACACTTTGAATTATGCCTTCATTTCCCTGAGGATACGACTTGACTCACCAGACTAGCACTACAATTTGACCCGGTACACTGCCGGTAAGGATTGTATAGCCTAGAAAACGTCCGTCAGCTTTCTGGCGCCGTTGCCGGGGAAACGACGCTAATTCATTGTGTTCGAATGGTTTCTACTTGTATTAGCTCAAAATTCTCGAGGATAAGTCAACACTCTTCTTATCACATTTCTATTTTTGTTTTCCGTTGGTATCTACCTTCTTTTAGTTACCAATTTTCTTCTTCTACCAATTTCGAGTTATTTTCTATTTTTGATAGTAGAAAGTAAACGCGGTTCGTTTATTTTTTTTGGTACCTACCTATTGGTAAGATACCAATTTATAAATAAAAAAAAATAAATTAAAAAAAAAAATTTACACTCGGTAAATACCGAGTGGACTCGGTAATTACCAAGAGAAAAAAAATGTGGTTTTTTTTATCGATTTCGTGTTATTTTCTATTCGATATTTTCTATTCCACAAGAATTGTCAAATCGAGTTACGAAAATGATCGAAACCGTTGGTAAAACACCTGAACAAGGGATTGCTCATGCTCAAGGGCATGGCCAAAACCTTAATCAGAATTTTCCTCAACCTAATAACCAGAATCAGAATAATAGAAATAATCAGAATCGGAATAAGCATAATCAGAACCAGCCTAACCCGAGACCTATATGTGATCAGACCATAAGAAGGTACCAGATTAATAATCCAATTCGTTTACCCAATAAAGGAGCAATTAATTTCGAAATAAAATCTCATCTTTTTGGTTTAATTGACACAAGAGCCCAATTTTTAGGAGAAGATGATGAGGATCCACATCATCATCTCTATCTTTTCGAAAAATTGTGTAATACAGCCAAAAGTCATGGTGCTCATCGGGAATTAACGAGGATGTCTTTGTTTCCTTTTCTTTAAAAGGAAGAGCACGAGATTGGTTTCTGTCACTTCCACATCATTCATTGACTAGTTGGGAGGATATTCAAACCGAGTTCTTAAAGCAGTATTTTACTCCTGGTAGAAAATTGGAATTAATAGTCGAGATTCCTAATTTTAGACAAGGATCTGAAGAAACGCTTGGGAATGCTTGGGAAAGATTTAAAAAGCTATTAAGAGCTTGTCCCGATCATGGTTATTCCTTAGAAATGCAAATCCAACTTTTCTGTCGTAAATTAAGGAAAAACTTACGTGCAGATGTTGATCATGCATGTGGTGGTTCGTTAATGATGAGTGAAGCCCAAATAGTTTACGATGCTATAGAACAGATTTCCAAAAATAACAGAATGTGGGAAACCGGTTCTAACACAAGAAAAGTAGCATTTGCAGGAGAATATACATCGAATACAGAAGTCCTAGCACACTTGGAGAATTTGAGTAGGAAATTTGACGGCTTATTAGCTAGTAAAACTATAAACTCAGAAAATATCATATCGAATGAATACTCAAGTCATGATAATGTGTCATTGGGGATGGAAGAACCAAAAGGATATTCAAGGGAAAATGTGAGTTTTTTGTAACAGCATAGGAATTTGAACAATGCATATTCAAACTCATTTAATGCTATTAGAAGAGCTCACCCTACTTTTCGTTGGTCTGAAAACCCTAGTAAGCAAGGACAACCACCGTATCCAGTTCAATATAAGAATCCACATACTAATAAGGTTTATCAAGGAGATACCTCGAATCAGAACCTACAATCATTACCTAGACCATATCCACAACATACCACTCAAAGTATACCAGTAACTCAAAGTTCAACTCAACCTGCAGAAGGAGTTGAAGAATGGGAAAAACTAATGGAAAATATGATGGGTGTAGTATCTACTCAAGCTAAGAATATGGAAACAATGATGACTTCTATAGGTACAGTCTCTAAGGATTTGAGTTCAATGAAAACATCTATGAGTGGACATGATACCAGAATGAGAACGATAGAAGCCTCATTAAGGAATATGGAAGATCAGTTGAGTAGAGAAGAGGAACGTAAAAACAGTAAACCTCCAGGAGAGCTGCCAAGTATACTGAAAGAAACCCGAAAGAGGTAACTGCTGTTATTACTAGAAGTGGAAGGATCTATGGAAGTAATAGATTAGAAAACTTCGGAAATAATGAAGTAGAGGATGATTTAGATGGTAAATTTGAAAAGAATGTGGAATCTAAAGATGAACCTGAATTCACCAAAGAGGAAGAGGACATTATTGAAGATTTCCTAAGACAAAACAGATATATTAAACCTGAAAGTGAGGATGAGGAATGGGTCAAGGTTCCTAGAATATTGAAAAATCCAAGACTGAATGATCTAAGGACCTTGTCCAATGAGCAGGTTAAAAAGGAATCAAGTTTGAAAGGGCCAATTCAAACCGAACCTTATCCGGCTCAACCCAAATTCACCTCGATTCAATCTGATAGGGCAGCACCATATCCAGTGCATATTTTGAAGAAAAAGGTACAGAATGATGACACACAGTGTCCTCAAAATGCACAATCATTCCAGGAAGCTTTACCATCTTCGTCTAACGATAAGGGTAAGGGAGGTATACATTCTAACCCTGCTTTAATTGATCTTGAATTACTCCCCCATTCCCCGAAAAAGGAAATAAAAAATATGAAGTTGGATAAGAGGTATGCATGTTTTCTTGACACTTTTCGGCACTTAACTATTAATACCCCTTTGATCGATGTTCGTAAGGGAGAGCTTAGTTTGGGAGTGAATGATGAGCGCGTTGTCTTTAACATTTACAATTCATTGAAATATCCATGCACTACACTAGAATCTTGTTCTTGTGTGGACCCTTTGTGTCCTTTTGTTGTGGATAGTACTAACACGCAGGTAATTGAAGAAGATGACTTCAAAGAATAATGTGAAAGCTCGCAAACCCAAAGCTCGAAAATCAAAGGAAAAGGTCAAGAATCGCTTGGATTGGTGGAAATTGTCTGCTCTATGTTGGAGACCGGTATTAAAGACGGATGCGGTGCGTGAGGATGACCCACCACCTGTGCATTAAAAATTGAAGCAAGGAAAAGTCTAGCTATAGATTATAAATATAGTGAAATCACGGGTACTATCCTTCCTATTTACTCATTAAGCATTTATTTCTAGTTGATTCGTGTGATTAATTGTTACATGCTTTGGTGAGTAATTGTTAGAAGTATCCCATTTAGTTTAGTATATTATATTAGTTGCTTAAGTTTGTCGAGCAAACGACGTTAACCAAAAGCGCTACCGGGAGGCAGCCCGCAAAAATGTTAAATATAATAATTACTCATACTTTGGATGATACTTTGTGAATACTTCGGATTGATTTTCATTTTGTTTCACCAAGTCTTAGGATGAATGTTTGAATGTCATTAAGAAAGGGAATGATTAGGTGGTTATCCGAAAATCCCGATGGAGAAAAAAGAGAAAAATTCAAATGCGTCATTTCTTGGACTTAGGTTGTTAGAACGATTTGAAATAACCCTTGAGGATCTGGGTATAAAAGACTCAGAGTTAATACTTTGCCATACGTTACATTTCATTATCTAGTCTGTTCTAAATTTCAAATAACGTGTGACATGTATTAGTTCAAATACAATGGAATTGAGGAGGTCATAACTTTCACCCACCCACCCACCCTTTAATATCATCCGAGTATTTGTTTTGACTTGTTTTAGTGCACCATTGCTTTCCCAACAACTTATTTACACTCACTTTACATTGAGGAGAATGTAAGTTCGTAAGTGGGGAGTGGAGTCGTTGTCTAGCAATGGAATTAATGTTTATTTTGTATCAATAAATCCCTTAGTTTTCGATTTTTTTTTTCCGAGCATTATTTAGTTGATTAAAATAAATTGTATAAGGTATATATTTCATGGATTTGAAGATATAATGATCAATTTGGATGTGTATAACCAACGTGAACCGTAAGTGCATTGTAATTCCAAATATATTTGTGTGACATGAATTCCTTCACGTAAAGCCTTTGATATTGAAGCGGAAAATTTTAAACTCGTATCCATTCGGTATCTAGTGGTTATTCTATAGATAATTGCGGTAACTTAGTACCTAACTTTTGAATGTGTACCGTGAATATACGAAGGTTTGAATGTGATAGGAAGGATATAAGTTAAAGAAGAATACCAAATTAAGATGAACTATCTATATGTCGGTTGTAGCCACCAATGATTTGAGTGCGGTAGGGCGTTATCACGAAACGTCCTATATCACTATGAGGTTTAAAAGCTCCCGACCGCTCGATGATAGTAGTCCAGCTAGGGTGTTATCACGAAACGTCCTATTGCTGGGAATGAAGGCATATGCTACAAATGTGAAATAAAAATAAATAAATAAATAAATTAAAAAAAAATGACAATATGGAAATATGGTTGGAAACTTAGTTATCTTCTGACTATCCCCAGTATAAACTGAATGATATGCTTTAGGGATTATCCTAATAAGTACACGGAAGGACTTTGTATGGAAATGTTACTGCCTATACCTAGGAAAGTCATTAGGACTGTCTGAATGGATATTTGTGCGTTTGCTTGAATTATTCAAGAGAGGATAGTGAAAATCGAAAAGGCTTGTCACACACACACACACTCTGTTATACATTTATATTGAGGTTAACGCCTGGTTGTAATTCTAATGGTTGCAGCATCTCGGTTGTCCCTTATATCTTATATCTTCATGAATTTATCTCTCATTCATTTTGTTTTATCGCTTGTTTTGCTCGAGGACGACCAAAAGCTAAGTGGGGAGTTGTGATGAGAGACAAATTAATGATCATTATTACGACATTTTACCCCAATATTGATATCACTTTGAGCATTATTGTACCAATTTAAGTCAATAATTACTTAATTTTATCCAAATATATAAATAGTGGTTATTATATAAATTATCGTATTTTTATAAGTTTTTATAAGTTTTGTACCGGTTTAGTAACCGGAGTGTCGTGTCGGATTTACGTTTGGTATTTTGGTGGTTTATTGCAGAATTATAGGTTGACCAAAATCCCGAGTAATGACACGTTTTGAGACCTAAAAGACGTATTTTTAGGGATATAAGAGTGTGCCACTAACTTAAGTAATCAAGTGGCTCAGTGGTTAGTGGTACCACTAACGAATTATATCTTCGATGAACAAATGGCTCATTAAAACGGCATTTTCTTAAGAAATGTCCTTAATGAAAGTTGTAGATCTTTGAAAGAGCTTTCCAACACATTTTGAATCACGTCAATCGGACTTCCACAACTCAAGTATCATTAAGTCAAGTGGTCAAGTGGCTAATCGATTCGATTTAGTGGAAATCGAGAAATATCTTCGACGAGCGAATGGCCCATCAAAAAGACATTTTCTGAAGAAGAGTCCTTCATGAAAGTTGTAGATCATTCAACGAGCTTTCCAATACCTCTTGAATCATGTCATTTGGAAATCTAGAACTCAAGAGATGAATTTTAGAAGTTTTATTTCAAAAAATAAAATTATATCCGGAAATTGGATAATTAAGGGGGATGAATGTAATGATTATCCCGGCCCGGTCCGGCCCTTACCCGGCCCAGTCCGGCCCCCATTTTGTAGGCTATATATATGTTCTAAATAAGACTAAAGGAGAGGCCCCCTTTTTTTTTTTCCCTTTCTTCGTTTCTTTTTTTTCTTTTCCTCTTTTTGCATACACTTGTATATATATATACACACACACACACACACGTCCCAAAATATATATATACATCCATATATATATATTCCATCTATCTTATTTTCTTTTTACTTTGGGTCCTTATATATACATATGTCTATGTATGTATATATATGTTTTTATATATATAAATAAAGTAGTTATAGTACCGTTGTAATGGCGGAATAATTATCGAAAATTGTTAAAATCGAAGCTTTGTTACACTACATCCGGTGGAAACGACCCCGATTCAGCAGTTGTAATCGGTAATATATTCTAATATTATTATGTTTACTATTTCTATTTCCATTTATATATTATATATGTTAATTATGTTAAGCTAAAAATATATCTAGCCAAGATATGAATCTGAATTAGTTAATCTTTTTGGTAAAATGGATGATCGACTCTGATAATAATGATTAAAACTGATTATAATGAATCTCTTTCTATTTACACTTAAATGTACGGATAGAAAGACCGGAGGGTAAAATTGGCCGAGTGAAAACGTGACAACGGAATCCGATTTCCTACCCGGGGGCATATTTGTCCTAGAAAAACAAATCTTATTAAAATTTGTGCTCAAGATGTTAAAATCAACGGTTTAATTGAAACTAACACCGGAAAGTTAAATCGATCCGCCTGACAACCGGAGCCTTTTGAATAACATCGGCCGTCTGACAAACGGAATAACCTCTTTTATCCGGGGTAGATTTGTACTCGGTACATGTTCAGACTAACTGAGATTAGCATGGGGCAGTTGTGGAGATTAAACTGATGACAATTTGACATATGGCAATTTCATACGCTCGTGTGAGAAGGAGTTGTATAGCTTAGGAGTACACCGGTTCATACATAATTGACCTCCTTGCATCAAGGAAAAGATCTGTCTAATTCAATTTCACTACAAAAAGATATTGATTCAGTAAAGTATTCTTGGCTAGATCCAAAAATATATATATTATCTATTTTTATATTTATATATTTATTTACTGATTTACTAACAATCTAACTAATCTAACTATCTAACCCGAGGAAAATGGTAAAAGCTGCGACTTAGATCGAGTTAATAATAGCTTCTTGGTGTTTAACCACACTTTGAATTATGCCTTCATTTCCCGAGGATACGACTCCGACTCACCGGACTAGCACTACAATTTGACCCGGTACACTGCCGGTAAGGATTGTATAGCCTAGAAAACGTCCGTCAGGTCCACAGTCTACTGATTTCTTCAAGCGTTTCTGGATCTGACTCGCGACCACTTCCAGAATTGCCAAATTCGAATTACAATCAGCTAAGTTTTTCTTATTCTGCACAACATGAGGACATGTTGTTATTTAAGTGTGGGGGAGGGATTGGTTGTTTGTACCTACAAAATGTGCTTAATTTATTATGCTTATTATGCTTACCACCATTCTTCAAAAATTCAAAAAATTTCAAATTTTTAAAAACATCCGCCCCGAGCATGAGTTTATTTTGGCTTACTTACTTGTTATATTCCCATACTTGTGCTAAGTTGACTAGTATTTTAGCATAGACATTTGATGAATAATCCTTTACTCGAATTCTTTTCACGTAAGCCTCTTCGATGACAAGCTGAACTTAGGAAACTGTACTCATTTAAACCGATGATGTTTGATTCTGGTTGTCAGACCGTTCGCTTAGTGCTAATGTCATGGAAATTGTAATATGTGCGTAGTTGGAATTGAAGTAGGAAGTATCGTGAATATACCGAAGCCTGAATGTGATAAGCGAAACGTGACTATTGTGCTTTAAAAAGTTGTTTTAAAAAGTTGAAATTGGGTGTGTCGGAAGCTGGTCGATGATTGGAGTGAGGTAGGGCGTATCTCGAATGTCCTATACCACTATGATGGCCAAAAGCTCACGAAAGTCAGAAGAAGCTGCCTTATGATTTGAGTAAGGTAGGGCATATCACGAATGTCCTATTCTGCTATGACGGGCAAGAGCTCATTCTGATGTGCGTTTATATGTGAAGGATAATTAAATTAACTTACATAAGGAATTTGGTATGAATAAGTGAAAGACTTAGTTATCGCCTACCTTATCCCCAGTATAGGCCAAGGTATATGTTGTAGGGAATATCCCCTGGGTACAACTGAAAATATTTCGAAAACACATGTATTACTCTAGTCATGACGTGAGTAGTTTTGTAGGGCGTATGTATAGTCAGGATAATTCATTATCTGTCTTAAATGGGTATTTGTTGGTTAGCTTGAATTTAATTGTCAAGTGTGGAATCGGTGGAAATTGAAGAAGGCTTTGCACACACTACACATTCGAGTAGTTGTTTATTACATTGGATGTATGTTTTTGATGCTAGTCGACCAGTTGTGATTTGAAATATGGGATTTTATATGGTTCAATGCTTGAGTAAGTCTATGTTTTCTTTTGTTTTGCTCGGGACAAGCAAAAGCTAAGTGTGGGGGAGTTGTTAACGGTGATTTTTACGGTTTATACGACTTTATTTCGTCGAAATTTCCTCTGTGTTTTATTACTTTTTATAGAAAATTAAGTGTTTAAATGATTTATTGAAAGAATGCGTATGGAAATGTTTTAAATGCAAAGTTGAGCTAATTTCGTGATTTTATTGATAATTATCTATGGTTTTACACTTTGCGTGTTTTTATGGTTTTGTAGGTACGCGAACATGTCATAAAAGGAGATCTAAACGGAAGGAAGAAGATGCAAGTCAAACTTGCAATGGAGAAATGGAGATGGACGAGCGTTTGTCCCCGTCCAATCTGGACGGACGTCTGAGGGAGTGGACGGGCGTCCAGAGGAGTAATTCAATTCAGAGTATTGAGATTTTTGCTGAACGAGCGTCCAAATTTACATAGGACGGGCGTCTGACATGACTCGGCCCGACTCGAAGATTTTATGCAGAATGGACGGGCGTTCAACCCCCTGGACGAGCGTCCAGTCCGCCGCCTTAGCTAAACCGACTTAAAAACCTATTTATAGTCGCGTTTTCTGAACCCTAAAGGAGATACAATTCCATCCCTGGCCGCCCCAGGCCCCTTGGGGGCGACTTTGCTGGTTCCTCTTGCTACCATAAACATAGTTTTGTCCACTTTTTATTTATATACCAACGATGAGTAGAGGCTAGGCGATTTGAACGAGCTTTGTGAAGCCATCTCTGCAACATCTTGATTTCTTCTTTGGGATTGTTTTGTGAGTTTTAAATAAAGTTTGTTTCTTTATTATGTTCATATTTTTATGCAATTGTATCGATGGATTGTTGCATGTTTGATGTTTAACGTTTGATGAGAATCGTTGTTAGACTTAGATCACCGTAGTAAAGATTAGATTTTTAACCTAAAAATAATGAGAGTTGTTAGGTTAATTTCTAGGTTGCTAGATTGAGAAATCTTACACCTTTGTTATGGAAGCGTTAATCTTTAAGATCGAGAGATGAGAGATTAATAGGCGAATTATCTAAGAGATTAGAAATTCATACTTTTGATAGGTGAACCACAATCTTCATTAAATCTTCACTAAACAATCTAGAGAGGAAGTTGAGGGTTGTGAGATCGGTGGACCATTGCTTGTTCGTTTTCAATTTATTTGTTATCATCTTAGTAATTTTATTATCTTTTTAGAATAAAATTATTTTCATTATTTTGGCTCGTAACTATCTTTCCTGGCTTTGGATTCTAGATTCTCTGTCCAGTTTATTGTTTTCGTTTTTCTTTAGTTCTGTTTTGTTTTATTTTTCGTGACAACTTTAGAGAAATTAAGAACTAGACCAACCTCGATTCCCTGTGATTCGACTCCGGTATTAACCTCTATACTACGATCCCTGCACTTGGGGTAAACCGGATTATTTTTATTACTTGTTTATTTTTCATTAGATAAAATCCGAGATAGATATCAAGTGACTGAGTATGTTTTGCTCTCAGATAGTTGGGAGCCAGAATGTTTTGAGGAGGCCATGGATGATGAATATAAAGATAAATGGCTTGATGCTATGAAAGACGAGATGGAGTCTTTGAATGACAATCACACATATAAGTTGATGAAATTGCCTAAAGGGGAGAAAGCTTTGAAGAATAAGTGGTCTTCAGAATTAAGAACAAAGACGGTAATTCTACACCTTGGTATAAGGCAAGATTAGTCAAAGGTTTTGGTCGAGAATGGGCATTGATTTTGGTGAGATTTTCTCTCATGTTGTGAAAATGTCTTCTATCCATATTATTCTTGGCTTGGCAGCTAGTCTTGATTTGGAGGTTGTGCAGATGGATGTTAAAACAGCTTTTCTTCATGGTGATTTGGAAGAAGACATCTATATGGAGTAGACAGAGGGTTTTCAGGTGAAAGGAAAAGATGATCTTGTGTGCAAGTTGAATAAGAGTCTTTATGGGTTGAAGCAAGCGCCTGGACAGTGGTATAAGAAATTTGAGTTGTCATGAGGGAGCAAGGCTACCGGAAGACTACTTTAGATCATTGCGTGTTTATTAGCAGATTCTCAGATGATGATTTTATTATTCTTTTACTCTATGTTGATGATATTTTGATTGTTGGCAAGAATGCTTCAAGGATTGATAGGTTGAAGCAGTAGTTGAGCAAGTCTTTTGCAATGAAAGACTTGGGCCATGCAAAACATATTTTAAGGATGCAGATTACTCGTGACAGAGTGTCCGGGAAAATTTATTTGTCACAAGAGAAGTACATAAAGAAGGTGCTTCAAATATTTAGCATGAGTGATGCTAAAGCAGTGTCCAGTACACTTGCGTCTCATTTCAAGTTGAGCATCAAACAGTGTCCTTCTAGCGATGATGAAAAGGAAAAGATGCAGAAGGTCCTGTATGCTTCAGTGGTGGGTAGTTTGATGTATGCCATGGTAAGGTTATGAAGTTGGTAAGGTTAGTCTTTTTATTTCTTATTTTGGTAGAGAGCATTGGAATGTTGTCAAATGGATTATGAAATATCTCAGGGGTACTACTGATTTATTCCTTACTTTTGGTGGTGAGAAATATGTGTTGGTTGGTTTCACTGATTTTGATATAGCTGGAGATGTTGATTCTTACAAGTCTACTTCAGGATATTTGGTTAAATTTGCGGGGAGCTGTGTCATGGCAGTCGAGGTTGCAAAAATGTGTTGCACTTTCAACTACTGAAGTTGAGTATATTGCGCAAGTAAAAGCGTGTAAAGAGTTGTTGTGAATGAAGAAGTTTCTCCAAGAGCTTGCTTTGAAGCAAGATCAGTATGTGTTGCTTTGTGATATCCAGAGTGCTATTCATCTTGGTAAGAATGCGACTTATCATTCTAGGACCAAGCACATTGATGTTCGTTATCATTGTATTCGGGATGTGTTGGAGTTGAAGTTGTTAGCACTTGAAAAAGTGCACACGGATGACAATGGTGCGGATATGTTGACAAAAGCGTTGACAAAGGAGAAGCTTGAGATATGTCGATATATTGTGGGAATGAAGAATTCCTCCACAATGTCGTGAATGGGAGATTTGTTGGGTGAATCACTCTTTTGTTGAGCCCACCGAATAATAGAAAAATAAATAAAAGAAAAAAATATGTCAAGTATTTAAGAGAATAAGCTAGGTTATTTTTCCCTAATCTTTTTGTTATAACATGACCGTCAGGGATAAAAAAAGGATTGCAATCAAGAATAAACGAGAAAGAATAAATAACACAAAAACAATAACACAGGATTTAACATGGTTTCCGGCAATGTGCCGACTAGTCCACGGGTAGAAAACGAGGATAATATATTATCACTAGAGATTTTACTGACTCTGCAATTGCATCAACAATTGCTGCTAATACTGACGCTGCTGCCTTTCCAAATATTCTAGGTTACAACAGACTTTTATTTATAGTCACCAAACCCTAGACCTAGCCGCCATAACTAAATACTAGCTAATTGACTAAAATACCCCGATGTGAACTCAGCTCAGCTGACTCCACCAAACGTAACCTGCTGACATTGCCCTGCTGATATTGCTCAGTTGACTTGCCCTGCTGAGTACTCAGCTGACTTAGTACTCATCCAGATCAGATGAGAGGTCAAGTCACCTTTTCTAACAATCTCCACCTTGACTTGAACTCTCGTTCAAACAGATGTATAACCAGATGTACTGTACCAAATGTATTCGTCAATACCAGATGTACTGTACGATATTCATTCTTTTTCTTCAGACTTAACAGCTTCAGTTGTGATTCCTCTAAATGAGAAGTTAACTCTACATGAGAAACCAATTTCAGATGAGAACCTCCCAGATTCAAATGAGATCCTCTGTTGTTAACAGATTCATGCTCAATTAAGTTGAGAACAGATGTGATCAACAAATTCAGACTTGATCACTAGGCCTGTAAACGAGCCGAACCCTACCGAACCCTGGAGTAGTTCGGTTTGGCTCGAACATTTTCGAATACATGGCTTGATCCGGCTCAAAATTTTCGAGCCTAAAATATCAGGATTCGGTTAGTATTCGAACTTAAAAAAAGGGAAAAAATTCGGTATTATTCGGCTCGAACAGTTTCGAATAGTTCGAACATGTTCGGTCCGAAAATTCAAAAATACCCAATAAATAATTCTAGTTCAAAAATACATGTCCAAAACCAAAATAATACATTATATGTCCCAAAATATAATATAACATGTCCAAAATATTAAAAACTTACAGTCCCAAAATATTACATGCCCAAAATATTACATGGTTTTGGGCTTTTACATGGTTTTGGGCTTGGGGAGTTGGGGTTTAAACTGGGCCAAGCTAAATTGAATTATTGAAGCCCTGCAACTCTACGAGCCAAACATGTTCGAACATGTTCGGCTCGTTTTTCCGAATACCAATTTCCAAGGCCCTATTCTACGTTTGATGATTCGAGCCGAGCCCCGAACCAAACTTTTTCGAGCCGAACACGCCGAATCGAATCGAACTTTAAGGCTCACTTACAGGCCCATTGATCACCAGACAAGATGTGAATACCGGATTCAGATGTAATCACCTCCTCTAAGGACACTCAGCTGAGTTCTTCAAATTCAACTTCAACCAAACAGATTGCAGATTCAGATTCGATTTGAGCTGACAAGATGTGAACACAATAAACTCCATCTAAGACTTCTCCAGATGAGACTTAACTCTAGATGAGAACTCCACCTCAGACGAGAATCTCCCAGATCAGATGAGACTCTAATTCAGACGTGTTCACCAGATACTCAGCTGACTTCACTCAGCTGAGGCATCCAGACACAGATGTAGAACCAGTATAGACATGTTCAACAGATTCAGCAGACACCACCCTGTGGACAGATGGACTCAGCTGACTATTCACTCAGCCGACTTCCTAGACTTTGAACACTTCACCCTACTCAGCTGATATTCCCTCAGCTGGTACTAGATCAGCTGACTTTAACTCAGCAGATCTCCAGATTTTGGTTCCACCAGATTTAGTTCTTGATTCTTCAGGTTCAGATGCACAACCAAGTTCCAGATTAGTGTTGACTGTTCTCAGCAGATTTCTGCAAACTCAGCTGAGTATGGACCTGAAGCTACACCTGCTTGTCAACACTCCAGATTCAGATTCAGACCAGATTTGCATTAGGGTCTTTGGAATCACCATCTTGAATGTCTTCTTTACAGGATTTACATTCCCCTTGCAACTGCTACTAGCAACCAAACCAACAACCCGATTGTCTGTAACTGTGCCAACTGCATTATGCCATAGCTCTTGATTATGGAGAGATGCCCTAAATCCTCCAATGACACTGTGTCTCTCTCAACAATAAAAGTATGCACTAAATTCTCATATGATGCTGGCAATGATACCAACAAAATTAAAGTTGCATCCTCATCTTCTATCTTAACACCAATACTCCTTAAATCAAGCAATATTGTGTTCAGCTTTTCTAGATGATCCCTGAGAGGCATTCCTTCATGCATCTTTAAACTGAACATACGTTGCTTCATCAGCAACTTGTTAGTCAATGACTTTGTCATATACTGACTCTCAAGCTTCAGCCACAGCCCTGCGAATCCTCTTTAGCAACTTCAGTGATAACATCATCAGACAAGCACAACAAAATTATTGAATGTGCTTTCTCCTCCAGATTGGCCATCTCAGTGTTTCCTGCATCCACCGCCTTTGTCAATGAAGCCCAGAGCCTTAGTTTCTTCAACAGAGCACGCATCTTGATTTGCCACAGATTGAAATTGTTCCTTCCTGTGAATTTATCAATCTCTACATCTAACCTAGACATCTTGATCTCGCTGAAAGCTAACGTTGATCCCAGAACCTAGCATCAATTACGAACATGGTGACAATCAACCTAACTCGAACAGATTTCCGATTCCCTGATGATAACCTCGTCGCTCTGATACCAGTTTGTTATAAAAGGACCGTCATGGATCAAAAACGGATTGCAATAGTCAAGAATAAACAAGAAAGAATAAATCACACAAGAAACAATAACACAGGATTTAACGTGGTTTCCGACAATATGTCGACTAGTCTACGGGCAAAAAACGAGGAGAATATATTATCACTGGAGATTTTACAGACTCTACAATTGCATCAGCAATTGCTGCTGATACCGACTCTGCTGCCTCTGCAAATATTCTAGGTTACAACATACTTGTATTTATAGTCACCAAACCCTAAACCTAGCCGCCATAACTAAATACTAGCTGATTGACTAAAATACTCCAGATGTGAACTCAGCTCAGCTGACTCCACCTAACGTAACCTGCTGACATTGCTCGGTGACTTGCCTGTCGAGTACTCGGTGACTTAGTATTCAGCCAGATCAGATGAGAGGTCAAGTCACATTTTCTAACATTTTTCTAATCTTCAGAACTTTAAGGAGGCAAAAATAAGGAAGAATTCGCAGCTTTTTGAGGTGTTGCAGCAGGAACTTTCGGGCAACGATCATGCATCGAAACGGACTCACATCGGCACAAAATTTTGAGGGCTTGTTCGTCTCTCATTCTTCTTCAGTCTGAACGGTGGAATTCTCGTTTCAACGGTTCAATTTCTGGAAATAATCCGCCGACCTGACTGTTTCGTTTTCGGTGATATTTTTCAATAACTCTTATATTTTGCATTCTTAGTTGATGTTTTGGTGTAGTTGAGTTGGTTGATGTGTTTGAAACACATTTGTCTCATCTTTTGCTGATTAGGGTCTTTGGAATCACCTTCTTGAATGTCTTCTTTACAGGATTTACATTCCCCTTGCAACTGCTACTAGCAACCAAACCAATAGCCCGATTGTCTGTCCCTGTGCCAACTGCATTATGCCTTAGCTCTTGATTATGGAGAGATGCCCTAACATCCTCCAATGACACTGTGTCTCTCCCAACAATAAAAGTATGCACTAAATTCTCATATGATGCTGGCAATGATACCAACAAAATTAGAGTTGCATCCTCATCTTCTATTTTAACACCAATACTCCTTAAATCAAGCAATATTGTGTTCAGCTTTTCTAGATGATCCTTGAGAGGCATTCCTTCATGCATCTTTAAACTGAACATACGTTGCTTCATCAGCAACTTGTTAGTCAATGACTTTGTCATATACTGACTCTCAAGCTTCAGCCACATCCCTGCTGCTGAATCCTCTTTAGAAACTTCAGTGATAACATCATCAGACAAGCACAACAAAATTATTGAATGTGCTTTCTCCTCCAGATTGGCCATCTCAGTGTTTCCTGCATCCACCGCCTTTGTCAATGAAGCCCAGAGCCTTAGTTTCTTCAACAGAGCACGCATCTTGATTTGCCACAGATTGAAATTGTTCCTTCCTATGAATTTATCAATCTCTACATCTAACCCATACATCTTGATCTCGCTGAAAGCTAACGTTGATCCCAGAACCTAGCGTCAATTACGACCTTGGTGACAATCAACCTAACTCGAACAGATTTCCGATTCCCTGATGATAACCTCGTCGCTCTGATACCAGTTTCTTATAAAAGGACCGTCATGGATCAAAAACGGATTGCAATAGTCAAGAATAAACGAGAAAGAATAAATCACACAAGAAACAATAACACAGGATTTAACGTGGTTTCCGACAATGTGTCGACTAGTCTACGGGCAAAAAACGAGGAGAATATATTATCACTGGAGATTTTACAGACTCTACAATTGCATCAGCAATTGCTGCTGATACCGACTATGCTGCCTCTGCAAATATTCTAGGTTACAACATACTTGTATTTATAGTCACCAAACCCTAGACCTAGCCGCCATAACTAAATACTAGCTGATTGACTAAAATACTCCAGATGTGAACTCAGCTCAGCTGACTCCACCTAACGTAACCTGCTAACATTGCTCAGCTGACTTGCCCTGTTGAGTACTCAGCTGACTTAGTATTCAGCCAGATCAGATGAGAGGTCAAGTCACATTTTCTAACACTTTTCTAATCTTCCCAACTTTAAGGAGGCAAAAATAAGGAAGAATTCGCAGCTTTTTTGGGTGTTGCAGTTGGAACTTTCCGGCAACGATCATGCATCGAAACGGACTCCGATCGGCACGAAATTTTGAGGGCTTGTTCGTCTCTCATTCTTCTTCAGTCTGAATGGTGGAATTCTCGTTTCAACGGTTCAATTTCTGGAAATAATATGCCGACCTGACTGTTTCGTTTCCGGTGATATTTTTCAATAACTCTTATATTTTGCATTCTTAGTTGATGTTTTGGTGTAGTTGAGTTGGTTGATGTGTTTGAAACACATTTGTATCATCTTTTGCTGATTAGTGGAGATTTTTGTGGGCCTCGGCCTCGTGGTTTTTACTCTCATATCGAGAGGGGTTTTCCATGTTAAATTTGTGGTGTTGATTTTCTTGTGTTTTCGTTTAGCTTTATATGTGATTTAGTTTCGTTAGGCCTGCCTCGTTTAATTCCGTTGCGTGTCATTGGAAGACTTTGTGGGTATTTGTGATACGTGTAGTATTGCGGTTGTTTGTTTTCCCAACATTTCCATCCGGTGAGTATGGTGAAAATTTGTCCATTATGGTGATATCTCACCGGTGGCAGAGATTTGAACTCTAGTAACGGAGAATTTTCTCCAGTGATGGAGACTTGTTTTCTCCGGTACAGGCGACTTGTAAAACAACCAGAATTTGAATATGACACCGGTACCGGTGAAATGTCTCTGATACCCAAGAAAAACCTCCGTACCTGAAGAAAAATCACCGGTATCGGACTCAATGGAGACATCATATGAGGGTGCTCATTAAAGGGGATCCGGACTCATGCATGTGGGATCTTCTCTAATGAAATTAGTATGGTGATTCGTCGATCTAGTTATCATCATTCTATGCTAAAACACACAATATTCATCGAGTGTTTTTAACGTGTATCTCCGTTGATTTAAAAACATAGGCCTAACACACGAGGCAACTAAAAGGATCACTAAAACAATTTCACATGAAATGTGTTCACCGCAAATCTTTTCTTGGCCAGTTGGCCACATACCTTCTGTGTACATGCATATCTTTGTGGTTGACTGTTTGATGATGCATTGTGCTTGGATGGTCATTAAAAGGATTGCAGCTTTGTGTTGGCCATTTAACACCATTAATTGTCGAAGGCAATTGTTAAAGGCATCAAGATGGATATAACTTCATTACACGTGCACAATGACATTTGACATCTTACAGGTTGAATCTAAAATTAACATTCGACTTTACAGAGTTGAATCTCCATTTTCGGCCTCTATCTTTAAAGTCGAATCAAGCCCTAAATATGAAGCCACAGTAAATCGGTTTGTGGTACCCCTAACACACGCCTTCCCAAACTCGCAGAATGCAGATCTTTATTTGCATTAATACAAACAAACATCATATATATGGATCAACCATTTCCTCACTTTCTCCACAGATTTTGTTACACTTTATATTCTGCTGCATGATATATATATATATATATATATATATATATATATATATATATCTCAACATCAGGTGAGCACTGCGCAACACAGCAACATGCAGCAGATGGTAAGTTTAAGAAAACAAGCAGCACTAATCTATTGAACATCATAAGTTATCTTTGAGGCATAACATCAAACACTTGTAGTGTGATAATATTGATAATGTCTGTCCGAAATAACAAATTAGGCGTATCAAATGTACACATCTACATGGTCTTGGTCGACAATAACAAGAAGATTATTTATGTTGTGTTTTTCACTTAAATCTCTTGTCAGCAATGAGGGAGCCAGAATTTTAAGTTTGGATGGAAGTGGTAGATCCAGAAATATGTTTTAGTGGGGTTTCCATAGGTTTTTTTCTGAAAATTCGTTACTGTGGGATCATCGAAACCTAAAACTACATTTTTAACTTAAAAACATCGCTTTTAACCACAAAACTATATCGTTTTAATACTGATCGATATTTTTTTACCCAAACGTGACCCCACGTTAATATACATACTTCCGCCCCAGTCATGGGACAGTGAACTGTATTATATGATCAGGGGATGTGTCAAACTAAATCATATAGGTTCTTTTGGTAAAGAAAAAATCACAGGCAGGTGGCTATATGGAAACGAAAGGGGAAAATATGATTCATGTTCTTTTATCAACTTAAATATTTTGGTCACGTGAGAAAACAAAAGTCTGTTTTCTCAACTGTTACTTTCATCAAAACAAGTTTCAGCTCAGGTTATAAAAAAAAATCATTTTCTTCTCCACATTTTTTAATGTCACCATCCAACCTAGCTACTACGACGCTCTCCCACAACAACCCTGCCACCAAGGACGGAGCCAGGAATCGAATCTCCGGTGGGCTAGTGGAGTGTTTATCCCTACATGTAGGGAAAAAAATAGGGAAGAAGTAAAAACTCTCCCATCGCATCGATACTTTATCCCCACCCTACATTGGGGTGGATGAACGATGTCAAATCCCCAAATCGGCGTTGGAGTAAAATTTTAAATTTTAAAAATAATTTTGGAAAAATGTGTGTGTTCGAATATAGCCGTTGAAATATAACCGTTGGAATATAGCCGTTGGAGTAAAATTTGAATTAAAAATTAGTTGAAAAATGAATATATTTGAACAATCGAGTAGGGTTAAATAAGATGTTTTGATGACCTAAGTTGGATTATATAATATTTTTATTGTAGAAATTTTTTTCGCCGTGCTTTGGCTACGTCTTTCCCTGTCACCAACCAACCACCTTACCACCATTGCCGGCACACAACCTTACTACCAATCGGTCACCACCCACCCACCCTATGCCCCAACAAACTTCACTACTACAACCGTATACAGGGGCGGAGGCAGAATCTCGGACAAAGGAAGCGATAATTCTAAAGATTTTTTTCAATGAAAAAATGCATAATAGTGCTTTTTTCTGCCACTACGATTCGAGAAAAAACTACATCACAAAAAAAAACACGACTATGCATTTCGCTTTATATGAAAAAAAAAACACTTATATATATCACAGGATCCGAATACATTAACCTTTCTACTTCTGTCAATAAAAATTTAAAACACTACAAGAAAACAATGTATTTAAAGGAAACCAATATTCCCCACCTCTCGTCAACGACACAACCCATCACCACTTAATACTATAAACCCACCCTATCCCCACCACCCGCCATCACTCGTCCACATCACCCCGTGTTGGGACAGATTGCCCACACTCTTAAATGATAAGGAAATAAAGTACACATTTTATTAACATCAATTGGTTTTAGTACAATGGTAAGCGCTTGATCTTTAACATGGTATCAGAGCCAGAGGTTACGAGATCGAACCATGGTTGGAACATTATTTAAAAAAATTGTGGAAGTGTTGGACAGATTGCCCACACAAATAATAAGGAAATAAAGTTGCGCCTTTATTACCACCAATTGGATTTAGTACAACGGTAAGCGCTTGATCTTTAACACCCCGCCACCACCAACTCCTCCGTCGCCATCATTCATTGGCATGCCCAATTAACTCCTCCGTTACCACCATGTCATCAGTTTGGACTACTATGATTGGTTGCTTATTTTTATACACAAGAGTCCACCAGAAATCTTTAAATCCTATTGGTTGAACACAAAGTAAGATTTGGTCCGGGATCATTGTAAAATTTATGTATTGTCATGGACATAAAAATTTGCCTAATTAAGTAGGGGAACAATTTATGCATAATGTGTTTCAGCATTGTCAGGGTTCTTTATAGGCTTTTTCTTTAGTTGTATATAAAATGTATGATCTAAATCATATATGTTTTTATATATACCAAGTAGTGTAAATAGATCACCATTGTTACTCCTAAACATGTTCTTTCTTTTTCTTCTTATTTTTATTCATGATTTATTTGCCAAAATTACTTAATAGCAATGTGTGTTGAGTTGAATGTGGATTGATTAAGTTATTAAGATGTCCCATTTCTTAGCAAGAAAAAAAAAGGGGTGTTTACTATGTCATATCGACTTCTCAAGAAACAAGTATCATCAACAATCTCTTTCGCAAGTCTGCTTGAGCTAATAAATGGGTAGGGTATATAATCACCCTTGCGCTTGACAATAGAAGCAGCAATTGCAAGATAATGAGTTAGACTACAAAGGCGTGCATTATGCATAATTCCACAACCATGATCCCAGAAGATGACACCTATTGCTTGAGAGTTGTCTAGACTTTAAGAATCCACATTGACTTTGATAATACCAATGGGAGGTCGTGTTGGAAAAAATGAAACTTAAGAATTTGACAGAGAATGTACAAACTCTAAAGCACTCAAAGCGTTGTCTTTTAAGAGATATTTCGTCCCACACGATTTGTCACTTAAGGATTCAAACGAAAATCTCTCTCAGGATACAATAGATGGTGTTTGATTCAAACAGTGACTTGTTTGAATCAAACCCGATGACACGCAATTTTTTCTGATGATGTTGTAACTTATGAATATTTTTGTTTGCATACTTGTGCCTTTTATAGGCTGAAGGTACCCCATAAGCGAATGGAGGTACTCCTTGCACGAAAGAGTAAAAGCATATCAGTTTGTCCTAAAACATGCAACTCTTGAATTTTTTGAGTTGCATCCATTCGTAGGTTCATGAATCTGTTCACACCCGATGCATGGATTCGGAAAAAATGCATGAATCCCGTTTCGTTGCGATAACATTAATTCGTACGCAACTCGTATGCAAACGATTATAAAATATTTATTTTATAAAAAAATATCTAACAGGTCAGAGGTCCAAACCGTGGTTATTAAGATGAGATATAACAAGTTATTTCAGTTTAATATGTCGTTCTTAACTGAACGGTGTTTGACATATTGTTATAGCTCAAATGACACGACATAATAGTGTTTAAGAGATGGAGCTAAATGTGAAGTTCTTTCAAGCATTTCATCGAACACTTCTTCAAGAAGTTAGTTATAGTTATAGTTGAATTAGTTAGTTGTAACTGATGGTAACTTGATTGCATAGCATACGTGTTCTATAAATAGGATCAATGAAACCCTCTAAACACTGATTCGAGTTTTATCAAGTTGATCAATAAAGTTTTGCAGTTTCAGTTTTCGCGCTTTCTTATTTTTCAGATACGCACATAAAGATTCATGTGTTCTTGATTTATTCTTCATCATGATGATGAAATCCACATGGTATCCGAGCTTCTTGCTTCCATTGTGCACATAAATTGATTGAGTTTTCCTTTATTTTGATTTCTTTCTTGTTTTGTTTTCGAATTCTTCAAGAATGACAGCTGATAACACTGCTAATAATCATGTGGTTAATCTATAGCACATTCATCCGGATGAAAACCCTGCTACAATCATTGTTCCATCTGTACTTAAAGGGGTTGAAAATTATCACTGTTGGAAGAGGGCAGTTTTAATTGTGTTGTCTACAAGAGTAAAATTGTGGTTCATCGATGGTTCGTTTCAAAAACCAACAAAAACTGACAGGAATTATGAAATATGGTGCCAATGCATTGATCTTGATACAACCTGCTTAGTTAATTCTTTTGATCCTTTTATTTCACAGAGTGTGTTTTGGTTGACCGCTGCACGAGAGATTTGGTTGGATTTGGATCATAGATTTGGCACAAGCAATGCCTATAGGCCGTCTAATCTTCAAGATGAAATTTATGCTACAGAACAAGGTTCCATGACTGTTACACAATATTTCATTAAATTGAAAGGTATGTGGGATCAATTGTTGGTTTTACGACCCACTCCACCTTGTACTTGTGCTGCATTACCAATTTACATGGAACAAAATGCTACACACTATGTTATTCATTTCTTGAAAGAAATAAATGATGTTTTTGGTAATGTGAGATCTCAAGTTTTGATGGTGATATTAGAAAAAATTTCTCCATGGCATTACAACATAAGAGTCAGCTCAATTACTTTGACTTAGATGCAAAAATACAGATTTGACAAGTTCTCTGACTCTGGCAAGAATTGCAAGATTCTGTATCTTTTGTTGTTCAGTCCATTACATATTTTGGCATAGGCACTGAAAGATGATATGGAAAGGGTTTTCAAGGTAATACTAAGAGGACTTGTTGTACTTACTGTGGTAAATAAGGCAAACTATTGACAAGTGGTACAAGAAATATGGTATCCCACTGGATCAAAAGGAAGAGGCAGAGGACAAATTCTGCTAATCATGTGAGGTTAGAACAAAGTTTTATTTGTGGTTCGATTGATACTGGAGACTCTGGTAAGGATCATTTATCTTCTCAGAAGTCAGACTCTGCAATTCAGGTTCTAACATCATGTCAAGATCTCGGTATGATCAGATAATGGACATGTTGAAGAATGTTCAAATCACGGATCATTTGTTGTAATATTGTGCAGGACTTAGGTGTTCAAGATTACCGGAATGCAAGGTATGAAGGTAGGAGCGTGCGCCCGAATCTTAAACGTTCAAACGGATCAAAACTCGTTGGTACTACAACCATACCTTCAATGGATCTGCATTTTGGTCCACCTTACAGGAGTTTTATGGGCTGGTCATCTTCATGAAAGTTGTATTCAATTTCATTAGCTTTCCAATGCATTTTGAATCACTGGATTTGGAGGTCTACACACAACGTTATGGCCGATTTACTTAAAATGTGTCAGTAGGCAGCCGCCTATAGAAGATAGGCCACCGCCTAGAAGATGCAGAGAGTTCCCCAAATTGGCCCACTTGATAGGCAGCTCTATGAATCACAGGCAGCCGCCTACGGTGTTATTTCCTATTTCCCGAATCCACTCTAAATAGCCTTTTTAGGTCGAAAAACAAAAAAACACCACATTCTTCGACCATTTTCTGCATCTTTTCATCTTTTTTCTTAGATTTTTATATAGTTAGTTTTGATTAGCTTTAAATAGTTGTAACTCGAAGATCGTGCTACTAGCTCGTTGTATTTTTAGTTTGGATTTCGTTTTTGCTTCCGGTGTTCTTCGTCTCGATTTCCGGTAATTTCGATTTCTTGCTCTCAATCATGATTTTTGTTAGATTTAATGTTGATTTCTTGAGATTTGCTTAGTATAATGAGTAGGTAATCCGGTTTTAGTCGAGTTATGCGATAATCTTCGAAATCGAACCATAGATTGTTCATGTGGTGTTCTTGATGTTTGATTTGTTGATTCTCGATGTTATAGTAGTTCTAGAACTTATTCTTAATCACGTTTGTTGAATTGATCACTTGATAATCGTATTACACGTATCTTCTTTATATACATATTTAGCGAGAGGGTGCGGGAACCGGGTGTTGGGAAATCAACTAGTTTAACGCAGCGGAAATTAAAATTTGATTTTGATCCCAAGATCGACTCCGTTTAATACAAACAACACGTTGAGCTAGCAGACGGTGATTACCTTGCTTGATCTAAAAGGTTGACGCTTTGACCGTCTAAGGAGAGTAGTTGTGCGCGCAAGCCGTCTACGTATCCGGCCTCTATCAATATCCACACGAGCACCTCGCCGGAATCCTCCTTGGATAGCTACTAAGAAAATCCGGTTGCTAGATCGACCTTTTCTCTCTCTCTAAATCTCTCTCTAAGAAGCTCTTAGTTTATTTAATAAATTAGAACTCTTCTAATTATGATGTATAAAAGAGCTAGTCAACCCTTTCTTATATACGGTGTGTGGTGCCCCAGATGTCCCAATCCCGTTAGGGAAAAGCCTCTGTGTAGATTAATGAGAAAGAAAATATTTTACTAGTAAAATAAGGAAAATCAATATTCTAGAGTTATCTCATTTAATTTAATATCTCATAATAAATAAATCCAAGATATTGTCAATATCTAATATTGACAATCTTTATCTAATTACCATAAATGTATTTTTACAAATCTATTAATATCCAATACTAATATATGATAATACCATTATGTAAATTGCACAATCCAAGTGTATCTTATACACTTGAAAGTGGCGCGCCATATGCCAATAAATTGGCATCCCGAATATTCTTTAATTAATCAAAATAATTAATATCTTGTATTTAATTTATTCGTAATAAATAAATACCGCCATATTAATTTAATCAATATAACACTTTATAGCCGAGATAAACTTTCCTTATTTGGTTATCACTATAACCGCATTTTAATCCGGCTAGATGTTCTTATGTGTGTGACCCGATAGGCTTCCGAATATGTTGGTTGTAGACGTAAAGTGCAAATTACGAAAAATTCCTTCATACCTAACGATCATGGAATAGCGTCTAGCAACACACCGTGACCCCTAATAATCGGAAGAGTCAAAAGCGATGACTACTACCTTTCATGTGAAACACTTACCGTATAAATAGAATCCTATCGCTGTTACAATATCCATACAATCTTTTCTCGAGTGTCACTACATCAAC
This sequence comes from Gentiana straminea, assembly GCA_036785695.1. Taxonomy (NCBI): domain Eukaryota; kingdom Viridiplantae; phylum Streptophyta; class Magnoliopsida; order Gentianales; family Gentianaceae; genus Gentiana; species Gentiana straminea. The sequence goes on along the minus strand of JAVUPR010000048.1, from coordinate 6,013,896 downwards.
GATCGTATCTGAATAACTCATTTACTCCCACTTTGCAAAGATTCACGAGAGCTAGATAATCCTTATAAGAAGACCATTTCGGATATTCACTCCTACTAATAGGATATGCGATTTCCAGACGAAAAATCATGTATCATATGCATGCTTCAATTTAATACCCGAGCACTACCGCATTATTGCCCCATGGCTAGGGGAAACCTCAATAGTGTCAAAGCATGACAATCCACACCGTGATGCCATGTAGACTCCGGTCTCAGGATAATTACACAACTGTCACATACTGCGACACTTAATGTAAGTGGGCCAATCTAACGTACGCATTCTCTAATACACGTCCACGTATAGTCCAAGTGTCTCCACATTTCGATAGACAAGATCTATCCCTATCTTCAATAAGACAGAAGACATCCAATACGTGCTAATCTGATCATACTATCAATGTCATGTTTGACAGTTCATACGACTAGAGACTTTTTAGTATCAAACTTATTAAAGTGATTAGAGATCTCGTCAAACATAATTACTATCATGGTTTCTCTATCACAGTTTAATACTAAGGACGTTACTATATATTCAATTTACATAATTGGTTCAAAAGGATAAACAAAATATATAATAACAAAAGTGCTTTTATTAATGATAATAAAGTTATCACATGAACTAAATAGACTGTAAATGACCCGACCTGGTCGGATCCGGTCCGACCCGAATGGGTTTAGGACACCTTTTCAACAATCTCCCACTTGGCCTAAAGCCAATCACCCATATGCCTAAGCCCGTGCATGTGAACATGTTTCTCATGCTTTGCTTGCGACAACGCCTTGGTTAACGGATCAACTATGTTATCATCCGTGTGGACTTTCTCTATCTTTACATTTTTTCTATCTACTATCTCTCGAATCAAGTGATAGCGCCGTAGCACATGTTTGGACTTCTGATGAGACCTTGGTTCCTTTGACTGAGCAATTGCCCCATTATTATCACAGTATAGTGGGACTGGACCTTTAATGGAAGGAACCACACCAAGTTCAGTAATGAACTTCTTCATCCAAACCGCTTCCTTTGTCACCTCCGAGGCTGCTATATACTTAGCTTCCGTTGTAGAGTCCGCAGTAGTCTCCTGCTTGGAACTCTTCAAGCTAACTGCTCCGCCGTTAAGGGAAATAAATCCAGACTGTGACTTCAAGTCATCCTTGTCAGTTTGAAAACTGGCGTCTATGTAACCTCGTAATACCAAATCATTGTTCCCGAAAACCAGGAACATATCCCTAGTACATCTCATGTACTTTAGAATGTTCTTGACTGCAACCCAATGACCATCACATGGATTTGCCTGGTACCTACTAGTCATACTTAGAGAGTACGAGACATCCGGTCTAGTGCACAGCATGGCATACATGATAGACCCGATGGCCGAAGCATAAGGGATCTTACTCATATGTGACCTTTCCTCCTCTGTCTTAGGACACGTTTCCTTTGACAAATATGTTAAGAAATCAATCGAGTTGCGCAGCGGAATTTCAAAAATTTATTTCCTTTTAACCAGGATCGACATCGTTTAAGCAACAAACAAATAAGTAGTAGACGGTGAATACCTTGCTTGATCTAAAAGATCGACGCTTTGACCGTCTAAGGAGAGTAGTGATGCACGGAGCCGCCCAAGTGTTCGGCCTCTACCGGTGATCCACACGAACATCCTGCCGGAATCCCATCATGGATTGCTACCAGAAAAACTCGGTTGCTAGACCGACCTTTTCTCTCTCACAAATCTCTCTCTAAGAAGCTCTCTATTTTTCACAAGAAACTATATAGCTCCGTTTGTTTTGGGTTTTTTTTGAGGTTTTTTTTTACATACTAGTTGATAATAAAATATTATAAATATGATTGAAGTAATAATTAGAAAGTTAAAATGTTTTTTTTTAAATTTGTGTAGATAAAAAAATGAGTGGTGAGAGAAATTGAAATAAGGTAGTATAATGAATAAAATAATGTTGAAAAGGTAATAAAGTAGATAAAGTGAAATGATGAGAGATGATTTAATATTTTTGTATTTGTAGTTGAAGAATTGATTGTCGAGAGAATTGTAAGAAATGATTGATGATTTGATGTTAAAAAAAACCCCTAAAAAAACTCTTAACCAAAATACCCAAAACAAACAAGGGCATACTTTAGTCTCTTGGAATTGTGATGTACAATTAGAGCAAGCCAACACCGTGCTTATATAGGGTGTTGGGCGCCCCACCGTATCCTATTCTCAATAGGAAAAGCTAGGGCTGGCCAAAAATCCCTTAAAACCCGACCCTACCCGGTTCCCATCCCTCTCCCAACCCGATTTTCCCCGACCCGTGTTTTTCCCGACCCGAATTTGTCGGGTTTACTCCCTTCCCGAACGAGGACGGGAATATATCCGGGCATGATGTTTGAATCCCGATGGGTCCCGATCCCGACCCGACCAAATTAATTGTTTATTTATATATATATTTATTATTTTTTCCTAAGAAAATATTTATTCTTTATTTATGTGTTGATACACATTTATTGCAAAATATAGAAAATTTGCTTGATTATTATTGTCTTAAATTCTCCTTAATTTGTGAGAGTGATTCAATTCCTTTCATCAGTAGGCATTGGCTCTTCCTTGTATCATAATTCTAATGATTTTGTTGCCTCTGCAGTTATCTTTGGAATGGAGTTATATATGACTCTTCTCTCTTTTTTTTTCTTTTTTTTTTAAGTTGGATGTAGAAAATTCAGAATAAAAACGCTACTTTGGTTTTAGTCTTTTTCTTGAATTATGAATAATATGTTGGTGTGTCGATGACTATATGATAATAATGTCTTACAGTCACCATCGGAATGATTGTATTGCATTATGAACTTGTGTATTTATCTTTATGAAATTGTTAAACAATAGATATTTTTGTTTGATGGTAATGATGAAATAGATCTGGAAGACGAGAAATTACCAAAAAAAATGATGAAAAAGCAAAGCTAACATTTTGTGAGGATATTTATTCCCGACCCGGCCCCGAATATCCGGGAGTCCCGATTGTCGGGTCCCGACACCTATTGGGTTTGGGAACGGGGAGCAAAATGGTTTCCCAAATCTTATCGGGTTAGGAATTGGGTTGAAAGGTTATGGGATGGGACCCGACCCGTTGCCACCCCTAGGAAAAGCTTCTGTGTAGATTAAGAAGAAAGAAAATCTTTTTTCTAATAAAATAAAGGAAAATACATTTGATTGATTTATCTCATTTAATTTAATATCTTATATTAAATATTTCCAAGATATTGTCAATATCTAATATTGACTATCTTTATTTTATCAACATAAATCAATTTACACATGTGTATATATCACACATATATATTACACATATAAATCCATATATACATATATATTTTGGAAACAAATGTGCACCTGCACATCATATTTGCAAACTCACGTATGTACATATTTAAGAATATTAATATATGGTAATACCATTAATTAAATTGCACAATCCAAGTGTATCTTAACACACACAACTTGCGCCACCTTTAGCCAATAAATTGGCATCCGGAATATTCTTAATTAATATAATGCTCTGATTAATTAATTTACAAAATACATATGTATCAATATACACAAGTGATTTCAACTTATACATCAACTATGTATATTTAATTAATCAACATAATTAATATCTTATATTATATTTATTCATAATAAATAAATATCAACATATTAATTTTTCTATATATATAACATTTATAGTCGAGATAAAACTTTCCTTATTTGGTTATCGCTATAACCGCATTATAATCCGGCTAGATGTTCTAATGTGTGTGACCCGATAGGCTTCCGAATATGTTGTCCATAGACACAAAGTGCAATTACGAAAATACCCTTCATGCCTAACGATCACGGGATAGCTTCTAGCAACACATTGTGACCCCTAATCATCGGAAGAGACAAATGCAATGACTGCTACCTTTCATGTGAAACAGTTACCGTGTAAATAGAATCATATCGCTGTAATGATATTCATACGGTCGTACGACGAGTGTCAAGCATCAACGACCGTATCTTATAATCTGGATATCATGCTCTCTCGAAGTAACTCATTTACTCCCACTTTGCAAAGATTCACGAGAGTAAGACATTCCTTATAGGAAGACCCTTTCGGATATTCACTCCTACTGATAGGGTACGCTTCCCGGACGACCAAACATGTATACTCCGCATGCTTCAGTATCACACCCAATCACTACCGCATGATCTCCTCATGGCTAAGGGAAACCTCAATAGTGTCAAAGCATGCAATCCACACCGTGATGCCATGTAGACTCCGGTCCTAAGGATAATTACACAACCGTCACATAGTGTGACACTTAACAGTGTAAGTTGGTCAGTCTAACGTATGCATTCTCTAATACACGTCAACGTACAGTCCAAGTGTCTCTACACTTCTATAGACGAGATATATCCCTACCCTTAATACAGAAGACATCTTATATGTGCTAGACTATTCATACTATCAATGCCCTGTTTAATATTACATAATCCTAGAGACATTTAAGTATCTAACTTATTAAAGTGATTAGAGATCTCATCATCCATAATCGCCTATCATGGTTTCTCTATCGAGTTTAATACTAAGGACGTTATCTTATAACAATTCATAATTGGTTCTTTAAAAGAACAAATATATGACAACAGAAAAGCCATTTATTATATATGTATAATCATAAAGAAATAGTAGAAATGATCCGACCCGGTCGGATCCGGTTAAACCCGATTGGGTTTAGGACACGATTTCAACAAGATAGACCCCATGTGACATGGGCAACAATCCTCTCTTGGATTGCTCCATGCTGAATCTCTTCAGCATCTTGTCTATATAGGTGGATTGTGATAGACCAAGCAACCTCTTAGATCTTTCTCTATAGATCTTGATTCCAAGAATATAGGCTTCTTCTCCCAAGTCCTTCATAGAGAAGTTCTTGGATAACCAAACTTTAACCGACTGTAACATAGGAATATCATTCCCTATGAGCAATATGTCATCCATATAAAGCACTAAGAAAACTACGGCACTCCCACTAACCTTCTTGTAAACACACGGTTCATCTTCGTTCTTGATGAAATAAAACTATTTGATTGTCTCATCAAAGCGATGATTCCAACTCTGAGAAGCTTGCTTCAATCCATAAATGGATCTTTGCAATTTTCACACCATCCCTGCATCATCGGTTGTGAAACCCTCAGGTTGTGTCATGTACACTTCCTCAGACAGATTCCCGTTAAGGAAAGTTGTTTTCACATCCATCTGCCAGATCTCATAATCATGGTATGCTGCAATAGCAAGCAGAATTCTAATGGACTTTAGCATAGCTACAGGCGAAAAGGTTTCATCATAGTCAACTCCTTGTCTTTGCTTATAACCTTTTGCCACCAACCTTGCCTTGTAGGTAGTCACATTACCATCCATTTCAGTCTTTCTCTTTAAAGACCCATTTACACCCTATAGGAATTATTCCCTCAGATGGATCAACTAAGTTCCAAACTTGGTTGTCTTTCATGGATTCCATTTCAAAATTCATGGCTTCCATCCATTTCTCTTTGTCATGCCTCATCAACACCTCCTCGTAAGTTTTAGGGTCCTCATCTTCCATGAGATACACGCTAGTGTACCTTTCAGGTTCACGACGTTCCCTAGTGGATCTTCGAGGTGTCTGTGTTTCTAAAGTAGGTGTATGCACCTCATCTGTATGGAGTGTCTGCTCTACTTCCATCAACTGACTGTTGTCCGTAAGTGGTTCTTGAATTTCTTCAAGATCAACCTTACTCCCACTGACCCTCTCCAGAATGAACTCTTTCTCTAGAAAGTGGCCAATCCTAGATACAAACACATTTTGTTCTCCTAGATGGTAAAATTGGTATCCTCTAGTTTCTCTAGGATATCCCACAAATAGACATTTGTCTGATCTAGCTTCTAATTTGTCAGGTATCATCCGCTTCACATAAGTTGGACAACACTAAGGTTTAAGATATGCCAGATTCGGTTTCTTCTTGGCCCATACCTCGTATGGTGTAGAATCCACCTTCTTTGATGGAACTCGGTTAAATGTATAAGATGTTGTTTTTAGAGTATACCCCCAAAACAATTTTGGAAGAACTGCATAGATCATCATGGATCGCACCATGTCTAACAAAGTGTGATTTCTCCTCTCGGATACGCCATTCATTTGAGGCGTTCCGGGTGGAGTCCATTTAGGTAAAATCCCATTCTCCTTTAAGTAATATTGAAACTCTCCATCTAGGTATTCACCACCTCGATCAGATCGAAGTGTCTTAATCTCCTTACCCAGTTGTTTCTCCACTTCACTTCACTTCTGAACTCCTTGAACTTTTCAAAGGCTTCAGACTTATACTTCATAAGTATACATAACCATAACGAGAATGGTCATCTGTGAAGGTGATAAAATAAGAGTATCCTCCTTTGGCTTGAATTGACATTGGGCCACTGACATCAATATGTACGAGCTCAAGCAATTCATTGGATCTTATTCCTTTTCCACTAAACGGTGACTTTGTCATCTTGCCAAGTAAACAAGCCTCGCATGTACCAAACGATTCATAATCGAAATGATCCAATATTCCATCTTTATGGAGTTTGGAAATGCGATTCTTATTTATATGGCCAAGTCTACAATGCCACAAGTAGGATTCGTTCAAGTTACTTGTTTTAGCTTTCTTGTTGTTTATATTAAGTATTTCAACATTCATATCTAATATGTAGAGACCATTGTCAAGTTTGCCAGTACCATAAATTATTCCATCAAAAGAACAACATTTATTCTTAAACGTAAAAGAAAATCCTTCAACATCCAATGCAAAAATAGAAATAATGCTCTTCGTAAGAGCAGGAACAAAATAACAGTTATTAATTCTAGTACTTGCCCACTGGGCAACAAAAGAAAATAAACTCCTACAGCTAGGGCAGCAACATTTGCCCCATTCCCAACGCGTAGGTCCACTTCTCCTTTCCTCAGATCTCTAGTCCTTCTTAGTCCCTGCATATCCGTACAAATATGAGAACCACATCCAATATCTAATACCCAGTGGTTAGACTTAGAAGAAGCAATATTGATCTCAATCATAAACATACCTGAAGTCGAAGCATCACTATGCTTGTTCTTCTTGGTGCTCAAGAAGGCCTTGCAGTTTCACCTCCAATGGCCAGTGGCCGGCACAATGGAAGGAAGCATCCTTGGATTTGTCTTTGGCTATCTTAGGCTTTGGCTTGGTAGCCTCCTTTGCCTTCTTGGTCTTCTATTGGGCCTTTTTCTTGCCTTAGAAGAAATCACGAGCAACACTTGCTTACCCTTGCCAACAGTGCCCTCAGCAGTTTTAAGCATGTTCAATAACTCCGCGAGGGAGGAATCAATCTTATTTATGTGATAGCTCATCACAAACTGCGAGTAAGAGTCCGATAGAGATTGCATAATCAAGTCAACACTTAACTCATGCCCCATCTAACGGACAAGCTTCTCAAGCCTCTCTATGTAACCGATCATCTTCAGCACGTGTGACCCAACCGGAGTACCTAGAGCCATCTTGAAACCAAAGAGCGCCTTCGAGACCTCGTACCTCTCAGTGCGAGACTGAGAAGCATAAAACTTCTTCAGGTGAGCCATAATGGTATGAGCATCCATGGTCTCATGGTGTTTCTGAAGTTCCGGTGTCATAGAAGCAAGCATGATGCAAGTAGCCTCCACATTGTCAGAACGGTATTTCGAATTCTTCTTAATCGACTCCTCATTGGTAGCATCTTCAAGGTCCTTAGTTAAGGGTTTTTCCAAAACATAGCCAATGCCTTCATGTCTCAAAACGGTTTTGAGGTTTCATTCCCAGTCGAGAAAGTTTGTTTCGTCAAGTTTGTTATCAATGATAAAACGAAGATTCAATTTGTTCGACATTTCTACAACAATAAATTAAAGACAATATAAGTAAAAGTTCATGAATTAAAAAACCATAAAATTGCACTATAAAATTTTAATTAGGTTTGCTCTCACTAGCCAACTATTCTCAGTTGGCTTTCAAGAATTTAATTAATTTTTTAATGGATGGAATCCAATCTAGTTGACTCGATCCCCGACGTGGGCCGATCGACCGGGTCAATTTTGAAATGTGGTTACACTTACCGATCGCATCTCTTGCGACTTCCATTGGTTGACTAGTAAACTCTTTGACAAACTAATAGTCAACCTCTTGTCTCTAAAATCGCTCGAACCAATCACCGCAAGATTCTTAGTTGAGTTGTAACCCAAATATTCAAGAGATCTTTCTCGATAATAACGCCATCTCCATCGGTGGGATCTTTATTCGTCTTTCTTTTTTGGTCTCCATCTTAATTAATTATTTACGCTCCATTCTTGTTACATTAAATCTATCTAATAATAACCGGTATACACCCGCCGCCGCGGGTCACAAACTAATGGTAGCGCAACCGGGGATCTTTAATACGCCATCTCCAATGGGATCTTTATTCGAGATAAATGCAGAAAATAAACTAGGTCACGTTCTTCATAACGGCCTAGGACAATTTGAAAACCCAACAGAAAATAAATCATTCACATATATCCTATTGGTCGAGTCCATGATCAATTGGGTCCATATAATCACATTATATCTACAACATCTAATTCATACAATAATAAATCTTATGAAAAATATTAAGTTTTAATTTTACCACCTTGCGTCTTATTTTATCAAATTAAATAATCAATTAATTTTCAAGTAATTAAACGGTTTTTAATCGAAATAAAACTAACTATTAATTTTAAATCGATTTCAATTTTAATTTTAATCAATTAGAACTATTCAAATTTAAATCAAAATTAAAATTAGGTCTCTTTAGTTTCTTTCATTTTGATTCCTAAGCAAAATGGATGCCTTTGGTTTCCAAAACCAAAAGGCACTAACCTTGGCCCTTTCCAAAATCAAAATTTTGAAAAGGGCCTAGGCCTATTCCAAACAAAATTTGGAAAGACCTAGATTATTTAAAGGCAAATCATATTACCAAATAATGTCATGTGGCATCCCAATGTTTCAAACTATTTGAACCATTAGTTAGCCACATGACACCAACTAAACAAAGAGATATCAATGCACAATAAAAATATCACAAAATTGAAAAACAAAATCGATGTCCCCCATGAAACAACCGGCCGCCGCCGGCAGCCCTTGGGGCGCCGCCGCCGCCGCCGAAGCCACGATGGGGGGGCGCCGCTTCGGCCGAGCCCCCTACGTCGATTATTATTTTATTTTATTTTTTCTTTCGTTTCGCGATTTTAAATCTTGCATCTATCATAATTACTACGCAATTTAATTAGTGCTTATTGCTTAAGTTCGAAGTTCACTCCGATACCACAGTTGGGAATCAACTAGTTTAACGCAACGGAAATTAAAATTTCATTTCCGATCCCAAGATCGACTCCGTACAATAAACACATTGAGCTAGTAGACGGTGATTACCTTGCTTGATCTAAAAGATCGATGCTTTGACCGTCTAAGGAGAGTAGTAGTGCACGTAAGCCGTCCACGTGTCCGGCCTCTATCAATATCCACACGAGCACCTCGTCGGAATCCTCCTTGGATAGCTACTAGAAAAATACGGTTGGTAGACCGGACTTTTTCTCTCTCTAAATCTCTCTCTAAGAAGCTCTCAGTTTATTTTGTAAATTAGAACTCTTTTAATTATGATGTACAAAATAGCTAGTCAACCCCTTTCTTATATAGGGTGTGCGGCGCCCCAGATGTCCCAATCCCATTGGAAAAAACTTCTGTGTAGATTAATGAGAAAGAAAACATTTTACTAGTAAAATAAGGAAAATAAATATTCTAGATTTATCTTATTTAATTTAGAGGAACGACGGAAAACTCCAAATTTTGACCCAAAATAAATAAACATGACACACTCCTTTTTTTAGTTGCAAAAAGGACAAAAATAATTCAGACGGACAAAAATACCCTCTTATATTAATTCGCGCTGCTTCATCCTTTTTTCTTCATCCCGCTTCATCCTTTTTTCTTTGCTGCTTCATCTTTTTTTTTCTTTTTCAAACAACCGTAACTTTTGATTTAGAACTCCGATCATCAAAAAAAAAATCACCAAAATTCATATTTTTCTTTATTTTGAGATCTCATACGATACCCTTCCGAAGTAAATTTTGAAAGCCGAAAAAATATTTACATTAATCGGAGCGTTTTTCTTATAAACGACCATAACTTTTGATTTAAAACACCGATCATCAAAATTCTTTCACCAAAGTTTATTTATTTTTTTCTCTTCATTTTGAGATCTCTTACGATACCCTTTCGACATAGTGTTTGAAAGCTGAATTTAATCGCAGCGTTTATACTAACACAATATCAGTATCACAGTATCAATATCAGTATCAGTATCAGTATCATAGTAACAGTATCACAGTAACAGTATCACAATAACAGTATCACATTAACACGTTTTATTAACAAACACAATGACACCATTACCATTAATAGTACACGATTAGCCAAAGATCATGGACTCGGCAAGCTTTACAACAACACCGACAACATATATTTCTTTATCGATTAAAACGGAAACAAAACGTAAACTAAAAATCATTTGGATTGTAATGTAATCACATTAACACCCAAAAAACTTGTGTGTTTTGAAATGACATATTCAATCACAATGGAAAAAAATTACAACATATATGATAAACAACTTTAACATCTGATAATTAAGTTACATCAAGGAAAGGATTATCTAAGCACCTAAAAATCTCGACAATGTCGATTGTAACCATCATCTTCTTCTCAAACTCTACACCAAATGGTTTAACATTTTCTCAATAAAGTCAACATCTACACCAAATGATTTAAAATTTGTACCCTATCTCAATTAACAAATCATTACCAAGGAGTATTAGCCTCTTTTCGGAACATTAGCTCGTAGATCTCCACCTTCGGATTCAATGCGTCGACCTCAGCTCCATACTTGTTAGACACTTCTTCAGTTCAACAAGTTTTATTTCAAGATGTTCAATCTTGTCTTTTATTCGAGCCCTTTTTTATTTCCCTCATTTCTCAAATCTACGTCAAATCTGATGTACAAGTGCATTTTTAATTGAAAGAATCATTCCTCCAAGTAACAGTATCACAGTAACAGTATCACAATAACAGTATCATAGTATCAGTATCACGATATCGATCGCATCGGTATCGGTATCGCATCGGTATCGCATCACAATCACGATATCGGTATCACGAATAACGGTATCAAAGTATCGTTATCACAGTAACAGTATCACACTAACACTGTTACCATTACCATTGATTAGCCAAAGATCATGGACTCAGCAAGCATTACAACAACACCGACAACATCTATTCCTTTATGGATTAAACGAAAATAAACCGTAAACTAAAAATCATTTGACAATAATGTAATCACATTAACACCCAAAAAACTTGTGTATTAAACCAAGGTACGTAATAGTACCAGATTATTACATCCTAAACAATAAAAATAAAGACAATGGGTCATATGAGAGCTACCTCATAGAGCTTATCCCAAAACAACAATACAATATCAGCTGAGAACACAATATCATTGTCAGTAGAATTTCCCCAATTACATCATATGAACACCCCTCTGGAAAACAAAGACGTCAAATATTTGGTATATACATGGTTGAAAAATGGGAAAATTTATGCAACTTTTGTATAGACTGTTGGAAAGGTGTCCTAAACCCAATCGGGTTGGACCGGATCCGACCGGGTCGGGTCATTTACAGTATATTTAATTCATGTAATAACTTTATTATGATTAATAAAAGCACTTATGTTATTATATATTGTTTATCTTCATATTATTTGTTGTGTATATATATTAACGCCCCTAGTATCAATCAGTGATAGAGAAACCATGATAGTGATTATGGTTGATGAGATCTCTAATCACTATAACAAGGTTGGTACTTAAATGTCTCTAGTCTTATGTATTATCAAATGGGACATTGATAGTATAATCGAGACTAGCACGTATTGGATGTCTTCTATCTTTTAGAAGGTAGGGATAGATCTCGTCTATCGAAGTGTAGAGACACTTGGACTGTACGTGGACGTGTATTAGAGAATGCGTACGGTAGATCGACCCACTTACATTAAGTGTCACACTATGTGGCGGTTGTGTAATTATCCTTTTGACCGGAGTCTTCATGGCATCACGGTGTGGATTGTCATGCTTTGACACTATTGAGATTTCTCCTAACCACGGGGCGATCATGCGGTAGTGATTGGGTATGATATTGAAGCATGCGGAGTATACATGATCGGTCGTCCGGGAATCGCGTATCCTATGATTGTGATTGAATATCCGAAATGGCCTTCTTGTATAAGGAATGTCTAGCTCTCGAGAATCTTTGCAAAGTGGGAGTAAATGTGTTATTCCGAGAGAGCATGATATCCGTATTATAAGATACGATCGTCAATGTATTGACACTCGAGATACGATCGTATGGATATTATTACGGCGATAGATTGTAAGTTACACGGTAAGCGCTTCACATGAAAGGTAGTAGTCATTGCTTTTGACTCTTCCGATAATTGGGGGTCACGGTGTGTTGCTAGACGCTATCCCGTGATCGTTAGGTATGAAGGGCATTTTAGTAAATTGCACTTTGTGTCTACGGCCAACATATTCGGAAGCCTATCGGGTCACACACATATGAACATCGAGTCGGATTAAAATGCGGTTATAGTTGATAACCAAATAAGAAAAGTTTATCTCTGGACTATAAAGGTTATAGTGGTAAATTAATATGGTGGTATTTATTTATTATGAATAAATAAAATACAAGATATTAATTATATATACAAATTATATTAATTAAAGAATATTCCGGAAGTCAATTAGTTGACTAATGGGGCGCCATTTTAAGTGTGTAAGATACACTTGGATTGTGCACTTTAATTAATAAGATTGCCATAATATTAATATAAGATATTAATTGATTTTGGAAAATAGATTTATGGTAATAAGATAATTATAATCAATATAAGATATTGGCAAAATAAATTATAATTAAAGAGATAAATCAATCTAGTTGATTTTCCTTATTTTATTGGGAAAATGTTTTCTTCTCCTACACACATATGGGGCGCCACTTTTGACTATAAATAAGAGGTGGGTGTCAAGCTCTTTTGTACATCACAATTGCAAGAGCTCATAGTTCTTGTGTAAAATAGAGAGCTATCCATAGTGAGTTTGTGAGGGAAGAAAAGCTCCGGTCTAGCAGCCGGAGTTTTTCCGATAGCAATCCAAGGAGGATTCCGGCAAGGGGTTCGTGTGGATTAGCGATAGAGGCCGGACGCGTGGACGGCTTGCGCATTGAACTACTCTCCGTTGGCGGTCAAAGCGACGATCTTATAGATCATCTGAGGTATAACCGTCAAACTACTTAACGTGTTTATTGCATTAAACGAAGAACGATCTAGAAAAAGGAAATCAAATTTTAAATTCCGCTGCGTTATACTAATGATTTCCTAACAGTGGTATCAGAGACAGACTTCGAGCTTAAGCAATAAGCATAATTTAAATGCGTAGTATTTAATCAATAGATGCAAGATTTAAATCACGAAACGTAGAAACAAAAAAAATAGGGTTTATTGGGGGCTCGGCCGACTGGCGGCGGCCCCCTCCCTCTGCGGCGGCGGCGGCGGTGGCCCTAGGGCTGCCGTCTGTCGGCTGTCCTCCTCCAATGGGGGGGGATGAACCCTTTCCGTTTTGTGATATTTTATTGTGCATAGATATCTTGTTTGTTTAGTTGTGTCATATGGCCAACCAATGGTTCAAATAGTTTGGACCATTGGGAAACCATATGGCATGTTGGCCTTTCCAAATTTTGATTTGGAATAGGCCTAGGCCTTTTCAAATATTTGATTTGTAAAAGGCCTAGGCCTAGGCCACTTCCAAAATTTTGATTTTGGAAAATGGCCAGGCCTAAACCAAAATTGTTTGGCCTTTCCAAATATTTGATTTGGAATAGGCCTAGGCCCTTTCCAAATATTTGATTTGGAATAGGCCTAGGCCCTTTTCAAATATTTGATTTGTAAAAGGCCTGGGCTTTTAGCATTTAAAAATTTTGATTTTGGAAAGTGGCCGTGACCCACACTAAAATAATTTGGCTTTTCCAAATAATTGATTTGGAATAGGCTTAGAACTTTTCAAATATTTGATTTGTAAAAGCCTAGGCTTGGCCACTTCCAAAATTTTGATTTTGGAAAGTGGCCAGAACCTAAGCTAAATTTAGTTTTGGAAAGGAAACAAATAGGAACTTAGTAATTTTAATTTTATTTTGAATAGTTCAAATTTAATTAAAATTAAAATCGATTTAAAATTAAATGTTAATTTTAATTTTCGATTAAGTCATATAATTAATTAAAAGTTATTTAATTATTTGATGTGATAAAATAAAGACGCATGAGTAGTTAAAATTAGAATTTAATCTTTTTCATAAGATAAAATTGTATGGATTAGATGTGTAGATATAATGTGATTATATGGACCCCGATTGATCATGGACTCGACCAATAGGATAGATGAGAATGTTTTCTTTATATTGGTTTTGAAAATTGTCCTAGGCCGTTATGAAGAACGTGACCTAGTTTATTTTTGCATTTATCCCATTCCCGTGAGCTCCCCCCGTGTGCGGCGGGTGTATTTATTAGATAAATTATAATGTAACAAGAATGGAGCAAGAAGTTGAAGACCAAGAGAGATAAAGAACCCATTGGCGTATAGCAATAAAGATCCTATTGGCGGTTGCAGATACCCTTAGTTTGTGACCCGCGGTTTCGTCAGTTTGTATTCGAAACCGCACTTAGGAAAAGTCCATGATCATACCGGTTATTTTGTGCGCGGAATGTTGTGTATGTTTTACTTTATATGATATAGTAGTAATATGCACATAGTAGATGAGACCATAATTAAACCAAATTAATTAAGTGAATTAATTTAAAAATATTCCCACATCAAAAAATCAAGTCGGAATTGCCTCCCCATATTATATAACGATGGTGAAGAGCCCTTGTTCGACCCAACTCACCAGCCAAAGCGGGGGTTGACCTACCTCGGGTATATCGTCTTTATCGAGATATGATCGAAAGAGATCTCATGAATATTGGGGTTGAGACTCGACTAAGAATTCTTTCGGCCACCAGCCAAAGCGGGGTCGTTTGGATTTTAGAGGCAAGGGTTTGACTATTTTCATAAGATGAAATATTGTCAAAGAGTTGACTGGTCAAACAACAATAATCGTATGAGATACGATCGACAAATCGTTGTCCACCTGTTTAATTATTTTCGGCCCATCAGCCAAAGTTGGGGGTCGGGGTAGTTCGATGGGATCTTGCCCACTAAAGGAATTATCTTCTTGAAAGCCAACCGGGAATAGTTGGCTAAGTGGGAGTAAAAACCTTATAGAGTTATTAAGTGCTAATTTAAGGTTTCTTTTATACATGAGCTTTTACTTATTCTATCTTTATTTATTGTTGTAGAAAATGTCAAACAAATTAAACCTTCGTTTTATCATCGAAAACAAGCTTGACGAGATAAATTTTCTCGACTGGGAAAGAAACCTCAAAATCGTTTTGAGGCACGAGAAGATTGGCAATGTCTTGGACGAGGCCCTACCGGAAAAGCCCGCTGAGGGTTCGGCTGCAGATGTTGTCGAGAAGTACAACAAGCACCGTTCGACGATGCGATGCTACTATCATGCTTGCTTCTATGACACCCGAACTCGCGAAAAAAGCATGAGTCTATGGACGCCTACTCTATCATGGTCCACCTGAAGGAACTTTATGCTTCTCAGTCTCGCACTGGGAGGTACGAGGTCTCGAAGGCCCTGTTTAGTTTTAAGATGACATCTGGGACTCGCCGTGGGGTCACACGTGCTTAAAATGATCGGGTACATAGAGAGGCTTGGGAAGCTGGGCCACAAGTTGGAA
This sequence comes from Gentiana straminea, assembly GCA_036785695.1. NCBI lineage: Eukaryota > Viridiplantae > Streptophyta > Magnoliopsida > Gentianales > Gentianaceae > Gentiana > Gentiana straminea. The sequence continues at coordinate 5,997,851 of JAVUPR010000048.1, read as the reverse complement.
CGAGAGTTGAGTATTGACTTGATTCTGCAATCTCTACCTGATTCATTCTCGCAGTTCGTGATGAACTATCACATGAACAAGATAGATTGCTCCCTTGCGGAGTTATTGAACATGTTGAAGACTCGCCGAGGGCATTGTGGGGAAGGGAAAGCAAGTGTTGCTTTGTCATTTCGAGCAAGGGCAAGGCAAAAGCCCAAAAGAAGTCCAAGAAGGCGAAGGCCGCACCTAAGCCAACGCCTAAGATAGCGAAAGACAAATCCAAGGATGCTTGCTTCCATTGCGGTGAGACCGGACATTGGAGGAGAAACTGCAAAGGCTTCTTGAGTACCAAGAAGAAGCATTCTGATGCTTCGACTTCAGGTATATTTATGATTGAGATCAATATTGCTTCTTCTAAGTCTAACCACTGGGTATTAGATACTAGTTGTGGTTCTCATATTTGTACGAATATGTAGGCACTAAGAAGAACTAGAGATCTGAGGAAAGGAGAGGTGGACCTACGCGTTGGAAATAGAGCAAGTGTTGCTGCGCTGGCCGTAGGAGTTTATTTTCTTTCATTGCCCAGTGGGCTAGTACTAGAACTCAATAACTGTTATTTTGTTCCTGCTCTTACGAAGAGCATTATTTCTATTTCTGCATTAGATGTTGATGGTTTTTCATTTACGTTTGAGAATAAATGTTGTTCTTTTTCACGTGATGGAATCTTTTATGGTACTGGCATACTTAGCAATGGTCTCTACATATTAGATATGAATGTTGACATACTTAATATAAATAACAAGAAATCCAAAACAAATGACTTGAATGAATCGTACTTATGGCATTGTAGACTTGGCCATATAAATAAGAATCGCATTTCCAAACTCCATAAAGATGGAATGTTGGATCAATTCGATTACGAATCGTTTGATGTATGCGAAGCTTGTTTACTTGGCAAGATGACAAAGTCACCTTTTAGTGGCAAAGGGATAAGATCCAGTGAATTGCTTGAGCTCATACATACTAATGTGTGAGGCCCAATGTCGATTCAAGCCAAAGGAGGATACTCTTATTTTATCACTTTCACTGATGACCATTCTCGCTATGGTTATATATACTTAATGAAGTATAAGTCTGAGGCCTTTGAAAAGTTCAAGGAATTCAGAAGTGAAGTGGAGAAACAACTGGGTAAAGAAATCAAAACACTTTGATCCGATCGAGGTGGAGAATACCTAGATGGAGAGTTTCAAGACTATTTGAAGGAGAATGGGATTCTATCTGAATGGACCCCTCCCGGGACGCCACAAATGAATGGCGTATCTGAGAGGAGGAACCGCACCCTGTTAGACATGGTGCGATCCATGATGAGCTATGCAGTTCTCCCAAAATCATTTTGGGGGTATGCTCTAGAAACCGCATCCTATACACTGAACCGAGTTCCATCAAAGACGGTTGACTCCACGCCATACGAGGTATGGACCAAGAGAAAACCGAGCCTAGGTCATCTAAAACCTTCGGGTTGTCCGACTTACGTGAAGCGGATGATGCCTGACAAATTAGAGCCCAGGTCTGACAAATGTCTATTTGTGGGATATCCTAGGGAAACCAAATGGTACCAATTTTACCATCCCGAGGAACAAAAGGTGTTTGTTTCCGGGGCCACCACTTTCGGAGAAAGAGTTTATTCGATAGGGTCGGTGGGAGTAAAATTGATCTTGAAGAAATTCGAGAACCACTTACGGATAACGGTCGGTTGATGGAAGTAGAGGACTTCCACACACGGATGTGACACCAGCCTCCACCGTGGACACACTAGCACCTCGAAGATCCACTAGGGAACGCCGTGAACCTGAAAGGTACACTGGCGTGTATCTCATGGAAGATAAGGACCCTAAAACTTATGAGGAAGTGCTATTAAGGCATGACAAAGAGAAATGGCTAGAAGCCATGAATTCTGAAATGGAATCAATGAAAGACAACCAAGTTTGGAACTTAGTTGATCCACCTGAGGGAATAGTTCCCATAGGGTGCAAATGGGTCTTTAAGAGAAATACCGACATGGACGGTAACGTGACTACCTACAAGGCTAGGTTGGTGGCAAAAGGATATAAGCAAAGACAAGGAGTTGACTATGATGAAACCTTTTCGCCTGTTGCCATGTTAAAATCCATTAGAATTTTGCTTGCTATTGCGCATACCATGATTACGAAATCGCGGATGGATGTGAAAACAAACTTTCCTTAATGGGAACTGTCGAGGAAGTGTATATGACACGGCTTTGAGGGTTTCACAACCAATGACGCCAGGATGGTATGTAAACCGCAAAGATCCATTTATGGATTAAAGCAAGCTTCTCGGAGTTGGAATCTTCGCTTTGATGAGATAATCAAACGGTTTGATTTCATCAAGAACGAAGATGAGCCCCGTGTTTACAAGAAGGTTAGTGGGAGTGCCGTTGTGTTCCTAGTGCTTTATGTAGATGACATATTGCTCATAGGGAATGATGTGCCTATGTTACAATCAGGTCAAAGCTTGGTTATCCAAGAACTTATCAATGAAGGACTTGGGTGAGGCGACCTATATTCTAGGAATAAAGATCTATAGGGATAGATCTAAAAGGTTGCTTGGTCCGTCGCAATCCACCTATATAGACAAGATGTTGAAGAGATTCGGCATGGAGCGATCCAAGAAAGGATTGCCCCCATGTCACATGGGGTCTACTGTCGAAGGGAATGAGTCCTAAGACGAGAGGAAAGGGCACAAATGAGTAAAGTCCCTTATGCTTCGGCAATCGGGTCTATCATGTATGCCATGTTATGCACAAGACCGGATGTCTCGTACCCTCTTAGTATGACTAGTAGGTACCGGTCAATCCGGTGATGGTCACCGGATTCTTTGTCAAGAATATCCTCAAGTACTTGAGACGTACTAGGATATGTTCCTGGTTTTCGGGAACGATGATTTAGTATTACGAGGTTACACGGATGCCGGTTCCAAGGACGACAAGGATGACTTTAAGTCACAATCGGGATTTGTTTTCACGCTTAACGGCGGAGCGGTGGTGGGAAGAGTTCCAAGCGGGAGACTAATACGGACTCTACAACGGAAGCCGAATACATAGCAGCCTCGGAGGCGGCAAAGGAAGCAGTTTAGATGAAGAAGTTCATTATTGAACTTGGTGTGGTTCCCTCCATTGAAGGACCAGTGCCTCTGTACTGTGATAATAATGGAGTGATATCTTAGTCAAAGGAACCAAGGTCTCATCAGAAGTCCAAACATGTGCTACGGCGCTATCACTTGATTAGAGAGATAGTAGATAGAGGAGATGTAAAGATAGAGAAAGTCCACACGGATGATAACATAGCTGATCCGTTAACCAAGGCATTGTCTCAAGCTAAGCATGAGAAACATGTTCACTTGCATGGGCTTAGGCATATGGGTGGCTTGGCTTTTAGGCCAAGTGGGAGATTGTTGGAAATGTGTCCTAAACCCAATCGGGTTGGACCGGATCCGACCGGGTCGGGTCATTTACGATCTATTTAGTTCATGTAATAACTTTATTATGATTAATAAAAGAACTTATGTTATTATATATTGTTTATCTTCATATTATTTGTTGTGTATAATCTCTAATCACTATAACAAGGTTGGTACTTAAATGTCTCGATCTTATGTATTATCAAATGGGACATTGGTAGTATAATCAGACTAGCACGTATTGGATGTCTTCTATCTTTTAGAAGGTATGGATAGATCTCGTCTATCGAAGTGTAGAGACACTTGGACTGTACGTGGACGTGTATTAGAGAATGCGTACATTAGACTGACCCACTTATATTAAGTGTCACACTATGTGGCGGTTGTGTAATTATCTTTTTCACCGGAGTCTTCATGGCATCACGGTGTGAATTGTCATGCTTTGACACTATTGAGATTTCTCCTAACCACGGGGCGATCATGCGGTAGTGATTGGGTATGATATTGAAGCATGCGGAGTATACATGACTGGTCGTCCGGGAATCGCGTATCCTATGATTGGGATTGAATATCCGAAATGGCCTTCTTATAAGGAATGTCTAGCTCTCGAGAATCTTTGCAAAGTGGGAGTAAATGTGTTATTCCGAGAGAGCATGATATCCAGTTATAAGATACGATCGTCAATGTATTGACACTCGAGATACGATCGTATGGATATTATTACGGCGATAGGATTGTAAGTTACACGGTAACTGCTTCACATGAAAGGTAGTAGTCATTGCTTTTGACTCTTCCGATAATTGGAGGTCACGGTGTGTTGCTAGACGCTATCTCGTGATCGTTAAGTATGAAGGGCATTTTAGTAAATTGCACTTTGTGTCTACGGCCAACATATTCGGAAGCCTATCGGGTCACACACATATGAACATCGAGTCGGATTAAAATGCGGTTATAGTTGATAGCCAAATAAGAAAAGTTTATCTCTAGACTATAAAGGTTATGGTGGTATTTATTTATTGTGAATAAATTAAATACAAGATATTAATTATATACAAATTATATTAATTAGAGAATATTTCGGATGTCAATTAGTTGACTAATGGGGCGCCACTTTTAAGTGTGCAAGATACACTTGGGTTGTGCACAAGATAATTATAATCAATATAGGATATTGGCAAAATAAATTATAATTAAAAAGATAAATCAATCTAGTTGATTTTCCTTATTTTATTGGAAAAAGGTTTTCTTCTCCTCCACACATCATATGGGGCGCCACCTCCTACATATAAAGGAAGTGGGTGTCAAGCTCTTTTGTACATCACAATTGCAAGAGTTCATAATTCTTGTGTAAAATAGAGAGCCTTCCATAGTGAGTTTGTGAGGGAAGAAAATGTCCGGTCTAGCGACGAGTTTTTCCGATAGCAATCCAAGGAGGATTCCGGCATGGGGTTCGTGTGGATTAGCGATAGAGGCCGGACGCGTGGACGGCTTGCGCATTGAACTACTCTCCGTTGGCGGTCAAAGCGACGATCTTATAGATCATCTGAGGTATAACCGTCAAACTACTTAACGTGTTTATTGCATTAAACGAAGAACGATCTAGAAAAAGGAAATCAAATTTTAAATTCCGCTGTGTTAAACTAGTGATTTCCTAACATAGACATGCTTCAAAAGCAAAATATGGATGCAATTTTGCCAACAAACAAACATCATACTTGGGAAAAAAATTTGATTAATTCTTATATCTCCAAAGAACAGCAGCTATTGGCATTTCATATCAATAGCTAAATAAAATCTAGGATTTCAAAAAAAAAAGAAACTTGGTGAAAATTAATTCAAAAGCAATCGAAACATAATAAATCCAAGATATTGTCAATACATAATATTGACTATCTTTATCTTATTAACATAAATCTATTTTTACAATCTATTAATATCCAATATTAATATATGATAATACCATTAATTAAATTACACAATCCAAGTGTATCTTATACACTAGAAAGTGGCGCACCATATGCCAATAAATTGGCATCCCGAATATTCTTTAATTAATCAAAATGATTAATATCTTGTATTTAATTTATTCATAATAAATAAATACCGTCATATTAATTTAATCACTATAACACTTTATAGTCGAGATAAACTTTCCTTATTTGGTTATCACTATAACCGCATTTTAATCCGGCTAGATGTTCTTATGTGTGTGACCCGATAGGCTTCCGAATATGTTGGTTGTAGACATAAAGTGCAAATTACGAAAAAGCCCTTCATACCTAACGATCACGAAATAGCGTCTAGCAACACACCATGATCCCCAGGAAGAGTCAAAAGTGATGACTACTACCTTTCATGTGAAACAGTTCCGTGTAAATAGAATCCTATCGCTGTTACAATATCCATACAATCGTTTCTCGAGTGTCAGTACATCAACGATCGTATCTTATAATCTAGATATCATGCTCTCTCGGAATAACTCATTTACTCCCACTTATTAAAGATTCACGAGAGCTAGATATTCCTTATAAGAAGACCGTTTCGGATATTCACTCCTACTGATAGGATATGCAATTTCCGGACGAACAAACTTGTATCCTACGCATGCTTCAATATCATACCCGAGCACTACTGCATGATCGCCTCATGGCTAAGGGAAACCTCAATAGTGTCAATGCATGACAATCCACATCATGATGCCATGTAGACTCCGGTCTCAAGATAATTACACAACTATCACATACTGCGACACTTAATATAAGTGGGCCAGCCTAACGTATGCATTCTCTAATACACGTCCACGTACAGTCCAAGTGTCTCCACACTTTGATAGACAAGATATATCCCTATCTTCAATAAGACAAAAGACATTCAATGCGTGCTAGTCCGATTATACTATCAATGTCCTGTTTGACAGTTCATACGACTAGAGACTTTTAAGTATCAAACTTATTAAAGTGATTAGAGATCTCGTCAACCATAATCTCTATCATGGTTTCCCTATCACAGTTTAATACCAAAGACGTTACTATATATTCAATTAACATAATTGGTTCAAAAGGATAAACAAAATATATAATAACAAAAGTGCTTTTATTAATGATAATAAAGTTATTACATGAACTAAATAGACTGTAAATGACCCGACCCGGTCGGATCCGGTCCGACCCGATTATGTTTAGGACACATTTTCAACACCGGGTTCTAGGATCACCCTGTAAAACTGACTGAGTTGTTTAGATTCGATTTCGTGTGTGAGGTTTGTATCAACTTGTTGAGCATTCATTGAACGTAAACCGTGTTAGGTCAGTTAAATCCGGTCAGCGGACCGTTGACCCTGACATAAGAGGGTAGATTACCGTATGGTGTCTATTCTCAGAATTAAGAAACTACACCCTATGAATGACATCGAGAACGTTTAGGTAGGTCAAGAATTAACACTTCCGGAATTAGCTAGGGTTTGTGAGTATTAGATTGGATCATATCTCGGCTATCTCTTTTTTCATAGTTTAAACTATTTTATTTTGTGTATATTTAGTTTGTAAAACAAGTGATCTGACAAATCACCATGTCTCGTAATAGTGTTGACCTAAACTAGGAACGATACTGGCTTTGATACTTAACCAGATTCCCGATGGGATACGACCTTGCTTGCCATTTATAGTACAACCTACTCGGTACCCTGTAGTTTAGAGTTGGCCTTCTGTGAAATGGCCATCAAGTTTTGTGGCACCGTTGCCGGGGAATCGAGTTAATATCTCGTAAGTTAGTTAAATATTCAGGATTAAGTCATTTTTCTTTTTATTGTCTGTTGTTGTTTGAATTTGTGTAGTGTATGACCCGTAGTAGCAACGAGGAATTAGTTGAATATCGTCTGGAAAGCAAAATTTACTTCCGTCAATAGTTGGCTTTGAGAAATAGAACGATTGATCGTCTAGCAGCTCAACAAGCCGAATCATCTAATCCAGAAATTGAATCCTCGATGGCTACGAATACGACTAGGGCTGGTAGTCAAGGTTCTCCAACCGGGAGAGAAAACACAAACATCATTTTGAGGATGTTAAATCTACAGAACATCGTGGTGAGTCGAGTCTTCCGGTTGAGGAGAAGTTAGATTGCATCTTCGGGAACCTATTCCATTCCCGAGACAAGAACCGATTCAAAGGGAACCTCCACCTCCGAATATACAACAGTAGATGATGAGAGTCAACTCGTCTCTGTTTTCTTACGTGTTTTATACCCCGTTTCAACTCGTTTACTTAATTCCGGCCAATTTTGGCTTGGTTTTGACACGTATTGCACCGTTTTGATGTTTACGAGATCCGGACATATAATCCGGGATTCTCGATCTTTTTCGATGTATTTATTATACTCTCGGTCACCCTAGTGTCTAGTAGGGGTTATGTGTGTTGTTGTTTTTAGTGTTTTTCAGGAACTCGGTGTACGAGATACCCGGAAAACGCGTTTCGGAGCTTCAGAATGGTGAAAAATCCACTTTTGGGAAGAAAAGTTGATAGACCACCGCTATACATCACAGGCCGTGGCCTATAAACAACAAAGAGTGTCCCAAATCGACTCTGTTCATAGGCCGGCGCCCATAAACTGTAGGCCACGGCCTATAAGATGCTGGGAGCTAAGTAAATCTGCTGTCTGTCATAGGCCACGGCCTATGAATCACAAACCACCTCCTACGAACTGTTTTGCCCATTTTACCCTTTTAACACTATAAATACCCCCCAATTCGTTTTAGGTCATTTCCAGATCGTTATTCAGCTCTTTTCCTTCATGTTCTTAGGTTTAGATTAGTTTGTACATATTTTAGCTTAGATTAGATTTAATTTTGTGTAATTCGATGATCGATGCTACTTGGCTATTGCTATTTCAATTTGGATTTCGTTTTTCTTCCATTGTTCTTCATCCCCGTTTCCGGTAATTTCAATTTCTTGCTTTCAATCTTGATTCTTGTTATCTTTAATGTTGATTTCTTGTTATTTGGTTAGCATATGAGTAGGTAAACCGTTTTATAGCCGAGTTATGCGATAATCTTCAAAATCGAACCCTAGCTAGTTCGTGTGGTGTTCTTGGTGTTTGATTGTTGATTCTCGATGTTATAGTAGTTCGAGAACTTATACTTAATCACGTTTGTTGAATTGGCCATTTGATAAACGTATTACACGTATCGTCTTTATAAATGTATTTTGCGAGAGGATACGAGAACCGGGGTTCTAGGATCACTCTGTAAAACCGACTGAGTTGTTCATATTCGGTATCGTGTGTGAGGTTTATATCGACTTTGTTGCGCGTTTCATTGAACATAGACCGTGTTAGGTCAGTTAAATCCGGTTATTGGACTGTTAAACCTGACATAGGAGGGTAGATTATTAAAATAATGTCTATTCTCGCAATTAGGAAACGACACCCTTCGAATGACATCGAGAACATTTAAGTAGGTCAAAAACACTTCCGGATTTAGCTAGGGTTTGTGAGCATTAGATTGTATCGTAGCTCGGCTATATTTTTTTTCATAGTTTAAGCTCTTTTCTTTTGTGCAAATTTAGTTAATACACCGGTGATAAGATAAATCACCGTCTTCAGTAGTTGTGTTGTCCTGAACTAGGAACGAGACCGGCTTTGATACTTGATGTGTAACATTTATATGATAAAAATTACGATGTTTTATATACATTATCGACTCTTTTTATATAAAATATAAGTAATTATAACGATAATCTTATAAAATATTAATAGCTATGAATAAATCTAAATACTATAAAAATCAAGTAAAAATGATAAAAAGTTATAAATTTTGTACCGGGTTAATAACCGGAGTGTCGTGTCAGATTCACGTGGGTATTTTTGGTATTTGCAGACTTTAGGTAAACCAAGACCCCGAGTGATGACATTTTGTGGAGTAAAATCATATCTTTTGAAGGAATAAAGGAAGTGCCACGAGATTTAAAGTTCAAGTGGATCAATGATTCGTGACGCCGAATCAAGTTATATTTTCGACGAACAAATGGCCCAGCAAAAAGGCATTTTCTGAAAAAGAAGTCTTCATGGAAGTTATAGATCTCCTCAAGAGCTTTCCAACGCATCTTGAATTATGTCATTTGGAGATCCGAACTCAAGTTATGATTTTATCAAGTTTCGGATTAAGATTGGAAAAAATCTATCCGGATCGATCCGGATTTACCTCGGATCGATCCGAGGAAACATCATGATTAGACCAGCATGTGGCCCCGCAGAGAATATCCCGGGATAATATTTTTTATTCCCGGATCGATCCGGCCCTTTCTCGGATCGATCCGGCAAGGAAAAAAGCTCGCCTATAAATAGAGCGACTTGCGAGCACATAAAGGGGTACCAAATATATTTTCTTCACCTCTTTTTAGTAGTAGTAGTATGTATATAGGCCTTATGCCATAAATAAAGTAGTATCGTTATAATGCTCGAGAAATTATCAGAAGATCAATGTTGTTGAAGTTGTTGTAGCATCCGGAAGAATACCGCTTCTGATTCAATCGTTGTAATCGGGTAAAATTTCTAAAGTATTTATGTTTGTTTTGTCTGTTTCTATTTTCGTATAATGTTAGTAGGCTAAATCCAATAACTAGCCAAAGTTATGTAATCGTTTTATTTCGATCTTTTCGGTAAAGGAATGTTGTCTATTTAAAATTGAATAAAATTGAGTTAATTGAATCTTTTCCTATTGATAAAGTTTGACTTGAAAGAATTCATAATCTAATTATGAATTGACACCTCGTAATTAAGTTATGAACTCGTTAATAGAAAAACCGGAGGGTAAAATTGGCCGAGTGAAAACGTGACAACGGAACCCGCTTTCTACCCGGGGGCGTATTTGTCCTAAAAAGATGAATCTTATTAAAATTTGTACTCAAGATCGTAATAATGTTAAATTCATCAGTTTAATTGAAACTTAAACCGGAAAGTTGAATCGCCCGGCTTTGACAACCGGAGCCTTTAAATAAAATTGACCGTTTGACGAACGGAATGACTCCTTTTTATCTAAAGGTAGATTTGTACTCGGGACCTGTTCAGAAAAACCGTAACAGTTGTGGATCTTGGACTGATGACAATGGACATATGACAATTTCACACACTAATGTGAGGATGAATTGTTAACCTTAGGAGTGCACCGTTTCATTTACTCAATTGAACCTAAAGATCGAGCACATTCCATTCACTGAAAAGATCGTATAAATCAATTATATAAACTTTGGCTAGTTCTCTAATAATATATTTGGCATCTATATATTTATATCTATATATATACTTTGCAACTTATGCACATCTATATATATTTATATATCTATATATATTATATTAGAATAAATTTTAATTTACGTATTTATTTTATGTTGACTAGAATAGTAGTGATCTGTGTTATAAAATTGCGGTTTAGATCGAGTTAATAACAAATTTCTTTGGTGTTTAACCACACTTAAAAGAATTACAAAGTTCCCCGAGGATACGATACTCGACTCACCATACTAGCACTACAGTTTGACCCGATACACTGTCGGTTAAGGACTGGTATTAGCACTAGAAAAGGCCACGTCAGCTTTCTGGCGCCGTTGCCGGGGAACGACGCTAATTTCTTTTTTGTGTCTATGGTTACTACTTATATTAGCTCAAAATTCTCGAGAATAAGTCAACACTTTTCTTATCTCATTTCTATTTTTAATTTCGTCGGTACTTACCTTATAGGTAAGTTACCATTCTTTTACTACTATCAATTTCGTGTTATTTTCTATTTTCGTTAGTTGATGACCAGAAGTGGTAAGGCCCCACTCACTCCTTATAAGCCTGACATAAACACTTACGAAAGGCAGTTAAGAGTAGAGAGAAAACGTGGTCATACTAGTCAGGGAAATCCTGACGAATCATCTTCAAGCAGAAATACGAGAATGGCTGAAATCAGTGATGAAACACCTGAACAAGGGCTGGAACATGCTCTAGGGCATGGACAAAACCCTGTTAACCTTAATAATCAAAATAATAATAATAATAGAAATAATCAAAATCGGAACCGAATAATCGTAACAACCCGGTAAACCCAAGGCCTATATGTGACCAAACCATAAGAAGAAATCGACTAATAATCCCATACTTTTACCTAATGAAGGAGCGAATAATTTCGAGATTAAATCTCATCTTTTTGGTTTAATTGACGCAAGAGCCCAATTCTAGGAGAAGATGATGAAGATCCGCATCATCATCTCTATCTTTTTGAAGAAGCGTGCAATACGACCAAAAGTCAAGGTGCTCACAAGGAATTAACAAGGATGACTATGTTTCCTTTTTCTCTAAAAGGACAAGCCCGAGATTGGTTTATGTCTCTTCCACATCATTCACTTACAAGTTGGGAGGAGATTCAAACTGAATTTCTGAAGCAATATTTCACTCCTGGACGGAATTTGGAATTAAAAGTCGAGGTTGCTAACTTTAGACAAGGATCCGAAGAAACGCTTGGGAATGCACTGGAAAGATTTAAAAAATTGTTAAGAGCGTGTCCCGACCATGGTTATTCCTTAGATATGCAAATTCAACTCTTCGTCGTAAATTAAGAAAAGATTCACGTGCTTTGATGTAGATCATGCATGTGGTGGTTCGTTAATGATGAGTGAAGCTCAAACGAGTTTACGATGCTATAGAAAAGATTTCCAAAAATAACGAGAATGTGGGAAACCGGTTCTAGCACCGAAAAAGTAGCTTTTGCGGGAGAATGTACGTCTAATACGGAAGTTCTAGCACATTTAGAAAATTTGAGTAGGAAATTTGATGGTTTACAACGAGAATAAGAACCAAAGTTCGAAAAATAGTACACCAACCGAATACTCGAATCGGGATAATATGCCATCGGGGATCGAAGAACCAACGGGATACTCAAGAGAGGAGGTGAGTTTTCTTCAAGCGGATAGGAATTTAAACAATGCTTACTCAAACTCGTTTAATGCTATTAGAAGAGATCACCCTACTTATCGATGGTCCGAAAACCCTAGTAAGCAAGGACAACCGCCGTATCCGAGTTCCATATAGGAACATGAATAATAATCAAGTTTATCAAGAAAACACGTCTAATCGAATTTACAATCATTACCTAGATCCTATCCTCAACATACCACTCAAAGTATACCGGTAACTCAAAGTTCAACTCGGCTGCGAGAAGGAGTTGAAAAATGGGAAAAACTAATGGAAACTATGATGGGTGTAGTATCTACTCAAGCTAAAAATATAGAAACGATGGTGACTTCTATTGGTACATCACTAAGGACATGAGTTCAATGAAAACATCTATGAGTGGACATGATACCGGGATGAGAACGATAGAAGCCTCATTAAGGAATATGGAAGATCATTTGAGTAGGGAAGGTGAACGTAATAACGACGGACCCCAGGAGGATTACCAAGTAACACCGAAAGGAACCCAAGAGAGGTAAATGTTGTAGTTACGAGAAGTAGGAAGCTCGGTGGAAGTAATGGAGTTGAAAACTTTGGGAATAATGAAGTAGAAGATGACTTAGATGGTAAGAATGATAAAACTAAAGATGAACTTGAATTTACGAGATGAGGAAGAAGAAATTATAGACAATTTCTTGAAAAGAAATAAAAGTTCGGAACTGAAAGTGAAAGGGAAAATTGGGTAAAAATCCCTAAGATTACTCGAAAGATCCCATGGATAAAGATTTAAGGACTTTATTTAAGGAACATGTTAGAATGGAAAATAATGAAAACAAGGATGAAAAACAGGAAGAAATGAAGGAATCTGAAGTAGAGATTGATTCAGGGAACAATTTAAAAGAAAGAATTCAAGAACCTGAAACATGGCGACTGAATAATACTCGAAGGTTTAAGGAAAAAGGAAAAGAGAAACTGACAAAGGAGCCAAAGGTCATAGATTTAGAATCTTTACCTTACCCTCCTAAAGATCAAATCAAAAAGGCAAAAAGCGATAAGAAGTATGCTCGTTTCCTTGACACTTTTCGTCATATTCAAGTTAATATCCCCATTATCGAAGCTCGATTAATATACTGCCTATGGAAAATTTACGAAAGAAATTCGTCAAACAAGAAAAAATTAGAGGAATATGAGAACATATGCCTAAATGAAGAATGTTCCGCAATTAAAGACATAAGTTACCACCTAAACCGAAAGATCTGGTAGTTTTACCATTCCGTGTGAAATTGGAGGATTTGTTTAAGAAGGTCTTATGTGATCTAGGAGCAAGTATAAATCTAATGTCTTATGAGGATTATAAAAAGCTAGGCATAGGAAAGCTTACTACGATCGAAATGACTCGCAAATGGCGGATAGATCGATTAAGTACCCTAAAGGAATTATTAAGGACGTATTGGTTAAAATAGACAAATTCTATTTTCCGGTAGACTTTGTAGTTATGGAAATGGAAGATGGTTATTCAAAGACCTCTTATTCTAGGTCGTCCATTTCTAGCTACGGGAAGAACTTTAATCGATGTTCGAAAGGAGAATTAATCTTAAGAGTCAATGAAGACGAAGTTACTTTCAATATTTTCAAAGCTATGAATCATGCATCATCGAATCATGTTCTTTTATAGAAGATATTCATTCTCATGTCTATGATAATCGATTACCAACTTTTGAAGACAGATTAGAAGAATGCTTAACTCTGTCTATCTATAAAGAAGATGAGGAAGACATTGAAATGAAAGAGATAATTCTTTCTTTAGATACGAAAGTTTTACCTTTAAACCACCATGGCATAAGTACTTGGAATTAGAACTAGAAGGACCGGTTCTTAAATCGTCAATAGAAGATCCGCCGAAGAATGCGGAATTGAAACCGTTACCTTTAAATCTCGAAATATGCTTTTCTTGAAACTAATAATCTATTACCGATTATTATTTCGTCACTTTAACCGAGCAACAAGAAGATCAATTACTTAGAATGTTGAAAAAGCATAAGAAAGCTTTTGGATGGACGATTCTTGATATTCGAGGTATTAGCCACGAGATTTGCGTTCATAAGATAATTTTGAAGGAAGATGCTAAGCCTTGTATTCAACCGCAACGCCGCCTCAACCCAAATTTGCAGTTAATTGTTAAGAAAGAGGTCATTAAGCTATTAGAGATGGGAATAATTTTTCCCATATCAGATAGTGAATGGGTAAGTCCAACTCAAGTGGTACCAAAGAAAGGGGTTTCACGGTGAAAGAAAATGATAGGAATGAATGGATTCCAACAAGAGAAATTACGGGTTATCGAATGTGCATTGATTTTAGGAAACTAAATGATCATACTAAGAAAGATCATCATCCACTTCCATTCATAGTTCAAATGTTGGAACGGTTAAGTGGTCATAAATATTACTGTTTCTTAGATGGTTATTCAGGTTATTTACAGATTTTCATTGCAGCAGGAGATAGGGAGAAGACTACTTTCACTTGTCCTTATGGAACTTTTGCGTATAAAAGAATGCCGTTTGGTTTATGTAATGCTCCAGCTACGTTTCAAAGATGCATGATGGCTATATTTTCCGATATGGTTGAGAAATTCTTGGAAATTTTTATGGACGACTTTAGTGTTTACGGAGATTCTTTTGGTAAATGTTTGTCGCACTTAGAAAAAGTGTTACAACGTATGAGGATACCAATTTAGTTTTAAATTGGGAAAAATGTCATTTAATGGTATCGAAGGAATTGTCCTAGGCCATAGAATCTACGAAATAGGAATTGAAGTTGATAAAGCTAAGGTTGAAGTAATTGAAAAATTACCACCACCGGTTAATCTAAGGACTCTAAGAGGATTTCTTGGACATGCGGGATTTTATAGGAGATTTATTGCCGATTTTTCAAAGATAGCAAAGCCTCTAAGTCATTTGCTTGAAAAGGAAGTACCTTTTAACTTCGATAGTAAATGTAAAGAAGCTTTTCGGACCTTAAAAGCGAGATTAACTATTTGCGCCGGTGCTAATAGCACCGGATTGGGATTTGCCATTTGAGATTATGTGTGATGCCGTGATTTAGCCGTAGGAGCGCTTTTTAGGTCAAAGATATAACAAAATTCTCAAAGCTATTTACTATGCATCTCATACGTTAAATGCAGCTCAACTGAACTATACAACTACGAAAAAGAACTTGTTGGCTGTAATTTTTGCCTTAGATAAGTTTAGATCGTATATTGTTGGTTCTAAGGTAATAATTTATACAGACCATTCAGCTTTGAAGTATTTACTGAGTAAGAAAGATGCGAAACCACGTCTTCTTAGATGGATTCTCTTACTTCAAGAATTTGATATTGAAATTAAAGATAAAAAGGGAAGTGAGAATGTAGTAGCGATCATCTAAGTAGAATGGAAAATGATGAAGAAAAGGGAATAGAAATTAAAGATTCATTTCCCGATGAACAACTTTTTAGAATAGATACTCCTTCAACCATGCGGTTATTAAAGAATAGAATTCCTTCTAAGGAAATGTCACCCTGGTTTGGAGATATCATTAATTACTTAACTCGTGATTATATTCCGTCTCATTGGACTTGGCAGAAGAAGAAATTCTTTTATGACTTAAAATTTTATTACTTTTGGAGGAACCGGACCTTTTCCGTAAATGTTCGGATGGGATAATCGTAAAGTGTGTGCACGATAATGAAATTTTAAGTATTTTATCATTTTGTCATGATCGTGAGGCGAGGAGGTCATCATGGAGGTTGGAAAAGCTTGCTTTTAAAGTTTTACAATGTGGTTTTTATTGGCCTACGCTATATAGAGATGCTTACAAGTATGTCAAATCCTGTGAATCTTGTCAAAAATGGGGAAATGTATCTAAAAAACATGAAATGCCTATGCAACCTATTTTAGAATGTGAGTTATTTGATGTTTGGGGTATAGATTTCATGGGACCATTCCCTATATCTTTTGGAAAAAGATTTATTCTAGTAATGGTAGATTATGTTTCGAAATGGGTAGAAGCTGAAGCTCTTCCCACTAATGATACCAAAGTTGTCATACGATTCCTTAAAAAGAATATATTTACACGTTATGGCATTCCGAGGGCTATCATTAGTGATAGAGGTTCACACTTTTGTAATAGACCATTTACCAAGATAATTGAAAAATATGGTGTAACGCATAAGTTAGGAACGCCCTATCATCCGCAAACCAGTGGTCAGGTAGAGGTGTCTAATAGAGAGATCAAAAGAATTGTAGAAAAGACGGTGGATTCAAATCGAAAAAGCTGGCGAGTTTTAACTAGACGATGCATTATGGGCATATAGAACGACTTTTAAAACACCAATTGGTTGTTCTCCCTATAAGTTAGTTTTTGGTAAGTCTTGTCATCTCCCGGTTGAGTTAGAACACCGAGCCTTCGGGCTATTAAATTTTTGAATTTCGATCCTAAAGTTTGTCGGTGATCATAGATTGCTTCAATTGACGAACTAGAAGAATTCCGTCTCGATTCTTATGAAAACGCTCGAATCTACAAGGAACGCACGAAATCCTTTCACGATAAGAGAATCTATAGTCGTGAGTTCCATGTAGGTGATCGAGTGCTCTTGTACAATTCACGTTTAAAGTTATTTCCGGGAAAGCTTAAATCAAGATGGACGGGTCCATTTAAAGTAACGAGAGTTTACAAATGCGAGTCGTTGAACTAACGATGGAAATACAACTTTTATAGCCAATGGCCATAGAGTAAAGTTATTTGTGGAAGGAGAAGGAACCGCACCGAAAGAAGAAATAATGCTACTAACTCGATCCTCCGACAAAGTAAAAAGCGAGAGAAATCAAGAAACCGAAAAGCGAGAGAGTTAAACTCGGCCGAATACCGGTGCTATTTATCTTTACTCTACTTTTATGTGTTTTATTTATGTTTAAAGTAGTTTCGTCTTTTACCGGATAGACGTAAAAGAACCGGATGTCTTTTTTAGATAGAATAGGAGTTTTTATGTTGCTCTTGAAATTAGGCTTGGATAAAGATGTCGCGTTTAAAATAGAAGCTTCAGTTTTTGAGAAAAACAAGCAATTGTTGAGAGAGATCAGACTGAAAGAAATATGTAATGGAAAATCGAGAAGTTCGATAAAGAGAAGGGCAAAGTTTTTAAGAAGGTGTAGAAGCTGTGGAAAAAGTGAGCATGAAGAGAAATGTAGGGAAAGCACAACCAAATCCCAGGATGAGTGTTTGAATGTTGTTAAGAAGGGAACGATTAGGTGGTTATCCGAAAATCCCGATGGAGATCAAAGGGAAAATTCGAACGCCTCATTTCTTAAGGTTAGGTTGATAGAACGTTACGTCAGAACTCTGGAAGATTTAGAAGTATTGGAATTAGGACCCTCGTGAATTTTGTAATATTTATAAAATTTTTATATAACTTTTGAAAATTTTATAAATAGGATCTTTATGAAATTACTTAAAAGTTTTATAAAGTTTTTATAAAAAGTTTTTTTTTATTTTTGTAGAAGTTTTATTAAGTTTAAAATAAAAATAAAAATAAAAAATAAAAAAATAAATAAAAAAAAAAGTGGTCGGATCGATCCGACCTAACCCCGGATCGATCCGGAACCTGAAAAACCTAAAAAAAAGGGACGGGGTCTCTTCTTCCTCTTCTTCTTTTCTTTTTCTCAAAACAGCCGCCCCTCCCCTCTTCCCCCCAATTCGATTTTTTTTCTTCAAATCATCACACAACATCACCATTAACTACCCCAATCTTTAAACTTATCTCATTTTCCTCTCTTCTCTTCAAATTTTCAATTTTATTGAAGTAATTTTTCAAGGGAAGCTTCAACTTTTATTCCGGCGAAATTTCCATCTTTTCCGGCCAAATTTCAATTTTTTTAAGCTTTGTAAGGTAACATTGTAGTCACTTATTTTCTTAATTTCGTTTTTTTTTGCAATTTTTAATTTTCAACTGTTTTGTCACTCACATATGTACTGTTGTGTTGTGTTGTTTTGTTGTTTTGTTTTGTTTGTTATTTTGTCATTATCGTAGAATGGCCGAATCATCGAAAGCTAGTAAAAAACGTAAACCGAATATCCCAACCCAAATTCCAGTTATAGAAACTAGGCCTTTAACAGAAGAAGAATTGGCAGTTAGTTTTGAAAGAACCGCGTCTGCTGCAGCTAAGAAAGCATTGAAAAATAAATTTGGACAGTGTTTAGTTGCAGTAGAGAGAGGCTTAGACTTCAAGGATTTGGGAAGGGAGGTAAAAGATATTTTGAAAGGAGGCATTGGATGGAATTAGCCAGTTTAAGGTCGGGAGAAATTAACACCACCTTAGTAGCTGAATTTTATTCTCTGGTAGCAACTCATAATGCTACAGGAAGATGGTGAGTTAACTTCGTCAACCTAAGAACTAGGACGGTGCCGTTTACTCCTCACATTATAAATGCTATTTATGGTATTCCCGATATACCGAGAGAATGAGGACTATTATACGGTTTGGAATTTGGATGAGCCGACGGACTTTGATCATATTGTTGCGGTAGCCCGAAATGAGTTAGATCCCACTGCCGTCGGCATGAAAACGAGTTTTCCTATGGGAAATGTATCCGGGATATGAAAGCCATTAAACGTTTTATTAGTCACACTCTTTACCCGACTCGGCATTTTACATCTTTTGGTAAAGAGGATTTGTGTATTGCTTGGGCTATGGTTAATGATATACCCGTGGATGTAGGCGAGTAATGTATAGAAGGGCCAAGGAATTTGCCCCCGATCGCTAGACCAGAGCGGTCACATGCCTTTTCCGTGTTTTATTTCTTCCTTGTGTCGTCGGATAGGAGTCCTTGAGCTCCCAAATGATAATTTGATGATGGTGGATGACACACTTATAGGTCCTAGTTTACCACTTAGGCCGGCAGGAAGAATAAACTTTTTGGACCCTAACCGTCAACGACCTCAGCCTACTCCATCCACTCGCTGTCCCTCCTTCATCCAGGTCAAACTCAAACACAATTTCCGAATACCATCACTTACGACATGTTTCAATCCATGGCCTATGATGTTCATCGTGCTAATGCCAATATGGTTTGTTTTTGCGGAAAGGAATAAATTATGGTCGAAGATTTACGTCAAGGCATACGAGGTTTATATCAAATGAATATACTTTTACCAAAACCCTACCTATGCCGAGATGGATATTCCGCAATGCCAAACCCAGCCTTACACCTTGCCCGATTTCATTCCACCGATGCCACCTCGCTCAGACTTCCAACAAATGCCACATTCTTTTGGATTTCAAACTAGTGGTGTAGGAGATTTTTCGACAGTACTACGGCGGTACGCGACATCGAATGGACCGGATCCGGATCATTTGGCCATACCACGACGAGATGGGGAAGCACTTTTTCGATATCACGAGAGAGATGAGCTCGATGGGACTAGATAGTTCGGTACGGATGTCAACTTATTTTCAAGATCCATCCCAAGAATCGACCCGTTCTCAAGCTATGCCAAGTTCAAGCCACGTCGAGCTGAGTGATGAAGAGGAGTGATTTTTAAACATTCTATGATTTTTCACATTGAAACATTTTATTTTTCGTACAATTTCGTTATCGTAAAATTTTAGGTTATTTTGATTTTTGTTGGATTTTATTTTTAATACGATCTTCATGTTTTCGTTACATGTTATGGTATTACGCATTGTGTAGTAAAATTTATCGTTATAATAAAATGAAAATGAACCAAAAAATTAAGAAGAAAACTTGTCCCCTAGAAAAATCTAGACATTTTATAAGCAAAGTCAACTCTGTCCGTGAACAGTAGTGTTCCGGATCGATCCGGCCTTTTACCGGATCGATCCGACCTGAGTGTACCGACCTGACAGCATTACTAGTTCAGAGGCCGGATCGATCCGGCCCTTTCTCGGATCGATCCGGCAAGTACAAAAACGCGCAGAGAAGAGATCTTTTCTACTTTTGCTTGATAGATTTATTTCTATAAAAGGAAAGAGCAACAGCCATAAACTTTGCTCATTCTTCCCTTCCTTTTATTTTTAGTCTCTGTATCAGAAATGTCTAACCAATCCTCTCCCTCGGTTAATAGTTACGAACCACATACGCCTGATGGTGTGGTTCCCGAAGGGCATGCCTCTTGTTTTCATAATAACGTCCCGAGACATCTAAATTTCATCCGTTCTCCTATTCTGATGGAGAAAGGCTTAAACACTGAAAAAATTGATCAGTGGGGACGTAATCTAATCCGAGGTTGCGGGTGGAAAAAGTTGATAAGGACTCCCAGAGGTCGAATAAACATTTCGATTGTTAGAGATTTCTTTGCGTCTCTCACTGAGATAACGACAGTAGCCTCATCTCAACTTATTACAGTTAGGGGAATCGTTATTTCATTTTCACCAATCATCATAAATCAAATCTATCAAATCCCACCATGTACTTTTGATCGAAACCCACACTTCGAGTTTCTTTGGGAACTTGGGGATGCGTATAATGTTGTAAATCGTACTGCAGAAGCCTTTCAGTTCGTATTTCCGTTGTTTGATCATAACTATGATTCTTCAACTCTGGCTTTACCCCCTCATTTAAGGGCGTGGAAACGCTTCATTAATTCTCGGATCTATCCAACTAGAGATTTTTATGGGGTTACGGATGATGAGATCTTTCCGTTGTATGCATTAACTTGTGGGAGCATACATTGATTGGGGAGTTTTGATTTTTAAGACTGCAATTAATTTTGCAGTAGAAAGACGTAATAGGGGAAGACCGTTACCATTTGCCTGGGTTATCTCTCACCTTTGTATCCAACTGAATCATGTGCCCGAGTTTGCTACTGACGAGATTTTTCCATCTCGTGATTCTCAGTTAGGATTACTTCCGGTGGATACTCCCGGATGTTCATCTACGGTTTGATAATCAGTTAGAAGTTATGTTGTTAAGTTAGTAGTTGTTTAAATTAGTTGTTTTTTTTGTTGTCTGTTACTTTTATTTATAGTTTGTAATAGTGTTTAATATATATGTCATTTTCTTTAATCAAAATAATATATGGTTGCTAAAAATAATAAATAATAATCAAAATCATATAAAATTTTAATTTTATTTGCAAACTACCTTTTATTTACTCACTAAACATCGGGACGATGTCATTTCGTAAGTGGGGAGTGGAAGTAAGTTAGTAAATAAAAATTAAAATTTTCTTATATATTTATACTTAATTGCTCAATACTTAGTTTAATTTTTCTTGGAACAAAATAACTAGATAATATATAATTAATATGGATAAAAATAGTATAATTTGGTAAGAATAGATTTCAATTAAGTAAAGTAAATTTCATATATTATAATTATATTATATATGTCAATTTTAGATTTTTATAAGATTTTAAGTATATGTAACTATACATAAATATTATCAAGTAAGTTTCATATGAAATTTTAGCAAATATACTTATATTTATAATGAATTTTTTAGAATAATTTTCTTTGTAAAACGAAATATGAATATGGAATCGGATTAGGAATGATGAGATTTTCGACACCATAAAAAATTACCTCAACCTTGATTAGAGTGATCAAGACCTCACTCGATATAGCCATTTTTCTTTGATCATAACCGACCTTTGGCTTATTTTGGTCTACATTTCCTAAAAATCCCACGAGTTTGTACGTACTTATGAAAGGAGATGATAGCACAGAAGCTAAGGATGGTGTAGGCTGAGGTGAAAAAAAAAAAAAAAAAAAAAAAAAAAAAGATATATATAAGAACGAAGCACCATATTTACAAAGAATTAATCGAATACCAGGTATCTTCCTTATCTTTGATCGACAGATATCGGTAGTAGCTTCCAATGATTTGAGTGCAGTAGGGTGTTATCTAGAAACGTCCTATATCACTATGAGGTATAAAGCTCCCGATAAAAATTCGAATCATAAGATCTCAAGAATGATTACGAGTTTAAGGAAACCGGACTCGTAATTTTTGATCGAAAGAGTAATACTCCGATCAATCTTGATGAAGCAATGCTTGTAAATTTGATTTTCTACACACACTCACGCTTTTAGTTCTTAATATTGAAAAAAGAAGAGAGAAAATCTGAAAAATAGTTGGAAAAGGAGATATTATTAATCGAAACTGTTTTTGATCAAACGTGAAGGTGTAAGTACGTACGACTTGCCTCTTTCTCTTTTTGATTTCTTTTTCTATCTTTTCGATTAACCAATGTCCTATCCTAAAAAGTATTAGCCATCTTGTCAATTACTTGACTTAGTCTTTGATTCCAAATATTTCATATAAGTTGAGATAGGAAAATAATTCTAGAATTTTAATTATATTTATTGAGTAGATTTTGTGAAATTTCATTTGAATAATAGTTGATAAATAATTTATCAAAGTTATCTACACTTTTTATCTTATTAATTTCTAAGAAAGATATAATTAATATGTTTATAATATTGAAATGATATTTTACTAATTTAAAATTTTATCTACCACTTATATAATTTTTATCGTAATTTTTATATATTACCGCTTATTTTGCTCGAAGACGATCAAAGAGCTAAGTGGGGAGTAGTTGATGTGTAACATTTATATGATAAAAATTACGATGTTTTATATACATTATCGACTCTTTTTATATAAAATATAAGTAATTATAACGATAATCTTATAAAATATTAATAGCTATGAATAAATCTAAATACTATAAAAATCAAGTAAAAATGATAAAAAGTTATAAATTTTGTACCGGGTTAATAACCGGAGTGTCGTGTCGATTCACGTGGGTATTTTTGGTATTTTACGACTTTAGGTAAACCAAGACCCCGAGTGATGACATTTTGTGGAGTAAAATCATATCTTTTGAAGGAATAAAGGAAGTGCCACGAGATTTAAAGTTCAGTGGATCAATGATTCGTGACGCCGAATCAAGTTATATTTTCGACGAACAAATGGCCCAGCAAAAAGGCATTTTCTGAAAAAGAAGTCTTCATGGAAGTTATAGATCTCCTCAAGAGCTTTCCAACGCATCTTGAATTATGTCATTTGGAGATCCAGAACTCAAGTTATGATTTTATCAAGTTTCGGATTAAGATTGGAAAAAATCTATCCGGATCGATCCGGATTTACCTCGGATCGATCCGAGGAAACATCATGATTAGACCAGCATGTGGCCCTGCAGAGAATATCCTGGGATAATATTTTTTATTCCCGGATCGATCCGGCCCTTTCTCGGATCGATCCGGCAAGGGAAAAAACTGCCTATAAATAGAGCAGCTTGCAGGCACATAAAGGGGGTACCAAATATATTTTCTTCACCTCTTTTTAGTAGTAGTAGTATGTATATAGGCCTTATGCCATAAATAAAGTAGTATCGTTATAATGCTCGAGAAATTATCAGAAGATCAATGTTGTTGAAGTTGTTGTAGCATCCGGAAGAATACCGCTTCTGATTCAATCGTTGTAATCGGGTAAAATTTCTAAAGTATTTATGTTTGTTTTGTCTTGTTTCTATTTTCGTATAATGTTAGTAGGCTAAATCCAATAACTAGCCAAAGTTATGTAATCGTTTTATTTCGATCTTTTCGGTAAAGGAATGTTGTCTATTTAAAATTGAATAAAATTGAGTTAATTGAATCTTTTCCTATTGATAAAGTTTGACTTGAAAGAATTCATAATCTAATTATGAATTGACACCTCGTAATTAAGTTATGAACTCGTTAATAGAAAAACCGGAGGGTAAAATTGGCCGAGTGAAAACGTGACAACGGAACCCGCTTTCTACCCGGGGGCGATTTGTCCTAAAAAGATGAATCTTATTAAAATTTGTACTCAAGATCGTAATAATGTTAAATTCATCGGTTTAATTGAAACTTAAACCGGAAAGTTGAATCGCCCGGCTTTGACAACCGGAGCCTTTAAATAAAATTGACCGTTTGACGAACGGAATGACTCCTTTTTATCTAAAGGTATATTTGGCATCTATATATTTATATCTATATATATACTTTGCAACTTATGCACATCTATATATATTTATATATCTATATATATTATATTAGAATAAATTTTAATTTACGTATTTATTTTATGTTGACTAGAATAGTAGTGATCTGTGTTATAAAATTGCGGTTTAGATCGAGTTAATAACAGCTCTTTGGTGTTTAACCACACTTAAAAGAATTACAAAGTTCCCTGAGGATACGATACTCTGACTCACCATACTAGCACTACAGTTTGACCCGATACACTGTCGGTTAAGGACTGGTATTAGCACTAGAAAAGGCCACGTCAATACTTCACCAAATTCCTTGTGGGATATGACCATGCTCGCCATTTATAGTACAACCGACTCGGTACCCTGCTAGTCAGAGTTGGCTTTGCTGTAAAACAGCCATCAAGCTTTCTGGCGCCGTTGCCAGGGAATCCGGTTGATAACTATGAGTTAGTTAAATTATTAGGATTAGGTCGTTTTTCTTATTTGTTTTCTTTGTATAGTTGGTTTTATTTGTTGTTGTTGAAGCATCACACTATCTATTTTGGTGGTGGTAGTGACTAGATACTGGGATTGTTTTCGTGTTGTGATATAGTCGGATATACCGGATTTGCGGTAACAGTGATATATTGAGGATACAAGGCTGTTTAGGTGTGATTTCTCCAGAGATATGGCAGTGGATATCAAGAACAAGGCAGTCGGACTAATGCTTATGAGAGAAAACAACAATGAGTCGACAAATTGACAGAGTAGCTCTGTGTATATTAGTTCTTGGATGCTTTCTATTACATTGTGATCCCATATATATAGGCAAACACTAAGTCGGTCGAGACTATTCATGACAAGACATTAAAAGGATATAATTAGAGATAATCATACAAATAAATACAAGTGGACCGGCCAGCTGTCTGGATAAGTATGGCGGACAACGGACTAATATGTGGATCGGACTCATATCTTTCTTCTCTTGATGTCAGCCTGATAATATGGGAGGTTCCACTATGTCCGAGATGTCGGAGTGGGGATGGGTCCGGCTTACGAAATATGGACAGGATCCGGCTTACGAGATGCGGATTAAGGGGATTGTAGGCCCATGATCTGTTATTGGGCTATGAAAATAGGCCCAATCTAGATGAGCATGGCCCCAATCCAATTCGGGTATATCATGTTGTTTCCCTGATTTGCAGTTAATGGATCCATACTACAATTACGGCTCATATCCTTACACATTCGGAGGCTACAATTACGGTGCTATGGGTTACCAAACACAACCATTTTATCAGTTCAACCCATACACCGCATCATATGGAAACGAGTGGGGGAATACCCCAAGTTACTTTGATCAACAACTTGATACTTCTCTATCTCCAGAACTCAGAGACTTTAACAGAGAAAAAGATGACTCTTGAACAAACCGTTGAACAGTTGACTAAAGAGTTCCGTAATAGCATGAGGACAATGCAAGCTGCGATACGGAACTTGGAGCATCAAGTAGAGCAACTGATCGTGAGGAAGGAGGCTGAGAGGAGAGAACGTGAAACTTTGGTAAAAGTCACCCTGGAGGAATGCTACGGGGATGGTATGAATCTTGATTCCATTGACTCATCGATTTCGTCTTCGTTTAGCCCTACTATTATACTTATGGGGGTGCACCCTATTGACTTTGTTGTGGATGTAGAACCTTATTGTTATTACTTGGTGCTAGAGTCGTTGTTAGTTGGGATATGTTTTAGTTTGGGAAAGTGAATTATTTGTTCTATGCAATGGATTCATCGAACCAATCATGGTGGTAGGGCATGATTCATTACATACTTGGGATGAGGTGACGAGATCTTTTCTGTCAAAATACTTTCCACCGGGACGAACTTTGGATATGAGGGCCAATATATTGAACTTTGAACAATGGGCTAATGAGGAACTACACGAGGCTTGGGATTGTTTCAAAGGGATGTTAAGAAAGTGTCTGCAACACAATTTCAATACTTGGAATCAAATTCACATATTTTATCGAGGGGCGGACAATGATTCGAGAAGAACGTTGAATTCTGTGAGTGGAGGCGATCTTATGTGTTTGGATCCACATATTGCGTTGGCTACAATTGAGAGGATAGCCGAAAATAATCGGCAATGGATTTCTATGAAACCGAAATAGCGTCAGAAGGGGAGAAATTCTAAGAAAGAAGTAAAGGTCGATGGTTATGATCAGGCGATGCAAGACGAGAACAATAAGTTCTCCAACAAAGTGATAATGTTGGAGAAACAGTTACGTGAGGTGATTCTCGACCAACGAGCAGAGAATAAATGTGCATCTTGCGGTGGTATGATAAAAGGAATGTGCCAACACCGATGCAGCGCCGAAGAATCTATTGCCGAAGGCTCAAGTTAATCAAATAAGTGTCAATGAAGCACCTATTAAGCCGATTACTACGGTTCAGCCGATGTTGGATCCGGAACAGTCAAGTCAGATGTTTGCGGATCAGATTGATAAAGATTTTGTGAACCAAATGGATATGAATCCATGGATGATGCCTCTGATGCCACCGATGGATACGAATATTATGCCGGTTAACCCTACATTTGATGTTAACTATGTTCAGAATCAGAATTGGCAAGGGAAACCGAATTAATGGCAGCAAAATCAGAATTAGAACCGGAATCCGAATCAATCCGGGCCTTCTAATCACAATTTTCAGCAACATCATCAACAAGTCAATCCTTCTAATCAAATGCTGAATGTTTATCAACACCTGAATGCCCCGGGACAATTATCAATCGAATCGACCCCAACAACAACCGAAGATGACTCTCGCACAAATCGTTGAACAATTGAGTAATGAGTTTTGAAATGGCATGACTACGATGCAAGCAGCTATATGTAATTTGGAGCATCAAGTTGGCCATATTTCGGAAAGATCGAACACCGCTCCAACGGGGGGCTTACCAAGTAATACGGTGAGAAATCCGAAGGGCAAGATAGTTGGGGTTGAAGTTGAGGTAGCTCGGGAAAAGAAGAAAGCCCCGGTGAATGATGATGAGAAAACGGATAATGGGGTCAACCGAGTTGATAAAGTTGATAAAGGATGATGATGACTCCGATGAGGTTATAGAGATTCCGAATCTCGAGGAGAAAGATGCCGAGTCATGTAAACCGGAACAACTGAGCGAGGCACGCGACAAAGGTAAAAAGAGTATGAATTCAAAACCTAATACTATTGACGTTAATTCATTGCCCTACCCCCGAGAGGTCCAAGAAAGACTGTATTGACTAAGAGTCGGAATAGATTCCTCGACATTTTACGTAAAGTTGAGATTAATATCCCATTTGTTGATGCGATTGCAAATATGCTTCGTATGTAAAATTTCTAAAAGGATATTGTCTAACAAAATGAAAATGGAAGAGGTCGTGTGTTTGAATGAGAATTGTTCTGCCGTATTTCAGAATAAGTTAACCCAAAACTTATAGATCCAAGCAATATTTCGATACCTTGTACCATAAGTTCTAAAACGTACTCAAATGTGATGTGTGGCATAGGTGCGAGCGTGAGTCTGATGCCCCGCCATATTTATGGTGAGCTACGGTTAGGTAAGCTTACCAAAACGCTATGACATTGCCAATGACGGATAGGTCTTTAAGGAAGCCGTTAGGAGTAGCTGAGGACGTGTTAGTTCAGGTTGATAGGTTTGTATTCCCGCAGACTTTGTAGTTATAGAAAATGATAACCAAGTTGACTCTCATCATTACTCCTCATACCATAGACAAAGTGTTGTCATATGACAAATTGTCAGGCAATTATAAAGCCTTTATTGCAATATATCTGCTGATCAAGAACCTACATCTTATTCAGAGGTTGCTCAACATGAACAATGACAAAAAGCAATGCATGTTGAGCTAGAGGCATTACACAAGACTAGTATTTAGTCACTTGTTTGACATTCCAAAGGTAAGAAACATATTGGCTATTAGTGGGTATAGATCAAAAGGAAAGCTGATTGTAGCATAGAGAGATATAAAGGCTGCAAAAGCGTATACTCAAACTGAAGCGATAGATTTTCTAAAAAATTTTATCTTGTTTCTAAGATGTCCACAATCAGACTTTTTTTAAGCGTAGCTTCAATCAAGAAAAGGCATTTACATCAAATGCATGTAAATAACGTCTTTCTCTATGGTGACCTATATGAAGAGGTCTACATGAGGCCACCTCATGGACTTCAGCTATCTCAGAAAAATATGGTGTGCAAGTTAACTAGGTCATTGTATGGCCTAATATTGGCTAGTAGACAATGGAATGCTAAATTGGCAGAAGCCCTTGTTCAAGCAGGCTACTCACAGTCAAAGTACGATCATAGTTTGTTAACAAAGGGAGATGGAGATAACTTTTTGGCACTCCTTGTCTATGTAGATGATATTATAGTAGGAAGCTCAAATATGAGAAACATTCAGGCCCTCAAAGATCTCTTGACATTCATGCCCTCAAATATCTCTTGCATCGGGCTTTCACAATTAAAGATTTAAGGAAACTTAAGTATTTTTGGGATTTGAAGTAGCAAGGTCCCTAGATGGCATTGTCATGAATAAGAATAAATATTGCACAAATCTTCTCAAATAATTTGGGTATCTAGGTGCGAAACCATCTGATTTATCTATGGATCCAAAGATTAAGCTAAATCCAAAAGATTCCCCTCCTCTACAAAATAATATGTAGTATATAAGTCTTGTGGGCAAGTTAATTTTCTTAAGCAACATCAGACCTAATATAGTATTATGTGTTCAACAACTTAGCCAGTTTTTGGATGCTCCAACAGAGAATCATTTAGCAGCAGTTCATAAGTTACTTAGATACCTAAAAGGTGCTCCTAGTCAAGGTGTCATCTTTCCCTCCACAAGATTATTAAATCTCAATGCATTTATAGACTTAGATTGGGCAGGTTGTTCTACAAAAAGGAGGTCCATTACATGATACACAATGTTTCTCAGGGAGTCCCTGATATCATGGAAAAGTAAGAAACAAACATCTGTAAGTAGGAGTTCATCAGAGGTTGAATATAAGGCTATAACATTAACAGCTTGTGAGATACGGTGGCTGATTATCTACTTTTAGAGTTCCAAAATACACATTCCAAGGTTGTACCATTGTTTTGTGACAACAAAAGTGCAATCTACATTGTGGAAAATCCGGTCTTTCATTAAAGAACTAAGCATATATAAATAGATTGTCACTTTGTGAGAGAGAAATATCTGAACAAGGTTCTTAATCCAATGCGAGTTAACTCAGCAGACAACCTAGAAGACATTCTAACTAAATATGTGGATAAGGCAACCTTCACTAGACTCCTACCTAAGTTCCCAATCAAGAAAATTTACAGAACACAACAGAAAGTGTTTGGGAGATGGGGGATAAGATGACATTACCTCAATATCAGCTTGAGGGGTTGTTACAACTCAAATGACACAGCATAATAGTGTTCGAGTGATGGAGCAAAATGTGAAGTTCTTTTAGGCATTTCATCGAACACTTCTTCAAGAATTTAGTTATAGTTAGTTATAGTTGAACTAGTTAGTTGTAACTGATCGTAACTTGATTACAAAGCATAGATGTTCTA
Source organism: Gentiana straminea (assembly GCA_036785695.1). Classification (NCBI taxonomy): domain Eukaryota; kingdom Viridiplantae; phylum Streptophyta; class Magnoliopsida; order Gentianales; family Gentianaceae; genus Gentiana; species Gentiana straminea. Next base: position 5,967,855 of record JAVUPR010000048.1, on the reverse strand, counting down.
TAAATAGGATCAATCAAACAATGTTAACACCAATTCGAGTATTATCAAGTTGATCAATAAAGTTATGCAGTTTTCAGTTTTCCCTCTTTCTTATTTTTCAAATACGCACATGAAGATTCATATGTCCTTGATTTGTTCTTCATCATGATGATGAAAACTACACCTATCAAATTTCTTTATACTCTTTGATAAAGGGAAAGGAAACATAAACAAATGTTTAAATAAGATTACGACTGTCTTCAATAATTTATCAAACTTCAAACAGGAGATAAGTCTTCAGAATGCGATAATAGCCTTAAAATAATTGCATTGAACGATTTGCGAATAGTATCTTATCCTTAAAAATAATAATAATTTTTTTCAACAGAAAAAGGAAATTAATAGTAAAAATAGGTGAACAACAATTCAAGGATCTCTGACGAATTCCATTTTCCGAAGGAAAGAGATCTTGTATTAATGTGAAATATGCATAACAAATGTAAGTTTGACAAATATCTAAAGGATAATGTTTTTATAAATGTCCTTTCATATATGTCTCTATCTATCGGAAAATTTTATAATACAACTGTTGTATAAAGGTTATACTGAATAACATACATTATAACCGTTTATTTCTAACATCTCACACACCATAAAAATATATTATGTGAAAGAAAATAAAAATAAAAGACTCTAATGTATACAACCGCTTGTCTTCTTATGTGTCTTCATTACAACTATATAGTTAGTTTTTTTTTTTTTTTGAGGAAACTATATAGTTAGTTTAAAATTAAAATTTTGAGAAAACATTCAATATATTTATCATTTCACCTAAAGGAGTGGAACAATTCTGTTATTGTATTGAATTGATAAAAGTGTCCTTACAACCATACATGTATCTTAGCAAATCTATACTAGATTCTAGTAGATAAGACCTTCCATAAATAAAACATAGCAGTCTAAACTTATTACAAAATATAGAATAGTCCTTAAGCTCTAACATCCCCTCTCAAACTGAAGGGAGTAGAGACTACATTCAGTTTGGTTCTGTAGTAGTGAAACATAGTAGCGGAGAGAGGTTTTGTCATGAGATCAGCCACCTGATCAAAAGAGGGAACATGTTTGACATTCATAACACCTTGAACAACCTTGTCTCTAACAAGGTCACATCAAGACTCTCCTCCTAGTTCCTCCTCTCCTTCACCTCAAACTCCTGGATCTACAAATTCACCTTCTTTCTCAAATCATGTCTTCCCTGAATCTCCTAGTCCTAGTCCTGCACCTCAACAAGAAACACTCAATAAGCATCCTATGCAAACTAGAGCCAAGAGTGGCATCTTCAAACCTAAGACCTACTCCTATCTGGCCACCTCAAAATGTTATGTACCCTCACCAGAACCAACCAAGGTATCAGATGCTTTACAAACGCCAGTTTGGAAGGAGCCATAGAATCAAAATACAATGCCTTGATTAAGATTCACACTTGGGACTTAGTGCCAAGATCTCAAGCTCACAACCTTGTTGATAATAGGTGGGTGTTGAAAGTTAAACTGAATCCAGATGGATCTGTTAACAAGCATAAGGCCAGACTTGTAGCAAAAGGGTTTCATCAAACCCCAGGAATTGACTATTCTGATACTTTTAGTCCTGTTGCTAGGGCCTCTACTATCAGGACTGTTCTGGCTCTTGATGTGTCATTGGACTGGCCTATAAGACAGGTTGACATCAACAATGCCTTCCTCAATGGGACTTTGCATGAATCAGTATTATGACACAGCCTGAGGGATTTGTTGATAGCACCAAGCCTACTCATGTTTGTCACTTAAAGCAAGCCATCTATGGTTTGAAACAAGCCCCTAGGGCTTGTTTTGATGAGTTAAGAAAGCAGATGCTCATTTGGAAATTTGTACAATCCAAAGTTGACCCTTCTTTATTCATTTTTCACAATGACAAAGTCTTGTTATATGTCTTGGTATATGTTGATGACATTCTAAGTACAGGAAATGACACAACAAAAATTCAACAGTTTGTTAGTTCCTTACATAACAGGTTTGCATTGAAGGACCTTGGCAACTTACATCACTTTCTTGGCATTCAAGTGAAGAGGATCACTCTGGCTTATATCTGTGACAGCATGTGTATGCACAACAGCTGCTCATCAAGTTGGGGTTGGAAAATTTAAAGCCATGTTCCACTCCTATGGTGGTTAAACCTCCCAAGACAACTCAGTCTAGCACTCCAATGACCAATCCTACGCTCTACAGAAGCACTTTGGGAGCTCTTCAGTTCCTCACCTTCTCCAGACCTGACCTCACATATTCTATCAATGTGAGTCAACATATGCAGTCACCTACCCTAGGACACTGGCATCAGATTGTTAGAGGAGAGTTTTTATGTGACCTCTCACCAGTATCAGGTGTGGAGTGAGTTGAAGGAGGAGATAAGTGTGGTGAAGAGACATGACATGATTGATTGGAACCAGATGGTGAAGGCATGGGTTGAGTATTAGGCATCATAGAGCTGGATTTGTTTGGTAGACACCCAACAAGATTCAGAAAGGAGTGAGAGGACACAGTGTTTGAAGTTTCAGGAAGAGGATTGGAATTCTTTTGATAAGGAAAAGAGGATTCATCAAAGGTGACATCCCTGGATATATAAAGTCTTCCATTGGGGTCCAGACACAAGTAACCTTTATATGAGGGACTGAGGCCAAGATGTACATATTTCTGAGAGTGAAACTGAAATTTCTTTGATTGATAAGGTCTGAGTTTTGGGTAGCAAGCATAACCAAAAACTCTAAGAAGGGAGTAATTAGGAGATTTATCAAAAAGACACTAAAAAGAGGACTTGTGATTAAGGACTGGTGTAGGCAAATAGTTAAGGAGTCTGACAGAGTGTTGAAAGCTTTCCCACCAAAATTTGAGTGGCAATGAGGCTTGTGCTAAGAGAGAGAGTCCCATTTCTACTATGGATCTATGTTTTCTCTCGGCTATCCCATTTTGGGCATGTGCATGAGGACAGGGGTGTCTAAACAAAGTGCCAGAATCTTTGAGGGACTTCTCAAAAGACCTAAATTCTCCCCCCCCCCCCCCAAGTCTTTCTGGAGACACTTAATCTTTCTGTGAAATTGAGTTTGCACAAAAGTGTGAACGTGTAAAAAAGTAGAGGCATCAGATTTCTGTTTTAAAGGAAAAATCCAAGTGTATCTAGTTAGATCATCAACAAAATGTAAATAATAATGATATCCATATGAGGACTGCACAGGGGCAGGCCCCCAAAGGTCAGAATGAACAAGATCAAAGGGCAAAACAGAAACACTGTTAAAGTTAGGATATGGGAGAGCATGATGCTTCCCTAAACAACAAGCTTCACAAAAGGAAACAGTTTCATTATTTTTCAAGAACACATTACACTTGTTTAAAACCTGATGCATAACCCTCTCCGAGGGATGTCCTAACCTTCTATTTCAGACATTGGCAAGATTACCACAAGATAAAGAACCAACAAAAGACTGATGACCTAACTTATTAGAGCTGAATCTTGAAGGGACTTTAGATAGCTGATTAGAGGAGAAACTAGGACTGTTGATCACTTGAAGCTTTAGAGTGAAGGGACCTCAGATTTGAAGGAACATGAAGCTGATACATGCCATTGTTAAGGGTTCCTTCCACTAGAACTTTCCTGGTAGCCAGATCCTTCACAAAACAAGAGTCAGAAAGAAATTCAAGATATACAGGATTATCAACAGTTAATTTAGATACACTTAGGAGGATCTTAGTAATAGAGGGAACATGAAGGATGTGGTTAATGGACAAGCTAGAGTTGCATTTAGCAGGTAGAACAGATTGACCAATATGAGTGATTTTGAGAGACTCGCCATTACCTACTTGAAGAGTATCAGATCCTTCATAACTTGAGTTCAAATGAAGACTGTTGAGGTCAGAAGCAATGTGGGATGTGGCACCACTGTCAGCATACCAGCTGGGGTCCACAAAATTATCTGAAGAAGCTACATAGGATGCATTTGGTCTGGGGTTTGAGCCTTGAAAACCTGCATTGACATTGTTGTTGTTGGTTCATAGGTGGACCAGTATAGGCAGAGTTATACATGTAGTATCATATAGCAGTTGTGTGTTATGTTCTTCCACATATTTGACACACCGGTCTAGAACCCCCTTGTTTTTGTCTACCTCTTCCATTGCCTCGTCCTCTACCACCTCTATTACCTCTAGAGCCTCTGCCAACATCCTGATTTGTAGAGGTTGAGTTTAACCTAGAATTGGGTCTAGGTCCTCCATTCTGCTGTGTTTCATAGTTAGCAGAAGGTGCTGGAACATCTAGAGTGGTAGTGGGATTGAACCGGGCTATTAACCTTTAATGTGTAACCAATTGAGACTGAACCTACGGCCAAGTCAATGAACCAATTCTTGAGGTGATATTCACAATAACAGACTCATAGTATTTGCCCAGACCACCAAGAACAAATAAAATGAGTTCTGAGTTTGAGATGGGACACCCTGCTGCTGCTAGTCCATCTGAGTAGGTTTTCATGAAATCCAGGTAATCAACCATGGATCTAGCACCTTTATCTGTCCTAGTTAAAGCCCATTTGTACTCTAAAATTCTAGCTTCTGATATGTTATTAAATAGAGTTTCCAGCCTATTCCAGACCTCAAACACAGTGTTACATTCAATCAATTCAACTAGGGCTTGTTCAGTCATGGATGCCATTAACCATCCAACAAAAGATTATCCATAGTCACCCAATCATCAAAGGCAGGATTGGGGACAGGTCCATACACAGGGCTAACAATAAACTAGGATGGACAACCATTAGCATCAACAAATGGTTCTCTAAATGATTTCCTAGAACAATAGGAAGAATTGTAGATTTCCACGCAAAAAAATTATCACGGTTTAACTTCACAGTGCAAGTTGGAGCCAAATTAGCACCAAATGGTGCAGTTGGAACAGAACGGGGAGTTGAAGAAACATTTGACATGAAGGTAGGAAAAGATGGTAAACCCGTACGAGGAAAAGGGGTATCCAGACCTGAGAGGTTCATGTTCAGTGGAGAAGAGGAAGCTCGTAGGCCTCCAGCTGGCGTAGAGAGCGGCGGTGGTTGAGCGAATGAAGAGGTACCAGCTCCGGCGGCGTTTGTCTAAGAAAATTGAGCATAAGACAAAGGAACTTGAATGTGAAAGACCCAATCGAGATCGATGTTGTTGACGGAGCAATGGAGCTCACCGGAGCTGCTGTTGATTGAGCAATGGAGCTCGCCGGAGCTGAGCTCACGGCGGCTGCAGTGGCGTCGGCCATTGGCTCCGATACCAACTAAAAGGATTAGAACAATTCTGTTATTGTATTTAATTGATAAAAGTGTCCTTACAACCATACATATATCTTAGCAAATCTATGCTAGATTCTAGTGAATAAGACCTTCCATAAATAACACATAGCAGTCTAAACTTATTACAAAATACAGAATATTCCTTAAGCTCTAACAATTTCACACCTAAATTAAGAGTTAGAAAACATCGATTGAAATTGTAAAGAGCAACGTGATTTCTTATACAAACTCGAACATCGATTGAAATTGTGAAGAGCAATGTGATTTCTTATACAAACTCGAATTCACTTGTATGTTAAACAAACACAATCTCAGGGCTCGATTCACTACACGTCGAATTACAATAAGTCCATTTATATGTTAAGTCAAAAGGGTTTCAATAAAATAATCATGTTTGCAGTTGACTGGCTAAACGTGTAAGAAGTAAAATTGGCTTTGATAAATGGAAAAGTACATTTCTTTTAAAGCCATCTTCGTGGAAGAAAGTCAAAATCAACTGAATAAAAATGGAAATTACCTATTTTCAGTCCAATGACGTTTTATTCTAAAAGAAAAAAAAATGAAACTAAATTGAAACTACATGTGATGTTAACCTCTAACCAATAACCATAATGGCAACATAAATTTTTACACAATATCACACGATATCTCCATTCACAAAAACAACATATATTCCACGTCTTACAAGTAATCATATCCACATAACACCTAACATGTCAAAATGATAAAATATAGCAATAATTCATACATAAATGTACATCATTATTATTCATAATAATAAACTCAAAACATGACATGCCAGCTCATGATATACAAGTGTATATGCATGGGGCTTGGATCCCCGACGGTGCAAAGCTTACGGTGCAATGTGAGGTGCAAATTGTCAGCCACAAGTTCTTTTTTCCTTTTGTTTTGTTTTTTTTTTTTTTTTTTTTTTTTGTTTTTTTATCCAGGTTTTGTTTATTAAATTTGAATAAGATAAATGTGCTTATTGCTCAATTAATTAATTATATAGCCCTATTTTCCAAAAAATAAATAAATTATATAGCCTAAAAAAAAATATTTTTTTACAACATTTTTAATGACATTATTTTTTTGTCTTTTTATATTAATCAATATCTATACAACACGGATACAAATACGGACATATACAATGCCGGCCGTATACTAAAGGGGCCTAAAGAGAATTGGTAGGATATGTCTTTTGTCGGTTGATTGGTCAGGCGATACCTGTTGGTCGGTCAGGCGATACCGATTTTTATATATAATATATAATAATAATAATATAAAATTAAAACCCATAAATCTAATATAAATAAATGCTATCCGGTATACAGGAAATTCAAAGAAATATTAATAATTAGATGTTTTATTTACAGAAATATTATATATATGACATTTCTATAAATAAAATATATAAAAAAACATAAAAATATTCATTAATTCATATTCACATCATTTAAAATTTGTTAAGAAAATTCAGACACACTTAATATTAAGTGGTTGTATGACACAATTATCAAACATATTTCAGTGTAAATATCACTTACGATATTCAAATTAAGTGATAAGTGTTGTTAACAAATATGGCCAAATTCAACAGTGTTAGCAATTTTTATTTTCTTTAAGATTTGAAAACAATTACTACTAAAAAATCATAAGAATTACCATTGTAATTTTTATTTAGGTGGAAGGGGCGACAAGGACAAAAAAAATTAATAAATGGGTCTGGAAGGACAAAAGTAACATTTTTCATGATTATAAAGGACAAAAAACACAATTGTTACATTAAAATTGTTACTTCACGCGTTAATGTTACTTTGTGTTTCATAATTGTTACTTCATATTTACTCTATTCCACATTTGTTATATTTGTTACTTCATAATTGTTACTTTTGTCCTTATTAAATTACAGTTTCCTTCTATCCCGATTTTTTGATAATTTTGTCCTTCTGGACAAAAATCTATTTTATTTATATAGGATGTCAATCGACATTGTTTAGTTTTAATTTAGGAATTATTAATATTTCTTTGATGTCATGTATACCCGATAGCATTAATTTATAGTATTAGATTTATGTTGGGTATTAATTTTAATTTTTTTATTTTATATATATATATATATATATATATATATATATATATATATATATATATATATATATATATATATATATGTATATCGATCGCTCGACCGACCAACCGTATCACTGACGACCAACTAAACGACAAAAGGCATATCCAACCAATTCGTTTTAGGCCCTTTAGCTTAGGACCGGCACTGAATATTTTTGTATTTGTATCCGTGTTGTATAGGTATTGATTGATATAAAAAGACAAATAATGTCATTAAAAATGTTGTAAAAAAATGTTTTTTAGGGCTATATAATTATTTGAGCAATAAGCAAATTTATCTTATTAAAAATTAATAAACAAAACCTGGATAAAAAAACAAAAACAAAATAAAAAAAAGTAAACAAAACAAAAGGAAAGAAGAACTTGTGGCTGACACATTGCACCTCACATTGCACCGTAAGCTTTGCACCGTCGGGGATCCAGCCCCGCATATGCATGATTGTATTTTTTTTTTCGTTTCTTAATGGCCAATGTGGACTGACAAAAAAGGTAAAGTTTGTATACACTTCCCTTCAGTATATAAAAATGTGAAGTTATTACTGTATTAAAATATAAAAAAAATATAAAAAGGTGTCGTGGATACTATTGGAATTATCTTAATATTATTATTATGTATTTATTTTATTATGTGACTTGTTGGCGAAGTTGTCATAGGCGTATCGATTTGTATCACCACTACACAATTGAATCAATGAAAATCAATATATTGTTCTCGAATTATGTTATGGTATCAGAACAAATTAATTTTATCTGTCTCGTATTGTGCCAATTTTTCCCTAAACCGTAACTCGTTTCTTGAATCAAAAAGAAAAAACTGACCGCAACCGCAGCTAGCCTTCTTCTCCGGCGGCCATGTCCCCTCTACGTATTTTTCCTGCTCCCTTCGATATGTGTACTCCCACCCGCCGGTTCCTCGTGCTCCTCACCCCGGCCGCCTCGAGCATATGCGGCTTACTCAAATCCCGGCTCTGATTGGAATGCATATACGGGGGCTACTCACCCTCTCACTCATTATCTTTGCAATCTCACTCTATCATCCTAAAATTCCTTATCTCCACAAAGGAAAAAAAAAAAAAAAAAAAAGGGGGGGGGTGGGGGGGGGGGTGGGGGGGGGGTGAATAGTAGTTGCCGGGCTCGACAAAGTGCATGTAGGCGATGGTACATGTTTACCTATTATGTATTATGGTTCTTCTTCTGTATATTACCCTTTCCAGTCTTTTTATTTATCTGATATTCTTGTTACCCCTTCTATCATGCGAAACCTCTTATCTATGCACAAATTTGCCTCTAATAATTCCGTGTACTTTGAATTTCATGTGTCTTACTTCATTGTAAAAGATTACTCAGGCCACATCCATCTTCAGGGATTTGTCAAAGATGGACTTTATCACTTCTCCACTCTGATCCACCGACCCTCTACCCCTCCTCAAGCCTTTGCCTTCTCCCTCACCTCATCCACCACGTGGCATCGGAAAAAAATCCAAAGGTTTTTACCAGCGTCCATAGCTATAGTATTAGATCTATTAAGAAAAAAAAATTACATGTTCTGAACAAATTACCGCTGCAAATTCTCCCCACTTCGATTACTTCTCTCGCCCCTACTTTCCATTTTTTAATTTAATTTAATTTATTCTTTTCCATCAGCAAAAAAACACAAAAAAAGGCCCTCGTACAGCCATCCACAAAAAAAATGTCTGACATCCCGGCTTCATCTCTAAATCACCATAAACCGCCGGCCTTCTACTACCCTTCGAATTCTTCTCGAGGCCGGGATCGTTGCTACCCTCGTCCCTCATACTTAGGAGTCTCTTATGGTGCACAGCCCCCACATGCCAAATTTGTGCCAAAACAGGTCATACGGCCTCAGCCTGCACCCACCCACACCATGGTTACACGCACCAAAACCAACTCCCTCAAACCTTTCTCTCGGCCTGATTTTATCCGCTATCCGTACCCTAAAGCCCTTGTTGCCTCTAACGACTTCTAACGATTCTAACGACCTCTAATGACTTATATCCGTTTCCTAGATCCCACTTCCTATACCAAAGCTTCTAAACACCCAAATTGGCGTAATGCTATGAGAGAGGAAATTGATGCGTTGTTGTGTAATCACACTTGGGACCTTGTTCCTCCGACTCCTTCTCTAAATATTGTTGGTAATAAATGAGTTTACATGACTAAACATCATACAGATGGGCGTTTTGAGTGTCATAAGGCTCGTCTTGTGGCCAAAGGTTTTCATCAAGCTGAAGGCATTGATTTTACTGACACTTTTAGTCCGGTTGTCAAGCCGGTCACGGTTCACGTACTTCTTTCTCTTGCCGTTCCCAGGGTTGGTCTCTTCGATAGGTGAATATTCATAATGCTTTTCTTCATGGGCATTTATATGAGCCCATTTATATGCAGCCACATGGGTTTATTCACACTGATTATCTTGATTATGTCTGTCGCCTTCACCGCAATGGCCTTCGTCAGCTCCCTCGTGCGTGGTTTTCTCACTTTACCGGTGTGCTCTCTCGGTTTGGCTTTGTCGACTCTAAAGGTGACACCTCCTTGGGCATCTACTCTCGTGATGGAGCTCGTGTATTTATCCTTCTTTATGTGGATGACATTATTATTACTGGTTCTTCATCTTCCCTTGTTGAGTAGGTTATCTCGTATCTTGGTCGGCATTTTCCGGTTAAGGACCTTGTTTTGTTGTCCTATTTTCTTGGTATTGAGGTGCTCCCCACCTCCGATGGTTTATATCTCACTCAATGCAAGTGTATTTTTCATCTTTTGCATCGTGCTTCTTTGGACAAGGCTTAAGCCTTGTCAGACGCCTATGTCGGTATCCACCCAGCTCACTCTTGATGATGTCCCTCCTTGCTCTGACCCTTCTTTTACCTCACCATCGTAGGCAATTTGCAGTATCTTAGCTTCACGCGGCCTGACATACTCTTTGCGGTTCATAAGGTTAGTAAATACATGCACTCTCCTACTGAAGCCCATTGGGTCACTGTTAAACGCATTCTTCGGTATCTCAAGCACATTAGTTCAAATGGTCTCTTTTTCTCTCGGTGTTCCTCTCTCACACTTCGGGCTTCTTCTGATTCTGATTGGGCCACTGATCGTGATGATCGTCGCTCTATTGGGGCGTATTGTGTTTTTCTCGGGGATAATCTTGTCAGTTGGTGCTCTAGCAGCACTTGATCGTCTCCAAAAGTAGTACTGAAGCTAAATACAAGACACTTTCTTATACTACGGCGGAACTTCAGAGGCTATGCAACCTTCTTCGTGACATGCAGGTTCTTATCACCTCTCCGCCTACCCTTTGGTGTGATAATATTTGAGCCACTTATCTTGCTCATAATCGGGTTTTCCACACCCGCACGAAGCACATAGAGGTTGATTTCCATCACGTTCGTGAATTGGTTGCTGCCCGCAAGCTCGTTATCTCATTCATTACTTTAAAGGATCAGTGAGCCGATCTCCTTACCTAGCCGTTGGCTCAGCCTCGTTTCACAAGTTTGAAGACCATTCTTCGTCTCCAGTCACTTCCCACGAGATTGATGGGGCATGTCGAGGATACTATTGGAATCATCTAAAATATTATTATTAAGTATTTATTTTATTATGTGACTTTTGCCCAAGTTGTTATAGGCCTATATATTGTATCACTACTACACAACTGAATCAATGAAAATCAATCGTTTGTCGAATTATGTTAAAATGAAACAATGTTAGTGCAAGTAATTAGTGGACTTGGTTCGACCCATTAGTAGTCTATAATTTGTTATGTTTATTGTTTGCTAAGTTAGTTTTGTAATATATATATACATATTGTAAACCTTTGTACCTTCAATCATCGTTCAATAAAATATTACCACTTTACACGTTTATATGGTAGCAGAGCCATAGGTTAAAGCTGTCATATCTGCGAATATATCTTCCTCGTCCAACCTCCTCCCTAAACGTCTTGAAGAATGGAGAAACATCTGCTAAATAAACAAAAGAAAATCAATCTCACTATCATGATTGTCAATCAAAATAAAATTAAAGTGAGTATTCAATGAATTTAATTTAATTTATTATTATTATTATTATTATTATTATTATTATTATTATTATTATTATTATTATTATTATTAAGAATATACAACTTAGGTCGTCCAAAAAAATTGTTGTTTTTGATGATTATTGCTATGAACACGTGGTATGAAAATTTAGATGAAATACGTGTATAGTTTTTTATAGCATGAATGTTTTATTATATGTTGTTTCCATAATCTCGTTCTTTTGGGGTTATAGTTGATGTTTGTTTTTGAATTCCATCTCTACCACAGAACCAGACGTGAGAACTTCTTCTCATCTGGCTCCTCGTGAGTAGAAGAATGTTTTGATGATTAAAACCCGAAACCAACTCAAACCAACCGAAACAAAACTATTGGATTTTATAGTAATTTGGTTTGGTTTGATTTTATATTTAAAACCCAACACGACCACAACTTGATGTTCGTTTTATAGTAAGTCAACTATAACCGACAGGGTACCGAGTCGGTTGTACTATAAATGATGAGCTACGTCGTATACCACGAGGAATCTGGTCAAGTATCAAAGTCGGTTTCGTTCATAGTTTAGGTCAACACTATCACTGAACGTGGTGATTTGTCAGATCACCAATTCTACGAACTAATATGCACAACATATATTTAATTTAAAACTATAAAAAAAGACAGTCAAGCTATGAATCAACTTTCTACTCTCAAACCCTAAATCAAGTTTGGAAATTTTTTTGAACTGCTCTAACATTCTTGGTGTCGGTTGCAGGGTGTCGTCTCCTAATTGTGGTGACTAGACACTATGTAGTAATCTAGCATCCTATGTCAGGTTCAACAGTCCGCTGACCGGATTTAACTGACCTAACATTGTCTACACACTATGAGACGCTCAACAATATTGATATAAACCTCACGCACGAAACCGAATCTAAACAGCTCAGTCGGTTTTACTCGGTGATTCTAAAGCCCCCGTTCTCGTACCCTCTCGCAAAATACATGTGTAAAAACGATACGTGAAATACAATTATCGAGTCGCGAATTCAATAAACTGTTAGGAAACATAAGCTCTAGAACTACAATAACATCAAGAATCAACAATCAAAATATCAAGAACACCTCAATCAACAAGTTGGTTCGATTCCGAAGATTATCACATAACTCGTTTATCGGAAAATTAGCTACTCATTATACTAATCAAAGTGCAAGAAATTGAACAAACATCAAAATCGAAATTACCGAAAGACGGAGATGAAGAACACCGGAGAGAAAATGAAATCCAAACTGAAGTTGCAACAACCCAACAGCACCGATCTTTATATTACACAAAATAAAGTTAATCTAGGCTAAACAATTTACAAAATCTAATCCAATCTAAGAGAAGGTGAGAAATAAGCTGAAATCGCAGAAATTGGGCTAGAACTTGACCTAATTGAAGGTGGGGCATTTATAGTGTTTGGGGGTTTTAGTGCGTGAAAAACGAGTTTCCAGGTTAGGGGCGCGCCTAATATAGCCAGTTCGAAACCCGACTTCCCAGTATCTCTAGGTGCGCGCCTTCTGACACATGTTCAGTAAATCAGCCATAACTTTGTGTACAGACCTCTGAATCAAGTGATTCAAAATGCGTTAGAAAACTCATTAAATGGTCTACAACTTTTATGAAGAATTGCAGCCTAGAGAATGCCCCAAGTGGATCAAAATTCAGATGAAGTGAAGGTAGGGTGAAAACACCAACGAGTTTTGATCCGTTTCAACATTTAACCTTTGTGCATACGCTCCTACCTCCGTATCTCGCCTTTCGGCCATCCTTAACACCTAATTCATACACAAAAACACAACCAATACCACACATAACTCCTACATCACACCAAGGTGACCGAGAATGCATCAAAACATCGAAAAACGATGAGATTACCGGACTTTATATCCCAGGTCTCGAAATAGCAACCAAGGTGTAATAAGCACCAAAATACAACCGAATGTCTTTATAAACATATAATACAAGGTATAAACGGAGCAAGGGCGGATCTATGTAGGGGGGTCACATGACCCCACTGAGATCCGGTGAATTTTTTTAGTATTAAAACGATATAATTTTGTTGTTGAAAAATGTCGTTTGTTGTTAAAAATGTCGTTTTAGGCTCCGGTGACCCACTCGAACAAATTTTTGGATAAAAATGTAGTTTTACATTCCGGTGGCCCCATTGGAAAAAATTAATGGATCCGCTAGTGAAACGGAGTATAATCACATATTAAATGATAGCCAATTTGACTCTCATCACAGCCTTATTTCCAGTATTTTCGATTGCTTCGCTTAATTATGACTCGTATACAACGTCAAACTAGCGTCACTATTGTGAATTATTCTAAAAGTCAATTGTGGAAATGTTGTTTTTCTAGTTAAGGGCGTTACGCCTAGCACTATTGATTATCGGGTTAATATTTAAGTTACATTATACTTCCTCCGTTTTTTTAAGGGGGAATTGTTTAAAAGGACGAAAAAGAGCGGGAAAGTGGGAATCAGGACAGTGAAAATATAAATTGGGTGATAAGGACAAATCCACTATTCATAACCCCACATCCACTGTTTTCAATTTGAACTGACCCCAAATATAATGTTTCACTATCACAGTGGAATAAGGATATATCCTTTTTACCCAGAAAAATATTTCACCGTCCTCTTTGCATATTTCTATGTTCAAATTGTCCTTTTTGAAAATAAACCCTTTTTTTAACTGTTGGAGAGAGATAAATCACATAGATTAAGAAAGTAATTAATGTGTCTGAAAGAAAGTGTAAAATAACACAATTACCCTTCATTCATAGTGCATGGAAAAATGTACCAAAATTTGGATATTGAAATGAAGGGTAAATGTGGAAAAAAAATAATAATAAATGCTGCATTAGAAATGTGAAATGACAGATAAATAAAAACAAAACAAATTCTAAAAAATGACAGTTAGGAAAAACGGAAGGAGTATCTAACAATATATATATATATATATATATATATATATATATATATATATATATATATATATATATATATATATATATATATATATAATATATAATAATTATTAGCAATTTATGTTAGGACTAAACAAGCCGTGTGCAGAGACGGATGTACTCTTTCCACAACGGGGTCTACGGACCCTGTTAAAACAAAAAAATGTTAAGTTTTACTTATATAAAAAATTTATGGAACCCATTAATTTTTTTTTCTCTTAAAAACATTTTTGGATCCCGCTAAATAATTTTTCGAGATCCGCCTTTGCGTGCGTGTGTATGTGTGGACATATGCAAGCGTAATGTTCAGAATCCATGAAAGCTTTCTGTTGCATTAATGTTGCCAATACGTTTGATTAGCGAAATTCTGCCAACTCCCTACCATTCTCTTTCTCAACCACAAATCAATATCCCCTTATGTGGCAACACTTTCCTTTGTCAAGCTCGTCACGATGCTATTCCAATTTACGACTTCCTCTGCATGCAAGCATCATGTCTTTACTACGGCTTGGTGTGTGACAAACTTTGATCTTTTATTTTTAAACTGAATTAAACTTGTGTGGTTCAGATTTGTTTACTTGTGAGGTTGATGAATGTGAATATACCACACAAAAACTTCCTCTTTATGCCATGTCTCTACGGAATCTAGCTAGTGTTCATGTTCTTCGGGACTGTGCTTGGTCGTACCAAGTATGGCGCACCTTACTCAAGAGAGACAGCCATGACGTGTTATTTACATTGTCTTGCATCAAGAATTGGATCGATTCCAATTTGCAAGCTCCTATTTCTAGTTCCATCTACAATGAGAATTGACGCTATCTCTTTAGAGAAGCTAGTTACGGGATATGATATTGACGCAATAAAGTGCTCCATGATAATTTCACTCGCCCCATGTACATAATGCTTTGTCACATTATCAAACAATTATGCTTGTAATACCAAAATCGAATTGATAATAATGCTAGGTTTCATGAAACGCATGTAAATTAGGGCTGTAAATGAGCTGGGCTACTCGTGAGCTACTCGTACTCGACTTGCAAGAGAGATCGACTCGATTCGATTTTTCTCAAGTTCGAGCTCGAGTCGAGCTACTCGAATAATTAACCGAGCCGAGCTCGAGTTTTAAAATATATTAATCGAGTAGCCCGCAAGCTTAATCGAGTTTGATTAAATAATTATTTAATTAATTAAATTTATTATAAAATATTATTTTTCATAATTAAAAAAATACTATTCGAGTCGAGTATTAGACGAGTCGAGCTCAATCTTGCCATATTTCATTAAAAATTTAATGAATTCTAGGAAAATAATTGAGCTTACGAGCCGAGTCGAGCTATATCGAGTACTTAACGAGTCGAGTTCGATCTTATTTTTTTAAGACTCGATCGATCTCGAGCCGAGTTTTGAGCCCGAACTTTTTTAATCGAGTCGAACTCGAACCCTAAGGAATATCAACTCGACTCGGCTCGATTACACCCCTAATGTAAATCAATGACTTGATTAATAGTACTCCCTCAGCCTAAAATATTAGGACTGCACCTTGAAAAAAAAATATTATTACGAGAGAGTACTATACTATTACTTTCACATTAATACACTTTGTAATGTAATGTAAGACTCTTTTTAATAGCAAATTAAATTAATTTGCCAACAGTTAGGCGTCCAAATTAATTAGTTCAACAACTTTAGTCTTCAATTTGCCTAAAATCTTAAATTAGACCTTTACTTGAATTACCCCCACGTGTCATGTTCTCCCCCATCCCTCACCATCGTTTAATTAATTAAGGTTCTCATTTAATGATATTCATTTTTTAGGGTTATTTATGATATTCTTGTCTTATTGTTTTATATTGTTAAACATTCCAAAAAAAAAAAAAATTGCTAATTAAAACATTCCATTTTCAAAATATTGTTTTCGATAAGGCTGCTATTTTAAATTTATCGTACCTCTATAATCTTTCAAATTTTAACTAAATGCATATTATCTAGTACTTACTTAAGGCAAATATTCCATATTCTAACTGAACATCAACTTGTTTAGTTTATTGTACCAAAAAAAAACTTGTTTAGCTTAATTTTAATTTTTTAAAAAATTAGAGAAATCATACAATACCAGTGATTTAAATGTAAATTTCAAATGTGTGTATCAGTATTTGGTTACTTGGCATTACATAAAAATATTTTCTTCATTTTTTTATTGGAAAATATTAACTACTATACTTCTTTATCAATCAATGAAATATCAGCCACATATGAAACTTGTAATAATGTTATTCACATGTTGTAATAATGTTATTCACATGTTGTAATGTTTAATAATATCATCTCATCTAATAATACGTTTTCCTTTTTTGTGAAAAATATGGATGCGTTTGGGTTGTGACAAGTACTATCCGGTCTCAAAAAAAGTGTCCAAATTTAAAATAAAAAAAAAAGTTTTATCCGATAAAAATGTCTATTTAGAAAATCAATATATGTTGCCTCTAACGGGGTTCGAACACGGGCCTCCGTATCAGATTATAGTCTAGCTCACCACTAGATCGATGCACATTGTGCTTAATACTATTTTTTCAAATATACTCCTTGCCCAACATTTATTGGAGTATACTCCTAGACTAACATTTCATATTTCATACGTTAGGGGTATATAAGTCTATTACTACTAAAACACAACTCATTAATTGAGTTTCTTAATCTGCGTGAGTAGTAAAATATGGATACTTTTTATGAAACGGAAGTAGTAGTTATTTATCGGGCTTGAGCTTGTTTCGACTAAAAAAAATTTGTGCTCGACCTCGATTGAATTATAAAAATTTAAGATCGAGTTTGACTCATTTACCACTTGAAATAACTTGTCTGAGCTTGATTGTTTTTTTAGAAATTATTTAAGTTCTATTAAAAATGACAAACTCGATTTGAACTCATACCACAACTCGACAGTAACTTATATTTGGTGATTTATATTAAATATTATTCTATAATAAATTTTGTGTAAATAAATATTTTTCAAGTAAAGCTCGATTAGCCGTTTGATATTACTAATAAAAAAAAGTTAGAAATTTGATCGATCAATTATTCAAATAGTTCAACTCGAGTTTAAAGTTTAAGAACATCAGATCAAATCCTATTTTCATGATTTGAATATGTGTGACACATAAGGGTGATAGATTTATTTTTGAGAAAACGAGGGGCAAATGTGTCAATTCAAAACGGAGAGAAGTGAGGAGGAGGAGGTAGCAGGCCACATGAATAATATAAAGTCAAGTCCGCTGGAAGCAAATTTTTTCTTCCATTAAAACATCCGCTGGCTTTATATTTAATTTTCTTTGTTTTCTCTGCATCTTTTATATAATTTCCAAAAATAGTAAAGAAAGAAAGTAGCTTTTTCTGTTTTTTTTTTTTTTTGAAGAAAATTGAGCTTTGCATTTGAGATCGCAAACCCTAAAAAACAGCTACAATCATCTCCAGAACTTGGTCCTGGAGGTCCAGAAGGAGGTTCTATAAATCAGATATTATTTGTTTATGTTTTTGCATCGTTCAAATCGTTGAGGTATTTTGTGAAGATTTTGCATCACATTGTCCTTTTGGAGGATTCGATTTTGGAAAGGTACGGTTTCTTTCTGTTAGCTCAAGTTTCTTTGAGTTTTTGAGATTTGAATGGTTGATCTATGGAATTTGAGCTTTTATGTGGAGATGAGGTGAAATATTTAGGTGTGGGTGAGAGATAGGCTACCGTGTAAAAGTCTAATGCGTTACAATTAGCAGGTAGATGCGTGGAGGAGATTGTGTTTGTGAGAGAAAAAGGGGGTGAATTATTGCTGTCCTTTTTCATTGTTTCCCGTTCTTTTTGCTTTTTTGCTTTTTTGCTTTGTGTTGATTTGAATGCATTTCCAAGGAATTCTCGTGCTCTCTTTCCAGACGGAATCGCGTTTCAGTTTTTCATTTTCCTCGCGTAGCTATTTGTTCAGATTATCAACCAGATTTACTCAATTTTGTTGCTATTGGTAATTGATGAGTCCTCCTCAACGTCTAATATTTGTTTGATTTTTCAAAATATATCTTGTCTTCAAATCATTGGTTGTTTATGCCTTTTTTTTCAATCGATTACATGAATTCTATGGTATCTGTTTCCCCGTTTTATTTATTTACTTATTTGACTGGACTTGCAGGTAAAAGCATGCATGTTTCTGTTGGATTTTGGTGACCTTCCAATCTCTCTGGTCAACTCTTGCAATTTAATCTGATCCAAGCTTTTTAGTTGCTTTCACTTTGACCGCTTTTAAATAATTCAAATAAATTATTCATCATGGTTGCTGCGGCTGCTACTTGTGCAATTTTCCAAGTTCCTTCTTCGTCTTCTGATGAATGTGGTGCAAAATCTTCTGACAAATTTGGGGGAAGCATCCCTTCAAGTGTAGATGCTCGTGGGATTAAGTCGAAATCCAGTTCCTGTGGAAGATTACAAGTGAATGCTAGTGCCAAAGCTCCATCCAGAGTTAATGGAACTAAAGTGGGCCTCATGGAAAACCACAAAACTGAAGACCATGTGAATCCGCCTCCTCCTAGGACCTTCATCAACACACTGCCTGATTGGAGCATGTTACTGGCTGCTATTACTACCATGTTTTTAGCTGCAGAGAAACAATGGATGATGATTGACTGGAAACCAAAGCGACCTGACATCCTTCCGGACCCCTTTAGTATAGGGAGGATAGTTCAGGATGGTCTTGCTTTTCGTCAAAATTTCAGCATACGGTCATATGAAATAGGGGCTGATCGGACTGCTTCGATAGAAACTATAATGAATCATCTGCAGGTGTGCTCTTCGATTTAACTATCGGATGCAATACTTATTTAAGTTCAAATGATAGTTGTGGAAGATTTGCCGTATTACTTTTAATTTCACGGTTTGACTGATTTTCGATGTTCCTTCAGGAAACTGCTCTGAATCATGTCAAAACAGCAGGGCTCTTGGGTGATGGCTTTGGATCAACACCTGAGATGTCCAAAAGAAATTTAATATGGGTGGTCTCAAAAATGCAAGTTCTAGTGGATCGTTATCCAACTTGGTGAGTTGTTATATTTCTCTCCTTACCACTTAGTGAAGAACTTCTTTGCTTGTCATGTTTGTCATGGGAAATTTGCTTATTATTCATTAGCTCTTTCGGCTCATGGGTATTGAGGAGGGCTATGTGGTTTCCCTGCTGTACTTCTGGATGATGAATCAGTATGCGTAATCTAGGTCGTGTATTAAATAGTTGTTGATGAGGATTTTGGTTTTTTTATTTTTAATTTAGGGGTGATTCTGTTCAAGTCGACACGTGGGTGGCAGCATCTGGGAAGAATGGAATGCGACGTGATTGGCTTCTAAGTGATGCTAGGACGGGCAACATATTAACTAGAGCATCTAGGTATGATCCTTATGGGCATTTTCACTAGAGCTTTTACGGTTGCTGCTTGAAATTGCGATCCTTTGGGCCATTTTGCCAGTAATGTTGATAGCGTCTCACTAAGCGTTATTCTTTTTTCTTCCGTAAATTCTGTGGCTATGAATTTATTGATTACAGTGTCTGGGTGATGATGAACAAAGAAACAAGAAGGTTGTCCAAAATTCCAGATGAAGTTCGAGCTGAAATTGCAAGTTATTTTGTGGATACACCGCCTGTTGTTGATGATGATAATCGTAAGCTGCCAAAGCTAGACGAGACAACAGCCAACAACGTTCGTTCTGGTTTAACCGTAAGACCTCGTTCTTCCTTGATATCTTTACTTTTTTGTTTTGGCCCTCCCTCCCTTTAACGGTATGCATGTTACTAAAAGCTTGATGTTTAATAAATGTTGCAGCCGAGGTGGAGTGATTTGGATGTTAACCAGCACGTGAATAATGTGAAATATGTTGGGTGGATTCTTGAGGCAAGTTATTTCCTTGTGTTTTTTATATTTCTTTTCAAGATTCAATTTTTTCGAGACATTTTCATTCTTTGTGCTTCCCAACTATCTTGGAACTTTTTAAATGCATTATGATTTGATTTTCGAACACTCTTAACTAATCCGTGTGCAACATATAAAGTGGAATGAGCTTTTAGTTTTTGTTTATTTCAAAAGTATCTCGTAATTAATAATATGCTCATACCCATGGATTCAATATGATGAAATCTTGACTAGAGCGACACTCGTTATTATTTATGATGTACGTACACTACTGTTTGGTAGCGTGTCCCGTATTCAATACGTCTCAGGCATGGATACTCACTTTAGGTACTTAACGATACACGCCTTGCAATTTCTTAAAGTTACACGCGTGATCTCATGCACATCCATAACTCGGATACATAAACCGAAGAACCTCATGGGAAATCGAAGACAAACCATCAAGAAACAATGAAGTGCTACCCAAAAATGAAGAACAACTACCACAAATAAAGAAAAACAATTAAGATTTGCTGATCCTCGTAGTTTTATTATCTATAGTTTGGCATCCTCTATATTTTTCAAAAATCTTGCATCAGCGCATCTGTATCCACGTAGCCGTACATGTACAAGTCGGTTATCGAAGTTATGAATTTGAGAATGATGGTTGATTAAAACTTTAAACCCCACCTGCCATCTTTCTACTTGTATGATTGAAAAGGGAAGAATATGAAAGCCATATTAGGTAAAGGCCCTTTTCAAATGGGGGGCAGTATTGTGGACAGGTCACATTCTAAAGTTTTTGTCTTTGGTGCAGTTTGGTTGTGTGAAACGCGTGTGCCCTTTTGTGTTGTTGTTGTTGTTTTGCGAATAATGTGAAATGACCGGCATGCCCTTTTTGCTTTTATTGTGGTGCAGAGTACCCCACTACCCATCTTGGAAGGTAACGAGCTTACTGCTCTGACCATGGAATACAGGAGGGAGTGTCGAAAGGACAGCGTGGTGCAGTCTCTTACGTCCATCTTGGACGATGACGTGGCTGGTGGTGTGGAATGTCAGCACTTGCTTCGACTTGAAACCGGGGCTGAAATTGTGAAGGCTAGGACTGAATGGAGGCCTAAAAAAACTGCAGCTGCTGCTAACATCAATGGAAATAATATGCTGGTTCAAGTTCCAGCAGAAAGTGTTTAGGTTGTTGTGATTGATCTCATCTGATTGTGCTCTCTTTAATCTGTGGCATCTCTCTATATGTATAAAATCAAACGGCTATTATTACGATTATTCTTACTATTTATTTATTTTTGGTTTGTGCTTTTTTAAAATTAATTAATGGTTCTGTTTGGTGGTACTAGTATTTTATTTATTTTTTTCCTTTAGAAAATTACTGGAAAATGTATAATGTTAGTAGTTGTTTTGTCCATCTGTATTGTGTTCTTCTGTCTAGTAGTACTAGTATTGCGCAACCTCTCTATTGCAGTAAGACTGTCAACGTGTTACATGTGTGTGAAAAAAGATTAAAACGTGTCACACATTTAACCGTTACGAGCATACCGTTAATGGCGTAACAAGCGGTGATTTTTAGATGGTATCTCTGTACCACGACATCTGATTTAAACAATTTCATTTCAGGGTAAAACTGTACGATTGTAATATTCTGATTTTCGGAAAAAAAAAACGAATTGTCGTTTTGCGAAAACGAAATATTATTATTCATATTTCTTTTATTGGAGTTAAGTGTTTCTTTAATATATATATATATATATATATATATATATATATATATATATATATATATATATATATATATATATATATATATATATATATGGGAGAAAATCTGTTTATTTAAGTAAAAGGGCAATTTAGGAAAAGGAAGATAGGTCTTTAGTTTGAGAATGATTATTTAAGGAAAATAATCACCTCATTAGTCACATAACCTATCAGCCAAAAATCAGACTTAAACGAGCTTTGAGAACGCTTTGATAGAGAAAGGGCAAGGAATTTCTTCAAATTTCAAAGCCGTTTCTCAACTGTTTTCAGATTCGAGTGGAGCGTTGGAATCGTTGTGCAAAGGGCGTCGTTTCAGTACTAAAAGTTTGCAGCTTTGTCAAGGTATGAAATTTCGACCTAGATGTGTTCTTGGAAGAGTTTTAGAGATTAAAACTCATAGCTTTCGTAGTTTTGTTTCAATCGAAGCGTGTGATCGAATCTAACCTATTTTGGAAATGATCACATAGGTTTCCTGCAAAAAGGTTCAAGTTTAGTTGTTTTTCCGAGAGTTTGAAGATTGGATTGCTTGCTATCAAGTAAGAGGATCTTCCTACGAATTAGTTACGGTTTATTAGGGTTTATGTTAAGGTTTGATATGATTTTATGCTAGAAATCCTACCTTCATGTTGCCTAAGGATCTAGAATGGTTATGGTAGATAAAAGTCATATTTTTCAGCTATTTTTCTGAGTTTTATGATGTTGGACATGTTTGGGAACGATTAAGGATCGTTTAGGGGTAGAAAATTGAGTTTTTGGGGTTTACCGCGTTTGGTGCGGGCGCACCAAGGCCAGTGCGGGCACACTGGAAGAGCATAAAGGTTGTTTTTACATTCAGAGCCTTAGTGCGGACGCACTTGAACCAGTGCGGGCGCACCAGGCCAGTGCGGGCGCACCAAGGCCAGTGCGGGCGCACTGGAAGAGCAGAAGGTTGTTTTTACATTCAGAGCCTCAGTGCGGACGCACTGGAACCAGTGCGGGTGCACTGGGAAGGCAGAAAGTTGGATTTTACATTCAGAGGCTTGGTGCGGGCGCACCAGAAGCCAGTGCGGGCGCACTGGCTCAGCAGAAAGTTTTCAATGAGCTTCAGGACGCTCAGTGCGGACGCACTGGATCTTAGCGTGGGCGCATTGGCCCTGTTTTTTTATGAATAAGTTGATTTAAGTTATGGTTTGAGTCTTAAATGTTGTTCTTTGATCTTATAACATTAACTAAGCATGAACAAGCCTCGATTGAGCTTCTGATGGGTTTAGTTCCGGCACCGGATGTACTCTTCAAGGTAGTTGAAGTTCGGGACCGTCGAAAGGGCATGAAAGGGCTTGTGCTTTGATGAACTAGAGTTCATCAATGTCTGTGTAATTGGTAGGCCTTGTCCGTGTCTAGTGGTTTAAGAGAGAGAGAAGTAGGTGTGAAGGAGTTTATTTGAAAATACTTAGGTGGCTAGTTAACAACAAATAATAAATACATACTTGCATAGTAATAAACTTAAACGTCATGTCACTTTTGGTTAGGTACATGTGAACATCGGCTTCTAGAGGCCAAATGACAGGGGGAGCTTCACCGGACCTGTATGCATACCGGGGAAACCTGGGACTAACAGTGCAAGCCACTGTTGGTTGGCACCCTCTCGTGGTGGTTACACCTCGCGTGGAGCCCGTGAGTGCTGACGTAACCAAGATAAGCTTAGCTAGAAACGTATAGTCAATAATGTTGATGGATATGAAGTGAACCCAATATTGAGTCGGTCTCAAAAAGGATAATTTATTTATTTTTAAATTTGAATTATAAACCTTAGTTAATTTATAGTTTTTACCTCTTCGTGAGTACTTTGTTCTTACCTCAAATGCATTGTTTTTCTATGTGTTTGGGAGATAGAAGATGAACACGTGGAACAAGAGTTCGAGGAAGACTTTGATGACGACGTTTGAGGACGACGACGTTGAAGCGTTTATTTATTTATGTTCTTTATTTAAATACCAGACTTGTTGTTTCTTTAGGAACTATGTATTTTCTTTTATCATACATTTGGAGGATTTTGTACGTTCTTGATTTCGTTTGTTTTTTCAATGTAATAATTATTACATTTTCTATCTTTAGATATTGGGTTTCCATTCTTGTTTGTTTGAAAAAAAATTACCTGAGTATTTTGCTTCCGTTTTGCTTAACACGATACAACGTAGTAGAGGCTGACGTATAATATGAGATTTATTTTATATTATAGGTGCCGAACGTTCCTTTCCTGGATAAAGACTCGGTGTTCGGGAACGAGACGTTACAACGATACTATATGGTCACCACATTTGGAAACACCGTGTAAAACCACATAACGGAAATACTGTGTAATAATCACATAACAAGTGTGTGTAAATAAAATGTTTAAATGTGCGACACATTTTTACACACAATTAAACGTGCGACACATTTAACTATTTACTCTCTCTGTCTCAATGTGGTACCTTAGCTATATGGGAGATTCCAGCTGTATGGTGTTCATTAACGTGACAAGGAAACACACCAGTTTCTTTTATTATTATTTTTATATTTTAATAATTATTATTTGTTTTAAATTTGGATATTGATTCTGGTTGGCGTCGTGGTCCATCTTTTCATGTGATCAATTATTATTTGTGTGTGTATTGCTACAGCTAATTCAGTATGCACTTTACAGCATGGCAACCCAATGTCTTTTTTTATGAGGATAATTAATGTTGGTTTCCTTCATATTTAAAGTAAATAAAATAATAATGGGTATATAAAAATATTTGTGAGGGTGTGAGTTTATTATTAAGGTTCAAGAATAATTGGGTAGTTTTTTTTTTTTTTTTCTTTCTTTCTTTTTCAACAAACTGACGATTCAAATAAGAGGCTAGCACCCCATAATTACTTGTCACACAACAATTACAAATAAAATTTAATATGTAAATATGATACCAAAAATAATTAGGGGATATGCCAATAAAATTCACTATGATTACAATAATAAAAGGCGAGTTCTATTGATACCACGAATTTGTTTACGTCATCACAATTACTCCCTACACCCTATAAATTACTTTTGACACCACATTAAATATTTTTATTATTTTATACAACGTAACGTCACGTATCGACACGCGTTTGTCGTTACGAAACGTATCAAAAACGTCGAAACCGACGTTTTTTTGTGAAATGAAACGTAAGTATCTCTTTCGACGCGTAACGTGATGCAAAAGGATCTGTAGACTCCGGTTTACTCATTCACACAATGCTTAATCAAATCAAGAGTATAAAAAGTTTAAAATTCACCCTCAAACAAAAAGTTTAAATTTCTAAATCAAGAGGAAAAGGTATTCACATTTTTTTCAATAGGATATGTTGCATTTTAAAGGGGAAAAAAATGTCGGTCATGATGAAACAATTCAGCCTTTTTTCCTTTTTGGTATTCAACAACAATTAAAAAAAATCAGTAAATCATACATCAATCAATAGATCTCAATGTAACAAATATAACAATTTCCAAAAAGTAAAAATATCAGTCTAATAATGAGTTTTGCTTTCATTTATAATGGAAATGAGTTGCATGTATATAATGAGTACCACAAATTTATCATCATCAACCAGAAAACGTTACAAATCTGTAACTACCTAACACATACAAACTACAAACAAACAAGTATAATTAAGTTGGTTGCACCATACCATAATTGAAGCAAAAATACAACAAAGACAGAAAAGCCCCCAAATGCAAATACAGTCAAAACAAACTTATTTGCATCTTCTTCTTCTACAATTATCTTCTAAAACCTGCATATCACTATATCTCCCAACCCCCACCCGAAGATATATATACACAAAACGATGAACAATGTTTTATTTCTTCAGGGGTCAGGTTGTTCGATTTTACGGAAGGGGATGCGGAGTTACCATTTTGAAGGCAAAGGCTACTGGCAACAAGAGAGTCGCTAACCAAACCAGCATCGACGTCGTCGAAATTGAGCGCGCCTCTAAGCTTACGGTTTCTGAAAACAAAAGGGCCCACATAATGTATATCATTAGTTTATAATTTAATAATGGATGATAAATTAGCAATGATTCGGTGGACCATATATACCCGTTCAAGCGATTGTTGATGGCGGTTAAGTCTTTTGAAGGGCTCTGGAAAGCATGTGTACTCTCCCCAACACACGCGTAATAGCTTTTGCTGCTATTTGATATCAAAGCATCCACCTGGTGGCAAAGTATCAAATACATGGCTCATGATGAACATAGCATTTTTAAGAGTTAAGGGCCAGTTTGTTATAAAAAAGAAAGACTAGGAGCCAAAAGTAGATAATCACAATAGTTAAGGGGGGCAGTGTCTGAAAAAAAAAAAAAAAAAAAAAGACAAAAACACACACTCTAAAGCATATGACAGTGCCATATTTCCACGAGACATCATTCTGCGGTCACTCCATTCCGTACACAGACCTTCATTAGCACGTAAAAATACTATTCCCACCGTCCCAAAATAAGTGTTTGAGCACAAAAAAGTTTGTCCAAAAATACTCCAGCCGTCCCTTAAAAATGTCATTCTTCGACTTTTCACAAACATTAAGAAACCTAGTTAACGTGTTGTGTTTCGATACTAATATGGACATATAAACTCTTTACTTAATGCTTCATTTCGGAAGGATTACTCGAAAATTAATGGGTGAAAGACTGTGTATGTTTGAAAAAAGAGTAATAAGCTATGCATTGGTTTGCAAAATGACACTTATTATGAGACAAACCTTTACAAAAAAAGTGACATTTTTTAGGGACAGAGGGAGCTAGTACGTGTCATTATAGGATTACAATCAATGAAGTTGAAAGTACCAGAGATTCCTAATTGAAAACTGAACAACTTCTCTGAAAAGAAAAAGATAAGAAAGAAAATCTGAACAGCTTCTTTAAACTAAAAAATAAATGGTTTGAATATTTGACAAGAGAAGAAACAGCCATATTAGAAGAGCGAAATTGAACGGCTTCATTAAATGTTTTCGTTAGAGTTAAATAAGGGTACATCAGTCATTTTTTAGCCTTTCTTAATATGTGTGAACAACACTAAAACGACACTACTTTTGAGGCGGAAGGAGAGGTGTTTTTACGTGTTTACACATAAAAACACATGTGTAAATACTAAATACACGTAAAAACACTAGTCACAAGATGGAGAGAACATAGAAAAAAAATCCCAACAGAAAGAGTATCTGCTACACTAATAATGATTAAAAAGATTTTTTTCCTAATAAAAGAGAGGAATCAAATCAATTAGTCAAAAGTGAAGTACTAAACTCAACAAAGGCATACCTTTGAAGATCGCAGCGGAGAGACATACACATTATGTGCCGCCGAGACTTTCTTCGGTGACATGTCAGGCAGAGTAGGGAATGGAGCTGTCTTTGGTGACATAGGTCCCTGAGCTGATTAACCACCAGGTAAAATACATCAACCACGTGGCAGATTGCACCGACTCTACACGATATAAACACGTTTATAACAAAAAAAGACTACATGAGATGTACCATCATTATTTTTTCCAGCTTCCACCGCAACTTGGGTTTCTCCTTTCTGAGATGTTCCACCGGGTGTGAGCTCAACCAGAAGAGGTTTCACAGCAGGAATAAAAACCTCATTGTAGAATGTGATAATATCAACACGACCATGACGCGGTTTCTGTAAAATAAAAAAAAAATAAAAAACAATTTTAGCCTTACAAATCAGCATAGAGACTTGTTAAAAGATACAAATTGTTCACATACCCCGGTACGGCCTGCAGCTGACCAGTCAATGAAGACACTACGGAATACATGTGGTTTACATTGTGGTTGCTTTCTATAATTGTTAACAATTTCTTTGAATGTCAGGCTCAATTGTGAAATCTGCACGTCAAAGTTTAAAATTGCTCAGACAATTTATAAATTAAAAAAAAGGGTTAAATGTCGTATCTCAGTAAAGATGACGTTCCATCAGCACCTTTGCTACTCCATAAAAGCAACAGAGGATAATTTGGTCAATGTGACGGTTGAAGAAGAGATATGTCCGTTGACTAAGAATCTTCTGAAATAAAGAGTAAACAGTTTCTCTCATCTGTTGTGATTGCTGAAGCCGTTCCACCATGCCGTTAATTCTGACAGCAGCTAACTTCATGGTCTGAGTAAGACATAAGACAGTATCAAAGTACCTTAATCAGAAAAAGAGTTGGGAAAATCCAGAAAAAAACCACCACGTGTTTGGACAATAAATAATCATAAACAACGGTTTGTTCTTTTCATATGGGTACAATCTATAATGCACCGACAAAAGTGGCGTACATTGTTTTGTACATATGAGAATGACAGCACAATGCCTTAAACCATCCAGCGTGTGTAGATTCAGAGAAAGGAAGATCGAGACACTTTTGCCATAGTTGTATACAATTTCCCCTCTCATTCCCATAAGAGGGAGCTTTTCCAACTCGAAATCCATAGTTTCAAGTCACATAATATACCTTTTATTTTACGAGTCCAGATACCCTCCTGTGAACCCTCCCGTGAAAACACAAAGTTTACTTTATGCAAAGTGAGTTGGCTTTGTGCATTTCCACAAAGTATGCTTACTTTGCGTTTTACACATACAAGGGCACAAAGTAAGCTTAATCTGCACAGAGTAAACTTACTTTGCGCCATATTTTTCACAGGAGGGGTTCATAGGAGAAATGTCACGGGAGGGGATCCGGGTCATTATTTTACACCGAGTCTCATTTCTCTGGTTGCTGCTGTTGATTTGTAGTTTTCTTTCTTTCTTTTTTACTTTATATTATCTAGCCTATAAGAATGTACAAAACCGCGTAAGTATATGTCTTGAATGATGAAATGGTTCTCTCTTTGGAAATCAAAACACAATGCAATGAATATAACTAGCAATCAAACATTAGCCTACACAACCAAACACACACAAACAATGCATAAAAGCAGAAAACAGGAATATAACATGCCCTTTAATTTGACTTCAATTCATCGATTTGACCTATTCGGTGCTCTTACCTTTTCTAAGAAAAAGGGTAAAACAGAGAGCATTTAACTGGTAAGCTTTTACCTTGCTAAAGAATATTTTAATTGCAGTTTCAGCACAGGTCTCCCCTCCACCGCCTGGACTTGGCCTTGTCGGACTGTGCACACACGGGAATAAATGACATAAGAAATGAACAAACAACGATAAGTGTTATATGCACCAGGCTAAAAACTATCTGCAACTTTCATATTTCAGGAAATAGCACCTGGCAAATACCGACTGCAAAGCAGGGGACATGAGCTTTGACTTTAGATTGTTAAGAGCCAACAAACGATCTTTCACCGGTGATGTGAAGGAATTCCTCTCCACCAGTACACTTCTAAATTCAGTGTTGAGCCTTTTGGGTGACCGCATGTCTCCATTCTGAACTGGAAGTGTTAAGTTTACCAATGTCATTACAGGGAAACAAATGAAGTAAATCATCAATTACAACTAAAACAAATAAAGTTTCATTACAAGGTTCAGGCTTCGGTGCAGAAGGTAAGGAAGACATGTTCACGTGCATTGCGATTGCATCCAAAGAAGGCATTGGTTCAGCCGACAATCCAAGACGAGTAATTTCTGCAGAGAGAGCTGGCCTGGCAACAGTGAGAGAATTGTACATTGAAGAGCCCTTTTCCCACACCATGCTCTCCAACAGTCGTTCTTCAAGAGCATTTAAATGGCGTCTCAATTCCCTAGGAAGGCTTTCCTCATGTCTAATGAAACTCTCTATCACCTTACTAAGATCAAATGCTGTGATTCCGGTTCTCTCTAATACTGTCGGAAACAACATCGTCACTGTCTTATGAGTTGCAAGAACTAGTTCCGCGGAACAAGCAAGCATACATCTATGAAACCTCTCATTAGCTAGCAAAGAAGTCAAATTGCTAGCATGCAAAACTTGAGCTTCTGCAAGACACATCGTGTTCAACACCCTATAATATAACTTAACGGCTTCAAGCCTACGCTGTTCCGCCCAAACATTATCCATTAAACTTGTTTCTAGGCTTCCTTCTCCAGGGCCACAAGTTGGAAATATAGCCTCTAGTATTATCTGCACCCTCCTAACAACATCATTGGTTATATCTCTATCACATGATGAGAAAAACTTCTGCAGTTCCAATGACGGTTCTGATGGAAGTGGAGCGATAACGGTTCTGAGCCATTTTGCTGTGTTCATTGCCGTGCTCACAGGAGTAGCTGCCAACACAGACTTGCCACCACCAGGAGTGGTATTCATATTAGACGTAGCTGCAGACCGCAATGGGGTCAACGGGCTTGAAATGGATTTTGCAGGAGAAGTTATCCAGTCAAGTTTTCTCTACAATAATAAAAGGCTGCAATTAGATCAATAGACAATGAATTTACAAATTTTCATAAATAGCATCATTTCCTAGGAAGCGCACCTTAGTACCGGTATTCTCTGTTATTGTTGTATCAGACAAGCTCCCAGAGGCTTGCAAGCTATCCTCTTTCAAAAAACTTCTCTCATCAAGTTCACCTTTCTGCTGAAAGACTTCTTCGTAATCTTTTTCAAGAATCATTACGAAAGACGATAATAAAGCTTCATCCATCAATTCCTTCATGAAAATAAATCCATCTGCATTGAACAAGAACAGCAGAGAGGCATGATATACAAGGGATGGAATATTCCGATGCAATGAACAGTACCAAGGAGTATAAACTTACTAGGGTCAATTCCAGCCAAGTTCTCTGATTGGCTTTCTGAGGCAGAGATGGATTCCTTTTTCAGCACGTCCGATACTAATTTGTTCAGTTTCTCCACCATATTCTTCAACTCTTCTTCGGAGGTCTCGTATAATTTGCAAAGTGATGCTATTAGGTCCACCTGGTCGCCTTTCTTCACTGTAAAAACATCAAAACTCCATAGTCATTGGAATTTATTTAGGAAATAAAACCAAATGGCCTCTCAGAAAAAGAGAAAAAGAAAAAAAAGGAACAAAAAAACTCACCAAATTGTGAAGATTTGTGAATATCAAACTTTCTGAAACGCGTAGGGACATGTATAATCAAGAAAGCCTGACATCAGCCATGGTAAGGTGTCATAAACTATAGATATTCATTAAAATAAAATATATTCTAATTTTTTAATTATGATGGCAAGTAACGAGTAACGACCAAACAGGAATAACTTAAGGCATGGACAAAAGCATAAGGGAAAACTAACCAAAATTGAAACTAAACCGGTAGTACAGGTAACCAGGTCCTTAACACGGCTGAAGCCATGGTTACGAAGAGCCAGAAAGAGTAACCATCCAAAACGATGATAGTGTACCATGCAGTCTGTGCTACTGCCAATCAATGAGGACTTATCACTGGCATCACCAATCAAGAAAAGTTCTCGAAATACACGCTTGTAATACCTAGAACCACAACAGATCAGAAACACAGAAACAATCCACAAAACCGAAAAAAGGGAAACAAAATTAGAAATCATTATTGACGTATGAGATGCAGTATATTTTGAACCTATTACTATTCAAGTGACACTGAACCAATTAAGCATGCTTGACAATAATCAGAAAACGTCATTTTTCACAGCTATTAGCTGCTAATATAAGAATATCACAAGAAGCTAATTGAGGAAATGAACTATAAAAAAGAGAACCAAAATCTTCCATTTCACTAACAAGGAAAATATTAATTGCCGTTTTTAAAGGATAATATGGTCAGTGGCACAAGCTTGAGATTTTATGGGAACTAGTTAAAAAAAGTAATAAAATGTATATCAAATTGGTTGTTCATTACAATGTGAATCCATCAAATTTATGGCTCATGCTATTGATCCAATCTAAACTTAAACCAATTTTCGAAATTCCCTTATTTGCACCAAGTTTTATAAGAAAATGGGATTTCCCAGAGCGCCAAATATACAATATTTAATGAGATTGAAAAATTCTGAAACATCCGTACTACTTTACCACCTTCACTAATCCTTCCTAACCTTACCTAGCGGTAACTCAGTCTCAAGTAAGAATTCAACTCTATTCCTCGTCTTTTGGTACATAAGCTTTTATTCGAAGTGGAGCCCCTTGGATTGGTAAATATTACTTTAGCTGTGTATCAATGGTGATATGTTGTTCGAACATTTTATCATGTTTTAGCAGTGCATTACTCTTAGATGATGTGTAACGTACTGTGCACCTATGGTTTTTAAAGGCTTAGCCCGAAAATCAAAAGAAAAAAAGCAAGATAAGACTGTAGTTATAAATATTGTTCGGTAAATATATTGAAAGCTTAATGGCACGAAGCAATACTAGTAATGGTCTCATTTTGGGCACCAGGCAAGAAAATAGTTAGAAACATTCAAACTGGTATAAGATTTAAAAAGACTTGGTGCAACAATAAATATTAGACGAGAAGTCATGGGTGAAAGCCATGGAAATAGTCTCTTATGGAAATAAGATGTAAGGCTGCATATATTAGGCCAAAATGATCCACACCTTCCTTGGAGGCTGCATACGCAGAATCTTCCATACACTGGGTGTACTTTTGTACTAGTATAAGGCTTAACTATTATTAACCTTAATGAAAAATTACACTCTCTCCGTCCCATTTTAGTGTCCACTTTAGCTTTTCACATGGTTTAAGACAAGTGTTAATGCTTTGAATCTCATTAATTGATACACGATTTTACATTTATACCCTTTAATTGGTTGTTAGAGCATTTAATGTTACAAACTTTTTTGTAAATAATGTAAATAGCAACGGGCATTTAAAGAAATATGTCAATTAGTGAACAGAGTGGACACTCATTTAGGGACATCCCAAAAAGGAGGCACACTTAAATGGGACAGGAGAACATTCTAATAAAAAGTAGATGGAAAGAATAATAAATAGACATACCCTTAAATTTCACATAACTTAATTACAAAAACAAATTCAATCAAAACAAAAATTAGAAATTACGTTAATAACTGTAAAGCGTAATCGCGACCCTGCAAAAGCAGCAGATATCTTACATAGAAGCCCATCAATAGCCCAAATACCCAAAAGCCTAAGAGAATCTATCCAGATGTTTTGATTACCAAAAACCCGTCACCTTAAACCCTAAGAGATTATGTCCTCCGCCGAAAATAAAATTGGATTAGGGTCATGAAAACCAGACCAAGTCTAGAAAAGCCACAACCAAACAAAGATCTGGGAGAGGGACCTAGCAACTTCTCATCGTAGCTGTGCAGAGAGATTGGTATTAAAGAAACTGACATCAACGTAAAGGATTTTATGGAAGACGACGAGAGCCCGAAAAGGTTCTGTCCAAGACAAAAATTTGTGCCGACACATCAAAGATCACCATTATATGGCCGGTACAGCTGATCTCATTCGAGAACTTAGGAAGTGGCGAAGTGCAAACTTAGACGTGTATTGTACCAGAAATGATCCAAAGCAAGACGTGACGGACAGCAAGACACACGAATAACAAGCATTGGTACGTTTTTCTAGCAGAGATAAGTTAGCATTGTGTAACCCAGGATGTATACTTTAATAATCGTCAATAACTGGTAACAAATCCTGTAATTTAATAAGGAAATAGATACTGACAGAATAAAAGCTCATTTTCAAGTAGACCATGTTTATAGTGATAATTCTTTGATCACGAGTAGTAATGAAGGATGTATGCCACTACAAATTAAGAATAAAGCCCATATTGTTGTTATGTGATAAACACAAATACCATACCAAGGCATTGAACCTTCCGCATAGCAATAATTAAGGGCAAATGTTAAAATAAACAATCAGTCTAGGACCATGTTCCTCCTTTAGGACTATTTAATTGTTTAGAGAGAAAAAAAAAGCATCAGACTTACTTGCTCAGAATGCTTAGAAATACGAAGTTGGCCTGCAGCTCCTTTGCCTGATGTATCCAAAGAACCGCCAGTAAAATAAGTAAAGCATAAGAAAAAAAAGATACTGCCACAGTAGACATGATGTATGCAGTAGTATATTTTAAGATAACAGCTTACAATAGGTGCAATATTGATTAAACTCCCTCAAATGTTTACTCAAACTTGAAACCTAATGGTGACTAGACATGAGACCGATCACGAATGACCACGTAGTCTCTTGAAATTGTTGACAAGAAAGCAGAAAAGTGATCAGTTTGTCATTGCCTCTTTCTCTATCCCCTCTACCTTGCTCACTTTATTGCTTGCCAAGCGTTTAATAAATTGCATAGAAGGAAAAAAAAATTGTGTAATCCATTTGAAACCCCCTTCCGTCTAGATTACTCTTTGGGGTCCTATGAAAATTGTCTTTTAGTTTTGAAAAATATAACCATCTTTTGAAAGACAATACGATGTTGTTTCAAACTAATTTCCTAATTAAACCCCAAGCGTCTAAACCAAGCAAATAATTTTCTACAAATCTGAAATCCCGACATTTTGTTAATTTCAAACACAAAAACACAAATAAAAAAGGGACTCGAGTTCTTATCATTTGAAGTAATGAATTTCTTCAAACAGATTGCACAATATATACATATACATATACATACATACATACATACATACAGTTTCCCAGTTATAGGTTCTAAGAAACATATTGATTCCTCAGTCTTTGCCTTGCTTAGGGAAGATAATGGTGCAATTCAACAGAAGAAACTCGATGAAAGGTTTTGTTAAGTATTGTACATAACTACATACGCCTTAATTCCATGATAGACTATTAGATATATCTTGCACTCTCCCATTTATTTAAAGACAGGGTTAACTAAAACAATCAAAAAATAGTACACAAAAGTTCGTCCCAGTACTCTACACCTTGTCACCTACTTCCAATTGCATATCGAAATTCTGCCTAGTAGTCTCATTGAAAAAATTCTTAAAAATTGGCAGCTAATCAGTATCATTATATCATGCTATCACATATAAAGCATATACTTGTTCTTGATAATCAATTTTCTAAGTGGATCCTACCCCTTGATCAAATCTATGATGCCTGACCAAAGTTTACATCAACAGTTTTACAAGTCGAAGAAACCCTGTATGTCTGCTTTTCTGCAGTATGGTAGTTTATATGAATATTTTGTCATGCATAACTTTCCTACTTACACACAATAATTGTTTCTAGCAGTTATATTGTTGCACAAGACTGATTCTACATGTCAAACCACACCTTAGAATTTGATTCCCTTGTCCTGTCAGAATCACTTGCGTTTCCAGCACATTCTTCATCCTCCGATTCAGCAATGCGGCTTTGGCTACCAGCTTCAATCTCATCATGATCGCGGCTAGGAGTTGGTGGAGAAGGCTCTGCTGACATTCTGAAACAAGGGAGCAGAGAGCAGATTACTTAACAGATATATACTACTGAATTTCAAAAACACATCTGCAGCATGAAATTGCAAGTAATAGGCATCAATTTGAGATCTACCCCTCATGCTTGACACAGAGATATAGAGAGAGAAAAAGTCCTAGCGGATTAAGAATAATAGTTCAATCTAAATTCATGAATTTGAATGCAAGGTCTTGGCAACAGTGGAAGAAATTCAAAGTGCTCACTTTTTTTTAAGCAAGATACATGGAAACCGGTAAAAATTTGGACATCGGTTATGACCGATTCCTATTCAACCATAAATGTGATGTGTAATGTAAGCATAGCAGAGTGAAAAGTGTGTTTCTTTCATATCAGTCAAAAAAAAATTAAGAAGTACGTAAATGTTCTTGAAAAATTTAAAGATCTAATCAAAGGCTAGTGGAGAAACTCTCAAATGATTGAAACACCCTAATTTTTCCTGCTAAAAATAAAAAATTCAAAGGTTAGTTGAAGAAATGAAACTCAGAGGTGTTGGGGAGTGTAATTGAAATTCAGCTATCTCTGTCCCAGTAACAAACATAATTATGCAGATCGTGAAAGTTTTCAACTTCCTCTCCTGATCTCTACATCCCTCATTTGATTGAAATGCAGAATTAAGTGGCCAGCAATTGTTATAACACAATCACACAAAATCATATCTTCTACAACTTCACAAAACAAATCTTGAGCTTTCTTTCCATAAGGCCCATTCTAGTAGGAGGAAAAATCCAAATCACAAAATAAAACAATTGAACAGAAGCAAGAAATTAACCCGTTCATAAATGCAATTAAATGGAATGAGAGGCTCAATTCAGAAGAAATCATTGGAAAAGAGCAAGAAGCGAGCTTCAAAAAGCTTACCTCGGGCAGAAAGGTAGCAGATCAAATGGATTGGATAAAGATTAACTGTTTCCTGGGGTTGATGCTAGGAATGCTAAGCTAAAGAGAAATTCTTTGTTAAAAACTCTCTAAAAGGAAGAAAATCAAAGGGGTGGGAATGTCTCCGGTAGAGAGAGCACTTATCCCTGTTAGCGCGGGAAAATGAGAAAAAGGAATCTAGGGTTCTATGCATCGGATTAAGGGCTGAGGAATTTTTGCGTAGATACTACTACCTCCGTCGTAAACATTTGAAAAAAAAATTTGTCATATAAAAAAATGTTCATTTAAAAAACCAATACATCATTTAATGTTATTTTTTCAAACATATTTATATCATAATATTTATTGTTGTATGTTTATTTTATATTCGAAAACAAACATTAATTATAAAATAAGGGTATATATGTATATTACTACTAAAACACAACACATTAATTGAGTTTCTTAATCTGCGTGAATTGTAAAATGTGGACACTTTTTATGGGACGAAGGTAGTACATCCTACGGGAGATTTTTGTGTGGTGTGTACGTACGTGCGGATAACACGTACACACCACACACTTTCATTTTATATTTAAACTGTGTGATTCTGATAATTTCACCCGTCACATCAGCTCAAATTCCCTTACCACACAATAACTTCACACATCCTACGGGTGGTTCTTGTGTGGTGTCTCCAAACGGTGTGGAGACACACACACCACACAGTTTCATTAGGTCTTTAAACTGTGTGGTTCTGATCGTTTCACGGGTCACTTCACCTCAAAATTATTCTCTACAAAAGTATTTCCCACATCCTACCCCACTTCATTGGCGCCCGGTATCGCCAGGGCACAAAAAGGTACTGCTAGGACAATTAAAGATAGGAGCATTAGATTAAGAGGACTCATTGCCCACAAATCTTGCTCCAATAATTTTTTCGATAACAACTATTGCTTAAAAGGCCCTCTCCTGCTTTTTCCCTAAACTTGACCAAAATGCCCCTGATCCCATTTTCACCCATCTTCTTCATCACCATGAAACCCCCTTGAACCCCTCTAAAAACGAGTTTGAACGAGTTTAAACTCGTTAAATGAAATCGAACTTGTTTGAACTCGTTACACGGGTTTGAACTCAATACATGAAAATGAACTCGTTATTCGAACTCGTTACACGAAAACGAACTCGTTATGTACAGAAAAAACGAGTTTGAACTCGAACATGAAGAACACCATATTGAAGAAGGTGAAGAAGAATGTGAAGGTGAAGAACACAAATTCGAACTCGTTATATGCACAAAAAAAACGAGTTTGAAATGGAGGATGTTGAAGAAGATGAAGAATTAGAGGATGGAGAAGATGAATAATTAGAAGAAGAAGAATTATTAGAGAAAAAGAGGATTTGGGGAAGAAGAAGTATGAAATAAAAAGAGAGGGATTTGAATTTTATATATAGGGAGAATTGCAATTTACCCCCTCAAACTATACGCTATGCAAAATTTACACCATGAAATTATTATTTGTTCGATTTACAACCTTAAATTATACATTTTGATCAATTTACAACCTTAAATTTTTAATTGATCAAATTTCAACCCTGAACTATCATAATTTTTATTTACCACCATTTATTCATAATTAACCTTTTAAAAATCTTTAATGAAGGGTAAAGTTGTCATTTTCAACTCATATTCCTCACATTCATCTCCATCAACCTAATTTCTTTCCCTACCGCCAAACCCACACAACACCCACAAGTGCGCAGACTTTCACAGTGAAACTAGCATATATTTGAACAACTAAAGCAAAATCAGCATTTAATATGCTTGCTC
This sequence comes from Gentiana straminea, assembly GCA_036785695.1. Lineage (NCBI taxonomy): Eukaryota > Viridiplantae > Streptophyta > Magnoliopsida > Gentianales > Gentianaceae > Gentiana > Gentiana straminea. Next base: position 5,929,631 of record JAVUPR010000048.1, on the reverse strand, counting down.
ATTCACGCATCAATTGTCTATTTTTATAATTTCTTATTTGGAGGATAGGTTGGTTCTATTGGCACCACATTTTCACTACTGACACCCTATTACTCCCGACACCACAAAAACTTACTTTCGGCACCACATGAATATTTTTATTATTTTCTTACTTCACACACCACCAAAATAATAACAAAATTACTTTTTACACTACAAATTTTATTTTTTTTAATTTTTAAGTCCAAACATTTTCAAAAAAATCAAAATAAACCCTCCATTTCTCCATTAACACCTATCTTCTTATCTCCACCATATTCACACACCTCCCACCACCCAAAAACCACCATTAACACCCACTACCATAACCACCTTTCCTTCTCCTACAATCACCAAATCAAAACACCCACCCACACCCACCATTAACACCCGCCACCACCTCCTCCTACAACCACCAAATCAAAACACTCACAACACCCACCAAGGAATTGCGTTGTTTGAATGTGACGATGCTAAATAACGCACCACCAAGCTGAACCGAGGCCACGTGTAATCCCAAGGATGAGGATGTTTGTAAGAGATCGAGATGGCTAAATATGAACAAAAGATGGTGTTTTTGGTGTATCACGGCCGAGTCCAAGAATGTATCTTGGATTGCCTACGTATCCTGTGAAAGTCCGGGAATCAAGCCTTACGTAGTTCCCGAGCTATGTATTTATAGGCACATGTCCTTCTCCCCGCCCTAAAAAAATTAAGGGCGGCGGGGTCTATTGACACAAATACCCTTAAATGGGCCTTGCCTCCTTGTCCAAGAAACTCGTGGATGTGGGCCCGGGGTCTCGGGCCAAGGATCACGATATCGACTCGAGGTGGTCCGAGGTGAGTGTCCGAGTTCAAGTACTTGTGGAATCTCCCCAGGCCACAATCTCGAGGTATGTCTCTTCTTCGACTCGAGGCGGATAATATACTTGGACTATTCCACATGCCAGTTGGACCAATGGAATAATTCCACGTGGAGGAGCGAATCCCTGTATCATCATAAGCCCCCCAGATCGGAGATCAGATCGTCTCGATTTCTGATGTCGGGTCTGAAAACTTGAATTACTCTTTTGACACGCGGTCTCTTCGGGGCGGGAAAGACAAGCTTGTCACCCTCAATTGATACACCCGGTTAAGGATGACGTCACACCGCCAAAGCATTAATTGGTGTGAGAACGAAGCGTCCTTTATTGGGCCACGTGGAGATTTAGCCCTGATTCTCGCGCATACGCTTCTATAACTCGCCCAAAATCCCACCCTTTCAAATCACTTGCAAGATTTACTCGCATATAAGGAGTCCAAAACCACGTGCTTCTCCGTCGCTATTATTTGCTTTTGTTCTACCGTAAAAGCGCAAGTAAGCTCTAATTTCTCCAACTCTTTTCTGTCTTTTATTTCTCGTATCTCTTGTTGATTCCATGTCTAGTAGCACTAGTGATTCACAAAATAGAGGGGAAGTCGTTGAAATTGTAGAGGAAGAATCGACGGAGGAGACGGTTTCTGAGCGGCCAACTGTTTCCGGTGAAGGATTCATCGGAGAAGAAGAAGAAGAAGCGGAAAGGGAAGAGGGAAGAGAGGAGGAAACGTCGCCTCGACCTGTTGGCCCTTCTCGACCTGCCACCAAACGTAAGACCAGAATGTTGGGTCAGGGTCCATATGGATGCAAGTCAAACTTGAGCCAAGATAAGGCCAAAGCCATCTGTTTGAGATATGGAATTCCGTATTCTTCTGAGAATATTAAGGTGTCACACGGTCAATTCCAGTTTGCCTGTGAGCCTCCACCTTTGTTCTGCGCCATTTACGAAGCGCAATTAAAGGAGGGACTTCGGTTTCCTTTCGACCCATGCCTAATCGCTGTTCTTCAACACTATAAGATATGTGTCACCCAGCTTGCTCCTAACGGGGTCCGGAGCGTAATGGGTTTTGTGCTGGCGTGTCGAATCGCCAAGGTCGAGTTCTCAGTTCGACTTTTCCGCCAATACTATGCCTTATCGAGTTTGCAGGACGCGGGGTGGTACACATTCCAGAAGCGTCCTTTGACATCGGAATTTGTGAGAAAGGTGACCTCGTCTCAGGGCGACTGGAAGCCTAATTTTTTCTTTATCCGGCACGGGCTAATTGACATCGACATTCACACCTCGGTACAAAAGGCCGCAGAAATCGCATGATCGACTCGACTCAGACACCCCCAACGGGTGTGGGGCCCTCGAGATGATTCATCCTGACGTTGCCACACGAAACCTGCATTCACTGTACCCCTATGCCGATATCGAGACGGCCGGTCCAGGCGCCTATCTCGAACTTGACGAGGACATTCGTCTTTTATGTAGGACTTTTATGCATTCTGTCGAGCCATAACATTTTTTTTATCTTTAACTGTTGTTCTAACGTCGAATTTTCTCTGTCCGCAGTGGATCATTTCTCAAAGATGGACGCCTTAGGCAAGATGCCTGACCCCAAAACTACCGACCCGAAGAAAATCCAAGCGCTGGTTGGCATCGGGTCGAAAGCGGCTGTGTCTGGCGCTACGACTTCTGGGAATCAAAGGGGGCCAGCCCGATCTGCTACACCTGTGTCGATGTCCAACATCCTTAGGGACCAGCCTGACGAGGCCCGGCCGACTGAGGAAGCTGAGGAGAGCCTCGTGCCGAGGAAGCGTCAAAAGACAACGGAGGTGAGGCACGGGATTGGGAAGGAGACCCGTAACTTAGCCCCTCCTGTCTCTACCGATGCGCTTCCTGCAGTGAGCATGTCGGAGATGGAAGGCATGACTCCAGAGGAGCTGCATGACTTCATTATGAAGAGTAGTCGAGCGGTAAGTCTTCTTTTTACTTTCCTTATAAATTTGTGATCTGGGTCTGTTTTTGACATCGTCAGTGCGTTCTTTTGCAGACCCGACTCGCAGCTAAAGCTGCACTCAACAGGATTGTGTCTCCGTCAGCTGCTCTGGAGGAACACAAGGAAACCATCGTTAAGCTGACCACGGACATCGAGAGGCAGAAGGCCAAGATAAACAAATTGGACGAGCGCCGTGTGAAACTGGAGTCGGATCTGAGAAAGGCTAGAGACGATCTATCCCAAGCTCTGAAAGATGTATCTGACAGGGATGCAGGGATGGCGGTGTTGAGATCGGAGTTAGCGGAGGTGAAGTCGGAGCTTGAAGGGACTAAAGCCGAACTGGTGGTGGCAGTCAAGGCTCGTTCTACCGTCCAGTCTCTTCTCGACGAGTTAACGACTCGAGCTGAAACTGCTAAGCAGGACTTTTTGAACTCAAAGGAACTCGAAGACGACCGACGTTGCTCATGACTCGGGGCATGAAAGGTGGATTTACAATGGCTATCGACCAAGTCAAAGAGGTCGATCCAAACTTCAACGTGTCCGCCGTTGCGAAGCCTTATCTATATGATCTCGAGGCCATTCCTCGTTATGGGCGATACTTTGCCGAGTTCAAGACGGCATCTCTTTGTATAAGAAGTACGTGACTTCCGTTTTGAGCGACGACGGCACAGAAAATGTCGAGTCTGGGGATCAAGTCGATCCTAACGCTTCGACCTCGAACCAGCCTGATGCCTGATGCTATTTCCTTTTTTTTGTTGCTTTTAATATCTCGATTCGATTTGGTTGTAATAACTTTTATGATTTTACTTGTCTGAACTTTCATTTTGTCCATTCGATCTTGTAAACTTTGACAATTTAATTTTGCATTGATCTTCAGATTTGAATTTTATGTTTTTCACTGAATGTCTTTTGTTTCTTATTGATCGTTTATTCAAGGTGTAGTCCTTTTGAACTTAATTCCCTTGAAAATGTTGTCTTATGGGGTGTAGTCCTTCGGACTTAATTCCCCTGCTAGCCCCTCGAAGTGTGGTAGGAGTTTCATGACTCGTAGTACACTTGAGTATGAGTCGACCTAGCATTGTGCTGCCTTATCGGCTTGACTTGGCTTTTGGTCGGAGCTCGATTCATCTATCCTGCCTTGTCAGCTTTATAAAGACGTCGAATTGAGAAGTCCGCACTCGACTGTTGGTCATCATGGTGCTTTTGATCGAGCACATCATGGTGCTTATAATCGAGTCGAGTTAGGGATCCATCGTGGGATCTCGCCGACCGCTTAGCATCGTGGCTTACGGCATGTCGGGAGTGATATAAGCACTTGTCGGTGACTTGGCTTTATTCACTATTTTGTTTTAAATCCGCCGATCCGCTTAGCATCGTGGCTTACTTGCATGTCGGGAGTGATATAAGCACTTGTCGGTGACTTGGCTTTATTCACTATTTTGTTTTAAATCCGCCGATTTGCTTAGCATCGTGGCTTACTTGCATGTCGGGAGTGATATAAGCACTGTCAGTGACTTGGCTTTATTCACTATTTCTTCCGGCTTAATCGTGTCGAGGTGATTTTAGCATTGTCAATGACTTGGCTTTATTCACCATACCGTGTCGAGTTGTTCGGGTCGGAGAATTGATGTCTCGGTCGATTTTTGCGCTTTTTCATCCGCCCCCTTTTGCTTTTTTATACGGTCTTGCATATGTAGTGTAATTAAAAAGGGAAAGAAAACATGCTTTATAAAAGGAATCGCAACACAATGTCATATCGACCTATTACAACTGATGAAAGTAGAATTGCAAAAGTCATGAGAATGATAAATAATTTAAACATAATACTTTCTAAGGTTGGTGGCATGCCAAGTTCGAGGTACTGTGCTTCCATCTGACCTGCCCAACTGATACGACCCCTTAGGATGCACTTTCAAGATTTTATACGGGCCTTCCCAATTCGGCTCGAGTTTGCCTATTGGGTCCTCGCTTTGCCGGCTTCATTTTTTCTCAATACGAGGTCTCCTACTTGGAAATATTTGTACTTCACCCTCGCGTTGTAATACTGAGAAATCTTTCTTTTATAACTGGCCATCCGATACGCCGCCATTTCCCTCTTTTCTTCGACATTGTCTTTTTCTTCTCTTAGATCGGCAGCATTAGTTTCGACATTATAAGCTAAAACCCGAGGCGATGCTAGTCCGATCTCTCCAGGTATCACGGCTTCACATCCATAGGCCATGGCAAAAGGAGTTTCTTGGGTTGCTGAATTGGGTGCTGTGCGATATGACCACAATATACTGGGTAACTGCGCTGCCCAATCTCGGCCTTCATCTTCCAATCGCTTCTTCAACCCAAACTTGATTTGCCTGTTTGTCTGCTCGACCTGTCCATTGGACTGAGGTCGGGCCACTGACGTCGTCCTGTGCTCGATCCTGAATTCTTTCAACCAATTACGCACCCTATCATCAAGAAATTGAGTCCCGTTGTCCGAGATCGATACTTCGGAATTCCGAACCTCGCACAAAATATTCTCCCATAGAAATTTTTTGATGGTTTGAGCCCTGATGTCAGTAAGAGCTTTAGCCTCGACCCATTTAGTAAAATAATCAACCGCAACGACGACGTATTTGAAATTCCCCGGAGCTCGAGGTAGAGGTCCGACTATATCGACTCCCCATTCATCGAATGGCCATACAGACTCGATGGCATTCATTTCTCGCGCTTGCTGATGAGTTACCACATCATGTACCTGGCAAGCTCTGCAACTCATTACTAATCGACTCGCATCTTTTTGCATTGACGGCCAGAAATATCCTGCCAGTTTGCACTTTCTTGCCAACATTCGAGCTCCGCAATGATTACCACAGATCCCTCGGTGTATCTCTTCAAGTAGATAAGCCCCTTCTTCTTCCGATGCACATCGCATCCAAGGAGTTACAAATGATCTTCGATAAAGCACATAATCGAAAAGAGCGTACCTGGAGGCTTGAAGTCGGATTTTCCTGGCTTGAGATTTATCGGTGGGGAGCACTCCATCTTTCAAGAATAGTGCTATTGGGTCCATCCAGGTCGATCCCTCGAACCACGGGCTGCACGTCGACCTCGTTATAACTCCGTTCCGCTAGCATCTCAACCGAACCTTCCTCTTTGATTTGAAATTCGACGCGAGCTTAGACAACGCATCGGCTCGCTTGTTCTCACTCCGAGGTACCCGTTCGACTAGGATCATCTTGAATTTCGACATTAACCCCCGAACAACCCTTAGATAGCTTTTCATTGATTCTTCTTTAGCTTCATACTCTCCCCGTACGTGATTTACCACGAGCTGAGAGTCGCTGTATACCGAAGATTCTCGACTCCCAACTTCGATGCTAGCTTTAAACCCGTGATTAAGGCCTCATACTCGGCTTCGTTGTTCGTAGCTTTGAACTCGAATCGGAGTGCATACGGAAACTCTTCCCCTTTCGGACTAACTAGCAAGAACCGGCTCCGGCCCTTCTTTGCTCGAGGCACCATCGACGTGGAGTGTCCATTTGCTCCTCCGATGACTCGTTTTCCCCGCTCTAATTGAATCGACAACCCTTCGGCCTATGAAGTCGGCCGCCGCTTGACCCTTGATGGTCGTTCGAGGTAGAAACTCTATGTCGTATTCCGCTAGCTCGACAACCCACTTGGCTAATCGACCCGATGTCTCGGGCTTTGCCAAGATTTGTTTTAACGGCTGGTCAGTAACCACAGCAATGGGATGTGCTTGGAAGTATGGCTTCAACTTCCTCGACGCATGAACTAAACTCGCCGCTAACTTCTCCGCGGGAGTATATCGACCTCCGCACCATGTAGGGCTTTGCTGACAAAATAGACTGGGATTTGTCCCTGGTCTCTTTCTCGAACTAAGACCGCACTTACCGCTTCCTCGCAGACTGCTAGATAAACCAAGAGCTTCTCTCCATCTCGGGGTGAGGACAACGTTGGCAAATCAGATAAATATTCTTTCAAATCGTCAAACGCCTTCGACGGTCCCCGTCCCATCGGAACGTACTAGCTTTTTCGAATCTTGAAGAAAGGTAGAGCTCTCTGCGCCGATATCGACAGAAAACGGTTGAGAGCCGCCATCCGACCTGTCAACCTCTGCACCTCTTTGACATTCCGAGGTGTGGGCATGCTTTTGAGGGCCTCGATTTTATCTGGGTTAGCTCTGATCCCATCTCTCGATATCATGTATCCTAGAAATTTCCCTGATCGAACTCCGAATGTGCATTTCTTTGGGTTGAGCTTCATTTTTGCCGCTCGCAATACTTCGAAAACTTCTCTCACATCGACAAGAAACTGTCCCAAGGACTTGCTCTTGATCAATAAATCATCCACATAAACCTCCATATTCCGACCTATCTGCCTCTTGAAAATTTTGTTGACGGCCCGTTGATAAGTAGCTCCTGCATTCTTAAGCCCAAACGGCATCGTAACGAAGCAAAACGTGCCAAATTCTGTGATAAAAGCGGTTTTTTCTGAGTCCTGTGGGTCCATAAAGATCTGATAATAACCCCTGTATGCATCGAGGAACCCGAATACCTCGAAGCCCAGTGTCGAGTCGACTAACTGGTCGATCTTAGGTAGCGGGTAAGAATCCTTGGGACACGCCTTGTTAAGATCTGTAAAGTCGACACACATTCGCCAACTCTGATCTGGCTTCTTAACTAACACGGGATTGGCCAACCAATCCGGATAAAATACCTCTTTCACGATCCCAGCAACTAGCAACCTGTCGACCTCTTTTCTTACTGCTTCTTTTCTCTCGGGGGCAAGATTTCTCTTCTTTTGTTGTATTGGCTTCTTTTTGGAATCGACGTTAAGCTGGTGCATAGCTATATCCGCCGATAGGCCAGGCATGTCATCTGCCTTCCATGCAAAAATGTCTCGAAACTCAACCAGGAGGTCGACCAGGCTCTCATGTCGGGGTGTGGCATCCACTTCCCGATCTGGACCCCTTGACCTTCTTCCTCCTTCCAAACTCGAACTTCCTCGGTCGGGTCGGCAGAAACCCAGCTTCGATCTTCTTCTTCCTCAGGTATCAACTCCTCAACTAGCACTTGCCCAACTCCTTTTCCTTTGATCGTAACCAAACTACAATTCCGGGCTACTTCAACGTCTCCCTTGACTTCATGGGTACCGTACCAGGTGGGAAACTTCATGCTGTTGTGGAAAGTCGAGATAATAGCTCTGAGATCATATAAAGCCGGTCGACCTAATATCGCGTTGTACCCTGAAGGGGCCTTAACTACGACATAGGTCATTTCCATCGTCCGCCCCTTTTCTCCGTCTCCGACCGTCGTTAACAAATTGATCGACCCGACAGGGTGGATGGCCTGCCCTGTGAATCCAAAAAGAGGGGTAGATAACGGAATGATATCTTCATCTTTCAACCTCGTGGCTCTAAACGCTGAATAATAAAGGATATTAACGGCGCTTCCACTGTCGACACAAACTCTTTTTACTCGACCTCTGCTTATTACTGCCTCGATCACCAATCCCTCGCTATGACTGTGGGAACTCGGAACATCGTCCTTGGGTCCGTAACCTACTTCCATTGTCAACCTGATCTTTTTTGACTCTCTCGTCCCGTCAGACGAGTGCCGACTTGATCGAGGTCGATCCGACTCATGCTCTGCCACGATTGTGTTAACGTCATATCCGGCACGATTATCCCGATGAGGATCTCGGTTCTGAATTTCTTGACGGTCATCTCGGCGATTGTCTCTGTAGGTTGGGTCAGATGACCTTTCCCGCCGATTCCGATTATCTCGACGTGGAGATCGATCCTTCTTTCCGTTGTAGCTTTTTCTCTTGTACTCCCGGCGGCCCTTCGGTTCGTCTTTTTCGACTCCGTCAACGACTTCATCCAATCGACCCTCTTGGATACGGGCGTCGATATCCCTCTTCAAATCAAAGCATTCCTCCGTGTCGTGCCCCACATCTCTATGATAGTCACAATACTTGTGAGTATTTTTCCTTTTCTCCGGATCTTTAGACATCGGCTTAGGTGTCTTAGCGATGTTCTTCTTGATCATGATTGCCAATACCTCCCCCGAGATCGATTGAGGGGGATAAAGTCTCGGTCTTTTAAATTTCCTTTCTTTCCCAACCGATCCGATATCGGAGCCGTCGATCGATCAAAGACGTTGGACTTGCTTTCTTCATTCCGACCCCTAGGGCCGACCCTTGTTCGGCTTCGGGAGTCGTTCCTTGAGCCGAGGCCAAGTGAAATGGTGTGCGTACGCACCGCCTCTTCACCTTGCGTAACCTATGGACTATGTTCACACATTCATCCATATCATTCGGCATTTTCTTGGATAGCTTATCATACGGCTTCATATTCCGCGACCTCCCACAAAGGCATTAACTTGCGCGCATCACCGGCATTATGCACTTTCATGGCTTCAAGGTTGAAACGTCTCATGAAGTCGATAGTAGATTCCCCTTTTCCTGCTTGATGTTCATAAGGTGGGTAGCACTAAGATGGAACTTCTTGTTCCCAATGAAAGCGTCTCGGAATTTTTGTCCCAACTGTAGAAAGCTAGAGATCGACCCGGGACGTAGCTTGTGAAACCACTCCCGAGCTCGACCTGTGAGCAATGTATCGAAAGCTCGACACTTCATGGCGTCATTGGCGTTTCTTAACCTCATCAAAGATATGTATCGATATAGATGATCCTCTGGGTCCGTAGTACCGTCATAGGGCTCCATCTTTGGCGGCTTAAAGGATTCGGGCATCGTATATATTTCGATCTCGGGACTAAATGGCGACTCAAGCCATTCAGTGGGTTGATCTTTCCCCACAATGCGGTTGAACTCGTTTCGGATGCTATCCTCGACCTGTCGCTGAAGCTTTTCTTGCTCAGGACGTTTGCGGGCGTTAGTCACGCTGATTTCAATCGCGCCTTCCTCACGCTCCTCTTCAACCTCAGCAGGCCTCTTTCCCTTAGCATTATCAATCTCCTTACGACCTGGAGGGTCTAACTGGTGTTCATCAGGGGGATTGCATATTCCTTTACCTATAAATGCCGAGGCTACCACCCTCTTCAAGGCGTCCTCATCCAAAGATGCCAAGTGGTCTGCCATGTCTTGCAGCTGTGGGGGAAGCTGAGGCCTGGGAGGATCTGCAACTGCGGGTCTAGATCCAGTGGGGACTTCTTGAATCTGTGAGGGAACCCCTGCTGGATCTATATCCGTGTGCTCTTCGATCTGCATGTTCTTGCTGTTCGTCGGTTTCTTCCTTGCTGGCGGCACCATTGCAATCTCTTTACCAACTCACCGGTAGAAAGCCCTCCTTCTAGCGCCAAATGACGATGCTAAATAACGCACCACCGGAACGAGGCCACGTGTAATCTAAGGATGAGTCAGTAAGAGATCGAGATGGCTAAATATGAACAAAAGATGGTGTTTTTGGTGTATCACGGCCGAGTCCAAGAATGTATCTTGGATTGCCTACGTATCCTCGTGTGAAAGTCCGGGAATCAAGCCTTACGTAGTTCCCGGAGCTATGTATTTATAGGCACATGTCCTTCTCCTGCCCTAAAATTAAGGGCGGCGGGGTCTATTGACACAAATACCCTTAAATGGGCCTTGCCTCCTTGTCCAAGAAACCTGTGGATGTGGGCCCGGGGTCTCGGGCCAAGGATCACGATATCGACTCGAGGTGGTCCGAGGTGAGTGTCCGAGTTCAAGTACTTGTGGAATCTCCCCTAGGCCACAATCTCGAGGTATGTCTCTTCTTCGACTCGAGGCGGATAATATACTTGGACTATTCCACACGCCACCGGTGGACCAAATGGAATAATTCCACGTGGAGGAGCGAATCCCTGTATCATCAGAATGATTGAAACATTCGACAATTTGACTCTGATAATCGGTCATCCTAAGAAGATATTTATATCGACCGGGGATGTTTACGTACCTTGATTACTTTGATCCCTTTGTACATTCTTTAAAATAAATTAATAACCAGATCATAGGAGTGCTTATCTGGCATGAATTCAATTATAGTTGTATCGTTGGTTCCACGTATACTTGGTATGTTATGAACCATCTAATACATTTTTTTCTTTTCTTTTCCCCCGGTTGGTTGTAGTGAATTAATTGATGTTAGTCTGAATCAAATCAATTTATGAGCAATCATTGATAAACTCATGCCTGTGTTATTATGTGTTGCATGTTCAACTCTATAATTAAAAACAAAACCACATCAAACCATTACAAATTGGATAATGATTTGGTGAGTCTATAAGTTTGCTTTAATTTTTATCATATCTTTTTCAACATGTTGTCCTATTATCATTTAGTGAGCCCATGTTTTGTTTTAAAAATATTCCCAACCTTTTTCTTTTGCATTTTCATGTTTTTTTTGTTTTTTTCCATATGCATCCTTATGTATTATTTTTTTGTGGTTTGAATTTGTCATTTTCTTTCGGATGTAGGGAAGTTGTTCTAATGCTACTGTGCCACAGAAGAGAAAAATTGCATGCACTTTTCGCACCAATTAAGTTTCTAGCATTTTTAACGAGATTAGGTAAAGTATTTCTCGGTATAAATCTTACCCATGGTAGCATGTGTTTCTTTTGAATATACTAGCATATGTGCCTCCTCTTCTCAGTACAGTGCACCAGGTTTGTACCTTGGTTGACGGCATGTCACTGCATCATTCTGTCTGATTCAATATATATATGTGGCGTTTTTATGGAAACATCTTTGATACATTCTGCCATTGTAGAATATTGCTGGCTTGAAGATGATTGCTACCTGATTGCATAGATCGCTTTACAACTAAACTTGAAACTTTTAGGCTCTGATCATCAATTTAAAAAGATGCAAAGGTCTTTCTCCCGTATTCTGCGTACAGTAGTGATAGTTCTCCACCATAAACTCACGACAAATTGTCACAACACATTTTTTAACCATTGATTATGATGTGATTGATTATTATGGGTCTACAATTATTAATTGTACAAACATGTGTTCTGATAAATCTTTTGTGGCAATTTTGTTGTATGTTCTGGCGGGTCCACAGATTTGATTCGACGTTTTTTTTTTCAAACTTAAACGAACTATCTGCTGCAGTTACTCATTTGATTGAGAAGAAATGGAGGGGCAACAAGAGCGATCCAGGGCATTTGAAGTTCATCTGATGCTTCAACTGTGGAAAGTATCAACATCATTTTAAAGCGCGGTATATATTAATGTTGTCGTTGTTGTTGTTGTTGTTATTATTATCATCATTCTCATTATTAAGCATCTCTTAG